>OX578142.1:83084533-85937033 GCA_951213105.1 Amaurobius ferox | reverse complement strand
AAATGGACTATATTGCTTATTACAGATGCTATCAAAATTTATAATATTCAATTTAGAGTTGCGTGAAATATTAGTTAATTCGGTACTTCGAAATACTTTTACATGTTGTCATCCAAAAAAAGGCCAAATTTACAATTCAACAATTAAAACATTGTGCCGTAGATATTATACATCATTTTTCACTGTGAAAGAAATAAATTCATCACATTATATAGGTAAAGTCATGTGCTGCCTACATCAGATTTTTTTTTTTACTATCTTACAACAATGGGATTATATATTTCTATAGAAGCGAAGGGAGATTTTTCGTAGGCCATTTAGCATAAAAAAAAATTAAAAAAAAAAAAAAAAAAAAAAAAAAAAAAAAAAAAAAAAAAAATTCCAGTTTTGCTTTTCGAGGATCCGCCAAATTTTAACAGATTAAAATGGTTTATTGGACTAATCTGTGTATCTAATTTCAGATCTTTAGGACGTAGGAAAGTATGTTAAAAATGCCATCAGAGAAGTTGAGACAGACAATCATCGGTCATGACGAATTCAATAAAAGATTTTAAAAAGTATTTTTTTCGGATTTCGTATCCAAGCTATTCTTTTAAAAAATATTCTTCTAAAATATTTTATATATGAAATCTTTAAAAGTTTCTTTTTATAGGATGCATTTCGCTTATAGGATATATATAATTATATTGGAAAATTCGCCTTTCTAATGCTTCATTCGTCCACCCCCCCCCCACCCCCCCACCCCACCCCCTCGGCCAAAAAGTTGTGAAAGAAACACTGTGTCCTTAAGCACTCCAATAACTTTCGTTAGGTCTATCAATAGTAAAGTGGTCTATCAACAGGCCTATCAATAACGTTAGGTCTATGAACAGTAAAGTGACATGTCCCATCGAATTAAAGTAATTAAAGCCTGGCGAAGAATTAAAAAACTTAGGTTAACGAACTCGGCATCAAAGCGAGAGATAGACGAAAAAGGCCAACTACAAAGTTGTAGATCATTGCCTAATGAGTAGGAATTGGCAATAAAACTGTTACAGAAGGCATTTATTTCATACAATACCGTTATAGGTGAATTGTTGTTATATTCAAGTTTATAATAAACAACACTTATATGCACAAGAATCTAGTGTATAATCTGTTAAAAATACCCTCGTTATTATATCCTTATTATACCTGTTCGTTATCCTAACTTTTTAGGACGTCATCAACAATATATATTTTAATTAAAAAAATAATATTAAATAACAATTGTTTACAATTAGTCGTTGTTCTTCTAGCAACGGTTGAAAAATGGAAATATTTATTGTCTTCATGTACGAGTTTTGTCCGTTCCTCGTGTTAATTCCTACTAATTAAACAATGTTCTACAGCTCTGTAATCGGCTTTCTTCGTCTATCTCTTTTTATTGCCGAGTTTGTTATCCTAACTTTTTAAATTCTTTACTAGGAGCGCTGCAATCACTATTGCGATGAGATGCTGACGATGGGATGCTGAATCTATATCAGTCATTATCTAAGCTCTATCTATAGCCAATCCGACAAAATAAGTGTTTCAATGAAATTATTTTGAAGAAGGAAAAAAAACGGAAGTGGAAATACTTAGGACGCCCCTAACCCCCTCCAAAATTTGATTATGAATCCATATCAGTCATCACCTAAGCTCTATAGCAGATCCTCAGAAATATAAGTGTCAAGAGGAAAAAATGTTTAGTAGAAACAATAGTATGCCCACATTTTATTTATAGTATGGACACATTTATGGCAACACACGGAATTTGATACAAAATTCATATCAATTCTCCCCCAATCTTGATACATTGATATTTCAAGCAAAATGAAAATTTTTGAACCGAAAATGAAAAAGCACCGGAACTGTGAGTCCTTAGTCCTTCCCCTTTCCCCCTCCCCAATTTGTATCCTGGAATCTCCATCTACAGTAGATCCTGGGAAATAGACGTTTTAATTCAAACTTTTTAGTAAAACAATAGTATGACAAAATGTTTGCCACCAATAACAACCTTGTAACATTTAAGAGTTTGTTTGGCTGTTTAAGCATATTTATTCGTAAAAGCACAGTATTGTCAACTGTGGAATAACTAAAAGTGACTGGAGAACTAAACGTTACAATTTATTAAATAAAAAAAAGACAACAAATAAACAAATAATAAGCAGAAATAAGTTGCAACCTCGAGAATGTTAGTTTTCAAAGTTGGTACTTATCCAGAAACACTTCTATTTTTAGTCTATGATGCAACAAGGCCTCCACATCCTCTTCTTAAGGGTCAAGTAGAAAATACAGACCGAAGCAATTCCTTTCATCCCATTTTTACAGTCTCAAAAAGAATTTGCATTCATTTTCATTCGAATTTACATTCATTTTCAATCGAATTTACATTCTTCATAACCTATTATTTTGTCACTTTCACTGTGCCTTGGCGCAAGAAGTTCCGAAGTCAATTTTGGGGCAAATTGACTTTAGCACTGTACAGTAAAGCTCCGATAATCCGGCAAGTTCGGGACTTCAGCGGTGCCGGATTACCAAATTTGCGGTATTGTTGAATGTCAAACTAAAATGGAGTAAAATACGAAAAAAAATTAATTTAAACTAAAGTAATGGACAATTAATACGATATTTATTTACCCAAAACGCTAAACAACTGGATTACACCGTGCAGTATGTAAGAGAACATTTAAATTAATTACAAAAATAGAATGTAAACAAATGAATAGAAATCCGCATATAACATTTTTTAGTTTATTACAGTAAATGTGCCTTAGATTGAAGTACAGCTAAACTGACCGGAATGCAGTTCGAGAGGCGTATCGGACTATCGGACGTGCCAAACTATTGGCTGCCGAATTAACGGAAGTTTGTGTTATTGGGTTTGAAATCATATATATTTTCAATACAAAATACCTGGGGTGGGACAGCCCAGTGGTTAGCGCGTGAGGATTGCACTCGGACAACCCGAGTTCGATTTCCGGCCCTTCCCAAACTATCCTGTGTTCACATGGAGTACGGGCACGTAAAATATGTGGGTCCATAAGTCCTTCCGAGAGGTTGGTGGTACAGGAAGGAGGGTACGGTCCCTATGGATGCCGCCCCTACTGGGTTCTGGTTTAAATTGGGGGGAGCACTTCCTGACGGTCCAAATAGATACCCTAAACCTTTGGTAGGTCGGACGGTCTGGATCAAGGAAGAATACAAAATACCTTAATTCTAAGTTTCCACTCGACTTTCTCATACATTCATATTCTATAGCGTTTAGTATTTTCTATTTGTATCACATTCCAAATTTGGTCCAAATCACTTCAGCAGTTTTCGAGATTACGAAGGACCAACGATTTAACACACACACACACACATACACACATAAACACATACACACAAACAAACATTTGCAAATCGACAAAAGTAATTTCTGAAATCTAGGGACCCCACCGATGTATTTACGAAAACTCAACTTGTGATTAAATGACAACCACCATAGTCTTAGGCTACATCGGTGAAGTAAACAATTTGCTTAAACTACTTCTAAAAGCATATCTATTAGGAAAAGTAGTACAAGTCACAATCCCTATCACCATATTTTCCTTTAGCTCAAAGCGAGGAAAGTAAGAGCAGTAATTATTTTAGAATAGGGCGAGGCCATATATTCATTCATTTATATAAAAGAAAGGTCATGCTATCCGTTTGTATATAACGTTTGGCGATAAATTTGGAGTACTTGGATACTAGTTTGGCGAAATGTAACTAACTTGGCGACTTTTTTTATAGGTGCAAAATTGACGAAAATTTCGCCAAAATTGCAGAAATAACGCTAAACTTAACGAAAATGACGCCTAATTGATGAATTAATTAAAGTCTTTTAATATATGGACTATATTGCTTATTGCAGATGCTATTATTATTGAGAATTGTTAATAGGATAATAGGATACTTGGTAATAGTTTTACATGCTGTCATCCAGAAAAGATTCCAAATGTTCATTTTAACGTTAAAAACATTGTGCCGGGGATTTTTCTTTCTTTTTTTTTGCTAGTGATTTCGTTTAAAGAGGTAAACCATGTAAGTAAAATGGAAATAAAATTTATACAGACAAAATGAGAATAAAATCCATACAGATAAAATGAGAGTAAAATCCATATAAATAAAGTGAGAGTAAAATTCATAGGAATAAAAAGAGAATAAAATGCACCTAAAGCATCATCACACGAGGAAAAAAAGAAGGAAAAAAAAAACAGTTTTTTTTTTCTTCGGAAACTTGCTAGTATCGCCTGGAGAAAATTTATGCAATCCGGAAATTGCGAACAATTTTCTTCTTTTTTTTCCTGCCCAGAAAACGCTGGCTAGTCTTCTTAATAACTCTAAAGTTACCTTTTTGGCCTCTAGACGTTCTAATTTTTCAAACGGTTGCATCGAGTCCACTTCAGGCGAAAGACAATCAATTTTGTGATCTCCGTTGCTGTTCTTCGATATGTCAACTATCGTTGGGCAACAAGAAATGGGGTCAATCCATAGCGGGCCAGTGGCTCTTAAACATTACTGAAGCTATCATGTTAAGGTAGAATGAACTTCAGCCTCAGACAAAGAGCTTTATGAATGAGTAAATAATCAATTATGAATTATGACTCAATTGTTTTGAAATTACTCTTCAAGTTTACTGCAAGTCTTTGTACTGCTTTAAGCAATTTGCATGTATGCTTATATACCAATGCATCGTCTTTAATGACATGAAACCTTGTAAATAAATTTCTAAAGCAGGGTCGTAGCCAGGTAATGGCCATAAGGGGCTGAGCCCCCTCGTGCAAGAGGTATACTAAGCCCCGCTAACAAAAATGTTCAATTTTTAGTAGTGATATGAAATCTCATCCAACATGTTATCCAAATTTTGCACGAAAAATTGCTTTTAAAGAACTTTAATTTTTTTAAGAAAAGAACTTTTTTTTAAAGAACTTTAACTTTTGCTTTTAAAAAACTTTAACTTTTGCTTTTAAAGAACTTTTTTTTATATAAATTACTAGCAGCATACCCGTTCTTCGTACGGAGTATATAATATAAAGAAACTTATAATTCGCAATCATGTGCAAATTCTGTTAAAATATTAAATTTATTGCTCCTAAAGAGAAGTTTAACAATATCTGTCCTCACTATGCAAAATTATCTTCACGGGCAGATCTGAAGAATAAAACATCCTGGCCCTTTTTGTAAGCAAATTTACACAAAAAAAAGAAAGGAATTGAATCAATATATATAACCCCGTACTACTTATAGTGCCGCAGATTAGAAAATATGCCAGTGTGTTAGTAGAAGATTACCCGTATTACAATATGAGTCTCAAAATTCTTTGCCAAAATAAAAGAGATGACGCAATAAATTGAAAATATCAATAATCCCCGTACTCTTTATACCAGAAGGTCGTAATTGATTCAGATATATGCCAATATATATCAAAACATATGCCAATATTCCTGTACTACTTATATTCTCGTAGATTAGAAGATATACCCGTGTATTTGTAGAAGATTACTCGTACAACGTACAATATATGAGCTTAAACAATTTTTTTCATAATAAAACAATGGCATAATAACTTGAAAATATCGATAATCCCCGAAAATATCAATAATAATAACGTTTAAACCTGAAGACCGTAATTGATATTATCCAGTCAAAAGTGCTATAAGAAAAATCAAATCGTTCTTTTCTAAAATATATTTTATATCCATTTATTTATTATCCATTTATTTATTATTAGAAAGTAATAATTAAAATTAACAGACAGAATTAATTTAATTGCGTTTCTGAGCAACATGATATAAGATAGAATGAATCTTCCTCATAAACTGCGAAATTAAATATCCATTTTGTTTTCTTTATACATTAAAGAAAATACTTATACCATGGAGATAGATTTCTTATTTAAATCATGTTTCAAACAATTCATGCTTTCAAAAAGTGACTAATTAGCGCAAAAAATCTCCCATGAAACTCAGAGATATAGTTTTAATTCACTTCCAAACGATTTTCAAGCTTTTCGTTTGGAAAAACCACGGAGTTAGAGAGTAGAACTCCTAGGGAAAAGTTTCGTTTTCCATTAATATCTCGACAACCTCTGGTCTTAGGTACTCAAAACTTGGGTAAAATTTATGGGAAGCTATTTTAAGGCTATCCACAAAATTTCATTAAATTCGATTCAGCCGTTCTCCCGTGATGATGAGACAAACGAAGATATAGTTTTTTACTAATATTTCAAGAACCACTGATCGTAGAAACTCCAAACATAGACTAAATTTTAAGTGGGATTATTTCCAGTCTACCCACAAAATTTCATCAAATTCGGTTCAGCCGTTCTCCCGTGATGATGGGACAAACAGACAGACATACAGATTTTCAATTATATATATATAGATTTCGTTTTGTATAATGGAGAAATAAAATTTGTCAGTTTAGCTGAATTCGTGGTTATACTGATGATCATTAATATATTTACATATTTAATTTAAAAATATTTAAAAGTGTATAAAATTAAACAAGAATATAGTATTTAGAGTACTTTTTAATTCTTGCGGACTTCACTGGTATACATTATAGAGTTAAAACCAACTGATGGGTAGTTATAGAGTTAATATTATGCGTCAATTTGCATTAACTTTTGGAAATTTTCTTAGATTAATTAACAGCTTCACTACTAGCTATATTAAAATCCATTGTAATTATTATTTATTAACTAGTGAGTATACGTGAAAAATCACGGAAAATTTTCTATTCACTGAAAGTTAATAAATGTAAAAGATCTTTACGTTTGATTTTATGTCAAAGATATCTTTAAAAACAATATTTTTGAAGAGTAAGTTTAAGATCTGATGAACATTCGAAATGAAGATAATCGAAGGGAGTAAATGGTCTAGTCAAAGGAGGTATTCCGTGAAACGCTGCAAGTATCAAAATGTGTGATAATTTGATATAATAATTCAACAACGGACATGCTATCATATGCTACGAATGTACAACCAATGTTTCCTGCTTGCTAATAAATATATCCTCATCATCAGAAATGAATTTCATGGTATGCTTCTCCCTCTCTCTTTTAATAACTGACAAATATAGAGTCTAAGTTGACGAGATTTAACATCAGTGTTAAATGATATGCTCAATGATATGTTAAATGATTAATTTAGCAAAAATATCATGACTGCAATGTTGCGAAACGTTCTTGTGGCACGTATTTTTTTATTTACATCTATACAGTCATATTTTGTAACATTCTTGTAATATTAATAAGTAAAAAAAAATATTTATTTATTCGAAATTATATTTAATGTTCTTTGTTTTACTTTGGACCGTTTATTGTTTTTATTTCAGACATTTTAGGCCTGTTTTCCAGCAGGTGCAAACTTATAGTAATATTTAAATAAAACCATTACTCTGTTTTAAATTTATTGGTTTGCTCAATTTTAGGGCAAAAATTCTATTTCTACTTGCCGCATCCATCAGTCTCATAGCTCTTTCAAGATGTCATCCAACTGGAGCCCCACAAGAAACCTGCCAGAGCTTCTCCCCCAGCCATGATGATCACAAGGCACAAAAAGGAGAATCAAAATATAACATCATCATTGACCCATCATCTCTGTCATCAGGGGGAATAACCAAAGGTACTGATTTTTTCAATTCATCCTCAGTGACAAATTTACTAAATTAATAACCTTCGGGCCCCAACGAAAAAGGCATAGATCTTGAGGCGTGTGTGTGTGGGGGGGGGGGGGGGGGGGCAAAGACGGTAAAGCATATACTACTATAAAGCTTATAATTTTTATAGTACTAGCGACTCGTATACGTTACTATAAAAATTATTTTCTACTCGTATACGTCGCTTTGCTGATGATTTTAACCTATGGGGGACCTAGAATTTAAAAAGGTCCCCCACAGGAATTAGAATTTATGGGGGACCTAGAAATTACTTTTGGGAAAGCATTGGCACCACACAATACGGCTGTTTGGAAGAAAAAAAATCACGCTGATTGCATACGTACTTGACTTGAAGTGCCACGAATCCTGCACTCTAGATTTCAATTGGAGGCGATGAAAGATGAATAAAAAGGAATAACTGTTAATGTGGCATCTGTCTTTTGTTATTTTTTCAATTAAAAGGGACTAATTTATCATTATTTTGCGCAGAAAACTGGTTTCTTTTCTTTTAACAAGGATTTTGTGTTGTGCTCGCTTTCGCTCATTATATTATCTGGCAATGATTTAGTCAGATAATAATTTTCCTAGTATGAAATAAAATTAGTAGGAAAGATAATTTTCATTTGTTATCAGATGAAAATATATTGTTCTCTTGCAATGATAGAAACAAGATTCGTGTAAAAATGGAATGATGCGCATTTTTGAGAGACAAAGTAGTGCACGTTTTTTTCTAAATCTCTTTGTATCGACACCCTTAATTCGAATTTCAAACTTTTCGATCTTTTTACATTGATATAAAAGCTGAGACTGATCGAATGAGACCAAAACCAAGATTATAGCTCGACTGGAAGGGATAGATCATTTTAAAAAGCTATATTGGAGCTTTTAATAATTCCTTTGCATCGTCATTCCTAATTTGAATTTTCGAAATATCTGATTTTAATCTGTAACTAAAAGCTGGGATGGATCGAATGAGACCGAAACCAAGATTCTAGCTAGTGTATAAGTAGTGTGGTAATTAAGCAATGTGGTTTTGAGGGGAGGGGGGGGATAATTAATATTTCTTTACACCGTTATCTCTAATTCGAATTTTCGGAATTTCAAAGTTTATCATTGGTCTCGAAGCTGAGAGGGCTCGAATGACATTAAAACTAAAATGCTATCTATAAGTGTTTGAAATTTTTGATATATTACTTCTCAGTCAGTCGGTCAGTTCAGTGCATATCACATACATAACTTTTCAAAACAGACCTGAAATTTTCCAAATTTAACCCGAGTTCTACAAGAGAAATGCAGCCTGAGTCCATGGAGACCAATGGTTGGTTATAAACGCTGGCATTAATTGACTTGTTTCTAAAGACAATAATTATTCAGCTACCGTGACATAGCTTTTCTTTTTTCTGGAGGGGGCACTTAAATGTTTACTCTTAATCAGTGGCGTGTAGTCAGGGGATTAGACGATAAACCATCATTTGCTGACCAATTATATTGGCTCTCCATTGTATTCACATTGTCTAAACGATATACGCCACTGTAAATTAAAAAAGCTGATATAAGCAGCACATGACTTTCCCTACATAATGCAATGAATTTACAACTTTGACAGCAACAAAATTATGTACAAGGTTCGTGGCATAATATTTTTGAGGCTGGATTGTACATTTGGTGCTTTCTGGATGACAACATGTATTGCTATTAAAGTATCCAATCAACTTATATTTCGAGAAAATCTAACTTGACAATTGTCAATATTGATAGCATCCTCAATAAGCGATATATTTCATATGATTAAAATATTTTAATAATTAATTCATCAATTTGGTGTTCTTTTCTTTAATTTAGCATCATTTTTGCAATTTTGACATATTTCGCCCAGTTGGCACTATTATAAAAAAAATATCACCAAGTTGACGATATTTCATCAAGTTCATCGCCAAGTCTAACAGATAGACTGGTAGAAAGGCTTTTCTTCATGACGCCAAAAGGAACAGTGGCGTCATAGTGACCTTGAATAATGAATAGCATAAGACTCAAATTATTAATCTACCACTAACATATCTTAATTTCTTTTCAAATGTTAAGTAATGCAGAATAAGTTTTATTTTTAAGCAGTACGTTTAAGGAAAATATATAAATATTAATTAATACCAAAATCAAATCTGAAAGTAATCAAACATATTTTCTTTTCAGTTACAATCCAAGGAATTGGAGGAGAAAAATTCAAGGGTTTCTTTATTCAAGGACGAGATGAAAACTCTACACCAGTTGGAAAGTTTAATGTTGCCAATCAAGCAGATGCACAACCCGTTCATTGCAGCGGTGCAGGATCTTCTGTAAGCAGTTTTCTCTTTTTCATATTTTGACTAGTGGGTACCTATGAAAAATCACTGGATAACATTTCTTCCCTGAAAGTTAATAAATGCAAAAAGATATTTAAATTTAAATTTTTATATCAAAGAAATCTTCAAAAGAATATTTTTTGTAAAAATTTTATTTAGTATGTATTATTTACCTTATTTAAACGCCTAAAAATTATTGTATGCTTAGTTCGGCCTGATCGTTAGCACTTTCTACACGTCTGGTCTGTGCAGTTGCACCGGTCCTGTATTTCCAGACCTTTCACCACCTAAAGTCAGACTTCGAGAAATACTCTCTCTCTCTCTCTCTCTCTCTCTCCACATTTAGTTGATAGACATATTAATTTTTTTTAAATTCCATGGGTTGTTTCACCTCTCACAGCGATCTAGAAAAATTCGAAAAAATAAAATCCTTTTATGCGTTTCTTACAGGCTCTAGTTGAGTGTAAAATCCAGTTTTCAAAATACTGATTTTATATATATACAAAAAAGAACAAATAAAACAAAATTCCAGTTGAATCATTGTTCAATAGTCTTGGGATATTCTAGAGGATAGTCCCAGGGGTAGATTACCCCTCAGGCTATAACACCTTCTATAAATAATTACCATGGCCCTTCCAATGGAATCTCAGAAATTACTTACATATAGAATGAAACACAAACCTTAAACATATATAAATACCAAACCAAAATAAAAATTTAAAACTACACAATATACAAAAGGAATCAAAACCAGAACCACATTCTCTAAATTACAAACATTTTGTGGTTTGAGAGGAACGTCGCTGAGAATTCTCCAGCTAATACGGCTGAATCTGGCTTCTTCACCTTCAATAATATGCCATTATGAGCAGAGTAAATAGCGATTGCTCCCCAAAATACAACTTTCAAACATTTTTACTAGTAGTACTATAACTACACGAAAAGTACCTTACAACTCAAACTCACTAAAGTTAATATTTCTGCAATACAGAAGTACCAAATATGAACTACCTAATAACCAGAAAAATTTAGTTTTTCTTATTTCAATTATACACATAAATAACGCTTCAAAATTTTCATATCTCAGCATTCAAATATTAAAATAAAGTAAAATTTATCGCTAAATATGCATCAAAAATTTAAAACTTTAGTGCCCTAATTGCACGAACAAATACTGACTCCCCCCCCTCCCCCCTTAAAAAAAATTACCGTCGCTGGTTATAGAAAACCAACCTCCAAAATTTTTCTGATGATGTTTAATTCATAATAAAATGGCGTCCAAAATCTTCACCCAGAAGAACGAGACAAAACACGGAAAATTGCGCATCCTTGTTCTCTTCTGACATCTCACCTGTAGGAGTTGAAAGACAAGTAATGCCCACACAGATGTTGGATTTAAGTTTATCCACAGGACCTGTGATACTGAATTTTGGTGGAAAGAGTGTTGGCCTGCTCCACTCGAAGAGGACTCCACTCACCGGTCGGAAAATATGAGAAATAAAAAGTCGGGAATTGTATCGTGCTTCTGTATTAAACTCTCCGGAATAATGGAGTAGTGAGGGGGTCAAATACCTCACTTGCCTTCTGGATTATATCACCGTATCAGAAGATCCAGTTACCTTGCTACGGCTATCATGCACAGTCTCTCAGAGGCCTCTTGGATGCTGACATCTCTCCTTTTCCTTCATATCCCTCAGTAGCTGCCACCATTATATGTAACACCCTATAGTTTCAGATGTCACACTTTACGAGTCCTGGGTTGTATCCGATTTTTCAGATGAAAGGGAATCCTCAGTGAAGATGGCATGCTCCGTACCTTTTGTAGAAATTAAGCATTTCTTCTCTAGCATGGGTAGCGCATCGGCGAAATGCTCCAGATTGGGATATAAGATGAAAGTCCTCAGATGGATATTTCAAAGTCACATATGCCTTTATTTTAATTTAAAGCATCTATTTACATATACAACGGATCACTCAGTGCATGCAAGGACTTCGTAGTTCTGTACATCTTTCTGAAAAATGGTAACGCTATCTTAGCTCGGCCTGACTGTTATCGATCTCTGCACGTCTGCTTTAAGCAATTGCACCGCTCCATCTCTTCCAAATATATCTCTTTCCCATATCTACACCGAGGAACCCTTGATATCAGACCACACTCAGATAATTACCAGAAGTCTCCCTTGGAATCTTGGATTTCCAGGCAACCATGGTGGCCTATCACCATCCAAAGTTAGACTTCAAGAAGTATTGTCTCTCCCCACATCCAGTTCACAAACATATTACTTTGTTTTGAAATTCCTTGAGTTGCTTCACAGCTCACGGAAGTCTAGAAAAATTCGAAAGTGCAAAATCCTTTCATGTGTTCCTTATAAAATGTTTGACGATAGATGGGCAGATGCCTCCATTTGACCCCCTTCTAACCCATTTTATGATAGATGGAATAAGCGTGTAGAAATTCAGACAAAAGGCGATAATACTTGTAAATGTAAGTATCAATTTAAAATAGGTATTTAAGCATTTCCCCATGATCTTGAATACCCAAACCGGAAGAGTTAATAGAAGCAAACATTTGTACTCGTACTTGTGTTTTATGTGTTTTATTCCATGCTAGATATACATCCATTTATGCTAGATATATAGTTAAATGTCATACTCGATTGTTTAGATTTATCACTTCATTTACTTTTAAGGATTCTGCAACTCACACAGATGCCCAAGATAAAACAAAAGTTACTCTTGAGTGGCAAGCTCCAGCGTCTTTCAAAGGTCGTGTAGTTTTCAGGTAAGTGCAAAGAAAACAGGTTTTAGTGTTATAAATTTTATTGTTAAACAGCAACACACACACACACACACACATATATATATATACATATATATATATATATATATATAAGATATTTCAGAAACAACTACAGTAAACTCTCGACAACACTGAAAATTCTACTTAGAAGGTCAAATATTCGGTTAGATCAAAGAATTTCCGATGATCAGAAAACAGTAGGACCACATCTTACGGCGATACAAGCAGCAACCCTTCGAGGAACAGATGCAGTGAGCTTGCGGATAGTTCCTTGAGAGATGGATGACCATATGCCTCCAACAATCCTCCACAAGCCATCCTTTGTTTCAGGCGTGGGTAAGGTAGTCAAACGACAGTCAATCGCGTCCCATGCATAATACTCGATGGGTGAGAGATCTGGAGACAGCGGAGGGCAATAAAGCAGCTGGAAACCTTGCAAGGGTTGTTTGCTAATGGTTAGTGTGCGGTCGCGTGTTATCTTGCTGGAAAACAGCATTTTGCAGCGACTAAAGGTACGGCAGTGCAACCGGCCGCAGCACCTCATCTACATATCGTCGTGCCGTCATTGTGCCTTTGATACGAACCAGAACCGAAGCACCCCAAACCGATAGCACCCCAAACCATGATGTTGCGTTGTCAAGCAGTATGGCGTTGAACAGTCGCAGCAGAATTTGATCTATTTCCATGTCACCTCCAGACTATCACACGGCGACTGTCATTCTACAAACACAACCGATACTCGTCGCTGAACATCACCCTGTCTCATTCAGTCGTCCAAGAGGTTCGGGCCTTACACCATTGCAATCTCTCACTTTGGTGTCTTGTCGTCAATGGCAGTCTTCGTAAAGGACGGTTTGAGTGCAAGCTGCTTTCGGCTAATCGTCGAGAAACTGTTCTCGCTGATATTGGGACATCTAATGTACCTTGCAAATTCTGCAAGAATGTCGCCAATCGTCGTTTGTGGGGTCGCCATCGCAGACCTTTGTATGCGTCGATCAACGCGTGCTGATGTACGTCTAGATCAGGGGTTTCCAACTTACAAGTGCCCGAGGGCCGCAATCGAAACCACCTGTCTAGTGGCGGGCCGCAACGTAATCAGGGCCATACCCAGGACATTTTTTGGGGGGAAGGGGGTTCAATATGAAATTTTTCTGGCGGGGGAGGGATGGAGGCATCGTAATGAATATATATACATGTATATAATATGTACTATGAAATTTTTGAAAATTTCGGGGGATGAACCTCCAACCCTCCCTCCCTTTCAGCTACGACCTTGATCATAATTGGCCAACTTTCATCAAGTTATACAAAACAAAAACAAGTATTGAATTGCGAATCAAATAAGTGGGCATTTTAACACCTTTAATTGCATATTAAAAAAATTTCCAGACTAAAATAACTTTACTTTGATATCAAGTATACAGATATTTTAAATTTACATAAAACCTTACAAAAGGGAAAAAAACTTACGTAAAAGCACACAAAATGTTTAGTGAGAAAATTGAGGTCGGTCTGCTGCAACCACCAAAGAACGGATGTCCATCTCAAGCTCTGTTGTTGAGAGTCTCAGGAGATGAAGTAGAGAAGAATCTGTGAGGCGGCTTTTATTGTGGTTCCTGATAAATTTCAATGCAGAAAATACACTTTCGCGCAAGTATGTACTCCCGAACATTGATGTAATTTTCCGGCCAAAATCTCGCAGGTTTGGAAATCTTTCTTTTGGTAATAATTTAAAGAAATCTGCTCCATTTCCTTCCCTCGTTTGCAAAAATGCATCCGCTTGTAGGTCACATTGTTCAAGTTGAAGATGAGTTGGTTGATCTTCAATGTTAGCTCGAAGAGAATTACTAAACAGCAGCATGCTACTTTTTAATGATTCAAAATCCTTAAATCTAGTGTCAAACTCCTCTATGATTTCTTGGATATTTGCACCAAATTTAGAAAAATCAAGAGTCTCATTATCTTCAAGTTCTTCAGCTAACTTCTGACAGCCTGAAAAATGGGCCAAATCATTTATGTTCAAAGAAAGTTTGAAAATTCTTAATTTATTTCGAAACCGTTAAACCATTTTCGTTTCCCATTAAATCCGACATCAGCTGGTTTCTTCCCTGGAGATTTAGATTCAGTTCATTAAGATGAGTGGTGATGTCGGTGAGGAAAGCCAATTCTTTTAAGAAATCTACACTTTGGAGCTGCCGGCCATACATCAAACTGCCGTAAACCCCTGGGTTGGCTGTATGGTCTGGGCCTTTCACACTTTGGAGCTGGGCCAACGGCCGTACCGTGCTGAAAACACCGGTTCTCGTTAGATCACCGAAGTCAGGCAGCATCGGGCGCGGTTAGTACTTGGGTGGGTGACCACCTGGGAACACCGCGTGCTGTTGGCACATTTCGGGCGCGGTATCCCTGTGGTTTGCGGGCTGGATTTGCACGCTGCCACAACTGCCGCCGTGTTCATGCGGAGTACGATCACGTTAAACATGTGGGTCCGTAAGTCCTTCCGAGAGGTTGGTGGTAGGGGAAGGAGGGTACGGTCCCTGTGGATGCCTCCCCCACTGAGTTCCGGTCCTAAATTGGGTGGCACTTCCCGGCCGTCCAAACTGTTACCTTACATCTTTCTGGTAGGTCGGTCGGTTTGGGTCTCAACAACAACAACAACACTTTGGAGTTCTTCTTCCAGTTGCGTAGTGTCTGTTGAAAAGAACTTCTTCAGGAATGCAGGGATTTCTTTTCTTATCCCAAAGAATTTCTCGAGACACTTTCCAGCACTCAGCCATCTTACATGATTGTAGAGCAACAAGTCAACATATTCTGCTTCCATTTCCTCCAAAAACTGCTTTAGCTGCCTATGCAAAAGTGCACGATTTCCACCTCTTATCATATTGATAGCGACGAATCGCATTCCCTTCTTCAATCCATCTTCTCCAAATCCTTTGTACAGTGGACGCATCTATGCGTGTTTCAGGGGCGATACGTCGGTACGACCAACCAGCCGTACCTAGGCCTAAAATGAATCCCCTCGCACGATCGTCTAAATGCTGAAACAGACTTCGGCGTCATCGGCCAGGCATCTTTTAAACAAGACATGTCTTCTGAAACGAAAAACAGCTTGGAAAACAGGTTTCCGTAGGCGACAGACGGTAACAACTGTTGACTCATCTGCCGTTTCCATTCCTTTTATCTTGAGCTTTAATCGCGTGACCAACTTGCATTTCAGATCATTTGCATACATCGGCCAGCTTGTCTCGCAATTTGCATAATTATACGACCAAAGCTTCATATGTTGCATTTTCTATGTCGGGTTGTACATATATATATATATATATATATATAATAGAAGATTTTTATGATTACTTGTAATATATATATACCCGAGAAATACCAAAGAAAATTGCTTGTAAACTGAAGGTAAAGGTAAATAAATTGCAAAACAGAAGCCTGGTGTAGCACGATGAGCTATGCAAGAAATTTGGAAATTGAATAAATGGAATCTAGTGAAAATAAAAGGAATAAAATGAATATGAAAAGCATTTCTGAAACCACGTACGTTATCAAGGGCCATACATGTTTCATTAATGCTGATTCTACGTTTCTGTTTACACTACTGTAATATGTATTACAGAAATAATGTAAATATATATATATATTTGATTTTAAAGATTTATTTAATCTATTAAATTAAAGATCTATTTAATTAAAGATCTATTATGTCAAATTTTTGATTTTAAAGATCTATTTAATAATATTAGGATCACTGATCTTTATGATGTCATATTAGCTTTATATAATGCCTATATTACTAATCATTCTCACCTACCTAAATTTATCAATTTTCCTAAACTTCTCCATTTTCTTCTTTTCAATAATTATGTTTTTCAAGGCAATAAATTATACTTACAAGTCTCAGGTGTTCCACAAGGTGGCTGTAGTAGCAGTATGTTAGCTAATTTATACCTATATCATTATGAAAAATTCTTTACTTCTGCAGATTATAAAATTTATAGATATGTAGATGATCTGATTTGTTTAGTATTTACTGATAATTATGTCATAGATA
The DNA here is from genome assembly GCA_951213105.1 of Amaurobius ferox. NCBI lineage: Eukaryota > Metazoa > Arthropoda > Arachnida > Araneae > Amaurobiidae > Amaurobius > Amaurobius ferox. The sequence goes on along the minus strand of OX578142.1, from coordinate 85,920,148 downwards.
TAGATTTCTATCCGGATAATTTGGAATTAATATCTAATGAAACTACTATTAGTAAAAATATTAATTATTTGGACTTAAATCTAATTATAGAACCTACTAATGGGATAATTACTAATTTATATGATAAAAAAGATTTTTTTAAATTCAATATTAATAAAATATTACCTTTCAATTCCTGCAACTCGATTCAATTGCTTAGAAATATTATACTTAATCAACTTTTTAGAATTTATAGATTATCAGATAAAAAAATTTCATGTTTTGCACATTAATAATCTCATAATTACTAGTAAATTATATGAATATCCAGCATATTTAGTAAATGGTATAGTTAATGAATTTCGATTAGCCTGAAATTCTTAATATTCTCTCCTTAGTATCTTATTTTAGCCTTACTTCTACATTATCTTGTTTTTACATTACAATATATTTCATCTTTCTATTTTGCAGCTTCTACTGTAGAATATCACATTTTACTGCCATTACGCAGTACGGTTTTTATTACTCACTTTGGCAACAATAAATCACTTCTTTACTCTTTATCGTATTTTTGCTCGTCACGATTATACATTTGATGTGTATTTTAAGGTATTTATGTTTCCTTTCTAATTTTTCAATCTTTATGCTTGTCGTCCTAATAACACATGTTTATAGATAAAATCTATCTTGGACACAGACATTTTTGTGTTCATTTCGCTTTACATATTAGGACTTGATAAAGAATTTTTTCGAAATGAACTATTCTTAAGCCTAGAGCTCTTCCACGTGCAAGCTTTAATGCTTGATTATTTTGGTATTCCTTTTTTTTATTCCTCTCCATTGACATTTGTTGATTATCTTTAGCTTTCTGAACTGTAATATGTATTATAATTTCCTCTTTATTGTTGAATTTTATTATATTTCATTGTATTCTGTAGGCATAAAATTTTTTTAAGATAGTGTATTATGAGTTACTTCTTTCATTCTACCATTGGATTTACTATTTACTATTTTAATATTTATATAGTATATATATATATATATATATATATATGTATATAATATATATATATATATATATATATATATATATATATATATATATATATATATATATATATATATATATATATATATATATATATATATATTCAGGTATTCTTGTTTCCTATATCATTTTTCAATCTTTATGCATGTTGTCCAGGTAATTAGTGTTTATAGATATAATCTATCTCTAATTTCAGGAATATGCATTTTGTGTTCATTTTGATTAAATACCTGGACTGGAAAAAGAGTTTAATCGAAATGAACAATTCATTTAGGCCTAGTGTTCATCCACGAGTATAGCTTTAAAGCTAGGATTTTAATTGATTTTCTATTATTGAATCCACTCTTTTTATTATGTAGGTATCATTTTTTGAGTTGCAATTTATCTCTACTCTATCATTGGATTTCCAAATTATTTTTATCATATATATATATATATATATATATATATATATATGTATATATATATATATATATATATATATATATATATATATATATATATATAAGAAAAAAAGGTGTTTGAAGATCCAATGAAAGAAAAGTGAGAAGCTGTAACACGAAAATTCAACTGTCTAATAGGCTTACGAAATAAAAGTATAAATCAACAAATCTTCAAGCAAATGGGAAAAAAAATAAAATAAAAATAAATAAAATAAATAACGAATCAACAAATCAATGAAAAGTATCAAAATACAAAGGTAAGGAATCGAAAAAAGAATAACAAACGAAATAAAGCACAAACGCTATACACATGGACAAGGCTCTAAGCCTAAATCATGAATTGTGCACTTCTACAAAAATCGTAATGATGTCCAAGTTCTTTGTAGAAGCAAACACAAAAATGTATGTTTCTGAAGAAATAGATAGATTATATCTATAAACTATTTCTACTTGGACGACATACAAAAATAAGAAAAATAAAAGGAAAAATGAATACCAAAAAACTGACTGAAAAAACACACTAACCTAGTAAGCACGGGAACACAGAAAGAAGTGACAAGTGTTGCCATTCACAAAGGAATAAGATATACTGTTGCCATTAGTAAGAAATAAATAACAGTAATACGAAAAGACATGTACAAGAGATAATATACCATCAAGAGGGGCAATAATAGAAAGGCTAATGTCTAAGTGGATGTATAAATAAAATATAATTAAAACAAGAGAAGGGAGATGTCAGGCTAAAATTTAAAGCAACATTAAATAAATAAAATTCAAGAAAATCCAGCTATTCTAAATTTTTTAACTATACCATTTACAAAATAAGAGGGATATTTATATACATTGCTGGTAAGTTTTAGATTATCAATATGTAAAGCATGGAATTTTTTATCAGATAATCTATATATTCTAAAAAGCTGATTAAGAATTATATTTCTAAACAATAGAAACGAGTTGCAGGAATTAAATGGTAAGATTTTATTAATTTTAAAATTAAAAGAGTCTTTTATATCATATAAATTAGTAACAATTCTATTAGAAGGTTCAACAAAAAGATTTAAATCCTAAAAATTAATATTTTTACTAATAGTAGTTTCATTAGGAATTAATTCCAAATTATCAGGATAGAAATCTATATTAATGACACAATTTTCAGTATGTACTAAGCAAATCAGATCATCAACATATCTGTATATTGTATAATCTATTGATGTAAAAGACTGTTCAAAATGATAAAGATATAAATTAGCTAACATACTGCTACTGCAGCCACCCTGTGGAACTCCTGAGACTTGTAGGCATAATTTATTTCCTTGAAAAATATAATTATTGAAAATAACAAAGTGAAGAAGTTTAGGAAAATTAACAAATCTGGCTTGAGATGTAAGATTAGTAATATAATCATTATATAGGGCCAAAATTACATCATACAGGTCAGAGATCTTGATATTATCACATATATATATATATATATATATATACATATGTATATATGTTCTATATATACATATGTATATATATGTTCTACAATAACGATACTATGTACAAACATTTAAACCTTTCTAGAAGATCAATCGAAAATCGAATCGTGGCAAATTATAAAAAAATTGGATATATCAATAAATTGGATAAATCAATATTATTGAACAAATCTCGAAAGTCGTAACTTTTAAAGTTGATATCCTTGTTTCAATAATCAGTTGTTCAATAATATTGATTTAACTAATTTACAATTAATTCTGAAAGATTTACATGAAGAATACGATTTAAAAAAACATATAACCTATAGAAGATACTTGGACTTGGTGGATTTGGTATTAAAAGAAAACATACTTCATGACGGAAGAAATTTTTACAAGCAAATCAAGGGCATACCTATGGGAGGAAGTTGTTCGTCAATACTGGTGGATATCTATCTGTCAAAATACGAAAGAGGTACTCATATCTTATCGGAAATACCCTACTTCCGTTACGTCGATGATGTGTTAATTGGGGGATATGAAAACACCCCACACTTTGATTTCACATTCTACCCAAGCGAATTAGACCTAATCGAAAATCCAGTGAGTGAAGACGGATAGGTGAATTTCTTAGATTTAACAATAAAAAAACACCAGAAATATGGAATTTATACAGAGCTACACGATAAAAGAGAATCATACAGTATCAAGGTAAATCATATAATCGACTGGAATTCAAACCTAACCAAGAATGTCTTCAGAAATATAATAATTGGTTACTTTAGAAGAAACCAAAATTACAATACTTTTAAGAAAGATTGCATCTACAAATGTAACAAATTTGTAAAGGAGGCAATAAAGAGAAATTATCCTATAAATTTTATACGGCATTATTACAATTCATTTTTCAAAGAAAAGTAGTAATATTCTTAACGTGCAGTAATATTCTAACGTGTAGTAATATTCTTAACTTTCTTGCGCATGTGCGACTTTACCCTTATAAGGAGATGTTCCACTGGGTTAGGTTGAAGGATATTTCTTTCTTTTTTCTACATCGTTTTCAGCTCTGACTCTGAGTCCGTTCGGGTGCTTTTGTTTTCGCACATTTGGGACCATGGAATTATGTTGGTGCCGTGAGCGTTGCCCGGGTTGTAAAAGCTGCTTTAAACGGGAAAGGGGTGTCGCAATCCACCCCTACCATTTTATGTAATTCATATGGTCACTCCCGTTATTTATCTTCTTTCATTTTTAATCCTTGTATTCTAATCGGGAACAAGAGCAGCATATGCGCCTCTCCTAAGTAGTGGATCGAGATGTTGTTATCCTACTTTTCTTGGAAAATTCCTTGTCTTTCACTTTTTATAATAGTATATATATATATATATATATATATATATATATATATATATATATATATATATATATATATATATATATATATATATATATATATTTATAAATATATATATCATATAAATAAAAATAAGCTTTCTTATCATATTTTATGTATTATAAAAACTATGAACATTGGAGAATGTAAGGGAAATTTCTAAAAATAAAATAAGCCTACTTACATGACATGTGCAATTTATTTATTTATATTAATATTAAAATAATCTTTCTTATCACATTATATGATAAGAAAGATTATTTTTATTTTAATATAAATAAATTATAACCATTTACTTCATGCAATTCGGTTCAATTATTTGCTATATCATTATACATCAGTTATTTCGAATTTATATAGATTATCTAATAAACAATTTCATCAATTACATATTAACAACCTTATTCAAACTAGCAAGTTATATTATTATCCAATATATTTGGTAAACAGTTAACTAAATAAGTTTAGGGTAACTCAGAGTTGTTAAATGAATCTTTTTTAATTTGGCATTATTACAGAATAGTGATAATTTTTACCACCAGCTACTATTAATTAACTACTTGTTACTTTTGGTTTCTATATCAAATATTATCAGCTTGCCGCATTACCTGCCTTTTCTAACAGAGCATTCTGCCAGGAGATGATGCACTGTATCTATGATTTTTCTTTCAAAATTCAAAATTCTATTTCTATTACATTATAATTATTATTATATCACTATTCTCATTAGTGTTTATTAATGTTAATGTTTAGAATTTATTAGTTTATTTAGTAATTGTTTTCTATAAGTATTTGTTGTATTTTGAATGTGTATCTACTGCTTTTCCAGCTTTTACTTTTGATTGGACTTTCTTTTTTCTTATTGAATTAGAATACCATTGAATTAAAATATACATACCTATATTTTATGTGAGAAAAATTCGAGACAATGTTTAAGTCATATGAAATTATGCCAATATTATATACGTAAACAATATAAAAATTACCTATAAATTGTTTTCAACTCTAATTAAACTTCTATCAAATGTTCATTAATGAAATAAAAAAAATATTGCAACACCATAGTTCCCATTTTTTGCAAATATTGTCCCAACATTTTAAGCCAATATCGGATTGCTACTAGGGATATACCAAATAATTAATTTTATAACATATATATATATATATATAATAAAATTATAATATGAAATTCCAGTGATATATATATATATATATATATATATATATATATATATGTGTGTGTGTGTGTGTGTGTGTGTGTGTAAGATATTAATTTATCTGTTTGTAGATATTTGCAGTAATACGTAGAATGATATACTATACATATATTATATATAATTTTTTTCATTCATTTGTAGGGCTGCTGTTGTGAAAACATATAAAATCTTCTGGGATAATCTTCTGAGTAGTCCTCTTACAATCAATTGATCTAACTACAGCAGTATGGAAATTAGTTTAAAAAGTTACAAGAAGCCAGCCTATACTTGAACCGAAGCTAATTTCGTATAATTATTTACATTTGCTGTTTTTTTTTTTTTGGGGGGGGGGGGGGGGGGGGTCACTTTTGTGTATGAGTTTCATTAAAAATGTTTGCTAATGTGGCGCTGCTACTTAGCGCACATCTAATCATTACATGGTTGAAATTAATAAAATTCAATAAAAATAAAGTCTGAGTTTTATTTATTTAAAAAATTGCTTTGTGTGCGTGTGCACACTTAAAGGAAGAAAACTCTATCATCAAATGCCATGTGTTGTATTTGTCAACTTCAAAAAGTAAGTTGCTTTTTACAGTTAAGCCAGCTTAATGAAATTATTGGTCAATAGAACATATAGCATATTATAAAAACATTAAAAATGTCCATGAAATTTCTATACTCAAAAATATTTTTTTGGAAAAATCAGTATTTTTTTAGAAACGCAGAGCTTTTAGAACCAAGAAATATCTTGATTCTGAATTTTCTAGAGTCGCAAACAGAGGCATTCTATCCCTAGTAGATCTATTGAGCAAGACCTGCAACTAAACGGTTTAAATTATTATCAGACGATTCAAATGATATTTTTTTTTAATTCATTTAAAAGAAAATATGATCCACAAATTGAGAAAAATTATTCATACAAAGCATATCAAAAGCCATTACATCAATGCCCTGTAAATATCGTACACAAGTGTATCAAAACAAGTGCAATAAAATATTGGATTAAGAGGAGAAAAAGTATAATTAACAGACAAAGAGAAGTAATTTTTTTTCTTTTACTTTTTGCATTAACACCTATAGAATCAATGTTAGAAATTGATTTTATGATTACAGATTTACTTTTTAAAGAAGTCGATTGATTAAAAATTCCTTAATTTACTTACTTAAACTGTATAGAACTTAATAAAACCTCTTCATGAACAAAATACTGAAATACATGCTTGTCAACTGTCAAATATTCGCAAAGATTATAACTAAGGAGAAGCACCAAGAAGCATTGGATTTACTGTCTTAGTAGTAGTCAAAGTATGGGTGTTCACAGCCAGTTGCGGTATATTGCGGTATAGCCACCATCTTGGATTTTCCTAATCTTACTCTAGGAGTAAAAGGGGGAAATGGAAAAATTTGGAGAGTTTTAATTATTCAGAAACTTTTTTCGGGGTGGCAACGGTATTCTAGTCTTGTACGAGGGTATTATTTTGGGGCTGAATGAATTTTTTGGGTAATATAATGAGGGTGTATAGAAACTTTTGAGGCCTTGGCAACACGGACAGTTGCGGTATGGAACCATCAGCGCCCCCTAGCGGTGGAAAGGGGTACTCTTTAGGACGATACTTAGAAATTTTTCTGAGATTCACAGAAACTTTTGAGGGGATGACAACACCGACAGTTGCGGTATGCAACCATCAGCACCCCCTAACGGCGGGAAGCGGAACTATTCAATACGATAGTTGGAATTTTTCTAAGAGTCAGAGAAACTTTTTGAGGGTGGCAACGGCTGAGAGTTCTGGACCCGAGGCTCAGAAGATGCTGCAGTTGCGGTATGGAACCACCAGCGCCGCTTAGCGGCCAAAAGGGGGCACTAGATTTAAAAATTGGAGCTTGAAATTTTTTCCAATATCATCGTAATGAAAGGCATATTAGATTAAGTATTGAATATTGAAAGGCGATACGGGGGGATTTATTGTGTTTAATATTCGGGTTGCTATGCTTGGAATTTTTGTGCTAGAAGACGTGACAGATGCGGTATGCTTGGTATATGCATACCGCAACGCCAGCGCTACATCGTGGTGGAAAAGGGGTCTACTCAAGTTGGATATTGTTTTCTAATATTGAATATCCTTGCCCCAAGTTTGTGCCAAAGTCATCTCTAAAGAGTTCCTACACTATCCTTCCGCCGGGGCGCGGTAGCCCATTGGTTAGCGCGCTGGAGTTGCACTCGGTAGGCCCGGGTTCGATTCCAGCCGCTGCCAAAACTGCCGCCGTGTTCACGCGGAGTACGATCACGTTAAACATGTGGGTCCGTAAGTCCTTCCGAGAGGTTGGTGGTAGGGGAAGGAGGGTACGGTCCCTGTGGATGCCTCCCCCACTGGGTTCCGGTCTAAATTGGGTGGCACTTCCCGGCCGTCCAAACAGTTACCTTACACCTTTCTGGTAGGTCGGACAGTCTGGGTCTCAACAACAACAACTATCCTTCCGCCGGGAGAGTGATAGCCCAGTGGTTAGCGCTCAGGAATTGCACTCGGTAGGCCCAGGCTAGATTCTCTCTGCTGCCAAAACTGCCGTCGTGTTAGACGGAGTACGATCACGCTAAACATGTGGGTCCGTAAGTCCTCCCGAGATGTTGGTGATAGGGGAAGGAGGGTACGGTCCCTGTGGTTGCCTCGCCTACTGGGTTCCGGTCTAAATTGGGTGGCTCTTCCCGGCCGTCCAAACTGTTACCTTACACCTTTCTGGTAGATCGGACGGTCTGGGTCTCAACAACAACTATCCCTCCGCCAAGGTGACTGCTTAGTCATTTTAAAGACGGTTATGAATACTTAACTGTGAATTTAACAGTGAAGTTAACTGTGAGAATCCCGCACGAAGCATTTCTTAAAATACGGTTATGAAAACCTATTCAGGAACTCTATCAGAGTTTTAAACCACTTGAATTTACAGATGTTTTGAATTTCTTAAATGTGAGTTTTAAAGTGTTTGAATTTCACAAATGAAAGTTTTTACTTTCAAAAAATCACAAAAATGTGTTTTTTACTAACAAAATTTCACAAATGTAAGTTTTTTACTTATAAATTTTAACAAATACATGTTTCGCGCTTTTCAAAAGTCATACATGTGTTAATTTCTCTATGGGAATAAACATGTGCTTTCACATTTGTGCAACTTTTTAACGTTTCTTCACAAAAATGTGTTTTTAGTAACAAAATTTCACAAATGTAAGTTTTTACTTATAAATTTTAACAAATGTAAATTTTTAACTTTTCAAAAACCACACATGTGTTAATTTCTCTATGGGAATTAACATGTGTTTTCACACTTGTGCAAATTTTTAACGTTTCTTTCAGAAAAATTTGTTTTTTACTTATAAAAACCTAACAAAAACGTATTTTATACATTGTATATAACTGTCGGTTGTATACATTGTATATAACTCCCTCACTAAGCATTTCTCCCATTTTAGTAGTTAGTAGAAATAGTATTTACCTAAAAATTCAAGTTCTAACCTTAAAAAAACTCTGCTAGTTCCTCATTTCACGACTATGTATCGGTTATGTATCACGCATGCCGGCTCAGTAAGCGTTTTTGACCCTTTAAAAGCCTCAAAACATCACATTTAGCTAAGGAATTTAAATTCCCATCGTAAAAATATTTACCTAGTTCGACACTACATAACTGATGTCGGTGATGGATTCACTTCATACTTCCTCTGTAGGTGATATCACCTTCTAAAATGTTAGTACATATTACATTTAGCTAAAAACTTCAAAGTCTCATTCTTAAAAGTCTAGCCTAGTTCCCCATTTCATATCTATGTACTGATCATTCGCACCTTTAATAACTCTAAACACTCCATTTATCGAAAAAATTTCAAAGTTTCGTCTCTAAAAACTAGCCTAACATTCATTTCTATCGCTTTGTGTTGAGCATGTGTATCACACATATCGCCTCATTAGGTGTTTTAGCCTCTTTTAGAGAGTTATATGTGTTGCATTTTACTCGATGCATAATGCCTTGTGTTAAATTTCACTAAGTGCAAAATCGCATTAGCAGTTTTCGAAACACTGCAAATTGTATTTGTTAGTTTTTTGAAAGATAAAAACTTGTATTTATTAAATTTCGCTTAAAAATATCATGCGTATATATGTTATTTTCCGTAAAAAAATTAACACGTATGTTGTTTTTTAAACGTTGAAAATCACGAAACAATCTTTTTCAGCTCTATAGCCCGTGAATATATGTGGAGATTCACTCACACTTCGATAAAGCTATCCCTCACCAAGCATAAACGTCACCATGTATAAACGTCTACTGTATTCATATTCTTCTAGCACCCCGGGTGCTTTAAACAGATTCCCTCGCTCTGTCCGTACAATGGATGGGGAGATGGTGTTAACACTTATATTATTTTACGTGTCTTAAGCATTGAAGGCTCTAGAATGTACTATCATTTTTAAAGAGCTGCTTTTTAATAATAGTTTTTCTTTAATTAATATATGCTACGCATTAGAGCGTTCACATTAAAAAAAGCCACTAACTCACAGCATGGATACATTGCAAGCACACTACGTTTGGTATAAACAGAGTGCATTCTAAGGAGTTTTTCTAATTTCGAGAGGGGGCCCCAAGTCTTTTTAAAAAAGATAGTCATGTATTCAGGGAGGCACCTGTATTTGGGGGATTAGAGGGATTTAAAGGATATATTCGTTAAATTCAGATAGTTCAAAGCTCGCATTCACTCGATACTCACATTCCCGAAATTCAATCAATTCGCTCGATTCACTCAATTTACTCGATTCATTCAATTTACGCGATTCACTCAATTTACTCGATTCACTCGAAACACGCATTCCCGAAACTCCCAAAATTCAGCTAGTTCAAAACTGAAATTCACCCAATTCAGCTAGTTCAAAACTGAAATTCATGGGGGCGCTGATAGTTCCATAGCGGAACTGTCGGTGTTGCCACCGTCTCAAAAATTTCTATACACCCTCATTATCTCACCCAAAAAATTCACTCAGTCCAAAAACAATACCCTCGTACAAGACTACAATACCGTTGCCACCCCGAAAAATGTTTCTAAACAATTAAAACGCTCGAAATTTTCCCATTTCCCTCTAGTCTAAGATTAGAAAAATCCAAGATGGCGGCTATACCGCAACTGGCGGTGAATACCCATACTTTGGCTACTCTTAGTCTAGCCAGTAATGAGTTTTGGTTGCCCTATATCATGTATTTCTGATGAAGTAAAACATTGTAAGGCACGGCAATGCCTTAAATTCTTTTATTGGAAATCCGAGTATAACGAAGAGTGAAACTTTTGGTAGTGGCACGACAATTGAACCAGTAAATTTAGGACTCCTATTGACCCAGTATTTTCCAGATATTTAGAACAGTTACAGTCGATGAATTGTGTATCTTTTTTCAGTTATCATATACCAATAATTGCATTTTTTAAATTGTGAGCAAATGGATATTTCCTAATAGAATTTAATTTTCATTTACGTTTTATTTTAAATGGTATAACTTTAATATTAATGTTTTGTGTTACTAATGCTCTTTCTTTGCATAAATCATATTCTCTGAATCATATTTTTTATTATGTATTATATTGTGTTTTTAATATATTTTAAACAGTGTATGTTAATTTTGTAAACATACAATATATGAGTACATTTACCATTATATAACTGTTAAACTCTTTCATTGATAATTCTATTTTCTTTATATCGCCCTAAGAAATTTCACTTCTAAAGAGCGTGGCGATTGTGCACACATTTGTTTATTATAAATGACTTGGAGCCTCCCCGAAAAGTTTCTGTGTTTATGCTTACTGTGTATGTATCTTTTATTTATTTCATAGTATTTTCAGTTATACAGGGTGATCGTAACCTCTTTCAATGGAATAAGAGGGGTGATAGCACACATCAAGACGAACAATATTTGCAATGAAATCTAGGACCGCATTCTACTCATGGTGCCAGAAAACAGTAAAATTACATATCCAAGTTGATCCTTCGACAGTGAAAAAAAGAAATTAATTTTGGAATTTCACATTTCCATACGCATCATACAAAGATTTAATAGTAGCTTCTCAAAGTGGCGTACGAGGGCGTCGTTGCACAGCCGACACCATCGGGGAAGATTTCTTTGGTGATTGTTTGATGGGACCTTACCTCTTGACAGAATGTCTGATCGGAGCAGCGTCCGGGGCTATTTTTAAAATTCCCTTTAAAAAAAAAAAAAAAAAGGTTTATTCCCGGGAATAAACCGGAGTTCTTCCCGTCTTTGCAACTAACCAACTTGTGAACCTAATCAACTTGGGGTAAAAATTAGTTACTCTACTCTTTATCTAATTGAGATGAAGCGTCCAATGCATTCTGCGGTCGAATAAGAATTCCAAGCATTTTAACTCTTTAGAATAGTATATCATCTTGTTCTGCAATTTAATATTCTGTAAACTTGTGATTAGTTTCCTGTAAGGAAATGGATCCGGTCAATATTTATTAGCCCAGTTTTCCAATCTTTTATTGCTTCAGTACCATAGGCGCCGACTACGGGGAGGGAGGGGGGGACAGATTGGCTCGAGACCCCGCTGAACTTTTCCAGAGGGGGCCAAATTTCAAGATTTTTTTCTAACTTCATATTTTACTAAATACCAATAAATGAAATTTTTTAAACATAAAAATAATTGAAAGAAATCTTATTAATGTAAATGTCATATTTCAGTTCAGTCTTGTTCACATCTTCCTTACCATAACTCTTTAAACTATCTCGCATACAAACCAAGCGCCTCTTTACGCCCAGGAAACATGTTTACGCTAATGACAAAAACACCTGGTTAGCAGAACTTTCTCGACTGACCACTTAATTCAAAGAGAAATGGAATATTTACAGCCATGTTATTGGCATTTCCAAAAAATAGCTGTTTCCCTCCAGTAATAACTATAAATGATTACCACGGAGAAGAGATGACTTATTTTGTTTACCTAAAGAGATCTTATCTGTAATTACTCCTCGATTCTGTATACCAGTGACCTCTTTACAGGTAGCATCCATTCCGTTTGAAGCTGCAAACCCCGCCGATGGCATCCATTCCGTTTGAAGGTGCAAACTCCGCGGGTAACTTTGTTCCTGGTGAGCACCGGAGGTTTGGCACAGCGGCGTAGTCAGGCAAGGGCCAGAGGGAGCTAATTTCCCCCCCCCCCCTCGATAAAAACATTAAAGTTTTAGTTGTGATAAGAAGTGTCAACCAACATGCCATCAAAATTTTGCATAAAAATATTTTTTATGAGATTTTTTTTTTATAAATGACTTTGTTCTAAAAAATTTTTAATTTAGCTGAACGTGTGGTTATAGTGATAAACAATTTATTTACATATTTAATTTAAAAATATTTAAATATTAAGACAATAGTATTTGGATACTTTTGTATTATTGCTGGGTACATTGTTTTAATTTATTGTGTCAAAATCAACTGATAGGTAGTTTAGAGTTGATATTAAGTGTTAACTTGTATTAACTTTCAGATTTTTTTTTCGATTAATTAACAGCTTTGCTACTAGTTAATGCTTATATCAAAATCCATTATAATTATTATATATTATAATATTGAAGTATAGTAACTATATGGATTTTCCTAATCAACTCTTAGCTTACAAATATAAATATGCAATTATTTGTAAGTAATTTATATAGAAATAATATATAATAGTAACTATTGTGGTTAATAAATACTAATGATTAACTGTGCTTAGGGTGAGCTTCTCCTTCAAGACTGTTAAGTCCCCTTGAATTTCATTTTAGCCCCTCTTGAATATCGTGTCTGGCTACTGCTCTAGTTTGGCAGCCAACAGCACCAAGTTATTTGAGACCAGACAGCTGGAATTATAAATTATAAGAAAATAGAAAATATCGGATTCGTAGGAACCTCATGGAAAAATGATTGCGTTTTGTAGGAGGACTTGCATATGTTCAACTGTTGTGGTCTCAGATGAATGATGTTTGTGGTGTTGAAGGTAGTGTGATGTTTTGGTTCTGTTAATAAAGGTTTCATTTTGGTTTGTGATGAAAAAGTAGCGCAATATTTTTGTGCTATTCGTAAAGGTCACATTTCGATTTGTAATTAAATATCAATACACTTATTTCTCATGGACAAATTTAAATTAAAACAGCAGAAATTGTTTTTGCGTGAGGAATTCGTCAACTGCTGAAAGACCTGCATATTATATTAAACATGCAGATTTTGATTTAAGCGCAACACTGGTAAGTATACAGGATGTCCCAAAAACATTGATCTCGGCTTTTATTCCTTAAATATTGATCTTAGTCATATATAATAAATTACAAAATTGCGTAAAAAAAGGTACAGAATTTTATGTACCTTTATTAAAATGTAATTAAAATTTTCAAAGAAATTAAATTTTAAGAAATAAAAAATTTAAATTTTTTTACGACCCCCGTACAAAAACATTTCCAATGAGTAACATGTGTCCCATACACTAATAAGGTGATGCATAAAATTTCAGCATTTTATCATAAAAAGTCCCAGAGATATGAAAAGACTAAAATGCTGACTTAATTGCTGACTTAAACACTAAATGCTGACTTTTCGGTGCATCAACATGGGTTTTCAGAGGGGGAAAAATCATGTCTGCAGATCGCTTTTCAGGGGTCATACACAAATTACGAAAGAAAACAATGATTACACAAATAAATAATAATTTAGCTATTTATTGGTACAAAAGTATCTACACTGTGTATAAATAATAACTTTACACAGAGATTACAAAGCTTGTTCAAAATGCTCTTCATCCATGCCAAAGATCTATTAAAGATAAGAGGCAGATATTATTTGCCTATGATGCATTTCTGCGTTGCGTCATTTGCACTCTTTCTGTAAACATTTACATTTTAATTTGTGATTAATCCCTCACCAGCTTTGTTTAAACATATCTCTGGGACTTTTTATGATAAAATGCTGAAATTTTGTATATCACCTTATCAGTGTATGGGACATATTTTACTCATTGGAAATGTTTTTGTATGTGGGCCGTATTAAAAGTTAAATTTTGTATTTCTTCAAATTTAATTCCCTGAAAATTTTTATCAATTTCATAAAATTCTGTGCCTTTTTTACGCAACATTTTAATTTATTATGTATGTCTAAGATCAATATTTAAAGAAATAAAAGCCAAGGTCAATGTTTTTGGAACACTCTGTATATGTTATAATGGCATCGCATTCTATAAAATTGTACTGATAGGTGTTTTTGAATTAAATAACATTACTATATTATATCTTTCGTCTAAAGGGATTGGTGGAATATGACAATGCAATAATTTAAAAAAAATGAGATTTTTCCAGAAATTGCTGTATACAGTTAGGTATTATTTGATGGAAACTCCCAGTTTGGCAAAAAGTGTAGCTAGTCATGTTGATGTTCCATGCCCCTCATTTACACGTTTATGTTTTCTTAATGAAACTTGTTTTTACATATCTTACTCACATGATGGTATGGACATCCAGATTAATGTATATTTATATGTTGTTGTTTAGACCCAGACCGTCCGACCTACCAGAAAGGTGTAAGGTAACTGTTTTGGACGGCCGAGAAGTGCCACCCAATTTAGACCGGAACCCAGTGGGGTAGGCATCCACAGGGACCGTACCCTCCTTCCCCTACCACCAACCTCTCGGAAGGACTTACGGACCCACATGTTTAACGTGATCGTACTCCGCATGAACACGGCGGCAGTTCTGGCAGCAGCGAGAATCGCCCGCTAACCACTGGGCTGCCGCGCCCGAAAAGAGCCAACAACGCGCGGTGATGTATATTTATATGTGACGAAACTTAAGGTTTCGTTACATATCATAACTACAGTTTTTTATTTTATTCTTTTGCAACTTTATCATTTTTTACCCTCAGAAGGTGTGGGGCAGACCTGGATATTAGCTCTGATACTAACCCAGGAAAACCGGGGCACGATCGTCCCTTTAGCTTTACGGAAAATATACACATTAAGGAAAAAATTAAATGCAATGGCCCCACCCACTGGGAAATTTCTATAGAGATCTCACCAACCATATCTGGATCTGGTGTTTGGAATCAACAATGTGCTGGAGAGCATAACGTGACTGATTCTTGCTAGGGGGACTACAAGCTTTACCTCTATTGATGGCAACGTTACAAGGCACTAGCCTTGTAGACCCCCTCTTCACTTTCATGCCCTAATTGCACCTCGAAAGGAGAAAATGCAATGCGTAGACGATGGCATCTGGTACGCCAAGAAGGAGGTGAGTTCAGGAGTCAAAGAGCTCAAGTTTTACAAGTGGTAAACTAGAGTGGCGCAGGCCAAAAAAGATTAAAAATATTTATCGTACAATAAATAAAACTGTTGATATCGACCCAGCCCGTCCGACCTAACCGAAGGTGTAAGATATCTGTTTAGACTGTCGGGACGATGACATCTAATTTAGACCGGAACCCAGTGGGACGACATCCACAGGGACCGACCCTCCTTCCTTTGCTACCAACGGCTCGGAAGGATTTTCAAACGCACAAATTTAACGTGATCGTACACGGGGACAGTTTAGGCAAAGCCGGAAATCGAACTCGGGTCCTCGGAGTACAATCCCCGTGACTTAACTATTTGGTTATCTCACTCCAAAACTGCTGCTTGTAAGACAATAACTTACAAAACATCCTTGAGGAAAGCATACATATGTCAGTTAGGTGACCACAGTTGCTTCGATGGCATTATAATCCCCCTTTTTCAGAAAAAAATAACAGTATGCACTCTTAACAACCACTACTGCCGTTCGTTGGACAGTTCGTTCTTGGCGGTTGTTAAGGGCGCATACTGTTCTTTTGGCCTGAAGTAGGAGCTTAAAATGCCCTTGAAACAATTGCAGTGAATAACTGATATATGCTTGTTTTCTTCAAGGCGGTCTTGTAAGTTGTTATATCTTTATCGACTTTGTGAATCTTTTATATAACTTTATCGGACTGTGCCCCCCCCCCCCCCATCCTGAGATTTTGAAAACTCGGCGCCTATGATCAGTACCAATGGTTCCAAAAAGGTAGAATGCAGTTGCACTTATCGTAATTGCGATGTCATCTGCGACTGCTTGCATCTGTAGTGTATTTTCTGCGTTTCAGAATCAATTTTCAGGGCTTCATCCACAGTAAGCACCATAAGATCGGAGCTAAGCCTTATGGAATACCTATGTTATACCAAATTGAGTATTATTTTTCTTTAAGGATCATTCTCTAATTTAGAAAATCACAGATTATTTTGTTCAAATTGTTAGGCAATACGTAATTATATAATTGCTTCTTCACATCTTACCATCTAACTGTATTAAAAGCATTATTTATATCCATAGAGATGAAACAAGTAATTTCATTATTTCAAGGTAAAAGTTAATTTTGCAGTATTTCAAATTGAAGGTAAGCATTTTAACAGTGGTACATTTTAAACACCCTCAAGAATACAAACTTTAAAAGTAAACTTTATAAAACTATCTATATCAACCAAGAATATAAAATCGAAGCAAAAATTAAAGATAATGTTTAAGATTTCAATACGTCCATATCTCGAAATTTTTACACTTCTATATTTTTGATAATTAATGGGAAAGTGCTATAATTCAATTATAGCTCTTAAAGATGAAAAAACAATTAACACGGACTGCATTTTTTTTAAATTTACTTTTAATACAAATGAAACACGTTAAAATTTAATAATATTTTTTTCAAACTCACATCTACTTATTTTAAACAGTGTATAACAATTGGGAAAAAGCAGCTAAATTTTATAATCCATAAATTATTTGGATAGTTTTTAGCTTTTGTAATCTGTACTAGATGGCGATACCATTGATAAACTCGCCGTGCATTATTCTGGACCAGAAAATGTTTGCCATTACTTACTACGACGTTTCCTCTCCTAATCTTACTTTTCATGACTTTATCTTCATTATAAACAAGCTCTCCTACTGCACTTTTAATCGACTTCATACTTATAAATTGCATTAATTAAATTAAAAAGAAGTAATACTTAAGTGTAGTTTATTTCATTAAAACAGTAAAAATTAACTACACATTTCTATAAAATGTTTAAGACGTGTTTGCTAGATTCACAATGAGATAAGAGTGGTCTAGAAGTAGAAAGTTATTAAGAGTAGTACAATAATTATATGTAAACAAGATTAAAATCAATCAGTTTTGTGAATGAAATTTTTACTTCTTGCAAGTTTCAATAAATTAACGCAACAGAAAGCTGCTGGGTGAACTGTAACTCGTATCTTTTCTGAAATACTGGACCAACAACCGTCAGTAGTGAATCAAATGTCTCATTTAAAATTAATTAAAATACCCGTCAGTCTGAAATTGTGAACAAGGTTTTCTGATTCGCAAGAATAAGAAGTTTCTTTTTATGTAACAATAGATGCTCCATTCTCACAAATAAAATTAAATCAAACACACAATTATAAAAGTAATAACAATCAAACGCACCAGTCGCAGATTCAAAGGGAGAGGGATTTGGAGGGTCATAATCTCCCCAGGAACCCATTGAATTTCAAAGAAATGATGCATGGAGAAATGAAAAAATATTTTATTACATCCCGCCCCCCAGAAGATTTTCTGTCGACGCTACTGAAACGCATAACCCAAATTATCCAGTGGCGTACGATGATATAAAGCAATAGAAACTAGCTTCGGTCAAAAGCTAACCGCAAAGTACTTGGCACAGCATGAATATTGACAACAAAAAGAAAAATGCGTCTTGCGCATTCTTTAACCCAGGTAGACGTTTGAGCGCTTCCCCTGGTCATCTTGGGGCAAAAATAACTTTAAGGAAAAACGGTTTGGGAGATTAAGAGGTGCGTTTTCTAGTAAAATAATGTTGTTGTTGTTGAGACCCAGACCGTCCGACCTACCAGAAAGGTTTAAGGTAACTGTATGAACGGCCGGGAAGTGCCACCCAATTTAGACCGGAACCCAGTGGGGGAGGCATCCACAGGGACCGTACCCTCCTTCCCCTACCACCAACCTCTCGGAAGGACTTACGGACCCACATGTTTAACGTGATCGTACTCCGCATGAACACGGCGGCATTTGTGGCAGCGTGCAAATCTAGCGCGCAAACCACGGGGATACCGCACCCGAGATGGCCAACAGCACGCGGCGTTCCGAGGTGGTCACCCACCAAGTACTAACCGCGCCCGATGCTGCTTCACTTCGGTGATCTAACGAGAACCGGTGTTTTCAGCACGGTACGGCCGTTGGCCCTTAGTAAAATAATGTGTAAATCATAAAAATAACTGCTTTAATTGATGAATGTGTTGATATTTAATGTGCGTAGAGCACTGATTTACTTCATTGCATGCTAATGCAACTATCAACCAGCTCCACAATTATTAAACACTAAATACGCAATCATCACACACATATTCATAATTATAGAACACTCATGCATAATTAAACATGCATGCATACGTTGTATATCACTCATTTTAATGAAAACAAAAAGCCAGAAGCTATTCAAATGTAACGTGAACTAAGAATGCAAAATATTTAAAGCCAGGGCGAAAACAAAACAATATACGCAAAAACTCTGTTTCTTATTTCGCATATCCTTTCTGTTGTACTTCTCTAAAGTTGGCTAAGTAAAGGATTGTGCTAGAGGCGGAAACATAGAGTATTCCACATCACGTGGCCTCAGCCCTGGGAACAGCATAGCAACCGGGAATGTAGGATAGACAGTTGACTTAATCTTTGTGTTAACATGGATTTTCCAGTGGCAAAGCATTCTCAAAATAAAATTTCCATCATAAAAGTTATTGATTCTTATATTTTAAATTTCAAAAATGGATTAACATCTTCTCGAACTTCATTATTACCGATTAAAACCATACTTATGCTCAATATGGTTTTAAAAAAAAAAAATTCAAACTTAATACTTTATGAATAAATAAGTTATTTTACATTAATAGAAAATAATAAACTTTCCTGTTATAAGATTTCTATTACAAATTGAGTTTTCAAGGATATGAAAGCTTCAATTTTGAAGTTGTTAATATTATCATAACCTTCCTCTTAAGAGATGAAATCCCCTTTTCACGTCTTCCTGATTTTAATTTAATACTACCTGGTTTACTTGTTTTAGGAATACAGGGTATTCTAAAAAAAAAAAAAGAAACACAATCTCTATCACCTTGACTACCACATCCCAAACAGCACAAAAGTTCGGCATATTTATAAATATTTCCTTCAAATCTCCCTCTTTCCTTACAAAATCAAATGGATCAAGTCAAAGAATGATCACTTGGTGTCCTACAAATGCTTTTAAAGCAAACGATAAAGATCGTGTGACGTCATGTTGGAAAGTTTGTGGCTCATTGTAGATTGCATTTTGTGTTAAGACACATGGTTTCTGTGTTTGTGTAAAGGCGGTTTTAGGCCTTCGCTGTAGAGTCTTCCCCAGAGAATCAATTAAAAATCTAAAAATCATGTGACATTTTTCATCCAATCAGCGCACGTAATTGGAGTACAGGAGCATATATTGATACGGGGTTCTAGCAATAAGTATGGGTGGGAGCGGGATGGGCCATATATTGATAAAGGGCTCTAGCAGTAAGTATAGGGGAGAGCGGGGCGGGTCCATTGCGACGTAAACCTATAGGAGCTCTACTTCAGACTAAGACATATATATTGAAACGGGGTGTCCAAATTACTACTTACTACCACTCCGCCCCCAGTCTCGCCCATAATGGGCAGCACGGTGGAGGAGACAATGTGACGTAACATATAAACGTAACGAGATATGTCAATCAAGAAGGAGAGATTCACGCCATTCTTTAGCTAGATATAATTTTTTAAACAATTTAAAGTTATTTGATGTATTTCAGGAAGAGGATTTTCATAAATTCCCATTTATGTATTCTAAAACACGGAGATTTAATTTTTTTATCTTCATCGTATTACGGATGGATATCTTTTTCTATTTACGTAAGTATGTATAATTATCGAAACTCATTCAAATTGCGATTCGTATTTAATTTGAGCACATAATGTAATTTTTGAAATATTTCAGCGAGCTGGGTATTTTTCTTTGGATTAGGTGGATTTTAAAACATCTGATTCGTTGTAAATTTATCTTGCTCGCATTTTTAAAATCATTTTAATCATCAGTATTATTTTGTGTTGAATTCGAGTTCCTCTTACTTTCAAGTTTTCTACAGCATATTTAAAGCTTGCAAATATGAATACCAAATATTTTTATTCTGTTTTTAATGTTTTCTTGCTACAATTACAAATGACAATTAATAACTAGTATTGCATGTACAGTGGCTCCCAAAAGTGTTCGTACACTTACGAATTTCAATGAAATACTGCTCTAACCATTAATAAAAATTAATATTTCAGAATGGGAATTTTTTAATAATATCTGTAACTTGTTCTTAACAAAACTACGTAAAATATTTTAAAAACATAATAAAACTTTTTTAGAAATATTAATAATCAAAAAGTAACCAAAAGTTATGTTACAAAAGTCTTTGTACACTTAAAATAAATCTCTACAGTAAATATTGTTATATTTCGGTAAATTAATACTTAGTAGAATATCCTCTAGTATCCACAACAGCTTTTAAACGTCTGTGAATAGAGTTTACTAGTTTTTTTGTAATTTTTGCATCAATGTTCCTCCATCCTTTGATCATTACTGTTTTTAGTTCGCGTTTCTTTGTACTCTAACCTCCAGTTCTCTCCAAATGTGTTCTATTGGGTTTAAATCCGGTGACTAAGGTGGTGTTTTTAGAACTTGTGGGCAATTATGGAGACACCAGAGGCGAACATTGAGAGCCTTGTGCTTAGGATCGATATCTTGATAAAAAACAAAGTTGTTTCCAATGCCCAAATTTTGAGCTGATAATTTTAAATTGCCTTTTAAAATATTTAAACAAAGAGCATAATTCATTATGCCATCAATAAATACCAAATTACCCAGTCCTAATGCTGACATACACCCCCACACAAGGACACCTCCACCGTCATGCTTTACTGTTCCAACTAAGTTCTTGGGATTAAGTTCCTCATATTTTCTTCTCCATACAATTATACGCTCATCGAAACCAAAAATGTTAAATTTGCTTTCATCTGCAAATAAGACATGATTCCAATACGTTTCGAGCTTATTTATAACTGATTTTGCGAAGAAAAGCCTAAGCTTTCTATTTTTTGCACTTTACAAAAAATTTTCTTCGGGTAGAACGCCCAGGTAATCCAGATGATTTGAGCACCCGTCAGACAGTTGCAAGTGAAATTGAAGTAGGAAATTTTTCAGTAAATTCTGTAGAAATTTTTATAGCACTTAAACCAGGATTTTTCACATATTTTCAAACTTCAAATCTCTAATTACGTTAAGTTAACTTTGCCCGCCGACCTTTTCTTACCTTGTTTTCGATCGGGTTTTCTTCTTTAAAGCGTTTTATCATATACTGCACCGTAGAATGGGATAAATGTACTAATTTAGCGATATTACGAACTGATTTACAACTACTGATTATGAAAACAATGAACAGCAATCGAAAATTGATAATAAAAAATAATCAATTTTCGATTGCTGTTCGTTGTTTTCTTAAGCCTACGAGCCATTTTAAAATAATACTAAATATTACGAAGTAAGCAAGCAAAGATTAAAGCCAAACACTTTTTTCAATGTCACCACAATGCAAAAATAAAAAAAAGCGACAGAGAAAATTTTTATTTATGAAGTTATCCGAAAATGTTTCGGTGTACAATCACTTTTGTGACGTGTTCTTTCTTTACCTCATTACATTTTTATTTTTATAAAAAAAATGAGTCAATATTTAAAAATAAAATGTTAGGTTTTATTCAGAATCACATGGAGATGATATGAAAAATATTGAACTTTATATTCAAATTCAATTCCAGGTGACAGCGCTTTTTCTACAAATTTTTAAAGTATACGAACACTTTTGGGAGCCACTATATGTAGTTACAATATCACACAACTACCTAATATTTCACCCACTGCATTTTATAAACAAGTGGGGGTCATAGTGGGGGACATTAATGGCCCCCACTATGACCCCTTAATCTGTTGCTTGTAGTACACTCCAAAATATTTAGTATAATATACCATTAAAGCATTGATAAATATACCACTTAAAGTATTGATAATCTAAATTATTTCATAGGACTGCTGTTGTGAATCTGAGATTTGATTTAAACTTTTATGTCAGCTTTATATGTTCATGGCTGCAGCTATCTTATCTGCAATGAGAGCAGGGTGCAAAATAAGCGGTATCGCATCGCAAATTGCGATAGAAAATTTGTGTTTTGCTATGTAAAAATAAATTTGAATAGCATTTTAAGACTTAATTTTAAAAATCGCAACAAATGATTCATAACGGTAAAAAAAAATCTTACCACAAACGTGCATAGCTCCTGCAATATTCATGGTGTTTTTCTTTTATATTTCAAACCAGGCATCTCAATATGTTTATAGGTACATTTTTAAAAACTAGTAAAATAATAGTTATGAACTGCTAATCAAAATATCGAAACTGCTATAGAAATGAAATTGCCACCCAATTTAGACCGGAACCCAGTGGGGGAGGCATCCACAGGGAACGTACCCTTCTTCCTCTAGCACCAACCTCTCAGATGGACTTACAGACCCACATGTTTAACATGATCGCACTCCACATGAACACGGCAGCAGTTTTGGCAGTGACGGAAATAGAACCTGGGCCATCCGAGTGCAATTGACGCGAGCTAACCACTGGGCTGTCGCGCCTCTTACTTTGCACCCTGAATGAGAGACTGATTCAAATTTTGGAAATATTTTTACAGGCAAAGTTCTCTCAAGAGTTTAATTTTTAATTTAAATTAGAATCCGGCTGCATGGTAGCACTTAATATATCAGTTCCCATAGAAATTCACATTATAGTGACATATAGTAAAGCAAGTTTTCTTGCTGCCATTGCAGGTATTAATTATTCCATGTTGATAACATGTTTCTTTAAAATAAAATATAAATATCCCTTACTTCATATTAAGATAAACAAATGAGTACTTAAAATGTTAACGATATTGTACACAAATATTTGTTCAGAAATTATTTTAAAATTGTGCTTTGTGTACAGGGATAACTAAAATGTGTAAATCGATGAAAGTAAGAAAGGCAAAAAAAATTTTTATTAACTATACTAAAAATTTACATGCACAATGATTTAAAAAAATTATATGCATCCTGAGATTGTTATTTAAAAACATCATATCAATTTCATACCAAATCTTTTTTAGACATAGTTAGAGATGTGTATCGGTAAATTTTCTATTTTTATTTCATTTTAATAGATTTGAAAATTAATTCTTTTTACACTGATTTTTAAAAAGCAAGTAACTTTACAAGTCTTTGATTATTTAGTTTTTTAATTTTGAGGAGGATGGTTCAGTCACAATAACAGTCATGATGACAGATCAGTCATGTAAAAATAATTAAACACTGTACAGTAAGTGAAAAACATTTAAATTAATTTATATATTATAAAGTAAGCTTCGATAAACAGAAATCTGCATATAAAAGCATTTAGTCTATTACAATAATTATACCTTAGTACAGCTGAATGGACCTGAACATAGCCGCCGTCAGATATTTTGGACATATACAATAAATGTGCACCCCTATTTATTTTATAAGTTATTGATCTATTTTTACAAACGGATTAGGCAAAAAGGGGACTGGTTTGTGGAACAGTCCTGTGTTAGTGCACAGGAATTGCACTCGGTTCACCCAAGTTTGATTCCCAGCTCTGCCCAAACTGTCTATGTGTTCATGCGGAGTACGGGAACGTTAAATATGTGGGCCTGTAAGTTGTTCTGAAAAATGCAGTCCCTGTGGATGCTGCCCCCACTGGTTTCTGGTCTAAACTGGATAGCACTTCCCGGCCATTTAAACAGATACCTTACACTTTCGAGTAGGTCAGATAGTGTGGGTAAAAAAAGAAGCCTCCCGGGCTCCTATGCAAAGTATTCTTTTGCCTTACCTATCAGCGCCTCTGTACTAGAATGCAGTTTGAGAGATATGCAGGACTGTTTTAGGTAATTTTTCGGTAATAGCTGAATTACAATTAAAATAAATTAATGACATTTACAAATTTATTGAAGTGAAACCCCGGTTTTGTAATACAAGCATTATATGCAGGGAAACAAAATACACGAAAAACTCCATTTTAATTAGAATATAAAAATCAAGGAAAAGATATAAGAAAATTAATAGACCACATATCAAGCTTTACTTTTTCATTTGATAAAAATTTAATTAAGAAAACTTCGAAATGGATATTCGTATAATACATTCAAGATTGATTTGGTTTCCATAAGAATTTGTTACCTTGACTTGTACATAGACTTGTAAATTTCTTTGTTATACACAACTATGCTACTTCTAACTTATACAAAAAAATTGAAGCAAATAATAAATAAATATCAAACAATATAACGTGAAATTGAATAAATTAAAATATCAGGATATTTGAGATGTATGTCTCATATTTTTTTAAAAATATCAATTCCATATGTCGAGTTTTTAACTCTGAAAAATATCGAAACAACCCTATAATATCAAAACATCCATAATTTAGCAAATTTCCTATTAACTAGCAAGAAAACAGCCACTTCCTTATCGCTTAGACATGTCTATCAAAACTTGCTGTAGCTTGAGTATAAATTGTGTGCATATTTTCTTTTAGTTCCATTTCCAATGGAATATCTTCCGATGTGGATAGACAGAGAGAGAGATTCGTCACTCCTGAAAATCCCGCTTGACTCTTAGCTTTACTAGACAAAGTAAAAATACTTTGTTTATTTACACAGAGAATGTTTTATCTATTTAGTTTGGATAATATATAATTAAAATAAAAGTAACTTGATCTCAAATTATTTGGATAGACGCTATCTCCCTTGTCAGTCATAAAACCAAAATAAATAAAATATTTCTACAAAATTAACTCATTATAAAAGCTTAAAACAAAATTGTAACGATGGTTGGTCGAAGATCACGGAGGTGGTCGATCGGATGTTTTCTGCTCTGACAAAATTCTTACGAACAGTGTATGGAGAAGTTTCCTAGTAGCGCGGGAAAACGAAAGGGACAAAACAACGAAGTGCCGGATTGCTAATCTTCCGAACTACGTCAAGTTAGAAGTTCTGCATAAAGACCTCCAAATTAGGCCCTTTTTGGATCATGTCAAGAAATTATCTATCAAATTTCACAGAGGTCTGAGAAGCGTAAATAACCCTACGCTCGACAGAATCCCACGTTACCACCCTTGCAATACGAAGGCGCGCAAGCGCCCGAGGACATTGCCGGGCGTCCCGTGCGTGATATTTACCTCCGCCCTAAAAAGCGGAGCCGTCTAGCATAGTTTCATCTGCTCTCTTTTCCGGTCAGACTTTTAACCATTTCTGTAACCCTCCCTAGCTTTTGGGAACTCGTGTAGAGTTGGCATGTTCTTCCACCTTTTCTCTACTAGGCTTCGTTCATGTTCAAGGTCCCTGCGCCCCTCGGGGCGCCCCTCTTTCCTCTTCTCCTTCTTTCTCTCTGCTGGGAACCCACTTGGAACCAGCTCACTCCTTTTCTGAAGACTTGAGGAAAGGGCGGGACTGCGGTCCCCCCCCCCCCGAGCACACTTTTAGTCTATCTATTTTTCTGCACTGTCACTCTTATGCTATCTTTCCTTTTAGTCTGAAGTTTAAAGGGAGGAAATTTCCTCTCCTGGGTACTTCACTGATCTCTCCGACCTTGAACCTTGAAGTGCCGGAAGTAAGTTGGCGAAAAATTTTTAGTGACGCTGGTCTATGGAGAGGTAACAATCTATCCGATAGGCAAAAAATCGAAACTGCATTTCAAAATTATCGTAGGATCTTCTCTCCCACTTTTACTTCTCTATTTTTCTTCTGCCTCCCTGTTCTCCCTCCTAGGCTAAACTATCCTCTTCAGCCTAAGTGGGTTCCTCTACCCTCTTCTTTCTCTTAGTAAACTGGTCCTGGGGTATTGTCCCAGTATGTAATCTAATCTGTGTGAATTATAAGTGTTGTCTAACGGGTTAATCTCATTGCCGTGAAATATAGTTGTTGTCCAACGGGTTATCATTAGAAGGAGGCAAATGCCCAGCAGAGGCCTTAGTCGCAGGTCGTCGTACATACGTACTTCGATCGTTTCAGCAGGGGTATTGTCCCCGCTCCATTTTCCACCCTAGTGGTGACGGCTTTGTTTGGTCTTATCGCGCTGCCGGGGTATTGTCCCGGCCTTGCTTTTTTGGGGCGTAGTCCCCCCTTGTGAAATTCCTCTGCAATATTGTTTATTATGCCACTTCTATTTCAGATCTAATGCATTTCCCTTTCAGCTTCCCGCATCACATCCAAGTGCTATTTTATGTATGCCTCTTCTTCCCCTTTCTTTTCAGGTAGAAGAAAGAAAAGAAGCCTCTTGCAGTTAGCCGTTCGCGAGTCTGTTGTACTCCGCCCTTAACTTTTTCCTTTCAGGTACTCCTAGAGTTCCTCTCTCAGTAAGTCGGGTTTGCTTACCGCGCCTGTTTAGCATGTATCTTAAGTTATTCTGCTCAGCAGCCTTTATCTTTCGGTCCTCTTCGCCCCATGGCATCTGACCGCCTTTTATTAGATTAGTCACCTCTATGTCTCTTTGCCCTCTAGTGGCCTCCTTCTTTCTTTTTTCCGGGCTGTAGTATGCTTTGGAATCCCAGTCCTCACGGTTCCTTTCCCTCTGTGCCGGTTATCTTATAGTCGTAGGTGAGGGTCTCATCGTCCCCGGTATTTCATTCCCCTCTGGGTTTGCCATCTTCCTGGGTCTTAACGCATTTTCTGGGCAGTGCCCTCGTCCCCTGCTAAGCCCCCTATCTCTCCTTTCTTTTTCTCTCTTAGTTTTAGATCTTCTTTCCCATTAGGTTTATAATTAGGTTAAGTTAACCTGGCAGTACAGGTATAAGTCCGGGTTACGACAGCGCCTCTTTAAGTTGTATACTGCCTCTGCATAACTACCGAAGGGTAGAAAGTCGGAAACCTCAGCAAAAAGAACAAATCTTCTGGCTTGCCATTAAACTGGCAATATTCCTCGGCACTTCTGGATGGTCACTGCAACCGACATCTATCGTTTCCCGCTGCATGGTGTCCCTTCTCCCCTCAGGAGATGGGGCTCTTCTTTCAGCCTAATCGGCCTCTTCTTGGGGAAGTTCCCCGGGTGTCGTCTGTGCTGCTGCTGCTTCCCGCTGCTGTTCCTGGGGGTGGGGTGTGTGTGGTCTTGGGTCCAGAAAATAAATCTTCTATTCTCGGCGTTATGTCTATCTTTGGTGCAGCGTCTGGTAAACTCCACGCCACCCTGTTTTCCTGGACCGCAGCTTGCTCGTCTGTTGGCGACTACCAGTCGTGGGGGTAACGAACCTGTTAGCCTTGATGGTAGATCAGGTCCTCACGGCTGTCTGATACAGAAGTTAAAATTATTTTAACTGGGACTGTGAAGAAGATCCCATTTCATCCAATCTTTTGTAAAAGAGAAATGCAAAAAGAAGACATTGATAGAGATATAAGCAATATATTCGTAACAAGGAATGGCAACGTGGCTGTGGTAGTCAAATCAAGCGAAAGCGCTGCCCGACTATTGGAAAAGAAAAACTTTTGTGGTGTACCTACCTATACGTGTGATAATAATTGAAGATTCTTTCACCACCAAATGGATAATACAAGATATACACCCAGAAGTTAACCTAGAGGAAATTACTGAAGAATTCAAGGAACAAGAGATAAATTGGAGTGAATTAATCCGATTCACTAAGCCTAAAAGTACAGAGAAAATACCAATTATTCTACTACATGAACTAGGTAAAACAAGCAGAAACTACGTGAATATTGGATATTCGAGATATAAAACTCTCCCATATATAGAAAACCCAAGAATATGTCTAAAATTTATCCATTACAAACATGAATGTGGAAGTGAAATTACAATATGCTATAAATGTGGAGAAAAACATGAAGTTACAGAGTGCTTAGCGGAACACCCAAAATACTTTCGGTGCGGGGGGAAAGCACACGGCTACAAGTAAACAATGTCAGGAAATTAAAAAAAACGGAAATACAAACAGCTATAAAAGCTAATAACATCTCCTACGGTGAAGCAAAAAAAATAATAAATCAAAAATTAGAATATGCTACAGTGCGCAGAATACAACAAAAAACGGAGAAAGCAGTAACGGATGAAAGTGAAAATAGACATAAGCAACCGGAACTCACAGAAATCATTGAGAAGCTAAATGCAGTAAGGACTGACCTGGAAAAGCCTAAGACTGTAGATGTCCGGGGTGGGTAGATTCGAGAATACTTTATTGTGCTGGACAATAACATCCGCTTAATCGCATAGAAACTTGAAGACTTGGCTAAAGCTCTAAAAAACAAAAATGAAACTGAAAGGGAAATGGAAGAAAGCAGATTAAGTGAAGATGAATCAGTAAACAGCGATGGAAGTGATAAGAATGGAAAACCAATAAACCAAAGCACAATCGAAAGTGACATGGAGGAAAGCAGCTCAGGTGAAGATGAATCAGCAAACATTAGTGAAGTGAGTGATAAGAAGGGGAAAATAACTAACCAAAGCACAGTCGACATAAAGACCTGTAAAAAATAAAAACCGTCCACCTTCCGGTGGGAAGGTGCAGCTGAGACGGTCCAAACCTTCCAGTGGGGAGGTGCAGCTGAGAGGGTCAAAACCAATCCTCGTGCCGAGCACAGAAAGAAGAAAGATACACAATCTAAATAATTCCCTGTTCACCTAGCTTCTACTACTATTTTTAAACGAACTAAAGTACAATAATAAGTGGACTTAAGCAATTCTACAAAACTTTAATATTGGTCTTGACGTCCCCCTGCGGGAGGAAAGCGACCACCTGTTTAAATACTTTTGTGTTGAAGTTTTGGTCCCTCAAAAGTTAGAGGGAAGCTTATTTGGAGGAACTTTCCCCATCACTAAAATACATTTTTCGTAAAAGGGCTGCCATATGCCTTTTTGAGCGGAGCGGCCGTAAAAAACCCGATTCCAATTGGAATCCAGGAGAAGAAGAAGAAAATTGTAACATGTTACATATATAAAAGTACAAGGTTACCGAATTGATATTTAAACGAAATGATAAAATCAGTGGTGTGCAGCGATATTTTGCTCTAGGCAAGTACAACATTTAATTCTGGTATATAAAAACAATAGAAAAAACATACTACAGTCAACTCTTCTATATCGTGGTACTCTCATAATGCGGATTCTATATAATGTGAAGCAAAAATTGCGACAGCTCTGTCATAAGACAATATTCATAAAATACGGTAGTCAAATAAAGCGCGGTTTCTCTATAATACCACTCAGTTTAAGCAGTCTCCCTATAGCATGATTTTTTCTATTACACTTTTACGGTTCGAAATTCATGGGGAATTCCCCTTTTTTTCATCTACGTACATCACCATATTTCAATTTCAGTTATCAAGGAAATCCTCTGCAAAATAAATTAATACATTCACCTCAAATGTATTGGTAGGCGAAAATATGGGTAAAGAATGGGTTTCAAATTTCTATTTAAGTGAAAAGGGGACTGGGTTTGGGAAAACAATTAGAAAATTACTTTATTGAAAATGATCCTTCATCAGTGCGAAGTGCAAAGTTTAAAAGGTAATTACAAAATTGTTTAGCTCCTTTCAGAGAGATTTTGGTAGAGTTACAAATTAAAACTACATTTGAAAATGAAAATGAAGATATGCAAATTGAAATTCAAGACATTAAAAGAATTTGGACATTGACATTAAAAGAATTAGGCCACTAACTAATATTTAACAGAGGTGATAAATATTAATAGATTTTTTGTTGGAAAAAGTTATTAAGCTTATATTTCACGTTGTTTTTTAATTTTCTTATAAAGTCTTAATAAAAATAATTCGAAATATGTAAAATATTTTTGCCTTATTTTGTATCTATAAACTTATATTTCATAACCATATTCACCATAACCTGGTACTCTAAAAATACAATTTTATATAACGTAGAATGAATCAGTCTGATTTATATGTTCTACGTTCCACTTAATGCGGTTTTCGTATAACATAGTACGAATTGTTCTGAGTTTCTTATAACGCGGTATGTGGTTTCAATATAACATGGTACGGATCAATCTGATGTGCACTAATCTAAGTTTCATAATATAAAGCGGTATTAATTAACACTAGAACGACGGAAGCAGTCATTTTGACCGCATAACTGCTTTGAGAAACGATTCCTCCAAAACGACTAATCCCAGCCCATTGAAATTATATGACTTTTCTTATTTTCTTTGCAAAAAATGTGTCGAAGAAACATCCTAAATGCTATAACTAAGATGTTTCGGTTTTGAATTAAAGGTATGTTATTCTTTTTCTATGGCGGTCAAATTGACCGCTGCCTGTCGTTCTAGGTAGTTCAAAATATCAGTTATTCTAGTGTTAATCGCATTATGGGAGGGTTGACTGTACTGTTGATCCTATTTGCACATAAATTCCAATCTTCTACTTTTTTTCAAACGCATTAATAACATTTTCTTGGAAATTAAGAGTTCTTATTTCTAAAATTTGAAGAAAACTTTTTAAGATACAACAAAAAAGTGTATCTTTGCTATTATTAATTAATTTGAGCTTGGTCACCAATGATCTATGATCAATCACCGTTTCACAAATTCTGCTGAAATATTATAGTAATTTTTTTTTATTTTTTTTAAACTGATGTTAGATAAGCAGTGCTTTCATTGCTTCTATGGACTGCATACCACTGGACAAAATCTAACTAAAACTGATAATATTTGGGAAACAGTTGAAGAGTTTCTAGAATTATGACAGGTAACCACCGTCCACTAGTCATGACCAGAGAGTTCGAAAAAACTTTCATAACCACTGCCATTTAAAAACTTGTTTCGGTCACTTCACACTTGTTTCGGTGTAGTTATAACCAAAATGGCCAAGGATTTTCTCAATTAATGTTATGTGGTCACATGATACACAGAACACGTGTTTTGCTTGAAATGCTGTCTAAAACCGTGCCTAATAACCATGCTATTTTTTTCTCTGATGAGTGACCTGATAACTGATAAACAATTGTTAACGTAGATGACCATTCAGTTAAGTTTTCAAACACACCCTTGACATGTGCAAAAGTTATACAATAAAAGTAATGCGCAACTCATTGATTGTTTCAAAGCTGGACCAAGTCTTGTTTAACATAAACGATAACAGAAACTGAATATCGCAACAAAATTACTTACTTCTACAAAAGAAAGCTTGTTGAATGAATGTTTGTCCAAAAGTACATACAAAATTAGCTAAAATATATTTCTACATGTGTGTATGGCTGCATTGTGTAATTATTTATTACCAGGCATGGGGTGGTTTGTGGAAAAAGATGCTAGTATGAATTGTTATAAAGATTGGCAAATAATTGATCGGTTACACATGCAATATAATTTTTACATATAGATATCTTTGAAAATTCTTGGCCAGAAAAACACTGGAAAGCTTGCTGATATTTTATAAACAGCAAAAACTTTATTGTGTTCATCTAGCCTTTCCGAGGTTTAACAAAATATGCAGTCTTTTATTGTTTTTGTTGTTGTTGAGACCCAGACCATCCAGAAAGGTGTAAGGTAACTGTTTGGACGGCCGGGAAGTGCCACCCAATTTAGACCGGAACCTAGTGGGGGAGGCATCCACAGGGACCGTACCCTCCTTCCCCTACCACAAACCTCTCGGAAGGACTTACGGACCCACATGTTTAACGTAATCGTACTCCGCGTGAACACAACGGCAGTTTTGGCAGTGACGGGAATCGAACCCGGGCCTACCGAGTGCAATTCCTGCGCGCTGACCACTGGGATACCGCGCCCGCAGTCTTTTAGTGTTGATGTTGCTGAAACCCAGACCGTCCGACCTACCAGAAAGGTGTAAGGTAACTGTTTGGACGGTCGGGAAGTGCCACCCAATTTAGACCGGAACCCAGTGGGGGAGGCATCCACAGGGACCGTACCCTCCTTCCCCTACCACCAACCTCTCGGAAGGACTTTCGGACCCACATGTTTAACGTGATCGTACTCCGCATGAACACGGCGGCAGTTTTTTGGCAGTGGCTGGAATCGAACCCGGGCCAACCGAGTGCAACTCCAGCGCGCTAACCAAGTGAACTTTTATACACGATTGATAAGAATTTGATATTTTTGTA
The DNA here is from genome assembly GCA_951213105.1 of Amaurobius ferox. Classification (NCBI taxonomy): domain Eukaryota; kingdom Metazoa; phylum Arthropoda; class Arachnida; order Araneae; family Amaurobiidae; genus Amaurobius; species Amaurobius ferox. Next base: position 85,887,306 of record OX578142.1, on the reverse strand, counting down.
AATAATACTTGAATTTGATATAAAACAATCTTGAAATGATATTAGATTATTCTTAAAAGGAAATCTGCGTTGCTATACATATTAAAATATAACACTTACTTGAATGATACTTGGTTAAAATATTATATCCAGCATAATAACCATAATAGCATTATAGGAAGGTTTCACCTACGTCACGTTCCCGTAGCAACCATTTGAACAGACGACTGCTTTGTACACGCAACAGCTAGAACGCCATGAAACCACATTCCAAATCTTATTTTTCGCAGTTAGATCCTGAATATAAAAGCTTATATTCAGCTAAAATCAACGAAATTGGAGGTGAAGATCCTTATGAAAGCAACTTCTTCGAAGAAAATTGCGATCTTTGGCCTGATATTGGATATTTTGATAACTTTAACTACCTCGTGTACTCAACTAACACCTTTACCCGCGAACAAATGAAAGCGTATAAATCACTGGAGGCTCATAACTATTTTACGAGTGGTTGGGTTCACAACAAAATATTAGTAAAATACATATCGGATGACATTACTCAAAAAAATTACTCACTAAAAAGTTATATTTTAATGCTTTTGAAAATCAACATGGTAATAGTTGGAAACTTTATTTTATGGAAAAAAATGTTTTCACAAATAAATCTCTTGCCAATTCAGAGAGTTTTGATGTAACTTCACGGTCATTGGAATCTCATGTCGGTTTTATGTCATGTCTGTCACGATGGATTTTAAATTTTATATTAAATAAGTAGACAACTTGAGATTTTGAAATTTCCCTAGGAAATAGCTGTGATATAGATATAAATATGTGAATAAAATTTCTTTTCCTAGAAATATTATCTTCTATGTCAAATGTGCTATATTGCACATCTAATGTCATGTCTATCACAAATGAAATTAACTTACAGGTATCTACTACCGAATTTAGTGATTTTAATTTGATGTTGAATTTTTTTAATTTTAGATTTATGAAAAAAAAAATTACGGAGTTGATTGCTAATAAATCAATGATTGTGAAATCAAATTATAAAACTGAAAAGTAAAGTTTTTTAAAGATTCATTAAACTTAAATTGAAAAGCATACTGTGCCATATAATGTACTCACCATGAATGAATATCTCACTACAAACTTTCCTGTGCTTCCAATTTTCAGTATTCAAATCTTCTTTGTTTATTCTTGAAAGCCATTCTATGCTTCTTTTAACAGACGAGTCCTTGATTTTATTCCCTTTATTTTCAATTATTGGAGGAAATGAAAAATATGATACATTACAATCACGGACGGATCGTTTGCTGCAGTTAATTATGGCACAGATCACCATTATCAAATTTAATTACTTTATCTTAAAGAAATTATGATTATATATGATATCGGCTGGATATAACTTTAATAAAACTACTTTTTTTTAAATTACACACCAAAACATATCTTTTATATATAAACTTAATGCAAGTTCAACGTTTGTTTGTACAAAGAGAACTTAGAATTTTCTCCGCTAGATGGACTTGACGTCAGGTGAATCTTCCCTATAGATGAGTTGCACGGATGTCACATTTACCGCCATACTCTTTGTAGACGCCGTCCGCTATCACTGTATTCTTTCAATGTTAAAGTGTTAGTTGTTAACATAGGGTAACGATTTTTTCTTAATATAGATAGGTTTACAATATGAAATTATCTCATTGCGTCGAGAAATTGTCTTTAGAAAGCCAACAGAGGTATAGAGAAAAATTAATTATTACGGGTTTATCTGACGATCCATATATTATTCCAATACAAAGTTGTTCTCGATCGCCTGTTCTGATACCATTCGTCAAATGGTCTAATGTAACGCTATATTTTACAGTTACTCCAAGTCAGGCTACAAAACACACAAAAACAACAAACAGACAAAGTCAAGGTGCTTTAGATGCTTATTTATTTAATTTAATTTAATGCAATAGTGTGTGAATCTTAATATATTTATTATAATTGAATAAACTAACTAATTTGTGAAATAATCAGTTCATATTATTTATTTGGTAGATAACAAGGCTAACTATTTGATGTTTAACATTGAAAATCTATAAAAATTTATATTCGTTTGGGTGTGTTGATATTCTTATCACCTTAAATTGTCCTAACTATTCTCTTTTAATTATTTCACAAGTAAAGTACATTTTAATTCTGAATGTTTCTATGTAATATATTATGAGGAAGTAAATTTGTCAAGTAATATGAACGTTATCATTTTACGTACCGATAGACCGATGTTACAAATAACATGGTCACTGTGCAGTGGAATCGCGAACGTGACGTCACATGAAACTCTTTTATAGCGTAAAGTAAGAAAATAGGATGTACGGGAAGGGAAATGACGTTTGGTCTACGTCACAATGGCTCGCTCCCAGTATGGGCCGGATGGAGGCGGAGCCGTAGAAAGTAGTAATTTGGACACCCCGTCTCAATATACGCATCTCTATAAGTATGTGTAAGGCTGCCCAACGTATGTGTGTTACGTCATATTGGCTCCGCCTCCTGTCCCTCCCATACTCAATACGGACACCCAGTCTCTATATATGCGTCATCAACTGTGTAAAATAGGAAACAGAACATACACGTGTAAATGAAGGACTTAAGAACTAAAATTACTAAGTAAGAACTAAAATTACTCGAAAGCACGTCACCTGTGGCGTTCGAATTCACTTCTGATTGGTCGATTTTAGCACAACCGTTCCCTCAACAACAACATTTTAGGTTTAAACCTAAAATGTTGTGGCTGTCATAGAGTTTCGTCTAGAACAGAGCACCAGGCGCGAAGCGCCTGGTGCTCTGTTCTGGACGAAACTCACTTTTGAAAATCCCTCCTGTAACTTCAATACACTTTCGTACACTCGGAGTGATTGCATATCCCTCCGCGGCTGACGTCACGTATCCCATGGTTCCTAGATGTCCGAGCCTTGTTTTAGATAGCTTTCCAGCCAGTAATTTGTCTATAGCAGGGCGCCTGGAGCAGAGCTCCATATCCCTAGTCAGGTAACATATATGTGGGTCACAGTCTTCCACTGAACCTAGTCCTTCAATAGGGGCCAATAATGATGAAGAAACAAGTTAGTAGTAAACAAAGAATGCTGTAAACAGTGATCTTATTGTAGAGTTTTGAAGATAAAGAGGGTGGGGAAACAGGCGAATATCCCCTACTGGGGTGCAGAAGAGATTCAGTCAGGAAGTTCGAGGTTTTTGATTTACTGTTTCTATTATTTGTCCTAGCTCCTAGTGTGGCAGTTTGTTGCACATTAAGAGTTTAAGCAGTTTAGGGGGTTGATGCAGATCTGCTAGCATTTTAGCAGTTTAGGATTTTAAACATTTTGTAGAAAACCAGAGATCGCGAGTTTTCTTTAATATCAACTGATTAAGGTGGGACGTTCCTAGTACCGAATATCAAAGTTAAGCACCGAGCGGGGTCTCTTACGAGATTTAGCCTTGGGATGATCATAGTCATGCAGATTAAATAATAGTTCATTTGGGACAGATGGCAGATTTTTGTAGAATTTAAGCGCCAGCTTTTTGATTTGGGCTCTAACAGTTTTTATTTTGAAGTCTTTCCTAATTACCGAGTTTCTTAAGTAACTAGGGGCTTTCCTTATAATCCTTAGGGTTTTGTTTTGTCTTGTCTCTAATAAGTCTATGGTAGTTTTACAGGCATATCCCCATACGGGTGCTGCATACAGCATTCCCGGGCGGATGACCAATTTATAAATTAGGAGTTTATTTTGATAACTTAGATTTCCGTTTCCTATCATTGGTTATAAGGCTCCTATGGTTATATACGCTTTTTTGATTATGTTCGTTAAATGCAGTTTCCAAGTTAGGTGGGAGTCTATCGTTACACCTAGGTATTTAGTAGATTTTTCCGCTTTTAGGGCATGGTTGTTTATGTACAGAGGAGGCGGAGGTTTACGTTTTCTTGAGAAATAAATCCAATGACATTTATTGGGATTTAATTTTATTCGCCATTTTTCCAGCCATGTTTGGAGTATGTCTAAGTGTTGTTGTAGCTGTCTGTGCATTACTGAGACGTAAAGGTGTTTTGCAAGTATCGCGCTGTCGTCTGCATAGAGTGCCAGCTCCGTGTCTGGGGTCCTGGGAATGTCATTTAGATATATGTTAAAGAGTGTCGGGCCCAGGATGGATCCTTGCGGTACACTACTTTTAATGAGCATGGGTGTAGATAAGTTATTTTTTACTCTGACTATATATATATTTACTCTGACAGTTATATTCTTCAATTCAAAACAAACAAACTATAGTTATATTCTTCAATTCAAGCATCACACTGCCTTCAACACTGCAAATATCACACGAAACCACACCAGTGCAATTTCGTAGAATCAGTACAATTACGCAGAACCACTATAACGTATATACTTACCAGTTTCGGGGTTTCTCATGCAAGAAAAAATTTTCACTATTCTAATTTGAATTTGTCCATGAGAAATAAGTATGTTTCTTTAATTACAAACCGAACGTAAACGTTATGAATAGCACCAAAATATAGCCCTTTTTTCATCACAAACTAAAATAGCACCAAAACATCACACTGCCTTCAACACTGCAAATATCACACGAGGCCACACCAGTTGAGCATATATGTTCCCCAGCCCTTCTACAAAATGCAACCACTTCATACGAATCGTGTATTTTCTATTTTCTCAAAACTTGTAACTTTAGCTCTCTAGACCCAAACGACGGCTGTCAAACGTCCGGGGTAATTGCTCCTCAATTCTGTATACCAGTGCCGCCTTTCCAGATGGAATTGTGTATATCCGTTTATCCTTTATGGTTATCACTGGAGATAGCTAATTTTTAGGAATACCAAACCTATGGCTGTAAGTATTTGTTTTTCCCTTCGAACTATGTGGTTCCGATATATAGGTGTTTTTGTCATTAGCGTAAACATGTTTCTTGGGAGCTTGGTTTACGTGTTAGTTTATGACCCTTTAGTGAGGATGTTGGGAACAGGAATGGATTGAAATGTGATGTTTAAATTCATAGGATTTCCTTTTAATTTGTTTTTATTTTCGTGTCTGGTTATATGTAATAATTGGAAATTGTATTTTCTAATTTTTAGTAAAATAAAATTAGAAAAAGTCTTGAAAATTTCTCAGAGGGCATTGCCTCTCTAAGAAATTTTAGCTGGGACTGGTGCCCCTGAGTAACCCCCCCTCCCCCCGTAGCCGGCTTCCATGATACTCTGTTTCAAGGGGATCAACGTGAATAATTTTTTTGATAATGTTGATTTAGCCGATTTTGAGCTTGCATGACTTGATTCATGATTTCTATAATGGGTTGTAGAGTTTCCGTAATAGTTTTTGAGGTAGCCTTGGCAGGGACTTTGCTTTAGGTAGAGTTGTTGAAGGTAAGGGTGCCTGCATGTCTAGAGTTTGTCTTTACTTTTTCAGAATGTCGGGAGGAATTTAGTTGGTCTCTAGCCTCTCCGTATCATATTTAGTTGTCTCTTTTGATGCGTTGGATATATGTTTCTTTCATACAGCGGGCCTCCTGAATTCCAGGCCCACTGGGCATACATTATGCCATTGACGAACCATGGAATTCCGCCACTACTAAAGCAGGGGCGGAGGGGGAGTTAGGGGTCATAACTCGCCTTAGTAACTTATCGAAATCCATTGAAGTTAGGAGAAATGGCAAGTAAAGTATTGGGTTACCTCCTCCCACACACACCAATTTTTTTCTGCTTCCCCTACTGCACTCAGGCAATCATCGCCAATGTTTCTGTTGATAGTTTCTATCGTGAGTTAAGTGAGCGTCAGTAAATCTTCTGCCCTATCCGCGCTTTGTTAACTTTCGCGGTACACATTTTTCGCCGAAATTCTGCTCAAACAGTTGCGAAATATTTTCTGCAAGATAAAATGCAATGCTTAGATTATATTAAAACTAAATTTAATATCCAATAAAACATGGAATATATTTTTATTTTAATTCAAAATATTTTTGGTGCTGCCATCTGTTGTCGTAATTTAATTCAGACCGACTAAATCTATTTTTTAATGAACATTTTTAAATGTCTATTCCTTCTAATACAGTATTAAATACAACAACAGATCATATATAATAATGCCACAATCCCGGAAAGGTAATTTCTCATTCTATAAATTTGATATGGGGATCTGAATGTACATCACTGAGGCCTGCAGTTTTGTCTTCAAGTCTAAGTTCTATTACGTTTCCGTGATTGTGGCATTATTATATATGATCTAGCGTATTAGAAGGAATAGACATTTAAAAATGTTCATTAAAAAATAGATTTAGTCGGTCTGAATTAAATTACGACAACAGATGGCAGCACCAAAAATATTTTGAGTTAAAATAAGAAATATATTCTATGTTTTATTGGGTATTAAATTTAGTTTTAATATAATTTAAGCATTGCATTTTATCTTTCAGAAAATATTTCGCATCTGTTTGAGCAGAATTTCGGCGAAAAGTGTGTGTAGCGAAAGTTAACAAAGCGCGGATAGGGCAGAAGGATTATTGACGCTCACCCTTAAAAAGACAATCAAAGTTCCCGATATTAGCTAAAAAAATAAGAGCATAATAAAACGGGGGTAAAATCGCATTCCGAATACATACTACAAAAAGACTGAATAAATGAACTTCAAAATGTACGTATTTGAAGTACGTTTTAGATTCTGAAACACTGATTAAAATAGTTTTATAGAAAAGGATTAGTGTTGTTTTGGTAAAAAAGATAAAAAATGTTTAGGTAAAAGTTCTGTGTAACTCTCTTTAGTTTGAACTAGGTCTAGTCTAGAGTCCCTATATATATATATATATATATATATAGTGACTCTAGTTAGTAGATATGTAGATATATTTGCATATAGAGACTCTTGTTTGAACATTTACTTTACGTCGAAGAGAAAGTTCTCTTCTCATTAATAAAAATTCCACATATATAAGAAAACAACGTCAATAAATTACGTCAGAAATATACATTGAGTAATTTATAAACGAATCTGGTGAACGATATTTTGTACTCTCGAGCACATTTGCTGGTATGTGTAGGTGTATAGAGATTACTCAAAATGGTGGATTACGGAGTGCTAGGTTTTAGTAATCGAGTGGTCATTCGCTGTGTGCGATTTGATTCACATTAATATATTATGTGACGAAAATTAAAAAGGAAAATGTTGAAAATAATGCACAATTCATATACAAATTAATCATGAAATTGTTGTGTATAACATCATATTACGTACATTTATGATATGTGATAGTTTTAAATGTTGCTCTTCGTCTAGATTGGTTCTCTGCAATAGTATAAATATGTTTGGAATGAAAGTGATTTTATGAGGTAGGTTATGTATAAAACTATTTTTACATTAAACACGGGAATATTCGCCATAAGTTTACTTTGGCAGTTTTGAATATTTTTTCAATCGATGTATGTTGGGCTGTGAATCTTTCAGAAATTGTGAAGTTTTGACATCTTTTTTCTTACATGCATACAATTTCACTTTGTATCTAATAATATTCACACTGTAATTTGTTATTATATATACTTCGATGTAATGTTTTCTATCTTTCAGTTTTTTGAATCTCGGCAGACATTGGGAAACTGGTACGCTAATTAAGGTATTTAACTTTTTCTTTCAAATGGGTCTACATTTGTTTATTATAGAAATTATGGAAATATTTACATGTATGGCGTTTTATGTAATTCGATTTAAAGTATTTCGTGGTAACAGATATTCAATCACGCATGTCGCCGATTTTGAAATTTGTTGACATAGAGTACGAAACTTTCTTTTAAAAATCTAATATTTACCTTCTAACTTCTCGAATTTGATTCGTATGGCATATTTAATTTCATTTAAAAATGATTGACATATTGATTGGATTTGATATTAAATTTACATTTTTTTTTTGTAAGATATCAAATAATATTTATGCAACTACATCAAACAATTTATTACTCTCAGAAACTTAACATTCTGTGAAATACTATTATTTATAATCTATAAAATATATCAAGCGTTTAGAATACATATTTAATGAAATTTAGAATATGCATCTGTCATGACTCATGTAAACTTTTGTATTTTTCAACAACATTTTAATCAGCTATCATTTTTTGTGTATTTTAAAGTACTTGATTTTACCTCAATGCAAATTAACTCTATAATTATTGCATCATAATAAAATATAATTAAAAATCATTGCACCAATAACAAAGCAAAATATACTGCTTTTTAGTCATTATTATTGCATCAATGATTGGAAAAGAAAGTTCCATTTAAATATGAACACCATATTTATGCCTCATTTATTCAATGAACTCAACTACATTTTCATTATTTTGAATATGAGTGAAATTTGGCTGGCGTTGCTTATTTTATATTTAAGTAAGTTATTTACTGCTGTGAAGTAGGAAGAATTTTCTATTGAGTCTAAAGATGCTTGTGAACATGGCTGGCAATATATGATGTAACACAGTAATTGCCTTTCTTTTATTCATATAACACTAAAATCTTCTTTGGTACTTGACTGAAATTCTGTAAAATTGTTAGGCCCTAATGATATTATTATTGTCTATTGTTGTTTTGTTGATCAGGCAATATTATGTTGCTAGTTGTCAGTAGATCTCCTAGATGCACAAATTCTAATTCTATTCAGTAGCAAGAGATTGTTAGTTGTATCAATGATTTTGCTACTTAATTTTAGTATGATTATGGTTTGATAATATCGTTATGTATGTTTTCTGTATTTGTTGATATTTAGACCAGCAATGGCACCCTCATTCATATTGCTAATTCTGTCCAGTACTGGTGTATTCAGATTGATACAATGATTTGTCTACGCTTTTTCTTCTATAATGGGAGTTAGTTACTTTCCACAAGAATGCCATTTTCTAAGTAAAATTATTGTATAAAACTACAAACTAATGCAGGATGAAGGCTTGTTATATTTTTTTATTCATTTAGAAAAATATATTTAAATAATGACAACATAAATTATTTACAAAGTCAAATATTTTCTAAAAAGCTTCATAAATATTTAAGTGAAAAACCTTGTATTTGTTCGGTAGTCATTTGTTTGCATATTATCAGCTTTCAGAAATTCCTAACGTGGACATTTCTTTTAAACTTGAATTACAGAAGCACATAATTCATTAGTGCTCACAATTAAAGGTTAATGTACAAATTGTACAAATGGTAACTTTGTAATGTACAAAGGTTTGGTGTAAACAAACAATGTTTTGACTCAACATGCCACTTAATAATGAAATAGTTTCATATATTTGATTATAAATGGTTGAAGATCATTTTTTCCCCCATTCTCAGCCCCCACAGCACTGAAAAAATAAAATGAAATATTTAAAAGAAGTAGAGTTTATCATTGTATGTTATTCTTGAATATTAGGCCTATTATAAAATTCTGTGTTGACAACTATTTTACACTTTTGTTAAGGATTTAAAACAAAGTTCAAGTGCCTTTTACCATAAAAACAAAGTGAATTTTATAAAACCTGATGGGCTGATTGCAAAACAAATACCCTCCTGGTGATCTAAAAAGACAATGAAGCAGTGGGATCCAAGAGCAAAACATAAAGGAAACACAGTTGGAAGTTTCACAAATGGAATAGACGAAATCTCTGTCTAGTGTAGTAATCATTACCTTTCCTACTTTGCTCCCACCAATGTTCTATCAGTGAGGAAGAACAAACACGGGGATGTTTTCAGAATTTTTAACACATTACCAGCTGTAAGTGGAAGAATAGCTAAAAATAATTTTCTGCAAGATATATTAAAATATCAGAAGTGTATATGCAAATAATAATAAAAAAAAAATAATAATAATACATGGAAATGATGTATTAAATGTTTAAAAATTTTTTCTCATTTATTTGCAGAATATAATGTGTTATTTAAAAAATGTTTATACATGCATTTTAGTAAGAAAAATTGAATAACCAATACGTTCTCAACTATGTACTTACAAAAGGCTTTTTTTTTATGGTAATATAAGATGGGTACTTTGAAAAAACACAAGTGAAGCATTGATCACAAGCATGCTGTACCAGCTAAGTGTTTGGCGGCTGAGAGCAATTCCTGGGGAAAACCTGTTGTTAGTGTTATGATTTTTCAAGTAACAAACGTGGCTAATTTTCTTTAGCATTTTACTGCCTCCCCCCCCCCCCCCCCCATGCACCACCACCCTATTTTAGCATTTTTGCTGCAGCATTTTGTCAGCCAGATGAAACCCTGGTTTTAATAAAAAGACAAATTTTAGAACAAAATTAAAAAAAAATTTAACTTCATAAAAGAGTTTGTTAAACTTGAATTTTAAAACACCTTATCTAAACAGAATATTTAAAAATAAATAAAATTATTTAAAATACCAAAATTTTGGGAAGCAGTGCCCCCTTTGCTTGGTGCCCACCTTAATGCTGGCCGTACCTTGATTAGAGAAGCACATTTAAAAAAATGATTTTGACTTCAATCTTCTGGCGATAAAAATTAAGGGATCAAAAGGACAATTTCATAAGTGTGAAAAAATAACAGTATTTTCAATGTGTTCCTTCCAACAATTTTTGAAATGATTTACTGATCAGCTTTTTGCCTATAGTATATATTTAATAGGGTCGGAAAAGGAAATTTAACTATGCCAAGGATTGGCATGTTTTAGCCAGCTTAGTATACGAATTAACTGTTTTTAGTGTGATGTCTCTGTGTGTCAGTGTAGTCTACCACAAATACAATCTGTCCAAATTTCATGACATTTTAGCAGTAAGGTGAGTCAAATATTACCCTGATACTGATAAGATTTTGGTATGCATTGAGAAAATAGAATATATCCATTTTTCCAAAAGCTGTGAGGAAAACAGACAAAATATATTATGCCTAATTTTATTAAGAAAATAGTTTTTTTTTCACAGGAATGACTGCCCCCCCCCCCCCTCTCACGATCCTCTGCTGGGAGATAATTCATTCTCAGTTTTTCAGTTTTGGAAGGTTTGTGACAATTAAAAATGCACAAAGTTTCTTTTACGAAAAAATAATTCAAGAACTGCAAATCCTAGTGATGTGAAATAAGTATGATTTTCCTGAGGAGGCTTAGGTTTGAACTTCGGCTTCAACTAAATGCATTTTTAAAGTAAAAATAATTAAATTAAAAATATATTATGGGGATATTAGCTCCTCTTCTAATCTTTGTTTCTAAGGTCTAGAATGTAAAATAATTCAAGGACTGTCATTACATGACTAGTGTGGCTTGCATCAAGTCCACTTATCCAAGAGTATGTCAGGTCATTAGATAGTAGATTATCCAAGCCTAAAAGGAGATTTTGCATCTTTTAATCTCACTCATACTTCTAAGGACATATCTGCTCAATTTTAAGGATGTTCTGTTTTTTTTAACACTTTACAACAAAGTTGAAAAGTGTTTATGACTTTGTTCATTCTGTCTGTCTGTCTGTCTGTCTGTCTGTCTGTCCGTTAGCACGATAACTGCCGTAAAAATGAGTTTATCAAAATGAAATTTTAGTATGTTGTTCAGACGGTCTGTAGGACCTATGGGAATATAAATAAATAATATCACCCAATTAGTTTTTTATTGAACCCGGGTTGAAAAAATGAAATACATTGAACCCTATGGGACCTAATTTTTCAAACATTTTTTAAGTAAATTTAAAATTCACGAATTGCTTCGAAATTTTTAGGAAATATTCACATTATCCCATAGAATATATATAAAAAAATTCAGTAAAATATGTTAAGTAGTTTTTTAATTAAAAAAATTATTTAATATAGGGAAAAAAACAAATTCAATTAAATTCTGACTTTGGGATATCTTCCAGAAAGAAAAGAGAGAGATATTATATAATAAATATCTCTCCATTTGTTTAAACGTTTTGCATATGGGAGTGGCTTCATATTTTAAGATAAATTTGGTAAATAACAATTTTTCATTTGTTTTAAATTTTATATAACTCATGATAAATTTAATTGATGGCATTTTAAATGCACTTTCCTACGTCCTAGAGAGTTAAAATTTGGTGCACAGCTTAAATTTGATGAACATTTTATTCGACAAAAATTTGATGGATCTTTAAATATAGATTATACATTTTTTTCTAAATGGCCTGAAAATAATCCCCGTTCACTTCTATAAATCATTGGTGTAATATTGTTAAAAATTCTGATGTGGACAGCACATGTCTTTCTCTGCAGACTCATATTCGTTCTCTTTATTTATTCAATGATAATTTGAGTTTATCTGCACAACATAAGTATTTTAAATGACATTGAATTTACACGTTAAACTTAAATTTGGTTCGCATTTGATAGCTGGACTTATTGTCAAAGGTGGCGTAGCGAAAACGCGAAAAAACTAGAATATCTCAAGAACGGCTAGTCCTAGAGTAATGGGGTTAGTCTTATTCTTTTTGTTGTCAAAAATCACATATAAAATAGGAATTTAATTGATATAATTGAGCACACGTAGTCTTTTATTTTTATATATAACGATTTTTGCTGGCCATTTCGCAAAAATAGCCCGTTCCTTTTTCCCGAATCGTAGTAGAATAACCTACAAATGATTTATATACAAAATTTTGTTAAATTTGGTATATAAATCACTTGTAGGTTATTGAAATATTATACTCTAAATTTTGTTAAATTTGGTTCATTAGTTTTTAGCTAGAGTGGATAAAGGCAATTTCTGCGGCCATTTCGCAAAGAAGGCAGATTCTTTTATTACGAATCGTACTATAATCTAATGAACATCAGGATTTCCCACAAAAAACATACCTACCAAATTGTATGAAATTCGGTCCATTAGTTTTTCAATTAGAGTGGATGTAATATCCACACAGACACACAGAAACATACACAGATACACCCTTACACACACAGACGTCTTCCTAAAAGTAGTTTTTTCGTGTTCTAGAAGTCCCAAAACGTGTAGATCCTTTGAAAATTCGAGTTCCGATCTTCGGCACGATTCCAATACTTTGAGTACATACACATACACATATATATTATCTGTGTATTATCTGTGTATCTAAATTCCGTGCCTATGCAATTACAATAGTTGTGATTTTAAATGATCCCTAAACTTTTATTATTTCTTCAAGGAAGCCTAATTTTAACATATGCAGAATGCAAATATCTCAAGCGATTGTAAGATGAATTACATAAGAATTGCTGAATTTTTTTCACACAAAATTATTTAGCTCTGGAGTCTGGAATACAAGTTATATGAATGAAATATTCATTGATTTTGCATAAAGAATCAGATGATTTATATTTCGATACAGTTTTAAATATTTAAGTATAATAAATTACTGTAGTTCTGTGATAATGTAAAAGATATTACCACTGAATGAATCACATTTTAGAAATTTTTAAATGAAATTACATTTCAGTTGGAAAGTGTTTCATAATCAATGCTTATGCATGATTGATCTTTCTTGTTTTAAATTATTTGAAATCAAGAAAAGCTTATATATGTGATTTAGAGCTTTTATGCCTTTGATTTAAAATTATAAAAATAAAGATTTGCAAAACTTTTCTTCCTAAATGCACTTTCCTTTAAAAAAAAAAAAAAAAAATGAAACACAACAATACCAACAGTATAGCTTTTTTAACCTTCGCACACCCAGTTAATCATTCCAATTTATGATAGGTCGACATATTTATAAATTCTTGTCTTTTATCTTTATGCTTTGCAACATATTTTAGCACAGGATAAGGTCTCACTCTTTGTTTGATCAGGAAATGTAGTGGAAAGTAAAAACAATGTGAATTGTAAACTGTGATTTGCTATTTCAAAGTCAAATGTACTATATAGATTGCAGGTAGGACTAGAGAGAATATATCTTGTTTTATTTATTGAATTTAGAGATTTAAAGGCTTGGTAATAATCCAAATTTTTTGGAAAAACGAGTATTTTTGATCCTCCCTCCTTCCAAGTTATTTACTTTTGGTTACTTTAGATTTTTTAAAAAACATTTATAGCAAATGTAATTAAGATTTTGTATATTTTACAAAATTTACATTTTTGAAACACTTCCCAGTTACTTAACACCCCCTCCTCTTCTCTAAATGTTAATTCTAGCTAATATTAATTTAAAATTTAAATTATGGAGTCATCTTATGTAATTACAAAATTTGTGATTATCTGTGTACATATCATTTTAAGTTACTTGGAAGTAATAATTGATTGCTTTTGTTTTCATAGAACTGAAATATCAAATATGAAACCAAACTAAACATAATATAAAGTTATAAGCATTTTAAAGATCACTACAAAATAGTTTAATAAACATCTGAAGAAATTCATCATTGTAAACCACATTTTTATTTTTAAGTTAAATTTTTACAAATGAGAAAGAACTCAGTTATGGAATCTTATGGGTATTCACTATCAATTGATGGTTAAAATTAATAATCACTGCAGCTTTTTAATGAAATATACTGGAAGGCAATAAAAAAATATCTTTACGATAGAAAAAATTTCTACGTCTAGCACTTAACTTCTCGATCAGCATTAATGGAACCTTTCTCCACATTTTGAGAGGCTCTATCACTTCCACTCACACTTAATTCCATAAATTTAAGATTGCTCATTGATTACACTGCAAAACCAACTGTATAGGTTAAATCTAGTTGTTTTGTAGGATGCAGAAAGCCTTGCTAAAGAATTTTTTCTATTGATAGATGCATTGGATTATTTTGGCTATCTCCTGTCATTCTATGAGCAGGTGTCCTATTTTTACAAGGATCTTGCAGTTTAGTCTCCAAAATCTACATTAAAAAACCACTATGAAGAAGTATGTGCACTCAAAGTTCTTCCAGATTTGAACTTGACACCTGGAACGCCAGAATGTTAACAAGTGAGTTTTTCTGCTCTCAGGAAAACCACATTGGGTCGTGCCTAACTATTATTTTTAGGAAACTTTATCAAAGATGTAAATTGGGTTCCCTATAGCCCCAGGTGAGCCTTACAGCTCCCTTTGGGGGGTGGGGGGTAGTTGGGTAGTGCCACATTGGGTAGTGCCTGATTATTACACTGGTGTCCAAAATAATCTTTATATACATAAAAATGATGATATTTCATGAAATACCCAACCAATCTGATTTATTTTTTAGGAATATGAGCAAAAGGCAATCCTAATTATAATTATCCAATCCAATTTGATCAGACTATTTCTGATATGCAAATAATGGCATTACGTCATCCAAAGGTGGTTCAGGTACTGTGCACAAAGTATGTTTCCATGTGAACTTCTGCAATTCAGGATTTTATTTTGATGTTTATCGACTCAAATCAGTCTTTTATGGCTCCAAAGTATTACTTGTTAGATTCTTTGAGATTGCAAGCTGTCTGCAGTTTAGAGGCTAGGCAGATATTAATGGAAGTTGCAAGATGGCTGAATGTTTAACAGGCAGTCTCTGCCCTCTGGAAGCAATTTCAACACTTTGAACTGTTATGAAGCCTGGACAGGGCCGTAGAAGAATAACAACTGCTTCTCAAGATTGGTATCTGTCTGTAACTGCCCATCACAACAGGGAGTCAACTGCTAAGCAGCAGAGTTTAGAGCTTGCAACCACCACTGGAACTTTATCGGAACAAACTGTATACAGAGGGCTTAAAATGAAAAGGCCTTTATGCTAGAAAGCCAATGGTATGTGTTTCATTGACCTCACAGCATAAGAAAACATACCTGAATTGGTGTAGAAAACATCAGAGTTGGAGTCAACAACACTAGGCCTCTTCAGTGATGAGTCGAGGTTCAGTTTAACCTTTGATTCTAAATACGTTTACATCTGGAAGGAGCCATTAACTCAATCTTCTCACAAACAATAGAAAATATGACCATTACAGCAGTTCAGATATGATGGTATCGGGAGGCGTTGTAATAATTAATGGATGTACTCCCTTGCACATGTTCAACAGAGGATCTGTGTCTGGTCAGATATATTGAGATAAAGTCTTAGAACTGTATGTAAGGCTTTTTAGAGATGCATGTGGACTTTTTTTTATGGATGATAATGCATATCCACATCGAGCAAACATGGCTCATTAATTTCTTGAAAGTGAAGTCATTGAGTGAACAAACTGGTCAGCCAAATCTCCTAATTTGAACCCGATTGAGAACCTATGGGATGCCCTAGGAAGAGCTGTTGCACGACGAAATCCTCCTACAGATCGCAATGCCTTGAAGACTGCATTGCTGGAGGAGTGAAACTTACCGTCCCAAAGTCTAATTTACCACCTTATGGAGAGTATGAAATTGTGTTGTAATATGTCTATACCAGTTAGGAGAGATCACATTCTTAATTAATGTCAAAGTCTGCATTTGTTTCCAAGTTTCAATTTTTACTAAAATCTCCTGGTCACACATTATTTGTATTTTAATTGTTTCATAACTAGTTTTATATCGTATGCACTCATATTCGATTTTTCACTTTGTATTTATGTGTTATAATGCTATGTATCACCTCAAAAAATTTATTCAACTATATTGAACAGTTATTGAAAAATCAGTGTTCAGTGCATGTAAAGATAATTTTAAACACCAGTATATTTTCTGGGAACTTCAGCAAAAACATTAATTGTTTGCCTCATAACATTTAGTTATAGTGCTACAACAAAAATACTGATTTCTTCTTTCATGGCCTTTTTCCATTTTTTAGACTGAGGTGAATTTAAATTATCAAAATAAGGCGACATAAAAATTGTATGAATTTTTATGTAGACATAATGGTATTAGCTTCAGGACATGTTTTTAAACCTCCCCTGGTTTGCACTAAAATTAAATAAGTTCTTTTCAAATTTAATTTTATTTTTATCACAGTATTTTTATACATCATGAAATATCTCAATTTATTATTTGACCCCTCTACGGCATAATGCATATCAATTATCAGATCTGTTTCCTGTTTTACGGGGTTCTACTTTTCGTATCCAATTTATTGCAGTAAATGATGTTAAGATTTGATCTTCAAATGCAACAGTATCATCTTCAAAATTATGTATGATCAAAATGATGTGTTGGTTCCTCCTTGCTTTCCTCTTTACATTCTTCAGAGGAGTGGCATACATCCAGAGATGAGTATTCGCACCCCACCCTCTACCCAGAGGCATTTTATATTAACTTTGTTTCTATTTAATCAACAGCATTTAGATATATTTATATGGGGCAAATAGAAAACTTGCTCCCCCCCCCCCTCCACCTCCCGAGCCAAAATATTTTAAAAGACTGCCTGCTTCAGAGTACCTACAATCATCATTTAGATATTTATGTGTATCGTCTGTTAGTGGAGTTAATTTCATAAAGCTAGTGAAATATTTTCTTTCCAGGCACCTAGTATGCCTTCCACTTGTTTTTGTGTTTCATCAAACTTAACATTACATGTTTCAATCAATTTTTTAACACTTAAAAGAAATTCTAAAACCCTTAGTTTTAAAACCATAGTATAATATGCCTTCGAAAATGGAAATTTCTTTTTAACTTTGTGATATATTCTACTTTACGTACATTCATGTTCAAAAGTTAAGCAACAAAGTGAAAAAAGCGGATAGAAAGAAAAATATTTATTTGAATTCATCCAAACTTTCACAGATTATGGGGTATAACAAAAGACATTAGTATGGGGAAGTGCTGAAAACACATGTCTGACAGTGTCGATTTATGACAAGAATAAGATCATCTATGGCAGTTTGGGGTATTTGTGCCCAGTCACAGAGCAGACATGTTCTAAAGGCTCGTAAGTAGTTCGTAAAGGCTCCAGGGAGGGTCATGGAGAGAACTTAAAAATTTTCCAAGCATGTCCAACTATGGGATTCATTCCATACAAAGCTATTCCATATGAAGGCCATTCCATACGAAACAGTGTTTCCGATTCTAAGTACTGGCCGATAATGTGAACTCTGTGAACTCGCACATTATCATCCATAAAAATGGCATCAGGATGAGGGATGTCACAAAACCAAAAACAATCCGATACCAAACCAAATAACCGATACTATTGGATTATTGAAGAATCAATATAATCCAATACCAATATTAAATTGCTATTATAATGTATAACAAATTCATAAATGCTGTAAAATTAATTATAAAATTTATTTCAGCCATAATTAACTAGACACCTTCGTAAATATTAAAAAACGAAAACATTTATAATGTACATGTTAATAAATATTTTATATGCACTTCTGAGAATCCTAGTAAAAGAATGATCATGAAATAATGAATAATTTACATTTATTTGAACAGAGTGAAAAAATATTTTTATAAGGAATAGGAATAAATTGTATGAAATACAAAATTTTTGATTATAATCATTGATATAAGAGTATAGAAATACACGAATAAAAAAAAATCATACCGTAAATCAAAATTTTTCTATCAACTGTACTTCTAATACGACACATTTGTGTATTATTAGTTATATCCGTGCCTGTCAATTGTAATAAACGTCATTTAATAATCTCTGTACTTTTGGTAAAAATCATTTGTAGCGAAAAACATTCACAGCAACCATTCAGAAAATTATCGTCTGCCACTGTGGTTACGCAATAGTTCAATGAAAAATTGCTGAGGAGACAGAAAAGGGAAAAGAAAGGCTCATGTATGCGTTACTGGTGAAGAAACCGAAAGCAATTCCATCGCAAGTAGAGTGGCCAACAAGTAGGGGCAAAAGAATGCTTTGCATATAAGCCCGGGAGGCTCTAGAATATGGAGTAGTAGAGGGGTACATTTACTGCATAGGGGTCTTAAAATGTTGTCGACGGCCGTGGTCACAAGCCTGTGTCTCCAATCCAATTCCAATAAAATGTTGTAATTTATGCAATTAACTAAACTACTGTAGTGGACTGTGGGGTATGCTATACTATATATTTGTGGCTGATGGACATCACACAGGTGGCAGATGAACATTTACACAGATGGATTTCACGTTAAAAATAGTCAAAACTTGTTCAAGAAGGTCATAAAACATAAATTGGCATCAAAATCTCGAAATCAAAATTTTTTGCGAAAACCGTACTTTCTCTATATTATATTCTTTTGTATGAGAAAGTAAAAATAACTGGGAAATAAGTTTTACATGGAGGTAAAATAATATATTACTAGACTTGACCCCCTTAATCCCATCATTACCACAAATGACATTGCAAAATGAAACCGTTAGCCACAGCATCATAATCACCAACTCTCACTCCCACTCTGCTGACTCAACATAAACAAACCTAGGCTGCTGACTCAACATAAACAAACACTTGGTGAAAACAGCATTTTCGTAAATGAGGAACGTAAGGGTCCCAGTCGGAATAATTATGCAAATATTAGTTTTAAAGCAAAAATTGTTAGAGTTCAAATTTTCAGAACTTTTGAGACCAAATTGACATCATAGAATAATTGAGCTAAATTTTTGTAAAGAAAATGAAACTTGCAATTTATCAAGCAGATGGGGAAATGCATCGTGGGAAAGCACATCATTCATGATCTTTCCATCTCCCTTTGTACTATTATCCATTTTTATTAACACTTTACAACATAGTTGAAAAGTGTTTATGACTTTGTTCATTCTGTCTGTTTGTCCGTTAGCATGATAACTGCCTTAAAAATGACTTTATCAAAGTGAAATTTTAGTATGTTGTTCAGACAGTCTGTGGGACCTATGGTAATATAAATGAATAATATCCCACAATTAGTTTTGTACTGAACCCGGGTTCAAAAAATGAAATATATTGAACCCTATGGGACCTAATTTTTCAAACATTTTTTAATCGAATTTAAAATTCACAAATTGCTTCGAAAGTTTTAGGAAATATTCAAATTATCCCATAAAAAATATGAAAAAAATTTCAGCAAAATATATCCAGTAGTTTTTTAAATAAAAATTAAAATAATTATTACACCCATATTATATGAAGAGATCACGTGACCTGACCCACTTCAAAATAAAATATGGCATCCATCTTGTGTCAAAATCGTGATTTTTAAAGTTCTTTTTAATTTATATTTAGTATTGTATTCATCCTAAAACCACTTTATTTTTTGCTTAATTTCTGTGTATCTACATTCTGAAACAACGCAATTATAATATATTTGAGTTTAATGATCATCAAACTTTGATTATTTCTACAACTAAGCGTAATTTTCACTTATGGAGAATGTAAACACCTAAAGATGTAGGATGAGTTGTATAAGAATTGCTGAATTTCTTTAACACAAAAATATTTAGCTCTGGAGTCTGCAATATAGCTGATATGAATGAAACATTCATTGATTTTACATAGAGAACAGACGATTTTATAGCAGACTTTTTCGATGAAGTTTTAAGCATAGAGTTAAATTACTTGTACCTCCATGGTTTTAAGTTTTTAAATAAAATAAATTATTGTAGTATTGTGATGATTGAAAGGAATGGAATAAAAGTGTATGAATGAAATACACTCATTGCCATACAAATTTGCATACCAAGAAGTAATTGTGGGATCGTAACGAAACTTGGCATGAAGGTACGTGTCAGGCAGATATGCAAGTGATTAGAAATACAGCGTGATTGTGCATTGCATAATGCCACCCGAGGGTGTTGAATTTCGTTCTCCCTGGCACAGAAAAAGGTACTCAGAGGCTTTTTGCCTGTACTTAATCTGTTGCAAAGGGACCTTTTTTCATTCGGGATGTCGTTAAACTGCCAGCAAAGACAATATGATCAGCTGTCAGATTTCAAGATAGGACGAACTATCAGGATGATGGAAGCCAGGTGGTCAGCTCGGCCAGTTGCCATTTGATCCTTTTGCTTTGATTTTGTAATCACTTACTTATATCAACATTGCCCTCACATATATAAAATTTTGTTCGATTCTTACAACTCTTTCTTGGTGCGTAAATTTTTATAGTAATGAGTGTATTTACAGCTTTTACATAGAGAGCCAGGCGATTTATATTTCAATGACGTCATTTGAATAAAGTTTATTTTTTCAATGAAGTTTTAAGTTTTCAAATGTAATAAATTATTGTATTGTGATAATTTTAAAAATGTTACTGCTGAATGTATCGCATTTTAGACATGTTTAAATAAAATTGCATTGCAGTTGGAAAGTGTTTCATAATCAATACTTTATTCATGATTGGCCTGGCCTTTCTTGTTTCAGATGTTTTTCCTTTTTCGTTTCTACTTTTGATTCAGCTAATGAAAAGTGAATTTTACAGGAAAAGATGCTAGTAAAATAAGAAAATAGTAGGATAACGGGGCTGAATAAGGAACTTTATTTTAACTTTCGTACAACAATTGTTATTCATATCTGATGCAATAGCGATATTTAATCAAATATGAACCAGATATGGAGAAAACAAATCCCCCCCTCCCCCCAGTCTTCATATGGATTAATTTTGGATATTTTGAATTGTTTGGCCAGTTGCACCCTTTGAACCATCTGTGTATCAAATTGCCAATTTCTGCCCCTTCTAAAAGGAGGTAAACATTTTAAGACATGCATGAAAAATAGCCCTTGTATATAGTTTTACAAGTTGCCTTCAGGCCTTTTCTTACCTAATAAAGGAAGATGTGTGTGTGTGTGTGAAGTCTATAGTTAGAAATCTAAGTGACATATGGCCATGAAATATGGTACACAGGTACTGCAAGACCTGGAAAGGTGCACTTTTGCAATTTTTTTTTAAAAACTCAAAGTTTTATCATTTTTTAGTTAATTTGTGTTTTAAAAAGTCACAATAAGGGTTCAAAAGTAACTTGCCTAGCGGAATGTCACCTAATCTGGCAACTCTGCCTTTAATTGGAAACACAAAGTTTAATATCTGTACTATATATCTGACTAGGAATGGTTTTGTTTCGGTTACATTCCTTGTGGCCTGCTTGTCACCTACTCACTCAGTTTTAAAAAGAAATTTCATTTATATATCAAGAGTTGAAAAGCTCTATACTATTCTAAAGATGAATAAATTATAGAAGGGGGGAGGGGGAGAACCATTGTTTATAAATATTTGAACATAGCGCCGAATGACTTTAGATGTGAGAGTTTTTCTTTCATGCAGATGCACAGGATCCAACAAACTTATTTCTAGTTGCCAGTGTCTACCTTTCTGTTTCAGAACGAAAGGCAGTCAAAGAAAACTCATTTCCCCAATACTGAAGTATAAAAAAAGAAGAAAAATATCAGATCTATCAGTTTATCGAATACCGATATATCGGCAAAACTGATAATCGGCATTGGATATCAGAACAGCCCTAATTAGGACCCATGGCCACAAAAAATGGGTGAACATGTTGAGCATGTGCACATCAGTGCGGGTGCTGACAGCAATCCCTGCCCAAACCATCAAATCATCGCCTCTATATGCTAGGATTTTGTAGATATTACTGGCGTTTTAGTGAGTTCCAGGCATTCTCCAGACCAATAACTATCAGCAGGGTTCTCCCTTGAAAATTTTACCAGCCGGGTGGTGTGAATCAACAGCCGGGTGGTCAAAGCAGATGTATTATGTTTTACAAATTTTTTCGATGCTCAGAAACGCAAACGTCTTTAACTGTAAATGTAACTTACATTTAATAATAATTACAACATATATTATATATAATATTGCAATATAATTACTTATTAGTAATAATACATACTAATAATTCTACACATGAATTTTTCTTTTCTTCTGAGAAGCAAAGTCATCAGCTGCCTTGTTATAATCAAAATCATCTGGATCTGGCCCCTCTATTGAAATAGCCATGAGATTATTCAGAGTTGACTGTTTCATTTGGTTTCGTAAACAGGTCTAAATTCTACCTTGGGATGAAAATTCTCTTTTACATTCTGCTGTACTGACAGGTATAGAGTGCAACAGTAGACAGCTTTGATAAATTTGGAAATGATTCGCTGAGCTCAGGTGTTGTAGCCAATTTCAAAAGTATTTGCTTTGTGGTTATATTTTTATATGATTGCCCTTTGATCATTTTGGAGGCAACTGCCCACTCTAATTTAGAAGCTTCATAGTTTAATATTGGTGGATTCCCTTGTTTAGAATAATGATCAAAGAGACTCTCAGCGGCCTCATTTTCGTCATGACTGGAGGTGTTTGTACTAAAAAGTCTAGGGAAAAATGTAATAATAGGCATGTCTGGCTTCCAGGTGATCAACAACTATCTTTATGTATTTATCATAGATTTCAGTTTTAAATGTAGCTGCTTCAGCATCTGAAAATTTAACATGAAAATCAGGCCAGAAGCTAGTCAGATTGTGGTGGATGCTTTGAAAGTGACAACCAAAGAGATTCTTTAAGTTCTGTAATGGTCAGTTTTATGGCTTCCAAAATTGGTTCTATTTCTGTTAAGCCGATATCTTGCTTTTGTCAACCCCTAGATAAAGCAGCCAAATGTGGTAAAATATCAGAAAGCATTAGTAAAGAACGGCAACACCTGCAAAAAAAACTGAATTTCATGATCGTACTATTTATGTGAAAATAATTAAAAAATTAACCTTTATAATCAACCAAAATATTTAAATAAGCTAGTTTAGTCAAGTTAATGTGCAACAATAGGGAGATGGAGATCGATGGAAAAGGATAATTGCGTACCTTCGGCAACGCACGTGAAACAAAATACTGAATTTCATGATCGTACTTTTTTTTTTCCAATGGCCAGGCACTAGACTGACGTCTTTTTGCTCTATGTACAGCCAAAATTGTGAACCATTTAGCCATCCAGGGACGTTGCCCCAGACCACCAGAGGGGGCGGAACACACTGCGTCCACAACACACAACATCCATGTCTTACATGGGACTCGAACCCACAACGTGGCGGCCGATCAATCGCTGGAAACGCTCCCCTTGACCGTTCAGCCACCACGTCGACTAAAATGAGCCAACAGTATGCGGTGTTTCCAGGTGGTCACCCACCCAAATACTATCCGCAGCCCGATGCTGCTTAACTTCGGTGATCTAACCAGAACCGGTGTTTTAAGCACGGTAGAGCCGTTGGCTCACGATCGTACTATTTATGTGAAAATAATTAAAAAATTAACCTTTATAATCAACCAAAATATGAAAATAAGTTTGTGTAGTTAAGTTAATGTGCAACAATAGGGAGATGGAGATCGATGGAAAAGGATAACTGTGTACCCTCGGTAACGCCGGTGAAACAAAGAAACTGAATTTCACGATCGTACTAATATGAAAATAATTAAAAAATTAACCTTTATAATCATCCAAAATATGAAAATAAGCTAGTTTAGTCAAGTTTATGTGCAATAATACGGGGATGGAGATGGATGAAGAAAGGCAATTGTGTACTTTCAGCAAAGCCCGAAAAGAAAGACTGAATTGCTCAATCTTATAATTTAAGCGAAATATAATTTGTTTAGTAAAATATTTCTTTATTTTTACTTACACTATAAAAATAAATTGGGTCTATTTTTCTGATATGAAATCATTTGAAGATAGCTGCAAACTGATAATTTTGGACTCTCAGCAAAGCAGGGAATATGAATTGAATGGTGGGATGCATGGATTTCATGGGATTTTCCGTAGTTTTGAGAGTCCGTAAAACTGTAAGATGAAGTAAAAATCCGTATAAACTACGGAAAATCCTTAAAAGTTGGCATCTCTGTAGACATAGTATCACTTCCACGCACATTATTTTCATGAACTTTGTTAAAATAACTAAATAGGTTCTTTCCCTGGATTACCTTTCTACTCATTTTAAAAAACACAAAGCAAAATTACCCTATGAGATATTCAGAAACACATAGCATAGAACAAGACTATTTGGTAAATTATTCACTATTTTATTCCTCTATAGGAAAAATGCACAGTGTCCATGTTTACTGATGTTTACTGATTTTGACTTCGGCGACGTATATTTATTGGCATGGCGCCATCACGGAATGATCGGAGAACTAAATTTTCTTTTTTTTAAAGGGGTTATTGGCTCAGATGGTAGGCAAAATATTATGCTGTCAGTGGCTCTTTAATCTGGCTCCAAAGTTCTTTACTAAAGTTAGTGGCTTCGCAAATTTATGTAGGCTAATCAAAAATTATTTTTTATATTTGTTCACATTCGTTCGTTTTTTTTTTTTTTTACTTTTTACTTTTTACATACTTTTTTCTTAGATTGTCGGCCGGGCGGCTCGTAAAAACAGCCGGGCGGCCCGCCCATTCAAAGGATAGGAAGGGAGAACACTGATCAGGAATCACTTTGTACACCAAACTGTGACTCATCCGCAAAGAGCACAGTACCCCATTGTTGTGAGTTCAGTTAAGGTTATCTCAAGCCCAGTTTAAGCAGCGTCAATGGGATGCAAACCACTGGTGGTCTTGCATACAGATACCCCTCTTCCTGAGACATACATGAACTGAAAAAAAAAAAAAAAGACTTGAAACGGAACTGTAATCAATATTAGAATTGTGAATGTTTTATTTTTTTTCCAGTTTCATTCCTCCCAATTTTCCATTTCATTAGCCAAATCACGAATCAAAAGTAGAAAAGAAATCAAAACATTCCCTTTCACCTCATGTTCTAAAAGAAACAAAGTGGAACGATATACAGGAATTGGGAAGATTGTGGAATAGTGCACTCCCTTTTCTACCTGATAAATTATGAAGTTCCTTATTTTTGTCAAAATTAAATTTTGCTCAATTATTCTTTGATGTCAATTCAGGGTGAAATTTCCTGAAAATTTAATCTCTAAGAATTTTTGTTCTAAAACAAATAGCCAAGCCAAGACGAATATTTTCGGGGTGCCTGCGCCGGAGCACTCAACCCCACATCGAATCTCTAGCAATATGTTAACCTTTCTATGTGTCTGTCATATTTATAGCAATATAGCAATGCGCTCTGCTCCAATGAGGGCGCTGAGATGTGGTTGCTGTTGGTGATTTTCGATTGGCTGTTGAGTGTCTTGGACGGCTGCTGCCTGCAAGTCAGTGGTAAGGGAAGGGAGGAGAAGGGCCAAAGAATCGCTTTAAGAGCGAATAAGTAAGAAAAAGCTTAAGTATTAATTATAAGATAAAGATAACTATGAATTTATTTAGTAAGCGGATGCAAACATCAAGGGATAGGTAATTTCATCGGTTTAAGTTGTAGATTTTCTTTAGCTGCAGTTTAAGTTACATTAGATTTTCCAAGTTCGAGTTTGTCGCGCACATTACAAAAAAGAGGCACTTTTCAGTCACACTGAAATTAAATTATTAAATTAGTTTATTCTTTATAGGAAACGTGGATGAGGGGTACTGGTCTAGCGTAGTATAACGCGGGCAAATGCAAGCAGTCAAATTGGCCAGTGGCTGGGCCGTGAAATGAGAAGTTCGGAGTGGCGGTGCCGCCATCTATCGAACAAATTACGAAACACCTGCTTGGGGAACAAGGAATCGACGTTTCTTCCATTTAGTACCGTTGGTATTAAAAAGAAGATGCCTAGGTCGGCGCTTCCTGAGATAGGAAGGCGTGATAGGATTGTAGGTCTGATCGACGTCCCTCAAGCAGGGTTTATTTGTGTTGGTTTTATTAAATTTTAGTGAGTGGATCAAAACTTGCTCGATTATTCCCGAGACTTTTAAATCATGATGAATGCGCTCGTTCTGGACATACCTAGGCGCGTTTGCGATACAACGTAAAACTTTATTTTGGAATACTTGCAGTTTCTGAATGTGGACGTTTGCTGCCGATCCCCAAATGGGACAGGCATACAAAAATCCAGGTACAATGATTTGCTTGTAAATTATTACTTTATTATAAAGGGAGAGGTGGGATTTTCTACCGAGAAGTGGGAGGAGGGCACGATAAGTTATATTAGCTTTTTCAATTTTAGAGTCAATATGTTCTCCGTAAGTCATATGGGCGTCCAGTGTGACTCCCAAATACTTAGCGGAGTTGCAGAAGGGGATGGGCTGATTAAAAATTTTAAGTACAAAATTATGGCTAAGTTCTCGGTAGTGGGGTTTGAATATGACTACTGCACTCTTGGTAGCATTAATTTGGATTCTCCAGTGAACGAGCCAGTGCTCAAAGCTATGATTAATGTAACTTTGTAGTGTGTTAATAGAGTTATGTGGTGAACAGCTACGTGCGATTAGCGCTGTGTCATCTGCAAAGATGGCCAGCTTGACTTGTGGTATGCTTGGTATATCGTTGATGAATATATTGAATAAAAGTGGACTGAGGTTTCCTCCTTGGGGAACTCCGGCCCTGATTGGTCTGATTGAAGAGAGAGTTTTATCAACTCGTACGCGGAAAGATCTATTAGTGAGATACGAGTTGATGATAGCCAAAAGTTGCGTCGAAATGCCAAGTCGCACCAACTTGGAAATAAGCCCGGGCAAGTACGTTTTATCAAAGGCTTTCGCCACGTCCAGAAAAACAATTGTAGTATACTGCCTGTTGGTAGAGTTTTTATGAATAGTTTCTACAACCCGCATAAGCTGGGACTGCGTAGAATGCTCAGAACGAAAACCATGCTGATTAGCTGAAATTATATTATTCGTCTGGCAGAAACTATTCAAACGTCTAAGCAACACTAATTCATAAATTTTGGAAAAACTAGAAAGCAGGCTTATTGGTCTGTAGTTCTCGGGAGCCGAGAGATTTTGGGAATTTTTTGGAATAAGGCAAATAACGGCAGTTTTCCAGCTTTGGGGAAAAAAGCGATAGTCCAACATATGATTTAAAAGCATGGTTATCCAACATAAATATAAGTCCGGAAGATTTTTAATGATGCGATTACTAATTCTATCAAGGCCGGGTGATTTTCTGATTTTTAGTCCATCAACGATATGTAGAATTTCAGCCAGAGAGATTCTCTCTAAGTCGTTTGGTGCTTGTACTTGTAGAGCTTCGTGATTGGTCTGTTGGAGTGTGTTCTCAATCTCTGTATATGTATGGCTGAAGTTGTTATCAATGTGTGGTGAGAATTGGAGTTGCAAGCTGTCTGCAAATGCATTGGCTTTTTCCTCCGCAGTCTGGGCGAGTCCGTGTAGGCCATTAATGGGCGGTATTGAAATTTTTGTTGTTCGTAATGATTTGGCTGTTCGCCAGAGACTGCAATTAGTGGGTGAAAGTCCCTCAATGTGTGTTCTCCAGCGTTGCTGGGTGTGTGTTTTGATCAAAGCTTTGACGTCGTTTTGAAGTTTGCGGAATTGAGCGCGGTAATCTGGGAACCTGGTGCGCTGCCAATCTCTCCGCAAGCGGTTGCGCTGCTTAATTTTTTGCCTAATTTCATCTGGAAGAGTATGATAATTAGGTCGAATCTTTTTGGGTTTTGAGGCTGCAGCCACTGCCTCAAGCAGTATATGGTTCATTTCTGTGACACAGTTTTCTATGTCATTAGTGCTGGTAATTTTGAGGGGGGGGGGTGCTTTAAAATTTTGAAGAAAGTGACGATAATCGTCCCAATTTGTGTGTAGCTCCGTAGGATGGTCTAAACAGATTTTATCAAAGTTGAAAGTCAGGATCACAGGAAGATGATCAGAGTCCAGCATTGAGTCTGTTCTGATCGTGTAATTAAATGGAATGTTCTGAAAGATAGCCAGATCAATTGTGGTGGGGGATCTTCCTGTGAAGAAGTGCGTTGGGGTGGACGGAGCTACGATCCTAAGGTTGGCGCACTGAGCCAAACGATTTAGTTTTCTGCCATACAGATTTGAAGCTATGTCCCAGTTTGTATGGCGAGCATTTAGATCTCCAGCAATGACCATATTACTGCTAAGTCTAAAGAGGGTTTCAAGTTCAGAAGTTGGAAAAGGAGTTCTTGTTAATGGAGAGATATACAGCGAAGCGAGTGCAATCGGGACTAAATTTGGAATAGTAATTTTAATGAGCGTGGCTTCAAGCTTCGTGAAGGCCGGAACGCTCAGCCGGTGATGAGGTATGCTGTTTTTTATGTAGAGTGCAGTGCCTCCGTTGATATTATTTAAATGGGGCGGGGGTCTATACGAAAAGTATCCCGTATAGTTGCAGATAGCTGGGGAAGAGGGCGAGGTAAGATGGGTTTCATTTATCATGAAAATATCAAAATTGTTGTTTATAACGTAATCACGTACCTCGTCGATCTTGGAACGCACTCCATTGGCGTTCCAGAAGCCGACTTTCAGGGACTGCAAGTTATAGGACTCCGAAAAAGAGAACACGGCGAGACCAGAAAAGGGAGGTTAGCTGGTAAATAAATTACCTGAGAAGCGCATTATAGCGCGAATAGATATGGAATACCATATCTATTTCGGTTGTAGCTAGCCGAAGCTCAGGTAAGGCCTGTTTAAAGGCTTCGAGGAGAAGATCTTTATCATGAGTCTGCCTCATGGTCATGATGGACGAAAGGAACGAAGCATAATCAATATTCTTCTCGCCTTGGGTAGGAGCACTCTGATTGGCTCTTGAATTTTGGTTGTAATCTGTTCTCATATTTGGGCCTCTGGGATTCCCAGATGAAGTGGCCTCAGTTTCACTCGTGCTACTTTTAGTTGAGTGAATATTTGCAATTTCAGGGGGAGAATTAGTTGTCCTGGTGTGTCCAGATGCCACTGAAGAGTAGTTTAGGTTTTGCCTAACGCTAGATGACTGGAATGGACGTCCTGTGTATCCAGCTTGGTATGCTGGGGCGCCTGGGTTCCTGGCCTGATTAAATTTTTGAGAGGATCTAAATTGATTATGGAGGGGGGCCCTACGCTTGTTAAGCACAGACGAGTTGCCCGGATTTTCTAAAACAAATATAGTTCTTTGGTCTAGGATTCTCTTACGTTCCTCCATTTGTGTGAACAATGTTTTGTCAGTGATTCCCACACTTTTTGTTTAGAGGAGTCCTTGAAATATTTCGTAAAATCTCGCGGAACTCTTAATTGACTGACACATTAGGTGCAAGAAGGGTAATTTATAAAATATACATTTAAAGCAGTAGAATTCATAATAATTAACTAATACTTTTGAGTGAAATATTACAAGAATATTTATTTCATATATATATATATATTAATTACTGTTAATAAACAATAATAAAACATCTTCTCTTTACGTCTATTTTGCTAATTACAAACAAATGTTGTATATATATTTTGCAATGATTCTTTGTTAATATAGTTATTTTTCCTAAAATTTTTAAGAAGGTTACTTTTTATTCTTTTGTACATGTCATATTTAATTTCATATCCACTAATTACATTTTATTGTTTTATATTTCATTCACATTTTCATGTGATGAAAAATATAATTTAAAACTTGTTTGGCTTTTTTTTAGAATATTTATCTGGCAATGCTAGAGCAGTTGGTGGGTGATAATATTTACTTTTGCCAATTGCATTCCCGCTACAAAAATTTCCTGCTTTAATAAAATGTATCTTCCCAAATAAAACTCTAACTGCTTAAATGCTAACTATCACATGCATATCTTACCAAGTTAGTCCTTCCAAATGCCTCATTGTTTTATTAATAGATCATGTTAAAAACTATTACTTTTTTTTTTATTGGATTACACAAATAGGTGGCAAGTTGTACTTCTCTTTTGCAAATTCTCCTAGAGCCCCTGGCATAGGCTTGTAGATACCAAGTTCACCCCATATTTTTGCCATGCTACAGAATTGTGCTGATGTTTTTTTTGTGGATGTGGTAAAATAAGTATCGGATAACCTGAAATATGCATATTTCGATGTATTTAACCCTTTGCGGATGGTTAACGCACTAGCACGTTGACTGCGAATTTGCATTTAAGGATGGTCGTCACGCATTCGTTTCGGAGAAAACTTTACCCTAAAGGACGGCCGTCACGGATGCGCATTTTCATATGGAACATTTATGTTTGAATTTGTCTACCAGGTGACGTTAAATGTCTATGCAAACAACTCCAATGTATTTTGTAGATACTTAACCTTGGCATAGGGAGGATCCAATGAATTATTTCTCCATCTGGAGCTATGAAACATGGTTTTGTAATATAAATAGAGCACTTCTTGTATCCTCTGATATTTTATAATTGAGTTTTGGTTCTCGTGTTGTTTTTCGCTTTATGATTTCGTTGGTGAATCATAGGTATATAAGAGAGTATTTGTTTTAAGTTTGGGTTTTAGAGGAATGTGCGGCAGTGAAATCATTAGGTTATTTCGGATGAAAGAATGGCTGGGCCAAGACGTTTTTTTTTTGTGGAAGAATATACTCATATGATAAACGAACCAGGCAGTTGTTGGTAAATCAACTAAAAGAAATTTATACTTTTTAAATTAGCAGAGTGTAGTAGTGTATGCCCAGTGGTGAAATGAAGATAAAGTCAAGTTTCAAAAACAAATACCACGCTTTATTGAAAGACCGCTTTATTGTAGGTATCTTTGACGAAAATACGTCAAGGCAGTTAAGGCAATTGCTGTATGAACAATACAGCTTGAACTTATATACATTTTTTGGCGTTTTAAGCACACATAGGAAGTCCACATTGGATTATTTAGACACACTCGAATCTGTTACGATATCGTTTTTTTCCCACCTTCTAAAGGTCACACTTTTGGGAATCTTAAGTATCATCAGTTGATTTGACCAGTGTTCGAAATTAGCGGTCGTTAGTCGTAATTTGCGACTAGAAATTTCAATTCGACGACTAGATTCTTCAATCTGGTCGTCAAATTTGACGCCTAACAATGCTATTGTTAAATATCAGTCTTCCCTTTCCCTTTGACTAAATTACGATCCCTAGTAGAAGACTGGACAGCGGTCCAGAAAAAAGCAGCATTTATACACGCCCACAGTGATAAATCTGCAGGTGGTACACAGACAGTAAAATCTCCCTGTCTATTCAGGGAAGGAAACATTGGGATCTTTATTGTACTTGAACTCACCCCCACCCTTCAAGACCTGAAATTGCACTTCTGAAGGATTTATTTGTTTGCTTTATCTTCAGACATTCCGATGCCCGAGACTCCGGGTATTTAACGAGTTTCTATTGCTCCCCTCCCCTTTATTTCTTCGTAGATCTACGTATCGCACTTGGGTGATCCTGCAATCTTTACTATTTAATTGCTTACTATTATAGAACACATTGCATTCCAGATTGAATCGTTCAAGCTTCTTATAAATTTGGTTAGCTAATATTTTGTTATCAGACATTGAAAATGATATTTTTATAGCTGCCAAGTGTTCAGATTTTTATGTACTTGTTCCGTTTTTTCAGTCTTGTTCCGGGAATCTGATTTGGATCCACAGTAGTCCGATTTTTCTTTTCCATAACATTTATATTTTATTGTATGCAGATCTGCATAAGAGTATCTACAAGTCATGAAATCGGAAGTAGGTCACGAAATGAGAAACAAAGTCTGGAATTTTAAGATGGAGGTTTTCCCGTTTTTTCATCTAAAAATCCGTTTCCACGTAATTGTTCTGTTTCTAATTAATGTGGGAGAAACACATTTGCATCGACTAAAATTTTTATGATTATTTCTTGTTATATACAAGAAAACTATTTTACAGACGTATTATTAAAGAAATGAGGAGCTATATTGCATGAGTACCGGGTACCGCGATAAACGGCATTTGTCCGCGATCTTCTTTATAGTTTTATTGTGAAAATACTTTTCCTCTTCTGCAATCTGTTTGCATCGTCTAAAATGTTTGTAATTATTTCGTATATACTATATTATACAGAAAAATTATTTTTCAAGCATATTTTTAATGACATGAAAGGCTATTTTGCAGCAGTATCGCGATAAACGGCATTTGTGCGCAATCCTCTATATTTCGTTTTATTGTGAAAGTATTTTTCAACTGTTACAATTTGTTTTCATCGTTTAAAATGTTTGTAATTATTTTGTATATATAATATACAAAATAATTACAAACATAAAAATAGTTTTTCTATATAATAGAAAAACTATTTTTCAAACGTATTATTAATGAAATAGAAGGCTATTTTGCAGCAGTATGGGGAAAAACGGTATTAGTGCGCGATTTTTCCTCATGCAATGTGTTCCTATCTTTTTTTCTGGTAGGTTGGTATCTATGCATTTTTTATATCAATCCCTAAAATTAATGTGATTCATACTCTTTTTTTTTTTATTGTTACCCAGGCTGTCTAGCTCACCCAAAGGGTGTAGATGAGTTTCAAAGGTATGATTTATATTTTGTCAAAGCGACAAGAAAAAGAGTAGCAACTATAAAACAAAAACTTATTATTGACTTGCAAATACTGAACCCCAGCTGCCAACTCTGCATTTCTTCGTGAAGCTCCGATATTTGCATTGACTGCCAATTTCTGGAGAAATATGCAAATTCCGCCTCCCCTCCCTTTTTTTTTTAAACTTTTAAAGATAAATATAGTAAACAAATTTTAAAATAAAATTCCATACTTTGGCAAAATTGGCCACAAAAAGTGACTAAATTTCGCTCAAGATTACCTTATAATATTTTAATTTTAAATGTGTTTCATTCTTATATTTGTAAGTAATATGAAAAAGATTATATGGAAATGTCACTAAAATGTACATTTAAACATGATAATCGGTTTATCCCGTTTTATTATCATATATTTTCCATTCTCGCAATTTGTTTTCATCAACTAAAACTTTTATATTAATTGCTGTTTTAACTCAGGAAAATTAATTTTCAAGCATGAAATGAAGGGGTATTGGGGCAATGACTGTACAAGATAAGATGACCATAATTGAAAATTGTTAAATAGAAGGGTTTTTTTTAATTTGTTGTTTTTTATGCCCTTTTTGCCAAGTAAAAACAAATTAGCAATTTTTTCTATTTATTTTTCCTCGAGTTTCTTTTTCAGTTTATTTTAAATTTTAAGAAAATTTAAAACATTTTTTAATACAAAAATCTTAATTATTCTTTTTTTATATCTTTAACAAAAATGGGCATTTAAAAAATAGTTGTTATTGTTAGAGATGTAAAAATGGCAACTAGCCGTGTCTATTTGGCACCTAGAGTCAGAACCTATAGGCGTCAAATGACGCCTAGTTCAAATTTTTAATTTCTAACACTGGATTTGACTAGATAGAACATTCTTTAAGCAGTCTAAAAACACGATTTATAACAATGTCTAAAAGAAATAATCACCGGTTTCCATCAGATAATACTGCAGCATCACTCTAACACCGGGATTTGCCTTTTTTACTTAAGGCCATCTTTAGTTGCAAATTGTTGTAAAGAAATTCACTCAATGAACTGCACTAAATGCTAAAATGCACTAACTCGTACCTTATTAGCCATATTCCACTGAAACACTGTAGAATATTTAATTGTCTGTTTTCACCATCAACATGATACTTGAACATTAAATTGATCGAATATTTCTACTTCGAGTTCATTATAAGGATCAGCAATATATATATATCCACGATTTAATTAAACAGCTATTTAAAAACTGTAGCTCAGCTTTTCTGACCGCACA
The DNA here is from genome assembly GCA_951213105.1 of Amaurobius ferox. Classification (NCBI taxonomy): domain Eukaryota; kingdom Metazoa; phylum Arthropoda; class Arachnida; order Araneae; family Amaurobiidae; genus Amaurobius; species Amaurobius ferox. The sequence goes on along the minus strand of OX578142.1, from coordinate 85,852,916 downwards.
ATGCGTGTCTCATGTACAAAACATCGTATCGAAATACTAATGCGTATTCCCACCGTGTCTAACAATCGACTTCGACTAAACGTCTACTTCATTCCTTCTCTAATCCTTCTCATCTAATAATCCAATGTGTGCTTCCTATATTTATATCATGAGATCTGTACCACCTAGAACAAATTGCAAGGTCCAACTCATATGGTATGCAAATGAGCCAGTGCATACGTCGAACTTCCAATCCACATGAAGATACTTACTGGAAAAACTTCGTGAGTCGTTCCCGTGAACGGAGATAAGTTAAAAAAGGCAAGTTGTATTGTTGAACTACTTCCGGGAAAATTAGCGACTCATGATCAAATGATTACGTTTTTCCAGCAGCAGTAATGAAAGTGATGTAGATAGTAAAGATTCGTGGAACTGTGGTATTTCTGTAGTTGAATATGAAAATGCAAGTAATTCTTCAGATTCTGAGCTTACTGTTATTACAACGCCGCCAGCTTCAATACCTGTTTCTGCGAATGATGTTTGGACAGGAGATTTGAAAGATCTGAATTCTTTTGAGTTTTTGAGCATATTTGGAATCAATCACAATATTATACCGCCTAATTTAGATAAGGAAATTAATTTTTTTAGCATATTTTTCAATGATAAATAGTAGAATTCATAGTAAAAGCAATTAACGAGTATTTTGTATTGAGATTCGTATGAAAAATATACATCAAATAGAAAATAAGTATTTCTTTTATTCCTGAAGAAAGTAGATTGCTGTATTGAATAGGTGATTTTTAGTGAATTTTTTTCGAGAGTTAGGCTTTGCGCAAAAACTAGCTGACCTTTGGGAACAGTTCGGAAGCAAAGCATTCCATCCTTTGGGCCACGGTAGTTCCAGAATGCTGCCATCCGCAAAGGGTTAAAAATAAATAAATAAATAAATATGAAGGAATTGTCCTACAGATTGGGTTCAAAGACTATTAAGAAAACATTCTTCGATCTTTTCGATAATGTCGAGATTTGATTGCTTAGGAACAGATTTGTGTAAATATTGCTCAAAATCATGCTTCAACATGAAATAATTAAAAATCTACTTCAAATTAAAAAAAATTATGTTGTACCAGGAGATCAGCTAGCCCAGTACTCAATTTCATGGCTATTGAAAGCTTAAATTTTCAGCTACAGATTACACACACAGGCAAAGAGACAAACATCTTTCTTTAATATGTTTTACGCAGGACACGATTGATGGGATACTTGGCTGAATGCTTCCCCAGAGCTTTCAAATGATTCAATAAAACTCCAGGGCTCACTTTCACTTTTCGAACAAACATGGAAGCATGTTCTATTATAATCTGCTTTGGCAGTGGTTGTCTCTAAACAATAGTCAGGTTTGGTACATGTCATATTTATTTTCATGTCCACTAGATTTAATATGAGGTGACTCTGTTGAAAAATGTCTGCCCAATCATGTTCACAGACTGACTTAGTTACTTAATTCATCTCTTTCTCAATCCTCCATTACCATTCTCCTCTGACATGGGTCTACATGCTCAGATAGGTGTCTTTATTGACCTGTGAAACATTCACAGGTCAATAAACTTTTCTTGACATCAGCTCCATAATTTAAAAGGGTTTCTTTGTAAGTTTTGTAAGAATAGGTGTTGATGGCGGAAGAAATTACTAGATTATTTAAACTTACATCCACTTGGGAGAATAAGGAATGCTGAAATAAGTTTATAGACCACAGTTTAGGAGCCACAGGCGCTTTATCGGGTAAAGGTGTTCTGTCTGATTTCCTCATTTTCACTTTCACATAGACGAAGAAAGCACCTAGATCCATACATTCATCTTCACTTCCAGCTATGTTAAACTTCACTGGCCTTTCATCTCATATGTTAGATGGAGAGTGATATTCTATAAAGTGTTCTTTTTCTATAGCTGTTTGGGTGGGTGGGATCACAAATCAATCCAACTCGATCTTGGTGCAATTGGAAGGATCTTTATGAATAGACTTCTTTAGGAGAAAATATCTTATCCTCTGGCCTTCTTAGATGATGTAGAAATAAAATGATTCTTGGAGTGCTTTCTCTTTTATTCACTTTTCCTGAACCAATCATAGTCCTCACTTGGGTAGCAGCCTGGTCTATTAGATGATGTTCAAATGACGTTTAGTAGTGACTTTTAAATTCTCTCCTCTATTCATGTCATTTATCACATTCGGACCACTCTGTCACATTTGCTTTCCCATGGCTTTAGCTCCTAACTTGAGAATGGGAACAGCAGCTATAATAAATGAGTGAAAAAGGCTACCAAAACCATATCCTTTTAGAAAAGTGCTTCCTTGGTAGTAATTAAGTCCCTCACCTGTTTGCTGGGTATAGTTAGTCTTTACAGTATATCTATAGGGTACATACATCATAAGAGATATTTTTGTTAAAATGTGTAGTTTCACGTACGAACACCTACATTCAAATGGTGCTACTTATCCTGTGTGCATTCTTATAATGATTTTCAAAGTATCAACCATTTGACTCATAGCTATGCAGTGAGCACGGTCAAATTTGGTTGAAACCAGTTCACCTGTCACTGTCACAATACATAAAAGAGGAGATAGCACATCTCCTATAATTTGCAGTTCCACAATGTCAGAATACACAAACAGTACATGATAATAAGCATTTACATCTGCAATGTAGTGTCCCACCACAGCCACTTCCAAATTAGATTCCGCTAAAATCACCATAGGATCAAATGTCATATAAAATCACTATTGCTTTGTTCCTATCTTTAATGCATATATGTTTGGTAATAGCATTATAATAAAAATATATTTTGTTTTGAGGTTTTTTTATAAAAAAGTTTTTATAATGTCAGGGATCATTTTGTAATATTCCATGGGAATCCTTCAAGCTATTAGTTTTTCATCTAAATCTAACATAATTATTCAGATTGGTGATGTTCATCCAGGTATGTGGCTATAAAAATCTTATTTCCGAACTACCCTGTTGTTATTGTTGCTTATCCTCCAGTGTCTGACAAAGTCAGACGAGATCCATAAGTCCGTTGACTCTCAGAAAGTCGAGCACAAGGAGTGGATTGCGATAGATATCTACCTTGGAGAGACCCATGCAATCTATTATATGCTCTGCAGGAGCCTGATGGTCGTGGCACTTCGTGCAAGCGGTGAAGACCTTCCTGCCCTCATTAAAAGAGAGGCACTTGATGTGACCGCTAGCTAGTCTAGAAAGTACAGTCTGGGAGCCTCTGTCACACGGGAGGTCTAGAGTCAATCCCGGCTTTTTATCCATATACCAATGATGGATGGGGGGCTCTCTCCAGTCCACCAAAATTTTTGACTTTTCCCACGAATATAATTCCAGAAAAGTCAAGGCGGAAGAGGAAAGGGTGGAGAGACTGCAGCCCTCCTTAGCAAGTTTATCCGCCACCTCATTACCATGAATGTCCACATGAGAGGGAATCCACTGAAAGTGGACATCATGATTTAATGAGATCAGTTTAAGCTTAAGCAGGATAGAGATACTGGTCCTGTCACCTACAAGTATCCAATTATTAAGGAGGTGGAGGGAGCTGCGGCTATCAGATAAAATCCATAAGTCGCCATAATCCTTCTTTGGGAGGATAGCCTCGAGTCCCAGATCTATTGCTATCAATTCACTTCTGAAGACTGAGCAGAAATTAGGATTACGACGACAAAGATTCAAATTGTTTCGAGCAGGGTAAGAAATTAGAAAAAAAAGTAGGGGCCAAATGGTCCCCAGCATCAATTTTTTATGGGCCATTTGAAAATTTCTAAGGGCCAAAATAAAACAATTTAATGAAATAAAAAATATACACGATAAAACCACATAGGCCATATCTAAATATTTTATTTGCTTGCCAAATATATATACTTTAAAAAAAAGACACTAAAGTGTAAATCAAAATTTTTAAATTGACTTATCGTTTAATTCCCACTTTTAGTTAGTAGCCACTGGCCGGTAGGTCAATGAAGTTTAATGGCCTGTTGTTGACAGCTGCAAAATGTGCAATGTTTTTTTTCAACTTGCTTAATGTTATGCAAAATTGTGTTTAAGTATGTTATTTAATAATTTAGGAATTTGCTTGTATTACCTATTTATTTATACATTTATTATACAGTAAACATAAGTCACTATATGTCTATTATCAAGAAAACTCCCCTTAGCGGATTTACTTTTATACAATCTATTATTTGGATGTTGATACAAAGGAGGAGGATTTTAAAAATTGGGGGAAATTTAAGAGATTGGCAAGATAACAATTTTTTACTTTGATGAGCTGATTTAACTGTGAATTTATAATAATTGTTTAACTGTTAGCACTTCTAAAAACACAACTATGCAAGTATTTTAGGAATCCATACATTTTTAGTTTTATGCATCATCGATGAGAGATTAATAACTTAAAACAGAGTATAATCTATAAAAGGAAATCCACAATTTCTCTGAACAAAAAAAACTGTAGTGCATCGAAACTTTAAAAATTGTGAAATTCTTGCGATCTAGCATTAAAATTAATACGAAGTATGTCCGGGTTACTATCCTTCAAACGCGCTATTTTAGCCAATGCTACACACATTCATAATTTCCATATGGTCGTTTATGGACTGTTGATGTTGTTGTTGAAACCCAGACCGTCCGACCTACCAGAAAGGTGTAAGGCGTTTATGGACTGTGAATATGTAGATTAAAATAGAACAATACTATATAACATTGCAATATCAGCAATTTAGCTCGGAAAAGAATTCCCCCTTCCCCAAGGTTGATGTCCTTTATTCGTGCCGGACGCCCATATTTTAGTTCGCTCGCGCTGGTCCCGAGCCGCAGCATATTCCCGAAACTCTTTCATATAAATTAATTCTTTTAATTTTTTGTTATGAAAAACATGCTATAATGAATATTTAACCAATAAATAAATTCACATGCTAAAAATAGACAGGACGAATTTCACGCAGCATTTTTCTTTTTAGCGAGAGATTTCAATTCCGTTCGTTAGGGAACCTATTTAAATTTGAGGTAGGTGTAAAATGATGAAAGATTTATTAGTGCCAAAGATCTAGATTAGTCCTCAAAGCAGAGTAGTTACTCCTTCGTACTACGTGTAAAAATGGGGAGTGTCTAGGTCAATGCATAGAGCGAGGTAAAGACGCTGCGCCACGGTATGTCGCAAAACACATCGGTGATTAAGAGGAGGGATAAGATAGGAATGTGGATTTCACTCTGCACTCATTCTCCGTTGCAAATGCAATAAATTACAATCGCCTTGTAGGGGAGAACAACTACGGAAGAGCCATAGCAGTATCGTAGCGATTGTTGACAGATTTTTGTTACTCCGCAGGTGGCATTGTTTAAGGAGAAGGGTCATTCTTTAAGCTATCACAGAGTTTGGCCGGTAGTCAGGATTTTGTTAATCGCCATCTGGCGACTGGAAATATTAAGCTTGTTATATATTATTGTATTAATTTTAAATTGACTTATTGTTTTAGACAAGAATTTTTTTCCCTCGGTTATTTTTGGTAAATTATAGTGGTTTAATTCTAGTCGCGATTTGGCCCCCGATTCCGAAATTATGATCACAAACGATAAAAATTTGGTCGCGTTTTGCGCATGGCCCCCGCTAATTTCTTACTCTGGTTTCGAGGGGTCTCAATAAAAATGCCACTACCCGCAAGATCATCAATTTTACTGCTATCTGTATAGATCTTAATGGCATTTTTAGGTATATGACTTAAGTTTTCCAAGGTCAGTTGCCTGAGGTGTTCAGAGACAAAGTCTTTATTGTTCACTTGAGAGTTTAAGTTAAAGTGGAAATAGACCCTTGAGAGTTCCTCCGCAGGATTCAAGCAGCATTGTAAAGAGTGGGGTTCAACATCGCAATTAGGTAGGCATAGGGAGGCAACTTGGCTGAAAGGGCTGTTTTTCTTTAATCTTTGATGAATTCTCCAGGTATTAAGATACATGGAGGTTTTATTGCAGAGTCCATAACTAGAGAGTTTATTATAATATTTAACAAGACCAGCTTGTCTTCTAGTCTGGAGCGACTGCAAGTCAGCCTCAAAAAGAACAATGTGAGAAGGACAGCTGTGCCTCAACCCCGTGATAATACGAGCAGCGCTTAGTTGAACTTGCTCCAACTTCTTCAGGTTAGTGGAAGAGGCACAGCAATATATTGGAAATCCATACTCAAGGATTGGCCGAATGAATGCCATATACGTAGTTCTAAGGGTAGCTGCATCAGCTCCCCAATCCCTACCTGCGATGTATTTAAGCCAAACTACCCTTCATCTCTATAGGGGAGGGTAATCTCGTGGATAAAATATGAAATTTTGTTTTCTGGAAAGTAACTCATTGAACTGTCTCTGGGTAGTGTCACATAGAAACTCATCTCTGTAAATGATTTTGTAAAGTATGGATTTAATCTTTTATAGGATAGATAAATAGAAGCACATTGGTTAAACTTATGAGGATAGTATTGATACTTTATAAAATATTCCATTTGGTTTTTTTAAAGCATTTCTCTAAAACTTTTTCAATTGGAAATTCCCTTTTCGTTCTCATTTTTGAAATTTTTGCAAGTAGAAAGTTCCTTGTATGAATTCCTTAAGTAAATCCTTGATTTTGTACACAGCTCTTTTCACATATTCTATCAATAAACTAACTTCAAACAGTTTTTATGACCAATTTGTTTCGTATCCTTTTTTCAAAAGTCATTTTTATCTTACCCACTCTCACGGCATAATTTTCCACATTTAAAATACATATCAAGATACATTTAGAAGAATCACAATAGAGGGTGAACCACACTTCTTGTTCATTGTCTGAATTAACATTCAGCTCTCTGAATACTGGAATATCAATAAGTCCAAAACATCCAAATAATATGTATTTTGACTAGTAAAGTATTTCCATATATTAATTCCAAAGTATGATTAAATCATTCGACCACAAAAGCTTTAGTACTGTTAAGTAAGGTAAGGTAATCACTTCACTTGCTTGGTAGATTTTATCCAGCCAAGTTGTATTTTTCTCCTTTGTCTTATAATGTCTATCTCTTAGCCTATTTTATTATATTGTATTATAAATGTCCATGTCATACTGAATTTTATTGACATTCCTAGAGCCAACCAGATCTTTAGAGAGTTGCTGACATTGGATTTCCATCAAACGAATGTTGTCATGTATAGACAATCCTACATACCCTCACAAAATACTTGATTATCTTTTAAAAATTTCTGTAATTTCTGTATCTTGGTCCATCTATAAAAATTATGGAATGCATTCTAAAAATATTTTCTGTTCCACGCATATGTAGATAAAATGTTAATGCAGATTAAAATAAACTAAAATCCATCATTCTGGCAACTGAGAGTGGACATATGGCTACAATGACTTGCCATTGTTATTCCATGGAGTGTGCTATACACGTTTGGTTAAAAACTTTTGTTGAACTGGCTTGTGTAAGCTATATACATCCACACTTCGCAGCTAATTCTTGATCACCTTGCTCATTTTTCCTTGGTATGCAGCATGGTATAACACATCTGCACCTCTGAAATTTGCAGAATATTGAGTGTCTCAGTAAGTCGCTTTCCTTATTTCATGATAGAAATATTCATGGATTCTTTTAAACGTACTATAAAATCTTTTGGTAAATGCAAATCTAACAAAACTTCTGTTAACCTGTTTACACCCGGCGAGTGAAGAAAGAAGTGTTTCAGCGATGTACTTTAATTGTTTACCCACATGAGTCTCCAAAAGATTGAAGGTCATTCCATTATTTTCAAACGTCGAGTCTGACATTTAATATGTGGGGTAGTCAATAATAAATAACAATGTCACATTTTACTACACAACACTTTCTAGCATAGAACGATAGAACCCATTTACCAAGTGTTTGACTTCAAATAAGATTTCAGACACCTGCTAGTAATAACTTTTTAGTAATAAAATAAAATGTGATTATCTTTGATTTCTAAGTTTTTATCAATATTTCTAATAATTTGGAGCCTGTGCTCGAATTACACTCAGTACCATAGAGCCTGAGTGTCCATCTCATCTCTACTGTACACCCTACCTTGGAAAATTACTTCTCAAATTTTAGGAAAGGAGTAAAAATAAATCCTAAAAAATTCTTTGGGCTATTGTTTAAATATTTATTATAAATTGGCATTTACATTTACAAGTAGCAGTCGTTGTATTTCTACATGTTTCATATGTCGTAAAAAAATGCTTTTATAACTTTTTAGTTTTTGATGAGAAATTCAATTTACAGTTTAGGTTCGTAGGAACTGAAATTTGAAAAAGATACGGCTGGCTGAGAAACCCAATCTTTTTACCACACCACTCCGAACACGAATGAAAAATCTGCTTAAGTTAAAATGCACTGCAAATCATACTATTTGTTGCCTTTTTTATAGTTAAATTATTCATTGCTAGTTTGTAGTTAAATTATCCTTTGTTTTATTTAGTAGTTATTCTAAAGAAAATCTGTATGGGTGTTTGTGTATGTGTTTGTCTCAACTTCACGGGACAACAGCTGCACTGAATTTCATTAAATTTTATGGGTAGCCTTGAAATAGCCCCACTTAAAACTTGTCCATCTTTCGAGTTTCTAGGACCAGAGGTTGGTTGTCTAGATATTAATAAAAATGCACAATTAAACCTTCCATAGTCTCATTCTGCAGACTCTATTTTTCCACAAATTTATTTGAAGAAAATGATATGTTGCTAAGCAACAGAGTAAAATATAATGAGATTATATAACAGATGACTTTTATTAAATCTTTTCCGATTTAAATAATTAAGAAATGTATAAAGAAATTAATTTTTATCGGAAGTGCAGTTTTGACTGGATTACATCAATTACAGCTTTTGGATTAAAAGGTTGCAGGCATAATAAATTGATATTTTCAATTTTTTCAAGTCATCTGTTTTATCTTGGCAAATATTCTTCAAATTGATATATTGTGTTTAGCAAATTGTTGTAATTGAATAAAGATGGTATGTGCATATCTTCTAATACCATTTTAGCGCTTTAATTTTGGCATATGTTGATCCAATTTCATAGCGCTTTCATTTTGACATATACACTCATGTCCAAAAGTTAAGCATAATTTATAATATGCGAAAAATTGAGTTAATATGGATACAATGGTTCACAATTAGTTGTGAAAAATCGTGGGATGAAGGTAAATCATTGTGCATATGCAAAACAGTTCAGTCGATGTATACATGTGCGAAGCACTGGCACACGTTGGAACAAGTATAAAACTGCCTCAAGCGGCATGGCCAGTTGAGACAGAATTTTGCTATTGCTGTGGTACAGAGCATTGTTAATAATATCAAAAAGGATGAAGGATATCATAAAGATGCCAACTGGACATGTTTTTGAGGACGAATTATTGGAATGCTGAAATCCGGTCAATCCCAAACCGAAGCGTCTCGAATTCTGAATGTGTGATCCTCAGTGAATGTGTGATCCTGAATGTGTGTTCCTCAGTGTGTGATCTCCAGACTGTGGAAGAGGTTCCAAACCACTGGAGATGTTACCCAACGACGAGTACCAGGTCGGCCAAGGGTAACAACTGCTTGGCAAGACCGATATTTGGTGATAACTGCGCGATGTCAGAGGAACCGTTCTGCCAAACAACTGGGTTCAGCCCTGACAGCCGCCACAGGAGTCACTGTTTCGAAACAAACTGTTTACAGGAGACTCGGACACGTTGGTCTCTATGCCAGACTACCAGCAGTTTGCATCCCCCTGACGTCTGCACAGAAACAATCACCTTTACAGTGGAGTTTGGAACATCAGCAGTGGAGTGGACAACAGTGGGGCAATATCATTGTTCAGTGACGAGTCCAGGTTTAGCCTTCACACTGATTCTCATCGTACCACGATCTGGAGAGAACGTGGAACGTGTTTTCACCCGAGAAACATCACGTAAAGACATTGTTTTCCGTTTGGGGGAGTCATGGTCTGAGCAGGCATCGTGATGGACAGCTGCACAGACCTCCATATCTTTGACACAGGGTCGGTTGCCGCTCAAAGATATAGAGACAAAGTCCTTGAGTCTACCGTTCAATTGTTTCGAGGTGCTGTTGGTCCTGATTTCATATTTATGAATAATAACACACCTTCTTACCATACGGCCTTGGTCGATGACTGCCTTCAAACTGAAGATATCTTACACATGTAGTGGCCTGCCAACTCTCCTGATCTGAATCCAATAGAGCATGTGTGGGATATGCTCGGGAGATGTCTTGCAGCCTTCCTCTACTCACCAAGCTCCTTTCTGGGATTGAAAACTGTTCTCCGTGAGACTTGGAACACTTTGAGCACACAACTCATCCAAATCCTCATCGAAAGTATGGGAACTCGTTGTGCAGCATGCTTGGCTACCCGAGGTTCTCACACACAGTATTAAACTGCAGCATCACATTGTTTTTATCATTCAGTTTTACTGAGGTTGACACTCCTATTATGACCTATTTTCTTTCAACCCTTTTCTTTGGATAATAAAAGTTGTTGTTATCCTTGTTTTCTTCTTCTATAACCCTATTACACCTGCATACCGTGTTTCCTTCCATTCTGATGTAGATTTCCTGAAATTTTCACATAAACAGTAACTATGCTTAACTTTTGGACATAAGTGTATTAATCCAATTTCATATATTTTGTAAATTTGCTTACAAGCGGAATCTAGATGTTTTATTTTTTAGATCTGTCTGTGAAGATAAATTTGTATAGCGGGAACAAAGATTCTTATACATGTTTTAGGAGAATTAAATTAAATATGTTAATAAAATATCTTGAATAACAATGTCATTTAGAGTACTATAGGAAGTTGCACATAATTGTGAATTTTAAGTTTCTTTATATATCCCATGCGAAAAATGAATATATTGCTATATAGTACATATATAGGGTGTCCTCTAATTCTTGCAACAAAAAAGAAGGGTGATAGTACGCAGCAAGATGAACAGTATTTGCCATAGGAACCTAGGGTCACAATCTACTCATAGTGGCAGAAACACTACAACATACAAAGCAGGTCAGCTGGTGTTCAGTGTGTTCCTGGAGTATGTGCTATCAGGTCTGTTGCATGGTATTCTGCTCACCGCATGTGACATGTGGTTTATGTGTAATGGGGCCCCGGAGACTACGAAGGCGTTGACTTTCGTCAGAGTCATTTTCGAAGGAAAACACGGTTTGCTGACAAAAGAGCAGAAGACGAGCCTGAAAGTCCTGATGTGGAGCACCGGCGGATACTTTTTTCTACACTGGACCAAGTGATAAACGAACTGCGTAAGAGAATGCATGGACTGGAACAAGTGTTGAAGTTCTTTGGGTTCTTACAATGTAACTCCTTTCTTGCCAAATCCAAAGAAAAGCTACGAGGACATGCCAAACACCTCAAGGAGAAGTATCTTAAGTGGCTAGATGACGCTTCTCTCTTCTCGGAACTGACTGGGTTCCAGTCGTTGTTTTTTTCTTCTCGAAAAGATTACAATCGACGAACTGCCAGTTCAGAGTACAAGATGTACCTGACTTTTCTTATGTCAAATCGAATCCTGGATATCTATTCACAACACGATAAGGCCAAATGTATACTAATTCAGAAAGCTTCTCTCACATCACACGCCAAACGTCGTTTTATTGCCAGTTCTGGTACACTATTCTTGCAACTCCTGCAAAAGCGGAGGGAAAGACGATTGTTTTTAATCCGCGATATTGTTCATGAAGACCAATTAGATACATTTGTATCCCATTATTTAAATCATGTTTTATGTACATTTTGGTTTTAAAGTAATACTATGAAAATACATGTATTTAAGAACTTTTTGTACTGCACACAGATTGTTTGCAATGAGTTTAAGAAATGTTCCACACACATATATAATTTATTATTTGAATGAAATGTTTATATGCGAGATTTCGGAGTAAATATATGTGTAGGATCCATATGTTGTTCAATACTTATATATTACAACAATCAGTGACGAAAATTGAATGTTATTTGAAAGGAGGGAATATTTGTCATTTTAAAAATGCAAAATTTGTGACATTTTAAGGAAATTTGCTTGATATTTTCGGTTTGTGGGAGCAATAAATGTTACTTTTCTGACATACCGAGTATAATGCATCGTTTTTCAAGGTGTGTTCTGCGGAACCCTTTGGATTCCGCGACGTGATAGTTTCATGTAAATTGTCTTTAAATTTAAAAACATGTAAAATTTTGATGCATAATTTGGACAACAAGGGATTTTTCTTATTTTGGGGTTCTACCATCAAATTAAATTTCAAAAGGGTTTCGCGACAAAATAAATTTGAAAAACACTGATATAATATATGGGGGAAGTAGTATGATGAGGTCGAAAACTCAAATTCTACTTTGTGTTTTCGACGGTAGAACTTGTTTCAAACATCCCTGAAATCGAATTGAATGTTTTTGAAGTGATATCTGTGTGTGTGTGTGTTCGCATGTATATTAATGTATGTAGTATGTGCATTTATATTAGCTTGTGTATTAGTATGTGTGTGTCCTTGAGTCAGTGGATGCGATATCCAACGAATGGATAAAACGTTTTAAACAAAAAATTTTTCGATTATTACAATCAGTGAATACTGGAAGTCTATTGATTTTATAAGCAATCGAATATTTGGAAACCAGCTCCAAACTTTCGAATGAAATTTTGAAAAAAATCATAAAAAATTAGAACCTTTAATATTGTAACATAAAATACAGGGGCGGTTATTCGGAGAGGCCGTGGGGACCCGCGGACCCCGTGATCAAGCACCTCAAATTATTTTAGTTATATAGGTTAATTAAAATTTTTAAGGAAATTATCTGAATTTTATTTCAACCGAAAGTCGAATTCTTGGAAATAAGTGATGAAATTGTCACTAGATGGTAGCACTAAAGCTCTGACTCTAAAAAAAAGTCTCCTGTGCCCTTTTCATACCATGTTAAATCTATAGGAGAAAATACTGCATTACAGGGAAAGACGAAGGATTTTTAATGAGGGTGGCTTCCCTTTATCGCCTCCGTCTGATAGAACGAATGGTATGTTAATATAACGACAATAGCAATTCGAGTTAAAAAAACAGACATTGCAATTCAATGTGAGCCATTTTGGTTTCTGCACTTTTCGCCAACGAAGAAACAAATACTGTGAACAACTGACTCGAATTGGCTAAGTTTTGCTAATTTGGCCACGATTCTCTTGATAAATGTGTGGTCTCTCTCTCGCTTCTTTTTAAAATAATAAATTTGGATGTTTAAATAAATATTTGAAAACAAATTACTGTAATTTTGATTTATTTGATTAATTCTATTGACCTAGTTCTTTCAGTTTTTGTTCATGACGAAATAGTTTAGCATTAAATACAGAAATTCAAAAAAATTTCGTTACGTATTTTGTGCTTTTTACTTAATAAGTGGGAGTTATCTATGGTATTTTGGGGGTTTCTGTCCGTATTTGGTAGAAAAATACATTGTTTGGGGCACTCAGTTTAGTTGACAAGTCACTTGACCCATCCAGCCGTATTACTTAATGAAACTATTTCGCCCCGTAAGCGCCCGATGTGTGTGTGTGTGGGGGGGAGGGGGTCATTTCTGATGTAGGGTGGTTCTGTCCTTCGGAAACGGGATCATTTCTGATTTTAGGGTAGTACTATGCTTTGTTTGTGACTAATTTCAATGTGTTTGACCTCTTAATTGCTTAAAAGTCACGAGAATTGTATTTGTGGCATACCCATGGATATTTTTAGTGATACTTTCAGAAATGTGTTGTCTGAGGGGATGGGTCTCTTGACTTACTCAGCTGTCTTACTTTTTCAGCTATTTAACATTAAATATTGAAAAAATTATAAATATTTGTTAAAGAATGTTAAAAATAATTTTCAACCTGATACTTGATTCTTTGATCTGATGTTATTTTCCTTAAAATCCTCTCTCCCCCCCCCCCTTTCACCGGCGACTACTCAATTACCCCTGGTTTTGCTTCTAAATTTATTGAAGACCAATATTGCTCCGATACTTCCTGGGCATAAATTTTACTTGAGGTAGTCCTAAAATTTCTCATCTTGTTTCCTAATTAAGCGATTTTGAATCTACTGGTGGCTATAGTCTCTGCACTATCTATACGTGTATCGCCTGGATATGCATATTTTTTTATTCAAACCCCCCTGAGCGTAACTTTTAGTTTAACTAGCCCACACGGTTTTACATCTCGGTTCCTAAATTGAGTGATTTTGAAACTTCTGGTAGCTACAGTCTCTGTACCATCTGAATATACATCTCTTTCGTATCAATCCCCTGGGTGCAACTTTTACTTTAAGTAGTCCCCCTCTAATTTCACATCTCGGCTCCTAATTGAGCGATTTTGATTCCGCTGGTGGCTATAGTTCCGGTACCATTTGTACATGTGACCTGGATATATATATTTATTGTGTCAGCTGCCTGGGCGTAACTTTCGGTTTGGTTAGCTCCCCCAAATTTCTTATTTTGCCTTCTAATTGAGCAATTTAGATTTTGCTGGTGGCAATCGCTTAGATATACAGCCTTATTGTGTCAACCTCAATTTCATATTTCGGTTTTACGAAAAATGCATCGCCTTGGTTCCTGAAATACCCGTGTATGACATTTCAAGGCCGTACAATGTTTACATTTTCTGCTACAGGACCTTACGCACACACTTCGACACACAAACATTGTCTGTTATTATGTAATATGAAACAACCGTGGTGGAAGAGGGGAGACTCCCTCTTTTTCATATTTACTTATTTTTCTATCTTAGTGACTCTTGCTCCGATTTTGATGCAATTTTCACACTGTATTTTCTACTCTATAATAGACCCACTCGATCTGCTCACTCTAAACTTTGATCCATTTTTGTTGCTTTACAAGTTTGCACCCGCAGAACGGCCTAACTACTTATTGCTATAAAAATATAGTGACTGCTAGCAGGCAGAACTTGCTAGTATCATTTTAAAGACGAATAGAGATAGCATAAAGCATAAGAATTTTCTGTAAATTCCAAATTCATTCTTAAACTTGTATTAAATATAGTTCTTTCGTTTCTACATATAAACAGCCTTAGATTTAGTTGGTTTTCACTCTCTAATTATTTTACTGTTTGGGTTACAAGGATGGTCAGGTACAAAACTGTTAGCCATAGAATGTATATGAGAAAAATTGTGTGCATTTTGGGTGTAAAAACGTTTACGCTAATCATTAAAAAAATACTGCACATGCATACGACTGAGAGTATCTAATTTTTGCAAATTTGATGCAAATTTATTTCGAAATGTATTCAAATAATTTCCATGGTTGCAATAGGCTCTTATTCATTTTAAGGAAACTTGCACAGCGTATATCAGCGCAAGTAAAATAATAATTTGGCATACAGCTGTTTCGAGGTAACGCCAGAACCAATTTATCAGTGCCAGACAAACGACGAACTCGAAGTCTAGAAGATGTAGTTGGCACAAATTGATTGATGTATATACATAAATACACAGATGAGCGCCTCCCTCTACATGTCACTCACGAGCCGCCACTGATAAAATATCATTTTTTATTTCATTTTTTATTAGAAAATGAATAACAAACTTTGGGATACTGGCATGAGCTATTCTTGATATATTGTACGTTTTTCAAATAAATTAAAAAAAATACATGAAACTAAAACTGTGCTAACTACTGTAATATGTTCCCATTCCATGTGCAATATTATGTGACAACTGTGTTCGCATCACTCTGGTAGGTATCATTCACGAGACACTGTTTTGCAATAGTTTTGTATTTTGAAATCAAACAATTCGTAAAATGTAATTTATTAGTTTGCCTGTCTGTCTGTAATGCTTGTCAATAAATTAACAAAATATCGTCAACTTGACATTTTATTTAAAATGTTTCCAAATTGGCAAAAATGACACTAAATTAATAAAAATGATGCCAAATTGATGAATATTCAATATCTTGGTAAATGAAGTTTAATTTATTAGATAATTCCTGCCCCTTTGGGGAAATTAATATTCTTGATTTAAGATACAGTACAGGATCTATTAACCGGAATGCTTGGGACTTCAGGCATTCTGGATAAGGGGTTTTTCCGTAATTCGAACAATTTTTCTAAAACTTACTGGAATGGTCTCAAATGTCGCAATAGAAAATTATAATTCATTTTAAAACCATAAATGCATTAAAAAAAGCTTTTTTACAATCTATATGGGTTAACTAAAATGCAAATTACATGTAATTACAGTATCAAATTTAGTGATTAAGAAAAATTTTGAAAGAAAAAAATGTCTTAAAAAAGTTGATTATTCAGGATAGTTATTAGAAGTCTTTTTTTTTTTCAACATTTCAACTAAAGTGGGCCCTCACCATATTCATCTGATATTTTGGCAGAAGCACTTTTGTTCATATGTTTCAAAATATTTTAAAGTACTTTTAATAAAATTAAGATGAGAAGGATGTTCATTTTTAATTGAAATGAGATATTCAACTATGGGTGCAAATATATCAAATTCTAATTTATGCTCTTCAAATGTGTTTCTAATAAGCCTTTATAATTCTAAATGCCTGAATAAATAAAAAAAAAATTAATTTCGTTATTCTAAACATATATCTCATTTTCACCAACAATATATTTAAAAATAATATCCCAGCATAAAAAGCACAAAAAATATAAAAATATTAGTGGATGGAAACAGATTGAAAAACTGGAAAATATTTAAAAATAATACAAAATATACCGTCGATTGTGTTTACATAAAAAAATTCAACAATATTGCTAAACTGTCTTTTATAAAATACTAATTAATAAATGTAACAAGTTAAAACTCCATAAATATACTGCAATGGAACTTTTTGCTAGGGTCAATTTTCGGTCCAAAATACCCATTTTCATCCAAATAATACGATTTAATTGAAAATGATTTTGATCTTGGAATTCCATCAACGTTTTTTAAAATATTGAAGATGTGTATATTTCCACGGAGATGAAAAAAAAAATGGATTTTCCCGAGAAAATGCCAAGTTTATTGCTTAGGTTAAGTATTTAAAGAGATCAATCAGAAGGCCCTGAATGACATTTTATAGCTGCTATACTTTTCTCTGCATTTCGGCAAAAGTTAACTCTCATTAATTTCGGGAATTCCTTACTTAAACGTACTTTCTATTATCTCGTAAATGCGCTGATGACTCTCTTTTTTTTCAACTTTTCCAATAAATGTTTATTAAATTGTGCAAAATAATGTGAATTCTGCGCGGCACATCGCGTTTGAAGAGCGTAGGATTTCTTTAGCGATATCAGGATATTTCTAGCGAAAAAGTTAGAATACTTTTACCGAAAATCAAAGTCCCGGAACAAAACGCAGAAAAGAAAATGTAACGAATTCTGAAAAATCGAAACTTTTGTGCCTAGTGTGCTCTGCCCTATACACCCAGAAAAAAATGAAACGCCATTAAAAAAGCACCTTGCCGCGACTTGTCCGTAACTAACTCCTGTATTATACTATACAGAAGTTAGTTACGGACAAGTTGCGGCTCCTATCGAAACTAGTGAAGAATGGAATGATGCGTCTCGCCGTCAATGTGACGGTCTCGCCCGTGCCGGATCATCACTTCCGAGAGCTACTATCGGGGGTGACGGCCGGATGCAGCCGATTAGGAAATTTTTGGGAAAAACGGTGTTACTTCCGATGTTTTCCGGAAAAGAGGAATTGTGGAACTTCTCGGAATAAACATGATCCACGGAATATTTTCATTCGCTATTGCGAGAATTCCTCGCGTTCGTTTTCGAAATTTAAGAAGAAACAGAGTGCGCATGGCATTTTTTTCTGCGCGGGAATTTTGAATTTCGTGTGTGGTTTGCGCGTCCTATTTCAAACCCTCTAAAATAGTAGGTTTCAATGCATTTTTTTTTTATTGATATTGCTAATTAAAGCAAAAAAGCATTTGGCGGGATTTTAAACAAAAAATCGCTGTTTGGCGCAATATTTAGCAAATAATCGCTTGTGGTGCAGAATTTGGCATTATTTTGCCGTATTCCGGTTTTGGGAGAGTCCGGATATAGGAACGCCGGATAAGAGGTCGCGTACTGTATATTGAGTTTCATGGTTATAATCGTTTCAAATACAATATTTGCACAAAATAAAAGTTAATTCTGTTAAGCTGTGAAGGATTCAAAGTCATTGACAAAGTCTTTTTGAAACTCTCACCCATTTTATTCGCCATAGAGAGATAAACAAAAGCATTCAGAGCTCTGTTAGGTTCTGTCCCATTGTCGATACTATAAGCATGGGCGCCGCCCATAGCACTTTTCTAGACGGCAAACTCAAGAATATGTACAATATAGACTACCTTGATCCCTACATTTGAGACCTTGAATGTCCAGGAGAGCCGAAGTACCTCCTTTCCCTCCCCTATGTGTGCCCATTGCACAGGTTTCCTGCTTATACTGGTAACCTAACGGAGTCGAAGTTTCGATTTCCCCAGGGGTGGTAAAAGAGTCTTTCCAGACCCCACAAAAGTTTCCGTGAAGTCTGAAGCTTTACACACTTATAGCCACCCTTCTTCCCGGCCATCCAAACAGTTACCTTACACCTTACTGGTAGGTCGGACTGTCTGGGTCTCAACAACAACACTTATAGCCACCCCGGCCACTCAAATAGCTGCTGTAAGCCCTCTGGGTCAGTCGAGTGGTCTGGGTCTGCAACACTTATAGCCACAGAATACTATATTAGTCTGTGCTTATAGCCATCTCTCCCGGCCACTCAAACAGCTGCTGTAAGCCTTAGGGCTAGTCAAGTGGTCTACGTCTTCAACACTTATAACCATGGGTGCCCATAGGGGCATTCTAAGTCACAAATGTAGATATCAAGCTAGTCAATATTGTACTTCTCATCCATGAGTTTACCCTGTGGAAAATGTTCTATGAGCACCTATAGGGGAGCGCGAGGAGGCACTTTCACTCCCTCTAATGTTCAAGGTCAGAAATGTAGGTATCAAGTTAATTGATATTTACCTCTCATCTTTGGCCATCCTGTTGGAAACTTAGTTCTGTTCTCTTCGCGATTTCCATTTCGCACGAACGTGATTTCATTTTTAGAATGGTTTTTCCGTTCATATGAACGACTCGTGACGGGAACAGAATGGGCTGATCATGCAGATCGCCTTCTCGCCGTGCGTGCATCCTGTTTTGCATATAGTGAGGGTGCTGCCGTCAACGGTTGTGTTCTGGAGTGTACCTATCACTGTGTATATATGGTAGACGCATTCTCAATACTTTGGTTGCAATACGATACACATGTGCACGATACACTTGTATATGATACGTTGCACTTGGTCGCAATGCTTTGCAATGGTATGCAATGCTATGTATCAGAGATACTCGGTTTGAGTATGTTGTGACGGTGTTAGTTGCCGATCGTGTTGGGATTTGAACGTGTGAGTCATTTCCGAAAGTCTAGTTCGGAAATAGCGGTAAACTTTACAAGCATTGGTTCTTTCTGTTTTAAAGAGGCCAAGTTAATTTATTCTGCTGTGTAGACTCTTTATAACGCGAAAGTAAAATCACCATAACGTGTGACCAGGAGATGGTGGAATTTGGAAAATACACGACATCTTTGGTAAAATGATTTTCTTTACTTACGTATTTTAAGTCAACGTTATAAGATACTGAGAGTGCATCTAGTAACTGACAACCTTTTGCTATAATCTTGTGAGCTCATTATTGTACATAGTATTTTTTCTTTACTACGATGTTACAATGTCTGATATAACCATGTCGAAGTAATGGACTCACGTCATTAAAGTGATTTTGTTTTGAATAAACTGACTGTTTATTGATGAACACTTACTCAACTTTACATGCTAACATCCACTGACAAACTACCGCTCTGCAAGAAAAATTTTTAGACATCAGCACGCTGCATTATAGGGACATTCTTGTTCAAACCATACACTGGTTTCCAACAATAAGTTTTATGGGCGCCCTTGAATCCTACTCGTTCGAAAGAAGGTCGACCTCTCCTGCAGTTACCACACTATATTTTGACACACACACACTATTTCTCTCTCGCTCTCTGTGTCTCCCTCCCTCCCTTTCACCCATATTCTAATCAAGCTAATTACAGGATGATCTACCTAATTCTAATTTTTTCAGAATGCAGCTACATATAGAATTTTGTGGCTGTACTTACTCTCTAATTTAAAATCTCTAATTTTGAATAATGTTTTAATTCCATTTATTACAAAATATTCTACCTGTTTCTAATTTTCTACAGAATGCATCTTCATATAAATTGCCATAGTGATACGTGCATTCACACACCTCAGATACACACACACACTGATGGAAATATTTCCCAAAATGTTCGAAATGTGTTCCTGATGTCTTTAAGTGTATTTTTTCATATAAATGTCGTGATTATCTGTGAACTTCCTCTATACAATAGCATTAGAAACTAATAAAATGATTCTTTGAGTCAATACTAAATTAATTTAATTCTAATCTAAGAGATAATGCAATTAAAAAGTGTCTATATTGCTTAATTGTAAGTTATATATCCGCTTCTTTAATTTAATCAATATTGAATTAATTTAATACCAATCTAAAAGATAATCCATTTAAAACGTGTCTTTATTGCTAAATTGTAAGTTATATATCCTATAAAAAGATAAACCAAATTGCGAGAGTCCTTTCTCTTGATGTGGCTGTTATAGTAACCTTGAGAGAGAGCGTACTCCTTCGCTTATCACGCTGGCGATAAAACGACGTTTGGTGTCTGATTTGAAGGAAGACTTTCTGGCTTAGTATACTTTTTGGCTTTCCGCATCCACAACTGGTAATGGTTTTCTCATATTTCTGACCCTTCCCGTGAGCAATGTGAGCTACGAATGTGTCATGAGTGTCATCAAGCGAATTAAGAGTTATGTCCGCTCGAATATAACAGAATACCGCTTGAACAATTTGTTTATGTTGGTTGTTGAACGTGAAATCGTAACGTCTTTGGATGTCAGTGTCGTGATCACCACTTTTACACACTCTAAAGCTCGGGGGCGCGGTAGCCCATTGGTTAGCGCGCTGGAGTTGCACTCGGTTGGCCCGGGTTCGATTCCAGCCACTGCCAAAACTGCCGCCGTGTTCATGCGGAGTACGATCACGTTAAACATGTGGGTCCGAAAGTCCTTCCGAGAGGTTGGTGGTAGGGGAAGGAGGGTACGGTCCCTGTGGATGCCTCCCCCACTGGGTTCCGGTCTAAATTGGGTGGCACTTCCCGACCGTCCAAACAGTTACCTTACACCTTTCTGGTAGGTCGGACGGTCTGGGTTTCAACAACAACACTCTAAAGCTCGTTGAGGTGCTAAGTTTGGACTTAGCTCAAAGCAAGAGTGATTACTTAACTTACATTACATATTTTCCCATTTTATATCTTGCTCATATAGTTAAGAGTTATAGTCTGCTGGTCACCACTGGTGACCAGCTGGACTGGTAAGGACTGTTGACTCACGAGTCCTTACTGCTGATAAAATAAAACATGTTATGTGTTCAGTTTGAATTGTGTTTGCTTTGTCATGTAAATGCCTGCATACAGGCTGTACGTATATTTAATAAGCATGCATAGTAATTTCTTGCATTTATCTCCATGTACGTTGTTCTAGTTTACTTGTAGAACAACGTAAATGGAGATAAATGCAAGAAAAACAACATATATTATGTTTATTTAGAGTATAGTTCCAAGTATCTCATTTCAATTCTAGAACACTCCAGAACACATCTTTAGAACTCTATTATTAAAATTTTATCGAGGCTTCATCCAGAACAGGGGCTCCGCACATTGACCGCTTGACCCTCATATTAAGCAGTGGCGTGGGCAAGATTTTTTTTTGGGGGGGGAGGGGGGCTAATTTAAAAAACCCATTTTAAAAAAAAATCGGGGTCCCCGTCAGTCTGTAACCCCCCTGCCTACGCCACTCTATTAGGCACTTCTAAGATTCTTGCCTACTGTGCTATTTCCTTTAAATCCGCCTCTGGTGTTAACTGTCGGAAGATATATATTTTTATTGAAGTTTTCAGTGAAGCCAGTGGTGGATTTAGCGGATGGCAAAACAGGCAATGCCGATTGGGTCCCAAGCTTATTAGGGCCTCCAGGAGAGTAATATATATATAGTAGTAAGCGTAATAAAATAATTTGGGGAGACAGAAATCCGGACACCAAAATTTGCAAATAAAGTTTCATGTTATATATTTTAGCTAGGTTGTAAATAAAATAAAATATACAATAAATTTCCGATAATCTGGCACTCTAGGTGGTATTGGCTTTGCTCCAGATGGAGTAAAAATACATTGTTTATATACACAGAAAATTTTTATGCATTTATTTCGAATAATATACATTAATTAAAGTAAAAGTTACTTGATCCTAAATTATTTGGATAGATGTTGTTTCCCCTGACACTTCACCACTGAATATATGATGCCCGATGCAAATTTTTGTTAAGGGGCTTTAAATATTCTGTCTTTGACATTAAATATTTCTTAAACTAAAGTTTAAATTGAAAAATGGTTTATTTCAGCATGTTCCCTTAACATTTCTCTAGCATACAAAAATATAAAATTTGGTACAATTGTATAGTGTTTGCTGTCCGAGACAGAGAAACTCGAGGAACACGAAATTTGTCAAACAGTGGCGGCATCAGCTACTTTTTTTTTTAAATATAGATATATTGTGTAATTAGGGACGATTGTGAATTTTGTTGAAATGTTTTTATAGTTATGTAGCATAAAAAATGCAAAATTCATTACAATCGCTAAAAAAAATAGTATTGCCGAAATCTGCTATGGTGCACATATATAGCAACAAACTGCCTAAAATGGACACATTTGGAAACTACTTAAATTGAGAATAAAATTGATGTTTATATTTAGATAACCCAGCCCGTCCTTATTTTACCGACCTGGCCTGAGATCCGCCACTGAGTGGAGCATCAATCCACAGTACAGTAAACTATCGATATGTATATAAGTTTAAGTTACCGTCAAAAGTTCGACATAATCAAAATAAAATTTTTATAAAGAGTGTTTTCTCCTAAAGGAACGTCACACAGTACAGTAATATTAAATAGTTTAAATATATAAATTATGAATAGTTTCAGTAAAAAATGAATCAAATCTCGATTAAATTGAAATAATGGAGAAACATTTTTTTAGTACTATGTTTATTATAAAGCTACAGAAATTTACGAATGAAAAATTATAAATTTTAATATTCTTTTGCTACTTGAAATAATCGTGTTGCTCATATCATAATTATGTTGAAATCATCTAAGTAAACAGAATATAACAAAATACATTGTGAGAAAAAACAAGTTTTTCAATGTCTTCCCCTACTCAACAGTGGCACATGGAAAAGAAGAAAATAATTTTTAATCACACATGAAATTAAGCCAAATGGAGGGTGTTGGCAAGTTCAATTCAAATAAAACTATATAAATCTTATCATTATCCAAAATGGATATTATGCAAATTGTCGAAACTATTTCATCTGCATACATCTTCATTTTCTTTAATTTTTTTATAATACCAATTTTGGATAATGATAAGATTTATAAAGTAATGTTTTGAATTGAATCTGCCTACATCCTCCATTTGGTTCATTTTCTTTTGTGATTAGATTTTATTTTCTACTTTTCCATATGCCACTCTTGTATCGGGGAGGACATTAGAAAACCTGTTTATTCTCGTGATTTATTTTATACTTTTTAGTTTCTATATTTCTAGTTTTAGTTTTGCCTAGTTAAGTTTATTATTATTTTGACGTAGTTAGCATACAAAATTTATGTATGACGGGAAAATTTGATAAATTAAATTGGGCCGAGTTTCAGCTCTGTATGTGATCTAGGAGCTGAACGCAAGTCTGTCAAAGATAATGTACATAAATGACATAACAACATAGCGTAATGACATGAAAATTTGATAGATCAAAATGTTCCACAAGATGAAACTGTTCCGAGTTTCAGCTCTACGTGTTCTGGGAGCTGAGAACAATCCCATCAAAGATGCTGAACGAAGGGACAAAAAGTTAACATGCAGTTAATAAGTGTAGGAAATAAAGGTGGTAACCTATTATGGAGGCAAAAACATCTTTCAGAATTAAAAGACAGTGCATCCACTCACCAAAGCACTTCCATGCAAGGGGCCTACCATCTGGGAACAAATATCACTAGTTGCGGTATTTCAGCAGTGTTTCTTTCAGGCATACATCCAGGGGGATACCCCCCTCCCCCCCTCCGGAGACATTTTATGTTAACCTAGTATGTGACAGCATTTAGATATATCTATATAGGCCAAATAGAAAACTTGCTCCCCCTAAAGTTTTATTTGCCCCCCTCCTTGGCCAAAAAGTCTTGAAAGAAACACTGAATTTCAGTTGCCACTTCCACACAGATAACTGTTATAAAAACATGAATTAAATGAAGTGGCTAGAGCATCGATAAGCATTCGTTTCTACAAAAATAATGTAATGGCAATCTCAAATATTTATCATATAAATTGCACTCTTCTATAAAGTAATTTATGTCTGCTAACTTGAAGTTAGATGTACCCGTGTCAATGCAAATTCGGATAATGAAATTTAAATTTTCTCTATCTTAATTGAAAATAGAAGATTTTGCATCATTGTAGATAATTAAAATAATTATATTAAAAAAATTGACAATAAAAACATTCTTTAATTTTTATTACGTTCTGTAATTTGGCTACAATGCATCCAACGAAGCATTTCCCAATGACAATCTCCCAATTTTAGGTTGGGATGGGGGTCGAATTTTCTATTTGCCCATATAAATGTATCTAAAAACTGTCACATAAATAGCAACTAGGTTAACATAAAATGCCTCAGATGTATGCCTGAAATAAACACCACGTATGGCCCCACTTCAAATTTAGGCTTTTGTCTGTCTTCATGTCCTGGCTGTTTTTAATTCCATTTGTAAGCAAAGTACAGACAAATTTTTTGTTATTCGTTTTCTGGCTATTCTTTTAATCAAACTATTGAAAAATAACAATATAATTAATTGATTTAAATGCCAAAAAACGTTGAAAATAAGACAACATACAGTGATCGGAGATGAAGTATGCCACAATTTCAGTGTTAATAAAACTATAAACTAGAAACGAATTTTGATATTCAGAACTTTTATTAAGTGGGCAGCAGTGGTGTCACCAGGGGGGGGGGGATTTGGGGATTATATTCAAAAGAACCCAACAAACCCATTGAATTTTGATGGAAAATAAATTATTTGTTTACCCATCTCTCTCCAGAAATTTTTTACTTGCGATGCTATTGGTGTGCAAGTGTCACATTGAATGAACTCTACAAGAGAGCGGCTGTATGGAATTTTATGAAAATTTGATGGTCAGTCTTGGTAGGGTCCCACTTAAAATTTAGGCGTTCATCTATCTTTGTCTTTCTGATTGTTTCCTCACTTTGATCGTGACACAATTGTTATATGCCTCCAAACCATGACGATAGAGGGTTCTCTACCTTTATGTTTCAAAGATAACTGTTTTTTGAGCAATAAATGCAATTTCAAATCCAATAACCTGACCCAATCTGCTTTGACAGTTTGACCATTTGCAAAACTCTTAAAACGAAATTTGTATACCCAGTTTCGTGGCTGTAGCTCAATTTATATATATATATATATATATATATATATATATATGATAAACAGGTTTGAAGGCCCAATGAAAGAAGAGAGAGAAGGAAGTGAGAAGCTGTAACTCGAAAAACCTAACTTTCTAACAAGCTTACAAAATAAAAGTATAAATCAGCAAATCTTCAAGCAAATGGAAATAAAATACAAATGTCGAAACAACAAGCCAAAGAAAAGTATAAAAAAACAATGGTATGGAATCGATAAAAGAAAAACAAACGAAATCCAAGCATAAACGCTATACACGTGGACAAGGTCTTGGCCTAAATCAGGATTTGTTCACTTCTTCAAAACTCTTTTTCAAGTCCAAGTGTCTTGTAGAAGCAAACACAGAAATGTATGTTTCTGAAGATATAGATAGATAATATCTATAAACTATTTCTACTTGGACAACATACATAAAAAAGAAAAAGAAAAGGAAAAAAGGATACCTGAAATATAACTAAAAAAATACACGAACCTATCAATCTCGGCAACCCAGAATGAAGAGACCAGTGTTGTCATTCACAAAGGAAAAAGATATGATCTACCGTTGCCATACGTAAGAAATAAATAACAGTATTGCAAAAAGACATGTATAAGAGATAATATACAATCAAGAGGGGCAATAATAGAAAGGCTAATGTGTAAGTGGATGTAAAAATAAAATATAATTAAAACAAGAGTATGGAGATGTCAGGCTAATATATAAAACACTATGAAAGAATTCATGAAAATCCAGCTAATCTAAATTTTTTAACTATACCATTTACAAAATAAGAGGGATATTTATATAAATTGCTGGTAATTTTTAGATTATCAATATGTAAAGCATGAAATTTTTTATCAGATAATCTATAAATTCTAAAAAGCTGATTAAGAATAATATTTCTAAACAATAGAATAGAGTTTCAGGAATTAAATGTTAAGATTTTATTAATGTTAAAATTTAAAGTCTTTTTTTATCATATAAATTAGTAACAATTGTATTAGAAGGTTCAATAATAAGATTTAAATCCAAAAAAATTAGTATTTTTGCTAATAGTAGCTTCATTAGGAATTAATTCCAAATTGTCAGGATAGAAATCTATATCTGTGACACAATTTTCAGTATATACTAAGCAAATCAGATCATCAACATATCTGTATAATGTATAATCTAGTGATGTAAAAAACTGTTCATAATGATATAGATTTAAAATTTAAATTAGCTAACATACTGCTACTGCAGCCACCCTGTGGAACTCCTGAGACTTGTAGGTATAATTTATTTTCTTGAAAAATATAATTATTGAAAATAATAAAGCGAAGAAGTTTAAGAAAATTTATAAAACTGGTTTGAGTTGAAAGATTAGTAATATAAGCATTGTATAGAGCTAAAATTACATCATATAGGTCTGAGATCTTGATATTATTAAAAAGATCTTTAAAATCAAAAGTTTGAAATCCTAGTAGTTTTTTAAGAGATCTTAATCTATTCTTTAATTCTTTACTATTATTTAGAATAAGGTAATTATTGCTAGACTGACGTAAACTATCATTTATTTGATTTAAAGAATTTAGAAGTAATTTACTCGCAGTAGTAGAGTAAGTATTATGCCCACTAGTTACTGTTCTAAATTTAATGGGATTTTTGTGAAATTTTGGAATAAGCACAATATATGGAAATTTAAGAAATTTATATTTAATATTTAAATCACTATACATATTGATAATTTACAATTTAATACTGTTAATGGAATGTAAATCAAGTTTAAAAAGACTATTACTTTTTAAATAATCTTAACAGAAATTGTATATAAATTTTTTTACAGATAATAGTATAATTATTAGAGGCTTTGTCAACATAGGTGATAACAAAAGGTCTTTGTAAATCAATAATATATATATATATTTGTTTACCCTTTACCCTAAAGTATTTGCTTACCTTTTTTTCAGTTTCTAACCAAAAGTTTAATCTGGAAACAAATATTCATTCTAAAATTTTTCTGAAAATAGGGAGTAAGCAAATTGGTCTATAAGAAGAGTAAAGTGAAGGGTTTTCCCCAGGTTTTAGAAGGAAGATGACCATGGCATTTCTTAGGCAGTTGGGAAAGTAACAAAATTTAAAACACAGATTAAAGATATTGAGAAAGAATGAGGGAGAGAGTTTAAAAAGATTTTTCCAAATAGTATAATCAAGTTTGTCAAGGCCATGAGCTGAGCTTTGCCAATTTTGAGTTTGTTAAAAACTGAAAAAAGCTCCTCTGGGGAAAGAACGGGGGTTCTTTCCCTAGAAATCCAATTGAAGGGAGAGGGAAGGAAGGAAAATTATTAAAGCTATGATCATCCTGAAAGCAGTGGTCTAGAAGAAGGCTAATTTTATCAGAATAATTAAGATTTGTTACCTAGAGGTTGATGGTTAATTTGATTAATTTTATTTAATTTTTGAATAAGGAGACGAATTTAGAATTACAATTTGTACAGTGCTTTTTCCAAGAATCAGATTTTACTTTATCAAAAGTTTAAATTTTTCTCTATTGAGTTTATATTTAGTTCTGGCATTACAGACTTCCCCCGGAAAGGACAGAAGAATTTATAAGAGATTTGATTCTTCTAAATAATGCGGTAACAAAGTTTCTAAATTTTGAAAGTTTATGGGTAAAAGCATGAGATTGGACCTTCTCTAAAAGAATTTTGAAGAAGTTTTTTAAAGAATCAGTATTATTAATTTCAGAAATAAGAGAATTTAAATAATTAAAGCTTGATTTAAAGTTGCATAAACATTTTTCGATACTGTAATTAGTTTTGAGAAAAAGGAATAGTCGGAGGGAATATCTAAGTTTATTGTAATTTTGATAAATTTGTGGTCACTAAAAGATTCCTGAGAAAGGATTTCCCAATTTTGGATGAAATCAAAAGAACAAACTAACTAAAGATAAATCCGGGAAGCCCTTACCAGAATGGGAATCAAAAGTAGGACCATAATCAGAATCATTATATATGATAAAATTGTTAGAAATACAAAAGTCTATGATACTGTAATGTCGTTGGTCAATAAAATTATAGCCCCATATCTGTGCTCGTGCGTTAAAATCTTTAATTAATAAGTAATCGGAGTTAAGAAAATTTAAAGAAGATAGTTCAGAAATTAAAGAATCAATATTGTCGTGAGGGGGGAAATAAATACTTGCTATTGATAAAGTTTTGTTTGAAGATATATTGACATCAATAAAGACAGAAGAAAGGGAACAGAATTTAAGATAAGTGATAAAATTAGAATTACAAATGATGGTAGCAGATTTTTGAGAGATGAATCCATATTGTTTGAATCCAAAAGGGGGGTTTAGGATATTGCCGTTACAGGTTCTTGAATGCAGATAAAATCTAAAGAAAGGTCAATTGCGAATTGGAAAAGTTGTCTATGAGCTGAGAGAGAGTTATTAGTATTAATTTGTAAACCTGTTAGAACCATAAAATCAAGACAAGAGCACAGATAAAGGAGAAAATAAAATAACAAGAAAGATCAATCATGCTTTAATTATGAAACACTTTCCAACTTCAATGCAATTTTATTTAAACATGTCTAAAATGCAATACATTCCTCGGTAATATTTTAAAACTTATCAAAATACTACATTAATTTATTATATTTGAAAACTTAAACCTTCATCGAAAAAAATGAACTTCATTCAAATAACGGCATTGAAATATACATTGCCTGGTTTAAACATCTCTAAAATGTGATACATTCCTCGGTAATAATTTTAGAATTATCATAATACTACGATAGTTTATTATATTTGAAAACTTCATCGAAAACAACTGAAATTCATTCAAATGACGTCATAGAAAAAATAACACGCCTGACTCTCTCTATAAAAGCAGCATTTCATTCATAAATAATTTCCCATTTATGTCATTCATCACAATACTATAATAATTTATTTTATTTAAAAATTAAGACCATGGAGCTACAAGTAATTAAACTCTATGCGTAAAACTTCATCGAAAAAAATCGTCCTTATCTTTGTAAAATCAATGAATATTTCATTCATATTAGCTATGCAGACTCCATGAACTAAATGATTTTGTGTTAAAGAAATACAGCAATTCTAATACAACTCATTCTACATATTTTGCTGTTTACATTTTACAAAATCAATCCAAAACTAATTGGGTGATATTATTCATTTATATTCCCATATGTCCTACAGACCATCTGAACAACATACTAAAATTTCATTTTGATTAAGTCATTTTTACGGCAGTTATCGTGCTAACGGACAGACAGACACACAGACAGAATGAACAAAGTCATAAACACTTTTCAACTTTGTTGTAAAGTGTTAAAAATTAAAGAAAATATAAAAGGAAGAACTGTGGTATTAAGCCTCCTTCTGAAGATTCTTGATGCGATGGAGTTTAAGTTGATAGGATTTACATGCTGATTTGTCATTTGTGTTATGATTGGTGGGAAAGTTCAGCATTTTGTTATTGTCATTTGATGTACAACAGTTTATACAAAGTTTTTGCCTTTCAGTTTCGATAGTTGTGCTCTCTGCTACCACAACTACTATAGTAGCTAGAGAGACGATGACAAAAGTTAGCAGTATGGAAAGTAGTAGGTTGTAGGACCACCACTGGTGGCGATACAGGCAGCATTCCCTCTAGGTATAGAGTCAATGAACGTGGGGATGGTGTCCTGAGAGATGACTGCCCATTCCCTGTCAACCATTTGACAGAGTTCGTCTTCTAAACGTGGTGGTGGTAGCGCAAGCAAACGACGTCCAATCGCGTCCCAGACTTGTTCGATTGGTGTGAGATCAGGGGAAACTGGTAGGCAGGGAAGTACCTTGCAGGGCATGTCCGGACTAGTTGCACTGGAGTACCTTGCAGGGCATGTCGGCTGATGCATGCCGTGTGTGATCAGGCATTATCCTGCTGATAAATGGCATTGAGCAACCCCTGAAGGAAGGGTAGTGTCACCGGCCACAGCATGTCATCCACATATCGTTGAGCCGCCATAGTACCCTCAATATGGACCACAGGTGACCTGCTATCGTAGGCGATGGCGCCCCAAACCATGGTGCTGCGTTCTCGTGTAGTGTGACGTTCCAAAGATGCGGCCGGATTGGATCTGTCACCATTTCGGCGCCAGACTCATAGACGGCGACTGTCATTGCTGAAACAGAAGCGTGACTCGTCTGAGAACATGACCTTGTGCCATTTCGCTGTTCATGTGGCTCTATCCCGACACCATTGCAAACTGAAGTGTCTGTGTTGGTGGGTCAATGGCAGTCTTCTTAACGGGTGCCATAAGTGCAGGTCGCCTGCGACCATTTGGCAGATAATGGTCCTGGTCGATATGGGAGCATCAAGGGTGTCCTGCACATGCTGCAAAAGGGCGACAGAAGTGGCCTGCTGGTCCGCCAACTCTTACCGGCAGATGCATCGGTCCACGCGTGCTGACGTCGCTCTGGCCCTTCCGGCACCCCTCAAACGTACCACATTCCCTTGTTCCAACCATCTTCGCCACAGCCAGTGCACCGTGGACGTGTGTATGTGGCTGTCCGTTGAGATTTGACGTACAAACCAACCTGCCCTTCTGGGTCTGATCACCATACCCCTCGTGAAATCGTCTGCCTGCGGAACTGCCTCGGTTGGCGTCAGCCTGGAATTTTCTGCTACTATACGTTTCCTCTGAGACAAAAAAAAATTGCAAAACGATTTCCCTGGCAAACAGAATGTTGCGACTAGTGCCGATTCTGCAGGCTCCTTCCCTTATATCTCACTCAATGTGCGCGGGACAGCTGCACATTTCGCATCATTTACTTAACTCGGTGAGCTGCATCTTCCCTGCAATCTGCAATTAGCATATTTTTCTGCTCACTCCTTCCTTCCTGGTGTCTCATTTTTACTGTCAGGTAGTGTATTAAAAGTTCACCACAAATTGTGAATCTTAAGGTTCTTTATATTATATACTAGTAGTATACCCATTCTTCGTATGGAATATACAATATAAAGAAACTTAAAATTCACAATTACGTGCAAATTCCTCTAGCATTCTGAATGGCAATTGTTAATCAAAACATTCTGTTAAAATATTTAATTTAATGCTCTCGAAAAGATGTTTAAGAATCTCTGTTCTCGCCATACAAAATTATCTTCACAGGCAGATCTGAAGAATAAAACATCCTGGTTCCATTTGTATACAAATTTATACAAAAGATGAAATTGAATCAATATATGCCAAAATGAAAGCGCTAAAATTCTATTAAAAAATATACCCATACTACTTATATTGTCTTAGATTAGAAGATATGCCCATGTATTAGTAGAAGATTACCCTTACTACAATATATGAGTTTCAACAATTTTTGCCCCCCCCCCTAAAGAAAAATGACGTAATAAATGGAAATATTAATAATCCCTGTTATCTTTAAACCTGAAGACCGTAATTGATATAATCCAGTCAAAAAAGCAATTTCGATAAAATGTATTTTATATTCTTTTGGGGGCTCTGGTTTCTGCTCGCTACTCTTCAACAAGCTATATATTGCCAACTTGGTGGGTTTTTAAATGTTGCCAAATTGATAAAAATGATGCTAAATCAATGAAAATGACGACTAATTGATGAAAATTCAAAATCTTGGAAAGAACATAAAGAAACGACTATAAGAATAACCCATTTCTCCCTCCATCCGTAATGCTTGGCGAAAAGTTTGACGGGATGTCTCTAACTTGATGACTTTTTTAAATGTTGCCAAATTGATAAAAATGATGTTAAATAGGAGGCAATGTTTTGCAAATTATTAATTCTGTTATATGGCTGGCATACCTTCTAGTATATAGGAAATGCGTTTCTCTCCGTTTGTTTGTAACACTTGACGATACATGTGATGAACTTGGCGAATAATCTAGCGAAATATCGCCAACTGGGCGACATGTTGCCCCATATTGACGAAAGTAGCATCAAAATTGCAAAAATTATGCCAAGTTAATGAAAATGTGGCCTAATTGATGAATTTATTATTAAAATATTTTAATATATGGACTATATTTATATTGCCTATTGAGGATGCTATCAATATTGATAATTGTTAATTTAGAGTTGCGTGAAATAATAATTTAATTGGTTACATAATAGTTTTACATATTGGCTGTCATCCGGAAAAGCGTCAAATGTACAATTCAACGTTACAAACACTGTGCCATAAATCTCTTCATCATTCTGACTGGTAAAGAAGTAAATTTATTGCATTTATGTAAGGAAAGTCATGTGTTGCTCACATCAGATTTTTTAATATAGAGAGACATTTCTTTATTATTTAACCTAGCAGCATACCCATTCTTCGATGGAGTATATAATATAAAGAAACTTATAATTCACAATCATGTGCAAATTATGTTAAAATATTAACTTTATTACTCCTAAAGAGAAGTTTAAGAATATCTGTTCTCACTAAGCAAAATTATCTTCAGGAGCAGATCTGAAGAATAAAACATCCTGGCCCCTCTTGAAAGCAAATATATAATAAATATGAAATTGAATCAATATATATAAAATAAAAGCGCTAACATTGTATGGGACCCGTACTAAAATTATATGGGAATATATATATATCCCCATATTACTTATATTGTCGCAGATTAGAAAATATGCCAGTGTGTTAGTAGAAGATTACCCGTATTACCATATGAGTCTCAAAAATCTTTGCCAAAATAAAACAGATGACGTAATACATTGGAAATATCAATAATCCACGTAATCTTTATGCCAGAAGGTTATAATTGATTCCAATATATGCCAATATATATCAAAATATATGCCATATACATGTACTACTTATATTCTCGTAGATTAGAAGATATACCCGTGCATTTGTAGAAGATTACTCGTACAACGTACTATATATGAGTTTAAACAATTTTTGTCATAATAAAACAATGGCATAATAACTTGAAAATATCAATAATTCCTGAATCAACAGTCCCCGAAAATATCAATAATAATAATGTTTTAACCTGAAGACCATAATTGATATTATCCAGTCAAAAATGCAATGTCAATGAAGTTTATTTTATATACATATCTTCATTATTCAAATCGGAAAAGATATAATAAAAATCGTATGCCCCATAAACACATTGGATTTACATCCGTTTCTAAGCGACATGGTATAATTTGCTTCAAATGAATTGATGGAAATCTTATTGTCTGAATAATTCTATCTCCATGGAAGGTTTGGCGACATTTTCGTCAAATTAGCGACAATTTAAAAAATCACCAAATTTATCGCTAAATGGGACTGTAGAACTGACAGCCCCATTTTGAGACAAATTGACGAAACATCATTACAATACTATCCCCTAACAAAACACAATTTCATTTATTAAGCGCAATTTTATCAATTTCGTGATATTTTTATGGATTTACAAATATTTTTTATCAATTTGGTGATATTTTAAAAATTCGCTAAACGTGTTACTAAGTAGGATGGATGGACTGGCCAACAAATGCTACCTAAACATCGTTTCAGTACTCTCTTCTAAAAAAACAAATTTAATTTCATTGATTTGCGTCGTTTTTATCAATTTGGCCACATTTCCGTCAATTTGGCAACGTTTAAGAAAAGTTGCCAAGTTAGCGATATTTCGCGAAATTCGTAGCTCTGAATTTGCAGATCTGATGAATAGAATATCCTGATCCCGTTTGTATATACTAAATAAAAACACTAAAATTGTATTAGAAGATACACCCGTTCTACTCTTTTTCTGTTTCAACAATCGGCTAAATGAATTTATTGGGTAAACACAATATGAGTTTATTAGCTAAACACAATATATGAGCTTGAAAACTCTTTGCCAAAATAATTGCAAGTGATGTACGCAGTCCGCAATTATATTTTATAAAATATATTTTTTATAAAACATTTATAAAATATATTTTTACATCCATTTATTTATTGTTCAAATAGAAAAAATATTAATAAATATTAACAAACACATTTAATTTAATTGCGTTGCTGAATAACATGATATAAGATAGAATCTTCTTCATAAACTGCGAAATTAAATAACCCTTTTGATTTCTTTGTACTTTTCATTGTTGAGTAAATGCTTGTGAAAAATAAACCATGGAGATAGATTTTCCATTTAAATTCATGTTTTCAGACAGTGACAAATTAGCGCAAAAAATCTCCCACCAAACTCAGAAATAAAGTTCTAATTCATTTTCAAACGATTTTCAAGCTTTCCGTTTGGTTAAACCCGGAGTTAGAGAGTAGAACTTCTAGGCAAAATGTTTCGTTTTTCATTAATGCCTCGATAACCCCTGGTCCTATAAACTCGAAACTTGGGCTAAATTTATGGGGGGGGGGGGTTATTTCAAGGCTATCCACAAAATTTGATTAAATTCGGTTCAGCCGTTCTCCCGTGATGATGAGACAAACGAAAATTTCGTTTTTTACTAATATCTCGAGAACCACTTGTAGAAACTCAAAACATGGACTAAATTTTAAGTGGGGCTATTTCCAGACTACCCACAAAATTTCATCAAATTCGGTTCAGCCGTTCTCCCGTGATGATGGGACAGACAGATTTTCAATTTTATTTATATAGATAGGAAAAGATTTAATAAAAATCGTCTGCTGTTATTGGATTTAAATGCGTTGCCGACATGATATAATTTTCTTCAAATAAATTTGCGGAAAAAAAATATCGTCTGAATGCTAAGTCTATTGAAGGTGGATATGCTGTTTAATTAATATCTAGACAACCTCTGGTCCTAAAAACTCGAAATATGGATTAAATTTTAAGTGGGACTATTCCAAGGCTACCCACAAAATTTCATGAAATTCAGTTCTTCCGTGATAATGAGACAAACCTACATAGACAAATTTTCAATTTTATTTATATAGATTCCGTACGAAGAACGAGTATACTGTTAGTTTACTAAATCAAGCACGTCATAGGCGCCGAGTTTTCAAAATCTCAGGGGGGGCACAATCCCTTTATATAAAAGATTCGCAAAGTCGATAAAGATATAATAACTTACAAGGCCGCCTTGAAGAAAGCAATCATATGTCAATTAGGTGACTACAATTGCTTCGAGGTCATTTTAAGCCCCTACTTTAGGCCAAAAGAACAGTATGCGCCCTTAACAACTGCCAAGAACGAACTGTCCAACGAACGACAGTAGTGGTTGTTAAGAGCGCATACTGCTATTTTGGCCTGAAAACGGGGGAATATAATGCCATCTAAGCAACTGTAGTCACCTAACTTACATATATATGTTTTCCTCAAGGAAGTTTTATAAGTCGTTGTCTTACAAGCAGCAGTTTTGGAGTGAGATAACCGAGTGGTTAAGTCACGGGGATTGTGCTCGGAGGACCCCAGTTCGATTTCCGGCTTGTGCCTAAACTGTTCCCGTGTACGAGCACGTTAAATTTGTGTGTTTGAAAGTCCTTCCGAGCTGTTGGTAGCAAAGGAAGGAGGGTCGGTCCTTTGGATGTCGCCCCCACTGGGTCCCAGTCTAAATTAGATGGCATTGTCCCGGCGGTCGAAACATATATCTTACACTTTCGGGTAGGTCGTACGGGTTGGGTCGAAAGAAAGATATCAGCAGTTTTATTTATTGTACGATAAATATTTTTAATCTTTTTAGGCCTGCGCCACTCTAGTTTACCACTTATAAAACTTGAGCTCTTTGACTCCTGAACTCACCCCCTTCTTGGCGTACCAGATGCCATCGTCTACGCATTGCATTTTATCCATTCGAGGAGCAATTAGGACTTGAAAGTAGAGAGTGGGGGTGTCTACAAGACTAGTGCCTTGTAACATTGCCACCGATAGAGGTAAAGCTTGTAGCCCCTTTAGCAAGAATCCGTCACGTTATGCTCTCTAGCATATTGTTGATTCCAAACACCAGACCCAGAAATGGTTGGTATGATCTATATAGAAATTTCCACGAGGTTCCTAGGAATCCAATATTTTCTATTTTCTCATAATTTATAATTCTAGCTTTCTGGTCTCAAATGACGTGGGGCTGTTGGCTGCCAAACCAGGGCAGTAGCTAGATACGATATTTAAGAGGGGCGGAAATGAAATTCAAGGGGGCTCAACTGTCTTGAAGGAGAAGCTCACCCTAAACACAGTTAATCATTAGCATTTATTAACCATAATAGTTACTATTAAATATTTTATCTATATATATTATTTATAAATAATTGCATATTTATAGTTGTAAGCTAAGAGTTGATTAGGAAAATCCATATAGTTACTATACATCAATATTATAATATATAATAATTACAATAGATTTTGATATAAGTATTAACTAGTAGCAAAGCTGTTAATTAATCGAGAAAAAATCTGAAAGTTTATACAAGTTAACGCTTAATATCAACGCTTAACTACCTATCAATTGATTTTGGCACAATAAATTAAAACAATGAACCCAGCAATAATACAAAAGTAACCAAATACTATTGTCTTAAAATTTAAATATTTTTGAATTAAATATGTAAATAAATGGATCATCACTATAACCACACATTCAGCTAAATTAAAAAATCTTTAAAACAAAGTAATTTTTAAAGAAAATCTCATAAATAATATTTTTATGCAAAATTTGGATGACATGTTGGTTGACATTTCTTATTTCATCTAAAACCTTAATATTTTTATCGGGGGGGGGGGGGGGGGAGCTCCCTCTGGCCCTTGCCCGATTACGGTGCTGTGCCAAACGTCCGGTGTTCACCAGGAATAAAGCTATCCGCGGGGTTTGCAACTTCAAAGGGGATGGATGCCACCCGCGGGGTTTACAGCTTCAAACGGAATGGATGTCACCTGTAAAGACGGCACTGGTATATAGAATCGAGAAGTAATTACAGATAAGATCTCTTTAGGAAGACAAAATAAGTCATCTCTACTTCGTGGTAATCATTTACATTTATTACTGGAGAGAAACAGCTATTTTTTGGAAATGCCAATAACATGGCTGTAAATATTCCATTTTTCTTCGAATTAGGTAGCCAGTCGAAAACGTTTTGGTAACCAGGTGTTTTTGTCATTAGCGTAAACATGTTTCCTGGAGGTAAAGAGGAGCTTGGTTTGTGTACGAGATAGTTTAGGGAGTTATGGTAAGGAAAATGTGAACAAGACTGAAATGAAATGCAACATTTACGTTAATAGGATGTTCTTTCAATTATTTTTATGTTTAAAAAATGTCATTTTTTTTCATTCAGTAAAATATGAAGTTATAAAAAATCTTGAAATTTCCCAGAGGGGACAAAGCCCCCTCTGGAAAAGTTCAGCGGGGGCTCGTGCCCCTCTGCCCCTCCGTAGTCGGCGCCTATGAAGCACGTATTTTAGTGACGGAATCAGTGGTGGCACGCCAAGGGAGTGAAGGGGTCATAACCCCTCTCCCCACGAACCCATTGAAGTTCAGCGAAATATTAAACAAAATATTTGGCCCCCCCCCCCTCCCCTCGATTTTTTTTCTGGCTATGCTACTGGGCGGTACTTAAAATCCCTCCCTAGATTCTGACCTTAACCACCTACTAAATTACTTACAATTTCCATTATATTTTCATTCGCGGCATAAATAGTAAGTGAAATTTTGTATAATAGAAAATATATATGCATTGTTTCCTCCAAATTCTCCTAAGTTAATATAGGTTAGATTGGAATCTACTGAAAAGTCATTGAAACAGTTATGCAAGTAAACAGGGAGATGTCTCGTTCTTTTAAAAAATTAAGCATCGTGCTGATTCCAACAATTTTCAAAGACTGAGCAAGCCTGTTGAGAAGGGGGGGGGGGGATTGACCCTTTCGCAATTTAGAAATTAAAACTTTCATAGAAGTAAGCGACAAGCTGTTTTTCTTCTTCTCTGAATCGATTTTTCAAATGAAATTCTACATCATATTCCTTTATTGAACGGAACCTTTGTGGTACATGTACTGGTACTAAGATCCAATATATATATATTTCTATCTCCAGGTTAAAAAAAATGTGGTACTGTCACAAAAACGAAAAGCTCTTCTATTAAAATTTATTAAAGAAATTAGTTAAAATCGTTAATTTTTCAATAAGGATTTATTGAATAAAAAAATAATAGTTATAAATTGAAAAAATATTTATATTTAATATTTTCCTGTATCTTCTACTTTTTTTCTTATAACCTGACCATCTTATACCCAAAATTTTCTCTAAAATATGCAAACTGCTTTAAAATTAAGCTCTGTATGAAGGAAAATTGAAAATAAGGCCTAAGCAAATAGGGGGCCGTGTGTTGCTCCCCCCGGACCCGAATTATCTCTCCACAGTCCTGGCGAC
This sequence comes from Amaurobius ferox, assembly GCA_951213105.1. NCBI lineage: Eukaryota > Metazoa > Arthropoda > Arachnida > Araneae > Amaurobiidae > Amaurobius > Amaurobius ferox. Next base: position 85,813,860 of record OX578142.1, on the reverse strand, counting down.
TGAGTGTGATCCCAATTTAAAAGTTCTGAAATGTATTCTAGACTTTATGCCTGAATTTATTGAACGCTATCTTGTGAAATAATTTTAGCGCTGAAGTCCGACCGTGCAGCTTCGGGGGGGGGGGGGGGGGGATTTTTTTTTTTTTTTTTTTGAATGGGAAGGGAACTTTACGTCTAACAATAATTTATTCCTTCCTTTTAAGTCCTGTACACAAACTTCACGAGTTTGAGACCCTCTGACTCTAATTTCCGAGCCCATCTACTCGAGTGATGTCTGGTATTTGTCCCCCCCCCCCCTTCCACAATGTGAGGTTTCGCGCTGTGCCCTCTAATTTCTTTTATAACTTTGCAATTAAAAAGTACATTTGTAATATTTAAGTCTGATATGCAACATTTTTTATTTTAAATTTAGTACCAACACGGGCAATTTTTTTTGAATGGGAAGGGAACTTTACGTCTAACAATAATTTATTCCTTCCTTTTAAGTCCTGTACACAAACTTCACGAGTTTGAGACCCTCTGACTCTAATTTCCGAGCCCATCTACTCGAGTGATGTCTGGTATTTGTCCCCCCCCCCCCCTTCCACAATGTGAGGTTTCGCGCTGTGCCCTCTAATTTCTTTTATAACTTTGCAATTAAAAAGTACATTTGTAATATTTAAGTCTGATATGCAACATTTTTTATTTTAAATTTAGTACCAACACGGGCAATTTTTAAAATGTTGTTATTTTTGTTTATTTAAATACAAACATCAAATTAATTTTCATAAAGTAATTTAATTAGAATTTATTTACACAAGCATATTTTTCTTTTTCAGATAATTAAGAGTTCTGTTGTTTTCGGAGAAATTTAAAATAAATAGTTATGCATTTTTAAAACGGGGGAAGAAAAAAAAAACGACTCGTACGGCAGTCTTAAAACGCCCATGCTTGTATTGTAAATCTGTCGCGGGTTTCTGTGACTGATCCGTCACCGTGTATCGCTGGCGTGCGCGGTAGCGCCTAACGTGCGATTGATACTTCCTGGTGCCGTCCGAAAGATGGCGTCGTTCTGCCTGCTCTTCTCAGTGATCAGCCGGGATCGTCAGCGTCGCTTCTCTAATATGTGTCTCCGGACTCCATCACCTCTCGAGAAAACGTGACGCTTTTCTCTACCGGTTGACGGACAAGTATCGGAAGCATGATTTCTTTTAGTGATAATTTTTAATGTTGTTTGTGAGATGGGCAAAATGAGATTGGTGCTTTTCGCGCTGCCGCCGGTATACTGCATTATGAATTGGTTATTTTCGATTTTGCTTTCCGTGTTGTATTGCTTCCGGAGAGCAGTGTTGCAGTATTTTTGGACGAGCTGGTTTTTGAAGGTTAGAATTTGTTTTTGTTTATTTATATAAAATGTAAGCAATTTTTATTAATTTGGTAAAAAATGCAAATTGTTTGTTTATTTCGAATTTATTCCGAAAGACATTGTTTTGAATTTCTGTTATTGTGTATGCTTTCTAATATAATTAATTACATTACCAAAAAAATTTGTATGTACTATTTATTTTTTCATATAGTTTCTTTTAAATTGTATGTTTTTAAAATAAATCATGTAAAACATACAGCATAGTGAGTGTATTCTTATTTTAGCTGTCCATAATTGTGCATTTTATTACTTGATTTTGTGTATTTTGCCTAATATTTCCTTTCTGTCACAGGTATCTGCTGATAGAAAACTACAAAGTATATTTCTATGCAGAACCATTCATGGATGCTGCAAATGGAGCAGCAACAATGATGAAAACTTCATCATTTCATGTTTTAGGTTTGTAAAAACACTTAATGAATAAATATCTTTTTTCATAGTATTCTAAATTAATACTAAGTTAGAATACATATGTTTACTCTAATTAAAAAAAATATATATGCTACTTTTTATTGTCATGTAAATATTAAAATATTGTAGCATTTTATTATTTCGTGCAATCAGACCCAATGTGATCTTATATGTGACATATATGTAATTTTGATATGAAAAGGATCCATCAAGATTTTTTTTCACCAAGTCCTATTTGTGAAATAATTAAGATTCGAATTATTTTGTGAAAATTTGTTAAATATAAGTTTTAAAACTAAAAAATTTTCAGCAATTGAAATATGTGTGTTAGAAGAAAAATTTAACAAATCATTGTCTTTCTTGCTGATATATATATGTGTGTGTGTGTGAGTCACTATTACTAAAAGGAAAAATTTAGCATGAAATTTAAGAAAAAGGTTTATTTATTTTATTTTTTCAACTTTATTTAGTGGATGCAAAGTATAACTTTCTACAATAATACTAACAGAAATCATACAAAACAAATATAGATTTTAAAAGGAATTAAATTTTATAAGTAACATATGTTGTTGATATATGAGAACAACATTGTTATGATATTTTACATAAATAAATATTGCATAACTTTCTCATTTATTTGTTAGGCATTTTAAAATTGAAGTTCACACTTTGTTTCATTACCATGGTTTCATTTATCATTACCAGGGCATGAATCTGCCTTGGTAATAAACATCATGTTAATAACTGACAAAAATTTAGTTAAGCCCCTGTCTAATCTATTACAGGATGCAGTGGTGGCTCATGATCAATACGTACAAAAGGGCACTGATTAAAGCATGTTTTATGTATATCTATATAAATATATTGAAAATATGTTTATATATGTTTTATTATAAATTCAAGACTTTTAAACATTTCACTGTGAGAGTGATTCTTACTATATATTTTAAATATCTTAGAAAATTATTGTTCCTTAGTTTTATAGTTTTATTTAATATATATATTTTTTTAATTTAATAGTTGAATACTGCGCTGCAAAAAGAAATGTTGAATCATATTAGATTTATAAGCATCTATGAAGTATTTACCGTTCTTAGTAATTTTTTACATTCAAGAGTCAAAAACACACATATGATGTGGACTGTATATAAATTTATTTCATTCCAAGCTAAGTTTATTTCTGTAACAATCTAATAACCACGTGTAAAAAGCTTTGGATAGTTATTCACGTTGAATCAATCGCATATATTTTCAAATTTGGTTCTTTTGTTATCAACTCCTTAATCAACTTAATAATTGCACTCATTTATATGCACTTACAACAAATATATAAAAAGGTTATATTGGCTTCGTATTACCTTGATTGATGTTTGGCATTTTTGACTACATTGATGGCTGCATTATTCAACATTGTTTCCAAATATGCTATAATGCAAAAATGCTTCATGAGAAAGGAGTTGATCGATTTATTTTGCAATTTTTTCATGAAAAGTTTATTATATGAGTATAAGTCGTTTCATGAATTAACTACCAACATCTCAAAATCGGGGCATGCCAGGGTTTTAAAATCGGTATTATTTGTTTCCTACTGATAATAAAATTACTGTATAATTTGGTTTCTGATGATTATAAAATACCTTTTATAAAATGATCGTGTATATCGATTATTAAAAGATTTTATGTGATTGACTGCCAGTTATTTATTTTATATTAAAAAATAGTTTCCATAAAATGATCATGTATTTTGATTATCAAAATATTTTACATGATTGACTGCCATTTATTTATTTTATATTAAAAAATCATAAATATGGGTGCATTCTGTATGTTTGTACTCGTTAAAAGTAAATAGCATTTCATACTTCATAGACAATATAATCATACAAAATGTTGTTCAAATTGCTCCATTCGTTATTTGGATATCATGTCCACAGATTCTTACATGCATAAACAGCCATTCACACATATAGATCATGTTAAATTCGAGTTGAAGGATGTTTTCAATATTTAAATATGTCAAAAAGACAAATTTAACCATTCAACCTGTCACACTTTCCCTTTATATACATAAATGTAATGTAGAGAATGTAACAAATTTTTGATTGGACTTATATATGAACTTTTATATTTTAAAAATATAAACTGTTAAAAATTTTATAATAGAATTGCTTATATAACTTTAAATATAAACTAAATTATACTTGTATACAGTAATTTTATTCAAGGATTTGTTTAAAAATACCAAAACTATATTTGAAAATAACAGAAGCCGTCAGATTCATATTCTTAAGCGCAGCCCCAATAGCGAAATAATACCAATTCTAGATGACCGACCATTTTCTGGCGACGAGTGTTCAACGATACAAGACAGACAATGCTTTGAAAATAGCCAATGTTCATATTCATTCATTCAAACTCGCAATATAGTATTTGAAATTATGTATCTTCATTCTTTCTGAGTCACTCTGAATTCGCTGCCTACTGCAACAAAACCACAGTGTAGACAAATCTTGTAGTGCTGCCATCTTATAACGTATTCCGCAACTAAACTGTCAGTTTTAGTTACTGAATGCGTTACACGATAGCAACACTACACTTTTGTGGAAGGATGATTTGCAAAATATGTAACATTTTTTAATACACTTATATGAATAAAAATAATAAGGTAGAGGATTTTTATGAGGAAGTCATGCGCCATGCGCCCTCTGGGCCTGAGCTGCCACTGACGGGATGGCTACAGAACCTGGAAATCAGGAAATATCAAGGAGTTCCTAAAAAAACCTGTAAAATTATGTGAAATTGGCAATTTTTAAGGTAATCAGCATTTTTCCAACTCATGACAATACACATGTGTAGAATTCCTTATGCAAGTTTCATTTGATAGGAAACAGCCTGTTTATATATAGCCTATATAGGACACCTCAATAAAAGGAAGAGAGTTAAAAAATTTCAATGTTTTTCAGTGATCCCTCTCATCTTAATTGTCTTGAAAGTTGTCAAGATATTTAAATTTCATATGACAAGGAAAAACAGATTAAAAAAAATTCTGTTTCTGTTTATACACAATGTTATTGCAATAGGTGATATTTAACTATATGAAATATCGATTGGATTTTACAGAACACTGTTGAATTTATAGCTTATCTAGAATATTAATGCTTGAAAGATAATTGTAATAATACTGTTCTTATATAACTCTTTCATAAATGCTATTCTTTGATTGTTATAATTTTCAATGCTGAAAGTAATTAATTTTTATTATTTTTTCTTAATTATCACTTTCCATTTTCTTAATTGACTTTTTTATGCTTGTTAAACTGATATTCAGTAAAAGTAGATAATGGTACATATCATGGAATTTTTGAAGATATTATTTGGAAATCGGGGAAATTTTTATCTGAGATCCTACAGCAACCTTGTATTACGTTTCAGATATAATCATAGCTTATTACTATATCTTTAACCCTTTGTGGATGCGGATTCTGGAACTGCGATGGCCCAAAGGACAGATCGTTTTGCTTCCAAACTGTTCTCAAAGGATGGCGCATTTTTTGCACTGAGCCTAACTCCTGAGAAAAATTCACTAAAACTCACCTATTCAACACAGAATTTCACTTTTTTCAGGAACAAAGGAAATACTTATTTTTCTTTTATTGTTTACGTTCCACACAAATTATCTTTTATCGAAATATTAAAAAATTTAATGATTACTTGATTAAAATAGTTATGCAGGAAAAATAATCAAATGTACTCAAAATTTTATATAGCTAATAGAGAATATGCACAATTTTTTACAAGGAAATAGTGTTGCCATTTTCCCTAATGGATACACCTTTTACATATGATATATTTCAAATATTTCAAGACATGGATACACATGCAATCTTTCCTTTCATAAAAACTGTCTGTGCCCTCACAAAAAATGCCAAAGTTCCACAAATCTTCACAACTTTCATTACTTCTGAATTACTTTCATTGCTGTCCTCCTATTCGATTACCATTCAAATACAGTCTTCCACAGAAAGGAAAAACATCTTGACCCACACATACTTTTAACTGAAATAACCAAGTAAATTCACTACAACCACATCTCCTAGAACCTAAACTTGAAAGAAAATACTCTCTTACATTCCAATAATTCACACACACAATCATTAAGCTAAAATTGAAATCAGAATCCATACACAATTATAACATAGTAGAGTCTGTGATAAAGGATATGTTTGTTTATATTACAAAACCATGTTTCACCACTTTAGATTAAGTGATGATTCATTGGGACCCCTCCCACACACACACACACACACCAAAGTCAAGTATTGGCAAAATACTGTGAAAATGTTAGAATAGACATTTAATGCCATCTGGTATTCAAATGTAAACGTTCCATTTGAAAACGCACATTTGTGTCCATCGTTCTTTAAGGTAAATATCTCCTCGACATGGATGTGCAAATGTTGTTTTTTAATACAGTCGATGCACAGGTACATTTGCTGTTTGCAAAGGGTTAAATATGTTGTCTACCCTAACTTTTAAAATAGTAATTAAGTTGCAGTCTACAAATAATTTCCTTCTGTTTAATGAACTTTGTAATGACATATAATAAAAACACTTACTTAAAATTTCCACTTGAAACATAAAAATGATTCTCATATTACATTCCTAGCTATTTGCTTTGCAGTCTCCAGTTGAAAATAGCCCTGTTAATTTATCTGATGAGATACAGCCGGGTGACTAGATATGTTATTAAAACAAATGAACCATGGTAATTACGATTTTCTTCCCACGTGACAAATAAAAAATAAAATTTATATATATTTGAAAGCATTTTTCTTTTTATTGAACATTAAATCAATATTAACTAGTAACCATAAAAAATGTATTTAATACCAGTTTTTTTTGTTTTCTCCCTTTTTAATATGTAAAAATTATATTTTAAAACATATTTTCATTTTTGTAACAAGCCTTGGTAATGGCATTTAAATGAATTCATAATAATTTAAAAAATGCTGTCATTGTTTATGGTCTAAAACACACTATATAGTAAAGAACTCAGAATACTTTATTTGTAATCCTCAAAAAAGTTATTTTATAACTGAAGAAAAATAAAATAGTGACTTAGTTTTTCTCTTTTTGAGAATAACACACACATACACTCATGTCCAAAAGTTAAACGTAGTTGCTGTTTATGTGAAAATTTCAGGAAATCTATATCGGAATGGAAGGAAACGCGGTATGTGGGTGTAATATGGTTATAGAAGAAGAAAACAAGGATAATAATGACTTTTATTATCCAAAGAAAAGGGTTGAAAGAAAAAGGGTCACAATATGAGTGTTAACCTCAGTGAAACAGAATGATTAAAACAATGTGATGCTGCAGTTTAATATGGTGTTCCATCTACGGAAGATCCATCTGGCTTGTAATACACCTTTCTGCTATAAATTTGTTCGAATCACTTTGGTTCATCGTATGATTTTGGACTTCTATATCTTCTGCTATTCTGTACTCTTAAAACAGATGAACTTGCTTTTTCAGCTTCATTCGATCTTTCCTCATGTAACTTGAAAATTCGACGAACATCAGAAATGGTAGCTTCCTGAAAGTTGCCAAATTGCATTGTGATTAAATTATACTTTGGCGGAAGTCCCTTGATCAAAGTACTTATAAATTCTTCATCATCTATATTTGCACCCAGTATATGTGCACTTTCCAGCAATTTCTCGGTTCTCAACAGATAGTCGTTCCAGTTTTCGTTCCTTTCCATCTGTAATTGTGACACATTGGTTCTCACTTCTAGTCTTCTTCTTTTCAGATCACCTTCATACCTGTTGTTTAGGGAAGTTGAAATTTTCTTGGCAGTATTACAAGTAACAAGTATTACAAGTAAGAATCAAGCAAACTTGCATATCACTTAACGCACATGTAATAATTCCTCTTGCTTGATAATCATATTTCTTCCTCTCAGTTCTGCTTCCTTTTCTGGTGGATTATCAGTTAGATACAAGCCTAATCCTTTTCCCTCAAGTATACTTTTAATATGGTACTTCCAAATATTGAAGTTATTTCTGTCAAATTTAGGAATTCCTTGCTCCGCCATTTTTGCACAATAGCACTTATTACGCACTTTTAATTTAGTGTAGAGACTGGTCCCATAACCCTTTGTAGCATTTCTTGCGTGATATAAAGAGCTATCTTTGATAACATAAATATTTATTAACAAACTTAAATACTTATCTTAAGTTACATAATAAATTAGAATTCACGTCCTGTGACACTACCGTTCCATATCCACTACCATAATGCTTTCCTCTCTGTCTCAGTCCCTCATAACCATCCATTTCACCCTCCTTTATATTCACACTTTTAGCCGTTACGGTCCACAGTTACAGCTTCACCTTAAGGTTAAGTTACAGTTAGTTGAAGGAAAATTATTTCCCAACAAAAATTTACAGTCACGCATGCTGTCAATTCACGCAACAAATGACATTTACATCCACGTAATTCATTAATATATCGTTTTTCATAGACATAATATATTATATGCTTCATAAAATGTTTCTAAATTTGGCATAAATCACTTAACAGACCATCAAGATTGTTACCTCTGTATAACAACCTCATAAATTAAGGAGGGCTTGCTATTTTCTGATTAGATCTGACAGATGTGTCCGATGTTTTACGCTAAAAGAAAATCTCAAAGAATTATTATTTTCCAAAAATTTATTATGACATACTTTGCATTTCCGCACATAGTTTATACAGATTTCTACGTATATCACTCCCATGTTTGTGCAATGCAATTTTTGGTTGGATATTTTTTTTTCTTTTTATTGAACTGTTAAAAGCATTTTAAAATCCCGATTTCCAAAATTACTTTGAGTTACTGCTGTCCAAAATGCCGAGAAACGTAATTTAAAACTGATCTCCATTTGACTTCTTCAGACAGTGCCGTTTTCTTATGAGACCCCCGATGTGTACACTTTTTTCGGATTTTCGGGCTCTTTGTGTTTAAGGAGAAATCCCCCCTCCCCCCTAATAATAAATAGCTCACTCGGCAACCATGACTTACGTTTGGCCCAAAATTTTAAATTTGTGTGTTGATATATTTTTAATGTGTTTTATTTATTTGTTGGCAATTTGGAAAGAATTCTCTGGCAAGATCATGAAAATCAGCATTATTATGCAATCCTTGTTATATGTCGTTTTTCTGTAAAGACATTGTCAATTTTTGCAATCTGTTTGCATCGACAAAGATTTTATTAATAATTTTATGTTTTACATGGGAAAATTACTTTTCAAACATATAGTTAGTAAAATGAAGAGTTATTTTTTAGAAAAATGTATTAAAACAATGATTTAGGCACTTGAAATACAGCCATTTTGACAGGATATATTAAAATTTGATGTATTCCCATCTATAACTGTCTTAAAAATAAATAAATGTTATTATCTTTAGTGTAAACTTATGTTCTATCAAACCTCAATAATAAACTTCTTTCATGTTTTGACCTGTTTTCATAAATTTTTTTTAACATCTAGATCTGATTATATGGTAGTTAAATATATATTTTAATAATACATAATTTTATTTTATTAAGTATACTTTTCACTACAAAATAAAGCTTTATGTAATACATTTATGCTTAAAATTTGAATTATAATTTTCTACAATAACATTGTAGAACATTCCAATAGATTTTAGAAAAGTGTTCCAAATTACAAAAAAAAAAACCTTATCTAGAAAGTCCAAAGTCCCAAGCATTCCAGATAATAGATCCCATGCTGTACTAAACTTTTAGAGAAGATGATAAATATTAGTTATTTTAAATAATAAAAGCAATGTTTGTCTGTGCATGCTATACACTTTGAAATAAATTAAAAAAATAACTGGGTGATTTATTATTATTTTTCTTAATTTAATATTTATGTAGAATTTTACACAATTTTCACACAAATCTGTTTCTTTGCGATTAAAAAAATCATCACAGAATTTTAATCTTAACACCCTGGAAAGTCTGCAGAAGTTCAACACAGAGAACACAGAAAAAAACAACTGGGATTCCTCAAGTCTTCAGTTTTATTTTTATGATTGAAACCAATATCTTGAAATTTTATTATTCTCATATCTTTTTATCTTTATTTGCATTTGAATCTAAGGTATTAAAAGGAAGCTATAGATATTGGTCAATAAAATTTCAAAAATGTAATTTCTGATCATATGCAGATAGACTGAATTCTTTATTTATGCTTTCAAAATGGTTGTATTTCTAAGTTTCTAAATCATTTTTTTGGTAACTATTAGAAAATAACTAAGAATGTCGCGAAACCAAAAAAGAACTGATATCAGATTATTGAAAAATCGATATGATCCAAAACCGAATAGATGATTGCTATTATAACGTATAACAAATTTTTATCGCTGTGAAATTATGTCTAAAACTAATTTCAGCCTTAATTTATAACTAGCCACCTTCATAAATATTAAAAAACAAAAATAAATATTACATGTTAATAAATATTTTATACATTCTTCTGAAAATCATAGGAAAAAAAAAAAGATTGTGAAATAATAAATAATTGACACATTTCTGATTTAAGTGAAAAAATTGTATTAAATGCAAAATAACTGATTGTAATCATGGATAAGGAGAATATAAATACACGAATAAAAGCATATCTTAATCAAAATGTTTCTATCTATCGTACTTTTAAGGAGACACATTTGTGCATTGCTAGTTATATCTGTGCTGGTGAATTGTAGTAAATTTCATTTAATAATCTTCTCTGCACTTTTAACAGAAGGCATTTGTAGCAGGAAACATTCCCGGTAAACTTTCAGAAATTATTGTCTGCTGCTGTGGTTATGTAATGGTTCAATGAAAATTTCCGAGCAGGCAGAAAACAGAACAAAATGTCTATGTACGTCAACTGATGGATAAACCAAGAGTTAACCTATCGTGAGTAGGACTTACGACAGGTAGGGGTAAGAGGATGCTTTGCATATGGATCCGGAAGGCTTGTGGCCCCAGACCGCATAAACAGTTTTCTGAAACAGGTCAAAAACTTATAATAGTAGTCAGTAGGGGTGCATATCCAGCATAGGGCCCCAAAATTTTGTCGTTAGCACTGGTTGCGTGCCTGTGTTCCAGTAAAAAGTTGCAATTTATGCAATTAACTAAATATACTGTAGCGGACAGAGGGGTATGCTATACTATTTGAAAATTTAGAAGTATTTAATCTGTGAAGCATTTAAGTATGTAAGGAAATTTTAAGAAAGGAACCACTGTACCAGAATGAACACAAACTACCTATATGCTTACTTACAACTTTCCCAGCTGATGCTTAGCACTTGTGAGCTAGTCAGAAGTCACATTTATACAAGTATCTTGAGAGGTGGGACTTGCAGACCTCGATGGGGGCGGGGCTTATGATGCCACGAACACAAATTGCATTGTGGCTAATTTTCACTACAATTATTGAAACTCTTGAGCTTCATGATCAATAAGCCATAAATAACCCCTTTGATACATGATTATGTCAAATGTTTTTCTATGCTGCCATGTTAAAGAAATATAAAATTTTGAAAATTTTGCTGAAATTTCAAAAAATTCTATACAGTCTAGATTTTTGATTAACTAATCCGAATATAAAGTTTCTTGAAAATTCATTAATATTTGGGGTGTATATTATGTACAAAAGAAATCAATAACAGACAAACAAATGGACGTCACGTTAAAAATAATCAAAATGTGTTCAGGAGGTCCTGAAACATATTTTGGCATCAAAATCACGAAATCAAAAAATTTCTTGAAAACAATCTTTTCACTATACTACATTCTTTTGTATGAGAAAGTAAACATAATAACTGGAAAATAAGTTTTATTGAGGTAAACAAATATATTTACCCTAGACAGGACTTCCTTAATCCCATTATTACCAGAAATGGGAAATGAAATTGCCATCCACAACCCTCATAATCGTCAACTCTCCCTCCCGCTCTGTTTTGACTTGACTGCTGACTCAATGTAAATATTTGATGAAAACAGCATTTACGCAAGTTAAGAATGTAAGGGAATCCTACTTCGAATAATTGTGAATTGACAATGTGCACCCTCTGAGGGTGGAGGTTATGTGCCCCCTTCCCTGGAGCGTGGCTAATGGCATCACACATGTAAAAATTGCATCATGATTATTGTTCACAACAATGATTGAAATGAAAAGTTTCATTATCATTGAACTATAAATAGCCCCTTTTATGCATGGTTATATCAAATTTTGTCTTATGCTGCCATGTTAAGAAAATATAAAATTTCGAAGGTGTAACTCGAATTTCAAAAAATTCTATCTAATTCTAGATTTTTTATTGACAAAACTGCATATAAAGTTTCGTGAAAATCCATTAATATTTATGGCAGCTATCGTATACATAAGAAATAAACCACAGATGGACATCACATTAAAAATAGTTAAAATGTGTTCAGGTAGGCCATGAAACATACAATCTTGAAATCGAAGAGTTTCATGAAAGCAATACTTTCTCAATACTATATTCTTTTGTATAAATAAAAGTAATAACTGGGGGAATAAGTTTTACATTGAGGTTAAAATATATATTAATACCACAATTAACCTCCTTAATCTCAACATTACCACAAACTTGAAATGAAATCGTTAACCACAGACATAATTAATCACCAACTCTCGTTCCCTCTCTCTTTTGTTTTAACTCTGACTCAATGTAAACACTTGGTGAAAGCACCTTTTTTGCAAATGAGGAACACCAGGGAATCCCAGTCCAAATAATTATATTTGGAAATATTAGGTTTAGAGCAAAGTTTCTTAGAGTTCAAATTTTCAGAACTTTTTAGCCCAAATTGGCACTAAACAAAGAAAATTGAATAACATTTTTGAAACTTACAATTTATAAGGCAGATGGGGAAGCGCGCCATTCATGATCTTTCCATCTTTCTTTCTACTTTTTACTTTTCAGGAGAGATTATCCCTTTAAGACCGGAAGTATTTTCATCTTTAAATTTCATATTTTTTTTTCTTTTTAATTAATCACGGACTCTAAAAAAAATAATTAAATCAGTTCAGAAGTTACAAAAATTTAAAAGTTCATTAAGAATAATAAAAGAAAAAGAAATGTTATTAAAAACAATGTTATGAAATATGTTATTTTGTATAGAAAGTTTATTAACTTTTATTGTTAATTGTCAGTAAATACAATTTTAAGTTCAATTGCCTACTTGGCTTTTTTCATGTGGTTTTTCTTTTAAAAAAACCCACCCGGGATTTTTCGGGTTGGGCGAAATCATAACAACCCTGCGATTGCATATTACATAGATATTTATGTTTTTCGTAATAATTTAGGCTAGGATCGACATTAATAAAATAGTAAACCAAAGTTACTTGGAAAAAACTTGCATTACTTTTTGATAGCAAACATGACAAGCTTAATGCCTAAGTAGCACGATCGTGTGAGTGATGAAATATTACGCCTTACGAGCAAAAATATTAATGTATAAATTAAATTTTTTCTTACTTTCCATGCATTTAAGCATTAAATTAATTATTTATATCTAAGCAATAAAAAATATGTTAATAATTACTTTTTTGAGACAGATATTGTTAGAAAACTTAATGTAAACAAGCTATACTTACATTGGTTGTAGTACGGTCAAAATCCCAAAAGTTACTTTTCTCTGATTAGCTAATCATTTTAGGATCACTTGTCAATAAGTGTCCATGTTCCATATTCCTGAAAATTGAGACGTCAACATCTGGAATATGATAATTTCTACTTTATCCAATTAGGAATTGGCATTCTCCGGAAACATTAACATCTACTTCTATAACACAGCACTATTTAAACTTGTGGATGTGTCAGTAGAGATATACTTGTATAAGGTGATATACTGTGTTTTACTGGTATATTGGTGTTGCTGGGAAGTTATCCCGATTGTACTTGTGTTACGCATGTAATTATTTAAGCTTTTTGAGCATGATTGCCGGTAATAGGCAAAGTATGTGGTCAGTTTAGTTAGGCCTATTTATTGTCTGATGTTGTAACCTTTAAAGACAATGTTACTGTAGATTTGAGCCGATACTGTATCGAAGTCATAGATATGTGTATTATTTGTGTTATATTTTGTTTCTTTCGTGAAAATAAACAAAGTTATTTCATTCAAAGTGTCTTCACTTCAACTTGATAAGAATCTGCTGCTATCTCGCTTCATCTGCAAATGGCAATGTAACTTTTTAAATGTTTTAATCCAACAGATAAATTGTTAAGATGTTTCATGCACATTTGCGAACTTATGAATGACTGCCAGTTGTCACTCCAAAACTGACTAGGTTCGCCATCTGTTGCGCAAAATTGATATAATATTTTCTGTGAACTAGGGCAATCGTTTGTTTTCGGTGGTTATTATATTTGACTAACCAGGAAGCTGAAAATGTAGATAATGTCTGACCCATAGGATCGTACGTATTCGGTCTTAAAGAATTATAGGAGATATTTCGCTTTTTTCTTTTCTACTTTTGGTTTGGCTAATGTAAACCAAATGTTACCGGAAAAGATGCAAGTAAAATTAAAATAAGTAATGAAAATAGTGGGATAACAAGGCTGAATATTGAATTTTTATTTTACTTCTGTACAACATTAGCTATATTGATATCCATTGCAATAGCATAATTTAATCAAATATTGAACAGATATGGAGAAAGAAATCCCCTCAATCTTCCTATGGATTAATTTTGGATATTTGGAATTTTCTGGTCAATTACATCACTTGAACCATCTGTGTATCAAATTGCCAATTTCTGCCCCTTGTAGAAGTGAATAAATTTTACCGGACATGCATGAAAAATAGCCCTTTTATACACTTTTACAAGTCTTCTTACATAATAAAGGAAGATGTGTGTTTGTGCAGTCTGTAGTGGGAAATCTAAGCATCATATGGTCATGAAATTTGATACACAAGTACAGTAGGGCCCAAGAATGGCACTTCGTCTTTTTTTCTTTTAATTCTGTTTCTTTTTCATTTTTTTATCTATTTTCTTTTTTTCTTTTAATTCTGTTTCTTTTTCATTATTTTATGTTTCAAAAAGGTGTGATAAGGGTATAAAAGTAGACCGATTAGTGTAATGTCGCTCAATCGGGTAAATCTGTCTTCAATGGGAAATACCAAGTACAATATCTATACTATATATGAGTAGAAATATTTGTTCTGGCTTGTTTGTGGCCTATTCACTCAATTTTGAAAAGGATATTCATTTATGTATCAAGAGTTAAAGATCTCCATACCCTTCTAAATAGGGTTGCACCGAATACCATTTTTTGCCGAATAACGAATACCGAATATTCGGTTAAAATTCTAACCGAATATTCGGCCGAATACCGAATATTCGGTTAAATTTTTTAAAAGTAATATTTCTATTTTATGCCAATTTAAAATAGAAAATGTTTCTATTTTGTGCCTTTTGTAAATGCATTTACATTTAACATCTTAAATTTATTTGCATTTACATTAAGTATAATTATTAATTTAAAATAAATAAAAAATAAAATAAATCATTCCAAAAGCAAATTAATATAGTAAAATAGTAAATGGCTACCTAATTTGGTTTATGTTTATCTGCATAAATTGATAATTGATAGTTATTTCTAATATGTGATAATTATATGGCTTCATATTATGTTATAGAGAATCTTGCATTTACCTTACATACAAACCCAAGTTGCTTAAAATATCATTACAAATTAGAATTACAATTTATTCAAGTAAATTTTTGCTATCTTAGTCTCTTCTGTAATGTAACTGATAAATAATTTTATCAAAATTGAAATTGAGCAGTCAAATTCAAACATTGCCAAATCATTTTTCTTTTTAAAGTGCAAAGGATACTTTGCCAGAATGTCCAGCCATTCTTTTTTAAGTTGTTGTCAGTCACACCTGGTCTTGCGAACTACAACAGAGTAGATACTGATAGATAACTAAACAGTTACAGACAGGTGTACCCACCCTGTGACAAAAGACTCAACAAAGTAATCTTCTCTTCAGAAATCATGAAAGAAATTAGAAGGTTTGACTACAATGGGGCCACACACAGAGAAATTCTTTGGTTATCTTATTTGACACATTTTAATGGATACAAAGGAACACCTATGGCACCCTCAGTATCTTATCTATCTCTATCGAAATTAAAATACTGCAAAATTGAATATTCATCCAAGTGTTTTTTTTATATATTAATCACCTTCACCTTTTTTTAATATTGGTGAAATGATAATTGATTTTTTTTTTAGCTGCATATTTTATAAAAAATTAACCATTATATTTTTGAACACGTAATATTAAGAGTTTTATTTTCTGGTTACTGTTTCATATTTAAACGAGTTAGTAAGGTTAAGGTGTGATAAGATTTAAGAAAAATTGAAAAAAAAAATTTAATATCAGAGTGTTTTCTTTTACATTAAAATTATTTTAAATGTGATAATATTGGTAAGTAAAAATTTGAATTAATTTTGTACTATGATACTATAACTTTCATTCATTGTATAAAAAATGTGCTTTACCAATTGTCGAATATTTTAATTTTGTTTTACTATTCGGTTAGGCCGAATATTAAAGTATTCGGCCGAACCGAATATTCGGTTTGACTGCCGAATAGGCAGTATACCGAATACCAACCGAATATTCGGTGCAACACTACTTCTAAAGATAAATATCAGAAGGGTGGGACCATTGACAATAAATATTTAAACATACCGCCGAATGACCTTTGACTTTAGAGTTTCCCTTTCCTGCAGATATACAAGATCTGACAGACTGCCCCTGGTCTCCAATGTCTATCTTTCAAACTATTGAGGTATTTCTATATTTTATCATGTTTCTGCACATCATTCAGTTTCAGGACAAAAGGCAGTCAAAGAAAACCCATTTTCTCAATGTTGAAATACAAATAAAAAAAGGAAGAAAACAAATATTTGATCTATTGGTTCTAAAATATCTATATATCGTTGTTATAGGGAAAATATAGATATATCGGTAAAACCGATAGTTACCGGATATCCAAACACTCCTAGAAATAACCCTTCATTTCATAAATAATATCTTAATTGAAATAATTATGAAAGTTTTAGTTGATGCAAACAGATTGCTAAAATGGAAAATGTTTTATAATAAAACAATATATATCCTAGATCATGTTAAAATGCATGTTTTTTCAATATTGCCCAGTTTTTCACAAGTTATTTGAAAATAAATATGTCATTAAAATAAGTATATTTAGAGTAATGTATATATGCTGAAAGGGCAATTTTAACTAATTATTGGTATTTATGGAGCAAATAAAGGGAATTTTTACAATATATATGATTTAAAAAAATTCCTAAATTTGGATATTTTTGCTAAAACCCTTTAAAATATTGGGATGTTTACATATTTCTCTGAAGATGGCAAAAGTGTAAAAAATCTTTCAAGTACACTGATTCATTTAGTTGCTTTGCTTGGCTTTAGTGAGTTTGAAAAAGTTTAATTTTTCTATTTCATTTTCTTTAGTACTGTAATTGTGTCAAAATATTCTTCTGCTGGAAATTATGTTATTCGTTTTCTTTAGTTGCAAGAAGTTAAAGATTTTTAGTGAAGAGGAAGAGTATTTTATTACTTAATAATTTCTTATGAAGATAATTATCCTTTCATATAGCAACTAAGCTAAGTCAGTTCAAATTTATGGTTAAATAAATTTAAAAGTATATTGTATTTAATTTCTGTATAAAGTAATTTATATTATTATATCTGAGTTTATTTTTTTCAGGGAGAAACTTTATTTTTCCTGCAGATAGCGGTCCTGAAATGCCATTTATCTGTGATGATGCTTTATATAAAATGTTAATTTCTAATTTGGAAGCTACATGAAAGACTTAAGACTGATTGCATTTTTTGCAATGCTACTTATACTTCTAAATGTCATATAAGGCTTATACACTCTTTCAAAATATGTATGTAATTTTAAAACCAGGCACAGGTGTGAAGCTGTGTTGAATAAAGGCAGACCCTGTGCTACTGTGAGAAGGAGATATGGCAAGAAAGTCTGAAACTCAGCGCTCCTTCAACATAGCTGTTGTGGGGTTATCTGGTACTGAAAAAGAAAAAGGAAGCACTGGAGTTGGAAAATCCTGCCTTTGCAACCGCTTCATCAGGTCTTTGGCTGATGATTACTATACAGATCATATATCTGTTCTCAGCCAGACAGATTTTAGTGGCAGAGTCGTTAATAATGATCATTTCTTGTATTGGGGTGAAGTGTCCAAGCTCTCTGAAGAAGGAGTTGATTTCCATTTTCATATTATTGAACAGACTGAGTTTATTGATGATTCCTCTTTTCAACCATTCAAAAGTGGGAAGACGGATCCCTATTATAAGAGATGCTCTGCTACTAAACTGACATCTGCAGAAAAACTTATGTATATTTGTAAAAACCAACTAGGTGAGATTAAAACTTTTCATGTACTTCTATTTATGTTAGATTTCATTTTGTGTGTCTTGTTTTTGTAATATTTTATATGTAAAGCATTTTTTATGTGATATTTTGTTTATAATTATTATATGCAGTTATAGTACTTATGAATGTTAAAGTGTGTTAAATAACATAATAGTCATACAGAGAGTAATATAAAATGAAAAAGTTTCTACATGCACAATTACTAAATATCTGCATAAGTAAATGTTGAAACAAATTTACTGCAAACTTTTAATGCATAGAAAAATTTCCTAAACAAGTAATTTGCTAGTTAAAGGTTCTAAACATGAAAAATTAAGCATTGTTGTTGCATATACAACAAATAAAAATAATTATTTCTATTTTGTCTCTAAAAAGTATTTGCAATATTAACTTCAATTTAGAAAGTATCTGCATGTTTAAGTGCATTCACATTCTACAGCTCTAGTAATACATTTACAATGGGCCAGTATATGTAGAAAGCATATAAGATTTTTCGATACATGGATGTTGAAAGTTTTATAATATATCATATTTCAAATATATTTTTTTCAAAAGTTTGATTAAGTCAGAAATTTCTGTGAAAGTGTGTTTCTCTATACTGTCGAATCTCTAAATGATTATTTGAATAGTATTCCAGAGAGAGAGCCATTTATTGCTTTAACTAAGTGAGGGAATAAGTACTATGCTGATGCTAAATTCTTTTAATCATTATTAGGTAAGGGATATGATCATATCTATGTATCGTACCTCAATTGTTCTTTAATGGAATATTGTTCCTTAATGGATTTTTGAAATGGTATAATATTTTTGTTATATGCAAAAAGATATTTATATGAAAGAAATTGCATGACAAAACCTTTAATGTTTTTATGTACATCACAGTTCCTCACATGCATCAATCACATTTGAAGCATGTGATTGGAGAGAAATTAAACCTGTATACTCTATGCATCTGTGCAATAACTCCGATTTTAAAGTATAATTTTAATTTAAGAATTTCTCAAAGTAAATTTCTAATAATTATATCATAGCTGCTAACTTTCCTGAATTTTCCGGAAGACTCCCGAATATTGCACTTTCTCCCGATATCTCGAAAAATATGAAAATCTCCCGAATGTTAGATGATTTCAACCAAAATCCCCTAAGTAGGAAAGTTTAGAAAAAAATCAGTACAAGTGAAGCATTTTTAAAGAAAGCAAAGTCTGCAACTTATCAACTTGCATGAGATTCTTCTGCGGATTCATGAATTTCTGCTTTTGTCTGAGGAATTTTATTCTTTCCATGGGTGAAAATATTAGAGATTGGAGATTTCTTGTTTTTCCCTATGACTGTGGTGCTTGCTCGCAAGCGGCGATGTTTTCGCAGCAGCATCGTAAAAAAAAAATTGCATTTGTCACGGGTGCAGTCACCAGCCGTCTGCTCTGGAGCCCCATTTGCAACTGGATTCACTGCACAGTTGTTTTGGACACATCTGGCAGCTTCCTGGTTCATTTGTATGGATAGTTGCTCTACAGTAGCGTGCCGATCGGCCCGCACCAATCTGCTCAGGCAACTTTCACCTCTCACATCGATGGCTCGTGAGGCTTCACCGTTATCATGTTGAGTTTTTGAAATTGTACCATTCTTCCACTCACAGTATACGTTAACCACACTAGCCCATGAACAGTTCACAAACTCGTCCGTTTCCTAAGTGCTGCTGCCCTTGTCCCGGTAGCCAATGATCATGCCCTTTTCCACATCTGTTAAATCACATTGTTTACCTATGACAGCCACAGTTGTTATCCTGGTAAGTTGTCGACATTCTACCTTATATACCTACGAAGTTTGACTTTGACATGTGCATTCATGGCCATTCATCCTTGATGTCAGAGGTAGGTGGTGGTTATAATGTGACTCGACTCTTTATTTTCAATTTACTATTCATAAAATTTGTAAATTTGCTGCTTCAAAGCATTTCATGCTGCTCCAAAAGTGAGTTTTACCTGCTCCGAAAATTTTTAGGAAGAGCAAGTAGATGGGTAACATACCTGTGTAATGTAAATTACTAATTATAATGCAATATATGATACATTCTGTTTATGGAAATTTTATTTTTCATTATGAGATAGAACCATAAATTATGGTTTCAAAATTTCAGTTATTAAATATTTTGCTGTAAGTATAATTTACTTATATTACATACTTTCAAATTGCATGAATATGTTTACATTGTTGTAATACCATTGTATAACTTTTCAGGTATTGAAAAAGAATATGAACAAAAACTATTACCTGATGGAAAAATTAATATTGATGGTTTTGTTTGTGTTTTTGATGTCAGTGATGTACAAGGTAGGAACATAGAAAAACAAGTTGAATTTACTGCTTTAATTCTCAATAACCTGATTAAAACAAAGAAACCAATTGTTCTTGCCACAACAAAAAATGATGAAGCTAAAGAAATGTATGTAAAAGAAGCAGAACGTTTAGTCAGCCGAAAAGAATTCAAGAATAACATTCCAATTGTGGAAACATCTGCACACGAAAATGTAAATGTTGACTTATCTTTTATAATTACTGCACAAATGATAGATCGGACTAAAGGTAAAGCCAAACTTGTACCTTTCTTTGAATCATCAAGATCAAGGAAAGAAGTCCTAGACTTTTGTACTGAAGCATACCAATCACTTATTCGAGCACAAGTTACTGATTACAGAGCTTTGTGGAGTTCTGTAAGTAAAAAGTTTGCGCAGAATCAAGATTTCATTCATTATTGTGAACTATTCGGTCATGATGATGCCCAAAAAATGTTTCGAAGACATGTAAAAAAATTGAAAGAAGAATATATTGGTAGAAAAATGCAAATGTATATTAGGATATTACCTGAAGTTCTTAGTGAACTATTACCTGATTTAGAAAGTATAGGTGATGGGTAAGTATCTGTTTTCTATATATTTTTGAGTAATTTAAGTATATGCAAAATAATGTATTGATATGTACATAGCTGCCAACTCTACTAGTTTTTCTAGAAAAATCCTGATTTATGATAATTTCTCCCAGTTTCCTGATTTTAATGAGAATACTCCGGTTTTTATCAAATTCCCTAAAATTAGGGATTTTTCAATAAAAATTCTCTGTTAATTGGGATTTCAATCAAACATGCGGCCACCATTTTGTTTCTTCCATGCATGAACCTAGTGCCAGTACTATGTTGCATAATTTTCGCTTTATTGGTGGATATTGTTTCAAATAAGTGCGATTTCATGTATATAGATTAAATTGCCATGTAATGTTGAAGTGCGATTTCACGGGTATATATTACATTCCTGTGCAATGATGAAATATCCTTTTGCATCCACGTTTAGTTTTAAATTATGTGAATTAAAAAATGCACAACATTCATCTCTTTGTAGTATTAATTAATATTTTTGTAAAATGTTTATTAAGTGTGATTTTGCGTATATAGATTAAATCCCATCCATTTCCATCCATCTTATTTTTGATAAAATCTCAAATTAGTTAAACAGTACTTTCACATCTTTGCAGTTTATGTAAGAATGAAAGATTATTTTCTTTAAAATATGCTCAAAATGAATGATTGTACAATGGAACTTATTTCCCTTATTTTCTAGTCAGTAGAGTCCCAAAAGACTGAGTTACAATGGGAGAACTGAACATCGTTTGTTTCAGTGAACCCCCTTTAAAACTTTTCTCTGTTTATGCTACTGATGTTTTTTTATACACTGACTGTAAAAACATGTTATACACTGACTTGTAAAGTGCAGTGAAAAATGCTCCCTATGCTATCTACTGGATTTTTTATTCCCTAATGTTGGCAGATATGTATGTAATATCTGTATTCCTTTTTACTTTCCTCATATTCATAGTATAATGTATAAGGAAAGTATTGTGACGGGGTCGAAAATTCGAATTCTAGTTTTCGATGGGAGAGCACGTTTCAAGCATCGCCGAACATAAATGATTTTTGATGTGATGTGTGTGCTTGTCAGTGAGTCTGTAGAGACGATATCTCACGAACGAATGGAGTGACTCAAACAAAATTTGGTACAAAAATTACAACCTGTGTAGGCCCGGGTTCGATTCCAGCCACTGCCCAAACTGCCGCCGTGTTCATGCGGAGTACGATCACGTTAAACATGTGGGTCCGAAAGTCCTTCCGAGAGGTTGGTGGTAGGAGAAGGAGGGTACGGTCCCTGTGGATGCCTCCCCCACTGGGTTCCGGTCTAAATTGGGTGGCACTTCCCGACCGTCCAAACAGTTACCTTACACCTTTCTGGTAGGTCGGACGGTCTGGGTTTCAACAACAACAACCTGTGAATACTGGAAGCCTATTGTGTTTAAACGCAATCAAATGTTCAGACCCCCCCCCCCCCCCCCTTAAATTTTTCGACTAAAATTTTGAAAAAAATCATCAAAAAATCAAAACCTTTAATAAAGTTGCGAATATAGTCTTTTTTATGTAATTTTTCATTAGAAAACGATTGACATAAACTGTAGAATGCTAGCATGAACTGTTCTCAAGATATTGCACATTTTTCAAATAAATTTATCAAAAAAATACATAAAATAAAAGAAAATATTAAGTACTGTGGAATATGTTCACTTTTCATATGTAATATCAAGCAATAAATTTGGACATCATTCTCGTGGATCTAGATCATTCCATTCATGAGAAAAGATACTTTGGGTAATACTTTTTTTATTTGAATGCCAATAGTTATTTATCTGCTATAAAAATAACTTATTTCTCCATCTATAATTCTTGGTGATGAATTTTATGGAATGGCGACAACTTAGCGACGTTTCTAAATGTTGCCAAATTAACAAAAATGTTGTCAAATTGATAAAGATGATGCTAAATCAATGAAAATGACGATTAATTAATGAAATTTTAATATCTTGGAAAGAACATAAGAATCTACTATAAGAAAAGCCTATTTTCTGTCCATAACATTTGGCAAAATTTTGGTGATGAATTAGTCTGAATATCTCGAAGTTGCTAACTTTTTAAATGTTACCAAATTGACGAAAATGTCACCAAATTTATAAAAATTCGACAAATCAATGAAGCCGATGCTAAATCAAAGAAATGACGATGAATTGATGAAAGTTTAATATCTGAAAAAACATTAAGAGTGGACTATAAGAATAACCTATTTCTCCGTTCATCTATAATGCTTGGTGAGAAATTTAACGAGACATCATCAACTTGGCGACTATTTTAAATGTTGCCAAAGTGTCAAAAATATCGCCAAATTTATAAAAATGACACCAAATGGAAAGTAATGTTTCTCAAATTCTGATTTCTGTCATACGACGGGCATACATACTTCCAGCATATAAAAAATGCTCTTCTCTCAGTTTGTCTGTAACATTTGGTGATGCATTTAGTGAACTTAGTTAATAATCTTGCAAAGTATCGCCAACTTGGCGATATTTCGTCCCAGATTGATGAAAATATTATCAAAATTGCAAAAATGATGTTTAAATTAATGAAAATGTTGCCTAATTGGTGAATTAATTATTAAAATATTTCAATATACGGACTGTATCACTTATTGAGGATGCTATCAATATTGATAATTGTTTATTTAGAGTTTTGAGAAATATAAGTTTATTGGATACTTTGAAATACATGTTGTCATTCAGAAAATCACCAAATGTACAATTCAACATTGAAAACACAGTACCGTGGATCTTATACATTATTTTTGGATTGTAAAAGGAGTAAATTCATTGCATTATATAAGGAAAGTCATGTGCTGCCCACATCAGATTTTTATTTATAGAGCAACTTATTTATTGTGAATGTACAAAATTAACAAAGATTAAAATTTTTTTATAATAAAAACTATGCTTCATAAACTTATCATGTGAAAAGCATTATAATAATGAATTTATAGCTTTAACAAAATGCTATAAAGGTCCTTACAATTTTATTATAAATTAGTTTCATTGTGGCTTTATTATTTTTAATTTGATTTTCAAAATTTCAAGAAATCATTTTTAAAAGCTTATTGTAAAATTTCTGTTAATATATATTAACACAAAATTTACACTCATCATCACTGAGTAGACTTGTATTTTTGTTTGGTGAGTAAAAAAATATGCCTATTATGTGTTTTGTTTTTCGGTGTTCTTTCCTGTCCTAGAAAATGGTACATTTGCAAAAATCAAAATAATCTTTAATAACTTGCAAAATGAAAAAATTGTTTTATAAAAATTAGGGAATAGGAAAAAATTGTGTAACATACTAAATTTCAGATTATAATGACATGTATAAAAGAATAGAAATACACTAATAAGAAAACCATATCTATATCAAAACTTCTCTATCTATCGTGCAGATTCTATCTTAGTAGATGCACTTATGCATTGCAAGTTATATCCATCCTGGCGAATTGTAGTAAACATATTCTAATAATCTTCTCTACATTTTTGGCAGAAGGTATTTGTAGAGGGAAACATTCCTGACAACCTTTCAGGAAATTAGTCTGCTGCCGTAGTTACGCAATGATTCAATGAAAAATTACTGAGGAGGCAGAAAACGGAAAAGAAAGGCTATGTACGTCAACTGATGAATAGACCAAGAATGAATCTTATAGGGCCACCAGCAGGTATGGGCAAATAGTTGGAAATCCAGCAACAATTTTACCAACTCATTGAGTACAAAAGGTTTGAGTATTGCATGTGGTAGAACTTCGCGGTGTCAATGGAGATCTGTGTGTTGGGCAGTCCCCACACCTGGCCTTTGCTCTGGGCGTATTTTTGAAATAGGCTAAAATTGACATCTACTTACCCCATCGAGTATGTGAATGAAATTGGTGTCAAATGATAGGTTTTTAGGTCCCATAAACGGATTTATGCGTGTAGCAGTCATTACAAGTGACAGGCCAGATACCTCAAAAGTCGAAATTTTGCAACTTTAAACATCTATACTTCAAAATCTTACCCGTAGAATTCAGCAAAAATTTAAAGGTTTTAAAATATGTACATTAAGATTATGCAAAAAAATTAGTATGTTATAATTCCCTATTTCTCCCGACCAACATTTAAATTTTTTTAAAAATTGGAAAATATTAAAATGTAAAACCTTTAAGAGTTTTTGTTTGGGTTATCCTACTACATATTTAAAAGTAAAATTGATATCAATAAGTACATATTTTAGTGATATATAGCTGAAAATTTCTTTGGACAAATTAACGTGGAAAAGGCCAAACTTCTGTTGCTAATTGTTGAAGTTTCCATTTCAAATAAATGAAACTTTTGTCTGAGTGTTATTTGATGTAACAAATCGATTGGTGTACAAAAATATAATTTTCACTCAACTTATTTTGTATTTTTTGTCCCAACTTACCCCATCGACCTAGTACATGGACAAAACTGATGTCATTCTTAAGCTTTATACAAGATATATGTGAATTTACAAGTTTTGCACTGATAAAAAGTCTTGCATAGAAAAAAACGATTTTTCCAAAGTGCTCATAGCAGCGAGAAATCACACCTTTTAGATTCTGATTAATTGCATAGTAAATGCTTTTCATTTACATTTTTTACAACCTTTTATTTAACTTTAAATGGGGTATATATATATATTTGTCGCATTTCAAATCTTTGAAGACCTAACTAACCAGGTTCTACTAAGTGACCAGGTTCTACTAATGAAGTGACATAAAATTTGGCATGTCGTTGTTTATTGTACAGTAAATTTTAATTCTTTAGAATTTTAACATTATTGGGTCAACCCTTCTTGGGCCTGCCATAAAATGTACTCGTTTTTCAAATCTCTGCAAGCCCTTTTATGTTGGGATCACAAGTCAGTAGTTGGGTAACAGTTTGTTTCAACAAGTTAGTATATATGGAGGGAGGGCTGTCCAATCTTCCCCATGCTAGTAGCATGGTGAAACACAGAGCAAGGGTAGTAAGTCGAGGAGGACATTCATGATTTGGCGATTTATCGCCTAAACTGTATAGTGTACCTTCTGTTTTTTTTTTTTTAAACTTCTATTAAATTCGAAGATGAATGGGAAGTTGTTACACGTGTTATACGTTATAAGATTTTTAAAAATATGTATGAAGAAAAATGCGAAATAGGATTAGAATATTTTTATTACCAAGAAATTTTATTACTAAAGAATAATTTTGTTAATGGAGTCAATTTCGTAAAACAAATTGAACTGCAAAACAATTGCAAATAAAACATGATATGAAATAGATTACAAGTATACAAATTGAAGAATATGTATAATATAGTTAAAAACAATTATAAAGTATATGAAAAAATTGTGTGCATGCTTGCCTAAAATGTAGAATTCTCCACTTTTATCCAGATAAACTTTACCTTTAAAAGTTATTTTAGCAGTATCCATATCTGCTTTGAGGCGTAATACGACTGAATCATTTTTACATCTAAAACATGATGTAAGTAATAATATTTATATTGGTAGAGCTGTTTCTAGATCAAAAAGTCTATTACTTAAATTATGATGAGAACGTAAGGTTCTTTTGGAGTTAAGATTGTTCATTTAATAGATTGCTAGCACATGATCAAGAAGTCGGTGATTCAAATACTTCTTTGGGCAAGACATATTTCTATCTCGAGAACTAAACAAGAGTGTAATACCATAATACTTCTTGAAAACACTGGGAGTTTGATGATACATCCTTTGATATTTAATTTGTGAACAATCGAGATATTTATATGAAATTAATTCTAACTAACATCGGCATCTATAAGATTTATCCGGAGGGGGGGGGGAGCAATATCAAGGGTAAGATAGATTAACAACATCAACTTATTAAGTATGATTTACTCTGAATTAGAAATGCGATCGTGCTCATATTTCAGATCATATATCTTTAAATAAAATGCACTTTAAGCAATTGGGGGGGGGGGGTACAATCTCAAGGATAAGATTATCAACGTCGACTTATTAAGTACGATTTACTCTGAACTAGAAATGAGATCGTGCTCATATTTCAGATCATATATCTTTAAATAAAATGTACTTTAAGCAGGGGGGGGGGGGGCAATCTCAAGGATAAGATTAACAACATCGACTTAATAAGTAAGATTTACTCTGAACTAGAAATGAGATTGTGCTCATATTTCAGATCATATATCTTTAAATAAAATTCACTTTAAGCAATGGGGGGGGGGGGGGGGGCAATCTCAAGTATAAGATTAACAACATCGACTTATTAAGTACGATTTACTCTGAACTAGAAATGAAATCGTGCTCATATTTCAGATCATATATCTTTAAATAGAATGCACTTTAAGCAATGGGGGGGGGGGGGAATCTCAAGAATAAGCTTAACAACATTGACTTATTAAGTACGATTTACTCTGAACTAGAAATGAGATTGTGCTCATATTTCAGATCATATATCTTTAAATAAAATTCACTTTAAGCAATGGGGGGGGGGGGGGCAATCTCAAGTATAAGATTAACAACATCGACTTATTAAGTACGATTTACTCTGAACTAGAAATGAAATCGTGCTCATATTTCAGATCATATATCTTTAAATAGAATGCACTTTAAGCAATGGGGGGGGGGAATCTCAAGAATAAGATTAACAACATTGACTTATTAAGTACGATTTACTCTGAACTAGAAATGAGATTGTGCTCATATTTCAGATCATATATCTTTAAATAAAATGTACTTTAAGCAGGGGGGGGGGGGGCAATCTCAAGGATAAGATTAACAACATCGACTTAATAAGTACGATTTACTCTGAACTAGAAATGAGATCGTGCTCATATTTCAGATCATATATCTTTAAATAAAATGCACTTTAAGCAATGGGGGGGGGGGGGGCAATCTCAAGGATAAGATTAACAACATCGACTTATTAAGTACGATTTACTCTGAACTAGAAATGAAATCGTGCTCATATTTCAGATCATATATCTTTAAATAGAATGCACTTTAAGCAATGGGGGGGGGGGGGGGGGGAATCTCAAGAATAAGATTAACAACATTGACTTATTAAGTGCGATTTACTCTGAACTAGAAATGAAATCGTGCTCATATTTCAGATCATATATCTTTAAATAAAATGCACTTTAAGCAATGGGGGGGGGGGGGCAATCTCAAGGATAAGATTAACAACATCGACTTATTAAATGCGATTTACTCTGAACTAGAAATGAGATCGTACTCATATTTCAGATCATATATCTTTAAATAAAATGCACTGAAAAATTATGATGTAAAATCTAGCTGACATTGCCAATTAATGTAAACTATTATTACATTTTATTATGAACGTAAAATTTTATCATACGACACGTCTTTACGTTCATTATCTAAGCTCTTATTTTTCTTCCCTAGCCACCAAATCTTGCGAGTCGACAACCGTCGCCAAGTTTTACTTCGAAGGGAAAACATACGAGGATACCGAAAATAACTCTATAAATATCAGAAAAGTACTCCAAATGTTTTTTTAAAGTGTTAGAATGATATTTTAAGTCTTTTGCAATATCACAAACACCAAAAATAGAGCAAACTTTCTAATAATACAGCATTAAAAGCAATGAAATTAATAGCCGAATGGAATGCACCATGCTAAAATCTAGCAAAATTACTTCTTAACTATATTTGTAAGAAAAAAACTTACCCATGAAAAGAATAAAGTCCTCCTTTTATATGCCTTTTCTTGCAGCCGTAAGCACAACAGTATATAACCATTATTTTACCATTTATATTTCTTAAGTACGCTCTCAGTCAGAAATCTCCATTGAAATGTACAGGGTGAGAGTCGGTAGGAAACAGGTTCGGAGGAAATTCGCCCTGACTACAACTCCCTTTATATTTGACAACGATTGCAACCCTTAAGCTCTCTCCATATATACTACCTCGATGGTTTGTTTGTACCAATGGTCCTATGAATAACCATTGTTGTAAGATAGTTAAAAGTGAGTTCAATATTCAGCTTCATTTTCATTTCTATCTATATCAGAACATTTTTAACACTTTACAGCATAGTTAGTGTTTATGACTTTGTCCATTCTGTCTGTCTCTCTCTCTGTCCATTTGCACAATAACTGCTGTAAATAAGACTATCAAAATGAAATTTTAGTATGTTGTTGAGACTGTCTGTGGGACATATGGGAATGTAAATCATACAATACATGTAAATATACAATCTTATTGGATTAACCCGTCCTGAGCTTACCATAGGACCATGTACTTGGGGGAATTACTCGAGAATCGAAGCAGATAGAAAGTTCAAATTTGGTATGTCACTATTTTTTGTGGTATATTTTAATTCTTGGGATTTTAAACCTTATTGGGGTAACCCGATCTTGTTCCTCTATAAGAATGTACTCATTCTTTGTGAATAACTCAAGAACCAGAGAAATTAGAAAGTCCAAATTTAGTATGTTGTCTTTCATGTATTTAAATTACATACATTTTTATAAATGCATTTTGTGTGGTATATGGATGTCGAAAGCCCAGGCCGACTAACTCATCCGAAGACATAGAGCAGCTTAATGGCCGGCCGATGGTATATGGATGTGGGACATTTGATAGAACAAGCAATTTCAGTCTTCTAAACAGAAAGATCTCTTTATGATATTTGAACTGTGCTTTTTTTTATGTAGTAATCGAGTCATGCTGTTTTCAGCCAACATTCGTCTTTTGGAACTAGTGTTCAGCTCAGTCAGCTGTGAATGCAAGAAACAGTAAAAGATATGTTAATTATATGGCATCAATGGCTGTCATGATGTTGATAAATCTTGACTCCTGGTATTCAATCTGGATAAAAAGTCTAAAACAAACACCAAACAATACCTAAAGCAACTAAAAAGTTTGTATTCTAGCAGTTTGAAACCATGCTCGATGGCAAATGCTTCTATGCATAAATTATATATATAGAATTGAAAATCCCAGTATTATATTAAGTCTCCCTATGACCAATATACAAAATAAATACAAAATAACAAATACAAATATACAGGCAAATACAAAATAAGTTGAAGGAAAATTATATTTTTGTACACCAATCGATTTGTTATACTAAATGACACTCAGAAGAAAAGTTTCATTTTTTTGCAATAGAAACTTTTTTAACAGTTGGCAACAGAATTTTTTACTTTTCAGTATTAATTTGTCCTAAAAGATTTTTAGCTATATCTCACTAAAATATGTACTTATTGATATCGCTTTTACTTTTAAATATGTAGTAGGATAACCCAAACAAAAATTCTTAATTAAAAGTTTTATATTTTGATATTTAATTTTTTTTTTAAATGTAACATTTTATTCGGAAAAATGTGAATTATAAAATACTAATTTTTTTTACATAATCTTAATGCACATATTTTAAAACCTCCAAATATAAAATTTTATTGAATTCTACTGTAAGTTTTTGAAGCATAGATGTTTAAAGTTGCAACATTTCGACTTTAGAAGCGTCTAGCATGCAGCCTTCCATCTGTAACGACTGCAAGACTCATAAATCCATTTGTGGGACCTAAAAACCTATCATTTGACACCAATTTCATCCATGTACTCAATTGGGTAAGTAGATGTCAATTTTAGCCTATTTAAAAAATATACCCATTGCGAATTCGACCTGAGGGTACTGCCAGACTCACAGATCTCTGTTGACACTATAAAGTTCTACCACATGCAATGCTCAAACCTTTTGCACTCAATGGGTTGGTAAAATTGTTGCTGGCTCTTGGACTATAAAGGATGCTTTACATATGGACCCAGGAGGCTTGGTGCATGGGGCTGCATAAACAGTTTACCAAAAAATTCAATAACTTGTAAAATAGGAAGTAGTAGGGGTGTGCATTTACTGCATAGGAGGCTTAAAAATATTTATCAGCTACACAGGTCATGAGCCTGTGTCTCATCTGATCCTAATAAAAAATTGTAATTTATGCAATTAACTAAACATACTGTAGAGGACCACAGAGTATGCTGTATTATTTGAAAAATCAGTTATTATACACTGAAGTATTTATGTATAAGGACATTTTTAAAAAAAAAGAACCACTATTCCGTAGATATGAATTACTTATCTGCGAACTCTTGCCACTTTTCTAGCCGATGCTCGATCATTTGAGCTATCCAGGTATCGCATTTTTACTAGTATCTCAGGGGAATAACTCCTCCCCTCCAAAATTTTCCAATAAATTTTTTTAAAAACTTGCATCGTTATTCCAAATGATTATAATTATAGTTTACCTGTCATTTTAAAGGGCTTGAGTAAATCAATTTATACCAAGTTTGACAATGCGTACCATCTAGGGGTTAATGTGCCCCCCTCTTGAGCGTGGCTAATGACATCACAAATATAAAAATTGCATCATGATTATTATTCACAACAATGATTAAAACAAAAAGTTTCGTGATCATTGTGCTATAAATAATTCGTTTTATGCATGATTATGTCAAATTTTATCTTATGCTGCAATGTTTAGAAAATATACAATTTCAGAGTTTTCACTCGAATTTCAATAAATTATATCTAGTTCTAGGTTTCTCGTTAACAAAACCAAATACAAAGTTTTGTAAAAATCCATTAATATTTATGGCAGCTATCATATGCACAAGACATAAACCACAGACGGACATCACGTTATGACTTATAGGTGGGTGGCTCAAAGAGAGCCTAGCACAGCGACCAGAGGTCTATTGTACTTTCCCCAAAAGATGAAACAGTCCCTAAGAGAAGAGACCAGTAGCTGAAGTAACGATCAGCAGGTACTTGATAGAAATATCCTGTAATTCCCAGGGCTCGATCACATGTCGGCCGAAATGCTCAAACCTATGGGCAGAAAATACTTCACACTCATATGTGTGGCAGTTTCTTCGCTGTACTTACAGCCTCTACAGATTGGGTTCTTAGTGACACCCATAATAAGGTGTCTTTTGAGGGTGCAGTGCCCAGTAAGGAGCCCAACAGCCCTTCTAATGCCAGTTCTAT
This sequence comes from Amaurobius ferox, assembly GCA_951213105.1. Classification (NCBI taxonomy): domain Eukaryota; kingdom Metazoa; phylum Arthropoda; class Arachnida; order Araneae; family Amaurobiidae; genus Amaurobius; species Amaurobius ferox. The sequence goes on along the minus strand of OX578142.1, from coordinate 85,781,582 downwards.
TGAGCTTGAATAGCTCAACTGTAAGTGCCCTAGTGTGTGTCTATGACATACACTAGGGCACTTACAGTTCAGTTCTTTTGCCTGCCTTTGGCCCTTGATGTTGTGCTATTTCTCACACTGCTGCTTTCTAAAGATGTCAAACATTTCTGATCAGTTCATTAGAGACACCCAAAGCTGGCTGTGAACCAACAAAAGGTATGCTTGAACCTTTTATGGCCAACTCATCAGCTCTAGAATGCCTGAATGCCCAGGCATCCAGTAAAGTGTGTCTTGATTGTTGCTGGTGATATTACAAAATGCAGTATAGCACTCCCAAAAAAGGAAAGAGGTTATAGTAACTTCCCTTGAGCCATAAGAGCAGCCTGGCTATCAGAGCAGATATAGATTTGGCTACTCCTATAATTTCTGTCAGAGCAAATTCTACAACACATTAGAATAGCAAAGACCTCAACCTGAAAAACAGTAGCGTAGCTGCCAAGTGGGTAAAACAGTTTTGTACCATCGTCTGGACAGTATACTCCGGCACCAGTGCTACTATCTAGCTTGGAGCCATCAGTGTACCATACAATACACTTATTGTAGGTAGGAGCCTTCCTCCAGTCATCCCTTGAAAGGACCTGAATCCCATAAGGCTTGTCAAAGATATACCTGACAAGAATGCCATCAGATAGCATATAGAGATATGGATGATTCATAACAATACTATTAAGATTACTCCAAGACAAATATGTTGAGTAATCTTTCCAGTAACCCAAATATTTGAGTCTTATGAGAGCCTCAGCCTCAATATGCATGCATTGAGGATGTAGTCCGAGCAAAAGTTCAAGAGTTGCAGGGGGAGTAGTTTTCATGCACCCAGAGATTGCAATACAAACCATCCTTTGGAACCTAATTAAATCTAACTTGTCAGTTTCACACCTGACTCTAGACCACCAGACAATAGAGCCATAGGTAATGATGGGACAGATCACTAGAGAATAAATCCAATGGATAGCCCTGGGATTCAATCCCCGGGTTTTTCAATAGCACTTCTGCACAAAATGTCTCTTCCAATTAAGGCCCATATCAAAATAAATTCCTAAGAATTTTACTTCTTTAGAACAGATAAGCTTCTGACCAAAGAAACAAATGTCTCTAAGGTTGAGAATACGTTTTCTGGTAAACGCAACCATGGCTGTCTTTTGCGGATTAACAGAGAGACCCGCATTATTGCACCATGACTCAATACTCCTAAGGGCACCGGATATAACGTTAAAAATAGTCAAAACATGTTCATGTAGGCCCTAAAACATGTATTGGCATCAAAATCTCAAAATCAAAAAGCTTTGCGAAAACAATATGCGTGATGAATCATGACATTGAGTTAGTATATTCAAAATTATATTTCCATTTACTATAATGTCCTATTCACTAAATATAACATTTTTATTATATTTCATGTGCAAGAATTATTATTTCTTGCACATGAAATATAAATTGATTATGGAGTGAATTTCCAAGAAACTTCTAGAGATGTAGCTGGATCAAGCATTGATAAAATTGTGTTGATTTAAAAAATTGTATAAATCAGTTACAGCCTCAAGTGTTATACTTCTGCTCTATGCAATTTTAAATAAAATGTGTGCAATAAAGATTTCTTTTGCAACATATAGTGGTTGAAGTAGAAAAGGAGGATAATGGTATGCTATTGCAGTAAGTGTGAATTTCATGTAATTATGGAGTATGAAAGGAAATGATATAAAAGGGGGTTTCGTTGAGATGAAGTTCTTCTAATTGAGAGGTGTCTCAAAAAAATTACGTAAGCTGTGTTATTGGCATTACCATATCCACAAAGTATTGATTGGTATAAAATCTTCTGGTAATCCTTCTATATTCTGTTCCTGAATGCAGCGAATCATATATATGTATATATATATATATATATGTATATATATATATATATATATATATATATATATATATATATATATATATATATATATATATATATAGTTTGAAATAGGACAAATTATTAGTAAAACGTAAAATAAGGATATTTTTATATTACAATACAAGAGACTTACAAAATTGACATTTAGTATTTAAGCCTTGATTTGAAAATGATCAACTTTATTTTTTAAATATATTGAAAACCCCTTTTTATGATTGAAATGGAAAGCATTAACAAAAAAGAAAAAACAAATTCAGTTCTTTTGTAAATCGCATAATTTTAGGATACACCACATTTTGAATAGTCTATATTTGCACCTCGCCATGCTAATGTTATTTAAAATATTTTAAAGTACTTTTAATAAAATAAAGTTGAGAAGGATATTCATTTTTTATTGAAATAAGAGATTCAAGTATGGGTGCAAATATATCAAATTATTTATGCTCTTCAAATGTATTTCTAATAAGCCTTATATAATTCTAAATGCCTGAATAAATAAAAAACATTTAATTTCGTTATCCTAAACATATATCCCAAATTCATCAACAATATGTTTAAAATATAATATCTCAGCATAAAAAGCACATAAAATATAAAAATATTAGTGGATGGAAACAGATTGAAAAAATGGAAAATATCTAAAAAATAAAACGAAATAGGTGTGGATCGGTATGGATGAGCACCTGATTCATTCAGGATTTTCCAGTCGCGGCTTTTTGAGAGGCCACAATTTTCACTGATCATTCTTGTGCTGCTTTGAGGATGGGCGAGAGCGTATGCTAGCACATCTTCAGGTTGCACTTTGTGTCCTACATTACGAGGTGTACGAATTCAAGGTTGGCTGGTCACGCAGCTCGTCTCCCTTAAACATTTTACAACTTTTAAGATGGTCTGCCGTGTAGGATGCGGGACTTGAGGGAAACGTTCACGATACAGCCTTGCAGCTGATTTTGCCTTATGCCCACATTCACCGTAAATTGACAACATCTTGCAATACTCGTTACTGCCAAATTTTGCCATAACTCTCCGCTTTAACGTACAACCCAGCAGAAACATCCTTTTTATAGTAGTAGTCTCTGGTGAACAGGTATGACGTTCCATCCTCATTTGCATAATACATGAGATCCCTTTGATTTTTATACCAGACATGGTTGAGTTGAGCTGTGTGTTTGGAGAGAAGATTTTGCAAGATCAGCAGAAAGTTTTCATGGTTTATTAGAGACATTCAGTAAACCATGCATCCGGTGGGGACAGAACCATGGTCCTCATGAATGCGAATCACGTGCGTTTCCCCTGCACTGCAACACAGGCTCATATTTAGTCCGTAAGGTGGTCTTTTCTCGCTTCGCTTCACAATCAAACAAATGTTCATTTTTTGCATTCTGTTTTGAGTATTAATGTACGCAAGGTATCTTTTCGTACTAAATCGAGAGTGTTCTACAACTTTCTAATTGACTTTTTTCACGTATCTTTCACCGTTTACGAGATAGGACCACTAATTCAAAAATTTGCCAATAGATGGCGTTGTAAGTTGTCTCATCGAGTAGCGCATAGCCTTTTTACTATACCTGGACACCAACTTTATGGCCTAAGCTGTCACCGTTTAGAAGTTAAGGGGGGTGTAACGGATATAAGTGGGCACCCTGTATACACACACATATACATAATACAGGGTGTCCCAAAAAGATTGAAACACACTTTAATTCTTTACTATTGGAGATAAATGGGTAATATAAATTGCAGAAATGTTGAAAGTTAGGTAGGAAATAAAACTACGTTACTGAAATCGTCCTCCCATTAATTTTCAAAAAGCTACAATTTTTTAATTTTTATACGCCCCCTTAGACAAATTTGGTCAATCAGAAAATTTTTATTTTTAATGCAACAAGATCATTAAAAACACTACATATCTGTATATTTAAAATTGAGCAAGTTATATTTAATTGAAAATTGAACATTGTGAATGAGGACCACATATCAAATTAGAAATGTAAATTTGTAACACATCACAAAAAAGATAATAAGGATGATAATACATAGGAGAACCCCAACCGTGTAGTGAGTACCACTGCATTATATGATCTCTGTCTGTGTAATGCTTTATTTAGATGCATTTGTGATAAAAAGTTTGACACATATTAACGTATTTTTGATCTAAACAATTTCCATCCTTAATTTGTTTATGATCCCTATTTTCACTGATGAAATAGCCTTTCACATGGTACGGAAAAGTGGCATAAGTTAGATTTTTTCCGTTATCATAATTCAGTTGATTTTAAAGATACAGATATGTGGTTTTTAACACTTTACAACAAAGTTGAAAAGTGTTTATGACTTTGTTCATTCTGTCTGTCTGTCTGTCCGTTAGCACGATAACTGCCGTAAAAATGACTTAATTAAAATGAAATTTTAGTATGTTGTTCAGACGGTCTATAGGACCTATGGGAATATAAATGAATAATATCACCCAATTAGTTTTGGATTGAACCCGGGTTGAAAAAATGGAATACATTGAGCCCTATGGGACCTAATTTTTCAAGCATTTTTTAAGCGGATTTAAAATTCACAAATTGCTTCGAAAATTTTAGGCAATATTCAAATTGTTCCATAAAATATATAAAAAAAAATTCAGCGAAATATATTCAGTAGTTTTTTAAATAAAAATTAAAATAATAATAACACCTCTTATATGAAGCGATCACGTGTCCATGATATGAAACGATCACATGACCCACTTCAAAATGATATATGGCATCCATCTTGTCTCAAAATCGGGATTTTTAAAGTTCTTTCTAATTCATATTGAGTGTTGTATCCATCCTAAAACTACTTTATTTTGGCCTAAATTCTGTGCATCTACATACTTTAACAACGCAATGACAATATATTTCAGTTTAAATGCTCATACAAATTTGATTATTTCTACTATTAAGCCTATTTTTCACCTATGTAAAATGTAAACAGCAAAATATGTAGAATGAGTTGTATTAGAATCGCTGTAATTCTTTAACACAAAATCATTTAGTCGATGGAGTCTGCATGGCTGATATGAATGAAATATTCATTGATTTTAGAAAGAGAAGGACGATAATTTTCGATGAAGTTTTACGCATAGAGTTTTACTTACTTGTAGCTCCATGGTCTTAATTTTTAAATAATATAAATTATTATAGTATTGTGATGAATGACATGAATGGGGGAATTATTTATGAATGAAATGTTGCTTTTATAGAGAGAGCCAGGCGTGTTATTTTTTCTATGACGTCATTTGAATGGATTTCAGTTGTTTTCGATGAAGTTTTCAAATATAATAAATTATCGTAGTATTATGATAATTCTAAAATTATTACCGAGGAATGTATCACATTTTAGAGATGTTTAAACCAGGCAATTTATATTTTAATGCCGTTATTTTAATGAAGTTAATTTTTTTCGATGAAGGTTTAAGGTTTCAAATATAATAAATTAATGTAGTATTGTGATAAGTATTAAAATATTACCGAGGAATGTATTGCATTTTAGACATGTTTAAATAAAATTGCATTGAGGTTGGAAAGTGTTTCATAATCAATGCTTTAAGCATGATTGATCTTTCTTGTTTTTTAATGATCTTGTTGCATTAAAAATAAAGTTTTTCTGGTTGACCAAATTAGTCTAAGGAGGTCTTATAAAAATTTGAAAAGTGTAACTTTTTGAAAATTAATAGGAGAGCTATTTCATTAACATAGTCTTTCCTACCTTACTTTCAACATTTTTGCAATTTACATTGCCCACTTATCTCCAATAGGTAAAGAATTAAAGTGCATTTCAATCTTTTTGGAACACCCTGTATATACAGGGCGTCAAGTAAAGTCCTTATAGGACCAGCAACTTTGAAATGGTTGATTATAGACACATACTTCCAATTAGAAAAAGTATGCATATGATGTATAGATGTTCGATATGTCTTGGATTCGACAAGGGGCCGTATAGTTATGAAAATATGACATCGGAAGTTTTATGTGGTCCTCAGGTCCTACTATTGATATTTACAAAATTGAAGTCCTGTAGCTAACGACTACACCAAAACAAATTCCATGCTTCTAAGTGACATATTCGCTAAGATACGTAAAGGTAAATGTCATGACTTCCACCACATTACCTACCCAAGTTTTGGTGGCAAAAGCACTCATTTAGGGGACCGTCTATGACATACACAAAGTGAAATAAAGATACCGTGTGTTGGATAGTGAAAAAACATGGAAACCCTGAAAGAAATAAAGGGTGCAAAGTACAATCTGTAAGCACCCACGAAACAAGCAAACGCAGATAGATACAGTTATGAGCAAGGTGTATAGATATAGTACAGGGTCTATGTCTTCAAAACGAAGCCAGCACGAAACGACATAGAAAAGGAGACAAACATTTATTCACACACACAAAACAGACATGTGTTACAGTCAGTGCTCGAGGTGGCTACCATTGGGCCCCAATATAGGTTTGTATGTGGTACAGAGTTTCATGTTGCACCTGATGCAGCATTGCAGGTGTAACTCGATTACAAGCTTCAGTAATGCGAAGGCATAGATCCTGCAAAGTCGCTGCTTCGGTAATGCGAAGGCATAGATCCTGCAAAGTCGCCGCTTCGGTCCGATAGACCTGATCTTTCAGCTATCCCCACAGGAAGAAGTTCATTGGGATCAGGTCGGAGGATCGGGGAGGCCACTCTACAATACCACCATAACCAATGATCTGTGGGCCGAACGTGTCTGTCAAAAACCTTTGAACATCTGCTGGATGGTGAGCAGGTGCGCCGCCATGCTGAAACCACAGAGATCGCAGGTCATCCAAAAAGTCCCTTAGCATAGTCTGTAGCAATTCCAAGTATCGGCGACCCGTTAATGTTCCCTCATAGAACACAGGTCCTATCAGTCTCCCGTTCCAAATGCCGCACCAGTCATTAACGAGCCACCGTATCATATGTCTGACGGGTCGTCCTCAAGATGGATTGCTTATCCCCCACAAGTCATTGTGTCGATTCAACACCTCAGATCGGGTGAATTGAAACTCGTCCGTCCAAAGGATGTGGGAGACAAAGTTTGGTTGGATGTGTAATGTGTTCATAACATAGTTGCACCAATTCAAGTGACTTACAGCATCCTCTGGCAGGAGTGTCTGCATCGGAATGCCATAGTACGGGTGAGCACCGACTTGGTGCAAAATTTACCACACACGGGTTGATGTGAGACCACACGCCACACTAACCTCTCTCATACTGCAACAGGGGTGGGCTAAAACATATGCTACAATGTCCTCTGGTTACACACACAGACCTACATGGCTTGGTCTGCCGGAACGTGGTCGACTGGTAACACGACCCGTCTCTCTTCAGCCGCCGCACAACATTCATGATGGCCATCGCTGTCGAATGGGATCCAGCAGGAAAGCATAGAGCATATTGTCTTGCAGCATCTTGTACATTACGGCCACATTGCCCGTATAGTAGCACCATCTCACAATATTCCTCATTTGAATATGTCACCATGTATTGCGTTTAACGGGTGCTTCAATTCCCCAACTACATGGCACTCCTGTCGCGCCCACTATTTATGCTGGAGATACGGTATCACGTGCAATACACATGTCCTTATCATTTGCGCTGCATGCCAGATGAGTACTGGGCACGCATTACGCAATTGGCTGCTTGACAGGAAACAAATGCCAAAAGATTTGAATTTCATGCTTGTTGCTTTCCGAATGTTTTTTCCACTGCAGACGAACCTCGATATCATGAAAGGAACCTTTCTCAGTGTTTTCCGTTGTAACAATGTACTTTTGTTATCGCAGTCGGATGAACAGAAGAAGTTCTGTGATACATTTCGTTGGTCTCCCCCCCCCCCCCCCCTCTCTGCGAACATCTGCCCTTTTGTTTCTACTTTCCTTATCCCAATTTAAACCTTTTAAACACGCAACAGGGCAATAAAAGAACTATTCCAGTTAGTAGCACTCATAAACGGACCTACACACATCTGTCAACCTCTTTTCAGATTCAATGTAATCAGCGTTTCTCAATTTTCAGCTGATCCTTTACAACATGCTCCAAGTTTCAATGTGCGATATCTCAGCAAATATGTCACTTAGAAGCATGAAATTTGTTTTGGTGTACTCATTAGCAACAGGACTTCAATTTTGTAAATATCAATGGTAGGACCCGGGGACCGTATAAAAATTACGATGTCATATTTTTATAACTATACAATCCCTTGTCGATTCCAAGACATATCGAACATCTATGCATCATATGCATACTCTTTCTAATTGGAAGTAAGTGTCTATAATGAACCATTTCAAAGTTGCTGGTCCTATAAGAACTTTACTTCACACCCTCTCTCTCTCTCTCTATATATATATCAGGCTTCCGGAAATCTCCTCCTCGCCGGGTTAAAATTCGGCGAGGACGACCAATTTTCGGAAGTTGCCGTCCTCTCGGACGGCCTTGAGATTAGATTCCGTAATTTTTTTTGTCATCGTAAAATTATGGCGAAAGCTGCCATTTCCTGTGCCATGAATGAAAATTGAAATGTCGTCACCTCCCCTCCCCCCCCCCCCCCCATAAACTTAGTTAGCTAGTGTGCATTATCAGTGCCTTCTTTCTAGGTGAGCCGTCAGATCCGCATTGTAACCACAGGTGCTAGCTATTTTCTCTCCCTTCATCCTCTACCCAGTGAATCCGATAACCGAATGAAAATGCGATAGCACGCTCACGATCGAAGTGACATGTTCTGTTCTCCTTTTCGAAGTCTACATGTGCCGAAATTTCGGATTGTAACAAAACCGACAATACCAATGCTTAAACCCGGACCACGTCCGAAGAAATTTATAAATGTAGAATGAACTCAGCCTGAAGATAACAGCGTTTCAGCGAACCCAAATGATTTGTATTCAAATATGTTAAAAACAAATTTGTCAAAATTTTGTACGGAGAATTTAGTTTGTGATCTTAAACATTTATATTTACGTAGCTGAAATAAAAGCAATAAGTTCATGTATTCAATTTAAATCCATTTTAAAAATTTTCAAAATAAATATGTTCGGCCCAGTCGTAACGGATGTTTAAAAAAAAAAAAACTCAACCCGGCCTGAAACAACAGAAAACTCAAGCCCAGCCCGGACCTAAGCCCAAATCCTTTTTTAACTCTTTAAAATCCAAACTATAAAATTTCCATTTGCTGTAATAGACGGGAGTGGTAAAAATTTTCGAGGACGAGTAAAAAATGTCACTAGCCGTCCTCGCGGACGGGCTAGATTTTGCTGATTTCCCGAAGCCTGATATATATGTATAAAATACATTTTGCAGCGATTAATGTACATATTCAATAAAATTACAAGATCTATAATAAAATAATTTTGTGAAAACATAACTTTATACTTAAAAAATATAATGTATTCAAGTAAAAAAAAGAGATGACTTCTTCACATATCATTTAGAATAAATTTAAAACTATAATTATAAATAAATATTGGTATTAATTTTATGATTTTTATAAAAAGAAAAGGAAATCTTTAGATAATTATCTTTGAAAAGATCCAGGTAGGGTATATTTATTATTTAATTTTACTTAGGCATTTTCATTCAGGTTCTGTAAAATAGCAATTAATATCATATTTACACAATGTAATATTTTGTTTATTCAAAATTATATTTCTGTTTACTATATGGTCCTATTCACTAAATATAATATTTTTATTATATTAGTTTTCCTCTTATGACTGCATGGTCATAGTGACTGCTCAATCAGGTATTGTGTTACAACTGCTTAATTAAATATATTGCTTGATAAATTAATTTTCCCTTAAGCAGTTTGTATCACAACACAACACAACACTTTCTCTATACTATATTCTTTTATATGAGAAAGTAAAAATAATAACTGTGAAATAAGTTTTACATTGAGGTTAAAAAATATATTAACCCTACACTTAACCTTCTTAATCCCAACATTACCACAAACTTGAAATGAAATTGTTAACCATAGACATCATAATCAATCACAAACTCGCTTCCTCTCTGTTGTGTTTTGACTATGACTCAATGTAAACACTTGGTGACAACACCTTTTTTGCAAATGAGGAACGCTGGGGAATCCCAGTTCAGATAATTATATTTGGAAATATTGGTTTTAGAGCAAAATTTCTTAGAGTGCAAGTTTTCAGAACTCTTCAGCCCAAATTGGCCCTAAACAAAGAATAATTGAACAAAATTTTTGTAAAGAAAAATAAACTTGCATTTTATCAGGCAGATGGGGAAGTGCACTATCCATGATCTTTCCATCTCTCTTTCAACTTTTTTTTTTCAGGAGAGGTTATAGGAGATGTTTTGCTTTTTTCTTTTCTACTTCTAATTTGGCTAAAGCGAATTTTACTGGAAAAGATGCAAGTAAAATAAGTAAAGATAATAGTAGGATATTGAGGCTGAATATTGAATTAATTTTTTTAGTTCGCTACAACAATGGTTATTGAAATCCATTGCAATAGCAAGATTTAATCAAATATTAAACAGATATGATGAAAAATACCCCCCCCCCCCCCCCAACCTTCCTATGGATTAATTGTGGATATTTGGAATTTTCTGGCCAGTTACACCACTTGAACTATTCGTGTATCAAATTGCCAGTTTCTGCCACTTTTAGAGTGGATAAATTTTACCGGACATACATGAAAAATAGCCCTTTTATACACTTTTACAAATCGGCTTCAGCCTTCTTATATAATAAAGGAATGTGTGTGTCTGTGCAGTCTGTAGTGAGAAATCTAAGCATCAAATGAACATGAGATTTGGTGCACAGGTACTGCAGGACCCAAGAAGGTGCACCTCAGCATTATTTGTTTTACTATTTTGGTTATTTTGTTTTAAAAAGTCATGATAATGGTTCAAAAGTAGCCTGATTAGCGAAATATCACTCAATCTGACAACTTTGTCTTCAACTATTTTGTTTAAGTCCCTTGTGGCTTGCTTGTGGCCGACTTGCTCAGTTATGAATTTCGTTTGTGTGTTAGGAGTTAAAGATCTTCGTACCATTCTAATGGTAAATAAATAACAGAAGGGTATGTTCAATAACTAAAAACATTTGAACGTATTGCCGAATGATCTTTGACTTTAAAGTTTCCCTTTCATGCAGATGCACAGGATCTGACAGACTTATTCCTGGCCTCCAGTGTCTACCTTTTAGGTAAATGAGATATTTCTGTATTTTATTGTTATTCTGTACATCGTTCTGTTTCAACACAAAAGGCAGTTACAGAAAACCAATTTTCTCAATGCTGAAATATAAAAAAAAAAAGAAAGATAAAACAAATATCAGTTCTATCTGCTTATTGGTTCCCAAATATTGTTTTTTCATTTATATAAAAAAAAAAATAACGATATATTTGCAAAACCGATGATCAGTATTGGATATTGGAACAGCCCTAGTTTCATTAAAGGTGTATTTCACTGAACCCCGTATGGTGTTTCATAGTATCCTGTGCTGAGGCACTACTGAATAGTTTGCATAACTTTAGATTATAATTTTCCCAACTAAACAATTTTTACCAATCCTAATTTTATGGAGCAGTTTACTGGAGGGCTTGCTGCACACCACAAATTTATGAAATGACTTAGTTGGCTCACAAATTCCAAGGTTGTTGAATTTTGTTTAAAATTGAGTTTTAATGATTTGGTTATTCTTTTCTTGGACAAAAGACTCTAATTACCAAAGCACAAATGTAGACTTTTATATGAATGTGAGTTTCTCTGCAGAGAGTCGCTTATAGACATAATAAAGAACACCAGATATTATTTCCTTGACTTCAGCTATGTTATATGCTATGTTCACATAGTTTTTGCCAGAACATTAAACATTTAATATCCGATGAATGTAGACCGTGAAATTTTGAAAGTTGTTTAATATGTATGGGAGAGAGTCTAAGTGAACAGAATAGGGGCAAAGATCCTATAGGTCTTTTTCTAACTTATGTACTTTGAAAATACAGGGGAGTCATAGGAAAAACAATGTGCTACTGATCCACATGATTTATTCATTATAGTGAATGGTCTTTAAAAAAGACGAAAAAAAAGCCTTGTGATTTTTTTTTATTTTCTTAATACATAAAAGAACATTTATCTGCCACCCAATCATTTTAATTATAACATGGCACATAATATTAACAAAATATATTTAACTGAATGTTACAAATTGTTCTTACTTCAAAAGTGAAGTTACCTTTTATTTGCCTTCTATTCAAAGCAATTAATAATATGGGTATAACTGTCTGTTTTGCTGCCAGGCAGCTAGAGAAATTTGCCGGGCAGTATGCCCACCTTGGGGGAGTACTGTATTATAAAGAAAGCTATTAAAAGAGCATATATACAGGATTCATATGGGTCAGACAAAGCCTGGAAATGTTAGATAATAAAAGAAGTCAGGGAATAATGCATACTTTCATCATAAACCTGGAAATTTTTCGTAGTAACCTGGAAATTACTTTGTGTTTTTTGTTCCTTGCCCCAATATCTGTCTCCTGAAAAAACCTTTACAATTGTGATCGTTTGTCATTGGAACAATTTGCCATGCCTACCAATAATGCCATCATCTATGTTCCACCTTCTCCAATGTCGTAGATCATTGAAAACCAATCACCTATGCAGGCTTGTGAAAATCCAGTATTGCTATCGTAATCCAATAGTAAAGAATCTTTGATAGTTTACACATAGTGATATAGCCCCGGCCACTCAACCAGTTGCTCAGGCCCTAGGGTGAGTTGGGTGGCCTGGGTCTTTCACATAGTGATATGGTGGTGCACCATGCTCATTCTTCCATGTATGCTTAAGCCCTATTCTCATTTCCAGGCGTGCAATCGCTTTATATTGTCCATTGATTGCATGCATAATATTGTATTTTAAGTTGTGATTACGCTAATTCAATGTATCCTTTTCCAAAATATGTCAAGCAGACCTGCCAAGTGTCCCAGATTTTTCGTATTTAGTACGAATTTTAGCTGTCAGTACAAAAATACAAATTTTTTGTTTAAAATTACAAATTTTAAAGATTTCAGTGAAATTTTCGTATTTTTCCCTTTATTTATGAAATTTTGCCGCTTTCTTTTCCTTTTCCAAAAATCTGTTCCTTGCTTTGCTTTGTGGTGGTTAATTAATTACAAAGAAAGAGAAATAGAAATGTTGAATGCAATGCACAAAGGAATTTCTAAACAGTTATGTCACACCCGCATCAAGACCTCCACAGTCAGCCAAAGCTGTAAGGAGATGACAGTTTTCTTATTGGCGTATTGTATTTAAAACTGAGGTTACTAGCACATATTTCACCATTAGTACTAATGCTGAAATTCGCATATGGATGCATACACTTTAAGAAAGGGTGCTAAGAATTGCACTATTTTGTAGAAAGGGCACTAAAACTTGCAATTTAAAGGTAGGAATTCTTAATGTTTATAAACAGAAAAACGTGAAAATTGACAATTAAGTTAGTCTTTTAGTCAGTGGCGGCTCGTGAGCCAGATATAGAGGGAGGCGCTCATCTATGTATTTATGTATATATATATCCCTCTGTGTATGCCAATTACGTCTTTTAGACTTCGAGTTCGTCGTTTCTCCGGCACTGATAAATTGGTTCTGGCGTTACCTCGAAACAGCTGTATACCAAATTATTATTTTACTTGCACTGATATACGTTTGCAAGTTTCTTTAAAATGAATAAGAGCCTATTGTAACCATGAAAAATTATTTGAATACATTTCTAAATAAATTTGTATCAAATTTGTAAAAATTAAATACTCTCAGTCGTATGCATGTGCAGTATTATTTTCTGATTAGCGCAAATGTTTGTACACCCAAAATGCACACAATTTCTCTCATATACACTCTATGGCTAATAGTTTTGTACCTGATCGTCCTTGTAACCCAAACAGTAACATAATTAGAGAGCGAACATCAACTAAATCTACGGCCGTTTATATGTAGAAACGGAAAAACTATTTTAATACAAGTTTAAGAATGAATTTAGAATTTACAAAAAATTCTTATGCTTTATGCTTATCTCTATTTGTCTTTAAAATGATATGAGCGAGTTCTGCCTGCTAGCAGTCACTATATATAGCAATCGGTTTCTATAGCAATAAGTAGTTAGCTCGTTGCACGGGTGCAACAAAAGTGGATCAAAGTTTAGATTGAGCAGATCGAGTGGGCCCATTGTAGAGTAGAAAATACAGTGTGAAAATTGCATCAAAATCGGAGCAAGAGTCACTAAGATAGATAAAAATATAAATATGAAAAAGAGGAGGGTCTCCCCTCTTCCACCACGGTTGTTTCATATTACATAATAACAGACGATGTTTGTGTGTCGACGTGTGTGTGTAAGATCTGTAGCGGAAAATGTAAACATCGTACGGCCTTGAAATGTCGTGCACGGATATTTCAGGAACCAAGGCGAGGCATTTTTGTAAAACCGAAATATGAAATTGAGGCTACTTAAAGTAAAAGTTACGCCCAGAGGGTTGATATAATAAGGTTGTATATCTAAGTGATTGCCACCAGCAAAATCTAAATCGCTCAATTAGAAGACGAAATAAGAAATTTGGGGGGGGGAGGGGGCTAACCGAACTGAAAGTTACGCCCAGGGAGCTGACACAATAAATATGTATATCCAGTTCACATATACAAATGGTGCCGGGACTATAGCCACCAGCGGAATCAAAATGGCTCAATTTTAAGAGCGCCGAGATGTGAAATTAGAGGAGGACTACTTAAAGTAAAAGTTACGCCCAGGGGATTGATACGAAAGATATGTATATTCAAATGGTACAAAGACTGTAGCTACTAGAAGATTCAAAATCGCTCAATTTAGGAACCGAGATGTAAAATCGTGCGGACTAGTTAAACTAAAAATTACGCTCAGGGGGGTTTGAATAAAACAATATGCGTGTCCAGACGATACGCGTATGGATTGTGCAGAGACTATAGCCACCATTAGATTCAAAATCGCTTAATTAGGAAGCGAGATGAAAAATTTTTGGACTACCTCAAGTAAAATTTACGCCTATGGAGTATCGGAGCAATATTGGTCTTCAATGAAATTAGAAGCAAAAGAAGGGGGATTGAGTAGTCGCCGCTGAAGGGGGGGGGGGGGAGATTTTAAGGAAAACAACATCAGATCAAAGAATCAAGTATCAGGTTGAAAATTGATTTTTAACGTTCTTCAACAAATATTTATAATTTTTTCAATCTTTAATGTTAAATGGCTGAAAAAGTAAGACAGCTGAGTAAATCAAGAGACCCACACCCCTCAGACAACACATTTCTGAAAGTGTCACTAAAAATATTCACGGGCATGCCACAAATACAATTCTCGTGACTTTTAAACAATTAAGAAGTCAAACGCATTGAAATTTATCACAAACAAAGCATAGAACTACCCTAAATCAGAAATGATCCCTTTTCCGAAGGACAGAACCACCCTACATCAGAAATTCCCCCCCCCCCCCCCCCCCCCGGCCGGGCGCTTATGCAGCGAAATTAAACTGAGTGCCCCAAACAATGCATTTTTCTACCAAAAACGAAGAACGGAAACCCCCAAAATACCATAAATGACCCCCACTTATTTAATTAAGTAAAAAGCACAAAATATATATCGAAACTATTTTGAATTTCTATTTTCTGTATCTAATACTACTAAACTATTTCTTCATGAACCAAAACTGAAAAAACTAGGTCAATAGGATCAATAAAATAAATCAGAATTACATAAATGCAGTAATTTATTTTCAAATATTTATTTAAACATCCAAATTTATTATTTTAAAAAGAAGCGAGAGAGAAAACACATATTTATCAAGAAAAATTCGAGGCCAAATTAGCGAAACTTAGCCAATTCGAGTCAGTAGTTCACAGCATTCGTTCCTTCTTTGGCTTCTTTGGCTGAACGATTCGATGTGAGCCGTGGTAACCGGCGCAGCTCTCATCGGATTGGAATATTGCAATGTCTGTTTTTTTAACTGAAATTTCTATTACCATTGTATTAACATACCATTCTTTCTATCAGCCAGAGGCCGATAACAGGGCGCGGCTCTCATTAAAATCCCTCGTCTTTCCCTACAATGCAGTATTTTTCCCTATAAATTTAATATACATAGTATGAAAAGAGCATAAGAGATTCTTTGAAAGTCAAAGTTTTAGTGCTGCCATCTAGTGACAATTTTATCACTTATTTCCAATAATTCGACTTTTTAGTTGAAATAAATTTCAGATAATTTCCTTAAAAATTGTAATTAACCTATATAACTAAAGGAATTTGAAGTGCTTGATCAAGGGGGGGTCCGCGCGGCCCCCTGAATAGCCGCCCCTGCTTTTAGTGCTTTTAAATAAATTATTGGGAATTTTAGCATTTAAAAAAATGAAATTGTACATTTCTGTGCTTTTAAATAATTTTAAAATTCTTAATGCTTTGAATAAAATAGCGTATTTTAGTACTCATAATGCAAATGTTAGCATTATTTTGAAAAATCACATTTAGTCATCTTTTCTCAAAAATTGTGAAATTTTGCACTCTTTCTCAAAAATCGCGAATATTAACACTTTCTCAAAAGCCTTGGAATATTAATACTCTTGCTAAACTGCACAATTATTTATTTATCTATATTTTTCTAAAGAAAAATCACTAAACTTTGTTAATTTTTAGAAAGGGATCTAAAGCTTGTGAGCTACTTAAAATTATAAATTTGTGATTTGTATAAAAGGAAAAGTGCTAAAAATCGTGATCAATAAGACAGTTCTTTCTGTTTTTAGCACATTTAATGTTTCCACGAACTTTAAATTTTTCAAATTAAATCACAAATGCTAATGCTTTTAATTAATTTGTAAATTTTGTGCTTTCAAATGAAATAGCAAATTATAGCCTTATTTAGAAAATTGTGAATTTTAGAGACTTTTCCCCAAAACTCTTGAAATTTTGTGCTCCTTCTCAAAACTTGTGAATATTGACACTCTTTTTAAAAAATTGCTTATTTTAAAGTGTTTTTTCAAAGTACTAAGTAACA
The DNA here is from genome assembly GCA_951213105.1 of Amaurobius ferox. Classification (NCBI taxonomy): domain Eukaryota; kingdom Metazoa; phylum Arthropoda; class Arachnida; order Araneae; family Amaurobiidae; genus Amaurobius; species Amaurobius ferox. Next base: position 85,764,586 of record OX578142.1, on the reverse strand, counting down.
AGTAAGTAAAATTTTAATTTTTAAATATAAAAAGTGGTGATCAAAATGTTTTCAATAATTTGGTAGGTCTTTAATTATTTGTTGTTATAAAAATATGCTAAATAGTAATTGTCCTTGTTTATATGTTTTTTGTGTTAAACCTAGAAATTTATGTATTCTTTTGGAAAAATCAGGGAATTTAGTTTCAGAAATTGAGTATGAACCCTGATAATTTTTGGTACAATATATTTGTAAAAAACTAAAAATGTACTTTATTATGGTTTTCACAGTATATGTTATGTTATACTCAAAATATTTTTTATTCATCAGAGAATGGCAAAATGTTCGAATCAAACTCCAACAACATCCAGATTTCAGTCAGTATTTTCTAGAAAGTCCTGATGAACAACCTTGGCAAGAAAGTGATTTGGTCGATAGTAATGAAACACGGATTCCTCTTGATATACTTGATACTTCAGAAGCTGAAGCTTGTTTTGAAGAGCATAAAGCTGCCTTAGAAGCTGAGGAAAGGAGAAAAGAGTAAGTCTTTCTTTATTGTACCATTGATGCTACATTTGAAAGAAACAACCTAAATTAGAAGGTGGAAATTTTATTTATCCAGAATAGCAGTTCCCAATCTTTTTCTGCAGCTCTGACACTGTAATCTGTTGACACTGTAAATTCCGTATTTTAGGGATTTTAAAATAAAATCTAATAGTTAAGTGAAGATAAAATCCCCAATATTGGCCCAATTTTAACTAAAAATTAATTTTATGTAGTATATTTGTTTTTCAGGTGACATATTTTTTTTTATCATTTAGCAATTCATAAAAGAGGCAATATTGTAGAAATCTTCATTTGCACATAATTTCCAACATGTTTCTCTTTATTGTGAATTTTATACATATTTTTTCAATTTGCATCAACTAAGATTTTTAGACCTAATTTGCATTTCAAGCATAAAAGTTATATTTTAAACATTTATTAGAAATGAAGGGTTGTTTTCCGAATAACACTTTACTAGTATAGTTTAGGCATTTAAAGTTGCAGCCATTTTAGGAAACGACAAACAGCATACAATATATGGTCAATCACAAATGCAATAAATTATGACAAATTGTTCTTCAGCTTGGAGAAATAAATAAAAAATGCATGATAGCATGATATTAGAAGTTAATAACAATGGTAAAATCTGTAAAATTGAATATCTGTAATTTCATTCCTTTAAAATTTATTGGTTTTTGTTGATTATAGAGAAAGGTAAATAGACTATTAAAATCTCTTTAAAGTTTTATTTAATGCTCTATTTACAAAAGTAACAAATCTTATATTTTAAGAAAAGATCATTTAATTATTGCATATTTATTATATGTTTTGATATTGCTTACACCAAAACGTAAACTAAACAATTAATCTTAATTTAAATCTGTTTGAAAGACATATTTTCTTCACCAAGAATGCATTTTATAATTACCTGCTGTGTTTTGTCACTTTCAAATACTTTACCTGTTACAAAGGCATATTTTCTAGTTCAAAGTATTATATTTTATCTGCTCCAAAAAGCGTATTCTGCTGCTATAAACATTAAAGATTCAGTTTCAGATGTTTTAATAGTGGCCACTAGCCACTATTAAATTACCTATACAAATTGAGCTACAGCTGCAAAACTCGGCATGTATGTATCATTTGAAGAGATATGCAAATAATTAGAATTTGGGAGCAAAAAACGTTTTACTAAGAAATGGTGTCAACAAGAGGACTTTTTAGGAAGTGGTAAATCTTTCTAGGACAGCTATACAAGCCTATACTTTGTGCGGCATATAGTCAATGAAGTTGCTTATGTCTCTCTATGGAAGATTCTGCCACAAATATTGTAACTGGTCAGTTAATTCAGTGATATTCTGAAAAGGCTGCAATCCCAGAATGTCACAGACATGTTCTATTGGTGATAGGTCTTGGAACCTGGATGGCTATGGGAGGGTATTAAATCCTGGAAGATATTGTTGAGAAAATCATGCAGTATGTGGTCGAGTGTTGTCTTGTTGATACATGGAATCTGGATAGAGCAATCGGCTGCAGAATATCATCAGCATACAAGCAAGCTGTTAGATTGGCTTGCAGGATAACTAGAGGAAAACGACTGTCGCACGAGATGGTTCCCCAGACTGTCACACCACATGTGGTGGCTGTGTGCCACTCAACAACAAGTGTTGTTGAAACCCAGACCGTCCATCCTACCAGAAAGGTGTAAGGTAACTGTTTAGACGGTCGGGAAGTGCCATCCAATTTAGCCCGGAACCCAGTGGGGGAGGCATCCACAGGGACCGTACCCTCCTTCCCCTACCACCAACCTCTCGGAAGGACTTTCGGACCCACATGTTTAACGTGATCGTACTCCGCATGAACACGGCGGCAGTTTTGGCAGTGGCTGGAATCGAACTCGGGCCTACCGAGTGCAACTCCAGCGCGCTAACCAATGGGCTACCGCGCCCCCTCAACAACAAATGTGGAATTATTAAGTCCTCCTCCACACAGGTATGCTGTGGTCATCAGCACTGAGAGAGAAGTAGGATTCATTGCTAAAGACAACATACCTCCAATTGGACACTGCCCAGGCTGACCAAACTCGGCACCAATCCAGATGGCTCTGTGTATGTTGAGGAATCAGTGATAAGCACCTTAATGAATGTCGACACCTATTCCCATCTTCTGCCAGTCACCTCCGAATAGAATCCCTCGATACAGGATGTATGGAGGATGGTAAATGCCTTCGAATGACTGATAGCGACGCTATTGGTGTGGTTGTGGCTCCTCTCGTGTTTGCATGATCCTCTCTAGCAGTTGTCTGTTTGGGGTGTACTAAGCCTCTGCAACAGTTACATGTGTGACTTCCAGAGTTGCTGGATTTTAGCCAGGCTAACAAAAGCCGGCCAGCTTTTTTTGGTTTTAACCGCTTAACAAAAGCCGGCTTTTATTAAAAAAAGGTGGTTTACAGTGGTGGTTACAATTGACATTAAATTTGCATTACTTTATCTTTGATGCACTCCTGAATGTTTATAAACTTCTATTAAATATTACCAAGTACACAAGATTTTACGATCACTAGAAAAACGCTATGAAGGTAATATGTCTAAAAGAAAAAATATATATACATTGAAGAGAATGCATTAAATTAGACACCAAGATGGTGTTTTGAAAGCCTCTGTTACATAATGCATAGCTCTACATTACATATACTACACATTTTAAAGACTATAATTAATTAAACAGACCACACATCAAAAAGGAAAAAAATCAATTTTACTTCAAAAAGGAAAAGCATTTTTTTTACGCACTGCTAACAAGAGAGAGCAATAAAAAAAGGTTAAAAATTGTTCTCAAATTAGAACTTGTTAAAATAAATTTTTGAAAAGCTTGGTTTTATTCAAAAGAGTAGTTCAAGTATATGTTATTCCCAATACTGTTTTCAATAGTGATAAATAGTGTTTTTTATTAAATGACTATGCATGATTTTAAATATTTATAAGTAAAAATAAGACTCTTACGTATCCTTAAAATTAGTTAACTATTTAAGATATATCACTAAGCAACTGTTGTCCTAAAATAAAATATTTCATTATTTAAAGCAAAGTATGTTCAAGACCAATGTAAACCAAGTACAGCAGTTGGTATGCCTTTTTAAAATTTAGCTAGCTTTTTTGCACTAGCAGGTATTCCAATATTAATGTTGTCATTATTGAGAAATAAAGTTATTTATTAAATTCTGACCCAATAAAATGCCTTTAAAATTAGTTAAAGAACACTTAAAAATGTGTAATTTAAAATTAAAATCCTTCACGCTTTTTTACAAAAAAAAAAAAGCCAATTTTGGCCAAAAAAAGCCAGTTTTGGCCAAAAAAAAGCCGGTTAAAACCAATATAAGCCACTGGCATGGCTTTTATTAATTTTAACCGGCTTTTTTGCAACCCTGGTGACTTCTCTGATCCACTGTTGCTAACACCAAGCAACTACTATATCACTCTGACCAAGATGGTAACCTATACATGTGTTGGACCAACCAGCTTCCTTAGGCCAATGATGCAACCTCTCTCTAAATCTGACAATTGTTCATAGTGCCTTTGAGTCCATCTCAAAGGCATCTTTATATACAACCGGCAGTATTAAAGCTAAAAATCCAATTCCAATTACCTATGGGAGTGAAAACATTGGTCGTTTTAAATGTTGCATGATGCACCCATAGGCGGCGAGTTTTCAAAATCTCAGGGAGGAGGGCACAATCCGATAAAGTTATACAAAAGATTCACAAAGTTGATAAAGATATAACACCTTACAAGACCTCCTTGAAAAAAGCAAGCATATGTCAGTTAGATGACTACAATTGTTTTGAGGGCATTATAAGCCCTACGTGAGGCCAAAAGAACAGTATGCTCCCTTAACAACCGCCAAGAGTGAACTGACTGCCCAATGAATGTCAGTAGTGGTTGTTAAGCGTGCATACTATTATTTTGGCCTGAAAAAGGGGGCTAATAATATCATTGAAGCAACTGTACTCACCTAACTGACATATATATATATGCTTTCCTCAAGAAAGTTTTGTAACTTATTGTCTTACAAACATCAGTTTTGGGGTGGGATAACCGAGTGGTTAAGTCACGGGGATTGTACGCGGAGGACCCAAGTTCGATTTCCGGCTTTGTCTAAACTGTGCCCATGTACGAGCACGTTAAATTTGTAGGTTTGAAAGTCCTTCCGAGCTGTTGGTAGCAAGGGAAAGAGGGTCGGTCCCTGTGGATGTCGCCCCCACTGGGTTCCAGTCTAAATTAGATGGCACTGTTCCAGTGGTCTAAACAGATATCTTACACCTTCGGGTAGGTCGAACAGGCTGGGTCAAAAGAAAGGAATCAGCAGTTTTATTTATTGTATGATAAATATTTTCAATATTTTTAGGCATGCCCCACTCTAGTTTACCACTTATAAAACTGGAGCTCTTTGACTCCTTAACTCACTCCCTTTTTGACACATAGGTGTCAAAAAGGGAGTGAGTTAAGGAGTTTTCAAAATCTTAGGGGAGGGGGGGGGGGAAATAAAATTATACAAAAGATTCACAAAGTCGATAACGATATAACAACTTACACAAAACCTCCTTGAAGAAAGCAAGCATATGTCAGTTAGGTGACTACAATTGTTTCAAGGGCATTTTAAGCTCCTACTTCATGCCAAAAGAACAGTATGCGCCCTTAACAACCGCCAAGAACGAACTGTCCAACGAACGGCAGTAGTGGTTATTAAGAGCGCATACTGTTATTTTTTCAGAAAAAGAGGGATTATAATGCCATCGAAGCAACTGTAGTCACCTAACTGACATATGTATGCTTTCCTCAAGGATGTTTTGCAAGTTATTGTCTTACAAGCAGCAATTTTGGAGTGAGATAACCAAATAGTTAAGTCACGGGGATTGTACTCGGAGGACCCGAGTTGGATTTCCGGCTTTGCCTAAACTGTCCCCGTGTACAAGCACGTTAAATTTGTGCGTTTGAAAGTCCTTCCGAGCCATTGGTAGCAAAGGAAGGAGGGTCGGTCCCTGTGGATGTCGCCCCACTGGGTTCCGGTCTAAATTAGATGGCATCGTCCCGACGGTCTAAACAGATATCTTACACCTTCGGTTAGGTCGGACGGGCTGGGTCGAAAGAGAGATATCAGCAGTTTTATTTATTGTACGATAAATATTTTTAATCTTTTTAGGCCTGCGCCATTCTAGTTTACCACTTGTAAAACTTGAGCTCTTTGACTCCTGAACTCACCCCCCTTCTTGGCGTACCAGATGCCATCGTTTACGCATTGCATTTTCTCCTTTCGACGGGCAATTAGGGCATGAAAGTGAAGTGGGGGTCTACAAGGCTAGTGCCTTGTAATGTTGCCATCAATAGAGGTAAAGCTTGTAGTCCCCCTAGCAAGAATCCGTCACGTTATGCTCTCCAGCACATTGTTGATTCCAAGCACCAGATCCAGATATGGTTGGTGGGATCTCTAGAAATTTCCCAGTGGGTGGGGCCATTGCATTTAATTTTTTCCTTAATGTGTATATTTTCCGTAAAGCTAAAGGGGCGATCGTGCCCCGGTTTTCCTGTGCCAGTATCAGAGCTAATATCCAGGTCTGCCCCACACCTGCTGAGGGTAAAAAATAATAAAGTTGCAAAAGAATAAAATAAAAAACTGTAGTTATGATATGTAACGAAACCTTAAGTTTTGTCACATATAAATATACATGAATCTGGATGTCCATACCATCATGTGAGTAAGATATGTAAAAACAAGTTTCATTAAGAAAACATAAACGTGTAAATGAGGGGCATGGAACATCAACATGACTAGCTACACTTTTTGCCAAACTGGGAGTTTTCCATCAAATAATACCTAACTGTATACAGCAATTTCTGGAAAAATCTCATTTTTTTAAAATTATTGCATTGTCATATTCCACCAATCCCTTTAGACGAAAGATATAATATAGTAATGTTATTTAATTCAAAAACACCTATCAGTACAATTTTATAGAATGCGATGCCATTATAACATAAACAGAGTTTCCCAAAACATTGACCTCAGCTTTTATTTCTTTATATATTGATCTTAGACATACATAATAAATTAAAATGTTGCGTGAAAAAGGTACAGAATTTTATGAAATTAATAAAAATTTTCAGGGAATTAAATTTGAAGAAATACAAAATTTAAATTTTTATACGGCCCACATACAAAAACATTTCCAATGAGTAAAATATTTCCCATACACTGATAAGGTGATATACAAAATTTCAGCATTTTATCATAAAAAGTTCCAGAGATATGTTTAAACAAAGCTGGTGAGGGATTAATCACAAATTAAAATGTAAATGTTTACAGAAAGAGTGCAAATGACGCAATGCAGAAATGCATCATAGACAAATAATATCTGCCTCTTATCTTTAATAGATCTTTGGCATGGATGGGTATGTTCAATACTTTGGCATGGATATTTCCAATATTTTTAGGCATGCCCCACTCTAGTTTACCACTTATAAAACTTGAGCTCTTTGACTCATTAACTCACTCCCTTTTTGACACATAGGTGTCAAAAAGGGAGTGAGTTAAGGAGTTTTCAAAATCTTAGGGGAGGGGAAATAAAATTATACAAAAGATTCACAAAGTCGATAAAGATATAACAACTTACACAAAACCTCCTTGAAGAAGGCAAGCATATGTCAGTTAGGTGACTACAATTGTTTAGAGGGCATTATAAATCCCTACTTCATGCCAAAAGAACAGTATACGCCCTTAACAATCGCCAAAAACGAACTGCCAACGAAGGCAGTAGTGGTTGTTAAGTGCGCATACTGTTATTTTGGCATGAAAATGTGGGCTTATAATGTCATCAAAGCAAGTGTAGTCACCTAACTGATATATATATATGCTTTCCTCAAAGAAGTTTCGTAAGTTACTGTCTTACAAGCAGCAGTTTTGGAGTGGGATAACTGAGTTGTTAAGTCACGGGGATTATACCCGGAGGACCCGAGTTCGATTTCCAGCTTTGCCTAAACTGTCCCCGTGTAGGAGCACTGTGGATGTCGCCCCCACTACATTCCAGTCTAAATTAGATGGCACTGTCCCGGCGGTCTTAACAGATATCCTACACCTTCTGGTAGGATATCTTTTAAGACCACCTACAGTTGTGTTGTGTTTCGGGTAGGTCGGACGGGCTGGGTCAAAAGAAAGAAATCAGCAGTTTTATTTATTGTACGATAAATATTCTTAATCTTTTTGGGCCTGCACTACTCTAGTTTACTACTTATAAAACTTGAGCTCTTCGACTCCTGAACTCACCCCCTTCTTGACGTTCCTAGATGCCATCATCTACGCATTGCATTTTCTCCCTTCAAGGAGCAATTAGAGGTTGAAAGTGAAGGTGTGTGTGTGGGGAGGTTGTCTAGAAGGCTAATGCCTTGTAGCGTTGCCACCGATTGAGGTAAAGCTTGTAGTCCCCCTAGCAAGAATCCATCACGTTATGCTCTTCAACATATTGTTGATTCCCCACACCAGACCAAGATATTGTCAGTGGGATCTCTATTGAGATTTCCCAGTGGGTCGGGGCCATTGCATTCAATTTTTCTTTAATATGTATCATGGGCCGGCCTAAAGGGGCGATCATGTCACGTTTTTCCTGGGCCAATCTCGGAGCTAGTATCCGGGCCTGCTTCACACCCGCCGAGGGTTAAAAATTATGAAGTTGCAAAACAATAAAATCAAAAACTGTAGTTATGATATGTAATGAAACCTTAAGATTTCATTACATATAAATTTTCATGAATCTGGATGTCCATGCCATCATGTCATGAAGATGTGTAAAAATAAGTTTCATTAAAACATAAATGTGGAAATGAAGGACTTAAAACACCAACATGACTATCGACACTTTTTTGCCAAACAGGGAGTTTTCCATCAAATAACACCTAACTGTATACAGCAATTTCTGGAAAAATCCCATTTTTATTTAAATTATAGCATTATTATATTTCACCAATCCCTTTAAATGAAAGATCTAATATAGTTATACTATTTAATTCAAAAACATCTATCGGTACAATTTCATAGAATGCAATGCGCAAAGCCATTATAACATATATACTTACCAGTGTTGCACTTAATCAAAATCTGCATGTTTAATATAATATGCAGGTCTTTCAGCAGTTTGGGGATTTCTCGTGCAAATTAAATTTATCTATGAGAAATAAGTATATTTATATTTAATTACAAATTGAAATATAAACTTTACTAATAACACAACAATATTACGTTATTTTTTCATCACAAACCGAAGTGAAACTTATTAAAAGAACCAAAACATCACGCTGCCTTCAACACCACAAACCTTCATCACACTGCCTTCCACGCCACAAACATCACTCATCTGAGACCACATCAGTTGAACATATACCAAGTCCTACGAAACGCAACCATTTTTCCAGAAGGTTCTTACGAATCCGATATTTTCTATTTTTTCATAATTTATAATTCTAGCTTTCTGGTCTCAAATGACTTGCTGCTGTTAGCTGTCGAACGTCCGGCGCTCACTAGGAATAGAGCTACCCGCGGGGTTTGCAGATTCAAACGGAATGGATGCCACCTGTAAAGACGGCAATGGTATGTAGAATCGAGGAGTAATTGCAGATAAGACCTTTTTAGGTAGACAAAATAAGTCATCTGTACTTCGTGGTTATCATTTATAGTTATTACTGGAGGGAAACAGCTATTTTTTGGAAATGTAATCCCATGGCTGTAAATATTCTGTTTCTCTTTGAATTAGGTGGTCAATCAAAAAAGTTCTGGCAACCAGGTGTTTTTGTCATTAGCATAAACATCTTTCCTGGGAGTAAAGAGGAGCTTGGTTTGTGTGCAAGATAGTTTACAGCGCTATGATAAGGAAGATGTGAACAAGACTGAACTGAAATGTGACATTTGTGTTGATAGGATTTTCTTTCAATTATTTTTATGTTTAAAAAATTTCATTTTCTGGTATTTAGTAAAATATGAAGTTAGGAAAAAATCTTGAAATTTCCCAGAGGGGGCAGAGCCCCCTCTGGAAAAGTTCAGCGGGGGCTCGTGCCCATGTGCCCCCTGTAGTCGGCGCCTATGGATGCACCGACTGTTCTTATGCGCATTGCATGAGCCCTATAACATCATTAGCACTGACAGTTTGATCATTTACATGTCGAGTTTCATGTCTGTAGCTCAATTTTTTATGGGTGCATATATTTTTTTGCAGTGGAGTATATATCATTTCTTAACTTGACTACTGAAATCTTCATCAACTGGTTGGCGTCTCTGATTAATTTTTTTATAAAAATGAAATTTTTGCACTTAAAAACTTATACAATGTGGTAAAAATCTTGATCTAAACACATGAGCTGAACTGTACTTAGCATGTAATAATGCATGGAATTTTACTACATTTCCAAATGTTATAATATCTGTTGCATTGTGATTGATTATATGGAGGGGGATAAAATGTATATTGAAAAATGAACCATTTAATGTAAAAAAATATTTTTAACATGATTTAAAAACATGGTGGGAAACATTTAGTTATTTAAGGAAGTGTGGATAAAAATATATACAGTTTATAGTAGAAGTTCCAAAAAACAGGTTAACAATGTTATCAATTCAAATTAAGAAAGACAGCTATGGTCAAGAAGGAAAAGTAAATTGCAATTGTCAATGTATTAAATACAAGAATACAACAATATAGGAAAAAATTTGCTAACCTAAAGGGAAACAAATATGTTTGTTCCATATAGGTTTTATTGTATGTTTTATGTTCTGATAAAAGTTTAGAATACTTCTAATTAATGAATTTATTGTATTAAGGTAAAAGAAACACAAATTATTCTTTTAACTATCTATGCTTGGTAAAAACGAGAAATATTTCTCAAAACTGTATAAGTTAGGGCCTAACACACTTCTTTTCTATAGGCAGAGACCGAACATATTTTTCAAAAACATAATTGCAATTTAGAAAAAAGTATGCAACATGTAGTTCTTTATATATTTTAATGAAATTTAAGTTATTGGCAACTTTCTTATCATAAGCAAGATGCCAACATGCTAAACTAGTGTTATTAATCCCTATATATCCCCAAAATGAATCTTTCCACTGGGCAAACCGATTCCAGTGACATAATTTTTTTTGTCATTAATTTTTCGATGTTGGGGACCCCGTTGTAGCTGCCCTGAATATTACATTCGATGTAGCTGCCCCGAATTCTACATTAGGCAGGCCTTGTCTATAGGTTAACTTAGTATGCCTGTTATAGAATAAGTTATACATGACCAGGATTACCTTTGGGATGTAAATAAGGAGGGAGATTGGAAAGGTTACTCCTTGCAAAAACTGAAGAATTTCAGCCAAATATGATATTACATCATGATATTATAATGATGCATTTTTAAGTTTAATTTTAGACAATAATCCCTCTTCCCAAATGGCTGTTCTTGCTGTGCCACTGGCTACCGACTTTTATTTTCTGATTTAATTTGATTTTTTATTTATTTACTTAATTATTTTCTGCTTTTTTTTTTTTTTTTTTCAACATTTATAGTTCTACCATGTTTATTCCAGTTTCATATATTAGTACAATAAAAGAATAGTCAATCAAATTAAATTATTTATTTTACTTTATTATTTTCTGCTTTTTTTTTCAACATTTATAGTTCTACCATGTTTATTTCAGTTTCATATATTAGCACAATAAAAAAATAGCCAATCAATTAAAACTTTTAAGTCATTGAAATAAGATAATTAAACTGATAATAAATGATTTTAAAATCATTGAAGATGTCTGCAAAATTTTCATTAATTTGACAATATAAATACATATATATAAAATTTGTAAAAGTGTAGAGATTGAAGTTTCTAATGAAAAATTACAGTTTCACAATAAAATACACAAATTAAAAAATGTACAACAAATGTTCAAAACTATATCTCGCATATTAAAAGAAGATGTCTGTCTGTAGTGGGAAATATAAAATTTGGACAGTGATTAAATTTGGTACATAGGTACTTCAAGACCCGGGACAATACGGCTCGACAAGATTTTTTAAAAATTTGAATTAGTGTTATAGTTATTTTATGTTGAAGTAAGATTTTAAGCAATATTCACACAAATCAGTTTCTTAACGATCGAAAATATCAAAGTTTCCATTTCAACATCATTGGAAAGATTGAAGAACATTCTTTCTAATAATGTGTCAAACAAATCCACAGAACAATTTCTTCATATTAATTAATTTATTTATTTTTAAATATACCGGAATTGTCTGATTCCTATTTCATCCCATCCGAAAATGGAAAATTAGCATAATTCTATACTTTTGCATAAATATGGGCATATATCTTCGTATTCTAACAAAAACAATTCTGTTAATTACTCCATTTTGGAATTTTCTGTGGTTTTTTTTAAATTCTATATTCCGTTAATGAAGTGAGTGAAGTTCTCTCATTCCTGATTGCCATTCAATGGGCCAGGTTTTACTATGAGGAGAAGTTGTTGTGCACATATGTGGGGATTCTGCTTCAAAACAGGCAATTTGTTAATTGAGTGGTGTTATCTGTAAATGTATTTAATTAGTGGGCATTTATTTAGGATCCGGACAATGAAAGTAATTTGTTTTAGTCTGTTAACATTTTTCTTTTACAAATCTGAAATTTGTAAAAGAAAATAAATTAGAAAATAACACAAAATAAACCAGAAATACCATTTTTTTAATTTTAAATGTAGCTTTTAAAATACTACTCATTATTATCAGAATTGCATACATTGTTTTTATTTAGCTTTTCCTTTTAATTGTTCAAAAATTCTCATTTTTAGGATGCGCCAACAATTTAAAGAACTCCTGGAAGAAACTGGTTATGTTACTCCTGGAAAGCCTTTATCTGAAGTTCAAGTTTTATTCATGGGGAGAGAGTGTTATGAATCTTTATCTGAACCAGATTTGTTAGAAATTTATGATGACCACCAGAAAGAAATTACAGAGAAAGCAAAACAGAATTTTCAAGAACTGTTACTTGAAAATGCTGAAATATTCTATCATAGTGTTGGCCCTGGAAGTGTTATAACTCAAGAAGATATTAATAAAATTACTGAAAAACTACAGGAAGATTTAAGGTTTGTCCTCATCTAATTCATTTGTTTTACTTTATGTAATCTGTGCTCAAATAAAAAGTAGAATTAAGTTATATATTAATTGAATAATCTAAAATTATTTGTCTCATTGTAATTTGAATTTATTATTGTTAGACATCTAATCACTTATAATTTAGTAATTCTATCATTTTATCAGGATTTTCTTTATTAAAGTTGTGGTTGGTGTCGAAAACCCAGACCGTCCGACTCGTCCTAGGACATGAGCAGCCATTTGGACGGCCGGGGAGTTGTGGTTGGTGTTCCCCAGACCCCTCGATCTAGACCCAGACCACTCGACTGGGTCTAGAGTTACAGCTACTGTAAACCCAAGGGTTTACTTGTAGTTTGACTTGGGTTTACTTGTAGTTGACTTGGGTTTACAGCTACTGTAAACCCAAGTCAACTGGTTTACAGTAGCTGTTTGTGTGGCCGGAGGGAGTTGTGTAATAGTTAATAAGCTTGGTATAAAGATTTGCTTGAGCTTGGTCTATAGTTAATTTCATCATACGTTGCATGGCTTTACAGTAGCAAGTTAAGAGTTTAAATAGGTTTATTGTGTGTTTGTCACATATGCGTGTATGATTTGGCATAGATTGTATATTTGAAAATGATGAATTAGGGTATAGAATGATTTACTACTACCTACTTCTTGGCATCGCAGTCTTTTTAGAACTTGAGCCTGCTTTAAAACAGTCATCCATTCTTCATTGTTCTGAGCATTGTTCCTCCAGTTCTTAATTTTCATTTTCGCAAGATCATTTTCTTTATCATCATGCCATCTTCTTAGCCGTCCACATGGTCTAGAACTTCTAGGTCTAGAAATGAAGACTTATTTAGTAGTTCTGTTGTCACCCATTCTTTGAATGTTCCTCAACCACCTTAGTTTTCTAATTTTTATTTCAGTAATGATATCAACATCATTAAAAATTTTCCATTATTTTTTTTGTTATATCATCATTTCTTTTTTTGTTCTCTCCATAATCCATTTTCGTTTATTGGGCCAAAAGTTTTACTTAGCACCTTTTGTCTGCAAATAAGTAATCAGTTTTGATATTTCTGGACTAGGGTACAAAATAAGCGGTATAACATGACGACGGAAAATTTGTTTTGAAATGTAAAAATTAATTCACATTGCATTTTGCGACGTAATTTTAAAAATTCTGATAAATGATTCACAACAGTAAAAAATAATCTTTCCTAAAATGTGCATCGCTCTTTACTACAAGCGTCCTTCTTTGAAACTTAAAATTCCTACATGGTGATTAACGAAATCCTGACTACCGGTCAAACTCTATGATAGCCTAGAATGACTCTTTTCCCTTAAACAATCTCTCTTGTGGAGTTAGCCGATCATAATTTATTGCATTTGCAGCCAAGAATGAGTGAAATCCGCATTTCTATCTTCTCTAATCACCAATGTGTTTTGAGGCATACCCCAGTGCAGTGTCTTTGCCATGCTTTATTTTAGTCCCCTGTAAATGATGCAAAAAGTTGAATCAATAAATTGAACTGTCAACTTATTGTGTGTATTTGCATTGTGTAAAATGGAAGTTGAACTGTGAAATTCTTGTCAAAAACCCAGACCACCCGACTCGCCCTAGGGCACGAGCAGCAATTTGTTACATATTTAATTAATTCTTGTCGTAAAATTATATCAATTTTAGAAGGGTTCCCTAAAGTGAATGCACAAACAGAATTAAAATTACTGGCTAAAATAAAAATGGTGCCCGAAATTCACCTCCGCTATTTTCGGCTTGTGAATAAGAATGAAATTTTTTGGCTAAATATTCATTATAACATATTTTTCATTATGATAAATTTAAGAATTTTTATTCATGAAAGAGTTTCGGTAATACACTGCGACCCGGGACCAATGCGAGGTAAGTTAAATCTGGGCACCCGATATGCATAAAGGGTATTAACCTTGAGGGTGAGAGAATGCTTTTCCGAGCAATTAAAAAAATAAAATTTCATCAAAAGGATAAAGAATTTACTTGTTATGAAATAAGCATATTGAGGAAATTTTAAAATTAAATAGTTGCTAAGTTTATAATGTCTAATAATATAACTGGAAAAAAAGACCAAAATAAAGTGTTGTTGGGGGGGTAAATGAATTTTTTTTATGATATCTTAGAAAACAAATATTATATGAAACACCTGGAAAGACATATAATGAAAATCATTGGTAAGATTTAAAACAAAATAGAATTTTACACTTTATTCTTCTCGCACTTGCATATTTCTCTTTATTTGCAAACCAGTTAAAAACTCTAACATAGTTGTGAACTGCTAGTTAAAATGTCAAAACTGCTACACAAATGAAATTTTGATAAATAATTTGCTACTAAAAATATTTCCTTATTTTGCACCCTGCTCTAGACTAATGTTCAGGTTCCACAGCTGTGCATAAGTACAGATTTGAGAATTACTTTATATAACTGAATTTTATTTTTGAGCAAGATCAAACTAGATTTTAGTTAGTGGTTGAATATAATAATAGCTCTTGTTTGCTGCAGACATTTTGTTAGTAATTTCAACTGAAACATAATTATTTTCTATTTTTACTGAGCCTATATAAGGGAACTATTATATGCTTTCAAACTTTTCTTCACCAACTGTAATATATTAACTATTAACATGCTTTTGTCTTTCTGTGACAACAATCAAATATTTTGTTTTAGTTTCATTTGTTTTAAGTCCCATTTTCTCTGCCTCCTCAATTTTCCTATAACCCTCTTTAAGGCTTCTTTCATTCCTTCCAATACAGTTCACATTGTCTGCATACTCTAACATGAATGTTCCACCTCTATTTTTAATTACATTTCTCATAATCTTTTCGGGGCATAAATTAAAAAGCATTGTTGATAGTTGATCTCCTTGTCATAAGCCTCTAGTAACTTAGATATAAGTTCACCTTGTATCTGTACCTTACAAATAGTGTTAGTTGCATTTTTACTAGTCTAATCAATTTGGGAGGATTTGAAATTTCCCCATAACTTTAACAATCTTAACTCTGTTAACTTAGGCTTGTTTAAACCCCATAAACAAATGATGCAGACTAATATTAAAATGATAACATTTTCTCATAATAGTTTGCACATCAAAAATCTGATCAGTAGTTGATCCACCCCCACCTAAAGCCACATTGATAATTTCCCAGGATTCTTCAATGAATAGCTGTAGTCAAGAAGCCAGAATTCTATATATATCACTGCTAGCATTGATATTCCTTTATAATTCTGGCAATTTATCATTTTTCTTGCGGATGGGACAAATAATAACAGTATCCCATTCAGTAGGGTGTGAGATGATTATCATGTTGTTATCAGTAGAAAAAGGAGTCATACTTAGGTTGGAATGGTGCCTGTAGATGAATTTTGCAACAATACAATGCATATTCACATTTTATGTGTGGATTGCCTACCATGCTAACCAAGCATATGCATGCTGCAGATTTCATAGATGGTTCAGTGACTATCCTTATGAATGATTTGTCAAAAATTTTTATATATTTTTAGAGCTTGTGCTGGTGCTTGGTCATCTTGAGTGCTTATCATCTTGAACCAACATTTGACTGCACTTGAATCATTAGTGCGACTGAAAACACTGTGTACAATCAATCTAGAGCTTGATCATCAAAAGTTTTAAAAAGTATTTCAAGTGTCTCATTGCCGATTTCCCTAATTTACATATTACTTGATTTTGTCAACCATTTTGGAATCATAAAAAAAACCTGAAACACATGGTCCCAAAATCATGGGTTCAGATGTACACAACGTGGCACTTGGCTAGACTTGCGGTCAGTGACCTTTACCAACATACTTGCCTACTTTTCAAAGTTGCAGATTAATTGGTTCCAGTCTGGGCAACTGTTCAGTAGCACCATATCTTTATATATATCTTGTTTAAATTTCTTTTTATATCTTATTAAATTTTCTGTTTATTTCTATTAATTCCAAGGTTCATCTAAAATTTGCTTTCTTTTAATATATATTTTAAACATATTTAATATATTCATTGCACCTAGTTTTATCATCAAATATTGCTTCGACTCATGAATTTCTTTACCGTGCTAAGTTTGTTAAGAAGCATTTGTTGCTGAAACAAAACACTATTCCAGAATATTTTTTGTTTTTTGGAAAATATTCATACAATGCATATAACCTCGTCAGACAGCACAAGTTGAATGCAAGCTATAGGTAGCACATTTTGGTTTTAAAATGTGGTCTATTTTTAAGGTTTTGATTTCAAAGTTTTTGGAAATATTGAAAAGCTGTTGCTGGTTTTTGTTCGACTGATGAATGAATACATTTTTCAAAAGTGCCAGATGTTATGAAAATCCTTAATTCTTATTCGTATGCTTACTCCTGAGTTTGCTCCATCTGAATAATGTATCAATCATTCTCCACTTAATCCCATCAAATTATTTATCTATTAATTCTAAAATAGTTTTAATGTTTTTAGTAAGACATCATGGATTGTTTTTGATTTTGGCCTTTCAGTTCTGTCATATCCACAAATAAAGTTAGTAAAGTTTGTTGGCTTATTCCAGGGGCAGGGAACCTTTTATGTTTGAAGGTTACACTGAAGTAAACTACCCTCCAATAAAACTGTGATCAATCATAATATATAAGGAGATTATTAAGAAAAATGGATTTTTATTCAAAATTTGTAGTCTTCGAGAAGGCTGCAGATTCCCCATCCTTGGCCTATACCTTTAAAAATATAGCCAATACAGATGTGATAGAGGTGGTGAATGCTTCTTTGGTAATTATGCAAAGTTTTGAATATTTTTCTGTATTTCTTTTGTCAATGACTTGAACAATAGACCTACCTATCTTTTACTACAATTTTGTGAATTTTAATGGCAAGTTTGTGTGCTTTTGATTTAAAGTGCCTTTCACTTTTTTCCTTAAATTGGCCTGATGGATGATTTTATTTTTACCCAATTATTCCTTAACACTAGAATGACGGAAGTGGTCATTTTGACCGCATAACTACGAGAAACTATCTTCCAAAATGGCTAATCCCAGCCCATTGAAATTTTATGACTTTTCTTATTTTCTTAAAGTTATTGAAAACACAGAAGAAAATTATTCTAGGTTTTATAATAAAAGAACAAATCAACGATCTGTCGTTCTAGGTGGTTCAAAATATCCGTTGTTCTAGTGTTAAAGCAATTTTGCAAAGTTTCTGAAATATGAAGCCTTTTCATCTTGTTTGTAACTAATGAATGAATTCCTGCACAATATAAACATCCAAGCTTTTTATCTTTTATAAATAGACCATATTTAAAAGGCTTTGCATTGGATTTGATTCCAACAATCAGGAAGCATTTTTGCTACCAACATTTGATATTGCATTCATGTGCACTAATACATAAGAAATGTTACTCATTAGGTGCATATTTCAGGTATAAAACATTAGATCGCCTGGATCAAGATCGCATGTTGATGCTATTGCGGCACTTGGGATTTGTTCATGGCCCAATACGGGAACATTGTCCAGCATCTATGAAATGTATGGATACATTGGTTGAAAAAGCTATTGCTCAAAAAGCTCACAGGTAATCTTTTCTTTCTTGTATATTCTTTATTAGTATAAAAATGTGATGTTAACTTAGAAAATTGATTTTGCTACATAATATTTAATTTTTTCTAGACCATCATCATGGCAGAGGAATAGTCATTGGCTTTTAGATACAGAAAATAATCAACTTAATTTAGTGCTCTTAGGTTCTGGAGGCTTAGCAGATGAACTAGCCGGCATAATTAAGGTATGTGTTTTGGAGGATATATTTTGATTCCAAATAATTTTGTTTCTGCTTATTTCAGTTGATTTATTATATCATTATTTATAATAGTTTAAACATTTTAATGGGGTTTTTTAATTTACATACTGACTTTCACACAGATTTATTTATGATTATAAAATTATGTATAAAATCTTAAGTTCATTATCTCAGGTATTTTGATATACTTGCTTCTGAAAATTGTACAGGAATTGGGATACATAATACAAAAGCTCAAAGTGAAATAAAATTATTAATGCAACAGCATTAAAGATGTACATTTTCTGGCCTCTGATGTATTTCATGTTGGTACTATAGTGTTCTTAGCTTACAGGTAAGTGCTCTTGAGCATCTTTCTCAGCATCTTGCTGAAGATTGCTCATTGCACTTTATTATTTAACTCTTTGATCAAAAGGTGCAACATGATATTTTTTTTTCTGGGAACATAAAAGTTGTTTGTAACAATAGTATGGAATTGAATCATCTCAGTTTTCCAAATCATCATTTATTGAACCATGATAGTATATGTTATGGTAAAAAGTCAATATTTCATTTTTCTTGCTTTCTTGTTCAGTTGGCATTGTATAATCAGGTTAGTACTGGGTAGTCACTTTGAAACCCCTTTGTGATGCTAAAGGCCTGTGTAAGCAAGGAGTATTTTCTTTATCTCCACTGGCTTTGAACTTCTGTCTTTACCAGATAATGCTAGACTGCTTTTAATATTTGTTTGAACTCATCTTTGTCCTAATGTATTTCTGTTTTTACAAAATATAATCATTTTTGAAGTTCACTTTAGAAGTTAGCTAATCAGACAACTGATTCTGATAATACTAAGGAATGAATTTTTTTACAACCTTCCAGTTTATATTTTTGTAGAGCTCTAACTGTCAGTGTAGCACAGCCAGTTTGGTTACTTTTTTTTTTGTTATCCGATGTCAATGAAACATAGTTTGAGCATTCATATGTATAAGACCAGCACTCAGCCAGATCTGATTATAATAAGAACTATGCAACTGCCTAAGAATAGAATACAAGATAGAACACTTAAAATTCCCAAATTTTATTTGAAAAATCCACTGAAATATCATTAGATGCATTTAAATATTATATAATGCAGAGATGTTGCACCTGCGCCAAATATAGTGCCCGGATACAAACTACGCCCATTTTCTTGTTTTTCTTATATTTTGCGCCAATCTCAAAATTCAATTAGCAAAAGAAAAGTTCGGCATATATTAAAATTCTCAGTGAATTTTCCAAAATTTCCGCAATTGCAGTGCATATTTCGGCACTTTAGGAACATTTTCTAGTACCAACTTTTATAATTATTTCTTTAAAATGTGCTAATTTACGAGGGTGAACCTGCACCATGTAATTCATTTTCCAGTGCATTGCTATGAGTCCAAAAGTATCAGTTTCCATCCATTTTCATCTTCTAATGAATCCATATTAGAGCAATTAAACTATTTTATTTTTATAGTGCAAGTAAGAATAATCAATTATTTTACGAAACAAATTATTTTTTTCTTAAATTATGCGATTGCGCAATTCAGTTTTTATTCTCGGGCGTTGCCTAGAATATATAATTATCTTTTTTCATCTATGTCCATCCTCTTATTATTGCACATTAGCTTGACTAGACTAATTTATTTTCATAATTTGGGTAATTCTAAAGGTTGATTTTAAAATTATTTTCGTATAAAAGGTGTTGGAAATACGAAACATTTCTGGTCGAATTTCAGGGATGTGGAACTTAAAACATTGTAGTGCTTGCAGAGTAGCTGATGCGTAACAGTGAATAAAGTCACAGTATGAAGTGAGTTAAAGAAATAATATTTATTTCTCACAAACACAAGAGTATAAGCAAATCATAAGAGCCTGCATTCTTAACTGCGATGCAGCTCATGAGAAAAAGTTGACATCAGAAAAAACACCACTCTATAAACCGAGCGTAGCCACAACTGACAATTCATGACAGTTTACTCAGAAAAACATCACTCCACAATTTGAGCGTAGCCACAACCGGCTATCAATAAATGTTACCACTGCGAACCTACTAACTAGCTTACTCGTTCGCTCTCACTGTTCTTCTGAACTGACATTCCCCAAAACTGGTATTTATACAAGTTCAATTTCACGATGCTTCCTGAGTATGCTAATTTTCCAGTAATGAGGAAAATCAGCATATTCTGGTTCAGCCACGGTACATACAGGATCTCAAATGAAAACTGATCTAACACACAACAAATGATCAGGACTTTAAACAGTTAACTGTAAACAAACTATAATTTAACCTTTTACTGTATCTGTATGTGGTTGCGCCTCGATGTCCCACTATAGCTATAAACCCAAGAGGTTAGCTGGGCTCGCAGGTATGTATTCTGTATCTGTATGATGATACGTGTTTTGTTTACTTAATATTGTCTAACAGAAGGTATGATTGCGAAATTCAGTTTTTATTCTGAGACGTTTCCTAGAGTACACAATTATCTTTTTCCATCCATGTCCAACCTCTTATTATTGCATATTAGCTTTACTAAACTAATTTATTATCATATTTTGGTTAATTCCAAAGGTTAATTTTCTAATTATTTTCGTATAAAAGGTATGATTGCGCAATTCAGCTTTTATTCTCGGACATTGCCAAGAGTACACAATTATCTTTTTCCATCCATGTCCATATACTTTATCTAAAATGTACATTTAGAAAAGGAAACTTCGACATTTATAATTAAAAAGAAATTTATTAAGAAATATTGATTTGGACGTTTTATAATCTTAGAAGGTTTATAATTGTGTGTACTGCATAAATAAAATATAATAGGATTTTTGGAATATTGCAGAATCAGAAAATGCACAGTGCAAAGTTTCAAAACAATTTTAATAGCTGAGCTTAAGACTCTTTTTCAAGATAGAAATACTTCATTTAAAAGTTTAAGTTGTATATATATATATATATGTATTCAAATTTATATAAAACATTTAGAGGAATTTTTTATTGTTTTCTGCCTTCATGTACTTATAATATCAATTAATGTTTTGTGAAAATTTTCTAAAAATTATAGTATGCTTTATCTTGAATTTTGCTGAAGAGCAACAGGATAAATCTGGTAAACTACGGGAATTTCATTTTGAAAAATGAGCAGTAGGTTAGACAAACATTTTGACTGTTTTATTTATTTATTTATTTATTTATTTAAATTGAAGGTGTTTATAAATTTCAGTGTAGTACAGTCTACATTGTCATTTTCTTGACTCATATTTTACTAATGTACTTAAATATATGCAGACCAGTTGAATTTTTTAAAAACACTTCTTCACCGATTTTAGGTATAGACATATTTTTAATTTACTGCTCCTAAAGTTTGTAAATTTGCTGCTCTGAATTTCATGCTGTTCCAAAAGTGAGTTTTTATACCTGCTCCGAAGCATTTTTTTCTGCTCCAAAACAGAGTTTTGTGCCTGCTCCGAAGCATGTCATGCTGCTCCATAAGTGAGTTTTCCCTGCTCCGAAAATTGATACGAAAAGCAAGTTGTCGGGCAACATACCTGATAATGTAAACCACTATTTTATCTTGTTGACATTTTGAGCATTTACTGTTGCTGCCTGCACTAATGGCAGAAATATAATTAAAAGTGTACTATTATGCTAAAAAAAAGTTATTTTATATTTATATTTTCTCCTAGTCACTGTTAATATATTGTATATAACTTTGTACTTTGTATAAGACTGTCACGAAATATATATTGCATAGAAACACCAGTTTTGGACTCTGTTACCACCTTCTGTTGATAACATTAGATAATTCTTTTTAAGTAATTTTTATTTGAAGTTTCCTTGTTGAATTTCAAAGTATTGCACCATGATGAAAATGTGAAGACATTTTGTATTCCATAATTTTGTTTTTAAGTCTTCTACACTTTTGCTGAATTGTTTCAAAACTCCTTTGCAACAATGATAAAAAGAAGTTCTACTAGATTTGCTGATTAATAGAAAATGTTTTAAAAATTTTTATTTGTTCAATTTGAACTATTTTTTAACTTATCATGTCATTTTATTTATTGCAAATTATACTATTAGCTTGAATTTCAGAAATAAAGAAAGAATTTTTATGTAATTTGTAGAATGTAAGTTATATTTTAACATTAAGGGTTGGAACAGCTGCGCCTAACTGCGCCAAAATGACATTGCTGTGCATATCTGCGCCATACTGAACGATTTCTTTACAATTGCGCTGAACTGCGCCGAAATATTAAATTTCCCGAGCGCCGAAGTGCGCCAAAATATTAATTTTCCCGAGAGCCGAACTGTGCCGAATTTAAGTTTTTTCTTTACGCCTTGTAGAGCCGAAACTTCCTGCGAAATCCAGGTACGAAGTTTTTCCGAAAATTGCTACATTTTCAGTTTTCTTCGCGTCCAAAGTAAGTTGCTATCTGTGTGACTGAACAGTAGAATCGCCGGACAGGGAAGCTGTTGGAAAATTTAAAAATTTGAAGTTGAAGATGAACAGCAAAGTACGCACTGGCATAGAGTCAATAAGTGTTGGCTGGGTCATAAAAGTATACAGATCCAGTTTCAAAGAAAAACATCGTTCACTTTATTTCGTGAGAAACATAACTAGGCAAATTACATATTCCAGTTAATTTTCCATGCCACAAAACATAAAAAAAATGCTATGTACAAAAATTTGCAGTTGTAAATAATCCGACAGAAATTCCTTGAAGCATTGGTAGTAAGTAACTATACTACCTCTATCACTTGCATGTATTTGCAGCCTCCATCGAAGGTATCACACTTGGCAAAGGAAAACCAATGGATAAGACATCAGAAAATATTTAACGTGACTTCCGAACATATGTAAGTAAATTTAATGTTCAATACATACTGGTCTAAACTGACCACATCTGCGTCCGTCTCAACTAAAAACCGTCGTCTAACTATATCTCGCTGTGCTTCTGTCTAAAGCATTTCTGTCTGCCTGCATCAGAGTCTGAGTCTATCAGTGTCTCGATCAAACGTCGATCTCTGCATCTCGATGTCTATCGATCTTCTGATTGCTTCAAGAAACCTCTGTCCTATATATCTGAGAATGGACAGTTCCAGAAACGCCCCCGGATATGCAAATCAGATGCGTACGCATTGAGAACTGATTTGCATGAAACCTCATGTTGAAAAACTTCACGGTTCACGCCATTGAACGGAAAGAGTCGTTCATATTAAATTTGCATAAACGCCCGTTCACAGGAACGTGAATCGCGATGTATTGATTTTTTCCAACAATCGGCCCCCTCATGCAAATCCTTAAGTCTTAATGCATATGCAAAAGAAAACTTACTCTGAGAAACCAAGGTATATCAATAAACACCAAGGCCCCCAGTATCCTATCAAACATATAATGAAGGAATAAATTTTAAAATATTATATTATTACTAAATTTAAAATAAAATGCATAAGTACTTATAGCATCTGAAAAACAGCTAAGTATTGTCTACAATATTGTAACAACAACATTTCACATCAAGTAGAAATTTATATACAACACAACTTCAATGCTTAAGTATTAGCATTCAAAAATTTAAATTTTAGTTTAAGTTTAATTATAAGTATCCAAAATTTAAGTATAAGCATATTATCATATTTAACAAGTCAAATTTTAAAAAGATTAAGATTTTGTATAAGCATAGAATTTAAGTTTACTTTAAATTTGAGTATAAACACTATAATTCAAAAAGCTTAAAAATTTTTGTCTATTAATACAATACAAGTATGCATAATTAATACTATTAGACTGCATTGATATACCAAATATTTAAAAATACATGATGCAACTAATCAGATAATAAAAATCCTTTATCAAAACTTTCAACACATACTTTTTACTAAGTTGAAAACTACAAAATTTTATACACATAAGCTACTATTTAGCATTATGTGGGTAATAGAAAAATGGATGTATATACAAAGGTGTAAACTGAAAAGATTCAATATCATAAAAATTTATACTCAAGATATACTATCTTATATCAATGAGGTTTAAGTTAAACGATAATGTATATATATGACATCTTAAAAAAAAAGAACTGATTTGCATGAAACCTCATGTTGAAATACGTCACCGTTCACGCCGGTGAAAGGAAAGAGTCGTTCATATTAAATTTGCATAAACGCCCGTTCACAGGAACGCGATGTATTGATTTTTTCCAACAGAAGCTAAAGAATGATGTCACCGCACTGACCGTGAATTTGATGATGGGTCAGTAGGGAAAAGTAAACAGGGTTCGTGTGCACTCTGGAAATCGGGAATTAGAAAGTGGACTAAAATGTCAGGGAAATTACAGGGAAAATCGATTTTTTATTCAAAATTCAGGAAAAATCAATGAATTTCCAACTTGCCGACCTGCTTGCCCACAGAGATGCCGATTATTACGGATTCTCCGTAGTTTCTACGGGAAACTTCCTCATACTGTGGATTGCGGAATTTGCATAGTTTCCTATAAAAAATTGTCTTCTGTGAAAGCTAATGTAAATTTACGGTCGCGTGCACGGTAATGCCAACCAAATCAACG
The DNA here is from genome assembly GCA_951213105.1 of Amaurobius ferox. Classification (NCBI taxonomy): domain Eukaryota; kingdom Metazoa; phylum Arthropoda; class Arachnida; order Araneae; family Amaurobiidae; genus Amaurobius; species Amaurobius ferox. The sequence goes on along the minus strand of OX578142.1, from coordinate 85,739,530 downwards.
TAACAACGGGATTTACAACCGCATTTTCATTAATGCCAACCAAATTAGCATAACAACAGAGATTTACGGGCGTGTGTGCTTTAATACCAATCAAATTAACGTGACAACAGGAATTTACGGCCGCTTGCACTGTAATACAAATCAAATCACCGCGACAATGATGAATTACTGCTGCGTGGAATGTAAAAGATCGTTTTTTTTTTTTCATGGAAGTAATAAATGTACTTTTTTTGTTTGAAATTTATCAATTAACCAGACATGGTATAATTCCTCGGAAACACAGATTTTCCGCTTTCTTTAGCACTGATTTCTACCATTCCCGGGATCGTAGCAAATCCATAATAAAATGCACCAATCAAATTAGCGGAGATTTACGGCCGCGTGTAATGTAAATTAAGATCTCGACCGCCTATTTTATGAAAGTAATAAATATACTTCTTCAAAGGTTGTCTAATTCAGCATAAATCGCCAAAATATTATTTTGTTCATTAATTTCGCATAAACACTGCGATTGCACAATTCAGTTTGTTCTCATGAATCGCCGAGCGTACAATAGTATCTTTATACATCCATCTCAAACTTCTAAATATTGCATTTTTGGTTGACTAAACTAGCTTATTTTTATATTCTGATTAATTATTATGGTTAATTTCTTAATTATTTTCGCATAAACAGTGCGATTACGCAATTCAGTTACTTCGCGTGAATTGCCGAGAGTATGTTAGTATCTTTTCCCATCCATCTCCATCAATTAAATGCTGCATATTAGATGGACTAAACTAGCTTATTTTCATATTCGGATTAATTATTACGGTTAATTTCTTAATTATTTTTGCATAAACAGTGCGATTGCGTAATTCAGTTACTTCGCATGAATTGCCGAGAGTACGTTAGTATCTTTTTCCATCCATCTCCATCATTTAAATATTGCATATTATATCGATTAAACTATCTTATTTTCATATTATGACTAATTATTAATGTTAATTTTGTAATTATATTTGCATAATAGAAAATTTTCTATTTAGAAAAATGGGTATGAACTCTGTGGAGGGATATTTTCCAAAAAGTGGTATTAAAACAATGATTTAGGTAAATAAAAAGGAAACCATTTTGGCAAAAATATAATTCAGTGCTATATCATACCTGCCAACTTTTACGCATTATGCGTAAAATTTATGCATTTTAACTGCTCTTTACTTTTTTACGCATATATTGCTATATTTTACGCATTTCCGTATTTATTTGAATTTTTTAACATTACTAGGAAATCAATCTCTGGCGAAATTCTCCGGCTTTTTTTGTTTGAAATTTATCAATTAACCAGACATGGTATAATTCCTCGATTTTCCGCTTTTTTAGCACTGATATCTACCATTCCCGGGATCGTAGCAAATCCATAATAAAATGCAGGGTAATGCCAATCAAATTAATGGAGATTTACGGCCGCGTGTAATGTAAATTAAGATCTCGATCGCTTATTTTTTATGAAAGTAATAAATATACTTCTTTAAAGGTTGCCTAATCAGCATAAATCGCTAAAATGTTATTTTGTTCATTAATTTCCCATAAACACTGCGATTGCGCAATTCAGTTTGTTCTCATGAATTGCCGAGAGTACAGTAGTATCTTTTTCCAACCATCTCAATCTTCTAAATATTGCATTTTTGATTGACTAAACTAGCTTATTTTCATATTCTAATTAATTATTACGATTAATTTCTTAATTATTTTCGCATAAACAGTGCGATTACGCAATTCAGTTACATCGTGTGCATTGCCGAGTGTACGTTAGTATCTTTTTCCATCCATCTCTATCATTTAAATGTTTCATATTAAATCGACTAAACTAGTTTATTTTCATATTCTGATTAATTACTACGGTTAATTTCTTAATTATTTTTGCATAAACAGTGCGATTGCGCAATTCAGTTACATCGCATGAATTGCCGAGAGTATGTTAGTATCTTTTTCCATCCATCCCCATCATTTAAATGTTGTATATTAGATTGACTAAACTAGCTTATTTTCATATTATGGCTAATTATTAAGGTTAATTTTTTAATTATATTTGCATAATATAAATTTTTCTATTTAAAAAATGGGTATGAACTCTGTGAAGGGATATTTTCCAAAAAGTGGTATTAAAGTAAGGATTTAGGCAAATAAAAAGGAAACCATTTTGGCAGGAATATAATTCAGTGCTATATATATATATATTTTCTTTTTATTAAAGATCAATATTTGTTATTCTCTTTAGTGAAAACCTGTGTTTTGCCAAACATAAATATTTGTTTTTATTATAAAGTAATTCTCACCGGATAAAACCTTTATATATTTTTTGTTTTATAATTTATTGTCCTGAAATTTTATAAAATTGGTGTCCTGAATTTTCATATTCTACCAGTACTATGCCTGATATTTAATGCAGCATTTTTTTAATGCAGGTACTTGTACATAGGTAATTCATTAGAAATGTCGTTTGTGCGTGTAGTTTAAAAAAAATCATTATAAATGTCATTAACGCAAAATTTTACACATTCTAATTTTCCCAGGTTGGTTGGCAGGTATGTACTTCTTAAAATTGGTAAATTTTGTATAAATCGTTGAACGGTTGATTTTATAATTATTTCAACAAACAGTACAATTGCGCAATTCAGTTCTTGTGAATCGCCGAGAGTTGATTAGTATCTTTTTCAATCTATCTCCATTTTCTAAATATTGCATATTATATTGACTAAACTAGCTTATTTTTATATTCTGAGTAATTATTAAGGTAAATTTTTTAATTATTTTCGCATAAACTGCGCAATTACGTAATTCACTTTATGTTCCCGTGAATCGCCTTGAGTCCATTAGTATATTTTCCATCCATCCCCATTTTCTAAATGTTGCATATTAGATTGACTAAACTAGTTTTTCTTTATATTTTGATTATTATTAAGGGCTGAATTTTTGATTATTTTCGCATATGTTCACGTGAATCGCCGAGAGTCCATTATATAGTACCTTCTCCATCCATCCCCATTTTCTAAATATTGCATATTAGATTGACTAAACTAGTTTTTTTTTCATATTTTGGCTATTATTAAGGGTTGATCTTTTAATTATTTTTGCATATGTTCACGTGCATCGCCGAAAGACAATTAGTATTTTTTCCCATCCATCATCTAAATGTTGCACATTGGATTGACTAGACTATCTTATTTTTATATTCTGGTTACTTATTAAGACTAATTTTTTAATTATTTTTTGCATAATACATATTTTCCTATTTTGAAAAATGTGTATGAACCTTTTAAAGGGATAGCTTCCAAAAAATGGTACTAAAATAATGATTTAGACAAATAAAAAAGCAACCATTTTGGTAAGGTTATATTAAAATTGATATATTTACATCTATAAATACATTGCTATATTTTATTTTTTGTTAAAGATTAATATTTGTTATTATTATTAGTGAAAACTTGTACTTTATCAAACGGAAATGTTTGTTTTCAATATAAAGTATTTTTAACTGGATAAAACTTATAATATAAATATATATATGCTTAAATAATTGTTTGTACATGCTTTTTTGTGTTATGTGAGCATATATATTTCATTTCTTAACCTGACTACTGAAAAAGTTGTCTTAAAACTACTGATATTTTCTTTTATTACTACTGAAAACTCCATCAGCTAAGTGGCATCACTACAGTGATTGAAGCTGTTAAGTTTCATGATCACTGAGTCATAAATAATCCCTTTTATGCATGATTATGCAAACTTTTGTCTCATACTGCCATAGAAATTATGAAATTTCACTCGAATTTCAAAAATTCTATCTCGTTCTAGATTTTTTGAGAATAACGCCAGATATAAAATTTCGTGAAAATCCATCAGTGTTTATTGTAGCTATCATGTACACTAGCAATCGACAACAGATAGACATTACTTTAAAATAGCCAAAATGTGTTCAGCGGGTGAGGTCCCAGGTGGGGTCCTAAACCATGTATTGGCATCAAAATTTCAAAATAGAAAATACTCGTGAAAACAATACTTTTTCTATTCTATTGTATAAGAAAGTAAAAATATGGAAACATTTCACCAGTGAATTGGGGGGGGGGTCGACAGAAATATACCTATTGATAATCATGTACAAACAGTCGATCATGCAGTTAAAAGTCTTGAATAAAGAAGCTTCGTAACCAAACAAGAAATAATACCTATCTACCTACAGGATAAAAGAAAACCTGCTTTCCCACAAACCAAAATTAATGAAACAACAAACATTAGTTCAAATGTTTATACAAAATGATAAAATGTAAATTTTCTTTTTATGTTCCAAACAAATTCAATGTTCCAAGAAAAATTGTATGTTCCAAACTGCTCCAAATTAATAATCTTGCTGCTCCCAACTGCTCCAAATTGGCAATTTTACTGCTCCTAACTGCTCCAAATTGATAATTTTGCTGCTCCAAATTGCTTCTTCAGCTGTTCCAACCCTGAACATTGAATAAAACACAGAGTATCAGTCTAAAAAAAATTCTAAGCTTTAAGCCATCTCATGTTGGAAAATTCCTATTATAATCCTTTCACCCCCATTCTCACTGGTTTTTCTTCAAAAAAAAAAAAAAAAAATCTGATTATTATCCGTCTGTGTTTCCAAAGATTTCCTTGAGTAAAGAGGGGAGATATGAATTTGTCCCTTGTTCTTTAGCTTAAAATCCTGTAGAAATACAATCTCAAGTAATTGCAACGGATAATACTTATGAACATTTATTTAAAAATATTCAGTATTGTGGCATTTCATTAGTTTGTTACTTGTTCATATTCTTACACCATTTTTTTCTGATTTTTAGGCACAGTGTACAGACGATATGTTTGAAGTTGATAAAATTCAGTATACCTTAGATTTTAGAATTATTGAAGGGGATGTTGGTTTACCTCAAAACTCTTTTAGAACCTCAGACTTTTTGCCTCATGGTAAGTGTGATTTTTTCACTGTAAATATGAATTAAATGAGTTATATTGCATTTTATTTGTCAATGCACTTATTTTTCAGTTTATTTGATTCTATTATTCTTATTCATATGATAATTATTTATTTTATAGAATATTTTATGTATTCTCAATTAATATATAAAATATTATGTAAATTTTATGTATTCTCAATTAATACATAAAATATTATGTAAATTTTATGTATTCTCAATTAATACATAAAATATAATGTAATAGATATTTTGTTCCTTAAAGTACTACATGATAAAGGCTGAAAGCAAAGCTTGAATGATAGATATACAGGGTGTCCCAAATTAAACTACACATTTCCGAGAGGGCTACAGAAAAAACTATTTATTAGAAAGTCATAAAATTTGGGGAGTGTCGTAAGGTGATGATGGGAATTTTTTCTAGAGCAAAAGTAATTTTAGTTCCAGTAAACACGAATACCGGCATATGCTAATATTCGTAACTGAGGTAATCGTGTGCACGCGGTCACACTATTTAAAGCTGCTATTGCAGGACCGAAGTCATAACTGTTGGTACTTTACCTAAGATGGCTGACTTTAACAGAATGTGCTTTGCTGGTAAAACTTTTTGCCAAAATCGTGACTGCTACGGTAGCATTGCGGAAATTTCATTCTTTGTAGGGGTTACGAAAAGGTCCACTCACTGTTAAGGGACTTGTGAAGTTTGAAGCAACGGGAACATTGGCCTTTTAGCCAGGAAGAGGACAAAAGTATGTTGATGCACAGATAGTGGATGACGTAGCGACACAAGTGGAGGAGGACGGGATGTCACAATTTCTGGGCGGTACTACTGTTCGGCTCATTCCACAAGCTCTACAACAGCCTCATTCCACTATCCATAGGGTTCTTCAAAAACTGTTACGCTACTGTCTCTATAAACTGTCACTTTTGAAGAAGCTCTTACCTGCTGATTTTAGTGTGCAAGACTTTTGCATTGCAGTTCCTGCTGGAAGATCATAAGTAAAAGATCGTGAGTCACCTGTCTCCCAGACGATGTGCAAAAACTCCTTTTTCCCTTTGATTAACTTACCTCATTCACGGGAATGATTCAATGTTCTTTCAGCAAGAGTCTTCATGCAGATTGGATATTCGAAGTGTACACTAACTCATTTGCATATTTTTCGGGACGGACCTCGGAACTCATTCCGGTAGATGCTGATCTCTGTATATACCGGGTGGTCAGAATTAAAACACCCCTACTCTGAGCTCTCTATACATCGAACTACTCCGTGTAAAGGCTCCAAAATTGTTGAACCTACTATTCAAGACATGGGGAAAGGGATTACGTGGAAAAAAAAAATTAGTTCCAGAAACACCGATAGGTGGCGCTGTACAACAGAAAATATGCTGAAAAGACACAAAATAATCACAAAAAAACAAACACATGCGATATGGAATTTTTCCTTTTTAATTTCTTTTGCTGATATGAAGAAAAAAGAAGATAAAAAAGTGAAGAAACTTAAACTGTCATTGTAACTGCAATTTCGCACTGTAAGCACAAAAAATTGCATAAACCCTTGGTTTGCAGCTACTATGTTCTGTGCATAAAAGGGGATAAAACTGGGAAATTTTCATTCTTATCAGCGATGGCTGTCACACTGCCAGAACGCGCTTTGCTTGTGAAGCTGTTTTATGAAAACAATGGACATGCTGCTGCAGCTGCACTTTGAGAGTTTTGTCGACTTTTGCGCAAAGGACCATATTACTTCCACAAGCTCTCAGGAGAATGATCGCTCGATTCGAGAAAACTGAACATCTTGGAGTTCAGCCGGGTCAAGGATGCAAATCAACTCTTTCAGATGTCGTTGCCGATGTTGCCAGTGCTATTGTCGAACGATCAATGGATAATGTTATAGGCTGTAGTAGTGCACGTGGAGTGTCACGACACTTGGGTGTTCCCTACAGCACAGTGCGTAACGTACTGAGAAACATAATGCATTTTTTCCCGTACAAAATTAGTCACGAACACCACTTGCTGACCAACGACAGGGAGAAGCGACTGACCTTAGTATTGACATTTCTGGCTAGAGTTGAAGTGGATGCATTGTGGCCATGGCAGATTCTATGGAGCGATGAAGCGTATTTCCATCTAAGTGGAACATTCAACACCCATAACTAATGGTGTAGTCGTAAAAAAAAAGGTGGGGGGACGCTCTTTTTTTGAAGAATTTTAGCCAATACTGTATAATTTCTGTGATTGACATAGGGCTGATAAGTATCGCTATACAAGTATCACCCATATAAAATGCCTTAATTAACGACCCTAGTCTCTAAATGTATCGTGTGGATTTTGCATTGAGATACTTTTTCAATTGTATCCAGTTTTTTTTTTCTTTTTTTACTTTCCAACTCGATCAAAAGAATAATAATTACTCTAATTTTATTTAGTTATTTATTAAAAACCAAAAATTGTGCTCCAAAGCATATGATTCTCAGCTCAAGAAAGAAAAATCAATTAAGATTCTTGCATTTTGAAATGAAATTATCTCAAAGAACCTTTCAACTATTACAAGTTGCAAAGGGGTTATATATGTATATATAAATTTAAAAAAAGAGCGTCCCCTTACAAAGTAAAAAGTGGGGGTACGCTTGACATCAGGAGAAAAGGTGGGGGGTCTGCGTCCGCCCGCGTCCCCCCTCGACTACACCCCTGCCCATAACTGTCACATTTGGGTCACGGAAAACCCTCGTACCTTCCAAGAGATTCCACTTCACTCACCGAAAGTTACAGTCTGGTGTGGATTCACAGCCACATTCATTCTTGGACCTTTCTTTTTCGAAGAGGCTACTCCCAAAGGCCCTGTGACATACACCATGACGGTCAGGAGGTACAAAAACATGCTCGAAAATTTTGTTGTACCCCAACTGCAACAGCACCAATGTCTTGATTCAATTACCTTTATGCAAGATGGAGTGCCTCCACACATTGGACTCTGTGTACTGCAGTTTCTTCGGCAACATTTTACTAATGGTAGAGTAATTAGTCTTGCGTTTCCGACAACCTGGCCATCTCGTTCTCCAGATCTTAATCCCTGTGATTTTTGGCTGTGGGGATACTTAAAAAGTCTTGTTTATCGAGGACGTCTGGTAACCTTGGCAGATTTGAAAGACAGTACCACTCTGCATGTGAGAAGCATCTCAATCGACCAATTCCGATCCGCAATTGAACAAGCTGTCCACAGACTGCGGATTTTACATCTTGAAGAAGGGAACCATATTGAGCAGCATTCCCTGCATCGATAACGTTCTTGTGATATGAATGTTTGGTACGTTCGAATAAAATTTCTTTTCAGCATATTTTCTGTTGTACAGCACCACCTATCGGTGTTTCTGGAACTAATTTTTTTTCTGCGTAATCCCTTTCCCCATGTCTTGAATAGTATGTTCAACAATTTTGGAGCCTTTACACTGAGTAGTTCGATCTATAGAGAGCTCAGAGTAGGGGTGTTTTAATTCTGACCACCCGGTATATGGGAAGCCCACGCTGGAAACTTGTACTACTTCTTCGGTTAACAATGATCAATCTCCGCCATCGTTATACACAGTTGTACGTTGTTGTTAATATTGCAATATGTATGCAATAGATCATATGTAGCCAATTTTTGGCAATTAGATAGGAAGACTAATATGTCTTATTTAACTATATTAACATTGATAGCATGGAATTTATTTCCTACTAGTTAAAGTAGAATGTAACTAATTAAGTATGTAATTAGTATTCAAGTTTGTGCTGATCATTGGATAAATCTCTGCATGACAGTAATCATCAAAGATGGCCTTGGTCTAGAAGGCAAGTCCTGGGTAAGAATGATATGTGTAAATACTCGTTTGTATTACCAGAAGAAACTTCAAACCAGTGATTTAACTTTTCAATCTTTGTCAACTAAAGTACTTTTAGACTGTGCATTATAGTAATTATATCTAGTCAAGTTAATCGTTAAGCTAGTATTTCTCCTGAAGTGTGACCTATTTGAGATGGAGCTAGAACGACATAACAGTAAGATTGTGTAGAAGGCCCAGACCACACAGCCAACCCTAAGGTTTACGGCAGTTAAATGTGTGGCCGTAGTATTTAAGCAGTAAGATTGTGTGTACCAATGTTTTCCAACGTGGATTTCCAAAGTGTATCAAGTCAAACTCTGTAAATATGTTCTGCTGCATTATGTTGAAAGCAGCTGCCATGTATTCCTTGCAAGATTCCATCATGATTGAATAAACATAGATTTAGTTTACATCTTGACTTTTTCTTCATTTCCAACACTGTGCTACTTTTGCTCGAAATTTACAAGATGAGAAATTTATATTACTTAACAACTAAACAAGGACTTGTCCAGTCTTTCTCATTATTGAACAGCAGGACTTAAGTCCCAGAGATTTGAATCTTAAACTTCCAAATCAAACAAGATTATGGGCCCAGACTACAATAAAGAAGAGAAGCCCAAATTACCAGATGTAGGCTCGTCCAAATGAGGGAAAGTATTTAGTCAAATTGATGGGGGCCACAAAAGACCACCCGTCAAGAGTAAATTGATGGATAGAGTTGAAGGATCTTCCTAGTGAATAAAAATTTTATAAAGGAAACATAGATACAATCAAAATGCCATTACTTGTAAGAGACAATTATACCACTTTGTGTAATGGCATGGCTTTCGCATTTAAAGCTGAGGGTTGCTATGGTTTCATTGAAAGAAGTGTTAAGCCTATCTACGGAACCACATCACGACGTGACCAAGAGGAATTCAGCACTTTATATTCTCTACGAGATATAGCACTTTATATTCTCTACTATGGTCTATCACCTGAATACCAGGAGCTTATCAACATTACAGATGATCCAGCTGATGCCTGGGACAAATTAAAAGACCATTTTGAAGCTTTGACAAGGGCAAATCTAATTCGCTTACTCGATGAATTCTTCAGCATCCGTCCGGATGAAAATGAACCCGTTGATATTTGAGAAAGCTGATAAAAAACTAAAATACATTAAGCATCCTATTGAGGACATTTACGTTGTGTTCCAGTCTATCCCATACCTTCCTGAAGTATTCCAGAGGATTGTGCAAATTATTTACAGATGGCCTGATGCTGATATTTTAAGTTTAACAAAATTCAAGCAAAACTTTCAGCAGAGGATGGTCTCCTACGTCAACAAAGTCGGGACCATGATGTGAGTGTAAATTCTGCTTATTCTATTTCATGTAGAACCAAATCTGTATCTAAAAGTAAAAATCAAATGAAAAAATTTCATGTGAAAACTAAGTCTAATGTAACTCAAATTTGACCATGTTATATTTATAAACAAATGGGTCACTTAAAGAAAGATTGTTCTAGAATGAAATCTAAAAATTTAACTAATATTGTTGAACTATTTGATAAATCTAAAATAAAAATGAGTTTTGTTGTAGATCCTGTAGATAAGCTCAATTGGGTTATAGACACCACTGCTATGCATCATTTCTGTAACAATAAATCTCTGTTTTTAAATTTTAAAGAAATGAAAGACACATCTGTCTTTAGCAATCGAAAATGTTGAGAGACCAATTGAAGGTATCGGTATGGTCAAAATGTTTATTGTAAATGGCCAAAAGAATGATATCGTATTACATAATGTAATGTATTCACCCAAATTAAGATGTAATCTTCTAGCTGCCTCTATACTAGAAGAAACTAACTTTAAATTTCATGGGGGAAAAAGGAATACTGTAGTTCTTTACACCCAGTGGGAAAAAATACTTTTATGCAAAAAGGAAAGGATTGTACTTTTTAAAACCCCAGTATTAACCTAATAGTTTGAACGATATCGTGGATCCTAAAAGTAGAGACAACAAACTGGAAAATGGCGATAAACATCGTAATAGAAAGTTTAAAAATTTAAAGGATAAAAATGTTAGTTTAAAACTTAAAGAAACTCAAGAACCAATAAGATTGAAAACTGATTTCAAAAATTCCAAAAAGAGTAAAAAGTTAGTCAATGACAAGTTTTGTATTTATAAAAGCAAACCAAGTAATTCATTTATTGAAACTAATGATAAAACTACACATTGGCATAAAAGGTATTGCCACCTTAATGTTGACTATTTATACCAGACAAGTAAAGTTTTGGTTGTTAATGGACTACCTAAATTTAAGTTCAGAAAATTGCATTGCAAACATTGCATGTTAGCCAAAACTAAAGGGATATCTTATAAACCAATTGGTAGAATAAGATCCACAAAACCATTGGAATTATTACATATGGACATATGTGAGCCATTGCCTGTTCAATCATTGGGTGGTAATCGATATTTTCTATCTATTACTAATGATTTTAGTAGAAAAATATTCTTATTTTTTCTCAAACAGAAATCAGACATTTCTGAAATCTTTAAGGAATTCCAAACCAGGGATGAAAGACATTTAAACAGAAATATTCAAAATGTAAGAACGGATTGCGTCATGGAATTCTGCCATAATAAATTCAAAGCTTATCTAAGCAACCAAGAGATTAAAGCTGAAAGGATGAACGTTTATACACCTCAACTAAATGGAGTTTCTGAGAGGTTTAATAACACTGCATTAAATTGCGTAAAAGCAATCCTAAATGATAGCAAAGTAGATGAAAATTTATGGGCAGAGTCAATCTCATGTTTTTCCTATGTAAAGAACCGAATTTGTCATAAGTTTAAAACAAAAACACTCCTAAAATTGTACAATAGTAAGAAACCATCAGTAAATCATTTTAAAATTTTTGGTAGCAAGATCTACGTAGGAAAACCCAAACAATCAAGAAGGAAATTGGATATGAGAACCCAATTAGGGATGATGGAGGGTTATGCCACGAATACGAGAGGCTACCGAGTACTACTTAAAGGGGGAAACAAAATTCATTGAAGCAAGTAACCTCAGATTTGAGGAAAGCACAGAAGCAGGGGAAAGCATCCTGGATCCAAATGGGGATAAGAAAACCCCAAATACTCTCATCTTTAAGGTAATCCCAGATCGCTATTCTATAGGCTCTGAGGAGGTATGTCTTGATAGAAAATCGGGCAAAAAAGCAGGGGGGGGGGGGAGTGAAGACACGGATGACAGTTTATCCAAAGACAGTGAGGAAACGAACTCTCCTACTGATTCTAACCTGATTCTATGTTCGGACATCCCTTGAGATCGTAAAACCAAGAGCTGATGGTAGTAGAATAGACGTATTCTATTATGTTAGTAGAAACAGTAGAAAAAGGCTCAGATCCCATAATGATGTCAGGAAGTATTGTAACAAAAATAAAATACAATGTAACCAAAACCTCTTTAACTTTAGGGAAAAGAGAAATACAGTTGGGTCAATAAAGGTTGGTAGACCAGAGGCTAGCAATATTGAAATGTTTGTTCCTAAGAACTACAAAGCCACCCTCAAATCACCCCAAGTAAATGAATGGAATAATGCCATGACTGAAGAAATAAATGTTATGAAAGAAAGAGATGTCTGGGAGTTAATTCCTGTACCTCCTTCAGAAAAAATAATAGACAATCAATGGGTTTATACGTTAAAATGAGATGAAAAGGGGAAGATACAACAATTTAAAGCAATACTAGTAGCTCAAGGATATACCCAAGTAAAGGATGACACATACGACAAAGTTTTTATTCCAGTTGTGAATTTCAGCTTGATTAGATTATTTTTCACGATCTTTGTCAGTATGCTAGGTTGGGTACACTTTCAATTAGATATAAAATGTGCTTATCATTGTGTTAAGTTAAAATACAAAATCTACATGAAACAGCCAGAAGGCTTTACAAATACTAAATATCATGATTATGTATGTTTACTGAATAAAGCAATATATGGATTTCACCAAAGCGGTAGAGATTGGTTTTTGGAATTAGATTCCATGTTCAAAGAACTGAAATTTACGAAACACAAATGGTGTAATTGCTGCTATATATTCAATCATAACGTGCTTATATTAGTTTATGTAGATGATATTATTTTATTTTCAAAATATCCGAAGGATATTGACTTAGTAGTTTCGATGTCACAAGACAAATTTGATATTAAAGTTTTAAGAAAAAATAAAGAAATTACTTGGTGTACAGTTTGAGGAAATTGAACACAAATTTCAAATACACCAAAAGCAATATATTAATAAAGTTTATGAGAAATTTAAACAATTTAAATGCCCAATTGTTTCATTACTGATAGCTAATGGTCAGATATTTAGGAAAATAGATTGTCCTGGCACTAGTGATGAGTTAAACCAAATAAAAAACATTCTGTATAGAAGGTTAATCAGATGTTTGAGTTTTATTTCTGGTAGGACGCGACCCAATCTGAACTATGCAGCAAATTTACTTTCTCAGTTTCAAGAGAACCCTGGTATAAAACATTGGGATGCTTTATTAACCCTTTCGCGACGAACGGTACGCCCAGGTGCCAGCTGCGAACTTGCATTCAAGGACGAACGGCATACCCACGGGCCGGAGGAAATTTTACCCTAAAGGACGACTGGCACGTATTGGTGTTTCCCCATTACTGGGGAAAGTAATGGGGTTAATTGGTGTTTGACAAAACTAAAAACTACACATTAAAATTATTAAATGTTAGTGAAATTGTTTTAAATTGTTATACAGACTCAGATTTAGCAGCCAATGGAGACGATCGGGTATCTTTAGGAGGTATGATATTTTATATTGATAAAGTACTGATATCGTGGCACACCTTCAAACACAAATGTGTCAGTCTATCTGCCATGGAAGCCGAATACATGTCACTGACTGAAGCCGCTAAAGAAATGATATAGATGCAAAACATAATTGAGGAATGCTACCAAATAGGGTTCAAAAATAAATGTATAATTTTTTGTGATAACCAGGCAGTTATTAATTTTTCAAATTCCCCAATTGAAAATCATCGAACTAAACATATTGATGTCAAATATCACTTTTTGAGAAACTTAGTTCTAAATGAGTCATTTAAAATTAACTTTGTAAATAGTAAATATAATGATGCAGATTATTTTACAAAACCTATGACTGAGGATAGAGTTCTTAACTTCTGCTATGAATTATTAAAATGTAATTTTCTTAACTTTGATTGTCAATCTTTATCTTAAAATACTTAAAATTTAATATTAGAGAATGAAACATTATGATTTATCTCTATCTCAATGTACAAAAGGAATTGCCAATTGAGTATAAAATATGGTATTGATGTTCTGATAATACCACACATGTTGTGAAAATCGTCCATTTTTTTTTTCAATTTTCCCTATTGAGCGGTTTAGTTGCTCTTATTTGAAATAGGGTGATTAGAACCTTACTTTTCAATATTTCACATTAAAATATATATACCATTTTTACTTAACTTAATTAACATGTTTATACTTAGATTTAAATGTTAACTTATTAACATGTTTAAACTTAATTTATTAACATGTTTATACTTAAATTTAAAATTTAACTTTTTGACATGTCTCTAATTGAATTTTTAATGTAGAATTTTGACGTGCTTATACTTAAATTTTAATATTCTAAAAAATTAAATATTTATACTTAAAAAATTTTCTGCAATAAAAATTTCTTTAAAGAGTTTATTGACTTTATAATTATCGTATATACTCGCTTATAAGTTAACTTCGCGGATAAGTCGACCTCCCTACTTTCAGAGAAAAAAATCGGAAAAAATCCAAAACTCGCATATAAGTCGATCCCCCCCCCCCCCCCCCCCCCCCCAAAAAAAAAAAAAGAAATTTCTATAAATTGTTCAAAAGCACTTGAAAATGAAAATATATATATCTATAATAATAAAATTTAATTTCCATAATAAAAACTTCGTCGGAACCCTTTAAAATTCGATTCCAAGCAAGTAAGCCTATGACATATGAACATTGTCTCCCATCTGTTTTGGGGACGCTCGTTCTCGTGTGACAAGCTCCAGGCATTCTTTTACCCCCAACATGCAGTGTCCTTAAAACGGATGAAAGACCCGCGCATCCCTGTCTCAAGCATCTTTGACCCACCGTGAAATCAAAACAATATCTGGCTTCTGCCTGTTATTTGAACTGATTTTTAAACCCCCAACACAGTTGTTATTATGCACTCTTCAATAAACAAATCAAAAAAACACTTTCAACTTAACATCCTGCATTATAGTTTTAAACAATCCGTATTACAGAATTATCTCTGAAAAGATCCATTTTTTGTCGAAAACAATCGGCCATAATCCCAGAAGCGAGAGATAAACATCGAACGAAAATTTTTGCATATTTTTTGCTGATTCGGTACACTGATAGTCTGGAGCATCGGGAGGGCAGTGGCTCATAGTTTTGAAGTGCTCGATTGCATAATTACTATCGCATTGTTTTAGGATGGATTTCCTCACGGGAAAAAGGAACTTTTAGACTTACGATTTTTTAGTCTCCACGTGTAAGTCGACCCCCCCCCCCCCCCCCTCTCACTTGGAAGCGCTTTTTTTGTCACAAATTTCTTGACTTATACTTGAGTATATACGGTACTTGTATTCCATGACTCCAATTAATGATTATACATCAAACTCAACTGAAATTTGAGTATGTTAAGACATCATGTTATATATTAGTGTTACCGAACTTGAAGTATCTATCTTTATAATTTGATTATATATTGGGAACTTGACATTGATTAACATGTCAATGTTCTTACATTAAAATTTTCTTTTAGTACTACTGTGTATACGTCGAATTTAACAAGTTGCATGAGAGGGCTGATTGCTGGAAGAATGTAAACAAATGATCATGAATCACTATTCCCCTGAATAATGTTTAGAAACACAATTTTATTTTTGAATCACTTACCTTGTTCTCGGGAGTGACTCACAGCGTTCTTTCATCAGTAGTCTTCAGGCAAATTGAATATCCAACGTGTACACAAACTCATTTGCATATTAAGGGACAGACCCCGAACATCATTGTATTCAGGTAGGTACTGATCCCCATATTTTTAAGAGGTTCACCTTGGAAACCTCTTGAGTAGGAGATCTTTAAATAGATTGAAGATCAGTAGATTGATCTTGTGTTGAGGTCTGGTTACATATGACAGTCTTCCAATTGCCTTAGTTTAAAAGGCGAGTTCAGTATTTAAGGATACACAGTTGTGTTAATCTGTGTATGTGATGACTTTTGTCACATACGTATTATACTGGTGATTTATGTTTTTTATATTTGAGCATGTGTATGACCATTCATAAGCACTAAAGTATCTAGTCATTTTGTGTTAGAATATAGTTTCTTAATGTTCCAGTATGTGATCTACGTAAGGTGAAAGTCGAACGACATACGATGGAAAAACTCGTCACTATTGATATTTCCATTGAACTTCTTAAATGTTTTCAACTTTACAATCAAACCTTGTAGCTGTTTAGCTGCATATTGCTAAAGCAGCTAGCCATTGTAACATGGCAAGATCCTTACATTCTAAATAAACATTGTTATTCAACCTGACTCTTGTACTTCCTTCTTTTGGCACTACATTACTCTGCTCACAATGAATTAGTATGTTTTTTTTAACCCAAGTTGCACAGAGACACATGTATATTTCGAATTTTCTCCAATGTTCTTTTCAACCTTGTTCAAAACAAAATGTTCACGGAATTACCAGCAACGATTTAGAAGTAAAAAAGACACGATATCACCAAAAGTTGCATGTATATTTCAATTTTTCCAATGTTCCTTTCAATAAATAACCTTGTAACTATGTACAAAAAACTTATTTTGCATGTGGGTGTGTTAACCAGGATTGGATAAAAATGAATTTGGCAGATAGGAGAAACATTTACCATTATTCAAATGTGTGTTATTTTGTATGTATCAATGTCTTTCATTTGCCTAGTGTTAAGAACATCCCAAAACATCAAATACAAGAAAAATAAAAGAATGCGAGGTTTTTTTGTTTTTTTTTCACATAAAAAAATTTTAGTAAAAATATCAGAATTAAAGCCAAATTTTAATTGAACAACATTACTTACCCAACTTTGTTAAAATAAAGATGAAAATCATTCCTATTGCCACTTACATTCATCAGGGTTCGTATGCCTCCTGGAAATCCTTGAAAACTCCTGGATTTAAGATTTTTCTTATAAGGGCCCTTGAAAACTCCTTATTTTATTCGTTTTGGCTCTAAACTCCTGAAAATCGAAAAATACTTCTGGAAAATCGACATCATGCTCTTTTATTTCATAATATGATCAATAGGTGGCGCTACCAATCCAACGATAGTGCACAAATACTGCTGTTAGAAATACAGAGATGTCAATCAATGGATTTTTCGTAATTGTTATTGATTTCTGAACAAATTTACGGACTATGGAAAACCCCCCCGTAAAATTATGGACTATGGAAAACCCCCGTAAAATTACCGAAATTTTCAATCCCCCCAATCCATCCTGTAATTATTACACTTTAAATTGACAAAACTTGCTTATTTCTTGTATGCTTTTTTTATATGTTGGTTTATTATTCATGTAAATATTTTAATTATTTGACGCATTTAGTATGTTGCACAATTCAATGAATTCTGCTGTAGTGTAGTCCTGGGTGTCCACAAGTATCCTTTTCCATCGATCCCCATCCTCTAAATATTAGTCATTAGGTGAACTGAGCTAGCCTATTTTCACATTTTGATTAATTATGAAGGCTAATTTTTTAATTATTTTCTTATAGAGGGATTGCGTAATTCCAGTAGTATCGCGTACATTGCCGAGCGTTGACTAATATCTTTTTCCATCCATCTCCATCCTGTAATTATTGCACATTAAATTAACAAAACTTGTTTATTTTTTTGTTTTGGTTTATTATTCTTGTTAATTTTATAATTATTTTGACATATTCAGTATGATTATTTAGGGAATTCTTGTGTAGTCTTGTGAGTCTACAAGTATCCTTTTCTATCCATCTCCATCTTCTATATATTAATCATTAGATTGGCAAAACTAACTTATTTTCACATTTTGGTTATTTATTAAGGTTAACTTTTTAATTATTACTTTTTTATTTTTTTATTTATTACATAAATAGTGCGATTGCTCACTTCAGTTTGCCCAGAAGATTTTAACAGTTTATCTAGAAGAATTTTATATTATCTGGTGATGAAAGCAATATTTTTTGTTCCCCATAATAATGTTGTCTCAAAATGTATATTCTGTATTGTCAGAAAATATGGGGCTAAATTAAGTGCAGACACATTACATTTTTTTTTATTACTTAAAATAAAAACCATATCAAATGTTCTTTATTTTTCATGTTTTAGGAAGAAATTAAAGTCTGAGCTAGAGCAGGCTAAAAATAAATAAACAAATACATTTAGTTTAAGCTAAGCATATTCTGTTTTCTATTAAGCTAAGCATGTTCTATTAAGGATTTTGCAATTTCTTTTTTTGTCTAGTAATGAAGACTAATATATTCATATTTTGTTTGTTTAGTTTAAAAATTCGAACAGTTCATATAAAAAATATATATGAAAAATTTTAAATGTTTGATCAAATATTTTTCCGATTATCATTGCAAACAATTTTTTATCTCAAATTGAACCACTAGTCATTACTGAATGAAAATTTCCTGTCTTGATTACTGAAACTATAAGCAGCCGCCATTATTTATATAAATTTTGTGAAAATACAAAGTAGCAATATACAGCAGTAGTGAGTAGAGGCATTGCTGAAGGAGGAGGATTTGTGGGTCATACCCTCCTCCCCCCCAAGAACTCATTGAGTTTCAAAGAAATTATACATGGAGAAATGAAAAACAAAATATTTGCTTACCAACCATACCAGCCATGTTGATGTTGGATTCATTTAAAAAATTATTAAAAGACATGGTTAAGAAGAAATTTGTTAATGGACCCTGTTCCATCACTGATATTTAATAAATTATGAAGTGTAAATTGTCAAACTTTTCCTTTATTGGTGCATTGTAATTAAAGACAAATTTTTGTATGGCCAGAGTGGTGTAGTTGGTATAAAACTAAGCGACATGGCTGAAAGAGAAACATATGTCGAATCTTGGTTTCACTTTTACTTTTAATGTGTTGAAGACCCAGACCGTCTCGCTCATCCTTAGGATATAGAGCAGCTATTTGGACGGCGGTACTTTTAACGTGTAGAAAAACTCCTGGAAAAATGCTCGAACTCTCCTGGAAAACTCCTTAAAAACTCTTGGAAATGGTTTCTTGCAAAAGAGTAGGAACCCTGATTCATATACAGTTTAGTGTTTATAAAGAGTGTTAATGTCAAAAATATAATTATTAAGCATAGAACATGTAGATATATGTACTGGATGTAACAAGTTATTTTCTATATTAACACTGATAGATGATACGAGTGATTATAAACTATTTCAGTTGGCCCTGCCTAAGTGAATATTGACTGTTCCAACAAATATTATTCGATTAGGGGGGGGGGGGTAGTCAATTATGTGAGGAAACAGGTATGTACTATAGTTACTACTTAAACGTTCTAGTATATCGAATGCATACATAATAACCATGAAATATAAAAAAAAAATAACAATTTTTTTATATTTTTTAATGAAAGAAAAATTCTAGACTAGCATATACATACTACTTAATGTATTACTTATGCCAAAATAAATCTGTCAAAGTTAATTGTTTTGTCAAGGATCTCACTGTATATTTGTCTAATTGATTTTCCTATGCCTAAAGCAAATTGAGCCTCAAAAGGTTTATGTATAATGATTAAAGACCAAGTTGCTTGATTAAGCGATGCTGGTGACTCTTGTTCATCATTGCTTTTATTATAAGTAGAGACCACTGGTAAGTAGAGACCATCTCGGGAAGGCTGGTATACACGTATAAAGGCAATTTTTCCTATGCAAACATTATTTTTCTTCTTGTTTAAACTCTCCTTTTCATGATAAGATTGCCCAGTCTTTATTCGATTATCCGGTGATGGCTCGTAAAGATTATTTGTTTAAGGGAGGAAATTTAATATTGAACTTATTGGGAGAATTTTTGTTCTATAAGATATTCTTAGTATAAGCAGGGTATTCGATTATCCATAACCTGAATAAGTAGCGATGACTGTATTATTAAATTTTAAGGAGTGGCCAATAATTTAATTTTCTTTCAATTTTGCGATAGGTGTTGTGAATTATTAATATGAATTTTATAATTAGATTTAAATTTTTTTGTATGGAATTTTGCTTAATAATAATGGATGAAATGCCAAAGTGATATTATTATTTAATAAAAGTATTATATATATATATATTTAAATTCTATTAGTTAATCTAAACTTTTTACAATACTATTTATAAAATATACTGATTGCTTATATATTTTACTTATATTTGTAAAGTTGCTAATATGACTATTGTGATATTTTTTATTTGATAAGCTATGTATTCTAATCAGCTGATTAATAATTATATAAAATGTATATAAAATCTTATGAAATACAGTATACAATAAAATTTTCAACCAGTTTCAAAGGCAAAAACAGCCTTCTTCAGAACAAACAAGAAGTGCAACCTCACTTATTCAAGCAAGTTTGGCATCTTTTTACATTGCAATTTGTTAAATTTGCATTCAATAATTTCATTGACATTCAATTCAGCATTCTAAATAATTCATTCTGTGTTAAAATTATTTTTAAAAAAATTAGTTCAAATTGAATGTGTACTTTCTATATTAAAGCTGTTAATTTGTTCTGAAAGTATTTTAAGTAAATCTGCATTAAATGAGTACCACATTCTCCAAAGGTAATGTTTAAAGATTTTATAAATGGGGTCTATTATATTTTGCTTCACTTTACAACAGGTTTCAGTCATGGAAAATTGATCATACCATAAATGGGGATCTATTATATTTTGCTTCACTTTACACAGCTTTGGAACATAAAGATATATGAATTTTTTTGCTACTTATATCAAAATAATTGACTGGGTAACTCTATCAGAATTATTTTTTCATGTGATAGTTATTCAAGAGTTTATGAATGAATCTATACTATTTAATATATATATATAGAAAATTTATATTTATAAAACTTTAATTCAAAATTTAATCTAATAAAATGAAGCATATTGTAAATAGTTTTATTACCAAACTATTAGCATTTTTTTTACTGTTATAGCTCAAGTTTAGTATAGCTGAATTGCAATTTTGAACAATTTGTTTCAATATTAATAAATATACTTTCTTCCAATTTTGCTTTCATGGCTAGCTACTACAACAGGTTTGTAATAAATTTTTATGTTTTATTATACTTACTTTAAAATAACATGTTTTGCATCTGTCTGTTTTGTTGTATTTTACTATTGAACTTATTTTTTTAATTTAAATGAAAATAGGTTAAGTTGTAAAGTAAACAAACAGGAAAGTGTAAGATAAGATTTGACCATACTTCCTTAGAAGTAGAGTCTACACAGGCTGAAATCTTAGATTTATCTGGTCCAGCCTGACAGTGACCGAACATGAACCTAAAAATATTGTAGAACTCATGCTCAGTCCATCTTGAAATAATTTTTAGCCAAATGTGTTAAAAATATAAATTTGGGCAAATTTTTTGTTCTGAAGTCAAAGTTTTTTAAACATTTATCTTTACTTAGCTGAAATCAGCAAAAATAGTTTATGTACTCTATTAAATTTCATTTATGCAGTTTTCAAACATTGAATTTTTCTGATCCAGTCTAACCCAAAGTTTTAAAAATTTCCTTTCCACATCCTGAAACTATCTTAAGAAAAATCCAACCTGACCCATGTACTAGGTGTAAGCCTGTCATCGACCTAAGTAAACCTCTACTCTGAGAAACTTATTTGCCCTATTGCAGGTCATAATTTTCAAGTAATTGATTTAAAATGCATGTAGCTGCAAAATGATTATGAAGTACCTAAGTCAATGCACTTTATTTTCATAAATAAATTAAAAATTTTACAGAATGCTAACTTAGGTAATTTTAATAACAATCAAATAAACACCTGTATTTAAATTTTCTACGAGATACAGAATGTCAAACCTTATGTACCCTCCACCTCCTTCTCATTTCCCACTATTTTTTGGCATTCTCTTCTGTATACAGTGTTTATTCAGCATTGGCAGTTACCGTAATCTAATCATAAAAATATAATCTTAAATGCTTTATGATTATATTCTTTTAATTTTCAGGCTGTTTTTGTGTATATTCAAACCATCAAACATTGGAGTATATCAGGGACAGTCTGGAGAAAACATTGCTTTCTAATTTAGAGCAAGAAGACAGATTACCTTTTCATGGATTACCAATAGTTATCTTATTTGCTGCTGATAATAGCATCAATGAAAAAGATCTGATATTTTTAAGAGAAGAAGGACAAAATAGGGCTAAGAGGTAAATTATTCTTTTTCTCCTTCTCCCCCCCCCCCCCTTCCTATCTCATCTCTTTATTCATTTTCCTGTATATTTCTTTGTTTATAATTCATATCCTGATCATTGTATATTAGCTCATATAGAATAGTTGCTATATTTCTGATTTTTATGAAAATTGGTTGATAGACTACATTTAATTTTAATGTTTATATTTTGTGGTATTAGCAACTAACTAGGCTAAATGACATTTGTTTTTAAAGTAATGTATTTTCAACAGTTTTGTACTATCTATGAAGCAGCTTAGATTAATTTTAAATACTATTTATTTTCCATAGTTATAACAGTTGTGCCAACTCTCCAGACTTTGTTTAGAGACTCCAGATTTTTCATTAATTCACCAGCTTCTGGATTACTAACGAAATTTTTTGGCTTTTTTGATTGAAATCAATTACCCAGACATGGTATAATTCCTGAGAAACACCAATTTACACTTTTTTGGCACTGATTTCTACTATTCCTGAGATCATAGAAAATCCATAATGGGGATATTTTTTTTTTTTTTTTTTTTTTTTTTTTTTTTTTTTTTTTTGTGTGTGTGTGTGTTCCGAAGCCAAACTGCGACCAGGGAAATAATGCACTTAATCACTACTGATCATGATCTTTAACAGTGGCAGCCAGAAGTGTGGGAGACCGCATCACCTCTGGAGAATTTCAGAGGAAAGGGGGTTAGTTTGCTCCTGGATGGTAATGTACTAAGGAGAGATATATGGACTTCGGACACTGATAGGGGAGACATGAGTAGTGGAAATTCGATGTGCAAGATGAGGTGCATGGTGTGTTTTCTTCCAGGAACAATTATAGCTCTTTGTGTGTTTTGTTATGCATCAGGGTTGTTTATTTCCTTGCTTTTAATCTGGCCCGGCATCTTGGAAAAATGGATTGCACAGCTGTTTTGATTTCATGCCTGTTTTTTGTTTTAATTTCTTCAGATGTGATAAGCAAGTGTTTTGTTTCAACAATTTTTTATTTTAACCATCTTTTCATGGACTTTTGTTTACTGAAATGTATATCTTTAGTTCAGTTTTCAGATTTTTATTTAAGTCGTTTTTGTGACAATTAGAATGGCGAATATTGTTTCTGATAGTTCGAAATTACATGACATTGATCATCTAGAACAGGACTTTTCAAACTTGTTTGGTCGCAAAACCGTATTGAAATTCAGTTTGTTGCCAGAACTCCAAAATGAGAAAATGCCATTGTGATCCAAATTATGTATTAGAAAAACTATCACATCGTGGAACCCCAGGGTTCTGCGGAACATGCTTTAACCCTTTCGGAACGATTGGCACGCCCACATGTCGGCTGTGAACTTGCATTCAAGGACAGACGGCACGCACTCGTGCCGGAGGAAACTTTACCATTAGCGGCGAGTAGCACGCATGCTTGCCTTCACGTGGAATGTTTTAATTTGTCTACTAGATGGCGTTAAATGTCTGTGGAACTAACTTCAATGTATTTTGCAGATACATGACCTTGGCTAAAGAGGATCCAATGAATTATTTCTCCATTTGGAGCGGTGAAACATGATTTTGTAATATAAACAGACAGAGCAATTCTCGCAGCATCAACAATTTTATAATTGAGTTTCGGGTTTTGTTTTTATTCAGCGTTATGATTTCGTTGGTGAATCATAGGAATATAAGAGAATATTTTTTTTTTGTTTGGGTTTTAGAGGCAGTGAAATTATTTGTTTATTTCGTTTAAAAGAATGGGAGCAACTAACGAGTATTTTGTATTCAGATTTGTATGAAAAATATACATCAAATAGAAAATAAATATTTCTTTTATTCCTGAAAAAAAGTAGATTTCTGTGTGTTGTGATACAACCATTCAAGAGACTTAATTTAAGAAAATAAAATCAATTGAACGATCATATCTCAACACCTGATTGGGTCGGACACTCACATACAATAAAAGGGAAATTAATTATTTTAAATATTTAATGTAATGGGACCGTATAGTGGGGAATAGAATTTTGAAAAGAAGAACAATGCGTTGTGTTTATATAATAAAAAAAAAAAAACATTTGTATGTGAGCGCCTAAATAATTATACATAAAATAATATAATATGAATTAGTTTTAACCTTTTTTTTTTTTTAAGAGAAATACCTGTATTCAGGACCTATATATATATAAAAAGGAAATAATTATAGTTTTAAAATTATGTAAACATTCCTTTTATCTTGTAAATATTAGTCACAACTAAATCATTCATTAAATTTTGATGTAGTTTTTCAAGTTCCTTAGTTATTTTATGTTGTTTAAGCATCTAAAGTCAAAATTACTTTAACCACAGCATTTTCTCTTGAAATTGGATATGTATGAAGATTATCAACCTTTAAAAAAAAAAATGTTGATGAGCAAGATCACCAGCTGTTGAAAATTTCCTTTCTGAGCAAATTTCAAGAAATGAACATAAATAAAATCTGCCTTGTAGCCTATCACTTCACAGACCATACATATTTTAACCATCTCTTCTACTTCTGTAATAGACACATAAAAAAAAAAAGATAATAACCACAGCATTTTCTCAGTCATAGAAAATCGCTAAAATATGATTTTTCCTCTTCATGCCTTGATTCCACCTTCTCAATTTTACGAAAAGAAAAAGTTGAAGTTTCTAAATTTTTTTTCACTTAGCAATCTATTCTTTTCAGAATCAAAATATCAGAGTTATTGAGTACAGCATTGAGAGAATATAATGTCTTTTGTACAAACTTCGACATACTGAAATTTATTATTTGCAAATATTACAGTTGATTCAAGAATGACACAAATGACTTGCTGCTTGAATATTGCATTCTTTTCATACACAATACATACATATACTTAACTGAGTGTCTTGATGATTTTAGATTTTAATATACATTTATAGAACTTATATTAGAGCCAGGAGTGCCATGGCACTCCTGCCGAAAATTTCACACCTTCACGTACCAAGAATTTTCAAGAGAAGACCGAGTCAGCAATTTTCACATAAAAGAAAATCTCCCGCCTAAAAACCGGACGATGCCATTCGTAAAAACATAACTCTCGCTCAACCAAGGAGTTTAAAAAGTGAGAGCCAGAAGAAACAAGTTTCCGTATCTCGTCTGAAACGAGATCTTACCAATTGAAACAGTGTGCGCGTATCTAGTCATTTTTAAAAAGGGTGTACACTGTACGAATAAAAACATGAACTGATAGCAGCACGTAATGATTTAATTTAGTAAAAGAGTCAATTGGTCTATTAATGAAAATATAAAATAAAAGCAATTTTGAATAAGATAATTTGAAATAATAAATTTAAAGTAAAAATATAATATTTAATGAATTATAAAAAAATGTTAATTTGGAATAATAAATAAAAAGTGTTGTGACGTGTCACAACACTGTGTTGAATAGGTGATTTTTAGTGAATTTTTTTCGAGAGTTAGGCTTAGCGCAAAAAATTTGCCGTCCTTTGGGAACAGTTCAGAAGTGAAGCACTTCGTCTTTTGGGCCACGGCCACACTTTCCGCCGTCCGGAAAGGGTTAAAAAACGAAGATCTAGAAAAAATTAATTTAGTGGTTAACAGATTCTGTAAAATTGAAATTTGATAATAAATGAACTGACGTATTGGTTGGTGACCGTATAGCAAAATAGATGTGATTCGAAAAGTTAAGAATTTACTTTGAGATGTAATGTTTTATTCAAGAATTTTGTACATGGATATTCAATGTATTATTCAATAATTTTGTATATTGATATTTAATGCAGTATTTTTTATTTCATTAAGATGTAATAAATTAATCAAGCATTAATATTATTAAGTTATTTTCTTTTTTATGTTTTATCACTAACACTATTTTAAACAGATAATTTTGAATTCAAAAGATAGTTCATGAACTTTTTTTTTCAGATAAGTTTAAAGCATAATATACTTAAGGTACAGTATTTTAATGTTTTATTTATAAAATATATAGAATACAATTCTAAACAAATATTAAGCATCATCAGTGAACAATATATTTGTGACAAAATAGTCTCCTGCTTTTTCTGTTTGGAAAGTTGGCACGCCTGTTATAATGTTATGTGAATAAAGTGCTTGAATATTCTGTATTTTAATTTCAAATCATAATTGTTTGTTTTAATGTGTGATATTAGAATGAGATTGATTTTTCTGAATATTATTATTTTGTGTTATTTTTCTTGATTATAGAAAATATTCTTGTGATACTGTTAGATATGTTTGATAACTTTTTTTTTTTTAATAGCTTGCAGTGCCCTTTTCTGGATGTGAGTTGTCCGGATGATACATCTGGTCAACGGTTTGATGTTGTTAGTCTTGTTCAAGCATTACAGTCATTAATCGAAAGCATACAAAGGAGAGCTGGTCTATTGCAAATATATCACACACTACCCGAACAGGCCATTAATCCTGATATTAGGTAATTGTATCAATGAAATTTTAAACAGTACTGTATATTAACCTAAATAAGTTATCTGTATTTTTATTGTGCATTTTAAGTAATATTTAATGAGCTCAGTATGATTTTAACTATTTTAGAATCATTATGTGTATGCTTTGTGGTGATCCATATACAGTAGAACATGTTCTTGGGCCATTATTAAGTCACCAGTGCTGTTTTGTAACTACTCCACATACAATCACATTAGAAACTTATCTTGGCGAGTCAAAAAGAAGTGTTGAAGTTAGGGTAACATCATACCATGGTGCCAATTCCTATCGAGATGAACTTGTACATGGCTTTATTTTAGTTTATTCAACAAAGCGAAAAGCTTCCTTAGCTACGCTTAGGTAAGTGTTAATAATTTTTCCAATAAAATTTTTATTCTCTAAAATACATGCAAGTACTCTCTTTGGACTATTTACAAATTCAACCATGCATTTTGAATCACCTACATATATTAATATAAAAGTGTAGTATAAAAATTGTATGTTTTAATTATTACTTGCATTTTTTAGTATTACTTACATTCTATCTGATGATTTTTTTCGATTTTTTTTTTGTAATTCACAACTTTCTGTTAATTTTTCTGTATGACCATTGATGCAAGTATTATTTAAATTCACTTTAAATATATTTTGATGAAACTTTAAATCTTCACCTTATTTTGATAATAGAATCTTGTGAATTTGCATCATTAGTAAATTTATATTATGTGCATATTTTATTAAATTTTTATACAATTTTGCATATCTTCAGGGTGTGTCGGTGTTATAATTTCATTGCATTAGAAATTTCGATATTAAATGTTCTTAATTTATGTTATAAACTACGGATAGTTTGCTTTTTCTCTTTCAGTGCATTTTCAATGAATATTCCAAACATTCCTATTCAAATCTTAGCTATTACAGAAACAGGTAGTGCAAATGCATTTTTTTCAAGTGATTTATCGCACCAGTTAATTACAGAAGGCAATGCTGTTGCTGATAAGTTACAAGCTCACTTTATGACTTCCAGTTCTACAAGTCAGCAAAAAAGTAATATTGTTTTAGAGTATATGTTGCATTTACTTATGTATAAATCATGTGATTATTTGTAATAACCCAGAGTACTTTTTGCTCTAAGTGATAGTGATATTCATATATTGAATTTTCTGACATATCTTAATAACTACTGTAGCTAGCTTGTTAGGTATATTTGCAATAGTGTTTGATTACTATACAAGTTATACATATATTCTTCCCTATTTAGGTAACATATATAGTATTAAAAAATATTTTTTATTATATACAGTGACTTCCATAATTGAATTTTCTGTGTCGAATTTTCCTACCACTCAAAGATTTTCAATGCTTTGTTCAAACTTCCCTATATGTTTTAATTTCCGTAAGCCAAATTTCTTCTACTTGAATTTTGCATTACTCAAAGTAAGATTTAATGTTCTGTAGTAACATTTTATTTTAATTTCCTCAATGTGAGTTTTCTTATAAACAAGGTTATGTCTCACTACTTGTATTTGACAGAGATATCACACAAAATTAGTCACTCAAAGATGTAACTTTTGAGAATTGTTAGAGTATTGATGCTGAACTTGCAGATTCATTATATTCTAGTGAAACAGAAACAGATCCATTTTGAGATGAAACTGTAAAAAAACATGCTCATGACTAGGGCCTGGTGTTGATGACCTGAAAAATTCCTAAAAAATGCCCTTACAATTTGAAGGCCCCCCCCCCCCCTCCTCCTCCCCATCCAAAAAAAAACAATTTGTATTTTTTTCCCCCTTTAAGATTAGAAATTTAATAACTTTAACCTTAGACAATTTGTTTTGCCTTTTTTTTTTTATATAAAATGCATAATCTTAAAATTAAAAGCAAGTAAATACCTATTATAAATGAATGGTGTTGATGAGCTGCATTGTACAAATGAAACTTAAGACGCCTGTAACTTTTTCTTTGCCACCTCAAGACCTTTTATATATTTTTCTGTTCCAACATGTACAGTAAATCTCGTCTCTACTGCAACTTTAACTTCATGCACTTTGCAAAAGAGAATTACTCCATCTGTAGAAAAAATATCTTCTCCAAATTCCATAGCTAGTTTTCATAAATAGCAAGATTTTGCAGTTTTGCATTTAGGCATTTCTTAAAATGAGTAACTACTGCTTACTTTCTCAAACTGAAAATATTTTCCCAGAAGTCTCCAGGTGTCCAGGAGAAAGATTGCACCTTAACCCTTTCGGGACGGCGGCATTCCGGAGCTGTCGTGGCCCAAAAGATGACGCGCTTCGCTTCCGAACTGGTCGAAAAGGACGGCGCATTTTTTGCGCTAAGCCTAACTCTCGAAAAAATTCACTAAAAATCACCTATTCAACACAGAAATCTACTTTTTACAGGAATAAAAGAAATATTTATGTTCTATTTGATGTATAACTTTCATACAAATCTGAATACAAAATACTCGTTAGTTGCTCCCATTCTTTTATCCGAAATAAACGAATAATTTCACTGCCTCTAAAACCCAAACAAAAAAAAATACTCTCTTATATTCCTATGATTCACCAACGAAATCATAACGCTGAAATAAAAATAAAAACCGAAACTCAATTATAAAATTGTTGATGCTACGAGAATTGCTCTGTTTGTTTATGTTACAAAATGATTTTCACCGCTCCAAATGGAGAAATAATTAATTCGATCCTCTTCTGCCAAGGTCATGCCTCTGCAAAATACATTGAAGTTAGTTCCATGGACAAGTAACGCCATCTAGTTCACAAATTAAAACGTTCCGCGTGGTGGCACTTATAGGTGCCACTATGCGCTTGCGGTAAAATTTCCTCTGGCCCGAGTGAGTGCCGTTCGTCCTTGACTGCAAGTTTGCATCTGGCACCTGGGCGTGCCGTTCGTCGCGAAAGGGTTAAAAGTCAGAACCAGTTATAACTTGTTCGGTCAGATAGTAAGTACATAAAGGGTTTGAAATGTTGACAATAGTATTAGATGCAGGAACCAGTTAACCTGTAGTATCAGGTAGTAAGTACATAAAAAGTTTGGAATGCCCACCACAGCAAGGTTATTATATCTATAAGGTTGGGCCACTTCAGCTCTAGCTAATAAGAACACTTTAAGACGCAACGTCACTCTGTGCCAAATGTTGTCTGCGTCCCGGGTGACTCCAATGTTAAGAACTGGCAGCAAAAGCAATTTAATCATTTTCTTTTATTTTAAATATGAATTAAATACTTAAATAAAATTAATGTTATTTGGTCACAACTTAAATATACAGTACTGAGAGTTTTTGGAAGGGTACATACATAATAAAATATGTATATCCCTTTCTGAAAATATAAACAATCTGAATGTTTCATTTTACGTTCTGAAGCCAGTCAATGTTATTATAGGATGCAGTGTTATTTTTGATAAATTTTATTTTAAATATGCGGTTTTACAGAAATATGATCAGAGAGTTTTTTTTCTAAAGAAGCAATCATTCTGAAATTTTCATTATATACAAATAAACATCATGTAATTTCTTTCTAAATATATATAAATATTTTTATTTTCGATTATGTTATCACTAATAAGTGAAAATCAAGAAGTGTATTTTACCAAATTTCACAATATAGACTGATTTAAAAGAAAATTTTCAGATTAAGGTTTGTATTATTCAGTATCAAAAAAAGAATATAAAAGCATTTTTGAAGTATAAGTATAAATCTATTTTTAGTCATTAATTTCGTAATAAAAAATATCTTTGGTTTTATAAAATATTTAAATTAGACATATTCCTCAATACTGTAATTTTTGCATATATCTCAGGTTGGAAAACACGGCTCTAAAATATATATTATATTATGAAAATAACACTTACTTTAAATCGTCACATAACAAAATAAATATTTTGCTAATATGGACTGCGAGAATGAATCCATTTCTGGGATATTTTGCTGCATTTTTTAGTGCAGCAAACCATTAGTGCAAGTTGTAATAGTACAGTTGCTGGACATATCAAAATTTGCTCGACAAAACATACGAAATGAATAAGCCGATGATTTTAAATAGTCAAAATAATAAGTTAGCCTTAATAAAAACTATTTTGTTATAAATTAATCCAAACTTTCTGTAAAAAGATATGTAACAAACAATAGATCAACAACGATCACATTGTATTGGATTCTAAGAAATAGTAGATAAAGCGCCTGCATTGTCAGGTACGGTTCCCATGTGTCGCAAAGTGTTTACACTGGCTCCGAGCGATGTTGCAGCAGAGGTTCGTGTGCAAAGGAGTGGTACCCCACACTCACCACCGTAGTAAGAACCACAAGATAATAAGCTATGAATTTTAATTCTTTTGTCTCCGCTTCATAGTCCCTTTCAAAAGTAGACATTGGGGATTCTCTTCTTCCCCAAAACTGGATAGCACTAAACAGTGTTTTGAACTGAGTTACCAGAATAAGAAGGTTTGAAATTTTTTTTACTTTGTCTAGAAATCATAATTTTCAGTGGTGCATCTTGAAAACATAATTATGAAAATTTAATTTTTTTTTTGTAAAAAAATGGCAGAAAATGCAAAAAATGACCTAAAACAAAAATGAATAAACTAAACCTTCTAAAATATAAAAAAAAAATGCTCCAAACCCTGAAAGATACTCTAATAACTCTTTTTTTAAAAATGCCCTAAATAAGTAAAGAAGGTCATAAAATGCAAATGCCATCAAAGTCCTGGCCCTACTTATGGCTGTTGTAGTGCTTCAACAGTTCAGAAAGATGATGATATGATATTGACTTTGTTGCACATTTGTGACAATCTCTCGTTCACAGTATTTTTTAAACTGTTACACATTTGTATGTTTTCGCAAGGAAAGAAAATCAAATATTAAAACATCTGACCAGCATACTATTTTTTTTAACAAATGTTAAAAGTACTGTATGTTTATCAGCACTCAAAATTAATAATGGTCCGCTGGTTCCAGACCACAAAAACACCTAATAGACTAGCAGAATAATAAATTATAGTGGTTCATCAAACCAGTAGCAAATTCAATTACAATTAATTACTTTATTTATATTTAATGTTTTTTTAATAATACATATTTTTATGAAATTGAATTACAACTTATATAAAGCTTCATTTATATGTTTTAATTAAGGTTTTATAGAAATCAAAATATATTATTTTTCAAGTGATATTTTAAATATATTTTAAAATTCCATATATAGCCCAGTTAAGGCTTGTGGACCACTGAAGTCATAAAATACCAGTGACTGAATTTTTCTAATCGTTACCCATTTATTTTTATTAAAAATATGTACATATTTCTCATTTAAGTAAGTTGCAAATTTTTGAGTTGTACTACGTATGAATTAAAGCAGTTAATTAAAAAAAGCTAATTTTTAGAACAAAGTAGAGGTTTACTGATTTTAATGTACATCATAAAAGAATACTTATTTAGGAAATTTTCACAATTTTGAATATTCTATTGCTATTTATTCTGTAACTCTAGTTTTCTTAACTCAACATGCTGTATCGTTTCCTTGGGTACTGCTCAGTAGCTTTTTCTCTCTCTTGACACACCTAAGGTCTTCCTAGAATTCAGAGGTACACCTAAAGTCATCACAAAATTCCGCAGCACACCATAAGTGAAAATAAACGAAATATGTAGGAGTTACAAAGTGCATACACAGAACAGCCATTTATTATTTTTTATTTGATACATTTAACTTTACAGCCAACAACCATTTTTTTTACTTATAACTATAGCTAAAATTAACTTTATTAGGTTATAACCAGAAACAAATATTAATTCTTATCTATATCTAATAAAAGTGTAAGTTGTATGTATCATACATTTCCTCCTTCTTGGAGGC
Organism: Amaurobius ferox; assembly: GCA_951213105.1. NCBI lineage: Eukaryota > Metazoa > Arthropoda > Arachnida > Araneae > Amaurobiidae > Amaurobius > Amaurobius ferox. Next base: position 85,706,853 of record OX578142.1, on the reverse strand, counting down.
ATTGTATTGTGGTTGTGGCACACAGTACTGTGTCATGGCACACCAGTTGCAGATCACTGCCCATGGGGATTCGAGCTATGGAAGTTTCACTGTATACTCAATCTTTTAAAACATTTGTGTTGTATGAAAGTATATTTGTATCATCATAAAGCATAAAATTACCAGCCAAATTAACATATTTGGGAAGATTGTGAGATATGTGATGCATTTGTGTGCTGGCACTCTCAGGAACCTGTAAGTAGCAAGGAAACCACCTTCTCTTATTTATAGATCACATATGACTAAGGTATTTTGTATTGAATAAGTCATACCATTGCTTACAAATTTTGTTAGATCTGCCTATGTGTGATGTGCTGCTTTTTTGTTTCAAGTGATTGACCCCCCCCCCCCCCCTTTTTTTTTCTTCTTGCATTAATGCCTGTAACATTCACTGCCTAGTTGCTTGCCATTTATTTTTTTTAATGGCAGTAACATGTTGCACATGTTTCACCATCTAAGATAAAGCAATGTATCCCTCCTCTTAGAAATAACCCTTTTCTTTCTTGTAGATCTTTTATATTTTATCATTACAAAAGGTAAATAGGTCTGTGCAATTTGTTCTATTTATCTAATTTCCCTTATTCCATATATAATTATTTTAATCAGGGCTGGACAAATTTCTCCTCAATCCAGGAGCCAAACCAAAAAGTTAGGAACCAGCTTTTTATTTGCATTATTTTACATTTTGACAACATTTGTTAGAAAGTATGTATGATAAATAATTACAATGGTTTAATGCAAAGAGGTAATCGCTAACACTTAAAAAACATATATTTTTTTATTAATACTTAATATTTGAAAGCATTGATTATTTCAAATTTAAATTTAGAAGAGAAGCAAAAAATATGCATATATTCATTTATTTAAAATAATATAAAAAAAAATATTAAAATTTAAAGCATTTTACATGTAACTGTTTTACTGTGCACATATGAAATTAAATTATACGTCATTTTGTCTGCACTAACCATTGTGCACAGGGTTTGTACACCTCCTGAAATTAAGTTTTTTTTTTTTTTTTTGTAAGGGCCCATAAAACTCCTTATTTTATTCATTTTATCTGTAGACTCGTAGATATTGGAAAACACTCCTAGGAAATCGTTAGCAATTACTTTGTGATCTTTTATTTTCGAATACAATCAATAGGAGGCACCACTGAAAAAATAAAAGTGAAGTCTCTTGTTTTTCTTTCATATAATGTGCAACCAGAAAAGTTAGAATTAGATTTTTAGCGCACATTATCAAAAATTGTTTATGTAAGCACTAAAATCTTGAATTTTAGCATTCTTTTTGTAATGATCAGGAATTTTAGCATTCTTTCGTAAAAATTGCTAATTTTAGTGTTCTTTCATAAAATTGTGAATAAAAATCTAAATATACCGCTTTTTAATAAAATCTGCATTTTTGCACTTTCTTGCAAAAATTGCAAATTTTAACGCATTTTAGTAACAATTGTGAATTTTAGTGCTCTTTTGTAAAAATTTCGAGTTTTAGGGATCTATTATAAAATTCATGAATTTAAGCAATTTATCATAAAAAGATTGCGAATGCACTTGTTTATGAAAATCACTTTTTTGCCTTTTCTTAAGAATCATGAATTCTAGGTTTTATTCACAAAAAATGCTAATTTAAGCATTTTTTATAAAAATTTTGAATTTTAAGGATTTTTAGGTGTTTAAAAATATTGTTCAATTTTTTTCAATGTGCAAAATAATTTAATTTTTATATAAGTGCCAATGCTTTAAACATGGCAAACATTGCTGATATTTAATACATTACGAATTGGTAAACATTATTTTTTATTTCTGTAATATTAGTTATTTTTACCATTTCTGCCCGATGACTGTGGAATAACAAAGAAAGTGTGACTACATTGCTGTGTTATCCATTTTAAAATGGATAATTATTTGGTTAATTATGTTTCATTTTTAATAAATTTTACAAATAAAACTTTATAATATGCTATGATGGGCAAATTTATGCAATGCAAATAATAGTTTAACTTTTCCTATCTGTGAAAGTCAAAGCACATGCGATTACTTCATTATCCCTACTCTTTCTTCCAATGGTGCCTGTGTTAACTCTCACTCATGACACAGACGACCAGTGTAAGCTTTTCAAGTGGGGAAAGCTTTCTATTATTTCCCATTTCAGATGAAGCATGGTAACGTAGATTCCCAGTGCAAATTGATTAAAACAAAGTGATTGCTCATTTCTCCATGCTTAATCATAGTGGAGCATGTTATTTATTCATTCTCCATCTCTTAACACTAGAACGACGAAAGCAGTCATTTTGACCGCATAACGACTTTGAGAAACTATTCCTCCAAAACGGCTAATCCCAGCCCATTGAAATTTTATGACTTTTCCTAATTTCTTCTGTGTTTTCAATAACTTTAAGAAAATGAGAAAAGTCATAAAATTTCAATGAGCTGGGATTAGCCATCTTGGAAGAGTTATTTCTCAAAGTAGTTATATGATCAAAATGACCGCTTCTATCATTCTAGTGTTAAAATATCAATTCTTCAGCCTGTTGCTCAGCTCCAGAGTTAAATTTTTGCTGATTGACAATTTTCTTTTGCCGATTTGCCCAATTTCCAGTTGCCACCATTAATTTTTTAGGCATCATGGTGACTTGATGCGCAGAATTTGTCCAGTGCTGATTTTAATGGTTTTTGCTTTCTAAATACCAAAATGATTTGCTTTTTAACTTTTATTTCCTTATATTTTAGCTGCATTTTACACACCTTTTTTTAAAGAAGTTTGGGAAAGAAAACCTCAAATTGAAAAGGCTTTTAGCTTAGAAGATTCTGACTATTCAATTGGTAGCCGTACCCCTGTCCCACCTCCTGTGCCTTCCAGGCAGGAGTCCTATCACATACGTAGTGGATCTCTTGAAGATGGGTCAGATATTATTTACTGACATTTTATGTAATATGTGTATGTTTATGGCTAAATATGAAGTATGCATGGTGATGAATATCAGAGTTGAACAGCTTAGTTTAAGAGCTCAAGCTTGACCTACCCTGAACTGTTCAATGTAAAATATATCTGGATTTGCCCAAAATCACAAGATGTTTTTGACTTTCTACATAATTGATTCCAATTTTGAAATATTTCAATTTGTTAAACTTGATGATTAAATAGATATACAACACCAGAGTAGCATAAATTTAAAATAGAATATATTCGTTTTAAAAATGCCCTTTATATTTTAATTGCTTATCACACATATCAACACAGTCCCCTATAAAGTACTGGCCAAACATGATCCTTTATTTTTGTATGTCCAATCCAATGAAGGTAACAGTTAGCAAATAAAGAACGGCTTGCCACTTTTGATGACCAACCCTGTTACTTTTTAAAAAAACTCTTAATTTACAATAGCTCTTAGATATCTTCAATATTCTCATTTAGTGGCCTGTGCAGGCACTAGACTGTGGAATTGGTACTTCAAACCTTCAACTCCAGGTCTGATTCCTCTCTTTCTGCAGAAAAGATGCCAGAAAGAACTTTTGTCAGTTTATGGGTTCATGGGTGTGAAATTCTTTGGTCTTCGTAATCTCAAAAACTTTGGTAATTTGTCCTCCAAACTTGGTACAAGTTACTTGGTAATTTGTACCAAGAAATTTACTCTTAAATGTCTTAATAATTTTTTTTTTTTAAGTTCGTACCATTAAACTAACATAAGTATTAATAATTTATCATGGCATAATCATAAAGCACATTAGTACATTTGTTTATACGGTGTGGCATGCCGACAAATGCAAAATTACATTTAAATAAGTTATCAATCACTGGACTAATGAAATCTTGTATCCTTTTGCAATTTCTTCAAACCAACATCATTAAATTTATTCGTATTGATTTACATTGACATATCCCATTCTGATCACCAAAAATGTATAATATTATTTAGTATAAAATTGATTATTGTATTATGAAATTAATTTTACTGATGTTGGTTTGAAAAAATAATCGATATTGAGAAAAATATTTATCCATTGTAATTCACCATAGAAGTCAGCTGAGCAGTCTCTTATTCATATTAAAATTGAAATGCAACCTCTGTTACACAGATGTTATTTAGGTGTTCTGGTTCTGAACTTTTCGATACATTTATATTATACTTCGAACATTTCCACTGTGACATATTTTCATAAAATATGCTTAGAAAATTAAAATGACATTTTATGAGATGTATGATGACCTAGTTGTTTTCTTATGGGATTCAGAATTTTCTATACCCAGAGCCTGCCCTGATATATGTATCGCAGAATATATTTTAGAAGTTATTGACATTTAACAATTACTTTATCATAAATAACTAATACCTTTGTTGTACTCATTAATACATTTGAATAAAGTGCAGAATTTTTATATATGCAAATTACTACAAAGCTTATATGAATCTTAGTTTTACCTGATATAAATGAGACTAGTGTGAGAGTGGTCCTTGCTATTGTAAAATATCTATTGGAAGTTAATTCTGACTAACCTCCATCACAATTCAAACAGTAAATATATATACACTCTTAAGACAAAAAAAAATGACTCACCAAGGAAGAATTATCCAAATCAGACAAAATTTGGTATGTATAATGTAGATGTACAGTAAAAGAAATGATTAGAATTTCAGAACAATTGAATGGTTTATTGCACTGAAAGATCTACACAAAGTGAGCACATCAATATGGTATTAGTCCACCTCTGGCCTTGATACAAGCTGTTACCCGACGTGGCATTGATGCATAATGTTGCCAGATGGTGTTCTGAGGGATGCAGTTCCAAATGGCCTCCAATTGACGACCTAATTTGTCTACATTCTTGGATGGTCACAGGCAATGCCCCCATTTCAGCCCAAATGTGCTCAATAGGTGAGAGATCTGGGATCCTGGATAGCTAGGGAAGTATGTCATAAGCACACATACAATCAATAGAGAGGCGTGCCATGTGTGGCCTGGCATTATCTTGCTGAATAGTTATCCTGGAGTGTCGCAAAAGGAATGGCAATACAACGGGTCGTAGAATGTCAGCAATGTACCACTGTGCTGTGATGGTGCCACGGAGGACTATTAAATGAAATGACACCCCAGACCATAACTCCCTGTTGTAGGGCCGTGTGGCATGTGACAGTAAGAGCAGGGTCCTGACGTTGTCCAGGGCTGTCTCCAGACACCTCTGCTCTGGTCATTGGGACTCTGTTCGAAACGGCACTCATCACTGAAGACAATTCGTTCCCAATCCAACCAATTCCATGTTGATCGAGCCTGGCACCTTTGCAATCGCTGTTGACAGTGCATACTGGTCCTTGGTAGGTGGCGTAATGGGCACCGTGAGTATAGATTCCTCTCCTGTAGTCTTCTATTAATGGTCCTGGTGGTCACTTCCATATTTGTTACACGTTAGATAGTTCATAACGACGAATCTCATGCTGTCACAGCTGCTCTGACAGTCACTCTATCTTCCCGTTCTATTGTCACTCTAGGCTATCCGTTGTCCACTTGCCGCTGAAATCTGCCATTCCGAACCCATTCTTGCCAACATCGTCTAATTGCTGCATCGCTCCTACCTAAATGCTAAGCTATTCGTCGGTGTGCTCATCCAGCCTCATGCAGTTCGACTGCACACCTTCTTTCAAACTCTTTCATATGCTCGTAATGGCCACGAATTTGCCGACGAGGCATTGTTACAATCAAGGTACGTGAACACAATCGAAATCCATTGCATGTTTTGTTCCTGAAAGTGAGGTTAGCTCCTTATATACACCACCATGGTGCTTAGTTTCAATGTGCTGTAGTTCCGACTATTCATTCATTAGCTGTGAATTTTTGATCATTTGCATATTTGGTCGATAGGTGTTTGCATGTACAGTTCAGTTTCATTACTATTGGGTTATTTTGCTGGGTGCGTCGATTTTTTTTTTGTCTTAGTGTAAAATCAAAATTGAGAATACCTGAAGGATTTTTTATAAGTAACTTATGATTTAGCTTTTTCACAACTCCTTTTTTTTTCCTTTTTTTTTTTATTTATTTAAATGATTCAAGAATCTGTTTCATGATGAATCTGTTTTAACTTTTTTAAATTTGTTAATGAGCCAAATTGCTAAACATCCAATAAGAACCCTTGATGTCTCTGATATAAAATGTGGTATATTCAGAATTCCAATTTCTTAAAACATAAGTGAATTAATTTTTAAGCAGGGTGACTACAGAACCTGGAAATCAGGGAATATCAATATTCTGGAAATACACTGAAGAGCCAGAAAAACTGGTACACCTACCTAATATCGTATAGAGCCAGTTAGGTCTATATATCAATGAGGGTACTTTGCACAGTGCATACGCTGACACTTGTTGATGACCCAGCATTCAAATCCGCAGCAATATGAGGAAGTGTTTCACGCCTATCTCGTGTAACGATTCTTTTCAGCCGTCGATGTTCCTATTCTCTCAAGGTCTTTTTCTGGCTGCATAACTGTCGGAGATTTGAGGTTTTACCGGAAACCTGATATTCTCGGTACACTCTTGAAATGCTCATGCGCGAAAATCCAAATTTCATCGTTACTTTGGAAATGCTATGCCTCATCTCTTGTGCGCCGACTATTACTCCCCGTTCAAAATCACTTAAATCTTGATAACCTGCCATTGTAGCAGCAAGAACCGATCTAATAGCCTCCTTAGACACCTTGTCTTATATACACACTGTCGACCGCATCACATTACGCTGATTGGTTGCATACCTCCATTATTTGCATATGCCCGACTGTACCAGTTTTTCTGGCTTTTCAGTGTATCAGGGAATTCCAAAAAAACTGTAAAATCAGGGAAATTTGAATTTTTAAAGCTTTCTTCCAACTTATGACAATTTACTTGTGTAGAATACCTTATACACTCTTTTGCAAAAAAAAATGAAGCACCATGAAAAAAGTGACTGTTTTAAATATGCATATGGCTCATACACAGGTAATGAAATGATTACAAAATCAAGGCTGCAAGACCCATTAGTGGTTAGCAATTGCACATTGAATTTTCAAATCAGTAATTGGTGAAACACCTCTTGGCGGCAGTGCATGCTTTTATATTTCTAGGTAAGGAGTGATAAAGTTTCCTAATGTCATCCTCTGATACATTCTGCCAGGCATTCCTCAATTGTTGCTCCAGATCTGCTGCATTTCGGGGTGCCCAAATCTGGCAGCATAGCATATCCCGTACATGCTCGATTGGCAAAAGGTCTGGTGACCTTGCTGTCCAAGGAACAGTATCAACAGCACGAAGACAGTTCACAGATATGTGAGCTGTATGTGATGTGGCATTATCTTGTAAAATGGCCCCAGAATGGCGTGCCATGAAGGGTAACACAAACGGCTGCAGGATTTCATCAACATATCATTGAGCTATTTATTAAAGTTGTATGTTGGATGACATGGGGCGACCTGCTGTCATAAGAGATAGCACCCTACACCATCACACCAGGGGTAATGGCTGTGTGCCTGTGTAAAACAAAGGCTGATTTGGACCGCTGACACACGTACCCGATGGTCATCTGTTGAAAGACTGAAGTGTGATTCATCGCTGAACACTATGCGATGCCAGTCTCCTGGCAGCCATGATGCTCGACACTATGACACCACTCTAAACGACTCTGTCGATGTTGTGGGGTTATGGGCAGGCATCTTAAAGGCCACCGTGAGCATAACCCCACCTTAGCCAATCACCATGAGATGGTGAAAGGTACCACAGGTGGTATGGAAGAGGCTGTAGCACGTTGGATGGCAGACGATGCTATTCAGCCAGTTTGGGCCTGTCGCAGAATCATCCGATCTTGCCTCGCATTTGTGCACCTTGGCCTTCCAGAGCCTTCATTCCACCAATGAATTCCTTGCAGCAACCATTGCTACCAGCATCGTTGCACAGCAGTGTCCGTTCGGCGCAGAAGACAGCCTATTACTCAGTATGACCGGCCAGCTTCACTTATCTCTACTATATGACCATGTTCAAACTCGTCTAATTGCTTATAAGGACTTTGGCAATTTCATAACATCATTACACCATTATTGGTTGTGTCTCCACGGAACTGCAACGTTGATAACGAGCAAAAATTAATCATCCACATTTTTAACTTGTTTTACAGGATGCTAGTTGTGCAGTAGAAACGCGTGCTATGACTGAAGTTAGCACTCATTGGCCTTGCAAATTTAATCATTTGCGTACTTGGTATAAAGGAATTTGCATGCGAAATTTCGAGATGATTGAATTATTTTTTAGGGGTGCTTCTTTTTATTTGCAAAAGAGCTTACATGTACATGTTTCATGTGACATTAGACAGCCTATTGGACACCTTAATAAGAAAAAGACACTTTAAAATTTAAACGTTTCTCAGTGATCCCTCTCATCTTAATTGTTTTGAAAGTTGCTGGGAAAAGCAGATTAAAAAAATACTGTTTCTGCTTATATGTAATTTTATTGTAATAAGTTATATTTAACTGTATATATTCTTGACTGGATTTTACAGAGCACTGCTGAGTTTTATAGCTTATCTAGAATTTTAATGCAGGAAAGATAAATATTCTTGTAATAATAATACTGTTCTTATATAACTCTCACATAAATACTATAATTTGATTATTATACTTTCAATGTTAAAAGTAATTCATTTTAATTATTTATTCTTAAATCATCACTTTCAATTTTATTAATCGTCTTTTTATGCTTGTTAAACTGATATGCAGTAAAGGTAGATAGTAATACATATCGGGGAATTTATGTATCCTGTAGTTACCCTGTTAAAGCATTAATTTCAACTTTGCTACTGGTTTATTTCATTTAGTCAGAGTAATTGTGATGTTTACATCTAGGGCATTCTGTGCAGAGATAAGGCAAAATTGTTAGGGAATTTCAAAATGAGTTTTATATATTCTATAGGTTATTTAAGTTAAATTGTCTAATTGAAATATTATAGCCTAGTAAGCCTAATAAACATACCCTAGACTTTAATTTATATAGATCTTTTTCCTCATTATATTTGGTTGTATAATGTTTTAAGTTTTCCTTTCACATGGTGTTCTTATTTGCTGCTGAATTGAGTATATATGAATGTTATGCATTCTAATGTATTATTCATTTTATCAAAAGAATTGTATTGAAAAATCTTTTATTTATTGTAGCGGTGATTCTGAGGGTCTTTATGAACAGCTGCCGGTGGAAAGTGGCCACTGTCCTGATGACGGGTCAATATCACCAACTGGTTTCATTGATGGTCCACCATTGAGTCCAAGTGATGACAGTGAATTATATGCTAGTGTATTTAATCAAGAAAATGGGGAGCATTTAGTGAAACCTAGCCAAATAAAGAATAGGCGCAGTCTTCAAGCAGGTATGGCTTTTTATGGACGGAGGGGGTTATATGAATTTTCCTACATAAAAGCATAAATTAAAATTTAAAGCATAAATATCATAAATGTGTGCATGACAGAAATTAGATTTTCATATTTTTTGTGTAACTTTAAAATTAATATATCACTTATATCATCAATTTTTTTTCCTTGTTTCGTTTATTTATATGAGAATAAACAAAAAATTCTGTAGTTCATATTCAGTGCATTTATTTGTACAATGCATCTTACATGTACTGTTTCAGGGTATATGAATTTATGGTAGATATCATATATTTAATAATTGAAGAGCACCTGTTGCTAGAACTTTAATGAGTATTTTGTGAGGTATATATTAAGAGTAGATACAGAAAACAAAATGGTGTACATTGTCTCTGCTATTTTACAAGCTTCTTTGAAAATTGTCTAATCCCAAATTGAACTTTGCAAATATGAAAACATCCTTATAATTTACTTATTCTAGTACTTAATATGGGCAAAAAGTTAAAGTCATTGTAAAAGTTTTTTTTTTGTATTATTAAAGTTGGTATGTGCTAGTCAGCTGTTATATTTTTTCATTGTATGAATGTATGCAATGTATGTCTGATTAAACTGATTGCAAAACTTTTATTTACATTCAGCTTCAATGATAATTGATATTTGGTATTATATGCATGTCTGCATGCTTAAATCTGATGGAGATATATCTCGCCTTAAACCTTGCCTATCTTGCTTTATTTACATTTTTTTTGCAGAGCTGTATCGACAGTCTTTTCCAAGCACAGAATCTTTGGATCGTTCTGTTTCAATGAAATCACGTGACAGCAATGGCCCTCCTCCACCTTTACCCCCCTCACGACACGACAGGGATCCTCATTCTGGCATTGACCTGGCATATCCTCCTCCTACTCTTGATAGTTTTACAGGCAATGCATCACCCCCTCCTTCTTACCACAGTCAAATGCATTATTCTCCACGACTTCCTCCCCACCCTCTCCCCTTGCCCTCATCTCTCTATGCTACTGGTCGACGAAGACCTCCAGCTCCTGAGCGTGCTTTACCTTTTCCTCCATATGAATTGAAAAAATCCAGCAGTTTGAAATCGTGTGGCATTGGAATGCCTTCAACACCATCAGCTCCAAGTCTAAGCCATCCTAGCTCAGGTCAAGGGTCAAGAATACCTGATGATTTAGATGCCTCGGACAGCATTACCGATGATGATGACACAATATCTTCAGGCCTTAGTGGTGATTACTGGCATTTATGTTCATTTTGTATTTTATTCTGAGCATTTTAAGTTTTTCCTGCTTGTGAACTAAGTGCATGGAATTTTTGTCATGCACTTTCTTTTACTTAAGCATGATTTAAAATCATCTTTTGATTTGATGTTTTCTGTTTATTGGATTATTATTTTTCTATCCTTCCCATTTCCATGGAATGTTGTTTAATTGTAGATATATTTGATTTGACAATTTTTCCTCTTTATTTTATTTTGATTCTTTTGATCATTACATTGAATTAGATAGGTTTTGCATTGCTCTTGATGTAATTTTGTTTGACACATTCCTGCTATTTGCACTTCAAGCTGATTTATCTTGACTTTCCTCAGAATGCTTAATTCTATTCAACTTGTTGCTAAACTTTGAAGTAATCTATTTTATAATTTCATTGTTTTGTATGTAATGTAGTCATCTATTTGAAAGATTTAAAGAATTTTCTGCATTGTTTTGTTTAATAGAGCAGAAATTATAATGTTTCTAGCTGTAATTGTAAAATTTTTTTATCTGTGATAGGTCACATTTAAATATGGTAAAATTAAACAAAATTAGATTTATACGCATTTGTAGTTACCATTTTAATGACTTTATCTTAAGTAGGTGAAAGTTTTAAGTCTTCTCATCTTAATTTGTCTTACAGTAAATTACATAATTATGATTTTTCTGTTCTAAGATCAATTTATTTCAAGAATCAATGCTTATAAATGCAATATTTCTTTATCTGTAGCAAACTATTAATGTCAAGAAATATTTTGTCCAGTTAAGTTTTTCTTGTGATGATTTTCAGTATAGTTTTTCAGTTTTTAGTGGTCATTGGTTTGTCAGAGGGTTGGTTTGCTACTGTTTCACTGTTATAGTATCCAAATAACTGAAGCTGTTTTAATATGCAGTAATTTTAATTTTGCGTTTTATAGATTATAATGGAAAAGAACCAAAGTTTTAGTCCAGTATGTTTATTGCTTAGCTATTTAGTTCTGTTAATAAGCTTGCTGCTTTATTCCAAAACTAAAAGTTCTCAAAATGTATTTAGAACACTTTTCATTTCTAAGTAGTAACGTAGGAAAAAAGTATACTCTCTTTCCTCCAACTTGTGTTGTGCTACTATATAGGGTATGGGGCCTATCCACCGCCACCAGAACCTGCACCACCTGACTTACCCCCTTCACGAATGAAGAAGGGATCTTTAACTGCTGGTCACCATACTTCCCGTACAAGCTTGGATGAGGGTACTCTTCTACCCACTCTTTTACATTCCTTTACTTTTTCATTTTGGAATTCTTAAATCTTTAACTTGTATGTATGTAACTGAAATTTTGCATGCATCTGAAATGCATCCTGAGTGTTTTCAATAAGTACTGTAGATGTAGAAGTTTTCAAATTTTTATTATCAAGTTTTGTCAACAAAATTTATGCAGTTTTTTTATACACATTTATACATATTTTTAGATGCTAAAATTTTAATTGCTTAATATCAGTTATAAACATTTTTTCCTTTAACAAATAAAGGGCTATATAAACACATTATATTTCAAAAAGTAATATTGACCTTATCTGTTATTCTGTTTGCAACACAACCTTTATTAAGATTGATATAAAATAATTTTAGTTTTTATTATTATAATATTTACAAAATTATAATTATTGTTTTGTTTTATTAATTAGACCTTTTTGGGGGGTGGGGGAATTATCTAAATAAATTTTAAATAACTAGCAAAAATTCATTACTTCTTATAGCAAATAATATACATTATTAAATAATATGATTAACAAGCTGGTGACTTTATTTTATGACTTATACATTGAAACCTTTAAAATCCTGCATTCAGAAATCAAGCATAATTTTCTTTCCCAACATGAATATTTATGTTTATTATGTAGTTAGAAATGCAATTTTTTTTTTTGTATATGTAAAGAAATGGAAATTTAAAACTGATAAAAAAATCCATGACACAAAATAATTCTTCACGGCAGACACTTCCTCCATAGATGAAATATATAAAAAGTGCTAAAAAAAAGAATTCGCTCTTTACAGTAAGTCCTGTGGAACAAATTATTTTATCATTTCTTGCCTATTTCATTTATTACTTATTTATTCTAGTTCCTTGTTTCATGACACATCATCATATTTCAGTCAGCTATCCCAAGTTCTTTCTTTTTTCTAATGAACAGGATATTTGACTTTTTTTTACATTCTTTTGATATTTATTTATTGTTCAAAAATGTTCACACTATGTGGTTACACACCACTATTCATGTACTATTGCAAATCTTCCAAACAATGACAAATCTTAAATATTATGAATGTCTTGACCTTATTCATCAATCCTACATTTTTACCAAAATAAGATTAAGCTCTGGTTGATCAAATATAATTTTCTTACTGATACCTGGCAATAAAATGCTGTTTTAGTTATTTATCAGCATAAAAAGTGCATAAATTTGCATTTATGTAGATTTTTTTTCAGAGTTCAAGTTTCATGTTACAAGTATTAAAATAGCAACTTTTTTTTTTAACATATGCTGATGACAAAAACATTTTAATAAAATCAATTTTTTTTCCCTCTTACCATAATATGTATGAAAATTAAATACAGTATAATATTTTTACCACAAAATTATTGTTTAAACATTGTTTATCATATTTAAAAACAATTTTTTTTTAATTCGCCTTTTAATAAATTCCTTATAACAGATTTCCCTTCAAGCATTAAAAGGGATTTTCAGTCAATTGGCTTTGACTGGTTTACATAATACTTATTGCATTAAGTTTCAAAACTTGCTTTCTTTGAACATATCTAGACTTCATTTTTCAAGTCATACAGCATTTGTGAACTGCAAAATTAGGAATACATTTTGGAAGTCTGCAATTTTCCAATATCTGGAATGCCCCAAGTCTCCATGCTGCTTAATTTTAATATTGTTATTAATTTTAATTGGAAATAGAAATAGTTTATATACAATTCTTTATATTAAATATTGATTTTGAGAATTAAAAAAAAATTCATTTTGTTACATGAATATTTTATATTGAAAAAATATATTGAATTTAAAATTCTTGAAATAAAAAAATATCTGAATTTAAAATACTTTTTCATCTCAAAAAATATATTTTTTTAATGAAAATGTTAAAACATATCTAATGAAAACATTTTATTTGTATTACCTGGTGTAAAACTTTTCCCCTCAGCTTATGTTAGACTCATAAATGAACTTCACTTGTAAAAGTAGAAATCATGCCATAAATGTTTTATACAATTAAACATGAACTTTTTAAAACTCATATATGCCATGGCTCTTCTTCCAAATGAAAATTTAACTAAATTTCCATGGTCTATTGATAAAGGTAATGGAGGGATACAAAAATTAAATTTTACAATATAGCTTATAGCATAGAAAACAAGGGCATGCATGTCCTAACAAATGAATTGTTTAAGGGTACCTAGTACACAATTTTCAACAAAAAATCTTTTTTTTTTTTTTCAAGAAATTAGCTTAAAAAATCTACAAACAAGTTTTAATTTTATTTTAAACCACAATAATTACAAAACAAAAGCTCTTAAATTTACAGCTTTAAATGGATTTTTTAAGAAATGTATATTTTCATACTTTGGGTATGCTTGTTTCTTAAGTACTGATCATTGAGTTTTAATTTTTTTACATATATTTATGAACGTATGAGCAGTATTTTATCTCTGATGTTTTAAATAAATTATTAAAAAACTAAAAATTAACATTATGACTTTTAGGAGGTACATTTTTTACTTAAGATAATTAAACTAAAACAAACAATTAATTTTGGTCTACATTTCTCTCGAAGGTTTAAAGCAACCATAATAATAAAATTTTTTAACTCATGCAAGTATTTGTGTCTGAAATAATGGTACTTAAAGTCATTTATCACATAAAGGATACACCCTTTAACCACACTGATACAAGTTTAAATCACACAAGCTTTACTGTATTACAGTTTTTGATAAATGCTAGAATTCAATATATAGATAGGGCATAAATATAGTCATTTTCAGGTGTTGCATATATCTTCTATGCTACTGAAATAAAGTTTACTGCTAGAATGATATGAGGAAAATAATTGTGTTTAAAACTGAAGATATCAAGATAATTGAATAAAAACGTATTGATAAAACTTTGTTTCTATTGATGTGTGTTATTTGTATGTGGATACAACATTTAAGCACTACTGTAAACTTTGCAGTTTCAATCAATCTAAGTAGAATTATAAAAAATATCATACACAATAATTAATATCTAAATTTGTTTGACATGTATTTTACATAAAATCAGCAAAAGATATTTAAATGATGGGTACTCTTATATTGTTACAGTGAAAGAAATTAAAACAGAACAGTCTGTGACATTTTAATTTTAAAATTGAAAATGTGAATTTAAAAACAAAATTTTTTGTACTCTATGAAATGTTGTACCATTGAATGGAATTAATTTAAAGGAACTTTTATAAGACAATTTTGTGGATCTCTATATTTATTTATTTTTTAATCAAAGAAATTCCATGAAAAATTTTGTCTTTTACAATTATCTTCTTTTATTTAAAGAAAAATATGAGAAAAATAATGTATTCTGTTGCCCATTTTTATATTTATTAAATTCATATTGGACTCTATGAAGCCTAATTGCAGTTTAATTTTATAAAAGTACCATGTTTTTTTTCAAGGTTTTTTAGTAAAAAATCACTGTGTGTGGGGGTACTTCTAGAAAGTTTCAAAACTTAAGACATCAAATTTTTTGTTAAACAAATTCTTACTCTAATTTTTTATATTTTATTGCCAGAATTTTATTATGTAAATGTTAATTGCAAAATTTAGTTTATCATGTATAATCAGCACACTTCTTTATTTCAGTCTTAGCACTTGTATTATGCAATATATTTTAACAGCATCTAAAATTTATTTCTGGAAAAATATGTATAGAAGTGTGGTTCAAATATATAGATTAAACGCTTTTCATTAATACTTCTTAATTTTCTTTGATAATGTAGATAGTTTGAAAAATGAATTTAATAAAAAAAATAAGTAAATTTAATAAATGTCAAACAAAGATATAAATTAGTACTTCGTGCTGAACTTTGGGATAAGTTATAAGTACATTACATTATATTAAAAGAAAAGATAAAAGATAACTTAAGGAAACTTGGTTACTTGAATTTAGCTCAGAATCATTCATAACATGAAAATTATCTTCAAATAAATACTTTCAAATTATTAATTTGTCATAAATAAGCTAAAACTCATTGATGCTCATAAATAATGTAGGACTAACTTATCTTCAGAATAATAAAACAGTTCTGATAGTTTGTATCATAATAATCAAATATAAAATTTTTCAGTTATCTTGAAGTACAAGTAAAAGTAATACTTTAAAAATTTTTCCTATCACATTCTCGGTTATAACTAAAGCTCCGATTTTGATGGTTTAAAAATTATCTTAAATATTGAAGAAAAAAAATATTTAAGTTTTTGTAAACATTTATATGAAGTTATTTTTAGAAATTTTTTATTCTTTTAAATGTACATAAAATGCAGGTAATAATGTCAGAAAGATAAACCCAGATAAATACCTTTTATATATGAATTTAATTTCTTGTATTGTAATCATTGCATTTAAATACATTAGAATTGCACTGAATTATTGGATTTCTTCACGTTTTTAAACATGGACCAACATCTATTGCCTGAAAACAAATTTTTATAAGAACCTTATCAGATTTGATTGAAATGTTTTTGGAAAACACAAATCCACTGATGAATAAGTTTTCCTTGATTTCAAATGTCTCGGTATCTCCAGTCAATAAATGTATCAGATTTTTTCTCAGTTTAGAACCCAAAGTTTTTTTAGAACATTTTTTTCTTGACAACAGTGTTTAATCTTCCTTTTGCCTTTTTTTAAAAAAACCTTTGTATTTTTAATGTAATCAATTGCTTTATTGAGCCCTGTCCATGTTTTTCTAAGCACTTTATAAATAAGGACAAAATAAAGATAGAATGAGTTAAGGTGTGCTAGATTTTTTTTCTGTGTATTTCTAAAAATGCAAAAATTGCAAAAAGATGCAAAAAAAAAAAAAAAAAATTCCCTTAAAATTCTTAAAATTGCCCTACAACAACAATAATAACAAAAATTCCCTTACAATTCTTAAAATTGCCCTACAACAACAACAAAAAAAAAGCAAATGACATTGGTGTCCAGGATTTGGGTAAAACATGTTATGAAAATTTATATGGTTTGCAATAAATTTGTCAAAATTATTACTATACTGGAATTTCGTGAAAAAATAGTATTTCAACATGCAAATTGGATAATATATTTTTAATAGGACAGAAATAAATAAAACTCAAGGTAGTCATCTCTAATATGTAAAGTGATAAAAGTAACTTTTGGGTATCTTTGCAAAATTGTGGCCACTGCAGTAGTGACTATTCAATGCTAAGAAGCACAAAATTGGTCCATAATTGCAGTGTGAGCATGATTCCAATATATATATATATATATATATATATATATATATATATCATAAATTGCACATAGATCAAAATTTGTGGTTATTCTTTAAATGTTATTTTAATGTAATTATATTACCTTTCAAAGACAAAAATGTTGAACTAAAATTTTAACATGTGGCACATCTTGTAAAATCTTAAAATAGTCTAGTCATGTAATGAATCAAAAACCTGTAATGAGTAAAATATGGAAAAGCCAGTCTATTGTTGATATATTCTGAGGATTTTTGACTAGCATCCATAAATCCTCCTGAGCAGTAAAATATAAAATGCAGAAACTATAAATATACTGAAAAGGTCTAAAAATTAAAAACAAGTTAAATGTTAACCTAATAACTATTTAATACCAAATTAATTGTGTTCTTTTTTTTTCTTTTTTTTCAAGATACTTTGCACCTTGCCTTTTTAAAATTTGTGTAAACTTTGTATCTGTGTGCATAATAATTTTGTTTTCAAATTTACTTGACATTCAATTTAGTAACAAACTAAAAACTCTTAAGATGTGTGCAAAGATCCATATATGATTAATATTTTTATACACAGAGTATCGCGTATAATCAGTTGATACTTTCTTAGATTTGTGGGGGTTTTTTAGGCACATTTGTTTCACTTGAATGGGGTAAAGGAAACACATGCATGTATATTTTAATGCACAGTTTGGCCTTAATTTACTACCATATGTTTTCTTATCTTTCTTTAAAGCTTTCTAATATTATGTGCTATCATGACCTTTATGCATTTTTTATGATTTCATTTTTGTACTATCTGTTAAGTCTGAAAACATAGATTATTCTATTTAAAGGTAATAAATGTGCATTGTTGCATGTTATTTCTTGAGTTTGCATGTGATGCATGTAGATTTGGGTGCTTAACCGAAACTGTTTTTGTAGATATTCATTTTTCTCTTCTGTTTCCTTTTCATTTAGTATTTTCTGTTTGGGTAACCCTAATAACCTTAATTTTAGGTATTTTATCACTAAATTAGGCAGATGCTTGCTTTCAATTTGATTCTAGTTTAAAGTTTAAACCAATGCTTTTACAGCTAAAAATATGACAAGTCTTATTCCCCAAAATTCAGCACCATCTAGTTTATTGAAATCCCTCATTCTATTTCCTTGAATCAATTACTTAAATATTAATTTAAAACTGTACACCATATCCAGCATATAATTTTTGAATTTCATTTCTCGAAAAGTTCCATTGAAATTTCTGTGGATTAGATTTACTTATGTTGCTGTCATTTTTCATAATTTAAAGCATTTTATTCGAAAGTCTGAATAAGTGTAAATTGATTTTGTCAATGACTAATTCATATATATACAGTTGAACCTCAATATTATAAACATCTTTACCTTGAAAAGTATTTCGCAGCATTTTCTTTGAAACCGTTACTATCTCGAAAATACCGATTCTTGAAAAACTGTTAGGATGAAAAATTGTTTCATTAAAGCAGCATTTGGAGAACAAAGGATGAGGAACAGAATCAGATAGGTGATTTAAATATAGTCAAAATTTAAGATGCATCTAGTGTAATTTTAAAACAGTTGATTAGAAAGAAACAAAATCTTGATATTCGAAGATTTCTTAGACAGTTCCCATGAAACATGTGGTACTTTACTGGATACAGAGATTGTAACAGCATTAGACAAAGAAAATGATTAAGTAAAACAACAGGGAATGCATCAACAAGTGATTGTGAAGGAAGCTGAAAGATTGTTAATTTATTATATACCTTTTTGGAATCCTCAAAAAATATAAATTCCAAACCATTAACCTCAATTGCTACATTAGAAACAGTCGTTCAGTCATAGATAAACTTAAACAGACATGAGACTTTATTGACAGATTACTTTTGTTATGATATGTTGTATGTTTGTAAACTAAACACCCCTGACAAAATATTACGAAATAAGGTTTTATTGAATATAATACTTGGTTACATCACCATGTGCCCTGATCACCGCTTTGATCTTACGGGCCTGCTGTCAAAATGGGGCTGGATGGCATCTGCAGTGATATTGATTCATTCGTCCATCAATCTGGCCGTCAATTCTTCTAGTGATTGCAGACATGCAACACTATTGACAGCATCTCAATGACATTAAGGTCAGGCGAATTGGCAGGCCAAGCGAAGTGTGGGAGATCAACCTCATATTTTGCGAACCAATCCTGAACACATCTGGCACAATGCACAGTACAATTGTCGTTTTGGTAGACAGGTTCGATGACAAGGCCCTCTTCATGCAGAAAGTCCACATAAGGGACGACATGGTCATCCAAGATGGGGATATAATCCACAGCCTTCATCCAATTGTTGACTTTCACCAGTGGTCCAATGCCAGTCACTGAAATACACCCCCAAAACATCACACTCCCACACCCGAGCTGTACTGATCTCTGAAGACAGTCCGAATGATACGCCTCTCCGGACGTCCTGGTAACATGGAAACGTACATTATTGGCATACAAGCAGAAGCATGAGTCGTCTGACGATACTACACATCACCAGTCATCCACAGTCCAGTGTCAATGTTTTTGAGCCCATTGGCGTCTTTTCTGTTTTGGGGCTGCTGTGATCCGAGAACGTTGCCTTGGTATACGGCTGAATAATTACATGCAATGTAGCTCCCGGCACAGAGTGCGATCAGAAATAGATGAACCCAGTCCATCATTAACCTGTGGCACCAGTGGATCCCTGGTTTGGAAGCAATTAGTGGTAGCCATGCTCCTCACATAGCAACGATCTGTCAAAGTTAGTATCATCTTGTGGCTAGCATTGCATCGCCAGGAACTATTTGTTTCAGACAAATGCCATTGCTTATGCTCTGTACTTACTGAAGATCCTGTCACACCCAAGAACGCTGTAATCTCTTCAACTTTGTGGCTGTGTTCCCGGCCAAACGCTATGGCCCCCTTTTGCCAGTCGGTAATGTCTCTTTTGTGGCTCATTTCCAACTTTATGAACGAACAAAACACACTGATTTCCAGGTTTTGCAGCACGTTCAACCTCCCTCTACGACTTCCACCTGTGTTCTGTTCGCATACGCGAGGTTCGCTGCAGACACAAGCTCTTACAGTGTAGGCTCGTGGTATAGGCTGACTTCATAATATTTTATCTGGGGTGTTTTATGTACATTCACTACATATGTCTGTATGTACATATACAGGTTCTCTAAGGAAGTCCATATCAGGGGAACTTTCTCGAGAATGAGGAGAGTTATCGTCATTTTTTCATGCAGATCCATATGTAATCCCTATGGCACTACACAACAAGACATCTTTGGGTGGAGAGGGGTATCATGCTCCCTTTTAGAGATAGAGAAAAAAATCAATTACAAAGTCCTAGAGTATTGCCAAATTAGTAAACAAATATGTTTGTCCAACAGATAAAGCTGAAAACAACTTTGAAAACTAGGAAATAGTCTCTAAATCTCCCATATAAAACATTAACATATTCAGATGATTGCTTTACCTTGCATTTAAAAACACTATGCATATAATTGTTCGGCTGTGCTGGCATTCCGGTTACATTTTCAAAATATAAAGATCATTTTGCAATATTTTTCATTAGTATACATAGTAGACATAGCTTATAAATTCAAAATAATAATTGGACAAAGTAACAAACACATTAGTATAAAGATACTAAACTGCAGAAGGAATGTTTTTTCAACCTTAGATCAGTTTATTTTCTGGCTTCAATTATGATGATGTTTACTCACAAATCATCTGTTAAATAAAACAGTTAGCATTCAAACTAAATTTATTAAATCGTTTGTTATACAACTGTCGCCAGAAGATTTTGCAGTTTAAAGAATCACATGCTTTTAAAAATATTTTTTGGACAATTATTTGCAGCTTTTTCTGTCAGACAAACACATTTTTATACTAATTTGGCAAGTCTCTACAATTTTGTGATTGACTTTTTTCTCTCTCTAAAAGGGAGCTATATAGTCAGCCTGTGAAAGTTGTCGTGTAGCACCATAGGAGTTTTCTATGCATCTAAATTAAATACATCTTATGCATCTAAATTCCTAGACACCGTGTAATTAATCTAAAATTTGAACTTTGATATCTCGAAAACTCTCTCGAATTTTTTTTCCTATTCCCATCAAATTTGAGATTGAGGTTTGACTGTATAAGTTTTCTGATTTTCTCTTTTAAACAGTATCATTTTAATACTTTTGAGAATTTTTTGTCTTTGCTTTACATTACAGTAGCCCCATGTTTCTTTTTGTCTACTAGTGGTATATGTATTCTAAGACAATGACTATGTAAATTTATTATACTCATGCTAAGTTTAATTGGATATTAAAATAGATTAATGTATTTTATTAAATACATTTGTTATATTTTATAAAATTATTAATTTTTTTGGGGTTATATGTTCATATGTTTAATACAATCAGTTGTATCCTCAATTATGTCCAATAGACATTATATGAAGTTCTGTAGGTTATTTAGGTCTATTAGGTTTTCGTTGCAGCGTAATTTGAAAATTTAAACTTTTAAGTGGAAATATGCAAAATGTGTGAATGCTTAAACTGTATGTTTAGCTATATTCAGATACTCTTCTATTAGGCTTTTCTTTATATTAATTTTTATTTATGTAACTTTCTCATGATACATTTTAAATAATTATTTGGAATTCACATTTGTAGGCCTTTTACACTTTTTTAAATTACAAGTATTTTTTAATTTAATTTTTTTAATTACTTTTCATCCTTTATTTTAAGGGTGTGGTTGAATTTTTGTGATGTGTGTTTGTTTAGCTCACTTATAATAACAATTTTTGGAAGAAGGGCCATAGTATTTTAAAGAAAATAATGGTTGTTTTAGGAAAAATAAAACTTAAAAATAATTATCATACTACCTGGTGTTTTCCCTAGAAAATATATTCAGTTGTGATTAGATATTTTTTCAGCACTGTAAACAAGCAACAGTGACTGTAATCACAATGTATCTTAAATTAGAATAAGTCAATTAATTGAAGGTAATACATGGCAAAAGAAAATCAGTTTAGTGAACGCTGATATGCTTCACATATTCAGTTTTGTTTTCACTTGCCTGTTTATTCACCTAGGTTCTGTGAAGCTTCCAACCACAAGTTTCCCATAAATTAAGATTATTGTTTTTGCTATCCTGAACAATATGATTTGAGTTAATTTAAAATTGAATAAACAACTGTTTATAGATTCTAGATTTATAAATGGCCAGAGTCATAGACTTGCTTTTAAATGGATGCGTAAAACCTATCTAGTAAAAAGAGTATAATTTTTAAAGCAGTTTTAAGAACATTTGAATTATATTGATTTTTTTTTTCTTTCAATAACTATTTAGCAATTCATGCACCTCTTCTGGGTGTTCCATCTACCTACACACACACCCCTCGGGGGTGAAACACTATCATATTCAACATTTTAAAACTAAATCATCTGTCTTACTCAGAATGTATTTTTCTGATTGTGAAACAAAGTGTCAATATTTTGAAATGGATCATGATTGATGTTTTAATGTACACATTCTCAAAATACAAGTTACTCATATATTACAGCATTAACTCAGAAAAGCTTTACATTTTGGCATAAATGCTGCATAAAAGTTCATTCTTTACTACATTTGGAATAATACAATACAGAATAAATTTTAACTCTTAAAATCCTGTTTTTCCTGAAACTATGGTAAAGTGGAATAAAAATGATCTATAATATGCATAGTTGCTTCTAACAGACAAAACTGTGTCAAGTGCCTAAAATGAATCTTTAAAAACCTATTAGATTGTAAATTTCTATTTTTCACTATGAAAACGAACTTACCCAAGTTAGTTTCATAGTCATGAATCTTGTTTTACTAAACTCAGATTTTTGACCCAGTCTTGCTCCTTTTCTAATCTTATTTGTAACAAGTTATAGGGTGGTAGATACCATTAATGTTTGGCAAAAATTTTTATTATTTATAGAAGTACGATGGTTGCTAATACTTATTACAATATCTGTAATTTCATTGAGTTATGTTTGTACCTAACTGAAATATACCTTTAATATATCATATTCTGATTATTCTATAGATCCAATCATCTTAATTTATTAGATAGTTTTTATAGTATATAATTTATATAAAATTTATATGAGTTTGTATAAAATATGATTGTTTGATTCCTTTGGAGACAGTTACTAATCCCTGAATATGTTTAGGTTCATTTAGAGCCCCTTTCATAACAATGACTAGGAAAGTATATATGGCCTGGACTTTCTTTTAAAGCATATATGCACATCTAAAATGATATCAGAAAACATAATAAATTTCATTCTGCTGTGCGTAAACAAAGACCATGTATTGGTGTTAATTAGTTGCATCAAAAACATACCAATGAAAATTTTTGAAGAAAATAATGTGGGGTATAAAATATATTTAATTCAATAAGCATTTTGATTTGTCATTATTATTTTTAAAAAACTTACATGCTTATAATTATATTACAAATATTTATAGAATTAAGAAAATATAAGCATAATAAATGCCATCTTGAACTTTCAAACATTGCATGCTTGTATAATATCTATATTTTATTTACTGCTAAAAGTGTAGTTTTATCAAAAATGAAAAAAACCTAAATATTAAATAACATAGCTCACTCATAGTCCCAAGAGTATTTTGAGACTTGTTTCAAAAATATCGTAAAGAATAGTACATCCATATAAATAATCAGGTTCAATATTGTATAAGTTACATTTATATGACAGAGAAAAATAATATTTATACACACACAACAGGAAAAATCATCATGAGGCCAAGAATTAATAAGAATATGCATATGAGGTAAACAGTAAATATAACAAGTGCCAAAATAGAAGTTCCAGTACCTGATTGTGATGAACATAAAAGAAATTATGGTTTAATTTCTCATGCTAAATATTGCATGATATTTTTCTCACATCTGTTAATTTGTCCTGAATAAAGTGGAAGACCAGAGGCCTTTTACACTGTAAAATATACCTCTGCAATATGTAATTATATATACCTCTGCAATTAACAGATACTGTCGAGATTTGTCACATTTCTCCTCCTGAACTTCTGATAAGCACATGCTTAGTCTTGATATTGGAGAGTTTGGTAAGCTTTTCCCGGCCGTCCAAACAGTTACCTTACACCTTTCTGGTAGGATGGACTGTCTGGGTCTTAACAACAACTGTAAAATATGCAGATTAGTTTCAAAGTGGAAACAAACATTCATGTCAATCACCCAAAAGTTGGTTGGCAAGCAATGTCACCAAACTACAATATCAAGACTAAGCATGTGCTTATCAGAAGTTCAGGAGGAGAATGGCGACAGATCTCCACAGTATCTGCTAATTACAGAGGTATATATAATTACAAAATTTGGAATTGCTAACTTAAGGCCAGTAATTGTAAGGATCCCTAACTTTAATTGTGTTAACTGTCTATGATCAATACTATTACCTGTGGACAACTTAAATCTTGTGCTATCAACAGTTACGTTACACATGTACCAATTGTGCCAAACTGTTGCAGCATGAATCCTCTGCACCCAGCTGCTATGAAACAGGTGTTTTTCAGCTGTTCTGTGCCAAAAAATAAATTTTCCCCTACCTTAAGAGAAAAAACACACATCAATTGAAGATTGAATGAATATTCATCAGTTTGTAATTGTTTGAATAAATAATAATTTCTTTTCAATATTTCATGTTTTTAATTATGAGAGTTTACAAAACAGTTGCCATTTCCTTTCATTTATAATTCTGCGAGATGGTGAGACAAACTGTCGCCTTTTCCTTTCTGTGGAGTGCAATAGCCAGAAGTTATTGTTTCTCCTCCTTAGCAGCTCCTACACTCTGACTCTGATCCATTACAGATTGTATAAACTCCTTTTTGCCAGCCCCCTCTACCTCCGAATTTCAAAATTTCAATGATGCCTTTCATTTGTACCAGTTTATCCCATAAAAAAATTATCTGTAGCACTTCCATTACTGAGTTTTATCATTTCAAAGTAGGGGGGGCTGGGGAAATGACAGCCCCACCTCGAAATTTCAAAATTTTGCCAGTACCATTCGTTTGTACTACTTTTGTACTGGATTGTACCATTAAAGTTTTTGGACCACTTCTGGTACAGAGTTATCAAGGTGGGGGCTAGTGATCAGCACCTCTACCTCCGAATTTCCAAATTTCAATCATACCTTACATTTGTATTAGATTGTTCCATAAAAATTTTTGTTTTACCACATCCGATACAGAATTATTCTCATTTCAAAGTGGGAGTTGTAAGGAAATGTTAGCCCTACTTCGGATTCCAAAATTTCTCTAATACCCTTCATTTGTACTCTTTTGGTAGAGTTATTCTAATTTCAAAGGGCTAGAGGAATGGAACCCCACCTCAGAATTTCAAAATTTCATTCGGTTATACCAGATTGTACTGTAAAAATATTTATTTGTACTGCAATATTTATTTATACTGAAACTAGAGCCCCAGCTCAGAATTTCAAAATTTTACCAGTGCAATTCGTTTGTACTTTGATTGTACTGGATTATACAACAATTTTTTTTTATTTATACCACTTCTGGTACATAGTTATTCCCATTAAAATAGGACAGATAACATTTCGTCTGGCCCCGTCTCCGAATTTTCTATTTTTAATGATGTCATTCGATTGTACTTCATTTGTACCTGAAAAATTTTCATTTGTGCCATTTCCGGTACATAATTATTCCCATTTCAAAGTGTGAAGGTTCCCCACTTCTAAATTTCAATGATGGCTTTCATTTGTACTTCCTTTGTACCAGTATGCACCACAAAATTTTCCATTTGTACCATTTCCAGTACAGAGTTATTTCCGTTTAAAAGTGCAGGATTAAAAAAACGATACACCACCTAAGAATGTTAAAATTTTGTTAATATCATTCATTCATTTGTTTGTACCTCGTGCTTACTAAATTGTATTGCAAAAACGTTCATTTGTACCACTTTCAGTGCAGAATTATTCTCTTATCAAAGGGGGGGGGGCAGGGCTGGAAAGCTTTTGTGTAAAATTGTTCATTGTTTATTGTAAAGCATGCTTCTACAAAGTGCTACAAAACGTTTATTCTACTGCTCTTCTAAGTGGTATGAAAAAATATTTTTTACAAAAATCATGATTTTAGTACTTCAAAGTGCTATAAAAATCAAGTTTGGGTGCTACAAAACCTGCAATGGGGCATAACATAGCTGTATAAAACAAATATTAAAACAATACATAATTTAAATTAATTGAATAAAAGAATGGGTATACAATTTTTATTAAAAAAACATTTTTAAGTTTTTAGTATTCTCCGAAACTTTTGACAATTAACATTCATAATCAATTATAGTTCTTTATTTCATTAGCATTATATACCTAATTTCTTCAATCAAATTATTGTTCAAAGATTATCCATTGGCTCAATGGACCTTTTGATAAATCTGTATACTGAATTCAATAGGACTCTTTGGGCTGAATATAAATTCAGTTGTAAATATCAATTACATTTACTACATACAGTTTGATTTACACACACTAAGGGACCAGCCGTCCAATTAGCTGCTCATGTCCTTGCTGACGAGTCGGACGGTCTAGGTCTTCAACACACTATAAGGGGCACAGTACCCCATCAACATTTTTTTTATTTTAAGTTTCATGAAGAAAATTATGGTTGTATTATATTTTAACATTAAATTATAAACAAAATTTGACATAGAAAATGTTATTGAACTATATGTTTAATTTAAAATTTAAATTTCTTTAGAATTTTTTTTTTTTTTAAATTCCTACTACTTTTTCAAATTTTAATATTTTCACTTTTAATATTTCTTTTGCATTCCTTGGAATATACCACACAAAATTGTGCATGGATTTGTAGATGCTTTAGTAATTAAATTTAATATAAATTTTTACTGTCGCCTATAGTACAAGGAAATTTAAACAGTTCTTAGTTTGGCATTTAAAAAAAAAACTACACATACTTACTTAATATTAATTCCATGCACAATTTCACCACATAATTTCATTACACAATAAAAAACATGTATAAAAAATTAAAAACCTCTACCTTAATTATGAAACAAGCCATAGCATTTTAAAAACATGAATGTCAGCCAAAAATGAACATGGAGAAAAACCAATTTAAAGTTTACTCCTGTGAGTTATTTCTATTCTATCATTATGAGGGAAAACATTAATAATTTCTTAAATTATGAAGATGCAGCTTTGAAATTTTGAAATGTTGTAGTTATAATTTGAGCCAATAAAGCAGAAAATCAATATTTTTACCATTATTAGAGTACTGTGTTCCCTTAAAATACAATGCTGTATAATAGAACATTTGATGCAATGCTTAGCTTATTTATTATTTCTTCCTTTGTTTTTGCTAATTATAAAAATTAAAATATGATTATTAATTAATTGAATTTCTACATATTCTATTGACTAGGGGTTACTTGTAATTCCTGCTTTGTAGCTCAATGGCTATATTAATTTTGAAATGGATGGACCTATTTTCCAAACAGAATATGTGGAGTTGCATACTGCAATCAAGGCTTCTTTGGTCTTGTTTTCCTCAAGAATATGCCTAATTAGTCCAAATAAGTCATCAATCAAATAACACTTATTTTCTATTTAAATAGACATTGCAATTAAATATTTATTTTTAATTTTATTTATTTAAGATTTCTTGTTATCTTAATATTCAAAGTTTCTTTAATTTTGCGCATTATTAATTTAAGCAATATTTTTTATAAGCACAACGTATAGCTCAGAGCCTATTTATGAAATTTTGAAAAAGTGTACGGCTGCAAAATAAAAATCTGCTCCAGGAAGTTAATAAAACTCACATTGATAATGTCTAGTCAAAAGTTTTATTACATTTTGTTTTATTGTTAATTTTGGTTCTATTAAAAAAAAATTTTTTTGTACATGTTTAATCTAGTATTAAATTCGATGGGAAAACCCAAGGTATAGCTGTAAGGCTATGTGTGAAATTTTAAAAATGTTCCTTACTCCAATCTACGAAATAAAATCAGCTCCAGGCAGCGTTAATCTCCTATTTGTATTTACCATCTTGAAATTGTAACAAATAAAATTTGCCTTTTAAAATATTATACTAGCAGGCTTTTCCTGCTAACGGTCACTACATATATAGCAATCGTTTTTTAGCAAGTCAAAAGCCTTGCTACCCCACCCTCTTGTTACCCCACCCTCTTTCTTGCACAGGTGCAAAGCAGCAAAATTGGGTCCAAATTTAGCATGAGTAGGTTGAATGGTACAACATCAAAATTGCATCAAAATATGAAAAGTTCTACTCCTTACATTAAAAGATCTTGAGATAAGCGAAAACTGCTTTTATCTAGTTTACCACTCACCCTTTACTCCATAAATTGTGTTACGTAACATGACTGACTACATCCATCTATCCCTCAAAGAGCTTGCAGAAATGTAGAAAGTGGAATAAAAAAACACACACAGACTTTCTTGATGAAAGATATCAAATGAAGAATTTAATTATAAAAAAAAAAAATAACAAATAAAGTTATAACAAAAGGAATTGAGGTTTTGTAGAGCTAAGACATGATACTTCATGATAATAAAATTTGAAAACTGTAGCTGGAACACTTATTTCTTGATGTAATTTTAATTCTGAGCATTACATTTCTTTGAAATTTAACTTATAAAATTATTACTTGAATTTAAAAAAATTACCAAAGTTACAATGAAAAGAATAGAAGTTCTGTAGAGGCAAGACTTGACAATTCACATTGACAAATGCTGAACACCATACCTGGAAAATGTATATTTTATTTTAATTTTGAGCAGTACATGGAAATGTGTAAAATACGAATTTCTCATTGGAACACCAACATTTTTACAGGGAATGCTTATAATTACGTTAGAATCTTATATTTAAAATTACCCTCTGTCTTCCTCT
Source organism: Amaurobius ferox (assembly GCA_951213105.1). Taxonomy (NCBI): domain Eukaryota; kingdom Metazoa; phylum Arthropoda; class Arachnida; order Araneae; family Amaurobiidae; genus Amaurobius; species Amaurobius ferox. The sequence continues at coordinate 85,677,682 of OX578142.1, read as the reverse complement.
CTGTTCTTCTTTGTCCAGTGCCTGACCTTCAGAACTCTGCGAGCGATAAAACTCCCTATCCCTGACTTTGAAGCTTTTTTTTTGTCACAAATTTCTTGACTTATACGCGAGTATATACGGTAAATGTTATTTATTATCTTTAGTGTAAACTTGCATTCTATCAAGCCTCAAAAATCAACTTTTTTCATGCTTTGACCTTTTTTCTTTATTTTTTCTTAACAACTAGATCTGATTCTAATTTAATTACATATCATATACTTGATGTTATTTATTATCTTTAGTGTAAACTTGCATTCTATCAAGCCTCAAAAATCAACTTTTTTCATGTTTTGACCTTTTTCCTTTATTTTTTTCTTAACAACTAGATCTGATTCTAATTTAATTACATATCATATACTTTTAATAATATATAATTTTATTAAGTATATTTTTTCATTGCAAAATAAAGCTTTATGTAATACATTTATGCTTAAAAATTGAATTATAATTTTCTACAACATTGTAGAACATTCCAGTAGATTTTAGGGAAAATGTTCCAAATTACAGAAAAATCCCATATCTAGAAAGTCCCAAGCATTCCGGGTAATAGATCTCATGCTGTATAAGTATAAAGTTATATACAAGTTTCACATTAAAAGAAGCATTCTCAATACTTATTAACTATTTCCTTCCTCAACTACTACAATAACCATTTATGTTGATTTAGGCATATTTTTATAGGCATTGTCTATTTATTCTCTTAAGCTTTATTATAAAATTCAGACTTTATTTTATATACGAGAACAGTTTGTAATTCTGCTCACATTTTTAAAGAAGTCGCATCCCTGAAAATTAAATGAAGACTCCACCTACCATTAGATCCATATGAGCACTTCTAGAGTTCATAATTATGACCTGTGGATCCTCATCAAACACACAGCTTAGCACTATCTCATCCATAATGAAAATCTCCATGTCCTCTTAAAATTTTAGTAGGAGAGTCACTAGATCATGGGCTATGGTTTCCGCATCTCTTGGATAGCTTGCATAATCGTCATCATGCAGTATCGACAAGGTACAAGTTATTAGTTTTAGTATCTTACTTTTGCAAGTGAATTCATAGCATTCCTTTATGAGGGAGTCTCAGCAGTCTAGATTTTGTTAAGACTTTCAACGGTGGGTAGTAGATACCTTTGTAAAATTCATTTCTGAGTTGATTGAGTATAAATGATAACTCTCAGGTTTTAAAAAAAAAATTTTTTTTATTATTATTTATTTATTTATTTATTTTTTCTCTTGGTGAACCAAATTCTCACAATTAGCTGTTGCTAAGGTGATTCGTTGATCATTTTGATTCATAGTATTCAGTTTAAGATAATGTCACCATTTTTTTTTCTCTGGTTGGGGCCGAAAAACCCCAGCCTATGAAACAGACTTGTTATCTCCTCTCAAACTAGTATTCTGTCTTAGCATGGGCGAAATAACTTTCGTGACTTCCTTTTGCTACTAGGGGTTTCGATGTGTCACATGGCCTAATTGACTAAAGGGGTTGTGTCCCTTATGTTATTTTTGTTATTTTTATATTTTGTTGTTTGACGCATCATACATCCAGTCAAGCTATTTTCAGTTTTACAAGCTTTGTTAATTTTTAAACAGATAAATGCAAAAATTTGTCTTTTTGGATCGATGGATTGAATGTTTCTTTTGCCGATTCTGGGTTAGGAAGTCACTATTTTAAATCTGCTTTTTTAAGTAGGCAATAAATGTCTAATATGGTCATATCTTGAGTGCATTATGACAAAGTGAACAAATATCTACAAATTCTTTAGGTTGTTTGGTGCCCAGCACGTTGGGCCTTAGGCTTGTACATAAATCACAGAGATGTTGCACCTGCGCCAAATGTACCCGGATACAAATTGTGCCAATTTTCATGTTTTTTTTTAATATTTTGCCCCGGCCTGCTCCAATCTCAAAATTCAATAGAAAAACAAAAGTTCAGTGTATATTAAAAATTATCCGCAAATTTTCCAAAATTCCCGCAATTGCTGTGCGTACCGTAGCATTTTGGGAAAATTTTCCAGTGCTAACTTTTGCGATTATTTCCATAAAATTTGGAAAGAACTTGGGCTATTCAATTCATTTTCCAGTGCATTGCTAGAATCTAAAAGTCAGTTTGTATTCACTTTCATCTTCTAATGATTCCATGGAGTAATAAAACTATTTTATTTTTATAGTGCAAGTAAAAATAAACAATTATTTTACTAAATAAATTATTTTCTCTTAAATTATGCGATTGCACAATTCAGTTTTTATTCTCGGGCGTTGCTAAGAATACACAATTATCTTTTTCCATCCGTGTCCATCCTATTATTATTGCATATTATCTTGCCTAAACTAGTTTATTTTCATATATTGGTTCATTCTAAAGGTTAATTTTTTAATTATTTTCATATAAAAGGTACAATTGCACAATTTAGTTTTCATTCTCGGGCTTTGTCTAGAGTACACAATTATCTTTTCCCATCCATGTCATAGCTTATTTTTATATTTAGGTTCATTTTAAAAGTTGATTTTTTAATTATTTTCGCATAAATAATACTATTGCATAATTTAGTTTTTAATCTCTGACCTTATCGAGAGTACACAATTATCTTTTCCCATCCATGTCCATCTTCTCATTGCATATTAGCTTGACTAAGCTAGCTTATTTTCATATTTTGGTTAATTCTCAAGGTTAATTTTTTAATTACTTTTGCATAAATAGTACAATTGCGCAATTCAGTTTTTATTTCTCGAGCGCTAAGAAATATTTCGTACAAGTTACCAAATAATATAAAAGTTAACTCTTTAGAAATTATTAGCTTGCTGTGTTGGGAATTTAAAGGCGTTTTCCTCTTTTACAAAATTTCAGATTTTGAAGTGGTAAATTTGTTTTATTGTGGTAATATGTATATTTTTTATTGAATAATGCATTAAACAATAAATAAAATAGTAGTAATAAATTAATAAACAATTAATATATCTTAAGCATTTATATATTCTTGCACAGAAAAGTAAATTGTGCTTTGATAATCACAGTCTTAAAGAAAAAATTTTCTCTTTTTTTTCAATTTTTTCACCTTAAATAATCTCTTTAAAAGCTTTATATATATATATATATATATATATATATATATATATATATATATATATATATATATATATATATATATTTATAATCCTTCTAAACGTAGCAGCAATAAAAGTGTGTATCAATAATTCGAGCAAGTTTCAATTAATTTACAAATTTATTGAAAATATATTCTGTTTTATACTTTTCCAGAAACAGGAAAGACAATCTTAGAAAATTAAACTTGCACTCACTTTTTTAACTTGAGAAAAACTTCATCTGAACTTATATTTTATCTTAAATGTGCATATTATAATTACAAAATATTTTATTAAAAATATTGATTTGGAGATTCTAAAAGTTTTTAATCGTATTTGATACATAAATAAAATATAACATAAATTTTTATAAAATTGCATAATCAGAAAATGCACAGTGCCAAGTTTCAAAATAATTTTGATAGCTGAGCTTAAGTTAGACTCTTTTGCAAGATGGAAACATTTCATTTGACAGTTTGAGATATATATGTGTATGCATTCAAAATTATATAAAACATTTAGAGGACTTTTTTGTTTTCTTCCTTCATGTACTTATAATAACTATCAAATAATTCAAAAATAAATTTTTTGTGACAGTTTTGTAAATATAGCAGTATGCACTATCTTGAATTTTACTGAAGACAACAGAGTAAATCTGGAAAACTATAGTAATTTCATTTTGAAAAATGAGCAATGAACAACATCATTAGCTACCCCCCCCCCCTCCACACACACACACACGCATTAAATGTGCTTGTAAATGTTCAGTTCAGTGTTGTACATCCAACATTGTCATTCTCTTGACTCACTGCTAATATACTTGAATGTATATGCAGACCAGTTAAATTTTTTAAGAAAATTTTTTCGCAGATATTAGGTATAAACATATTTTACTTCTAAAGTTTGCAAACTTTCTGCTCCAAAAGTGAGTTTTATGTCTGCTCCGAAGCATATCCTGCTGCTCTAAAAGTGAGTTTTGTCTGCTTCAAAAATTGATACAAAGACTAAGTAGGTGGACAACATACCTGAAATCAGGCCTCAATTATGTTAAAATCAAGAAAATTTATTAAAGCAAAGAATTAATGATTTTAAATGTTCAAATCTTTATCTTAGCCCTTATTTTAGAGTAGAATTGGAATGAATACAGTAGCATAGTGAATGCTCTTGCAGTGTAAGGTGTTGTCATAAATAAAATTGGTGATTTTCCCATACTGTTAAGTGCAGTAAATGAACAGTTTTAAATATCTTGTAATACATACTTTTGATACTCCACTGAATGAATATTTTATTTCATTGGTCCGAGCATTTATTTTAATATTTAATTTTTCCATGAACAATTATTTTTGTTCTTTGGGTATCTATGTATCTGACCCATAATCAAGGTGTTAAATGACATTAAGTATTAGTTACTGTTGATTTAGTGACATTGCTTATGTGCCAGTTTTCCCATTATTGGGAAAGTCAATATGTTTGGCAGTTCCATTTTGCCAATAAACTGTAAATTTTCTATATGTAAAAAGTTTCTACATAAATTTCTTATCTTTAGTGTCCCTTTAAAACAATCCTTATACTTTGCTTTTTATATATCCGCTTTACTTTGTATGTTTTTATTACCAATTCTGTTATCCCTTTCAAATGGTTTTGCTTAATAAATAAATATGAGGTTTGTCATAGTTTCAAAATATGGGTATTTCATATAACATACCATCCCCATTACATGGAGAAATTTCTCTTTTTCTTGATACATGCAGTACTTTTCAACTAAACAGTTGTGATCTTTTATTTCAATTAAAAATTGGTATTTTAGAAAATACTCCCAAATTTTTGTTCAGAATTTAGCACTAGGTGGCACTGTAAAACTATGGTATATTAAACTTACACAATAAATGAAACTGCTGCTTGTGGATATATAACTTTCATATACTTCCTGGAAGCATTGGACAATTAGGTGACTACAATTATTTCTAAGACATTTTGAGCCCTCTTTCTTAGGTTAAGTGTGTGCTCTTAACAACCATTAACCCTTTCGCGACGGCGGCATTCCGGAGCTGCCGCAACCCAAAAGACAGAGCGTTTCCCTTCCAAGCTGTTCCCAAAGGACGGCAAATTTTTTGGGCTAAGCCTAACTCTCGAAAAAAATTCACTAAAAATCACCTATTCAACACAGAAATCTACTTTTTTCAGAAATAAAAGAAATATTTATTTTCTATTTGATGTATATTTTTCATATAAATCTGAATACAAAATGCTCGTTAGTTGCTCCCATTCTTTTATCCGAAATAAACGAATAATTTCACTGCCTTTAAAACCGAAAAAAAAAAACTCTCTTATATTCCTATGATTCACCAATGAAATCATAACGCTGAAATAAAAGCAAAACCCGAAACTCAATTATAAAATTGTTGATGCTGCGAGAATTGCTCTGTCTGTTTATATTACAAAATCATGTTTCACCGCTCCAAATGGAGAAATAATTCATTGGATCCTCCTTATGCCAAGGTCAGGCATCTGCAAAATACATTGAAGCTAGTTCCACGGACATTTAACGCCATCTAGTAGACAAATTAAAATGTTCCACGTGAAGACACGCATGCGTGCCACTCTCTGTTTACGGTAAAGTTTCCTCTGTCATGAGTGCGTGCTCCCGTCCTTGAATGCAAGTTCACAGCCGGCACGCGGGCGTGCCAATCGTCCCGAAAAGTTAACAAGAAAGATCAATCATGCTTAAAGAATTGATTATGAAACACTTTCCAACTTCAATGCAATTTTATTTAAACATCTCTGAAAATCAATATATTCCTCAGTAATATTTTAAAACTTATCACAATACTACATTAATTTATTATATTTGAAAACTTAAACCTTCATAAGAAAAAAAATGAACTTCATTCAAATGATGGCATTGAAATATAAATTGCCTGGTTTAAATATCTCTAAAATGCAATGCATTCTTCAGTAATATTTTTAAAATTATAGTACTACAATAATTTATTATATTTGAAAACTTCATCGAAAATAACTGAAATTCATTCAAATGACGTCATAGAAAAAAGAACACGCCTGGCTCTCTATAAAAGCAGCATTTCATTCATCACAGTACTAAAATAAATTATTTTATTTAAAAACTTAAGACCATGAAGATACAAGTAATTAAACTCTATGCTTAAAATTTCATCGAAAAAAATCGTCCTTCTCTCTGTAAAATCAATGAATATTTCATTCATATCAATCAGCTATGCAGACTTCATGAGCTAAATAATTGTGCGTTAAAGAAATACAGCAATTTTCATACAACTCATTCTACATATTTTTCTGTTTACATTTTACATAAGTGAAAAATAGGCTTCGTTGTAGAAATAATCAAATTTGGATGATCATTTAAACTCAAATATATTGTAATTGCATTGTTTCAGTATGTAGATGCACAGAATTGAAGCAAAAATAAAGCGGTTTTAGGACGGATACAACACTCAATATGAATTAAAAAGAACTTTAAAAATCACGATTTTGAGACAAGATGGGTGCCATAATTCATTTTGAAGTGAATCACGTGATCTTTTCATATCATGGTCACATGATCGCTTCATATAAAAGATGTAATTAGTATTTTAATTTTTATTTAAAAAACTACTGAATATATTTTGCTGAAATTTTTTTTATATATTTTATGGAATCATTTGAATATTACCTAAAATTTTCGAAGCAATTTGTGAATTTTAAATCTGCTTAAAAAATGTTTGAAAAATTAGGTCCCATAGGGTTCAATGTATTTCATTTTTTCAACCCGGGTTAAATCCAAAACTAATTGGGTGATATTATTCATTTATATTCCCATGGGTCCTACAGACCATCTGAACAACATACTAAAATTTCATTTTAATTAAGTCATTTTTACGGCAGTTATCGTGCTAACGGACAGACAGACACCCAGACAGAATGAACAAAGTCATAAACACTTTTCAACTTTGTTGTAAAGTGTTAAAAACAACCACATCTTAGCAAGCAAAGATAAATTAGAACAGAGCAAAAACATCCAAAGCAAAAATTCACTGGCAGATGGTATCAGCCAGTGGTTGGAAAAACTACTTTGTAGTGAACTGCAACTACTTTACAACAAATGTAGTTAACTACTTTTCTTAAAAATTAGTAACTACAAACTACTTTTAAAATATAATCACTACTTAACTACTTTTATAAGACGAATTTTGCCAGAGTTTCAATTTACATAAAATGTTAAGGATATGGATATACTGTAGTAATTTAACACACCTCTTTTGAATAAAGAGTCCAAATTAGCTGATCAACTTACAACCTTTAAGCTCCTATTGCACGACAGTCATTTGGGACAGCAAACCGCTCCTAAAACAGCTCACAGATCAAAATTAGCCACAGCAGTTTAAAGTTCAACCTGAAAATGCTGTTGTTGAATCTACTGCTTTGGATACGGCTGTGTGAAAGTTGACCAATGAGGCTCATTTCCCAGATCACATGGTATGGAAGAAGTGGCTGACTCAAATTAATGGCGGATAACTTCGTATAAAATCTGCAATCCAAGACGTGAAAATTAGCTGATCAAATAGATGAACAAAAACTTTTCAGATTTTGTTATGAATAAGGTTATGAAATGATAAACTTGTGTTTAAAAAGTAGTAAAATAAAAGATTTTCTATTTTCTCTCGGATGCTTTTCACCGCCAAGTTATGTCACCAATTTCTAGACACAATCATTGTGGATCGTATTTAATAATAATTTGGTTATTTCTTTTGAAAAAATAAAGGAATGTGATATTTTTCAGCTGTTTTCAAGTTAGTGATATAAAAATTTGGATTTTATTATCTTAACATCAGAGCGATTTGTAAATTATCTGTTTCTTTTAACCCAAACTCGTTTTTTTTTCCCATGTGCTTCGTGGCACAGAAGTAAATATGAAGGACGGGGTTATTCCAGTTTTGTGGAAGATGAGTTCGAATCCCAGCAAATTGCAAATGTATTTTTCATTTTTTTATTTTTTCAATCATTTAGATGGAATTAAAAATTCGGAGAGTGACATTATAATTTTCATTCAAAATTTTAGACTAGTTTCTTATTTACGGTATTATTATTATTGTTTTTATTAATTGATGTTTACGGAACTTTAGAAAACAGAACAATTATGTAAAAGAATGTAAAAAAATTGCTATCTAATTTAAGTGTTTAAAAAATTAAAAATTAATATCATCTGTTACACAAGCATATACTTGAAATTTTAATTTTTTTTTTTAATATGAAAATTTGTACAATAACAAAATTATCTTCATTTCAGTTATAAAAAAAATCATTCTATTCTATATCTTATGATAGTTATAGAGATTTTATTTTATAAATTGATAATATTTGTATAATACTAGTTAGAAAATGTAAAATATATATAATTTAATTTATAAAACAATATAAATTATTATGCATTTTTAACTGTGTCAATTAAGTAGTTAATATGGATTTCCCAAAAGTATATCATTCTGCAACACACACACACACACACACACATATATATATATAAACACTGATGTAATAAAAGAAGCAAAAAATAAAATAGAAACACAAAAACAAAGAATAACAAAAAATTTATGAAGGATCCTTCATGTGTTGGCAAATGATGTATACTTTTCAATGAAGTGCATAAACCATTTAATGTCCGATGGAACTGTTAAGCATTTTAAAACTTTTTTGCACACTAATTGTGTGTAGTCATACAAATTTTCGAAAAAAACAGAAATGACATTTCCAAAATCGGAAGTGAAAATTTATTGAACCTGCTTACTCTCTACGAAATTTTATACTGAATTCATATCAGTCATTCTGTAAGATTTGCTCATATCCATTCTTGAGAAATAGATACCACAAGGAAATAAAAGACTTTTAAATCTGAAGCAAGAGCTTTAGAATCGGAAATGGAAATTCTTAGTGACTCCCAGTTATAACAGAATATTTTGAGCTCCAATACAGTAAATGCACTTGCCCTGTATTACCCCTATTTTACAAGTTACTGGCCTTTTACCATACACAGTTTGCGCAGTCTGGGCCTCCAAGCTTCCCGTATCCCTATGCAATGCATCATTTTGCCCCTACTTAATGGCTGCTCAGGCGAATCCCCCTGCCCCCTCTAGATTTTGATGCTGTGTCTATATCGGCTATCATTTATGCTTATCTATAGCTGATTCTGAATAAAAAAAATTATATGGGCGGGATGGCCCAGTGGATAAGGCACGGAGATTGTACTCAGAGAACCTGAGTTTGATTTCCAGCTTTGTCCAAACTATTCCCGTGTTTATGCAGTGTATGGGCACGTTAAATTTATGAGTCCGAATGTCCTTCCGAAAGATTGATGGTAGGGGAAGACAAGTTCAGTCTCTGTGGATGTCGTCCTTATTGGTTTCCAGTCTAAATTGGATTACAATATCCCAGCCATCCAAACAGTTAATTTACACCTTCGGGTAAGTCGGATGAAGGGAGAATAAAAGCTCAATATAAGGCTGATCATGAGAAATGGATGCTGAAAGAAAAGTATATATTTTGGAATCGGAAGTGACAATTCCGGAAATACTTAGATATAAGTATATTATAAAGATAGCTAGTCGTTAGAAGCTTATCATGAGAACATGTTTGTAGTTCTTTCTACACTTCTCTTACATGCTAAGAATGTGGAGTTGCACAGTCTTAATGTACTATTTTATTGTGGCCCTGTTTTTTGTAGTATATCTGCAAAATTATTTCTGACTAGCTGCTTCACTTTAGTCTTAGTATACTTCATCCGTATACTTTTTACCTTTATGGTCATAAATACAAGAAAAAATTTCATGGAACTGTTTTGAATTAGAAAATATTGTCCGAGATTTACAACTGGGTTAATTAATAACATATATTTTTTAATGCCAAGGAATCGATTTGTGCCAAAATTACTCAAAATGGTTTCAACATTTAATAACTAAAAAAATAATTTGAATTAAAAAAAAAATCACTCTGAGGTGTCTTTGGGCCTGAGTCACTATATAAAATTTTGTAACCGTGTGTCACAACATGTAACTGTGGGAACTCACAACCATACCATGTTCAATAGTGGAAGCAAGATTATTTCCACTAGCATGATGAGATGAGAACTCAAAGGACTGGTATTAAACAAGTGTGTTCCAAAAAGGAAACCACTGGTTACTGAAAGTAAAAGGGAAAAAAGACTCCAATTCGCCAAGGAACATGGAGAGCTGAGCAATGGGGGAAAATTATGTGGACCAATGAGTCCAGATTTACTCTCTTCCATCATGATGGATGCATCAGGATTTGAAGAGAATCATTGGGCCCTTCCTGTAGTGTACCCACTATACAGGCCTCAGGAGGAAGTGTTATGATCTGGAATTGCTTTTGTTCAGCTGGTCTAGCGAAAGATTGGTTCAAGGAGCACGAGGCCTCATTCGCACACTTGAATTGACAGCACAAAGTCCTAACCTCAGTCTTATTGAAAATATGTAGGATATACTGGAGAAGCAGCTAATGAGTAATTCCCCTCTTCCTTCATCAACCAAGGAATTTGGCAAAATGTTACTGCAAATCTGGCCAGAAATAAGTGTTGAGACATGATCTCATAGACACAATGCCACAACGAATGCATGCTGTAATTTATGCTAAAGGTGGTTCAGCAAAATATTGACATGCGTAACTGTTTTTTGGCCAAGAGCAGTGTATCTACGCACATACACACATATACAGTACAACCTCGAAAATCCGGACTTTGCCGATTCCGGATTTTCAATTTTTCTGGATTATAGAATTTGAATAAAATTCAGATTTAATATTAACTATGTACACTATAAAGCACAATTTTTAGTAAAAATAATGGCAAAAGTTAAGTTAATCAATTGAAACATATTATTCAATCTAAAAAATAGGGCAAAAGAAATTTCTAAGAAAAATATACACATTAATAATTTAGAATGTGTGAACGAAACGAGATGATAAAATTCCATTTTATCATTTCGTTTAAATATTTGAATTAACATTTGTTATTTCATTAATTTTGGTTTATGGAAAAGCAGTTTTCTTTATCCTGTAGATGGACATTATTTCTGCTTGGTTATAATGCTTCTTTGTTCAAGACCTTTAATTGCATGATCGATTGTTTGCATAAGATTATGAATGGGTATTTTTTCTTCTCCACATTTATCGTCACTACTTCGATCTTTTTTTATTTAATATCATATGGCGAATTTCGCCATCATTCAATTTATTTACGATTGGTGCATCATCATCACAGTGCAGAACTTCCATTATATCGACTTTGTCAAGATTTAGCCCTTTTTGGACGGTGGTATTCTGGAACTGCTGTGGCCCAAAGGACGGAGCGCTTCGCTTCCGAACTGTTCCCAAAGGATAGGTAATTTTTTGCGCTAAGCCTAACTCTAAAAAAAAAAATTATTAAAAATCACCTATTCAGCACAGAAATCTACTTTTTGTAGGAATAAAAGAAATATTTATTTTCTATTTGATTTATATTTTTCTTACAAATCTCAATACAAAATACTCGTCAGTTGCTTCCATTCTTTTATCCAAAATAAACGAATAATTTCTCCTAACGACCCCCCCCCCCCCCCCCCGAAAATTTGGAAAATGTCCGGATTTTCGAGGGTGTACTGTGTATATATATATATTTTGAATAAATCCTACATAATTAACAACTCGAGAAAATATAATTTTAGCTAAATTTTTTTCAGTAGAAATGGTACATACACATCAATCCCTTTGTTCCTTTTTTGTACATAGAAATTATCTGAAGAAAAAATTTTTCATGTTCTCATGCCATCATATGTCACCAATGTCTTATGATTTCAAGTTTCTTTTAAATTTTATACCAGGATAGATGTTAAGAAATCACGGTGAAACAGTGTACAATTTATTTAAGCCAAATCAGTTATAAAAGATATAGTTTTTGTTATTTTGAGTAAGAAGATCATGCCAGTTTTTAGTATATTTGCCAACAATGCAATTCCACTCAAACTGTGTGTAAACTAAATGTTAGTGAGCAGCCCCTTTTGATCAAAAATTTTCTTACTGAATAGTTGTTATATAGATCAAGATCGGAAATTTTTAAAATTTGACTCAAGAAAACTTCATGCTTATCATGTGCATGTAAAGGAATATTAACAAGGAATGTCCAAAAATCCTGATGTGATATGAAAATATGAATTTAGTAACTAACATTATTCAAAATCATTTTTTAACCTTGAAGCTGTGGATTTTATTTTTTTAAGCAGGCTGGTGTAATATATTTCTTTATATATTATCAAATTCTTATCTTTTCATGCTTACATTTATTCATTACTTAATAATATTTTAATTCTTATTATCAAAATAGTAAATATAATGTAGCAATATTTTATATTTAGCTTATACATTATATATTAAATTTCAAAGCATGGTTAAATCTAAATAGATAATCTATAAATGTATAAACTTAGTTTACAATAAAGAGAACTAAAATTTAGTTGAATTTGGTACAAGTTTCATTTTTTTAGTAATGAAACAGATTTGTTTTATAAAGCAAACTGTTTTATGCAATTCCCCTTTCTTATGATTTTTATCCTATCATTATTTCATTATTTGGATCAGCTATAAATTTGTTTAAAATATATATATATATATATATGCTTAATTTTTAAATATGTTAGTTAAAATTAAAATTTCTTATAAATGAAATGAAATACAATTTTGCTCTTAACATATGTATTGTAAATAGTCATATGTCTTAACCATGAGTAAGGCTTACGTATGATTACAGCTACACACACATTTACTATCAAATGTTTATTAAAATATGTTGTAAAAGTGTTTCAAGTTAATTGTTCACATACTTTGAGTCTTTGAAATTTTTTCTATGAATGATTTCAAATTAAAATTATTTATATTCCCATAGTATTTTTAAATTCATTTGTTTCTCTGTTACTGTTTGGTGCTATGATGTGGTTATCATAAGCAATAAAAACTAAGTTAACAACCAACTTAGGTTGTAAAAAAACTGCAATAGAAACATGCGAGATTTTGAGCAAGTAAAGACATCCAAAAGCTTTTCGAATTTTCTTAACTTTTTAACTTTGTGATCTATGTATTTTGTAGCTTTGAATTATTTTAGCCAGAATGGCTGATTGAAACCTAATAAAACAAAGTTTTCTAAATTTGACAAAGCAACTTGCAAATTTACCCTATAGTAATGTCAAATATTTCCAATAATTTTTTTTATGTTTGTGTACTCTACATCCTATTTAATTATTTTCTGAAGGCTTGATTTCTTAGATCAGTAAGTTTCTTACCACACACACTGTGGCATCCTGGGGTGTTGGGGATCCCTTTTGTTCTCTTTCATAACATTATCTTTATATAGTCTAATACTTTTGGTTAATAAATAATAAAACTAAACTTTAAATAATACTGGAAATCAACATTTTACATTTAAAATTCTTTTACTTGACTATCTACTTTTATTTAAATCTTTCAGTCTCTCTATAATCTCTTTTCTTAACAAAGTACTATTATGCATTTTATGAAAGCTATTTAATGTGTGTGAGAGTGTGAGAAATATTGCTTTCCAAAGCATAAAGAAAAGTTGAGATATCAGTGCATAGCATGATGTTATTTTTAATTTTATTTTCACTTTCTTTTTGCATGAATTTTCTAATTTTGCTATACATTTTAAGTGATTGGGTGTTCAACATTTAAAGGTTTTACTCTTAAGCATGTTTGGATTTGCTTTGTTCTTTGAATGTTTTATACTTTTAAATCTATTTATTCAGCAATTAAATGGACTTCTGTGGGAAAAACAACATGCAAATGAAATGTTTAAAATGCATTGAATAATGCCCTTATACTAAGAGGTATATCCCAAATCAAAACAGTATGTACTTTTTAATTATAAAAAATTGAACTTAAGTTCGATAACTTTTCTTTGATGCTAGGCAAGCTTGACTCATTTTAATGAACTTTTCAAATGTTTGACAATTTATAAATTGGATATTTTTGTTATGTCCAATACTATAAGCACGTAATATATCCAGAGAGTTAACTCCCATAGAATGCTATGGCAACATTTTTAACATGAGAGCTCACCTAAATACTAGTGCCTTGAAGGTGGAATCACAAGGGGTTGTTATATTTAACAAATTTTCATCAGTTGATAATTTTTTGTACAAAAATAACTTAGATGATTTTGTATTGTAAGAAGACAAGCATTTTCAAAGCAAACTTATATCAGAACATCGCTACTCATTAGTCGAAAAGAAAAGGTGTTGCTGAACTGACGAAATGTTATTTAGAAATAAGTTTGAGATAATAATAGAAACAATGAGAGAGATAATGGAGATTTATAACTCAGAAATTTGTCAATATGAATAATTTACCAGTGAATATGATAAAAGGTTTATATTTTATCTGTAAAACTAGAAAAAATTTCTTTACTATGCAATATATTTTATTGACTTAACTTGAAGAGAAGTGCTTTTATAGAGAATATTTTAAACATTGAAAAATGGTTGGTAGAGTTTTGTTCATGAGTAGTTTTTAATATTTACAATGTGTAAATCATGGTAATATATTCTTTTTACCTATATTTTCTTTAGATTATATGAACTCACATATATTTGTGCATGTATTTAACTTTTTAATAAATGAAAATGAGTGAGTTGTAATAATGGATATATAACTATTTATGAGCTAATATAAAACTAGAAAGTGAATGAACTCATTTGCACAAGACTATTTTATTAATAAGGTTTTTGCCACAGAAGTCTGGTGAAGTTTTTATAGGTTCTTTATATATATATATATATATATATATATATATATATATATATATATATATATATAAAATTTAAAAACCAAGTAAAGAATGTCAGAACTGCCTTTTAGAAGAATTGAAAAGAAATTGTTTATAATGTCATGTTTATGCACTATTAATTTAATATGAAATACTTCGTACTTACCTTTAATATGCATTTTACATATGCTTGCTTTTGACTCTGATATAGTCCAGCAGAATAAAGAAATCTAGATTTCAATTTATAGGATCTAAATTATTTATTTTAAAGGGAAAACTTAATTTAAAATCTAACAGTTTTGATTGTTTTACATGCAGCAGAGGAAGGGGGATCACAAGAATCTCTTAACAGAGAAACAGGTATATTTTTAAAGACTTATTATTCTGTAAATGCACCACAAATTGTAATTGCATGTTTTGTCTATGCCTTTCTGTAGTAGGATTTTATTATATGTATGAGCTTTCATGCAAAGATCACTATTTAGATTTCATTAAAATATCAGTGTTTATTTCCAAATTCCTCATAATTCTAGTATAGTTCAATTCTGTTTCTACATATGCAAAGATTTACTTAATTTCAAACTATATAAATATTCTACTTGAATACGAGTTTTAATCATTAAAATTTATATTCCAGTTTTAAATTTTAATATTATGTATTTTTGAAAACGCTATAATTTTATTCTTTTATATTTCACTTATTTTATTAAAATCTTACTACATAGACAATTATTTTTGTAAATTTTAATTTTTTTTCTTTTATTTTAAAATGGAAGATGTATAGCACACATTACACCATTAAATGATTTATTAGTTTTAGAGTTTAAATGTTATACTGTAGTAGATATAAAATACTGCCAATTTTCAAAAGCTACAAGTTTTGCTGCAAAAATTGAAAAAGTACAAATTTGAAGCATTAAAATACTCAACAATTTTAACCCTTTCGCGACGGTTGGCACGCGGGGGTACCAGCTGTGAACTTGCATTCAAGGACGTACGGCACTCATTGGTGCCAGAGAGAACTTTACCCTAAACGCCGAGTGGCACGTATTGGTGTTTCTACGTGGAACGTTTTCATTTGAATTTATTTGTCTACCAGATGGCGTTAAATGCCCGTGGAAGCAACTTAAATGTATTTTGTAGGTGCTTGACCTTGGCAGAAAGAGAATCCAATGAATTATTTCTCCATTTGGAGCGGAGAGGGGGCATGGTTCTGTAAAGTAAATAGACAGCTCAATTCTCGCAGCATAAACAATTTTATAATTGAGTTCAGGGTCTCGGTCTGATTTTAGCTTTTATTTTATTTCGTTGCTGAATTAGAGGAATATAAGAGAGCAGTTTTTTTGGGGGGGGGGGTGAGTGGGGGAAGGGGGTAAAGGAATGTGTGGCAATGAAATGATTAGGTTATTTCGGATAAAAGTATGGCTGGTTTGAAACGTCGTTTTCTGTCAGTGGAAGAATATACGCGTATGGTAAACGAACCAGACAGTAATGAAAGCGATGCATGTAGTGAAGATTCGTGGAAAAGTGTTATTTCTGAAGATGAATCTGAAAATGCAATTGATTCCTCAGATTCTGAGCGTACTATTATTACAACGCCGCCAGCTTCAGTTGCTGTTTTTTTCGAATGATGTTTGGAGATGCAATTTGAAAGATCTGAATTCTTTGGAGTTTTTGAACATACCTGGAATAAATCACAATATCATTCCGCCTAATTTAGATAAGGAACTTGATTTTTTTAGCATATTTTTTGATGATGAACTTGTAGAATTTATCGTAAAAGCAACTAATGAGTTTGCAAAGAAAAAATGGGAGAAAAGTCTCATCTCTCCTTCCACATCGAAGACTCCACCTAATCTAAATGTATTTTCACCTGTGACAGGAAACGAATTTCGTGTGTTTCTCGCACTAGTAGTTTTGACGAGCATTGTCAGAAAACCAAATCTTAAAATGTATTTTTCAAAGAATCCAATTATCAGTACTCCTTTTTTCAATTCAGTTATGAGTCGCGATCGATTTATGGGAATATTACGCTACCTTCATTTTACTCTTGATAGTAATGCCCAAAAACTAGATAAATTGAAACCCGTGTTAGATGCGTTAGTTTCAAAGTTTAAATCTGTATACACTCCTAGAAGAAATGTGTGCATTGATGAATCTTTGTTCTCATGGAAAGGAAGGCTGGGATTTCGTCAATATATCCCCTCGAAAAGGTCCAGATATGGAATAAAAATATATAAATTGTCGGAATCGGAATCAGGATATATATGGAATTTCCTTGTGTATACTGGAAAGGACACGGAATTATCAAGTTCTGATGGTGGGTATGGAGAACGTGTTGTGAAAACACTTCTAAGTGAACTTTTAGGAAAAGGATATACTTTGTATTTGGATAGATTTTTTACCTCTCCTGTACTCGCAAAGTATTTGTTGTCTAACAATACGCATGTATGTGGTACAGTTTTAAAAAATCGGAAGGACATGCCAAAGAATTTTCCGTCTGTACCTCTACGCAAAGGAGAAATTGCAGCAGTGCAAAAGGATGGTGTGAATGTCATTTTATTCAAAGATAAAAAGAAGGATGTCTTAATGTTAACAACTCTCCATACTGACAAAATGCAAAATTCTGGAAAGAAAGACCGGAAAACATCCGAAGACATTTTAAAACCAAATTGTATTTTGGAATATAACAAATATATGGGGGGTGTGGATATTGGGGATGCGTCTCTAACGCATTATCCAGCTTATAGAAAAACTATCAAATGGTACAGAAAATTATTTTTTGGATTTCTAGATATTGCAATATTGAATGCTCATAGTCTTTTTGACAATAAGAAAGGGAAAAAATCCCCAATCTTGCAGTTTCGTCTTCATCTCATAGAGCAACTTATTGAAATGTTCTTTACCCCTGAACAGTCCAGTAGAAGTAGTTATCTCATCCCCTCTCCTCTCCGTCTAACTGGAAGACATTTTCCAAAATTGTGCTCTGATACAGGTAAAAAAGACCTCCGAAGAAGATGTATAGTTTGCTTGCAAACTACAAAAGGCAAAAGAAAGCGCATAACAACTTATTATGAATGCAAAGATTGCAATGTTGGTCTGTGCGTGGGTACTTGCTTTGAAATATACCATACGCAAAAGGTGTATTAATTAATGAAAATAGCTACGCTATTTTCTTGTGTATATATGTACATAATTTTTATTAGCTATATAAATATTTCCTTACCATCATTTCAATATTTTTTCTGATTAACTGATAACTATTTTAATCGAGGTAAGTAATCATTTTAAATACACTAAAATTTTTAATATTTTGATAACAGAAAATTTGTATGAAAGATATACATCAAATAGAAAATAAGAATTTCCTTTATTCCTGAAAATAGTAGAATGCTGTGTTGAACGGGTGATTTTTAGTGAATTTTTTTCAAGAGTTAGGCTTAGCGCAAAAAAATAGCCGTCTTTTGGGCACATTTCGGAAACGAAGAGCGCCGTCCTTTGGGCCACGGTAGTTTCGGAATGCCGCCGTCGCGAAAGGGTTAAGCATTAATAAGTATGGTAAACATGTCTAAAATATATCAAATATTTTCAATGAAAAACTACACTGTCTATAAACTGTATTTAAAAAAACACTATCTTGACATACAAGAAATTTTCACATTAAAATTTCAAAATTTCTTGTATGTCAAGATGGTGTTTTTTAAATAGTTTCAGATCTTGTAGTCTTTGATTGAAAAAAAAAAATAAGCATGTTAATACTTCAAATTTGTACTTTTTACATAAGAAGGGTGCATTTTGTATGCGCATATATATATATATATATATATATATATATATATATATATATATATATACTACATAACAGATATGCTAGAGATGGGTTTTTTTGTACATACAGTAGTTTATGCAAAATTTTCGATTAAAATCATTTAATTTTTATTTATATATACTACATATATATATATATACACACATATATATATATATATATACATGCATATATATATATACACTACATATAGGGTGTCCCAAAAACATTGGCCTCGGCTTATATTCCTTAAATATGGGTCTTAGACATATATAATAAATTACAAAGTTGCATAAAGAAAGGTACAGAATTTTATGAAGTCGATTAAAACTTTCAAGGGAATTGAATTTTAAGAAATACAAAATTTAAGTTTTTATTCGGCCCCCATATAAAAACATTTCCAATGAGTAAAATGTGCTTTATACACTAATAAGGTGATGTACAAATTTCAGCATTTTATCCTAAAAAGTCCCAGAGATATGAAAAGACTAAAATGCTGACTTAAACCACTTTTTGATGCATCACATGGGTTCTCAGAGGGGAAAAATCACATCGGCAGATCGCATTGCAGGGGTCATATACAAATTATGAAAGAAAACAATGATTACATAAATAAATAATAATTTTGCTATTTATTGGTACAAAAGTATCTACACTATGTAGAAATAATAACTTTTCACAAAGATTACAAAGCTTGTTCAAAATGTTTTCCATCCATGCCAATACAGAGCTGTATTTGCCTGATAACACTTCTGTGCACTCGATCAAGTTCTTGTTCGGTGATGTCATGATAACCATCTTGAATGCATTGTTACAACTCTGCTCTATTTAAGGGAGGTGACAGATAAATAGTTGTACGTAAACAACCCCACAAATAAAAATCCATAGGCATTCAATCAGGCGATCTAGGGGGAAATTCGGCTGGCCCATGCAAGCCAATCCACTTGTCTGGAAACTCTCTACTTAACCAGTGTTTCACAACTGTAGTATGGTGAGCTGGAGATCCATCCTGTTGAAACCATACATATGTATGGTACAATACTTCCACATGGAAGTATTGTTAGCGGCAGTTCATCCATAAAATCAGGAATAACCGCATTCAGAATCTCATTAACATATCTGTCACCCATCAATGTACCATCATACAGTATGGGTCCAAGGAAACGGTTTCTGAAAATACTACACCATACATTCACAGAAAATTGCTTCTGATGATGAACATAACCTACCACAAATGAATTTCTGTCAGACCAGACGTGCTCATTTTGAGGATTTATGCATCCATCTTGTTTAAAACAGCATTCGTCTGTCCAAATTACATTTTTTAGAAAAGAGGGATTTGTATCTTCCTGATTTAGAGTCCAATTACAAAAATCTAGACGGTATTGATAATCTGTTGGCTCCTGTCCTTGCACACCATGAATATTAAACAGATGCCATTTATTCAGTCTCACTATTCTCCACACTGTTGCATGTGGTATGTTCATTTCTGAAGCAGTACGAACACTACTATGTGGATGACTGCAAAAGTAAGCCAAAATATCAATGGCTACATCAGTTGAGTGAAGTCCTACCTAGTCCACCTACACGATGTACGCTTCCTCTTTCATGCACTTATTGTACCAATCAGGAAATAAATCTCCCAAAAGGATGGTGAGAATTGGGAAAAGTACGTTGATATTCCCATGCAGTTTCGTTAGTATTGCTATTGCATAAACTGTACAGCATAAGCATTTCAAAAAGTTCTTCATTGCTGTATTGCGACATACTGTCAGTACAGGCTAACTACACTCTCAAAATGTAGCAGAAATGTGAAATACTTAATGGTTGCTCAGACTGCCGTTCTGTTCTCGCTACGCTTGCATAAGCAAGGTGATTGATCAATGGCAGAGCAAAAACAACTTTCTCATGTGATGATGCGTCTGTTGTAATTCTGTGACGCACCGATCATAGGCAGATATTTGCATATGCATACATTTCTAAGCTGTTTCAATATTCATTTTGATTGTGTCATTTCCAAGTTTTATTTTGTAATTAATCATGTAAAATTTTAATGTATTTTTGAGGAAGCATATTTTTGAAAAATTGTAAATAAATATAAAGAGGCAGATATTATTTGCCTATGATACATTTCTGCGTTGCGTCATTCCCTGTAAACATTTACATTTTAATTTGTGATTAATCCCTCATCAACTTCTCTGGGACTTTTTATGATAAAATGCTGAAATACATCACCCTATTAGTGTATGGGGCACATTTTACTCATTGGAAATGTTTTTGTATGGGGACTGTATAAAAATTTAAATTTTGTATTTCTTCAAATTTAATCCCCAGAAAATTTTTATCGAATTCATAAAATTCTGTACCTTTTTTTATGCAACTTTGTAATTTATTATATATGTCTAAGATCAATATTTAAGGAATAAAAGCTGATGCCAATGTTTTTGGGACACCCTGTATATATATATATATATATATATATATATATATATATATATATATATATATATATATATATATATATACATACATACATACATACACGCACACACACACACACACAGGGTGTCCAGTGCTATCGGTGCCCAATGGCTATTTCCTCAACCGTTAGTCACAGAGATATACTTTCAATTGCAAAAATGTTTTAAATTTTAAAATCTATTATCTTAGAAACAGTTTAAATCAATAGATGCATTTACGAAAGAAATATGAAATATAAATTTTTATACGGTGCCCCTGTCCTACCAGTTATATTTAGGAAAATCATCCTCATACAATTTCATGCAAAATATAAAAAAAATCATCCTTTTACAACCAAAATGACCGACTTATAGCTGCTTAAAGTTAGAGCACTTTTTGTGCTGAGAAATGGGGGTTATACACAAAATAATTATATACACATAGGTGTTATATGCCTTTATTATTTTAGATTTAGTGTGTGTAATTTTTTATTTTCTTCTGCAGGTACGCTGCAACTGGTCTCATTACTGGTCCATTACCGTATAAAAATTTGAATTTCGTAAATTTTACAGAAATGCATTTATTGACTTAAACTACTTGACTTAAAGAATAATGTGTTACCTCATTTACAATAAAGATCTTAGAAAATCCCCTAGAAGATCCGTCGACCCCTGACTATAAAACTCTTTTAAACGAATTACTATTCGATAAAAATCTTTGCTTCATTCTCGACATTATGTCAGCAAATGCAATTGAAACATAATACTTTGAATACAGAATTTCAATATTTATACAGTCCCTTAAAGGTTACCTGAAACAGGACATTTTTATGCGTGGAAAAGCGACTTAATTCATAAAGTTTAATGCTTCCTAACTCTGTGAATTTTGGTCATAAAAGGATGATTTTTTTTATTTTGTATGAGGATGATTTTCCTAAATATAACTGGTAGGACCAGGGAACCGTATAAAAATTTATATTTTGTATATCTTTCAAAAATGCATTTATTGATTTAAACTGTTTCTAAGATAATAGATTTTAAAATGTAAAATATTTTTGCACTTGGAAGTATATTTCTGTGACTAACGGTTGAGGAAATAGCCATTGGGCACCTATAGCACTGGACACCCTGTATATATATATATATATATATATATATATATATATAATGTGTACTACCATAATGTACCAAAGTGAAAAAAAAAATAATATATTGAACTAACTGCCATTAACTATTTTGCTTCTGTATTTGGCAGGAGTCTGTTAAACCAAAGGCTTAACTGTATCCCACGCCACGTACAGGTTCTGTCTTATTACCAGATAACAAAATATTTTTCCGGACAAAAAAATAATTCAGGATTTGCATAGGTTGTTAGTGCCATGTATCAGCAAAGCATGAAATTAAAACACTCAAATGGTTGGCAAACATTTTTCAACTTAAGTTTTGTTATTACAGCTTTGATTGGAGATAATTTTAAAGAACAATACACATTTCCCTGTTAACTGTTTCCTGTATGTGGGAACTTAATATCAAGGAAAATTAATATCAAATCAAAGCAAATGTACCATTTCAAAGTATAAAAAATATTAAAAACAAACAGAATCAAATCCTTAAATGAATCAGCAGAAATTGCTTTTAAAAACATGTTTATTTCTAATTCGGTTATATAAAATGCAACATCAGGTGCATTGATACTAAGAGAAAATTGCTAAATTTTTCATTTTTGAAGGGACTTTGAAGGGAGGTTAGTCTTGATGCATCCAATGTTGAAATTTTAGACAACCGAATTATAAATAAAGATGTTTTCTAAAAACAAATTATACTATTTAATTTCTTTTAGGATTTTAATTTTTTTAATTAAAGTTTTTGTTTAATATCTTATACTTATGAAAGCAATGGAATTAATGGCACATCAATGAAATTAAAGGAAATACACAATGTTCTTAAAAATGATCTGCAATTAAAGAAGCTATAACAAGTGTTTTCTGATTTTATTGTTGTTGACCATTTTATGTTTCACATATTATTTTCATGCTTTGTTGATTAATGGCACTAATAATCCATACAAATCTAGAGTCTCTTTTAAGTCTTGTCATCTCCGACTGGTGGCCTTTTTGTGCCGAACTTTCTGACACTTAACATGGACAAAAAACAATTTTTAATTTTAACTTAATGAATTTTAAAGTTAAAACCAATTTTAGATGGGAAAAAGCTTCCTCATCGATAGTAATTTTTTTCTCATGGCTTTTGTTATGAAAAAATTCTGATAAATATTTTAATTTGAATTTTAAAGACAGATTTCTCTGTTTTTTAAGCAATCTAAACACATTTTCATTCCCATGCTTGGTGCTTTATCGCCTTGTCAAACAAGCATGCTATATTTGATAACCCTCAGTTTGTTGAGTGGTAAAATTGTATGATGAGGGAAAAAGAATGAACCTGTATATCTTTAAATATTGTTACCAATGATGTCTTTATGGGACTTAGGATCAGGAGCATTATGCCCATACAAGTGGCTCCATAATTATTGGTCATTGATATCTCCCCCTTTTTTAATGGCTGAGGTCAGCAAGAATTATTCTGTGGGAGTTGCATCCAGTTGTGCCATGTTGACCAAACCATACAAATCAGAAGTACTTTAAGAAAGCATTTTTTAAAAGGGGGTAGAATATTGTTTAGAAAAATCAGCAGCATTAAAGAAACAATAGGTACACTATTTAAATGTTCTAAAACTTATATTTTGATGTTAGCATTGTTTAAATTAAAAAAAAAAAAAAAAATCTTCTAATGTGGTGTTCCCCTAATACGATTCAACTGGCAACTGGTGAGCAGTATCCAGTTTGCAAAAGAATTTTGGTGAAATTGATAATAGTAAAATTTCAGTCAAATTTTGACTTTAAACATTGGTGATTTTTGAACTTATTCTAATTTTAAAACAAAATCTCACACTGAGGCATATTGTCTGGTGAGCTCATCTACTCCTGTAACGATTTTTGTAGCTTCGATTTTCCACTTTTCATGACTCAAGAACATATACACGCATACATATACACACAAATATATTTTATAATGGAATTAGATTAAATATCTTTAAAGCATTATTTGAAAAACAACATAGGCACATTTTAGCTGCAAAAATCTGATTTGGGCAAAGCATAATTTTACAGACCTTAAATTCTTTTGATACATTTAGTACTGCAGCAAGAGTAGTGCGAGCAATGCCCCCACAATACATGTGATATCGATACAGAGGTGTCTCAGCACTTATAACGATATGGCATATAGTAAAAGAGATGCAGTCAAAATTACTTAGCTCCAGATACCATATGGAGTTGCTACAGTTCTGCGTTTGGAAAAAAAATTCCAATCTTTTTTACTCGCATTCAAAACCTAATCCACAAAATTAAAATTTGACACTTACAATGGCACTTTTGAGAAAAGAAAAATTATTTATTTATACTCGTATATAAAATCTACATTAAAATGTCATGTATATTTAATTAATATCGCATGAAATTAGTCAAATTACTTGGTGTTGAAACACAAAACTATTACTAAATGTATCTCTTCTCGCAAAACAAATATACTAGTTCATAAGTATGATATCAATAGATTTGTTACACAATTATACATTTGTAAAGCCAATTCAATGAACTTGCATTTTAAATTTTATGACTTCTTAAAATTCATTTGAAAAACATGCAATATTGCAAGAATGATCTGTTCCAGCAGTTTAAAATGAGTAAGACCCTTTTCTAATGAAAAATTACATATAAAACAATTGTTTAATGCATTTGACAGTCCGATATTTTTATATTTAAGGAAAATAATTTGAAAAATTGGGTATCTTCTGAATGTACAACCTCGATCAAAATTAAAGTTCCAGTATTCAAAAATTTCAAAAATCGCATTGCATTTGTTTGAGATATATCCTGCTTACAAATGCATTCTCTCATACATACATACACAGACATAATACCAAACATTTTTTATTTCAAATCAGGGATGTTCAAAATATGCAAATTAATTAAAAACTAATTCAAATTTTAGACTCCGTCATAGTACTTATATATTATGAATGAAGAAAAAGTATAAAGGAAACAGATTTAATAATACATCACATATTTTAATTGAACATCATTTTTAATCAAACTAGGTGACTCCTCATAGGCAATTTTGTACTAATTTATCTTGTTTTGCTGATTATGAAAGAATATTCCTATATATTTCTTCTTAATCTTATTTGTTTCTGGTTAGTAGCATAAACTGTTTTTTGCTTACTTTAGGGGGGGAGGGTACAAAAATCTGTTTTTATTTTTTGGAAGATTTATGTCATCAATTTATCAATTTGTGCTGCATGATATGAAAAAGCAAATCATTTTTCTTCAGTATTCATATCCAGTACAGTTTAATTACCTGGAAGATACATTGAACATTTACCCTAGGTCCCACATCTTTAGGGACCCCCAAAATATACTGTATTATAATCTTTCTAATAATAAATCCTTTTTTATTTAATTATAATTTATTCATTTAATAGAAACACTTAAAAAGAAAAAGAAAAAAGCAAGAATTTTTTTAAAGAGCCATAATTGAAACATAATTGAAAGTGGTATGTGCACTTCATTTTCAATGGATCTTTTAAGCATTTTTGCACACTTCTTTCATACAGTCATATAAATTTTTGGAAAAACTGGAAGTGGCACCTTGAGACCTGTTAAGTGGAAATCTTTAGTGAATCCCCAACCTGTCTTGAATTTTATGCAGAATCTATATGAATTATCTAATTTTATCTATATCCGATCTTGAGCAATAGATGTTTCAAGGAAAATGCGAATTTTTGAACCAGAAATGGAAATCTTTATTAAACCACCCTACCTCCTGCAGAATTTAATGTTGAATACAGATCAGTCATCATCTAAGCCCTATCTGATCCAGAGAAATAAATACATTTTCAGCAAAAACATATATGGTGGAATTCTTCATCCCAATTTTTAAAGTCATCAGCATGCTACAGACTAAAAAAGGCATAATGTCTATAATTTATCAATAGAATAAAAATAAACATGATTTCAGAATTGAATTCTTAGAATAGATATAAATAACTTCACACATTTTGTTGTCCCGGTCGTCCACTTTGTTGCTCCAAGTCCTCTGGACGAGCCGGACGGCCTGGGGCTTTCACACATTTTGTTGTGGTACTTGAATTGGGTGTTATGCCTACTCTCCTCTAATTTACTTCTTTCATAGCCCTTTTATATCTTAACCCTGTTATACATATAACTTCTTTGAACAGGGACTATAATTTATCAACAGAGAATCATAAATACAATATACAAATCATTGAATGAATGACCACAAAAACCTGAACGAATGTGAGCAATCACATGTGGTATTTATATCTATCTGTCTTACAGTTTTAAAGATATGAGTTTGAAATGAAACAGAACAGAGCACGGAAATTGATATACTACAAAATTGTGGTTACCTTGTAAGAACATAAAAACCGGTTTGGCTGAGCTTGGCATAAGGTCTTGGCAATATATCTAAATTAATTAATTAAAAACACTTCTAGTTATTTTTACCTAGAAATGAGGTGGCAAAAGAAAGATAAACCATCATAGTTTTATATGTTATTTCAAGTAATTTTTATGTTTGTGAAAGTGAAAAGAGTGTTTGAAATAGGTGCCTAGAGTTAAAAGATTAAACTCCAGACATGTTTTTGGCACAAAAGGACAAAACCTATTAAAATCGGTCTCACAGAAATAAAATAGAAATAAATATTGGTTAGAGAAATCAACAGTATTAAAGAAACACTAGGTACACCATTAAAATGTTCTAAAACTTATATCTTGATTTTAACATTAAAAAAAAATTTCACCTAATGCGGTGCTATTCAACTGGCGATTAGTGACCATCTGATCTGCAAAGAAATTTTGGTGGCATGTAAATCTAATACATTTAAAAAGAATGTTGAAATAATAAAAATGATAAATTTATGTTATAAAAAGAAATAATTATGATAGATCTTGTTTTGCTTATTTTACTTGGTGTTTTGGACTGTAATTCTAAAATTTCTTATCAGGAGTGAGAAATCTCAAAGAATTAAGTGATTTTCATGAAATTAAGTATGCTTATTCAATCCATAACTACAATTCTTCTGATTTTCGGTGAGATCTAGTTATAAGAAGACGCCAATTTTTGTTAATGTTACAACATTGAAATTTGTTAATATGTGGTGATTATGTAATAAAAGTCATGTTAGACAAATCAGATTTTCTTTTTAGTGTAAGTGAAATAGCAAAAATGTAAAAGGATCCATCTAGTTTTAATGTGACATATCTTGAATCCAACAATGGTTTATCTCACCTCACCACACTCCAAACTTCTAGCGAAATGCTTAACTATTTTTATTACTTTAAAACTAGTACTGTATTTTTTTTTTCTTTTTACCTTGCAAGAACAACTTAGGCTATCTCATGGGTTGGATGAGATGCCTAGATTTGGATCCAGGATACAGCTCTGGTTCTAATTATACTATCAACACTGTTCACTTTGCATGCCCATGAGATTTTCTTGGTTTGTCTATATTTTACTGTTTTTGAACCTATTACCACTATTTTGACCAAAAATGGGACTTATTGCAATAAAAGTTGTTTTTGTTCATAAATTCATTTGTCATAAAAAAAGTTATAGTTTTATGTTTTTGTGATAGATCAATTTTTTAGTAGTTGGTAATATAAGTTTTCGGATCCTCTAAAGTTTATTCGTTCCAAAAGAATTCATTTTAGCTGTATCTCGGAAATTTTTACCTATTGAACTTGTAATACTGTATTGTTTTCCCACCTAACATGGTATGTGTTTTTTTTTTTAAATAAAAAGTGAAAGTAAGGGAAAAAATTATATACCAAAATTTTTACAAAACCTAGCAGGAAACACTTGACTTCTCGACAAACAGTCAAAATGACTTCCTGTTATTCTAGTATCAAGCTTCTAATTATAATATTTTGTTTGATACAAGTGATAAGTTTCTCAGAAATATGAAGAGATAAAAATATTAAAAATATGCAGAAAAAAAAATGGTGTGAATAATGCAACTAGAAAGCAAAATATTTTGACATTCTTTTTCCCCTTCTACAGATGTACATATTACATGTATTGAGTTAGTGAATGTAATATAAAAAAATGATAGCACTTAATTATTATTCATCTATAAAGAATTTGGTACAAATTTTGACTGCTAATGTTTGTTTTTTGTTTTTTGCTCTTATATATATTCAGTTATATTAAATACATTAACGTTGCCATTTTAAATGTGACTTAAACTGTTAAGCATTTCTTAATGACTGTTTATTAATAGTTGCCAACATTTACTTATCAACCAGATTATTTGATCTTTTGTTTTAAAATTGTTGAACTACTGCATTTTGATCATATGTAACATTTTAGTGTTTCTGCTCTGTTTAACAATGATGCAAGTGATTATGTAAATATAATCATTATATTTTATTTAAATCATTACATTATTCATAAGTGCATGAACTTGTTGAAGTCTTTCACTATTTGAAGTATTTTATATTGATATAATATCTATATTTGTTATTGATTACTTATGGAAAATGCAAAATTTCTAAAACAGCATTTCATACTCAAAATATGCTAAAACTGCTGTTATAATGTAAAATTGTTAAAAACTTCATACAAAACAGCATATAGAATAAAATAAAGGTATCAACCAGCTTTTTAGACAAAAACAATCCTCTTCAAGGCAACGTGCCCTATAATCACTAAAGCAAGATCAGCCCAGGTGGTACAGTTACGTCAATATGATGTTTGACCACATATGTTATTTTGACATATCAACACATACATTAAAAGGACATCTAAATGGTACGTCAGGAAACGGTTATCCAACTGTTGGAAATAGGTTTTTTATTATGTATTTGTAACGTATTTTTAACAGTTGCTAATACATATTCTCAATGGTTAATAATACGTATTTATGTCATATTCTCAATGTATTTACAATGGAAATATTACATATGGCCTCATATGTCATTTTAACGTACCAAAACATACTTCAAAATGACATCTAAATGGTACATCAGAAAACTGTTGTCCAACCATTGGAAATAGGTTTTTAATTATGCATTTTTGATGTATTTCCAATGGTTGTTAATATGCATTTATAATACAGTCACAATATTTGAGGATACGTAATTATGACATATTTCCAACGTATTTATGATGCATTCTCAATGTATTTGTGACATACTTAACGTATTTATGATGTAATACCAACATCTGAGGATACGTATATATGACTTATTCCCAATGTTTAAGGATATGTATTTATGTCATATTCCCAACATTTGGGAATACTTATGATGTATTCCCAATGTTTTTATGATGCATTCCCAACATTTGAGTATATATGATGTATTCTCTATGTATTTATGACGTATTCCCAGCATTTGAAAATATGCATTTTTGACGCATTTCCAATGTTTGAGAATACGTGTTTTTGACACATTCTCAACATTTAAGAATATGTATATTTGAGTATTCCTAACATTTGAGAATATGCATTTTTGACATATTCCCAACATTTGGGGATATTGTCTTCATACATCATTTCAACGTATCAACACATACTTTAAAATGTGAGGTGACATTTTGAGGCATTCCAACCATTAAAAATAATTTATATTATATTTCATACATATAAATAACAATTCTTCAATTGCTTGGCATTCATTATTTTACATATATTTATAGTCAAGGTTTACTAAATTTGCAGTATTATGCATTTACAATCATTTAGAAAACACTTATACATAACCATTTAATGTATTCAAACAAAACAATAGAAATTTTGAATGGAATGGTACTTATACGAAATAAAAAAAAAAAAAAGATTTTAAACAGTATATAACATAAAAATCACGATTTTTAGGTAAAAAAACCCTAATAAAATGTTGCAAATAAATTTCGAACACAATAAATTTTACAAAAACCATGATACTTTGATTTATTTTAAATGCAATACTCAGATGAAATAAAAAACAACAACATGGTGTTAGAAGAATTTTGAACAAAATGCATGATAAAAAACTTGATTTCCAAGTTGGAACGATAAAATGTGTTCAATCTGTCATCTTGGATAACATTAATGTAGTATTTTTTAAGTTGTTTACTCCATACCTTTTTAAATGTTAAATGCTCAACCATGCATAAATTTTAAATTAATTTAGTAATAATTTTCCGCAACCATTTGCATATGAGAAACTGGAAAAGTCAATAGTAGAAATAGAACCATGTGGTTGAAAGCAAATGTTGTAGTCAGGAGAAATTAAATTAATTTAAAACGATGGTTGTGCATTTAACAATAAAAAGATATAGAATAAACAACAATTAAAAAATACTACTTTATCCAAGATGTACCAAACACATTTTCCCATTTCAACTCTGATCTTAATTAATAAATAAACTAATAAAATTTAATAATATATTTAATTAATTACAAAATTTAATTTAATGTTGTCAGTCTAGTTTTTCAAAATATTTTTCATTGCATTTTTCTGCACAAATATGTAGGAAAAGTTTATAAACAGTAAAAACAAACAAAAAGAAAAACAATATTTCTAATATTTATCAAAACGCAATACACACATTTTATATAAATATTCAAAATACTTCTAATTAGTTTAATAATCATTATAAAGCAAAAAGATTTTGTAGCCTGTAATATGAAATGGCAAGTTCTACCTATATTTATGTTCAATGTTTTCAACATAGATTTATTTAATTACATAAAAATTCTCTCTGATTGCTGTTTGCATAAATCTGCAAAAATAGAACCACTTATTACACACAACAAAAGTTGAATAAAAGTATCTTATTCAATTGCATGCTGTATCTAATGAATTTCAACTTTTACAGAATAACTTAACTTTATTACTTATTTTGTTCAGATACAGTAGTATTGCCAGGGTGGGTGTCATAAATTCCCAAAAACCCATTGTAGTTTAGAGAAATGATATTTAAAGAAATACCCCCCCCCCCCCCCCCAAAAAAAAAAAAAAAAAAAAAAAAAAAAGCAGGAATAGTACTGAAAGCAGAATAAAATTCAGGAAACCAATTTTATAAAATTCAGGAAATACGATATTTTATCATATGTCACATACAATTAAATATTTGAATGGTATACTTGCAAAAATATTTCATTAAATTCAAAGAACATAAGTTTAAGATCTGATTTGAAAGCGTTAAAATTCACAATATTTAAAAGCACTGTAATTTGAAACTTTATTTAGAAGTGCTATAATTTGAAATTTTAAATGCTGAAGTATGCAATTTTATTTTAAAATGCCACAATTGGGGATTTTTATGAAAAGTGTTAAAATTCAATATTTTATTAAAAAGTGTAATGTTTAATGATGCTAAAATTCATAATTTTTTATGAAAAAGTTAATGTTTGCAATTTGAATTAAAAGTGCTTCTTAAATATGTAATTTTCTTTTTAAAGATGCTAAATACCATAATTTCATTTGAAAATGCTAAAATTCATGATTTTATTTAATAGAGCTATAAAATACACAATTTTATTTTTAAATGCTAAACTATGTAATTTTATAAATGTAAAAATGCCCAATTTTATTTAAAAACATTGAAATGCATGATTTTATTTTGAAGCACTAAAATATGCTATTTTAAGCAACATTATTTGAAAGTACTAGAATTTGTATTTTTACTTAAGTGTCAAAAGAGCATGACATCCAACAGAACAGTGGGCGACGAAATTGGATTGTGTGACACATGTAAAAAATTTAAGAAGTGTAAGGCAAATAAGAAGTTTAGGTAAAATTTTAAGACATTTCAGGACAAATATTTTTTTCAAAGTACCTCCCGCCAAAAAAAATCTGATGATGCTATTGTGAAGATAAGCAGAATTTGTTATCGAACTTTGTAATCATCTGTTTTTGTAATTTAGCAATTGATTAATAAACCTGGTAGTGTTTCTTTTTGTTTATACTTATATTCTGTAGAACCATATTGACTTATGTAAAGGTTAAGATAAAAACTTCACATGACCATAAAAAACCAAAGAAAGTAATCCAATTAGTGCATGACCTACATATACATTTTTTCTTTCACAAGAAGACTTTACTAGAATTTATTTTGTTTTATAAACTTATATAGTTAGGCCGTTTCTTACCGTATTATCTTAAGTTTATGGATTCAAGTGTAATTAGAAATCATGGTTTCTCAAAACACATTAAAAGTTATTGATACCAAATGTGTAAGGAAGGAAGTATTGTAAGAGATTGGTTACAATAAAAATAATATTATTTCCTAGCAACATTTTGCGTAAGTTGCAGTATTTAGTAATTTCAACCATCGATAGTGAATACCCATGAGATTTTAAATATTTTCCCCATCAGCATTGACTAATTTCACTATTTAGCCTTTCAAAAGCTCAGTTTTATTATACATGGTGCAATCTAATATTTGAGTGCCATGAAAATGAAAGCAATCAATTATCCAAGTTAATTTTTAAATAAGTCAACATATAATAAAAAATATTGGCATTACGGCAGAAAAGTCAATAATTTTGATTAATGTAAGTTAGAATTAATAATCACCAAAAATTTTTACTTAGCTTGAAGTTACCCTTTTCATAATAAAAATGAAAATTTCATAAGAAAGGAAACAAATTTTTATTTACATTTGATGCAAATACTTCCAAAAATTCTAAATAAAAACTTTATGCATTTTCGCCGATAAAATTGAACGATATTACTTTTTACGAGAATAATTGTCACATATATCGAAATACGATGATTCTTAAGTGTTGGGCTCTTCACAGATTAATAAAGAGGGATAAGGATGCTTAAGGTTAAGTAGTATTGCATGGAAATGCAATCTAATGTGCATGAAGATGCACTTAACATTTTTAGAATAAAAAAAAGTACACCGAATGTTTTTTTGATAAGGTGCATAGAAATGAAATTAACATGTTTATACTTTCTGTCATGCCCTGTTTCTGGAACCATAATTTTCAAAGATATGGAAATTTTATTACGACTCATAAGGTCAGTATTATTCCTACTTATCCAAAAATGTTTACTCTTTCGATCTTTGCATGTGCTCTGAGGAAATGCACTACTGCTACCTTTGTGGCGTAATATTATGAAATTAATTATAGATTTTAGTGTGAAAACCAAACGTGATGGAATGCAGAAAAATTACCCTTTAACAATAACACTTGTGTGTTCATATTGTGTACAGATGTTAATATGTAAGTGGATTGCAAATCAGTATTAACCACCTATATGATAGGCGCTACATGAAAAATTTGATAAGATTCAACCTTTCATACTGTGCCTAACGAAGGTTTTTTTTATCGACATTATTCTGAGATATTTTTTTTAATTAATCCTTATGAAGCATAGGTAGAACTTGTTGGTTTCAATACTATTATAATTTTAGAAAATTTTAAATTGAAATTGTTGATTTGTCAAGCAGAGTTGAATGCAGCAAAAACCCCATATGAATGTTTGTGTGTAATTAAAACCTACGAAGCAGGTTAAGAAAACTCAGTTCACATTTATTTAGTGACTAAATAAAGTATATTTAGGCAATTATCACAACTTGGTAAAATCTATGCCAAATAGTAAACAAAGCTATATACAATAAGCTCGTAAGCTTGTATAGACTTGAAGTAAATTCTAGAACTTTCTTGAAGCATTCGTAGTATTTAGGAAAACTTATACTATCTTAATATCTTGCGTGCTTTTGAAGCCACCATCATTGGTATCACACTTGGCAGAAAAGTTTCATCAAATGAAGCACCGATACACTTTGATATGACTTCACACTATTCACCGTAAGTAAACTTAAACACTTAATGTCATGAAAAACTGCACGTAACTTTACAAATAGCCTTCATACTGCAGAAATACAAGTCTGTGTTATAAACTAAACACATCCGACTTAGACACGCATACCAAACATATCGACTAAGAATTAACTCTGTCTTATCGTCATCATATGTTAGCGGTCATCTACTAACTCATCGAAAGAGATTGATCGAATCGAGTAGATTAGATTCAGATTGATAATGCTTCAAGAAAGTTCTGTCTTATATACCCGATAATGGACCATTCCGGAAACGCCCCCGGATATACAAATAAGATGCGTACTCATTGAGAATCTGATTTGCATGATACCTCATGATGAAAAAACTTCACGGTTCATGCCTGTGAACGAAAAGAGTCTTGCATGAACATCTGTTCACGGGAAACGTGAATCGCGATGTTTACATTTGATTTTTCCAACAGAACTTACAATTTGCTCTTTGATGAAAAGGCAAATCAAGCTTGTTCCATCCATGGCAAACTGCAAGATCAAAATGGCGAGCACTGACATCGAGTTGAGAGGTTTAGTGATGCTGGTGTGGAGGGTTGGAAAATCAGAGAGTGATAATCTCCAAGAGAACAAACGATCATATATCCAATGTAAAACCGTTATCACCTAACCAAAATATGACCAATGAAGGGGTGTTGACGAGTCTCCTGGGAGCAAGGTGTTTTGATGGATTGAGAGGGAATGTCAGTGCATATAATAGGAATGGCCATTTAACGGTCAGAATTGTGTATGCTCACAAATGGTTATTCATCAACCGTTTTCCAATGGTTGAAGAACCGATAGAACCATATCAGTCCTTTTTTGGACTATCATCCACCAGTCAAAAGACCGACAGAGCATAACCGGGTTTTTTTCCTGACTATCATCTATCCGTTTTTCTTCTAATGCATACGTTAATTTGATGTAAAAATGGTTATCCAAAGGTTGGAAAATGGTATATGTGTTACCTGGGAGCTTGTTCTGATGAGTGTAGCCACACTGTCTTGTCCATACAAAGGGGCTATTTCTTGCTTTCGAAGCCATTGACACACTTATTTTGTGTTATATACTGTTTTATGCAAAGCTTTCTAACCATTTTACATTGTATGTTATAACTTTATTAGAATTTTAGCATATATAGTATGTGCCTGATATGAACCTTCAATTCCTAAAAGCATATTCCCATTTTTCATAGGCTGGGTAGAAAATAGACTGTATGGACGTGACTGGCCTGAGAATGAAATGTATCATACCTATCAGTCAGACAGACAAAAAATGCCTCCTCCTACTAAACCAAAACCAGGAAAACCGAAGGTCAGTATTGTTTTTCCTTGTTAAAATATACCATACTAGAAAATGTGCATAGCATTATTTTTTATTTAATGCAGGGGTTTAATAAATTCATTCATTAAATTGAAAAAAATGACAGATATTAGATATGATATTAAATGTATAAACGATGATATTGGATAAATAAGTCCGTCCCTGCTGTAAATTACCAGCAATGCCGGTTACAAAATAAATTTTAAATGCAGTACAACCTCGAAAATTCGGACATCCCAAATCCGGACATTTTCCAAATTTTCGGGGGTTTTTTGTTGTTGTTTTTTCGGACTGACGAAGTTGCAGATTTAAAAAAAAAAACAGAGTAAGATTATTTATATGAAATTATATTTTATAAACAAATTCCGTATTTTTCGGTCGACTTTCGAAATGAGACGAAAGTTTAGATGGACTGCCGTAGATCGGCTCGTGGTTGGAGCATGAATTACGTTGTTAGCATTAATCCCTCCTCCCCCTTATTCAAGTCACAACTCCTGATGCATTATTTCATGTAAAATATACATCATTATTTAAATACGGAATTTTTATTATCAAAATTTCTTTTTCTCATTATTGAAAAAGACATTTTTCTGAAACAATGTAATTTTTAATATTAAACACTTTAAAACATTATCGTAACATTTTACCACAGATGTGTGTTATATCTGTTGCATTAAAATAATTATATTAAGCTGTCTTCTACCAGAAAAGTATCTTCAAAATTAACTAATAATTCATAAGCTATCCATGTATGGCATTGATATGAATATCTTTATTTATTCTGCCAAGCACAAAACATATGCAGTGATCCTATACCAACACCAATTGCATCAAATCGAGTATCTTGCTATAATATGCCTACAAGAAATTTGCTCTGAAAAATTCTGATCCAATTTAATATTTTGTTGCAAAGTTCAATTTTCCTACTAAATTCACATTTTCAAGCCAAAATGTATCCATTTTTGCTAAATTACAATCGACTTTTATTTGGAGATTTTGGCTGTCAATAAATATCTTTGCTCTACCTCTTTAATTTCATGATAAAATTTGTCGGGTGTACATAAAAAATAGCCTATGTGCATACTTTATGTTTATATACTGCATAATAGATGGGGTTTTTTATTTGAGGGGACGTGAAAAAAAATTCATTGCCAGTGACATTGAAAATTTGTTTTGCTAAAATTTTGCTAATGGACATAAAAAAGAGATATTTTTAATCAGCTCCCAAAATTAATTTGAGTTCCTCTTTGCCAAAATGCCCAAAAATATGATTTAAGGCAGACTTATAATTGACATTTTCAGAAAAACAAACTAAAATGAAATCTATGCATTCACGAAATGCAAAATCATTCCAGTAAAATGTTAACAGACTTAGAAAATAACTATTTTTAATCTTTCCCCAAAATTAAATTGAGTTACTCTGTGGCAAAATGACAAAAAAAAAAGTTAAGGGCCAAAAACAAGATTCAACATAAGCTTCTGATTAACATCTCTTGAGTTGAAATTTAATCCATGCATTTAAATATTAATTCTTTTCATTAAAATTTTGTTGTTGAACATTGAAAATAGCCTGTATTTGTGATCAAATGATCCTCAAAAGTGATTTGTATTAACCTTTGCTGAAGTAAAAAAATATTCAGGGCTATAAAATACAATTTAAGACTGACTTTGGTGTTGTTAACTTCTTTAAATACTAAAACCTGGCAATCAATTATATATCTTTTCTCAGAAAATTATGATTGTTTCATTTTCTGATGATTTTCGTGCAAATAATGGAATCTCTGAATTTTTATATGTTCTATGAGAAATTCATTAATTTTTAAAAATAAAATGCTTTGGTGAGTTCACTATACTTGACCTAAAAAAATCATATGCCTAGTTAATTTTTTTGTTTTTGCATAGTTATAGATTTTTAATGCCATGTTTAATTCATTATGTAGTAATTTGTGTAAGATTGTTTGACAATAAAGGTATGAAAAGGTATATTTATTTTAACTGAAGAATTTAATTTTTATTATTTCCATAAATATACTATGTCTGAGTTTATTATAAATGATTAATCTATAATTTAACTTAGCATGTTTTTATATAAAATAATGTAGAAATTATATACCTTAGATATTTGTTTTCTGTTTAGCCAAAGAAAATAGATCTCAAGCAGTATGGACACCTGACTGATGCCATAGGAAGAATTAACTTAACCTCCCACAAATCTGGAGCTACTCTCCCTAAGGTTGGTTTAATGCATGCTCCTTTAGCTACACCTGAAAGTATGGATCTGGGCAATGAATATGCCCAAGTTAAGGTAAAATAAAATGTAATAAGATGTGAAGGCTGGATGTCACATGTTTAATATTTTTAAAATTAATTTCTTTACCTCTGTAGGATGCAGTTCATCTTTTTTCTGCTGATAGAAATGAATATGAGTATGCAGTTGTTCATAATGCTTTACCTGACAGCAAACCTCATAGGATTAAATCTTTAAATAGAAGACATGGAAATAGGGACACTTATGACAGAGGTAAACAATATTAAATTATTTTGATTATAATTATAAATATTTAGTTTAATAGTATGTTATTTATAGCTTTTCCTTTTCTGCTTCTGCTCTGAACAAGCCAAAGGGTCTTTTTCTGTAGCCATGATATCTATGTTGATATTCTTCTATTATTATTTCTAATTTTAAACTTAAAATGATAAAAAATCAGAGTTACATA
Source organism: Amaurobius ferox (assembly GCA_951213105.1). NCBI lineage: Eukaryota > Metazoa > Arthropoda > Arachnida > Araneae > Amaurobiidae > Amaurobius > Amaurobius ferox. The sequence continues at coordinate 85,639,507 of OX578142.1, read as the reverse complement.
GACATTCATAGTTTGACATTTGTTGCTTGCACAATTCTATATATTTAAACGATAATTGAACTTATCCATATGTACATAATAGTTTACAGCATATCCAGTTAAGGCTTTCTATCTATTATGAATTCTGCTGATTTGACATTTCCCCCATCCCCTTTTAAGCATTCTTAGTGGTGATGACTTTAAGTATACAAAGTATTTTAGAAAATATGTATGCAAGCAGCTCTACTTCAAGACTAGCTTGAAAAAGTAGGTTATTTAAAACGATATAATAAATACACATTTTAAGTATATGTGAAATAAAGCTTTTACTCTTTCTTGCTTTGCTGTTTAGATGCCAAAAATATAAACGCTATGCTTATGTTCCTCACTGTTAGGCTCTGATTCTGAGAGTGAATGGAGTTCATTGGAGCGCAGACAAAGGGAGGTTTATACTAAAGCAAATCGTAAACCTACCCCTCACAAGAAAACTCGTAAAAAGCGTGGCATACCTGTTGCTCCTCCTCGGATCCCTTCATTTGAGGGACCACCACCTCCACTCCCACCATTTCCTGGGGGTCAGAGGATTGTGACTGCTCAATCTCTTGATCCACTTGATAAAGGTATATCATTATCCCAAGACAATATTTCACATTGGTACTGCATGGTTTTTGTTGAAAATTTACACTATGCATGCAGTAGAAGTGATCCAAATAACACTTTGCAAAATTGTTTCTTCTAGAATTCTAGAATCCTATACTCATTTTTGTTGTACTAACAATTTTTTTTTTTTTTCTCTCTAGTTCACTTTATTCTTTATTGATTTCTTTTCTTCTGTTTTATATTTCATGCTTCTAATGCTTGTTTTGTTAATGTATATTACAATTAATTTTCCCATCCTGCATGAAATATTTGCATTTATATTGCATTTTACAAACTTGTTCTTTAAAAATTAATATATATATTAATTTATATAATATATATATGGGTGTGTGTTTATATATATATATATGCGTGTATATATATATGTATATATATGCATGCAGGGTGTGTCCTGCTTATCACAATTGTCACATTTTGCAAAGAGAATTTGGTGCTTGAAACACGATATGTCGAAAATTTTGAAAATTATGAATTTTTGCCACAGTTAAAATAAAAAATTATGGTATACTATTCATTGTATACTAATTATAATGCATACTACTGTGTGCCTTTTCCAAAACCAATTTGAGAATGTGTAAATCAAATAGAAAGTCAAAATAAAATTTAATGAATAGGTGTTGGCAAAAGTAATAAAAAATCCAGAGCAACCCCTGCATATGTATATATATATATTATATATGTTTACCCTGTATATGTACCCTGTATATATAGTGTGGTTATCCCCTATTTATGAGCCTCTAGAGATCAGAATGATGGTAGCTACAGCAAAGAATGTGAGGTATCTGTATAGTAAAGTGTCTATGTGTTACAAGATAAGCATGACTATAGAGCACACACCCTAGCGGTGAAATTTAGCACTTTTTAGCACTCTTATCTCAGAAACTATGAGAGATACAGAAAAAAAAGTTAATTAGAAATTTGTAGATCATCATAGAATTAGTAAGAAATTACATTTTTCAGAAAAAGATTTTGAGAAGCTATTCACATGAAGATTATTGAGTGATAGTACTGTCGTATGGCGAATTGATATGAAATATTGTAAAGGCTGAACAGTGGTATTAGATTTCATACTCCACATTCGCCCGTAATGTAGGCAAACATGCAAGAATAAGTTCTTTGTGGCATACAAATGTATATTGGGGCCAATAGTGGGTATGTTGATCACATTTTACATTCAAATGTATGTTACATAAATAGCACTATTCTATTAAATGAAATGGCATAACAGAGTTATTTAGTACAAGGTTCGTGTACACTCTGGAAATTGAAAAAAACGGGAATTTACAGCAAATTTGAAAATGGACTTAAATGTCAGGGAAATTGCAGGGAAAATCGATTTTTTGTTCAGAATTCTGAAAAAATAAGAGAATTTTCAACTTGCCGACCTGCTTCACAAAGATGCCAATTATTATGAATTCTCCGTAGTTTCTGTGGGAAACTTCTTCATACTGCGGATTATGGAATTTTAATAGTTTCCTATGAAAAATTGTCTTCTGTGAAAGCTAATGTAAATTTACGGCCACATGCTTGATAATTTCAACCAAATCGACATAAGAATGGTGATTTACGGCGCATGGATGTTAATGCCCATCAAATAACTTGACAACAGGGATTTACTGTCACATGCACGGTACTGCCAATCAAATTAATGTGACAATAGGGATTTACAGCCGCGTGCACGGTAATTCCAATCAAATCACCATGACAATGATGATTTACATTTACCTCTGCTTAGAATGTAAAAGATCATTTTTTTTTTTATGAAAGTAATAAATGTACTTCTTAAAAGTTATTAAATTTCGCGTAAGTCGCTGAACAGTTAATTTTATAATTATTTGCACATAAACAGTGCAATTGCGCAATTCGGTTTATGTTCTCGTGTACCACCGAGAGTCAATTAATATCTTTTTCCATCTATCTCCATCTTCTAAATATTGCATATTAGATTGACTAAACTAGCTTATTTTTATATTCTGATTAATTGTTAAACTTAGTTTTTCAATTATTTTCTCATGAACAGCTTGATTACACAATCCACTTTATGTTCCATATTTTAACCTTAAATAAACCTTATTATTATTTTTTTAAATTTCTTATATATGTATATATATTTTTTTTTTAATTTCTTTTGTTCCATTTTTTTTTTTTTATTGAATAATATTTTTTTAATGGGTTAGCTTGACTTTTTGTCATTATTTGTACTAAATATAATGTTTTATAGTGTATTTAGTTCATATTAAGTTTGAATTTTATCCAAACTCTATAATCTGGAAAATTCTAATATCCGAAATTGGCAATGTCCAGATTTTCGAGGTTGTACTTTATATGCGGATAAAATTTTGAGTTATTTTGAATTCCACTCCCCATCCTGACTTTCATATATTCATAGTAAATATCAGTTAAATTAAAATTACTTTCTGAAATTGGCTTTAAAATAGTAGTACGTAGTACCTGGAATTTTGATGAACACAACAGGGAAAACCTGAAAAACTCAGGGAATTTCATTTTGAAAAATTTGCCTGAACCCTGTTAGTAATGCTCTACAACTTTCTAATTTACTTTTCTCTGTAACTGTCATAATTTCTGAGATAGAAGTTCTAATTTCCAAACTTTGCCATTAGGGATGTGGTCTTCAATCTCATCTGATCGTGTATTGTCTCTTTATTATACCAATACATCATTTTCATAGCTCTAGCTACCATCATTAAGACTGAGGTCTATAAATGGTAGAAGTTACTTTATGACCACCATATACATATGCATGTATGTATATATATATGCATGTATATATATATATATATATATTTATATATATATATATATATATTTATATATATATATATATATTTATATATATATATATATATTTATATATATATATATATATTTATATATATATATATATGCAAATATTGTTTTGTTTTGTAAACATTACTTTTAGTATATATGCTTTTTTATATACTTGCATTATGTTTACATATAACTTTTGTGTATAATGAATTTACAATTCAAGTTCTTGTTAAATAAAGCATTTTAGCTCAAAATTTTTAATCAAGTTTTTATTCTTTTTCATCAATGGTATTTAACTGCAACATAATTCATACTAACCTTTAAATTTTGCAGCTACTAGAACTTGAATTGTTTATATGCTTCATCTTTTACTTATTTCATAACAGTATGCATACTTAAATATGTGTGACAAGTTATCCAATTGCTAATTACTAGCATTGTCAGTAGGGGCCTTAGTGTGGCTCATTGAATATATTTTCTGTTATCACTATTCATGTTATATCTATTTTACATGTTATATAATCTTTCTCTTAAAAATATTATATTATGTATAAAATTAGATTTCATTGTCTTATTGATGTGGCATCTTTAGTGCTATATGTGGCTTATTTTATATTAAATTAACAGTTGCAAAACCCCTTGTCCTTCAGCATATTGGTCACTTTTTTGCATGAAGTGGCTACCTTTTGCTAAGTAGTATTAATTTCAGTGCTCTCTTGAAATGCCTCCTTCCCCAATTTTTGTTTTTATTTGCAAGTAATATCTAATAATTTATTTTCAATTGCTAATAGGCCTCTCCAGTCTTTCATTTGTGTAGTGGCATCTTTGTAAAGGCATTCTTATGAGTTTTGTGGCACATTAGAACAGTTAGATATATCCCTCTTACGTGTTTGGAAATAAGGAGTGTTGACATGTGAAGCACAACTCTTATCTAACTTGCATTGACAGAGAATCAATATTAGCTTAATTCTTATTTTTGCTATTCTCTAGCTTATCATTTTGCAGTCTGTATACCATAATCCACCTATCGTCTAATCACCTATTGCTGCAAATATTTTAAACAGTCTCCAGATATGCTTGGTAGTAATAGTGGTAGACGATTGTGCGATGAGAATTTGCTATGATTTCAGTTCGGGGCAGTGGCAACAATTCTTCTGAGGGAAGCGATTTATCTGAAGAGGACGATCCTCGATATAAACCCTCTCATCGTCTGAAATACAAACACAAGCGGTCCTTTCATTTGAGACGCAGAAAACAGCAAGGTCAGCAACAACAGCCACATATGGAAAAGCCACAGCCTCCTCCTTTAGGAGATTCACTTCAATTTAGTGCGCTAACTTCTGATAGTGATCTCTTCTCTCCTTCATGTAAGTTTTCTCCTTTTCTCTTTCCCTCTGTTTCCCTTCTTTTTTGAATTATTTTCTGCTCTGGTTAGCATTTGAGTGTTGTTGATTGTTGAAACCCAGACCGTCCGACCTACCAGAAAGGTGTAAGGTAACTGTTTGGACGGTCGGGAAGTGCCACCCAATTCAGACCGGAACCCAGTGGGGGAGGCATCCACAGGGACCGTACCCTCCTTCCCCTACCACCAACCTCTCGGAAGGACTTTCGGACCCACATGTTTAACGTGATCGTACTCCGCATGAACACGGCGGCAGTTTTGGCAGTGGTTGGAATCGAACCCGGGCCTACCGAGTGCAACTCCAGCGCGCTAACCAATGGGCTACCGCGCCCTAGCATTTGAGTGTTGGAAACTCTTCTTCATGATATTCATATCTTAATTTTTTTTGTCTGGTTTCTTTCAATTTTTCTAATAATGTGTGTTGAAATTTCATTTCAAAATTTTTATGTAATGTTGGCTGGCATTTGATCTGTTGCTTGACAGCTGTATGTCATATAATAAAGGCAGGAAACTTTCATTTTTATTTAAGGAATATTTCCTTAACCTTCATTTGTTATCCTGTATTCTCTTGTCCCCCTTCTTTAAATATGAACTTTTTTCCATAAAAAGTATACACAAATTATCCTGTGGTAAAATGTATTAGTAATGCACAACTTTTATATATTAATATTTTAGTTTTATTAGTATTTGTTTTGCCAGGTTAGCTGGGTTTTTTTTTTGTTGTTTTATCTACTATTTTCTTTGAAATATAATGCTTAAAATGCATAGATGTTTTCAACTATATTGCAACTGTATTATCTATTTATCTTTAAAATATTTTGCATAAATGTAATTTTATAGGTAACTGGGATACCTTATTGATATCAATTAAAACTCGTCAAATCATGATTTTGTATCTTAATGTGAAATAAATAAATCATGTCCTTCAAAATTATAAATGTACAGCCAACTATAAGAAACGAAACACTTTGAATACGTAATGTTTAATTCTTCGATCAACTTGTATCTTTTTAGCTCAAAGGGATGTACAAAAATAGAACTAGATCCTCTAATGTTAATATACCCAAAGATATTTTTATCTGTATCTTAATGAAATATTTACTTATTGAAATTGTTTTTGCTTTAAAAAGCATAGTTTAAATGACCAAAAGAAATACTGTAATTCATTTTTCTAACTTATGTGTTGTTGTTTTTTTTAATAAAAATAAAAAAGGAGCTGTTACATCATTTAACATATTAATAATTATACTTTTGCATAATCTAAATCTGCATATTTTAATTCTAAATAAATTTTAATTATAAAAATTTTATTGAATTGTAAATGTGAGTTTTTGGACTGTAAATTTTCAAGAAACTTCAAAATATAAAAATTTGTATTTCATAAACATTACAAATTTAAATTGTGTAAGTTTTTTAAATATATAATTTATATATTAGAGGGTGTTTTTAAGGTTTTATTCCCAATTTGGTAAAATTTATATGTAGAGGTTTAAAAACGCATTGATTGATATTAAGTAAAAGTATTGATAGTTCACTTAATTTTTTTTACAATTGAAACACAAAGTATAAAATTCTTCATAACATCATTTCTTTTGTGTCATCAAAATATGCAGTCTAAAGCAAAACTATTTCAATATGTTAACTAGGATAAAAATATTTTCGGACAATTTTGCTTCAGACAATTTAAACTTCCATTACAATCTGTTAAAAAAAGTTCTACACTTATTTTAAGGCTATTTTGATGCGACTGATTGATGCAGGGATCCCAACTGGTCACTTTTGTGTTTTTAATGGGTATCACATTCATTCTTTTCTTTGCCTTTTACCCAGTAGTGTATCTAAGATCTCAAAAGGAGGGGTATTACAACCAAAAGAGACTGTGTGTTCCCAGTACTGATTTTAATTTTCTAATATGGGTTCTTTTGGATAACTAATGAAAAATTTCTGCCAATGGATTATTATGAACCCCCATATCCCTGCCTATGCCACTGCTTTTACCAAACTTGCCTTTACACAATTTTTTTACAATTAGTAGATTAATTTATTATACTTGACAATTCCAGTTTTATTTTTCTGATAGTAATTTGATAATAAAGTGACTTTTTGCTTTATTTTGATCTTAAGTAACCTTTGATTAAAGACAGACCTTTTAAATATAGATTTCTTTTGTTTCATTGGAGGCCCTTCATATATCTCAATACCTCTTTATTTTTTTTGTATAATTATGATGATGAATGTCAACCCTTGGAGAATGGCAGATATGCCTATATGTCGACTGAGAAACTGCATTCAAAGATGATACTCGCATATTTGTGTCACGGATATATTTACCTTAAAGGATGATTAACACAAATACACATTTTCATATGGAACATTTTTATTCTTATTTATTTGAATACTAGATGGTGCTAAATATCCATTCTAACATCTCCAACGTATTTTTCCAATACTTGACCTTGGTATGGGGGGGGGGGGAGTCTCAATGAATCATAATTTCCTCTAAAATGGTGAAATGTGGTTTTGTAATATAAACTAGCAGATCGTTTCTCGCAGACTCTGCTATGCTATGTTATATGTTTTTTTTTTTTATTTTTAGCTTAATGATTGCATTGGTGAATTACTGGAATATAAAAGAGTATTTTCTTTCAAGTTTAAGCTTTAGAGGAATGTGCAATAGTAAATTTATTAGGTTGTTTTGGATAAAAGAATGGCTTGGTCAAGATGTTTTCTTTCTGTGAAAGAATATACTTACATGGTAATCGAACCGGATAGTAATGAAAATAATGCAGATAGTGAAGATTCGTGGAACTTTCATATTTTTGATGAGCACACAGACAGTTTTTATGAATGTAAAGATTGTAATGTTGGTCTGTGCTAGGATCCATGTTTTGAAATATATCATACATAAAGGTGTATTAATTAGTAAAAATATCAACATCACAGTCTGCAAAAGGTTAAGGATTATACCTTAAGGATGGTTTTCATTCAGTTTTTAGTTATTGTACCCATTCCTTACAATTGCATACATAAATAGACAATCATTCCAAAGGTTTTGAAAATATTTTAAACTTTATTTTCACCTTCTTGAATTTGAAATTGGATTTTAAGAAATCAGTACTTTAGCATTTTACAAGAAAGTTGTGTTCTTAACTTTTAACCTTTTGGTGTTTTTAAACCTAAATACCTAAATATGTTTTTCTTCTATTATTGTCAAGCTTTTCTATTAGTTTAATTTTTTAAAGGAAAGGGAATCCCTTTTTTTTTTTTTTTGTCTCCAGTATCCCTAGATCTTAATATGGATTTGAGTTCATATCATATTGCTTAAGAAAGATCCACATAAGTTACCACAAAGATATTGCAAAATGATTAATGCTGCTAAGTTGACAGTGGTTTGAAAGCACCTGATGCAAAAAAAATCTAAGTTCCATTTTGTTTGATATGAATTATGGACAAATGTCTGAACCTTTTAAAATGTGATATATTTACCTAGATTAATTTTTCAAATGTTGATAATTGACATGTCAGTCACTCAACAGACAAAGCCAAATACAAAATTAGAAAAAAGTGGTTGAAATAAAATTAAACAATATGTTAATAACAGCATTACAAGTTGATTAGAGGCAGGGTTCCCATTTCAGCGCGAACCCGCGAGATTCTCGCGCAATCCATGAAAAATCTCGCGTAAAAATTTAGACTGCGCGAGAATTTCTCTCTCTCCAGTTGCGGCCTAAAATTATTTTTTCCTTCAAATTGGATACCGAGAAATCCGTGCCCGATCCCGATCGGGCATCGGCCGAAGGATCGGGCCGATTGCTTCGCGACCGCAAATCGCGATCAGTTGCCTCGTTGTTGCGAAACGCGGGCCGATTGCCGAGCGGTCGCGGACCGCGATTTCGTAGCTACGTCTGAATCGCAGTCAATCGCGATTTGGGTACACTAAAGTACTACGTGTTTCTAATTAGAGAGATATTTTATAGAAAGCTATAAGTGTCCCCTCAGCTTGAGCGGGTGGCAAATTCGATCAAATAAAATTTTGCTTTTTTTTTATAGGATTCTTTCACGGATTTGAATTATGCTCTTTCCGCGTACTTCCCGAATTTTTTGTGTTTTGCTCGAGAAATTTTCTTCTTTCCGCGGACGAAAATCCTTTCCCCCGTACATAGTATGTCTACAGGTTACAAAAATCCCGAAAATGTCGTGAAATTGGCCATATATGCCCAAAATATGTTACAAAATTTGAACAAAGCAACGAATTTTTTATCAGAGACATTCCTTTCTTACATGATCTGAAAATCTGTTTCTCCGCGATTGCGAAAACGGCGTTCGCATACGGCGATTCCCACATTTTCTGAGGAGAGATGACCAATGAATATCTTTTTGCCATTTTCACAATATATTTGCATCGACTGAATTTTTTTATAATTATGTCGTTTAATATACAAATAATAAAAACCAAACCATTTTTCTACCGTATTATTAATAAAATGAAAGGTTATTTTGCAGCAGCATCACGAAAATCTGCATTTGTACGCTATCCTCGGCATACCTCGTTTAATTTGAAAAATATTTCCCACTTTTCCAATCTGTTTGCATCGACTACAGTGTTTGTAATTGTTTCGCGTTTCATACAGAAAAATTATTTTACAAACGTATTATTTATGAAATAAAGGGCTATTTTGAAAACAAAAAGAAAAAGTCGAGTCAAACAAAATGGCTAAAATCACATGACTGGCTTGAGATTCAACAAAAGGATGATGCAATCCTTATGTTCTGCAAGTTTTGTAAAAAAAAAAAAATCCATTTTCAAACATAAAGTCAAATTTATTACCTAATTCTATTTGCCTAGTGAAATAGTTTTCGGCGATCAAAAATCGTTAAAGTTTTTAATTGCTATTGCTGCATGAAAATTGATCATAAAATTATTTTAAAAATCAAAATATAAAGTAAATACAGTCGGCCCTCGACTTTTGCAGTTTACAGACAAAAAAATCGTAAGTTCGCATGTGAGTCATTTTACATAAAATAACCCATGTAGACGTTTTTATGTCAGCAAATAAAATCATAACGTAAGCATGGGGGAAGTCAGGAATTTTAGTATTTTTGCTAACAAGTGTGGGGGGGGGGGAGCTATGAAATTACCAAAAATGTGCTTACTTAATACTTAAACGACTCCTAATTAATTTTTAAAAAGAATGTTAGTAAGAATGTTAAAAGAATGTTAGTTTTAAGAATTAAAAAATTTAAATGTCGAAGAATATGAGTTATAGTTAATGCTTTCTTTTTTATTACTTTCTAAATTAGCATGTTAAAAAAAAAATGAAATTTTAAGTGTCTCTCCTTATAACAGAAAATCTCTCCCAAAATTTTTTGGAAGGAGAGAAATTCTCCCCCTCTTTTCCTGACTTAGTGGGAACCCTGATTAGAGGTATCAACTAGTTTCAAACACATAAAACAGCCTCCTTCGTCAAGACAGAGACAGAACAACCATACAAGCAAAAAACAAAAACACATCTGTCTTGGACTTTCTATTGGATAAGTCCATTATTTTGCCTTTTGCTGTTGTCATTGCTCTGTCTGTCCTGATGAAAGAAGTTATTTTATACCTTTGAATTTTTACGAGTGGATAATTAGCAAAACCAGTACTGATGATAACATGAATGATATAGCATACACATTGTTAATCTGGATAGGAGCCTTATATTTAGCGGCAAGTTTACGATTTTGTTAATTAAGTAATATCTTTTGTACTTACCAAGGATTATCTGCATTACAAAAATATGGATATGAATATTGATGATGGAGATAAATCAAAAGCTAGGAATATGCAAAACATTTTCAAAAATGTACAAATGTAACAAGAAATTTTCTTGTAATTTCAACTGAACATATGATAGACACAATAAAAAAAAAATGTTCAGCAGTTGCTGATGATGATAAATCTGGCGATTTTTTTATGCAAGGAGAAAAATTGCAACTTAAAGTTTTTAACAATTAAAATATCTAACAATAACTAAAACATTATAAATTTAAATGTTGAATTTTTAAGTAAAAAAGTTTATATAAATGTGTTTACTAACATTGCCTTTAACAAAATACTGATATTTTACAATGTGAGGTGGTCCAAAATAAAATAGTTTGACAAATTCACACCAGATGGCACCACTATAGAAATTAAATATCTTTCTGCCATTGTAATTATCAGCTATTTCCATCAAGCATCAGCTGGATTAAAAGAATTCTATTTACTAATTCTACAATATATAACTTAGAATTTAATGTTCTATACTATCTAATAATACTAATTACTACTGGATTGAACAAATTAATGCGATAATAACTAGTAGCAGATGAGTGATACCGAGATCATAATCTAAACTGAAATTCTACAATAATTCCTTGCACAAGCACAGTTCTCTGAAGCTTCTATTGATTAAAAAAAATGTGATGTCAGAGTCTGGCATTTTGTTAATTATCTGCTTGTGAATTTTTTAAATTTTATCCTGTACATTAGCATTTCAGTTATGATTTTAACTGACATTTTTCGTTAGCATAAAAAAAAAAAAAAAATCATTCTTTGTGTCTTGTTCTTGCAATTGTTAAGATGCAATTGTTTACTCGACTTCTACTTTCAAAAATATAATTTAATTTAAATATAAAATATATATCTCTTTTTTAAATATTGGCCACTTTCTTTAAATTTTTTTTGTCACTCTTTTATAAAAGTTTGGTCACTTTTTCAACTAATTCCATGCTAGTTTTGTGGTGGGGTTTTTGATAATAGGTATAACACTTCAACAGAGCATATCCCATTTCTTTGTCCGATAATGGTGATGGAACAAGTAATAATTATAAATAGCCAATAAATCCATTTTATCCTAAAATAATGAAGTTGATTGGATGACTGGAATGAATGATAAGTAAAGTGCCTCTTTTTTATGATTAACTATATGAATCATCTAATGTCATGGTTTGTACATGCCTTGAAAGCCTTAAAAAGTCCTTAAAAATTAGCAGACCATTTTCAAAGTACTTAAAAGTAGTTGAAAACATAGAACGTCCTTGAAAACCTTTTGAATATTTTTCTTCCAGTGGAGAAAAACAAATCACACAAAGCCAGGCGTAAATTCTCCTCTTTTGTGGACTCCCATCCTTATTTGCTGTTGATTGCACATCTTTGGTACACATGCAAGTCATGTCTAATAGTACAGTTTATGAAGTACCTGTTGACCTAAGTCATAGCTGATGCTACAGTTCATAAAGTAGCTGTCAATCTCGTACCTCTGCTATGTGCTAAAGTCATTGCTAACGATGCAGTTTAAGAAGTATCTGTTGACCTCACACATCCGCTACATGTTCAAGTCATGGTTAATAGTGCATATTAATCAAAAAGCTTCCTATTACGACCGTGAGTTTTACGAAGGATAACAGTACAGCTCATGAAGTAGCTGTCAACCGTGTACCTTTGCTATATATGTACAGATCATAATACAGTTCATAAAATAGCTGTAGATCGCACACCTCCACTACTTGTGCATGTCATGGCTAATGATGCAGTTCTTAAAATAGCTGTCAATTGTGCACTTTTACTACGAGCACAAGTCATGTCTAACTATGTAGTTCATGAAGAAACTATCGATCACGCATCTCCGCAATGTGCACAAGTAATGATTAACCATGCAGTTAATGAAGTAGCTGTTGACCGTGTACCGGCCAGCTTTCATGATACAGTTGCTGCAAGAATCTATGCAATCTGCATAAGTTTTATATATTATAACAATCCCACTCCATGCAATAACAATATGCACATTGTACAGGCATGTGCAATTCGCATTGCATATTTACAAAATTATTAGCGCATGTATACAATGGACAATTCCAATTTTTTTTTTTTTAAACTCTTAAAACCAATTCATATTTAAAGAGATTTTTTTTTCTGATTTCAAATACCCAAGTGAAATCTCTTAAGAGAATCTCTTATTATAAGATTATTTATTTAAATATCAAAAAAAAAAGAAAAGATGTACAATCTGTGCAAACACGAAACACCTTGTGATTGGCTGTGATGTCATTTTCCCTGTTTGACCTGTGGTGCAACATTCTATCATATGTTTTCCCTTGAGATATTAGCAAGGTAGTTGGGATTTAATTTTGTTTACTATTGAACTTTTGCATTTGTACTTTGTCAGCTTGAATTTAGATCATTTGTTGATTATTTTATTGTAAACATGGATCCTGGTTTTGTTAAAGGGCAGTCGGGCAATTTGTGCTAAAAGTGCTAGCTGGCTATAAATAGTTATCAAGTAATTTGTAGCACTTTAAAAGCCTGTAAACAAAACAAATGAGTCTGAAAAAAAAATCGGAAGAAATTTATTGAACCTTACTGAAGTTTATTTTACAAAATATTATTTACGCAAAACCATTTCGGCAATTTTTTGAGTGCAAATAACCTTTTTTAGATGAGTTTGTTATATAGTAAATTTAAACCGAAAGTTTAGATTGAGTGGTGTATTTTTTCTGGGAATTGATAAAAAATATTTATGTTTATATGTATATTTTTTATTATATTTATATGATTTGTGAGGATTTTAAATATAATATTTGGTAATTTATTTTTAAATTAAAAGCAGTTTTAAATTGTTTCTTATAATATTATATTATTTTAAAACCTATAATAAACAGTAAATCATTTCTGATTCTGAATAGGTGAAGCAATTTTAAATTGTTTTCCATTTAATTTCTATACCTTTTGTGTAATGTTTTTTTTTAATTTGTGATTTTTTTTTTCTTTTTAGATAAAATCTATTTTATAACTTTTCAAAAGCACATGTACTTAATGAAAATACTAAATTATAACTGCTCACTGCAGTATGCTAGTTTAAATTTTTTTTATATTCCCTAAAATTACCTATGAACATCACAAACTAAACCAGGAACAAAGTCAAGAATCCACTTTGAATCTGGCTTTAAAGTCATCCGTAATAGCAAAACGTTTAATAAATCGTAAAGAAATAACTTCTCATAAAAAGGCTTTGGAAATACAGTCACTGATTTATTACCATAACATATATAACAAACACTCTTTGATGACAGTGGTGAATTTTATTTACTATCTGGCTTCATGTGCTTCACACTATTTTTTACGAAAAATATCATTTTTTTGTCACAGATACAAAAATTTTATCTGTAAAACTAGTAGTCGTGTACATTGGAATGATACAATACTTATAACGATTTGACAGTTTGGGACAGAAGAAACAAATATAATTAGTGGAACTTTCTGAATGTAAACAGACTTATTCACCAATTTTCGAATACGCAAGCATTTTGACATCACATTCTGTACATGCCAAAGTGGTCGTTTTCCCGCAAAAGTCAGAAAGGCGAACTTTGATTGCTAATAAAATATTAAATACAGCTTGGAGAATAAAAAATTTTATGCTTTAGTCCGTTTTGCAACATTTCGAATTGAATAAAAAGATATCAAAATTGTCCATTTGCGTAGGATATATGCAATAACGATAATTCTACTACACGTAAGAACGATATATACACAGTGTGGGTGCTTGTATTTCATGTGAGATACAAACAATAACCAAATTCTCTAAATTAATGATACTCCAGTAGCACAGACACAAGCTGTCCATGTAGTGTTGCAGTAGCTTCCAATCCTATACCTGCCTGCTACCTGGGTACATGGTTGCTTTGTGGGTGCATACAATCCATGTAAGTTACTTGCAGTAACTACCAATTTACTAGCTGAATTTTTGCTCTTAAAGCTGTACCTCAAAATTTTACATGGTAATTTGGAGCTTTTTGGAATTTTGTATGGTTGTTTAAGTTAAGTTTGTCCTTATTTTGCCTCTGCTTATTGGCAAGTATACAGTAGTTTGAAATCAAAACTAACATTTTTTTTATCAGATATAGCATAAGAAAGGACTATAAATAATATATAACAATACTTGAAAAATATTTTTAATATTTAAATGTGTTTTGTCGCTAAAATCATTCAAACATCATTGACAAATGTGAAAATTATTAGAAAACATGATTTAATATTCTTCTTTTTAATTTAATAACTTGTAAAATTATATAAATTTGATAATTGTAATTGTTAAATGAACATAATTGCTCATGACTATAAACACATTTAATGTACAAATAGCTTTCATCAATGATAAGTATGTTTGCAGCAAAAAATCCCATTTATTATTATTGTACTTATTAGTGAGAGTCCGTTATAGCAGGAGTCCATAAATCTGACATAAAAAAGTAATGAAATAGTAAAATGGTAATGAAGGTTCATTATCCTCAATTTTATGTAACATATTAGATACATTGAAAAATACAACCTTAAAACTAAGACAATTTTAATATGTATAATAAGGTAAAAATAAAAAAAAATATTAATATTTAAAGCATAAACAAAATGTAGTTATATATGTATTATTATTTTTAAAATGAAGTAATCTTTATTTGCCTCTTTTGGATAAATAATCTTCTTTTTATATCATTCTCAATTTTAGTCATTTGCTCAAAAGTATGTTCTGGAACATCTTTTACTAATTGAAAAATTAAATAAATTTTATCTGTCTTTAATGTATGAATAAATGAACGAACGAACGTATTAAGCGATGTTTATAACATGCAATGTCCATAAACCTTAACCAGGGAATTCGTATTTGTATGTAATAACGAGAAATTCATCTTACAATGGGTGCCGTTATAATGAGAGTCCACTGTAGTAGTAATAAATTAATATATCTTAAGCATTTATTTATTCCTGCATAGAAAAGTAAATTGTGCTTTAATAATCACAGTTTTGAGGAAAATATTTTCCTTTTTCTAACTTTTGCCGCCTTAGAAAATGTCATTAAAGTCTTTTTGTTTTCTGTTTAAGGTGTAAAAGTGTGTATTAACAATTCAAAACAAGTGTTCACTAATCTATAAATTTATTAAACATATTTTCTATTTTATACTTTTTGGAAACAGGACTAATTATTGTCACAAATTGTACTTGTACTCATTTTTTTAACTTGGAAAAAACTTCTTTTAAACTTATTTTTTCTTAAATGTTCATTCAGAAAGAAAACTTAGACATTATAATTGAAAAAAAAAATTATTAAAAAATTTTGAGTTCAAGAGTCTATATAATCTCGGAAAGTATTTAATCGTATTTGTAATATAAATAAATATAACAAATTTTGAAATTTATGAAATTGTATAATCAGAAAATGCACAGTTCCAAGTTTTAAAACAATTTTAATAGCTATGCTTAAGACTCTTTTTCAAGATTAAAAAATTAAATTCTATTTTTATATTAATACTTAAAGGATTATTTATTTTCATGTACCTGCTTTTTTTCCTATATGCCATTTTATATTTAAAAAGTCTAAGCTATCTATATGCATGCATTTCAAAATTATATAAAACATTTCAAGTAATTTTTTATTGTTTTCTATTTTTATGCTTCATTTACTTTTGATAAATATAAATTTATTCAGAAATTTAATTAATATGAAAAGCTTATTAAAAATGTTTAGTATGCGCTATCTTGAATGTTGCTAAAGACAACATTGGAAAGCTGGAAAATTCTGAGAATTTTGTTTTGGAAAAATGAGCATTAGGTTGGGCCAACAAACTCAAAGGCATTTTTTTTTTCCCCCTAAATAGAATGTGTTTGTAAATATTCAGTGTTGTACAGTTAATATTTTCAGTTTCTTTACTCGTATTTTGCTAATGTAATTGAATGTATGCAGAGACCAGTTAAATTTTTTTTATAACACTTTTTTGCAGATATTAGGTATAGACACATTTTCAATTTACTGCTCTTAAGGTTTGTAGGTTTGCTGCTCCAAAAGTAATTTTTACACCTGCTTCGAAGCATTTCTTGCTGCTCCAATAGGGAGTTTTGCACTTGCTCCAAAGCATTTCATGCTGCTCCAAAAGGGAGTTCCTCCTGCTGTGAAAATTGATACAAAGAACAAATAGGTGGGCAACATACCTGCATTAATATTAACTTCTGTATCAACAACCACTAGTTCTAATTAGAGATGGGTTGCTATTAGTTTTGCAGCTAATTTAAGACTGCTAACACCAAATAGCAGTTGCTAACATTGATTCCACCAAACTATAAAAATAACACATGCTTTTTCTTTCGGTACAAGGAAGATCAGCCCCTTGCTTACTGCCGCTTACTAACAGCTGTAGATCACAACCTGTTATGCAAACATAATACACACAGATGGGCTTTGTCACTTGTTTGCTCACTGTCATCAACCCACGGTGCTTGCTTGGCAGGCTTTTTCACCCTGTCCGCGTAGGGATGGGTGCCCCTCATGCACCCTTCTTAGGCGCACACATTCACAAGCCTTTGCTTAGTCATTATTTCTCAAAAACAAGTACATTCCTATGCAGGATCCAAGACAGGCTAGCCCGATAGGGTTCAAAATACAAAGGTATAATATACCATACCATAAAATAAAAAATAAGATACCATTAAATAAAAAAGACATACTAAATTTGGACTTTCTAGCTGCTTTGGTTATCAAGTTATTCCACCGAAACGTATACATTCCTATAGTGGGCCAATAACGGACAAGCCTGATAAGTTTAATAGTCTAAAGAATAAAAATATACCACATAATACAACAACATACTAAGTTTGGACTTTCTAGTTACTCTGGTTCTCTAGTTATTCCCTAAAATGAGTAAATTCCTATTGCAGGCCCAGGACGGGTTGATGTTGTCAAGATTGAAAATCTGAAGAATTTAAATATACCACAAAAGACAGCGAGATACTGAACTTTCTAGCTCCTCCTGTTCTCGGATTATTTCCTAAAAATGAGTACATTTGTAGGGGGAGAACACGGGATAGCCCAATGAAGTTCAAAATATAAAGAATTAATATATACCATAAAATAAAAAAACTGCATATTAAATTTGAACTTTCTAGCTGCTTGGGTTCCTGGGTTATTCCATCCAAATGAGTACATTCCTAGGACATGCCCAGAATGAGCAAACCTGATACATTTAATAATCCAAAGAATTATAATATATCACAAAAGACAGTGACATACTTAATTTAGACTTTATTGCTGCTCTCGTATTCGAGTTATTCTCTAAAAACTTGTTCATTGGTATTGGGGAGGGGGGCATAACAAGCTAGCCTGGTAAAACTCAAAATATAAAGAATTAAATTATACCACAGAAGTTAACGGCATACTAAATTTGCACTTCAGCTGATCCGCTTCAAGAGTTATTCCCCAAATCGAGTACATTCCTATAGCAGGCTCAGGATGAGCTAATCCACCTGGGGCTGGCCGCTAATAGACAAAAACCTACACGGTTGCCTGGCCAGTATCCCTGAATTCTCCAATAAGAATTAAAATACAGAATTAAAGTATACCACTAAATTAAAAAATGATATACTAAATTTGGACATTCTAGCTGAACCTGTTCTCAAATTAATCCACCAAAATGAGTACATTCCTATTGCAGGCACAAAACAGGCTTGCCCGATAATGTTAAAAATCCAAATAATTAAAATATACTACAAATGACATCAACATATAAAATTTGGACTTTCTAACTGCTCTGGCTCATGAGTTATTTTGCGAAAGCAAGTTCATTCCTATGGCGGGCTATCCTGTATAAGGTTCAAATTTCAAATTGTTAAAATGTATCACAAAAGACAGCCACATACTGAATTTGAATTTTCAAGCTGCTCTTGTTTTTGTGTTAATCTCCCCCAAAATGAGTGCATTCTTATGGCGGGCCCAATACGGGCTAGTTCCTTTCAACAAAGCCACTAAGGCCACAGCTAAATTAACAGATCCCTCATCCTACTGCTCTGCTAAATTTCAAAACTTATTTTCAACCAATGTAGCTTTTGGCACTCATCTAAATTTTAAAAAGCCAACTTGCTTCAAGAAGCAGGTTGGGAAATTTAGCAAAACACTTTTCTCTGAAACGTTAAATTTAGTGAACTGCTCCGTTTGTAACTGCTCGTTTTTATTTTCATTGCATGCTTCATAGAGTTGCTACAATTTCCATTCACAAGTATTTCTGTTTTGTTAACGAAAAGCTTTGTGTGAAGCAGCATATTTGCTAATGAGCATGTTTCCAGGGCTAACAGAAATCATAGATGGATTTTTTATATTGGCAATAATATTTCAGAGGTTTATGTTGTCTCATTCTTTAATGTAGGGTTGTTGATATTTTGATTTCTCAGGCTGTTTTTGCCTTGAGAAAGAGGTTGGCGCGAAGAATCGGTAGCATAGTGTTATGTTAGTGTTAAGAAAGATAGCAGAAATTGCAAATGGGATGTTTATTGCACATATTGGCATTAATATTGCATTATTAGATTTTTGCTCAAGTAATAGCTTGGCGCTAAGATACAGATAGTGTTTTGTTAACAGGAAGAGCAGGGTTCATTGAAGACTTATATATCATCCAAGTTAATGTTAAAATTATGTATTTGGGTCAGTTTTATTCAGTCTACTTGGTATAGAGTTGACATTGTTTTCCATTTTCATCTCACAGAACTTATTTCCAAAGGTGACTGATTGACTTATGTGGAATTGATTGGCATACAGAAGATATTAGCTTCTTCCTTTTAGGTGTAAACTTTGTATTACCTTTAAGGAACATGGAGTAATGACTCCATATGATATATAACTCAGTGAGATATTCAATATTTTTTATTGCAACTGGCACGTATTGAAAATTGTGAAAAATAGCAATCACCAGAATCATCATTCCATATTCCATGCCACATCATAGCTATTATTTTTTTCATTTTGTTTATTGTGCACTTGGCCTATGCTAAATCCTTCTCCTTTCGTGCTACAAAATTATCCAGCACATATTTGATTTAGAGTTTCCCCGAGGCAGTTTTAGCCACCCTCAAACCAAAACTAACCGATCCTTGTATGTTTTGAGATAGATAAAAATTCAAGCGCTTTTTTATCTGCCTTCATTACTAAAGTTTTCGACCTTCTGCAGACGAGCATGTCACCCCCTTTTTCCTTACATTAAATAACAGGTCAAGATGCGAATTTAGAGCAAAGAAAAGAATTTTTCTACAACCTAAAATTGTATTAAATGGTTCCATGTTTGGTATGCATTTAGGCTAAAAAGTTCTGAAATTTTGAATTCTGTTAGCAGGTTTTCTTTAAAACCAATACAGTACGCGACCTCTTATCCGGCGTTCCAATATCCGGGCTCTCCCCAAACCGGAATGCAGCAAAATAATGCCAAATTCTGTGCCAACACTCGATTATTTGCAAAAAATTGCACCAAATAGTGGTTTTTTGTTTAAAATCCTGCCAAATGATTTTTTGCCTTAATTAGCAATATTAATATTATAAAGTGATGCATTTAAATCTACATTTTTCTCACTTCAACTGTTTGCGATCCTGACATAAACAAAGGTCTGGCTAAATCCATAACTTACACCGGAAATGCTGCTAAAAATATTTCCAGAAGAAGAGGAAAACTACAAGTATCATGGAGGTAAAAGTGAACTCTACCTCCATGGTGGATATATTTGTTCCATGTCAGATAAACATACTTTCGACAAATGACAAAGCAGTTTGTGAAACGATATAAAAAATTTATATTTTTAGAAAAAAAACATATTTTCTGTTTTAGAATGGGTGCACGTTCGTTTGATGCCTCGATGACTTCGTAGTGGTAAAGTGACGTCATAATGTTTTTCACTGCAAAGTGACTGGGGCTTTTGGAAAAAGCTACGGAATCTAAAGAAATTTGCAGAGATTTTTAATTTTTTTTCTCGTGTACTAGTAAGTTTATAATTTTCAATTTATGGATTTCATTTTCACATATTTTTGAAATTCTTAACATAAAAATTAACTTTTGGCATTTTCAGTTAACCGTTTTGTTAACTGTACTCACTGATTATGAATAAACTGTAACCACGTTAAAACGGCTTGTTTTGATTTTTTTCACGGTGGTCTGCTATGATAATGTCGAAGGGGTGACACAGGTGTTAAACAAGTGTTTCCGATTTACAACATATTGCTTAATTGTTTTCCAAAGATACAGGGGTTTAAAATCTTTTATAAGGTAAGTAAAACATATATTCCTACCATGTTCTTTTCCAGACGTTTACAATTATCAGGCAATCTGGGGATGTTGGGAGAGGGAAAAATGCATGATTTTCATTTCTTCCACTTAAAGTGGATAGATTTAATTGAGAAAGGGCTAGTTTCCTTGGGGGCGAAATTGTTTGTAGTATTTTCTGGGGTATGAAAATTATCAGTACTCAGATTGTTTTTACCTTAGATCAGTCTGAGAGTTGTTAGTTTCTTCTAAGTTGTGATACATTTTAAGGAAATGCGTAATTTACATTTTTGGTTTGAATTATGTCCAAACAACCATCATCTGAGGAAAGGATTTCAAAAAGAAAATGTGTTTCATTATCTATAAAAAATAAAGTGACCATTTTGAAACGTGTGGACGAAGGTGCTTCTGCTAAAATATTAGGAGATGAATATGGTGTGGGCCTTTCCATAATTTATGATTTAAGGAAGCAAAAAGATAAAATTTTGAAGTTTTATGCTGATGCTGATACACCACAACTTATGTCGGACAGGAAAACACTCCATCAAGCAAAAACTGCCATTGTAGATAAAGTGTTGATGGAATGGATTAAACAACGATGAAGTGAAAAATTCCCTCTAACACGCAACCTTATTATGGCTCAGAGTAAAGAGTTTCATAATCAATTGTGTATTACTACGCCTTGTGATTATTCATCAGGATGGTATGATAAATTCAGAAAGAGAAATGGACTTAAAATTCTCAAAATTTCTGGTGAAAAGGCCTCTGCTGATTTTGAAGCTGCTGAAACATATGTGGACACATTTTTTTCCATTGTTAATGAAAAGAGCCTGTCTCCTGAGCAAGTTTATAATGCAGATGAAACCTCATTATATTGGAGATATCTTCCACACAAAACTGTTGCTCTCCCAGAAGAGTCCACTGCAAATGGCTTCAAAGATTCAAAGGAAAGACTGACTGTGCTTGGGTGTTCAAATGCAGCAGGCACACACAAAACAAAATTGCTTGTGATAGGAAAAAGCAAACCCCCCCGAGCTTTTAAAGGCATAAATGTCTTTCCTGTAATTTATAAAGCAAATAAAAAAGCTTAGATTACAAGAGACATTTTTCAAGATTGGTTTGAAAATCATTTTGTGAAGGAAGCCAGAGCTCACTGCACTTCCGCAGGACTTCCTATTGATGCAAAAATTTTATTAGTGTTAGACAATTGTTCTGCTCACCCTCATCCTGAACTTTTGAACAAAGATAATGTGATTGCCACATTTCTACCCCCAAATTGCACTTCAATTCTGCAACTTCTGGATCAGGGAATTCTTCGCTCAATCAAGAATCTCTATAAGAGTGAGTTTTTGAAAAAAATGATTATGCAATGCAACAATGGTAGTGGAGTAAAAGACTTCCAGTCTAACTTCAATGTTAAAGATGCCATTTGGAGCACTGCAAGTGCATGGGAAAAAGTAGAAAAAAATACACTGGTCCATGGATGGTATAACTTGTGGCCATCAACAATATTTTTAGGCGATGATGATGAATCAGATTTTGATGGCTTTCGGATAGCAAAAGACAAACAAATTGTGGAGGAATTGCTGCAATATGCAAAAGGTTTGTCTAGCACTGAAAGTTTATTGGATGAAGAAGCATTTAACGATTGTTTAAATATTGACATAGATTTGCCTGTCACTTTACATATGACAGACAGTGAAATTTGTGAAATGGTTGCAAATGACAATCAAAATTTAGTTGAAAGTGATAGTGACGAAGAACAAACTGTTGATGAACAAAATAAAATTTCCACAGAAAGAATGATGGACTTGACAGCTGAACTAATACGTGGCATGGAACAACGGAGTTTTTATACAGCGCAACAAATAATGTCTGTGTACAAAATTCAAGAGCAACTTTTGAAATATAGACAGTTTAAACAGCCCACTTTAATTGAAATGTTCCAGAAAAAGATTTCTAATAACTAGCCTGAATAATCAACTTTTTTCAGACATTTTTTTTTTCTTTCAAAAATTTTCTTAAACACTAATACATGTAATTTGCATTTTAGTTAACCAAGTATATTTTTCATATAGGTTGTGAAAAAGCTTTATTTAATACATTTATGTTTTTAAAATGAATTATAATTTTCTATAACGACATTTGAGACCATTCCAGTAAGTTTTAGAAAAAGTGTACTGAATTACGGAAAAACCCCTTATCCAGAATGCCTGAAGTTCCAAGCATTCTGGATAATAGATCCTGTATTGTATTTAAAAATATAGCTTTTTAGAATAGTGTTCTTTTGTGTCATTTACAAAATTGGGCCTTTGTTTATGTTATGCTAGTCAAAACACAGGACAATGGGAAGGGAATGAAAATGTTATGTCTCATGCAGTGCTGTAATTTCGATTTTGGAGGCTTTAGTGATATATGGGAGAACTTATTTCCTTCTTCTTTACTATCTCTACTAGATAGAGATGGTAATGTTGCTAGCTGCCTTCAGTGGCCATCCCGACCAGTCACTTTTTAAAAAGCTCTTAACTTACAATAACTTTCAAGCAGCAGCTGTTGACTATAGCTGTGTATCAGGTCATGTACCCACAGGTTATCCACTGCATGTCGAATTTCTTTTATTTTCAAGTTGCGGATCAGGTTTCTTTTACTGTCTGTGGGTCTATCCACAAAATTTATTTTTGAAGGATATACCTTGTCACATATTTTTAATGCAAAGTAACTGGATAAATGCATAAATGGAGGTTATATACTGTAAACAGTGGAAAATTATGTATATGCATTGAAAAATTACCGAATAAAATTTTATAATACAACTCTGTTGTGAGTGGACATTTTTCCCAACCCTCACAAGGCACTATTGTCAACCGTGTATTCCCCCACTATGTGGGGAAATCATGGCCAACAATACGCAAACTGCCACTTCATGCAGTATCTACGAATCTCTACACATCTTAACTAAGTTGTATACTGTATCTGCATCAGTTATGTATAACAACAACACCTACTGTCATGCTTATGCAACTCGCATAACAGATTTTCGAAATAAATCACTTTTTATTAACAGGTGCATGCAATTCACGTATGATACATGCAATAACGATAATCTTACTACATGTAATAGCGATACATATGCTGCAATGACAGACACAATTCGCCTGTCATGTTGCATTGGTTTACCCTGTCACTATGCGAGCTCATGATACATGAATCATTCCATTGCACTGGAGCATGCAATCCATGTAACAGGCTCCTAAAATGAATCCCCTTTTATTAGCGGAAACATTTTTAGCCCACTGTGTAAGTGCATACACTGCATGTAAAATACATGCAACCCAACTCAGTTTAATATCAATTCTCACAATGTGTACATGACTGCATACCTGCCCCCTATATGGCTCATGGTTATCAAATTTTGTGATAATTTTATAGACTTTTTTTTTTTTTAATTTTATTTGTTTATTTGAATCAAGTTCTTTTTTTTCTCTTATGTTTATTGGCAGGCATAAAGTGAAATAAAAAAGCTGAGAAAGATGTGATAAAGAGCTTGAAAATTGAGGCTGATAAGTTAAGAAAAATGTTAGATTTATCACAGAAAAGGCTTTCTAAAGTAGATAAAAATCGTATACGACATTAACAAAAAAGAAAATGTGTCAGAGATTTGAGAATGGACAAATTTTTGTAAAAGAGATGAAATCTAATATTTAAAAAAAATCTATAGTGGCTTCAATCTGATGGAGCTGAAATGGTTTTGTGTAAATAACAGTTTACAAAATAAAACTAAACGTCATATCAAAAAAAAAAAAAAAAAACTCTACACAAAATCTGATTATATACGCTCTTAACGCTTTCAAAGAGCCTCAAATTTTTGCTTATTGTTTATAGTTATCATTTTTAGTTTTTAAGCTATAAGCATTACAAACTTAAAAAACATATTTTCTTACTTTAACTTGACAAGATGATTACTCAAAAATTATAACAGCTTTTTTTTTTAAAGTAAATTAGAAACTGAATTTCCTCGTACATATTTTTATCACTTACTATTTATATCTATCTTTTACAGTTTTGAAGATATTTCAAGTGAAAGTATGAAAAATAAAAAAAAAACTTGTTTGGACAGATACTTAAGTTTTTGAGATATAAGCATTACAAACTTGAACACAAAAAAATTTCATTCTTCTTCAACTTGACAAGAAAATTACTAGAAAACTATAACAGCTTTTTTTTTTAATAATAAATATAGATTTTAATGCTAAATTTTCTAGTACACATTTTTGTCATTTACTATTTATATCTACTTTTTATAATTTTTAGTCTTTTTGATAAAAAAAAGTTCATTCATAATTTGGAGTCTATTTCCAACAAAACAAGAAAAATTATTTGTATTTTTATCTATTAGTTTCGGGGGGGGGGGGGGGGGGTATAAACGTCTAAAGTGTTTAGCTTTTCATAACGCTCCGTTTTTCCATCATAGGAATCCCAAATGTTAGTGTGTATTGAACTATCAATTTTTGTTCTTTTAAACTGGATAGTATCATTAAATGATTTTCTCATATTATGTTTTTTTTACATTTAATTTTCAAGATTTTTAGATTCAAGATTCTCTTTGTTTCATTGATATAAAATGAAGATTGTATATGATAAAATAACTATTGAGTGTGCACAACAGCATTTTCTAGCTGCTACAAAACTGCTCTGCACTGCTACAAAACAGCAATTTTTCCTGCTGCAAAAATGCTACAAAACTCAGTTTTTAGTTTTCCACCTCAGAAATCAGAGATCTCTATTTTTTCTGGTAGATTGTTTTTGTTTACATTGTTAAGTTTACTGATTCATCTTATTTGTTTGATGAATGTTTATGTTAGGAATGACTTTTCTAAAGCTTTACGATATTTGCAAACCAAAATTTTACCATTGATTCTTTGTTTAAATACGCAAACTTAAATTTTTTTAATTTTGAGTTTAAAAATTAACGACTTCTGTTGTAAACATGGAAATAGATAAAATAAATAAAAATTGTAAAATTAAAAATACATCCAGATTTTGTGCATTTTCGAGGTTATACTGTATCATTTAAGAAACAGGCACTTATTTTGGGTTAATTTGAATTGAATGCCAGTCTAGAAAATTATTTCAATTTAGAATTAACCTCCATTTAAGCTCTGTGCTGTCCATCTTATTTAGCATGATTGTTATATTTTCTCCATTTAGGGACACCTCATTGTTTTTATTCTTCGTATAATGCCATATCCTTGTTTACTCTTAGTCCACTCTTGTGATATAAGTTGTACTTAAATGCACTCTTATAGAAATTATATACAGGGTGCCCACTTATATCCGTTACACCCCCTTAACTTCTAAATGCTGACAGCTTAGGCCATAAAGTTGGTGTCTATGTATAGTAAAAAGACTATGCGCTACTCGATGAGACAACTTACAACGCCATCTATTGGCAAATTTTGGAATTAGTGGTCCTATCTCGTAAACTGTGAAAGATACGTGAAAAAAGTCAATTAGAAAGTTGTAGAGCACTCTTGATTTGGTACAAAAATATACCTTGCGCACATTAATACTCAAAACAGAATGCAAAAAATGAACATTTATTTGGTCAAGATTTCGAAAATTGTCATGTCATAAAGAGTGGAAGAAAGAAACTGAGACACTTCCTTGTCTTCAGGATCATTTATTTACAATAGTATATTGTTCAAAATGCTCTCCGTTAGCCACTATACACATTTGCACTCTGGACTGGATTTCTCGCTGCACATTGTGCAACATGGCAGGTGTTACGGACGCATGAGCATCAGTAATGAGTCATCGAAGATCCTGCAATGTTGGCGGAGGGGTCGCATATACCTGCCCTTTTATGTGTCCCCATAAGAAGAAGTCCAATGGGGTCAAGTCAGGTGAGCGCGGGAGCCACTCGACGGAACCACCATACCCAATGACTTGATTCTGGAATGTCTCTTATTAAGTACTGCTGAACGTTTGAAATCTTATGCGGAGGTGCTCCGTCATGTTGGAACCATACATTTAGGAGTTGGTGCAACGGTAGATTCTCAACAAAGTCGGTTATTACATCCTGCAGAAGCTGCAAGTACTGTTGTCCCGTTAACGTGCCCTCGTAAAATACTGGTCCAATGAGCCTGTCATTAAAAATTCCTCACCAAACATTAATCGACCAGTGTTGTTGATGTCGAACTTCGACGGCATATCTTGGATTTTCCAGCGACCAGGTATGAACATTCTGTCTATTAAACATTCCGTTCCTCAAAAAAC
Source organism: Amaurobius ferox (assembly GCA_951213105.1). NCBI lineage: Eukaryota > Metazoa > Arthropoda > Arachnida > Araneae > Amaurobiidae > Amaurobius > Amaurobius ferox. The sequence goes on along the minus strand of OX578142.1, from coordinate 85,612,317 downwards.
ATGCCTCATCCGTCCATATTATGTCTGCCAGGAATGTTGGGTAGACCTCTAAGTTATTCATCACAAAGTTGCATCACGTGTAACGTCTCTCAACATCTCTTGGCAGCAATCCCTGCGCAGGTGTGGATCGGTATAGATGAGCACCTGATTCATTCAGGATTTTCCAGACGCGGCTTTTTGAGAGGCCACAATTTTCACTGATCATTCTTGTGCTGCTTTGAGGATGGGCGAGAGCGTATGCTAGCACATCTTCAGGTTGCACTTTGTGTCCTACATTACGAGGTGTGTGAATTCAAGCTCGGTTGGTCACGCAGTCCGTCTCCCTTAAACGTTTTACAACTTTTAAGATGGTCTGCCGTGTAGGATGCGGGCCTTGAGGTAAACGTTCACAATACAGCCTTGCAGCTGATTTTGCCTTACGCCCACATTCACCGTAAATTAACAACATCTCGCAATACTCGTTACTGCCAAATTTTGCCATAACTCTCTGCTTTAACGTACAGCCCAGCAGAAACATCCTTTTTATAGTAGTAGTAGTCTCTGGTGAACAGGTATGACGTTCCATCCTCATTTGCATAATACATGAGATCCATGTGATTTTTATACCAGACATGGTTGAGTTGAGCTGTGTGTTTAGAGAGATGATTTTGCAAGATCAGCAGAAAGTTTTCATGGTTTGTTAGAGACATTCAGTAAATCACGCAACCGGTGGGGACAGAACCATGGTCCTCATGAATGCGAATCACGTGCGTTTCCCCTGCGCCACATCACAGGCTCGTATTTAGTCCGTAAGGTGGTCTTTTCTCGCTTCGCTTCACAATCAAACAAATGTTCATTTTTTGCATTCTGTTTTGAGTATTAATGTGTGCAAGGTATCTTTTCGTACTAAATCGAGAGTGCTCTACAACTTTCTAATTGACTTTTTTCACGTATCTTTCACCGTTTACGAGATAGGGCCGCTAATTTCAAAATTTGCCGTTAGATGGCGTTGTAAGTTGTCTCATCGAGTAGCGCATAGCCTTTTTACTATACCTAGACACCAACTTTATGGCCTAAGCTGTCACCGTTTAGAAGTTAAGGGGGGTGTAACGGATATAAGGGGGCACCCCTGTATATACACATGTACACCGCTTGACAATTGCTGAGGAACAGAGACAGAACTGTAACGGAACCTGTGGCAAAGATGTGAAGAGGTGTTCTGACATTGTACATAACTCCTTGGCCATAACAATCAACTTCATGGATGTTCTGCTGATAGTAATGAGTTCCCTGTTCTCTCCACACTGGCTGATGACTATCATCACTCTTGATGGAGAACCAGGATTCATCTGAAAACATCACTTGTGACCCCTTTTGATGACCCCAATGACGATGCTCCTTATACCACCTTAATCTCTCTTGACAATGGCGGGATGATGACGGAATGCATCATACAGGCTTCCATGCACACATTCCAAGATGATTGAGTTTATGTGAAATTGTTCTAGCAGATACACAAGTGCTTGCAGCAGTTACAAGGTGTACGGCTAACTGTGGTGGTGTAAGGTTTCTGTTCCTTGCTAAAAGGGATACATATCTGTCATCCCCAGCTGTTGTACTTCTTCTACGACTGCCAGCATGTCTTTGTACAGCTGTTCCTTTTGATTCAGCAGCTTTTTTTAATCGAGAAATGACACTTTTAAGCATACCTATTGCTGCCACAACTTCAGTGATACTTTATGTTGCTTCGAGCCTTCCAACTGTTCCTCCACATTTATATGCACTCAAATGATGTTTTAAAGACATTCTGTAACAAATATTGGTGAGCCACAAAATCCAGCAAAAATTTATAACACAATTTTCCGAAACGTACAACGTGCTTCTGTGAAAACCTCATGTCTACTGATTTGCAATAAACAACAACTCCTGAGGCACTGCCTTTCATACAGATGACAGGAATTGCCCAATAGTGTCCTCTTCATTTATTTTTCTGCGACTGTGCATGTGCCGAGGGGCATTGTAGGCCAAAACCCAGTTCCTTATGATTTGTCAAGCAGTGTATATTATATTAGTTATGAAAGTTCACCAACATTGAAATCTTAATCACAATTTTGGTTATTAGATGTTATGGAATTCAGAAATCATGCACTTGGTATTAGTTCCTGCTTAATTTACCTTTGAGTTATTGCTGAATGGACTCTCAAAATGTAAATACCTTAGGGTACTTGGAAACAACACAGCTTTTTTCTGCCATTTTTTTTTAAATTTCTATTTCTTCTACAGGGTGCTTGGTTTTTGTTTATAGTTAATTTAATTTGTACTTCTACACCAGTGGCATACTGCCATGGAGGTAGGCAGCTTCAGGCACTGAATCAGTAAAAAGATTCTTCTCAAGCAGTGGCATAGCATGATTTTAGAGAGTGGGTATTTTCCCATTTTTCACTGCTATCCCACCTCCAGTTAAAATACCTATAGACATTTTTATTAATAGGCTAATGTCTATTATTAAAAATGCCTAGAGATATTTATTAATTAAAAATATAATGTATTCATGTAGGGGGTTTAAAAATATTAAAATTCAAATATAACTTATATAGACAACTGACTTTTATTTAAATATTAATGTTATTCATCTCTGTAAACAAAAATTTTCAGTTTTTGTAAATTTATATTTTGTATTCTGTCTGGGTCTTTGTAGAAAGTCCTTTTTTATTGATAGATCAAGCCAGACAGTTTTTTTTTTATCTCTGTAGATCTGACGAAAGTTTTGTCTCTTTTCAAAGTTGGAAATGTGTGTTCTATTATGGTTAGTATTGTTAGAATAGGTAATAATAACTTATAGATTTCAGTCATCACAACATTTAATTTTTTTTTCAACATAAGCATATTTCAATATGAGATGTAGGTAGGAGTTTTAGAAATTTTGTTGTCAGTAGATGAGTATAATATAACTAGTTCATTTTGTATATGTGTTGTATCAAATGCCTATTATAAGTTTATAAAAGAAAAGTAAATTGTATCTCAGAAATTTTACTTTAGCCTTTTGAAATATTTCTGTTTCCGGAAGTACTTTAAAATTTTGTGTAAAACTGTTTCCTTTTAAAAGATGTTTTAATTAACTCCTTTATAATACACTGGCATGCAATACAAATCTTGAAAAATACACGAAGCATCGTGCACTACATAAAAAAAGCAAATTAAATAAAATATTGAAAGGGCAAGAATAAAATTGCTATCCATCTCTATTGTGCCCTCTCTCGTCACAGAGATGAACCTGGCCACCTGTATGCACTCTTGGTGATGTAAAGAACTTTAGTACAGCATATATCCCTTATCACATTTTGCCTTCGTAGGAACTGCGATTGCTTGAGATAGACTCTGTTGCTATTTTCCCTTTGAGTTTTACTGAGATGCATGTTGTGGAATAGTGTTTCTTTCATAAATATCTGAACTATTTTGCGACAACTGTATAGAAAAAAAATAGCTGATTACCTAGATCCCCTCAAATATGTGACATTGCTTTCAAGTTGTATATAACAGGGGTCGTACTTGACCTGAAATTTCCTTATTTTTTGTATTATCCTGAAATTTTACCTATCTCAAAAACAGATATGCCAATTACTATGGATTCTATGTAGCTTCAACGGGAAATATCCTCATCACATACTGCGGATTATGGAATTTGCATGGTTTTCTACAAAAAATTGCCTTCTGGCCAATGTAAATTTACAGCCTCATACATGGTAGTGCCAATCAAATTAATAGGGATTTACGGCGACGTGTAATGTAAATTAAGATCGCAATCACTTGTTTTATGAAAATAATAAATATGCTTCTTCAAATTCAGCATAAATTGCTGAAATGTTATATTTTTCATTAATTTTGCATGAACAGTGCTATTGCGCAATTCAGTTTGTTCTTGTGAATTGCCAAGAGTACTTTATACCTTTTTCCATTCATCTCAATCTTCTAAATATATTTCATATTAGATTGACTAAACTAGCTTAATTTTATGTTCTGATTAATTACTATGGTTAATTTCTTAATTATTTTTGCATAAACAGTGTGTTTGCACAATTCAGTTTTTTTTTTTTGTAAATTGCCGAAAGTACAGTAGTATATTTTTCCATCCATTTTCTTAATATTGCATATTAGATTAACTGAACTATCATATTTTCATATTCTGATTAATTATTATGGTTAATTTCTTAATTATTTTCGTATAAACTGTGCGATTGCATGATTCAGTTGATTCTCGTAAATTACCGAGAGTACATTAGTATATTTTTCCATCTCCATCTTTTAAATGTTGCATATTAGATTGACTAAACTAGCTTATTTTCATATTTTGGCTCATTATTAAGGTTAATTTTTTAATTATGTATAATACAAATTTTTCTATTTTGAAAATTGGGTATGAACCCTGTGAAGGGATATTTTCCAAAAAGTGGTATTAAAGCAATGATATAGGCAACCATTTTGGCAGGGATATATAATTCATTCCTATATATATATATTTTTAATTAAAGATCAGTATTATTCTTTTTAGTGAAAACTTGTGTTTTACCAAACATAAATGTTTGTTTTCATTATAAAGTAATTTTCACCGAATAAAAACTTTATATATCTTTTGTTTTATAATTTTTTGTCCTGAAATTTTGTAAAATTGGTGTCCTGAATTTTCATTTTCTACCAGTACTACCCCTGCATATAATTATTTTTAAAACATTGTGCAAGAATAAAACATTTTAGCAAAAGTAAAAAGAAATTATTGGTGAAAATTTTCTAATTTTGAGATGTTATAGACTTAATGTTATGTGACTTATGTAACGACTTATGTTACTAAGACTTCCTGAATATATACGTTGATCATTTCTGGAGTATTTCTTCTCCCTTTCTCTCTATGCGAAGCATAGACATGGTAATGCTAAGATGCGTAAGCACATTACAAAGTCATTTATATTTTGATAAATTGTATGAAAAACTAGAATCAGGAAGTATTTTCACAATATTCTTAATTTGATTAAATGTTCTTCGATATTTATGAATTTTTATAATAATCCAGTATGGTTTTTTTAATGTATGTCTTGCGAATGATATAAGATTCAGTTAAAAATCATGCATTCATTTTTTCATGTCCTGAAAATTTTTGCAAGAAATTCCTATTTCATTTAATAGCATGTTTCCTATTTAATATATTTTCATTGCTGGGTTATTTTTCAATGTTATTTCTATTGCCATCGACAATTTGATACTTTTGGATAATGTTCTCTAATGTACTCAGCCTTTAACCCCTTGCCTGTGCTGCCCAAATCCAGTTCGTGCAACCCATCCGCGCCAAATTTGGAATGCCCAAACTGACTTCGGGCAAGCGAAAAATCAGTGTTTCTATTCCGTTGATCCCGAATTGAGTCCATTTTGTTTTATGAAATGTTCTACAATATAATTCATTGTTTTCCCTATAGATGGCAATACTTGTCCACATTTTTTTTTTGAAGTAGGCGGGATCAGCTAGCTTGATTAGGCAGGATATACACCGAGTTTATTGTAAAGAGTGTGATGTCGGCTTGTGTGCCGTGTCATATTTGTCTTATATATCATACTATAAAAGATTTGTGAAATTCTGAAAAATGATTCTGTGAAATGATTTGTGAAATTCAAAAGATTATTTGATTTATTTTGCTATAATTAAACAATTTTGAGTAAAATATGAATATAATCCATTAATTTTCCACATGTATGTCAAAATATTAAATATAGTAGTTATTTCATATAAAAATATATATTTTTACAAAATAAAATTTTTCTAACCTTTTTAAATGTTATAATGCACAAAATGAAAGCATAATTTTTTTTTTCCATTTTGGATCCATTTTCCTGAAATATGCTCCACAGGCAAGGGGTTAAAGCTTTGGTTCATTATTATTATATACAGCAACATATGCATCCATAACAAAATTGTCATCAAACTAAAATAACTTCTTTTAAGAGCAACACACAACAAAAAATTAATATTCCCAACCAGTTTTGAAGGAAAAAATAGGCTTTCTTCATCAGGACACATAAGAAGCACACTTCACTCTGGAGCACTAGATCGGCAACAGATGTTAGAACAGCAAACATGACAGAAACAGGGAAAAGAAGTTGCCAATGGCAAAAGGAAATAAAAGAGGTAAAAAACCAAGGAGGAAGGAACAAAAGGTAGAACAGTATGAATGAGTTATTATGAATGTTACCGATCTAGCTTTTACGAGTGAAGGTTGCTCCTCTTGTGTGTTCCGATGAAGGCTGTTTCTTACCTTCAAAATCTGTTAACACTATTAATTTTGTATTGTATGTCTCTTTTAACAATTTATTTTAGTTTTATTACATTAGCAGCAGTTTGAGCTGTCCGTAAAAATTGGCATAAGAAGCACTGCTGAATTGTTTAATTTTATTTCTCTTTCTGGTTGAAATAGTTGGACAGATTTTCTGTTTGTTATTCATTATAGCAGGTGCTTTTTCGGCAAAATTTTTTAAATTGACCATTTGTGTCTGAGAATTCATTGTCATTTGATGGTGATTGTAAAAATGAATGTGCATTTTTATTGAAAGAATTAATATTCTTCCAATATGTGTTTGCCCAATTTCAGTTTATATTCCTGTGGATTGCATAGTCTAAGAGCACATTTTCATCCATCTTCATATAATTATCTACACAACATTAGATAAATCACTGAACTATCTTATTTTTAATGTTTTATTAACATTCAGTAAAATTCTTCAAATGAGACTGCATTCTTATTGTTAACATTCCTGTGGAACACTTAATCCATAGGTTTTTTTTTTTTGCATCTTACACATTTTAGGGTTTACAAATCCACAAATTAATAAGCAAAACAAATAAAAATATAGTAAAAATGTAAATGAAAGAAAGCATTGTTGTGATTTCATAAATAAAGATTGAATGAAAATTGTGTAGAATATGTTCATTAAGAAAAAGTGCTGATTTTTTTTTTTTGCTTAATTACTGTTTTTCACCTTTCTTTTGAATATTTTTAGCGGCACTTATTTTCATGTGTTATCTTCATAATACAGTGCAACTTGGATAAAACGAACGCCTCTAATTCGAAATCGCCGTTAATTCGAAGGTTTCTCTTGGTCCCTTGAACTTTGTATTAAATCAATGTTAAAAAATCGTGGATAATTCGAAGTTTTTATAAAAACTTTCGAACCATAACAACTTTTTGGCCTTTCATCGATAAGAAATCATCGCCGGAATACCCCCACCTGTTTGACACGTGATAGCTGCCCCCCCTTCCCGCTACCTGTTCGACCGGTTCGAGTGTTCAACCTACACACACACAGAGGGTGTTGGTTCAAACGGCTTTAGACATCATTTCAGCTTCCTACTGTCAGTGTATTTGTAGTGTTATGAGAGTTTCGCTAGTGAGCATTCACAATGTCTTTGAGTAAACCACACATTCAATACAAGAATTTAACTTTTGCTGAAAAGGTCGCCGTCATTCACGATGTGGAAAAGGGTGTGAAGAGGAAATGCCAAATCGCCAATGAGTACGGGATAGTGCCGAATACTTTGTCTACTTTTTTGAAAAATAAGGACAAAATTCTGAGTAACTCTGCTGCTACGTGTGGAAATGGAAAGAATCGCAAAAGAGCTAGAGAACCGGACAATCCTGAAGTCGACAAGTGCGTGTTGAAGTGGTTTAAACAAGCACGGGACAAAAAGATTCCTCTGAGTGGCCCCTTATTCAAGCAAAAGCGGGAGAATTTTCTGCCGGTTTTGGAAAAAGTGATTTCAAGGCTAGCACTGGTTGGTTGGATGGATTTAAGGAAGGAAATGGGATCTCCTTTAGGCGTATGTATGGTGAAAGTGGAAGTGTGAATCAAGAAACAGCAACTGTTTAGAAAGACTATGTTTTACAAATGATTGAGAGAACACTGACTAAAGACATTTTCAATGTTGACGAAACTGGGTTGTTTTTCAAATGTGCTCCAGACAAGACATTAGCGTTTAAGGGAGAGCGTTGCAGTGGGGGAAAGAACAGTAAAGAACGAGTCACTTTATTGGTTGGGGCTAACATGGATGGCAGTGAAAAGCTGCCTTTCTCATGATAGGCAAATCTGCTAATCCAAGATGTTTCGAAAATGTCAAATCAAAACCAGTAGAGTATAGATCAAATAAAAAAGCTTGGATTACTGCAGAAATTTTTAAAGATTGACTGCTGAAACTTGATAAAACGTATCGACAAAAGAACAGAAAAATTCTCTTGTTTATTGACAATTGCACTGTGCATAAGTCTATTCCACATATGGACAATGTAAAGGTTACTTTTTTCCCACCAAATATGACTTCAGTTGTGCAACCGATGGACCAGGGCATCATAAAAAATCTCAAGCATTTTTACAGATGCCTTTCCGTTTGAAACCTCTTGACAGATTCTTTCAAGGACAAAAACAAAAAACAGTAATAAGTGTCCTTGATACAGCACGATTATGTCACAATGCATGGTCTCAAGTAATGGAAACAACAATAGCAAATTGTTTTCGAAAGGCAGGATTTACCAATAAAACTGACTCAGTCGAGTTCATAGAAGAAAATGTCCCCTCACCATACTCATTGGGTAACAATATGGGCGTGGCATTCGAAGAATACGTCAATTTGGACGAAAACGTGGAAGTTTGTGGAGAACTGTCAGATTAAGACAGACATTTTATCAGAAGTGTTAAATAAGACAAGTGCAGCAGAGTACGATATCGAGGATGATATACAGGAGGAAGAAAAAGAGACTCCAATCCCTACATTGTCGGAGGCACTTTTTCATCTAGGCGAATTTCGTCGGTACATTGAAAGACAAACAAACGTTTCTGAAGCTGTTTTCCATTCACTAAACATGCTTAATGATTTTGCTAACCTTAAATGACTGAACTCTACAAAACAATCAGACATTGCACAATTTTTTCTAAAACTATAATTTTCTGTAATGAATGTAATACGTACATGTATGTAGCTTACGTAAATCTTATTTTGTTTACATACATATAGTGTTCAAGGCCTTCATACCATATTTCTCAATAAATATTTACTTATTGGCAGAATAACCTTTTCAAGCATTCAGTGAACCTGAAATTAAAGTTACATGTAGCTTTTTTAAATCGAAGTTTTGGATAATTCAAATTTTTTTAGTGGTCCCTTCAGCTTTGAATTATCCAAGTTGCACTGTATAAACCTAAAGTAAATTCGTTAGATTTAATATTTGACAAAATACATAAGCTAAATGTTATACAGTATAACATCTCGAATCTGGATGTCCGAAATTCAGAATTATCTTAAATCCAGGCACTAGCACCACTTTTTTTTTTTTTTTTTTTTTATTTTTTTTTTTATGGTTAGACACTTGATTATCCAAACATTCACCCATAAGCTGTGAAATGTAGCTTGAAATTTAACACTGTAAGGAAAAACATAAAAAAAAAATCTGCGAGAAGGAAATCCCAGTAGTCACCTGCTAATCTGTTTTTAGAACCAGTGGGATTCTTGTTGGTACTCATCGAGGAGCAATAGCTCTTTACCCATACTATTGGTGCTGGGAGGAATAGAAGAAATGCTATGCTCTGACATGAATAAGTAAGTGATAATGATTGGTCGAATAAGGGGAATGGATCAAAGGGAAATACAGGGTAGGGAAGAGCACATTCTATAGTCTGTCTGATTTTTGAACAGTAGGACATGCTTTCATATCTTTATTTTGCTTTCGATTTTATTCTCTGTAAAATATTGATCATGTCATTGTCATAGAGAATCAGTGAAACTGCTCTTAAAAGTTCGAAAAGAAAACAATTTTCTTTCAATTACGCAGAAGGTAGAACTTCTAAGAGAAATTCAAAGAAGCTCTTCAGTTTGTTTGTTATACGAAGAGTATGGCATAGGAAAGTTTACTATTTATGACTTACAAAAACTAAAACAAGAACTTTAGAAGTTTTTTGCTGATAGTGACACAACAAGGTTATGATTGAATGATTTGGACAACAGAGGTGCAAAAATGTACCATAAACAGGACCTATGTTAATGGAACAGGCCAGAATCTTTCATAAAGATATGAACATAACTACTGCCTGTGAATATTCAACTGGATGACTCACTAAGTTAAAACGATGACACAGAATTGGCATGTGAATGTGCATCAGCTGATCATGAAGCTACCAAAAAAGTTTGTGGATCAATTCAGCCTGTTAGTTTCAGATGATAATATTAACACAGAACAGATTTATAATGCAGAAGAAATATATCTGTTCTGGCGGTACATGCCCAGAAAGACACTTGAAATGGCAGATGAAGATGCTCCTACTAGTGTGAAAAATGCCAAAGAAAGATTGATCATTTTGGTCTATGCAAATACTACTTGTGTGCATAAATAAATTAAAGCTCATTGGAAAAAGTAAAAATCCACGAGCATTTAAGGGTGTAAAAACATTTACTTTGCTATATAATGCAAATAAAAGAGCATGGATAACTCAAGAAATAACCAAACATTGATTCACGAACCACTTTGTTCCACAAGCCCGGACTCATTACAGAGCTGTCAGACTCCCTGAAGATGCAAAATTCTTGCTTATTTTTTATAATTGTTCAGCAAATCCGCATGCTGACCAATTGGAGAAAGAAAATGTTCAGTCTTATTTCTGCTGCTCCTGGCACTGCTTCCATTCTTCAACCAATGAACCAGGGTGCAGTAGCATAGCCTTGGAGTTTGGACTGGGGTGGCTGAGCAATTGGCAAAAGATTTGGTATTACAAGTGAAGTTTATATTGGAGTTTGTATAAGTTTTATTTATTAGTGAGTAAAATAAAATAATTTTACATAAAAATGCAAGGAGTGGATGAAATGCATGAGATTTTAAACTATGTTACCTATGTAAGATGAATACAAGATATAGATTTTAAATTATGTTACCTTTGTAAGAAGAATACAAGATATAGCATTTTAAATGTCTTCTTATTTCTAAATTAGATAAAATTTTACAGTAATTTTATTAAATATGAATTCATGGTCGCCCATAGGTTAGGTCAAGGGGGTCACACACACCCTTGAACATTCAATATAACAAAAGCGAGCATCAAACCAGTCAATGTTATACATCATGTGCTTAAGTTCCCCTCCCCTGGAAAAAGTTTTACGGGTGCCTATGTATGAAGTAGAAATGTTAGATTATTATTAGCAAGTGACAAAAAAAATATCAGTTTTGTTAATATAGGTATAAACAACTAGAACTAACGAAATAAAGCAATTCAAAAGAGTGTACTGAAAATTGGTGAGAAATATATCTAGAATGTAAGCTTAGTTTAAAAATCACTGCAGTCAACAAAATCCATAAATAATTTAATATATTAATTATTTACATATACTATATGGAAACTTAAAAATATCTTAACTACAATATGTTAAAAATCCACTAGAAAATTATCAGTCTCTTTTGTCTAACCGAGATTCTCATGTAACATGATTTTTAAAGAGAAATCAGATTTGTTCTTTCTAAAATGCCCAAATAAGTAAACCTATTCTTCACCATATTGTTACTACTACTGAGTTTGCTTTGCAAGCTACTTAAGTTTAATGTTAGTCATTATTAATGTATTTCTTTGTCTTGATATTGTTTAAAGTTAGTTGAATGTCATGTTATTCGTGGAAAATGCCTCATATTTTTTTAGTAGTACATAATAACTTTTTTGTGTGTGTGAAGATTAATTAACAGAACAATGTTTGACCCAAAATGGCTGATCCATTAGCCTTGCGTTATGAATGAAATTTTATTTCCCAACCATGTCCCTCAGCTGTCCGTCATTGGTGAAATGTCATGTCCCATATCCAATCATTATCTAAATTAGGCCATTTACAAAGGGTTGAAAATGGGGGAAGCAATAACCACATCTTTCTGTAAGCTAGCTTATGGTTCTAGCTTATCAGTCAAGGCAAAGTTTAACAGTTGGGTGGTTTTAATACCATGTTTCTTCCAATACACTGTGAAAGGGTATATGATTTCAGCTTCTAAATATGTGTTTGATTGGGAAAATTACTTTGAAATGTGTCACTTTAAGCATGTAAAGTGTAAAAGTTTTCTAAATAATATATATATATATATGCTAAATTATTTTAAAAATTATAATAAATATTAGTCAGTTTTTAGCCTCTGTGGATGGTACGCCACTGTCTAAAATCATTAAAATGCTATTAGAAGGCCAATTTCTTGAAAAGTCTATCAGCGAGAGAGAAAACGTACATAATTATGTTAAACAGTGTAACATTAAAAATGCTTTGTGGATTATAACACATTCATGGGAAAGTGTTAATATAAAAAATGCATGGCATAATCTGTGACTAAAAACTTGATTGATGGTAATGCAGATCCTGCCACTGTTCTAAGGTCATTAGTGTCGTTAGAAGACCGATTTCTTGAGAAGTCTATTAGACTATCAGCCAGGGGGGAAATGTACATAATTGTGTTAAACAGTGTAATGTTAAATATGTTTTGTGGATTATAACACATTCATGGGAGTGTTAATTTAAAAATGAATCTCTGACCACAAACTTTATTGATGGTAATGTTGGTCCTGATTTCAAAGGTTTCAAACACACTAAAACAGCAGTCTTGAAACATGACATTTTGGAGCTGTTGGAATAGACCAAAACTGTGCATTTAAATTCACTACATCTGGAGGAAGAGGACATTGAAGAATACTTGAACGTTGATAATGATGTACTCATCATAAATAAACTCAGTGATGGCCAAATTCATGAAATGGTCTTGCAGCATAAGGAAGATAATGACATAGATAGCGATCATGAAAAGTACAAAAGTTGTTTTAAATGTTTCAAAGTTTATATTCTTTCTCCTGAAAAATTTCAGTTTCTAGCTTTTTCCCTCTGCATCCTTCATTTAGCATGGTGCAGAACTCCTACTTAGATTCATACTGCTACAATACTAGTCATAGTATGTATAGAGTTATCACACACAAAATAACTACCTAACATAATTTGCTTTGTTTCAGAATTATTTCGATTAAAATTATAATGCTTAACACTTCTCGCAGTTATTACCATGGACTCATTGTTTTTCTTTTATAGATATAGTTATATTTGCTATGTCTGTATTATAGAAACATGCTTTTATTTGATGTCATATGGGCTTTTCATTTGTTAACTTTCACTTATTTATTGCATTGAAATTCTAATTATGCATTACTACTTGCCATTTAAAAGTGGATTTTTAAATTAAGCATTAATTATATACAGTTTACATAATATATAATTAATATTGATGTCTTCAACTTAATGAAATGTATAAATGGTTTTAATTTTTATAATTTTAATTTACTTATACTGTAAGAGGAGTAGGCATTTAAATGCGTAAGTTATTTAAATTTTGTATTTATCTGCCAAATAGTATCATTTTCTTCTAGATGATTTCTAGACTAACTTTTATTTAAAGTTTTGTTTAGAAGCCTATTTTAAGTGAAGTATGTTTTCTCTTTCAGCAAAATTAAAATTAGAACAGTCCTTAACATCCCTTCCTCCTCAAGAAGACGATTCTAGCTATGAAATAGCATCCCCCAGAGATGGCATCGCAACTGCTCGGGTAATGATCAAGATGTATTCAACTACATGAAATTAAGAAAAAATCGATTTATTCTTCAGTTATTTTTTCTATCTACAGTGTTTTCTACATATAATAAAATAAGTTTATATTCTAATGAATTAATGTTTCAGGGAAAATCTGAAAATGAAAAAACTTCTAAAAAGAAAGATGAGAAAAAGAAAAATAGAGAAGATGAAAAACAAGAAAAAAGAAGGCTAAAAGAAGAAGTATGTTATATTACTGTGTCTTACTTTTCTCATTAAGCTGGTAGTGGTCAAAATAAAATTTGTACATGTTAACTTCCATAATTTGACAAAAACAATTTTTATCTGTTTCAAAAGGATTTTTTAAGCCTTTGTGAAGGAATTTATTTTCTATGAATGCTCAATTAAAAATATTAATTTTTGTATAACATAACTAAGGAAGTATTTGTAATAATGCCCAAAGCTTTTGAGTATTATCTTTGTATCATTTAATTTTACTTAAAAGCTACACAACCTTCATTTACTTTGTTGTATGCTACATTATTAATTAATCATATAATTTCATTACCATCTTACTCTTCATAAAATCTTTAATTATATAAACAACTTTTATATTTTTATAGCTTTCAGAAAAATGAATGATCATTTTCTTGAAAGAAATACACAAGTGTGATTGTGCAGTGTAATATTTATTCACTTTAATTTTTTGATGAGTTCCAAAAGCATTTTTCCCACCCATTTTAAATTAGCAAAACTGTACCATCTGATTTTCATGTTTTATATCCTTATTAAATATTTAGTGTCAAATAAATTAAATCAATATTTAAAAAAAATATTAAATTAATTGAACTTTTTAGAATTATTTTTTACAGCTTTAAATTTAAAATTGAACCAACATGTTGCAACTTAACAAAGGTTTTTCTGTATATTACTATTAAAAAGTTTAAAAACATTAAGTGTTAGCTACTGCTAAATTGTATTTTATTTACAAATTAATATATATATATATACACACACATTGTTGCAAAAAAATATAGGCACACATAAGAAATTGAGCTATAGCCGTGAAATGTATCGTTTGAGGAGATATGTAAATGATTAGAATTTGGGAACAAGAAAACGTTTAAGAAATTGTGGCAACAAGCAGATGACATGTTAGTAAGTAGTAAATCCTCCCCTAGCATCTATACAAGTGGATGATTGGTGCAGTATAGTTACTTAAGTTGTTTATGTCCCTCTGCAAAAGATTCTTCCACAAATGTTGCAATGGGTTGGCTAATTCTGAGAAGGCTGCAGTTGTCATCCCAGCATGTCCCAGATGTGTTCTGTTGATGATATGTCTGGGGTCTTGGATGGCCATGGGATGATATTAAATACTCAAAGACATTGTTAAGAAAGTTGTGCAATATGTGGTCGAGCATTGTCTTGCTGTTAAATTAAGCCTGGGCATTGTGACAGCATATGCAGAACAATCTACTGCAAAATATCATCCACATACAAGTGAGCCATCATATTGGCTTGCAGCATAACTAGAGGAGATCAGTTGTCTCACGAGATATCTCCCCAGTCTGCCATATCATGTCGGATGGCAATGTTTACTTGACAACAAACATGGGATCGGAACATCGACCAGTCCTCTACACTATGCGATGGTCATCAGCACTGAGCGAGAAACAGGATTCATTGCTAAAGACAACATGCCTTTAATCGAACACTGTGCAGGTTGACCAAGCTCTGCACCAATCCAGATGGCTCTGCCTATGTTTAGGGGCCAGTGGTAGGTGCCTTAATTGATACCAACAGATAATCACACCTGCAAATCCTCCTTGTTTTCTGCAAATTGTCTCCGAATAGTTTCCCTTGATACAGGCAGGATGCGTGGAGGATGGCAAATGCCTTTGAATGGCTGATAGCGACACCATTGGTATGGACATGACTCCTTTCCTAACTGCACGATCCTATTGAGCAGTTGTCCATCTGGAGTGTTCTGAGCCTTTCTGATAATTACATGTGTCTTCTCTGATCCACTGTTGTCAACACTGAGTAACTACCATATTGCTTCGACCAAGATGGTGGGTGATACGTCTGTTAGACCAACCAGCTTCCTTTAGGCCTATGATGTGACCTCTCTTCAAGGCCAGGAAGACTAAAGACTGCCTAGGCTTTTCCAGGACCCTGGACCCAAGTAGGCAATTGGGAGCTCCCTACTCATAATAGAGCATTATCAGAGTTTTGCATTCTATATGAACAGTGTATTTTAATTAGTAAAAATTATAGTTTTAATATTTTTGTTGTCACATACCATATATAAATTTGCATTCTGCATAAATTTGGGAAATCTCCGCAGTTAAATTCTGTTCAAATTGCATGCAATTGCTTTATTTTCTATACTTACAAACAGAAGTTATGGATCAATGAAGAAGTTATGGTTCAACAGAAGTTATGGTTCTGATGGAAAATCTAATGAATAGTAGGATTCATAGTAAAAGCAGGAATATTTGTAATGACAAATCGTGATGCAAAATTTGTATTTTGTGATGTAAAAATTAACTTGCATCGTATTTTGCGATATAATTTTAAAAAACCATGACAGTGAAAAGAATATTTTCACAAACGCGCATCACTCTTTAGCATCCTCTCTAAAACTTAAAATTACCACTTGCCACATGCCAATTAAACTTGAAAAACCTATTAACAAAAGCCTAATTGCCAGCCAAACTCTGTGATAGCCTAGAATGACTCTTCTCCCTATACAATCCCAAAAGGCTACTTATGGGCAGACTGCCTGCAGGCCTCACTAGTTAAATATAAAGTTTGAAATTATATGAAATACAGAATGAATGTAATTGAATCTTTACTTTATAGATATTGTACAATTTTACCCAGTACATAATTACTTTCACTTCGATTTTGAATCCTTGAACATTTGGTATTTTACTTTGAATAGTCCTTTATTTTTTCTTGGCTGAATCTGTATGAACCTGGCTACATATTTATTTATTTTTGTACAGAAAACAGTTAAATTATGTTTTGATAATCAGTTAAAAAGAACTAATATGAACCTTAGTTTTACATAATACTAATTAAAATTATATGATTAATATATAGCACTTTGTTGTATATTGGTATTGCTTGAAGGAATTGGAAGCTGCATGATTAATATATTGATATTTCAAATCAAAAAATGTTCTCCTCAAATTTATATTACTTACAGGCATTAATTTCTCTCGTAAATACATTTCTTTGGAAAATAATGCTGATATAAAGTAGAGGGTTTGAACGGATAATCTATAAACATCTAACAATTTTTTAAGCATGCCATTAAAAACTCCTTAATTTTTGTTTTCAAAATTGAGTATGAACCCTGCAACAATAAAATTGCAATTTTTAATATAATCATTAAAATTTGAAATACATGATTAAATGTTTATGCCAAAAGTAGCTAAAATAATGTTAAATTGACTATATTATTTTGGTAGTCTTTAGTCATTTAGCTAAAGAGAAAAAAAACATTCAGGCAAAGCCCTGCTTGGAGGAGTAGAGATAGGTTAAATTATTCAAATCTGCTTAATATATAACCTGTATTAATAATTTTATGTATATACAGTTGAACTTTGATGGTTCGAAGTCCAAGATAAATGTAAAATAATTCAGCTGATCTAAAATTTGAGTTATAGAAACATGCAATGCATGTAAACTTTTGTTAGAAAAATTAATTTTAATTCTAATTATTGAAACTTTATGGAAGTTCGAGTTAAAAAAGTTCGACTGTATATAAATATAATTTTATATACTGTGAGATGAAAAAAGACTAATTTCTTACTTGACCAATAACATGTCTTGAATGGAGCATTTCGAATGAAATTTGGTGCAAATATTATAATGTGTGAATCCTGGAAGCCTATTGATTTTAAATGCAATTGAATGTTCAGAAGTACCCCCCTCCCCTCCCTCCTAATTTTTTGAATGAAATTTTGAAAAATTCATTAAAAAAATCAGAACCTTTAATAATTGTACTGGTCGTTGTTCTCCTGACACATAAAAGGAAAAACAGAGTACATAGACCAAGTCATTAAGTTAAAATCATTATTATGATCCAGTGTCTATTACTCAAGTAAAACAAATATAGTGTTTAGCTTTTTAAATGATTACTTACCATCAAGTATCAGCTGTAATTAAATCAATTATTATTTAATTAAAATCCATAAGTGTAAGGCAATTGACAAGATGAGGTGGCCAAAAAAACCCTCATTTATTTATGTGTTATATGTAATTAATTAAATTTATGATGTATAACAGGTTTACTTAACCAAAAACAACAATTTGTAATATTTGAATTGAAAATTAACAGCATATTTCTTATAAAATTCATACTTCAACATTCTCTGATTATGTTGCATCAACATTTATATAGATATGTATACCTATGTTGACATAGTATAAAAAAAAACATACACATAATTTATTCTTCCAAAGTCGAAGCCAGGAGATTTATTTTTTGGATCAATCTAAATTTATCAAGTATATTCATATTAATGTGCCATAATTAATTATTGATTAAATGCATATAATTAATTTACTATCACATGAATTTATAATTATTTAACAGTTGACTTTATCCTTCTACATTGATGTATTTGATCGAATGAAAAAAAAAAACATATTAATATTAATTAAATCACATGCGAGATTTGTAAAGATTACTTATGATATATCTTTTATGAGACATAAATAGAATTAATTTTCCCATTGAATGTTGGTGAAGACATTGGGCATAGATATAGATTGAAGATAATTGTATTAACTTACAGTTTGTGTAGCCTCCTTATAATGTCCAGATCAGTTTTGTTATCAAAACCATATTTTATTCTCTTTGAAGCTTATTGCAGAGGAATGTCTATCTTTGGGAAATGTCTGGTTAACGAGTATATCTTGATTGATGCTACAGCACATGGTTTTCACTTCATACTTAAACATTGCAGCCTTCAAGTTCTTACATCTATCTTTTGCACATGTTGAATTCTTATTAAGCCATGCTGATTAACCTTCACAATAGTATATCATGGTTTCGGAAATTGGACTCAATTGGAGTCCGTCTCAAACATTGTTGAGGTCTATGATCTCCGAAGTCTTTCTGGAGACACTTATGTTAATGTAGTTCCTATCAATGATTTTTAAAAGTGCCCATAGTAACTGGGCACAAGGTTGGACCACATGTGTGAGTTGTTGTGTTGCATCTTTTATCTTACGCAGCATATTCTAAGCTGGCACTGTACTAAGTTTTCCCTTAATTGGCTAAGAGTGTCCTAAAAGTCGTTCTGATTGGTCATAGCCAGTGCAATGCTAAAAGAGAGGGATAGCATTTTGTTTGCTCACTTTGGGGACATTGAGAACATCTGCGAATTTTGTCCAAACTATAGTGTAGTGGGAGTAACATTTCGCACTTAATTTTAGATGTTGACAGAAATAATGGGTTTCTAAAGGGATCTAGCTAGGTTATTGGTTTGCAACTTGAACTGTAGTTCTTAGGTTTCTGTTGAAAACTATGTTCTTGCCCGCTTAGGAATTTTGACTGTTGTAAGTAAAAGCATGTGAAAACCTTGCACATGTTTCTAGTAGGGGAAGAGGTTTCCTGCGACATGTGGCTGCAGCTGTGCAAAACAATTCCTGCAGGTGTCATCTTAGTGTAAGAAAGGAATTTACAATAAAACTTGTTGCTATCCATGGCTACTTCCTTTCATCGTATTTAAAATGAAGCAAATGTGAATTTAAATCTTGAGTAAAAAGTTTTAACATTTTTGTAAATTCTCTAAAAATGTAAACAAAATGTTATATTCACTATGACAATAATGTTACGTAAATGATCATGTCTTATGTAACTTTTCATTAGAAAACAAATGGCACACACACTTTAGAACACTAGCATGAACCTTTCTCAAGATATTGCACAGTTTTCTAACAAATTTATTAAAAATATTACATAAAATTAAAAAAGTATTAACTATCATAAAGTATGTTCACTTTTTATGCAATATTATGTGACAAATTTGTTAACATCATTCTTGTGGATCTAGTTCGTTCCATTCACAAGAGTAGGCACTTGCATAATTTTTTTATGACAAACAATTCACCAATAGTAAATTATATATAAGAAAAGCTCTTCTTTCCATCTGTGTGATAAATTCTTTCCACTTGACGATACATTTGGTGAATCTAGTGACTAATTCAAGGAAATATTAACAACTTAGTGAAACTTGCCCCAGATTGATGAAATTATAGTCAAAATTGTGAAAATGATACTAAATTAATGTAAATAATGCCAAATTGATAAATAAATTTTTCAAATATTTTAATATATGGACTACTGTATATACTCGCATATAAGTCATGAAATTTGTTTAATAAAAAAAGCTTCAAAGTGTGTGTTGGGGGGGGGAGGGGGCGACTTATACGTAGACACTAACAGTTCTTTTTTCCCCACGAGGCAATTCATCCTAAAACAATGTGGTAGTAATTACGCAATCGTGCACTCCGAATTTCTCTGCACTTCAAAACTCTCCTGTGAGTCACTGCCCTCACGACTACCAGCATATCGCATCATCAAAAAACATTCATACAACTCTCTCATTTTCATTCAATGTTTATCTCTCGCTTCTCCGATTAGGGCCGATTGTCTTCGACAAAAAATGGCTCTTTTCAGAGCTAGCTACACACTCTGTAGCACGGATTATTTAAAACTATAATGCAGGATTTTAAATTGAAAGTTTTTTTTTTTTTTTTTCCCCTAATAACAACCTTCAAGTCGATTCGGGGTTAACGAAAAAATCGGCTCAAATAACAGACGAAAGCCAGATATTGTTTTGATTGCACAGTGGGTCAAGGACACTTGGGACAGGGATTCGATACCTATGAGAAATGGTCGCGAAATTGTTCAAGAAATGTTGCTTTAGTAATTAATTTTATTTTAGTAATTGATGGCATAGATGATGATGGGGTTTTTATAAATGACAATGACAGTGATTTTTTTACATGGGTGTAATGGATTGCTGATATTTACATGACACACCAATGGTTTTTTAAACTATTTGGCAAGTTTGGCTCGGACTATATGTATTAGGCCTATGACACACGAGCATTGTCTCCCATCTGTTTTGAGGATGCTACATGCTGGGGATAAAAGAATGCCTGGAGCTTGTTACATGACAGCGTCCCCAAAATGGGTGGGAGATAACACTCGTATGTAATAGATCTACTTGCTTGGAATCAAACTTTAAAGGGTTCTGATGAAGTTTTTATTATGGAAATTACATTTTATCATTATATATATTTTTTTCATTTTCACGTGCTTTTGAATAATTTATTGAAAAAATTTTTTTTCTCTTTTTGGGATCTATTTGGGAGTTTTGGATTTTTTCCAATTTTCTCTCTAAAAGAAAGGGAGTCAACTTGCACACGAGTATATACAGTATATTGTTTAGTGCGGATGCTATTAATATTGTCAATTTAGAGTTGTAGAAAATATAAGTTAATTTGGTGCTTCGAAATAGTGTTACATGTTATCATCTCAAAAAGTGCCAAATGTACAATTCAATGTTAAAAATGATGTGCCATTGATATTATATATCGTTTATTGACTGTGAAAGAAGTAAATTAATTGCATTATGTATGGAAAGTCATGTACTGCGCATATCAGAGTTTTTTGTTATTTGTGGCAATTGTAGACTTTTCTTAGATTAAGCTAAATTTAAAATTAGCATAATAAAAAAATCAATTGGTTAATGTGCTTTTTAAAATGTACCAATTGATTAATGTGCTTTTTAAAATGTACCAATTGATTAATGTGCTTTTTAAAATGTACCAATTGATTAATGTGCTTTTTAAAATATACCAATTGATTAATGTGCTTTTTAAAATGTACTTTAATCAAATACATTATAAATTAAATATATTATTTTAATCTTTTTATTTCAAATTGGAATGTCTAATTCTAATACATTTGATAATTTTATTAATGATGAAATATGTTGCAGGAACGTCAGAAACGTTTAACAGAAAAGAAGAAAAAGAAAGCTGCTCAAGGTAAAGGGGGCCCAATTCCACAACAAGTGCAAGGCATTGAAGATTTTATGCAGTCAGAAGACAATCCCATTCCATTATTTGTAGAGAAATGCATTAAATTTATTGAAGAAGAAGGTTTAGATTCTGAAGGAATTTACCGTGTTCCTGGAAACAGAGCACATGTTGATCTGCTATTCCAAAAATTTGATGAAGGTAGATTTGTTCAGCATATTTTTATTATTCAGTGAAATTAGATAACGTGCTATATATTTTGAAAAGTTTACAGCAAGGCTGACTTCATAAACTTAGGCTAATTTTGTTCTGTGACATTTAAGACAATCTAATATTGAATCTTGTTACTTAATTGTAACTAATCATCAATGGGAATTTAGCTCTTAATGTTAGCTTAAAGATAATTGAAATAAGACAACTATATGCTTGCAAAACCTGTCTGCCAAAAGGCTAGAAACAGGTTAGGATCTGCATCCCAAAAGTAGGTCTAGGTTCTTCAGAAAGCTGTCTATGGATATTTTTATTGCAGTGCCATGTTCCTAGCTTTTAAAATGTCCCTTTAGGTATTTTCTGTAAAAATGAACTCTTGTCGATGCAGCCTGACCTCAATCTTTATGAAATTTAATACCAGTTGCATGGTAGGACTGAATATGTCAATATACATAGGAGTTTACAATATTGTTGCACAGCAAGTTTTCTTGTGACTGCAAATATCAGCTTTTTTTTTTCTTCTGAAGGGCTCATAATTGCAGAACCAGTTTGGATGCTTTTATCTGCAGTGGATAAGTGGGGCTGGGGTGAGATAGTGCAGGTTTAAATCCAGGATATGCTACTGATATGAAAAATTATTACTTTTATAAATCAAGTACTACATGTTTAAAATTGAAGAAATGTATAAGGGTTTGGTGTATTTATTTTTTTATCTCATTATAAAAGAGCTATATATATATATATATAAATTTTCTCATAGATACCATAGCTTACTAAAAATATGAAGGATACTATGCAAATATGATTAAGTAAAGAATTTAGAGATATTAAGTAAAAGGAATAAAAATGCAAAATACGTTTAATTTATTGTGCAAATGCAGCTAATAAATAAAATGATTTCAATAATAATAATAGTTTGAAAGTCCAATGAAAGAAAAGAAGCTGCAACTCTCTAAACCTAACTTTCTAAAACACCCACAAAATGAAATATGAAACAGCAAATCATCAATCAAATGGAAAAAAAATACAAAACACGAGTCATCAAGTTAAAGAAAGTCAACAAATTTCAATGGTATGGAAACTAATAAAGAAAAACATAAAAAAACAAGCTGTATTGCTAAACATGTGGACAAGAGCTAGGCCTTAAAAAATGGAAATGTTCACTTCGCTAAACTCTTTTTCTAGTGCAAGTATTTTGACGAAGCAAACACAAAAAATGTATGTTTCTGAAAAAATATAGATTATGTCTATAAACTATTTCTATTTGAATGACATACATAAAGAAGGAAAAATAAAAGAAAACATGAATACCTGGAAAATGCACGGCATATGCCCAATCGAATCGAACCCGGGAACCCTGAATGAAGAGACCAGTGTTGCCATTCGCAAACAGAAAATAAAATGATCTACTGTTGCCATTTGTAAGAATTGAAAAACAGTAACACAAAATGGAAAGAAAAAGTAATAATATACAAAAAGAGATACAAAAAGGTGGGGCTAATAAAAGTAAAGCTGACGTTGAAGAGGATGTAAAAATAAAAGTATTAATAATACAAGAGAATAGAGATATTTGGCTAATATAAGATACTATGAATAGAATTATGAAAATCCAGCTATTCTAAATTTTTTAATACCATTTACTAAATAAGAGGGATATTTATATAAATTGCTGGTAATTTTGATATTCGCATAGCATGAAATTTATCAGATAATCTATAAATTCTAAAAAGCTGATTAAGTATAATATTTCTAAACAATTGAATCGAGTTACAGGATTTTTTTGTATATTATTACTTTTTCTTTCCATTTCGCATTACTGTTTTTTAATTCTTATGAATGGCAACAGTAGATCATTTTATTTTCTCTTTGCGAATGGCAACACTGGTCTCTTCATTCAGGGTTCCCGGGTTCGATTCGATTGGGCATATGCTGTGCATTTTCCAGGTATTCATGTTTTCTTTTATTTTTCCTTCTTTATGTATGTCGTCCAAATAGAAATAGTTTATAGATATAATCTATCTCTATTTTTTTCAGAAACATATATTTTTTGTGTTTGCTTCATCAAAATACTTGGACTAAAAAAAGAGTTTTAGCGAAGTGAACATTTCCATTTTTTAAGGCCTAGCTCTTGTCCACATATTTAACAATACAGCTTGTTTTTATGTTTTTCTTTATTCGTTTCGATATCATTGAAATTTGTTGACTTTCTTTAACTTGATGACTCGTGTTTTGTATTTTTTTTCCATTTGATTGATGATTTGCTGTTTTATATTTCATTTTGTGGGTGTTTTAAAAAGTTAGGTTTAGCGAGTTGCAGCTTCTTACTTTTCTTTCATTGGACGTTCAAACTATATATATATATATATATATATATATATATATATATAACTGAATTATTATATATATATGAATTATTATATATATATATATATATAATAGTTATATATATATATATATATAACTATTAACCTCATCTAAAACAATCTACTGAAAATATACCCAAAGGCGCTAAGCTGCTCAAACAAGTACATTTTTATACTACATAAGAAATAGAAAATTGAAGAATGACAATGTATCAAAATTTCACCGGGGGGGGATTGTGACCCCCACTTCCCGGTTTAGCCAGCTTCATGTCATGACGACACTCCCGGAAGCGGATACAATGTCACAAACCTAGTACATATACTAAAACTAAAAATGTATGAAAGTTGAAAGACCAATACTGACTTTACACCTAAACATAAGAACGAGATTTACTACATCCAAACTGAAACAGAAAATACATTGTAAATATTAAATATCTAACACCAATATATCAAGATAAACAAACCCCGCATACATTTCACCACTCTAACCTCCAATCTAATTGTAATCCTTTCTAATTGTATTCAAGTGTCCCTCCAAGAATAATCTTTTCCCCCTTTATTCTTCTCTTCACAGCTGTTACAATTGTAACATTTAAAATCTATCTGTATAAGCTTTCTAAAAATAATGTAATATAATTTTTGACAAAAGTTGGTTACTTAGTTATGATTATTCTGAAATCTGATAAAGTTAAATTGCTGTAAGTTGTTCATCTATTTGAATTAAAATATAAGTAAATAACCTCCATATTTTTTAAAAAGTGAAAAAATATACTTATGCTAAAAATTAGTATAATAATATGCATTAGTTTTGCATATTTTGTATATAACTATTGTAAGTTATAACAGAAGTTTTCCTAAAATTTTGTTATATTTTCCTAAAATTTTTGTCAAATATGCTATGATCCCTGCACTTATTTTCCATTTTAAATGTTCAATATTTCTTTCCTTACATAATAAAGGAAGATATCTGCCTGTGTGTCTCTGTGCAGTCTGTAGTGGGAAAACTAAGCATTATATAGCCATAAAATTTGGTGCAGAGTTACTTCAGGATCCGGGAAGGTGCACTTTAGCTTTATTTTTTTTTAAATTTGAATTAGTTTTTAATTATGAATTTTTAAAGTCTAAAATCGCGATTTTCTGCCATTTTGTCAAATTAAATCTATTCCTTCTTCGCTGCTGTCGATTCACAGACAATCGGGCAATATTTAGTCTAGAGGAAAAATAGCTGATTACACAAAGTGCATTTATATTTTGGGGTTTTCTAAATTTGTGAATTCAAAAGATGACATCCTTTTTTTTTTTTTTTTTTTTTTATTTATTTATTTATATATTTATTTGTTTATTTGTTATTATATTATCATTATGAGTATTGAGCTAAAATGTGACTAAAATCGGATGAAAATTCACTGAGATAGAAATAATTTTTCAGGTTTAAAGGAACATTTTGCGATTTCAGGTATCTTCGTTTATTTGTGTCAGGATAAATGATTTTTATTTGAAACAGACAATTTAGAAATTGAGTGCTGTTGTCTGTATTAAGTAGTGGGAACTTATTTATTCGATATGCAAAAATTACGTTATTTGTGAAAAATATGGTCAATATATGAATTAGTTTAATTGTGCTGAGATTGTTGAAATTAAGATTTAAATTGTGTCCAGCAGTAGATTTTAATGTAAAACATTACATCTCTGCAAGTGACTGGTTTCAATTTTGTGATTGGGGGGAGGGGGGGTATATCATGTCTGTTGTGTCAATATACATGGATTGCATTCAATATTCATTGTTATATATACGAATAAAATTTATTTATTTTGTTATAATTACACTGTTTTAACTCCCGGACGATGCCTGTATATTTTACCGGACAAAGGTACATATTACGTACATAAAACAGAATATTTTCATCTCATAGACCGCAAACCAAACGATCTCGTAGCATTGAATCCAGCTAAGTTCCAAAGTTACTATGCTTGGACAAGCGCCAAATTTTGGCAATGAATTCTGCAATACTTTCATTTTGCTTTTGATCGCGTTTATGAAATTTGTACCATGACAAGATTTCACAAGGTGGTGGCGAGAAATGATTTTTTAATATCTGAACAATTTCATCAAACTCCACAGTATTCGGAGTTGAAGGAGTGCATAATGATCTCACAATGGCATATAGAGCAGGTCCACAGATGCTGAGAAATACAGCTCACTTTTTTACATCATCAGTCATTTCATTTGCAGTAAAAAAGAAATCTAAACATTCATAGTAATGTTGCCAAGTCGATTTTTCGAGGAGAAATTCTTCTACATGCCAGAGAGTAGACATTTCGGAAACAGAAGTTCAATATTCTAAGTGCGTCATGAATGTACACAATACGCGATGTGCGTCATGAAATGTACACAATACGCGATGTGCATCATGAAATGTACACAATACGCGATGTGCGTCATGAAATGTACACAATACGCGAAATGCATAACTTTAATAAAGAACTCACTTGGAAAACGTCGATCCCATCCTCATCGCCAGTTTTATATTCTTATTTTATTGTATGGACCAAACAAATTATGAGACTAACACATTTTATTACATTAATGTTACACAACATACAACCTGGCAACACAACATGGAATCAGAATTCAGAATGTTCTCTTGCTAGCTCAAGTTAAGGTGTTGTCTTTCTTGGCTTCCAGAAATCAGATGCTGTCTGGTGTTCAGTACACAACAGAAATTGTGTCCAGCAGTAGATTTTAATGTAGAACATTGAGTCTCTGCAAGTGACTGGTTTCGTTTTTGTGATTTGGAGGGGGGAGGGGTTATATCATGTCTGTTATGTCAATATACATGAATTGCATTCAATATTCATTGTTATATATATGAATAAAATTTATTTATTTTGTTATTTTTTATAATCACCCTACTTGAATTCTTGAACGATGCCAGGTACATTTTCTAATATTTATATATGCATCTCATATCAGATTTAAACTATTCCATTTCAATATTTTCATCTGCCACTGTTTCAAATAAAACATTTAATTTTATTTATGTACTACTGTTTCTAGATCCCTCAATTTCCATCAGAGAATTAGACATACCTGTTAATGCTGTTGCAACAGCTCTAAAGGATTTCTTTTCCAAAAGGCTTCCTCCTTTAATTCCGCCTTGTTTGATGAGTGAATTAACAGAAATTTCAGGTAATTTTCATTATATGTGTTTAATTAGATCAAAGAATTTTTAATCTACTCTCTCTCTCTCTTCTGATACAATCATTTACTTTGAGTAGGTGCATCATACTCTTCTTCAGGAATACAGGATAAAAGTTGTAGACTGTTCACTCTAAGGGATCTTTTGAGGAAACTTCCATCTTGTAATTTTGAAGTCTTAAAGTTTGTCTTTCAGCATTTTGTAAAGTGAGTATATTTGACTATTTTGAAACACATATATACATTTTTAACCCTTCTTTGGATATAGTCTATTTTATCATATGCATATATAGTGTACCTTCGAATACCGGACAATCATGAGACCGGAGGTTTTATCCATTATTGGGAGGTGTCCGCTATAGGGTGTAAACACATCATATGTTTTCTTTTTTTTCATTAACTGATAGCAAAATATTTTATGAAAAATTAGGACAACATTTTAATTTAAAAACATAAAATACTTAATAAAAGAATAAGAAAATGTATTTTACTTGTTTTGTTACCTTTTAAATAATCCATTTTTCTTAAATAAAATATTCACAACAAAATTAAAATTACTAACAAATATAGTAATCTGTTACGAGAATTATTATTATTTTTATACACTGTAAACCTGTTTCTTAATGTGACTGTTCAAAACATTTAGTTTCGCAAGGTCCTCAGAATCCCTCTTGTTTAGAATAAACTTTTGCAATTGTTCGCTGCATCTGAGTGCTTCTGGAAAGTTCATAATTTGGCAGGCATCACTTTCTTCCATCTTTGTCATCCTTAGGAAAATAAATTTCTTCAGTAGTGTCTTGAATGAAATTAGAAACATTCAAGACATCTTCCTCAATGCATAAATTATTGTCAATTTTTACATATTCTTCAGTGCTAATATTTGAATTCAAATGTGTCACTAGATCAGTAAGCTCTTCTTTGTTGTTTTCTTCAGTTTCATAGTCAGATTCCACTTCACTATTTACAAATCCTGCCTTTTTAAAACACTTCAAAATGCTCCCTGGTTTTACCTTTTAAAGAGCTGACATAAATGGATACAAATTTGCTTAACTCTTCACTAGATTTACAGGAGGAAATCTAAGAAAGAACATGTCTAAAAAAAAACTTTTAGTAACCAAATTTAAAGCTGCAGATAATTCCTTCATTGAGCGGCTGCAAAATAGAAGTGGTATTATGAGGCAAAAAGACTTAATTTTACATTTTTCAGTTTTAAATAGTCAGGATGAGATGACATTGTCCAAGAACACCGTGGCACATTCATATCAACACAGTGCCTATTGTGCTCGCACCACCTACACTACCCTTGCTGCAGTGCTAGTTTGATATGTTCTTTGTTAAATGAATTTTCTTGTGATTAATTTCTATTTTCTGAATATTGTTGAATGTTACCAATGAATATTGTTAAATGTTGCTATTTGTTGAATGTTGCCAAAGTGAGGAAAATGTCACCAAATTGATAGAAATGATGCCAAATGGGAGGTAATGATTTGCAAATTTTTAATTTCGATGTATAATGAGCATGCCTTCTAGTATATAAGAAGTACTCTTCTCTGTTTATTTGTAACACTTGGTGATACATTTGGCTAATAATCTAGTGGGATATCACCATCTTGGGGATGTTTCATCCCAAATTGATGAAAATATTGTCAAAGTTAATGAAAATTATGCCTAATTGATGAATTAATTATTAAAATATTTTGATATATAGACTATATTGCTTATTGAGGATACTTTTTAAGTTAATAAGAGTTGTGTGAAATATAAGTTTATTGGGTACTTTGAAATAGTATTACATGTTGTCATCTGGAAATGCACCAAATGTACAATTCAATATTAAACACTGTACTGTGGATCTTTTCATACTTTTTTCACTGTGAAAGAAGTACTGTATATACTCACGTATAAATCGACCCCCCCCCCCCCCCCTACTTTCAGAGAAAAAAATTGTCTGATTCCAAGTAAGTAGACCTATGACATACGAGTGTGGTCTCCTGTCCGTTTTGGGGATGCAGATGGAAGACAACGCTCGTGTTATAGGCCTAATAGATATAGTCAGAGTCAAACTCGCCAAATCGTTTAAAAAAACATTGGCCCGTCATGTAATTCTGTACACCAAACTGTGACTCATTTGTGAAGAGCACAGTACCTCGTTGTTGTGGAGTCCAGTTGAGGTGATCTTGAGCCCAGTTTAGTGGGCCCCTCTGTGCAAGGACATCAGTGAGGCACAAACCACTGGTGATCTTGCACACAGCTAACCTGCATATAGCTATCTGTAAACAGTTTGCCAAGATACTCCTTCTTGCCGATGTTACAAGGTCGGAAGCAAGCTGATGTGCAGTGACCTGTAGTGTCATGCTTGCAGACACAGAAAGCAGTCATCATGAGTGGTTGTAGCCCTTGGATATCCACTTGCTGATCTTTGCGACACTTCCTTTACTTTGATACCTGTTCCACAGGCAGCAAATGATGGAACAATTCTCATTCAGGACTTGGGCTACTTCTAACTGTCGCTGGCCCTGTTTGAGATGCCTTATTACCTCCCATCGCCTAGCATCACTCATAATGTCTACTCATTTTTCAATATTTGGCTATTTCGATTTTCCTTCTGGAATCCATAACATGAAGATACAGACACTGCACAAAACAGGCCTGAGTTATACCTAATACCTTTTCTTGTTAATAAATGTTTTCTGCTAGTTTTTGAGAGTGTGCATATGTCATGTATGCAAATTATGTGACATTGTTTCTTATTAAACACTGTTTCTTTTGCCGAATCTGTTAATTTTTCCGTTTGTTTTCTTAACCTTTGGACATTAGTGTACTAATGGTCACTAATGAATTTTTTTAATTTTTACCTATATGGCTACTAAGTATAGTCATACTCACCAAAATATAGGATTTTTTTTTAAATCCTAAAAAAGGAAATATTTTCTTAGAACATTTAAAAGGAGAAAAATTTGGGATATTTGCATATTCTCAGAGATTAGCTGAAAATGCAAAAGATTTAGTTTCCAGTAAAAATACAGAGAATTGGCAATTAAGATTTTGTACTTTATCAATCAAGAGTGGTTTTAAATAGTGTTTTATAGTCACTACTTTTCCTTTTTCAGAAAAAAGTTACTGAAATTCATTTAAAGAATAGATTTAAAAATGCTATTTCTACTATTTGGAAATTTCATTTTAACAGATTGAATTTGCATCTAGAGTTTACGAGAATGACAAATTTTTGCATCCTGTCAAAAAAAAAAATTATGCAAATTATTCTATAATTCATAAACACAAGCCCTAACACTTCGGTTGGTATAGACATGAAAGTAAAACTGGATAATAGGCCTTAGCCATGGAAATAAAATTGTATCAGAATTGCAATTCCTTTACATTGTAATTCCATTACAATTCTTGTATGTTTTCTTGGAAACTTACAAGCAATTTTATCAAATAGAAGGGATAACTTGTAATCAAATGACATGCAAAATATTTTAATTTGAATTCAAGCGAAAGCCTCACAACAAGCAATGATATTTTTCAGGTACAATTACTGTTCTTAATATTAATTATGTCTTTAAAAAAAGTATTCTGTATTGTAATAATGAGTAAAGAAATTAAAATTTAAAAATGTTAAAAAAATCCAAAGTGTACTATATAAAAGTGTTAGCGTAACAATTTCTTCCCCACTCACTTTGTGGTAGATTTTTATCCATATTTTGATTGTATGTCTTAGTAGTAATATTATCTTTTTGCTGCTCTTAACCCTTTCGGGACGATTGGCACACCCGCGTGTCGGCTGCAAACTTGCATTCAAGGACGGTCGGCACACACTCGTGCCGGAGGAAACTACCGCTAGGACCTTGGCTAAGGAGGATCCAATGAATTATTTCTCCATTTGGAGCAGTGAAACATGATTTTGTAATATAAACAGACAGAGCAATTTTCGCAGCATCAACAATTTTATAATTGAGTTTCGGGTTTTGTTTTTATTTCAGCATTATGATTTCATTGGTGAATCATAGGAATATAAGAGAGTAGTTTTTTTTTTTTTTGGGGGGGGGGGGGGGGGGGGTTAGAGGCAGTGAAATTATTCGTTTATTTCGGATAAAAAAAATGGGAGCAACTAATGAGTATTTTGTATTCAGATTTGTATGAAAAATATACATCAAATAGAAAATAAATATTTCTTTTATTCCTGAAAAAAATAGGTTTCTGTGTTGAATAGGTGATTTTTAGTGAATTTTTTTCGAGAGTTAGGCTTAGTGCAAAAAATTTGCCGTCCTTTAGGAACAGTTTGGAAGCGAAGCGCTCCGTCTTTTGGGCCGCGGCAGTTCCGGAATGCCGCCGTCTGGAAAAGGTTAATAGACATACTGTTTTTCTGCATTGTTTAGTTGATTTGCATTTTCCCAGTTGTATTGGTTTAGATTTTGTTTTATCAGTTATCTTTCAGCATTTATATGTTTATTAATTTAATTTTTATTAATAATGTGTCTTAATGTTCTTATATTTTATTTTAGAGTTGCACATAACTGTCGGTTAAATAGTATGGACAGCAAAAATTTAGCAATTTGTTGGTGGCCAACTTTACTTCCTTTAGAATTCAGTGATATGATGATGTTTGAAAGAATGAGGCCTCATTTGGAAGACTCTGTGCAGACTATGATTGATCAATTCCGTTTTCTTTTCTGTGGTGAAGAGGAAGTTGTGATGGTGTGATTTAGTAATTTGAACTTATGAAAGGTTTTCACATTAATGTCTCATGATCATCAAATGGACATGTTAAGATCTGCCAGAAATACGCCTGTTCTGCCATCAGAATAATCTGAAGATGATGCTATAGGTTTTTGGTGCAGAATCTGCCAAGTATATTTATACTGCTTTAGAGCAAAAAGAAAATACAAAAGTAAATATTGTATGCCTATTTATACTTGTACACAAAGCCCATAGTCCTTTCACCTCAGTGAAAAAGCCATATCAGTGGTTTAATCATTTTACGTGCTTTAATATGACAGTATGAAAGCTCACCAAATATAATTTAATCACTGCCTTTTAATAGGTGGTTTACTCATGTATGTAGATGACTCAGTATGTAGAATACTCTAGTGTTACATAAAAGTATGAATGTGGCATTCAAGAGTGTCAAAATGAAATTTTATGTTTTGTCATGTGTCTCCAGATCACAATATTTTTATTTACCTTCTATACAGTGCCATTGAACATTTTACAATACGAGCTGCATATAAGCAAGTATGGATGTACCTTTTGCTATTGTATTGTATCATCTGCATTGCAATGATCTATTTTACATAGCTTGCAATATCCAGTTCTATCTGTAAAAATATCATTGTCTGGTTAGCTCATTACTGAGTATGGTATTGTTGTTTAAATTCATGGTATGCAAGCACAGTCATCAGTATGAGTTCCTTAAGGCAGTGATGCACCAAGAAAATTCTGTTCAAATATAGTCATTATTGCTCTCCAAGCTGAATTGTATGTATGGCAGAACAGCATCATACTTCATAAATGGAGTGCTTTTTCTGTACATTTATTCAATTATGTAAATTTCTTTTTGTACAAAGATTGTGAAAAAAAACTGCACTATCCTTTTTACAGCTTCCTACTTTATTTTTGTGTATGTGAAAATGTCCCTAAAAACAATGTGCTCAGTGAAATAGGGTATTATATTGTACAGAATGGCTACTTGTTGGTGATGTGTACAGAAAAGTCAACAAAAACATTTTGATACCCTTGGTTCCTTTTATTAAGCACAACTAATTTGTTTATGTTGATAAAAAAAACTTTTGCTATTAAATATACATTTTATAATAGCTACATATCCAAATGTATGTTATTTATCATAGGTTACTATGAAGTTTGCATCAAAGTTCTTATATGAAAGGTTTCATTCTGTAATACATTCTCACTAGTCAGTTTTCTGTTGGAACATTTTGAATCTCACTTATAACTAGTTTTATATAAGAAATATTTTGAAACAACTAAATCACAGTAGGAATTTAGCTGAAGAATATCTTTTAAATTGTTACTTTTGCATATATTTATTTTAAATATTATATACAAAACTTCAATCATATGCATTTATAAAAAGTTGTCTGGAAACAAGCATTACTAGCAAACACATTTAGTACAAGCTGTCTGTCTGTTAAATCAAACTTTTGTTTTAGGGGAAGATGCAATTATATTCAAATGAATAATTTTACAAGCTGTCATTTATTTAAAGATTAATATTTGATTGTTTCTACAGATAACTTTCAATGATATTTACACTTGAGATTTTAATTATTCTGAGAAATAGTGTTTTTACTTTTATAATTAACAATTTTATTTTATTTTTCTATTATATAAGTGTTTGTTGCATTTATGTCAACATTTATGAACTCATTTGACAAAGATTTTTTTTATCAGATATTTGGAACATTGTATTTGTTAAATATTTCTTATGAAATGAAAACTAATTTATTAACACATTCTCTAAATGTATAATTCATAAACAAGTGTAATTTATTTCTAGTAGCAATGCTGCTTTCTCTTGATTGAATTATTTTTATAGTTAACAAATGAAGATAATTATTTGATGTGTAAAGTCAATGTGTATTTGCATTAAGTTATGAAAAATTGCAATTAGTTGTATAAGGATATAATATCTAGGTTCTAAATCATAATTTACTGAAATACATAAATATGATACATATTTCCCCTCTAAAAGAGTTTATAAATGAATAATTTTCGTTTTGATTTCCAAAATTCAATTTGTTAAATTAATCTTGTAGAATGGATATTAGGGACATGATCACTGAGCATTCCTTGTTTGCAAATACTACAAAATGTTTTAATAGCCTAAATCTTGAAGGTAAAACTTTGTCATGAAGATCAAATCTAGTCATTCATAATATTTAAACAAAAACTGTTCATAGTAAATTTGTATTATCTGTGGAATATTATTTGCATAATAGGAATAGCACCAATATCTGAAAATAAATTTTTTACTTTACTTGCTATTCTTCATATTTCTTTTAAAGTTTCCAACATTGAAATTACTTTCAACATTAAAAGTTGTCACGGAAATATACTAAGTACTCAATTTATATTTGCTTTCTTGTATTTACATATATAAATATGTATGTATTTACATACTAAAATAAGTTATTAATATAAATCTTTATCTTTCAATAAGTTAAAAACAAGATATGGTAAATAGTTTGTTTAAATAGCAAATTCTATCAAGCAGTTAAATTATAATTTATATAAATTTCATTAAATATGAGGTCCCATTTAAAATAATAAAATAGTTTTATCTTAATGAATTTTTTTAGGCTTAACAAATTAGTTGACTATCTTTTCTAATTCACTAATCTAAATGAATGCCTTTAGAAGACACATTTTATCAACACTCTTTCAAGAAAATGTTGAGTAGCATTTTGAGTAGTGACTCCATTACTATATTTTTGGAGTATCGTTAAATTTTTTGCTAATTTTCTTCAAAAATAGTTTTAGTTTAATGCTATTAAATGCTTTAGTTCAGAAAATACACTATAAGAAATACATACCAACTTTTCTGGATTTCCTATCTTGAATCTTAATCCCCTTCATTTGCTTGTAGTAGTGAAGCTAATAAAATAATTTGGTGAGACAGAAAACCGGGGATCAAAATCACCAAATGAAGTTTCATGCTATATATGTTAGCAAGGTTACAAATAAAATAAAATATCCAGTAAACATCCTATAATTCCAAATTATCAGAAGTCGAAATAAATGGGATAAAAAAAATGGAAAAATCAGTTTAAAATAAAATAATAGACAATAAATGAGATATTTTTTGCCTAAATTGTTAAATCAATTTAAAAATTATAAGGTACACTTCAATGAACATAAATCTGTATTAAAAGCATTTATTCTATTACATTAAATGCACCTCATACAGTTGAATGGACCTGAATGTGGTTTGAGAGGATTGCCGGACTATTGGGCATACCAAAATATTTAAGCTGAATAAACTGAAATTTATTATAATAACTGAATTACAATGAAAATAAATTTCTGATATTTTTCAATTTTGTTACGGTGGAATCTGTTTTGTGTTTCTCTGTGGAACTAATTAAAAATTGTTATATGTGTGAAAACACAATACACAGGAAACTCCACTTTAATTGGAATATAAAAGTCAAGTGAAATATGTAAGAAAATATATAGACCGCTCACTAAATTTTATTTGTTAAAATTTTAATTTCTGATTCTCATAGAAAAATTCCAAACATAATAAATATGTGAATTTGCATTTTATATTCATGATTGATTCAGTTTCCATAAGAATTTTTTCCCTTGCACTTAAATACACAGATATGTAAATTTCTTTGCTATAGCTATGCCACTTCTAACTTACTGTATATTTCCGAATATAAGCCAGTCTGTGTGTAAGTTAAGTATGTAATTGTACTGTAAAATATTTGACCCAAATCGGAAACCCATACATAAGGTGAATTAAAAAACATTGGTCAAAACTTACGAAACATCGCCCCATGTGCAAAATCTGCTGAACAATCGGCACCAATCATGTTGTGTGGTTATGTCAGTATTGCTGATGTATTGGGAAAAGAATACTCGCATATCTCCCTCCTCAAGAAACATACAACTAGATGCAAGTGCTGATGAATGAATGTGTTGATGTCACAGTCAACATCAGTTGCTTGACAGCTACAAGCTTACAAGAATCTAAGCCTAACTGTGCAAGAGTGAACACTACAATTATATTAACAAATATGAAGCTGATTATTGACCATCCCAAAAAAATGACATATATACAAAAATTAAATGATAAAGGGGAACGTTGATTGATTGTGCGATTGAGTCCTCATTTCTGCATAATCTACATTCTAGATCAGAATTTGCCACTGATGGTTATTTGAGATGAATGTCTCATACTTTTGAAAGAAAAAAAAAATCAATTCCATATGTCAAGTTTTAACTCTGATAAGATGTCAAAACCTCTGTAATTTAGCAATTTTCTAAATTAGATTTCCTATAAACTTCTATAACATTCTAGATAACTCAGACAATAAACGCTATATTTGCGGGACAAAAATAGAAGCTATTAAGGAAAACAGCATCCTATTTGCATTAGATGATAAACAAGGAAATATAGTATAAATGGAAAATTTCTAATTAAAAAATATTGCCAGTAATTGTAAAATAATGTTTTAATTAAAAAAAAAATTAATTTTGATTATATAAATATGATAAAACTTTCAGAAATATTTAGTATTTCCTCATTATGTAGAAAAAATAAAATTTTCAAAAATTCAAGATTTTAACAGAACACTGGTTTTAAAACTTCCTGGACGCATTTCAGAAATATGTTTTGTGTGGTGTGGGCACGATAACACATGAATAGTTAAATGTGCATCACAGAATGTACATAAACTTGCATTAAATGCAAGTTTGTTTATTGTAACATAAATGAAAGAAAAAAATTTCATCTGAATGGAGTGGTTTAACCAAAAAATTCTAAGATTTTAACTGTAACAATGAAAAAGTTCAATTTTAAAATGCTTAAATTTGAAAATTAAGTTTAAAATGTAAAATTAAATTAAGTTTATCATTCAATTGTAAAATTAAATTCATCTATTATCTCATCAAATATATTTTTAGTTTTACATTTTTGGGGAATGCCCACTACAGGTGGGTTCTGATAGTAATATATATATATGTATATATATATATATATATATTTATTTATTTATGTTCACTTTCAAATTTTGATTCATATAACTGAGTGATTATACCATTTTGTAACATACATGTCCTCACTTAACTTTTCATGACGTGAGGATGTTTTTGGACTAGTAGTCTGAAACATTATTAGTACAAATTTTAAATTATTTAAATGTTTTAAAATATACATTAGATTAAAATTAAAATAGGTTTTTGATTTTAAGTTTAAACTATTTTTTAAATGCAGAATTATTTTAATTAAAACATAATAAAAATTAATTTAAATTTAATATTTTATTAATTTTAAATAATAAAAAATAACAAAAAATCTTTTGTTATTTCAATATGAGCATTTTTCAAATGATTGCAAAAATCATCTGACAGCTTAGTTTGAAAATTGCAACCGTCCTCCAGAGCCGTCTATACAAATTGTGGGCACTCCCCTAAAAACAACTACCGTGGGTTACTCTCCATATTTTATTTTCTCCTCTTTGTGAATTTTTCATGTATTTCCCTCTCCCAGAAAGAAAGCAATTGGGTCACTGCCCCTTCCACACTCGAGTAGTGTCTAACCCCCCATGGATTGTCCTGCCTTTTTTTAATAAAAAAATTTCTGGATTCATTATCATCAGCAGCTGCTGCAGGACCACCCATTCAAATTGTGGACCTCACCTTTGATATTTTATTTTCCCCTCTATGAAATTATAATATATATTGGGAGTTCGAGCTCCGCCTTGAATGGTTTCCATCCACCTCTATGGGTGGCTTTAATTGGTGTACATTTTACGTGTCAATAAAATACAGAGCTGATAGAAATTTTTTTATTGCATTTGCATATCTTTGAAAATGTTTGCCCTTTGCATATCTCCTTCATTTGAAATGATGACTTCTTCGATTCAAATCCATCATTAATATTCATATCCATATTTTTTAAAGAAATACAAAAATAATCCTTAAATGATTTTTGCAGATGCTTCATAGATAGCTCAACTATGTATATGTTACATCATTATCATTAATAATGGTTTCTCATTGATCTGATTTGAGTGCAGTTGTGTGTCATTTATCTGCTAGATTAGACAAGTCTATTAGAGGACTTTTGTAGCCCAAATAGAAATTGCATGTGCATATTCTTTCGGTGCGATTTCCAATGTAATTTCTTCTGATGTATGTAGACTGTGGGAGAGATTAGTCTTACCTGAAAATTCCTCTTTGTGCTTAGAGAAAACAAAAAAGATGCCATCATTGAACTCGCACCAGACTGAGTAAAAATTTTTTGTTTATTTATACATACAATATTTTATATAATTTTGAATAATATATACACTTCTCTTCAAAAGATAAGCACGAAATACAAATTCTCAGATCACTAACAAACAAATGAATTTTATTGGTTGAAATTTGCTGTATATTTAGAGTATAATATGCAAATATAGAAACACTACTATAATAACAATTGGCTCAGTGTCAAATACGTAAATCAGCATCTTGGTAAAAGCAGGTGTTTCTCTCTGTGCATCCTTACTTCTACTACGGACGTTAGAGTGAAAATTCGGAATAGCCATTTCATTCAATATGTCCCAAAGAAGGCTTTTAGATGATGGCGAGCCTTGAGCAGGTTAGAATCCAGCCAATTTATTAGAGAAGTCTGCAGAGTCCACCATTGTGACTTCACGCTTATGAACTCAATTCCAAAACAACGCAACAATAAACAGAAGGCCAGGCTCAGGTTTCCCTCGAGTTACAACATCTTCCGATGACTGCTACTTGGCATTACTGGTCCGACACAACTGGCAAAGAACAGCACCTGTTTTTTGTTCTAGCCTCGCTGCAGCTACAGGTAAGCCTGTATACGTTACAACTGTGAAAAGGAGATTGCACAGATCTGTAGCTTCCCAACAAACCCTTCCAAACACTACCTAAGAACTCCAATGTGTTCTCATACAAGAGTGGCAATTATTGCCTCTGATCTCATTGAGCACTTAATCAGTGATATGAATCGTTGTTGCCAAGTCTGCATTAATATGAGAAGAGGTCATATTCCTTATTGACAGACATTTCACATTCAAAACTTTAACCTGCTGTTTTCTCCATTTTTTAAATTTCTTTTTAATGTGTAAGTATACATTCAAAACTTTTTTTTTTCATATGCAAATAATAAGCAGAGTCCCATTCTATGTTACTGTAAAATTTTGAATAAATTGTAGTCATTTCTGATTTGTACCTGATTTTCATTTCCATGCTTATTTTTTAGAGGGGAGTGTATAATTAAAATAAAGTTAATTGATTGTAAATTATTTGGATAGACACTCTACTTTGTCTCCCCTGACGCTTCGCCACTGTTTACATGTGAATAACATTTGGTCTCAAGTTTTGCATGTAGGCATCAATAATTTATGCAAATTTCTGTGATAATGGAAGAAAAGCATGATACCTACATCCACTTTATGTACAAAGTTTATCTATTCAAATTTCATTACCAAATGTTGGAACTAATATTTTTCAATTGATTTCTCAAATGAATTTGAGCTATTCTTTGCCAAAATGCTAAGAAATAATCTTAGCAACTATAAATGTGATATAAGACTATTTTTATCGATTTTTTCAAATACTAAACCCTGCATACCATTTTTTTTATTATCTCTGGAAACGTTTTTGCAATATTAGAATAAGTATGCAAATCTCTCCTTTTTTAAAGACTTTAGGAGAAATTCCACTTAGTATAGGATTAGTTTTTTTAAAAATTAACTATAATGTTTTTAAATCATGCATATACATCAATATATGTAAAATCATTTTATATCATAAACTGATATGGGAAGACCCATTCGTATTTTTATATAATCTTCAATATTTTTTTAAAGGAACGTGGATTTTTAAAAAATTTATTGGCAAGTATGCAAATGGTAGTAGACATTCTATGTTATTTATACTCTTGAGGTGTTTGGGGAAAGTTATATTATTTTTTTTCACAGCGTTAATTTAACTTACAACTTAATAGCTGTAATGCAAAGGTGGATAACTTTTGTGAAAACTTTCTGTATGAAGAAAATGTCTACCATATGTGCAATGCATGCTAGTAAAGTCTGGTACAATTTCTGGAAGAGAGGTTACAGAGGTATAAATGCTGCAAGAACAAAAATGCATTAGTAAGAAATTATCATCCTTATGATAGAACAATAAATGTGTTTTACTAGTTTTGAGAGAAATAAAGTTATATATATATATATAAACCCAATTTTCGAATTTCTCAAATCAAATCACTTTTTGCAAACTTTTACTGTTATTAGTTTACGTAAGTGTATAGCACTTTTCATCTCCCTTCCCTTGCAAATCAATTACAAAGTAAACAACACTTACACTTTTGTGATATTGAACATTTTAATATTTACCATGGTTACATAGCTACACATTTGTCGTTCTTGTACAATAGATAGTTCAATGTTTAACTTGGCAGTGTACTTGTCAAAATTATCATGTATGCACATTCATTGTTTTTGCATAGGGAGCAAATATATAATTTAACAGAATTACCACATCAAAAGTAGACACTGTATAACTGATATAAGTTTAGCTAATCTTTTGGTAAGTAATTTTTATAGTAATATCTAGTATTTTCTTTAGATACTTTTGCACAGCAGACGTTAATTTGTTAGAAATGATAGTTGCTTTCGAAAAACTACAACATGTAGACAGCAAAATAATTAACTGATCATTGTAAACTATGAAAGAAGTTAACAGTGAAGGCAAATGTATTTGAAATATGAAGATATGTTTTTATTTGTCTAATTAATTAGGATGGATCATTATGGGGAAAATCAATGCCGAAACTACAAAACAACTACCGTCAAGATTATTTTATTTGCTGTTCCAGTTGTTAGAATTTCATTGGAAGAGTTGCTTCAATATTCATTTAAAAAACTGTGCTATTTTTAATGGATGTATAGATAAGAATTGAGAAAGGAAATGTTTACCATTAAATTAAAAAGTGGTAATTTTAAAAGCATTTGGTTTATGTTTGCTTTTTCTTTCTGGGATTACTATTTCTAATTCATGAGCCAGGCTGTTCTTTGACTTTAGCTATTAAATTAAACATTTAAAAACTAATTTATATATATATATATATATATATATATATTATATATATCTGTGCCTAATGCAGAATGTATTTTGTGATTGCAAAACAAAGCTATGTTAATTTAGATTCATGTCTAAAAGTAGTAATTCAATTGCCGAGATTTTGTTACAGTAATGGCAAAAATAAAAAAATTCAGTTTATATTCACTGGTGTTATAGCTGCTTATGGTAAAAAATTAACTTTTAAATGTCTCAGCACTTCCTGAAATAGTGACACATATAGCGTATCATTACTTTAAATAGAAAATTGAATCCATTGGGATTTAGTAGTCAGTATCATAACTACTAAGAAAGATCATGGGACTTATGACTCAACTTCCAGATATAATTCCTTAATATAGTACAGTTAAAATCTGTCTAAAATGGAACTTGATGCTATTTCAACACCTTTTATTACAGAATAAACTGCTAAAAATGCAACAATAGACCAAAAGTATTTTTCATCTTAGCAGGCTTCCATTTCATACAAGTTGTTAAGAGGATATTTCCTTGCCTGAAGCTAACTTCAGAATTCCATATTAATCAATAGGGGAAATTTTCTAATTAAATATAGCATTGAATTTTGAGATTTTTTCTTGAAATGGTTTGCATAACGTAGAACTGGAGTATAAGCATATGTGTACATTTTAAACTTACTTTGAAATCAATTAGAAGTATTTTTAAAATAACGCTAAAGTGCAATAATTTGTTTTTCCAACTTTGTTTAATGATAAAAAACATTTGAATTAAGTTAAGAAAATTTTAAGGGTGCCCGTTGATTCTACTTTTTTTTATGCAAAAAGAAAATCTGAGCTATGTTGATTCTAAATTTTATAATAGGTGAATAGTGGCAAAATGAAAATATCGAATTTCTGAATGATGGTACCATCTCAAAGTTTGACATTGATAGATCAGTAACGGGTGTTCCCAGTTTAGCTCCGAATCCGATAGGGTTTCATTTTGTGTTAACCCTTCCCACTCCCAACAAAGGCATAGGGGGCAGTGGCGGCTCGTGCCTAAAGGTCGCAAGGCACACAACTTCCTCATAAAAAGTCCCTACATTATTATTTTTATTTATATAAATGTATTAAAATTTTTTGTAAAAAAAAATTTTCAAAACGTTCTTCCACAAAAGTGTAGTGCTGCCATCTTGTGAATCATTCAGCAACTAAAATCGATAATGTAGTTGCTGAATGTGTTATAAGATGGCAACACTACAAGAGTCTTCTATACTGTGGTTTTGTCGTAGGGCCGCAAATTCAGAGCGACCCAGATAGAACGAAGATACATAGTTTCATATACTATTGTGAATTTGAATGAATGAATATGGACATTGGCAATTTTCAAAGCATTGTGTGCCACGTATCATTGCGTCACCAGAAAATAAGCCAGTTTATCCTCAGTCTTCTAGAATTGGCATTATTTCGCTATTGTGGCTGCGCTTAAGAATATGAATTTGATGGATTCTGTTGTTTTCCTATATAGTTTTGGTATTTTTAAATAAATCTTTGAATAAAATGACTTGGTTTATTTTTGAAGTTATATAAGTAATTCTATTTTAAATTGTTCAATAGGTTATATTTTTAAAATATAAATGTTTACATATAAGTCCGATAAAAATTTGTTACATTCCCTACATTTATGTATATAAAGGGAAAGTGTGACGGGTTGAATGGTTAAATTTGTCTTTTTGACGGATTTAAATATTGAAAACATACTTCAAATCAAATTTAACATGATCTGCTTGTGTAAATGGCTGTTTATGCATGTAAGAATCTGTGGACACCATAGGCGCCGACTACGGGGGGGCAGAAAGGCACGAGCCCCTCTGAACTTTTCCAGAGGGGGCTTTGCCCCCTCTGGGAAATTTCAAGTTTTTTTTTCAAACTTCATATTTTACTAAATACCAAAAAATGAAATTTTTTAAACATAAAAATAATTGAAAGAAAATCCTATCAACGTAAATGTTACATTTCAGTTCAGTCTTGTGCACATCTTCCTTACCATAGCTCCCTAAACTATCTTGCACATAAACCAAGCTCATCTTTACTCCCAGGAAACATGTTTACGCTAATGACAAAAACACTTGGTTACCAGAACGTAACCTAATTCAAAGAGAAATGAAATATTTACAGCCATGTTATTGGCATTTCCAAAAAATAGCTGTTTCCCTCCAGTAATAACTATAAATGATTACCACGAAGTAGAGAT
The DNA here is from genome assembly GCA_951213105.1 of Amaurobius ferox. Classification (NCBI taxonomy): domain Eukaryota; kingdom Metazoa; phylum Arthropoda; class Arachnida; order Araneae; family Amaurobiidae; genus Amaurobius; species Amaurobius ferox. Next base: position 85,568,834 of record OX578142.1, on the reverse strand, counting down.
GACTTATTTTGTCTACCTAAAGAGATCTTATCTGTAATTACTTCTGGATTCTATATACTAGTGCTGTCTTTACAGGTGAAATCCATTCCATTTGAAGCTGCAAACCCCGAGGATGGTATCCATTCCGTTTGAAGTTGCAAACCCCGCGGGTAGCTTTATTCCTGGTGAACACTGGACGTTTGGCACAGCACCGTAGTCAGGCAAAGGCCAGAGGGAGCTAAGCCCCCCCCCCCCCCCCCCACACACACACACACTAATTATACTCAGCCCACCCACCCGATAAAAATATTAAAGTTTTAGTTGTGATAAGAAATGTCAACCAACATGTCATCCAAATTTTTCATAAAAATATTATTTATGAGATTTTTTTTATAAATTGCTTTGTTTTAAAGATTTTTTAATTTAGCTGAATGTGTGGTTATAGTGATTATCAATTTATTTACATATTTAATTTAAAAATATTTAAATATAGACAGTATTATTTGTATACTTTTGTATTATTGCTACGTTCATTGTTTTAATTTATTGTGTCAAAATCAACTGATAGGTAGTTAAGAGTTGATATTAAGCTTTAACATGTGTTAACTTTCAGATTTTTTTTGATTAATTACCAGCTCTTTGCTACTAGTTAATTCTTATATTAGAATCCATTGTAATTATTATATATTATAATATATTGATGCACATAGTAACTATATGGATTTTCCTAATCAACTCTTAGCTTACAAATATAAATAGTCCTAAAAATATTAAAAATATTTATCGTACAATAAATAAAACTGCTGATATCTTTCTTTCGACCCAGCCCGTCCGACCAACCCGAAGGTGTAAGATATCTGTTTAGACCACTGAGATAATGCCATCTAAATTAGACTGGAACCCAGTGGGGGAGACATCAACAGGGACCGACCCTCCTTCCTTTGCTTCCAACCGCTCGGAAGGACTTTCAAACCCACAAATTCAACATGCTCGTACACGGGGACAGTTTAGGCAAAGCCGGAAATTGAACTCGGGTCCTCCGAGTACAATCCCCGTGCCTTAACCACTCTGTTATCTCACTTCAAAACTGCTGCTTGTAAGACAATAACTTACAAAACTTCCTTGAGGAAAGCATATATATATGTCAGTTAGGTGACTACAGTTGCTTCAATGGCATTATAATCCCCCCTTTTTCAGGGGTGCATACCTTTTGGCCTGAAATAGGGGCTTAAAATGACTTCGAACCAATTGTAGTCACCTAACTGGCATATGCTTTCTTTCTTGAAGGCGGCCTTGTAAGTTGTTATATCTTTATCGGAAGTTGTTATATCTTTTATATAACTTTATCGGATTGTGCCCCCCCCCCCTTAGATTTTGAAAATTCTGCGCCTATGGTGGACACGATATCCAAATAAAGAAATGGGGCGATTTGACCAACATTTTGTATGATTATATTGTCTATGAAGTATGAAATGCTATTTACTTTTAAAGAGTACAAATATACAGAAAGCACACATATTTACTTTTTTTAATATAAAATAAATAAATGGCAATCATTCATGTAAAATATTTTGGTAATCAAAGTACATGATCATTTTATAAAAACTATTTTCAATATAAAACGTTTTTTTTTAATATAGAATAAATAACTGTCAATCAATCATGTAAAATGTTTTGATAGTCGATATACATGATAATTTTATAAAAGGTATTTTACTATCATCAGAAATCAAATTAAACAGTAATTTTATTATCAGTAGGAAACAAAGAATACCGATTTTAAAGCCCTGGCATGCCCCAATTTTGAGATGTCAGTAGTTAATTCATGAAACGACTTATACTGATATAATAAACTTTACATGCAAAAATTGCAAATTAAATCGGTCAACTCTTTTCTCATGCAGCATTTTCATATTATAGCACATTTGGAAACAATGTTGAATAGCGATGCCAGCAATATAGCCAAATATGCCAGACACCATTCAAAGTAATTAATGAAGTCAATATAACCTTTTTCATATATTTGTTGTAAATGCATATAAATGGGTGCAATTATTAAGTTTATTAAGGTGCTGATAACAAAAGAACCAAATTTTAATATATATGCGATTGATTTAACATTGTTTAAAACTTTTTACAAATGCGATTATTAGATTGTTACAGAAATTAACTTACCTCGAAATGAAATAAATTTATAAGCAGCCCACATCATATGTTTTTGAGTCTTGAATGTAAAAAATTATGAAGGGTAAATATTAGATATATAGATGCCTATAAATCTAATATAATTCAACATTTATTTTTGCAGTGCAGTGCAATATTCAACTATTAAATCTTTAAAAAAAAAAACTTTCAAATTTAATTATGAAACTAAGAAACAATAATTTCCTAAGACATTTAAAATATATAGTAAAAATCACTCTCACAATAAAATGTTTAAAAGTCTTGAATTTATAATAAAACTTTATTATGAGTTTTATTATAAATTCAAGACTTTTATTAAGTTTTAGCAGCCAATTATCATTATACACAAACACATATACAAACATATTTTCAATTTATTTATATCGATATATATATTTATAAAACAGCGCCCTTCTTTACGTATTGATCACGAGCCACCAGTGATAGGGGGTGATATTATTCTAGGCACAACTCATTGGAATAATTTCAAAGTTTTTTGTTTTGGAAACTTCTAAAACTCCAGCTATGTTACCAAAATGAAATGTTGGTCATTTTTAATTCCCTACAATGCATATATGTAAAAGGAAAGTATTACGATGGGTCAAGGATCCGATTTTTTAATTTGGATGGATTTGTTCATTTTGAACATCCTTGGATACTAATCAACTATTTTTCAATGATGTCTGTGGGTACGATACTCTCAAATTAGTTATGCAAATCAAATTAAATTTTCCATTATTACTGCAATCAATGAATGTAATAGACATATTTATTTTTGCTGAGTATAGACAAAGAGAGAGCCTTCAAATTTTGTAACATTTTTATATAAAAAAAAAGCATTATAAAAACATAATTATATATAAAAATGTTAGGAATATAGCTATTTAATGTACAATTTTCATTTAAAAGCAAATGCCCTCATTTAAAGACGCTAACAATCGGAGTTCTTGAAATATTTCATGTTTTTGATCTAAAATGAAAAAATTAAAGAAAGATAAATTTATGAAGTAGCCTTCATATGATGGTAAATGGTGCGTACACTTTATTTTTACGGAACTGTTAAGCATTCATTTTAATTCTCTTTTATTAGATATATATATATATCATACAATCATAAGAATTTTTGGGAAACAGAAAATGACATCTACAAAATCAGAAATGCAAATCCTTGGTAAACCCCTTCGACAAAGGTTTTCAAGCTTTTCACAAATACATACCCCCTACATCTACCAAAATTTTATGCTGATTCCATATCCATCTAAGCTCTACCTATAGCCAATCTTGAGAAATAAATGTTTCAAGAAATTTTTTTTTGCCTGAAGTGGAAAAGGTAATCCTTAATGAACCCCCAAACCCTTACGGAAGTTGATACTGGTTCCATATCAGTCATAATCTAAGCTACATCTATAGCAGATTCCAAGAAATAAATGTTTTAAGGAAAATATAAATTTTCAATCAAAAGGGACATCTCTAGAACCGAAAGTGGAAAGAATCTATCTCCTTATACTCGACAGAATGTAATGCTGAATCCATATCAGTCATTATCAAAGTTCTATCTATAGTCGATTCTGAGAAATAGATGTTTTAAGTAAATGTTCTGAAACAAAGTCTGGACCTTAAGTGAAAATCCTTAGTGAAACACTCTACCTCTTCTAGAATTTGATGCTGAATCTGTAGCATTTATCATCTGAACCAGAGGTTTTCAACGGTTTTCACAAATACATACCACCTAAACTAGAATTCAGGAATTTCAGTGCCATCAACAAAGACATGTCTTGCATACAAACAGGTATATTATTTCTATCTAATTGTAATTTGAATGCATTTGACCTATGAAGTAAACAATTGTTTGCATTTCATATGCAGTAAAAGCATGTTATAACAAAATTGAAGGTGCCTCAAAATTCTTTCATTATATGGTAATTTTCGCAAATCTATTTTCACAAGTTTTGTTATCAGCATTTAAACAAAATTTCATAAAAAATATTTTACGTACACAACAATATATAGTGCATATACAGTAGACTAATCCTTACAGCTTCGGACCAGAGGTTGTGCAGATTATAGGTCATTGCTGCATAAATTAATGTGTAAAAATGAGACATTTGTACATCTTGAGTTATTTAATTGAAAATCACCCTACAATACATTTAAAGCAAGATTTGCTAATGTTATGAATTTTGCTTCTTGTTTTAAAATTATCAAACATAGATTTAATTGTTTAAGGATTTTTGATTTAATATTTTTTCTTGCAGTCTATCAATAGTCATTATTTCTTGTTCTGTTATAAAACTCTGTTTCTGTATAAAGTCATGGTATTTATATCTCGGAACTAAGCTCTTCTCAAAAGCAATTTTTTCTCCTTTATCATCAGAATTAACTTTTGCAGGATTTAATACACTATTGAAATGTATTGTAAATTTAACTGTTTACATCCAATATGTATTACGGATTAATGAGAGTTGACTGTATAAGTAAAATACACTCTGTTGCAAAAAAATATATGCACTCATTAGAAATTGAGTTATATCCGCAAAACTCAGCATGTATGTATTGTTTGAGAAGATATGCAAATGATTAAAATTTGGGAGCAAAAAATAATTTTATTAAAAAATGGTGACAGCAAGAAGATGACATTTTAGTAAGTGGTAAATCCTCCTCTGGTAGCTATACAAGCCAATATTCGGTACTGCATGGAGTATTAGTTGCTTATGTTACTCTGCGGAAGATTCTGCTAAAAATGTTGGAACTAATTCAGTATTATTCTGAAAAGGTTGCAATTGCCATCTCAGCATGTCTCAGACTTGTACTATTGGTTATAGGTCTGAGGACCTGCATGGGAAGGTATTAAATCTTTGGAGACATTGTTAAGAAAGTCGTGCAGTATGTGGTCAAGTATTGTCTTGTTGGTAAATGGAACCTGGGTGGCTTGACAGCATAAGTGAACAATCAGCTGCAGAATTTCACCGATGTACAAGCAAGCCATCAGATTGGCTTGCAGTACAACTAGAGGAGATCGGCAATCCCCAGATTGTCACACTACGTGTGATGGCCCTGTGTTACTCAACAAGAAATGCAGAATCAGAATGCTTACCAGTCGTCCTACATATGTATGTGGAGGTCATCAGCACTGAGAGAGAAACAGGATTCATCGCTAAAGAAAACATGCCTCCAAACGGATATTGTCCAGGCTGACCAAGCTTGGCACCAATCCAGACAGCTGTGTCTACATTGAGGGGTCAGTGGTAGGTGCCTTAATAGACATTGACACCTAATCCCACCTTTTACCAGTCAACTCCGAATGGTATTCCTTGATGCATGGAGGATAGCAAATGTCTTGAAATGGCTGATATCAAAGCCATTGGTTTTGAACATGGCTCCTCTTTTGACTGCACTATCCTCTCAAGCCGTTGTCTGCCTAGGGTATCCTGGCCTCTGCGACAGTTACATGTACTTTATCTGATCCACTATTTGCCAACACCGAGCAACTACTGACCAAGATGGTGACAGATGCTCCTATTGGATATATTTTGTTGAGCATCAGCGAACAGGGTGTTGACCCCCAACAGGCATATTACGCCTGCATAACATGTGGCACAAATTGAGTTCCAGCAGTTAGTGAGTAACAGTGAGCAAGGAGCCTAAGTGTATCAGTGAGAAGAGGGCGGAGTCCCCTAGTATCAGAAAATCAACTAACTAACTCGGCTGGGGCTAGAAGGGCTAAGACTCATAGATGTTCACTAGGCTTTAGATGCAAAATGTCTTTAGTTTGGAAGCTATTTTCTGCTATGTTATTGTTAGGGTAGACCGGGTAAAATTTTGGCTCCAGCAGATTTCTAAGGTGGAACCTAAGGATTTATTCTCAACTATTGACTATTGTTATTTTGGATACTTTGATGTGTATACAAAGTATAGTCAAGTATCTAGATTTAAAAATATTTGTTAATATTTAGAAAGTCAGATATTCGGCTTTAGTCAGTCCAGCTTGATGATTGAAATAGACAGTTCTATGGCAAGTTCACCTATACCCCATACCTCCCGTAAGGGCATCGGTTTTTAAATTAATTTCCACTTGTATCAAAATCAAAAGATAAACATTTGTCTTGAACATTTTGATTAGGATTAAAGAATGACTCCACTCGATTTTCTCATACCAGAATCCATTTTAGATAGCTTGTTTTTTTTTTGTTTGTTTTTTCCATTTTAATAACTAATTTATACACAAAATTTATGTTAGAAAGCCTTTCAAAGATTTCAATAATAATTTGGAATGTCTTATGTGGCATTCAGAATTATACTTTGCTGTGCTAAATGCAGCAACAAGCATCAGTAGAGAGCTTTCACTTTTGTTAAAGCTCATCAGCAAATCCTTACCCCAAAACTGCACTGGCAGTAAGATAAAGATATAAGTTGCAATTTTTCATGTTTCTGTAGTAACAAGCAAAGATTATACTGGCATCAAATTTATAAAAAAAAATTAAGCATTTCCAGAACACCTAACAGATTTGTTATTATGAATCTGCTATTGAAATCTCATGCAGTTTGAACTTTATCTTGAATAAATTCGATGCCAGCTGACTAATATACAAATGTTTGAAAAATAGCAGCTTATAGAAAGTTTTCTTGCTGATGATGATGGCTATGAATCATACAGCCAACAGATATTAAAGATATCCTTTATATATAAATATCATATTTCCCGATTTATTAGAATTCAAGCATCTATACATTTAACATTCCAAGATTTGTTAAATTAAAAATAAGTAAACAAAAAAAAAACATGTTTCAGGATGCAGACTTTTATTGTAAAATGCAACGAAAAAAAATGTTCTCACATTTTTATCTCATACAATAAAAGTGGTTGGTTACAGATTTTATAAAACAAATATTTTATTAAATATAGATATACTCTAAAGTCTAAAATATCATCACTAAATATATAGAATCATTGATTTCATACATTGGTGATAATCTATATAAATAAAATTGAAAGTGTGTGTGTGTGTGCATAAGTGTTTGTCTCATCATCATGAGAGAACAGCTGCACAGAATTTCATGAAATTTTGTCGTAACCTTGAAATGGCCCTACTTAAAATTTGATTTATGTTTCGAAATTCTAGGTCAAAAGGTTGTCGAGATATTAATAAACAAGAAATATCAATCATGCTTAAAGCATTGATTATGAAACACTTTCCAACTTCAATGCAATTTTATTTAAACAAGTCTAATATGCAATACATTCCTCGGTAATATTTTGAAACTTATCACAATACTGCATTAATTTATTATATTTGAAAACTTAAACCTTCATCGAAAAAAATGAACTTCATTCAAATGACGGCATTGAAATATAAATTGCCTGGTTTAAACATCTCTAAAATGTGATACATTCCTCGGTAATAGTTTTAGAATTATCATAATACTACGATAATTTATTATATTTGAAAACTTCATCGAAAACAACTGAAATTAATTCAAATGACGTCATAGAAAAAATAACACGCCTGGATCTCTCTATAAAAACAGGATTTCATTAATAACTTTCTCCCATTCATTTCATTCATCACAATACTATAATAATTTATTTTATTTAAACATTTTGTTTAAGACCATGGAGCTACAAAAAATTAAACTCTATGCTTGAAACTTCATCGAAAAAAATCATCCTTCTCTTTATGATATCATTTAATATTTCATTCATATCAGCCATGCAGACTCCATGGACTAAATTATTTTGTGTTAAAAAAATACAGGAATTCTAATACAACTCATTCTATATATTTTGCTGTTTACATTTTACATAGGTGAAAAATAGGCTTAGTTGTAGAAATAATCAAAATTAGATGAGCATTTAAACTCAAATATATTGTCATTGCGTTGTTTCAGTATGTAGATGCACAGAATTTAAGCAAAAATAAAGTAGTTTTAGGACGGATACAACACTCAATATGAATTAAAAAGAACTTAAAAAAATCACGATTTTGAAACAAGATGGATGCCATATATCATTTTGAAGTGGGTCATGTGATCGTTTCATATCATGGTCACGTGATCGCTTCATATAAGAGGTGTAATTATTATTTTAATTTTTATTTAAAAAACTACTGAATATATTTCGCTGAATTTTTTTTTATATATTTTATGGAACAATTTGAATATTACCTAAAATTTTCGAAGCAATTTGTGAATTTTAAATCCGCTTAAAAAATGTTTGAAAAATTAGGTCCCATAGGGCTCAATGTATTTCATTTTTTCGACCCGGGTTCAATCCAAAACTAATTGGGTGATATTATTCATTTATATTCCCATAGGTTCTACAGACCGTCTAAACAACATACTAAAATTTCATTTTGATTAAGTCATTTTTACGGCCGTTATTGTGCTAACGGACAGACAGACAGAATGAACAAAGTCATAAACACTTTTCAACTTTGTTGTAAAGTGTTAAAAGCAAACTTTCCATAGAGATAGCTAGTATTATGCGTATGATATTTTCACCACAAATTTATTGAAAGAAAATAATATGTTGCTCAGCAATACAATTAAATGAAATGGGTTTATATGGCATACGATTTTTATTAGATTTAAATAATAAAGAAATGGGCATAAAAATAAATTCCATAAATGAACAGTATTGCATTTTTGATTAGATTATATCAATTACGGCCTTTGGGTTTAAAAATTGTTGGAAGGATTTATATTTTCAATTTTTTACATCATTTTGGAAAAGATTTGTCAAACTCATATGTTGTGAGGAAGATGCTCATCTATTGTGTTCTCATATATTATGTTCAGCCAATTAACTCATATATTGTGTTTAGTCAATTGTTGAAACAGTATATAAGTAGTATGGGTTTATCTTCTAATACAATTTTGGAGCTTTCAATTTGGAATACATTGATCCAATTTATTATTATTTTTTTTGTAAATTTGTTTACAAACTGGACCATGGTGTTTTATTCTTCAGATCTGCCTGTGAAAATAAGCGAGAAGAGAGATTCTTATACTTCTATTAAAAGAATTAAATATTTTAATAGAATGTTTTGAATAACAATATCATTTTGAATACTATAGGAATTTGTACATAATTGTGAATTTTAAGTTTTTTTATATGATATATTCCATACGAAGAACCTGTATACTACTAGTGATTCCATATATTTAATCAATCCATTGAATGATGATATTTTGGAGTGTACAAATTTAATGAAATATTACTTTTATAAAATTTCTAATCACCCACGTTTATTGCATGAGATGAAAATGTGAGAGCATGTATTTATTTTTTTAGTGCATTTAAAAAAAAAAATTCTGATGTGGGCAGCACATGACTTTCCCTATATAATGCAATGAATTTACTTCTTTCACAGTGAAAAAATGATGTATAAGATCCACCACACTATATTTTTCATGTTAAATTTTAAATTTGGTGCTTTTCTAAATGACAACATGTAAAACTATTTTTAAGTACCCAATTAACTTATATTTCATGCAATTCTAAATTGACAATTATCAATATTGATAGCATCTGCAATAAGCAATATAGTATATATGTTGTATATGTTGCACAACATATATAGTTATATATGTTGTTGTTGACTAATGCAGGTCTTTTGACCACTAGGCCATTAGACAACTAGTTCTCCAGTATTATAGAGAGAGAGAGAGAGAGTCTATATATTAAAATATTATAATAATTGCAAAAATCATGCTAAGTTAACGAAAATAATGCTAAATTGATAAATTAATTATTAAAATAGTCTATATATTAAAATATTTTAATAATTAATTCATGAATTTAGCATCATTTTCATTAACTTTGCACTATTTTTGCAATTTTAACTATATTTTGCTAATCTGGGACATTTGCAATATTTCGCTAAATTAGTAACCAAGTTTATCAAATTTATCACCAAACATTACAGTCAGATGAAGAGAAGAGCATTTCTTATACTTGTATATAAATGATTGTTGGCGAATAGTTAGGCATCAACATACAAAATTATTACACGATGTATCTTCTCTCGTGAATGGAACAAACTAGATCCATGAGAATGATATTAACACATTTATCACCTAATACATATGAAAAATGAACATATTTTACAATAGCTAATACCTTTTTTAATTTTATGTAATTTTTTTTTCATAAAATTATATGAAAAAATGCAATATCTCGAGAACAGTTCATGCTAGTGTTCTATAATTAACCCATATTATATGAAGAGATCACACAAGTCATTTCAAAATAAAATATCCATTTTTTTCTGCTGTGTAATGTTTAAAGATCATTTAAATTTATATTTAGTGTTGCATCCATCATAAAACCGTTTTATTTTTGCATATTATCTGCATATCTAAATTTTGTGGCAATGTAATTACAATATTTTTTATTTTAAATGATCACTAAACTTTCTTTGTTCCTACAACAAAGCCTAATTTAATACTAAACTGCATACAGAATGTAAACAAATCAAATGTAAGGTGAGTTGTATAAGAATTACTGAATTTTTTTTTCATGCAAAATTATTTATCTCTTGAGTCTGGAATATAAATGATATGAATGAAATATTTATTGATTTTACATAGAAGGGCAGATGATGTTTAAAATGAAATTGTACAACAATTTCGAAGAACTAATTCAACATGAGATAAGAAAATGATGTAGTTTCTATAATAGTGAAATATTCAATTGTGACATAATATTAACTGCAAAAGCATTGTAAACACTTTGCAAATTAGACTTTTGATGACATCATTTGAATAAAATTCATTTTGTGTAACTAGCATTGTCATTTTCAATGAAGTTAAGATTAATTTTGCCGATGGCAAATTTTGAAGCAGATTTAAATGTAAATAAAATTGTGTTTCAGTTGGAAAGTGTTTCATAATCAATATTGATACATGATTAATATTTCTTATTATTTATTACTACACGTAATATAACTTCTTCTTCTTCGACCCAGACCGTCCAACCTACCCGAAGGTGTAAGGTACCTGTTTGGACAGCCGGGAAGTTCCACCCAATTTAGACCTGGAACCCAGTGGGGAGACTTCCATAGGGACCATATCTTCCTTCCCTACCACCAACCACTCGGAAGGATGTATGGACGCACATATTTAACGTGATCGTACTCCACGTGAACACAGCGAGAGTTTGTGAAGAGGCGGAAATCTGACTCAGGTCTTCTGAGTGTAATGCCCGCACACTAACCACTGAGCTGCCGTGCCCCTATGTAATATAACTTGTTTAATTCCTTAAATGGCAAATTTTGACATTTTGATCATCATTCAAGGCAACAGGCTTTAATGTATTGTAAAACAAATCAGACCTGGCTGTGTTGATGCTGGCTTTGAGTGTTTTCAGGATGAGTCAGGCTTGGATGAATTATTTAAAAATAATTCTTGGGCTTTGGCCGAGGCAAATCTGAATATTTTTGGACCATTTAAAATTTAAAAATTACCACCTGTGGAAGTGGCATAAAAGTGAAGGAACAGTGTCACGAAGACCAGGAAGTGGATAACCAAGGGTCACAACTGCTCAGGCTGACCATTTTCTGTGTCTGCAAGCACGACACTACTGCATATCAGCTTGCTTCTGACCTTGCAGCATCGGCAGGAAGAAAAGTATCTCAGCAAACTGTTTACAGATGGCTACATGCAAGTCAGCTGTATGCAAAATGACCAGTGGTTTGTGTCCCACAGATGCCCTCACACAGAAGGGCTTTCTTAAACTGAGTTCAAGATCACCTCAACTCTACTTTGCAAGAATGGGGTACTGTGTTCTTTACAGATGAGTCACGGGTTGATGTACAGAGTGATTCCCTGCTGTTATTGGTCTGGAGAACGCCTGGAACTCCAGTAACATTTGCGAAATGCACATATACAGAGGCGATGGTTTGGGCAGGGATTGCTGATCGCCATATCTTCCCTCGTGGTACTGTGATTGCAGTACGGTTTAAAGATGACATCTTTACTCAATATGTTTGCCCATTTCTTGCTGTCATGGGTCCTCATACCATTTTTATGGATGATAACATGCGAGTTCACAGGGCTCACATTATTGGCCAGTACTTAAAATCAGAAATACCGTTTCATATGAAATGGCCATCAAGATCACCCGATTTAAATCCTATTGGGCATATATGGGACATGCTTGGAAGATGCTTAAGTTCTCTTCATGACCCTCCCCAGTTCCCAGAACCTTTATGAGCTAAGAACATGCCTGTTCCATGAATGGGCAGTGATACCCTAAACCGCCATAGATGATCTTATTCTTGGCATGAATCTGTCGGTCATGTGTTTCCAGCAGAGGTCATCACAATTGACAGACCTCCAATGAACTGTTTCTGACACCCAAAACCCTATGTTTTTGTTTATCTCTATTTAATTATTTATTGATAATTTTCTTTGCATTGTTTCTTGTTATACCCCATGATCTGTGAACGTTTCAATGAATTTGAATAAATACTTTTCTTTTTTATACACTTTTTTCACTTTGTTGCTTAATTTTTTGATATGAGTGTAGTTTTGTGTAGACTTCTAATCTCTAAATAACTAGTTTTTGATCTTGGGTTCTTGCCTTTCTTCTGACAGCTCCAGGAACCAGGATTTTTCCAAATTTGCGAACTTTGGGTGTTACTGCAGAGGAATTTTTCCTCTTACTGCAGTGACACAGTAGCCGAAGCACTTCTTTTTTAATTTTTAGTTTCTGAAAACTCCTTATTTATTCCTTTATTTACTTATTTATTAGAGGTAAAAATGGGTTGTTTTTCTTGTTCAAGGACTCCAAAATGACAATGTAAATGGGGATTGAGTAGATTTTTTTATATCACATGTGCATTTAGAAAGCATTTTGATATTTATAAATTTCGGGGTGGAGGGGGGGTTGAACTCCCTAAACTCCTATTAAATATGTCCCTAGTAAGTGCCATTGGTACAAAAAGAAACTTAACTTTGCAACCTGCTTGCTTACCTTTGCAATAATATATATGTAATTCAGATATTGAATTACATATTTACTAAACATATACCATGGAAATATTTATTGTTGAAGTTTCTTGAGTTGAAGTATTCACGAGTTTCATATTTTTCCCCCGATTATAGCCAAATTTCTAATATGATTTTTAGATTATTATTTTATGGCTTGAATTTCCACAATTTTTTTGCTAATTTTAAGAATTTCTTTTTAATTTTACAAATATCAAATATATTACATCCTTGGCCATTTTAATGATGAAGAAAGTTTGTTCGTTTTGAGCTGCATTCCTATATTCGAAGATGAGGACCCACTATAATAAGAATTTCATTCATATAAAGTAAATGTAAAAGAATTTCGTTTTAGCAATGGTTTGATAGATTTCTGGAATATGAAAAAAGTAATTTTCCTACTTAACTACATAAAGTCGGCATCCGTTGTCTGTCAGTACCTATGGTGTCGATGTTGAACAATCTTTTCCTAAATTTAAAAATGTATTGTAGGACAACACACACTGCATTAAATAAAATCTGTATATGTACATAATTTAATACATCTGTGTATGTATCAAAATGTCATCCACTTAAATGAAAATCTTAATCTCAAATAACGATGTTGATAATATTGTCAGAATTTGAATGGTTTATAAATATAGGTATCAATTTAAAAAAATTATAATATAATGCATATTGAGTTATATAACAGTTATTTATATTAGTACTGCTTCATAACTGGTAAGCTTTCATTAAAGAACCCAGATCATGCGACTCGCCTATACTCATAGGTTTCGAGCAATTAATTACACGGCTGGTGATAAACTTTCATTGTAAATCCTCGGCTGCGAAATTTTTGTGATTTACCCTGCAACTGTCCTAAAAGTTTTGCTTTTTTTTCCCACAATAAAATTACTGCCTTAATGATGGTCATTAGTTTTGAGCTGTTATTTGATTTTATTCTGCTTTTAATATATTTTCATGACACAAAAGAAGGGGTGGCTCTTGATAGACTTGTTATAGTCTTTCAAGATTTTTTTTTACATATTTTACTTCACAATGAAAACAGTAAGCTTATAGATGGTTAGCATCACTGCTTGACTATGTTTGAATACTAGCTACAGATAAAAGTAAAGGGTCAATAATTTTTTTTTGTACTGTTTTCAATGAACTGTTCTTCAATGTCTAGTGTTTTTCTAAAACTTGTTTCAATATCACATTTTAAATAATGGAATTGCCACCACTTCTTCATCATGCCATGAAAATTAAATCCTAGTGAATCACTAAAATGGCCTTAAAATACAAGTAAGTATCCTCGGTTTGATTTTGAAACATGCATACCTAGTGTTTGGAAGTAATGCACTATAAGAAGTGAGACTACAGTAGTCACTGAACAGTTATTACTGCTCACTGAACTGTTCTTTAATGTTTAGTGTCCTTCTAAAACTTGTTTACATATCACATTTTTATTAATGAAATTGCCACTACTTCATCATGCTATGAAAATTCAATCCTAGTGAATCACAGAAATAGCCTCCACATGCAAGTAAGTATCGTCGTTTTGATTTGGGGCATGCATATCTAGTGTTTGGAAGTAGTGCACTACAAGTAGTGAAATTACAGTAGTCACTACTTTTATTAGTATTTTATAGTGTAATTGCTACTTTTAAAAAGAAAGTAGTGTAGCAAATTGTGCGATACAAAAAATAACTAGTTTGTAGTGAAATTAGATGCTACTTTTTACATTATATTTTAATATGATAAATGTCACAAATTTGCAATTGTCGATTTGGGGTGCGAAATTAAATGGATACATTGTATGTTCTGTGCATAGGCAGTGAAGAGTAACTATGTCATCAATTTGTTTATTTTCCACTATCAATAATTTTATTAATATTAAATAGCAACACTAGGATATTATGATTCCTTAAAATGTTATTAAAAATAAAATGAAACTAAATTCCAAAAGCTCTCACACTCAAGTTTGATCACTGAAAGAGATTCTGTTCAAGTATTTTGTACTGTTTGTCGTTCTATGAAATGTTGCTATGCTATTCTGTTTTCTTAATACAAGCATTGTTCACATGCAAACCAGTATTTTCCAGCCATAAAACATTGGGGTGCAAAAGGAGATATTTTCTGGGGTCCATTAAACAGCATAGCACAGTAACATAACATAGAACAGCAAGCAGTAAGTAAATATTCTAGGTATGTGTAACTAACTAGAATATTCTTTCTTTGGCTGTGAGAAATGCTGATAATTGATAACTCATTAGTGTTTATTTGAGATAGGAAAAGTCTCAAGATTTTTAAATTTTGCAGATTGGTAGGACTGATTCTGTTTTAAAAGTAGCTTTGTAGTACTAACTATATTTTAAAAGTAGTTGTAGTTACTACATTAAAAAGAATAGTTGTAATTGAAGAACACTATATTTGTTATAATGTAGTTGTAGTTTACTATGAAAAAAATTTGATGTGGGCAGCACATGACTTTCCTTATACGATGCAATGAATTTACTTCTTTTACAGTGAAAACATGATGTATAAGATCCATGGCACAATGATTTTCACATTGAGTTGTACATTTGGTGCTTTTCTGAATGATAACATGTAAAACTATTTTGAAGTACCCAATTAACTTATATATCATGCAACTCTGACAATTATTAATATGGATAGCATCCGCAATAAGCAATACAGTGCATATATAAAATATATTAATAATTAATTTATCAATTTAGCATCATTTTTATACATTTTTTTTATAAACTTATTGGAAAAATGTGTAATATCTCCAGAACTCTTCATACTAGCCTTCTAAAGTTTGTGTCATTTGTTTTGTAATGAAAAATTATATAAGAAATTCTCATTTGTATGTAACATTATTTAAAGTTTTGATTTTTAATGATTTTTTTAAAATTTCATTCAAATATTTAGGGGATCTTCCGAACATTTGATTGCACCCAAAATTAATAGGGTTCCAGCATTCACTTATTGTAATCATCAGCATTATCACTCATTGTGCCTAGTGGCATATAAGGTCGTCAACTTGCGTCGCCACCCTGGTCGATCCTTGTGTCTCAGTCCTTGCTTCTGACCAGCTCGCTCATCCCACCAGATTTCTCTCTTGCTCTATTAGTCTCCTCCAAGTTAGCTTGGGTTGACCTCAAGATCTTTTTCCCTCAGGTGCCCAAGTAAGTGCTACAGCAGGGATGTTATGCTGTGGCATTCTTAAGACATGTCCAGTCTATTTCCATCTATGGTTTCTTATTTCCATCTCTATTGCTTTCTATCCATTACTTTTGTAGAGTTCGGTGTTAGGCCAAAACACTCCCAAAAATTTCCTCAGATATTTAGTCTGCCAGGCATTCCACTTGTTGCATTGGCCCATTGTTAATTTCCATGTTTCGGCTCCATACAGTAAAATGCTCTTCACTAAGGAATTAAAAAGGTTGTTTTGGGTTGCAAATTTGTTAAGGCCATCAGTTTTCTTTTGTAGATCACAACATCTAGAGGCCAAAAGAACAATGTTACCTGCAAAATCTAAATCTTAAAATGATGTAAATTTACATCTAATATCTCTTCTCTTGTCTTTGATGGTGTTTATCATGATCCAGTTAATAACTATATTAAATAATAAACCTGACAATCACATCCCTGTTTTCACCTGATTTAATTTAGACAGGCTCTGTCAGTTTACCATTTACTTCAACACAGCAGCTGCTGCACATATAGCTCCTTAATAATGTTAATAATTTTTGTTGGATTCCATAACTATCAAGTATCTTCCATAACATATCTCTATCAATGGTATCAAATGTTTTTCTAAAATGAAAGAAAAATATATAGAGAGGTACATTATGTTCAATGCTTTGCTCAATGATGTTTTTCAAAGTGAAAATATGTTGAGTGGTTCCAGCTTCACTTCGAAATCCTGCTTACTCCTCTCTCAAAACCTTGTAAGGGTTAACAATTTCTATTCTAGACTTCTTAATTTTCAAGTAGCGTCTTCCCCAGGGAAAGAAGAGCCTAAATTTAAATAACAGCCACACAGATTGCGGACTGTATGTGGAGCTGGCAACCAAATTATAAAAAGGCAAAGTGTGAAGCACAAGCAAGATGGTTTGAGAGGGGTTCGAGATGATACGAGTTGATACGTAGAACATGGTGTATGTGGTTGCAGACGATAATAGAAAAGATGGACCAAGTACCTTCTGATTTATTATATGTAATTTACATTCATCATCATCACTCATCATGCCTAGTGGCACATAAGGCCTTCAGCTTACGTTGCCACTCTGGTTGATCCTGTGCCGCAGTCCTTGTTTCTGACCAGCTCGTCCATCCCATCAAATTCCACTCTTGTTCTACCAGTCTCCTCCAAGTTAGCTTGGGTCGACCCCAATATCTTTTTCCTTCAGGCACCCAAGTAAGTGCCACAGCAGGGATGTTATGCTGCGGCATTCTTAAGACATGTCCAGTCCATTTCCATCTATGGCTTTTTATTTCCATCTTAATTGCTTCCTGTCCAGTACTTTTGTAAGTTCAGTGTTAGTAATAACATAAGGCCATACTCCCAAAATTTTCTTCAGACATTTAGTCTGCCAGGCATTCAACTTGTTGCATTGGTACCTTGTTAATTTCCATGTTTCGGCTCTATACAGTAAAACGCTCTTCACTAAGGAATTAAAAAGGTGGTTTTTGGTTTTTAAATTAAGGTTAGTAGCTCTCCATATTTATTTAGTTTTCTAAAACAATTCTGAGCTTTTGCAATTCTTATTTTGATTTCTTCATCTGTTCTACCCTCTTTGTTTACCAGTACACCAAGGTAAGTAAAGCTATTTATATCATCTCAAAAATTTACATTAATGGAGTTTATTTTACGATTTCTAAAGTTTAAGAATAAACTTGTTTTTATTAAAGATGCCTGCATGTTAATTCAGATATCTTTACAATTGTGCTCGAATAAAAAAGTGTGCAAGGAACTAGAAAAAAGTGTAAACCATAAGTAAGCTGATAGTTTTGTGGTTAATTTAGAAGTTTATATTTTGTTAAAAGATGATGAACTATATTAGAATTTTACATGCGAGTCTTCGTCACAATAGTGTCGTGCAAAAAAATTCTAAACTAGAACCCTGCAATGGATATAATTCTGCATATCACGTGGCACAAAAATTTGATGGAAAATCAAATATGCAAGAATTTTTCGATGAATTAGAACAACTTAGTGAGTTAATTGAAGCTGAAAAACTTTCTTTGGCTATATTAGCACTAACTGATAAAGCACTGGATTGGTATAATTTGATAGGGAAATGAGTATTAGGAAACCATCACAGCGAAAACCATATATATGAAAATTTAAAAAATGTATTACTTAAAAAAGCATTTCCTGCAATTAAGAACAAAGCAGCAGTAGAGAAGGAATTGTACGCAAATATGTAGAAATGGGTTAAAAGCCTAATGACTTTCTATTAAGAAAAATGGAATTGATAAAAATGCTATATACTGATGTAGAAGATTAGTTTATTTTGGATATTATAATCCCTCGATTGTTACCAGAAGTGCGTGATTTTGTTGAAGTTAGAAGCATAAACTTGGTGAATAAACTCTTTGGAAATGTCATTGAGTGCAAAAATTGGAATTCCAGTATCGTGAAGCATACAATGAAACAAATAATTGATAAAATACCAAGTTTGAAAACAAGCAAACGTATCAGTATTAAGAGAAGCTGAAATTACCTAATCAAGGTCAAGGGATGAAAAACGCATACAGAAATCAGAATCCAGGTTATAGATCATCTGACTAGCAGCAGTCGAAACCAAATTGAAATGAACAAGGGGGGGAGGGAGGGCACAATTTATCCCAAAATTATCAAAATGGAAAAACACAGAAAACTAAATTACAGTTAATTTAGAAGAAGCAAAGTAATTTCTAGATAAATTCATGAAGTAGAAGCACAAAATCTCTGAATATAGTTGAGTTAAAAATGTTAAGATTGAATTCAGTGGATCTACCGCAACTGATGGTAAGTTTAGAAGGCTAACCAGTTAGTAACCATACATGATTCTGGGGCAGATATATCATTTATAGCAGAAAGATTTGCAAATAAGTTCTTACGACATAAAAAGTTTAAAACAATAGGAAATATTAAAGTGATTGCAGCGCAAGGGGTAAATTGTCGGCTACTGGGAAAAGGGGATATTACAGTTGAAATTCAAGATTGTAGTAAAATATGAGTGTTTATGATAATGAGAGGGTTGCAATATGAGTGTATCTTAGGAAAAGATTTTCTGCAAGCAAATGGGGTAGTACTGAATTCTAAGGATAACAAAACAGAAATTAATGAATTTGACAATACGGAAACTACCAAAGAAGTTAAAGAATTTTAATTTCCGAATGAAAATCTATCAGAGAAAGAGATTGAACAGTTGAAAAATAACTTGGTCGCAGATGCATTAAGTAGAGTTCCACTACCTGAGGAAGATAATAATAGTAAAGAGAAAAAAAATGTTCCATGTTAACATCTATGGTAATCCACTCTAGAGAGAAATTTATTGCTGAGCAAAAATTGGATTCAGAATTTCGACCAATATATAGTTATTTGGAAGATCCAAATAATATTGAAGAGTTAGAAGGTGAACTCATTGAACAACGATCAAGAGATTATGAACTGATCGACAAAATCCTGTTCTATAAGATAAAGCTAAATGAAAATGTGATGTTGAGACCGGTGGTACCAAAGTAACTCAGATTAGCAGTACTTAACGAATTGCACAATTTACCTAGAGCGGGTCAAGTGGAATACGAAAACCTTCAAGAGAATTAATCGCATATGTTTTTGGTCAGAAATGGAAAAAACTATCGATGAATATTGTAAAACATGTGATACGTGTCAATTCTATAATTATATAAATTATAAGCCAGCTGGGTTATTGAAACCTATTGAAGTAAAATTACCTATGGGAAAAGATCGGAACTGATTTGTTGGAACCTTATCCATTAAGAGTAAGTACAACAGATATAGATATATAGTAATTATTACTGACTATTTCTCAAAATGGACAGAATTGATACCTTTAAAGAAAGCTTTAGCACAGACTGTATCACTCCGGCCGTCCAAATGGCTGCTCATGTCCTCAGGACGAGCCGGACGGTCTGGGTCTTCAACAGACTGTATCAGATGCAGTATGGATTTATCTTAATACTTGGGACACCAGTTTGAAATAAAACGGCAGGTTAAAAATAAAACATCAAAAAATTGTACCATTTCATCCACAAGCAAATCAAGCAGAACGAATGAACGGAAATATAGTGAAAATGATTGCTTCTTATGTGAAAGATTGTCACAGAGACTGGGGTTTGTATTTAGATCACTTTGGATATACCTTAAGAACAGCTATATATGATTCAACAGGAAAAAGTCCTGCAGAGATATTTAAGGGTAGAAAAATGATCGCACCATTTGAAAGATTATTATATGTGGATGATCTGATCAAGCAACAAATTATTTCACACAGAATGTTACAAAGTTGCTTGCAGAAGCGCAAACAAACATTCAAAAAGCTCAACTAATGCAAGACAAGTATTTTAATCAAAGGCAGAGAGAATTTAAACTGGTGGTAGGTCAAAAGGTGTTGAAACAGAAGCACACATTGTCAAATGCAGTAGAAGCAGTGGTTGCAAAGTTTAGCCCAAAGTTCGAGGGACCCTATGTCATAAGTGAAATTAGAGAAAATAATATCATGATCGAGAAGAATGGAATTAAAAGTACGGCCAATATTGATCAAGTGAAGCCATATTATGACAGAAAAGAATCAGAAATAATCAAAGAATTGTTAAATAACCAAGATAATGAAGCAGAACAGAAAAATCATGCTAAAAATGTCACTCAGAACAATTCCCAAACTGTATATAACTATGATGATCAATCGGATGAACAAATTGACAATCAACAGCACTCAACTTCACAGAAACATCAATACAGCATATCTGAGTAAGGAGAAGGAAAAAGTGGCATATTCAAAAGTTACCAACTTCAGTCAAAATACAGTCTACATAAAAGACCTCTACATAATCCAGAATTACCACCACTATGAGAAGAAAAGCCGGAGTGACATGGTGGGTTAATCAGCGTAATCCTCAGAAATTTAACAACCATGCCAGGCAGCAAAACAGAATTTCTTATAATCAGAGAAAACAGAGATTCAAGAACATATCTGATAGCCAATGTAACCCTCCCTACATGCAACAGCTACCTCTGATAGAACGGTAAAACAAAGAAAACAAGCAGACTTGGAAACACCCCGCCTTCAACAAAGAGCAATTCCAAGTAAAAAGGACATCCCAGTACAACCACAACTTTCTGCGCAACAGATTTCCAACAAAGGAGCAGTTTTTATCAGAAAGGATGAGAACTAGAAAACAGTATTGGTAAAACATCCTTAAAGATAAGTGATTTTTTTATAATATTATTTATGTGCAAAGTAGAGCATATTAACAGAACGTCAATGACTTTCTATTTTATTTTGAGAAAGCACTGTCGGAACAGGTACACAAAAGGGGGGGGGGGGGGTGAAATGTTTTTCTGAACTGAAAGAACTCCACAATTTTAGTCCAATAACTTTGCTTACAAAGAAAAAAAAAATATGTATCAGAAAAATGAAATATTAAAAATGCATTAAATTGTATTAGCAGAATTAACAATTAACATATTTTATTGTAAATTCATAGTGCCACAACTCAAAATAAGATTTTTACTGTACTATTAAAATTGCAGAGGTCATGTGCGAACAGTGAAATGGTGAAAATTATGTTTAAATGGCGAATGCTTGACAAATGCTATTCTATATCTATATTATGCTGACAAATGGTATTCTGACAAATGTTATCTATTATTTTGATTGAAAAATGTATATGTTCTATTACACGGTATTTTAAATTTTGAATTGATTAATGTTGTCTATCACAAATTATGTATTTTGATTGAAAATTTGTATGTTCTATCACATGGTATTTTAAATTTTAAATTGTAGAATAAGTATAAAATGCATCAGTGTGTTACTATAGTGAGATTAGCTGTTACAAATTGTACAATGTAAAACCTGGTTGCCTAGCAGTTGATAAGCAACCCAGTTTTAGAGTTCATGGCAGGTCTATGGAGACCTTGGTGCACTATTTTTTTCAAGGAGGGGGGTTACTATAAGGTTAACAATTTCTATTCTCGACTTCTTAATTTTCAAGTAATGTCTTTCCCGGGGAAAGAAGAGCTGAAATTTAAATAACAGCTATGCAGATTGCAGACTGTAGGTTTAGCTGGCAACCACATTATAAAAAGGCAAAGTGCAAAGCACAAGCAAGATGGTTTGAGAGGGGGTTCGAGATGATATGAGTTGGTACATAGAATGTGGTGTGTGTGAATGCAGATGATAATAGAAAAGGTGGACCATGTATCTTCTGATTTATTACATGTAATTTATGTTAATGGAGTTTATTTTATGATTTCTAAAGTTGAAGAATAAATTTGAATAAAATTACTCATTCTTATAAAAAAGCAAATAAAGTTTGAAGAAGCCTATTCTTTCAGTATTAAGTTCTCCAAAATTTATAAAAATATTTAAAAAAATGGAATAATTTCACAAGTTATGCTGGGAGAAAATGCTTCAATAGCACTAAATACATGCTGAACACATCTTTCAAATTGTCTCTTCTTTTTCATGATACTCACTTATTCAAATACAAGCAGGTATTTTTAAAACAATTTTTAATATTATATAAAATAATTTATTTTTAAAAATGCTTAATTACAAGCATTTTTTTAATTTATTTTTGTTGTATAATACGTTTATATATTTAATAATTTACTTTATACATATAATAAACTAGTAATTTACTTTTTATTTTGTTAATTTTTAAGAAAATGGTAAAATGTTTCCTTTTGAATTATCAGTAGTTATTGAAAGGAAAGCAATATAATATTTAATGTGTTTTCAATTATAATCAGATTTTTAAATTTTTTTAAAATATCATTTTATAATCTACTTTTCATACCTATAATAACAGTAAATTATTTATGATTCTGAGAAGGTTTAACAATTTTAAATTATTTTTCATGCTATTCCTTTTGTGCAATGCTCTAAAATTGGAATTTTGAAGATAAAAAAGCATTATTATAGATGAAATAAATTTGTTTCTAAGTTATCAAAAGCAAGCATAAAGAAAGTAATAAATTGTAACTGCTAACTGCAGCATACATATATAAGAAATTTTCATGCATAGAATTTTTCATATATTTTTAGATTTAAACCCTTTTTTAGCTTTGTTATATAATATATATTTAGACTGTATATAAGAATAAATATTTTTGAAAGTCACTGAACATCTTATTCCAGCTGAAATGTAGAGAATAATTTCAAAATTTTTCAGAAAATCTACATCTCTATACACACACATCACATTAAAAATGGTACATTCATTTCTAGCAGGAATCAAAACATGTAAATCCATTGAAAATTCAAGTTCCAATTTTTGACTTTATTCCAAGAAATTCCCTAGACATTACCATGTATTGCAGTGAAAGTAAAAATGAACTACAATTACCCTTGACATGAAAACAAAACAAAATCAGCCTAATGACTTTCTTCTTTTTTCAAAATATAGCTTTATTAGCTGTAAATATGCATTTGCACTGGTATTATCCTAGTAATATGTGAGGCATTACATGTTTTATACATTGTTATTTTTTATAATATAATAACAAAATTCTTAAAATATTTTTATGTATGAAAAAATTTACAATGACTAGTATATCTTTAAACATTTCTTATAAAATATGTTAAAAAAATTAGATATCATACAAGCAAATGTAATATCATATAAACAATTATTTCATTAGACATCAAAGTGGGCGTGTTAGCAATTTGCATAAAGCATCATGCACAGGAAGTGATATTATACCAGCCAGTGCTATTCCAATTGAATCAGATACTGAGGCTATACCCATTGAAAATTCCCTATTCTCTTCAGCAACCTGAAAAAAAGAGAGTTTAGTAAATAAATGTGTTAAGATATTTTATTTTTAAATTGAAATGAATTAGAAATAAACTATACATCAAAATTGAAGAGATGCTAAGAAAAATACAGATTTATTTGATAAACATGGTCAATATAATTTTAATATTACACACTACTTTAAATGTGTATTTAGGGTATTTAACTTCCTGGATAATCTTGAAAACCTAGAGAATTCTGATTACCATGGAGAATCCCAGTGGTAAACCCAGTGAAATTACTCTCACTCTAGAAGTTTGTCACCTAGTAACAAAAATGAGAAATGATTCTCAATGTATTTCATTTATTAGTTAATAAAGATTGTTTGGAAATTTTCCATAATTACACACAATTTTCCATGTATTTCATTATATTGTGAAAATATTTTCGATTTTTGCAATTTCTATCGACTAAGATTTTTATATGTAGATAATTTTTTTTTTGTAACATATTTTTAATGAATGAAGGAAATGCTGAAATTCAAAGAATTGAAAGATAATTAAGATCATAAATAACTGACTGACTGTAGAATTTTGAGCATTTAGTTTAGAATAAGACTTTTCTACTAAACATCATTCTAAAAAATGTTTTAATTTCCTTACATACACTCACAGACAATGAAAGTTGCGCACCAAGAAGAAAACATGGTACAACAGCGAAATGATGTAAATAGCTAGAGGGCGGGTTGGTATGCAAATGATCCCAGTCTGGTGTGATTGCTCATGACAGTACACTCGTGAGTGGTACTGCAACAATGATCCAGTAGCCTTATAAACCGGTGTGTAGTCATCAATTCGAGGAGCTTCGGCCGACGCAAGCATCAGTACGGAGTGAAAAGAATGGTGAGTAGATGCCAGAAATGTCGATATACACAACTGACAGACTTCGAGAGAGGCCTAATCATTGGGCTGAAAACTGCAAGGTGGTCAGCATGCTGGATACTCCGTCACATGGATCATTTGGACTATACCATCCGAAGGTGTTGGGAGCACTGGTCACAGGATGCCACCTAGACACGGAGGACCAGCTCTGGATGGAACAGGCATACCACGAGTAGAGGACCGAATGATCATGCAGCAGGCACGTATAGAGCCCACGGTGACCCAATCCACAATACAGGCACACGTGGTGGCTCCTGTGTGCCCACGAACCATATCTAGATGCCTGAAGGAAGCTAATCTGTGATCCAGCGTCCCTTACGTGTGCTGCCATTAACACGGGAACATCAGCAGCTCCCATTGCAGTGGTGCCAGGCCAGAGCAATGTGGAACGCCACAGATTGGTGATGTGTGGTGTTTTAGTTTTGGGGACCGATGTCCGGGTGTGGAGGTCCCTGCACAACACCACAATCCCAACCTTGTTATCGAGCACCACACCAGCCCCACTGCAGACATCATGGGCTGGGGAGCCATAGCCTACAACAGCCAATCCGCTCTAGTAGTTGTACCTTGAACATTGACAGGTCAGCAGTATGTGGATGAGATTCTACAGTCCCATATGCTCCCATTCGTTGTTAGGATTCTAGGTGTGCAATTCCAGCAGGATAATATCCAGCCGCACACGATTCGGATCACCCAGGCTTGCCTGAATTATATCCAGTCACTTCCATGGCCTGCCCGCTCCCCAGACCTGTCCCCTATCCAGCATGTGTGGGATCAGTTGAAACGCCAGCTTCCTCGTTACCGCAATCTTCGGGATTTGGAACATAACATCCAACAGGTGTGGACTTGTCTGCCGCAGGACAACAAGCATCTGTTTGACACTATACCACACTGTATTGCTGCTTGTATCGCAACACGAAGCAATGTGATGAGCTATTGAGGATGACCGGACTGTGTACCACAGGTCCCTCTGTACGTGTTCTGCTGCGCTGTTTTTGTGATCATGTATATCCTCAATCCATCAATAGAATGCCAGGTCCATCAGGTCATATCCTTCCATCAATAAACTTTCAAGTCCATCAGGTCATATCCTTCTATCAATAAAATTTCAGGTCTATCAGATCATATCCTTCCATCAATAAAATTTCAGGTCCATCAGGTCATATCCTTCCATCAATAAAATTTCAGGTCCATCAGGTCATATCCTTCCATCAATAAAATTTCAGGTCCATCTTATGCTTCCTTCTTGGTGCGCAACTTTCATTGTCCATGAGTGTAATTTTACATATGAGTGTGCTATTTAAATATTAGACCAGTGTTCTGTTTCATGCAAGTAATCTTTAAATAATGTTTACTTTTTTAAAAAAAATTACATGTCTACATGTGAATTACAAGCAATTTTGTACCCATTTATCACTTATATAGAATTTTGCAATTTTTGCACATAAAAATTATGAAAACACTCTGGAAATGTGTAGCATCCTTTTCTCTGAAAAATCCAGAGAATTTTGATTTAAATTTTTATTAGACTCCCTAGTATTACATACTGTATTATGTAGAGAAATATAATTTTAAATCTGTTAATTATAATTAATAGAATTTGCAATAAGAATAATATAAAATAGAATATATAGAGTACAATTTTAAATCGGTTAATTATAATTTATAGAATTTGCAATAAGAATAATATAGAAAAGCCTAACCAGTTGTTTCAGGGATGGTTTTTTGCATTCAGCTTTCAGTATATTATTCTCATTCTGCATAATTAAATACATGTTAGTTGAATAGTATATCACTGAATTAAAGATATCGCAAGGCATTTTTAATAATATGTTATGACAATTTTAGTAATATTTATTAAGAGGTATATTTCAATTAGTTTCCTTAAATTTATGCAAAATACTACTATTTTTTGTATTTATTGTTTCTATTTTATCATTGTCAATTTGTAATTTGTTTTTTTAATATTAAAATATTCTATTTTCTAAAAAATATGAGGGACTTTCACTAAATAAAGTAACAATGCCTATCACATGTGTGAAATTCATCATTGGATGAATATGTTCTGACAGTATGGACTACATAGATCTCTGTTTTCCCTTATTTAGAGGGTAACACACATCAGGCACATTCTTTAACAAACATATAAAAATTGTGGCATTGAGGAAACATGATCAAACATTGAGATCCATAATGTGATAATATTTTTGAGAATTCAGGACATAACACCAGCTGAAATTCATCACTAAATTGTGAAGCTGTATAGACCCAATGTCATGTCACATAAGCAGGATTGGTTTTGGTATAAAAAGTTTGTTAATAACGGGACACATATAAGCAATGAGCAGCGATGTGGCTGCCCAAGATCTCCTATCACTGATGATAATGTTATCTATATTGAAGGGATGATTCAGAAGAATATAGGCTTTAAACTTAGTGTTATTGCCAACCAAGTTCAACAAGTTATCATATCTTGGCTGTAAGACCTTGACACTGATTTCTACATGTTTGGAATCTATGCCTTGGTTTATCGATGAAACAAATACATGGCAAGTATGGAAACTACATGGAAAAGTAATGTGTGTCCTATAAGTTACTGGTTACATATTACATTCATATAAAAATATATACTTTCATATCACAGGCCTTGTTACCTTAGTTAATGACATATCTTCATAGATTATTAAATTAATGTTGCTTCAGCACAAGTTTATGTGGTTTTAGAATTTTTTTTGAGATTATCAATTAGTGTATTTTATATATATATATATATATATATATATATATATATATATATATACAGTAGACTCCCTCTAATCCACACAGCTTGAGACCAGAGGTTGTGCAAATTCTAGAATTTTGTAGATTATAGGTCATTGCTACATAAACTAATGGGTAAAAATGAGACATTGGTACACCTTGAGATATTTAATTAAAAACCACTCTACAATACATTTACAGCAAAATTAGCCAATTTTATAAATTTCAATGCTTGTTTTTTAAAATTTTCAAACATGGATTTAATTGCTGTTTAAGGATGGATTTTTTTATTTTTGTTTTCATATTTTTTCTTACAGTCTATGGACAGTCATTATGTTTTACTCTGTTCTGTGTTTCTGTATAAAGTCCCGGTATTACATCCCAGAGCTAAGCCCTGTTCAAAAGTAACTTTTTCGCTTTTATCATCAGAATAATCTGATAATCTATAAATTCTGAAAATTTGATTAAGTATAATATTTCTAAGCAATTGAATAGAGTTACAGGAATTAAATGGTAATATTTTATTAATATTAAAATGAAAATAGTCTGTTTTATCATATAAATTAGTAACTCTACTATTAGTTGGTTCAATAATTAGATTTAAATCCCCAAAATTAACACTATTACTAATAGAGGCTTCATTAGGAATTAATTCCAAATTATCTAGATAGAAATCTATATCTATGGCATAGTTGTCAGTAAATACTAAACAAATCAGATCATCAACAAATCTGTAAATTTTATAATCAGTTGAAGTAAAAGTATTTTTATCATGATAAAGGTATAAATTAGCTACCATACTGCTACTACAGCCACCTTGTGGAACCCCAGCAACTTGTAAGTATAATTTATTATTTTGAAAAATATAATTATTGAATAGTACAATGTGGAGAAATTTAGGAACATTTTTAATAAGATAAAAATGATTAGCAATAAAAGCATTATAAAGAGCTAAAATTACATCATAAAAACCAGTAATATTAATATTATTAATTATTAAAGTTAATTATATATTAAAAAGTGAAAAGTTTGAAAACTTATAAGCTTACCAAGAGATGTTGTTAATTTATTCTTTAATTCTTTACTGTTGTTTAGAATAAAGTATTTATTACTAAAATAATGCAAACTATCATTTAGTACATTTAAAATATTAAGTACTAATTTTCTAGCAGTAGTAGAATATGTATTATGATCACCAGTTACAGTTCTAAATTTAATAGGATTATGAAATTTAGGAAAAAGCACAATATATGGAAATTTCAAAAAATTATAACCAATATTTAAATCACTATACATATTGATAATTTTCTGTTTGATATTAATTATATATATCAGTACAGCCTTAAAAATCCGGACTTTGCCGATTCCGGATTTTTGATTTTTCTGGATTATAGAGTTTGAATAAAATTCAAACCTAATATTAACTAAATACACTATAAAGCACTATTTTTTATAAAAATAACAACAAAAGTTAAGTTAATCAATTAAAACATATTATTTAATACAAAAAATGGGGCAAAAGAAATTTCAAAGAAAAAATATACATATTAATAATCTATAAATATGTGGGTCCATAAGTCCTTCTGAGAGGCTGGTGGTAGGGGAAGGAGGGTACAGTCCCTGTGGATGCCTCCCTCACTGGGTTCCGGTCTAAATTGGGTGGCTCTTCCGGGCTGTCCAAATAGTTACCTTACACCTTTCTGGTAGGTAGGACGGTCTGGGTCTCAACAACAACATTAATAATCTAGAATGTATGAACGAAATGATAAAATTACATTTTATCATTTTATTTATATATTTAAATTAACGTTTGTTGTTTCATTAATTTTGGGTTATGGGAAAGCATTTTTTTTTTAATCCTGTAGACTGACATTATTTCTGCTCGGTTATAAATCTTCTTTGTTCAAGAACTCTAATTGCATGATCGATTATTTGCACAAGATTATCAATGGATATTTTTTCTTCTCCACATTTATCGTCACTACTTTGTTCTTTTTTTATTTAATATCATATCGCGAATTTTGCCATCACTTAATTTATTTACGATTGGCGCATCATCATCACAGTGCAGAACTTCCATTGAAGAATTTAATGTAGCACCGAGATTTAATAAAGCACAAGAATTAGCACTTTTGCCGATATATTTAAAGGTGTAAATGTGTTTAAATCATCTTCGCTATTAACAAAACAAAAAACAAAAAATAAGAGCTCAAAAATTTTATTTATTTTCTAGCATCTATATAATGTTATGTTTAAAAAGGCTGATAACTCTGAAAAAAGGAAAAACTTTATTAGTACATAATAGTCAATTATGTTGTTGTTGTTGAAACCCAGACCGTCCGACCTACCAGAAAGGTGTAAGGTAACTGTTTGGACGGTCGGGAAGTGCCACCCAATTTAGACCGGAACCCAGTGTGGGAGGCATCCACAGGGACCGTACCCTCCTTCCCCTACCACCAACCTCTCGGAAGGACTTTCGGACCCACATGTTTAACGTGATCGTACTCCGCATGAACACGGCGGCAGTATTGGCAATAGTCAATTATGTAAAAAATATCGCAGTAGATAAAATAAATATCTTTTCCAAAAAAGAAAAATCTCTCTCCTCTCAATGAGTTTTCTAAAATACAATGAGTCATTACTAAGCTGCCGCAGCACCGGGATGTGATGGGGCAGGAAATGCGAAGAAATGAATTTGCTTGGTTCATAATAGTAAACGCAGCTGACCCCTTTGAAAGGTCAGTGTGTTAATGACCTTGTTGCTCAGTTCTGTGCGATACGATATTATTTAGTTATTTATTTGCTATTTTTAGTATGTTTCTAGTATTTCTAAACAAAAGGCAAAATATACAGTCGATTTTAAGCTGACAGGAGGTTTGATGAGAACAAAAAACTCGTCAGACATTGAGAGGGGGAAGAAGACAAAGCAGAATACACTGAAGAATGGGATTAGTACTACGAAGTGAACAAAATAAGTTTCAATGAGCATTAATACGAATTCTTGGGACTTTTAGATATAATTGAACAATTTGTGATAAAATGTTATGATAATGTTTTAAAGTGTTTAATGTTAAAAATTATATTGTTTCAGAAAAATGTCTATTTCAATAATGCGGAAAAGAACTTTTGATAATAAAAAATCAGTATTTAAATAAAGGTGTATATTTTACTCAAAGTAATTCATCGGGAATCGTGACTTGCATAGGGGAAGGGGAGGGGTTAATGCTAATACCGTAATTCACAAGTCCCTATCTACGCCGTCCATATTTATATCCGGTCTTAAGTTTCATCTCATTTCGGGGTTCAGAAAGTTGACTGGAAAATACAGTATTTGTTTATAAAATATAATTCAATATAAATAATCTTACCCTGTTAAATGAAATTCACAACTTCATCAGTTCGACAGTAAAAAAAAAAAAAAAAAAAATTGAAAATTTGGAAAAAGTCCGGATTTTCAAGGTTGTACTGTATATATACATGGTGCCCAATGGCTATTTCCTAAACCGTTAGTCACAGAAATATACTTCCAATTGCAAAAATTTTTTAAATGCTAAAATCTATTATCTTATTATAAAATCTATTATTAATAGTTTAAATCAATAAATACATTTCTGAAAGAAATAAGAAATATAAATTTTTATACGGTTGCTCGGTCCTACCAATTATATTTAGGAGAATCATCCTCATACAATTTCATGCAAAATAAAAAAAAAATCTTCCTTTAACGACCAAAATTCAGCGAGTTATGCAGCATTAAACTTTATGACTTAAGTCACTTTTCTACGCATAAAAATGTCCCGTTTCAGGTAACCAACCAATCAGGGACTGTATTGATAATTTCTCCAGGCAATTAGCCAATCAAGGACCATATTGACCATTTCTCAACACAAAAAGTGCTTCAACCTTAAACAGCTATAAATAGGTCAATTTTGGTCGTAAAAGGATGATTTTTTTTTATTTTGCATAAAATTATATGAGGATGAATAATATAATTGGTAAGACAGGGAGACTGTATAAAAATTTATATTTCATATTTCTTTCAGAAAAGCATTTATTGATTTAAACTGTTTCTAAGATAATAGATTTTAAAATTTAAAACATTTTTGTAATTGGAAGTGTATCTGTGACAAACAGTTGAGGAAATAGCCATTGAGCACCGATAGCACTGGACACCCTGTATATATATAGATTGATAGGTCACTGGTATTTTATAATACAAGTAAAATAAATTTTTTTAAATATACATATATATATACATATACATACATACATATATACATATATATACACATACATATATATACATATACAGGGTGGCCACTCTTCGGACATATTGAAATTCCCTGACTTTTCCAGGTTTTCCAGGTGAATTGAAAAGAAATTCCAGACCAGTAATTTTAACATAAACGTGCTTACGTCCCTATTTAGTTACAAATTTGATTAAAGAATCTTACCAATTTAACTCCACTATCCAAAAAAAGTTATATTAAATCAGGAGAAAAAAATACACATTTTTTTGTTTTTACAAATAAATTTTGACATTTTTAATAAAAAATACATGTAAATGCAGTAAAATTGGACTACTGAAATATTTAAAATAATTTAATGATTTTCATTGAAGACAATAAAAAGA
Organism: Amaurobius ferox; assembly: GCA_951213105.1. Taxonomy (NCBI): domain Eukaryota; kingdom Metazoa; phylum Arthropoda; class Arachnida; order Araneae; family Amaurobiidae; genus Amaurobius; species Amaurobius ferox. The sequence goes on along the minus strand of OX578142.1, from coordinate 85,536,380 downwards.
AATAGTCCAAACTGAATGAAAGAATAGTCCTATTAAATATGGGCATTGCAAATTGCTCACAATGGCAGAGATCATTAAAGATATGCAATAACTACATTATAACAAGCCACAGCCATTGAATAATTGTCAAAAGAATGTCATTAAAATAGAAAAAAATATAGCAAAATGTATATAATATATATACAGAGATGCCAACCTCTGAAAAGGGTCATCAGTAGAAAAATCAGGCGTATTCAGTAAAACGGCATCGACCATCAGCAAGATTTTACGTATATTGACAATATATATTTTAAAACTTTAGAATAAGTTCAAAATGTAGTTTTGCTAACTTAACTGAGTTAATTACAACTGAATGGCACTATTTATGTGAAAATAATTAGGAAATTAACCAAAATATGAAAATGAGCTAGTTTAGTCAAGTTAATGTGCAACAATAGGGAGATGGAGATCCATGGAAAAGGATAATTTCGTACTCTCGGCAACGCCCGAGGGGGAAAAAACTGAATTTCACGATCGTACTATTTATATGAAAATAATTAAAAGATTAGACATTATAATTAACCAAAATATCAAAATATGTTAGTTTAGTCAAGTTAATGTGCAAAAATAGGGAGATGGAGATCGATGGAAAAGGATAACTGCGTACTCTCGGCAACGCCCGCGAAAAAAACTGAATTTCGCGATCGTACTATGCACAGACTACTATACAGACCTGTCACTCTCGATAGTTTCGTTTTCGCAGCGGCCATTAGAGATAGACCAAACATTGGGTTGGCGCGCTCTTGGCGATGGTCTGGTTTGTTCCGAGCGCTTGGCGATAGTCTGGTTTGGTTCCAAGACGATTTTCAATGTTATAACCCTATTTCGCTCGGCGAAAACTTTGAACAACAGACTAGCGTGGTTTGAGTAACGTGAAAAAGGATTATTTGTTAAGTGTTTAGATCATTTCATAGAAATGGATTGATAAAAGAAAACTGGTTGCGTTACAGGGTATGTAATTTATGTTTATTAAAATTGAAATAATTTTAGTTATCACCATTCTACATACGTGTTCATTATAAGTATACACGTGTTCATAAGTATACACGTGTTCATATAAGTATACACGTGTTCATATAAGTATATTAGTGCTGTGTTATTACTGCCGGATTAGACTAAATTTTAAGAGGTAGTGGTATAATTAGTTAAAAAATATTTTCCGTATTTTTATAAAATGTGAAATAATTGATATTTGGATAGTTTTTTCTTAGTTGAATGTGATATAGTATGTTGAAGGCCCAGACCACACGACCAACCCAGGGGGTTTATGGTATCAAGTTGTGTGGCCGGGAAAATGTGATATAGTATGTGTATATATTTATGTAAAATTTTTATTAAGTGCCTTATGGTGGAAAATTCCCCCCCCCCCTCGGGTAATTAATGATTGAGTTCCACAACTTCGATAGTGCATTTATGTAAATTTGATATTTACTATATGAATATTTTTATATTTAAAAAAAAAAAGTCTATTATCAGTATCCCAGAATAAATTAAGGATCAAGTAATTAACGATCAACACGCTAGTATACTTTTTAGACTGAAAATATTATATAATATTTCAGTCTTTTGAGTATGTTAGCTTGTAATTTTTTGTGCATTATGTTTTATAGTGAGACAATGCAATGAGTGTATTTTTTAATCTATTTTATGATTATTTGAATTAAATATATAACTATGTTTATTTAAATATTCTTAAACTAATGAATATATTTATGTTGCAGATTAATGTATTTTTAAATCCTGATCCTTTCTATAGTTTCAAAAATTATAAAAGTACAGTCCTCAACATTTTGTTCCCCTCCCGTTTAAAAAAAATCGCCAAGCGAGCGATAGCGCGCCAAATCTGGCAGACGCATCGTAGTTCAGTTGGTCCAACTCACGAGCTCTAGTGTCTATGCGACATCCCATGTTAAAAATGTTGCCATAGGGTCCTATGGGAGTGAACCTTCTGAATATAGTATTCTGTGGTACTATGTATGTGAAAATAATTAAAAAATTAACCTTTATAATCAACCAAAATATGAAAATAATGTTGTTTAGTCAAGTTAATGTGCTACAATAGGGAGATGGAGATCGATGGAAAAGGATATTTGCGTACTCTCGGCAACGCCCGTGAAAAAAAAAAAAACTGAATTTCACGATCGGAATACTTATGGGAAAATAATTAAAAAATTAGCCTTTATAATCAACAAAAATATGAAAATAAGGTAGTTTAGTTAAGCTAATGTGCAATAATAAGGGGATGGAGATGGATGGAAAAAGACAATTGTGCACTCTCAGCAAAGCCCGAAAAGAAGGACTGAATTGCGCAATTTTATAATTTAAGCGAAATATACTTTTTTTAGCAAAATATTTCTTTATTTTTACGCGCACTATAAAAATAAATGAGGTCTATTGTTCTAATACCAAATCATTAGAAGAAGAAAATGGATGCAAACTGATCATTTTGGACTCTCAGCAAAGCAGGGAATATGAACTGAATGGCAGGATGAATGGATTTCACGTGATTTCCCGTAGTTTTGGGAGTAATGTGTCGTAAAACGGTAAGATGAAGTAAAAATCCGTACAAACTACGGAAAATCCGTAAAAGTTGGCATCTCTGTACTTGGCGACATTTGTCCAAAATGGCGCACAAACTCCGCATTTTTGCTTTTATACGGAATCAAATGGATACATGGCAACCTTTATTTAGCGGTTACGAATACAGCGTAATACTTGGCGAAATTTTTCGAAAATGGCATACAAACTGGGCAGTTCTGTTTTTACATGGACTAGTGAAAAAAAAAAATCCAGAATTTTCACAAAATTCCCTGACTTTTCCCGGTTTTCCCTGACCATTCTAAAATTCCCTGACTTTTCCCGGTTCTCCCGGTTTCCAGGCTGAGTGGCCACCCTGATATATTCATATATATATATATATATATATATATATATATATATATATATATATACATATATACAGGGTGTCCCCAAAACATTGACCTTGGCTTTTATTTCTTAAATATTGATCTTAGACATATATAATAAATTACAAAGTTGTGTAAAAAAGGTACAGAATTTTATGAAATTAATAAAAATTTTCAGGGGATTAAATTTGAAGAAATACAAAATTAAAATTTTTATACGGCCCCGTACAAAAACATTTCCAATGAGTAAAATGTGCTCCATACACTAATAAGGTGATGTAGAAAATTTCAGCATTTTATCATAAAAAGTCCCAGAGATATGTTTAATCAAAGTGAGGGATTAATCACAAATTAAAATGTAAATGTTTATAGCAAGAGTGCAAATGATACAATGTAGAAATGCATCATAGACAAATAGTATCTGCCTCTTACCTTTAGATTTATTTACAATTTTTTAAAATATGCTTCCTGAAAATTTCCTCAACTTTTAGTCACAGAGTTATATCTGTTTAAAGTTAGAGCACTTTTTATGCTGAGAAATAGGGGTTGTACACAAAATAATTGGAGAAACAAATATTTCCTAGCAATTTCATTATTTTTTGCAGAAATTACATTACACTAAACAATATTAAAGTTATAATTATTTGTAACACATAAAAAAATATCAAAAATATTCGATAAAAAGCTTTGCTTCATTCTTGACAGTATGTTAGCAAATACAATCGAAACATAATACTTTGAATACAGAATTTCAATATTTATACGGTCCCTTAAAGGTTGCCTGAAATGGGACATTTTTGTGTGTGGAAAAGCGACTTAAGTCATAAAGTGTGTAATGCTTCATAACTTGGTGAAGTTTGGTCGTAAAAGGATGATTTTTTTTTTTTGCATGAAATTGTATGAGGATGATTTTCCTATATATAACTGGTAGGACTGGGGGGCCGTATAAAAATTTATATTTCGTATTTCTTTTAGAAATACATTTATTGATTTAAACAGTTTCTAAGATAATAGATTTTAAAATGTAAAACATTTCTATGACTAACGGTTAAGGAAATAGCCATTGGGCACCGATAGCACTGGACACCTTGTATATACACACACACACACACATATATATATATATACAGTATAACCTCAAAAATCCGGAAATCTCAAATCAGGAAACCTCCAAAATCCAGATGTTTTCCAAATTTTCAAGTTTTTTTTTTCAACTATCGGACTGACAAAGTCACGGATTTAAAACATCAGATTATAAAATATAATTCCATATAAATAATTATAAACAAATATGGTATTTTCTAGTCGACTTTCTTAATCCCGAAATGAGATGAAAGTTTAGACCGGATATAAATATGGACGGCTGTAGATCGGCTCGTGAATTACGTTGTTAGCGTTAACCCCTCCCCTCCCCCTTATGCAAGTCACGATTCCTGATGAATTATTTTGCATAAAATGTACATAGTTATTTAAATACTGATTTTTTACTATCAAAATTTCCTTTTCTTATTACTGAAAAACATATTCTTCTGAAACAATTTTTAATATTAACCCCTTACCTGTGGACTATATTTCAGAAAAATGTGTCAAAAATGGAAATTTTTTTTATGCTTCAGGTTTGTGCATTATAACATTTGAAAAGGTTAGAAAAATTTTATTTTGTAAAAATATAAATTTTTATGTGAAATAACTACTATATTTAATATTTTGACATACATGTGGAACATTAATGAATTATATTAATATTTTACTCAAAATTGTTTAATTATAGCAAAATAAATCAAATAATCTTTTGAATTTCACAAATCATTTCACAGAATCATTTTTCAGAATTTCACAAATCCTTTATAGTATGATGTATATATGAAAACATGGCACGGCACACAAGCCTACATCACACTCTGAACAATAAACTCTGTTTATATCCCACCTAATCCAGCTAGCTGATCCAGCCTACTTAAAAAAAAAAAATGTGGACAAGTATCGCCATCTATTGGAAAAACAGTGAATTATATTGTAAAGCATTTGATAAAGCAAAACGAACTCAATTCGGGATCAACGGAATAGAAACACTTATTTTTCTCTTGCCCGAAGTCAGTTCGGGCATTCCAAATTTGGCGCAGATGGGTTGCCCGAACTGGATTCGGGTGACACAGGCAAGGGGTTAAACACAAAATATTATTGTAACATTTTATCACAGATTGTTCAATCAAATCTAAAAATCCCGAGAATTCGTATTTATGATCATGGAAACTTATTTTGTTCACTTCGTAGTACGAATCCCATTCTTTAATGTATTCTGTTTTGTCTCTAGAACTCCCTTCCCCTCCTAATATCTGACGAGTTTTTCGTTCTAGTCGAATCTCCTGTCAGCTTGATATCAACTGTATATTTTGCTCTTTTTATTTGGAAAGCCATATTTACATACTATAAATAGCAAATAAATAACTAAATAATATCGTATCACACAGAACAGCGTAACAAGGTCATTAACACACTGATCTCTCAAAGGGGTCAGCTGCACTTACGATTACGAACCAAGCAAATTCCTTTCTTAACTTTCCATACCCCACCATATCCCGGTGTCACGGCAGCTTCGTAATGACTCATTGTATTTTAGAAAAATAATTGAGAGAGATTTTTCTTTTTTAGAAAAGATATTTATTTTATCTACTGCGATATTTTTTACATATTTGACTATTACTAATAAAGTTTCTCCCTTTTTTCAGAGTCATCAGCCTTTTTAAACATAACATTATATAGATGATGAATGAATGAATGATATGAAGGTGGGTGGCTCCAGAAGAGCCTAGCACATCGACCAGAGGTCTATTGTACTACCCCAAAAAGTGAAGGTCTCTAAGAGAAGAGACCAGTAGCCGATGCAAACATAAGCAGGCACTTGACAGGAATGTCGTTCAGCTCCCAGGGTTCAATCACATGACGACCAATGTGTTCGAATCTGTGAGCAGAGTAGGCCTCACATTCACACAGAATGTGAGCTGCAGTTTCTTCGCTGTAATTGCAGCCTCTGCAAAGCGAATCCTTGGAGACACCCATAATATTAAGATGTCTCTTGAGAGTGCAGTGCCCAGTAAGGAGCCCAACAGCTCTCCTGATGCCAGTTCTACTGAGTCTAAAGAGTTCCTTTTGACGTGCACTAGGGCAATTACAATTGAGAATTTTCGCTTGCCTTTGCCCTTTAGTGTCACGCCAGTTCTTGCATTGAAGCTTCCTGAAGATGTCAAAGACAATTCTTCTGATAAGATCATTGGGAATACCCAAGACTGGCTCAGGGCCCACAAAAGGAGTATTAGAGCCTTTCCTAGCAAGTTCATCTGCCAATTCATTGCCAGGAATGCCCGAATGACCAGGCACCCAGTACAGAATGACACTATTATTACTAGCAATTTTACAGAGAGCTTTATAGCATTCCCAGACAAGGGAAGACGTCACAGTGAATTTCCCCAGAGCCATAAGAGCAGCCTGACTGTCAGAACAAATGAAAATCTGGCTATTCTCGTACTTTCTGTCATAGCAAATTCTACAACACATAAGAATGGCAAATACTTCAGCCTGAAAGACAGTAGCAAAATTGCCAAGCGGATAAGATAGCTTAGTGCCATCATCAGGGCAGCAGACTCCCGCACCAGTACTAGTGCCAATCTTCGAGCCATCAGTATACCATACAAAACAGTTATGTTTATTGTAGGTTGGAATCCTCTTCCAATCATCCCGCGAGGGGACAAGAATTTCATAAGGCTTATCAAACGTAAATTTGACGTGTATGCCATCAGGTGGCATACAAAAATAAGGATGCCTAGCAACATTACTGTTAAGTTCACCCCAAGATAAATACCTTGAGTAATCTTTCCAGTGTTTCAGATATTTGAGTCTGTTCATGCAGATAAGTGCTTCTGCCTCAATACGCATATAGAGCGGATGCAAGCCAAGTAAGAGTTCAAGAGTTGCAGTAGGAGTGGTTTTCATGCATCCGGAGATTGCAATGCACACCATCCTTTGAAGCTTAACTAAATCAAGTTTAGCAGTTTCATTTCTAATTCTGGACCACCAAACAATGGATCCATAAGAAATGATAGGGCAGACTATCATCGAGTAAATCCAATGAATAGCTCTGGGATTAAGGCCCCAGGTTTTCCCAATAGCATTCCTACAAGACCAGAAGATTCTTCTGGCTTTAGTTGTGCAGTAGTCCAAGTGTCTCTTCCAATTAAGTTCCTTGTCAAAGTAAATTCCCAAGAATTTAACCTCCTTGGAGCAAATAAGCTTCTGCCCAAATAAGCAAATATTCCCAAGATTAAGTATGCGTTTCCTTGTAAACGCAACTAAAGCAGTCTTCTGCGGATTAACCGTAAGACCTGCATTTTTACACCATGTTTCAACCCTCCTAAGAGCAGTAGACATCATGTCAGAGACAGTGTTGCCAAATTTGCCCCTGGCAACGATGACAACATCATCAGCATATCCAATGCAAGAAACACCAGAGATATCAATGCTTTCCAGAAGAGAATCCACAACAAGACACCAGAGAATTGGTGAGAGCACACCCCCTTGTGGACAGCCCGAAAGTGCATGCACAGTCATACTTTCTCCAAGTAAAGATGCACAGATATACCTGTTAGATAGCAGGTTCTTAATCCAATAAGATATCGTGGTATCAACACCTCTTCTGTTGAGAGCAACAAGAATGGTGTCAATGGGTACTTTATCGAAGGCACCTTCAATGTCAAGAAAGGTAGCAAGAGCAATTTCCTTGGCATTGAGATTTCTCTCTAAAATAAAGGAGAGACTGTAAAGAGCAGTGTCCGTAGATTTGCCCGGTTGATAGGCATGTTGAGAACTAGACAAGGGCTTAGAGGCCAGAATCACTTCCCTTAAATACCTATCGATAAGTTTTTCAATAGTCTTAAGCAGAAAAGACGTAAGGCTGATAGGCCTAAAAGATTTGGCCTCATAGTAATTGTCCTTTCCAATTTTTGGAATGAAGATTACCCTAGTATGCCTCCACGCATTTGGTATATGACCAAGGGCAATACAAGCTCTGTAGATGTTGCAGAGAATAGGAGCAAGCATCTCTATTCCCTCCTGGAGAAGAATAGGAATGATGCCATCAGTTCCCGGAGTTTTATAGGGTTTATGGGAATTAATTGCCCATTTAACCCTATCAAGAGTAACAATGCTCCTAGCAATACCCCAGCTATTGTCGTCAGACAAGGTGGAGCAAGCAATACCACTGTCATTCTGAACAACAGGATGAGAAACCGGAAAGTGAACTCTGAAGAGCTCACTAAGGGTCTCCTCACCAGTGACAGTAAAGTCACCATTGGGCTTCTTAACAGTGTTAAGTTTACAATTTTTGTCTCTAGCCATCAACTTAACAAGTTTTGCAACGGCAGGAGTATCATTAATACCTTCGCAGTATGTTCTCCAAGAATTTTTCTTGGCATCCCTAACTGCTTTATTATAAGTGGTGAGGGCAGATTTATAAGTCTGCCAATCACCATTCTTCTTGGCTCTATTAAAGAGCTTCCTGCATTTCCCACGCAACCGGCTGAGCTCACTAGACCACCAAGGAACAGTCCTTGGGGAGTCAGCTATGGTGGTTCTGCAGTTGCTATAAAAGGTGTCGATGATGGCCTGTTGCACAAAGTCAACAGCCAGATCCACGCTTTCAATAGAGGAATACTCACCAATATGATTCGCCAAATTGGCCCTAAGGTCTTCTTTGTAGGAACCCCAATTTGTCTTCCTAGGGTTCCTACCTTTGTCCTCTAAAACAGTTACAGGACCTTTAACAGAAAAGGAAATTAATTGATGGTCAGACAAAGATATATCATCTGAAACCCTCCAATCAATTACGGACTCAAAAGCAGAACTATTACACAGGCTAATATCTAAAATCTCGCGACGTTTTAAGGTCACAAAGGTAGGAGTATTACCCTTATTAAGTAAATAGAGCTTATGAAGAAGGATCTGATCCAAAAGATCATCACCCCTACGGTTACAATTACTACTGCCCCAAACAGTATTATGGGCATTTGCATCGCAACCAATGATCATTTTTTTACCATTGCAGTACTCAGTAAGATTAATAATGACCTTAGAGAGAGTTTCCTTATCTTCATAAGGAAGATAGGCAGAAGCAAAGATGTAATCCATCATATGTTCGTCAGTTTTAAGTTTCACATTGATAGCAACATTGTCACCATCAAGGAATTTAATCAGATGAACAGCATTGAGCTTGTTGCTAACAGCAATACAGGCTCTGGGTCTGGTACAGGATGTGTCATAAAAGACACTAAATCCTTTGATCCCTAGACCCAAAATCTTTCCATTACAGGTCCAGGGTTCTTGGATAAGAGCAATATCAGCTCTACCATTGAAAAGCCTTTTGCTAAGAATAGCAGAGGCAGATCGACTGTGATGCAGATTAATTTGCACAACCTTAAGACAGCCCATAAACAAAAAGAAGAAAAGGGCACAGAAAGACTAGGAGAAAGAAATTCACCTAGTATCATGACAATGATCAGCATCCAGCATGATATCATTGTCAAAATCTTTCATGCGTTTTTCCAACTCATCATCCGAGATCGGAGGGTTAGCATGAAGTGTAACATCTGAACCAGAAGCAATTTCTAGTTCGTTAAGTCTAGGTATCATAGTCTCAAGACTACCAATACTTACCTGAGAGGAGGTCGCCCGTTCTGCTGGCTGTTCCTCCATCTCCATCTTCCCCTTAGGCTTTTCGTTTGGATCACGAAGAATCTTGAAGACTCCACGGTCCAAACCGGTGAATGCACCAAGGTCAGCTTTGCGAATCGCATCCGCAGCCTCCGAATCCACCTCGAAGATCCATCTTACAGAGTGGGGTTCCACAAAGTTTTGCAGAACACGCCACTCCTCAGACTTCAACTCCGGGTTGAAACGGTTCAGCCGTTTCAGCAAGACACTCGGCTCCTTTGTGTACACATCCCTGGTTTTAAATGCCACCTTGACAGGTTTGGGAAGGTCATTAGCACTCAAGACCATAAGTGCCTCTCCCAGAACCTGACTGTCGTTATGGAAGGTTCTCTTGACCCATTCCACAGTATTTGCATCATTGCAATGAAGAATCACAGCTCCAGCGTTTGAGCTGAAGAGATGAATCTTCGGAAGTTGCTCACCAGTTGGGATCTCATCTATTTTACCGAGAGTCACCAACTGGATGTTATCAACCTCTTCCTTGCTCAGCTTGCTAGAAGGGAAGGACTTTTTGACGATGGCCATCTTAATAACCTGGACCGCTTGAGCGTATGTTCCAGGTTGGATGTCCGTCCTCGATCTCTTCTTGTCGATAAGATCTCTTGGAGAAAGTGTGGCTCCTGTCGACCTAGGTCGTTTGGTGCCTCCAACTTTCTCTGTGGCAGTGCCGGCTTTAACAGGCTCCTGGTCCAACTGCCTAGGCGTGCGCCTCCTCCTGCGCCTCTGTGCTTTGGTGAGTATACCCTGCGTCACAGCCGTGGTTTCAGTGTGTCGGTCACCAAGGTTCGCGACTCCACTTCCTTCCACAGCCGGACTGCAGGTTTCCTCCTTTTTTCCATGATCCGACCCCAGAGGGGTTGTTTCAATGGTTGATTGGGAAACATCTGAAGATGTGCCCAATCCTTTCAACACTTCCTCATCTACATCGTCGCAACACGGAGAATCAGGAAAACTCGAAAGAGCCCAATCTGATTTCTCCATGCTGTAACCATAAGATAGGAAAAGGAACCACGGATTACTTCCAGTTCGATCGAGGCCCCCGCTAGGCCTCGTCTCCCCACACTTTTCTAACGTGAAAAGTGTAACCGCCGGAGTCATTCGCAAAGCTAGATGATAAGGAGCGGGTCATAACGTGCACCAGGGCCCAGGGATCAGCAAGGATCCAAGGGGGATTTCTCGATATGAAACGCTCCCCACCATCCAACCAACGCAACCAAGGGACTCGACCTCTGGAACCGTTTACTGCAAACGTTTCTTGAAAGCAATACTACAGATGCACGCCGCTTCGCCCTTTTCGCCACACAACCACCTGGTCCCGTTCCCGAGCCCAAACGGTATACCTTACAGCAGAGGCCGAAGAGTGGTACTAAGGCCCATAAGGCAGAAGTGAAGTTTACTAGGGGCTTGGCATTGATGCAATCTGCAGCTAGAAGAAAAAGTTTGCTCGGGTACCTCGGGATAGCAACACCCGTGTCCACAAAAGAAATGGATCCCTGAGGATTTTACAGAGTGGGACTGGTGTCTCACTTCCAACCCCCAACCTGGAGGACCAGGATGTCTTGTTTAGTCAGGAGCCTCACCTTTGACCTGTCCGGCATGGGAGACCCTACCAGTAGCAAAAAGCTACCGCCGGCATAGCTCTCAGGATCATTGGAACACACAAGCCCCACCACCACGACAAGGCATAGACATCAGTCAGTGGAGTTATATAGATGATAGAAAATAAATAAAACTTTTGAGTTCTTATTTTTTGTTTTTCATTTCTTTAATAGTGAAGATGGTTTAAACACATTTACACCTTTAAATATATTGGCAAAAATGCTAATCCTTCATTAAATCTTCTGACGCTTCATTAAATCTTGACAAAGCCGATATAACAGAAGTTCTGCACTGTGATGATGATGAGCCAATCATAAATAAATTGAGTGATGGCAAAATTCACAATATGATATTAAATAAAAAAAGAGCAAAGTAGCGATGATAAATGTGGAGAAGAAAAAATACCCATTGATAATCTTGTGCAAGCAATCGATCATGCAATTAAAGGTCTTGAACAAAGAAGCATTATAATCGACCAGAAATAATGTCCATCTACAGGATAAAAAAACTGCTTTCCCATTAACCAAAATTAATGAAACAACAAACGTTAATTCAAATATTTAAATGAAATGATAAAATGTAATTTTATTATTTCATTTCATTCACATATTCTAGATTATTAATGTGTATATTTTTTCTTAGAAATTTCTTTTGCCCCATTTATTGTATTAAATAATATGTTTTAATTGATTAACTTAACTTTTGACATTATATTTACCAGAAATAGTGCTTTATAGTGTATTTAGTTAAAATTAAGTTTGAATTTTATCCAAATTCTATAATCTGGAAAAATCGAAAATCCGGAATAGGCAAACTCCGGATTTTCGAGGTTGTACTGAACATATATATACACTGCTTACAACTGAAATTGCAACACCATAAAGGTTTAGGTGTATCTTTATGTAAATCAGGCAATGGAAACAGCAAGGAGAGATATACAAATGATCAGTTTTGTTACGCATAGTGACGTAACACCTTGCCGAACAGAATAAAAGCTTCAGGTCAAGGAGGAGCGATATCATAGATAAATTGTAGCGTTATTGGTTTCAGGTTGTAAAAATCATCACAGTATACCAAGAGTATGTCGACATACTGCATACATTCAGTTGTCGTCAACGGAATGGCAACAAATCATTGTTTTAAGTGAGGATGGATTGAGCCTTCGAAGGATCGCTGAACTATTGGGCCATGATGTGAACACAGTTCAAAGGTCTGTGTGAGAGACAACGAACTGACATTAAGATCAGGTAGTGAAGCTTCCAGGTGTATCACACCAAGTGAAGATCGTATGCTTCTGAGAAGCATTGCGTGGGACCCGTTTACCACAGCAACCATGTTATAACAACATATATCCCACACTACAGGTAATGCAGTTACGACACAACCATTCGCATGACGCAGGACTCCAAGGTAGAAAACGTTTTTGACACCTACTGTTTCAATATCCACTGGTTACGTCTCCTCCAGTGGTGTCAAATGAGATATAATTGGTCGACACAAATGTGAAACATTCTGTTCACCGATGAATCACAATTCTGTTTTGGCATGCCAGATGGCTGTACTCGCATATGATGGCACTTTCAACAACACCACCAGGAAGTTTATTCTATCAGTCACCACACAGCCCCACCTAAGTGGTACACCATGGTTTGGAGTGGTATAACATTTGGTGTATGAACACCTTTGGTCCACGTTTCTGGCAGTATCACAGCACAATGTCTCTGACATTGTGAAACCTGTGGTATAGCCATATAAGTCAACCAGGCCTGGATTGCTATTTCAGCAGGATAATACCAGGCCACATACTGCACAGGTAACTATGAATAGTTTACAAGGTTTTGATATCCTGCCTTGGCCAGCATGTTCTCCGGATTTGTCATCAATTGAGCATTTCTGGGACATCATGGGTCACCGATTAAGAGAACTCCCAATTCCAGCAAACTATGTTCAGTTACAAGCCCAATTGCATGCTGTGCATGCCCTCATCACACCATTGACTATCTCATTGACCTTGCCTTGTCGTATTCAATCCTGCATGTAGAGATGCAGATTCGCGGTGGCCAAGTCGCTATTGGCGACCAAGTTTGTAGTCATGGCAACCAAAATTATCACAGTAAGTCGCCAATGCTGGCAACTGAAATTCTTTCAGTCCTATGGTGCTAGTGGTTGGTAGATCGTACCGATTGCCTCGCGGACTGCAAATCGCAATCAATCGCCTCATTGTTGCGAATCACAGTTAATCGCTACGTTGTTGCAAATCACAGTCAATCGCGAATTGGTCAACTGAAGGTAATTTCTGGTGACCATAATTTCTCAGAAATTTCTTCAGTCCCACAGCATCGGCGGTCGGTAGATCGGGCAGATTGTCTAATGGATCGCTTCGTACATGCGGACGGCGATTGACATGAATCACAGTCAATCATGATTTGGTCATACTAAGGTACTACGTATACCTAATTAGCGAAATATTTTAGAGTAAACTATAAACGTGTCTCCCTGTATGTACGGGTCGCGAATTCAATCGAATTCATGTTTACAAGATTCTTCTACAGATTCACAATTATGTTCTATCTGAGTACTTCTGCATTTTTTGCTTTTTGCCAGAAGAATTATCTTCCTCCCATGGGCGAAAATCCTTTTCCCAGTTCACAGGATGTCTACAAGTTTCAAAAATCCAGTAAATGTCATGAAATCGGTCATATATGTTCCAAAAATGCCACGAAATTTGATCAGTTTTCCCTGCCTTACATCTGAAAATCTGTTTCTCTGTGATTACGAAATTGGCACTTGCATACGATGATTGCTACTATGTCTGAAGAGCGATAACCAATGATTATCTTTCTAATTTATATAATTTCATTTTGCATACAAAAAAAAAAAAACTTTATATTTTCCACTTTTATAATCTGTTTGCATTGCCTACAATTTTTGTAATTATTTCGTGTTTTATACAGAAAAACTATTTTTCAAACATATTATTAAAAAAATAAAGCACTATTTTACAGCAGAATCATGAAAAATGGTATTTGTATGTGATCCTCTGCATATTTTGTTTAATTATGAAATTAATTTTCCACTTATGCAATTTGTTTGCATTAACTAATTAATATTCACAAAAGTATTCACTTTGTAATGGGATTCACTCTTCTATGTCTGTGTATTTGAGCATTTCATGAATCAACATACTTAAGGTCACTGTCTATGATACATTATAGATTTTCTTTATGCTATTATTAATTTGCATCATGTATTATGAAATAATTTTGTTTTAAATTTAAAAAATTCAACTGAAATTTAAATAAATCAGTCTGTTAACAAAACTCATTTCATTGTAAGAAAATGTGTTTCCCTTTTGGTTTCTTTCACCGAAAGAAATGTCACTATTTCAACTGTTCTTAATTGTTCTGTCACTATTTCAACTGCTGCTGTTGAGGTGCCCTGCTAAAATAATCATTTCCCATATACCTTCATCTTCTAATTATTCTATCTTAGAGTATCTGACTGAATTATCATATTTTTGTTTTTATATTTTGTTTAGAAGAGATAACATTCTTTTTGTACATTCCAAGCTTCGTACATTTTGAGTTTAAAGGCAGAATTAATTAAATGAATTAAATTTTTGAATTATTTGCAGAATCAAATCAAATTTAAGCCAAGGGAAATTTCAGCTGAGAAACACTAATCTTTTAGCATCCTCGTTTATTTCCTGGAAAAAAAAAAAATCTTTAATATTTTTAGGATTATTGTATCAAAGAAATTTTTTATAAATCCTCTTATTCATCATTTCATAACTTAAGAATTTTGTTATATTTCATGTATTTATCACCCATGGCAATCCTATCGAATCTTTATTTGTAATTATAATTATTTTCATGTTGTCTGTAACTTTTTAAGTATTTTATTTTCATATTTTAAAAATGTAAATAGCCATTTTCTGGTTTTTGTCTTCAGCTTTCATTTTTCACTGTTGTTTTATGGCTAGAGAATGAAATGAAATAAATTGAATGAATTTAAATCAAATTTTGTAATTTGAATTTATTGCTTTCATTTGTGTTATTACCTTTTCTCTAAATAGGGTGTCTTTAGCCTACTGTCCACAAAACATAATATAAAAGTATATACCTATATAATTTTAAGTATTTTAAATCTATGAATATACATCAACAGCCAGGTGTATAACATATCAATATAAATTTGATTTTAGACACCTGTCATTGCTAAAAATTTTTTGGCCACTAACTTTTTTGGTTAGCCACTAAAAATTTTGTTCTTAGTGGCCACTATTAAAAAATCTGAAGCTGAATCTTTACTGCATAGCCGCTTGCGGTGGGCCTATTCCATATTGATCTAATGCCAATAAAGTTCCATGCTTTCATTTTCCAGGTATAATATTTTGATCATTTGCACATCTCCATGTTAAAATTATATTCTGTAAACTTCATAAGGATACATCAATTTCTTTATAGTGTTACGATTTCAGTTGTGAGCAGTTTATATATATATATATACATACATTGCTGGACAATTGCTAAGGACGGATGACACTATCACCCATAGCAACCACAAAATGAAAGGAAGTAAAATGTGGAAAATTGGAATAAGTGCGGGATACAGTATGAAGAGGTGTGTGTATGCAAATTTTTCATTTCCATGTCTGTTCATCATGTGATAGCACTGATAAGAGATTTAAAGGATTTGACATGTTTGGACAGTTGTTGTTCCAAGTGAGTTTTACAGGAAAGATTTAATTGATGAAACTGAAATTTTTGATATGTCTTCCCGAAATTACTTAGATGATTTTACGTGTGGCTGTATTATTGGAAAGATCGAAGAAGGGTTAAAAATAACAGATGTTGCCAAGGAGTTCAACATTACCCATAGCGTTGTTTCACGGCTGTGGCAAGCATTTAAAACAACTGGAATGTGTAACAAGCGTCACGGGAGAGGTCATGTTAGAAGTACGATGCCTGCAGGAGACAGGTACATTGTCCTATCAACAAAAAGAGACAGGGGCACCACAGCTCCAAGGGTAGCAAATCAGTTTCTTGCTACCACAGGACAGCGGGTTTCCCAAAAAACTGTAGCCAGACATTTGAGAGAAAGAGGACTATACGCCCGCAGATCTGTTGTGTGTTTCCAATTGTCCAGACTGCACTGTACCACCCATTTGCAATGGTGTCATGAGCATTGCAATTGGACCGAACAGGACTGGGCTTGCATACTATTCTCAGTTGAGAGTAGGTTCAGTCTGTCATCGGATTGTAGATGCCAACTGATGTGGAGTGAGTGGTACTGCTTATCGTCCAGAAAATATCCAGGAAGGGGACCAATATCCAACATGCAGTATCATGGTGTGGGCTGACATCATGATCAATGGCCGCATGCCCCTACATGTGGTTGCAACTGGGACTATGACCGGCCAACGATACATTGATGAAGTTCTATTGCAGGGTGGCCACTCTTCGGACATATTGAAATTCCCTGACTTTTCCAAGTTTTCCAGGTGAATTGAAAAGAAATTCCAGACCAGTAATTTTAACATAAAACACGTGCACGTCCCTATTTAGTTACAAATTTGATTAAAGAATCTTAACTATTTAACTCCACTATCCAAAAAAAGTTATATTAAACTATCCAAAAAAAGTTATATTAAATCAGGAAGAAAAAAATACACATTTTTTTTTGTTTTTACAAATAAATGTTTACATTTCTAATAAAAAATACATGTAAATGCAGTAAAATTGGACTACTGAAATCTTTAAAAGAATTTAATGGTTTTCATTAAAGACAATAAAAAGAAATAGTGTAAACTGATGTCCTTAAATATGGGCATTGCAAATTGCTCGCAATGACAGAGATCATTAAAAATATGCAATAACTACACTATAACAAGCCACAGCCAGACATGCCAACTTTCCAAACAGAAAAAGCAGGAGACTATTTTGTCGTAAATATTTTGTTTAATGCCACTTAATATTTGTTTAAAATTATATTATATATTTCTTATAAATAAAACATTAAAATACTGTACCATTTAAGTACATTATGCTTTAAACTTATCTGAAAAAAAAATTCATGAACTATCTTTTGAATTAAAATAGTGTTAGTAACGAATTATATAAAAAAAATAACTTGATTACATTAATTCTTGATTTATTTATTAAATATTGATGACCCCCCTCACCCCCCACAAAAAATACTGCATTAAATATCAGGGGTAGTACTGGTAGAATATTCAGGACACCAATTTTACAAAATTTCAGAACAATAAATCATAAAACAAAAAATATATAAAGGTTTTATCGGGTGAAAATTACTTTATAAATGAAAACAAATATTTATGTTTGGTAAAACACAGGTTTTCACTAAAGAGAGTAACAAATATTGATCTTTAATAAAAAACAAAATATAGCAATGAATTATATTCCTGCCAAACTGGTTTCCTTTTTATTTGCCTAAAACATTGCTTTATACCACTTTTTTGAAAATATCCCTTCAAAGAGTTCATACCCATTTTTCAAAATAAAAAGATTTGTATTATGTAAATATAATTAAAAAAATTAAACCTTAATAATTAGCCATAATATGAAAATAAGCTAGTTTAGTCAATCTAATATGTAACATTTAAATGATGGAGATGGATGGAGAAAGATACTTACGTACTCTCCGCAATTCACGCAAAGTAACTGAATTGTGCAATTGCACTGTTTATGCGAAAATCATTAAGAAATTAACCGTAATAATTAACCAGAATATGAAAATAAGCTATTTTAGTCAATCTAATATGCAGCATTTACATGATGGAGATGGATGGAAAAAGATACTAACGTATTCTCGGCAATTCATGTGAAGTAACTAAATTGCGCAATCGCACTGTTTATACGAAAATAATTAAGAAATTAACCATAATAATTAATCAGAATATGAAAATAAGCTAGTTTAGTCAATCAAAAATGCAATATTTAGAAGATTGAGATGGATGGGAAAAGATACTATTATACTCTCAGCAATTCATGAGAACAAACTGAACTGTGTAATTGCACTGTTTATGCGAAATTAATAAAGAAAATAACATTTTAGTGATTTATGCTGAATTAGACAACCTTTGAAAAAGTATATTTATTACTTTCATAAAATAAGCGATCGCGATCTTAATTTACATTACACGTGGCCGTAAATCTTCGTTAATTTGATTGGCATTACCATGCATTTTATTATGTATTTGCTACGATACAGGGAATGGTAGAAATCAGTGCTAAAAAAGTGGAAAATCGGTGTTTTCGAGGAATTATACCATGTTTGGGTAATTGATAAATTTCAAACAAAAAAAGCCGGAGAATTTTGTTAATAATCCGGAGGCAGGAGAATTAATGAAAAATCCTGAGTCTCCGGCTAAAATCTGAAGAGTTGGCACGTCTGCACAAGCACAGCCATTGGGTAATTCAATTCAACAATGTCAAAAGAATGTCATTAAAATAGAAAAAATATAGTAAAATGTATGTAATATACAGAGATGCCAATCTCTGAAAGGGGTCATCATTAGAAAAATCAGGAGTTTTCAGTAAAACCGCATCGACCATCAGCAACATTTTACTTATATTGATAATATATATTTTAAAACCTTAGAATAAGTTCAAAATGTAGACTTGCTAACTTAACAGAGTAAATTACAACTGAATGGCACTATTTATGTGAAAATAATTAAGAAATTAACCTTTATAATTAACCAAAATATGAAAATAGGCTATTTTAGTCAAGTTAATATGCAACAATAAGGAGATGGAGATCGATGGAAAAGGATAATTTCGTACTCTCGGCAACTCCCGAGGGGGAAAAAACTGAATTTCACGATCGTACTATTTATATGAAAATAATTAAAAGATTAGACCTTATAATCAACCACAATATGAAAATAAGCTAGTTTAGTTAAGTTAATGTGCAAAAATAGGGAGATGGAGATCGATGGAAAAGGATAATTGCATACTCTCGGCAAAGCCCGTGAAAATAAAACTGAATTTCATGATCGTACTATTTATGTGAAAATAATTAAAAAATTAACCTTTATAATCAACCAAAATATAAAAATAATCTTGTTTAGTCAAGTTAATGTGCTATAATAAGGAGATGGAGATCGATGGAAAAGGATAATTGCATACTCTCGGCAACGCCCGTGGGGAAAAAAAACTGAATTTCACGATCGTACTATTCATGTGAAAATAATTAAAAAATTAGCCTTTATAATCAACCAAAATATGAAAATAAGCAAGTTTAGTCAAGTTAATGTGCAATAATAAGGGGATGGAGATGGATGGAAAAAGACAATTGTGTACTCTCAGCAAAGCCTGAAAACAAGGACTGAATTGCGCAATCTTATAATTCAAGCAAAATATAATTTGTTTAGTAAAATATTTCTTTACTTTTATGCCCACTATAAAAATAAATTAGGTCTTTTGTTCTGCTATGAAACCATTAGAAGAAGAAAATGGATGCAAACTGATAATTTTGGACTCTCAGCAAAGCAGGGAATATGAATTGAATGGTAGGATGCATGGATTTCACGGGATTTTCAGTAGTTTTGGGAGTAATGTCCGTAAAACCGTAAGATGAAGAAAAAATCCTTACAAACTACAGAAAATCCGTAAAAGTTGGCATCTCTGTACTTGGCGACATTTGTCCAAAATGACGCACAAACTCGCATTTTTGCTTTTATACGGAATCAAATGGACACATGGCAACCTTTATTTAGCGGTTACGAGTACAGCGTAATACTTGGCAAAATTTTTCGAAAATGGCATACAAACTGGGCAGTTTTGTTTTTATATGGACAATTAGTAAAAAAAAAAAAATCCTGAATTTTCATAAAATTCCCTGACTTTTCCCGGTTCTCCCGGTTTCCAGGTTGAGTGGCCACCCTGTATAGCCTCATGTTCGCCTTTTCCATGGTGCTGTCAGTGATAAATTTGTTTTCATGGACGACAACACACCATGTCATCGAACACTCGCTGTTTAGAATTGTCTAGTCAACGAGGGTATTCAATGCCTCGTATGGCCAGCATGTTCTCCAGATCTAAACCCCCATTGAAAATGTTTGGGATGCTTTGGGGAGGTGGCTTGCTGGTCGAAAATATCCTCCAACAAGAACACTGTCAAAAGCAGCATTATGATCATCTGCTATGATTTTTCCCCATTGTTTTTCCCCCCAGAACAGAGTCTAAAATATTTATATCTATGGTTGTATATTATTGTTTGTTTTTATTTTTATTATTCTGTAATGAAGTGAGTGGAAACAGTGGATTTGTTATTATAGAACTTGGAAAAGGATGGAATCTTGAAAAAATGCTGTAATTTGGTGAATTCTTAATAAAAACGCTGTTTCCGTTAGCTAATGATGTCAGTTATTTAAATATATGGAGTCAGATTAAAATAAACGGAGGACGACAGAATAATTTTCTGGGAGATTCTCACAACATTTGGCGACAAGTGGACGTGATAAGGTACGATATTTTGAATTTGAACAGTTTTGCTTTCAATAGCTATGAATAAAATTCAGAAGCAACGAAGTGTTGTACGTAGTTCTTTTACACGGTTGTACAATCAGATTATAGCAGATATCAATTCCGAGGAAACAGATAGAGTTTTGGAATTAAAAGCAAAGTTTGAAACTTTGAAATTGAAATATGAAGAGCTTCAGAATTTGGATCGCGAATCCATGGATCTCATGTTAGAAGCTGACGATACAACGGATGAAAGATTCGAACAAGAAAGTAAGTCAGCCGATGAGTATAATAACAATTTCTTTAAAGTAAAGGCTCTTTTCAATGAAAGATTTAAAGAAACTAATGAAATAAATTCAATAGTTAGTTATCGGGAAATGCATAACAGAAAGTTTAAACTCCCGAAAATTGAACTTGAGAAATATGACGGTAATATAAAAGGCTGGTTAACCTTTTGGTCAATGTTTAAAAAAATAGACAAAGATTTGGGAATTGATCCAGGAGATAAATTCCAGTATCTCATACAGTGTACAGTTCAAAATTCTTGCGCTAGAGAACTTGTACAAAGCTACCCAGCGACAGCTGAAAACTATCCAAAAGTGATAGAAAGTTTCAAAGCTAGATTTGGAAAAGACGATGTTTTAGTGAAACTCTACATAAGGGATCTACTAGCATTAGTGATAGAGAACACAAAGTCACAATCGACGCTTTCGCTTTCGTCATTGTATGATAAACTTGAATCGCAACTTAGAGCATTAGATTCATTGGGCATTGCTACAAAAAAGCATGATGCAATTCTTTTCCCGCTAGTGGAGTCGTGCATTCTCGAGGAGTTACTAAGAGTCTGGCAGAGACAATCGAAAGTTGGAGAAACTCCAAAGGATAGACTCGACGATTTGATGACCTTTATTAGAAATGAAGTGGAGAATGAGCAACGGATATCTATGACTATTGGTGGCTTTGAAGTCAAGAAATCAAAGCCGATGAAAATAAAGCGATCGATTCAAAATATTGAGGAAGAGTTCATGCCGACTGCAAATGGAAAAGAAGAAAGAAAAATTAAGCAGTTGTATTTTTTGCAATAAACTACATTTAAGTAAAGAATGTTTTCAAGCACAAAAACTGTCAGTTGAGGATAAACAAAACAAGATTAAAGATAAAAAGGCTTGCTTTTTTTTGTTTGAAGACAGGACACAGTTTTAAGGCTTGTAAAACAAATGTAAAATGTATAATCTGTGGCCGAAAACACTGGGTTGTAATGTGCCCAGAAATTCCAGCTAATCGAAAGAAAATAGATGCACATGACATAGAGAAAAAAGAAGAAAAGCAAAATACTTCCTTGTCAAACCATAGCTGTTCAGAAGAAGTACTCCTACAAACTTTACAAGTAAAACTGAAATCAATGAAAGGAAGTCGTACTGTACATGCATTAATTGATAGTGGTTCACAACGGTCATATATTCTGAAGAATACAGTGAATGAAAAGGGTTACGAACTAGTCGGATCCGAAGATTTGGTTCATGTTTTATTTGGAGGTAAAACACTTCAATAAGAGTCTCATCAGTGTTATAACATAAGTTTGAGCAGCTCAAGTAACAAGTTCAACTGTGACATTCAAGTATTAGACCAAACTGTCATATGTGGGAAATTGTCGCGACTCAAGAAAGGACCATGGGAAAAAGAATTGAAAGAAAAGAAAATTTGGATAGCAGACTATAGTGAAGGTTATCCAGATATTGAATTGTTGATAGGAGCAGATTTTTGTGGGCAACTATTTACTGGAAAAAAGCACAAATTGAAGTGCGGACTAATAGCTGTTGGAACAAAACTTGGCTGGATTATTATGGGAAAAGTTCCAGGTGAAAAGAGTCATGGGTTATCAGCTTTCACTGTTACCTCCCTATTTTCCCAAACTTCCACCATAGCGAATCTTTGGGATCTCGATATTTTAGGTAACAGGGATCCAGTTGAGACAAAATCTAAAGAAGATATAGAAAGAGCTGCACTAGATCATTTCAGAAAAACAGTCTCTGTGAATGAAGAGGGACGTTATGAAATACATTTACCATGGCTTGAGGCTAACGAAGCTTTAAAGACACATATGGACACTGCCGAAAGAAGATGCATTTCTATGGCTGTGAAGCTTAAACAGGAAGGAAAACACAAAGAATATGATGCTGTCTTTAAAGAATGGGAAAAATCTGGAATAATAGAAGTGGTACTTCAAGAAGAACTTGGAAACCCTTCTCATTACTTACCCCATAGAGGTGTATTTAAAGAGAATTCTACAATACGAGTCAGACCAGTATTTGATGCTTCTTGTCATGGAAAAGGTTCCCCCTCGCTGAATGACTGTCTTGAAAAGGGGCCTAATCTCTTAGAAGAAATACCACCAATATTAATGAGGTTTCGCAAAGATAAAATTGGAGTTGTAGCAGACATCAAAAGGGCATTCCTTCAAATATCCATTGCAAAGGAAGATCGTGATTTCCTCAGATTTTTGTGGTGGGAAGATTTCGAGAAAAGAAAACTGAAGATATTTAGGCATCGGAGACTGGTATTTGGTCTCACATGTAGTCCATTCCTGTTAGCTGCTGTACTAAATTATCATATAGAAGCAAACCTAAGTGAAATACAAGAAACAGCAGAAATGTTAAAAAAGTCCTTTTATGTGGATAATTGTGTGACCTCTGTGTCTAATGAAGAAAAGTTGCACATTTTCATCCAAGAATCAAGACATTTGTTGGATAAAGTCTGTTTTGATCTACGAGGGTGGGAGCATAATACCTTGTACGAAAATCGTTTTTCAGAAAAGCCAATTCATGTTTTGGGATTACTTTGGGATAAAGATGAAGATAGTCTCTTCTGTGATCTAAACTTAGTTTCTGAAATTAAGTCTATTATAACAAGAAGAAGCATACTATCAACTGTTCATAAAATATTTGATCCCCTTGGATTTTTGTGTCCTGTAACACTACTTCCGAAGATTATTGTACAACAAACTTGGAATCTCAAAACAGGTTGGGATACTGAACTGCCAGAGAAAATTCAAAAGGAATTTGAGGACTGGAATAGTGATTTACATATGCTTTCAAAAGTTAAAATTCCTAGAAGTCTTGATGTCTGTGATCCTAATGCAGAATTAAGTTTTCATATCTTTTGTGATGCCAGCAAGTCGGCGTATAGTACAGTTGTCTTTCTTCGAAAGGTGTATGAAGAAGAAATTACTATATCTCTGATACAAGCGAAGAGCAGAGTTGCTCCCTTGCACAAGATGACCATTCCTAGGCTCGAATTACTAGCATGTTGCATTGGAGCACATCTTGCCTCTACAATCGTAAAAGCCATGGATCTAAAAGATACCCCTTGCATCTACTAGACAGACTCTTCTACAGCTCTCTATTGGATACAAAATGAAGAACATTGGGGAGTTTTTGTTAACAATCGAGTGAATGAAATTAGAGCACTCTCTGATAAAATGTCTTGGAGACATGTTCCAGGAGAATTCAATCCTCCTGATCTTCCTTCCCGAGGCTGCTCTGTTAGAGTCTTCTTGAAATCTAAATGGTGGGAGGGACCTGTTTGGTTAAAACAGAAGGAAAATAACTGGCCTGCAACAGAAGTTCAAATAGATGAAGGAGAAGTTACTAAGGAAAAACGGAAGCATATTACTTTGTCTCTTATTTGTACTGAAATAGAAAAAAGGTGGTACTGTCAGCGATTTTCGAAGTATTCACAGATTTTGAGATTGATTGCTTGGATACTTCGCTTTTCCAACAATACTCTTCAACCGAATAATCGCATTAGAGGTGAGCTGACAGTGTGTGAATTGGAATATGCAGAAATGAAACTCCTGAAAATTATTCAACAGGAAGCTTTTAAGGAGGAGGATTTTCAACTTAAGTTAAAATCACTTTGCACTTTTACGGATAATGAGGGACTTATCAGACTGAAAACGAAAATAATAAGAAGAGATGATGATAAGAATTTCTTATGTCCCATTGTACTCCCTGCAACACATGAAATAGTTGATAGACTAATACTCGAACGACATTTGCAGTCTTCACATGCTGGAGTTCAATCTGTATTAGCTAATCTTAGGCAACAGTTTTGGATTTTAAGAGGACGAAAAACCGTACAGCGAGTGATTTCAAAATGTGTTAGTTGCAGAAGACACACAGCAAAAGGAATAGAATCTATCCCTTCTCCACTACCAGAAGATCGAATTAGAAACTCATTAGTATTTGAAGTGACTGGAGTGGATTTAGCTGGTCCTTTGTACTTAAAAGATAGGAAAAAAGCATGGATTCTATTGTTCACTTGCGCTGTATACCGTGCTGTACATCTTGAACTGATACAAAGCCTTTCTACTAATTGTTTTACGTTGAGTCTAAGAAGATTCATTGCCAGACGTGGACGACCAAATATAATGTATAGCGATAATGGGAGCAATTTTGTCGGAACAGAAAATCTTATGAAGTCTATCAACTGGGAACAAATTATCCGTGACACTTCCATTTTTAGAATCCAATGGAAATTTAGCCCTCCAACTGCAGCTTGGTGGAGCGGTTGGTGGGAGAGACTCGTACAAATGGTGAAAAAATTATTGAGAAGAGTTTTAGGGAAATATTTTCTTATGTACGAAGAAATATTGACCATTCTGTGCGATGTAGAGGCTGTTATCAATGGAAGACCTCTTACTTATGTATCCGAAGATCAAAAAGACTTGGTCCCCCTGTCCCCATCTATGTTCATTCAAGACATTCGTACAGTTGGAGTTCCAGATTTAGATCATCTAGATAAAGTTAATATCTCCAAGAGATGGAGACACCAGCAAAGACTTCGAGAGGACTTCAGAAGGAAATTTAGAGATGAATATGCCTCCTAGTCCAACAACCACTTAAGAAAAAACACTTACTTAGAAAAATTAAAGTGGGTGACATTGTTTTTATTAGTTGTGATAATAAGAAACGAATTGATTGGCCTTTGGGTCGCATTGTGGCTGTTTTTCCTGGTAGTGACAATTACATCCGAGTCGTTAAGGTGAAAACTGCAACTGGTGAATTCACCAGGCCAGTACAAAATGTATACCCCTTAGAGGTTTCTCACCAGGATCTGCTATGTAAGAATAGTAAATCTGCAGAAGTTCCTGAGGAAGTAACTGTTCCTAGTGACACTGTCATTGGTGAAACAGAAGCTACTGTTCCAACAGAAATTGTATGTGATGAAACAAGAACTGTTGATACCATTGTTTCTAATATTAAAGAGACTATTGTTCCTGACAAATGCATTCCTGTGACTATTAAAACTAAATGTGGGAAAACAGTAGCGAGACCTAAGTGTTATGATAACTAATATTTAACTTTAACGTTTTAATTTTAATATGGTTATTTCCTTAATAGTGGTATGTTTATGTTTTGATTTTCGTAGTCAAAAATCAAAAGGTGGGAGGATGTCAAAAGCAGCATTATGATCATCTGCTATGATTTTTCCCCATTGTTTTTCCCCCCAGAACAGAGTCTAAAATGTTTATATCTATGGTTGTATATTATCGTTTGTTTTTATTTTTATTATTCTGTAATGAAGTGAGTGGAAACAGTGGATTTGTTATTATAAAACTTGGAAAAGGATGAAATCTTGAAAAAATGCTGTAATTTGGTAAATTCTAAATAAAAACGCAGTTTCCGTTAGCTAATGATGTCAGTTATTTAAATATATGGAGTCAGATTAAAATAAACGGAGGATGACAGAATAATTTTCTGGGAGATTCTCACATCATCTCATCCTCATCCGTGCACTGACAGAGGAGTGGGATAACTTGCCTCAATAGTTGTTGGATAATGTTGTGCAAAGCATGACATGATGTGTGGAATGTTGCACCGCACTCCACAGTACACATATCCTATACTGACACCTTTCTCAAAGGTGCCTGCTGTCGTTCATATCCATTTTTCCATTCCTCTGTACACAGCATCAAATGAACACTTTTTTCCTTTCAGATGTTTCAAAACCTTCCGTATTTTCCAGAACAATAAATGATCTGTATTCTAATGTCTGAACAGTGTGGCAACAATATTTTATCCTACAGGGTCTCCACCCCCGCTTAATGTTGTGTTACATTGCAATTTGTGTTCTGTCCTTAGCAATTGTCCAGCAGTGTATATATATATATATATATATATATATATATATATATACATTTATATATATAAAAATTGAAATTTTTAGTCAAAAACTATACATAAACTATGGTGAGTACAAAAAAACCCATCTTTAGCATATCTGTTACAAATAAGTAACTATAGACAGAGACTAAGGATAAAAAAAGAAGGTAACTTATCACTATAATAGAAAGGGGGTGAGGGGAAGACAAGTATACAAAAATCATAATTAAAAAGGTATATATATATATATATATATATATATATAAAATAAAAAAGCAAATACAGAAAAAATGAGAAAAGGCAATAATAAATAGCTCAAGATTAAAGATCAATACATGGAGAACAATAAACTGAAACAACACAAAAAATGGCGGTTAGTTCGAAATTGCATTTTCGTCAGGACAGCCATACAATTCGAATTAAAACCGATAGAATAGCCAGTTTCTGACAATGGCAATAGTGTTTACCTATGGACACCATTGGAACTGTCTACTGGCTAGTGGAAGGACAAATAATAAAAACCAAGTGGATTATAAACCAGAAATATAAAAAACAGAAATATTAACTCACAGGCACAGCCACCACGTGGGAGTCTACATGTTCACAGGGGAATATTCGACAGAGCATTTTACATATCTTCGTCAAAGCGAGTGGACACCGGAATGAATACAATTGAATGAAAAATAATGTGTATGAAGGCTTTCAAAAATAGTAAGCAGTATAGGACTCAGGCTTAGTGGTAAGTAGGTGATAAGAACGGGTAAAATTCACAAAATTCACAAATTTATATTTATATATATATTTATATATGAATATATATATATATATATATATATATATATATATATATATATATATTAAATTTATTAATAATAATAAAGTGCAAAACACCAAAATATATATCTCCACAAACTCACCAAATACATTATACACAATACACTTGAAATATTTATAGTCTTTCATTGAAAAATAAATTGAATGAACAAATGAAAATAATGAATGAGCAAATTCAAATGAAAATATGTAGAAATAATTAGATGTGTTGTGGAACATTTTCAAGGGCAACTCCATTAACAAATATATGAATCTATTTTTTTACTATAGGACTATATGGTTTGACTCTTACAGTTTGTTGTCTGATAATGAAAAATACTTTTTGAATATCTTGCAGATATATACAATTGCATCAGAAAATGAGAAGCATAATAGTATATTTAATGAATAAAAATTTCAAATAATTGTGAATAAAGTTATAAAGCAGTGAATTTAAATTTCTTGATATGCTTTTCGATGGTTAAGAAAACAAAAGTTTAGAAACAGATACTAGAGGCACACTCAACACTATAATTTATACAAATATCTATATATTGTTCTCTGATGAAGTAATATTTGTAAGTATATGCATGTAAAATCCATTTTTCTAAAATTGATTTTTTCTCAAATTAAGAATTTATGCTAATACATCTGTTAGATTGTTTATAATAAAGAAAATTAAGTGGACATATATATATATGTACATATATTAAAAATAGTTACATTGAACTCATTCGAACATAAAAATTATAAGTTTTCTTTTTCTTATTTAGAAATATACTAATTAGTTATAAACATTTTATGTTTTAAAAGTCACATAAAACTTTGTGAGCTAATGCTATAAGATTATTTTTAAAAACAAATTCTTACTGGTGTACCTCTAACAAAATTTGTCTTACCTCAGATGAAATTCTGTAAAATGTATTTACATATGCACATCCTCCAAGAAGTCCTTCATAAAATATAATTAGAAGAACTATCCAAATACTTGGAAGAAAAGGGAACCGAACTTCAAGCAATAAAAATATGAGGTTTATGAACTGAAAAAGAAAACACATTACATGCTATAAAATATAAATATAAACAGCATTCTAACAGCAATAAAAATATTTTGAATAAAAGGTAACAGCGTACTATCTCATGCATTAATATTACAATGTTAAGGAATATTGATAGCATAAATAAATGATCAATAAGTTAGAAATATCAGCACCTAAAAAGGGCAAAATAATTAATTTTATAGTTCATATTGTAATGGTGTTTGCTTTATTACCTTGATAAAAATCCTTTTTACATTAAAAAATTTGAATGCTATAACAATAAAAATTTTATAAAAAAATCTCACAAAACTGTTGCAAAAAATATTATAGGTGCATGAAAATACTATGTTAAGTATATTTAACAAATATATAATAGGGTCAACAAAATGAGCTGTCAGGTTTGCCAAGCTTTAACATTAAAAATATCTGGAGATTTTTTTAGCTCATAAAAGTTTTATTGATTTATCAATATTTATCAAAATTGCTGTATCTCTAAATTGCTGTACTACTAATTGCTGTACTGTAAATTGCTGTACTGTACTAATTGCTGTACTGTAAATTGCTGTACTACTAATTCTAAACAACATTTTTTTTTAATTTCTGACATATCTATATCACATTTATGAACAGCACAAATTTAGAATGCTGAACTATTAACAACATTTTCTTACAAAAAAAAAATAAATAAATAAATAACCTCCAAATAGTGAAGACACTATATAACAAAGTTTCCTTTTTGATCTAAATATTTTTTATATAATATTATTCACATAAAAATTTTGAGCATTTCCAACTTTAGATCAATTTCTGAGTCATAGTAGTTATTCTGTTGATATTAATGTTAAAGGCTAAAAGTGTTCAAGTAAAAGCATTCAATCATACAATAAGAAAAAATTCATTCTTGAGAAGGTAATTAAAGGTTTGAAAAATAAAGGGGGGGGGGGAGGGAGGGAGGGAAGGGATCTAAATAAGATTAATAATCACTAAAATTTTACCAACTTTTTTTAATCATAACACTCATAACAAATTATTTTAAATAGTTGACTCAGATAGCAGTTTAACAAAATAATGATAAAACTATCCATTATTTCAAGAATTTTCTAATTAACAATGTTTTCAGATGAGATTTTGTTACTTTGTTAAAGGCTTGACCATACTTTGAAATGAAGAAATTTTGAGATTTTTTTAAATTTCATTACAAAATGCTTTGTACTGTACTTAATTTTTGGAAAACTTTTTATCAGTTACCTAAGCTATTTGATTGAATAAACATTTTGTGGATAATAGAAAATTAAAATAATGACCTATTTATCATTCGTGACACAAAACAAGAAAAGGTACAGCTTTAGTATACAGAATTTGCATTTCATGTGCCAAATGCAAGCGATGAATTGTGTGAAGTAGTGATTTCTGGCAACCCCTCCTAGCTTTTCGTTTGGAACTTCTCTCTCTCTCTCTCTAGCTAATTCTTTTTACCTTGAACTGTAGTGAAGAGTTTTTCAAAGTTTTGGATATCATTAAATCTGGTTGTATTATTTGTTGAATTTTGATTATGATTTTGATTTAAGCATGGCTAATCATTAAATTAATTAATTAAATTTTCATTTTTTGATTTAAGCATAGCTTCTGTTTCGGTTTTAGTTAACAGTGTTGTAGCTAAGTTTTAGAATGCTTTATCTGGTAAAAGAACTGACTGTTTTATATGTCAGAGAGATTCATAGGAAAGTCACAGGAAAAGCTTTAAGATGGAAATTTTCAATTTTATGGTGTTAGCATCTGTTATCTTTCGTTTTTGTATGGTATTTGTATTTTAATTGCTTTTTTGAATTATTTTCATTCAGTTTACATTTTTATGCTGTTCAATGAGCTACGGAATACTTGCTGCACAAACAGCTTTTGCTATGGGCAACCTCCGACAGCCAGTGGGACCAAATTTTGTTATGTTTTTTTAGCGGGCGAGAGAAGCGAGGTAAAGTGGTTGCAGGTCCATGTTTGAATTGATACGGATCAACTGTTCAACAATGTAAATTTTCTGTTTTTGCATTATTTTATCAATTTTTACAGTGTTGACATGTGCTATCTTCCGTTTTTGTATGATATTTACGTTTTTTTATGTATTTTTGAATTTTACTTATATATTTTTCAATTATTTACACACTAAGCCTAACATGGCATTCATAATCACTTTTCAAATACCATCCTTTTTGTCGACATTTTGGCAAATCAAAAAAATGGTGGATTGTGTCAACATTCCACATATTACAGCTATTCCCAAGAAAATAAAGAATTGACTTTATGAATTATTTAAAAACTAACATTTTGAAGATAAAATAAAATGCTAGATGAAAAAAAATGGGGGATGAATTTATATATTAAGAATTTGGGGGTTTCTTTTAAAGGCAATTTTCCATTCAATTTTAGAGTGTATGTAAATTTTTATTTCCATTGATTATTTTTTAAGGCTATTTACTAATTGTTTTTTGTGTAGTGACTGAACCAGTCAAACAGTACTTCAGAAAATTGTATACCCAATTAATTGAGCATTTAGTACACTGAAAAAAATTAAAGTTACAGATACTATGTAGTTAGTTGCAGGATGTAGATAATTTAAATGAATTTCTGCATATCTAAAAATTATAGGTAAACAAGTACTTTTTTTCTTAGCATTTTCAGTCTGGTTTGGAATCAAGTACCTTCGACTTTTCACCATAATACATGTGAACAAATTCTTATGATTATGGCTAATATTTTAATGACCTTAAACTTGATAAAAAATTAATATTAAAAAATAACAACAACAATAAATATCATAAAATTAAAAAAAATATATATATAAGATATTTTATGCCTGTTTAATATAAATTTTCTAATAATGAATGTAATAAAAAACCTTGTTAATTTCATTATTATCTCGTATATATTTTTTCCATGATAAAAGTAATTATCAAATGAAAATATATATATATATATAAATATACAGATATACAGGGTGTCCCAAAAACACACAGAAAATTATGAAATCAATTTTATGAAATCAATTAAATCAATTACAGAATTTTATGAAATCAATTAAAATTTTCAGGGGATTAAATTTTAAGAAATACAAAATTTAAATTTTTATACGGCCCTCGTACAAAAACATTTTCAATGAGTAAAATGTGCCCCATACACTAATAAGGTAATGTACAAAATTTCAGCATTTTATCATAAAATGTTCCAGAGATATGAAAAGACAAAATTGTTGACTTAAACCACTTTTCAATGCATCGACATGGGTTCTCAGAGGGGAAAAATCATGTCCGCAGATCGTGTTTCAGGGGTCATACACAAATTACGAAAGAAAACAATGCTTACATAAATAAATAATAATTTTGCTATTTACTGGTACAAAAGTATCTACACTGTGTAGAAATAATAACTTTACACAAAGATTACAAAACTTGTTCAAAATGTTTTCCATCTATGCCAAAGATCCATTAAAGATAAGAGGCAATATTAATTGCCTATGGTGCATTTCTGCGTTGCATCATTTGCACTTTTGCTGTAAACATTTACATTTTAATTTGTGATTAATCCCTTACCAACTTTGTTTAAACATACCTCTAGGACTTTTTATGATAAAATGCTGAAATTTTGTACATCACCTTATTAGTGTATGGGGAACATTTTACTCATTAGAAATGTTTTTGTATGGGGGCCGTATAAAAATTTAGATTTTGTATTTCTTCAAATTTAATCCCCTGAAAATTTTTGTCGGTTTCATAAAATTCTGTACCTTTTTTTACGCAACTTTGTAATTTATTATATATGTCTAAGATCAATATTTAAGGAATAAAAGCCGAGGTCAATGTTTTTGGGACACCCTGTATCATGGCCCTCACAAGGGGGTGGCTAGCACAGCTACACTCAGGGAGCCCGGGACAAACGAATGTGAAAGGGGGCCCGGCAGAGCCAGGTGCCTTTCAGGGTTTTTTTCTAATTGATTAATTGATAGCTGCTTGAAAAAAAAGGAGGCACTAGTTTTTGTGACTTTGAGAAATTTGGAAAATGACAACTGTAACATGAGCTTTAAAGTCTATCCAAGACATTTCCCAAAGACCTTGAGAGTAAACAATTTCAAGATTCTTTGCTTTACACCAAAACAACAGATATGAGGACAAGGCAACAGTCTCCACGAGATTAGTTAGCATGGAGTCCATTAAAAGAGACTCTTCACTGCCCCCCGTGTCGCCTTTTTCCTGACAAGGCTAGAAAAAATCTTACAAATGTAAGCCAATTAGCTAGAGAAGGATTTTTGCCAAAAACAAAATCTTGGAAGAGGTTATATGACATTCTGCCTTCACACGAGAGCAGCTACGAACACAGGAAGAATTATTTAGCTTGGAAGCCTTTTCAACTGTCTCTACAAGGAAATGGGATAGATAAGAATTTGTAATAGAAAATTCAGTGTGAGGCAACAAAGTGGAGGGCAATTCTTCAAAGGATTTTTGATATCACATTATTTTTGTCATCTAGAGGATTAGCTTTTCAGGGGGAAAATATAAAAATTGGAGATTGTCACAATGGTAATTTTTTAGGTTTTTAAAAATTGTTTGGAAAGTATGATGAAGTAACACGTGAGCATCTAGCCAAAGTTGAAAAACTACAGTTGGAAGGAAAATGTATGAAAGGTCGATCACATTATTTATCGTGGTTTTTTCAAAATGAGTTTATTTCTCTATGTGGTGAGAAAATTCTCAGAACTGTTCTGGATCAAAGACAAGAAGCAATTTTTTACGGACTTATCGTAGATGCAACACCGGACATTTCTCACGAAGAACAAAATGTTTTGATCCTTCGGTATGTTTTTTAGAACCTAGAGACCAGCGAATTTAAAGTATGTGAGCATTTTGTTAAATTCATGAACTTCACTGGTAAAACGGGAAAGAAAATTACAGAGGAAATACTTTCAACTCTAGAAGCACATAACATACCTCTTGAAGACTGTCGGTCTCAAAGTTATGACAATGGCGCGAATATGTATGGACCAATAAATGGTGTCAAGACCAGAATCTTGGAAAAAAATCAACGTACTCTCTTTTCTCCTTGCGGAGCACATTCATTAAATCGGGTCGGAGTGAACGCTGCAAAAATGAATGCGGATGTTTTTAACATTTTTGGGGAACATTGAGAATTTCTAAAAAAACATGTTCCGTTATCTCTTCAAAGTATGTCACAAAGAATGTGGAGTGAAAGAATCTAAGCTGTGCACCCCATCGTCAAGCATTATCCTGGTGTACTGAAAGTCTTAGATGTCATCCTCGAGGAAATTGCTACAGACTTGACTCCATCAGCACACAACACCATCAAAGGACTGAAGAAATACTTCAGATCCTTTAAGGGCCTGCTAACAACGTCAATTTGACATAAAATATTGTCAAGTATTGACCAAAAAAATATAATTATACAAAGGAAATATCACTCAACGTGGAAACTTCTCTTGTGAGATACTTGGTAAAGGAGATGCAGCACTTTCGCAACTCATGGGAAGAAATTCTTAAAGAGGCAAAACTGGTCGCTGAAGCAGTAGGAATATCATCTGACTTTCCCAAGAAGAGAAAACCATCAGGTAAGTCCTCGAGCACAAGTACTGATACTGAAACTGAAGCACTCGAACCAGATGGAGAATTCAAAATTATTGTGATTTTCCCTGTATTGGATTTTATAATGTTTAATTTAAAGTCACGATTTGAGGCTGCTGAGTCCATTTGCGAAACATTCTCTCCAGTCTTAAATTTTACAGACATGGACAATGATCAATTAATAGTGAAAGTGAAGTCCCTTGTGGATTAATTCAAAATTGACTTGTCAAAAGACCTTCTAGAAGAAATTTTGCATGTGAAAAGCATTCACGCTACTGTCTTTGAATCTGAGAAAAATCCATTAAGGCTTCTTAACTCTATTTATAACAAAAACATTCAGGGTATATTTTCTAAATTCTGTCTTACGATTCGACTTTTTTGTACTATACCAGTGACTGTTTCTTCAGCTGAGAGGTCATTTAGCATGCTGGCCAATTCACTGAAAAGCTGGCAGAGAAGCACAACAAGCCAAGAGAGATTAAACTACCTAGCTATTTTAGCCATTAAAAGTGACCTAGCTAAGAAGGTTGACTTTTCTGATGTTATAGATAAATTTGCTCAGAGAAAGCTAGGAAATGTACAATTATGAAGCAATCTCCTTTGTAATTTCTTATATTTTTTAATAATTTCCATTTTTCTATAAAACATTTTTCATGGGTTGCTGTTTATCAAACTGAATGAGAATTTTACTATGTATCATGTGTAGGAATATTATATTAGACATCTGAGAATATACAAGTTAAAGCATTTAAGTATACAACATAAAAAATAATCCATATTGGACATGCATGGGACCGTAAAAAAGTGTATGTTGTCAAGAGGTTCCGTTATATGGAGGTTAAGCACAATGCTTTTCCTATGAAAGGGATTCTTTTCGGATCTTAATATATAGTAACTATCCAGAAAATTTCGTTATTCGGATATATCCGTTAAAAGAGGTTTTATTGTATTATATTCGGGGCCAGGGGGCCCGTCCTAGGATGTGGGGGCCATGCCCTGTATATATATATATATATATATATATAATATATATATATATATATATATAATATATATATATATATATATATATATATATATATATATATATATAATATATATAATATATATATATATACATATATATATACACAAGGTAGGATCAAAAAGTTCGGAGACTGTGCTGATATCTCCAATCCTGATTGGAGGAGAGGGGAACTATTTAACCATGGCATAGAGGCACATGTGATGCGAGATGTGAAAAGGAAGAAGCAGGTCCGCAGTTTAGGGTTTTTCCAAACAATGCGTGTCAGTGAACTATAGTCATTCACGTTTGTCGAAAACGGGAATAGCATTTAAAGAACAACATGCGAATATCAGATTCTGCCAGCATTTAGGGAAATTGCCGACAGAGATATTGCACATGTTGCAGCAGGTGTATGGTGAGAGAGCAATGTGTCGTGCGAAGGTGTTTTCATGGAACTCCCAATTCACTGACGTCCATGAATTCGTAAAAGACAATTCGTGGACTGGGCAGCCATCAACATCAATTATGGAGGACAACATTCGAAAGTTGGCAGAAATTGTGCGAAGAAAGAAATCTGAAAAAATCGATAAAATTCGACAGTTCATTCATGAAGATCTACGTCAGATAATTCCAGATCTCTGTAATAAAGTTAAAATTGGATATATAACATGTCGGAGAATTCTCACTGAAGAATTTGGAATGCATCGCATCACAGCCAAATTTGTTCCCAGGCTGTTGACAATGGATAAAAAGTAAAACCGAATTGATATTTGTGTAGAGCTTCGGCAGCTCATTTTGGATGATGAAACCTTCATGTCCAGAATAATTACTGGCGATGAGAGTTGGATTTATGGATATGATCCCGAAACTAAGCAACAATCTTCACAATGGAAAAACCCAAGTTCACCAAGGCCAAAAAAATGCAGACAAGTGAGAAGCAATGTGAAGAGCATATTGATTGTGTTTTTGACATTAAGGGAATTGTGCATAAAGAATTCATGTCGGTGGGTCTCACTGTCAATTCACAGTTGTACTGTGATGTTCTGAGATGCTTTCGTGCAGATGTCAGAAGGAAATGGCCGGAATTGTGGCTAGCAAAACACTGGGTTCTTCATCACAATAAAGAATCCACCCACAGGTCATTCAACACACAACAGTTTTTGACCAAGAATTCGATGACCATCATCCCTCACCCACCTTACTTATCCCCCTGCAACTTCTTTTTATTCCCAAAAATGAAATTTAAGCTAAAAGGCTGACATTTTGATACCATTGAAGAAATTCAAACAGAATCGCAGGCGGTGCTTGATATGCTTACCGAAAGACTTCCAGAAAGCCTTCCAGCAATGGCAAAAGTGCTGGGACCAATGTATAGCTGCAGAAGGAAGCTATTTTGGAGGTGACAGTGAACATTAACTGATATCGTTAGTTTTCAAATTTTCACAGAGCCAATCCGGGAAATTTTGGATGGCACCTCGTATATACAATGAGAAAAAATTTCAAAATCTTATTAATATTCAGTGTATAAAATAAATATGATCGTATGTATTACTATTTACACATATTAATACTAGTCATTAAGTGTACTGAGTAATTATATAATTTATTAGCATTTTAAGGTTATTAATATGTGTATTATGATATTTTTTTTTATTAGATAATCTGTTTAATCTAAAAAGCTGATTAATTATTATATTATGAAATAATTGAATAGAATTACATGAGTTAAATGGTAATCATTTATTAATAAAGTTACAATTATCTTTTTTATCATATAAATCAGTAATTATCTTATAGGATGGATCAATACTAAGGTTTAAATAAAAAAAAAAACTAACATTATCACTTATTAATATATAAGCATATCATTAGGCAATAATTCCAGATTATCCAGATAGGAATCTAATTGAATATTATTAGAGTCTGAGGCAACTAAACAAATAGAATTATATATATATTATATATATATATAATGAAATACAAAAATTATAGTTTACTAAAATGCATTTATGACCTCCCCTCTCCTCCTAAAAATATTTAATATACAGTGCACTTGTCTCAGCAGAGAATTAGATTATATATATCTGTTTGGTCAGATAATGAAAGACACATTGAGCTACTAAAATTATATATTATCTTTCCTGTTATATTTTAAGTTGATCTCACATTTTCCTTCAGATTTCTGGAAGTTGTACAAATTAGTATTGCAATTTCTAATCTATATAAGACAGTCATACAGATTATAGGCTAGTATTTTATTTGATGAAACAATTGAAATGGCTGCCATAAATCATAGAAAGATAGCATTTGCAGAATTTTTATGACTTAAGCCATTCACTAAATCTACCCTGAAAATTTTAGTTACTTGAATACCATTATAAGGAACTCTTGTCTTGGTAGAGAATTTAATCACTGATCTCTGGCTAAACAGACTGCACTCTTTCCATTAATCTACTGAGAGAATTATGTTTCCTTCTATAATTAAAGTGGGCACCATATCTATTAAACTAAAAAATGTTTTAAAAAGTACTTTTATTTTCTGTTAAATGTACAAAAGGATTGCTCAAATTAACCAGAAAATGTGTAACTTGTTGAATTGATATGCTATAAAACTGAAATGTTTCATTTTATTAATAAAAAATGATACAACTTAATATAGAGTATCTATGCCAAATTCAAAGTCTTAAATTTATTTAAACTTTTTAATACAAAAGACATAACTGAAATTGAAAAAGAAATGCAATTGAACAGATAATTTTGAACATCTATATTTGTTTAAAATAAAAATTCCTACTTTTTATTTTATTGTACAATCCTAAAACATGCTAAATAATTATGCAAAAATTAGCAAAACTGTTTTAAAATTACAATATATATATATATATATATATATATATATAATAATAATTCTGAAATAAAAAAAATCATACAAAAAAATAATAATAATCGTCTTATCAAAGGTACTTAAAATTTGCTCAGTTTTGTATGAGACATATTTATACATTTGAAAAATATTTTAGCATTGCAAAAAGAAAAAGCTTCAAAATAATCAAAACCTTAGCACCCCGTTAACGATTAAAAATTATTAAAGAAAGTGAATACATCTTTAGTTGTATTTTCTTTATTAATTCATTATGAACACAGTTCAGCAGCCGATTGAGCTTTCATTTAAAATATCTTTTTTGCATAATCAAATGTTGACATTTAAAAAAATATTGTTTTACACTATAAGACTTGTGCAGTCAGGGTTAAAGGCAGAGTTAGTAAATTTATGACAAGCTTGCAACCAACTAGCCCAATACAGTGGCATTGTTAAGAGAGAGTTTGGGAGTTATAACCATCAGGAACATAATGAAGTTCAAAGAAATGATATTTGGAGAAATTGGAAGTAACATATTTGTAAATAAAAACACTTTGTGCAAAAGATAAGGAAAACTTGTGCA
The DNA here is from genome assembly GCA_951213105.1 of Amaurobius ferox. Classification (NCBI taxonomy): domain Eukaryota; kingdom Metazoa; phylum Arthropoda; class Arachnida; order Araneae; family Amaurobiidae; genus Amaurobius; species Amaurobius ferox. The sequence goes on along the minus strand of OX578142.1, from coordinate 85,497,493 downwards.
ACATATTTAAGCATAAATAAACTAATAATGTTTTGAGAATATGCTGGATTTTTTTCATCAGTGCAAGAGAACCAACAAACCTGAAGGCAAAAAAGGAAGTATATGTTAACTGTACATTCATCTATCAAATATATATATATATATATATATATGTTTGTGTGTGTTTACCTGGAGGATAGCAAGAATCCACAGCTTTTTAACTTGAAAAAAATTGACAGATGAACGTGAAATTAAAACACCCACTTGATAATCTACTTGATACCTAGATTACAAAATATTAAAATAAATACAATTATTTTTTAACACAGGCCATAAACAATCTGCATACTTACTAATAAATAAACACATTGATTAGAAAAAGAAGTTCACACAGTTTTAAAAAGTGATACAAAGTGCATCCACATATCTTTTAGAAGTTAAATGTAGTAATCCTAAATATATAAAATGAAAAGTATAACAAAAATAAAAATGCATCACAGAATAAGAAATAAATAAAATATATTATTATATTTTAGGATTTCTAAATATAAATTTGCTCAGAATAAATTCGGTGAAAAAATCCTGATATATTTCTTCTTTGTATTTCTTTGATAAAAATCAAATTAATATACACTATATATATATATATATATATAAAATTGAATAATAATATGGCAGAACCCATGAAGAAAAACTCAAACAACATAATTAAGCACAAATTAAAAAACAAATTTATACATTGATTTGTGCTTAATTATGTTGTTTGAGTTTTCCTTTATCCTTCGCACAAAGCATTTTTACTGAACCCATGAGCTAAATAGACATATTATAGATATTAAAAATGTATTAGAAGACTATGCAGTAACAATATAGTACATACACATAAGGGTAGGTAAAATGTGTGTCTGAAATACAAGTAACACTATAGTACATATACATAAGGGTAGATAAAATATGTGTCTGAAATACAAAAAATGTAGTTTACTACAATAATTACCAAAAGAAATAATTTTCATTGTCACGAGATTGAAGAATTAATATAATACATAAATGAATTTCCATGTGTTTATCTGGCCACACTTAAAAAATTGTAAATCACAGAAATGCAATGTTGTAAATTTTAAAAATAGAATTTGGAATAAGATGAAATGAATATATCTGTAACTAAACATGCTTGGGAAATGTTTAAGTTATCTCCATGACCATCCGTAAAACCTTTACGAGCTAAGAACATGTCTGCTATGAATGGGTACAGATACCCCAAACTACAATATTTGATCTTATTCTTGGCATGAATTGTCGGACATATGTTTCCAGGAGAGGTCATCACATTCTGTATTAACAGACCGCCAACAATGAACTGTTTTTGCCACCCAAAATCCTATGTTTTTGTTTATCTCCATTATTTAATTATTTATTGATAATTTTCTTTGCATTTCCCCATGCTAGTGTCTTTTGTTATACCCCATGGTCTGTGAAAGTTTTTATGAATTCAAATATTTTTCTTTTTATCCACTTTTTTCACTTTGTTGTTTAAATTTTGGACATTAGTGTAATATTATTCAAATTGATTGAGTTCTACTATGTCAATAAAACTTTCGCATACAGTCAGATTTGAGTTGATGTTAAGAGGAATCTTCCCTATCTGAAGCTAACTTGAGAATTCTATGTTAATCAATGGGGGAACGAAAATATCTAAATATAACATTGGATTTTGAGATTTTTTCCTGGAACTTTTTGAAAATTATAAAGCTAAAATATGTGTATATGTGTATAGCAAGCATATGTGTATATTCTTAAATTATTTTAAAATCAATTAGAAATATTTTTTTAAATTAACACGAAAGTGCAAAAAATTTTTTTTCCAAATCTGCACAATGATAAAAAGAGTTTGAATTAAATATGAAAAAAAAAATAAGAATGCCCATTGAAAAATTGAAAATTCTACTTTCTATGCAAAAAGAAAATATGAGCTATGTTGATTTCAAGTTTAATTCTATAACAGTTTACCATTGAATAGTGGCAAAATGAAAATATCCAATCTATGCATATGCCATCTCAAAATTTAACATTGATGGATTAATAACAGGTTATCCCAGAAATTTGGCTCTGCCTCCAATGGTACTTCTCTTGTTTTGTGTCACCTCACTCCCAAAGACCACAGGGAATGAGATTATTTTAATCAAAACTCATTGGAATAAATCCTGAGTTTTTTGTTTTGGAAATTGCTAAAACTCCTAGTGAAAAATCCAGCTATGTTACCGAAATGAAATATAGGTAATTTTTAACTCCCTTATAATGCATAATATATGTAAAGGGAAAGTATTACGATGGGTCAAAACTCAGATTTTTGAACTTTGATGGATCTGGACATTTTGAGAATTCTTGAATACTAATTAACCATTTTTCAATGATGTCTATGGGTATGATAACTCTCAAACAAGTTATGCAAATCAAAGAAATTTCTATGATTATTTCAATCAATGAATGTAACAAGCCTATTTATTTTTGCTGAGTTCAGACCAAGAGAAAGTCTTCAAAGTATCTAACATTTTTTTTTTTCAAAAGTAAAATAAAAAGTTATAACAACATAAGTATATATAAAAATGTTACGAAAATAGCTATTTAATGTGTAATTTTTATTTAAAAGTGAATGCCATCATTTACAGATGCTAACATAGAGTTCTCAAAATATTTCACATTTTTTTTATCTAAACAAGAAAAATGAATAAAGAACGAGAAATTTGTGAAGTAACCTTCATATGGTGGTAAATGATGTGTACACTTCATTTTTTACAGGAATAATTTAAGCATTTTAATTCCCTTTTATTACATACATATTTCATACAGTTATGAGAATTTTCGGGAAAGTAGAAAATGACATCTATAAAACCGGAAATGGAAACCCTTACTATCACCAAAATTTTATGCTGAATCCATATCCATTAAAGCTCCATCTATAGCCAATCTTGAGAAATAAATGTTTTAAGGCATTTTTTTTCACATGAAGTGGAAAAAGAACTGGAAACCCTTAGTAAATCCCTAACCCTTTACGGAATTTGATACTGAATCAATATCAGTCATCATCTAAGTTACATCTATAGCATATTCTGAGAAATAGATTTTTTAAGGAAAATATAAATTTTCAAGTGAAAGTGACAGCTCCAGAACCAGAAGTGAAAATCCTTAGTGAATTTCTTTAACCTCCAACAGAATGTAATGCTGAATCTATATCAGTCATTATCAAAGATCTATCTATAGCCAATTCTGAGAAATATATGTTTCAAGTCTAATTTTTTAAACAAAATCTGAAAAGAAACTGGAAGTGAAAATCCTTAGTGAACCACCATACCATTTCTAGAATATGATGTTGAATCCATATCATTTATTATCTGAGCCAGGGGTTTTCAAACCTTTCACAAATGCACACCACCCAAATCAAAATCCAGTAATTTCAGTGCCACTAACAAAAATATGTCTTGTACACAAATAGGAAGTCGAGACAATGTAATTTATTAATTATTGTCTAACTGTTTTATATTATTTCTATCTAATGATAATTCAAAAACATTTAATATATGGAGTAAACAGTTGTTTGAAATCCATATGTCAGTAAAAGCACATTATAAAGAAATCAAAGGTGCCTTCATGATAATTCCTTCATTATATGGTATTTTCTTAATAACATTTTAACGAAATTATGTTATACAGTTTTTTAGAAATTTTCACAAATCTGTTCTCAAAAGTTTGCTATCAACTTTACAAAATTTCATAAAAATATTTTACTTACATAGTAATATATAGTGCATATATAAGTAAAATATTCTAATAAATATTATATATAAGTAATATCAAATATTACAATATTTGAAGACAGCTGTATGGTAAGTCAGACTTTGTTGTCGACCAGAGTATTACAAAATTGCAGCTCATAGCAAGTATTCTGCATCATAGCCATTGCAATTTGCTGCTATAGCAGTTATCGACTATTCTGTGCTAAAGAACATGTGCTACATTAATCCCCAAATGTTAATATGTGTAATAGGGGCCAATTCTTATTATAATGGATTCAATAATTTGAATTTTGGATGGATTTACATTTTTTCATCAAAATGTTCTTGTATTTAACCTTTAGTGCCATACAGTGTAATTCTCAGTCAGAAATCAACAACATCCAATTATTATAACAACTATCAAAACTAATGTTTCCAATTTTGGCAGGGAGTAAGCACCTTTTAATGTCCATATAATAAAATATTTACTTCAATATAAATGTACTTGTAATTTGAATAATTATAATTTTTAAGTGACCTGGAATTACCCCAGGATTGGGGTAATTGCTGGTGACTTACAGGGTAATTATCAGTCAGCATCTTTTTTGATGTAAATAGATTAAATATTGATTTATTATTTATGGCAAAGGGTTAAAAGCAATTAGGCTAAATTAAGAAAGTTTTTTTTTCATCTTATAATTGGGGGAAAGTAGCATACAGACTATATTTTGGCTGTAAATACAAATTTATTTGATATGCAAAAGATTTACTCTTACACTCTACAAAACTAACTACCCAAAGAATTTTTTGCAATATTTATAGGCAATATTTATTGCTTAATCATCCATTGTGAATGAATCAACACCTTGCAAATCTACTGGGTCCATAAAAAAGATACTGAATGCTTATGTTTACTATTCTATCTGGTTTAGGCCAATGAAAATTTCCAGCTCCTCTTTCAAGAAATTTTACTAAAACTTTACTACCTTGTACTTTTGTAATTTTCTAAACATAAAATGGATCTTTATCATAATAGTATACAACATAATAACTGTGGGCTAAAACAGTAGGTTAAATTTATGAAAAGAAAACAGGAATGATTCACTCAATGTAAGCATTGTGACCATGTAAACAAAACAAAAAATTAGGATTATAATCAAGAAAGAAACTTTGCAATTATGGTTAAAAAAAGTTGTATGATGACAGTTTTTAGGTTACAAGGTTATAATAGATAAATATCAAGCATAAATACTGTAAAACAGCACAAACTAGGAATTACCCCAGTGACCAAGAATTGTCCCACACATATGGGCCACAGTTTGGTAACTCGTAAAGTGTTTCATTACAGTAGAAGAAAATTTTATACTCACTTTTAGTAGCATTGATAGTTCATAGTTGAAACAAAAATAAAATGTAGATAAATAATTAAAACTTTATGAGTGACGAAGATTTTTGCAAAATGTGTAAAAATTAAGGCCAATGTTGTTTTGCAGAAATTTAACTAGTAGGTTTGAAAAGACAATTTTTTGTAATATATTCTAACTTTATAAATAATAAAAACAAGCATTGCAAAGTAAAGGGTTCAAAATGTCATTATGATATTTTACAGTTTAATGAAACGTTATTTTAACACACACAAAAAAAAGGAATGTAATCCGAAAACTCAATGATCATGAATTATCCTAGGTGACACTAATTAAATGATAACACCTTATCTAACAGTTAAATTTTTGATGATATTTTCAAAGAAAATAAGAGATTTATGCATTCCTATTTACCCTGAGTAATGATGCATTTATAATTCGAGAAAGCATTTTCGAGACAATCTATTTTTCTTACTTTCTACATATGCCCAATATGCTGTAAAAATAAATATGCTGAAACTCATGAGAAATATTTAAATATATGAGTTAGGAAGTAAAAAGGTGCAAATTTGGTTAAAAAGTAAACAGAAATCTTAATGAAAATGTCTTTGTAAAAGTTTAATAGATCTTATGAATGGCACATAATTGAGTTTTTGGATTTTTTTACTATATTTCAATATCTGGCACTTTATCAAAGTTGGAATGTTTGTAGTAATTTTTTTTTCTTTGTATTTTGTTATGGGAATATAACTTCACACCAAAACCAAATCAGGAAGTTAAAATTCTCAGTATTTTTTGTGCGATCTCATATTTTCTCATACTGTTACAGTAGCATACACAATTGATTTGCTCTCCTGTCCAACACCTACTTTATCCAAGAACATGGAAGTTATTTAAAGACAAGTTCATAACAGCTTCAATTCAGTCAATGCTTTTAAATTTATTATTCTGCAAACACAATTTTTGTACTATACAGACATTTTACAGTTCTGTTTCTTAGAAACGGGTACATTAAAGAAATTCCCTCTGGCTTTCACCCATAAACTGAACAATGCCAGATGAAGGGAGAAATAATGATGGTGTCTGCTCAGTCAGTGGTTTGCGTTATTCGCAGTTTTTAAATGAATCTCAACTCTACATTCCAAATAATGGATACTCGTATTTGTTATTTGAAATCAAGAGTTGATTGAATCAATGTTTTAGCCAATTTAAAAAAAAAAATCATAAATTTTTACTCAATTTTACGAGTTGTATGCATATATTTCAGAAAGTTATCAAAATAAAAAAATACTAAAACAGTTTAAAAACAATTTCAACTTTGCTTCTGTTCCCCTTTTATAAAATTTTAGGAGAAAACATTTAAAATGGAGCTGCAGATGCATGTGAGGAGCTAAAAGTTATCAGAATGATGCTGTCAAAAGCAGTATCATATGTATGCTACAGAAATATTGAAAATTATAAAATTAAATATAAAATTTTAGGGGAAAACATTTAAAATGGAGCTGCAGATGCATGTAAGGAGCTAAATGTTATCAGAATGATGCTGTCAAAAGCAGTATCATATGTATGCTACAGAAATATTGAAAAGCCCAGCTAACAGTGGTTAACAAAAGGCTCATATAGAGTTCTAGCATAAGACCCCCTAAAGTTTAAGAATCACAACTCAAATTGACATTTTAATTAACTTTCCAGGAGTCAACTTTGAAGAAAGCGTCGATATTGGAAAATGGCGTAAATATTTTTCTGACATTCCCTAAGGGGCCTGAATCTGGGTTAACTTTATATTATGAAACTCAGGATAGAGGTCTGCACAGGCTGAAATTTTATATTTTAAACCAGTCCAGCCCAACAACACCAGTGATTAAACCCGACCTGAGTCCAAAGAAATTTATAAGTGTAGAACTCAAGCCCAGTTCAAAGACTATTGAGTCTCAGTTTGGTCCACCCTGAAATGATATGTATTCAAATGTGTTAAAAACATCAATATGAGAAATTTTTCTATGAAGAATTGCAATAGAAGTTTTTTTTTTAAAGCATTTTTCTTTCCTCGTTTAAATAAATACAATAATTTTATATACTCAATTAAAATTAATTTAAAAAATTTTCAAAATTAAATATGTTCAGCCTAGCCATACCCAACTTTCTAAAAACTAAGCCCAAACCTGGCAGTACTTGAAACAGTTTTAGAAAACTCAGGCCCAGCCCACAGATGACCTTTCTATATAATTGCTCTTTCTGCAATGTCTTTAAAATCTTTCTTTTATTTAATGCAGAAGTTGATGAAAGCGCTTTTTCTTACTGCTCCATTAAATTTCTGTCATATGAAATATCAATGAGTCGCTTTTTTTTTCCAAGAAAAGGTATTCCACTAATGCTTACCCAATTTTCTCTAAGAACAATTCTATTTTTTTATCTATCAAAAGCAATTTCTTTTTATATTTGATGTTCATTCAGATTTCAGTGTAAATTCTTCTTTCAGTTTTGCACAAATTATCCAAGTACTACCAGTCAGCTTCTCATGTACCACCAGTGCTACATGTACCAATGGTTGAGAACTGCTGATCTCTATCTATAGCCAATTTTGAGATATAGATATTAAATTAATATTTTTGATCCGGAAATGGAAAAATATTTAAAGTATATATATTTTTAGTATATATAAAGTATTATAAGTGGAAATCCCCAGTGAACCTCTTAGCACTCCGGGACTTGATGCTGAATCCAAATCAGTCATCACCTGAGCTTTACCTATAGCAGATTTTGAGAAATAGATGTTTGAAAGGAAATTTGCTCTGAAAAGAAATAGTATAGTAAAATTTTTTGCCACCAGTAAAATAAACTCATTATTATCAAATGAGATAAATACTTTTAACCTAACATGAATGGACACCATTGTTTAGAAGGTGTCATGATCTGTGTAAATATTATTTCTAATATGTAGTACTTTTGACCAAATTCAGCAAATAGAATAAAATTTTGATTTTGGCAATCAATAAATTTCAGAATTTTCAGGGAAACACCTTCATTTTTTTCAAACATTTGTTTTAAAAATCGATAAAGCAATTTAAAAATATAATTATGTTAAAATTTTTGCAAATATAGTCATTTTATATGAGCTATATGAGCTGACTTCATCAACTAAATTGTAAATAAAAACATTAGAACAAACTACTGTAAAAATACAACAATGAATTAATTTTATCAAAATCAAATAATTAAATCAGGACTTAAAATATATTTGATACACAGGATGTCCCAAAAAGAGTGAAATGAGCTTTAATTCTTTACCTGTTGGAGATAAGTGGGCAATGTAAATTGCAAAAATGTTGAAAGTAAGGTAGGAAATAAGACTACATTAATGAAATAGTCCTCCCATTAATTTAAAAAAAAAATACACTTTTTAAATTTTTATACGACCCCCTTAGACAAATTTAGTCAATCAGAATTTTTTTATTTTTAATGCAACAAGATCATTAAGAAAAACCACATATCTGTATCTTTAAAATCAACTGAATTATGGTAAAAGAAAAAATCTGACCTATGCCACTTTTCTGTACCATGTGAAAGACTGTTTTATCAGTGAAAATAGGGATCATAAACAAATTGACGATGGACATTATTTAGATAAAAAAAAGTACTTAATGTGGAATTCGCAAAAATGTCTCCTATGTATTGCCATCCAGTTTTCTCTTTTTTGTGATATGTCACAAATTTATATTTCTAATTTGATATATGGTCCCCATTCACAATGTTCAATTTTCAATTAATTATAACTCGCTCAATTTTAAAGATACAGATATGCAATGTTTTTTAATGATCTTGTTGCATTAAAAATAAAAATTTTCTGATTGACCAAATTTGTCTAAGAGGGTCGCATAAAATTAAAAAAAGTGTAACTTTTTGAAAATTAATGGGAGGACTATTTCATTAACATAGTTTTATTTCCTACCTTACTTTCAACATTTTTGCAATTTACATTGCCCACTTATCTCAAACAGGTAAAGAATTAAAGCATGTTTCAATCTTTCTGGGACACCCTGTATAGTTATAGTCACTATATACACTTATAACACAATATAACACAAGGGTTTCATTTTAATAATATTGCATGGTGCAAAAATTTCAATATGAAAGAGAGATAAATTGTATTTAAAAAATGAGTTTGTTATGGGGGGTATAGAAAATAATTGATTTTATTAGAAATAAAAATTACAAATTTTAAAATTAATGTAATAAAATTACTTATTTTAGAAGTTTGAAGTTAATTATTATTTTTTTTTTGTATTATATTGTGTGCAAGATGGAACCTTTTCTTAAATTTCCCATGCAATTCCATCTTAGATTTCACTTAATATTGATACACTTACAGTGAATTCTAAATAAACAAAATTTGCTCAGGATGGAATTCTACTTAATATGGAAACATTTCATGTTTCTGTAAATCAAATAGAAATTACCACATAAATTCCTAATACTGACTTTGATTAAAAAAAAAAAACATTACAAAAGCATTATGCATCCTTTAAACAGGGCCAGCACCAGACTATTTTGCGTCCTAGGCAAGGTGAGCTACATGCACCCTTCCTTACCCCCCAAAACATGAACTTCAATAATTAAGAACAGGTGTTTTGTAGAATAAGTAAAAATGCAAAACTAAAACTGCTAAATATATTTAATGTTGTAAGAATAAGTCACAACTCTATTTGAATGTGCAATTGATTATCATAAATACAAAAGAAAATATTTTGGCACACAAATCATTTTAAAATAAATGGCAGGCGGTATAAGGCATACATCCACTATTGGCAACACAGAATTAAAACCTTTTATCACACATATTTTTAGATGTATGCTGTTAAAAGTTACTTGGCGTAATCAGCCCATTATGTTACCATAATATTTTGCTTACAATCAAACACAGAAACAGACAAAGTTAAAGACGTGTCATAAAAGTTTCAACTTCATGCTCATCAAAATATCACTTTGCGTGCTTTTCCTTTGCAAATTTTGTTACAAATTCAGTAATTATTAAGTTAGTGCCAATACCTGGGCATGTTCAATTGATATAGTTGCCAAGCTAATTATAGTCTCTTTTCTAATATTGTAGAGCCTATGTAAGCATTTTTCACGTTGAGCTTTGAGAAACTGGTTGCCACTGATACTGGAATTGTTAGAAGGACCCTCAGAGCCAGGACCACCGAGAACAGACCTGGGTAATGGGAAAACAATAATACTGCTCTGTAACAGAAAAAAAATACTGAGTGCAGGTATAAAATGCTCTTCAATAATCCAAACCTGGGCCCTGCAAGCTGCATGGGCCGCGGGGAATTTGTATTGGCTTTCTCTCTCTTTACAGGCCTACTTAGAGCAATGGATACATTAGGAGCATTATGAGTTTTTGGTGTAATGTGAAAAGATATAGTAGAGATATAAACTTTAGAGATATAAACTTTAAAAGTCTTCTCAGGACTGTAGCCAGAGGCGAAATTCTAGAAGGGCTGGAGTGAAATTCAAGAGGGGCTTACAGTCTTGAAGGAGGGGCTCACAAAAACAGTTAATCATTAGCATTTATTAACCATAACAGTTACTATTATATATTTTAATCCATATAACTTATTAACAAATAATCGTATATTTATATTTGTAAGCTAAAAGTTGCTTAGGAAAATCCATATAGCTACTATACATAAATATTAATATATAATAATTATAATTATTTTAATATAAGCATTAACTAGTAGCAAAGCTGTTAATTAACCAAAGAAAATTTCTGAAAATTAATACAAGTTAACACTTACTATTAATTCTTAACTACTTATCAGTTGATTTTGACTCTATAATGTTTAACCGTAATAATACAAAAGTACCCAAATACTATTGTCTTAATTTTTAAATATATTAAGTAAATAAATTGATCATCAGTATAACCACAAATTCATCTAAATTAAATAATCTTTAAAACAAAGTAATTTATAAAAAAAAATATAAAGAAATTTTTTATGCAAAATTTGGATGACATGTTGGATGAAATTTCATATCATTACTAAATATTCCATATTTTTATTAGTTGGGAGACTGAGTATGCCTCTTGAGGGGCTTAATCCCCTCTGGCCCCTGCCTGGCTACGGCCCCGAGTCTTCTCTTTGAGCTATTGATTTACATTTGTAATATAAATCTTCATCATCAACAGCTTTGTTCTCATTACACATTATGATTTTTCAAATTCTTGTAGTCCTTAAGCACATATTCAGTAATTTTTTTTTATCTTCTATAATAACAATAGAAGATGTCTGTTTGTTTGTTTTCAGCAGATATCTCGACTTTTGAGAAGAAACACCTCATCAAAATTTTTCTTTTTAAATGCAAATTAGGTTTCTAGTTATTTAATGTTGGGAGTACCATTTTGAAAGATTCTCATACGAATGAGTTCCTTAGCAATTGAAACTATAATTATGGAGTTTTCATCTTGACACCATCAGAAAGTAAAAGAACAATTTTTTCAATGAGTTTTAAACTGAATCCATAAGCAAATACATAAAAAAATTGAAAATTTATTCAAATACATATATTGTATGTGAAATGTCTTGACGCCATCAGAAAGTAAAAGAACGATTCTTTCAACGAGCTTTAAACTGAATCCATAAGCAAATACATAAAAGAATTGAAAATTTATTCAAATACATATATCGTATGTGAAATGTCATATTTATATTGTTGTATACAAAACTGAAAAGTCGCACAATTTCAAATTTTGGTATATGGAGTGATATCTTCGTATTCTAATAAAAAAATACTTTTATAATTACTCTCTTTCAGAAATTTAGTAGCTTGTTTTTAAGATTGACTTAAAAATGGGTGCTGCACCATGAAACAGAGGATGCTATAAACTTGAAGTTAAGAACTTAATAGGTGCACCAGCAAGAGATTCAATTCAGGAAATATTTGCAGACGACCCTGTTAGGCCTCTATCATGAAATATTTCTCTTAAAGCGTCTACCATGATATTTCAGTAGTTTCAAAACATGATCTGACTCTCCTACTTCTTTTCATTCAATGGCTTAATAATTATGCCTGAATCTGATATATGGCCAGCTAGAATTTGCCAACGCTTAGTCGATGCAGAGAAATATTTAGAAATATGTGAATCAAACTGAAGAAACTAATTGCTTCTAGACAATACCTAGCAACATCACTGATTACAATGTTTAACGAGTGTGCGTTGCAGGATGTAAAAAAGCAGATATGTTTATATCCAGAACATTCTTTTGTGAAGCATTTTCTTTGCCTTTTGCTATTCCTTGATCATAATCTTGGCCATACACATTTTTAATTGATGATCTCATTTGATTAATCTGTTCAAGAAGAATTTCTGTTAAAAAGGCACCTGTAATGTCCTGTTGAAACAAATCCCAAGAAATGTCCTTTTATGATAACTTCAGGCTCAGATTTGATGGTTTCATTACATAAGCATTCAATCATTAGATTCGTTGTCATTTGTTCAACATGACTAACATCAAGTGTGAAGTCCAAAAAAATGAATAGTAATTGGCTGAATTTGCATATGTTAAAATTTTCTGCATTATAGCACTGGCTATAATAGTTGCATGAACTTGTTTACAAGCTTTAAAAAATTCCCATTTTAAGCACTGTACAATTTTTATTTTGTGCCACGGAAAGATGAGTTTAGCATGCCAAGAACATCAAATATTAAAGTAATCAAGCATCAAGCATTCAAACATTAAAGTAATTAAGTAATCAAGCATTGCAAGATCTGTCTTTAATATTGTTCTTCTTATCATTCTTTTTTTTTTTAGAAGAGTGCTATTTCACACCAGGCTTGATAGTTTTCTAAATGGTCAGTATTCCGCTTATAAAGAAATAATTACTCCATATTTCTTGTATAGTCTTTAGAACCACTTTTCTGTAGAAATGATGCACCATTTTTTTTTCTTGGCAACTTACAGCAAAAACAAAAAACATGTGGCAGAATGGTAACTATTCTTCATCATTTGCTAGTCTTCTGTATTTTATATGAGAAAATCTGGTTTTTGAGTCTGAGAAAATCATATCATCACATCTCCTGTATTCCAAGGCAGGATAGCCAAGTGATTAAGGAATGGGGCCTTAACCACTGGCACTTGGAAAATCTGAGTTCGATTCCCAGAGCTGTCTTAACTACCCATGTTTATGTGGAGTATGGGCACGTTAAATCTGTGGATCAGAAAGGCTTTACGAGAGGTCGGTGGCATGGAAAGAAGGGTACGGTCCCTATGGATGTCACCCCATTGTGTTCTGGTCTAAACTGGGTAGCTAAAATGTGCAATGTGATTCGATTCCTGGGATGAGTCGGGGCAACATTGTATGATGGCAAAATGGTTCACGCCTCAGCTGCTATAGGTGAATGTTATAATCAAAAAATGCCTGGTTATTGGACAAAAATCCTTACTATGTACTATGTTGTAATAAGATGCTGCAAATTATCCCTGCAGGAGGTGGAACAGCCCAGTGGTTGGAGTGTGGGTATTGCACTCGGAGAACCTGAGTTCGATTCCCAGCTCTGTTGGGCGGTCTAGGCGGTTGCCTAGTTAGCCTAATAGTAGTACCGGCCCTGCCTTTAAATGACAGTGAGATACATTAGATAAATGTCTTATGTAATATAATAGCATTTTTTGTAATTTATTTTATGTTCACCAATTGCTAGGTAAGAACATCTGCATAATAATATATTTCACTTAAAAATTAAAATACAATATTAAAAAACTTACCATCGGTATTGATCTTTATGATTTAGCCAGCTAGATACATTACGAAAGTACATCAATTCCATCTGTAAGAAAGCTTTGTTATACTTTTCTAAGTACATTGACAACTGGAAAGTTTATAACTTAGAAAACAGACTTTCAAGAGCAGCAATAACTTATCATTAGATAATGCAATAAATTAGTTTTGCTTACATGCTTCAACAAGTATTAACTGAACTGCTTTAACTGAAAGAGTAAATAGGATGACATTAAACTAAAGTTACAATTTTGATAGTGGTTTGCAGAGAGTAAATAATAAGATAAGTGAAGTTGTCTCTTTTATATGTGTGCATTTTGGTTAAGTCACACTTTAAGCTTATAAAAAGATATTTTTTTTCAAATACAATGTACTCTCATGAAGGACTCATAAAAAATTAGCTGTATTTTCGTTTAATGGTGGAAAGTTGCAAATCATTCATATTTTTTTTAACCAAAAATGTTTTTCTTTATAAAGGAATGCTGTTGACTGAAAATATATTTAAATTCTTATTATATAACTAGAAAATGTACCCGCTGTTACCCGGGATTTAGAATGCAAACCTTTGATAAATACTACATCTGAGCTCATAGTGAATTCTTGAAAACCAAATAACATTTTAACAATATGCTAGCTTTTAACAAAAATGAATTATAACTGTTACGTGGGCACACACACAGCTATGCCACGACCACCTACTTTAAATCCCTGGCAACACTGGGTACATTTTTTAGTTTCCATTAAATAAGCACCCACTACTTAGACAGATAATAGCACTCAATTTCCAAATTGTCCATTTTGAACTAAAATTAAACTCTCAACACAAATAAGAAAAATCAAATTATGTTTTAATAATGCACTTGCTTATAACAAAAATAAAATAAAAAACTGTTATGTGGGTGCACACATAGTTATACTACGGCTGCTCCTTTTAAATCCCATGCAAAGTCGGATACATTTTCTATTTTCCAACAAAAAAGCACACACTACAAACTTAAGTGATACAGAAAACAGCACTTAACTTCTAAATTGTTTGCTTTGAACTAAAATAAATCTCATGACACAAATAAATGAAAATACTTAAAAATGCAAAAAAGTTCCTTTAAACCGAAAAATCATTGCTACCTTTAATTTCCATCCAACTTCAGTCAAATTTTTGTACAATACTCATAATGATAATACAATATCCAATTGAAAAAAAAATAGGAAAACATCTTTCTGAATTCGCCGATTTAGAAAACCCAAAAATATAAATGCACTCTGTGTAATTAGCTATGCCACTAAATGTTTGTCAAACTGCTCAATCATCTTTAAATCTGCAGTAGCGAAGAAAGAATAAATTTAATTTGACAAAATGGTGGAAAATTGTGACTTAAAAAATTCATAACTAAAAAACTAATTCGAATTTAAAAAAAAAAATAACATCAAGGTGCACCTATTTGGATCCTCAAGTACTTGAGTATCAAAGTTCATAGTTGTATGATGCTTAGATTTCCTGCTACAGAAACACAGACTGACACACATACATCTTCCTTTATTAACTGCTTCACTGATTATCCCGAGTTAACTCATGTTAGTATATTTTGCAAATAAATATTATCTGAAGGCAAGTTAGGGAGTTATTAAGGAGATTATTAGGGAGAATTTAAGTTATGTGTATTTCTGAAATGATTCACACATTACAATTTTCACTTGCTGGATCATTAGACTTGCTGGATTATTGCTGTGGTATGACACGGAACTCTTATGTGCACATCTTATTTTGAGTTTGCTCTTGTCCCACATGTGTGTAGTTAGTTCAGTTTTAGATTGTGAAATACAGTTACATAATTAGCCCAACTATGTAATTGATTACAATAACAACATGGGTAGTGTTGATAAAGTGGGTCAGCATTTAGCTGATTATTGTACACCAAGAAAATGAGGAAAGAAATATTATAAGATCTTTTTGCATTTAGTGGATTTAGCTCTATGGAATTCTTACATTTTGTACTCTAAAGCAGGAGGGAAACAAACACCTCTATAATATAGAATGGAACTTGTCGAAAAACTTATTGCAGAAAATCCTTTTGATGCAACATATGGAAAAATCCTTCTGCAACATCTGGAAAACTCAGCATTACTCTTTCACCACTTAGGCTAACATTAAGGCATTTCCCAGATGTTATTCCTCTGTCACTGAAAAAAAAATGAAATCCAACAAGACAGTGTGCTATATGCTCCCATAAGCAATATTCCAGAGGAAAATCAGTAAGAAGAGAAACTGGGTATCAGTGTTCGAATGTTAGTTATCATTTTGTATTGCTCTTTGTTTCAAAAACTATCATACAATGACTAATATTTAGTATTTTTAAATTGACCGAGATAACTCGAAATAGTAAAATGATATCAAAACAATGTGTTTTTTTCAACAAAATAAAAGTAAAATTAAAAAACAACCTTTGTATTATGTTTTATTTCAATCTCTTTTATATGAAAATGCAAAAAAAGAATATGAACCTTTTTTTGCAATAATTTAAAAAAAAAAAAATGATAAGAGAAGCAGTTAAGTACTAGAAAATGTACCCAGCATTGCCCGTGAGTTAATGCAGAGATAGAATTTATTAATCCAAAAAAAAAAACAAAAAACATTAATCTAAACAAAATAACAAAAAAAAAATTGATATAAATAACAGTGAAAATTGCATGCAATAGGAAAATCTGTCATTTGTGGAGATGCTATGTGATTCCCCCATGTATGGAGTAGTCTCAACATGTAGAAAAGTTTTCCCCCATGCATGGGGTGGCCTCAGTAGTTAGCAGTTCCGGAATGAGTCTACTGGGTGTTGGAGGAACACTAAGTTAATTCTAAAAATATAAGATATGGCTCAGTTAAAATATTTATAATTAATCCATGGATGGGTTCATGAATTTCTTTTACGTGTAGTCCGATATATTTATAAGCTGCTGTTAAAATATCAACACTGGATGGCACGTCAATTTTTGTATAAATTAAAAAGTTTTAAAATGCACAAAATACATATATATATTTTAAATTCAAGAAAAATTGTCTATTAATTATTTGGACTCTATTCAAAGTTTGTTTGAAAATAATTTTTCGATTTTTCTGATGGTGTCAAGATAGAAACTCTGAGATATTTTAGGTCGCTAAGGGATCAATTGGTATGGGTATAGTTCAAAATTAGGTCAAAACATAAAATAACTAAAAAACTAATTCAAAATTAAAAAAAAACAATGCTGAAGTGCACTTATTTGGGCCCTAAAGTACATGTGTACCAATTTTCATGGCCATACAATGCATAGATTTCCCACTACAGACTGCACACACAGACATCTTCCTTTATTATGTAAGAAATATATTTTATTATCGTTTTTTGGTTAAATAATAGACATTTTCTTTCACTAAATTCGCATTTCAAGCAGTTTACTTAGTGAATTTTCTACCAATATTACAAATAATGCCTCTCTATAAAGTATCAAATATTTTAGCTCAGTTTGCTACTTTGCTTCTTTTTAACCCTTTCGCGACGGCGGCAGTCCGGAACTTCCATGGCCCAAAAGACTGAGCGCTTCGCTTCCGAACTGCTCCCAGGGGACAGCAATTTCTTTGCGCTAAGCCTAACTCTAAAAGAAAAATTAACTAAAAATCACCTATTCAACACAGAAATCTACTTTTTTCAGGAATAAAAGAAATATGTATTTTCTATTTGATGTATATTTTTCATACAAATCTGAATACAAAATACTCGTTAGTTGCTCCCATTCTTTTATCCGAAATAAACGAATAAGTTCACTGCCTCTAAAACCCCCCCTCCAAAAAAAAATACTCTCTGATATTCCTATGATTCACCGACGAAATCATAAAGCTTAAATCTAAACAAGACCCGAAACTCAATTATAAAATTGTTGATGCTGCGAGAAGTGCTCTATATGTTTATATTACAAAACCATGTTTCACCGCTCTAAATGGAGAAATAATTCATTGGATCCTCCTTATGCCAAGGTCAACTATCTGCAAAATACATTGAAATTGTTTCCATGGACATGTAACGCCATCTAGTAGACAAAATAAAACGTTCCATGTGAAAACACAAATACGTGCCACTCGTCGTTTAGGGTAAAGTTTTTTTCGTCACGAATGCGTGCCGTCCGTTAGTGAATGTAAGTTCGCAGCCGGCACGCGGGCGTGCCAACCGTCGCAAAAGGGTTAATCCTAATTTTTTTAGAAATACATTTGTACTAAATAGTAGCATTTTCAAAGTTCTTGAGCAAGCTAGTTTATTATTAGAATACAATATTCCAAAGACATTGATTAGGTGATTATAATTATTTCAAGGGCATTATGAGCCTCTCAGGCTAAGAACAATGTGATTTTAACAAACACTAGGTTACATCTGAAGCAGTTGTATCAACATTTGTTAAGAGCACTGTTTTGGACTTGAGTAAAAGGGCTCATAATATCCTCAAAATAATTGCAGTCACTAATCCTTTTATCTCTGCTTTGTTTAAGTTAGTACTAGGAAGTTGTATTTAACATTTTTGTTTATATAATTGGACTAATTACACTGTTAACCCAAAATATGAGGAACTATTTGTGTTATGGTATTATAAATTACTATTTGAGGTTTATGGACACCTCATGAAAGCTAATGATAAGCACAACTATCATAAGGAATATATTTGAAACAAACATTACCTGGTTACGTTAGATGATACATCAAATTGCTGTTACACTATTGGATAACCTTACCATGCATTGATTTAGTGAATAGAACAAATTCTGGTTAACATGCAAATGTGCTTTTGAAGATATCATGTTCGCAACTGTTATAAGTGGTAAGGATTTACAAATTATGAATATGATAAGAATTCATGTAAATTTATTCACTTCTTAATAGGCAACATTGCATTTCACCATTTTGATTTACCATGTTTTAAAGATTACATAGGGATGATTTATAACAATAAAGAGCAATCAGTAGCATAGAAACAGATCAATCCCAGACCATATAATGCACAAAGAGCTTTATATGAGAATACCAAAGATTTGTATCTTCCTTATAGCCTTTGTCAAATCATTTCACTAATCAGAAATAAAATGAACCTACATTGGTTATGTAATGACCACATATAAGAATGACAGTTATTTTAAAGTTTAGATATGGCATTTACACAAAGAACAGAATTTTTGTTCTTTATCGATACATTTATATTCATATTTTAGAACATATGTTAGTCCATTTCACAAACTTTGTGTGGTTGCCAAATTTAGCCAAGTTGCTAATATTATGCTAAATTTGTTACTAAATGATATTGTGACAGCATAGAGCATGGTAATATTGAGTATGTACCGGATCGCAGTGGAAACATAGTAGATTGGGAATGGTTGATCTTTTTAAATAAACTTTATTTAACATACAGTTACTAGCTGCGGTCATTGTAGCAGATGAATATATTAAGATATGATTAGAAATGATATAATCAGTAAGCTAGAACACACACACACATATATATATATATATATATATATATATGAGTGTCCAGCACTATCGGTGCCCAATGGCTATTTCCTCAACAATTAGTCATAGAGATATACTTCCAATTGCAAAAATGTTTTAAATTTTAAAATCTATTATCTTAGAAACAGTTTAAATCAATAAATGCATTTATGAAAGAAATGCGAAATATAAATTTTTATACGGTCCCCCGGTCCTACCAATTATATTTAGGAAAATCATCCACATACAATTTCATGCAAAATAATAAAAAAAAAATCTTCCTTTTATGACCCAAACTCACTGAGTTATGAAGCATTAAACTTTATGACTTAAGTCGCTTATTTCGCGCATAAAAATGTCCCATTTCAGGCAACCAACCAATCAGGGACCGCATTGACCATTTCTCAGCACAAAAAGTGCTCAAATTTAAACAGCTATAAGTCGGTCAATTTTGGTCGTAAAAGGATGATTTTTTTTTATTTTGCATAAAATTTTATGAGGATGCTTTTCCTAAATATAATTGGTAGGACCGGGGGACTGTATAAAAATTTATATTTCATATTTCTTTCAGAAATGCATTTATTGATTTAAACTGTTTCTAAGATAATAGATTTTAAACTTTAAAACATTTTTGCAATTGGAAGTATATCTATCTCTGTGACTAACAGTTGAGGAAATAGCCATTGGGCACCGATAGCACTGGGCACCCTGTATATATATATGTGTGTGTGTGTGTGTGTATAGCTGAGATGGAAAATAATTAGACCTGCAATTCAAAGGAACTGGGTTTAATTCCTGGTTTTATACATTTTTCACTCTCTTGAAATTTTAATTTGTTTAAAATAAATTATATATTTGCAAATCATAACAAACAAGAAACATTTAGTTCAATAAAGTGCATTTGTGAAAGTTTTATAGTATTTCAATACATACTTCTGGTCTATTAATCCAGAAAAATGTAGGTAACTTTGAAATAATGAAGAGCTTGTTGTACAACCTATAATACACTGAGTCATAAAAGAAGGACTTATAGTGATTTTTGCATTAATTTCACAACATGTATCAAAACATTACTTACTAAGCCTTGATTGATGAAATACTCAGCGAAGTACACAAGTCCTAGAGGGACCATATACTTTAATAATGGCTGAAAATGTATAAAGAAACATAGTTTAACATTTTAAAACTGATCAGATTATATATATATATATATATGTATACATATTATGGGTGTTCTATTATCCAATACCTAGTATCAGTTTTGTCCAGTGTTTTTATTAGGCATATATCTGGGGATGGGGGGGGGGGCTTGGACCCTCTGGAGATATTTTATATCAACTTAGTTTCTATTTATGTGACAGCATTTAAATATATTTATACAGGACAAATAGAAAACTTGCCCCCCCCCCCCCCGGCCAAAAAGTCCTGAAAGACAGCCTGGATTTGCCAATATATCGGTATTTTCCAAAAAAAAAAAACAACCAACAATAAACCTATAATTCTGATATTCATTTCTTTTTTTTCTATCTCAGCATTGTGAGAAAATGGGTTTTCTTAACTGCCTTTCTTTCATCCTGAAACAAAATGATGTCCAGACAGATGTTAAAATACAGAAATACCTCAGTACCCTAAAATGTAGATACTGGTAGCCAGGGATAAGTCTGTTGGATTCTGTGCATCTGCAGGAATGGAAACTCTAAAGTGGAAGGTCATTCGGTGCTGTGTTCAAATGTTTATAGTCAATGGTCTCACTTTTCTGTTATTTATTTATCTTTAGAATGGTATGGGGATAGTTAACTCGTTATGGGGATCGTGGTACATAAATGAAATCCCTTTATTAAAACTGAGTGAGTCAGCCACAAGCAAGCTACAAGAGACTTAAACAAAACAAAAACATCCGTAGTTAGATATATAGGGTGTCCAGTGCGATCGGTGCCCGATGGCTATTTCCTCAACCGTTAGTCACAGAGATATACTTCCAATTGCAAAAATGTTTTAAATTTTAAAATCTATTATCTTAGAAACAGTTTAAATCAATACATTTCTGCAAGAAATATGAAATATAAATTTTTATACAGTCCCCGGTCCTACCAATTACATTTAGGAAAATCATCCTGATACAATTTCCTGCAAAAAAAAAAAAAAAAAAAATAAATAAATCTTTTTTTTTACGACCAAAATTCACTGAGTTATAAAGCATTAAACTTTATGACTTAAGTTGCTTTTCCATGCATAAAAATGTCCCGTTTCAGGCAACCAACCAATCAGGGACTGTATTGACCATTTCTCCAGGCAACCAACCAATCAAGGACCGTTGCATTTCTGAGCACAAAAAGTGCTCCAACTTTAAACAGCTATAAGTTGGTCAATTTTGGTCGTAAAAGGATGATTTTTATTTTTATTTTGCATGAAATTGTATGAGGATGATTTTCCTAAATATAACTGGTATGACTGGGATACTGTATAAAAATGTATATTTCGTATTTTTTTCATAAATGCATTTATTGATTTAAACTGTTTCTAAGATAATAGATTTTAAAATTTAAAACATTTTTGCAATTGGAAGTATCTCTGGGATTAACGGTTGAGAAAATAGTCATTGGGCACTGATAGCACTGGACACCCTGTATAGTACAGATATTGTGCCTATGGTGTTTTCAGTTAAAGACAGAGTTGCTAGAATGGGGAACATTTGCTAATTGGGCTAGTTTTGAATCCTAATCATGCCTTTTTGAAATGTAAAATAACTAAAAAATTAATTCAAATTAAAAAGAAAATAATGCTGAGGTGCACCTTCCCGGGTTCTGAAATACCTGTGTACCAAATTTTATAGTTGTGTGATGCTTACATTTCCTGTTATAGACTACATACACATATACATGGTTTTTTAATATGTAAGAAGCTCGAAGGCAACATGTATGTAAAAGTACATACATGGGTTATTTTTCATGTATGCCTGGAAATGTTTACCCACTTCTAGAAGGGGCAGAAACTTGCAATTTGATGCATGGATGGCTTGAGTGGTGTAACTGACCAGATAATTGCGAAAAAATCTTTAATTAACCATGGAGGGGGAGGGATGATTTTATTCTCCATATCAGGTTTATATTTGATTAAATTTCGCTATTGCATTGTTATACAAAAGTTAAAATAGAGTTCAGTATTCAGCCTTCTTTTCCTACTATTTTCTTTACTTATTTTACTTGCATCTTTTCCCATAAAACCCGCTTTACATTAACCGAATTAAAAGTAGAAAAGATAAATACCTCCTATAACATCTCCAGAAAAAAAATAGTAGAAAGAGAGATGGAAAGATTATAAATGGTATGCTTCCCCATCTGCTAGATTCCCTATCTGTCCGAACAAGTTTTTTTTCTTTTAATAAAAATTTTGCTCAATTACGCTTTATTTAGTGTTAATTTGGGCTAAAAATTTTTGAAAATTTGAACTCTTTTAAGAATTTTTGCTCTAAAACTATTTCCAAATATGTAATTTTTCGGACTGGGATTCCCTTATGTTCCTCATTTGCATAAATGTTGTTTCCACTAAGTGTTTATGTTGAGTCAGCAGTCAAGTCAAAACAGAGCAGAGCAAGAGTTGACAATTATGATGGCTGTGATTAATGATTTCATTTCACATTTGTAGTAATGATGGGATTATGGAGGTCAAGTGCAGGGTTAATAATTTTTGTTACCTCAATTCAAAAGTTATTTCACAGTTACAAATTTTACTTTCTCATACAAAAGAATATATTATAGAGAAAGTATTGTTTTCATGACATTTTTTGATTTCAAGATTTTGATGCTAATTTTTGTTTTACAATTTTCTGAACACAATTTGACTATTTTTAATATGATGTCCATCAGTCTGTTTGTGGTTTTTAATTTTTTGTATACATGATAGTTGCTATTAATATTAATTGCCTTATAACCTTTCACGGAACTTTATATCTGGCTTTGTTAACAAAAAATCTAGAACTAGATAGAATTTTCTGAAATTCAATCAAAAATTTTGAAATTTATTCCAAAGTTTATATTTTCTTAACATGGCAACATAGGATAAAATTTGACATAATCATGCATAAAAGGCACTAGATTATCTGCTGCTGGAAATTAACATCTAGGGTGAAGATAAAACATTTTCAATAAGCTGTAAATTATGAGGATAAAAATTAAATGTTGATATTAGTGCAGCTATGGATGTTTTTATAGTAATTATGTCATCAATGAAACGGTACATGAGATGATTATTGAAGGCGTGTTTAATTTTATAAAAATGTAGGTATAAATTGGCCAATATTGTTAAGGAGATTTCTCCCTGGGGAATGCCCTGTCTTAATTTGTATATAGAAGTACCTTGAGATAAATACTGGTTGTAAAGGATGAATTTTAATAAGGTTTTAAATTTTGGTATAGTGGTTATGATGATTAGCATATATTTCATATAAATTTATTATGGCTTTATATAAATAATTGATGTCTATGTTATTAAAGAGGTTTTTTAAATCATATGTTTTGATTTCATATATATTGAAGTTCATTTAATTTTTCCACAAGCTCAAAGCTGTTGTCTTATGATACAAGTTCTCTGTTCAGTGAAATGTTCATAAAGTTGATTTAGAATACTAAGTAGTTTTTATCAGCGGCTTAGTATACATATTATAACCAATAGTGACTGATCTAGAAGTAATAGGAGATTTATGGAATTTTTGTATAAGAACCAGATATGGATAAATTAAATTGTGTTTTAGTTTAAGAAGTTTGTAGAAGGCTATAATTTGCTTACTGATAACAGTTTGACTATGCTTGATGGGTGTAAGAATACTGATGTTGTGATGTGTTCATTGAATTCTTCTAAATATTTTTTCAAATAAGTACATAGTTACTGGCTGCTTTATCAACATATGCAATTATAAATTTATCTTTCATTAGTTTTATCTCATTGACAATTTCTCTATCATGATATTTGAAAGGTAAAGGTATTTGATTCATCAAATTTTTGATATACCAGTATATATATATATATATATATATATATATATATATATATATATATATATTATATATATATATATATATATATATATATATATTACTATTAAAAATGCAGAGTGAATGCGCATGCCTGGACTCCACAATTCCCTCTGAACAGTTGTACAAGGAGTATAAATGGAGGGCTGTGGAAGAGTCAGACTAGTATGGTATTGGTGTCCGTGAGTTGAAAACTGTTCTATTAAAATCACTATGCCTCATCCACATTAGAGGGTGCCTTATAAGCTAACTACAGAGTTCGAACAGGGATGCATAATCAGCCAAAGGGAAGGAGAATTTTCGTACCGGGATATTGCTGCCTGTACGAGGCATAATGCCACAACAGCAATGTGAGTGTGGAAACAGTGGACTGAAGAAAACCGGACGAGTCGAAAATCCTGCAGTGTACCATGAAATGCAATGATAACACAGGATGATAGGCATCTCATTCACATGGTGGTGACGAACCTTACAGTTTCTTCTAGAGTGTTAGCATAGCACTGGAGCACTGCTACAGATATGGCATTGTCTGCTTCTATGGTTTGAAGGCATCTGCTGTGTAGAGGACTGTGTGCAAGCATTCCTTTGTAGAGGATACCGTTGACCCTGAACCATGATGCCTCAGGTGACAACGGGTGGAGGAGTATAGATCATGCCATGTGGATTGGCACTAGAACATGTTTTTGGATGAGTCCCACTACAACCTGGACTACAATGATGGCTACATATGCATTAGACAGCATTTGGTGAGTGAGTGTACAACCCAGTATATATATGAATTTATTAATTTAAATAGTAACAAAAAACAAATAATATAAATAACAGTAAAAATTTCCTGAGATAAATTGAATTTATTAATCTAAAGAAATAATTTATTCATATAAATAACTGTGAAAATTGCATGCAATAGGAAAATTCATATCCTTTGCGGAGACTACCTTGATTCCTTATGCATGAAGTGCAAATATTGCAGAGTAGAAATAAGTATTGCATTGTAGGAGCAAATATTACAGTTAAAACTGCATATGACACATCATGTTAATCCACTTTTGCTCAACAGTAAAGGATGTAAAAGATATATGTCACGAATATATTAATAGCTAAACACAAATAAAAGCAACAATCTGGAAACATATTTTCTGAACTAAAAATCAGGAACTAAATCAAGCCACATTAAAATAAAAATATAAAATTTTCAGCATATTACATTCAAATAATATTTACTGAAATAATTGTTTTGGGAATTGCGAAGGTCATAAATACTGGTGAACTACAAATATATATCATTGAAAGATTTCTTCATGTATTGCATTTTATTTCCAAATTATTAAACAAAAGTTATTAAATATTTTCATTTTAATCAGAACATATTTATTTTCAAATTAAGCAAATGCAAATATGGAGTATAAAAAACATTAATTGCTGTTTTATAAGACAATTGAAAAATTTTACACTAAAAAATAGTAAATACAATTTCAAGGTTTTTACCATTACAAGAGTCAGTTTTTCTTGAAAAGAGTAAACTTTGGGATAATTAGCCGTCTCTTCCGTTGATAAATTTACATTTTCCTGTAGCATGGGTTGAAGTTCTGAACCACAAATGTGCCCTCTGCAGTTAATACGACCAGACGGAGGATGTTCAATCAAAATCCAGAACCTGAAAAGGATACTTAATATTAAAGCAATTACTGTAAGAAATAATTAATTGTCACTTTTGTAGAACAGAATCATAAAACCATACAAAAGAAAGTTTAACATGTATTTCAAATATAAACAAATTCTGGAAGAAAAAATATTTTTAAGCAAGGGCAAGATGTGACCACACTTGTAAAGTAGTGAGGCCTTTCATAGAGGACTCTGCAAGGGCAATTTATTTTCATGTATGCAAAGGAAAACATGAAATTTTAAAGTACATAATTTGTGATACTGGATGGCTGAACACTAAAATTCTGCAAGTGTGTCTTTATTCAGCATAATCCAATAGTCAGTATTCTAACTACTTAGCGTTGAGTAAGTGTAAAACGAAAGTATGTTTGTTTTGTATTATAAATTCCGATTGAACTCATATGAGCTGCAATTAAAGAAGTAAACCTAAGATTCATAATTATCATTAAAATATTGATTGACCCAATGACAAATGCATTGTTTGATTTATTTTCACATCAATTCTCTCATTTTTCCTGGTATGGAGCATTTTAAGAAATATCTGTGATGATTCTGACTTTATTTGTCTGACAATTTCTGGTAAGATGACAGTCTTGTTTCAACAAACAAAATATAAAATATTCATGGTAAATATTAGAAAGGCAAAGGCATTCTGACTATATTAAAAGTAAAAAAATAATATATAGACCTTGGTAAATTACATTAGATTTCCTTTGCTTTATTGACCTATTGCTATTCTTCACATATCAGTACTGTGATGAAGAAAAGGGGATGATCACATTCATTCAAGATGTCGATTGAATACCGTATATATTTGCATATAGGTCGAGAAATTTGTGACAAAAAAAAAGCTTCAAAGTGTGGGGGAGGGGGGGGGGGGGGGTCGACTTATATGTGGAGTCTTAAAAAAAAATTATAAGTCTAAAAGTTCTTTTTTTCACTAGGCAATCCATCTGAAAACGATGCGGTAGTAATTATGCAATCATGCACTCAGAATTTCTCTGCACTTCAAAACTCTCCTGTGAGTCATTGCCCTCCTGATTCTCCGACTACTGGTGTATCGCTGCATCACAAAATATACATACAACTCTCTCATTTTTGTTCGATGTTGATACCTAATGGCTTCTCTGATTATGGCTGATCATCTTGGCTCTTTTACAGAGAGTACCTAATAACAAATGTATTGATTCAAGTCGATTCGGGGTTAATGAAAAAATCAGCTTAAATAATGGGCGGAAGCCAGATATTGTTTTATTGTGTGGTGGATCAAGATTGGTTGGGACAGGAATACGATGATATCTGCAGGAAATGGTCGCAAAATCGTTCAAGAAATGTTGCTTTAGTAATGAATTTGATGGCATAAATCATAAGGCTTGATGATGAGGTTTTTATAAATGATGATGACAGTGATTTTTATGACAAGGGCATAAATGGGATTGCTGATATTTAAATGACGTGCCAATGGTTTTTTAAACCATTTGGCTTGGGCCATAAGTATTAGACTTGGAATTGGACTTTAAAGAGTTCCCGATGAAGTTTTTGCTATGAAAATTACATTTCATTATTATATATATAATTTTCTTTTCATTTTTAAGTGTTTTTGAATAATTTATTGATTTTTTTTTTCTCTTTTTGAGATCGACTTATACGCAAGTTTTGGATTTATTTTCCAATTTTTTTTCTCTGCAAGTGGGAGGGTGGACTTATATACGAAGTTGTTATGCCGATTTTCAATGATGCAGTTTTTCCAAATTAATTAAGAGTTCGAAATTCATAATTTTCCCCCTTCCCTTCAAAATCCTAAATTAATTTATGATTATTGTATATTTCAGAAAAAAAGTGTACATTTTAAGTATAAATAGACCCTTTTTCGGCTTATCTCTCAAACATCTGGAAGTAGGCTGCCTCGGCATTCCGTAGGGTAGTCATAACATGGTAGCTAAATTTAGCATTAATTTTGCCCCTCGTGTTTTTTGGCGAAACGTTTTATTTTTGTTTATGGGGCATGCATGGGAACTCTGTGTGATGTGCAAGTTTTCACTCGCCAAGATTGGCGGTTCTTGGGAAGCAAAAATCTCGTTGGTGGGGCATTCGATTCCAAGCATCAGGTTGGTGTAGTTGGAAGATTTTTGAGTGCCATGGCCCGGGGACCCGCGGTCACCGGAAAAATGTTTTTATTGGGTGTATAAATGTTTTATTTTGATGTTTTTCTATGCTAAAGCTTTAAGTTATTGAGCCTTCTGTGCCACCTAATATCTGCTCTGGTTCTTCAGTGGGAAGTGGTGATGACGGGCCATGAAGCATGTTTTTTTTATTCATCATGAAATTGTCAAGACTAGTGCTGTTCTAAGGTGAAATTCCGCAGTCACCAATATGCCTTACTGGTGTCTTCATCATTACACGTATCTACAGTTTTTCCCGTTCCCTTGTGTGATAAAGTGTTGATCCAGCACAGCATGTATGACTTTTTACAAGCGCAGCCTATGATCTGATCTGTCACCAGTATCAAAAGTGCAAAATCAAGAGGGACCAAGGCAGTGCCTGGTTGCTGTGTTTCCTTTTCAGAGAGTCCGGTGTCACTTTCCTGACATCACATGTTTTGATATCCTTTTTTTACCAACCCCCATATCTACTGTTTTTCAACTTCATATATTTGATTGAATCCTAAGTGCTCCTAAAGTGCAACTCCCATCTACATTCTTAAAATAAAAACAACACAGTCCAAACAGCTGTGTTCATTGTACATCGTTAGTCAACCATAGAGCCAGTTATGGCATGTCAACATAATAAGAATTTGGCAGTTTGTTTCATTGTGCAGTGGCTTGGAAAATTATCTACCATTTTTCCAGTTTCTAATGTGTGGTACTGCCCTTTAGGCAGCAGCACAATAATTATTCTCCACACACACTGTTTCTTTTATTGCCTTTAAGAGTTTATATTTTAATACTTTAATAATTTGGGATTTTTAAATATTTTTATGCTAAATATTAACGTTTTGGTAGACAGCTTTCCAGGCAGACCAAGCTCTGGTCTTCAGACCAGAGTGGAATTTGAACCTGGGTTTTAATTGTTATTTTCTTTTTATGCAATGTACTAAAAGTAATTGTTCAACTTTCAAAATTTATTTAAGTACTAATGATTTGGAAGATGTTTTTGAAGCACATGAGTTAAAAATATTGGTTTATAATAAATAATAAAAGTTTAGTTTGGCAAATATCTTGTGTTTATTTTGAGATTGTTTGGTTATTAAGGTACTTAAAGGTAAGTGGAATTTAGTAAAGTGTTGGTGTGAAGATTAAAAATAAACATTGAAGTAATAAGCACAGGAAGTAAAGAAACATTATTAATACTATAAAAGTAACTTTATTAAAACTATACGATCAGGCAATTTAAAAATAATAATAACTTTAGTTTAATCTAAATAAGTAAATAAATATAAATAATCAGTCACATAAATTAAATTAAAGATATAGAAATTGCTCTAACATATTTGGTAAGGATGTCAAAAACATTCCAACAAAGTCGACTTATACGCGAGTATATATAGAACTCCTTTTTATTAAATTTTAACTACATTGTTAGTTTGGTGGCACTGAATCTCCTTTTGGGAGTGATAAAGTTCTCCTAGCCCTTATCATTTCAATTGCAATGTATAATACATATACATGTATATGCCAATGCATATACATGTCGAAAGTCCAGACCGTCTGACTTGTCCTTAGACATGAGCAGCAGTTTGGACGGCTGGAATGCATATACATGTGAAAAGTTGCTGAGTGTGCTATTGAAACTTTTGGTGTGTTATTGACTCCCCCCCCCAAGCTCTGCACATTGCTGTATGGACTGAAAAGAGCACAAATCATATGGAATCAGAAGACACTTTTAAGCATGGATTACTATTATTCATTAAATATACTTGTTTACTCTATTTAACAAAGAAAAGTTATAGTTACTCAGACAGGGAATTCACACAGGTTCTTTTAAAAGGTGGCTATTTTACATGATAAGAAAAGTCTGTCTGTGTTGCACATAGCAGAAAATTGAAACTCACGGCAGTCGAGAAATTTGGTACAAGGATGGCTTTTTTTTTCTTTTGACCCAGACCGTCCAACCTATCCGATGGTGTAAGGTGGATAGCTGGGACAGTGCCATTCAATTTAGACAAGAACCCAGTGGGGGTGACATCTACAGGAACTGTACCTTCCTTCCCCTACCACCAACCTCTTGGAACGGCTTTCAGATCCACATATTTAATGTGTCTATACTTCAAGTAGACATGGAGACAGTTTGGGCAGAGCCGGGAATCGAACTTGGGTCCTGCAAGTGCAGCCCCTGTGCCTTAACCACTGGGATGTCCCATCCCGGTAGAGGAATAGTTGAAATCTTGGGAGGTTGTACCTCAGTGAAAGTTTTAGAAAATTCAAATTAGTTTAAAAGTTATGATTATTTAAAACCAAAATTCAGCTGAAATTTCACAATTTTAAAATAAAATTTACTAAGCAGATGATTTTGCGAGCATAAAAGATATGAGACTCATTGATCAAGAATACCTGCAGCTGGAGACAGGTACTGTGTTTTAAAATCCAATATTCTAATTTTTTTAATTTTAGAGATATTATTTAGATTTTTGAAACATGTTATTTCATTATTATAAGTATTTTGCTAAAAAATCTCAAAAATCCAATGAAACTTAATTTTTTAATTTTACTTCTCTTGGTGAAAGAACATTTTTTCTTTTGCTATTTTTCACTAAGCAATACAGCGACATGATGGTTTTGCGATAACAGAATTAGATTTCGTTCTCTCATCCTCACAACTGGAAAAGTGTCTGTTGCTATGGGGAATAGTGACATATTTATATAGTCATAGCTTAATCAAACTGCACAATCGGCATGGTTGTACATTGAAAAAATGGAATGTGATAATGAATTTTGCTCAAAAAAGGTGTTTCAGAAATTGGGTAGTGTTATTTACATAGCAGGCTCTCATTTAGGAACTGGGCAATGGCGGGTAATTTGTTCTAGTAAAATAATAAAATAGGTGGTCCAGAACTTTTTTATTGCACACAATTTAAACTGAAACCCATCACCTTGACAATGGACACAACTCTTTCGAATCTTCATTGCATGGTCACTCTTACACTCTTATGCTCTGTTAGTACATTAGTTGTGCACTAAAAATATCAGTGATTAAAAATGTCATTACATTAACTTTTAAATTTAATTGCCAAAAATCACCAAATGAAGTTAGAAACATAATTCTTATTTTGATAAAGAGATAAGGAATGCAATGTGATGATAAATTTATAAGACTGTATAGTGTTAACTTTTGCTGATGAGTTAATTTAAAAATGAATTCTTTTAATTACCATTCGGATTTTTTTGAAAAGCAATCTTTATTTTATATTTAAACATGCTTTTTTATATTTAGATCATCTAATAAAATATCATAATTTGCATATTAATAATCTTAAAATTACTAGTGAATTATATAATTACCTAGTATATCTAGTGAATAGTATTGTGAAAAAGTTTAAATTAACTAAACATTCTTAAATATAAGGTACAGTGAATAAAAAACAAGTCAATGGCTATATCACAGTAATGCTTTAACTTTATTCAAAATTATTGCTTCCGATGATCCAGACATTTATCCCACAGAGAAACTAAGCATATAATGGTGTTCTCATGGTAATGCTTGGGTTGTTCTTGTAACCACATTCAACCTCCTCTTGCTTTCAGTTCAATGTATGTCTGGAATCAAAATCCATGCAAAGCTTTCTTCAATTCACTAAAAACATGAAAGCCACAGGGTAATAGGTCGGGACTGTAAGGAAGAGTGGCCAAGGACTTCCCACTTGAATTTCTGCAAAAGATCTTTGATGGCATTCACTGTATAGGGGTGGGCATTATCATAGAGCAGGATAATGTAATGAGAGGTTCTAGGTCTGTTTAATTTGATTTCCATTGTAAGGTAGTCAATGTTTTCTCATAATGTTGCACATTCACCGTCACTCCACATTCCAGGAAATTAACATGTTATCCAGTTTGGTCAAAGAGACAGCCACACTTTTCCTGCACTACTGCAGATAATCTTTTATTTTTTGGGGTGGAGGGGACCTGTAAAGTATGTGCACAAACGGTGAGCCACCCATTGTGTATACACTTTACAGACCTTCAACCTGTCTAGGATCCAGTCCAAGATTTTGATGCTCGGTCTCTTTGGTGAGCCCCCAGGTCTGGGCTGTGGTAACCTGTCTATGATGATGGAATGGATATTTCTGTGGCTCATGTCAATTTCTTCAGCAATTTGATCTACTGTTACACTTTAGTCGTCACAAATAAGGTCATTCACTTTTGCGATAACAGCATCTGTAATGCGATTTGGGGCTCCAAATTGCTCATCATCTGCCAGCAATGTGTATCTTGCATGAAATCGCTTATGTCACTCCTTTATTTTTGCAAGAGGCATGCAATGTTCTCCATACACACTTGTTATTCATCTATGGATTTCAGTACCTCCTGCTCCTTTCCTTCTCAAAAACTGCACTAGAGCTTGCTGTTTCTTCTTTGATGTGTTAATTACTCAATTCTTGCCAGCAACAACTGCTTGGACGGTGCATATAATGGGTTATCTCTCTTTTCAATCACATGATATGATGCCTGCTTCATCTAGCAGTCCAGCATGTGTACATCAGTTTCTTTATGTCTGTGCTTTTTCCTTGCCAATTGGCATTATTGCCTGTCCCATAAGTTTTTCCTCAATAGCCATTGACTCGTGTTTTATTGACTGTACTTTATATATTCTCTTTATAAGCATTATAATTCTCTAATATTTTTCTAGTACTAGCAAAAACAAGGCTTTGAATGGACTCACACATATGAAGTATGTGAGGTGTGAAAGATTTCAAATTAAAATTTAATTTAATAAATAAATTATGGAATTAATAAAAAAATAATTTTAATATTTGAGAATCCTAATACAAAAGAGCATAAGTTACTAGAATTTGAATGTTAAGTTAAACACATTAAAATATAAGAAAACAATGGAATCAAAGTAATATATTTAAATCACCAAAACATATTTCCATAGATTTGCATTTTGTTATTGTAACGCTCAAACTCCATGGTATGTATTTTGTTTCATCATATTTAATTCAACAATGGTGCAAAATAATAATAATGTAAAAAAAGACTAGTGAAATTTAATATTGGACTCATTTTTAACTTTTGTAAAACAATGTTTTGTTTAAACCCTATTTGTAGGAAGCATAGTGAGCATGTGCTGTTGAAAAATGGGCATTTCACCCTGCTACAATTTATGTTGATTTTTGAAATTGTGATTCTGCAAATCTGCATGCTATTTCATGTATGTATGCAAAATTTAATCTTCTTACCTACTGTAGTTTTCGAGTAAAAGAGAACAAAATTCAGCAAATGCTAATTTTGCGTCATTAAGAATGAAGAATGGACTTTGCTTCACTTATCCATAATAATCATTATCTTTCTCTAATATTTTATCACAGTAGTATTAGAAGTCACTTGTTAAGACTTCAATATCATTAACATAACACTTGTTGTATTCAAATTGTTTTTCTTACTTTTCTTTACTCCTTATTGGCAACACTGATTTTTATCTTATAAATGGTTATGGTTGATAATTTACATTTCTGGCAGCACATAGTGAGTTTTCTCTATTGGTATACATTTTTTATTCAATGCTGTTTTTATTTCATTTTATTTTATGGTAATTGTTATTCCTCAGTTTTTTGGGCACCAAAAAACCTTTTCATTCATTGTCACAAGGTTATTTAATAAAAATAATTATTTCAGTTGGCAAAGGGGTGCTTGTGCCTACTGATGATTTTGCACATTCTTTGCCATTATTCCATTGTTATTCCATTATTTTTTTCATTTAGTATTATTTCTTATGGATTGTTGTTTGGTTTGCCCAATAAATTTTTTCTTAATGACATATTCTTTTGATTTCATAATACAATATTTTTAATGTGATTTTCAATCTCCTCTAGGTGTTTTATAATATCTCTTTTAATTCATTGGATTGTTCTTTAATTTTAATTTTAATTACATATATATAAGTAAATGATTATTAGAAATGATCAATGCTTACTGCAATTCCAATTTACAGTGCACAAAGCAGCAACAAATAACAATGGAACCCATCGCCTTTGTTTCCAGTGTGTCTGTTATTATATATATACACTCACTTCCAAAAGTTAAGAACGAAATGCAAATTTTCATTTTTCGTAAGCGTATTTGAATTTGAGTGGCTGAAAATCGCTGAAAATGTAGATGGCAGTATGCAGATATCATATGTTACAGTCAATCATGATTGACTGTCTGAATATATGTTAATTAAGCAGTCATTGAAGATGCCAGCATTCTGAAGGGTTTGAGGAGGTGAATTTAAATGCTGATACGAAGTGTTTACAACTTTTGTAGGATTATTTTTGATGATATTCATGTTTCTATGGCTGAAAGAAGATGAATGACAGATAGTGAGCACTAGCATGCTGTCGGAAGCATTGAAGCAGGTCAGTCAATCAAAGATGTCGCTATTTTCTTTGGCGTTGATCATTCAGTAATTTCTCGATTATGGAAACAATTCCAAACAAGTCAAACAGTTGTAAGGAGACCTGTGCCCGGTCATCCAAGGGTTACCACCCCCTCTGATGATTGGTATATTGCTATAGTAGCCAAGCGGAATCAACGATTGAACTCCACAACTGTTACATTCATGGTTGCAGCGGCAATTGATAAGACAATATCTACCAGTACTGTGTGCCAAAGGCTCCACGTGAAGGGACTGTAAACCCGAGTACCACATTTTTGTGTTTTGTGTTCCACTAACCATCCAACCATAGGGGCAAGATTAAAGTGGTGTTGTCAACATGTCAACTGGACTATTTCAGATTGGTGAAACGTCCTGTTCACGGACAAGTCCAGATTTGCCCTGGAATCAGATAAGCATGTAAGAGTCTGGAGAGAACGAGGCACACGCAATCAGACCAAGAACATCATAAATTCAGAGGTGGCAGCATCATGGTGTGGGCTGGAATTTCAATGGGATATTGCACAGAGTTGCATATCTTTAAAGGCGGTTCTGTGATAGCTGTGCAGTATCAGGATGAAGTCCTAGACCCCATTGCGAGACTCTATGCTGCAGCAGTTGGTCCTGATTTCCTCCTTATGGATGATAATCCAGTCCACATCGAGTTAACATAGTTGAGGAATATCTGGAAAGTGACAGCATATCTCGTATTGAGTGACTGGCATACTCCCCGGAACTTTATTCCATTGAAAACCTTTGGGATGCCCTTGGGCATGCTGTCTCTGCACATTTACCTCCTCCAGCCAGTATCAAAGAGTTGGAAACTGCCCTATTGCGCGTATCTGCGATTGTTGATCGCCTCATTGAAAGCATGGGAAATCGTTGTAAAGTTTGAGTGAAGGTCTGGGGTGGTCACATAACATATTAAAGTAAGTTTTGTTTGGCTTGTTTGCCTTTAAACATCATTTTGTTAATGACTCAAATGTGATGTCATAATATAACTTACGAAAAGTAAATATTTTTTTCATCTTTGTATATAATTCTTGTTTTCTTTAATGCATAAACATATTTGCTACTTTCATGTACAATTTTGAGTTAATCAAAGCTTTACTTTTCCATTTTTGTTGATTTTACCATCCGTGCTTACTTTTGGAAGCCAGTGTATATATATATATATATATATATACACTCTGTTGCAAAACAATATATATACCCATAAAAGTTGAACTACAGCCATGAAATTCGCCATGAATGTATTGTTTGAAAACATATGCAAATGATTAGAATTTGGGAGCAAAAAAGTTTTATAAAGAAATGGCGGCAACAAGAAGATGACATTTATTAAGCGGTAACTCCTTCCCTGGTAACTATACAAGCCAATATTTGGTGCAACATAGTCAAGTAATATAGTCGAGTAATATTTTTGTATTTGAATGCCAATAGTTATACAGTACAACCTCGAAAATCCGGACTCGTCCGGACTTTGCCGATTCCGGATTTTCGATTTTTCCGGATTATAGAATTTGAATAAAATTCAGATTTGATATTAACTAAATACATTATAAAACACTATTTTTAGTAAAAATAATGGCAAAAGTTAAGTTAATCAATTAAAACATATTATTTAATCTAAAAAATAGGGCAAAAGAAATTTCTAAGAAAAAATATACACATTAATAATTTAGAATGTGTGAACGAAACGAAATGATAAAATTCCATTTTATCATTTCGTTTAAATATTTGAATTAACATTTGTTATTTCATTAATTTTGGTTTATGGGAAAACCGTTTTCTTTATCCTGTAGATGGACATTACTTCTGCTCGGTTATAATGCTTCTTTGTTCAAGACCTTTAATTGCGTGATCGATTTTTTGCACAAGATTATTAATGGGTCTTTTTTCTTTTCCACATTTATCGTCACTACTTCGATCTTTTTTATTTAATATCATATCGCGAATTTCACCATCATTCAATTTATTTACGATTGGCGCATCATCATCAAAGTGCAGAACTTCCGTTATATCGGCTTTGTCGAGATTTAATGCAGTGCCGGTATTTAATAAAGATCGAGGATTAGCACTTTTAACGATATATTTAAAGGTGTAAATGTATCTAAACCGTTTTCGCTATTAACGAACGAAAAACAAAAAATAAGAACTTAAAAGTTTTATTTATTATCTAGCATCTATATAATGTCATGTTTAAAAAGACTGATGACTCTGAAAAAAGTAAAAACTTTATTAGTAATAGTCAAATATGTAAAAAATATCGCAGTAGATAAAATAAATATCTTTTCCAAAAAAAAAAAAAGAAAAATATTATCTCTCCTCTCAATGATTATTCTAAATTACGATGAGTCATTACTAGGTTACGGCAGCACCCGGACGTGGTGGGGCAGGGAAAGCGAAGAAAGGAATTTGCTTAGTTCCTAATCGTAAACACAGCCGACTGTCACCGGTGGCAAGCCGACCCCTTTGAAAGGTCTGTGACCTTGTTGCTCGGTTCTGTGCGATACGATATTATTTAGTTATTTATTTGCTATTTATAGTATGTAAATACGGCTTTCTAAACAAAAAAGGCAAAATATACAGTCGATTTCAAGCTGACAAGTTCGACGAGAACGAAAAAATCGTCAGATACCGGGAGGGGGAGGAGATTTTTGCCAGAAATTTTGCGTTTTAAAGTGTTTAATATTAAAAATTACATTGTTTCAGAAAAATGTCTTTTTCAATAATGAGAAAAGGAAATTTTGATAATAAAAATTCCGTATTTAAATAACGATGTATATTTTACGCGAAGTAATTCATCAGGAGTTGTGACTTGAATAAGGGGGAGGAGGGATTAACGCTAACAACGCAATTCACGCTCCAACCACAAGCCTATCTATCTACGGCCGTCCATCTAAACTTTCGTTTCATTTCCGGGTTCAGAAAGTCGACCGGAAAATACGGTAAAATATATAATCTTATGTATAAAATAAATAATCTTACCCTGTTGTTTTTTAAATCCGCGACTTCGTCAGTCCGGGGGTAAAAAAAAAAACAAAAAAAAAAAACAAAAAAAAAAAACGAAAATTTGGAAAACGTCCGGATTTTGGAGGTTTCCGGATTTTGGATGTCCGGATTTTCGAGGTTGTACTGTATATTTGCTATAAGAATAACTTATTTTTCCGTCCATACTGCTTGGCGAGATTTTAGCGCTGAATTTGGCAGAATGTCGCCAACTTGGCGACTTTTTTAATGTTGCCAAATTAATGAAAATCTCACCAAATGGATAAAAATGACACTAAATCAATGAAAATGAAGACTAATTGATGAAAATTCAATACCTTGGAAAGAATATAAATATCTACTATAAAAAAAACCTATTTTTTTATTGTAAAAGTAGTAAATTCATTGCATTATATAAGGAAAGTCATGTGTGGCCCACATCAGATTTTTTTTATATGTGTTCAGGGTTGTTTCATAATGCAGTGCATCCATTATTTAGATTACATGCCTAATAATTTTTTTGGGCAGTCTGGCCTCTTTCCTGCAATCTGTGGTGTGATGTGCTAATGTTTAATATTCAATTCTTTCTCCGCCTGGTTTCCTATACATGTTTTTATAGTAGTGACAATGCCCACATCTTTACACAGTATCAGTAGAACAATTGGCTACAGAATATCGTCGATGTGCAAGTGAGCTGTTATATTGGCTTTCAGTACAACTAGAGTAGATTGGCTGTCCCACAAAATGGCTTCCCAGACTGTTACACCATGTGTGATGGCCGTGTTCTGCTCAACAGGGTTGGACTGGCCTATCAGACAAAACCCGATAGGCTGCTGTGTTTGAGGATCATTTTGGTTTGAAAGCATCCCAATAAATATAGCGAACATTCCAATGAACATAATCATCCAATCACAATAACGGTCTGGGAATATTCATGGGTTTATGACTGGTTCAGTCTATGGACTGAATAGAGGTTGACACCTTATTATACAGTAACGAGGTGGTCCGGGCCGTCGAATATTAAAAATTTTCACTGTTGGTACATCATTAAACAGCAAGGACATGGACTGACCATCTAACACTAGAGGTTTCTAATGGCCGCATAGATCAATTTTCGGGCTGGTTTGTCCCTCAGGCAGAACATTGCTGGACCGAGCCACTTTCGTTTGAAGCATTCATTTTAAGTTTTTAGAAACACAAGTTTTTAATAATGATTTTACTTTTACAGTGCTATATCGAATGTTTTGTTTATGAAGATATTTTTAATCAATGGTGGCGAAGCATGATAAAATTATTTCGAGAGACATAAAACTAGGATCCAAAATTAATAAGTAAACTGTTTTAAATTTGTTTAATTTTTAATTTCCCTACAATATAATGTATAGGGAAAGTATTGGAATCATGTTGAACATCGCAACTCGAGTCTTCAACAGATCTACATGTTCTGGGACCTCTAGAACACGAAATAATTATTTTTAGCATAATGTCTGTCTGTGTGTGTGTTTGCCTGTGCAATATATGTATCCACTCTAACTCAAAAACTAATTGACCAAATTTCATAAAATTTTATATGTTGTGGATGACCCTGGTACTGAGTATATTTTGGTACGATTTGGGAGAAAAGAACGTTCCCTTTTTCACGAAATGGCCTGTAAAACTTGTCTGGATCCACTCTAGATGAAACATTTAGTAGAAACATCACTAGTGAGTTACCTAGTTGTTGATTACATTTTGGTAGAATTTGGAATAAAAAAATTTGACTTTTTCTCCATGTGCAAAATGGCCTGCAAAAATCATCAAAATCTAAAATAAAAGATTACACATGCTCAAACGTATCAATTAAATGCTTGTTTTATAAGTAATTTTTGATTATGAAAATAATAAGACCAACCCCTTTACTCCTGGACTAGCCGTTCCCAAGATATAGTTTTTCTTATTTTTGCTACACTGGTTTTGAGAATATGTGAAATTACTAAATAAATACAAAAATTGATATAAAAGTACCCATTCAGTGTAATTTCAAATAATTATGTGTATTATTTTATGCAATTAAATTTAATGAATTATTAAAGAAATTAAGAGAAAATGAATATGAGTCTGTAGGGAAAGCCATGTGCAAAATATAGTTATATGTCACATTAAACTTTTGTATGGATCTTTAAAATTTGTTTTGCTTGCTTAAATTTCCCCCAAAACTTGTAATTTTCTATTGCGGGGGCTAGACCAGA
Organism: Amaurobius ferox; assembly: GCA_951213105.1. NCBI lineage: Eukaryota > Metazoa > Arthropoda > Arachnida > Araneae > Amaurobiidae > Amaurobius > Amaurobius ferox. The sequence continues at coordinate 85,457,616 of OX578142.1, read as the reverse complement.
AAGGTTAAAAATCCAAAGCAAATATATCACGAAAGACAACGAGCACCAAATGTGTAAGCTCTCCAGCGGTTCTTGAGTTATTCCCCAAAACATGTAACTTCTCATTGTGGGTCAGGATGGGACAGTAATATTAAAAATCCAATGAGTCAAATATACAATGAAAGGCGAAATATGTTTAATTTCAGCTTTCTAGCTGCTCTGGTTCTCGAGTCATTCCAAAAACATGCACCTTACTATCGCAGGCCCAGAATGGGCTGGACTGGTAAGGTTCAAACCACAAAATATGAAAATATTTCTATAAAAGGCAACAATACACCGAGCTTTCTAGTTGCTACAGTTCTCGAGTTATTCTCTAAAACTCGTAATTGCCTATTACGGGTTCAAAACATGCCCTAAAAAATCAAAATATACAAAGAAAAGCAAGATATGATTAACTTCAGCTTTATATCTGCTCCGATTCTCGAGTCATTCCTAAAAACATGCACCTTACTATTGCGGGTTCAGAAGGGGTTGAACGGCAAGGTTTAAAATCCAAAGAATTGAAATATTACCACAAAAACTAATGATATGCCTAATTTAAGATTTTAGCTGCTTCGGTTCTTGAGTTATTTCCCAAAACACTTAATTTCCTATTACAGGACCAGAACAGTTTGGACTAGTATGGTTCAAAATCCAAGAAATCAAAATATACAATGAAAGGCAAGATATGCCTAAATTGAGCTTTCTAGCTGCTCCGGTTCTCAAGTTAATCCCAAAAGACATGTATCTTACTATTTCAGGCCTAAAAAAATCATTGATTTTGTTAAAAAAATAAAAATTACCAATCACAATGTTTACTAAAGTTCTGAAAAAGGTATACAAGTGGAAATCGGTCACGAATTACCTGAAAATATTATGAATTTGAAAATAGACACTAATTTTGAGATCAGCGTTTTCTTATTCTTCTGGTAAGCCATTTCCGAGTGATGATGAAAATGATGCTCACAAATGACGATCCACACTGCTCCACGTAAGACCAAGATTCCGATTACTACTGATTCTTCATAGTTTCAACGGTATACAAAGTCATAATATGGATTACAGAATGTGCATAATTTCCTATAGAAAACTGCCTTTCTGTCTCAGTCAATATAAATTTAAGGCCAAATGCACGGTAATGCCAATCAAATGAACCTGACAAAAGGGATTTACGACCATGTGTAACGTAAATTAAGATCACGATCGCTTTTTACATGAAAGTAATAAATATATTCCTAAAAAGTTTTCATTCAGCATAAATCTCTAAACGGTTAAGTTTTATAAAATTATTTTTGCATAAACAGTGTGATTGTACAGTTCAGTTTATGCTCACGTGATTTGAGTTCATTAGTATCTTTTTTCATCTATCTCCATCTTTTAAATATTGCATATTAGATTGATTAAACTAGCTTATGTTCATATTCTGGTTAATTATTAAGGTTAATTATTAAGGTTAATTTTTTAATTATTTTTGTATACAGAGTGCGATTATACAATTCAGTTTTTTCTCATCAGTTACCGAGAGTATATTAATATCTTTCCCATACATCACCATCTTTTAAATATCATGTATTAGATTGACTAAACTAGCTTATTTTCATATTCCGGTTAATTATTAAGGTCCACATAATACATATTTTCTTATTTTGAAAAATGGATATGAACCCTGTGAAGAGATATTTTTCAAAAAGGGGTATTTAAACAATGATTTAGGTAAATAAAAAGCAACCATTTATGGCAGAGAATTAAAATTTATATTGCATTTCCCCAGAAATAAGATCGGGTCTTGTACTATCTTTTGCTCCAAAAGCTGCATTAAGGATTATTTTTTGGAGATGTATTATTTTTTTATGCAAAACAATTTATATTTATTCATTTACAACAATCCACATTTATTCCTGTATTCATGTACAAGAATCTCTATTTATTCATATATTCATGTACAAAAATTTACATTTATTCAAGTACAGTCATGTCATCTTCTTCTGGAACATTGTGATAAAGCTTCAAACCCCGAATTCTGGCCTGAATTTGTTGCGACTTCATTTTCTGCAGAACCATTGTCCTTGTCCATGTAGTCTGCCCATAGTGCATTGGCAACATAACTGTCAGGGATTTCTTCACCCAAGTCACGACCTCTTGTAGGCTAGGTTTCACAAAGTTTCCACACTGATTTCTTTCCATTCTATTTTCAACGTAATTATTGATTTCCATGTGCAAAAGGTGCTTGAATGGATTGTTTATTGCAATATCAAGAGTCTGGAGATAGGCAGTCATTCTTGCGGGAAACATTATTTGATCCATTGTTCTTTCTGCAAGGAAGTTCTTCATGTCTTTAGTGCAGTGAGTACTGGCTGAATCCCAGACTAGTAGACCTCTTTGACCACCTCGCAAAACAAGTGGTAGCATTAAATTGGCCCACTTCCTTGTGCTTATGTGCACCAAGGTTTTTCAGTTTCAAGAACATAAATGTCTGAAACACGTTCAATCTTATCTTTCTTGCCCTTAGTGATGATTAGAGGTGGGGTTTTCTTTCTATACAGATGAATTGCCAAAATACAGAGAACACATGCACTTTCGTAACCAGTGGAAGGAATGTAGATTGACAAGGCACCTCTCTGATCAATTGTCGTTTGAGACCTTTTACCTGTAAACACTGCAGTTTTATCCATAACAATCATGTTGGAGAGCTGGTATTTAGAAAAGCCAATGTCACCAACAAAGGACTTGAATGCAAGTGCAAGTTTAATAACTTTGGTATCTTCTTGCTTGAACAGTGTTGTCAATCTTCTTAGAGACAGTTCATATGGCTGAAGGAAGACATCCATCCAGTGTTGTGATGCTTTGAATTGTTCTGGGCATATGTCTAACTGTGGTGCCATTGCAAAGACAAATGCTTGAATATTAGCCCTGCGAACAACCAAAACCTTTGCTCTTCTGTCAGCAATTCGGTATGGCAAAAAAATTGTTAAAAGTGATGGATTACACAAAAGCGACAAAAAAATTGCAGGCACAATATTCAGAAAATGTTTCTTTATTTCACATGAGTGCATTAAGTATGTCCGTTATAACACATGACTTATTGAATTATGAAGATTCTAATTAGTCACAAACACGTCCGTTTGTTATCAAGTGCACACATCTGGCTGACGATCCTAACTGCGGCTTATTTTTGGGGTAGGGTTTATATTATGAGCATCCTGAAAAATAATGTTAGGGCTTATTTTCCGATTAAGTCATATTTTCAGGGAAATACAGTATATTCACACCTTTCAACATTGCTATATTTTATTTTTTATTAAAAATCAATATTTATTATTATCTTTAGTGAAAACTTGTGTTTTACAAAACGTAAATGTTTGTTTTCCATATAAGTAATTTGTACTGGATAAAATACTTATGTAAATATAAATATTTATATTAATACATAATTATACATATTCTCAAATAATTTTATGTATATGCATTTTTGTGTTATGTGAGCATATATATTTTATTTCTTAACTTGACTACTGAAAAAGTTTTAACTACTGATATTTTCATCAACTGGTTGGCACACCTGCACAAGAGATGACCAATTATTATCTTTCTTTCACTTTTGAAATCTATTTAATCAACTAAAATTTTTATTATAATTTCATGCTATATAGAAATTTTTTTTACGTATATCATTAATGAAATGAAGAGCAATTTTGCAGCAGTACCATGAAAAACAAACTAAATGTGTACTCAATTCTCAATATAGTATTTCGTATAATTGTGAAAATATTTTCCTCTTATGTAATATGTTTGCATTGACTAAATTTTTATAATTATTACAATTACGTATTGTATAATAGCCATTTTTCAAACTTATTATTAATGAAATCAGGGTATATGTTGCAGCAGTTTCATGAAAAACTGCATTTGTACATGATCCTCTATACATTTCATTTTATTATGAAAATATTTTTTACTTTTGCAATATGCTAGCATTGGCTAAAATTTATGTTATTTTGTATTTGATACAGAAACTATTTTTCAAATGCATTATTAATGAAATGAATGTTAGTATTTGAATAATGTTATTAAAATACTGATTTGGGTACTTAGAAATGCAATTATTTTAAAAAACATAAATTAGAATTTGATGCATTTGCATCTAAATTTAAATCTTTAGAATTTAAATTAAAAATTAACATTTGTTTCATCCTTTAGTTTAAATAACGATAGCAATCATACTCTTTAATTTAAATGAGTTTGGAAAATAATAAAATTAAGAAAATCTAGCTGGTTTAATAATAAAATTTATAAAAAAATTTTGACTCTGCAAAATACATAATGTATTTTGTTTTGTTCCCAGACAAGTACACATAAAGAGAGCACTTCTTAATTTTTTTTTAAACAAATAAAAGTCAACATTCTTCTGTTGGGTAATCCTGAAATTGTTTTATAATATCTGGAAATTGAGGGTATTTGCTTATTTGTCAAAAAATACTCTTCTGGAAAGCAAAATACTCCCTTTAAAATAAATCAGGGAGTATTTTTACTCTTCTGGAAAAATTCTAGGGCGATCTCTGTATGTATATATTCACACACACATATAGCTTAACTCATTTGTTAAAAAATCATAAAAGAGATTGTTTTTAAAATGTATCAATTAACTGAAGTTTTTTAGAGGTTTTTGCAAATGTTTAAAAATTCATAAAGTTTTTCGAATTTTATTGACAGTTTTATGCACCTTTTCAGATCATCAGCTGAATTAAACACGTTTTATGCCAAGTATTAGCTTTGGAGTAAGGGGGATAAACATACATATTATCATGTGTTAATAATATAGATTATATACACATGGAAATTTAAAAATAGAATATATTTATTTTACATTTTGAGTAGATATAATGATCTGTTGTACAATTCTTGCCAGAAGTAAATATTCAAAATAAAACATTCTGCTCTTTTCATGTAAAATGCATTGATTGAAAACTAGATATAAGAAAAATTCTTTCAAGAAGTTAGATTAAGAAATGGTAAAAAATATCTATTCAAACACATTTTAGATGTCATTTTCAAGATATATCTACTTTTTTGCATATGCATATGAACTAATACTTAAAAAATATAGGACAATCATGACAGGAGTTATAAAATAAATAAAAAAGAACCCTGAGTAATTTAAAAAAAAGGGGGAGGGGGGAGAATTAGACCATTATACCAACAAAATCAGAAGGTTCTGCTTCTGAAAATATTATGTCTGAACAAAGTTAATTGGTTTCTTCTGTTTACCAATTAAAATAGTAGATTTTATGGATATTGATATATTTTTTAACAGATATTGTACTTGCATACAGACTGACACACACACAAACATTCAAATATTCTGAATTAAAGTTACTTTAAAAATGTAATAAGCAGACTGTTACTTTATTAGTAAGTAATTGAAGAACTATTACATTTATTAAAAACAAATAAAGTAACAAGTTGCCATTATAATTAAGTTAATTTATAAGTTAGTGATATTTTGAAAGCACAATAAAAAATGAACCATTTTTACATTTTCAAATCTAATAGCTATAATATGATCCTATATTAAATTTGCATGTGATGCTTATATAGACAATTATTTTACCATAAATTACACAAACATCCTAAAGGCATTGCTAATTCAAAATAAGAAGTCCAGAAGAAATTAAAACATTAAAATATTTTATCAAACTAGGTTTGGATAGTGCATTTGAATTCCACTCACCAATCAAAATTTTAAATAGAAACTGAGAAATTCTTTGACATTGGTTAATGAGCTCTTGATGTTTTGAGATTTCATTCACCTCAACACAATAATAAGTGCAGAATAATGCCTATTGGATATATTTATGCATTCACACTCTCATTGAAAATTCATTTTAATAATAATATTTTAAAAATAAAATAAAAAACTATAATAAATATGTGGAAAATTAAAGTAACAAGTACTTCTTTCCTTGGGTACCATTAGTATAATTATGCTTTTTTTAAATGGCTCTCCATTACACAAAGAGTATATACGCAATGCTGTTACTTTTACTTAGTTACTACCCAAAGTTGCATACATAAAATACCATTTATTTGTATCAGTGATATTCAAACACATAAATTCACTAAAATATAAGCTAATTATTTAAATCCCTTTACATGTACTGTATAAAATAAAATGATAAAAAATTACATTAAATTAAGTAGAATGTATTATTTCCTTACAACTGATTATACTTACGTTAGACTCATCATAATAGGAACAATTAACATAACTCGCAGAGCTGTTCTCTGTGTCATAAGGTGAGTCAAACTAGCATAAGATAAAGCTCCAATTACACCAGCACCGCCTAAAATAAATTATTATAGAGCATATTCTTGAATATACAGAAATGAGATTGTTAAACATTCTACAATTTTAGTTTTAGAAATGTTAACAACTGATTAAAGATCAATTTTAAAATTTAAAGTGTTAGATTTTTACCAAATTATAAAATAAAAATGAAAACAAGTGCAGTTATTTATTAAATGCTCTTAAATTCTTTACTTTAGTAATATATGACTGTTAACTTGATATTGCCTAAGATACCACATAGATTATTTTTATAACTGATTACATTTTATTAATGATTGAGGTAAATATCCTTTTAACTATTATAATAATAATCAAATAATGGAGCAGCAACATATTGATGTGAGTGTGTGAATCAAATTTTCATTACCTCATAGTAAACAATTAATTATGTGAATGAAACATCTTGCTCACTTGAATTGCTGTTATGTCACTTTATTACTATCCTGAATACCCAGTTTTGAGGACAGCAGACTGTGTTAAGTAATGCCTGGCACTGCTATTAGCTGGGAGTATATATTTTAAAACTTCTAACAGAAAAATTCTAAAGTTCAAGTATAAAAACAGTTTCTTGCACCTTGGTCATTTAATTCCCCTACTATTTGCTGAAGGGCAACAGAAATTGTGAAATTGGTCCAAAGATGGTAAAGAATAACCAAGTGAACACCATCTTGGCTGTTGAGTTTCAAACATGATATACATGGTTTTACAGAAAGTAGTAGACTTAAAAATGGCATTCAAACAATGAAAGTTTAATATCTTTTACCTTTTCCATTCACTATTTTTTTTATTTAGAAAAACTTCATCAAAAAGAAAAACTTTGACAGATGTTTTATGCTGTTTTCTTTATGATTTACAGGCTGTCAAAAGTTGGCAGACATATTCCTGAAACTTAGCTTGAAGATCATTCATCTTGATAAGAAACTGCTGGGAGCAATCATTTGAAAAATGAAAACTATCTCTGGCTGAAATCAAACCAGCAATCTAAGAGGTAGCACCTTAAGGCCCTATCACTTGGACCATAAATATAATAGAATCTATCTTAGATCTAAAGGTTTGCAATGTAGAACACAAAATACAAAATAGTGAACAGTTGCTGGTTTGTGCACATGCCCAGTAGCAGAATTGGTGGGAGTATTTATCTTATGCCATCAGCAGACGATAAAAGTCTTAAGAAAATGGTTAAAATTGCTTTAATTGAATATCTTAAAATAAATTGTCACCATTCCATCATTTCAAAATTTTATGAAATCAAAAGTGTTTTCAGGTATTTTAGAAGATAATATTTATCTTCATAGGAACATAAAATCAGAAATAAAGTGTCCTTATCTGATTTCTTTAGTTAGTTTCTTAAATTTGTATTTAATTGAATTCATAACTTTATGTTGTAGCAAAAGAATTATGATGTATGTTATACTACGCTTGATGATGTTGCCACCGTACTTTGCAGACTATTTTCAGATTGTCTTGTTTGCATTGAAGATTGTTAAAAGAAGAATTTTCTACTGGGTACACAGATAAATTTTAACTCATAATTTTCTAGAAGAAAAATTCTTAGTCAATTATATACCAATTTAATCAATTATATACCATTTTAATGATTGTCTCCCAATTAACATTGGGAGGCAATCATTAAAATTTGAACACCTGCACTTATTATCTTTTCCTCTTAACTGAGATCTGAATGTTTGAAATGGTGAACATAGAAAGATGAATAAAGAGTCATGCATTTTTAGAATTATTGTTTCTCATGTTTCTTGTTGCTGTTTAATATAACTGATAGAGAATTCCCTTCAAGAAAATCACTATTTAAAATTCACCTATACAATAAGCAGGCATTTACAAAGTCTTTTATTTTGTGTTTGCGATTGTGATTCTTTTGGTACAAAGTTAAGAGGTATGCCATTGTGTTCTTTGTGGTCAAAGAGGTAAGCTGTTGAGGTGCTGGCTCAAAGGTTCTGGTTCAATTATTGTTAGGGGCAGTTGCTTATTTTTCAAATGATTGCTGCTTGATCGTTCTTGTTTAAAAGGATATAAGACTGATTACACATTTTCTTTATTCATCTTGATACCATAAGGTTAATGCTTGATTCTAACTTTACATTAATGTCCAAACTTATTAAAAATGTTGGAATTTGTTTTATTTATTTTATCGATTCAGTTATGCAAGCTTGTTTCTTGTCTACAAAAATTTTAACTTCACATGTTATATTTTTTGCAAAACATTAACATTTTGTACAGTGCATTAAAGTTCTTATCTTCAGAATAAAGTATCTAAAGTCCAATAAATAGAGTGATATTTTTTTGAAGTAATTACTACCCAGCAAAATTGATAATCACCAACTATCTTAAAAATATTAATGTTATACTACTATTATTAATCAAGAGAGAGAAAAGAGCAAATAAAAATGAAATACTAAATAATTTCTATAGTAATGACACATTAAAAGTTAGACTATATTGATGCATTCTTAACAGATACACTCAACATACTCTTAGCATTCAGCTATCATAACTACCAATTCATTTGACTTTTAAACACTAGGTTGCCACAAGAAAAATACGCACTGAAGGAAAAAAAATATTCATCATCTTTATCAGCAAATCTGTCTCACGCATTTTTGTTGCCACCTATTAGAAAAATTATCTTGCCATGGGTGAATATGATTTTCAAGTCCTGCTAACGACTAGATGAATTAAAATTTTATTACAAGAAATATGTTCAAAATTTCATTCATTTTTTATAATGTATTATAATTTTCAAAAACATGTCTGAAACATTTTACTTCAGAGTATAGCATTCTATTAAATATTAGGTCTCCTGCTTTAAGTAAAGTCATTGATTATCCTAGAATCTGCTTGCAAATGCTTTTCTCGAGAACTACTTAATACAAATGGATGACAATCTTACTGTACTCTTTTGGAAATTGCAAATACTAATCAACGATAACAAAGTAATAAAACACCTTACAATATTTAAGCAAAGCTAATTGAAAAACAGTATTGTTATCTATAATAAACAAACATGGGTAAAAAATACAGCCTACTATTACTTAGTAAAAGTCTTCACATATGGTTAAAAAAATACCATGTACAAAGCCTTTTGCATGCTAGAATTGAATTAAAACTAGTGCTTTGGGTTACAGTTTGGCCAAGTACTTGGGAGAGGGGGCATTTTGTACTTATATATCATAAGTTGGGTTTGTACTTGACTTAAAATTTTGAGAATCAGATTTCCAGAATAAATATCCTCACCACCAGAAAAAAGCAATAAATCCATGAAAATTAGACTGGTTGTGGTAAGTCTTCTCTACCATACACAGTCAGGAAAAATGAATTCATGTTTCTGTCATTAAAAAAGCACTGAACAGCGACTTGGCCATATCTAGTGAAGAATGGAATGGAGCATCATAGAAGATGAAGTTAGGAAATTTTTGGAGAAAGCAGAACTTTTTGGAGAAAAACACAAATGTGACAGATTTGTGGGACATTTTCAGGTATACTTCTTCGCAGCTAACCTGTGTGATTTCCTCCAGCATAATTTTTTCTGTGTGGGATTTTTTAATTTCTTGGCCGTTTTGCACAGATGTGAATCCTATTTCAAACTCTGATGTTTACAATATTTATGAGTCTATTTTTGACTTATAGTTATAAAATCTGAGAGTTACTATTTTCAAAGTTTCTGGGATTAATGCACAAAATATGAGTAAGCATGAACTCTGAATAAATTGAAATAAATGGAAGTTTCAACAGGTAGTATTCAATGTTCTTCATTTCTTGTATTTGGTGAAGTTAATTTTAATTAAAAAATGCATTTAAAATTTTTAAAAAGTTTTCTTTCCAAAGTATGAGCTAACAGAATTTGCAAACTCGATGACCACATAGCATAAATTATAATTATTGAAAATTATGTTTTTAAAGAAGTCAGCAAACTATGAAAAGTTTTAAATTTCAGCAAAAATCAAAGAATGTGATTACATGCCTGAAAATTACCCTCTTTTCAGGAAAGTGATAATTACCCTGAATAGTAACTTCTATGAAAATTACCCATACAAGACAAAAGAAGAAAACATTCACACATGGGATAAATTGCTTGTGGATTGTTAGAAAATGTATGGGCCTAATATGATTAAATTGAAAATGAAAGCTTTTATTTTATTGGTTGACCTTATATTAGTATCCATAATCTTTGTTTTTACCTGAGATTTAAATCTTTTTGACAGTTTACCAACTTTTCTAAAAAACATCATCCTGAATTAAAAAAAGATTGGAAGCTTAGTATTCTTACCTGTGCCAGATGACCAAGTGGATACAGAGTTCCTGAAAATAGAATACTTAAACAAAAATTTATAGAACTATAATCTTAATACAAGTTTTATAGAAAATCTTCATATAACCACAGTATACAATAAAAAATAAAGGGGGGGGGGGTTAACCTGTTTTAAAGGTAAACAACAGCCTTTTACTTCAAAGCAAGTAAGAATTGTGATTTCACTTTTTCAAGCAAGTTTGGCATCTGCGGTAGAATAGCAAATGTGGTTAAAGGTACATGAAAAGTTGCCAATATTACAAAGAAAAATTTAAAAAGGTAAAATCAAAGAGGCAAAAAACATGTGGCAGGATACAATGAATGAAAATTACAAATTACCAGTGGCATGTAGCAGTGGTGTGCGGTGAGTGATAAAATAGGGGCACCTGTCTCATTTACTTTATGGGTACTATATATATTCACGTATAAGTTGAAAAATTTATGACAAAAAAGAGCAAGTAGGGGTCAAAGTAGGGGTCGACTTATATGCAAAGCCTAAAAAAATTCGGAAGCTTAAAAGTTATTCCCACGAGGCAATCCATTCCAAAATGATGCAGTAGCAATTATGCAATCGCAACTCTCTGAATTTTTCTGCACTTCAAAACTCCCTTGGCTTTCCATACCCACAATGCCGTTACAGTCGACCTGCCGACTACCAGTTTATTGAGTCATAACCGTAATGTACTGGACCAAAGGCAGCAGCACCCACACTACACAGCCACTGTTACATCTTGTTTATTCTCTATTGTACATGTTTTAATCTGATTTCTTTTCCTATTATGGCTAAATCTTTGACAAAAAAATGGCTCTTTTCAGAGCCACACACTCCCTAACAAGGATTGTATAAAACAGAAGCAGATGTCGTATAATGCAGGATTTAAGTTGAAAGTTATTTCTTTTGTGGAGAATAGCAACAACTATGTTGCTTCATGTCAATTTAGCATTAATGATTCACACAGTGGCACAAGCTAAAAACAGATTTTGATAACATCCTAAAATCAAATAAGGCGTTTTTTGTCAGAGCTGGATAATATCTTAAATGATTGGATTATGGACTGCAGATGGAATGGCTTTATTGTTAAGTGAACTAATATATGTTTGAGAACAACGAAACTTGCAAAAGAGGAAAAGTTTGGTGCTGCAAATAACCCTTTATGTGTATCACCAGGTTGGTGCACAAGATTCATGATCCGATATGGATTATATTTATACCAGAGCACAAAATTGCACAGAAGTTACAGCAAGACCTTGAAGATAAAATAATGCAGTTTCAAAAGCATGTCATCCAAAAGAGGAAGGCGACTGCTTTTGAACTTTCCCCAATAGGGCAGATGGATGAAACTTATTTGTTTTGACCTCCCCAGGAACAATATAGTGAACCAGAAGAGTGAAAGAGTATTTTGATTAAAATGACAAAAAATCAATTTCACGGTCATTCTTTCCTGTTTGGCTAATGGCAGCTAACCTCCAGAAATGCTAAGCTACCTCCAGAAATTATTTATAAATGGAAAACTTTAACAAAAGGTGTTGTGTTTGTTTGCACCAATGAAAAAGGATGGCTAAACAAGTCTGGAACAATTGACTGGTTAAAGAAAGCGGTACGAACACTATTATGTGGATGACTGCAAAAGCAAGCCAAAATATCAATTTCTACATCAGTTGAGTGAAGTCTGGGCCTACCTAGTCCACCTACACGATGTACGCTTCTTCTTTCATGCACTTGTTGAACCAATCAGGAAATAAATCTCCCAGAAGGATGTCAAGAATTAAGAAAAGTAAGTTGATATTCCCGTGCAGTTTCGTTAGCATTGCGATTGCATAAACTGTATAGCATATGCATTTCAAAAAGGTCTTCATTGCTGTATTGACACATACTGTCGGTATAGGCTAACTACACTCTCAAAATGTAGCAGAAATATGAAATACTTAAGGGTCACTCAGACTGCCGGGCTGCGCATGCTACCTTTGTGTAAGCGAGGTGATTGGTCAATGACAGAGCAAAAACAACTTTCGCATGTGATGATGTGTTTGTTGCACTTGTGTGACACACCGATCAGGGGCAGATATTTGCATATGCATACATTTCTAAGCTGCTTTAACGTTCATTTTGATTGTGCCATTTCCAAGTTTTATTCTGTAATTAATCATGTAAAATTGTAAGGTATTTTTCAGGAAGCATATTTTAAAAAATTGTAAATAAATCTAAAGATAAGAGGCAGATATTATTTGCCTATGATGCATTTCTGCATTGCGTCATTTGCACTCTTGCTGTGAACATTTACATTTTAATTTGTGATTAATCCCTCAACAACTTTATTTAAATATATCTCTGGGACTTTTTATGATAAAATGCTGAAATTTTGTACATCACCTTATTAGTGTATGAGGCACATTGTACTCATTGGAAATGTTTTTGTATGGGGGCTGCATAAAAATTTAAATTTTGTATTTCTTCAAATTTAATCCCCTGAAAATGTTTATTAATTTCATAAAATTCTGTACCTTTTTTTAAGCAACTTTGTAATTTATTATATACTAGCCGCCTTTGGCGACCAGCCTGTTCGCTACCCTTGAAAATTCTGACCGTGGCACACTCGCTGGCGCGACCTACCAGAAGGAACTGTTGGAAATAATCAATACATCGCGATTCACGTTCCTGTGAACGGGCGTTTATGCAAATTTAATATGAACGACTCTTCCCGTTCACCGGCGTGAACCGTGACGTTTTTCAACATGAGGTTTCATGCAAATCAGTTCTCAATGCGTACGCATCTGATTTGCATATCCGGGGGCGTTTCCGGAACTGTCCATTCTCGGATATATAGGGCAGAGGTTTCTTGAAGCAAATGAGAAGGTCGAAAGAAGGTCGATCGAGATCAGACGTCTGAAGAAGTCAGACGAGATAGACACTGATGGTCTGATGCAGGCAGACAGAAATGTTTTTGACTGAAGTACTGCGGAATATCGTTTGACGACGGTGAATAGTCGAAACGGATGCAGATGTGGTCAGTTTGGACCAGCATGTATTGAACGTTAAATTTACTTACAAACGTTCGGAAGCTGCTTTAAATATTTTCCTGATGTTTTATCCTTTGGTTTCCCTTTGCCAAGTGATAGTGGCTGAAATACACGCAAGTGATAGAGGTAGTATAGTAACTTACTACCAGATGCTTCAAGGAATCTCTGTCTAGTCATTTACAACTAAAAATCTTTTGTACATAGTATATTTTTGATGTTTTACGGCATGGAATATTACCAGGTACGTGTAATATGCCGAGTTGTGTTTTTCACCAAATAAAGTGAACGAAGTTTTTCTTTAAAACTGGACTTGTGTACTTTCATGACCCAGCCAACACTTATTGACTCTGACAGTGCGTGCTTTGCTATCTTCAAATTTTAAATTTTCCAAGAGAAACGGTTACGGGGCCAGTTCAACGCCCAATAGAGTCATAAGTGCAAGTATCTTTAAAGAAATCGTTCCAGTGTTCAGATGGGGGCCGCACATGGCACCATTTTGAAGTTCGTGTGAACAACGAAACGCAACAGTGTAAACGTAAACAGTGTACAAGAACTTTTGCTTCTGCTTCTTCAAAACTACGAGTGGCCATGGAGGCAAGTAGAACGGAGTTGCTGACGCGGGACAACTACGTCACCTGGCGTACCGACATCTCATTCGTCCTCAAGGGAGAAGGATGTTTCGGACACGTAGATGGAAGTGCTAAGCCTATCGAGGAAGATGCAAGTCGCCGCGACTACGATGATTTTTATCGCCGGAAAGACCGAGCATTAGCCATCATTTATCAAAGTTTATCCTCGGAATACAAGGAGTTGATAAACGTCACCGACGAACCTAGTCAAGTATGGAATACCTTGAAAGAACATTTTCAAGCGCCTTCCCGAGCCAACCTGGTTAGATTACTAGATGAGTTCTTCGACGTTCGGCCGGAGCCAGACGAGCCTGTTGACATTTTTTGCTCAAGACTGCGGAAGGCCGTGACGAGGCTTAAAGACGCGAAACACCCCATTGAAGACCTATATGTAGCATTCCAGTCGATTTGGTACCTTCCGGAAGAATTCCGAGGTATCGTTCAGCTTATATATCGATGGAATGACTCGGACTTCAAGCTCAGCAAAATACAAGCAGAGCTAGCAGCGGAGGAGAGCCGGCTGAGGCAGCAAGCAAGTGACTTTTCCAAAACTGTGAGTTCAAATTCTGCATATTTTACTTCTAAGAAATTTGTAAATAGAGTAAAAGTGTCTAAACTTCCAAATGTATCTCATAATGTGTCTAATGTAAATATTTCTAAAAGTAAAATTAAGTGTTTTAAGTGTAACAAACTAGGTCATACTAAATCTAATTGCAGTAGAAATAATGGATCTAGTATTGTGGAATTTCTTGGGTCTCCACAGATTGAGGCTAATACTGTAATCGATCCTAGCGATAGACTCAGCTGGGTAGTAGACACTGCTGCTACGCGACATTTCTGTAATAACATTAAGTTATTTTCAAAATTTAATGAGTGCAAAGGCACTTCAATGTCGCTAGCAGTAGGGGATGTCGAAAGTCCAGTTGAGGCTATCGGGACGGTGGAAATGTATGTCCAATTTAAGGATAAGCAAAGTATTATCAAATTGGAAAATGTTATGTATTCTCCTAAACTTAGGAGAAATTTATTAGCTGCATCTGTTCTTGAGGAACAAAATTTTAGTTTTAATGGAGCTAATGGGGTTCTATGGTTTTTTACACCTAAAGGGGAGAAATTCTTTTATGCAAAAAGAAAGGATGGGTTATATTTTTTAAAACCTAAGTATAGTACCCAGGAACAACATAACGTAGCAAACCGTCAATCTAAAGATAGGGATCGAGACGGAGACAAGAAACACAAAAAGGATAAGAAATCCAAGGATAGGGATCCTAGTGCTTCCAGAAAAATAGACAAAGTAAAAATAGCACCTAATCTTAAAGAAACTAAATTTAAATCTGACAAAACAAAAACTAAGCAGAATAGAAATGTGGATAGTTCAATATCTAAGCCTAGCAGTTCAGTAACTGAACTTAATAGTACAAACTGTCTTTGGCATAAACGATATTGCCACATAAACGCTGAATATCTTCTCCAAACCAGCAAAGTTTCTGCTGTAAACGGACTTCCTAGGCTTAAATACAAAAAGTTAAATTGTAAATCGTGTAAATTGGCTAAGTCTAGGAGAGTATCATATAAACCCACCGGTAGGATAAGGTCCACTAAACCATTGCAATTGTTACACATGGATGTGTGTGGTCCCTTACCCACAGCCTCATATGGTGGGAACAAGTATGTCTTAACTATAACAGATGATTATAGTAGAAAAGTTTTTGTTTACCTCATGAAACAGAAGTCAGAAGTATTTTCACATTTTAAAGAGTTTCAGGCCAGAGAAGAAAGGCAGTTAGGTACTAAAATTCTATGTATCCGGACGGATAATGGGATGGAATTCTGCCATGATAAGTTCAAAAATTACCTGAAGGATATCGGTATTAAGGCTGAGAGGACTAACACATATACCCCACAGCAAAATGGAGTATCAGAGCGATTCAACTTAACCGCATTTGACTGTGTTAGAGCCATGTTGAACGACAGCAAATTGCATGACAGATTCTGGGCGGAAGCAATATTGTGTTTTACATACACTAAAAATCGAATATGTCACAAATTTAAGACAAAAACTCCACATGAACTCTACAGTGGTAGAAAACCTTCAGTCAAACATCTTAGAACCTTTGGTTGTAGAGCATATGTAGGCAAACCCAGTCAGCTCAGAAAGAAGTTAGACATGAAAGCTACAGAAGGGGTGATGGTAGGCTATGCTACTAAAACTAAGGGCTATAGGATATTTTTGTCAGGGGAGAAACGAACAATTGAGACCTGCAATGTGAGGTTTGATGAGGGTGATGTAGTGGAAGGCATCCTGGACCCAATTTGTCCCAGAAATATCTCCTCAGGGATATCAAGAGATAACCTTTCAGAATACTCCGACGGGGAATATCCGAGAGAGCAGTCTGATGGGGGGGGCAGGAGAGAGTGAAGACACTGGTGACGATCCGTCTGAATCCAGTGAGGAAACGGACTCTCCTGCTGACTCCAGTATGACTCCTTGCTCGGATATTGCTTGGCAGCGAAAGACGGTTCCAAGACCCGATGGGAGTAGAACCGATGTGTATTATTACGCTCAAGGAGATAATAAAAGGCTGAGGTCGCACAATGATGTTAAGAAATATTGTGATAAAAGGAATATACAGTTTGATCAGCAACTGTTTAATTTTCGGGAAAATAAAGGTCTTAAAAGGGTCAGAGGCAGACCAGAAGCAAGCAATATTGAAATAAATATACCAAAAGGGTACAACGCTGCTATTAAATCTTCCCAGTCCGAAAAATGGTGTAAAGCTATGGATGAAGAAATGTCCGTAATGCAAGAGAGGGGTGTCTGGGAACTAGTTCCTGCATCCACCTCACAAAAGCATATAGGCAGTAGATGGGTCTACACCATTAAGAAAGACGAGAATGGGAAAATCAAGAGGTTTAAAGCTCGTTTGGTAGCCCAGGGGTATGGTCAGAAAAAGGGAGAATCATACGATGAAGTTTTTAGCCCTGTTGTTAACTTCAACTTAATTAGAGCATTCTTCTCAATTTTCGTATGCATGCTTGGTTGGATGCATTTCCAATTAGATATCAAATCTGCCTATCTCTATGCTAAATTGAGTCAAAAGGTATATATGAAACAGCCTCAAGGTTATGTCAATCAGGAACAGCCTGATTATGTTTGTTTGTTGAAGAAAGCCATTTACGGTCTTCATCAAAGTGGAAGAGAATGGTTTAATGAACTTGACACCAAATTAAAAGAATTAAATTTTTTAAAACTTCAATGGTGTAATTGTGCATATATTTACAATAGCAAAGTTCTTATGCTAGTCTATGTGGATGACATAATTCTCTTCTCAAAGTATCAAAGGGACATAGACCACATTGTTTCATTACTTAGCATAGAATTTGATATCAAGGTATTAGGAAAAATTAGAAAACTTTTAGGCGTGGAATTTAAAGAGTGTGACAATAAATTTTTTATACATCAAAGTCAGTATATAGATAAAGTATATCAAATGTTTCAACAGTAATATCCAGTTACTTCACTTCCCATTTCTAAAGGGAATATTCTAAGTAAAATAGATTGTCCAAAGACAAGTGAAGAAATAAAGCAAATGCAAAGTTTTCCTTACAGGAGCTTAATTGGGTGTTTGGCTTTTATATCTAGTAGGACTAGACCTGATATTTGTTACGCCATCAATATATTATCTCAATTTCAAGAAAACCCTGGAATTAAGCATTGGGATGCATTGTTAAGACTTTTAGGATATGTTGAAAAGACTAAAAACTATATGTTGAATTTATCTAACATTCAGGAGTTAAAATTGAATTGTTATTCAGATTCTGACTTTGCTGCAAACCGAGATGACCGTGTTTCACTTGGAGGCATGATACTCTTTATTGACAATGTACCTATTTCTTGGCGTACCTTTAAACATAAGTGTGTCAGCTTATCAACCATGGAAGCTGAATACGTATCACTAACTGAAGCCGCTAAGGAAATGGTATGGGTACAAAACATAATTGAAGAATGTCATTTACTTGGGTTAAACTTTAATAAAAGTAACAGTGTTATTTTTAGCGACAACCAAGCAGCCATTAATTTTTCTAACTCTCCAATTGAAAACAATAGAACTAAGCATATTGATGTTAGATATCATTTCCTAAGAAATTTAATAGTCAATGAATCTTTTAATGTTAAATTTGTAAATAGTAAAGATAACTTAGCAGATCACTTTACTAAACCAATGACTAAGGAAATAATACTTAAATTTTGTAATAAAATTTTTAAAAACTAAATCAAAACTTTTTGAGATTAAATGTTTAGTCTAAAGAAATTTTTAAATACTAAATTGAATTTACAACTTGGGAATTTTTTAAAAAAAGATGTCATATATATACATTATTGTTTATCTTAAACCTCATTGATATAAGATAGTATATCTTGAGTATAAATTTTTGTGATATTGAATCTTTTTCACTTTACACCTTTGTATATACATCCATTTTCCATGACCCGCATGATGCTAAATAATAGCTTATGTGTATAAAATTTTGTATTTTTTCAACTTGGTAAAAAGTATGTGTTGAAAGTTTTGATAAAGGAATTTTATTATCTAATTACTTGCATCATGTATTTTTAAATATTTGGTATATCAATGCAGTCTAATAGTATTAATTATGTATACTTATATTGTGTTAATAGACTAAATTTTTTTTTAAGCTTTTTGAATTATAGTGTTTATACTCAAATTTAAAGTAAACTTAAATTCTATGCTTATACAAAATCTTAATCTTTTAAAGTTGACTTGTTTAATATAATGTGCTTATACTTAAATTTTGGATACTTATAATTAAATTTAAACTAAAATTTCAATTTTTGAATGCTGATACTTAAGCATTGAAGTTGTGTTGTATATAAATTTCTACTTAATGTGAAATGTTGTTGTTACAATATTGTCGACAATACTTAACTATTTTTCAGATGCTTTAAGTACTTATGCATTTTATTTCAAATTTAATAATGATATAATACTTTACATTTTTTTCTTCATTATGTTTGATAGGATACTGGGGGCCTTGGTGTTTATTGATATACCTTGGTTTCTCAGAGTAAGTTTTCTTTTGCATATGCATTGAGACTTAAGGATTTGCATGAGGGGGCCGATTGTTGGAAATAATCAATACATCGCGATTCACGTTCCTGTGAACGGGCGTTTATGCAAATTTAATATGAACGACTCTTCCCGTTCACCGGCGTGAACCGTGACGTTTTTCAACATGAGGTTTCATGCAAATCAGTTCTCAATGCGTACGCATCTGATTTGCATATCCGGGGGCGTTTCCGGAACTGTCCATTCTCGGATATATAGGGCAGAGGTTTCTTGAAGCAAATGAGAAGGTCGAAAGAAGGTCGATCGAGATCAGACGTCTGAAGAAGTCAGACGAGATAGACACTGATGGTCTGATGCAGGCAGACAGAAATGTTTTTGACTGAAGTACTGCGGAATATCGTTTGACGACGGTGAATAGTCGAAACGGATGCAGATGTGGTCAGTTTGGACCAGCATGTATTGAACGTTAAATTTACTTACAAACGTTCGGAAGCCGCTTTAAATATTTTCCTGATGTTTTATCCTTTGGTTTCCCTTTGCCAAGTGATAGTGGCTGAAATACACGCAAGTGATAGAGGTAGTATAGTAACTTACTACCAGATGCTTCAAAGAATCTCTGTCTAGTCATTTACAACTAAAAATCTTTTGTACATAGTATATTTTTGATGTTTTACGGCATGGAATATTACCAGGTACGTGTAATATGCCGAGTTGTGTTTTTCACCAAATAAAGTGAACGAAGTTTTTCTTTAAAACTGGACTTGTGTACTTTCATGACCCAGCCAACACTTATTGACTCTGACAGTGCGTGCTTTGCTATCTTCAAATTTTAAATTTTCCAAGAGGAACGACCTACCAGGAAGTGCCACCCAATTTAGACAGGAACTCAGTGGGGGAGGCATCCACAGGGACCGTACCCTCCTTCCCCTACCACCAACCTCTCGGAAGGACTTACGGTCCCGCATGTTTAACGTGATCGTACTCCGCCTGAACACGGCGGCAGTTTTGGCAGTGGCGGGAATCGGACCCGGACCTACCTAGTGCAAATCCCGCGCGCTAACCACTGGGCTACCGCGCCCTCCGCGACAATCTCCATAACCTTCTTTTTATTCACCCAATTTAGACCGGAACCCAGTAGGGGAGGCATCCACAGGGTCCGTACCCTCCTTCCTCTACCAACAACCTCTCGGAAGGATTTACGGATCCACATGTTTAACGTGATCGTACTCCGCGTGAAAATGGCAGCAGTTTTGGCAGTGGCGGCAATCGAACCCTAGCCTACCGAGTGCAATTCCCGCGCGCCAACCACTGGGCTACCGCGCCCTCCGCGACAATCTCCATAACCTTCTTTTTATTCACCCAATTTAGACCGGAACCCAGTGGGAAAGTCATCCACAGGGTGCGTACCCTCCTTCCTCTACCACCAACCTCTCGGAAGGACTTACGGACCCACATGTTTAACGTGATCGTACTCCGCGTGAACACGGCAGCAGTTTTGTCAGTGGAGGGAATCGAACCCGGGCCTACCGAGTGAAATTCCCGCACGCTAACCACTGGGCTACCGCGCCCTCCGCGACAATCTCCATAACTTTCTTTTTATTCACCCAATTTGGACCAGGACCCAGTGGGGGAGGCATCCACAGAGACCGTACCCTCCTTTCCCTGCCACCAACCTCTCGGAAGGAATTATCGACCCATATGTTTAAGGTGATCGTACTCCGCATCAGTGGCGGGAATCGAACCCAGGCCTACCGAGTGCAATTCTCGCGCGCTAACTTCCCGCGCGCTAATTTAAATTTATAACGACCATATGCTAGGCTCTTAATTCCACCATCCTCGTTCCATCGTTCCATCATTTAAAATAGCCATAAAATTAAAATATCCATTTAAAATATCTATAAATTAAAATATCCATAAATTAAAATATCCATTTAAAATAAAAAAATCAACCATATCGTTCCACCAATCCATAAATATAATAATTTCAAATACATCACCACAATTCAAACCACCATAATTCAATCATTTAAATTATTTAAAATATCCAATTAAAAATATCCATTTAAAATATCATATAAATATAATAATTTCGCCCGATGTATACAACACTTATGCTCGTAATTCAGTTAAAACCGAAAGCGCGGTCTCCATGGAGACGGGGAAGAAACTAATGCGGATGGGGGGAAAATGCCGTTGAGAAACTGAGCCGGTAGCCGACAAATTTAAAATCATGGCGTCTTTAAAATTGCCATCCTGAAGGCAATTTTCATTATTTCTGGACCAGATTGGACTTGTAAGAATGCCAGATGTTTGACCTTTCTGAAAATGTAAATTATTAGTCGAAATTATGAGTACTTTTCACGATGCGAGAATTTAAAAACAAAAAATTGATTTTTTGAGCCAAAAGTGAGTTTTGTTTTAAAATCTTTAAAAAATATTAGAAATCGAAATTCAGATTTGAAATTGATATATTTTTACTCGAAATTCTCTGCTCTTTCCGATGGTGTCATTTATTTTTTTCTACGATGTCTGGATCGTGGAGAAAAAAGGGCAAAAAACGGTCGAAATCGCATAAAACATTAAATAAATAAAAAAATAATTAAAATTTTAAAAATCGGTTTTCATGTGTCCCCTTCCCTCCCCCCCGGGTCTCCGATTGCCAAATTTCGTAGCTCTCCGACGCGCGGTCGCGAAACGTATAGTGTATAAGACAGACAGACAGACACACACACACACAGACATTGCCTTTTATTATTTAAGATGTCTAAGATTAATATTTAAGGAATAAGCCAAGGTCAATGTTTTTGGGACACTCTGTATACACATAGCATAAATTATTTCATTTATATAGAAATAAATTACAATTTAACTATCATATAAAATTAAAATACAAAACAAAAAAGGTCAGATCGATCACTGATAAACATAGACAGAACCCTTAAAAATATTTTTTATCCCAAGTAAACACTGGATGAACCATTTAATAAATGTAAGATGAAGATCACTTCACTTGGGGAGTGTGTAATGAGGCAAATGAATAATAGCTCTAATTATTGGCACAATGCCATCAATATGAATGAATGAATAACATGAAAGTGGGTGGCTCCAGGAGAGCCCAGCACATTGACCAGAGGTCTAATGTACTACCCCAAAAAGCGGAGGTCCTTAAGAAAAGAAACCAGTAGCCGAGGCAAAAATTAGCAAGCACTTGACAGGAATGTCATACAACTCCCAGGGTTTAATCACATGTCGACCCAAGTGTTCGAACCTATGGGCGGAGAACACCTCACATTCACAAATTATGTGTGCGGCAGTTTCTTCGCTATAATTGCAGCCTCTGCATAGTGAATCCTTAGTGACACCCATAATATTTAGGTGTCTTTTAAGGGTGCAGTGCCCAGTAAGGAGCCCAACAGCCCTTCTGATGCCAGTTCTACTGAGCTTGAATAATTCCTTCTGATGCATGCTAGGGCAATTACAGTTTAGTACTTTCGCCTGCCTTTGGCCCTTAGTATTATGCCAGTTCTTGCACTCAAGCTTTCTGAAGATGTCATAGACAATTCTTCTAGTTAGTTCATTAGGAACACCCAAAGCCGGCTCAGGACCGACAAAAGGAGTACTTGAGCCTTTTCTAGCCAATTCATCAGCCATCTCATTTCCAGCCATCTCATTTCGTAGCAAATTCTACAACACATAAAAATGGCAAAAACCTCAGCCTGAAAGACAGTAGCATAACTACTGAGAGGGTAAGACAGTTTTGTGCCATCATCCGGACAGCATACACCAGTACTAGTGCCTAGCTTAGAGCCATCAGTATACCATATAATACATTTCTGTTTATTGTAGGTATGCCATCAATATAGTACATTGCCTGTTACCCAGGCCAGAATTCGATTGTTCCCCATAGGAAATCCAAGGCAAAAGCAATTTTAAGGAAGAGATAAGTGCTGGATATTGAAGCAAAATTTTTAATGAATGAGTCATAATTTATGGATGGGGGACTGCAATTTTCTGTGGAAAAGTATGTAAAATTGTTAAAAATTAAGCTTTAAATTATAGCTTTTTTAATATCTTTGGCTACTGAATCACTGCTTCTTTTGCTTCATACCATTGCATGCCACTAGTATGAAGTGAAATGAAACAACAGAAGCTAGCTTCTCTCTCAAATGCCAACAACAAAGTGCTTGGCACACTGCCAATGTTAGCAACAAGAAGAGGATTTCTGCGCATGCTCTAACCCAAGTAAGATTTTAAACACTTTGCTTGATCATCTTAGGATAAAAACATTTTAAAAGAAAAGCGGTTTAGTTCAGAGGTATAAATGTAACAATTGTGCAAGTCATGATTTAAAGGTGAATTTGAAGTAAAACACTGTGTGTGTGTGTGTAAATTATGAAAAAATGTCTTTAATTGGTGAACATATTGATATTTATTGGGAGTGAAGGGCTGATTCCACTGATTTCCCTTATTGCACACTACTGTAAATCATGGAGAAAGGAAAGAATAGCAGAAAATAAAAAATGAATAAATAAAAAACCCAAGGTATTTAGCAGAATGATTAGAAACAATTGATTAGTGAGAAATGGAAGTACCATGAGATGTTTAAACCAGCTGTAAGAAAAATAAAATAATATAATAATTAAATAAAACCCCAAGAAAAATAAGCAGAGAATTACAAATAGTTGAAAAAAAAAAACATGACGAAAAATGAAAAACAAATATGAAGGGAGCAACTGGTTTCGGAGACTACATGAGCTAACTTCATCAAATAATATTGCGGAAAATAACAAAAAATATTGAAGAAACTGCCTCACACACTCTCTGAATGTGAGGTGTTTTCTGCCCATAGGTTCGAGCACTTGAGTCGACATGTGATTGAGCACTTGGGTCGACATGTGATTGAGCACTTGGGTCGACATGTGATTGAACCCTAGGAGTTGCAGGATATTCCTGTCAAGTTCCTGCTGATCTTTGCCTTAGCTACTGGCTGCTTCTCTTAGGGACCTTTTGCTTCTGCGTTCTTTTTTTGGGGACAGTACAATAGATTGCTGGTCACTGTGCTAAGTTCTCTCTAAGCCACCCACCTCTAAGTCATAACTAAAAATATGGAAATATGAAGACAAATAATTAAAACAAATGAAGGAAGCAGACTGGAATGGAAAATTAAACCAGACATTTCGAAGTGGAAGGGAAGAAGTAGCAATTATCATTAAGAAGGGGGTCAATTATCATTAAGAATTATAATTTTGTTAATTGTTACCTTACCACCTTGGTTTCTTTTCATTCATTCTTTATTTTCTTTTATTCTTTCTTTCCTCCATGGTTTATACTGTTCATTCTTGGTATCCTGCTACTTGTTTCCTTCCTCCTTAGTTTTACCCCTTTTCATTTCTTCTCATGATGATGGCATTGGCATGTTTTCTCCTACCTTTAGCTATGTATGCTATTCTGTCACAGATGCTGAACTTGATCGAATAAGTTCTTACTTTTCCTGAAGAAGAGGCTGTTTTTTGGCTTCAAAACCAGTTGACACTCTTATTTTTTACTATATATTATAGTTATATGAAGATTTTCTATAAAATTCTTAGTTTTAACAACAATTTTGAGCATATTTTGATAAATTCAAAATGTCGTTCTAACATTATTAAACCATTTTTAAACATAATTAAAATAAATGGCTTTTATATATTACAATTATAATAAATTTGGGAAAATTTAATATTGAATACATTCTTAATCAGTAAGAACTAAATTACAAATAAGCACGTGGGTTATATTGTTGTACCTGTAACTTTTCTGACACTTTAGCATCTATTTTTGCCTTTGCAAAAAGCATTGAAAATAGTCTAAAATGTAATTTTATTTTTAAATTTATTAGTACAAATTACTATAGTTTATAAAATCTCATGTAAATTGGATAAAATATAGGATTATCGTATGTTTTTTTCCATACTTCCAACATTTTTACTTTTCCTGCAATACATGGTAATGTATAGGGAAAGTATTGGAACATGCCGAAAATCGCAACTCGAGTTTTCGATGGATCTACATGTTTTGAGACTTCTAGAATATGAAAAAAACTATTTTTAGTGTGACATCTGTGTGTGTGTGTCTGTCTGTCCGTGCAATGTATGTATTCACTCTAACTCAAAAACTAATCGACCGAATTTCATAAAATTTGGTAGGTAAGTCACTTGTGTTTGATCCTGGTGCTGATTAGTTTTTGGTACGATGCGGGATAAAACAACCTGCCTTTTTTGGCGAAATGGCCCACAAAAATTGCCTATATCCACTCTAACTGAAAAACTAATTGATCAAATTTTTCAAAATTTGGTGGATAAGTTACTTGCGGGTCACTCTGGTGCTGATTAGATTTTAATACGATTCAAAAAAGAAGAACCTGCATTTTTTATGAAATGGCCTGCAAAAACTGTTTATATCCACTCTAACACAACTAATCGACTAAATTTCATAAAATTTGGTAGGTAAGTCACTTGGGTGTGACCATGTTTCTGATTAGTGTTTGGTACAATTCAGAAAAAAAGAACCCACCTTTTTTTGCGAAATGGCCCGCAAAAGTTGTATGTATCCCCTCTAGCTGATAAACTAATTTATCAAATTAACAAAATTTGGTAGATAAGTGGCTTGTAGGATACTGTTATGTTGGTTAGATTTTGATACAATTCGAAAATAAAGAATCTGATTTTTCTTTATGAAATGACCCACAAATCTAATATATTCGATCTTAAATAAAATACTACATGTGCAAGATAGTGAAACTCTGAAATACATGACTAAAATTGATGAAATATATTAATTAAGTACTTGTTCTACATATAAAATTTGACAACTAAGCGAATAAATCTGACCCCAATGACTGTAGGATAAACCGTTCTCGAGATATTGTAGTTTTTGGAATTTTAAGGACCTGAAGAATTTAAAGTGAATTAAGTTGCCAAACGAAATGAAGATGCAATAAAAAAAATGAACTGGATATAATATCAGAAAATTATCCATATTATTTTCTGCAATTAAACTCAATTTAATGTATAATGAAATAAAAAATTACAAAATTAATTTGAATCTGCAGGGAAAGTCATGTGCTGCCCACATCAGATTTTTAAGATTGAATTAGAATTTTCAAATATTGGCCCTTGAGACAGCAAGGCGATGATTACCCTATGCCCCAGCATTTTGTGGTGTAATGATAGCCAATAAAGCAGACATTTGGGTTTTTTTCAGCTCATCGTGAAAGGGGAGATAATATTGTTGTATGGTTTTCCCGTACTTCCAATATTTTTAAGATTGGATCAGAATTTGCAAATGTCGGTCCCTGAGACGGCAATGCAATGCTTAGCATGCACATGCACCCCATCTGGCTACCAAATACACCAAGGGCGGAAGAAAGTTAAAGCTTTGGAATTCTGCACGGCCTGATAGTCAGAGGCATTAAGTGTCTGAAAGGGATACCGGCTATTTTGAGTTAGGGTGCATCGGTGTCAGAGGTTATGTGGGGCTAAAATGTCACTGATACTCCGAGGAATGATTTTGTCCAATAGTAAGCACCCTGGGCACTATTTTTGATAGAAAGGGTTTTGTCATAGCAATGTGGAAGGTTCTGACAGAAGTCTGATGATGTACCGAGGAATCTGACCATCTCCGAGGAAGGCTGCCTGAGCCTGATACCACGACACTGCAATCAACAGTCATGGTAGGCCAATTCAATAGACATCTCTGTTGTAGTTTCTCTCTCTTTCCTTGCTCACACGAAATGCATATCTCCTGTCACTCCTAGAAAATGACATTTTTGCGTAAGCCATGCAAAGTTTATTTTGCTCCGAATCATGATGTTTTTAGAGAAGGGGATAATCAATGTTAGTTGATAGGCAGAAATTGTATCTATGTAAAAGATTTTATATTGTGTTTTTTATGTTTAATATAGTAGGTGCCAATAAATGTTTTATGTTTTAAAATTATTTAAAGGTGTCTTCATTTTCAGTTAATGTTTATTTGTATTTTTTTGATCACAGTCATTATTCGCATCCCGGACAGGACGTGTAGTAAGATACCGCACAACAAAAATATAGGGCTTTAAAAATTGAATAAGTACCATTTTTGCCTCAATGGATTGTTTTTGCACTGTTCAGCACAGAATAACAATTACCTGCAATAGCAGTAAGACAACTTCTATAAGTATAAATTTGGATATTGTAGCAGCATGCAGCTTGAGTTCAAATCTTTATATTATTTGAAAGCAGATGTATCATAAGACTGAATTTGTTGTTCTCCACAGATGTTTGCAAGATTGTGAAACATAGCAAATTTTCTTTTTGCCAATGAAGGAAGGAACTAAATTGCAAACAACTATGCTATGGGCTATTTTGTGCTGAAAAGTACAAAAGAGCATCAGACTGGCCCACAGATATTGGTATCTGAAATAAGAGCATTATCCTACCTTTGGGAATGCCCGTTTTAGGTGGGTTCTGTGAGTATGAACTTGGTCATTGCAGCCTGAGTTCAACTTTTATAAAATTTGATGCTGGCTGGGTGATAAGACTGAATTTGTTGGTCTCTACAGAAATTTACAAAATTGGGGCATATAGCAAGTTTTCTTGCTATCACTGCAGCTAACATTCCATGCTGTAGAGTACAAAATAGTGAAAATCCATTGATGTTTATATTGAAATGGAAGTGCTACAATAGGCAACATAAAAATTCATTGTAGGTAATGCAAATGTTGCAAATTAATGCTTTTTAACCATGTTTGCACACAAATTATTTACAGACCTCATTCCCTATACTAAAAGATACATAGGCTAGTATTTAAGTTTTTAGAAAATAATACACAAAATATTTTTCTGCGGAAATAAATCATTTTATTGATTTTTAAAATATTCACATTTAGCATTAATATACTTTTTCATTCGAATAAACCAATTTTCAAAACAGTTATGCCATTCTGAAGTTGGTATACTATAGCAGAAACATGTGATTTATAAGTTTCAACTGTTTCTTCTGGACTGTTAAATTGTTAACCACACATTTTATTTGTGATTGTTGGGAACAAGAAAACATCATTGGCTGCTAAACCATGTAAATAAGGACAATGATTCACCAAATCAATTTTTTCATGCTTCAAATAATTGACAGTTTGAAATGTATTGTGTGATCTTGCATTGTCATGATGAAGAATAAAGCTACATTTCACATTAATTTTTTCTGATTTGAACAATTATTTCTGGCAAATAAATTGTTGTAAACCAATCAGCATTTGCTTTTCTATGATTCTCCAAAGCAAGGGCTTTAGCATGGCAGGATTTTCAAAAAACAAAAACAAAAAAACAAAGGAATCATTTTCTTTGAAACACTTCATACATGAACAACTTTTGTGGGATTTGGTTCATTGTGAAACACCCAAACCATAGATTGTTATTTTGTTTTGATTTCATAGAAATATATCCACATTTCGTCACCAGTTACAATGTCAAAGGCATGTTTTGAGGCACTAGAGTTGAATTTTTTAAAAATTTTCCTTGCACCATTAAACACGAGCATTCTTTTGAGCTTGAGTTAAATTGTGTGGGATCCAAAACGAATATATCTTTTTACTTTAAAATGATCATGCAAAATTGAATGCACTCAAGTTCTTGGAATGTCCAAAGATGCCTCAATTTCATCATATGTAACATGACGATCCAAAGTGATTATTTGTTGCACATCATCAATGTTTTCTGATGTCACAGCAGTTCTTGCTCAACCTTTGAAATTCATTACTGAGATACCCACATCCAAGATGGAATTCTTTAATTCAGTTGTAAATTATTGCTTTGGATGGTACTTCATCCCCAAAAGTCGAATTCAGTCGATCAACACACCGTTGCTGTGTCAGCTCTTGTTGAAAATCATAATAAATCAGAGCTTGAAATTCCTTTTGACTTAAAATTCATGTTTTGCCGCTACCTTGTTAACTTCAAAATGATGCTGTAAAAAGAATTTCATAGCATTTCTTGCTCTTTAACAGCCAATGCTTATGTGAAAGTTCAAATTTAAAAAAAAATCATATGCACTGAAAGCTGTTATTTTTGGTATTACAACATTTTAAAAACTGGCCTTCATAGTTATATACTAGAAGCTTGAGTATCTAACATAAATAATGGTGAGACATTAACATTCAATATAAAAATATACAGGGTACAGACAAAGCTAAAAACCTCTCAAAAATAAAATAAAATTGTTTATCTCAAGTAAATATACTGTAGTTATTCAGAGTTGGTGAAAATGATTTTTAATAACCATTTATCATAAATTAACTAATTTTGTTCCTCATTTTTATCCAATTTCAAAGTTTTTCATAATATATAAACACTCAATTGGCTAATATAACTATATTCTATTTTATACAACCAGGCTGACAAACAGGTTCCTTTATCTTGATCAAAATAAAGTATATTTTCTGTATAACTATAAAAAATTTTGAAATTCTTTTTATTTCAAACAGAAGTCAAATCAGTTTTATTTGAATATTTAAAATAGTTGTGAATGATGTAGAACTAAATATTTTGTTTTAATTTGTGACTTTTACCAATATACTAATTTATCATAAAAGAAAAACATATTTCTTTAGTAAATAATTCAAAACTTTAAAAGCTGTGCTTTTAGCGAATTCAGTAATATTTAAAATTACATAAATACAGATGACTTCCTGCCTAATACAATAATCTATTTTATTAAAAAATCTTAATAAGTCTTAAGTAAAAGTTTATACATATATACTATGCAAGAGAACAAAGAAATGTAACAACACCCAGCTTTGAATACAGACTTCTTGTTATGTAAGTAGAGCAATATAGCATTAGGCTGCACAATATCTATGGAATGGCATATACTAAATATATTACTAAAGGAGATTCTGTCTACCTCTGATAGTTTCTTGGTAGTTAAATTTTATTTAATGAGTATACATATTCTTTACCATGAAGTCAGTATGTAAAACATTTGAGGCTACATATAAGACAAGGCTACTGAATATTTCAGATATATTTTACTTTAAAGTTTTTATGAACTTACAACTTTATGCGGTGTATCATGTTTTACCGAAAAATAATCCAACTTTTAGCTGTTAAATAGCACACCATGTTCTTTTGCACTATGAGTGAGTTAGTCATTTTTTCATTGACAAGTATCTTTATCACCATAATTAGCTCAACTGCAATCTCATGTTCTTTTACATTTCATTAATTTTCAACATGGAAACCTCATTTATTCTTTTAATGAATTGTTAAACAAATTCAATGCCAGTTTCATTAAATATTTTAGTTTGCTTTAAAATGCAACTCTTAGAATTTTAATATAATTATATAGTGAGACGGGGTCAAATTCCAGAATGGTATTATAAAAATTTGAAGAAAGCAAACCTTGTTATAGTGATTGTCAACTGTATACAAAAATAGCAATTCAAATTATAATACTAGGAATAAACAAGTATTATATATAAACATTTATTCCTGGTAACTATAAATAAACTTATACTGATACAGGTAAATTATTAAAAAAATAAAAACTATATAGAAAATCTTACTTATCAAAATATGTAGAATATGACAAAAATGTTACTTCTCCTAAACCACTAGACAGAGAAGCACATATAACCCCTAAAAAGACAAAATACATCAAAAACAAAAATAAACAATGCGAAATTGCAGATATGCAGTCAGTTCAAAATATTCCAGAACTTTATTAACAATGCATGATTGCCAGTATGCACTGACACTGGGAAAATAGAACTCAAGCCCTGAAACTTTGTTTTCATGTAATTTCATGTTAATCACTATGGGCAATGGAAATAAGGATTAGTCATTGTTCACAGTGCCAGATTTATGACTAGTCCAACCTAGGTTGTGGCTTATGGCCAGAAGGTTATAGGGATGCACAGGTGACATTATACATATTTTTATCAATAAATTTTAATCTGGCTTATGTTTATCAATAAATTTTAATCTGGCTTAAGCTGTTAAAAAAAATAAATGCAAAAAATAATATTAATAACACTTTTTTAACATTTTATAGTGCCATTTACATTTAACTTTTTGGTGACAAAACGATTCTTTAATCGTCAGCCATCTTTAACATTTATCAGGCACCAGTTCTTCCATCACTTTTGTATGAAATTAATCTAAACATTCAGAAATTGAGACTAGATTTATTTGTTTTATCATAAAAAATTATGTACAAAATAAATATTTAATAAACACATGTATGCATATTTAATTTCTTCAGATTCAGTTGTTTTGCATTTCTATATAAAAAAAAGCCAATTCTAATTTTTACAATCAGGCTAAAATATATTCAGCTCCAGGAATACACATAACTGACTTGATATTACATAAAATTTCCAGTTTTTTAAGCCATTCTCTTTTTATCTAGTGATTTATCTCATTTTAAAATGGCAACAAGTCACCAAAAATTAGAAAAATCTCATGAACAGTTTATCATTTATTAAATATATTTAGGCCTACATTTAATTTAATTTTATCAATTTTAACAAGCCATTTTGAAACAATAACAAGAAAGAATAATCATACATAAAGCATTGATTACGAAACACTTTCCAACTGCAATGTAATTTCATTTAATCATCTCAAAATGCGATACATTCAACGGTGATATTTTAAAAATTATCTTAGTACTACAATAATTTATTTCACTTGAAAACTAAAAGCCATGGAGGTAAAAGTACTTTCGAACTCCATGATTAAAACTTCATCGAAAAAGGCAATGCTATAAAATCGTCTGCTTCTTTGTGTAAAATCAATGAATATTTCATTCATATCACCTATATTCCAGACTTCAGAGCTAAATAATTTTGCGTAAAAAAAAAATTCAGCAATTCTTATACAAATCACCCTACAGCTTGATTTGTTTATTTTCTGCATATGATTAGGCTTTGTTTTAGAAATAATCAAAGTTTGATGATCATTTAAACTCAAAAATATTGTAAAAAAAAATAAAGCAGTTTTAGGATGGATGCAACAACACTAAATATAAATTTAAAAGAACTTTAAAAATCACGATTTTAACATTGGGAAAAAATATGGATGTCATATTTTATTTTGAAGTGGGTCACATGATCTCTTCATATAATATGGGTGAAATTATTTTAATTTTTATGTAAAAACTACCAAACATATTTTGCTCAAATTTTTTTTATATATTTTATGGGATAATTTGAATATTTCTTAAAATTTTCAAAGCAATTTGTGAATTTTAACTTCGCTTAAAAACTGTTTGAAAAATTAGGTCTCATAGGATTCAATGTATTTCACTTTTTTAACCCAGGTTCAATCCAAAACTAATTGGGTGATATAATTCATTTACATTCCCATATGTTCCACAAATCATCTGAAGAACATACTAAAATTTCATTTTGATAAAGCCATTTTTATTGCAGTTATCGTGCGAACGGACAGACAGACAGAATGACCAAAGTCATAAACACTTTTTAACTATGTTAGAAAATGTTAAAAAAGTCCCCCCCCCCCCCAATCATATCAAAATCTAATCAGTATGAGGGAAAACCACAAGTGACATAGCGACCAAACTTCAAGAAATTATGTTGAATAGTCTTTGCACTAGAGTGGATATATATGCTGCACAAACATACAGATGTTCCACTAAAAATAGATTTTTGTGTTCTAGAGTTCTCAAAATGTATAGATCCATTGAAAAATAGAATTCCAATTATCCACCCAATTTTAATATTTTCCCTATGCATGTAAGGAAAGCAAACACAGGAGTGTTAGGTAAGGAGGGGCTCCAAAATAGGCTGATCTAGAACTCCAAAAGCTTAAGATTTGGTAATGATTGTTCCTGACATCTTTGAGTGACCATGTGCTTGATACAATCAATGATTTTCTGAAAACATAGAATTTTCCTACATTGTCACAGGTTTTGTTTTAAAATAAGAAAAACATTTTTATAAGTAAATTTTAAAACCAGATTTTGGTAATAAAATCATTTGTAAAATACAGGCCTATGAGTGTGACAAAAGGCTATTTAAGACATTTCTTTAATTAAAGTCCAACTGGATTAAATTAAATTTCAAGACATTTCTTCAATTGAAGTCAATCAGTTCTGGTCTGAATTTATAACAAATTATTCATTAATTTTGTACTTGCGAAGCATAACACCACACTTGTTACTAAATTACTATACACACATGTGTAGTCTTCTTTCTTTTTCCAAACTCAAATTTATATTAAAACAAGAAAAATCTATCATGCATAAAGCATTGATTATGAAACACTTTCCCACTGAAATGCAAAATGCGATACATTCAGCGGCAATATTTTTTTAACTATCACAGAACTACGATAAAATATTTTACTTGAAAACTTGAAACTTTATCGAAAAAAAAATGAACTTTATTTAAATGATATCATTGAAATATAAATCATCTGGATCTGTATGTAAAAGAAGTGAATATTTTATTCATACACTTTTATTCCAGACTCCACAGTTAAATCATTTTGTGTGAAAAAAATTCAGCAATTCTTATACAACTCATCTTCACAATCACTTGTTTACATTCTGCATCCATTAAAATTAGACTTCATTGTAGAAATAATCAAAGTTTGATGATCATTTAAACTAAAAATTATTGTAATTGCTTTGGTGCAGAATATAGATGCACAAAAATTATGCAAAAATATACATATTTTATGGGATAATTTGAATATTTCTTAAAATTTTGAAGCAATTTGTGAATTTTAAATCTGCTTAAATGTTTGATAAATTAAGTCCCAATGTTTTTAATTTTTTCAATCTAGGTTCAACCCAAAATTAATTGGGTGATATTATTCATTTACATTCCCATATATCATCCCATACAGATTGTTTCAATAACATACTAAAATTTCATTTTGATAAAGTCATTTTCACGGCAGTTATCATGCGAATGGATAAACAGACAAACAGACAGAATGAACAAATTCATAAACACTTTTCAGCTATGTCGTAAAGTGTTAAAAATGACGATTTGAGTCAATGGAGAAGATAAAAATTCATTAAAAAAGCTAGAAATGTTTCTGAAAGATGTGTTAAATTTCGGTTAGAGAAAGGTTAAAGAATTCAGACTATCATGCTGGTGGATCTGCTCATAAAAAGTTCAAAGGGACTTCCAGAGTGTCTAGAAATGTTCATGTTGTTATTAAAAATGTTATCATGGAGAGATTAAGTTGCAGATGAGAGGGTGAATTCACAAATTTAATAGAAAAGACCTGGCATTATCCAGCATTATCCTGGCATTATCCAGCTATCAAAGGGTAGCTTCATGAGAAATTTTGTAAGTGGGTGTACATCAAAACAAAGTGGCAACATGGCCTAAGCAAGCATATATACACTGAACTTGTGAGATACTGCATGATTCTTTTGGCAGCTGCAGTTGTAAACAGCCATCACTGCTCTTGCTCCATTGGACAGTCATTACAGGTTATCAAAGCAATGTCTCAAGTGCACAAAGATATACTCCCTATACTAGACCTACTTTAGTCTATTTGTAAAAATGTCCTAGCATTTTGTTACCATTCAATTAAATAATTTTGTGAGACTAGAAATTCTATCTACCTTCATATTTATTTTGATCTCCACAAAACTTACTTACACATCAAATGGTGGCATTTTTTAAAATCAAAAAGGTACACTGCTCACAACTGAAATCACAACACCATAAAGAAATTGATGTATCCTTATGAAATTTAGAGAATATAATTGTAACATGGAGATGTGCAAATGATCAAAAAATCATACCTGGAAAATGAAAGCATAGAACTTTATTGACATTAGATTAATATGGAATAGGCCCACCATAAGCGGTTATGCAGGACTAAATACGAGGCATCCCATAAATGAGATGGTCAATGGTGTGCTGAGAGATAGCATTAAACACAGCATGCAATTGGGCTTGTAACTGAACATGGTTTGCTGGAATTGGGAGTTCTCTTAATCGGGGACCCATGATGTCCCAGATATGCCGGTTAAGGCAGAATATCAAAACCTTGTAGCCTATTCATATTACCCGTACAGTATGTGGCCTGGCATTATCCTGCTGAAAAAGCAGTCCAGGCCTGGTTGACAGATATGGCTGTACCACAAGTCTTACAAGGTCAGAGATGTATCACTGTGCCGTGATACTGCCAAAAATGTGGGCCAAAGGTGTTCATCCATCAAATGTTAGACACCCCAAACAATGGTACCACTTGGAGGGGGGGGGGGGGCAACTGATAGAAAAAGCTTCTTGGTGGCATTTTTGAAAGTGCTGCCATATGTGAGTACGGTCATTTGGCATGCCAAACCAGAATCATGATTCATCCATGAACAGAATATCTCGCCATTCTGTAGACCAATTGCGTCTCATTTGACACCACTGATGGCGACGTAACCAGTGAAGACGTTGAAACGGTAGGTGTTGAAAAGGTAAGGTAATCTACCTCGTAGTCCTGTGTCATGCAAACGGTTTCCAATTGTTTGTGTCGAAACCATGTTACCTGCAGTATGCGATAAACGTCATTGTAACATGGCTGCTGTGGTAAAAGGCTCCAGGGCAAAGCTTCTCAGAAGCAAATGATCCTCACATGGTGTGGTACACCTGGAAGCTCCACTACCTATTTCTTCATGTCGTTTCGTTGTTTCTCACGAATTGTAGTGCACACCGTTGAACTGTGCTCACACCATGAACCAATAGTTCAGCGAACCTTCGAAGGCTCATTCCACCCTCAATGTAAAGCAATGATTTGTTGCCGCTCTGTTGATGACAGCTGAATGCAAGGGCGGATCCAGAGGGTGGGCACGGGGGCATATGCCCCCCCCCCCCAGACGAGCTAAGTAAAGACTAGGAAAGGTTGATATTTTTCAAAATTATATTTTTTATAATTATTTTCAAAATTATATTTTTATATTTTTTAAAATTATAGATTTATATTTTTCAAAATTATATTTTTATATTTTTTAAAATTATATTTTTATATTTTTCAAAATTATATATCCTCTCTTCGGCTTCAAATGCTCCTACTGAAGTAATTGAGGAACATTTTCGCGTGACATTGTGGCTGTCATTTTTGGATTATCTTATAAGCGAAATTACAGATAGGTTTCCGAAGGCCAGTTTTGAGGTCATTACTAATTTGCAGCAGTTAATTCCGCAATATTTTTCGGAATCTTCCATCAAAGATATTATAAAGAGCGCAGACGTTTACAAGGAGAATTTGTCATGTTTTCCAGCATTAGATGGAGAACTATTATCTGGAAGCAAATCTGCGAGAAAGGAAACGAAGAATTCGGATGTCTCATAAAAGCATATAAAAGTGCCACAAATTTACCTAACATTAAAGTTATTTTGCAAATTCTTGCAATCCATCCTATGACAACAAGCACAGCAGAAAGCTCTTTCTCAACACTACTCCGAATTAAAACTTACCTGCGCAATACCATTTGGGAGAGCAGGCTTAATGGTTTAGCATTAATGAACATCAACAGAAATGTATCGTTTACAGAAGAGGTTTCAGGAAGTTTTTTCGCGCAAATTTAAAATGAAGTTAAATTTAAAGTACATGTAAAGTGAATTTGTTTAATCTTTTAAACAGTAAATCTGAATAATTTTTACTCTATTTTCTTTATTTTCTTATACACATCACATAGCCAGTCAAACCCATGTATAACGAAGTCGGAAACAACATAATTACGGTTTCAACGAAAAAAAGATATTAGGCCCTCTCTAGGCTTTACAGCATTATAGAAAATGACCCCCCCTCTAGGCTTTACAGCATTACAGAAATTTTTTTAAACGAAATTACGGAAATATCGAATTATTTTCGGCGTCATTTCGACTGTATTACAAACTGTATAAATTACTGGAATTCGTGGATTTGGCATTGTCAGGCACCCCACAAATTCATCTTTGCGTATGCCACTGGACTATATTGTGCCCCCCCCCCCCAGAATGGTTTTCTGGATCCGCCACTGGCTGAATGTATGCAGTATCGTGACATTCTCTTGGCATACTGTGATGATTTTTATAACCTGAAACCAATGACATTAAAATTTAGCTGTGATATCGCTCTTCCTTGACCTGATGCTTTTATGCTGCTTGGCAAGATATTATGCCACTATGAGTAATGAAACTGTGGTCATTTGCACATCTCGTCTTGTTGTTTTCATTGCCTGATTTACATAAGGCTACACCTACAATTTTAAGGTGTTGTGATTTCAGTTGTGAGCAGTGTAATTGAGACATCCTGAACCTGAGATCCAGGTATGTTCAAAATTACATCCAAAGGTAGAAAAAACAATGGAAGCAGTATAGTAAAGGAGGCTGCTTTGAAATTAAAAAGAGTCTCATTGGCATAACAAAGTTTTATTAATAAAGATTGGGAACCATTTGAAAAGACATCATATATGATTTAAAGAACAGTACTGGAGCTGCATTTAGAAAGTAGTTAAAATTTCCCCACATATATATGTTGATATTTCAACTTATGGTTCAAGTTAGAAAAATAATATAAATATATTGAACTTATTGATTGATCTCTAAAATGCAGATGAAAGAAATAGTACTATTATATTACTGGTCAAAATTTATTTTGCACTATGAAAAACAAAACAGCCTTCAAATATCTATTAGGTTATTCACAATTAAAGAATATGATATAAATGCAGAAGAGCAAAGCTTCAGAGAACTATTAAGATTATTAAAATGTAAAAGTAACTGATTAGAAACAATCATGCTGTCTTTTAACTGCAAGCTTTTAAGATGATCAGCAAGTACATACAAAAGCAAAAGTGCAAATACTAAAATTTGAAGCGCAACAAAAACCAACAAAGAACTTCATAATATGTTGCAACAATAGTGAATATCACTGAAGTAGATGATGATACCATAAAAAATGATATATCTTAAATTTATTCTCCTTTAAAATTTGAAAAATAAAGGAACACTAATTGATTTTTCAAATTTTAAGTCAATGGTCTCTATATGCTGTACCCATTATATGTTATATAAATCAATTTTTAACTTGCATGCAAATCTTTTTTTGGATATCTCCTCTAATATTAACTTATTACAAAAGATTTTTAGTTATATCTTATTTTTTTTTAAATTTATGCATTGAAATCATTTTTGTCACAAAATATGCAGTTTGGTGACTTAAAAGAAATGCTTTAATAATGTGATGTGATTTTCTTAACTCAAATATTCATAAAATGTCAAAATGAATTGAGTATAATAATGTGCAACATACCAAAATTTTTACTGAATCTTAACTACATGTTTTTAAAATTAAGAAAATTCATTTAATTTAGTTAATAAGTTTTAGAAATATAAAATTTTTTTATCTACAAAACATTAAATTTAGTATTACTAATTTATTTATAAAATATTAGAT
Organism: Amaurobius ferox; assembly: GCA_951213105.1. Classification (NCBI taxonomy): domain Eukaryota; kingdom Metazoa; phylum Arthropoda; class Arachnida; order Araneae; family Amaurobiidae; genus Amaurobius; species Amaurobius ferox. Next base: position 85,418,776 of record OX578142.1, on the reverse strand, counting down.
GCCCAGTTCATCTGCATGTAGAACAGTGGTATATCCTGAATTCAAAACTGGGCTGTCTCAACTCACCCTAAGCTTCTAGTAAAGTGCTTAACAACTATTTTCTATTACTGTACAACTTCAAAGTTTTACTACTGCAATTTTTTTTAATTAACACTTTTCTAGTGTGTGTGCGTTGAAGACCCAGACCGTCCGATTCATCCTGAGGACTTGAGCAACCATTTGGACGGCCAGCAGTGTGTGTGTTGTTGTTGTTGTTGAGACCCAGACTGTCCGACCTATCAGAAAGGTGCAAGGTAACTGTTTGGACGGCCGGGAAGTGCCACCCAATTTAGACCGGAACCCAGTGGGGGAGGCATCTACAGGGACCGTATCCTCCTTCCCCTACCTCCAACCTCTCGGAAGGACTTACAGACCCACATGTTTAACGTGATCGTACTCCGCATGAACAGTTGACGGCAGTTGTGGCAGCGTGCAAATCCAGCGCGCAAACCACCGGGCTACCGCACCCGAAATGTGCCAACAGCACGCGGTGTTCCCAGGTGGTCACCCACCCAAGTACTAACCGCGCCTGATACTGCGTGACTTCAGTGATCTAACGAGAACCGGTTTTTTCAGCACGGAACGGCCGTTGGCCCTGGCAGTGTGTGTGTGTGTGTAATAGTACAAGCTTTGATCCAGAATATATTGCAGATACAGATATATACGGAATATCCATACAAACTATGGAAAATCCGTAAAAGTTGGCATCTCTGTACTTGGCGACATTTGTCCAAAATGGAGCACAAACTCCGCATTTTTGCTTTTATACAGAATCAAATGGACACCTGGCAACCTTTATTTAGCGGTTACGAGTACAGCATAATACTTGGCGAAATTTTTCGAAAATGGCATACAAACTGGGCAGTTTTGTTTTTATATGGACAACTAGTAAAAAAAAAAATCCAGAATTTTCACAAAATTCCCTGACTTTTAACAGTTTTTCCTAACCATTTTAAAATTCCCTGACTTTTCCCGGTTTCCAGATTGAGTGGTCACCCTGTATTTGTATGTCTTCAAATTTAATCCCCTGAAGATTTTTATCGATTTTATAAAATTCTGTACCTTTTTTATGCAACTATGTAATTTATTATATATGTGTAAGATCAATCAATATTTAAGGAATAAAAGCCAAGGTTAATGTTTTGGAACACCCTGTGTGTGTGTGTGTATATATATATATATATATATATATATAAATTCCCAAAAAGGACAAGTAACATTGTACTCGTAAATTTCTAGAAGAGTGACTGGAGTAACGGACGGGGGGGAGTTGCGACCCCCAACACTCCGGTTAAAGCTTTTTTCCGCCATGGCAAACGCTCCCGGTAGCCGATACTCCCTACCCCAATTACTTCATGACTTTTATTGAATCGTAAATATTACATACATACATTTACACTTTCAATAATATGTAAATCTTTAAAAGTTTACTATTCTACGCTAAATCAAACCAAAAAGCTCACTATAAAATTCCTTAACAATTAATTTAAAATACTAATGTATGAAATTACTTCAGTCGTGCCTATTTAATACTTTAAAGGCAATATATTCATGATTAATAAAATCCAAGTCTGAGTGGTTATTTTAAAAAATGGATACGAGACCTATTAGCTACAATTATTGCCATATAAATACTGATGTATGAAATTTCTTCACTTGTGGTTATTTAATCCTTTAAAAACTATATATTCAAAACTAATGTTTGAAACCCCAAGTCAGAGTGGTTGTTTATTAAATTGGATACAAAAAATATTGGCAACATTTTCTCCTTATAAATACTAATGTATGAAATTACTTCACTCGTTGCCAACATTTTCAAGGCGAAAATGTTGCCAATATTTTTTGTATCCAATTTAATAAACAACCACTCTGACTTGGGGTTTCAAACATTAGTTTTGAATATATAGTTTTTAAAGGATTAAATAACCACAAGTGAAGAAATTTCATACATCAGTATTTATATGGCAATAATTGTAGCTAATAGGTCTCGTATACATTTTTTAAAATAACCACTCAGACTTGGATTTTATTAATCATGAATATATTGACTTTAAAGTATTAAATAGGCACGACTGAAGTAATTTCATACATTAGTATTTTAAATTAATTGTTAAGGAATTTTATAGTGAGCTTTTTGGTTTGATTTAGCGTAGAATAGTAAACTTTTAAAGATTTACATATTATTGAAAGTGTATATGTTTGTATGTAAAATTTACGGTTCAATAAAAGTCATGAAGTAAATGGGGTAGGGAGTATCGGCTACCGGGAGCGTTTGCCATGGCGGAAAAAAGCTTTAACCGGAGTGTTGGGGGTCGCAACTCCCCCCGGCCGTTACTCCAGTCACTCTTCTAGAAATTTACGAGTACAATGTTACTTGTCCTTTTTGGGAATTTATATAGGTATACACATGTAAAATTGCAGCATAGCGCTTTACAAGTTGTATTGTAAATTATTTATTGCTTTTAGCTTTTTAATTCAACAAAAATTGTAGCAATTTTTCAGGTTTTATATTATATATATATATATATATATATATATATATATATATATATATAAATATATATATATATATATATATTATCCATTCTTTCAAAGTTTTCGATAATCGTGGTCACATCTCGGTCAGTTTCTAAACTCTTGGGTTTATCTCTCCGAAAGTATGTACTGCCACTTCCACTTCCTCTGGTCTGGATTATTCCCACGTGGTAGTAAGCGAGGTAAGCGTTCAAATTGTAGCATGTGGTGGACTCATTTGAAGATTTTTCACGGTGACGACCTTTCGACATGTGAGTTGCTCTTTTTTGCAAATTCGTATATTTGTGCGCTATATTTTTCATGTTCATGTCTATGTGGTATTTTATATTTCATGTTTATGTGGTATTTTATATTCTATTATTGAATTTTATCCTATTTGTTTTTTCTGTTATTCCGTTGTTGGGCACAGATTGCATAATATTTTAACCACGTGTTTTTATGCAATCATAGAAACAACAGATTTTAGTATATCTGTCTAGAATGTGCCCCTGAAGACGTTTCTGGCAGATATACTATTCTTTAACATGTTTTCCTTGTCCTGGCCTCTCCGTGCTCTACTTTTTCGGCCCTTCCTCGTTGCTTTTTGCTTTTCACAACACGCTTTATTTTGCTCGCGGTTTGATACTGTGGTTACTGATTCACACTCTTGCACTTTAGTTTTTGTTATTTTAATATATATATATATATATATATATATATATATATATATATATATAATGAGAGAGAGAGAGAGAATAAAAATTGTTTCTTTAATATACAAATCTACATTTATTGGCATGTTTATTTTTCATATTTTGTATGATTATTATTTGTTTTCATTCTGTTGAGGTTTCAAGCTTTTAGATACAGGAGTTTTGTTGAGATATTAATAACAAAGGGTCCTTTTTATATAAATAAAATTATGTAATTTTTTGCTAAACACTTAATTTGAAGAAAATTAAATTGTATTGCTTTAATAATAATAGTTTTTATTTTGCAAAAGTTGTTTAAATAAAGCAGCCAAATGATAAGATGACTTTTATTTAATTTCTTCTAATCTGAATAAAAGAAATTAGATAAATATAAGTAATAAGTTCATGGTAATATTTGGAGTGTGCTTTATTAATTGTCATAATGAGATAAAACAAAAGTATTAATAATTTCAGCTATACTTTAAGCTATCTACTCTATTATGGATAAGGATATCCAAACTTTAGATATTTACGATTGTGTTTGATTGTTGCAACATGATCAAATAATATTGTGGGAATACTTATTTCAACTGTTTAATTTTGGCACATGAAGACCAAACTTTTCATAAAGTTGATAGCAGTGGGAACCAGGATATTTTATTTTTCGATTTGATATGATACTAATTTTCTACAGAGAGAACAGGCATTTTTATACTTCAACATCTTTTCAAATATTCACTGGTTTTGAGTTTTACAAAAGATGGAGGTCTCAAATAAAAATGTATAAATTTAAGAACAATGAAATTAAGTTTAATCACTCCATACCAATGAATGTCATCCAATGAGCTGAAGAAAATGAAGTTATGATAAAACTTGATGATGTAAGCAAGACTGCAATTATAACTCTGTAGCTGAAAAGTAATTATCTTCATGACATACTGAAGTTTCATATATTAAGTTAAAATTTTAAACAATTGCTTACAGTTTTCATATTATAACTAAGTCAAGATGTCAAATTAAAGAAAATGTTAGATATTGAATGTAATTTATAAACTATGCTCGATTATTCTTACTGTTTACAACACATATTTACCTAGGGGGTTGGAGAACATAAAAGTTTTAAATATCAATTAAGAAATTTAAATTGATTTAGAAAAGTTTTCAACAATATTTAATATAAATATATAAAGCATGATGCTTATGAAAATAGAGAAGCTTTAATTACAGTTAAAAAGTACTTATTAAAGAATATTAAATATGAAACTAACATTTCAAAATGTATTGCAACAAATAAACACAAAATCATATATTCAGACTGAGCAGATTCCTTTTCTCAAAACTAAGGAAAATATATAAGATAATAGTAATAATATAGCCTTATGTTTATTTTTTGAACACTGCTTTTTTGGACTTCTCATCTTTAAGATCCTATATATTGAAAAAAAAAAAAAAAAAAAAAAAAAGCAAGGCAAAGCTTTAAGGCTGTTGGGTGACAGAAAGAAATGAGAAATAAATGAGCCATTCCTTCTTATGAAGAAAACAAATTCATAAAATTAGAGAAATTGAGTGCAAAAAATGACAAAATTACATATCAAAGTTACATATTTGTTTTCATTCCTGAGTCAAAAAACAAAAATATAATATGGGCAGAACAGAAATTCCTAATAAGATATATTTATTTTTTGTGACATATATCATAATATATTAATTTGTGTTTTATCATCATGTGCATAGAGTTATATGGGCCTACACCCCCCCCCCATTCCCACCCCCAATATTCCAATGATCCCATGTAGCAGTTACTCAGACTTTCTCATTGTGATGTGCACAAATATTTTCCTGGAAGAATCTTTCCAAAGAAAACAATTTAAACTGCACGGACACAGATATCCTGAGGATGTGAATAGTTTTCTTGTTTGCTTTTTATGGGCAGGAAGAAGTACTATTATGCTCCTTTCCAGTAAGGTAACTGTCTGACAAGTAATTACTTACACTCAAAGACAGTCCACGATTTATTCGTTTGTTGGATTTCTACTCTTCGGGAGTCTAGTCAAAACCACCTCTACTCTAAAACTAAAAGTGCTTCTAATTGTTAGAATTATTTTGGTTAGTCAAACACATGCTTGATAAATTTAACACTCAACATAAGTATCAAGTACAGTATTTGCACAAATCCTACATCTATCCTGATTTACAGATCAGGACTATAAACATGCTGTACCTGTAATATTGTCATGTTATTTCATTTGGTTTATTAATTTTATAAGTTCCAATTGGTGTTAATTTATAGCAAAGAGAAAATAAATAGCATTGAGTCAAGCATACTGTTAAGAACAAATGACTGATTTCCTGTAGAACAAATAAAAGACACATGTACATAGACCATAATATATAAAATTAACAAAATTAAAAGCAAGCTTTAATAATCATTCAAAAAATAAAAGAAATACTTTTACCACTTACTGTGTTCCTAATAATATAAAAGGTGCTATAAGCTTAATTAAAAGGGATGGCAATACATCAGCAAGAAGTATGGCCTGTAATAACAAAATATTCAGTTTAATTAAAGAAAGTAAATACATAACATATATATTTATATTTAGAAATTGATAGAAAGATGAAAAAATATTTATGAACAGAGAACTCAATAATTAGCACAGTGTCATCCAGAATGTTAATAGGATATCACATACAGAACTCTAATTTGATATAATAATTTGAAGAAGCAATAGTTTCAATATAATAATAGATATATTCACTCAAAATAAAAGAAGAAAAAATGTTCGTTTCTAAATTTAGTAATAAAGTGACAAAATAAACATTTTTTCCTGCATTATTTTGAGTAAATAATATCTATATTGTTATTGTATCATTTCTTCAATATGGGGGTAGTCAATTATATAGTCAAACCGAAAAAGTAATACATCATGAAATACAAATAAGTAATATGTAAATTGTATTCCAAATGAGAGAATCTTAAGTCTCTCACACAAAAAGCTTAAAGTTTGAAATAACATATTTGTTAATTATAGGATTGAAGTATAAATTTAGGATTGAAACACAAGTTTGAACTAGGTTTACATCACTGCAATTTTCTCTCCTTTTTGAAATTGCTTCTTTTAATATTAATTATTCCTCTTTCTCTCTCAAATTGTAGGATAAAGCTAAAGTTGAACTTATGCTTAGGTAGGGCAGCAAACAAGTAATGGTACTGTTACAAGAAAATGGCTTACTTCAATAAAAGTATTGTTTGATGAAACAATGGGTGTTTAAGTAATTGTTTTTCAAAAATTATCTTTTCCACTGGAATTCAGATATTTCCAAAACATTTTAAGGAAGTTGGGCAAAAATTTTAACCCTTTTTTTTTATGTATTTTACATTTTAAGTTTACAATGTACTTTTGAGTTTACAAATTATGACATTTACATATCAAGATTATTCTTGATAGTTACACATCAAGAATTTTAAATTTAAATTTTGTTTTTGCAGAGCAGCTTCCTAATTATAAAATATTTTAAAGGGGAATGTGTTCAAGATGTAAGAGTTTGGCAAAAGACTTATGTGTTTTTAATACTGAAGTGAAGTTTGAAATTTTACAAAAGTTACAAGGAACACCGAGTGCTGTTGGCACATTTCGGGTGCGGTAGCCCGGTGGTTTGTGTGCTGGATTTGCACGCTGCCACAACTGCCACCGTGTTCATGCGGAGTACGATCACGTTAAACATGTGGGTCCGTAAGCCCTTCCGAGAGGTTGGTGGTAGGGGAAGGAGGGTACAGTCCCTGTGGATGCCTCCCCCACTGGGTTCCGGTCTAAATTGGGTGGCACTTCCTGGCAGTCCAAATGGTTACCTTACACCTTTCTGATAGGTCGGACGGTCTGGGTCTCAACAATAACCCTAATCATTAATTACAATGATGCTTATCAATAGATATTTATAGATACTTCAACAACTTTTAAGCGTTATCAAAGACCATTAACATATTTCCATTTAAAAACTGATTTTAGAACAGAAAATTTCCTAATCTTTTTATGGGTTGTGGACCTTTTGTAAAACAAGTTGGATGCCCCCCTCTGCACCTAGTATATGAAAATGAACATTGAATCAAATTCTGTCAATATATAATATGTGTACATACAGAAAACATCTTTACATACAGAAAACATCTGTATTCATGTGTTATTTATATAACATATGAATACATGGTCCATAGAACTAAAAGAGTAATAATAGCTTAATTATTTTCTGTTTATTTTGGAAAGGAAATTATTTTTAAAATTGTTTGGAAGGGAAATGGTTAAAATATAAATATTATCTTAAATCTAATATCTAAGAAAAAATATTCATGAAAATTCAGCGTTGTAATTATCTAGTTATTTGGAGGAAAATTTTGTGCTTAAATATCAAAGGTTAAATTTATAGCAAAGCCAAAAAATGATTTTTAAATAGTTTTTACCAAGAAAAAATGTATTTTCCAAATTGGAAGCAAGCATTTTTTAAAAAATATACTGTTCTCTCAAATCAACAATTTTCTCCTCAAGAAAAGAAAAATGATGAACAAACAAATAAAAGATTCTTATGTAGTAGACTCATCTGCTAAAAAAAATATGTCTTTGATTTAGCTGCAACACACACTCAAACGATTTCTTGGAACTTTCCATAGCCCTGCACTAACCAAGTTAGAAAAGTCGATGTTGAGGTTGTTTGTAAAAGTCAGTTTTAAATATGTGACTTTAAGATATATGTTAAGTCGATTCATATTAAATTTGCTTTTTTCCGTGCTCCTTGTGAACAAGAAAGAAAATATTTTAACTGAACAGCTTTGAACCCCTTGAAGAAATAAAATCAGTCTAGAAGCAGTTTAATCGACATTCATAATTTGTCATAATATAAAAGAAAATTGATTACAATTTCTTACTCAGTTTTTATTGATTTCTTTTATATGTTACTCTAGTATCATGTGTTAAAATATATATGCAGTAAATATTCAAAAATTTACATTACAAATTACATACAGTAATACAAAAAAGTCAAGTTTAATACCACAATAATAAAAGAGAGGGTATGCATAATTATTTTTATATAATATTTGAAATTCTGTAAAATGCTCAAATAGATTTATTTTGATAAATCAATGAGCATAAGGATGTCACAATCCATATTTTTTAATTAATGCTTTCATAAAAACTAGATTGAACTTCATATTTTTTAAGTAATACATACCCCTGTTGATATTGGATTACATAGAGTTTCATTAACCTTAGTGTTGTTATGATTTTCTGGCTAGAAAGAAAAACATATAATATTAATTATAAAAATAAACTTTAAGGTGTCATTTATAAAAAAATTGTAAGTGATATACAAACCTTTTTCCAAATATCAATATGGCAAAGTATGATATAGTCATGTAAATGGTTGAGTTACTCATACTGTTTCTTTCAGTAAGTGGTGGATGGTGATGTACTAAAATTCTAAAATATCCAGTAATCTTGTCTAATATGTGAACTCAAATTTTTTCCCGATGGTTCTTACAGAAAAGTTGTATGCAGATCAGTGGTGTCCCAAACGTTATATATCCAATAGCTATTTGTAATATTTCGTGATGGAAATATGTGGAATATAGATCGTTCTGATGACTGTCCATCATATTGGCATGACTTACAGAGAGCCTGTCAGTTTTTTAGTATGCAGCAAGGTGGCTGATCCACTGTGGTGTCAAAGAAACCCAAACCGTACGACTCATCCTAGGATACAGAGAAACTTTTTGGACGACCGGGATCCACTATGGTGTGGAGTAAATTTAGGACAAACCTCTCTAGCATTTTGAAATGGAAAAACAAAGTCCGAAGATTACCAACAGATTCTTCAGAACAATTTTCTTTCATTTGGTCACTTGCGCACACACACATTTGGGTTCACATTTGGGTTTTCAGCAAGATTGTGCACCTATACATACTTCAAGCTCAATGAAAATATGGTCCCATCTGCAAAATATATTGGTTGTAGAATAGCCAGGTCTGAAACTCATTGAGAATTTATGGGGAATTTTGAATCACACAGTATATGCAAATGGATAGCAGTATTTCTTAATAAAGGATTTGAAAGACTCTATACAAAAAGTATGGTACAAAATCAGTCCTAATATTCTGCAAAATTTGGTTTTTTTGGTAGAGAAGTGTATCTATGAAGTTATATGCAATGGTGGAAATACATACCATTAAACATTAAAAATGTATTTATATATTTTATTATTTTTAATAGATATAAAGGAAATTGTGCAGAGACCTAAAACAGTTTGGAACTTTTTGTATTATATATTATATTTATTGAATTTTGGCCTTTTTTATGGTGAATGCAATCTAAATAACATGATGCAATAAAACATGTCACTTTTAGTGACTGTAGTTGTTATACTTTTACAAACACAATTTTGTGTTTTCATCTAAATTTTTAACATTGACTGTATCTAGTGAAACCCCTGTATAATAAAATTATACAAAGTTGTTAAGATGACAATAGAAATGTAACTGACCACAGTAAGAATCTAATGAGCATCCTGTTGATCTCAAAATATGTGCTTCAAACTTTTAGAACAACTGCAAACGTTTTTCATTTCTTCTATAAATATTACATACAATAAACATAGAAAGATATAATATATATAGAAATATAAATACTTATAGAAAGATATAATATCGTGCACAAAGACTTATACACCATGTATTTGATTTATTTTAAATTAATAAAATGAATTTTCCTGAAAGTATATGGTAATATTTTTCTTGCATAAACAAATGTTTTTATATCTCTTTATATATTAAAAAACTGTTGTTTGACAAATTTTTCGTCCCTTGAGTTTCTCTGTCATGTATCACAAAACCCATAGCACACAAAATTATGAAATTTGGTACATCTGTAGAGAAATATTAGGGGAATACACTGAAATAAATCAATTTTTGATTTCAAATTTTGTTTAGGAAATATTTAATGTCAAAGGAAGAATATTTGAGCTGCGAATTTATGTCCTGGATAGACAAGTAATAGCAAGACTTTGAATTTTTGTAGGCGTGTACTTACATAATTGAAGTTTTGTAAAACGATGCCCCCCCCCCTTTTTAAATTTCAATTTAGTTTATAAGTTATTCAATTCTTTTATGCACTTCTGAAGTAAAAATTTTTCTTTTGTATGGGCAAAGATTTAATCAGTTGAGGTGATTTCCAACTTCTGTGATTGGCTGCTAGCTCAAAACGTCACAAAGATAGTCGAGGACTGAGTTATTGAAGCACTTAAAACATTAAACTTATAAATATTCAATTTTAAACATGACTACAATGTTAGTTAATGCATTTGGAACAAGTGGAATGTTGACAATCATATGCCTTATTGCTTATTCTTACAAACAGTATTTTACAACTATTGTTGTTATAAACATTATGATTCAATTGTTATATTGCACAACAATTATATGTCTAATTATTTTGGAACAGGTAAAATCCATTTCTAGAGCAACAAAATACATTATGGAGCAGGTAAAACCCATTTTTTTAGCAACAGAATATGCTTTTGAAGCAGGTAAAACTCATTTGCGGTACAACAGAATATGTATTTGAAGCACGTAAAATGTATTTTCTGAGCAGCAGAATGTAGTTTTGTAGCAGGTAAAATAAATTTTTGAAACAGAATGCAATTTCGAGAAGAAAATATTCTTATAGTAGATATATTAACTGGACAAGCCCTTAGGTAAAATGTAGGTCATGTACTCACAAATCAGCAAAGTTAAGAAAATAATATCATAATAAATAGATTAAAAGTTAAGAATTATAGTTTCCCACTAAGCAATCCCCACCTAAGCAATATGAAAATCAAACTTTTGTAAAGCATTAAATAAGTTTTTATGACAACTGAATAAATTCTACCTACCATTTTCTATAATAATAATAATAATAATAATAATAATAATAATAATAAAATAAATAAATAAATAAAAATTAAAAAATAAATAATAAAAAAAAATTAAAACTATGAAGGATAAAAAAATAGCAAATATCAATAAGGCGAACTTCAATTATCTAAGAAAATAATTTCTTTTACTTAATTTTTTGAAAATATGGAATTTATTGCATTTTTAAATTAAAATTTCTCTGACTATTCTATTAAAAAACTTCCCTGATTTCTCCAGATTGCCAGGTACCCTGTTTTACGATTATGTGGAAAATATCAAGTTGATAACAACATTTGTTTCATAGCTAAAATTGCAAAAAATGTTTTAGCAAAATGCTAAAAATCTAACACAGTTTAAACCCTGCTAAAAAACCAACTTATCAAGTTTAAAACATCAAACTTTATCTCAAGTTTTCAATTTCTGGTCATACTATGGAAGAAAAGGAAATAACTATCTCTCACTTTATGGCTCATACAATTCTACCTAAAAACAAAGTTTGCATTTGTTGCATTGTTTAAAATATGAATTTGAAGATAAAGCAGGAAGTAAATCTCTCTCACCCAAAGGTGAGATGTTCATTCATGTTCTGAATTTGTAAATTGCGAAGACCTCTCAAACATAAACTTTTCTGTTCAGTTGATTCATGGAGGTGATCTAATCTGTAACTCCATGAGCTGAAAACAATTTTCCTTTTATTTCTTCAGGCATTAAAATCTCATGATCATGTAGCTGCATTATGTTATGGCAATGCCTTCAGCCTAAGATCATAAACACAAAAATAGCAAAAAAGACTACATTTACAGAGGTTAATTCTTTAGATCCAAGAGTTAATTTTAAAAACTGATTTCAGATTTGGATTAAGCATGGCTGAATTAGTACACATGAGTTTTTTCAGCCCTCAGGGTTGCATTTAGTGCTCTGCCACACTGACACTGTGCTTTTAGAGATGTGATTAACCTTAATCCTTAACTAGAATATGAAAATAAGCTAGTTTAATCAATCTAATATGCAATATTTAAAAGATGGTGACAGATGGAAAAAGATACTAATAGATACTTGGCTGTTCATGAGAACATAAACTGATTTGTAATCGTACTATTTTTGCGAAAATAATTGAAAAATTAAAGTTAATAATTAACCAAAATAATAAAGTATGCTAGCATAGTCAATCTTATATGCAATATGGAGATGGATGGAAAGAGATACTAATAGACTTTCGGCAATTCACGAGGCCATAAACTACATTGTGCAATCGCACAGCTTATGCAAAAATAATTAAAAAATTAACCTTAATAATTAATCAAAAATTGAAATAAGCTAGCTTAGTCAATCTAATATCCAATATTTAGAAGATGGAGATAGATCTGAAAAAAGATACTAATGGCCTCTCGGTGATTCACGAGAACATAAACTGAATTGTGCAATCGCACTAGTTATGTGAAATTAGCCTTAATACTTAACGAGAATATTGAAATAAGCTAGTTTAGTCAATCTAATATGCAATGTTTAGAATATGGAGATGGATGGAAAAAAGATACTATTGGATTCTCTGTCTTTTATGAGAACATAAACTGAGTTGCATAATCATACATATTATGTGAAAGTAATTAAAAAAGTAATCTGAATAATTAATCAGAATATGAAAATGTTAGTTTAGTTTATCTAATATGCAATATTTAGAAGATGGAAATAGATTGGAAAAGATACTAATAGCCTCTTAGCGATTTACGAGAACATAAAACTGAATTGTACAATCATACTGTTTATGCGAAATTAACCTTAATAATTAACCAGAATATTGAAATAAGCTAGTTTAATCAATTTAATATGCAATATTTAGAGGATGGAATCCGTATTAATTGGCAACTCTGGCTAAAAATTGACGTCATTTAACGGAGAATTCAAACAAACTTGCAATTTCACAATTTTGGCACAAAAGTTCAGAATTTTCATTATTTGTAGCAGTTTGGAGCAATGTTTTGAAATTAGTTCAAACTTTCCAACACTTTAATAACAGGCAGCACAAAAGAGTTTACGATGCAGGCTTAGCGAGTAGTAGATGATGTCTACTAACTCATGAAGATGAAGTGATTTACAGGGATGGTGATTTTAGCAACTGGGAGCTGAGCAAAGTGAAATACACTCATGGACAATGAAAGTTGCGCACCAAGAAGAAAATATGGTACAACTACAAAATGATGTACATAGCTGAGGGCGGGCTGGTATGCAAATGATCCCAGTCTGGTGTGATTGTGCAAGACCGTACAGCTGTGAGTGGTGCTGCAAGCATGAGCCAGCGGCCTTATAAACTGGTGTGTAGTCGACGCCCCATCAATGCGAGAAGCTTCGGCCGACGTAAGCATGAGTACGGAGTGAAAAGAATGGTAGGTAGATGCCAGAAACGACTAGTGTCTGCTCTCTGCGCTGGCAGGCTACGGAAGGAACTTTCGGAGATTCATATATTTTCTAGCAACCCCAAATACTTAGCGCTTTGGTGATATTTTATGGTATTGGAGCGCCGTAAATTGGCATTGGAACGGAACTTTGTTGTTTAAGCCTATTGCCTATACCAATATAGTGCACGTTACTTTTAATATTTCACATCACATCTTTAAATTGTTACAGTTTCCTTCTCCTGATAATATTGAAATTATAATGTCAGAAATGGAACGGAACTTTGTTGTTTAAGCCTATTGCCTATACCAATATAGCGTATGTTACTTTTAATATTTCACATTGCATCTTTAAATTGTTACAGTTTTCTTTTCCTGATAATTATTGAAATTATAATGTCAGAAATGGAACGGAACTTTGTTGTTTAAGCCTATTGCCTATACCAATATAGTGCATGTTACTTTAAATATTTCATATCGCATCTTTAAATTGTTACAGTTTCCTTTTCCTGATAATTATTGAAATTATAATGTCAGAAATGGAATGGAACTTTGTTGTTTAAGCCTATTGCCTATACCAATATAGTCCACGTTACTTTTAATATTTCACATCACATCTTTAAATTGTTACAATTTCCTTTTCCTGATAATTATTGAAATTATAAAATCAGAAAATGATAAGAAAGATGTTAATAATATCGTTTGCAGATATTGTGAGCGAATGTTTTCTCAACGGAAGAGCATGTATGCTCATATAAGGAAATTTCATTCTGGGGAAAAAATAGATTTTCAACAGAAAGCAATGAACATTTGTTGTTTATGTGATTGTCAGTGCTTATAAATGGCAGCTCTTATTGAACACATACAAGTTGAACATGGGGATGTTAAACTGTCATTTACTAAAAAATTGTTTTATAGTGTAGAAGAGTTTGAAAAATGGAAATTAAATATAGAAGAAGAAACTCAAAGTCATTTTACAATTTATCGATCAGCATTAAAATTAGCTGATGGAAAAAGTTTGATGCATTACCGGTGTAGTAGAAGTGGCACTTATAAGGCTGACAGCAGTGGTAAACGGCGATTAAAGTGTGCAGGTAGTCAAAAGATTGGTAAAACATGTCCAGCCCATATAACAGTATATAAAACAACTGCAAATGATTTAATGGAAATTGAAGTGCATTTCCAGTCTGTGCATGTGGGGCATAAATTTGAAGTTGGCAGATTACCCCTTTCTTCTGGCGAAAAAAGTCTGATTGCTGCAGAACTGCTCCAAGGTGTACCAAAACCAGTTGTCCTCTTAAAAATCCAAAAAAACTTTTCTCCCACTAAACGACTAAGCTTCACAAATATGAAAAACTTGCATACTATTCGTCATGCAAAAAAAAATAAATGACAACATTTCTTTTCATGAAAATGATGCAATTTCAGTTGATTTGAAAGTTAAACTGCTAATGAATGAGGGAAAAAATCCTATTCTTTTGTATAAACCAGTTGATGAAAATTTGCAGCAATATCCCTTCATTGAATCCACGATTTTATTTTAGCAATAATGAATGAAGCCCAACAAAAATAATTGCTATTACATGGTCCTAAGGGCATAATGATAGATTCCACCCACGGAACCAATCAATATGGCTATCAACTAACAACACTGATGGTAAATGATGTAAAAAATGAAGGCTTTCCAGTTGCTGCAATGTATTCAAAGAAAACTACAACTAATTTTATATTTGTATTTTTTTCCGAAAAAAAAAAAAAAAAATTCAAATTTAGTAACTGAAGTTTTCATGTCGGATGATAGTTCTGTTTATTATAATGCTTGGAAAATGGTGTTCGGTGAAGCTAACTATCATCTCTTGTGCACATGGCATGTGAGGCATTCTTGGAATGTGAATTTAAATTCCAAAATAACTGTTCCTGAGTTTCGTGAGAATGTAAATAAAATTTTACAAACTGTTAGAAGAACCGGAAATTGAAACTTTTGAAAAATTATCCGTTTTTTTTGTAGAGAAGTTTATGTTAGATAAAAATTGTGCACGTTTTGGAGAATACATCCAGTCGCACTATATGAATAGGACTAAACAGTGGGCATACTGCTTTAGACGCAACTGCTAAATTAATACAAACATGAAACTGGAACGATGGCATAGAGAAATAAAATATGAAGAAGCTGGTGGGAAAATTATTAAAAGACTATATAAGTCACTAACAATTTTACTGAGTGCAATTTCAAAAAAACTTTTAGGACGCATAATTTCGCTAGAGCACTCAAAACTTACTGCTCGAATAACTGAAATTAGGAAAAGACATGATTGGAGCTTAAATATGAAAGTAGAAAGTGTAACAGAAGTGAAAACTGAAATGTGTTGGATTGTTTTATCGAGTAAAGCTACATATACATACACATATGAAGTGATGTATGTAAAAAACTGTACATGTAACATTAAATGTCACGATTGTGACATTTGTGTTCATAAATTAGCCTGTACATGCAATGAATATGCAATACGTTTTATCATATGCAAATATATTCATTTTATATGTCAAAATTTTAAAGTGGGTAATTCAAGTAGTGACATATTGAATAATGACACAGATTCTTTGACTATGGATTTCAATGAAAATGATGCAGCTGAAGAATAACGAGCAATATTGCACAAATAAGTAAAGAAGTCTGTCATTTCCAAATCTATTGAAGATGTGAAATCTAATCTAAATATGAAATTTCAAGAATTAACTAAAAAATTTCATGAATTGAATGAAAACTGCCAGAATTTAGACCAGTTAAACATCTTAAAAGATGCTATTGAAGTGTGCAATGCAAGAATGTCGGCTGTAACAGAGGACACTCATTCATTTCCTGATGTTTATGCAGAAATCGCACAACAACCACTAGTGAAAAATATAATACCTCAAAGACACCTTTTGTCAATGAAAAAGCGTAAAAGAAATTCTCTAAATATTAAATGATACATGAAAGTAAAGTAAATTAATAGTTTTCTGCATTATCCTGATATGATTCATTTAAATTTATTATTTTGATGGATATACATTCAACATTTGTTGTTATTAATCATTTTAACCTGGTACCTATTATAACTTGTATATATGTCTAAATATTAATTGCAAACTTTTCAATTTGCCATTAATTTAAAGGTAAACAAAAAATTGATATCAATAGGGTTAATATTTTTATGATTTTGCATATTTTGTTTTACAATACTGGAACATTGTTCAAGTGTATACAGATGTGTTTCATAAAAGCTAAGCCGATTTAAGTATCTTTGTTAAAGTACATTTTCAGATTTTTCTGTCACTGTAAGTCATTTTTTTGTTATTTTTCAATCATTTTTCATATTTGGTCGTTCAATAAAAAAGGGCATGCATGAATAAATTTCCCTGAAGACACAGGAACTGTAAAGAAAAAAAAAACTATATTTTTGTTTTTTCTTTGTTTTATAATTCATGAGTTGGTTAGTAAAGTTTGGGTGATAGCAACAATCGACATATTAAATTATATATTTTCAATTTTTTTTTTTTCATGTACCTCTTTTTTTTGCAGTTAGTTTGACTAGGACATAAAAAAGTAAATGTGAAATTTTTAAGTCATAAATGCATTTTTTAGCAATTTTTAGGTTATAAAAATTCTATCCTTAGTTATCAGATACGAGTATGTTATATATATGTCTACGGGAAGCAGTGATAATACTGCAGAAGTAATAATCATTAACAAATATAATATAATTCTTAATTAGGAGTAGTGATAGACATCAATACATGTATTGATAACTTGTATGCTATACTTGCTGCATATTGATTTAAGAGCATTTGATACATATTGCGGGGAAAGAAAATTCATCTCAAAGTCTACTTGCCAAAAGATTGCCTTTAGGCCCATGAACAGAAAAACACGACAAGAAATACAAGAAACACTACACTTATTCATCTAGCTTTAATTGCGGCCCAGATACAGGTGACTGAAAAACCTATTTCGTGGTATGCATTAAATATAACGTGACACTGCTCGTATTACATTTCATTTTTTCATTACTTGGCATGGAACACTGCCGCATTCCTAAATTCTTGAAGCTTATTGTAAAAATGGTGGAAGTTTTTAAAATAACTTTATTAAATATGGATATATTCTTTTTTTGTTCAGCTAATTGAGTGATTTTATGAATTTTTGCAAATAAAAGATATTTTTTACATATATTGCATGCAATTTATATGCAATGCCTATATTATCATGTACTTTATATATTATTATAGCTCTATATTATTTGGTATTTTATTAAACTCAAATTTAATAAATGGGATTATACAGTATCAAGGGTAGTAGTTTTCCTGAAATTCCTAAAAAAATTTTTTTTGTCCTGAAATGTCCTTAAATTTTGTTTTGAAACATTCCTAAAATTTTGGATACATTTAAAAACTTTCTATAAAATTCCAAGAAATTTTTACAAAAACTTGCTTCAGTGTTTGCTTCAGGCATTTGCCATAGTTTTCTACATATGTTACAAATATTAGTGTTTGTGTTCATATGATATAGCCCATATCGCAGGACAATATAACAAAAATAAAAATTATGACAATTGTCATTCAATTCAAGCAATTTTCAAAGAAAAATTAATACTGAAATAATTGCATGTTTAACAAGTTTAAACTTAAAAAAAATTCACAAAATTAGAAAAAATATCTTTATGTTATGAAATTGTATGTCTAAACATGTGAAAGAAAATCCTTCATTGCATTTTTTATCGACAGACAATAATAAAATGACTCAGCATATTTTGTTTATATTTAAAAATCTGTAGAAAAAAGTAATCCATTGTTTTGTTTTTTATGTATTCATTTTTGACTGTAACATGTAAAGTTCTATATATTTAGCTTCCATTAAAAAAAAGCAAGGTTCCAGAACAAAAACTAACAGATAATATAGTATAGAGTTACATGTCATTTTGTGTTTTTTTTCGACAATTTTAGAGGTTTTTGGAAAATATTTAAAAATCTATTAAATTATTTACTTTTGTTGCTCAAAACATTTGAAATTCTTAGATCACTTAAGAAAAGGTGGGATAAGACCATAAAATTCTAAGTATTGGCAAGCAACTTATATACCTAAAAACATACTTACAAGCTTTCAAATTCGGGCAGATTTTAATAGTATAGATAGCTTTACTGATTTTATTTTCCATATGGCATTTATTTTAAAGTAACAAGTAACATTTTAGGTTATGGGTATACTTTATTTTAGTAATTAATTGTCCTGAAAATGTCTTAAAATTTACTAAGAATTCTGTTCTGAAATTTCAATTTTAGCACTACTAACCCCGCAGTATTGCTAAGTTATTCTACATTATTATGCATTATCCTAATATGTATTAACATATTGTTTTGGTGGATATGCATTTAAAATTTATCGTTAATAATCATTTAATCTTTGAATGTCTCAATTATACATTTCTACATGTGATGCCTGTAAAATAAAATTCTTTTGAAATTTAAATATTAATTATAATTTTAATTATAAATATAATTTTAATATTAATTATAATTTTTGTTTTAACAATTTTGTTGAATCTCTATTATTACAATAAAATTTATTTCATAATAATGTGGCTCAAAGTGTTTAAACCAGAGGTTCCCAACGGGGGCGGTACTGCCCCTCAGTGGGCGCTGGAGTCTTCCATGGGGGCGGTGGCGGGCCCAGAGGCAAATGGGGGCGTTAAGGCAGTCAAGAGGGAGGCTGTGAATAAAATACTTCGATACTTTAGACATAGGTAAAATACTTTAGACATAGGTAAAATATTTTAGAGATAGGTAAAATACTGTTTTCATGAAAAAATATTTTACCTATCTCTAAAATTTTCATCTTATTGTTATTGCGTAAATAAGCATTAAATTAAATTAGCATTAGGTATACATATACCTAATTCGGTTTCAGTATTATCGGTGACAAGTCTTTGCAAGTTGTTAAGTAACAGAAGCCTCTGCCCATAGTGAAAGAGTCCTAAAATTTCAAGAGATTTCTTTAGATATTCATGTGTTTTCAAAGATGCATTCTGATTGGTCACGATCCGAATCGACGCTACATACTTTTTCATCTGGATCTGTTGATGGTTGTCTTGTATTTTGCGTTAATTTGTCCTGTAAGTAATTATTATTATTGAATAGATTCAAATTTTATATTGTATAATTGTTAGTAAATAGCATTCATAACAATCCAGTTGATGCTCTTTGTATGACTAGATGTAAAATGGAGAATTTAGTCATTAGAAGTGTATTTGCTGGTACAAATGAAGACTAATGAACATTACTTGAAACAATATATATTTTATGTACATATAACTGTGCATAAATTTAGTTTTTATAATGGTATATTGTATAATTGTTAGTAAAAAGCATTCATAACAATCTGTCCCAATTTCTGGGTTTCCTAAACAGACTCTGACTCCTTGAAAAAAAAAATTTTAGCCGAGTAAAGTAACAGTAAGGCAATACAGAAATTAAATGAATTGACTAAATGAAATTTAATCTAAATAAAACTGAAATTAAAACTTTTAGTTCATTTTAACTGATGTCAATGCTTAAAAATAAATTATTGACAAAAAAAAAAAAAAAAATAAGAGATAAAATTTAACAAAAAAATAAACACATTTATTATGCTTTTAGCTAATAATTTCATTATAGAAGCAGTTCTGATCATTTTTATCTCATTTGCAGATATAATTCATATTTTTTGAAGCATTTAAACATTTAATATGTATAAAAAAAGTTTTAATGTGTTTGATCGAAATTAACGTTATTGAATATAATTCGCCAATAAGACATTTTAGCTTTTATAGAAAATAGTAGATGGCGCCACCTCATATGAAATTATCCTTATTTGTGAGGAGTGATACATGATAGAAGTCATTAGCCATTTCATTATATCTATAAATCTGTTGAAAAGTTTTTTTATTATAACCGTGGCAAATGTTCTTTTATTTACGACATATCTAAAGCTAAGAAGAAATGCCGGTAGTACACTATTGAGTATTTGAAATATGACTTTACGCACTCTCTTACGAACCAATTATTACCAATGTGTTTAATTTGAGAAAAAGTTTTTTCAAATGAAGCTATGAAGCCTTCTAGGCTACAAGAGCATTTGAATAAAATGCATGCTGATAAAAAGGACAAAGAATTATCCTATTTTCAAGGATTGGAAAAGAAATATTTGAAACAGTCAACTATATTCAACTTTTTTGCGTTGTCTTCTAAACAAGAAGATGATGGACTACGAGCTTCATATAATATTTCATTGTTAATCGCAAAATCGGGAAAACCACATACAATTGGCGAGGAATTAATATTGCCGGCAGTCAAAGAAGTAATAAAAACTGTTCTTCATCATAAAATACCATCAGATATCATCAGGAAAATACCTCTGAGTAATAATTCAGTGCAAAGAAGAATAGATGAAATGGTTAAAGAAGTTGAAATATCATTATGCGATTACTTGAAGACTTGCAAATTTTCCATTCAACTCGATGAATCAACTCTACCAAATAACAAAGCACTACTCTTATCATACGTACGATTCATAAAAGAAGAAAAAATTTGTCAAGAGTTATTATTTGGCAAAAAATTGGAAACTGATACAAAGGGAGAATCGATATTTAATACCATGAACAAGTTTTTTCAAGAGAAAGAAATTCCTTTTCATAATATTTTATCAGCTGCTACTGATGGTGCTCCAGCAATGATGGGACGTCATAAGGGTTTCATAGCACATTTGAAAAAAGCAGTACCAAATGTACTCGCTGTGTTATTCATTGTCAGCATTTGGTTGCAAAAAATCTGAATGAACGCCTGCACACGTCGCTTGATTACGTTATTAGAGCAGTCAATAAGATTATAAGCAATTCATTGAGTGACAGACTGTTTGGTCAACTTTGTAGTGAAAATGATGAAGATTATTATCGCTTGCTGCTGCACACAGAAGTTCGTTGGCTCTCAAAAGGTACATGTCTGAATCGTTTTTATAATCTATTTGACTCAGTACTAGATTTCCTTAAAAACAGAGATGAAAAACTGTGCGCAAACCTGATTACATCCAAGAATGACATCGCTTATTTGACAGACCTGTTTAACATATTTAATGAAGTAAATTTACAATTGCAAGGTGATGAGTTGAATTTAATTAAAACAAAAAACGTCACAGCTGCTTTTGTGGGAAAACTTCTTCTGTTCAAACGAAATTTAGGTAGAGGTGAATACAGCCACTTTCCCACATTATCAGTCTCTGCAAAACAGGAAGATTTACTTACTTATTGATCGTTCTTCATGCTGATTTTAAGGAGCGATTCCAGGATATTTTAGGCATGGATATACCGAGCTGGGTTTTAGATCCTTTTGCAAATACAGATGCAGCAGATTCATCAAATTTAGAAGAGGAACTCATAGAACTCGCAACTAACGAAGAACTAAAAGTAAAATTCAGAAAAGGATACCATGAGTCCTGGCTTCAAAAATCAATACCAGCACTCTATCCTGGATTGTGGGAAATAGTACAGAAATTTTTAATTGCATTTCCTTAATCGTATTTGGTTGAGCGTGGGTTCAGTGCTGTAGCAAATTTACTTTCTAAGAAAAGGAACAGACTGCAGATCACTGAAGGTGGCGATTTGCGACTGATGTTGACAAAATTGGAACCCGACATTAACAAATTGAAAAAACTCCACCAGCCTCAACCATCTCATTAATTTTTTTATTACTATTTTTGTGTTAATTTTTAAATTTTTAATAAACAATTTTCTACTTTTGATGGTCTTTTTAATTTCTACTTTGTGATTCTTAATAGACAGATAATGTGCAACAATATTTTAATATTTGGTATAACTATTATGGGAGAGGGGGGCATTGGAATTTTGTTTTCTTGTAAAGGGGGCGGTGGTCCAGAAAAGGTTGGGAGCCTCTGGTTTAAACTTATAAGTACATGATAGTATTATTAACATAAATGAAATGTGTGCTCGTTACACCCCCTAGAGCAATAACCAGGTCACACCGGTTTATGAAATTTGACATACAGACAATGGTGAAACATCAAGGGAGACAAGGTGATCAGTGTCTACCCAAATAATTTATGATCCAGTAACTTTTATTTTAATTATTTATAATTCAAAATAAATGACGTTTCCTGTGCAAATAAATTAAGGGAAATATCAACAAATTTTTAAGCTTAGAACCTGTTTCATTTCTTCCCAGTTAGTATTGGGAGAGAGAGTCAATTGTTCAGGAGAGACATATTCCAAAGTGTCTCTCCCCATCAATGTTATATTGAGAGTCGAAAGAGTATGTATGTGTCTCTCTTTGAACCCCTATCTAATCAGGTTCCATACTGAGTACAGGGTTGGACTGACCCACCCAGTTCAACCCAAATATTGTTAAATATTTGCTATTCAGCAGAAAAAAAATCATACAACAAAAAAAAACTTTATAAATCAATCAGTTGGTGAATTTGAAAAATTAAAGTATCATACAGATGCCAGCGTTTGGACTTTTGAAGATTACCCAGTTAACAACTTCAATTTTTGATATGTATCAGCATTTGTGAACATGGCATTATTTGAGCAGAACAGATTTCGACTTATTAATCAATTGAAAAATTTTTCATTAACTGAAAAGTATGGAAAAGGTAAATTAATAATTTAAAAATAAAAGTTTTGCACAGTCATCACCTGGAAAAGGAGAGAAGAGATGATGTTACCCTCCCAAGTACTAACTGTGGATAACTCCGGATTGCTTCAGTTTGGAGAGTTTAGTAAATCTGGAAGCTAAAACTGATAATCATAATGGCCACACCAGGGTAGGAGTATTTGAAAAGGATATGTTTTTAATGAAGATATAATATTAATATAGCAATACTAAGGGGCAATACTAAGCAATACTATAGTGTCATATAGAACTACTAAACTTATTTATATCAACATATATATATATAGTATATATCTTTTTGGTCTTTTATCTAAGAAATAACACATCTGCTTCATCTTATATAGAAAATAATTTTTTTTAAATAGAAAATTGTTTTCTCCTTTATTTACCCACTTGTACCAAATTAAAATACAAAATATATTTTTAATGTAATGTTATTTGTGCTGGATACTTACTAATGATAATAATGCTTAAAAACCAGACAAATAATGTGTAGTTTTGGATACTGAAAATGTGCTGCTATTAGAGCATAATTAACACTATAAAATATCTAAATATTTTAAAATATGGAATATTATAATTCTTCGAATAGATTTAAAAGTCCCAAAATGCCGGTTTTGAATATTTTCTGAGTTTTTACATTTTGTATAATCTTATTACATTCTTTAACATTAATTTCTGAATTTAGAGTTTTAATGGATCAAGTACAACTAAATAATTGTTTAATTCGGTGGTGTACAATCCAATTATAAACATTAAACTAAAGAAAAAAAAATCAATATTTTTAAACTGATTTAAACAGGGATTGGAAAGAATATTTCAATTATATATCATAGATGGCACCACTGAACAACATTACAGTAAAGTAGCAGTCAAAACATACATCGCCAAATGAGCGATTTTGTACCCAAATATGTTTTCCAACCTGCAAAAGTTATTTCCTTCCAACGCCATGAGCATGCACAGTATAGGTTTTCATATCGGCCATAGCCTGCCAGCGCAGAGAGCAGACACTAGTCCAGAAACGTCGATGTACACAACTGATGGACTTCGACAGAGGTCTGATTATCGGGCTAAAATCGCAGGGTGGTCAGTGGCCCGGATAGCCCGTCATGTGGATTGTTCGCACTATATCGTCCGACAGTATTGGGAGCAGTAGTTACAGAACGCCACCTAGACACAGAGGACCGGCTCTGGATGGACCAGGCATACCACAAGTAGAGAGGATCGAATGATGGTGCAGCAGATGCGTATAGAGTCCATGGTGACCTGATCCACGATACAGGCACATGTAGCGGCTTCTGTATGCTCACGAACCATATCTAGATACCTGAAGGAAGCGAATCTGTGATCTCAGAGTCCCTTATGTGTGCTGCTGTTAATACAGGAATATGGGCGGCTCCAGTTGTAGTGGTGCCGGGCCAGAGCAACGTGGAATGCCACAGATTGGCAATGTGTGGTGTTTAGAGATGAGTGCTATTTTGTTTTGGGGACCGATGATCACCATATCCGGGTGTGGAGGTCCCCTGCACAACGTCGCAATCCCAACCTTGTTATCGAGCACCACACCAGCCTCATTGCAGGTATCATGGGCTGGGGTGTCATAGCCTACGACAGCCGATCTGCTCTAGAAGTGGTACCTGGAACATTGATGGGCCAGCGGTAAGTGGATGAGATTCTACAGCCCCATGTGCTCCTATTTGTTGCTGGGATTCCAAGTGCACAATTCCAGTAGGATAATGCCTGGCCGCACACAGCTTGGGTCACTTAGGCCTGCCCGCTCCCCAGACTTGTCTCCTATCGAGCATGTGTGGGACCAGTTGAAACGCCAGCTGCCTCGTTGCTTCAATCTTTGGGATTTGGAACGTAACATCTAACAGGTGTGGACTTGTCTGCCGCAGGACATCATCAGGCATCTGTTTGACACCATGTTGGACCATATTGCTGTTTGTATCGCAGCACAGGGCGGTGCGACGCGCTATTGAGGATGACCAGACTGACTGTGTACCACAGCTTCCTCTGTACATGTTTTGCTGCACTGTTTTTGTGATCATGTATATCATTCATCTGTATCCTTCCATCAATAAAATTTCAGGTCCATCCTATGCTTCTTTCTTGGTGTACAACTTTCATTGTCCATGAGTGTAGCTCATGAAGCGAGTTTCAAATGTTGGTGAAAGTCAGCAAATAAGCTGTTGACGTCCCAATGGGTCTATTACGCCTGCGGCGAGCTCCGGTGATTAGTGAGTGGCAGCAAACTAGGAGGTAGAGCACTAGTGTTTGGCGAGTATCATCAAGCGTAGGTAGTCGTGTGTACTATCCGGGTTGAAAGAGCTCGCAAAATGAGCTCCAGGAATTAGTGAGCATCAGTTAACAAGGGATGATCCCCAATGAGTGTATTACTTCTGCGTAGCAGATGGTACACATGTGCTCACGAAGTGGAGGAAATAGTATTTCCAATTTTTTGCTTTTTTTGGGACCCATTGTATGTTAAGACACTGTCTCTAAAACACTCACAATAATTACCAATATATTGCTGACCTTATTAATGTACTACATTTTTAATTTACTTTAGAAGTTGATACAAAAATATGGTTAAGTGGTTAGTATTTGGCAAGTGGATAGACTGACAGGCATTTTAGCCCATATGTCAAATGTATATAAAATTTAAAAGTCTACTTACCTTATCTTCATCTTCATGAAAATCAGGATTCAGAAGATCAAATGCAGCACTAAGCATAATAACATATGCATAGTTGTTGCAAAGTCCAAGAAGCCTGCATTCAAAATAATGCTTTAACATAATATGTACTGAGGTATGTTTGGTTACAGATATATGTTACTAAGAGACAGATCTTTTAGCCAAATATATACATAATTTACATTGAAGGTATAACAAGAAGGGTAGTTAAATCTGACATCACCCCTCACTTTAAAGTTAAATTATAACAGTGGGGCAGATATAATTGAAAAATAGTCTAAAAATCCCCTCTCTTTGAAACCTTGCTATGGCAGTACTTTGCTAGAATTTGAAAGATATAAAGTAAAGCAGTTTAACATTTAAAGAAAAATTGTTCAAACATGAAAACTGTAACATGACATAGCTACAAAATAAAAACTGCATTTATAAAATTGAATTCATAATAGATGTTTTTTTCAATACGTTCAAATAAACAAGCTTACTTCAATCTATAAAAATTTTTTTTTTCAGATAACTGGTAGTTAATAGTGAAGTGATTCTGGTCCTATGATAAGATAGTGCAAATAAGCAAGAAAGTGCATACTTGGTCAACCAATCACATGTGTACAAGATTAGTTCTGAAGCAAAGGCATTATTTTTTAGCCCCCACCTTCACCTAACAGGAACAATTTTCTTATTTCACTGATATTCAATTGCTTGGGATAAAATTAACAAAACATTATCAAAATCTCCTTATGAAAAACTAGAAATTTGTTAGATGTTTTCACTTTAACAAATATACTCGTGAATTTTTCACAAAGTGACTTATATTTTTACAAAATGGGACCTGTAAAAAACCTAGGATAGATCCTTGATAGGTTGATAGAGTATACAGGGTGTCCCAAAAAGATTGAAATGCACTTTAATTCTTTACCTGTTGGAGATAAGTGGGCAATGTAAATTGCAAAAATGTTGAAAGTAAGGTAGGAAATAAGACTACGTTAATGAAATAGTCCTCTCATTAATTTTCAAAAAATTACACTTTTTAAATTTTTATACGACCCCCCTTAGACAAATTTGGTCAATCAGAAAATTTTTATTTTTAATGCAACAAGATCATTAAAAAAAAACTGCATATCTGTATCTTTAAAATCAAGTGAATTATGATAAAGGAAAAAATCTGACTTATGCCACTTTTCTGTACCATGTGAAAGGCTGTTTCATAAGTGAAATAGGGATTATAAACAAATTGACGATGGACATTGTTTAGATAAAAAAAGTACTTAATGTGGAATTCGCAAAAATGTCTCCTATGTATTGTCATCCAGTTTTATCTTGTGATATGTCACAAATTTATATTTCAAATATTAATAATTTCTAATATTAATATATTTCTAATATTAAATTTATATTTCTATTAATAATTGTTTAGATCAAAAATACGTTAATATGTGTCAAAATTTTTTATCACAAATGCATCTAAATAAAGCATTACATAGACAGAGATTATATAAAGCAGTGGTACTCACTACGCGGTTGGGTATCCTATGTATTATATATATATATCATCCAGTTTTATCTTTTTTATGATATGTCGCAAATTTATATTTCTAATTTGATATATGGTCCCCATTCACAATGCTCAATTTTAAAGATACAGATATGTGGTTTATTTTAATGATCTTGTTGCATTAAAAATAAAAATTTTCTGATTGACCAAATTTGTCTAAGGGGGTCGTATAAAAATTTAAAAAGTGTAACTTTTTGAAAATTAATGGGAGGACTATTTCTTAATGTAGTCTTATTTCCTACCTTACTTTCAACATTTTTGCAATTAACATTGCCCACTTATCTCCAACAGATAAAGAATTGAAGCGTGTTTCAATCTTTTTGGGACACCATGTATATACCATGAGTTTCAGTTTCTGAACAATATTTATTTAAGAGGAGATAGCAGGTAACTTTGCACTGCTTCTTTATTAGTTTCTATTGATCTATCAGTATTAAGCAGCAAATAATTTAAAAACTGAAATGCAAAAATTTAACAACTGGTAACCTTTTATGACAAGTGTCACCATTTCCATTTTATAATATGTTGTCCACTAAAAAGGTAAATATTTTGAGTATTGTGTATCCTTTTTGTTTTTTGATGTTGGAGTTGAATTATCAGACATTGTTTTCCTTGACAAATAGCAGAACGCAAGAATTTGTTTAAAGATTAAAATTTGAAATTAATTTAAGGAAAGACTTTCTGAAAATTAGGCTACTTGAAAAGCATGTGTCGCGATAAACTATCACGACATCGTTCTTTCACAAGCAAGGACAACCGGACGCGGACCGTTCACATCATGAACCCCTTTTTAGGAGAAGCTTCCAGAATTTTCGAAGCTCTCCCATGCTTGGTGCTAGCAATGAGTGTCGTATAGGACAGAGCACCAGGCGCGAAGCGCCTTTAATCTCCAGTTTCAAAATGTGGTTCTTATCGTCAAACTGCGACCCTAATTGGAGGTTCGAGGTTTTTATTTACTACATTTTATTATTTGTCCTAGCTCCTAGTGCGGCAGTTTGTTGCACATTTAGAGCTTAAGCAGTTTGGGGGGTTGATGCAGATCTAAGGGTTATCTAGCATTTTGGCAGCTTAAGAGATTAGAACTTTTTTTTTTTTTTTTATAAAACATTAGTCGCGAGTTTTATTTAATATCAGATGTTTGAGGTGGGATTTTTTAATTCTGATTATCGATGTTTAGAACAGCGCGGGGTCTCTTATGAGATTTTGCCTTGCGATGATCATAGTCATGCAGATTGAATAATAGTTCATTTGGAACAGATGGCAAATTATTGTAGAATGTAAGCGCTAGCTTTTTGTTTCTTAAATATCTAGGGGCTTTCCTGATACACCTAAGGATTTTATTTTGTCTTGTTTTTAAGGAGTCTATGGTAGTTTTACAGGCATATCCCCATATGGGTGCTGCATACAGCATTCCTGGGTGGATGACCGATTTGTAGATTAGTAGCTTATTTTGATAACTAAGATTTCCGTTTCCTATCATTGGGTATAGGGCTCCGGTAGCCATATGCGCTTTTTTGATTATATCTGTTACGTGCAATTTCCACGTTAGGTGGAAGTCTATCATTACACCTAGGTATTTGGTTGATTTTTCTGCACGTAGTGCATGGTTGTTTATGTACAGTGGCGGCGGACATGCTTGGTAACAGCCACAGATTAATATATACAGATGTTTCACTCGACCGCAGTGCCCTCAACCGCCAACCAAAATATCAAGGTTGGCACGCTTGGCGGTGGTCTGTGACGGTTTTCGCCAAGACGTTCTGCTAATATAACCCTATTTGGCACTGAACGAAACACTTGGAACTTGGAAGAACTTTGTTCTATCATCGCATGTTTACATGTGGTTAACATATTTTCACTGCTATTTTAGATTTTATAATCAATTATTTTATTTTTTATGGATTACTAAAAGAAAAGGAATTACGTTTACAAGGTATGAAAGTTATTTTTATTTAAATAAAAAAATATTTGTTATCTATCCCATATTTCATCTTATGCACGTGTTCATCATAAGAAATTGGTGCAGTATTATCACTGCCGCCTAGATTAAATTCTAAGAAGCAGTGGCATTATTAGTTAAAACACCTTTTCCGCATTTATATAAAATGTATAAAAATTGATATTTGGATAGCTTTTTCTAGAGAAAGTTCAATGTGTATATATTTAAATGCTTTTTACAAACTGGCGTAATGTGGAAAATAATCCCCCCCCCCCTTTCTAATTAACAATTGAGTTCGACACCTTTGACAATAGATTTATATAAATTTGTTATTTAGTATAAGAATATTAGTGTATTTAAAATATATATATATATATATATATAATAACAGCATCCCAGAATAAATTAAGAACTAAGCAATTTAACTATCAACATGGTAGTATACTTTTTAGGCTGAAAATATTATATAATATTTTAGTCTTTTGAGTATGTTAGCTTGTAATTTTTAGTGTATAACGATTTACAGTGATGCAATGCGTAATTTTTTTATTTAGTTTATGATTGCATGAATTAAATATATATCTATGTTTATTTATTTAAATTTAGTTTATGATTGCATGAATTAAATATATATCTATGTTTATTTATTTAAATTTACACATATTACAGATAAAAGTATTTTTAAATGCTGATCATGTTTATAGTTTAAAAAATTATAAAAGTACAGTTCCGTAATTTTTTTTTTTTTTGGCCGCATTAACATAAAATCGCCAATTGAGCGATAGTCGCCAAATTTAGCAGTCGAGCTCTTTATACGTCATAGCTGCAATGGTTGGCTCCTTGAACGCTAGTGTCTATGCGAAATCCTATATTAACGATGTTGCCATAGGTTCCTATGGGAGTGAACCTTCTGAATATAGTATTCTGTGGTAAGAGCGGTCAGACAGAAGATCTGACCAATCACGCGACCTCTGACCCTGCCAGCACCGAACACGCGAACAATCGCTCTCTCTTCGATACTTGGACGCCGAATAAGAAAGTTGCATATTTTTTGAGCAGCTCACCGGCAGAGCAGGGCTTCGCGCCCCGGCTCGAGTCGATAGTTTGAGATGATGAACGAACCAGATGCTGATAAATTGAGCATAGAGAATTAATTATTTACGTAAATATATATTTGATCTTCACTATATGAGACGAAATCTTCAGATAATAGCCGGATTAGAAAGGATGACAACGGATCAAAGGCAAGGTGGCAGAAAATGGCGAGGACGCTCTACGACATGTGGAAGCTAGAGCTAGAATGTATACCTCCTATTTCAAAATGCTGTGATATATTTGATAGACAATCAATGAATAACTATATTTTACAAGTATCGAGAAATGGACTACATATAATGAAGAAAAGCAGATTTATACTGCATCCGTTGGAAGTAGGCGTAAGTTTGCCGGCCCTGCGTCGATTGGACTTTCATTATCCCTTCTTCGTAGGGTGCTCGAGGCATTTACGTTAGGAGAGCAAGAGATATTCAGAGATGTAGAGACAACACCGGTCAGTGATTCAGCTCCAAATCGTACTCCAGAGCGTGACCAAACTACCTGTCATCGATCCAGTTCCGAGTGCAAACACAGACGATGCCCGAATCACTTGACGCTATTGGCCAGCGGTCTGACTTAGCTATTCATCAAGATTATGCTAGTGAAAAAGAAAATAATTGAAAGACCAGTGCCCCAACTTAGCGATTCATCAAAAAGGTGGAAGTGATAAATAAAAATAATCAAAGTTGTGATATAGAATAATAAGAATGATCAGTGCACTTTAAATCCCTGCACAGAGTGATTATCCCAAAGAGTGGCGGTGAGTGCCAAACTAAGTGAATTTACCCCCTTTTTTACAATGAAAATTAATCCTATAATCAAACTATAGATTAAAAGTGCTTTAGAACGCGTAAGGCAGGAGAGGATTGAATTTGCACATAATGATTTTTTTTTGCATATAAAATTATATTTTCAATTTGAATGATAATGTATATAGATATATAAGTTGATATTAATCTAGGTGAAGTAGACTGTAGTGACTTTATAATGTGAATTACCTATTTAATTTGCCATTACACAAATTTAAGATGTTTTATAATATACACTATTGAGATTAAGGAAATGCAGATATTACACCATACATGAGATATGAAATTAATAATTAATAAATAAATTAAAGAAGCACAACACATCATGATAAGCATTTAAAATATACACACTAAAATAATTGGAATCGAAGTTAATTGATTTAATTTTGAGATATAGACACAACACATAAATATGATTTTTTTTTCTATTTGAATTTGAGAGTGACTGAAGATATCTAATGAAAATGTTTATAAAGTATTAAATTTTATATAAGCTTGAAATTAGTAGATAAAATGATAGAGCTTTAATTTTGTGAAGTCTAAGCATAATATTTTCCACCGCTGATGTGAGCTAGCCTCATATATATTTATGTGTATATATAAATATTATTTTTTTAAATCCTTTTTAGGATTTTTCCTTTTATTTTAATTTTTATTCTTACAGCATGATATGGAACAAACAACACGATGAGACCGATTCAACAATGTAAAATGAAAATTTATTATTTAATGCTTATTGGAAAAGGACTATTTATATAGTGTCTCTGGGGCTTTAAGGAGCTTACATTCAAATTATAAAAATGTAGCTAAAGATGTGTTACACATTTGTAATGTATAGTAATTATAGTTTATTTATAAACAGTAATTTATTGCAATGTTTATCTATAATTTGTATTTATACAGTTTGAAAAACAGTATAATATACTTTATTAATGTGTAGTAACTTATTAAAATTGTATATACATTATTTAATAACTAAAATTTATCACACTATAAGGGGAAGCAACTGCATAGCACTGAATTTTATTGAATTACCTAAAGAAGTTTATTGATGCGTTAACTGAAAATTTCATTATAGCAAACTTTTAATTTACATTTTAGCACTCACTGAAAGTCGTAATACATATTTTAAGCACTGCTTTATTTTTAAGAATAAACACATATTTTGATGCATACCAGGCAGGTAATTACATATTTTGGAAGTACATAAATGCCTAGATAAGTGTGAGAGATGAAGTGAAATGCAAAGAAAAGAGCAATGCAATATAATATGTGAAATATTATGCTCATTGTTTTCATCATATACGGTATGTGACTTTTTTTGTTCAGACTCTCTAACCCTTAATAAAGGAAACTTCTGTGTGCTATGAAACAATGGGAATGATTTCGGAAATAGAATTACTGTTGAAGACTTGGCTATGACTTTCACAAAATCAGCATGCAGAGCAGAAGCACTGGCTGCTTAAAATAAAACTACTTTATCATTTTTCAAATTTTACAAGAAATTATTGGATAACTTTTTCTACTGATACTAAAATAAAAGTCAAGAGCCTTAACAATGAATTAAATTCATCTAAGTTCATCTGAGCTCTTTATGTGATGTATCTCATTCTCTATATGGTGGTATAAGTTAGCAAAACTGTTCAAACTTCAGATTCTGTAACTTTTTTGCCATGAAGGGGGAAGCAATACAGAAAACGTTCAGTCAACCTGGTTAAAACAAAGTGTAGAAAAATATATAGGGCACTTAAAAAAGTGAATAGTGGAAGTTTTTAGCTGTTGGTTGCAGATGCATTATTCCAATTGCAAAAGTGCACTAATGCAACAGTAAGTTTAATAATGTGTAATATTTTTGTAGAAATATTACATTTTTACACAACTCCTCTTGCAAAAAAAGTTACATTACAAAAATATTGATTACATTTTATTCAGTCAAACCACAAAAAATTTGGATCTTGAAAGTACAAATTTAAGACAAAATAAATTATCAAATTTCCTGACATACCATTTTATCATGACTTTTGATACCCTTGTAATCATATAATTCATGAATCTAGGGGCCATTCACAAATTGAATTGAATCAGAAATCATTTAGTAGGGTTTTAAAATGAGTTTTTTCCCACTGCTGTTTGTTTTTGAAACGATTAAAGGCAGACAGATGATTCTGGTTAAAAGTTATTTTAACCCTTAAATAGGGTAAAAACTGATTATTATGATTCTGTTGGTTTGTAAAATGTTCTTCTAACAAAATCTATGGAAAAATAAGATTGTCCTTTAATTTTTAAAATCAGTTGTAGATTGGTTGTATTCGAATTAGGATATCAGCTGCATTGGCTGTAATCTCACAGAGCAGCATTACTGAATAGCCTTATAATTTTAGTTATATAGCAGAGTTACTTTAATGCTTAAATAATGTTGTGAATCGACATTATGGTGATGAAATAGGTTTACTGAAATATTTGCATAAAATAAATTCAAATAAGTTGTAAAAGTTTTAGTACCTATCTGCAACCAAAATTGATTTGTGGATGTTCCCCTTATTTCCCAATGAAAATTTTAATCAATGATAACTATGTCAAATTTGATCATATTACTGCCAATGACATACCTTTTGATTTAAATACGGTATGGATAACATTTTTGTAATTTTACTTTTTCCCTAGAGGGGTTGAGACCCAACCCAGACTGTCCGACCTACCAGACAGGTGAAAGGTATCTGTTTAGATGGACGGTTTCCTATAGGGGTGTTATATTTGTACTTATATAAAAAAAGACAAGGTTTATATATATATACCTTTCTTTATTATATACATTTAACAACTGGAGTTGTTAGTGGCCTGGCCAATTGTTGAGCGATTTGAAATCTGAAGTCTCATCCTGGTATTGCCAGATACCATGAAAGAAACTTTTTCGTAATTATTGGTTGCCATTTAAATAAGTTGAAAATAATAAAATACATAGTAGTTCCCTCATGCTATTTAAAAATATATACTACAGTTATATACAATTATACTATACAGTTATGAGTTATATACAGGAGGAAAAGTAGAAAAGAAATAGAAAAAGTTTCTTAGAGATTTAAATGTTTAACCGGTCTCCATATCCATGTTGAATGGTCTAGAAGAGGTTTCTATTTGTGGTGCTGGATTTTACTTTAGATTCAGGGCTTGGAGTTGCAGAATCAGGGTTTGATGTCACATCTGGAATTGTAGTTTGAATTGATGCATTATTTGTAAACCTGACTAGAATGTGATGCTCATCAACACGATCATTGAAAGTTACACTTAATCTTTCACAAGGGAAGAGTTCAAATTGGATTGGAGTAGGCTGTGGATCAACTTTATAAAGGCGAAGTTGATCAAAATGTTATTTGATTATTATCTGATATTAAGTTCAATTAAATAGTGGACACATATTGTTCAATGACTGCTCCATATTTTCACAGGTTAGAACTTGCATAATATCTGGCCTGTACTCGATCTCCAATTTTGTATGATATGTCAAAGTTTGATTGGTCAGCTTTATTTCTGTAGATATCAGTTAGTACAGGTTTGACAAGATCTAACTTTGTTCTAAGATTCTGTCCAAATATTAACTGTGCAGATGTCATTTCATTTGACAGCGAAGTTGTTCTGAGAATCTTCCAGAAATATACTTCTGTCATTCTCCTTTTATTTACTCTGACTCCATATTTATAACAATTTACATCATTTATACAAAAGGAAATAGCTTTTTATTTTAATTCACCAGATTACAGCATGCCATAAATTTCGTTACTATAACAATACTAATACCACTGTTTCTACTCACTTCATTACAAAAATAAAAAATAAATAAAATGAAAAACATAACCATAGATATAACATTTATGACTTAGTTATGAAACTATAAGTGGTGGTGGTGGTGGGGAAACATTGCGTAATTGCAGCAGACGATCATAATGCCACTTTTGATATCTTCCTACCTTTTGGTATTTGACTACGAAAATCAAAATATAAATACACTACTAATGAAATTTTACACAAGTTTAAAAATAATAGACACTATTAAGATAACAATACTAAATAAAAACATTAAAGTTAAATGTCAGTTATCATAACACTTAAGTTTCACTATTGTTTTCCCATATTTAGTTTTAATAGTCACAGGAATGGATTTGTCAGGAACAATAGTTGTATTAATATCAGGAACAATAGGATCAACAGTTCTTGTTTCATAATAGACAGTTTCTGTTGGAACAGTTGCTTCTGTTTCACCAAAGACAGTGTCACTAGGAACAGTCACAACTTCTGTAGATTTATCATTCTTACATAGCAGATCCTGGTGAGACACTTCTAAAGAGTATAGATTTTGTACTGACCTAGTGAATTCACCAGTTGCAGTTTTAACGACTCGGATGTAATTGTCTCTACCAGGAAAAACAGCCATAATGCAAAAATCAATTCATTTCTTATTATCACAATTAATAAGAACAATGCCACCTATTTTAATTTCTCTAAGTGCTTATTCTTAAGTGGTTGTTGGATTAGAATGCTGAGATGTTCATCTCTAAATCTCCTTCAGACATCCTCTCGAATTCTTTACTGCTATCTCCATCTCTTGGAGATATTAACTTAATCTAGATGGTCTAAATCTGGAACTCCAACTGTTAGAATGTCTTGAATGAACATAGATGGAGACAGGGGTTCAAGTCTTGGATTTTTGGACACATAAGTAAGAGGTCTTATATTGATAACAGCCCCTACATCGTACAGAATGGTCAATATTTCTTGATACATAAGAGAATATATCTCTAAAACTCTTCTTCTCAATAATTTTTTTACTATTTTTATAACTCTCTCCCACTAATCGTCCTACCAAGCTGTGCTTGGAGGGTGAAATTTCCATTGGATTCTAAAAATGGAAGTGTCATGGATGATTTGTTCCCAGTTGATAGACTCTCTGTTCTTACAAAATTGCTCCCATTATTGCTATACATTATCTTTGGTTGTCCACATCTGACAATGAATCGTCTTAGATCCAAAATAAAACAATTTGTAGAAAGACTTTGTATTAGTTTAAGATGTACAGCATGGTACACAATAGTATCCATACTTTTTTCTATCTTTTAAGTACAATGGACTCGCTAAATCCACTCCAGTCACTTCAAATACTAACGTGTCTCTAATTCGATCTTTTGGTAGTGGTGTAGGAATAGATTCTATTCCTTTTGTTGTGTGTCTTCTGCAGTGAACACATTTTGTAATCATGCGCTGGATGGTTTTTCGTCCTCTTAAGATACAAAACTGTTGTCTAATATTAGCTAATACAGATTTAACTCAAGCACATGCAAACTGCAAATGTCGTTTGAGTATTGTTTTACAAGGAGTACAATGGGACATGAGAAATTCTTATCATTTCTTCTTATTAGCTGATTAGTATGGGAGTGGCATCATGAAATTGTTTATTAACAGTGACCTCTTAATCAGCATAAATTCAAACAGAGCTATCAGACTTTGGAACCACAACAAGGGAAGTCCTTCAGTCGCGGGGGCATGGCAGCCCAGCGGTTAGTATACAGGGATTGCACTCGAACAACCCGAGTTCGATTCCTGCCACTGTGTTCACACGGAGTATGATCATGTTAAACATGTGGGTCCGTAAGTCCTTCCGAGAGGTTGGTGGTAGGAGAAGGAGGATACGGCCCTTGTGGATGCCTTCCCCACTAGGTTCCGGCCTAAATTGGGTGGTACCTCCCGGCTGTCCAAACAGATACCTTACACATTAGGGTAGGTTGGACAGTCTGGGTTGAAGAAGAAGTCCTTCAGTCGGAATGTTTATTTTTCTTTATGCTGTCTTCCATCCCTAATTTTTTGAACTCTTTGTTTCCCTCTCTTAATGTGTATGGTACTGGTCATGATTTAATAAATATTGGCTTTGCATCATTACATAACTTCAGCAAACATGTAAAATCTGGAATTTGACCCACTTTTAGTTGAAAATACATCAGCATATTCTTAGATAAGGATTGTAATAAAATTTTATACATAGAATACTGGAATTTGTTTAACATTAGTATACTTATTTATTTCATTCAAGTTAATCTTAAGATTTTTTATCAAATTTCTACTTAAAATTGCTTTTTTCTGCAAATTGACTAGATGCAGTTCTTCCATACTAGAATTTTATTATAACATGCATTTACTTTAACAACTCCAATTGGTTTGAAAATTGACCACAGACATACTGACAGACGGACATCACTCCTAAAATAGTCAAAACACGTTCAGGCGGTCTTAAAACATATATTGGCATCAAAATAGAAAATTTTTGTGCAAACAATACTTTCTCAATACTATGTAAGAGAAAGTAAAAAGTATCTGATTGCATAAATGTTGAAGCAAAATTTACTGCAAACTTTTGGAGTATACAGCAGAACAAGGAAATATCAAAAATTACTGAGTTACTTAATGTTTATGAAATGAAAGACCACACCAGAGCTGCCAGGTTCATTCTAAGTTTTTTCCCCAAAACCCATCTCCACTGCTGACTTCTTCTTTGAAGACAGACAATGAAGATCTGGTGCAGTCTTGTAACTGCCAGATTTTATATGTCTTGCCTTGAACTCAGATTTGCATATGCTAAGTTTCTCCTTTAAACTAAAAGTCAATTCTCAGAAAAGTTAGTATTCATTAGGCCTTCCTGTCAGCACATTTTCTAGGAAAGGATCCGTGGCTTATTTTTGAAAAAATGTGACAATTCTAGATACAAAAAAGGCTAACTAGTCCTCTTTTACTTTGATCCTCAAATAATGGACTTGTTGGAGCATGCAACCGAAGGGTTATGCTTCAATTCTCCCTGCTTCAGGTAGATGAGGAAGAACAACAAGAGTATATAAGATAATTCACAGAAGAGTTTCTAAAGCAAATAATTATTTGAACATTATAGGGTTCAATATGACAAAATAAGCATATTATGATTAGATATGCAGCAATAAAAGGAAAGATCTTCAAAATCAGCTAAAACTTGACAAGTTCCATGTATGACATTTGAGAGTACATTTACATTCTACAGGTCTAGATGTAGATTAGGCAAGAATAGTAATATAAAATGTACTAATATGCATTCAGTATCATAAGGTCATATACTGATAAACCCATTACTATGTGTATAACACCAAAATTTAAATGAGAATTATTTTCAGAAAATACTTTTTTAGTATCAAATTATAAATATATAAAAAATTCAGAATAACTTTCTAATTTAGTCTAAAAAATATTTAAATTATAATAAAAATATATCTTACCAGAATCCAATAAGGTTTCTTATATTCTTTTTTGGTGGCAAAGGTGTGGTATAGTCTGAAAACAAAAATGATCAGCAAAATACATCAGATAACCAACAAATGCAAAACCTATTTCATATTTTAAATAATTTTATATTTATAGAAGTAAATTTTTATTTTTACACAAGTCAAATAAACACACATTTAATAATACATACCTAGAGCTATTTTATATTACAAATAATAATCATAATATAATTTTTTTTAGATCCAACATAGTCTTAACAGGACTTTTAAGACTCAACATAACTAACCAATAAATAAATTGTTTTAGTCATAAGCTTTATAAAATTGTGGCATATAAAATTTTGCAAAGTGCAATCAACAATTATTCACTTCTGATGAGCTTTATTAAGAGTTAAACTGGTTCAGCAATACTAATAACCAAATAGGAGTATAATTCTATTACTTAATCATTCATTTTAACATGGCTGGGAAGAAAATACATTTTATGAGTAAAATACAAAACTTTAGAAATTAACAATTGTAAAAAATGCAAAATACAAAAAAAAAAAGTAGAAAGATTTATAAAAATGATTTATGATATGCTATTACATATAATTGATAATTTTTATATTAATTACTAAATTTAAATGCAAAATAAAAAAGGTCAAGACTATTGCAAAATTTCTGAATATTATACATATATTTTAAATTAAAACTGGTTTCACATGAACTTCTTAAAAATTTTTTCTACATTTCTATCACCATTAAACAGGACACAATAAACTGCATATCATAAACTTATATTTGTCTGTCTCACTAAATCTGAAATATTGGGAACAGGGCCTGATTATGGAGAGGGCATGCCGGATATTTGTTCTGGGTTCTAATCTATTAGGGGTTCCCAAAATCTACTACATTAAAAACATTCCTACAATCATATTTTGTTTGTAATAATATTAAAAAAATTATATGTAGTAATATAAATATTCAAAATTTCTTTAATATTGTTGTGACGTATCCTCTGGAATCGTGCATGTACGCTCAGGATACAAGAATGAGTCCAAATTTCTGGATAACTAACACTTATTTAAAAGCACTAATAAGTTTAAATAGGAACAATATAATGGCTCAATAACTATTTTACAAGATCACTAAACAACTGTCAGATACAATAAAACAGCAATTAAATGCTCAGCTAATTCACAAAATAGTATTCTTAAAACACTGACATATCTCACAATTTAATTTAACCCGTATCATGCCAACTGCTCTTCAATTGATCAATGACTTCCTTATATACTCTATCTAGAAAGTGCTCATATCTCCAAGAATATTCGATATTTCGAGAAATTTATATAAAAGGAATTAAAATAAAAAATAAATGAAAATCAAAGAATGTAAGGTAAAATCTGCTGAATTTTAAAACTAAAACATTTGGATATTGGAAAATAATAGCTCATATTTTTTTAAAATAACAATTCCATACATCGAGTTTTTAACTCTAAAAAAAATTGAAACCCTATAATTTAGCTATTTTCAAAATCAAATTTCCTATTAACTTTTAATATGACTCACCCAATGACTTAGATAATAAAAACTATATTTGTAAGAAAAAAAAAAAAAAAAACAGCTCCTTCCTTGTAGCTTAAATATGTCTATTAAGAGCTGCTGTTGCCCAGGGTAATAATGTGCTCATGTTTTTTTTTTTTTATTATGTGAAAGTAGGGTTACCATATGTTGACTTTTTGAGCAGGATTGCTAAATTCGATGATTTATTGCCAGCTTGGCGAATTTTCGAATATACTAGAAATTAGAAGTGGCATAGCTATAGCACAGAAATATACGAGTCTGTGTATTAAGAGCAGGGAAAAAATCGGAAGAAATGTGCTTTTACATCAGAAAACTGTGGCAACCACAGAAAAGTGTTCTTATTGGATGTTATACAATTACCGCCAAGAACATCCGATACAAGAGGTTACAAGATTACAACACAAAGAGCTCGCAATCGGAAAGCTTAGCGAGCAAGCTAAAATTGTGGTGGGTGGCCTATTCTCCGGTTTAACCAAGGTGACCTATTCTCTGGTTTAACCAAAATACTTTTATTTCTTCAGGTAAAAATTGAAAAAACGATGGGAAAATAAAAACGCATTTTTTATGAGCAATAGAAATGTGTAATAAATTCATTTAATTAAAAAAGTCAAGTTGCAACGTTTTGATACATTAATTATATTTTGATATGTTAAATTTAAAAGGCATTATACTATGCATTAATTATGTTAGGTTACGATACGATATGAATTAAGATTGAAACTTGAAATGATCGACAATAATATTTAATAAAATGTGAATTAAGGAGCAATTACCGGAATCCATTTCGTTTTCAGTCGTGCATATTTCACTTTTATTACAAACTTCAACCGGTTTAGGATTAGACATACCAACACATTAATCTGAAGAAGCAAGCACGGAACAAATGTTGTTTATCAACAAAAGCTGACACGAGCAGACACCACGAGATTTGTGAATGCCAATCTGCACTTGTTTATAACATCTATCAGCAGAGACGCTCCCTGGTGGTTCATATAGAGCAAATTTCTGTTTCCCCTTCAGCCTCGTGCTTAAGAAAAAATTGTGCACTCTGATTGGATTAAAAGACTCCCGTAGATGTATATATTGAGACAGGGTGTCCAAATTACTATTTACTACGGCTCCGCCTCCGTCTCGCCCATACTGGGCCAAACTGTAGATGGAATGAGACGTAACACATTTACGTAGCCAGATATGTCAATCAATAGATGAGTTTCCTGTGACGTCACGTTCGCGATTCCACTGCACAGAGGCCATGTTCTGTGTAACACCGGTCTATCCGTACTATTGAAGAATGGGAGATTAAGATAACAATTATGCTACATAATAAAATGATAACGTTCATATTACTTGACAAATTTATTTCCTCATAATATATTACATAGAAACATACAGAATTAAAATGTACTTTACTTGTGAAATAGATAAAAGAGAATAGTTAGGTCAATTTAAGGTGATAAGAATATTAACACACTGAAACGAATATAAAATTTTATAGATTTTCAATGTTAAACATCAAATAGTTAGCCTTATTATCTACCAAATAAATAATATGAACTGATTATTTCGCAAATTAGTTAGT
Source organism: Amaurobius ferox (assembly GCA_951213105.1). Taxonomy (NCBI): domain Eukaryota; kingdom Metazoa; phylum Arthropoda; class Arachnida; order Araneae; family Amaurobiidae; genus Amaurobius; species Amaurobius ferox. The sequence continues at coordinate 85,376,963 of OX578142.1, read as the reverse complement.
TTATTCAATTATAATAAATATATTAAGATTTACACACTATTGAATTAAAATAAATTAAATAAATAAGCATCGAAAGTACCTTGACCTCTTGTTTTGTAGCGTGACTTGGAGTAACTGCAAAATATAGCGTTACATCAGACCATTTGACGGATGGTAGCAAAACAGGCGATCGAGAAAAACTTTGTATTGGAATAATATATGGATCGTCAGATAAACCCGTAATAATTAATTTTTCTCTATACCTCTGTTGGTTTTTAAAGGAAATTTCTCGATGTAATCAGATAATTTCATATTGTAAACCTATCTATATTAAGAAAAAATCGCTACACTGTTAACAACTAACACTTTAACATTGAAAGAATACAGTGATGGCAGACGGCGTCTACAAAGAGTATGGCGGTGAATATGACGTCGGTGCAGCGTATTTCCATTATGCGGTTCGGAGTGACAAGTTTGGCGAGTTGGCGAAAATCTCACTGTGAATCGAATGAAGGCAGTGGTAACCTTTTGAGAAGAAAAGAACGGTAACCCTCACCACAACAAAAACAAACTCGTTTGTTTTCACATTTCACTGTCAAAAGCCCAGGCCGTCCGACTCGTCCGAGGACATGAGCAGCAAGATGGGCGGCCGGTCACATTTCACTATGTCCTTTCTATTGTGTTCGCACAGAAATACTTATTGAACACGGTTTTAAGTAATAAAAACTTTTTTTAAATAAAAACAGTTTCATGATGTTATTGTTTTAGTATTTACAAATTTTATTGGTGAGAATCGCTTAGTGTACTGAACTTCTGTTCAAATTGCTAGTATATCGGAATAAAATTACTAAATTATAACCTCTTAGCTACATGTCAATGTAGTTGCATATCAAGCTACATTGAGAAAATTTTCCAAAATGTATTTTATTTTTAACGGTGTATATTCCATTATTTACTATATTAAAAATGGCTATATTAGAAATTTACAATCGTTTAACCCCTAATTAGAATATATATCTAAATTTATCTTCTTCTATGGATGTTTTTAATTTACCAAAAAATAAATTATTCACTTTCAATAAAATATATAGAGTTTTAAGAAAATTTGGTACGTACTTTTCATTTCTCGCTCATATATACACTGCCGAATTTGCTAGTAAATGTTATACATCTTCAGAATTCTAGCTAGTGACTACAGTAAAATTGAGTGGTATTGTACATTCACTTAAAATCACTTAAAGTGCATTTTAGTAAATGAAATTTTTAAACATATGTCGTTTCTCAAGTATTCTAAATGACTTATTTTCAGCACAAAGATAAATTTCGATGTCTAATAGGCCTAGTTTTAGTTTTTATTTGCCATCATCATCAGCTTATCATTATCTGCTATAATAAAAATAATGCCCTTACTTTTCTGCACTTTCTACTATGCAGGCTGTTTATTTACACACATGCCGATGCTCTATTGTCCATTGCTAGCACTTTTAATTTATAAGATGCAAGCATTAGAATATTGAAAAACAAAAAATTTTCGGACATACTTTTTTAAGTTATTTCGAAAAAACATTTCAAGATATTAAAATATTGAAATTATTTATATATATTCATAATCTGGACAAGATATAAATAATTTTTCTTATTTTCAGCAAAATAAGAAAAATTATTTACATCTTTATATATTAGATTCAGAGATATTAGCATCCTAAGTGTTTACATTTTTTGTAATGCTCCACTTTCTGTCACAAATATATAGATCCCCCAAGCATGGATTCTGTTCGCATCAAAAAATTGTGTACAATTATTAGAATCATTGAATAATGAAACTATTGATTTTGATTGAAATCAAATATTCAAAATGCCGAAATTTTTAAATATTTCTGTTTAATTCAGTTTCGAGAAACTTTACATTAAAATATCGAATTACACTAATATTAAAATGATTGTTCTTACTATTGAATCACATTATTTGAAATTTTTTGAAAGTCATAAAATTTAAAATACATTAAATATGGTTAAATGAGTGGAGTTAACAAATGCAATATTGCAACTTCTATTAACAATGCACATGTAGCATTATTCCTTAGAAAAAGATATTTTACAAATCTTGTGCTTTGACGCCAACAAAATTGAAGTTTTACTATATTAATTAAATATCAGTGATATTTTGTTGCGGATTCTACACACACATTATGATACAAAGTTGTTAAAGAACGAAATTTAAATTTTGTGGCGTAGGCTTTGAATATGGGTATAAATGAGTGAAAATAATTTTTCTAAAATACTCCCAGTCTTGCTATCAATATCATTGAACTGGCTCCATAGTTTTACAACGAGCATCGCAAACTCCTTTACATATTGGGATTCTATCACTTTTGTATGATCATTCCATAACATAGTTATCTGCATTACCCATTCTATACCAAAACTTATCAAAAAACTGGTTCAAGTATGATTAAGTTAACATTTATTTCACATTTATATTGCTAGGAACGTTCATACACAAGGATGAATATGGCTTATATGCTAATTTCTCCCATATGCTAAACCAGTTATTGCAGAAGTTTATTTTCTGGGAAATCCTATTTTAAGTTATCATATCTAAATTTTAAATTTCTGAGTTTATACGGATAAAAGTAACATTTATAATGCACAAAAGACAGTAGTTTTCAAGATTGAATCTGAATGACAAGTGTAAAGCACATGCATAAATATTAAATTATTTCTTTAAGCTTATACTACATGACAGCAGTTTTTAAGAAACATATTTTCAATGTGACTAGTTATGAATTAAACAAGATAGAAAGTCAAAATTTATAATTTACATCTAAAAATTTAAAGTTGGGGCAAGTTCAAAGGCATCCTTGCCAAGGAGCTCCCTCCCCCCCCCCCCCGTTGCAAGTTCCGCGGACCAGGTGGATGAGGAGGTGAGTAAATTCGAGAATATGCTTCGAATAGCTTACTCCTCATCCTCCCGGCCCAAAGAAACTAAGGTGGACTACTACAAGCGTCCCATGGACATTAGGGAGATGATCAAGGACAGGAATCGACTTCGGAAGGAGTGGCAGGCCAGCAGAGACCCCAGCCTCAAGAGGGAGCTGAACTTCATCAGAGCTCAGGTAAGATCTCGCATCAAGGCCTTTTCCAGTGCACGATGGAACACTTATGTTGAGTCCCTAACGACTGAAGACAACACCATTTGGAAGGCAACCTCACGTTTCCGTAGGCAGAAAACACACATTCCGACCCTTGTAGGTCCCAGCTCGAGGGCCATTTCTCACACACAGAAGGCTGAACTGCTTGCAGACAGTCTTAAAAGTCTGTTTGAACCACACCACGACGTAATCGATCCTAGGACGGTTGCGATAGTGGACTCCAAGGTTGAACAGTTCATCACAACACCGACTCCTAGCACACAGACTGATGTCACGATAGACGAATTGATGACCCGTATTCAAAAACTGAAGAAGAATAAGTCTCCTGGGAAGGATCTCATCTCTCCTAACATGCTTAAAAATCTTCCTTCTCTTCTTTACATTCATCTTCTCAAGCTCTTTAATCTCCTTCTCAAACTTAACTACTTTCCGCGGGCTTGGAAGGTGGCAATTGTCGCCCCCTCCCCAAGCCCGGTCTTGACCTTTCTCTTCCTGTCAACTATAGACCTATCTCTCTCCTTTCCTGTCTTTCTAAGCTTTTCGAGTCTGTGATTACGCGGCATCTGGACGAGCACTGCAACCTGAAGAACATTCTGATTCCTGAACAATATGGGTTCAGGAAGAAGCATTCCACACAGCATCAGCTGCTTCGGATTGCTGAACTCGTTCATGAGGCTCGCAGCAGACAAGAAAGCACTTCTATTGTCTTTCTCGACCTTCAGAAGGCGCTTGATAAGGTATGGATTAACGGACTGTTATTCAAGCATATCAAACGCTCCTTCCCTCCTAATCTGATTAAAATTCTCCACTCGTACCTAACGGAGCGTAGCTTCGTGGTGCGAGTCTCTAACCTTCTCTCCTCTCCCAAGAATATTCTCAGCGGGGTCCCGCAAGGTTCCCTTGTCGGACCCAAACTGTTCAACCTTTACATTAACGATATTCCACGTTCCCCCGGTGTCTCCCTTGGCCTATACGCGGCCTGACACGGCCCTGATCACACATCACAAACAGACACAAGTCGTGCACGGCACTCTGCAAGGCTATCTGAACGAGCTGACGCAATGGTTAATCAAGTGGAGGATCAAGGTCAACGTGAGCAAGTGTGCCGCCGTCACCTTCCCCCCGCCCCGGTATACCCCTTCCACTAACTTAATACTTAACAACGAGCCAATTCCCTGGCAATCTAGATACAAGTACCTTGGAGTGTACTTGGATTCCAAATTATCCTGGAAACCTCACATTGCTGATATCTGCAGAAAAGTGAGGATTTCCCTTGCCCTTCTTCGTCCCCTTTTGGCTAGGAATAGCCGCCTGTCTGCTAAAAATAAGTTACTGCTGTAAAAGTCCTATATACGTCCAATTATGACGTACGGAGCCCCTATTTGGGGCACCGCAGCGGAGGTTGACCTCAGGAAGCTTCAAGTACTTCAAAATAATATACTTCGTTCTATTGCTAATCTTCCGACCTACGTCAAGTTAGAAGTTCTGCATAAAGACCTCCAAATTAGGCTCTTTTTGGATTATGTCAAGAAATTATCTATCAAATTTCACAGAGGTCTGAGAAGTGTAAATAACCCTACGCTTGACAGTATACCACGTTACCATCCTTGCAATACGAAGGCGCGCAAGCGCCCGAGGTCATTGCCCGGGCGTCCCGTGCGTGATATTTACGTCCGCCCTAAAAAGCGGAGCCGTCTAGCATAGTTTTATCTGCTCTCTTTTCCGGTCAGACTTTTAACCATTTCTGTAACCCTCCCTAGGTTTTGGGAACTCGTGTATTGTTGGCATGTTCATCCACCTTTTCTCTACTAGGCTTTGCTCATGTTCAAGGTCCCTGCGCCCCTCGGGGCGCCCCTCTTTCTTCTTCTCCTTCTTTCTCTCTGCTGGGAACCCACTTGGGCCCAGCTCACTCCTTTTCTGAAGACTTGAGGGAAGGGCGGGACTGCGGTCCCCCCCCCCCCCCCGAGCACACTTTTAGTCTATCTTTTTTTCTGCACTGTCACTCTTATGCTATCTTTCCTTTTAGTCTGAAGTTTAAAGGGAGGAAATTTCCTCTCCTGGGTACTTCACTGATCTCTCCGACCTTGAACCTTGAACTTGGTAACAAGCTTATAGGTCTGTAGCTTTCTGCTAGGGTTAGATTCAGATTATTAAGGTGGTATAAGGTTTAGATATGCAAAGCGAAGAGGACATTAAAAGAATTAGGCCACTAATATTTAACAGCGGTGATAAATATTAATAGGATTTTTGTTGGAAAAAAATTATATTTCACATTGTTTTTTAAATTGTCTTAATTAGTCTTAATAAAAGTAATTCAAAATATGTAAACATATATTTATTGACTTTTGCATCTATAAACTTATATTTAATAACCATGTACATCATAACATGGTACTCTAAAAATACAGTTTTATATAATGTAGAATGAATCAGCCTGATTTATATGTTCTGAGTTCCACTTAATGTGGTTTTCGTATAACACGGTACAAATTGTTCTGCATTGTGCTAATTCTGAGTTTCTTATAATGCGGTATGCGGTTCCCATATAACATGGTACAAATTAATCTGATTTGAACTAATCTGAGTTTCATATAATGCGGTATGAATTAACACTAGAACGACGGAAGTGGTCATTTTGACCGCATAATTATCTTGAGAAACGGTTCCTCCAAAACGCCTAATTCCAGCTCATTGAAATTTTATGACTTTTCTTATTTTCTTTGCAAAAAATCTGTCGAAGAAACATTTTAAATGCTGTAAATATGGTGTTTTGTTTTGAATTAAAGGTATGTTGTATTTTTTCTATGGCGGTCAAATTGACCGCTGCCCGTCATTCTAGGTAGTTCAAAATATCCGCTGTTCTAGTGTTAATCGCATTATGGGAGGATTGACTGCACTGTTGAACCTATTTGTGCATACAACAAAAATTTGTATCTTTGCTATTAGATGATGCGTCATTACATATCAATAAGAAATTGACAGATTACTTCTCTGATCAGTTTATTTTGTGCTAATTAGACTTTCTGCTGACGCTGGTATTGTAAGCATGCAAAGCAACATTGGTATCGGGAAGTTTAATTTGAGCTTGGCGACCAATAATCTATCATCAATCACCGTTTTACAAATTCTGCTGAAATATTATAGTAAAATTGTTTTATTTTTTTTTAACTGATGTTAGGTAAGCAATGCTTGCATTGCTTCTGTGGACTGCATACCACTGGACAAAATTTAACTAAAACTGATAATATTCGGGAAACATTTGAAAAGTTTCTACGATTGTGACAGGTGACCACCATCATGACCAGAGTGTTTGAAAACTATTTCATAACCACTGCCATTTGAAAACTTGTTTTGGTCACAGTCCAGTTATAATTAGAATGACCAAGGATTTTCTCCATCGATGTTATGTGGTGATACACAGAATACGTGTTTTGCTTAAAATGCTGTCTAGAATTGTGCAGAATAACCACGCTGTTTTTTCCTTTGGTGAGTGACCTGATAACTGATAAACAATTGTTGACGGAGATGACCATTCAGTTAACGTTTCAAGCACAGCCTTGACGTGTGCAAAAGTTATACAATAAAATCAATGCGTAACTCATTGATTGTTTCAAAGCTGGACCAAGTCTTGTTTAACATAAATGATAACAGAAAATGAATACCGCAACAAAATTACTTACTTCTATAAAAGAAAGCTTGTTGAATGAAAGTTTGTCCAAAAGTACATGCAAAATTAGTTAAAATATATAAAATATCTGCATGTGTGTATGTTTGCTTTCTATAACTATTTATTACCAGACATGGGGTGCTTTGTGTAAAAAGGTGCTGGTTTGAATTGTTATAAAGATTGGCAAATAATTGATCAGTTACATATGCAATATAATTTTTACATATAGACATCTTTACAAATTCTTGGCCAGAAAAATATTGGGAAGTGTGTTGAGATTTTATAAATAGCAAAAACTTCCTTGTGTTCATCTAGCCTTCTAGACATTTAACAAAATATGCACTCTTTTAGCGTGTACTTTTTTTATACACGATTGATAAGAATTTGATATTTTTGTAAATAATATTTGAATTTGATATAAAACAATCTTGAAATAATGTCAGATTATTGTTAAAAGGGAATCTGCGTTGTTATACATATTAAAATATAACACTTACTTGATTGATACGTCATTAAAAAATTATATCCGTCATAATAAACATAATAGCATTATAGTGTAAAGAAAGTAAAAAGGATGTAGTGGAAGTGAGGTGACGTATGGGTTTAACGTCACAATGGCCCGCCCCCCGTTACCGCCCATACTGACTTTGGATACCCCGTATCAATATACTATGCATGTTAACACTATACGCATATATGTACTATGTGTGCTTTTGAAAGTTTGCTAAAGGAATTGGGTAAGTTGAATTTAAAATTACTTTTAAAATTACATCGTGCACTTGCATTTTTTAATCATATCTATCTCAACGTTTATTTAGTTGTGCTATGTTTAATTCATGCACTTAAATCACCCATATTGCAAGGATTTTATTAGTAATATATTGAGTTGTGAACTTATACAGTAATATAGCAGCTGGCTTATTTATATAAAAAAAAAGGTCGGCTGTTTTGTTGTATTAGTTATTAATGAAGATATGCAAGAGAAAACAGGCATAATTATGGATAATATAAGTTAACTCTGTAGAAGTGATCTATTTGTTTTTATCGTGGGTACATATTTCAATTGAATATCTTTTAATATTCTTGCACAATTATTGATATATTAAATAAAGCTAGTTATCGTAGGCTGAAAACTATTTAATTTTGTTCTTGAAATGCTTCTCCAAACTTCAATAAACCAAATTACACAATAACGTGTAAAAAGTCTATATATTAAGCTTTATATAATGCAATTTTGTCCTCAATAAGAAATAACAAACAGATTATGCAATGATATTTATATTTAACTGGTGAGTGAAAAGCTTTTTTGGCGAGTAAACTCTGAACTGAAATTTATTGCCCTGCATATAGATTATGAAACTAGGGAAAGAGAAAACAATTGCTTGTAGTGAGCATTTTGTACTGCAAAGTGCAGTCTGTCAAGTTCATTTATAATCCTGGGGCTTTATTTTTTCTATATTTTTAAATCTATATGTTAAAATAGAAAAGTATATGTTTCTTCGGATGAATACATATTTAGTAATTATAAAAAGAAAGTAGGTAATATGGAAATTTTTTACAATTGTTGTCTAAAATTGTTTATACAAGAATCTTTTTTAACTGAATATATGTCGTACAAGGGATGTAAAAGTTTGAGCTTATTACATAAGGAAAGTATTGTGACTGGAATCAAATATTTGAATACTTTTCTTCCAATTTACACACTTTTAGCATCACTGAATTATACATAACATCTGGAAGACACTCCCATTACAGATATCAGCATCCATGGACCAATTTTGCTCATATTATGTGATGCATTGTTAGTTCGCATGGAACTTAACAGAAATTATAACTTATAACAAGTTTCTTGCTGCCATTGCAGATATTGGCTATTCCATGCTGACGAGCACATCATAAGTAAAAAAATGATCCACGAATGCTGATATCTGCAATACGAGTGTTTTCCAAATTTTGAGGATGCTTCTTACAAGTGGGTTTTGTGATTATATACATAACATATTCCAAATTATGTCAGTATGTGCAACAGGGCTCCCCTTTAAAGATTTCCAAGTTATTGTGTTTCTAATATAATTTTTCATGATGAATCATATTTCCATGATTGGAACATTACAACTTTCGTCCCCTCCTCCAAGAAAGTCTTTAAACGGTGTCCTTCATGTGCAAACAATGTATATCTTTGTGTGTGGACACAATATCTCAAGAACAAATTGAACAATTCGAATAAATTTCAGTACAATTTTAGTAAAGAACATTATAATGGAATTAAAGGTACTTCAAAACTGTATAAGGTATTTTCATAACGCTATAACAAAATTTATATAATATCGTTTATGTGTTTTTCATACGATTTCTATAAAATATTTTATTTTTATAATATCAAATACTTGAAATAAAATACCATCATCTGTTTCTTTACCGACAAAAAGAAAACAAGTGGATATACTATACATTATTTACTGGTGGTTTTCTTTTAATGTAGACATGTTTATGGACTATAATTTGGATTTTTAAATACGTAATTTGAGCATAGCACATTTACATCAAACTGAATCTGACTTTCTTTTTAAATTAAGTTTTGAGTTTTAAACATTCTAATTAAAAGTTGTACACAGATCTTTAAATTTTAAAATCCCAATCACAAAATAATGCAATATCCATAAATCACAATTAGATTTGCTGACGAAAGATAATATACATATATATATACAGGGTGTCCCAAAAATTACTGACACATTTGAAAAATGCATTAAAAGAGCAGAAGGCGATAGAAACGTAGCATTTGCTGCATTGTACTTGGGAAACCAGGGAATTTTATTCAACCAATTTTCAAAATTTGTTACAAAGGTTACCGACAGATGGCGCTGCGGTTGTGTGAGAGCTGCAGGGAAACGCATACTGTCAGATCGCCATTCTGTACTTTGTTCAGCATTCTGCTAGCGTGTGCTTTTCAAAGATTTCAAGTTGCTGTTGGTTTATTCGTTGGAACAGCGGATATTTCTTGTTTTGGAGTTTCACCGCCTGGACCACAGTTTTGTTGAAACGAGGCGCAGTTTCTAAAGGAAATTTAATGTCAGAAAAGGACCGTCAATCAATGCAATAAAGGTTCTGTTCGAAAAATTTGAACGGACTGGGAATGTCAATGATGACTGTGCTGGAAATGTCGGCCGCCCAAGTTCGGTAATGACAGAGGCGAATGCTGAAGTCGTTCAGCAGGTGATCCAACAAAGGCCCCGGGTTTCCATTAGTCGTGTTGCATCTGAGGCTGAACTACGACAAACGTCCACGCACTGTATCATGCGCCACAGCCTTCACTTGTTCCCTTACAAGATTCAGACTCGCCAACCCCTGGGTGCTGGTGCCATGAATGCACGCGAAACGTTCGCGGACGATATGCTGCAACAGTTGGATGCCGGCGAAATTGATGTTGGAAACATTTGGTTCTTCGACGAGGCATATTTTTTCTTCGACGCCTTTGTCGACAAGCAGAACTGGCACATTTGGGGAACAGAAAATCCTCATGTTGCCGAACCTTCATCCCTGCATCCCGCAAAAGTCATGGTTTGGGCCGCCATTTCCTCCAAAGGACTCATTGAGCCATTTTTCCATCACGAAATGGTTACTGCAGTACGGTATCTGGGCATTCTGCATGAATTTGTGGCGATTCGAAATGCTTTGGAGGACGGTAGGAACACTTTGTGTTTCATGCAAGACGGTGCTCGGCCACATCGAACGCCTGAAGTGTTCGATTTTCTTAGCGAACATTTCGATGATCGTGTGATTGCCCTTGAATACGCCAGGCATACAGGACGTGCCATGAATTGGCCTTCCTATTCACCAGATTTGACGTCATGGGACTTTTTTCTGTGGGGGTATCTGAAATACCAGGTGTATCGTCAAAATGCACAAACGATTTCAAAAATGCAACAATACATCTCTGCTGCATGTGAGACAATTCCGGCTGAACTGTTTGCACAGGTGTCTGCGAATTTTGTTCTCAGACTGCGCCGCAAATGGTGGTTATTTTGAAAACATCGTTTTGTAGTTTTTGCTACATGGTCATACCGTTTATTAGTTTTCCCATTCAGCAGCGCCATCTGTTGGTAACCTTTGTAACAAATTTTCAAAATTGGTTGAATAAAATTCCCTGGTATCCCAAGTACAATGCAACAAACGCTGCATTTCTACCGCCTTCTGTTTTTTAATGCATTTTTCAAGTGTGTCTACCATTTTTGGGACACCGTCTCTCTCTCTCTCTATATATATATATGTATATATATATATATACATTGTATATATATATATATATACAATGAAAGAAGATATTATCTTTCTTCAGCAAATCTAAGTGAAAGGAAAAGGGTTCCTGCCTCATGGTAATACCAGATTTCCTAATTTTTCTTCTTTTGGTGCCTGTAGTCTGAGTTTGGGCATTTATAGTAATGTACTATTGCCCAATATGAAACAGGCATTTGTTTGGGTTAATTAGAATTAAATACTCAGGCATGAAGATGAATTTAATTCTGGTTAATCTTCGAATTTCGGCCGGTACTGTTCTTTTCTAATATCGGCATTATGGCCGTGGGTTTGCTTCTATGGTGATGTAAATATTTCACGATTACTTGAATTGATCATTTTTATTATTACATTTTTCTAATATATATATATATATATATATATATATATATATATATATATATACATATATATATACACATGGTGTCCCAAAAACACTGATCTCAGCTTTATTCCATAAATATTGATCTTAGACATATATAATAAATTACAAATTTGCGCAAAAAAAAGTACAGAATTTTATGAAATCGGTTCAAATTTTCAAGGGAATTAAATTCTAAGAAATGCAAAATTTAAATTTTTATACTGATCCCGTACAAAGCATTTTCAATGAGTAAAATATACGCCATGCACTAATAAGGCGATGTGCAAAATTTCAGCATTTTATCATAAAAAGTCCCAGACATATGAAAAGACAAAAATGCTGATTTAAACCACTTTTCGATGCTTCGACATGCTCAGAGGTGGAAAAATCATGTCGGCAGATCGTGTTTCAGGGGTCATACACAAATTACGAAAGAAAACTATGATTACATAAATAAATAATAATTTTGCTATTTATTAGGGCAAAAGTATCTACACTGTGGAGAAATAATAACTTTACACAGAGATTACAAAGCTTGTTCAAAATGTTGTCCATTCATGCCAAAGTTCCATTACAGATAAGAGGCAGATATTATTTGCCTAAGATGCATTTTTGCGTTGCGTCATTTGCACTCTTGCATGTGTAACATTGTGCAAATGTAAACATTTACATCTTAATTTGTGATTAATCCCTCACCAACTTTGTTTAAACATATCTCTGGGTCTTTTTATGATAAAATGCTGAAATTTTGTGCATTATTTTAAAAGTGTATGGGGCACATTTGACTTTTGGAAATGTTTTTGTACGGGGGTCGTACAAAAATTTAATTTTGTATTTCTTCAAATTTAATCCACTGAAAATTTGTATCGATTTCATAAAATTCTGTACCTTTTTTTACGCAACTTTGTAATTTATTATATATGTCTAAGATCAATATTTAAGGAATAAAAGCCGAGGTCAATGTTTTTGGGACATCCTATACATAGAATTGAAGAATTTTAATTTACTTGTATTATATATACCTGAGATTGTTCATTTATTGAAAAGTCCTGTATAGCAAAAATGAAAAAAAGATGTCTGAAGTGATTATTTGAAATCAATAGTGACTATACGGCACGCTTGTGAAGAAGAGAACATTATAAGTAAAACAGGTACTAAATTGGTAAAAAAGACCCTTTTTTCCCTGTTCTATATATAAGTTAAGGAATTGAAAAGAAATGACATGTGGTAAAGATTAGTTAATATATCCCTTAACCACACCCTTACATTAAATTTTTTATTTTGTGTTATAAATCATGTATGTAATACAGGTACTTAAGGTACTAATTCCCTTGTTCCCTGCATGAACATACATGGTGTAAAGCAAGAATAGTGTATAAGATGAAAAGTTGCAAAATAGAAAAAAAAAATTTTTACGTGGAGCTATGTCTTTTTGGCTCCCCAAAATTTTTTTTGAATATGAATAAATTGAAAAAAGTGAAAAGCATTCCCTAAACCATGTACGTTATGAAGGGCCATACTTGGTTCGTTAATGATTCGTCTGATTCTACGTTTCTGTGTCCATTACTGTAAATTGTATTACAGAAATAATGCACATGGCCTGACGTAGAAGAAAGTAGAAAATGGAAATGGATCAGATATAAATATAAAATTAATCAAATATACCAGCGTATGGCTGTGTATTTATGAGAATACAATGTTATGTATAATATGAAAAAGAATAAGAAAAATAACAATAAAATAACATAAATTGAGTTATCCCTTGTGCTTCTAACATTGTATAGTAAGTGATACTGACTAAGCATTTTTTCAACTCAAAACGGGTTATAGTTAATTTGGTAGACCAACAGTGCAACTGTTGGAAGTGAAACATGGAGATGATAAATTATTTAATATTTTTTATTCTAAAATGGTTGAGCTTGATTTGTAAATGTGTTGCTGTAATGGGAGCAAGGGTTTGAATTTAAAATTAAATTGTGTTTTGATAAATAAAAAAAACAAGGTTTGGCGGGTATGCATTTTGTATGGTGATGTTTATGAATTTAACAAGATGTTCTTTATAGTAACATGGTGTACTTAACATTTTTATTCTTAATAACTGATTATTTATTATATTTTTATATACTGATTTTGATAGATTGGATGAATAATGTTGAATTTTATTTACTTTGAAGTTATATGATTCGGTTTTGTCGTATATTTTAATTTTTAATGTGTCTCCATTTTGAACTTTTAAACTAACGTCTAGGTAATTGATCCATTATGATGTATACACCGATCCGATTGTATACATCGTGATATATACACTGTGTGCTGATTTAATTTCAATGTGCCTATTTTATATGGTGTCGAAAATGTATTTAAATTAAATATTAATTATTAATTAGTATCTTAATCATGCCTGTAATAAGCTCCAATCTTCTGCTGTGTACATTGCGTTGGTGGCCGCAAAACCCACCTAATTTTGTGCATAACGGGATACTAAGTTAAAACTAAAAAAGGTTAATAGTAAAGGAACAACCATTTATTTTACCACATACTTAATTTACACTCTTTAAATTACAAATCAAATAAGTATCACAATAGTGGAATACATCTCAAAGGTAGTTTGGGGGGTGTAATGCCAGATAAATTGATATTTGGTTGGAACACTTGGTGGGACGCATTAACTTGTTTTTTCAACACAAATTTTGATATAACACAAATCCTCATATAACTTAAATTGTACGGTATCTGAGTTTCCGTTTGTCATACCTTGAAGAAGCATAGGTTTGCACTTTTCTTAAAAAGCATCTGAAGACCGTGCGAGTTCTCTTCTCAGCTCATCATACACGAGAGACCCGCACACAAAACTCTAAAAACTGTTGCTCCAACAAACTGGCTTGACCAACTCCAACAGACTGACTTGATCCCCAGCTTGACCTCACATTTTATACTTTTCTCGTGCTAGACGCCTACGTGCCTTCTATGTGCATTCCTCCCTGGTATGCCGCCGAATCGTACCGACAATGGGCTTCGCGTGGAGATATTAACTCCCTCCGCATTCCATTTGCTTCTCTCATTTTCTCATATATATCAATTATATTTATTTCAGATTTCTGGCATTACAGTGTTGCTGTAATTGGAGCAAGGGTTTGAATTTAAAATTAAATTGTGTTTTGATAAATAAAAAAAACAAGGTTTGGCGGGTATGTATTTTGTATGGTGATGTTTATGAATTTAATAAGATGTTCTTTGTAGTAACATGGTGTACTTAACATTTTTATTCTTAATAACTGATTATTTATAATATTTTTATATACTGATTTTGATAGATTGGATGAATAATGTTGAATTTTATTTACTTTGAAGTTATATGATTCGGTTCTGTCGTATATTTTAATTTTTAATGTGCCTCCATTTTGAACTTTTAAACTAACGCCTAGGTAATTGATCCATTGTGATGTATACACATTTTCAATTAGCGGTAGATTAGTAGGATAAAACTGAAAGTTTAACATTGTGGCATCATTAGTAATTTTAATAATAATTAGATCATCAATGAATCTGTACATGATATGACATGATGTTGAAAGGGTAGTGAAGTTCGTAAAAATGTAGATAAAGGTTGTCCAGTATTGTGGATGTGATTCCTCCTTGTGGAATTCCCTTATTTAATTTGTATATGCAATTACCCTGAGAGAGATACTGGTTAAACAGAATAAATTTTAACAATGTTTTGAATTTTGGAATAGAGATGTTTTTTGAGTGAGTAAATTGTTCATATAAATTTAGTATGACTTTAAATAAATCATGAATATCAATGTTATTAAAGAGGCCTTTGAAATCAGAAGTTTTAATATCATGTATGTTAAGTTATTTGTTTTAATTTATTAATCAGTTCTAAACTATTTTTGATTATATGTGTTCGTTGTGTAGAAAAATGATCATAAATTTGATTTAGTATAAATAGTAGTTGTTTGTCCGCAGCATTGATGTATGAATTAAATCCTATAGTAACAGTGATAAGTAAGGTAATTATGG
Organism: Amaurobius ferox; assembly: GCA_951213105.1. Lineage (NCBI taxonomy): Eukaryota > Metazoa > Arthropoda > Arachnida > Araneae > Amaurobiidae > Amaurobius > Amaurobius ferox. The sequence goes on along the minus strand of OX578142.1, from coordinate 85,361,482 downwards.
AAGTAATTGGTGATTTATGGAATTTTGGTCTAAGTATCAGGTAAGGAAAATTATGATTGTGTTTTTGTTTAAGAAGTTTGTAGTAAGCAATGATTTGTTTACTGATAATAGAGATATTAGTGTGTATAGGAGTTAATGAAATTGAGGAATTCAGTTGTAGTTTGAGTTCGTCCAAATAAAATTTTTTGCAAATAAACGCATAATTACTTGATGCCTTATCAACACAAGCGATTACAAATTTGTCTTGTAGTAACTTGATCTTTTTTAAGATGTCTGGTAATTATGCCTATATTTTTGTATAGGAATTTGTTGAAGCAATTGTTTTACATGCCAGATGACTTGTATTTGCCAGCTCTTAAAGACTTCAAAAGAGCACTAGTATTTACCTGATAGTTTATATACAGGGTGTCCAGTGCTATCGGTGCTCAATGGCTACAACCGTTAGTCACAGAGATATACTTCCAATTGCAAAAATGTTTTAAATTTTAAAATCTATTATCTTAGAAACAGTTTAAATCAATAAATACATTTCCGAAAGAAATACGAAATATAAATTTTTATACGGTCTCCCGGTCCTACCAATTATATTTAGGAAAATCATCCTCATACAATTTCATGCAAAAAAAAAAAAAATCCTTCCGTTTACGACTAAAATTCAACGAGTTATGAAGTATTAAATTTTATGACTTAAGTCGATTTTCCACGCATAAAAATGTTCCGTTTCAGGCAACCAACCAATCAGGGACCGTATTGACCATTTCTCAGCACAAAAAGTGCTCCAATTTTAAACAGCTATAAATCGGTCAATTTTGGTCGTAAAAGGATGATTTTTTTCTTATTTTGCATAAAATTGTATGAGGATGATTTTCCTAAATATAATTGGTATTACCGGGGGACTGTATAAAAATTTATATTTCGTATTTCTTTCAGAAATGCATTCATTGATTTAAACTGTTTCTAAGGTAATAGATTTTAAAATTTAAAACATTTTTGGAATTGGAAGTGTATCTCTGTGACTAACGGTTAAGGAAATAGCCATTGGGCACCGATAGCGCTGGACACCCTGTATATATTTATCTAGATCAATGGCAAAAGCTTGAATTATTTTCTTTTTATTATATAGTAGTGGAAGTATGTATTTGGATCCATAGCTTAAAAACTGTTTGCGATTAGGTTCCTTAATTAAATTGAGATTTCCTGTGATTACATGTCTATGCTGCTGGTCGATAAAGGGTTGATAGCATGATTCAGAACACGAACAAAATACCGAATTGTTCAACCTGTTTTGATAAAAGATTGTAGTTGTATATTTTACGTCCTAATGGTACAGGATATTTATATGCTTTTATTATATTAACATTTTTAATTGGTAATAATGAAATGAATCTTTCAAAAATTTGTGTAAAGTTTATAGGATTTGCGGATAAAAAAAGAAAAGTTTTGTGTAATTAATAACACAGTAAGATAGGCTGGTTTTCCCTTTCGGGTGTGAATTTAACACCTAGCTGTCTTACTCTTGTTAATAAAAGGTCAAAAACTAGGTGTTCGAAATGTTTTTTTTATTAAGATCTATGAGTGAAATATAAAGTTTATTTAAATGTTGCTTTTTGATGGAAAATACCCAGTTTCTGATTTTTTTTCAATCATAGTTAGATTCAAATAGTGAATTGTGATTTGAGAGTTGAGATTTAAAGTCTAAGTTAATAGCGTATTTGGTTTTATGTTTTCCCCTCTGAGTGTATGTGGTTTTGTGAGAATAAGTCTGCAACAATGTATATACTGTGTGAATTTTAATTGAAGTGTTAAATAAATCATTTTTAACTATATTGTGACTATTAATAATTTGATTTAGTCCAAACGGAAAAGCAATATTTTGCTTTAAAATGTCTTTGTTCACATAGTAAATTCTTTCAGAAGAATTGGGAATTATATCCAAAATAAAAATAATAACTGAATGTGCGAATTCTAAGAAAATGAATTAGGTATATTAATAAGGAAGTTTCAAATTTTAATAAGTGTTATTTCTGTAAAAATAGCTGAAAAGTAACACCTTCGTTAAAATAACAGAATAAAACAATAAATGATACCATTACTAATTTATTTTAATACATATTTATGACATTTTTTATATTTTTGTTTTGTTGCTGGACCACTGCATCAGCATCCTTTTTCTCGAATCGTACTAGAATAACCTACAAATGATTTATATACCAAATTTTGTTAAATTTGGTATATAAATCACTTGTAGGTTGTTGAAATATTATACACCAAATTTTGTTAAATTTGTTCCATTAGTTTTTAGCTAGAGTGGATAAAGGCAATTTCTGCCGGCCATTTCGCAAAAAGGCAGATTCTTTTGTTACGAATCGTACTATAATCTAATGAACATCAGGATTTCCCACAAAAAACATACCTACCAAATTTTATGAAATTCGGTCCATTAGTTTTTAGTTAGAGTGGATGCAATATCTTCACAGACACACAAAAACACACACAGGTACACCGTTACACACACAGACGTCTTCCTAAAAATAGTTTTTTCGTGTTCCAGAAGTCCCAAAACGTGTAGATTCTTTGAAAATTCGAGTTCCGATCTTCGGAACGATTCCAATACTTTGAATCCATACACACACAGACACACACACATATATTATCTGTGTATCTGTGTATTATCTGTGTATCTAAATTCCGTGCCTATGCAATTATGATAGTTGTGATTTTAAATGATCCCTAAACTTTTATTATTTCTTCAACGAAGCCTAATTTTAACATATGCAGAATGCAAATATCTCAAGCGATTGTAAGCTGAGCTACATAAGAATTGCTGAATTTTTTTCACACAAAATTATTTAGCTCTGGAGTCTGGAATATAAGTTATATGAATGAAATATTCATTGATTTTGCATAGGGAATCAGATGATTTATATTTCGATACAGTTTTAAATATTTAAGTATAATAAATACTGTGTAGTACTGTGATAATGTAAAATATATCACCACTGAATGTATCCCATTTTAGAAATTTTTGAATAAAATTACATTTCAGTTGGAAAGTGTTTCATAATCAATGTTTATGCATGATTGATCTTTCTTGTTTTTAATTTTTAACACTTTACAAATAGTTGAAAAGTGTTTATGACTTTGTTCATTCATTCTGCCTGTCTGTCCGTTCGCACGATAACTGCCGTAAAACTGACTTTATCAAAATGAAATTTTAGTATGTCGTTCAGACGGTTTGTGGGACGTATGGGAATGTAAATGAATAATATCACCCAATTAATTTTGGATTGAATCCGGGTTAAAAAAAATGAAATACATTGAACTCCATGGGACCTAATTTTTTAAACATTTTTTAAGCAAACTTAAAATTCACAAATTGCTTCGAAAATTTTAGGAAATATTCAAATTATCCCATAAAATATAAGAAAAAAATTTCAGCAAAATATGTTCGGTAGTTATTCAAATAAAAATTAATATAATAATTGCACCCATATTATATGAAGAGACCACGTGACCCAATTCAAAATAAAATATGGCATCCATCTTGTGTCAAAATCGTGATTTTTAAAGTTCTTTTTAATTTATATTTAGTGTTGCATCCGTCCTAAAACCGCTTTATATATATTTTTTTCTGTGCATCTATATAATGCGCCAACGCAATTACAATATTTTGGAGTTTAAATGATCATCAAACTTTGATTATTTTTACAAAGGAAGTCTAATTTTCACGTATGGAGAATGTAAACACATCAAGCTGTAAGATGAGTTGTATAAGAATTGCTGAATTTTCTTTTTTAACTCAAAATTATTTAGTTCTGGAGTCTGCAATATAGCTGATATGAATGAAACATTCATTGATTTTACATAGAGACGCAGACTATTGCGTTTTTCGATGAAGTTTTAAGCATGAAGTTAGAAAATACTTTTACCTCCATGGTTTTAAGTTTTTAAGTAAAATAAATTATTGTAGTATTGTGATAATTTTAAAAATATCGCCGCTGAATGAAAGGAATGGAGAAAAGTTTATGAATAAAATATTTACTTCTTTTATATAGAGGGCCAGGCGGTTTATATTGCGATGACGTTATTTGAATAAAGTTCATTTGTTTTCGATGAAGTTTTCAAATATAATAAATTATTGTAGTATTGTGATAATTTTAAAAATATCACCACTAAATGTATCGTATTTTAGAGCTATTTAAACAAAATTGCATTGCAGTTGGGAAGTGTTTCATAATCAATGTTTTATGCATGATTGATCTTTCTTGTTGAGATATGATTATGAAATATTATTTATCTCGAAATATATTTAGTGTGCTTTTTAAAATCTATATAAATAAAATTAAAAATCTGTCTGTCTGTCTGTTTGTCTGTTTGTCCCATCATCACGGGAGAACGGCTGAACCGAATTTGATTAAATTTTGTGGGTAGCTTGGAAATAGCCCCACTTAAAATTTAGTCTATGATGTGAGTTTCTACGACTAGTGGTTCTCGAGTTATTAGTAAAAACGAAACTTTTGTTTGTCTCATCATCACGAGAGAACGGCTGTATTGAATTTAATGAAATTTTGTGGGCTGAATTATATTTGAATAAAATAGTCTTTATATGTTTTTTTGTCACAACTTTCCAACCGTAACACTAACTGGTATTATTTATGTGCCCTGTGTCCAGCTTGCATTTTGTAAGCCGGAGCATACGAGCTTTGAGTTGCGAGACACAACTCTCAAAGTAAGTTCCTGAGTAATAATAACATTTCTGGTGTGAATCCTTGGTAGGGAGCGTAAACTTGATATTAATTTCTTCATCTCTTCTCCGCCCTCCTGTCTTGGACACACAACTTTTGGTATACGGTAATGTCGGTGTAACTGTTGGCACTGTCACGTAAAACTGTGTGACTGAATAAAAGAGACTAACTTTCCTTAACTTTAGGGGTTATACAATTCAGCCCCAACCAATCTATCTATAAACAAAGCTTGAATTAATTGTATTGTTTAAAACGTGAATTTGAAGATAAAGCAAGAAGCAAGTATCTCTAACTCCATGGTTTAAATATTCATATTCTGAATATTTTAATTGGCTTAAATTGACTTCTCAATAAAAAATAATAAAAAAATTAAATTGGCTTCTCCTTAATTGGCTTAATTGACTTAATTGACTTATCTTTAATTGGCTTAATTGACTTCTCAATATTAATTTTCCTATTCAGCTGATTCATAGAAGAGTTCTCATCTCAAACTCCATAAGCTGAATACAGTTTTCTTTTCATTTTTTTAGGCCTCATGACCATGCAATTGTATTATGATGTGGCGATGTCTTCGCGCTGAGATTATAAACACAGAAATAGCAAAAAAGGCCAAACTTTGAGAGGCTATTTCTCCAGCTTAATTTGGATTAATTAAGGGTTAATTTGGAAATCAGATTCAGATTTCAGATTTGGATTCAGCTTAGTCGACTAGTATTAGAGATGTGGATTTTCCAGAAAATTTTGAAATGGAACATTTTCAAGTAAATTTTGAAATTATTCTCTATATTACATTTCAGCAAGAATAATATGTTCAGTGACTTTCAAAAGTATTTATTCTTATATTACAGCTACTGTCAAACACATATTATATAACAAGGCTAAAAAAAAAGGTTTAAATCAAGAAATATATATAAAAAATTCTATACATAAAAATTTCTTATATCTATATATTAAAAGCTAGCAGATTTTATTATTTTCCTTAAATATGCTTGATTTTAAATGCTTTTAAAAATTCTACTTCATGTAGTATAATAATAATGTTTTTTTTTTATCTTCAAAATTCCAATTTTAAAGCATTGTACAAAAGGAATAGCTTGAAAAATAATTTAAAACTATTAGACCTTATCAGAATCATAAATAATTTACTGTTTATTATAAGTATAAAAAATAGATTATAAAATATAATATTTAAAAAAAATTAAAAACTGAAAATACATTAGATATTACAGTGCATTTCCTTCAATATCTAGTGATACAAAGGGAAACATTCTACCATCTTCTTCAAAAAATAACAAAAATAAAAATAAATTACTAGTTTATCATATGCACAAATATAAATTATTAAATATATAAACATATTATACGACAAAAAAAAAAATGCTTGCAATTAAGCACTTTAAGAGACAATTTACAAGATGAGTTAAGCATATATTTAGTGCTATTAAAGCATTTTCCCTCAGCAGAACTTTAAAAAACATTTCATTCTTTTATTTGTTTATAAATTTTGGAGAATTTAATACTGAAAGAATAGCCTTCCTAAAACTTTATTTGCTTTTTTCTGAGAATGAGTAAAATGTCACTTGTACCCTTTGGTTGTTATCTATTCTTTTTCTTTAAAATAAAGCGTTCATTCGTATCTTCCTGTTGTCACAGAGTTCATTTATACACACTGCACCACTTGCAGGCTTTAACTCTTTTCCAACTTTCTTAAACTCATTGAACTATGAAAATAGATTTAAGAAGTATTTAAAGATATTTCTGTTACAAGTTTGATCTTTTTGCTGATCTATTGTTTATTTGTTTTGCTACTTTTATTCCTACTAATTGGTTCTAGTCTATTACTTTCCTTATATACATAGTATAATATATAAGGAAAGTACTATGATGGGGTCGAAAATTCGAATTCGAATTTTCGACGGGAGAGCACCTTTCAAGCATCCCTTAACACGAATAAGACGTTTATGAGGTGATGTCTGTGTGTATGTGTGTGTGTGTGTGTGTGTGTGTGTGTGTGTGTGTGTGTGTGTGTGTCTGTCTGTCTGTCTGTTTGTCTGTGTGTGTGTGTGTGTGTGTGTGTGTGAAAGTATGTGTGTGTGTGTGTAAGTACGTGTGTGTGTGCGTGTATGTGTGAAAGTATGTGTGTGTGCGTGTGCTTGTATGTGTGTGTGTGTGCGTATATGTGTGTGTGTGCGCGTATGTGTGTGTGTGTGCGTGTATGTGTGCGTGTGTGTGTGCGTGTATGTGTGTGTATATGTGTGTGTATGTGTGCGTCAGTGAGACTGTGGTGACAATATCTCAAGAACGAATCAAGCGGTCAGAACAGAATTTGGTACACTAATCACAATAAGTGAATACTGGAAGCCTACCGTTTTTACACGTAATCGAATGTTCAGAACCCTTGTAAATTTTGAAATGAAATTAAAAAAAAATCATCAAAAAATTAAAACATCCAATAAAGTTACGTAAATAATCATTTCTTATGTAATTTTTCATTAAAAAACGATTGACATAAACTGTAGAACGCTAGCATGAACTGTTCTCGAGATATTGCACATTTTTCAAATAAATTTATCAAAAAATCACATAAAATGAAAAAAAATATTAACTATTGTGAAATCTGTTCACTTTTCATATGTTATATTATGCGATAAATGTATTATCATCATTCTCGAAGATCTAGCTCGTTCCATTCACGAGAGAAGACACTTTGGGTAATAGCTTTGTAATTTGACGCCATTAGTCGTTTATCCACAATAAGACTAATCTAGTTTTCCATAAACAATGCTTGGCGAAATTTTGGCGGCGAACTTGGAGGAATATCGCCAACTTGACGAGTTTTTAAAATATTGCCAAATTGACGAAAATATCTCCAAATTTATAAAAATGTCACCAAATTGATAAAAATGACTCTGAATCAATGAAAATGAAGACTAATTGATGAAAATCCAATATCTTGAAAATAATAAGAATCTACTATAAGAGAAGATACTTTGGGCAATAGTTTTGTATTTGGAAGCCATTAGTAATTTATCTGCTATAAGAATAACCTATTTCTCCGACCATAATGCTTGACGAAATTTTAGCGACGAATTTGGAGGAATATCGTCAACTTGGCGACTGTTTTAGATGCTGACAAATTCACGAAACTGTTGCCAAATTGATAAAAATGACGCCAAGATGCAATATTTTGCAAATTTTTAATTCTGTCATATGGACATACCTTTTATTATATACGAAATGCTCTTCTAAATAATGCCAATTTGGCGACATTTGGCCCCACATTAACGAAAATATCTCCAAAAATGCAAAAATGACTAATAATTGATGAATTTATTAAAATATTTAAATATATAGACTATATTGCTTATTGAGGATGCTATCAATATTGATAATTGTTAATTTAGAGTTGCGTAAAATACAATTTAATTGGGTACGAAATAGTTTTAGATGTTGTCATCCGGACGTACAATTTACAGCGGCAAATGTACAATTTAACGTTACAAACACTGTGGCATGGATCTTTTCATCACTTTTTCACCGTTAAAGAAGTAAATTCATTGCATTATATAAGGAAAGTCATATGCTGCCCACATCAGATTTTTTTATTATGACTTTCGTTCTGCCACTGGCTGTTGATTTTATGTTAATGTGTTACCAGTTTGGCTGGGAGCTGTGGACTCGTCATATCCAACTAAATCGGCCTTTTCCACAGTTTCTTACCCACTGTTATACATTTACTTATAAATTGAAATTGTACTTATTATGTAGCAAAATAAAGTTTATTATTATTATTACTACTATTATTTATTACTAGCAGCATACCCGTTCTTCCTACGGAGTATATAATATAAAAAAACTTAAAATTCACAATCATGTGCAAATTCCTATAATATTCTAAATGGCATTGTTATTCAAAGAATTCTATTAAAAGATTTAAATTATTTCTCCTAAAAAGAAATTTAAGAATCTCTGTTCTTATTATATAAAATTATCTTACCAGGAAGATCTGACGAATAAAATATCCTGGTTCAGCTTGTAAACAAATTTACCAAAATATGAAATTAAATAATTATATGAATATATGCCAAAATAAAAGCGCTAAAGTTGTATGGGAAGATATATCCGTACTGCTTACATTATCAAATATTAGAAGATATATATATATATATATATATATATATATATATATATACCTGTGTATCAGTAAAAAATTACCCGCCTACAATATATGAGTTTCAAATATATTTGCCAAAAAATAACAGATAACGTAATAAATTGAAAATAGTAATAACCCCCTTAATCTTTAAACCCAAAGGCAAAACATAATTAATTTCAACAAAATACAAATAATTCCATTCCCTAACTAAACACAATTAATTTTATTTATAAAGCTCAATTTTATCAACTTCAAGATATTTTTATGGATTTACAAACATTTTTATCAATTTGACGATATTTTAAAAATTCGCTAAATGTGTTATTAAGTAAGACGGTTGGACTGATAGACAAATGCTACCGAAACTTCACTTTAGTACTCTCTTCTAACAAAACAAAATTAATTTCATTGATTTAGCTTCGTTTTATCAATTTGGTAACGTTTAAGGAAAGTTGCCAAGTTAGCGACATCCCGCCAAATTTGTTGATCTGAATTTTCAGATCTGAAGAATAAAACATTTCGATCCCGTTTGTATATATTAAATGAATGCACTAAATATGTGTTAGAAGATATACCCGTTCTACACTTATTCTGTTTCAACAATCGGCTAAATGAGTTTATTGGCTAAACACAATATATAAGTTTGAAAACTTTTTGCCAAAATAAATGAAAGTGATGTACACAATCCGTAATTAATATAATTAAAAGAAAAATCAAACCTTTCATTTATACGATATATTTTTATATCCCTGTATTTATTATTCAAATCGAAAAAATAATAATAAAATTAACAAACACATTTGATTTAATTGCGTTGCTAAGCAACATGATATAAGAAAGAATCTTCCTCATGAAATGCTGATAATTAAATAACCATTTTGATTTCTTAATACTTTTCATTGTTCAGTAAGAGCCTATGGAAAATAAACCATGGCGATAGAGTTTCCATTTAAATTCATGTTTCAAACCTGCGATTTTCAAGTGACTGAAAAGCGCAATAAACTCCAACAAAAGTCCAACGAAACTCAGAGATAGAGTTTTAATTCACTTTCAGGTTTTGAACCAGAAATTTCCAACCTTTTTCGTTTGGAGGAACCAGGGAGTTAGAGAGAAGAACTCCTATGAAAGTTTTGATTTTCAATTAATATCTCGACAATTCCTGACCTTAGAAACTCGAAACATGGACTAAATTTTAAGTGGGGCTATTTCAAGGCGACCCACAAAATTTCAGTAAATTCGGTTTAGCCGTTCTCCCGTGATGATGAGACAAACACACAGATAGCCAGATTTTCAATTTTATTTATATAGACTAGCAGCATACCCGTTCTTCGTATAATATAAAGAAACTTAAAATTCACAATCATGTGCAAATTCTTATAGTATACAAAATGGCATTGTTAATCAAGATATTCTGATAAAATATTTAATTTAATGCTAAAAAGAAGTTTAAGAATCTCTGTTCTCGCTATACAAAATTATCTTCACGGGCAGATCTGAAGAATAAAACATCCTGGCTCCGTTTGTAAGAAAATTTACAAAAAATATGAAATTGAATCAAAATATGCAAATTAAAAGCTTTAAAATTGTATAGGATCCGTACTACTTATATAGGCGAATATTAGAAGATATATTCTGTATTAATAGATTACATGTATAAATTGAAAATATCAGTAAATCCGTTATCTTTTAACCTTAAAGCAGTAATTGATTCCAATATATGCAAAAATGAAAGTGCTAAAATTATATGAAGATATACCCGTACTACTTATAATGTCGTAGATTAGAATATATGTCAGTGTATTAGAAGACGATTACCCGTATTACAATTTGAGTCTCAAAAATCTTTACCAAAATAAAACAGATGACATAATAAATTGAAAATATCAATAATCCCTGTAATGTTTATACCAGAAGGTCGTAATTGATTTCAATATATGCCAATATATATCAAAATATATGTCAATATACCTGTACTACATATATTCCCGTAGATTAGAAAGTATACCCGTGCATTTGTAGAAGATTATTCGTATAACGTACAATATATGAGTTTCAACAATTTTTGCAGCAATAAAAACAATGGCATAATAACATGAAAATACCAATAATCTCTGAATCAATAATCCCCGAAAATATCAATAATAATGATGTTTAAATCTGAAGACCGTAATTGATATTATCCAGTCAAAATGCAATGCCAATGAAATTTATTTTATATATATATCGTCACTATTCAAATCGGAAAAGATTTAATGAAAATCATCTGCCGCATAAACACATGGGATTTAAATCCGTTGCTAAGTGACATTATATCATTTGCTTCAAATAAATTGGTGGATAAATATAGTCTGAATAATGCTATCTCCATGGAAGGTTTGGCGATATTTTCGTCAATTTAGCGACATTCTAAAAAAATATCAAATTTATCATCAAGTGGGACTGTAGAACTGACAGTCCCACTTGGAAACAAATTGACGAAACATCGTCATAATACTATCCCCTAACAAAACATAATTCATTTCATTTATTAAGCCCAATTTTATAAATTTCAAGATATTTTTATGGATTTACAAACATTTTTATCAATTTGGTGACATTTTTAAAATTTGCTAAATGTGTTACTCCGTAGGACGGTTGGACTGACAGATAAATACTGACGAAACATCATTTCAGTACTCTTTTCTAACAAAACAAAATAAATGTCATTGATTTGTGTCGTTTCTATCAATTTGGCAACGTTTAAGAAAGTTGCTAAGTTAGCGATATCCCGCCAAATTCGTAGCTCTGAATTTTCAGATCTGAATAAAACATCCTGATCCCGTTTCTATATACTAAATGAAAATACTAAAATTGTATTAGAAGACATACCCGTTCTACTCTTTTTCTGTTTCAACAATCTGCTAAATGAGTTTATTGGCTAAACACTATATATGAGTTTATTAGCTAAACACAATATATAAGCTTGAAAACTCATTGCCAAAATAAATGAAAGTGATGTAAGCAGTCAGCAATTAATATAATTAAAAGAAAAATCAAACCGTTCATTTATAAGATATATTTTTATATCCTAAAAATGAATTTATTATTCAAATCGAAAAAATAATAATAAACATTAACAAACATATGTAATTTAATTGCGTTGCAGAGCAACATGATATAAGATTGAATCTTCCTCAAAAAATGCTAATAATTAAATAACCATTTTGATTTCTTAATACTTTTCATTGTTGAGTAAAAGCTTGTGAAAAATAAACCATGGTGATAGATTTTCCATTTAAATTCATGTTTCAAACATTCATGTTTTCGGACAATTCCTGTTTTTAAAAAGTGACTAATTAGCGCAAAAATCTCCCTCCAAACTCAGAGATAAAGTTTTAATTCACTTTCACGTTTTAAACAAAAGATTTCCAACCTTTCCGTTTGAAGGAACCAGGGGGAGTAGAACTCCTAGGAAAAAGTTTCGTTTTTCATTAATTTCTCGACAACCCCTAGTCTTAGAAACTCGAAATTTCAAAATTTAAATGGGACTATTTCAAGTCTACCCACAAAATTTCATTAAATACGGTTTAGACGTTCTCCCGTCATGATGACACAAACGAAAGTTTTGTGTTTCACTAATATTTCAAGAACCCCTGATCGCAGAAACTCGAAACATAAACTAAATTTTAAGTGGTGTTAATTCAAGGCCACAAAATATACCACAAAATACCCACAAAATTTCATCAAATTTTCATCAAAATTTCATCAATCAGCCGTTCTTCCGTGATGATGGGACAAACAGACAGATAGACAGACAGATTTTCAATTTTATTTATATAAATTCGTTCTCGGTAGTTAATTTAACAACTAAGTTAATTAGAACAAGAAAGATCAATCATGCTTAAAGCATTGATTATGAAACACTTTCCAACTTCAATGCAATTTTATTTAAACATGTCTAAAATGCAATACATTCCTCGGTAATATTTTAAAACTTATCACAATACTACATTAATTTATTATATTTGAAAACTTAAACCTTCATCGAAAAAATGAACTTCATTCAAATGACGGCATTGAAATATAAATTGCCTGGTTTAAACATCTCTAAAATGCGATACATTCCTCGGTAATAATTTTAGAATTATCATAATACTACGATAATTTATTATATTTGAAAACTTCATCGAAAACAACTGAAATTCATTCAAATGACGTCTTAGAAAAAATAACACGCTTGGCTCTCTCTATAAAAGAAGCATTTCATTCATAAATAATTTCCCCTTCATGTCATTCATTACAATACAATAATAATTTATTTTATTTAAAAATGAAGACCATGGAGCTACAAGTAATTAAACTCTATGCGTAAAACTTCATCGAAAAAAATCGTCCTTCTCTTTGTAAAATCAATGAATATTTCACTCATATCAGCTATGCAGACATCATGAACTAAATGATTTTGTGTTAAAGAAATACAGCAATTCTAATACAACTCATTCTACATATTTTGCTGTTTACATTTTACATAGGTGAAAAATAGGCTTTGTTGTAGAAATAATCAAATTTGGATGAACATTTAAACTCAAATTTATTGTCATTGCGTTGTTTCAGTATGTAGATGCACAGAATTTAAGCAAAAATAAAGTGGTTTTAGGACGGATACAACACTCAATATGAATTAAAAACAATTTTAAAGATCACAATTTTGAGACAAGAAGGACGCCACACATCATTTTGAAGTGGGTCACGTGATCTTTTTATATCATGGTCACGTGATCGCCTCATATAAGAGGTGTTATTATTATTTTAATTTTTATTTAAAAAACTACTGAATATATTTCGTTGAATTTTTTTTATATATTTTATGGAACAATTTGAATATTACCTAAAATTTTCGAAGCAATTTGTGAATTTTAAATCCGCTTAAAAAATGTTTGAAGAATTAGGTCTCATAGGGTTCAATGTATTTCATTTTTTCAACCCGGGTTCAATTCAATACTAATTGAGTGATATTATTCATTTATATTCCCATAGGTCCTACAGACCGTCTGAACAACATACTAAAATTTCATTTTGATTAAGTCATTTTTACGGCAGTTATCGTGCTAACGGACAGACAGACAGACAGAATGAACAAAGTCATAAACATTTTTCAACTTTGTTGTAAAGTGTTAAAAATGGGGGGAGGTCTTCAGAACATTCGATTTCGCTTAAAATCAATAGGGCACCAGTATTCAATAAATGTAATAATTGTACCAATTTTTATTCATATCGCACCACTTGCTCGTCAGATATCGCTTCCACAGACTCAATGATCTTCTCCACACGATTTCAAATACGTTCGATTCGTGTTTAGGGATGCTTGAAACGTGTTCTTCCTTCGAAAATTCGAATTCGAATTTTTCACCCCGTCACATTACTTTCCTTCTTCATTATAGTACACTATTATATATACAGAGGGTGTTTGTTCACACATTTTTGTAGCGATTTTGAAAAAAAATATATATGAAGAAAGATAAGAATTTTATTTTCTAATATGGTCAATCTGATAGCCCTTTTGTTGAACTATTATACTACATCTTGATTTCCAAGGTAAAATAGCTTTTCTTAAAATATCAAGGTTAATTTTGTTCCACTGCTCCACCACAATCTATCTGAGTCCATCCAATATTTTGGGGATGCCGCTTATAAAGAGCTTGATTTAAAAGTCCAAATGCACAGTAATCCATAGAAGACAGGTCGGGGGCACTTGGGTGGGATGTATTTAAATGGAATAGCCTTAATTCCTGTTTCATTTCTCATTTTTTCAAAAAATATAGCAGTAGATTTAGAGGTATGGCTGGTAGCCTTATCTTGATGGAACTTAACACAGTGATGATTGTTTAGGTAAAGTGATGGAATGTCTTTTTTGAAAACAGGTGTTAAAACATACTTCTGATAGTAATCCGAGTTAATTTTGACATTTTTTTCTACTTTCCTTATTTTAAGTTTTCCGTTATCCAGCAATAACCATAAAACTTTTAGCAAAACTTTCCTTGTTTTCTCTGAACCAACCTTTGTTGGGTATGCATTTTTTACCTTTTTTCCAGTCAAATGTAAACTTTGACGTTTCTTTCCTTTTTTATTAATTATGTCACTTAATTTACATGTAGAAATATTAAAACCATGCTTTTCACATCTTTTTTCAATAATCGAATAAGAGTATTGTAATTTAATAAGAGTATTTCTCTTCGGAAAGCTCAAAAATGTAGCCTTCGATCCATTGTTTATTTTCTAGCGACATTTTAAAGCAAAGAATATTTTTAATAATGCAGACGATAATTAAACCCTATTCGGACATGATGCCAGTCAGGTTGTTTTTTTTTTAAATTTTAATTTAATTTATGGAGAAAGTCAAAATCGTTACACAAATGTGTGAACACCCTCTGTATATAGTATGTACGGAAAGTAATAATTTGTTGAAATATTGCACTTAAAGATTTGGTGTTTGTATTCTCGTTTAGCATCGTTCAGTTGTAATATCAGTTTCAATATAGTGGAGTAAGATCATATAGAATATTGATGATTTGTAATATCCACATTTATTTCGGATATTCCAAATATTTGAAAAGCATATGAAGTTCCCGACAGTACATGGTTATATATAGGGAAATTATTGGAATACGGCCGAAAATTGGAATTCGAGTTTCCGACGGATCTACACGCTTAGGTCACTACAGAATATAAATCCACTATTTTTGCCTGGCGTCTGCGTGTTTGTCTATCTGTACGCAGGTCTACGTATCTGCCTGCCTGTCTGTGCAATGCATGTATTCACTGTAGCTCAAAAACTATTCGACAGAATGTGATGGAATTTGATAGTTAAGTATGCGTTACACTGATATTGATCAAATTCTGATATGATTTCCCCCAGCAGAAGAGAAAAGGGGGGATTTCGAAAAGTCTGTTAAGACTCACAGAAGCCCCTCCATTGATCTAGAACAGTATTTCTCAATAGCCTGGCATCCATTATACCGGATCGGGGGGAGATTCTCCTGGAATTTGTCGGGAGAATTTCCCCAGATCTATAGTTTTATAAGCATTTTTCATGAATGAATATTTCAGAGTGGAAATAATCTAAGGACAAAAATATTCGTGAATGTGTCGAAAAGCTCAGAATCAGAATGCTTAAATAACAGCTGTCTAGCAAATGCCAGTGAACAAGACGTATTTAAATTTTAATATGAGTAAGAGACCAGCTGACTTCTATGGTGAATTACAATGGATAAATATTTTTCTCTCTCAATACCGATTTTTTTTTCAAACCAACATCATTAAAATCAGTTTAATAATACAATTATCCATTTTATACTGCATAATATTATAAATTTTTTGTGATAAGAATGGGGTATGTCAATGAAAATATTAATATAGGGATGTTGGTCTGAGGAAATTACAATATGCTAAGCAATTTCATTAGTCCAATGATTGGTAACTTATTTAAATGCAATTTCATATTTATCAGCATGACACATCGTATACATAAATGTACTAATACGCTGTCTAATTATGCCTTAATTAATTATTAATAATTATTTAATGTATGAATTAAAAAAATTTAAAATTTATTTACAAGAAAATTTGTTGGGACCGGGTCGTCTTCTTATAAAATAAAAATTTACCGGGCTACGGTCTCACAAAGATTGAGAAGCACTGATCTAGAAAGCTGAAACTTTGCACATTTACAATATCGACTACGGTGCAGAATCTAGCTAAGCCAGATGTTCGAATTACCCCCCTGGGCCGAAAAGGTTTTTTTTTTTACGAAATTTTTTTTCAGACCCTCCAGAAGTATCCTCTATGTGATGACCAAGAAGGCTGAATTTTTGCACCCCTTTTAGAATCAGAACCTAAAGTAGTCGGATTTTAGATCTCTCGGGGCTGTGATAATGTTTTTTAAATGTGTTTCCAGACCCTCAAGCAGCATTCTGGTGGCTTAGAAGGCTGAATCTTTTCACACTTAGAATATCAGGCCAACAGCCCTACCGTGCTGAAAACACCGGTTTTCGTTAGATCATCGAAGTCAAGCAGCATCGGGAGCGGTTAGTACTTGGGTGGGTGACCACCTGGGAACACCGCGTGCTATTGGCACATTTCGGGTATGGTAGCCCGGTGGTTTGCGCGCTGGATTTGCACGCTGCCATAACTGCCGCCGTGTTCATGCGGAGTACGATCACGTTAACCCTTCGTTAGGCGCGTGGACTATGATTGTAGACCAGGTTATTTTAAGTAACATAATTTCTAACAGATGGCGCCCTCACGCGATGCCTTCTCAGAGTAGCTGTTCGAAATATATTGTTTAACGGAACTAATATCGTTTCGTTTCTCAACGGGTGCGTATGTGTGGTTTTTTTCGATAAGCATTTGGCTGGTCTAAGTTTGTAGACCACGTGCCTGATTACGTTACGTTTTTATCAAGATTGCATTTTTGTTTCTTCGTGTTTTATAGTATATAATGTGAGATAATTGACGTTTTTGACATATGTGAGTGTTAAATTTTTTTTCTGATTTCAAAGGAAAGCATGCCGCAGCCAAAAAGTCGAGAGATCCGGAAGATTGGATGAGATGGCTGGAAGAATTGTCCTCTGAAGATGACATGGAAGAAAGTGGGGACGAATTAGAAGAGGATCCACTGGAAATTGAAGAAGATGTAGTAAATAAAAGTGACCACAATTCAGACACAGAAGAAGAAACATCGGAGACAGAACTTCAAATGTGTGACAACCATCAAATGTGCCAAAGCTATAATGTTGCAAGGAATTCTAGACGATGGCCGATGGTGATTTTCTACGACTTATTGAACATCTCTGCAATGAACGCATTTTGTGTTTACAATGTAAAGAACTCTGAGAAAACAACTAAAAGGCGAAAATTTATTGAAGATTTTGCATGGGAATTAATACGGCCACAAATAGAATTTAGATCTACAGTGAAAGAATCACCTGTGGAACTTAGAAGACGTGCAAGTATTCTCTTAGATCTTCCAAAAGTTCAGCAACCTATGGAAAAACCAAAGCGGGAAAATTATGTCGGACGCTGTAGCATATGCCCAAGAAGTCTAAATAAATCTTCCAGACGAGATTATTGCAAATGCCACCAGTTTGCATGTAAAGAACAAACACATGGCTGACATCTGTGTATTGTGTTTGAATAAGTGATATTCCAAAACCTTGTGCAATGGCCCAGAATACTCTATTTCGTTAAATACAAATGATATTTGTAAGTTTTATCTGTTTATATAAATTTAGTACTCAAAAATTTAATTTTTGCTTACTTTTGTTGTTTTTATTTTAGTTTTGCCTTTGTATGTAAAATAATCATTAAAAAATAAGAGCAAATTTTCATTGTTCCTAACAACTGCTAGATACGTAATTAAATTTTCTTAAATTCTCTTATTACTGCTTAAAATACTTAAAAGAAAGGAATGCAACAGATTTTATTGAAGAAATTTTTTTTCTTGTTAATTTTGAACAGAATAAATCTTGGTCTACGAATGTAGACCACGCACCTAAACATGTTAGTAAATGCCACGCGCCTGACGAAGGGTTAAACATGTGGGTCCGTAAGATCTTCCAAAAGTTCAGCAACCTATGGAAAAACCAAAGCGGGAAAATTATGTCGGACGCTGTAGCATATGCCCAAGAAGTCTAAATAAATCTTCCAGACGAGATTATTGCAAATGTCACCAGTTTGCATGTAAAGAACAAACACATGGCTGACATCTGTGTATTGTGTTTGAATAAGTGATATTCCAAAACCTTGTGCAATGGCCCAGAATACTCTATTTCGTTAAATACAAATGGTATTTGTAAGTTTTATCTGTTTATATAAATTTAGTACTCAAAAATTTAATTTTTGCTTACTTTTGTTGTTTTTATTTTAGTTTTGCCTTTGTATGTAAAATAATCATTAAAAAATAAGAGCAAATTTTCATTGTTCCTAACAACTGCTAGATACGTAATTAAATTTTCTTAAATTCTCTTATTACTGCTTAAAATACTTAAAAGAAAGGAATGCAACAGATTTTATTGAAGAAATTTTTTTTCTTGTTAATTTTGAACAGAATAAATTTTGGTCTACGAATGTAGACCACGCACCTAAACATGTTAGTAAATGCCACGCGCCTGACGAAGGGTTAAACATGTGGGTCCGTAAGATCTTCCAAAAGTTCAGCAACCTATGGAAAAACCAAAGCGGGAAAATTATGTCGGACGCTGTAGCATATGCCCAAGAAGTCTAAATAAATCTTCCAGACGAGATTATTGCAAATGTCACCAGTTTGCATGTAAAGAACAAACACATGGCTGACATCTGTGTATTGTGTTTGAATAAGTGATATTCCAAAACCTTGTGCAATGGCCCAGAATACTCTATTTCGTTAAATACAAATGGTATTTGTAAGTTTTATCTGTTTATATAAATTTAGTACTCAAAAATTTAATTTTTGCTTACTTTTGTTGTTTTTATTTTAGTTTTGCCTTTGTATGTAAAATAATCATTAAAAAATAAGAGCAAATTTTCATTGTTCCTAACAACTGCTAGATACGTAAGTAAATTTTCTTAAATTCTCTTATTACTGATTAAAATACTTAAAAGAAAGGAATGCAACAGATTTTATTGAAGAAATTTTTTTTTTCTTGTTAATTTTGAACAGAATAAATCTTGGTCTACGAATGTAGACCACGCACCTAAACATGTTAGTAAATGCCACGCGCCTGACGAAGGGTTAAACATGTGGGTCCGTATGTCCTTCCGAGAGGTTGGTGCTAGGGGAAGGAGGCAACGGTCCCTGTGGATGCCTCCCCCACTGGGTTCCGGTCTAAATTGGATGGCACTTCCCGGCCGTCTAAACCGTTACCTTACACCTTTCTGGTAGGTCGGACGGTCTGGGTCTCAACAACAACACTTAGAGTATCGTCCTCTACTAACGGAGCCTAATTTTCAATTTTTCTCCTGGAGTGGACAAAATTAGGGAGGGTGGTGGTAAAGTGTTTCAGAACCCTTTTGAAGCTCCCTTCCGGGGACATAAAAGTCTAAACCTCGACCATGGGGCACGGGACAGAATGTAATTGGGCCAATTTTCAATTGAGATATCTATTTTCGACGCTAAGCACCATACATTTTTTAACAAATAAAACTTTTTAAAATATGTTGCAGCTTATTTTTTTAAGAGTGTTAGTTTCCCTGCCTGTAAGAGGCTTAAATATTAGTCGAAAATAAAGGGCAAATATGCTTAAACGTACTAGTTAAATACTCGTTTTATCTGCAATGACAAAATGAATAAAACCAAAATCCATTATTTCAAAATACAGCATTTTCGAAATATTTCAATTCTCTGAGATTTTGGAGACTTGGCGACTTTCTAAGATGCCTTAAATCGGAAAATGAAAAATAAATTATTTTAAAACTGAAATTCAATGTAATTAAAAATAAGTACTCATTTTACTTTTCCTGCAATACATGGTAATGTATAGGGAAAGTATTGGAATCATGCCGAAAATCGCAACTCGAGTTTTCGACGAATCTACACATTTTGGGACCTCTAGAATACGAAAACACTATTTTAGCTTGACGTCTGTGTGTGTCTGTCTGTGCAATGTATGTATTCACTCTAACTCAAAAACTAATGGATCGAATTTCATAAAATTTGGTAGGTAAGTCACTTGGATGTGACTCTGGTGCTGATTAGTTTTTGGTACGATTCGAAAAAAAAGAACCCGTCTTTTTTTGCGAAATGGCCCGCAAAATTCTCATGTATCCACTCTGGCTGAAATACTAATTGACCAACTTTCACAAAATTTGGTAGATTAGTTACTTGTGGGATACTTTGGTGCTGATTAGATTTTGGTACGATTCGGAAAAGAGCAACCTGCCTTTTTTTACGAAATGGTCCGCAAAAATCGCCAAAATCTAAAAGAAATACTATGTATGTTCAAATGTATCAATTAAATGCTTGTTTTATACGTAATTTTTGACGAGGAAAAGAATAAGGACAACTCTATTACTCTAGGACTAACCGTTCTCGAGATATTTGAGATTTTTCGCATTTAGTTATGCCGCTTTTGAAAAAATGCCCAATTACTAAATAAAAACAGAAATTGAACTAAAAATGCAAATTTAGTGTTATTTTGTGCAATTAAACTCAATTTAATGAATTATTAAAGAAATAAGGAAAAAATGAATTTGAGTCTGCAGGGAAAGTCATTAGGACGAATGCAACTCTAAATATAAATTTAAAAGAACTTTAAAAGTCACGATTTGTACACTGGGAAAAAAGATATATGTCATATTTTATTTTGAAGTGGGTCAAGTGATCTCTTCATATTATATGAATGTAATTATTATTTTAATTTTTATTTGAAAAACTACCGAACGTTTTGTTGAAATTAAATTTTTTTTATATATTTTATGGGATAATTTGAATATTTTCTAAAATTTTCGAAGCAATTTGTGAATTTTAACTTCGCTTAAAATATGTTTGAAAAATAGGTCCCATAGGGTTCAATGTATTTCACTTTTTCAACCCGTGTTCAATCCAAAACTAATTGGGTGATATTATATTCATTTGCATTCCCCTATATCCCACAGACCGTCTCAACAATATACTAAAATTTAATTTTGATAAAGTGATTTTTACGGCAGTTATCGTGCAAACGGACAGACATACAGACAGAATGAACAAAGTCATAAACACTTTTGAACTATGTTGTAAAGTGTTAACAAAAACAGTATTCTATTATACCTGCACGTCATATCTACTGTAGCACTATGTATTGCAGGGAAATTAATAAGAAATTACTGAGGTGGAAATTTCAGGATGAATTCTTTTGTAACTTTTTCTCGCGCCCTTGATTCCCGTTTCCCTTCGAAGCCCCTGCCGCCCTTTTCGGAAATAGTTTCGCCCAACATCGCCAGATGTCGCAACAGCAATGATGGGGAGAGTGTTGCCTCGTAAATTCAGTAGTAAAGTAAGTCCTCGTAAGTTCAGTTGAAAGTATCAAATGCCTTCGGCTGATTGATATTTTCAATTTATTTCAGATTTTTCTCTTGAATGCTAGAATTAAAAGATGCTTTCCAGCAATGCATCTTCTTTCACGACGGTAGAGTTTGCGGATGAGTTACCTCTAATTCTGCGTGTGGTTTTGGTCGTGACTGTTTGCATTGTATCCACGTTAGGTAATATTGTTATTTTGGTAATTTTTTCCGTGAGCTTGCAAGGCAAAGGAAGTTATCGTTGCAGAGTAATTGATATAATTATTGCATCGTTGGCCGTAGCGGCTCTTTGCCGAAGCCTTCTACTGGGACCCATTCGGTCTGCTTGTTTTATTAAAGGTAAGTAAAAAGTTTTTAAAATTTATGAAGTATTGGAGTGACGTTTTAATTTAAGAAGTAATTTTTTAAATTTTTTTATATATCTTTTTAAAGAGACAGCGGACTTTTAAATTTAAAATTGTCTCAGTTTTCAAATATCAATTTTCTGCAATTTTGACATAAATTTTTGTATACAGTTTATATGATGTATATTGTATATATAAGGTGTCAAGCAAGGCCACGCATAGGAAGGGGGGACGGACGGGCACTACTCAAGAGTGGGGGGAGGGGGACGGACTCCCCATAATTTTTTTTCAGTGAGGAAAAGACAGGAAAAATTTATAAAAATGGGAAAATCAAATATGATGGGAGGCCTGTGTATATTGTTTGTAGGGTCCCAGAATTTGTATGGGAGGCCCTGTGTAAAGGAAAGCCATGCAGTCCAGACCAATAATTTTGGAAGTATCAGGGTTATCCTGTGTTTTATTGGAGGTTTGTAAGAAACACCTATAGGGTTACATAATGAGATAACTTTAGTCCGATATTTAGAACATCTCCCTAAAGCGGTAGAGCGTTACAAAATTTGTACGAAGCATTTTTATTCCACAGCAAAAGTTGCAAAATAACTTTCGCTATATATATATATATATATATATATATATATTTTATAGAAAGAAGTAATAATAAAAATAATTAATTCAAGTAATCGCGAACTATTAACATCACCATAGAAGCAAAACCACTGCCATAATGCTGATAATAGAAAAGATCAGCACCGGCCCAAATTCGAAGATTAAAAAGAATTAAATTCATCTTCAGGTCTCAGTATTTAATTCTAATTAACCCAAATAAATGCCTGTTTCAGATTGGACAATAGTATATTACCATAAATGTCTAAACTCAGACTACAGGCACCAAAAGGTTAAGAAATGAAGATAAGTAACATTAGGAAAATTTGTATTACCATGTGGCAGGAATCCTTCTTCTTTCACCACGTGTATATACGATCAACCTCAACAGTATAAAAAAATATCTAGAAGCACCGGAATGAACATGACGAAATGCAACCTAGGAGGTAGTACGAACTTTCACAGCGACACTTCCAGACCCGTCCAGTGAGTCAGAGCAGAAGAAAGAACTATTACCGGTATGAGCAAAACAGAATATGAACATGAAGCAAAGATGAAAATTCTTACTAAACAAGTGATTCATAGGAGAAATGGATAAACGAGAATGCCACTATGCACCATTATACGGGCGCTCAAATCGTAGTTTCAAACTGGCTAAAGTTAAAATTATTTAGCGGAAATAAAATTCAAAACACTAATATTAATGTATCTTATTTTCCGATTTTTTGATTTTTCTATCTTTTTTAGCTTATTTTATTATTTTTCATTTTTATTTATATAATTAATAAATAATTATATATATATATATATATATATATATATTGTTTTTTTGTGTTAGTTACTATAATTGGGAAAGTTGTTTTGGATGTTATCGAGTGGAAGTTGATACACTGAGTTGATAATTTTAATAACGAATTTGGGAGGATATGCATTATTAGTCGCTGTACTGAATAATTCCATAAAATGTGCTAATTTATAATTTTCATCGCAACTTTTATTGATTCTGAGAACCTGGTTTATTATAATATTTCTAAAAACTGATATATGCAAACAAGAGTCAAAATGTTGAAATTTTGATGTATTAAATTTAAAATCTTGTCTTTTATCATACAAGTTTACAGCCATATTACAATTTTTAAAATCTAAATTTAAATCCAAAAAGTTTGCAACATTAGAGTCATTATTACTTGCATTTAATTGTAAATTATTACAATAAAAGTTAAATACTATAAGGATATTATTAAGGGATACATATAATATGCCATTTAAATATCTAAACGTGCATATTGTGCAAGCTTGGACTAATGTCCTTTTCATAGAAGAATAAATACAGATTAGCTAACAATGATGAGGCACCCCCCCCCCTTGTGAGATACCAAACTGTTGTTTAAAAAAAGTACCATCATGTTGAATATAATTCTCATAAAGGGTGAAATTAAGTAATTTTTTAAAAATTCCTAAAATAATTCTGTACAGATCATCTATATCAATATTATTAAACAAATCTTTGAAATCATAAGTATAAATACTATGAAACGAGTTTTTAATTTCTTAACTAATTCAAAACTGTTTTTCACAATATGACAATTATTTGAGCTCTCATCTGACAAGGATACTATTATATTTTTAATGATAATTTGGCAAGGTAAATTATATTTTTAATAATAATTTACCAGCATTAGTAATGTAAGAATTATGCCCACTAGTAATAGTTCGAAAAGCAACAGGGGATTTATGAAACTTGGATACTAAAACTAGATATGGAATGCTTTTACAACTATTTTTTAGATGGTTTGCTTATATTTGGCTGAAATTCTATTAGATAAGATTTTAAAGTTAGTATTATGTAAATTATAGATTTGATTATTAAGCAAGAGTGATTGGAGGGTATTTATATAGTAATATTTACATATGATTGAGTAGTTACTACTTGCCTTATCGACATAAGTAATGACAAAATCATTTTGAATTTCTTTAATATCCTTTTCAATTGAATTAAGTTTATATGATTTATTAATTTTCTAATTATATATATAGTGATTTAAATATTGCTCTATTAAGACGCTCCAGGGTTTGAAGGCTTCTACAGGGATTTGACATTTATAGATGATTTTATAGATAAGTTTATTTAAGTCAAGAATTAAATCTTTACAAATTAATTTATGTTTAAATTTAGTAGGTATACGGTATTTAGTACCTAGTGAAATCAGTGATCTTAGTGCATCATAATTAATAATATTTAGATTTCCCGTTATAACATGCCCATGGTATTTATCTACGTAGTCTTTGTATTTATCTAAATGACAGTGGCAGTATGACTCTTTATCCAATTCATAATTTTCATTAATATCAATTGATTTGGCTATTTGATTATAATTGAAAATATAATGTTCTAGTGGTTTATTATATTTATATGCAATTTTAGGATTTACATGTTTGACTGGAAAGTAATTGGGAACCAATTTAAAAAAATATTTATCTTCAGTATTTATCTTCAGTATTTAAGACAGAATTAGTGAAATTCAAGGTACAATATTCGTTTATTTTAGTATATTGTTTTGATTCGTCATTTAAATTTAAGTCATTTAATTCGTCATTTAAATTTCGTTCGTTCGTTACTAATTCTCCCGTGGTGAAGGAGAGCCTACGTACCACGTCATTTAAATTTAATATATATATAAATAAATATTTTATATATATATATATAAATATATATATATATAAATAAATATTTTATATATATATATATATATATATATATATATATATATATATATAAATAAATATTTTATTATATATATATATATATATATATATATATATATATATATATAAATAAATATTTTATATATATATATATATATATATATATATGTATATATATAGGGGTAGATTGTATACATTGGTTTCCGGCGACTTTTTTCCATCACTTGTGGTAGGTGGGGGCAAAAATCCTTAGTACTAATTTTGCAACGCTCTACAACCTTGCAATTGGCTTTTCACCCCTTTAATAGCAAGATAGCCCCCCATGACCCTTACAAAGGAGGCTAGCCTCTCCCTAAAGTTGTCTCCTCGTTTAGCGGCATTGGAGTTTCTTATACACCTGTATAAGAAATATACGTTAATCCTAATACTTATTAGCCTTATCTATGTTATTGGCCTTATCTATGACTTTTCTTTATACACTGTATATGACATGCAGAACATTTAGGTGGTATTTCAATTTATTTTTAAATACAATTCGTTTTACCATTATTTTGTAAGTTTTATAATAAAGTACAAATGTTCCATGTTCATTACATTTGTGGGTATCTGCTTAATAATTTTTTAGAATAATTATAGCATGATAACCAAAAAAATATGAACCAACAAAAATTGAGTCTTAAAGCAAGGGAAATAATCGGATATTTTCATTTGTTTGGTTTCAGCTGAGAATACACTCCCACATGTATTTTCCAAATCATCCACCGAATTTAGATATGCGGCTGGAGCATTCAGTAGTGTAGAAATAAATTTCTGTGATGTTTCAATAAATCTAACACCTACAGCCGTTATGTTGGGGCATGATCTATAGGTTTAGCTGCCCTTGCTTTCGATATTCCAATGGATTGTCAAAGGCTCTATTGTTTTAAAAATCTTGAACAAAGCAATAAATAAATAAATAAATGAATAAAAAAAATGAAAAAGCGCATCATTGTCGTTCTGGACAAGTTAATAAATGCATTAGTACTATAGAAAACTGACAGGATCGGTGAAAATATCGTTATGGACAGGTTTATCGTTACAGCCAGGTTTTACTGCACATATTTCCAATTGAAAAACTGTTTTAAATCCTAAGAAGAATTGTACTAAACAGTTCAAAAGTGTGTGACATATTCGCATCAAAATACAGAAAACAAGTTCGTTTGTAGTTTCCTAACAATGAAAATTCGATTGCTAGAAAAATTTGTATATAATCTGGAGGCTATTAAGAAAAATTTGATGGTTCTAAGTGATATTGTGACTCGACTGAATGCGACTCGTAGTGATATCCATGATACACATTTTTGAGGACCGTATAACAATTGAATAATGGTTTTTAGCAAAAATAAGTACACAAAGTATACTAAATCTTTTTTCTGTGGACGGTCCCTTTCTTTGGAAAACTGCTTGCTACAGAGCATGATTTTTTGGTGTAAATCAGGAATTTTGTTTTATTTCCTACGCTTTGATTTTACAGATACAGATGCCAAACTAGCTAAATTATTGCATAAAAATTTATAAGCATTTTATGAGTTTATTGCATTAAGAGCATATTAAACATATTGCTTCAAAAAAGTCGCATAAAAAGTTAGGTTTTCAATTTTTTTGAGAATAGTTTAGACAAATTTTTCTTACATATTTAAAGGAATTTTAAAAGTTTTAAGTCTAACGAGCGATCAAAAGCTTTTAGTTTCACAAACGTTCAAAAGCTTTAAGTTTAACGAACTTTCAATAGCTTTAAATCAGACATCTTTTTAAAACACCTTGTATACATTAAATTATTGCATAAAAATTTATAAACATTTTATGAGTTTATTACATTAAGAGCATATTAAACATATTGCTTCAAAAAGGCAGTATAAAAAGTTAGGTTTTCAATTTTTTATGCAAATACCTCCTTGTATACGCTAAATTATTGCATAAAAATTTATAAACATTTTATGAGTTTATTGTATTAAGAGCATAATAAATATATTACTTCAAAAAGGTCGTATAAAAAGTTAGGTTTTCAATTTTTTATGCAAATACCTCCCCCAGATTTGAGAATAGTTTAGACAAATTTTTCTTACAATTTAAAAGAATTTCAAAAGCTTTAAGTTTAACGAACCTTCAATAGCTTTAAATCAATATCTTTTAAAAACACGTTGTATACATTAAATTATTGCATAAAAATTTATAAGCTTTTCATGAGTTTATTACATTAAGAGCATATTAAACATATTGCTTTAAAAGGCCGTATAAAAAGTTAGGTTTTCAATTTTTTATGCAAATACCTCCTTGTATACGCTTAATTATTGAATAAAAATTTATAAACATTTTATGAGTTCATTGCATTAAGAGCATATTAAAAATATTGCTTCAAAAAGGCCATTTAAAAAGTTAGGTTTTCAATATTTTATGCAAATACCTCCGCCAGGTTACGCATTCGTAAGAATTTGATGTGACTTCCACACTGATGTCACTTCCATATGATGTCACTTCGATGAAACGGTAGTGGAAGTATTTCACATACTTCTACTTTCGTTACACCGATTCATGTTTCCGTTACATGCTTCCGTTACATGTTTCAGATCAAAAATTCGCCAAATAGGTTTTCGTTACATGAGTGTTCGACTGTATTTTCAATTTTCCGCACTCCGACATAATATATTCCAAGAAACTACAAAAGTAAAAAGTTACGAGTCTCTCTTTGCATAAAGTTTAATAAAACGGCTTGACTGCCCACACACAGAAATAACTTTATTGAAAATTCAGCCCAAATGTTCAATTTAGTAAATTGCGTTTCACGAGTTTTATATAGTGGCGCATTTTCTGAATAGAATTAATTGGTAATTCCATATTTTTTTTAACTCCAATAATTTATTTCTGAAGTGGAATGGAATTTAAATCGGGCACATATTAAAAGTACTTAAAACATGTGAATGCGTATTTCATGCCATATATGCAGTCATTTTGAGAACTAACAAATACAATCCTCTTTTTAACAACCGCTTTCCACACATACATAATGTAATGCATGAGGGTAGTGTTGTGATGGGGTCAAAAAATCAAATTCAAAGTTGAATTCAAGAGCACGTTTCAAGCATCCACTAAATGGAATCGAACGTTTTTGAGGTGATGCTTATGAGTGTTTATATGTTAGTGTATGCATGTATATTAGTGTGTATGTTTGTATATATGTATGTATGTATGTATGTATGTATGTATGTATGTATGTATGTATGTTAGTGCGTGAGTATGTATGTATGTATGTATGTTAGTGTGTGTGTCTATGAGTCAGTGGATGCGATATCTCACGAACTCATGAAGCGTTTTAAAAATAATTTAGTACGATTATTAAAATCTGTGAATATTGGGACCCTATTGATTTAAAATGCGATCGATTGTTTGGAAGTCCCCCCCCCCCCCCGCGATTTTTGAATGAGTTTTTAAAAGAATCATAAAAATCCGGATCTTTAATAACGATTAGTAACTAATCATAGTAAATAACTGAAGCAAAATTAAAAATTTATTGTTATCTCAGTGAATTTTCATCCAATTTAATTTCAAATTTAGCACAATACTTACAATTATAATTTAAAACCAAATTAAAAAAATATAACGAAACATTTTAAATTCGAGAAGTTAGAAATCCCATAAGTTAGTTAAATACACTTAGTGTATAACCAGGTGATTTTTCGTCGAGAAGCAACGTCTGCGATTTAAACAAAACATCTTCTTTCCTGCTGCGGCAAATAAATAATAGATTTAATGTGGCAAGATTATGTGGCAAGATTGTGGCGGCGGACAATGTGATTGTCCATTTTAAAAGTTCTTAACTAAATTCAAATTAGAAAAAAATCTCGCAGAGCCAAATTGCCCAGGGACTTAGAGCATCTCTGTATCAAATTTGGCCGCTGTCCGAAGCTTAAATTTCTCGCTACAGGCGACACCCATACACAGACACACCTATAAACTTATTTTATTATGCAAGATGAAATACAAAATTTACAATAGCTAATTTTTTTTTATTTTGTGATTTAATTAGGCTTTGATAGAAAATATTTGTTTAACTCTCAGTATGCATTTAATTTATTTTTTAATACTTTAGGTGCATGGCCTTTGGGAGATTCAATGTGTCAGCTTCAAGCCTATTTCGAAGCAATGCTTCGGAATGTAATTTTATGGTATCTTAGTCTCTTGAGTATAGAAAGGTAAGAGCAACATCTGCATTATTTTTCTTCTCATAGTTCTTGGATTATGTATATTTCGATTATCTAAAAAGTTTAATTAAAATGGCTTCAATATAGATATATTTTTATATGAACAGAAGGTGTGATACATGACCTAAGATGTAAATTGTTACTTAATTTTATATAAATTTATGTCTATTAATGTTCTAATGAATTTTTAATTAATAATGTTTCAATTAATTTGAAATTAATAATTATCTAGTACATGCAATTAAAATTAAATAAAGATGACATTTATAAGCTAATTCAAATAATCGCTCAAAAACTGTTGCAATTATAACTCAATAAATAACAAGAAAGATCAATCATGCATAAAGCATTGATTATGAAACACTTTCCAACTGAAATGCAATTTTATTTAAACATCCCTAAAATGCGATACATTCAGCGGCGATATTTTAAAAGATTATCACAGCACTACAATAATTTATTTTACTTAAAAATTTAAAATCATGGAGGTAAAAGTACTTTCTAACCCCATGCTTAAAACTTCATCGAGAAAGGCAATGCTATAAAATCGCCTGCTTCTCTATGTAAAATCAATGAATATTTCATTCATATCACTATATGCCAGACTCCAGAACTAAATATTTTTGCGTTAAAAAAATTCAGCAATTCTTATACAACACATTTTACAGCATGATTTGTTTACATTCCCGTACCCAATTTAGACCGTAAACCACTGGCTGCGGCATCCACAGGGACCGTACCCTTCTTTCTATACCACCAACTTCTCGGAAGGACGTGCGGGCACATATATTTAACGTACTCGTACTCCGCGTGAACACAGGGACAGTTTGGGTAGCGCAGGGAATCGAACTCGGGTCGTTCGTGTACAATTCCCGTGCGCTATTAACTGGACTGTTCTACCTCTCATAAAATACAGTTTCACGACCCAGACCGGAGGGGGGCTCACCCGAAGGTTTAGAGCAACTGTTCTCTTGTCCGGGAAAAAGGCGACTCCCCAACAATAAAAATGAACAACGGGCCACCCGAACCCGAAGGGCAGAGGCAAACGCCGACCCGACATGCAAGGCACACACCACCAGAGAGACCGAGCGTACACTAGACCCAAACTACAGTGTCTAAAACTAACTTCCTTCTAGACACTGTACCCAAACCCTTCCGAGTGAG
This sequence comes from Amaurobius ferox, assembly GCA_951213105.1. Lineage (NCBI taxonomy): Eukaryota > Metazoa > Arthropoda > Arachnida > Araneae > Amaurobiidae > Amaurobius > Amaurobius ferox. The sequence goes on along the minus strand of OX578142.1, from coordinate 85,330,512 downwards.
GCCCGGCGCCACCAGTCCCCCAAAAGTTCAAATATAGTTTTACAGACCCAGACCGAGGAAATCGCCTGAGAGTATGATCACTTTAATCCCTTGTTGGTTTGAAAATAGTACAGTTTGAAAATGGTATGCTGATTCATCTCACAATGACACATCAGGATTCTGCCTGACAGTCAAAACTCCATTCATCACCTTAAAGATTGGCCAAGACAAGCCGTGATATCACACTATCTAAAATGGAAGGAATAGAGAGAAAAAATAATTTGAGTCTAAAAGAAAAGTCCCGTGTTTCCCACATCATATTTCTGACATATATTCTGTAGTTATGCATTCTTTCTAGCTCAAAATTTAAAATTCACTTTGCTTCGTGTTCTTAAGTCTACGACTCCAATTGCGTTTTGTGAAATTGACATTATGAGAGAAAACTTCAGAAAACACAATAGTATCCCCTTCCCTATTAAGATTCATTTTACTTTTATCTTAGTTCCCGAACGTTCCAGAAAATAAATCTATAAAACATTATTTTCAATAGAGCACAGCATTAAAAAGAAACACAATTTTTGTAAAAACATTATTAGATGGTCGTATAAGCGCAGCTTGTTTTTTGTGTTTCTTTTTTACTTTTCGTATATATATATAGTATAATGTATAGGGAAAGTATTGTGACATGGTCGAAATTCGAATTCGAGTTTTCGACTGGAGAGCACGTTTTAAACATCCCTGAACACGAATCAGACGTTTTTGAGGTGATGTCTGTCTGCGCGCGCGCGCGCGCGCGTGTGTGTCCGTAAGTCTGTGGAGACGAAATCTCACGAACGAATCAAGCGATCCGAATAATATTTGGTACAAAAACCTCAATCAGTGAATACTGGACACCTATTGTTTTTACATGCAATCGAATTTACAGAACCCGCCTAAATTTTGAAATGAAAATTTAAAAAAATTACCAAAAAATTAAAACATTCTATAAAGTTACGTAAATAACCATTTTTCATACAATTTTTCATTAGAAAACGATTGACATAAGCTTTAGAAAGCTAGCACAAACCATAATTGAGATATTGCATATTTTTCAAATAAATGTATCAAAAAATCACTTAAAATTAAAAAATATATATATTAACTAGTATTGTGAAATCTGTTCACTTTTATTATCATCATTTTCGTAGATCTAGTTCGTTCCATTCACGAGAGAAGACACTTTGGATAATAACTTTGTTATTTGACGCTTTTAGTCGTTTATCTACCGTAAGACTAACCTATTTCTTCATAAACAATGCTTGACGAAATTTTGGCGGCGAATTTGACGGAATATCGCCAACTTTACGAGTTTTTCAAATGTTGCCAAATTGACGAAAATATCGCCAAATGGATAAAAATGTCACCAAATTGATAAAAATGACGCTAAATCAAAGAAAATAAAGACTAATTGATGAAAATCCAATATGTTGGAAAGAATAAGAATCTACTATAAGAAAAGATACTTTGGGTGACAGTTTTGTATTTGGACTCCATAAATCGTTTATCTGCTCTAAGTATAACCTATTTCTCCGACCATAATGCTTGACGAAATTTTAGCTCCGGATTTGGCTGAATATCGCTAACTTGGCGAGTTTTTGAAATGTTGCCAAATTTATAAGAATGACACTAAATCAATGAAATCAAGGAACTAATTCAATTAATCGATAAAAATTCAATATTTTGGAAAGAATGTAAGACTTTACCATAAGACTCCGTCTGTAATGCTTGGCAAAATTCTGGCGACGAATTTTAGCGGCATATTACCAACTTGGCGACTTTTTTAAATGTTGCCAAATTGACGAAACTGTTACCAAATTGATAAAAATGTTATCAAATTGACAAAAATGTCGCCAATTTGATAAAAATGACGCCAAATAGGATGCAATATTTTGAAAATTTTTAATTCCGTAATATGATGGGCATACCTTTTATTATATAAGGAATGTTCATCTAAATATCGCCAAATTGGCGATATTTGGCCCCACATTGACGAAAATATCTTCAAAATTGCAAAAATGACGCCAAGTTAATGAAAATGACGTCTAATTGATGAATTTATTATTAAAATATTTAAATATATGGACTATATTGATTATTGAAAATGCTATCAATATTGATAATAGTTCATTTAGAATTGCGTAAAATACAATATAGAGTTGCGCGAAATAGTTTTAGATGTTATCATCCGGATGTACAATTTACCTCGCCAATTGTACAATTTAACGTTACAAACACTTTGTCGTGAATCTTTTCATCACTTTTTCATCGTTAAAGAAGTAAATCCATTGTATAAAGAAAGATATGTGCTGCTCACATCAGATTTTTTTTTCTTGTAGAGCATTATCTTGTAATGGGATATGTATGTCTAATAATGAAAGGATATCAAAAGTTCTTATGCATCTAAAACTTTATCGGAATCGAATTGTGTATTTTAATTTTTCACTTAGATTAAAATATGAATTTATAAAGATTTATTAGCATAGAACCTATAAACTTTTTGCGGTTTGAAGATATTTAATTCGGTAAATTTTTAAGCGGTACATGCGGTGGTTTAAATGGTATAGAACTTATAATATTTAAAATAAACTCTTTAAAACAATATTTTATAAGGACTGAATTACTCTAATCATAAAAGATCTGTCTTATTGAATGAGCCATGTTCTTTTGTGTCTACTTTGTCTAGTTTGGTCAGTCGAGCATTTATGAGCATAGTACCTAAACTATATGAAGTTTAAAGATATTTAGTTCGGTAGCATGTTATGATAGTACATGCTGTGGTCCTTTAATCAAAATTTTATAAAGGCTGATTTACCATAATTATAAAAGATTTGTCCTATTATATAAGGCACGTCCTTTTGTGTCTAGTTTAGTCCTTCGGTATATTTGTAGAAGCTAAATCTCACAAACGTAAAATAATAGATGGTACAAAATAAACGGTACATAGAATATCCTTTTAATTGGCATGAAGAATCAAGAAGTATTAATCTGACGCATTCTGTGTCATTTAAAACAATTTTCTATGCAAAAACTCTACAGCTTCGCCCAATATATTATCTTTCTATGATTGGCCCTTTATGATACTTAATGGATGTAGATTTAAAGGCACACTCTACTCTTAAACACATGAAAAAAATACTTTTACTTTCCCTGCAATACATGGTAATGTATAGGGAAAGTATTGGAATCATGTCGAAAATCGCAACTCGAGTTTTCGACGGATCTACACGTTTCAAGACCTCTAGAATACGAAAAAAACCATTTTTAGCGTGGCGTCTGTGTGTGTCTGTCTATCTGTGGAGATTTTGTATCCACTCTAACTAAAAAACTAATAGACCGAATTTCACAAAATTTGGTAGGTAAGTCACTTGTGAGCGAGTCTGGTGCTGATTAGTTTTGGGTGCGATTCGGGATAAAAGAACCCGCCTTTTTTGCGAAATGGCAAGCAAAAGTTGTATCCACTCTAGCTGAAAAACTAATGGACCGAATTTCACAAAATCCGGTATATGAGTCACTTATAGGTCACCCTGGTGCTGATTAGATTTTGGTACGATTCGGAAAAAATAACCTGCCTTTTTTTGGAAAATGGCCCGCAAAAATTGTCAAAATCTAAACTGAAAAGCTATGTATGCTCAAATATATCCATTAAATGCTTGTTTAATACGTAATTTATAACGAAGAAAAGAATACGACCAACCCCATTACACTAGGATTAGCCGTTCTCGAGATATATTAGTTTTTTTCGTATTTTCTCCACGCCACCTTTGAAAAGAAGTCCAGTTATCAAATGAGAACGAAAATTGAATTAAAAGTGAATTAAATTTAATTAAAATAAGGAGAACGTGGATATAAGTCTGCAGGGAAAATCATGTGCTGCCCACATCAGATTTTTTTTATTTTCTAGTTATAAATGGTCATTTCTAGACATTTCCATATAATTGGTATTTCTAAATGTTAATTCTTTACGGGGATATTAATGAAATGCAATTATCTGCAGTGGAACCCTCACATGTTGATTTACATGGCAACGAGATAGCTGACTTGCTGGCAAAGGAGGGCTGAGGGCAGAAAATTTCAACTAATCGTGACCTCACTTCCATGAAAATTTACTCTGCGTATAATTAAAAATCGAAATCTGATGTGGGCAGCACATGACTTTCCTTATATAATTAAATGAATGTACACTTTTTACAGTAAAAAAAAAATGTATAAGGTCCACAGTTCTGTGTTTTTATCGTTGAATTGCACATTTGGCAATCTTCCGGATGACAACCTGTAAAACTATTTCAAAGTACCCAATTAACTTATATTTCGCACAACTCTAAATAAACAATTATCAATATTGATAGCATCCACAATAAGCAATATAGTCCATATATTAAAATATTTTAATAATTAATTCATCAGTTAAGCGTCATTTTCATTAATTTAGAATCATTTTTGCAATTTTGACGACATTTTCGTCAATCTGGGACAAAATATCGCCAAGTTCGCAATATTTTGCTAGATTATTCGCCAAGTTCGCCAAAATGCATCACCAAGTGTTACAGACAAACGGAGAGAAGAACATTTCTTATATACTAGAAGGTATGCCTGTCATATGACTGAAATCAGAATTTGCGAAACTTTACTTCCCATTTGGTGTCCTTTTTATCAATTTGTCGGTATTTTTATCACTTTGGCAACATTTAAAATAGTCGCTAGGTTGGCGACGTTCTGCCAAATTTCTCGCCAAATGTTATGGAAGGACGGACGGAGAAATGTGGGTTGTTCTTATAGTCTACACTTATGTTCTTTCCAAGATATTGAACTTTCATCAATTAGTCGTCATTTCATTGATTTAGCGTCAGTTTCATCGATTTGGCGAATTTCAATCAATTCGGAGACATTTTCGTCAATTTGGCAATTTTTAAAAAGCCAGCAATTGGGAGATATTCCGACAAATTCGTCACCAATATTTTGCTAAATGTTACGGACGGAAAAATAGGTTATTATAGCAGATTTTATATTCTTTCCAAGATATTGAATTTTCGTCAGTTGGTCGTCATTTTCATTGATTTAGCGTCATTTTTATAAATTTGGCGACGTTTTCGTCAATTTGGCAACATTTAAAAAGTTAGCAAGTTGGCGACATTCCGACAAATTCGTCACCAAAATTTTGACAAACGTTATGGACGGAATAATAGGTTATTTTTATAATAGATACTTATATTCTTTCCAAAATATTGAATTTTCGTCAATTGGTCGACATTTTCATTGATTTAGAGTCATTTTTATCAGTTTGGCGACATTTTCATTAATTTGGCAACATTGAAAAAAGGTGCCAAGTTGGCGACATTCCGCCAAATTCGTCGCCAAAATATCGCCAAGCGTTATGGATGGAGAAATAAATTATTCTTATAGCGGATAAATGACTATTGGCGTTCAAATACAAAATTATTACCGAAAGTATCTTTTCTCATGAATAGAACGAGCTAGATCCACGAGAATGATGTCACCAAATTTATCGCATGATATTACATATGAAAAGTAAACATATTTTACAGTAGTTAATATATATTTTTTAATTTATGTGATTTTTTTATAAATTTACTTGAAAAATGTGCAATATCTCGTGAACGATTCATGCCAGCGTTCTAAAGTTTATGTCAATCGTTTTCTAAGGAAAAATTGTATAAGATATGTCTATTTGCGTAACTTTATTAAAGGTTTTGATTTTTTGATAATTTTTTCAAAATTTCACTCTAAAATTTAGGGAGGTTTTGAACATCCGATTACGTTTAAAAACAATAAGCTTCCAGTATTCAAATTGCAAATTTTGCACCAAATTTCATTTGAATCGTTCCATTCGCTCGTGAGATATCGTCTCCACAAACTCACACACACACACACACACACACACACACACAGAGATCACCTCAAAAACACTTGATTAGTGTTCAGGGATGCTTGAAATGTGCTCTCCCGTCGAAAACTCGAATTCGAATTTTCGACCCCGTCACAATATTTTTCCCTTATACATTATACTATGTATATAAGGAAAGTAATAACAACGAATGAGATGTTCCCTTCATCTCTGGTATTCTGCAGGGAACCCTGGACTATCATTAGAATTTAAGGGTCACAGACAGCATCAAACTACTCTGGTAAGACTCAGAAGTGGACATATTAGGTATATGACTTTTGAGAGTGGAATCAAGTGTTTTCCCACTTGCCTTTGCTTTACATCTTCTGCTACCCTCAGTGATATTGTTGATTGTTTGGGTGTCTTTGTACGAGAGCTCTCAGACGAACAAGAACTAGTTGCTGAGCGAATCCTTTGTAATGGTCTTAGGGATTTTGTACGAGATATTTTTAGACTATGGGGTTTAGAAACAATAACAACAAAGAGATATAAGACATCAAAAGTACAATACTAGACTAAATTGATATTTTGAACTCATTTTTCTCATAACGCAGATGTTTGAACTTGCGGGCATAATATTTCAGGAACTGTGGTGAGTAATAAAATGTATGATGAGTAATAACATGTGGTGAGTAAAACATGAGGTGAGTAAAAAGTATGTGGTCAGTAATAACATCATTATGCAGTAATTGTACTAGATTTATATATGCAATTTATAAAAAAAATTTAGAAGCAAAATATATGTTAATTCTGAAAAGATTAAATTAAAAAATATATAATCTTGCCCCATTAAAAATTAAAATAACTAGCAGAAAGCCGAGCTTTGAAGGAACTCTTCATATGAACTATGCCAGCTGTGAAAGATTTCAAATTAAAACTTAATCTAATAAATATTTATCAAATCAGATATATAAAAATCTTATTTCAGTACCAATACAAAATAGCATATACGTTTTTAGAATTTGAATATTAAATTAAAAACATTAAAATACAGGAAAACAATTAAAACAAAGTAACACATTTAAATCGCAAAAACGTATTTAATATACAAGTCCTCATTTTAATCGAAATTTTTGCATTTTGCTTAGCTGTTTAAAAGTAGCTGTTTACTTGTTATTAGGACGAAGAGTATTGAGCATGCGCGGTTTAAAAATGGACGTTTCACCCTATTACAGTTCGTTATAATTATTGAAATTGTGGTTCTACAATACTGTGTACAATTTTACGTATATGTGCACGTTTTCATCTTCCTACTATTGTAGTTTTCGAGTAAAAGGGATTACAAAATTCGGGCAAATCTTGATTTTCCTTCATTCGGAATGGAGAATCGACTTCGCTTTGCTCATTCATAATTATATAATACTATTATGCAAGTATATTATTAAAGTTGTAATTAATAAAACACAAAACTAATTTGATTATATACACTCCCGGACAATGAAAGTTGCACACCAAGAAGGAAGTATAGGATGGAAGGATACAGATGAATGATATACATGATCACAAAAACAGCGCAGCAGAACACGTACGGAGGGAGCTGTGGTACAGAGTCCGGTCATCCTCAATAGCACGTAGCACCTTCTCGTACTGTGATATAAGCAGCAATACGGTCCGGCATGATGTCGAACAGACGCCTGATGTTGTCCTGCGGCAGACGAGCCCACACCTGTTGGATGTTACGTTCCAAATCCCGAAGATTGCGGCAACGAGGCAGCTGGCGTTTCAACTGGTCCCACATATGCTCGATAGGGGACTGGTCTGGGGAGCGGGCAGGCCATGGAAGTGTCTGAACATGACTCAGGCAGACCTGGGCGACCCGAGCCGTGTGCGGCCGGGCATTATCCTGTTGGAATTGCGCACTTGGAAACCTGGGCGCGGTAGCCCATTGGTTAGCGCGCTGGAGTTGCACTCGGTAGGCCCGGGTTCGATTTCAGCCACTGCCAAAACTGCCGCCGTGTTCATGCGGAGTACGATCACGTTAAACATGTGGGTCCGAAAGTCCTTCCGAGAGGTTGGTGGTAGGGGAAGGAGGGTACGGTCCCTGTGGATGCCTCCCCCACTGGGTTCCGGTCTAAATTGGGTGGCACTTCCCGACCGTCCAAACAGTTACCTTACACCTTTCTGGTAGGTCGGACGGTCTGGGTTTCAACAACAACAACAGCACTTGGAATCCTAGCAACGAATGGGAGCACATGGGGCTGTAGAATGTCATCCACGTACCGCTGGCCCGTCAATGTTCCAGGTACCACTACTAGATCGGATCGGTTATCGTAGCTATGGCTCCCCAGCCTATGATGCTTGCAGTGAGGCTGGTATGGCACTCGATAACGAGGTTGGGATTGTGGCGTTTTGCAGGGGACCTCCATACCCGGACACGCTGATCATCGGTCCCCAAAAAGGAGCGGCACTCATTGCTAAACCCCACATATCGCTAATCTGTGGCGCTCCACGTTGCTCTGGCCCGGCATCACTGCAACTGGAGTCACCCATGTTCTCGTGTTAACGTCAGCAAACACAAGGGACGCTGGGATCGTGGATTTGCTTCCCGCTTCCTTCACACGTCTAGATATGGTTCGTGGGCACACAGGAGCCGCTACGTGTGCCTGTATTGCGGATCGGGTCGCCGTGGGCTCTATACCGTGCTTGTGGCATAATCATTCGATCCTTTCTACTCGTGGTGTGCCTGGTCCGCCTAGAGCCGGTCCTCTGTGTCTGGGTGGCGTCTCGTGACCAGTGCTATCAACACCGTCGGGAGGTATAGTTTGAACGATCCACGTGCTATCCGGTGCGCTGACCAGCCTGCGGTTTTCAGCCCGATAATCAGACCTCTCTTGAAGCCCGTCAGTTGCGTATATAGACATTTCTGGCGTCTACCTATCATTTTTTTCACTCCGTACTCGTGCTTGCGTCGGCCGAAGCAATGTCTGATGTTTTCCGATGTCCGGCAATGTCCTATGTTTTCTGATGTTACAAATTCGATTGCTTTCGACGTTACAAAATAAACCTCCACATAAATTACTCTTGAAAGGGAATTATTACAGACACATACTGCATGTTGGGTCAAACTTTTAGAAAACACATTTTTGATTTGATATAAGATTGACTTTTCATTATTTCTTTTTCAACTTCATAACCATTTTTTTAAATAAGAAAATAAGTCAAAACGTAAAATGTTTCACAAATGAAATATAATGAGCAAATGATCTTTCAACAACAAACTATGGGTTTTCTTCTTCACTGCCAAACAATCCAAAAGCTAAAGCTAATAAGTCTACCATATGCTGGCAAGTGCTAAAGTAGAAAAAGGATAATGCCATCTAATGAGAGAAAAGTTTATGAACACTATAAAATCACACAAAATGGGCTCAAAAGCAGGAATGATAAAGTTATAAATGGACATGAAAAATTGAATGAAACACAGAAAAATAAACTAAACATGATCAAGCCATATCTGAGAGAAATGTGGTGTCATAGACTAAACATTAACAAAAGAATATTCAATAAGTAAAATGCAGTTTGTGCAAATGATAAGGAAAACTTGAATAACGTATATAAGCACAAAGAACTAACGACGCAGGTGTAATACGGCCGTCCATGGATCAGTGACGTTCGCGAAATCCCTGGATCTGGCTTTCCGAGCTGTTTCAACACCAGGCCCATCTTGATTCACCAGGCCTGCTTGTAGGTTGCCGTCAGAGGGGATGAGTCATCCACAGAGTCCTTCGAAAATGCTTCTTTCGTTGTTAGTGCTATGATTTTTTGCTTATTATTTTATTTCATCATTTCCCCCCCGCCTCGAAATTTTTGCTATTCTCAAATTATATTCATAACTGTTATAGGAAGAAGCGTGAATTTTAAGAAAGCATAAATTTAAATTCGGATACTAGAAAATTAGTGGTGAGTATAGTATGCTATAAAGAGCTGGATATTTTCTAATATATCGTTTAAAATAAGTATATTTGCATTTCTGTTTGTGCGTTATTGTTTTCAGTATCTTTTGTGAATAAAGATAGGACTCCGTGGATGACTCATCCTGGTGAATCAAGATGACCCTGGATCAAGTCGAGGCAGTTCAGTCCGTAGAGCGCTAGTCCCGAAATATCGAGGTCGGAGGTTCGAGTTCCACTTTGAATATGAATTCTACTGGTGCCAGAACGATGTTGACTGAGAGAAAGTGAAACAAAATATGAAGTAAACAAAATATGAATTCCTATGAGGCCAAACAGACATAGTCTGATAATAGAGGGTGACTTAACTTTCTTACATATCTTCTAGTATGTAAGAAATGCTCTTCTCATTGTTTGGCTTGGCTATACATTTAACGAATAATCTAACAAGATATTGCCAACTTGACTATATTTTGCTCCAGATCGACGAAAATTTCGTTAAAATTGCAAAAATGACGTCAAGTTAACAAAAATAACGCCAAATTGATGAATTAAATTATTAAAATATTTAATATATGGACTATATTACTTATTGAGGATGCTATCAATATTGGTAATTGTCAAATTAGAGTTGCTTGAAATATAAGTTAATCAGGTACTTCGAAATAGTCTTACTTGTTGCCATTCGGAAAAGCGCTAAATGTACAATTCAACGTTAAAAACAAAAACACTGTGCAGTGGATCTTATATATCATATTTTCACTGTAAAAGAAATATATGCAGTGCATTATATATGGAAAGTCTTGTTCTGGCCACATCAGATTATTTGAATCAAGTTTAGGCGTTATATGTATATATGCTGCTAATAAGATTGTTTCTTATGATTTCATGAGGATCAATTATCTGTAGTTTGAGGTCAAGTTATTTATTCTTTTAAGTTCTGTGTTGCCAACTTAAGAACACAAAGTAATTGCTATGAGCAACAAGTTGATGGAAAGGGTAAAAGGAAAAATAAATTGCTATAAGGGATAAAAAATCTAAAGCATGCTCTGAGGATTAAAATCATTTTTCTGTCTTTACATTAATTGAAATTTTATTGCACAAAATAAAACATAAGAAATATAATTAATTGAAATGAAATAGAATTTGAAGTTGTACCATAATTATCTTCGTCTCGCGACTTGGGGAATTTCGAAATGATGCCAAGTCGCCAAAATGTAATTGTTTATCCTAGTGTAATGTTGCGTTAGTCTGATAAACTTTGAAAAGTTGAGATGACCATGTTGTTTGTAACCGAACTTAGGTAAATGTAATTTAAATGTTATTTATTTATGTATCGTCTACTTTATGTGTAAAATATCTGGATTTCTTGGATTTTTTAATTTTTCAGGTATACGAAGCACATAGCTCCACATGAATATTTAGTTACCTTCAGCCCATTAACAATCAACATTATCTTACCCGGTATTTTGCTGATAGTTATAGTTCAAGCGACTGGACCTCTGTATGGCTGGGGGAAGTACGAGTACATTCAAGGTATTATTTATTTGGAAATTTATCTTAGTTCAGAGTTTTTTTATTTACAAATACTGACAAATGACAAAATATAAAACCGCTGATTGTGAGAAAAACATAACTAATATTTCCTTAAATAACGCAGACATATGCAATTTACGTGACAATTTTTTTGAGGGAGTTTTGATCTCTCTTAATCAGGTCAAAACAGAGTCTTTACTTTGTAAAGAGCCTTGCTGTCCCAACAGGGAATCGAACCCAGGATCTCCGAACTGGCCAACCGACGCTCTACCTTTGAACTACTGGGACGAATTTGCAAGCTCTTGTCGTCGAAATGGACTCTGAATTCACCACCCTCTAATGTCAGATTGGCGGGCAACTGATAATCTGACTGACCACCTCCTGCCATTTTTACCTCAGGTTAGCCTCCTGCTATTACTATTTCTACCCAGGTTAGTAACCTGCGTGATTGTTATCCTCTCAATTTGAAAGTGGCGTTTAATCTTCTAGAGTCCACTGAATTCGTACTAGTCGTACTAGGGCCACTTTCAGACCTCCGACTTCTTTGCACTAACCTACAGAGTTGATTGGTTCGGGCGCCATTGTAAAATTCGTTAACATAATATTCGTAAATACTTTAGTATACCTATGCCAGATATTTTTTATTTGACTGATCCATTTCCATCAAACGTACACGTTAACTTCATTAACATCGCTAGCCCTGCGATCAGTTGCTCCGCAATACTTTTCATTTCTCTAATTTCTTTTAACAAATTTATTAACACTTTACAACAAAGTTGAAAAGTGTTTATGACTTTGTTCACTCTGTCTGTCTGTCTGTCCGTTAGCACGATAACTGCCGTAAAAATGACTTAATCAAAATGAAATTTCAGTATGTTGTTCAGATGGTCTGTAGAACCTATGGGAATATAAATGAATAATAGCACCCAATTAGTTTTGGATTGAACCCGGGTTGAAAAAATGAAATACATTGAGCCCTATGGGGCCTAATTTTTCAAACATTTTTTAAACTGATTTAAAATTCACAAATTGCTTCAAAAATTTTAGGTAATATTGAAATTGTTCCATAAAATATATAAAAAAATTCAGCGAAATATATTCAATAGTTTTTAAATAAAAATTAAAATAATAATAACACCTCTTATATGAAGCGATCACGTGACCATGATATGAAAAGATCACGTGACCCACTTCAAAATGATATATGGCATCCATCTTGTCTCAAAATCGTGATTTTTAAAGTTCTTTTTAATTCATATTGAGTGTTGTATCCGTCCTAAAACCACTTTATTTTTGCCTAAATTCTGTGCATCTACATACTGAAACAAAGCAATGACAATATATTTGAGTTTAAATGCTCATTCAAATTTGATTATTTCTACAACGAAGCCTATTTTTCACCTATGTAAAATGTAAACAGCAAAATATGTGGAATGAGTTGTATTATAATTGCTGTATTTCTTTAACACAAAATCATTTAGTTCATGGAGTCTGCATAGCTGATATGAATGAAATATTCATTGATTTTACAAAGAGAAGGACGATTTTTTTCGATGAAGTTTTACCCATAGAGTTTAATTACTTGTAGCTCCATGGTCTTAATTTTTAAATAAAATAAATTATTATAGTATTGTGATAAATGACATGAATGGGAAATTATTTATGAATGAAATGCTTCTTTTATAGAGAGAGCCAGGCGTGTTATTTTTTCTATGACGTCATTTGAATGAATTTCAGTTGTTTTCGATGAAGTTTTCAAATATAATAAATTATCGTAGTATTATGATAATTCTAAAATTATTACCGAGGAATGTATCACATTTTAGAGATGTTTAAACCTAGCAAATTATATTTCAATGCCGTCATTTGAATGAAGTTCATTTTTTTCGATGAAGGTTTAAGTTTTCAAATATAAATTAATGTAGTATTGTGATAAGTTTTAAAATATTACCGAGGAATGTATTGCATTTTAGACATGTTTAAATAAAATTGCGTTGAAGTTGGAAAGTGTTTCATAATCAATGCTTTAAGCATGATTGATCTTTCTTGTTCTATATTGATTGCTTAAAAGGTGCTAAACTTGTGTATGGATGCTGTTATCTGCTTAGAAAGCGCGATGATATCTATGGTATCACCCTTTATAGATGTATAAGTTCTATACAGTATGATGTTTTTTCATTTACATAAGTATTTTGCAAGCTTTATCGGATGGTTCAATTGAATGATATGACTTGGATTTCAATCCGATGCAACACACGTGACAGTACCTCGTTCCAGCCTACTCTGATGGTGTACCCTTATTCTCATTTTAATGCAACTACTTTTCAAAACGGAGCTGGGGGAGAGGGGGATTGATATTTATATCAGGAATGTGGCCATTCTGCAAAAGAGGTACTTTATGTAGAGGTCTTAAAAGAGAAATATTTCTGTATATACGCTAGTAAAACCATAAAAATCTAGCACGCAAATCTGACAAGAAAGTTTGGGATAAGGACAGAACATGAGTCTTGATTTCCAATGAGAAATTAGCCAACATAGTAACTGTTAGGTCAAGGCATGGTCGTATTTGAAAACGATTAAGACAGCGAATCAATATACAGGGATTCTAGGAAATGATTTAAGCACTCTTATTGAACGGAGTGAAAGATTTATAGGCGTACATTCTAGGTCTATTTATAGTAAAGAAACCATACCCGATCGAATAAAAGTGTTAACAGCACTCATGGTGGAAAAATGAAGAAGTTAAAACCCCGAACTCGCCAACAAGGCATGCTCTTTAACATTCTTCGGATCCGCCTATAAAGATAATTTTGTATAGCGAAACCAGAGATTATTGTACTTTATTTTAGGAGAATTAGGTTAAATATTTTAATAGAATGTTTTGAGCAACAATGTCATTTAAAATATTACAGGAATTTGAACATAATTATGAATTTTAAATTTTTACATTATATATTCCGTACAAAGAACGGACACACACATACATATATTTATTTATAAAATTAAGATTATAATTATAATATAATACAGAATAGAACCTAAAGATCAATAACAAAAGAACAATAATTTTAAATCCAACATTCTAAATAGTTTAAAACAAAATTTGTTATGTGAAAAATAGATAAAAAAGGATTTTATAGTAATTTACTGTAAACTTATTTTGTAAAATAAGCTATGTAAAATTTATAAGATTTAAGGAAGTATTCAATATTAAATTTCAATAAATTAGAGTATATAATCATAAGTGAAAGATAAGTAATTAAGTGGAAATATATAATTAAAAACTGGGAAAATAACTTATAGTTTCTGATATCGAATTATTAAATAAGACACGAGTACACACATAAAAATGAGAAGAAATAAAGTAAGTTAGAATTGAATGGAAAAGGATAGAACATCTATATCTTGAAACTCTTCAGGAATATGTTTCGCTATACAAAGTCACTGTTTTGCTGGAAACAAAGTATAATGACCTGACATATTTAAAACAACCAAAACAACCAACACACACACACACATATATCTATATAATAAAAGGCAATGTCTGTGTGTCTGTGTGTCTGTGTGTCTTATACACTATACGTTTCGCGACCGCGCGTCGGAGAGTTATGAAATTTGGCAATCGGAGACCCTGGGGGGTGAGAAGGGGACACGTGAAAACCGATTTTTAAAATTTTAATTATTTTTTTTGTTATTTAATGTTTTATGCGATTTCGACCGTTTTTTGACCTTTTTGCTCTTTTTTCTCCACGATCCGGACATTGTAGAAAAAAACAAATCACACCATCGGAAAGAGCAGAAAATTTCGAGTAAAAATATATCAATTTCAAATCTCAGGGACAAATTCTAATATTTTTTTATGATTTTAAAACAAAAGTCACTTTTGACTCAAAAAAACGATTTTTGGTTTTTAAATTCTCGCATAGTAAAAAGTACTCAGAATTTCGACTAATAATTTACATTTTTAGAAAGGTCAAATATCTGGCATTCTTACAAGTCCAATCTGGTCAAGAAATATTCCGTATTGGCCACAGGATCGGGATTTTAAGATTTTCCGAATTTCAATTTCTCGGCGATCCGCTAAAGCATTTCTTAACCGACGTTTCTCCCCCACAGAAGCAGGGAAGGTGGTGGGTGGGGACGTCAAGGTGGAGGTGACGTCACGGTTCTGTATATGCATAGCGATGGGTTGGACAATAAGAAACCGAATTAGTTTTTACTTTCCGTTTCCCGCGCTTCCGATTTTAAATGAAATAAGAGCTTAACATATGCATTGTAGAAATTATTATATTTATATTTTAAATGATGGAACGATATGGATTTTTTAAATGGATATTTTAATTTTATGGATATTTTAAATGATGGAACGATGGATATTTTAATTTTATGGATATTTTAAATGATGGAACGATGGATATTTTAATTTTATGGATATTTTAAATGATGGAACAATGGAATGAGGATGATGGAATTAAGAACTTAGAGAGCATATGGTCATTTTAAATTGTAAATTAGCGCGCGGGAAGTTAGCGGTAGGCCCGGGTACGATTCCCGCCACTGCCAAAACTGCCGAAGTGTTCACGCGGAATACGATCACGTTAAACATGTGGGCCCGTAAGTCCTTCCGAGAGGTTGGTGGTAGGGGAAGGAGGGTACGGTCCCTGTGGATGCCTCCCTCACAGGGTTCCCGCCTAAATTGGGTGAATATAAAGAAAGTTGCGGAGGGCGAGGCAGCCCAGTGGTTAGCGCTCAGGAATTGCACTCGGTAGGCCCGGGTTCGATTCCCGCCACTTCCAAAACTGCCGCCGTGTTCACGCGGAGTACGATCACGATAAACATGTGGGTCCTGAAGTCCTTCCGAGAGGTTGGTGGTAGGGGAAGGAGGGTACGGTCCCTGTGGATGCCTCCCTCACAGGGTTCCCGTCTAAATTGGGTGAATATAAAGAAAGTTATGGAGATTGTCGCGGATGGCGCGGTAGCCCAGTGGTTAGCGCTCGGGAATTGCACTCAGTAGGCCCGGGTTCGATTCCCGCCACTACCCAAACTGCCGCCATGTTCACGCAGAGTCCGATCACGTTAAACATGTGGGTCCGTGAGTCCTTCCGAGAGGTTGGTGGTAGGGGAAGGAGGATACGGTTTAAATTGGATGAATAAAAAGAAAGTTATGGAGATTGTCGCGGAGGGCAAAGTAGCCTTTACAAAGATAATTCTTGGGTGGACGCGGTAGCACTGTGGTTAGCGCGCGGAAGTTGCACTCGGTAGGCTCGATTCCCGCCGCTGCCCAAACTGCCGTTGAGTACGATCACGTTAAACATGTGGGTCCGTAAGTCCTTCCGAGAGGTTGGTAATAGGGGAAGAAGGGTACGATCCCTGTGGATGCTTCTCCCACTTGGTTCCGGTCTAAATTGGGTGAATAAAAAGAAAGTTATGAAGAATATCGTGGAGGGTGAAGTACCCCCAGTGGTTAGTGCGCGGGATTTGCACTTGGTAGGCCCGGGTTCGATTCCCAAAATTGCCGCCATGTTCACGCGGAGTACGATGACGTTAAACATGTGGGTCGGTAAGTCCTTCCGAGAGGTTGGTGGTAGGGGAAGGGGGGTTCGGTCCCTGTGGATGCCTCCCCTAATGGTTTCCAGTCTAAATTGGGTGGCACTTCCTGGCCGTCCAAATAGTTACCTTACACCTTTCTGGTGGGTCGCGCCAGCGAGTTTGCCACGGTCAGAATTTTCAAGGGTAGCGAACAGGCTGGTCGCCAAAGGCGGCTAGTATATAATAAAAATATTATATGGAATTCCAAATATGATTATGGCCGGGGTTTTGCTTCTATGATGATGTTAATATTTCACGATTACTTGAAGTGATTATTATTGTTCTAACATTTTTCTAATATATATATATATATATATATTAGAAAGATATATTAACCAAATCAAGTAATAACGAAATAATAAAATCAATAAAATATTTAAACCACAATGCCGAAAAAAGAAATATTCAACACTGCCCTAATTATATATATATATATATATATATATATATATATATATATATATATATATATATGTATACATTGAGTACAGCGACTAATAATGCATATCCTCCCAAGTTCGTTATTAAGATTATTAGCTCAGTGTATCAACTTTCACTCGATAACATCCTAGAAATCTTTCCCAATTATAGTGGCTAATATATTAGAGAAAAAAAATATATATATATAATTATTTATTAATTATATAAATAAAATAAAAATGCAAAATAATAAACTAAGTAAAAAAAAATTAGAAAAATAAAAAAATCGGAAAATAAGATGCATTAACATTAATGTTTTAAATTTTATTTTCGCTAAAAAATTGTAACTTTTGCCAGTATTAAAACTACGATTTGAGCGCCCTTATTATGGTGTATAGTGGCATTCTCGTTTATCCAGTTTTCATTTGAATTACTTGTTTAGTAAGATTTTTCATCTTTGATTCATGTTCATATTCAGATTTGCGTACTGGGTTGTTCATATCCTGAATTGCTTTTCCGGTCTCCATCTTAGACTCACTGGACGGGTCTGGGAGTATTACTGTGAACGTTCGTACTGCCTATAGAATTTCGACTTGTTCATTCCGGTGCTTCTAGATAATTTAAGCTGTTGAGGTTGATCGTGTATACACGTGGTGAAAGAAGAAGGCTTCATGCCGCATGGTAATACAAATTTTCTTAATGTATCCTATTTTCATTTTTTCATTTTTTGTTGCCTGTAGTCTGAATTAGAGTACTTTAGTAATGTACTATTGCTCTATCTGAAGCAGGCATGTGTTTGGGTTAGTTAGAGTTAAATATTCAGACCTGGGGAGGAATTTAATTCCAACTAATCATCGAATTTGGGCTGGTGCTGTTCTCTTCTTTTATCGGCATTATGACAGTGAATTTGCTTTTTTGGTGATGTTAATATTACTTGTTTTTTTATTATTACATAGTTCTTATATATATATATATATATATATATATATATATATATATATATATATATAATATAAAACTTGAAAAAATGCTACAATTTTGAGTGAATTGATTAAAAAGCAAAAAAATAATTTTTAATACTACTTGTAAAGCGCTATGCTGCAATTTTACATGTGTATACCTATATAAATTCCCAAATAGGACAAGTAGCAATGTACTCGTAAAATTTCTAGATAAGTGACGGAAGTAACGGCCGGGGGGAGTTGCGACCCCCAACACTCCGGTTAAAGCTTTTATATATAACGTTATATATAACGTTTATTAAACATTTCATTGGAAATAAAAATTGTACAATTTATAATAAAATCATGTCATAAGGAAACAAAATTAGGAACACAATAACTACTAACATTAATATTAATCAGACCTTTGGCATAGTCCAGATTGGGATATATTCTCACAATTAGGATTATACGTTGAAAGAGATAATCGTAAACATTGAACAAGATGTTATGTTCATGACTTAAAAAGTTATGTGCCTTTTAAAATATTCATATCAGAAAATTAGGATTCCGCCAGAAACGTAGAACCCCAATAAGACTGATATTCGATTATTCTACACTTCTACTCTAGCTAGAATCTTGGTTTTGATCTTGTTCAATCCTTCTCAGCTTCCTGGCAAGCGAAAAAAAAATCGAAAATTTAAATTGAGGGTTATGATACAAAGGGATTTTCGAAAAACTTACACCACTCTTAGTAGCAATAAAAACACAATTTGGTATCCCCTTGATGGATGTCACATTTAACGACCACTATCCATTAAGAACGCACGAAGCGCAAGTGAAAAGTATAGTCTAAAATAAAATCACAAATTATTCTGGCACAATAAACATCTGTAGGATTAAGCAGCATATATTCGCATTTTGATTTAAAAGTTTAATTTTCTCCAGTATTCTCACTGGAGAAAATCAAATCAATCTCAAATGCCAAAAATATATTTAGAAATATTTTAGTTGTAACATATAAAAATATTATTTAAACAAAACTAAGCAAAGTCTTATTTAAATAGAACTAAGCTTTTAGGCAAAAAGAACAGTTCTCAAATAAATTCTCAAGATGTTTGCTTGAAATATGATTTGAATAAAAAATAGTCTTATGGATAAAAATAATTTTCTTAGTTTTCCAACCGCCTTTATTAAGGTTTCTAATTTCATTACAGTATTTGAAGTTTGCTTATTTCTCTCGAGCTTCATTTAAAAGGAAAAAAAACTGGTTTTTACTTCAAAAAATCTCTTGGATTTTTTTATGTTACGGTAACTTCATTTAACAATTTCGAGGTATCCGCCAGATAAGACATTCCAAGACTATTATTTTCTTAATTAGATTTTAAAGATAATAATTTATAAAAAATAATTTTTGTAACGTGTGCTGTATTTGTTCTTGCGCTTGTTATGACAAAAATGTCCGGTTTTCTTTTAAAAATCACTGTACATTGTTAAAGCAATAACAACGTATTAAAGATGTTTTAAGGGAACTTTTGCTTGTTGCTTGTTAATTAATATCCGCTTTAATTAAATTACAATGTAGCTAATAACACTGTAAGTACTATTAATTAAAGCCATTTTTCTATTAATTTTCATTTTTACTTTCCTTATATACATGGTATAATGTATAAGGAAAGTATTGTGACGGGGTTGAAAACTCGAATTCGAGTTTTCGACGGGAGAGCATGTTTTAAGCGTCCCTGAACACGAATCAAACGTTTTTGAGGGGATATCTGTGTGTGTGTGTATGTGTGTGTGCGCCAGTGAGACTGTGGAGACGATATGTCACGAACGAATCAAGCAATCCGAATAGAATTTGGTGCAAAAATCACAATTAATGAATACTGGAAGCTTAGTGTTTTCACACGTAATCAAATGCTCAGATCTTTTCTAAATTTTGAAATGTAATTTTAAAAAAATCGTCAAAAAATTAATACATTTAATACAGTTACGTAAATAATTATTTCTTATGCAATTTTTCATTAGAAAACAATTGATATAAACTTTAGAACGCTAGCATGAACCGTTCTTGAGATATTGCACATTTTTCAAATAAATTTATCAAAAAGTCCATAAAATTAAAAAAATTATCTATTGTGAAAAATATGAAATTAACTATTGTGAAAACTATTCAC
The DNA here is from genome assembly GCA_951213105.1 of Amaurobius ferox. Taxonomy (NCBI): domain Eukaryota; kingdom Metazoa; phylum Arthropoda; class Arachnida; order Araneae; family Amaurobiidae; genus Amaurobius; species Amaurobius ferox. The sequence goes on along the minus strand of OX578142.1, from coordinate 85,310,042 downwards.
TTTTCATACGTAATATTATGCGATAAATTTTTATCATCATTCTCGTAGATCTAGCTCATTCCATTCACGAGAGAAGACACTTTGGGTAATAGCTTTGTAATTTGATGCCATTAGTCGTTTATATAATATAAGAATAACTTATATGTCCGACCATAATACTTAACGAAATTTTAACAACGAATTTGACGGGATATCGCGAACTCGGCGAGTTTTTAAATGTCGCCAAATTTATGAAAATGTCGCCAAATTGATAAGAATGACGCTAAATCAATGAAAATGACTATAAGACTCCGTCTGTAAGGCTTGGCAAAATTCTGGCAACGAATTTTGGCAGCATATCGCCAACTTGGCGACATTTTAAATGTTGTCAACTTGACGAAACTGTTGCCAAATTGATAACAATGTCGTCAAATTGACGAAAATGTTGCCAAATTATTAAAAATTCTATCAAATTGATAAAAATGTCGTCAAATTGATAAAAATGACACCAAATAGGATGTAATATTTTACAAATTATTAATTCCATCATGTGATGGACATGCTTTTTATTGTGTAAGAAATACACTTCTAAATATCGCCAACGTGGCGATATTTGGCCCCACATTGACGAAAATATCGTCAAAATTGCAAAAATGACGCCAAATTAATAAAAATGACTCAAAGTTAATGAAAATGACGCCAAGTTAATTAAAATGACGCCTAATTGATGAATTTATTTATTTTTAAAATATTTAAATATATGGACTATACTCCTTATTGAGGATGCTATCAATATTGATAGTGGTTAATTTAGAGTTGGGTAAAATATAAGTTAATTGGGAACAAAATAGTTTTAGATGTTGTCATTCGAATGTACAATTTACCACGCCAAATGTATAATTTAACTTTATAAACATTGTGCCGTGGATCTTTTCATCACTTTCTCACCGTTAAAGAAGTAAATTCATTACTTATACACTCTTTTGCAGGAAAAAAAAACAAAAAAAAAAAACGAAGTACCCCTAAAAAATAACCCGATCATCTCAAAATTTTGCATGCAAATTCCTTTATACCAAGTATGCAAATTATTAAATTCGCAAGGCCAATGAGTGTTAACTTCGGTCATAGCGTACGTTTCTACTGCGCAACTAGCATCCTATAAAACAGGTGAAAAATGTGGACGGTTTATCTTTGCTCGTTATCGGCGTTGCAGTTCCGTGGAGACACAACCAATAATGCCGTTACGACGTTGCCGAAGACCTTATAAGCAATTAAACGCGTTCGAACGTAGTCGTATAGTCGGGATGCGTGAAGCTGGCTGGTCATACCGAGCAATAGGCCGCCACCTGTACCGAACGGACACTGCTGTGCAACGGAGCTGGCAGCAATGGCTGCTGCAAGGAACTCATCGGCCGAATAAAAGCTCTGGAAGGCCAAGGCGCACGATTGCGAGGCAAGATCGGATGATTGTGCGACAGATCCGAAATGGCCCAACGGCATCATTGTCCTCCATCCAACGTGCTACAGCCTCTTCCATACTACCCGTGGTACCTTCCACCATCTCACGGCGCTTGACTGAGGTGGGGTTACGCTCACGACGGTCTTTAAGACGTCTGACCATAACCTTACAACATCGACAGAGTCGTTTGGAGTGGTGTCGTAGCCGAGTATCAAAGCTGCCAGAAGACTGGCATGACATACTGTTCAGTGATGAATCACGCTTCAGTCTTTCAGCAGATGACCATCGAGTACGTATGTGGAGGTGCCAGGGCCAGCGGTCCCAGTCAGCCTTTGTTTATACAGGCACGCAGCCATCTCTTACGGCAGCTGGTCACCCCTGTCATCCTGCGTACAACTTTAATAGCTCAACGATATGTTGATGAAATCCTGCGGCCGTTTTCACTACCCTTCATGGCACATCATTCAGGGGTCATTATCCGACACGATAACGCCACGCCACATACGGCTCGCATATATGTGAACTCTCTCCGTGCTGTTGATACTGTTCTTTGGCCAGCAAGGTCACCAGACCTTTCGCCAGTCGAGCATGTATGGGATATGCTAGGCCGCCAGATTCGGGCACCCTGAAACGTAGCAGATTTAGAACAACGATTGAGGAATGTCTGGCTGAATGTATCGCAGGATGACATTAGGAAATTTTATCACTCCTTACCTAGACGTATACATACATGCATTGCCGCCAAGGGGGAGGGGGAGTTCACCAATTACTGATTTGAAAATTTCAATGTGTAATTGCTAACCATTGATGGGTCCTGCCGCCTTGATTTTGCAATCATTTCATTACCTGTATATGAGTTGTACGCATATTTAATTTCAATAAAAGCAGTCACTTTTTTCCTGGTGCCTCGTTTTTTTTTTGCAAAAGAGTGTATATGGAAAGTCATGTGCTGCCCATATTATATTTTCTTCATTTTTATTCCTTACTCATCGATTATAGTTGCCAAGGCAATGAACCATCAGAAACAGGGAATATAAAAGTGTCATTTCAAATTTGAAAAGTCTGATGTGGGCAGCATATGACTTTTCATACATAATGAAATGACTTTACTTCTTTCACAGCGAAATAATCGTGTAAAAGATCCACGGCACAGTGTTTTTGGGATAGAATTAACATCACGTAAATTAAAATTTGGCACTTTTGGCAACTTATTTGTCCAAATAGATTCATACTCAGTCAAAATGCTCATCAAAACATAATTGATATTGAATTATTACCCATTGAAATGAATATTATTGGTGAATTTTTTTGCCGTCAAAATACAAAACGATTATAAAAAGTGTCTTTTCCAGTGAAATGAGCAAACTAGATCAATGGTAATGATGTTGGCAGATTTGTTGCATAATATTACACATGGAAAGTGAATAAATATATTTGATGATATTTACTATTTTTTTTATTTTATGTTATTTTTTTGATAAATTTATTTGAAAAATGTGCAATACCCCGAGAATGGTTCGTTCTAGCGTTCTAAAGTTTGTTTCATTCGTTTTTCAAAGAAAATTACGTATAAAATAATCAATCATGTAACAGTATTAAAGGTTTTGAGATTTTAATGAGTTTTAAAAAATTATTCGGAAATTGTACACTATCACAAGAATTGTTCATGTAGTCATTTTGGAGGTTGTATCATTTGTTTTCTAATGAAAAATTACTGATGAAAGGATTATCCATTTATCATAATTGAGGGTTCTGATTGTTTTACAACTTTTTTGAAAGTGTATTGGGAAATTGGGATGTTTTTCGGACATTCGGTTGCGTTTAAAAACAAAATGGTTCCAGTATTCACCGGGACACACACACAGACATCACTTTAAAGACGTTCGACTCGAGTTCACCCAGTTTTGATAATTCCTCTTTACATTATGCTATATATGTAGCGAAAGAAAATTATAGGCACAAAATCAACATAAAATTTCCTTTTCCAAAATTTAGGGAAGTTTCTGACTATCACTGTTGGCAAAAGACCTATTAGATGACCACATAGTGTGATAAACAGCTGTGTAAATGTCAATTAAATAGCTGAAGTGCGAGTCTCCACTCTACTTTCTTAGATGTGACTGATAAACAGCTGCGCAAAAGGTCAATTAAATATCTGAAGTGAGAGTCTCCACTCCACTTTCTTAGATGTGACTGATAAACAGCTGTTGTTGTTGTTGTTGTTGAAACCCAGACCGTCCGACCTACCAGAAAGGTGTAAGGTAACTATTTGGACGGTCGGGAAGTGCCACCCAATTTAGACCGGAACCCAGTGGGGGAGGCATCCACAGGGACCGTACCCTCCTTCCCCTACCACCAACCTCTCGGAAGGACTTACGGACCCACATGTTTAACGTGATCGTACTCCGCATGAACACGGCGGCAGTTCTGGCAGCGGCGAGAATCGCGCGCTAACCACTGGGCTGCCGCGCCCGAAAAGAGCCAACAACACGCGGTTTTCCCAGGTGGTCACCCACCAAAGTACTAACCGCGCCCGATGCTGCCTGACTTCGGTGATCTAACGAGAACCGGTGTTTTCAGCACGGTACGGTCGTTGGCTTTGATAAACAGCTGTGCAAAAGGTCAATTAAATACCTGAAGTGAGAGTCTCCACTCTACTTTCTTAGATGTGACTGATAAACAGCTGTGCAAAATGTCAATTAAACAGCTGAAGTACGAGTTTCCACTCTACTTTCTTAGATGTGACTGATAAACAGCTGTGCAAAATGCCAATTAAATAGCTGAAGTGCGAGTCTCCACTCTACTTTCTTAGATGTGACTGATAAACAGCTGTGCAAAATGTCAATTTAACAGCTGAAGTACGAGTCTCCACTCTACTTTCTTAGATGTGACTGATAAACAGCTGTGCAAAATGTCAATTAAATACCTGAAGTGCGAGTCTCCACTCCACTTTCTTAGATGTGACTGATAAACAGCTGTGCAAAATCACGATTAAACAGCTGAAGTGCGAGTATCCACTCTACTTTCTTAGATGTGACTGATAAACAGCTGTGAAAAATGTCAATTTAACAGCTGAAGTACGCGTCTCCACTCTACCTTCTTAGATTTGACTGATAAACAGCTGTGCAAAATGTCAATTAAATAGCTGAAGTGCGAGTCTCCACTCTACTTTCTTAGATGTGACTGATAAACAGCTGTGCAAAATGTCAATTAAACAGCTGAAGTACGAGTCTCCACTCTACTTTCTTAGATGTGACTGATAAACAGCTGTTCAAAATGCCAATTAAATAGCTGAAGTGCGAGTCTCCACTCAACTTTCTTAGATGTGACTGATAAACAGCTGTGCAAAATGCCAATTAAATAGCTGAAGTGCGAGTCTCCACTCTACTTTCTTAGATGTGACTGATAAACAGCTGTGCAAAAGGTCAATTAAATACCTGAAGTGAGAGTCTCCACTCTACTTTCTTAGATGTGACTGATAAACAGCTGTGCAAATGGTCAATTAAATACCTGAAGTGAGAGTCTCCACTCTACTTTCTTAGATGTGACTGATAAACAGCTGTGCAAAATGTCTAAACTGCTGAAGTGCGATTCTCCACTTTAATTTTTGTTAGATGTGACTGATAAACAGCTGTGCAATATGTCAATTAAATACCTGAAGTGCGAGTCTCCACTCTTCTTTCATAGATGTGACTGATAAACAGCTGTGCAAAATGTCAATTAAACAGCTGAAGTACGAGTCTCCACTCTACTTTCTTAGATGTGACTGATAAACAGCTGTTCAAAATGCCAATTAAATAGCTGAAGTGCGAGTCTCCACTCAACTTTCTTAGATGTGACTGATAAATAGTTGTGCAAAATGTCATTTAAATAGCTGAAGTGCGAGTCTCCACTCTACTTTCTTAGATGTGACTGTCAATTAAATAGCTGAAGTGCGAGTCTCCACTCTACTTTCTTAGATGTGACTGTCAATTAAATAGCTGAAGTGCGAGTCTCCACTCTACTTTCTCAGATGTGACTGATAAACAGCTGTGCAAAATGTCAATTAAACTGCTGAAGTGCGAGTCTCCACTCTTCTTTCTTAGATGTGACTGATAAACAGCTGTGCAAAATGTCAAATCAGCAGCTGAAGTACGAGTCTCCACTCTACTTTCTCAGATGTGACTGATAAACAGCTGTGCAAAATGCCAATTAAATAGCTGAAGTGCGAGTCTCCACTCTACTTTCTTAGATGTGCCTGATAAACAGCTGTGCAAAATGCCAATTAAATAGCTGAAGTGCGAGTCTCCACTCTATTTTCTTAGATGTGACTGATAAACAGCTGTGCAAAAGGTCAATTAAATATCTGAAGTGAGAGTCTCCACTCTACTTTCTTGGATGTGACTGATAAACAGCTGTGCAAAAGGTCAATTAAATACCTGAAGTGAGAGTCTCCACTCTACTTTCTTAGATGTGACTGATAAACAACTGTGCAAAATGTCATACTCCTGAAGTGCGAGTCTCCACTCTACTTTCTTAGATGTGACTGATAAACAGCTGTGCAAAATGTCAATTAAATAGCTGAAGTGTGAGTCTCCACTCTTCTTTCATAGATGTGACTGATAAACAGCTGTGCAAAATGTCAATTAAACAGCTGAAGTACGAGTCTCCACTCTACTTTCTTAGATGTGACTGATAAACAGCTGTGCAAAATGCCAATTAAATAGCTGAAGTGCGAGTCTCCACTCTACTTTCTTAGATGTGACTGATAAATAGTTGTGCAAAATGTCAATTAAATAGCTGAAGTGCGAGTCTCCACTCTACTTTCTTAGATGGGACTGTCAATTAAATAGCTGAAGTGCGAGTCTCCACTCTACTTTCTTAGATGTGACTGAGAAACAGCTGTGCAAAATGTCAATTAAACTGCTGAAGTGCGAGTCTCCACTCTACTTTAATAGATGTGACTGATAAACAGCTGTGCAAAATGTCAAATAAGCAGCTGAAGTATGAGTCTCCACTCTACTTTCTTAGATGTGACTGATAAACAGCTGTGCAAAATGTCAAATAAGCAGCTGAAGTACGAGTCTCCACTCTACTTTCTTAGATGTGACTGATAAACAGATGTGCAAAATGTCAATTAAATAGCTGGAGTGTGAGTCTACAATCTACTTCCTTAGATGTGACTGATAAACAGCTGTGCAAAATGTCAATTTAACAGCTGAAGTACGAGTCTCCACTCTACCTTCTTAGATGTGACTGATAAACAGCTGCGCAAAAGGTCAATTAAATACCTGAAGTGAGAGTCTCCATTCTACTTTCTTAGATGTGACTGATAAACAGCTCTGCAAAAGGTCAATTAAATACCTGAAGTGAGAGTCTCCACTCTACTTTCTTAGATGTGACTGATAAACAGCTGTGCAAAATGTCAATTAAACAGCTGAAGTACGAGTCTCCACTCTACTTTCTTAGATGTGACTGATAAACAGCTGTGCAAAATGCCAATTAAATAGCTGAAGTGCGAGTCTCCACTCTTCTTTCATAGATGTGACTGATAAACAGCTGTGCAAAATGTTAATTAAACAGCTGAAGTACGAGTCTCCACTCTACTTTCTTAGATGTGACTGATAAACAGCTGTTCAAAATGCCAATTAAATAGCTGAAGTGCGAGTCTCCACTCTACTTTCTTAGATGTGACTGATAAATATTTGTGCAAAATTTCAATTAAATAGCTGAAGTGCGAGTCTCCACTCTACTTTCTTAGATGTGACTGTCAATTAAATAGCTGAAGTGCGAGTCTCCACTCTACTTTCTTAGATGTGACTGATAAAAAAGCTCTGCAAAAGGTCAATTAAATACCTGAAGTGAGAGTCTCCACTCTACTTTCTTAGATGTGACTGATAAACAGCTGTGCAAAATGTCAATTAAACAGCTGAAGTACGAGTCTCCACTCTACTTTCTTAGATGTGACTGATAAACAGCTGTGCAAAATGCCAATTAAATAGCTGAAGTGCGAGTCTCCACTCTTCTTTCATAGATGTGACTGATAAACAGCTGTGCAAAATGTCATTTAAATAGCTGAAGTGCGAGTCTCCACTCTACTTTCTTAGATGTGACTGTCAATTAAATAGCTGAAGTGCGAGTCTCCACTCTACTTTCTTAGATGTGACTGTCAATTAAATAGCTGAAGTGCGAGTCTCCACTCTACTTTCTCAGATGTGACTGATAAACAGCTGTGCAAAATGTCAATTAAACTGCTGAAGTGCGAGTCTCCACTCTTCTTTCTTAGATGTGACTGATAAACAGCTGTGCAAAATGTCAAATCAGCAGCTGAAGTACGAGTCTCCACTCTACTTTCTCAGATGTGACTGATAAACAGCTGTGCAAAATGCCAATTAAATAGCTGAAGTGCGAGTCTCCACTCTACTTTCTTAGATGTGCCTGATAAACAGCTGTGCAAAATGCCAATTAAATAGCTGAAGTGCGAGTCTCCACTCTATTTTCTTAGATGTGACTGATAAACAGCTGTGCAAAAGGTCAATTAAATATCTGAAGTGAGAGTCTCCACTCTACTTTCTTGGATGTGACTGATAAACAGCTGTGCAAAAGGTCAATTAAATACCTGAAGTGAGAGTCTCCACTCTACTTTCTTAGATGTGACTGATAAACAACTGTGCAAAATGTCATACTCCTGAAGTGCGAGTCTCCACTCTACTTTCTTAGATGTGACTGATAAACAGCTGTGCAAAATGTCAATTAAATAGCTGAAGTGTGAGTCTCCACTCTTCTTTCATAGATGTGACTGATAAACAGCTGTGCAAAATGTCAATTAAACAGCTGAAGTACGAGTCTCCACTCTACTTTCTTAGATGTGACTGATAAACAGCTGTGCAAAATGCCAATTAAATAGCTGAAGTGCGAGTCTCCACTCTACTTTCTTAGATGTGACTGATAAATAGTTGTGCAAAATGTCAATTAAATAGCTGAAGTGCGAGTCTCCACTCTACTTTCTTAGATGGGACTGTCAATTAAATAGCTGAAGTGCGAGTCTCCACTCTACTTTCTCAGATGTGACTGAGAAACAGCTGTGCAAAATGTCAATTAAACTGCTGAAGTGCGAGTCTCCACTCTACTTTAATAGATGTGACTGATAAACAGCTGTGCAAAATGTCAAATAAGCAGCTGAAGTATGAGTCTCCACTCTACTTTCTTAGATGTGACTGATAAACAGCTGTGCAAAATGTCAAATAAGCAGCTGAAGTACGAGTCTCCACTCTACTTTCTTAGATGTGACTGATAAACAGATGTGCAAAATGTCAATTAAATAGCTGGAGTGTGAGTCTACAATCTACTTCCTTAGATGTGACTGATAAACAGCTGTGCAAAATGTCAATTTAACAGCTGAAGTACGAGTCTCCACTCTACCTTCTTAGATGTGACTGATAAACAGCTGCGCAAAAGGTCAATTAAATACCTGAAGTGAGAGTCTCCATTCTACTTTCTTAGATGTGACTGATAAACAGCTCTGCAAAAGGTCAATTAAATACCTGAAGTGAGAGTCTCCACTCTACTTTCTTAGATGTGACTGATAAACAGCTGTGCAAAATGTCAATTAAACAGCTGAAGTACGAGTCTCCACTCTACTTTCTTAGATGTGACTGATAAACAGCTGTGCAAAATGCCAATTAAATAGCTGAAGTGCGAGTCTCCACTCTTCTTTCATAGATGTGACTGATAAACAGCTGTGCAAAATGTTAATTAAACAGCTGAAGTACGAGTCTCCACTCTACTTTCTTAGATGTGACTGATAAACAGCTGTTCAAAATGCCAATTAAATAGCTGAAGTGCGAGTCTCCACTCTACTTTCTTAGATGTGACTGATAAATATTTGTGCAAAATTTCAATTAAATAGCTGAAGTGCGAGTCTCCACTCTACTTTCTTAGATGTGACTGTCAATTAAATAGCTGAAGTGCGAGTCTCCACTCTACTTTCTTAGATGTGACTGTCAATTAAATAGCTGAAGTGCGAGTCTCCACTCTACTTTCTTAGATGTGACTGATAAACAGCTGTGCAAAATGTCAATTAAACTGCTGAAGTGCGAGTCTCCACTCTTCTTTCTTAGATGTGACTGATAAACAGCTGTGCAAAATGTCAAATAAGCAGCTGAAGTACGAGTCTCCACTCTACTTTCTTAGATGTGACTGATAAACTGCTGTGCAAAAGGTCAATTAAATACCTGAAGTGAGAGTCTCCACTCTACTTTCTTAGATGTGACTGATAAACAGCTGTGCAAAAGGTCAATTAAATACCTGAAGTGAGAGTCTCCACTCTACTTTCTTAGATGTGACTGATAAACAGCTGTGCAAAATGTCAGTTAAACTGCTGAAGTGCGAGTCTCCACTTTACTTTCTTAGATGTGACTGATAAACAGCTGTGCAAAATGTCAATTAAATACTGAAGTGCGAGTCTCCACTCTTCTTCCATAGATGTGACTGATAAACAGCTGTGCAAAATGTCAATTAAACAGCTGACGTACGAGTCTCCACTCTACTTTCTTAGATGTGACTGATAAACAGCTGTTCAAAATGCCAATTAAATAGCTGAAGTGCGAGTCTCCACTCTACTTTCTTAGATGTGACTGATAAATAGTTGTGCAAAATGTCAATTAAATAGCTGAAGTGCGAGTCTCCACTCTACTTTCTTAGATGTGACTGTCAATTAAATAGCTGAAGTGCGAGTCTCCACTCTACTTTCTTAGATGTGACTGTCAAATAAATAGCTGAAGTGCGAGTCTCCACTCTACTTTCTTAGATGTGACTGTCAATTAAATAGCTGAAGTGCGAGTCTCCACTCTACTTTCTTAGATGTGACTGATAAACAGCTGTGCAAAAGGTCAATTAAATACCTGAAGTGAGAGTCTCCACTCTACTTTCTTAGATGTGACTGATAAACAGCTGTGCAAAAGGTCAATTAAATACCTGAAGTGAGAGTCTCCTCTCTACTTTCTTAGATGTGACTGATAAACAGCTGTGCAAAATGTCAGTTAAACTGCTGAAGTGCGAGTCTCCACTTTACTTTCTTAGATGTGACTGATAAACAGCTGTGCAAAATGTCAATTAAATACTGAAGTGCGAGTCTCCACTCTTCTTTCATAGATGTGACTGATAAACAGCTGTGCAAAATGTCAATTAAACAGCTGAAGTACGAGTCTCCACTCTACTTTCTTAGATGTGACTGATAAACAGCTGTTCAAAATGCCAATTAAATAGCTGAAGTGCGAGTCTCTACTCTACTTTCTTAGATGTGACTGATAAATAGTTGTGCAAAATGTCAATTAAATAGCTGAAGTGCGAGTCTCCACTCTACTTTCTTAGATGTGACTGTCAATTAAATAGCTGAAGTGCGAGTCTCCACTCTACTTTCTTAGATGTGACTGAGAAACAGCTGTGCAAAATGTCAATTAAACTGCTGAAGTGCGAGTCTCCACTCTACTTTAATAGATGTGACTGATAAACAGCTGTGCAAAATGTCAAATAAGCAGCTGAAGTATGAGTCTCCACTCTACTTTCTTAGATGTGACTGATAAACAGCTGTGCAAAATGTCAAATAAGCAGCTGAAGTACGAGTCTCCACTCTACTTTCTTAGATGTGACTGATAAACAGATGTGCAAAATGTCAATTAAATAGCTGGAGTGTGAGTCTACAATCTACTTCCTTAGATGTGACTGATAAACAGCTGTGCAAAATGTCAATTTAACAGCTGAAGTACGAGTCTCCACTCTACCTTCTTAGATGTGACTGATAAACAGCTGCGCAAAAGGTCAATTAAATACCTGAAGTGAGAGTCTCCATTCTACTTTCTTAGATGTGACTGATAAACAGCTCTGCAAAAGGTCAATTAAATACCTGAAGTGAGAGTCTCCACTCTACTTTCTTAGATGTGACTGATAAACAGCTGTGCAAAATGTCAATTAAACAGCTGAAGTACGAGTCTCCACTCTACTTTCTTAGATGTGACTGATAAACAGCTGTGCAAAATGCCAATTAAATAGCTGAAGTGCGAGTCTCCACTCTTCTTTCATAGATGTGACTGATAAACAGCTGTGCAAAATGTTAATTAAACAGCTGAAGTACGAGTCTCCACTCTACTTTCTTAGATGTGACTGATAAACAGCTGTTCAAAATGCCAATTAAATAGCTGAAGTGCGAGTCTCCACTCTACTTTCTTAGATGTGACTGATAAATATTTGTGCAAAATTTCAATTAAATAGCTGAAGTGCGAGTCTCCACTCTACTTTCTTAGATGTGACTGTCAATTAAATAGCTGAAGTGCGAGTCTCCACTCTACTTTCTTAGATGTGACTGTCAATTAAATAGCTGAAGTGCGAGTCTCCACTCTACTTTCTTAGATGTGACTGATAAACAGCTGTGCAAAATGTCAATTAAACTGCTGAAGTGCGAGTCTCCACTCTTCTTTCTTAGATGTGACTGATAAACAGCTGTGCAAAATGTCAAATAAGCAGCTGAAGTACGAGTCTCCACTCTACTTTCTTAGATGTGACTGATAAACTGCTGTGCAAAAGGTCAATTAAATACCTGAAGTGAGAGTCTCCACTCTACTTTCTTAGATGTGACTGATAAACAGCTGTGCAAAAGGTCAATTAAATACCTGAAGTGAGAGTCTCCACTCTACTTTCTTAGATGTGACTGATAAACAGCTGTGCAAAATGTCAGTTAAACTGCTGAAGTGCGAGTCTCCACTTTACTTTCTTAGATGTGACTGATAAACAGCTGTGCAAAATGTCAATTAAATACTGAAGTGCGAGTCTCCACTCTTCTTCCATAGATGTGACTGATAAACAGCTGTGCAAAATGTCAATTAAACAGCTGACGTACGAGTCTCCACTCTACTTTCTTAGATGTGACTGATAAACAGCTGTTCAAAATGCCAATTAAATAGCTGAAGTGCGAGTCTCCACTCTACTTTCTTAGATGTGACTGATAAATAGTTGTGCAAAATGTCAATTAAATAGCTGAAGTGCGAGTCTCCACTCTACTTTCTTAGATGTGACTGTCAATTAAATAGCTGAAGTGCGAGTCTCCACTCTACTTTCTTAGATGTGACTGTCAAATAAATAGCTGAAGTGCGAGTCTCCACTCTACTTTCTTAGATGTGACTGTCAATTAAATAGCTGAAGTGCGAGTCTCCACTCTACTTTCTTAGATGTGACTGATAAACAGCTGTGCAAAAGGTCAATTAAATACCTGAAGTGAGAGTCTCCACTCTACTTTCTTAGATGTGACTGATAAACAGCTGTGCAAAAGGTCAATTAAATACCTGAAGTGAGAGTCTCCTCTCTACTTTCTTAGATGTGACTGATAAACAGCTGTGCAAAATGTCAGTTAAACTGCTGAAGTGCGAGTCTCCACTTTACTTTCTTAGATGTGACTGATAAACAGCTGTGCAAAATGTCAATTAAATACTGAAGTGCGAGTCTCCACTCTTCTTTCATAGATGTGACTGATAAACAGCTGTGCAAAATGTCAATTAAACAGCTGAAGTACGAGTCTCCACTCTACTTTCTTAGATGTGACTGATAAACAGCTGTTCAAAATGCCAATTAAATAGCTGAAGTGCGAGTCTCTACTCTACTTTCTTAGATGTGACTGATAAATAGTTGTGCAAAATGTCAATTAAATAGCTGAAGTGCGAGTCTCCACTCTACTTTCTTAGATGTGACTGTCAATTAAATAGCTGAAGTGCGAGTCTCCACTCTACTTTCTTAGATGTGACTGAGAAACAGCTGTGCAAAATGTCAATTAAACTGCTGAAGTGCGAGTCTCCACTCTACTTTAATAGATGTGACTGATAAACAGCTGTGCAAAATGTCAAATAAGCAGCTGAAGTATGAGTCTCCACTCTACTTTCTTAGATGTGACTGATAAACAGCTGTGCAAAATGTCAATTAAACAGCTGAAGTACGAGTCTCCACTCTACTTTCTTAGATGTGACTGATAAACAGCTGTGCAAAATGCCAATTAAATAGCTGAAGTGCGAGTCTCCACTCTACTTTCTTAGATGTGACTGATAAATAGTTGTGCAAAATGTCAATTAAATAGCTGAAGTGCGAGTCTCCACTCTACTTTCTTAGATGGGACTGTCAATTAAATAGCTGAAGTGCGAGTCTCCACTCTACTTTCTTAGATGTGACTGAGAAACAGCTGTGCAAAATGTCAATTAAACTGCTGAAGTGCGAGTCTCCACTCTACTTTAATAGATGTGACTGATAAACAGCTGTGCAAAATGTCAAATAAGCAGCTGAAGTATGAGTCTCCACTCTACTTTCTTAGATGTGACTGATAAACAGCTGTGCAAAATGTCAAATAAGCAGCTGAAGTACGAGTCTCCACTCTACTTTCTTAGATGTGACTGATAAACAGATGTGCAAAATGTCAATTAAATAGCTGGAGTGTGAGTCTACAATCTACTTCCTTAGATGTGACTGATAAACAGCTGTGCAAAATGTCAATTTAACAGCTGAAGTACGAGTCTCCACTCTACCTTCTTAGATGTGACTGATAAACAGCTGCGCAAAAGGTCAATTAAATACCTGAAGTGAGAGTCTCCATTCTACTTTCTTAGATGTGACTGATAAACAGCTCTGCAAAAGGTCAATTAAATACCTGAAGTGAGAGTCTCCACTCTACTTTCTTAGATGTGACTGATAAACAGCTGTGCAAAATGTCAATTAAACAGCTGAAGTACGAGTCTCCACTCTACTTTCTTAGATGTGACTGATAAACAGCTGTGCAAAATGCCAATTAAATAGCTGAAGTGCGAGTCTCCACTCTTCTTTCATAGATGTGACTGATAAACAGCTGTGCAAAATGTTAATTAAACAGCTGAAGTACGAGTCTCCACTCTACTTTCTTAGATGTGACTGATAAACAGCTGTTCAAAATGCCAATTAAATAGCTGAAGTGCGAGTCTCCACTCTACTTTCTTAGATGTGACTGATAAATATTTGTGCAAAATTTCAATTAAATAGCTGAAGTGCGAGTCTCCACTCTACTTTCTTAGATGTGACTGTCAATTAAATAGCTGAAGTGCGAGTCTCCACTCTACTTTCTTAGATGTGACTGATAAAAAAGCTCTGCAAAAGGTCAATTAAATACCTGAAGTGAGAGTCTCCACTCTACTTTCTTAGATGTGACTGATAAACAGCTGTGCAAAATGTCAATTAAACAGCTGAAGTACGAGTCTCCACTCTACTTTCTTAGATGTGACTGATAAACAGCTGTGCAAAATGCCAATTAAATAGCTGAAGTGCGAGTCTCCACTCTTCTTTCATAGATGTGACTGATAAACAGCTGTGCAAAATGTCATTTAAATAGCTGAAGTGCGAGTCTCCACTCTACTTTCTTAGATGTGACTGTCAATTAAATAGCTGAAGTGCGAGTCTCCACTCTACTTTCTTAGATGTGACTGTCAATTAAATAGCTGAAGTGCGAGTCTCCACTCTACTTTCTCAGATGTGACTGATAAACAGCTGTGCAAAATGTCAATTAAACTGCTGAAGTGCGAGTCTCCACTCTTCTTTCTTAGATGTGACTGATAAACAGCTGTGCAAAATGTCAAATCAGCAGCTGAAGTACGAGTCTCCACTCTACTTTCTCAGATGTGACTGATAAACAGCTGTGCAAAATGCCAATTAAATAGCTGAAGTGCGAGTCTCCACTCTACTTTCTTAGATGTGCCTGATAAACAGCTGTGCAAAATGCCAATTAAATAGCTGAAGTGCGAGTCTCCACTCTATTTTCTTAGATGTGACTGATAAACAGCTGTGCAAAAGGTCAATTAAATATCTGAAGTGAGAGTCTCCACTCTACTTTCTTGGATGTGACTGATAAACAGCTGTGCAAAAGGTCAATTAAATACCTGAAGTGAGAGTCTCCACTCTACTTTCTTAGATGTGACTGATAAACAACTGTGCAAAATGTCATACTCCTGAAGTGCGAGTCTCCACTCTACTTTCTTAGATGTGACTGATAAACAGCTGTGCAAAATGTCAATTAAATAGCTGAAGTGTGAGTCTCCACTCTTCTTTCATAGATGTGACTGATAAACAGCTGTGCAAAATGTCAATTAAACAGCTGAAGTACGAGTCTCCACTCTACTTTCTTAGATGTGACTGATAAACAGCTGTGCAAAATGCCAATTAAATAGCTGAAGTGCGAGTCTCCACTCTACTTTCTTAGATGTGACTGATAAATAGTTGTGCAAAATGTCAATTAAATAGCTGAAGTGCGAGTCTCCACTCTACTTTCTTAGATGGGACTGTCAATTAAATAGCTGAAGTGCGAGTCTCCACTCTACTTTCTCAGATGTGACTGAGAAACAGCTGTGCAAAATGTCAATTAAACTGCTGAAGTGCGAGTCTCCACTCTACTTTAATAGATGTGACTGATAAACAGCTGTGCAAAATGTCAAATAAGCAGCTGAAGTATGAGTCTCCACTCTACTTTCTTAGATGTGACTGATAAACAGCTGTGCAAAATGTCAAATAAGCAGCTGAAGTACGAGTCTCCACTCTACTTTCTTAGATGTGACTGATAAACAGATGTGCAAAATGTCAATTAAATAGCTGGAGTGTGAGTCTACAATCTACTTCCTTAGATGTGACTGATAAACAGCTGTGCAAAATGTCAATTTAACAGCTGAAGTACGAGTCTCCACTCTACCTTCTTAGATGTGACTGATAAACAGCTGCGCAAAAGGTCAATTAAATACCTGAAGTGAGAGTCTCCATTCTACTTTCTTAGATGTGACTGATAAACAGCTCTGCAAAAGGTCAATTAAATACCTGAAGTGAGAGTCTCCACTCTACTTTCTTAGATGTGACTGATAAACAGCTGTGCAAAATGTCAATTAAACAGCTGAAGTACGAGTCTCCACTCTACTTTCTTAGATGTGACTGATAAACAGCTGTGCAAAATGCCAATTAAATAGCTGAAGTGCGAGTCTCCACTCTTCTTTCATAGATGTGACTGATAAACAGCTGTGCAAAATGTTAATTAAACAGCTGAAGTACGAGTCTCCACTCTACTTTCTTAGATGTGACTGATAAACAGCTGTTCAAAATGCCAATTAAATAGCTGAAGTGCGAGTCTCCACTCTACTTTCTTAGATGTGACTGATAAATATTTGTGCAAAATTTCAATTAAATAGCTGAAGTGCGAGTCTCCACTCTACTTTCTTAGATGTGACTGTCAATTAAATAGCTGAAGTGCGAGTCTCCACTCTACTTTCTTAGATGTGACTGTCAATTAAATAGCTGAAGTGCGAGTCTCCACTCTACTTTCTTAGATGTGACTGATAAACAGCTGTGCAAAATGTCAATTAAACTGCTGAAGTGCGAGTCTCCACTCTTCTTTCTTAGATGTGACTGATAAACAGCTGTGCAAAATGTCAAATAAGCAGCTGAAGTACGAGTCTCCACTCTACTTTCTTAGATGTGACTGATAAACTGCTGTGCAAAAGGTCAATTAAATACCTGAAGTGAGAGTCTCCACTCTACTTTCTTAGATGTGACTGATAAACAGCTGTGCAAAAGGTCAATTAAATACCTGAAGTGAGAGTCTCCACTCTACTTTCTTAGATGTGACTGATAAACAGCTGTGCAAAATGTCAGTTAAACTGCTGAAGTGCGAGTCTCCACTTTACTTTCTTAGATGTGACTGATAAACAGCTGTGCAAAATGTCAATTAAATACTGAAGTGCGAGTCTCCACTCTTCTTCCATAGATGTGACTGATAAACAGCTGTGCAAAATGTCAATTAAACAGCTGACGTACGAGTCTCCACTCTACTTTCTTAGATGTGACTGATAAACAGCTGTTCAAAATGCCAATTAAATAGCTGAAGTGCGAGTCTCCACTCTACTTTCTTAGATGTGACTGATAAATAGTTGTGCAAAATGTCAATTAAATAGCTGAAGTGCGAGTCTCCACTCTACTTTCTTAGATGTGACTGTCAATTAAATAGCTGAAGTGCGAGTCTCCACTCTACTTTCTTAGATGTGACTGTCAAATAAATAGCTGAAGTGCGAGTCTCCACTCTACTTTCTTAGATGTGACTGTCAATTAAATAGCTGAAGTGCGAGTCTCCACTCTACTTTCTTAGATGTGACTGATAAACAGCTGTGCAAAAGGTCAATTAAATACCTGAAGTGAGAGTCTCCACTCTACTTTCTTAGATGTGACTGATAAACAGCTGTGCAAAAGGTCAATTAAATACCTGAAGTGAGAGTCTCCTCTCTACTTTCTTAGATGTGACTGATAAACAGCTGTGCAAAATGTCAGTTAAACTGCTGAAGTGCGAGTCTCCACTTTACTTTCTTAGATGTGACTGATAAACAGCTGTGCAAAATGTCAATTAAATACTGAAGTGCGAGTCTCCACTCTTCTTTCATAGATGTGACTGATAAACAGCTGTGCAAAATGTCAATTAAACAGCTGAAGTACGAGTCTCCACTCTACTTTCTTAGATGTGACTGATAAACAGCTGTTCAAAATGCCAATTAAATAGCTGAAGTGCGAGTCTCTACTCTACTTTCTTAGATGTGACTGATAAATAGTTGTGCAAAATGTCAATTAAATAGCTGAAGTGCGAGTCTCCACTCTACTTTCTTAGATGTGACTGTCAATTAAATAGCTGAAGTGCGAGTCTCCACTCTACTTTCTTAGATGTGACTGTCAATTAAATAGCTGAAGTGCGAGTCTTCACTCTACTTTCTTAGATGTGACTGTCAATTAAATAGCTGAAGTGCGAGTCTCCACTCTACTTTCTTAGATGTGACTGATAAACAGCTGTGCAAAATGTCAATTAAACTGCTGAAGTGCGAGTCTCCACTCTTCTTTCTTAGATGTGACTGATAAACAGCTGTGCAAAATGTCAAATAAGCAGCTGAAGTGCGAGTCTCCACTCTACTTTCTCAGATGTGACTGATAAACAGCTGTGCAAAATGCCAATTAAATAGCTGAAGTGCGAGTCTCCACTCTACTTTCTTAGATGTGACTGATAAACAGTTGTGCAAAATGTCAATTAAATAGCTGAAGTGCGAGTCTCCACTCTACTTTCTTAGATGTGACTGATAAACAGCTGTGCAAAATGTCAATTAAACAGCTGAAGTACGAGTCTCCACTCTACTTTCTTAGATGTGCCTGATAAACAGCTGTGCAAAATGCCAATTAAATAGCTGAAGTGCGAGTCTCCACTCTATTTTCTTAGATGTGACTGATAAACAGCTGTGCAAAAGGTCAATTAAATACCTGAAGTGAGAGTCTCCACTCTACTTTCTTGGATGTGACTGATAAACAGCTGTGCAAATGGTCAATTAAATACCTGAAGTGAGAGTCTCTACTCTACTTTCTTAGATGTGACTGATAAACAACTGTGCAAAATGTCAATTAAACTCCTGAAGTGCGAGTCTCCACTCTACTTTCTTAGATGTGACTGATAAACAGCTGTGCAAAATGTCAATTAAATAGCTGAAGTGTGAGTCTCCAGTCTTCTTTCATAGATGTGACTGATAAACAGCTGTGCAAAATGTCAATTAAACAGCTGAAGTACGAGTCTCCACTCTACTTTCTTAGATGTGACTGATAAACAGCTGTGCAAAATGCCAATTAAATAGCTGAAGTGCGAGTCTCCACTCTACTTTCTTAGATGTGACTGATAAATAGTTGTGCAAAATGTCAATTAAATAGCTGAAGTGCGAGTCTCCACTCTACTTTCTTAGATGTGACTGTCAATTAAATAGCTGAAGTACGAGTCTCCACTCTACTTTCTTAGATGTGACTGATAAACAGCTGTGCAAAATGCCAATTAAATAGCTGAAGTGCGAGTCTCCACTCTACTTTCTTAGATGTGACTGATAAACAGCTGTGCAAAATGTCAATTTAACAGCTGAAGTACGAGTCTCCACTCTACTTTCTTAGATGTGACTGATAAACAGCTGTGCAAAATGTCAATTAAATACCTGAAGTGCGAGTCTCCACTCCACTTTCTTAGATGTGACTGATAAACAGCTGTGCAAAATCACGATTAAACAGCTGAAGTGCGAGTATCCACTCTACTTTCTTAGATGTGACTGATAAACAGCTGTGAAAAATGTCAATTTAACAGCTGAAGTACGCGTCTCCACTCTACCTTCTTAGATTTGACTGATAAACAGCTGTGCAAAATGTCAATTAAATAGCTGAAGTGCGAGTCTCCACTCTACTTTCTTAGATGTGACTGATAAACAGCTGTGCAAAATGTCAATTAAACAGCTGAAGTACGAGTCTCCACTCTACTTTCTTAGATGTGACTGATAAACAGCTGTTCAAAATGCCAATTAAATAGCTGAAGTGCGAGTCTCCACTCAACTTTCTTAGATGTGACTGATAAACAGCTGTGCAAAATGCCAATTAAATAGCTGAAGTGCGAGTCTCCACTCTACTTTCTTAGATGTGACTGATAAACAGCTGTGCAAAAGGTCAATTAAATACCTGAAGTGAGAGTCTCCACTCTACTTTCTTAGATGTGACTGATAAACAGCTGTGCAAATGGTCAATTAAATACCTGAAGTGAGAGTCTCCACTCTACTTTCTTAGATGTGACTGATAAACAGCTGTGCAAAATGTCTAAACTGCTGAAGTGCGATTCTCCACTTTAATTTTTGTTAGATGTGACTGATAAACAGCTGTGCAATATGTCAATTAAATACCTGAAGTGCGAGTCTCCACTCTTCTTTCATAGATGTGACTGATAAACAGCTGTGCAAAATGTCAATTAAACAGCTGAAGTACGAGTCTCCACTCTACTTTCTTAGATGTGACTGATAAACAGCTGTTCAAAATGCCAATTAAATAGCTGAAGTGCGAGTCTCCACTCAACTTTCTTAGATGTGACTGATAAATAGTTGTGCAAAATGTCATTTAAATAGCAGAAGTGCGAGTCTCCACTCTACTTTCTTAGATGTGACTGTCAATTAAATAGCTGAAGTGCGAGTCTCCACTCTACTTTCTTAGATGTGACTGTCAATTAAATAGCTGAAGTGCGAGTCTCCACTCTACTTTCTCAGATGTGACTGATAAACAGCTGTGCAAAATGTCAATTAAACTGCTGAAGTGCGAGTCTCCACTCTT
This sequence comes from Amaurobius ferox, assembly GCA_951213105.1. NCBI lineage: Eukaryota > Metazoa > Arthropoda > Arachnida > Araneae > Amaurobiidae > Amaurobius > Amaurobius ferox. Next base: position 85,289,437 of record OX578142.1, on the reverse strand, counting down.
CTTTCTTAGATGTGACTGATAAACAGCTGTGCAAAATGTCAAATCAGCAGCTGAAGTACGAGTCTCCACTCTACTTTCTCAGATGTGACTGATAAACAGCTGTGCAAAATGTCAATTAAATAGCTGAAGTGTGAGTCTCCACTCTTCTTTCATAGATGTGACTGATAAACAGCTGTGCAAAATGTCAATTAAACAGCTGAAGTACGAGTCTCCACTCTACCTTCTTAGATGTGACTGATAAACAGCTGCGCAAAAGGTCAATTAAATACCTGAAGTGAGAGTCTCCATTCTACTTTCTTAGATGTGACTGATAAACAGCTCTGCAAAAGGTCAATTAAATACCTGAAGTGAGAGTCTCCACTCTACTTTCTTAGATGTGACTGATAAACAGCTGTGCAAAATGTCAATTAAACAGCTGAAGTACGAGTCTCCACTCTACTTTCTTAGATGTGACTGATAAACAGCTGTGCAAAATGCCAATTAAATAGCTGAAGTGCGAGTCTCCACTCTTCTTTCATAGATGTGACTGATAAACAGCTGTGCAAAATGTTAATTAAACAGCTGAAGTACGAGTCTCCACTCTACTTTCTTAGATGTGACTGATAAACAGCTGTTCAAAATGCCAATTAAATAGCTGAAGTGCGAGTCTCCACTCTACTTTCTTAGATGTGACTGATAAATATTTGTGCAAAATTTCAATTAAATAGCTGAAGTGCGAGTCTCCACTCTACTTTCTTAGATGTGACTGTCAATTAAATAGCTGAAGTGCGAGTCTCCACTCTACTTTCTTAGATGTGACTGTCAATTAAATAGCTGAAGTGCGAGTCTCCACTCTACTTTCTTAGATGTGACTGATAAACAGCTGTGCAAAATGTCAATTAAACTGCTGAAGTGCGAGTCTCCACTCTTCTTTCTTAGATGTGACTGATAAACAGCTGTGCAAAATGTCAAATAAGCAGCTGAAGTACGAGTCTCCACTCTACTTTCTTAGATGTGACTGATAAACTGCTGTGCAAAAGGTCAATTAAATACCTGAAGTGAGAGTCTCCACTCTACTTTCTTAGATGTGACTGATAAACAGCTGTGCAAAAGGTCAATTAAATACCTGAAGTGAGAGTCTCCACTCTACTTTCTTAGATGTGACTGATAAACAGCTGTGCAAAATGTCAGTTAAACTGCTGAAGTGCGAGTCTCCACTTTACTTTCTTAGATGTGACTGATAAACAGCTGTGCAAAATGTCAATTAAATACTGAAGTGCGAGTCTCCACTCTTCTTCCATAGATGTGACTGATAAACAGCTGTGCAAAATGTCAATTAAACAGCTGACGTACGAGTCTCCACTCTACTTTCTTAGATGTGACTGATAAACAGCTGTTCAAAATGCCAATTAAATAGCTGAAGTGCGAGTCTCCACTCTACTTTCTTAGATGTGACTGATAAATAGTTGTGCAAAATGTCAATTAAATAGCTGAAGTGCGAGTCTCCACTCTACTTTCTTAGATGTGACTGTCAATTAAATAGCTGAAGTGCGAGTCTCCACTCTACTTTCTTAGATGTGACTGTCAAATAAATAGCTGAAGTGCGAGTCTCCACTCTACTTTCTTAGATGTGACTGTCAATTAAATAGCTGAAGTGCGAGTCTCCACTCTACTTTCTTAGATGTGACTGATAAACAGCTGTGCAAAAGGTCAATTAAATACCTGAAGTGAGAGTCTCCACTCTACTTTCTTAGATGTGACTGATAAACAGCTGTGCAAAAGGTCAATTAAATACCTGAAGTGAGAGTCTCCTCTCTACTTTCTTAGATGTGACTGATAAACAGCTGTGCAAAATGTCAGTTAAACTGCTGAAGTGCGAGTCTCCACTTTACTTTCTTAGATGTGACTGATAAACAGCTGTGCAAAATGTCAATTAAATACTGAAGTGCGAGTCTCCACTCTTCTTTCATAGATGTGACTGATAAACAGCTGTGCAAAATGTCAATTAAACAGCTGAAGTACGAGTCTCCACTCTACTTTCTTAGATGTGACTGATAAACAGCTGTTCAAAATGCCAATTAAATAGCTGAAGTGCGAGTCTCTACTCTACTTTCTTAGATGTGACTGATAAATAGTTGTGCAAAATGTCAATTAAATAGCTGAAGTGCGAGTCTCCACTCTACTTTCTTAGATGTGACTGTCAATTAAATAGCTGAAGTGCGAGTCTCCACTCTACTTTCTTAGATGTGACTGTCAATTAAATAGCTGAAGTGCGAGTCTTCACTCTACTTTCTTAGATGTGACTGTCAATTAAATAGCTGAAGTGCGAGTCTCCACTCTACTTTCTTAGATGTGACTGATAAACAGCTGTGCAAAATGTCAATTAAACTGCTGAAGTGCGAGTCTCCACTCTTCTTTCTTAGATGTGACTGATAAACAGCTGTGCAAAATGTCAAATAAGCAGCTGAAGTGCGAGTCTCCACTCTACTTTCTCAGATGTGACTGATAAACAGCTGTGCAAAATGCCAATTAAATAGCTGAAGTGCGAGTCTCCACTCTACTTTCTTAGATGTGACTGATAAACAGTTGTGCAAAATGTCAATTAAATAGCTGAAGTGCGAGTCTCCACTCTACTTTCTTAGATGTGACTGATAAACAGCTGTGCAAAATGTCAATTAAACAGCTGAAGTACGAGTCTCCACTCTACTTTCTTAGATGTGCCTGATAAACAGCTGTGCAAAATGCCAATTAAATAGCTGAAGTGCGAGTCTCCACTCTATTTTCTTAGATGTGACTGATAAACAGCTGTGCAAAAGGTCAATTAAATACCTGAAGTGAGAGTCTCCACTCTACTTTCTTGGATGTGACTGATAAACAGCTGTGCAAATGGTCAATTAAATACCTGAAGTGAGAGTCTCTACTCTACTTTCTTAGATGTGACTGATAAACAACTGTGCAAAATGTCAATTAAACTCCTGAAGTGCGAGTCTCCACTCTACTTTCTTAGATGTGACTGATAAACAGCTGTGCAAAATGTCAATTAAATAGCTGAAGTGTGAGTCTCCACTCTTCTTTCATAGATGTGACTGATAAACAGCTGTGCAAAATGTCAATTAAACAGCTGAAGTACGAGTCTCCACTCTACTTTCTTAGATGTGACTGATAAACAGCTGTGCAAAATGCCAATTAAATAGCTGAAGTGCGAGTCTCCACTCTACTTTCTTAGATGTGACTGATAAATAGTTGTGCAAAATGTCAATTAAATAGCTGAAGTGCGAGTCTCCACTCTACTTTCTTAGATGTGACTGTCAATTAAATAGCTGAAGTACGAGTCTCCACTCTACTTTCTTAGATGTGACTGATAAACAGCTGTGCAAAATGCCAATTAAATAGCTGAAGTGCGAGTCTCCACTCTACTTTCTTAGATGTGACTGATAAACAGCTGTGCAAAATGTCAATTTAACAGCTGAAGTACGAGTCTCCACTCTACTTTCTTAGATGTGACTGATAAACAGCTGTGCAAAATGTCAATTAAATACCTGAAGTGCGAGTCTCCACTCCACTTTCTTAGATGTGACTGATAAACAGCTGTGCAAAATCACGATTAAACAGCTGAAGTGCGAGTATCCACTCTACTTTCTTAGATGTGACTGATAAACAGCTGTGAAAAATGTCAATTTAACAGCTGAAGTACGCGTCTCCACTCTACCTTCTTAGATTTGACTGATAAACAGCTGTGCAAAATGTCAATTAAATAGCTGAAGTGCGAGTCTCCACTCTACTTTCTTAGATGTGACTGATAAACAGCTGTGCAAAATGTCAATTAAACAGCTGAAGTACGAGTCTCCACTCTACTTTCTTAGATGTGACTGATAAACAGCTGTTCAAAATGCCAATTAAATAGCTGAAGTGCGAGTCTCCACTCAACTTTCTTAGATGTGACTGATAAACAGCTGTGCAAAATGCCAATTAAATAGCTGAAGTGCGAGTCTCCACTCTACTTTCTTAGATGTGACTGATAAACAGCTGTGCAAAAGGTCAATTAAATACCTGAAGTGAGAGTCTCCACTCTACTTTCTTAGATGTGACTGATAAACAGCTGTGCAAATGGTCAATTAAATACCTGAAGTGAGAGTCTCCACTCTACTTTCTTAGATGTGACTGATAAACAGCTGTGCAAAATGTCTAAACTGCTGAAGTGCGATTCTCCACTTTAATTTTTGTTAGATGTGACTGATAAACAGCTGTGCAATATGTCAATTAAATACCTGAAGTGCGAGTCTCCACTCTTCTTTCATAGATGTGACTGATAAACAGCTGTGCAAAATGTCAATTAAACAGCTGAAGTACGAGTCTCCACTCTACTTTCTTAGATGTGACTGATAAACAGCTGTTCAAAATGCCAATTAAATAGCTGAAGTGCGAGTCTCCACTCAACTTTCTTAGATGTGACTGATAAATAGTTGTGCAAAATGTCATTTAAATAGCAGAAGTGCGAGTCTCCACTCTACTTTCTTAGATGTGACTGTCAATTAAATAGCTGAAGTGCGAGTCTCCACTCTACTTTCTTAGATGTGACTGTCAATTAAATAGCTGAAGTGCGAGTCTCCACTCTACTTTCTCAGATGTGACTGATAAACAGCTGTGCAAAATGTCAATTAAACTGCTGAAGTGCGAGTCTCCACTCTTCTTTCTTAGATGTGACTGATAAACAGCTGTGCAAAATGTCAAATCAGCAGCTGAAGTACGAGTCTCCACTCTACTTTCTCAGATGTGACTGATAAACAGCTGTGCAAAATGCCAATTAAATAGCTGAAGTGCGAGTCTCCACTCTACTTTCTTAGATGTGCCTGATAAACAGCTGTGCAAAATGCCAATTAAATAGCTGAAGTGCGAGTCTCCACTCTATTTTCTTAGATGTGACTGATAAACAGCTGTGCAAAAGGTCAATTAAATATCTGAAGTGAGAGTCTCCACTCTACTTTCTTGGATGTGACTGATAAACAGCTGTGCAAAAGGTCAATTAAATACCTGAAGTGAGAGTCTCCACTCTACTTTCTTAGATGTGACTGATAAACAACTGTGCAAAATGTCATACTCCTGAAGTGCGAGTCTCCACTCTACTTTCTTAGATGTGACTGATAAACAGCTGTGCAAAATGTCAATTAAATAGCTGAAGTGTGAGTCTCCACTCTTCTTTCATAGATGTGACTGATAAACAGCTGTGCAAAATGTCAATTAAACAGCTGAAGTACGAGTCTCCACTCTACTTTCTTAGATGTGACTGATAAACAGCTGTGCAAAATGCCAATTAAATAGCTGAAGTGCGAGTCTCCACTCTACTTTCTTAGATGTGACTGATAAATAGTTGTGCAAAATGTCAATTAAATAGCTGAAGTGCGAGTCTCCACTCTACTTTCTTAGATGGGACTGTCAATTAAATAGCTGAAGTGCGAGTCTCCACTCTACTTTCTTAGATGTGACTGAGAAACAGCTGTGCAAAATGTCAATTAAACTGCTGAAGTGCGAGTCTCCACTCTACTTTAATAGATGTGACTGATAAACAGCTGTGCAAAATGTCAAATAAGCAGCTGAAGTACGAGTCTCCACTCTACTTTCTTAGATGTGACTGATAAACAGCTGTGCAAAATGTCAAATAAGCAGCTGAAGTACGAGTCTCCACTCTACTTTCTTAGATGTGACTGATAAACAGATGTGCAAAATGTCAATTAAATAGCTGGAGTGTGAGTCTACAATCTACTTCCTTAGATGTGACTGATAAACAGCTGTGCAAAATGTCAATTTAACAGCTGAAGTACGAGTCTCCACTCTACCTTCTTAGATGTGACTGATAAACAGCTGCGCAAAAGGTCAATTAAATACCTGAAGTGAGAGTCTCCATTCTACTTTCTTAGATGTGACTGATAAACAGCTCTGCAAAAGGTCAATTAAATACCTGAAGTACGAGTCTCCACTCTACTTTCTTAGATGTGACTGATAAACAGCTGTGCAAAATGCCAATTAAATAGCTGAAGTGCGAGTCTCCACTCTTCTTTCATAGATGTGACTGATAAACAGCTGTGCAAAATGTTAATTAAACAGCTGAAGTACGAGTCTCCACTCTACTTTCTTAGATGTGACTGATAAACAGCTGTTCAAAATGCCAATTAAATAGCTGAAGTGCGAGTCTCCACTCTACTTTCTTAGATGTGACTGATAAATATTTGTGCAAAATTTCAATTAAATAGCTGAAGTGCGAGTCTCCACTCTACTTTCTTAGATGTGACTGTCAATTAAATAGCTGAAGTGCGAGTCTCCACTCTACTTTCTTAGATGTGACTGATAAAAAAGCTCTGCAAAAGGTCAATTAAATACCTGAAGTGAGAGTCTCCACTCTACTTTCTTAGATGTGACTGATAAACAGCTGTGCAAAATGTCAATTAAACAGCTGAAGTACGAGTCTCCACTCTACTTTCTTAGATGTGACTGATAAACAGCTGTGCAAAATGCCAATTAAATAGCTGAAGTGCGAGTCTCCACTCTTCTTTCATAGATGTGACTGATAAACAGCTGTGCAAAATGTCATTTAAATAGCTGAAGTGCGAGTCTCCACTCTACTTTCTTAGATGTGACTGTCAATTAAATAGCTGAAGTGCGAGTCTCCACTCTACTTTCTTAGATGTGACTGTCAATTAAATAGCTGAAGTGCGAGTCTCCACTCTACTTTCTCAGATGTGACTGATAAACAGCTGTGCAAAATGTCAATTAAACTGCTGAAGTGCGAGTCTCCACTCTTCTTTCTTAGATGTGACTGATAAACAGCTGTGCAAAATGTCAAATCAGCAGCTGAAGTACGAGTCTCCACTCTACTTTCTCAGATGTGACTGATAAACAGCTGTGCAAAATGCCAATTAAATAGCTGAAGTGCGAGTCTCCACTCTACTTTCTTAGATGTGCCTGATAAACAGCTGTGCAAAATGCCAATTAAATAGCTGAAGTGCGAGTCTCCACTCTATTTTCTTAGATGTGACTGATAAACAGCTGTGCAAAAGGTCAATTAAATATCTGAAGTGAGAGTCTCCACTCTACTTTCTTGGATGTGACTGATAAACAGCTGTGCAAAAGGTCAATTAAATACCTGAAGTGAGAGTCTCCACTCTACTTTCTTAGATGTGACTGATAAACAACTGTGCAAAATGTCATACTCCTGAAGTGCGAGTCTCCACTCTACTTTCTTAGATGTGACTGATAAACAGCTGTGCAAAATGTCAATTAAATAGCTGAAGTGTGAGTCTCCACTCTTCTTTCATAGATGTGACTGATAAACAGCTGTGCAAAATGTCAATTAAACAGCTGAAGTACGAGTCTCCACTCTACTTTCTTAGATGTGACTGATAAACAGCTGTGCAAAATGCCAATTAAATAGCTGAAGTGCGAGTCTCCACTCTACTTTCTTAGATGTGACTGATAAATAGTTGTGCAAAATGTCAATTAAATAGCTGAAGTGCGAGTCTCCACTCTACTTTCTTAGATGGGACTGTCAATTAAATAGCTGAAGTGCGAGTCTCCACTCTACTTTCTCAGATGTGACTGAGAAACAGCTGTGCAAAATGTCAATTAAACTGCTGAAGTGCGAGTCTCCACTCTACTTTAATAGATGTGACTGATAAACAGCTGTGCAAAATGTCAAATAAGCAGCTGAAGTATGAGTCTCCACTCTACTTTCTTAGATGTGACTGATAAACAGCTGTGCAAAATGTCAAATAAGCAGCTGAAGTACGAGTCTCCACTCTACTTTCTTAGATGTGACTGATAAACAGATGTGCAAAATGTCAATTAAATAGCTGGAGTGTGAGTCTACAATCTACTTCCTTAGATGTGACTGATAAACAGCTGTGCAAAATGTCAATTTAACAGCTGAAGTACGAGTCTCCACTCTACCTTCTTAGATGTGACTGATAAACAGCTGCGCAAAAGGTCAATTAAATACCTGAAGTGAGAGTCTCCATTCTACTTTCTTAGATGTGACTGATAAACAGCTCTGCAAAAGGTCAATTAAATACCTGAAGTGAGAGTCTCCACTCTACTTTCTTAGATGTGACTGATAAACAGCTGTGCAAAATGTCAATTAAACAGCTGAAGTACGAGTCTCCACTCTACTTTCTTAGATGTGACTGATAAACAGCTGTGCAAAATGCCAATTAAATAGCTGAAGTGCGAGTCTCCACTCTTCTTTCATAGATGTGACTGATAAACAGCTGTGCAAAATGTTAATTAAACAGCTGAAGTACGAGTCTCCACTCTACTTTCTTAGATGTGACTGATAAACAGCTGTTCAAAATGCCAATTAAATAGCTGAAGTGCGAGTCTCCACTCTACTTTCTTAGATGTGACTGATAAATATTTGTGCAAAATTTCAATTAAATAGCTGAAGTGCGAGTCTCCACTCTACTTTCTTAGATGTGACTGTCAATTAAATAGCTGAAGTGCGAGTCTCCACTCTACTTTCTTAGATGTGACTGTCAATTAAATAGCTGAAGTGCGAGTCTCCACTCTACTTTCTTAGATGTGACTGATAAACAGCTGTGCAAAATGTCAATTAAACTGCTGAAGTGCGAGTCTCCACTCTTCTTTCTTAGATGTGACTGATAAACAGCTGTGCAAAATGTCAAATAAGCAGCTGAAGTACGAGTCTCCACTCTACTTTCTTAGATGTGACTGATAAACTGCTGTGCAAAAGGTCAATTAAATACCTGAAGTGAGAGTCTCCACTCTACTTTCTTAGATGTGACTGATAAACAGCTGTGCAAAAGGTCAATTAAATACCTGAAGTGAGAGTCTCCACTCTACTTTCTTAGATGTGACTGATAAACAGCTGTGCAAAATGTCAGTTAAACTGCTGAAGTGCGAGTCTCCACTTTACTTTCTTAGATGTGACTGATAAACAGCTGTGCAAAATGTCAATTAAATACTGAAGTGCGAGTCTCCACTCTTCTTCCATAGATGTGACTGATAAACAGCTGTGCAAAATGTCAATTAAACAGCTGACGTACGAGTCTCCACTCTACTTTCTTAGATGTGACTGATAAACAGCTGTTCAAAATGCCAATTAAATAGCTGAAGTGCGAGTCTCCACTCTACTTTCTTAGATGTGACTGATAAATAGTTGTGCAAAATGTCAATTAAATAGCTGAAGTGCGAGTCTCCACTCTACTTTCTTAGATGTGACTGTCAATTAAATAGCTGAAGTGCGAGTCTCCAATCTACTTTCTTAGATGTGACTGTCAAATAAATAGCTGAAGTGCGAGTCTCCACTCTACTTTCTTAGATGTGACTGTCAATTAAATAGCTGAAGTGCGAGTCTCCACTCTACTTTCTTAGATGTGACTGATAAACAGCTGTGCAAAAGGTCAATTAAATACCTGAAGTGAGAGTCTCCACTCTACTTTCTTAGATGTGACTGATAAACAGCTGTGCAAAAGGTCAATTAAATACCTGAAGTGAGAGTCTCCTCTCTACTTTCTTAGATGTGACTGATAAACAGCTGTGCAAAATGTCAGTTAAACTGCTGAAGTGCGAGTCTCCACTTTACTTTCTTAGATGTGACTGATAAACAGCTGTGCAAAATGTCAATTAAATACTGAAGTGCGAGTCTCCACTCTTCTTTCATAGATGTGACTGATAAACAGCTGTGCAAAATGTCAATTAAACAGCTGAAGTACGAGTCTCCACTCTACTTTCTTAGATGTGACTGATAAACAGCTGTTCAAAATGCCAATTAAATAGCTGAAGTGCGAGTCTCTACTCTACTTTCTTAGATGTGACTGATAAATAGTTGTGCAAAATGTCAATTAAATAGCTGAAGTGCGAGTCTCCACTCTACTTTCTTAGATGTGACTGTCAATTAAATAGCTGAAGTGCGAGTCTCCACTCTACTTTCTTAGATGTGACTGTCAATTAAATAGCTGAAGTGCGAGTCTTCACTCTACTTTCTTAGATGTGACTGTCAATTAAATAGCTGAAGTGCGAGTCTCCACTCTACTTTCTTAGATGTGACTGATAAACAGCTGTGCAAAATGTCAATTAAACTGCTGAAGTGCGAGTCTCCACTCTTCTTTCTTAGATGTGACTGATAAACAGCTGTGCAAAATGTCAAATAAGCAGCTGAAGTGCGAGTCTCCACTCTACTTTCTCAGATGTGACTGATAAACAGCTGTGCAAAATGCCAATTAAATAGCTGAAGTGCGAGTCTCCACTCTACTTTCTTAGATGTGACTGATAAACAGTTGTGCAAAATGTCAATTAAATAGCTGAAGTGCGAGTCTCCACTCTACTTTCTTAGATGTGACTGATAAACAGCTGTGCAAAATGTCAATTAAACAGCTGAAGTACGAGTCTCCACTCTACTTTCTTAGATGTGCCTGATAAACAGCTGTGCAAAATGCCAATTAAATAGCTGAAGTGCGAGTCTCCACTCTATTTTCTTAGATGTGACTGATAAACAGCTGTGCAAAAGGTCAATTAAATACCTGAAGTGAGAGTCTCCACTCTACTTTCTTGGATGTGACTGATAAACAGCTGTGCAAATGGTCAATTAAATACCTGAAGTGAGAGTCTCTACTCTACTTTCTTAGATGTGACTGATAAACAACTGTGCAAAATGTCAATTAAACTCCTGAAGTGCGAGTCTCCACTCTACTTTCTTAGATGTGACTGATAAACAGCTGTGCAAAATGTCAATTAAATAGCTGAAGTGTGAGTCTCCAGTCTTCTTTCATAGATGTGACTGATAAACAGCTGTGCAAAATGTCAATTAAACAGCTGAAGTACGAGTCTCCACTCTACTTTCTTAGATGTGACTGATAAACAGCTGTGCAAAATGCCAATTAAATAGCTGAAGTGCGAGTCTCCACTCTACTTTCTTAGATGTGACTGATAAATAGTTGTGCAAAATGTCAATTAAATAGCTGAAGTGCGAGTCTCCACTCTACTTTCTTAGATGTGACTGTCAATTAAATAGCTGAAGTACGAGTCTCCACTCTACTTTCTTAGATGTGACTGATAAACAGCTGTGCAAAATGCCAATTAAATAGCTGAAGTGCGAGTCTCCACTCTACTTTCTTAGATGTGACTGATAAACAGCTGTGCAAAATGTCAATTTAACAGCTGAAGTACGAGTCTCCACTCTACTTTCTTAGATGTGACTGATAAACAGCTGTGCAAAATGTCAATTAAATACCTGAAGTGCGAGTCTCCACTCCACTTTCTTAGATGTGACTGATAAACAGCTGTGCAAAATCACGATTAAACAGCTGAAGTGCGAGTATCCACTCTACTTTCTTAGATGTGACTGATAAACAGCTGTGAAAAATGTCAATTTAACAGCTGAAGTACGCGTCTCCACTCTACCTTCTTAGATTTGACTGATAAACAGCTGTGCAAAATGTCAATTAAATAGCTGAAGTGCGAGTCTCCACTCTACTTTCTTAGATGTGACTGATAAACAGCTGTGCAAAATGTCAATTAAACAGCTGAAGTACGAGTCTCCACTCTACTTTCTTAGATGTGACTGATAAACAGCTGTTCAAAATGCCAATTAAATAGCTGAAGTGCGAGTCTCCACTCAACTTTCTTAGATGTGACTGATAAACAGCTGTGCAAAATGCCAATTAAATAGCTGAAGTGCGAGTCTCCACTCTACTTTCTTAGATGTGACTGATAAACAGCTGTGCAAAAGGTCAATTAAATACCTGAAGTGAGAGTCTCCACTCTACTTTCTTAGATGTGACTGATAAACAGCTGTGCAAATGGTCAATTAAATACCTGAAGTGAGAGTCTCCACTCTACTTTCTTAGATGTGACTGATAAACAGCTGTGCAAAATGTCTAAACTGCTGAAGTGCGATTCTCCACTTTAATTTTTGTTAGATGTGACTGATAAACAGCTGTGCAATATGTCAATTAAATACCTGAAGTGCGAGTCTCCACTCTTCTTTCATAGATGTGACTGATAAACAGCTGTGCAAAATGTCAATTAAACAGCTGAAGTACGAGTCTCCACTCTACTTTCTTAGATGTGACTGATAAACAGCTGTTCAAAATGCCAATTAAATAGCTGAAGTGCGAGTCTCCACTCAACTTTCTTAGATGTGACTGATAAATAGTTGTGCAAAATGTCATTTAAATAGCAGAAGTGCGAGTCTCCACTCTACTTTCTTAGATGTGACTGTCAATTAAATAGCTGAAGTGCGAGTCTCCACTCTACTTTCTTAGATGTGACTGTCAATTAAATAGCTGAAGTGCGAGTCTCCACTCTACTTTCTCAGATGTGACTGATAAACAGCTGTGCAAAATGTCAATTAAACTGCTGAAGTGCGAGTCTCCACTCTTCTTTCTTAGATGTGACTGATAAACAGCTGTGCAAAATGTCAAATCAGCAGCTGAAGTACGAGTCTCCACTCTACTTTCTCAGATGTGACTGATAAACAGCTGTGCAAAATGTCAATTAAATAGCTGAAGTGTGAGTCTCCACTCTTCTTTCATAGATGTGACTGATAAACAGCTGTGCAAAATGTCAATTAAACAGCTGAAGTACGAGTCTCCACTCTACCTTCTTAGATGTGACTGATAAACAGCTGCGCAAAAGGTCAATTAAATACCTGAAGTGAGAGTCTCCATTCTACTTTCTTAGATGTGACTGATAAACAGCTCTGCAAAAGGTCAATTAAATACCTGAAGTGAGAGTCTCCACTCTACTTTCTTAGATGTGACTGATAAACAGCTGTGCAAAATGTCAATTAAACAGCTGAAGTACGAGTCTCCACTCTACTTTCTTAGATGTGACTGATAAACAGCTGTGCAAAATGCCAATTAAATAGCTGAAGTGCGAGTCTCCACTCTTCTTTCATAGATGTGACTGATAAACAGCTGTGCAAAATGTTAATTAAACAGCTGAAGTACGAGTCTCCACTCTACTTTCTTAGATGTGACTGATAAACAGCTGTTCAAAATGCCAATTAAATAGCTGAAGTGCGAGTCTCCACTCTACTTTCTTAGATGTGACTGATAAATATTTGTGCAAAATTTCAATTAAATAGCTGAAGTGCGAGTCTCCACTCTACTTTCTTAGATGTGACTGTCAATTAAATAGCTGAAGTGCGAGTCTCCACTCTACTTTCTTAGATGTGACTGTCAATTAAATAGCTGAAGTGCGAGTCTCCACTCTACTTTCTTAGATGTGACTGATAAACAGCTGTGCAAAATGTCAATTAAACTGCTGAAGTGCGAGTCTCCACTCTTCTTTCTTAGATGTGACTGATAAACAGCTGTGCAAAATGTCAAATAAGCAGCTGAAGTACGAGTCTCCACTCTACTTTCTTAGATGTGACTGATAAACTGCTGTGCAAAAGGTCAATTAAATACCTGAAGTGAGAGTCTCCACTCTACTTTCTTAGATGTGACTGATAAACAGCTGTGCAAAAGGTCAATTAAATACCTGAAGTGAGAGTCTCCACTCTACTTTCTTAGATGTGACTGATAAACAGCTGTGCAAAATGTCAGTTAAACTGCTGAAGTGCGAGTCTCCACTTTACTTTCTTAGATGTGACTGATAAACAGCTGTGCAAAATGTCAATTAAATACTGAAGTGCGAGTCTCCACTCTTCTTCCATAGATGTGACTGATAAACAGCTGTGCAAAATGTCAATTAAACAGCTGACGTACGAGTCTCCACTCTACTTTCTTAGATGTGACTGATAAACAGCTGTTCAAAATGCCAATTAAATAGCTGAAGTGCGAGTCTCCACTCTACTTTCTTAGATGTGACTGATAAATAGTTGTGCAAAATGTCAATTAAATAGCTGAAGTGCGAGTCTCCACTCTACTTTCTTAGATGTGACTGTCAATTAAATAGCTGAAGTGCGAGTCTCCACTCTACTTTCTTAGATGTGACTGTCAAATAAATAGCTGAAGTGCGAGTCTCCACTCTACTTTCTTAGATGTGACTGTCAATTAAATAGCTGAAGTGCGAGTCTCCACTCTACTTTCTTAGATGTGACTGATAAACAGCTGTGCAAAAGGTCAATTAAATACCTGAAGTGAGAGTCTCCACTCTACTTTCTTAGATGTGACTGATAAACAGCTGTGCAAAAGGTCAATTAAATACCTGAAGTGAGAGTCTCCTCTCTACTTTCTTAGATGTGACTGATAAACAGCTGTGCAAAATGTCAGTTAAACTGCTGAAGTGCGAGTCTCCACTTTACTTTCTTAGATGTGACTGATAAACAGCTGTGCAAAATGTCAATTAAATACTGAAGTGCGAGTCTCCACTCTTCTTTCATAGATGTGACTGATAAACAGCTGTGCAAAATGTCAATTAAACAGCTGAAGTACGAGTCTCCACTCTACTTTCTTAGATGTGACTGATAAACAGCTGTTCAAAATGCCAATTAAATAGCTGAAGTGCGAGTCTCTACTCTACTTTCTTAGATGTGACTGATAAATAGTTGTGCAAAATGTCAATTAAATAGCTGAAGTGCGAGTCTCCACTCTACTTTCTTAGATGTGACTGTCAATTAAATAGCTGAAGTGCGAGTCTCCACTCTACTTTCTTAGATGTGACTGTCAATTAAATAGCTGAAGTGCGAGTCTTCACTCTACTTTCTTAGATGTGACTGTCAATTAAATAGCTGAAGTGCGAGTCTCCACTCTACTTTCTTAGATGTGACTGATAAACAGCTGTGCAAAATGTCAATTAAACTGCTGAAGTGCGAGTCTCCACTCTTCTTTCTTAGATGTGACTGATAAACAGCTGTGCAAAATGTCAAATAAGCAGCTGAAGTGCGAGTCTCCACTCTACTTTCTCAGATGTGACTGATAAACAGCTGTGCAAAATGCCAATTAAATAGCTGAAGTGCGAGTCTCCACTCTACTTTCTTAGATGTGACTGATAAACAGTTGTGCAAAATGTCAATTAAATAGCTGAAGTGCGAGTCTCCACTCTACTTTCTTAGATGTGACTGATAAACAGCTGTGCAAAATGTCAATTAAACAGCTGAAGTACGAGTCTCCACTCTACTTTCTTAGATGTGCCTGATAAACAGCTGTGCAAAATGCCAATTAAATAGCTGAAGTGCGAGTCTCCACTCTATTTTCTTAGATGTGACTGATAAACAGCTGTGCAAAAGGTCAATTAAATACCTGAAGTGAGAGTCTCCACTCTACTTTCTTGGATGTGACTGATAAACAGCTGTGCAAATGGTCAATTAAATACCTGAAGTGAGAGTCTCTACTCTACTTTCTTAGATGTGACTGATAAACAACTGTGCAAAATGTCAATTAAACTCCTGAAGTGCGAGTCTCCACTCTACTTTCTTAGATGTGACTGATAAACAGCTGTGCAAAATGTCAATTAAATAGCTGAAGTGTGAGTCTCCACTCTTCTTTCATAGATGTGACTGATAAACAGCTGTGCAAAATGTCAATTAAACAGCTGAAGTACGAGTCTCCACTCTACTTTCTTAGATGTGACTGATAAACAGCTGTGCAAAATGCCAATTAAATAGCTGAAGTGCGAGTCTCCACTCTACTTTCTTAGATGTGACTGATAAATAGTTGTGCAAAATGTCAATTAAATAGCTGAAGTGCGAGTCTCCACTCTACTTTCTTAGATGTGACTGTCAATTAAATAGCTGAAGTACGAGTCTCCACTCTACTTTCTTAGATGTGACTGATAAACAGCTGTGCAAAATGCCAATTAAATAGCTGAAGTGCGAGTCTCCACTCTACTTTCTTAGATGTGACTGATAAACAGCTGTGCAAAATGTCAATTTAACAGCTGAAGTACGAGTCTCCACTCTACTTTCTTAGATGTGACTGATAAACAGCTGTGCAAAATGTCAATTAAATACCTGAAGTGCGAGTCTCCACTCCACTTTCTTAGATGTGACTGATAAACAGCTGTGCAAAATCACGATTAAACAGCTGAAGTGCGAGTATCCACTCTACTTTCTTAGATGTGACTGATAAACAGCTGTGAAAAATGTCAATTTAACAGCTGAAGTACGCGTCTCCACTCTACCTTCTTAGATTTGACTGATAAACAGCTGTGCAAAATGTCAATTAAATAGCTGAAGTGCGAGTCTCCACTCTACTTTCTTAGATGTGACTGATAAACAGCTGTGCAAAATGTCAATTAAACAGCTGAAGTACGAGTCTCCACTCTACTTTCTTAGATGTGACTGATAAACAGCTGTTCAAAATGCCAATTAAATAGCTGAAGTGCGAGTCTCCACTCAACTTTCTTAGATGTGACTGATAAACAGCTGTGCAAAATGCCAATTAAATAGCTGAAGTGCGAGTCTCCACTCTACTTTCTTAGATGTGACTGATAAACAGCTGTGCAAAAGGTCAATTAAATACCTGAAGTGAGAGTCTCCACTCTACTTTCTTAGATGTGACTGATAAACAGCTGTGCAAATGGTCAATTAAATACCTGAAGTGAGAGTCTCCACTCTACTTTCTTAGATGTGACTGATAAACAGCTGTGCAAAATGTCTAAACTGCTGAAGTGCGATTCTCCACTTTAATTTTTGTTAGATGTGACTGATAAACAGCTGTGCAATATGTCAATTAAATACCTGAAGTGCGAGTCTCCACTCTTCTTTCATAGATGTGACTGATAAACAGCTGTGCAAAATGTCAATTAAACAGCTGAAGTACGAGTCTCCACTCTACTTTCTTAGATGTGACTGATAAACAGCTGTTCAAAATGCCAATTAAATAGCTGAAGTGCGAGTCTCCACTCAACTTTCTTAGATGTGACTGATAAATAGTTGTGCAAAATGTCATTTAAATAGCAGAAGTGCGAGTCTCCACTCTACTTTCTTAGATGTGACTGTCAATTAAATAGCTGAAGTGCGAGTCTCCACTCTACTTTCTTAGATGTGACTGTCAATTAAATAGCTGAAGTGCGAGTCTCCACTCTACTTTCTCAGATGTGACTGATAAACAGCTGTGCAAAATGTCAATTAAACTGCTGAAGTGCGAGTCTCCACTCTTCTTTCTTAGATGTGACTGATAAACAGCTGTGCAAAATGTCAAATCAGCAGCTGAAGTACGAGTCTCCACTCTACTTTCTCAGATGTGACTGATAAACAGCTGTGCAAAATGCCAATTAAATAGCTGAAGTGCGAGTCTCCACTCTACTTTCTTAGATGTGCCTGATAAACAGCTGTGCAAAATGCCAATTAAATAGCTGAAGTGCGAGTCTCCACTCTATTTTCTTAGATGTGACTGATAAACAGCTGTGCAAAAGGTCAATTAAATATCTGAAGTGAGAGTCTCCACTCTACTTTCTTGGATGTGACTGATAAACAGCTGTGCAAAAGGTCAATTAAATACCTGAAGTGAGAGTCTCCACTCTACTTTCTTAGATGTGACTGATAAACAACTGTGCAAAATGTCATACTCCTGAAGTGCGAGTCTCCACTCTACTTTCTTAGATGTGACTGATAAACAGCTGTGCAAAATGTCAATTAAATAGCTGAAGTGTGAGTCTCCACTCTTCTTTCATAGATGTGACTGATAAACAGCTGTGCAAAATGTCAATTAAACAGCTGAAGTACGAGTCTCCACTCTACTTTCTTAGATGTGACTGATAAACAGCTGTGCAAAATGCCAATTAAATAGCTGAAGTGCGAGTCTCCACTCTACTTTCTTAGATGTGACTGATAAATAGTTGTGCAAAATGTCAATTAAATAGCTGAAGTGCGAGTCTCCACTCTACTTTCTTAGATGGGACTGTCAATTAAATAGCTGAAGTGCGAGTCTCCACTCTACTTTCTTAGATGTGACTGAGAAACAGCTGTGCAAAATGTCAATTAAACTGCTGAAGTGCGAGTCTCCACTCTACTTTAATAGATGTGACTGATAAACAGCTGTGCAAAATGTCAAATAAGCAGCTGAAGTACGAGTCTCCACTCTACTTTCTTAGATGTGACTGATAAACAGCTGTGCAAAATGTCAAATAAGCAGCTGAAGTACGAGTCTCCACTCTACTTTCTTAGATGTGACTGATAAACAGATGTGCAAAATGTCAATTAAATAGCTGGAGTGTGAGTCTACAATCTACTTCCTTAGATGTGACTGATAAACAGCTGTGCAAAATGTCAATTTAACAGCTGAAGTACGAGTCTCCACTCTACCTTCTTAGATGTGACTGATAAACAGCTGCGCAAAAGGTCAATTAAATACCTGAAGTGAGAGTCTCCATTCTACTTTCTTAGATGTGACTGATAAACAGCTCTGCAAAAGGTCAATTAAATACCTGAAGTACGAGTCTCCACTCTACTTTCTTAGATGTGACTGATAAACAGCTGTGCAAAATGCCAATTAAATAGCTGAAGTGCGAGTCTCCACTCTTCTTTCATAGATGTGACTGATAAACAGCTGTGCAAAATGTTAATTAAACAGCTGAAGTACGAGTCTCCACTCTACTTTCTTAGATGTGACTGATAAACAGCTGTTCAAAATGCCAATTAAATAGCTGAAGTGCGAGTCTCCACTCTACTTTCTTAGATGTGACTGATAAATATTTGTGCAAAATTTCAATTAAATAGCTGAAGTGCGAGTCTCCACTCTACTTTCTTAGATGTGACTGTCAATTAAATAGCTGAAGTGCGAGTCTCCACTCTACTTTCTTAGATGTGACTGTCAATTAAATAGCTGAAGTGCGAGTCTCCACTCTACTTTCTTAGATGTGACTGATAAACAGCTGTGCAAAATGTCAATTAAACTGCTGAAGTGCGAGTCTCCACTCTTCTTTCTTAGATGTGACTGATAAACAGCTGTGCAAAATGTCAAATAAGCAGCTGAAGTACGAGTCTCCACTCTACTTTCTTAGATGTGACTGATAAACTGCTGTGCAAAAGGTCAATTAAATACCTGAAGTGAGAGTCTCCACTCTACTTTCTTAGATGTGACTGATAAACAGCTGTGCAAAAGGTCAATTAAATACCTGAAGTGAGAGTCTCCACTCTACTTTCTTAGATGTGACTGATAAACAGCTGTGCAAAATGTCAGTTAAACTGCTGAAGTGCGAGTCTCCACTTTACTTTCTTAGATGTGACTGATAAACAGCTGTGCAAAATGTCAATTAAATACTGAAGTGCGAGTCTCCACTCTTCTTCCATAGATGTGACTGATAAACAGCTGTGCAAAATGTCAATTAAACAGCTGACGTACGAGTCTCCACTCTACTTTCTTAGATGTGACTGATAAACAGCTGTTCAAAATGCCTATTAAATAGCTGAAGTGCGAGTCTCCACTCTACTTTCTTAGATGTGACTGATAAATAGTTGTGCAAAATGTCAATTAAATAGCTGAAGTGCGAGTCTCCACTCTACTTTCTTAGATGTGACTGTCAATTAAATAGCTGAAGTGCGAGTCTCCACTCTACTTTCTTAGATGTGACTGTCAATTAAATAGCTGAAGTGCGAGTCTCCACTCTACTTTCTTAGATGTGACTGTCAATTAAATAGCTGAAGTGCGAGTCTCCACTCTACTTTCTTAGATGTGACTGATAAACAGCTGTGCAAAAGGTCAATTAAATACCTGAAGTGAGAGTCTCCACTCTACTTTCTTAGATGTGACTGATAAACAGCTGTGCAAAAGGTCAATTAAATACCTGAAGTGAGAGTCTCCTCTCTACTTTCTTAGATGTGACTGATAAACAGCTGTGCAAAATGTCAGTTAAACTGCTGAAGTGCGAGTCTCCACTTTACTTTCTTAGATGTGACTGATAAACAGCTGTGCAAAATGTCAATTAAATACTGAAGTGCGAGTCTCCACTCTTCTTTCATAGATGTGACTGATAAACAGCTGTGCAAAATGTCAATTAAACAGCTGAAGTACGAGTCTCCTCTCTACTTTCTTAGATGTGACTGATAAACAGCTGTTCAAAATGCCAATTAAATAGCTGAAGTGCGAGTCTCTACTCTACTTTCTTAGATGTGACTGATAAATAGTTGTGCAAAATGTCAATTAAATAGCTGAAGTGCGAGTCTCCACTCTACTTTCTTAGATGTGACTGTCAATTAAATAGCTGAAGTGCGAGTCTCCACTCTACTTTCTTAGATGTGACTGTCAATTAAATAGCTGAAGTGCGAGTCTTCACTCTACTTTCTTAGATGTGACTGTCAATTAAATAGCTGAAGTGCGAGTCTCCACTCTACTTTCTTAGATGTGACTGATAAACAGCTGTGCAAAATGTCAATTAAACTGCTGAAGTGCGAGTCTCCACTCTTCTTTCTTAGATGTGACTGATAAACAGCTGTGCAAAATGTCAAATAAGCAGCTGAAGTTCGAGTCTCCACTCTACTTTCTCAGATGTGACTGATAAACAGCTGTGCAAAATGCCAATTAAATAGCTGAAGTGCGAGTCTCCACTCTACTTTCTTAGATGTGACTGATAAACAGTTGTGCAAAATGTCAATTAAATAGCTGAAGTGCGAGTCTCCACTCTACTTTCTTAGATGTGACTGATAAACAGCTGTGCAAAATGTCAATTAAACAGCTGAAGTACGAGTCTCCACTCTACTTTCTTAGATGTGCCTGATAAACAGCTGTGCAAAATGCCAATTAAATAGCTGAAGTGCGAGTCTCCACTCTATTTTCTTAGATGTGACTGATAAACAGCTGTGCAAAAGGTCAATTAAATACCTGAAGTGAGAGTCTCCACTCTACTTTCTTGGATGTGACTGATAAACAGCTGTGCAAATGGTCAATTAAATACCTGAAGTGAGAGTCTCTACTCTACTTTCTTAGATGTGACTGATAAACAACTGTGCAAAATGTCAATTAAACTCCTGAAGTGCGAGTCTCCACTCTACTTTCTTAGATGTGACTGATAAACAGCTGTGCAAAATGTCAATTAAATAGCTGAAGTGTGAGTCTCCACTCTTCTTTCATAGATGTGACTGATAAACAGCTGTGCAAAATGTCAATTAAACAGCTGAAGTACGAGTCTCCACTCTACTTTCTTAGATGTGACTGATAAACAGCTGTGCAAAATGCCAATTAAATAGCTGAAGTGCGAGTCTCCACTCTACTTTCTTAGATGTGACTGATAAATAGTTGTGCAAAATGTCAATTAAATAGCTGAAGTGCGAGTCTCCACTCTACTTTCTTAGATGTGACTGTCAATTAAATAGCTGAAGTACGAGTCTCCACTCTACTTTCTTAGATGTGACTGATAAACAGCTGTGCAAAATGCCAATTAAATAGCTGAAGTGCGAGTCTCCACTCTACTTTCTTAGATGTGACTGTCAATTAAATAGCTGAAGTGCGAGTCTCCACTCTACTTTCTTAGATGTGACTGAGAAACAGCTGTGCAAAATGTCAATTAAACTGCTGAAGTGCGAGTCTCCACTATACTTTCTTAGATATGACTGATAAACAGCTGTGCAAAATGTCAAATAAGCAGCAGAAGTACGAGTCTCCACTCTACTTTCTTAGATGTGACTGATAAACAGCTGTGCAAAATGTCAAATAAGCAGCTGAAGTACGAGTCTCCACTCTACTTTCTTAGATGTGACTGATAAACAGATGTGCAAAATGTCAATTAAATAGCTGGAGTGTGAGTCTACAATCTACTTCCTTAGATGTGACTGATAAACAGCTGTGCAAAATGTCAATTTAACAGCTGAAGTACGAGTCTCCACTCTACCTTCTTAGATGTGACTGATAAACAGCTGTGCAAAATGTCAATTAAATAGCTGAAATGCGAGTGTCCACTCTACTTTCTTAGATGTGACTGATAAACAGCTGCGCGAAAGGTCAATTAAATACCTGAAGTGAGAGTCTCCATTCTACTTTCTTAGATGTGACTGATAAACAGCTCTGCAAAAGGTCAATTAAATACCTGAAGTGAGAGTCTCCACTCTACTTTCTTAGATGTGACTGATAAACAGCTGTGCAAAATGTCAATTAAACAGCTGAAGTACGAGTCTCCACTCTACTTTCTTAGATGTGACTGATAAACAGCTGTGCAAAATGCCAATTAAATAGCTGAAGTGCGAGTCTCCACTCTACTTTCTTAGATGTGACTGATAAACAGCTGTGCAAAAGGTCAATTAAATACCTGAAGTGAGAGTCTCCACTCTACTTTCTTAGATGTGACTGATAAACAGCTGTGCAAAAGGTCAATTAAATACCTGAAGTGAGAGTCTCCACTCTACTTTCTTAGATGTGACTGATAAACAGCTGTGCAAAATGTCAGTTAAACTGCTGAAGTGCGAGTCTCCACTTTACTTTCTTAGATGTGACTGATAAACAGCTGTGCAAAATGTCAATTAAATACTGAAGTGCGAGTCTCCACTCTTCTTTCATAGATGTGACTGATAAACAGCTGTGCAAAATGTCAATTAAACAGCTGAAGTACGAGTCTCCACTCTACTTTCTTAGATGTGACTGATAAACAGCTGTTCAAAATGCCAATTAAATAGCTGAACTGCGAGTCTCCACTCTACTTTCTTAGATGTGACTGTCAATTAAATTGCTGAAGTGCGAGTCTCCACTCTACTTTCTTAGATGTGACTGTCAATTAAATAGCTGAAGTGCGAGTCTCCACTCTACTTTCTTAGATGTGACCGTAAACAGCTGTGCAAAATGTCAATTAAACTGCTGAAGTGCGAGTCTCCACTCTTCTTTCTTAGATGTGACTGATAAACTGCTGTGCAAAATGTCAAATAAGCAGCTTAAGTACGAGTCGCCACTCTACTTTCTTAGATGTGACTGATAAACAGCTGTGCAAAATGCCAATTAAATAGCTGAAGTGCGAGTCTCCACTCTACTTTCTTAGATGTGACTGATAAACAGTTGTGCAAAATGTCAATTAAATGGCTGAAGTGCGAGTCTCCACTCTACTTTCTTAGATGTGACTGATAAACAGCTGTGCAAAATGTCAATTAAATAGCTGAAATGCGAGTCTCAACTCTACTCTCTTAGATGTGACTGTCAATTAAACAGCTGAAGTGCGAGTCTCCACTCTACTTTCTTAGATGTGACTGATAAACCGCTGTGCAAAATGTCAATTAAACTGCTGAAGTACGAGTCTCCACCTCTACTTTCTTAGATGTGACTGATAAACAGCTGCGCAAAATGTCAATTAAATAGCTGAAGTGCGAGTCTCCACTCTACTTTCTTAGATGTGACTGATAAACAGCTGCGCAAAATGTCAATTAAATAGCTGAAATGCGAGTCTCAACTCTACTCTCTTAGATGTGACTGTCAATTAAATAGCTGAAGTGCGAGTCTCCACTCTACTTTCTTAGATGTGACTGATAAACAGCTGTGCAAAATGTCAATTAAACTGCTGAAGTACGAGTCTCCACTCTACTTCCTTAGATGAGACTGATAAACAGCTGCGCAAAATGTCAATTAAATGGCTGAAGTGCGAGTCTCCACTCTACTTTCTTAGATGTGACTGATAAACAACTGTGCAAAATGTCAATTAAACAGCTGAAGTACGAGTCTCTACTCTACTTTCTTAGATGTGACTGATAAACAGATGTGCAAAATGTCAATTAAATAGCTGGAGTGTGAGTCTACACTCTACTTCCTTAGATGTGACTGATAAACAGCTGTGCAAAATGTCAATTAAATAGCTGAAGTGTGAGTCTCCACTCTACTTTCTTAGATGAGATTGATAAACAGCTGTGCAAAATCTCAATTAAACAGCTGAAGTACGAGTCTCCACTCTACTTTCTTAGATGTGACTGATGAACAGCTGTGCAAAATGTCAATTAAATAGCTGAAGTGCGAGTCTCCACTCTACTTTCTTAGATGTGACTGATAAACAGCTGTGCAAAATGTCAATTAAACAGCTGAAGTACGAGTCTCCACTCTACTTTCTTAGATGTGACTGATAAACAGATGTGCAAAATGTCAATTAAATAGCTGGAGTGTGAGTCTACACTGTACTTCCTTAGATGTGACTGATAAACAGCTGTGCAAAATGTCAATTAAATAGCTGAAGTGCGAGTCTCCACTCTACTTTCTTTGATGTGACTTATAAACAGATGTGCAAAATGTCAATTAAATAGCTGAAATGCGAATCTCCACTCTACTTTCTTAGATGTGACTGATAAACAGCTGTGCAAAATGTCAATTAAACTGCTGAAGTACGAGTCTCCACCTCTACTTTCTTAGATGTGACTGATAAACAGCTGCGCAAAATGTCAATTAAATAGCTGAAGTGCGAGTCTCCACTCTACTTTCTTAGATGTGACTGATAAACAGCTGCGCAAAATGTCAATTAAATAGCTGAAATGCGAGTCTCAACTCTACTCTCTTAGATGTGACTGTCAATTAAATAGCTGAAGTGCGAGTCTCCACTCTACTTTCTTAGATGTGACTGATAAACAGCTGTGCAAAATGTCAATTAAATAGCTGAAGTGCGAGTCTCCACTCTACTTTCTTAGATGTGACTGATAAACAGCTGCGCAAAATGTCAATTAAATAGCTGAAATGCGAGTCTCAACTCTACTCTCTTATATGTGACTGTCAATTAAATAGCTGAAGTGCGAGTCTCCACTCTACTTTCTTAGATGTGACTGATAAACAGCTGTGCAAAATGTCAATTAAACTGCTAAAGTACGAGTCTCCACTCTACTTTCTTAGATGAGACTGATAAACAGCTGCGCAAAATGTCAATTAAATAGCTGAAGTGCGAGTCTCCACTCTACTTTCTTAGATGTGACTGATAAACAACTGTGCAAAATGTCAATTAAACAGCTGAAGTACGAGTCTCTACTCTACTTTCTTAGATGTGACTGATAAACAGATGTGCAAAATGTCAATTAAATAGCTGGAGTGTGAGTCTACACTCTACTTCCTTAGATGTGACTGATAAACAGCTGTGCAAAATGTCAATTAAATAGCTGAAGTGTGAGTCTCCACTCTACTTTCTTAGATGAGATTGATAAACAGCTGTGCAAAATGTCAATTAAACAGCTGAAGTACGAGTCTCCACTCTACTTTCTTAGATGTGACTGATGAACAGCTGTGCAAAATGTCAATTAAATAGCTGAAGTGCGAGTCTCCACTCTACTTTCTTAGATGTGACTGATAAACAGCTGTGCAAAATGTCAATTAAACAGCTGAAGTACGAGTCTCCACTCTACTTTCTTAGATGTGACTGATAAACAGATGTGCAAAATGTCAATTAAATAGCTGGAGTGTGAGTCTACACTGTACTTCCTTAGATGTGACTGATAAACAGCTGTGCAAAATGTCAATTAAATAGCTGAAGTGCGAGTCTCCACTCTACTTTCTTTGATGTGACTTATAAACAGATGTGCAAAATGTCAATTAAATAGCTGAAATGCGAATCTCCACTCTACTTTCTTAGATGTGACTGATAAACAGCTGTGCAAAATGTCAATTAAGCAGCTGAAGTACGAGTCTCTACTCTACTTTCTTAGATGTGACTGATAAACAGCTGTGCAAAATGTCAATTAAATAGCTGAAGTGTGAGTCTCCACTCTACTTTTTTAGATGTGACTGATAAACAGCTGTGCAAAATGTCAATTAAACAGCTGAAGTGCGAGTCTCCACTCTACTTTTTTATACATTCATATTCTAGTTTGTTCCACCTGTATCGTTATTTGAATGAAAAAAAAATGTATGTATACTTTTCAATATTCGTACCCAAATTATTCTTTTAAAATAGTTCTTAAAAATCATTAAATTATTTTTTCAAGTTGACGAAATCTTAGTGACACCGATTGGACACATTTGGATTATATGTGTTAATAGGAACTACAAGTATTTAAGCCTGTCAGAGACAGGGAAACTAACACGATTAAGAAGTTTAGCAACTTTTTAAAAATGAGTTTTATTTTGTTTAAATTATGTCTGACACTTAGCGTCGAAAATAGTCGACTTTATAAAAATTTGGCTCAATTGGGTTTTGTCTCGTGGTCGATACCATGAGTGGGCAAAATTTTTCTTCTGGTTACTGGGTTTTTTTGGAAAGTCTGGATAAACATTCCGAACTCTTTTATTCACCCCTGGGTGGAGAAATCGAAAGTCCGGGTTCGTTAGGTTCTGTCATGAAGTCGATATTATAAGTATATAAAGATTCAGCCTTCTAGGTCACTGGGAGGAGATTTCTGAAGGGCTTGGAGAAACAAACAGAAAAAAAAACATTTTCTCTGCTCCTAAAGGGAATCAAAATACGGCAACGTAAGGTTCTGTTCCGTAGAAAATACTATAAGTATGAAAAATTTAGCCTTCTAGGTCACCAAGGGGGGGAGGGGCACTTCTGGAGGATTAGGAAAATTTTTTCGAAAAATTCCATTTCTCCACAACCCCGGGAGGGTAATCAAAATATCGGACATGTTAGATTCTGCCCTGTGAAGCTTACTAAAAGTTTGCAAAAATTTAGCTTTTCGCTCCCCACATTTTCCTTGTTCTAGTGTGTGTGTGTGTGTGTGTGTGTGTGTGTGTGTGTGTGTGAGGGGGGAGGGACAAGAAATTCCGTTTTCTTTAGGTTCTGTCTCTTGATCGATATTATAGGTGTAAAAATATTCTTGTAGTAGATAGCCAGTGGGCTTCTGAAGGGTCTGTAAAGACACAGAAACGTTAGATAATTATTAATCGAAAACCCACAACATTTAAAAAATTTTATTTTTGTTATAAGATAGCGTATTGCTAAACAGCTCTTTGGTTTTCGGGAATTCGCAGTGAGCTTCGGCATAGTTTTATCAGAAATTTGCATCTTAAATCCCAGGCAACGCTGGGACGTTCTACAATCTAGAAAATGTACCCGCCGTTGCCAGGGGTTTAAGACGCAAACCTTTGATTACAATCACACCGGAACTCGCAGTGAGTTTTTGAAAACCAAAGAACGCTTTAACAATACGTCCGCTTATAACAACAGCAACAACAACAAAACCATTTCGCCGATGGCGTTAAGATGGAAATTCTGCGAGAATATCCCGGGTGCATCCTATCTCAAGAGCTTATGTCGTTACACAAATAGTACATATTTATTAGAAATTCCCGAAAATTTGTCTATTAATTGTATGAATTCTGTCCAAAATTTGTTTTAAAAATTAATTTTTCGGTCTTTCTGATGGTGTCAAGATGAGCTAATAATATTGTGAAGAACTGATAATATTGTTGATTATATCAGATGAACTGATAATATTGTTGGCCGCTAAAGAACCGATCTGTGTGACAAAATCGTTCAAAATTATGCTAAAAATGGCTGAAACACAAAATAACTCAAAAACTAATTCAAATAAAGAAAAAAGTATCGCTGAGGTGCAGATTCCTGTGTACCAAATTTCATGGCCGTACGTCGCTTAGATTTTCCGCTACAGACGGCACAGACGAACAGATAAACATATGAACAGATATCTTACTTTATTATTATAGAAGTATAGTTTCCGGTGGGTGTGCAACTATCATAACTAAATGATATCCTATTTGATGATTATTTTTCATATTTCACTTTACTCCTACACACAATCGTTGATTTTATATTCCTTTTGGAAACTTTTCGTGAAACACCCTGTATAAGTCTAATTGCAGCTTTCTTCTATTAAATACAACGTGTAATTTAACATACTTTTTAAAGGAACTGAATTAGTGAAATCGTCATTGTAAAAAAAGTTAAATATATAAAATTACTTTATGACCTTAAAGCTGTGCCCGCATCTATTTAATTACGCAATTAAGTATTAGGAAACTTTGTGAGAACTTAAATAGTTTAATGGTTTCAAAAAGGCTTTAGATAATAGTGCTTTTAAACTAACCAAATTTGATCAATTAGCTAGAAAATCTTATCATCTATATAATTGCAAGCCATGTTTTCCTCTTCTGTGGAATTTTAATACCCAAGGATTATATAATTGCATAATTAAGTATTTAAATGTTGTTTTCCGGCTGGTATCAGATAGCGTTATCTATTAAAAATACTAATTCTGGTTTATAACAATTTCATTTTACTGAAGATATTTTATATTTTAATGAAGATATTTTATATTTTAATTAAAATATTAATACGTTAATTTTAATGAGCAAAACTAAACTTTGCCTCTGATTAACAGCAATGCTGTTAATCTGAAGTATCCCCTCACTCGATATCTGATGTTCATAAGTGTAATGATAACTTTTTAGTGACTTCAAAGCCTTTCTTTTCCAGTGTAATTACTCCTATTGAGCATGCGTTTAAGTTTAGTAAAAGTTCCCATTCCCAAAAAGTTTCAACCGAGCATTTTATTGCAAATACCGCCACCTTTAATTCTCAGTTTTCAAAGCTTAATCTCAATAAAAACGAGAAGAAATGTCTAAATGCTTTGCGTTCGAATCCAAATCTAATTACCGAAGCTGATGAAGGAAACCAAATTGTTGTTACAGATAAGTCTATGTATGACGAAAAAATTGGTAATTTACTCGATGAGGGATTATACCAATCTGTTAAAAAGATTCCAGCAGTAGTGGGTTAACTAAATTAAGAAATGTTGTAAAATTTTTTAGAATATTTTTGTCAACTTTAAATGTCTCTTATTCCTCCATTTGCCAATTGTGCCAGATGTTGTGCTTTCACGTTCATAAAGTTGACGTCCACTTTCGTCCTATTGCTTCTAATATTGGCATTGCTTCCTATTCTTTGGCTAAATTTCTTGTTTCTGGTTTTTTTCCTGACTCTGTAGCAGCATTTATACTATTGAATTCGTAATTTTAAACCTAACTGTATTATGCCTTCTTTTGAAGTCTAGTCAGTCTTTACTAATGCTCTTGTTTAAGATGCTTTGTTATGGCTTAGGAAAATATTACGGGAACTTTACTTTTTTTAGTTTGAAGTTGATGACCTCATCTCTTTGACACGTACATGTTTGTCTCAGAACACTTTCGTTTCTCAAACGGACTACTTTCAAATCTTTGATGGCTGCCATGTGTAATCCTCTAAGTCCACTTTTGTTTGATATGTAAGTGCACTATTTTGAAGTTTTATTGTTTAATTTTATCCGGTTTTCTTTTTATTTTCGTTACGCGGATGATTGTTTTGTTCTTCTTGATCAGTTTAATGTTGATTTAGGTAGTGTTCTTTTCATCATGAATTCTATTGATTTTTGTATTCAGTTTCCCCGTGAGCTAGAATGAAATATTTCCCTTTCTTTTCTGAATGTTCTGGATCTGGTAATTCGCAATGAAAATTCATTTGTAACTATTCTTTACCGTGAGCCTTTCGCCATTACTTCACTCCTCACAATAAGTTTTGTCCTTCTCGTAATCAAAAGATTGCCACATTCAATACTTATGTCTACCGTGTCATTAATTTATGTTCTACTTCTGAATTATTAAAGCCTGAACTTGATTATTTAAAAGTTGTCGCCATAGATAGTGGATTCTAGCTGAAAATTGTTGATCATGCTTCTTCTGAATATTCTAAGCCTCCTCAGAGCAAGGAAATTCCAGTCTAAACTTTTAGCAATATTGCACGCCTTTTTTTCCTATCCTAAAATTAGTCACATAAGTGTTAGAATTCTCAATAAGTTTAAATTCAAGATGATATTTTCCCCAATCAATAAAATTAAGTTTTTTCGATTGAAGATCCTACTGCAAAGTTCAATAATTGGGGCATTTATCAAATTCTTTATCAATGCGGACTATCGAACATAGCTAAAACTAAACACCCCTTAAAGTATCGCTTAAAAACATCAAAATTGTGTAAAAAACCAAGAAATTAATAATCCAAGAAATTTATTAATAAATCAATATCATAATCGCTAATCATTGTTGGATGACTAGTCACCGATGTGATTTTTCTTCTATCTCCATTATTCAAAAGTGTTTTTCAGCTTTCAATTTGAATTTCTTTGAATCTTTTTATATTAATAAAAACTCTAGTAATCTAGTCAATGACTCCATAGTTCTCCCAGGCATGGCATACATGCCTATTGTTTTGTTTCTTTCAGTTCATATTAGCTGCTTTTTATTTTTTCGCTTGCTTCTGATGCTCATATTTTCTTCTTTTATCGATTTGTAAAGAAGTTTATTTCCCTTCCGTTCCACTAGCTGGAGTCACTATATTGAGCTGTGGTTTAGCTATTTTAGTTTGGACGACATAGCTTAGCGCTTATTTGGGCGCTCAGGTCCAGATATTTGCACTAAAGAAGAAAATCTACGGATTTCTGAAACGTATGTATGCTTATTTATCTTAATTTACGCTGCAGTTTACGCTGTAAACCAGTTTAAAATTAATTTACCTAAGAATAAACACAACTATCTTAACTTTGTCCACCATCACTCTAGTCGTGCATGGAACTTCCTGCAATTACTTTATATTCCCCTAAACAAAAGTAGGTTATAGTTGCCCCTCTGTTCTGTACACAATTACATTATATATATAGTTTGACTGTCCAATATAAAGTATCAGAATTATGGTGTTATTACAAGGAGTAATTTTTATTGCCGAACTTCGGCAATTCCGTCCGTCAATCATACTTTAGGCCCCTCCCCTCTAATGCTGCCGATTGCATTCCATGAAGCATTCTTTAGTGTTTTTTCATATAATTTGGATCTTTTATATCCAAAAGTGTCCGTAATTTGGTAAAAGTTCTATTATTATTTTTCCATTGACAGGCATCAGCAATTTCGCCCGGTAATGATACTTTAGGCCCCGCCTTTATAATAGGCCTCTCTTCTCTAATGCTGCCGATTTCATTCCAGGAATCATACTCTAGTGTTTTTATTCATATAATTTGGATCTTTAATATCCCACAGGTGTCTGTAATTTGTTAAAAGTTCTATTATTATTTTTCCATTTCTAGATTTCAGCAATTCCGCCCGGCAATGATACTTTAGGCCCCCCTCTCCTCTCTAATGCTGCCGTTTTCATTTCAGGAAGCATTCTTTAGTGTTTTCTATCGTATAATTTAGATCTTTTATATTCCACAGGTGTCTGTAATTTGGTAGAAGTCCTATTATTATTTTTTCCATCTCTATATTCTAATGTAGTTGAGCTGCATGTGATGTGCTTGTAATCACCGTCGCCATCTTTAATGCAAATGAGGAGAGAAAAGGCAGAGCGGAGTCGAGCTGAGTGACGTCCAATCTAATCGTCCTCTGATTGGTTCGCCGCTTGAGCAATTTTTTTGTCGAGTACGAAAAAATTGCGGCAATTCGGCGGCAAGTTTTCTTGCCATTGAAATGTATGGTGTTGCTGAAAAATTGCTGGAAGGGATTGCTCCGTTGTTTTTGTTGAGACCCAGACCGCCCGACCTACCAAAAAGGTGTTGTTGTTGTTGTTGTTGTTGTTGAGACCCAGACCGTCCGACCTACCAGAAAGGTGTAAGGTAGCTGTTTGGACGGCCGGGAAGTGCCACCCAATTTAGACCGGAACCCAGTGGGGGAGGCATCCACAGGGACCGTACTCTCCTTCCCCTACCACCAACCTCTCGGAAGGACTTACGGACCCACATGTTTAACGTGATCGTACTCCGCATTAACACGGCGGCAGTTGTGGCAGCGTGCAAATCCAGCGCGCAAACCACCGGGCTACCGCGTCCGAAATGTGCCAACAGCACGCGGTGTTCCCAGGTGGTCACCTACCCAAGTGCTAACCGCGCCCGATGCTGCCTGAGGGAATTGCTCCGTGTAATAACACCTTTAAATAACAACCGGCTGGAACTGGGGATAAATCCAGGGTGTCTTGACCCACTAAAGTATACGAACAGTAACACCATTTAGACTTATGAGAAGATTTATATTTGAAGATTTAATATGAGAAAATTTAATTTTAAAGTGTTATATGGATTTAAGAGAATTAGTTACATGGGAATAATTCTATAGAATTACATTACAAAATCAGTATGATTGAATAAAATATCCACATAAAAGTTTCATGAGATATGAATTCAGTTTCATGAGATACGAAATCAGTTTCACGGGTTACGAATTCAGTTTCCCGAGATATGAATTCAGTTTCATGGGATTAAAATCAGATTCATGAGATGCAAAGTCAGTTTCATGAGATGCGAAATGAGTTCTATGATATGAGAATGCAGTTTCATGAGATACGAATTTAGTTTCACGACATACAAAATCAAGTTCATGAGATACTGGTTTGATTTTATAAGACATAAATTCAATTTTACAAGATACGAATTTAGTTTCACGAGATGCAGAGTCAGTTGTAATGAGATACACATTCAATTTCTTGTGATACGAATTCAGTTTCATGAGATACAAATTCAGTTTCATTAGATTCGATATCAGTTTCATGAGATTTGGTTTACGAAATCAGTTTCAGGAGATAAGAATTCAGTTTCAGAAGATACGCATTCAATTTCACGAGATGCGAATATTTTTTAGGAGAAACGAACCAATTTTATGAGAAATGAAATCTGTTTCATGAGATACGAATTTAATTTTATGAGATACGAATTCAGTTTCGTGTAACATAAATTCAGTTTTATTGTAATACAAATTTAAATACGTTTGTAAATATACTTTTAACCTGTAATATCAATACGAAAATGGAATTCCTCATAGACATATATATTATTATGCAGATGATATGTTTTCCGCAAATTTATATAATATGTGTGTGTGTGTGTGTGTGTGAAAATGATATCATGTTTCTCAGCAATGGAAGTAAATCTAATGCGGTTATACAGCAGACGAATTTTATTAAATGTTTTCCGATTTGAATAATTAAGAAATGCATGAAAAAATAAATTTTATTGGAATTGCACTTTTCACTGGATTACATAAATTACGGTTTTCGGGTTGAAAAGTTACAGGGATAACTAATATTTTGAATTTCTTGAGTCATGTATTTTATTTTGGCAAATATTTCTCTAACTCATATATTGTGTTTAGCCAATAGTTGTAACAGAATAAAGATGGTACATGTATAATTTTCTAATAACATTTTAGCTTTCTCAATTTGGCAGATATTGATCCAATTTCAAATTTCACAAACCAGACCCGGGTGTTTTATTTTTCAGATCTGTCTGTAAAAATAAATTTGTATAGTTAGAACAGAGATTATTGTACTTCGTTTTAGGAGAATTACATTAAATACTTTAATAGAATGTTTTGAATAACAATGTCATTTAAATTTGTACATAATTGTCAATTTTAAGTTTCTTTTATATTATATATTTCGTATGAAGAATGGGCATATTGCTAGTAGTTTAATACGTTATTCATTCTTTTCAGATATTGGAGTATGTGGGGCGGCGACAATATCTACTTTTGGATGCTCATACTCTCTGTACATTCTTTTTTCTTTGACATTACCCCCTTTCTTTGTCATTATAATAAACAGCTTACTTCTTTCTTCTTTTATGTGCAAGAAAACCCAAACAGAGAAGAAAATCTTAATATGTGGAAATTCCCGCATGCTGAGCTCAGAAAATGAAGTGCTTTCCCTTATTATATTCATGGTGCTTTTTGTCATATTCAGTATTCCTCGTTGCGTTGCGGATGTTACACTCATGTGCAGCAGAACATATAGTTTACTCTCCTCTGTTGTTTTCAGCATTTATTTCCTGGAGAGTTTAACTGACTTATTGCTACCACTTTTATGTCTTAGCATGCATCCAAAATCAAGGAAAATATTACTTGAAGTTTTTATGAAGAGTGAAGATCCTGATTGTACCACAGAAGTTGCATCGTTCTCCTTTAATCAGTGATAAGTTTGTAATATGCATGAGTAAGTTTTTGGAAGCTACAGTAGAGTTATTATATCCCTGGATAACTGTGCTGTGACAACACTTGAGGGCAGGTACGTGACGTCACTGGGGGTAGAAACCATTTTACAGCACTCATGGGCAACTTTTTTGAATAAATGGGTCATATTATATAAATTTTGACATGGCTGACTAGATTACATAATTCTTAACTTAAGTCCAGTCAGATCTTACTTTCATGTATAACTGAACGAACTACCCGTCGTTGCTTGTGTCCTATATAAACGCTCGCTACATAATTAATATGGATACATATAACAACACTTGATTTTTATAAATCGTCTGCTTTGAACCAAATTATTCACGTGTTTCACTTTTTACATGCGCCGCCATGTCAATTGAACAACGAGGGAGACCTATGACCTAATAAGCTCTTTTGAGCTTCTCTTGAAGTCCTAAACAAATGCGCTAAAATACTTGAAATTGCAAAAGAGAAAAAAAAATGACATTTTTGTGCCAATGCACGGGCTCAGAATGCTGCGATTTAACGCGGCAGTTATTAATAAGCGTCAGTATGCTAGTGAAAACTGCATGTTAATCGAATCAACTGAGATATATTAAACCGCAGATAAAAAAATACCCAGTAAAATTAGAAAAATGAAATGCTATATCAGCGAGTTTTCATCAGAATTTTGCCACTATTCAGCACAATATCCATTGTGTGAATCTGAAGCCGAATTTCGACGGATTTTCGGGTATAAATGTTCATAACTTTCTAACTAATTTGAATTAAAGAAAAATATTGCAGAGCCATATCGTGCAGGTGCAGGTACCTGAAGCACCTATGTATCGAATTTCGCTGGTGTTTGAAATTTTGATTTTCTGTAATAGGCGATACAGATGCATAAACACATGGACAGACAAACATTTTCTTTTATTATGTACGATAATTAGATCATTCTATGCTGGCAAAGAAATTACTGCTTTCTCGGTAGTTATACATTTTTAAACCAGGAAATCCATGTTTCTGGATGTTTACATATTAACACTTTCACGGAAAAATTGGAGAAAATTTAAAGTAAAACAAAACTTAAAATGTAACTGAATCTGGAAGAAAATATTTTTTTACCTATGCAATTAACAATGAATATACAAAGAACAGTAATGAAATGAAAAATTTTAAAGTAATAAGATATTAACAATAGAGTTAGTAACCTCAACTTTGTAATTACCGTCATTAATTAATAAAATTTACAAATTAAAAACAGTAAAATAAAACGGAATAAAGATGTAGAACGGAAAGAAATTGGTAAAAATTTAAGGTAAAACAACACGGTTGTAATTTAATCAGAATGTAACTTAATCTGAAACAGAAGTTTTTTCACCTATGTGATTAATAATAAACATATAAAGAACACTATTGAAATGAAAAATCTTAAAGTAATAAGATAATAATAATAGCGTTAGTAACCTCAACTTTGTAATCCATAAAATTTACCAGATTAAAAACAACAAAACAAAACGGAAAGAAAGTACATAATAAAGAGAAAAATAAATGCCCAAAATAAGTCCTTAATATAGAAAATATTAATAAAAAAAAACTCATAGAATAAAAAAATAGATTAATAATTTTTTGACTGCAAGGATTTATTTTCAAACATATTTCAGATGCAAGTCGGTTACATGATAAAAAATGAATATAAACGAAAATATGCTGAATTAATAGGAAATAAAGTAAAGTTTTGGGAAATATTTTGTTCTCAAATGCTAAGTGTTCAATTAAAGATATAATTTCAGATTGACACAAGTTCATTAAATAATGAAAAAGTGGATAGAATCCCCTTAATAACATGATTCAATGAGCGACATTAATGCATGCATTGCTAATAAAAGTTTAATAAATAATGGAAATAAAGGACAGCAGAAAATAACAGTTGTTTCCAATCTAGCGATTTGATAAATATGCCAAACTGTTAATATCGAAATACTGGTATCTTTGTACCAATACTGGTATTAAAATACTGACAAAATTTTACCGGAATGCCGTTTTCAGGATCTCAGTATTGGATGATCTAATAATTAACATTTAATAATTAAATTTATATACGCTCTAATATGTGTGTGACGAACATCCATATAGCGAATTCCTTTTTAATGAAATTTTCGATTTTAAGATGAAGGTTGTGATCCTTTCATTATTTTATCCACTGTTACAGCAACACTATTTGGCGCCTGATATAAAGTAATTAGCTTTTTTTTCTTATATACCGTAAGGGCCATAAGCACCGCCGCGCTCCATATCGATAATTGCGGATACGTCGCTTGCACTACATTTGCTGCGGCGCCAATTTTGTCTCAATATAACACATTTTCTTCATTTAACGCGTAAGACTGATGGTTCTTTCCCTTTCACTAAATTGGGGTATATCTTTATATTTCTATTATAAAAATAAACAAATTTCAATACATATTTTGATTTTATTTTGTATGAAACACACATAAATATGTTACATATGCTTTGCAAATATACTGAACGAGTGAGCAATATAATGATTTCAGTTTTATGGAATAAAATTAATGATACGTTTAACTAAATTGGGATCATGTTTTTATGGTAAATTAATCCATAAATATGTATGGTTTAATTATATATTAATATAATTTACGTATAAGTATATAAATATATAAAAATTTAAATTATATATAAATTTTATAAAATTTTGATTTAGGTTAGAACTGTAGAAATGACAAACTATAGAAATACTACGAGACTATAATACGAGTATATCATCGGTATATCGTGATAAAGTTAATAATATGATTATTTTATTTTGTTCGAGATAGTGACCCTCTTCATATAATGACCAAGAGTAGTCACTTTAACCAGGTTTACCTATATCTTCGTAACAATTGTATACAATAGAAAACTGTAAATTACATACGGTTAACCGGTGGTATCGTTTTTAAGGACAACTCTTGATTATTTTTTTAAAATTTTTATTATGTTTGCATTTCTATAGTAATTTCTATATTTAACAGCCCCTACACTAGGGTAAGGCTTCTAAATATACAGGCTGACGCAACCACCATTTTGACTTCAACTGGTCCAGTCAGTTATTGTCTGCTTGTGCTGCTCGTATTTTAATGGCGTTCTCATGCTACATGGCTGATGTTTGATATGTAATTGAGTTCTAAAATTCGTGCTTCTGCTTTCAAAAAACTGTACCAATCATTCAAGAAAGTAGTCTATAATGTTCTGATTATCTCGAGATCCCGAGAAAAGGACGAGAAATTAAAACCCTCTTTTTGCCATGTATAGCCATTGTTTCAACTGGAAGTCAAGATGGCCGCTGGCCTGTACATTTAGGGGTCTTACACTAGGGTGTTGAATGCCAGTGAAGTCACCTACTAGCTTTCATGTGTTGTAACAGTTATTGTGGGACAACCTATATATTCATCTGAAATTTGTTAAGGGGGTCATATGACTGTTAAACCTGAGAAAAAAGAATTATTTATATTTCATATTTCAATATATATATATATATATATATATATATATATATATATAAACTTTTCTGAATGTTTTAAAATAATCTGCATGAAAAAAAAATATCCTATAATTACTAAAGTTATAGCCCAAAAATGTTCAGGTCATATATGGGAAAAATTATGAAGAAATAACTTTTTAAGAAGTTGTTTTTCTCAAAATGTTATGTTTTGACATTGCTTGCAAAATAACTATGGAACTTCTTAATATTTTTAATGAAATTTTCAGGATATATAAAATGTGTTAGTCTCTAGAAAATAAGCTTACATTTTTTCATATTTTCTTGTTGCAAAAATAATTTTCATGAGATTATGTTGTTGAAATTCCGAAAATTTTGCAACCTTGCATAAAATAGAAATATACTTTGAAGAATAAATTAATTTAAGTTCACAATAAGCAATTGCTTAGAAAGTATAGTTACATTTTGTTTTGGATGTAAAATTTTCTGAATAATATTTTGTGCAAGCTGTCATACCAATTTTTTCTTCGACAAATGGTTTATAGTTTTCAACACTCTATAAAATTATTTCTTATTATTACGTTGAAAAAAATGAAAACATTGATTTATCACTTGAAAGAAAAAGTGTGTTTCTGAAATGTATACTTTATAAAATATGAAACGTTGAATATGATTTTTTTTATTTTTTAACACTTTAAAAGTCGTATGGTCCTTTAAGATTTCCATAAAAGAAGTGAATTTTATTTTGCAATATTTTCTGCTTCCGTAAAAGCTATCTATTGATCATAATTTTGTAATTTTTAATGATATTTTTTAACAGATTTTTAGAATCAATCGACACTTATCGAAAACACAGAAAGATGTTACTTTAATAACATTTTGTAGTAAAAGCTTTCGATACAAACAACTGTTATTGTGCGGCTCCAGAATCTAAATCTTATAAAACTACAGAACAAATAATAAAACATTCTGTAAAAGGTTTAGTTTGCAAATTTTGCGAAGAGTCATCTAAAGAAATCGATAGTTCACAAATCCACTCATTCTTTATGAACTTATGTTAAGACACATTTTATGGAAACTCCTATAATTAAACTAGGATATTAAAAAATTATGTGTGTAATATGGCAAAATTTTGATAAGTAATTATTCTTTCTTATATTTATTTTTGTATAAAAATCATAGCTCTGAGTTATTTTTTCGTAGTAAATGCTATGATGGATGTAAATATGTAAATACAATAAAATATTATGTGGCTTGAATGCAGTTTCAATTCATTTTGAATGCTGAATATTTAAAGTAATGAGCAAACTCTGCAAACATGAGGCATTACATTATATTGGTAGATATGAAAGAATTACGGTAGGAAAACGCACAAATATTGTTTTTAAATATTGCTTTTATCCCTTTTTAATTTGGTATGGTAATGCACAAACACATGAGAAATGGTACAAGGCTGCAATTTAAAAGAAAAATTAATTTTATTATTTTTTTAATAAGAACTTATTATTATTTAATTTCGGCAAAAGTGGATGTTTTTCTAGTAATGCTAGCCATATTTACATATTTTTGGTACCAAACTTCTGCTTCAAAGTTGCTAAATCATCAGATTTATAGGATAAAAGCAATAGTTTAATAACGTCAAGCACCAGCAATTTTTAATATTTCTCTCTTTCATCAAAAATTTTACCAAAACTTATTTATTTATTTATTCAATTTAAGTGGAAACTATAGATAAAATCTAATTATAGTAACTACAAAATATAAAAAGTATAGGACGTAAAACATCAGAATACTAAACAGTAAACATGCCAAGTACATGCCAGTAAACATGCTAATCAGGTTTTTGTAAAATTGGCATGTGTTAACATAAACATATAAATATTAGCACACTATATTAAAGAGATCAACAAATTCATAGACAGAAAACTTTTAATGTGATTGTGTTTAATAGTAGAATTGTAAAAAATTTTTGCCTCGTATTGGTAACAGGTATATGGAACTCCAAGCAAGAAAGTAAAATAGGACAATTAATAGTATTATTTAAAACTTTATGGTAAAATAAGAGGCGAAACCATTTCCTTCTTTTTTTCAGAGACATTAAATTAAAATTTTTGCCTAAGTTGACTAGTGTGCATATCATATGGATAATAACAGGAAATTCTGCAATTAACGTAAAAATTTATTCTGGACTACTTCGATTTGTTGAGAATGCAGATGGTAAATAGGATCCTAGATCATAGAACAATATTCTAAAATAGGTTTAATTAAAGTATTAATAACTAATAAAGTAAGTAATAAAGTAAGACAATTAATAGTATTTTAAAGTTCATTGCACAACGAGATAACTGATGAATATGTTTATAAATTTTCAAGTAAATAAGAAGTGTACTTTTTTTACAATAAGTCTTATAAATGTAAACAAAAACATTGTCTTGAGTAAATCGAAAGAAAAACATTGAACCCATATATAGGGTGATTCGAAACTCTCTGTATAAACCGGGAGATAGGGAACACTAAAACAAACCTTTCTTGTAATGAATGTATACTGGCAGCCGTCTCCCTCTAGCGCTAGAGGACGCTGTTGAGTGACGTGGCAATTTGCTATTTTTCGTCATCATCATTCGTAATGCGAACATTGTACGTGTAACATGGAGAATTCTATGAAGACGGAGGTGACCGATATGCATCTAGCGATGATAGCTCTCAATGCAAACGAAAGAGCTGCTGTGAGGATTATTGGTACACTCTTACAGAAGCTCATCCGTTTCTATCGATAGCTTTACACGCTATATAAATGCCAGCCTTATTACTCAGACTGTCATACCTACCTGAAAGTGTAAGGTATCTGTCTGGATGGCCGGGAGAGAACCACAGAATTTAGACCGAAACCCAATGAGGTGGCAACTACAGGGATCGTACCATCCTTCCACCAACTCATCACATTTCGGATCGATTTTCTGGTTTACAGATGTATCGTGCCCATACTCTGGACGAGGAAATGTTTTTGAGTGGCATAGAGGATCGAACATGGCACTACCGCAAGCGTTCTGCTATAACCACAGCATTATCCCTGCTCAGATGCATATCAGTCAGCTCAAAATTCATGAAACGTCCCATTTTACAAGTACAAAGTCTGCGTTGCGAACGAATATATCCAATTTCCTCGCCATCTAACAGCACCCTCTAGCTCCAAAGGGCAAAGTCTGAAAAAAAAAATACATTCATGAGCAAAATTCATGAGCAAAACTCACGAGTAAAATTCATGTCCCCCATATCTGGGGGATACGAATTTTATGAAACTAAACACGAACCCAACCCGGCTCCAAACCTCATATATGGAGTTACGACAGGTGGACTAAACGATTGCTTAAAGCCCCCCAAGATAGTACATCTGATGCAACTAAACATTTTAACAGAAATCCTGCAAATTCGAGTTTTTAAAAATTAGGCACAAACCCGGTCCTGCACCAAACGTGATTATTTACGATATGCGGACTAAGTGGTTGCTTAGGATCCTCATCACAGTAAATCTGATGCTGCAAAACAAGTGTTTCCTTCAGGCATGCATCGGGGGAGGGGGGGGGAGGCGAAGCCCCCTAGAGACCATTAATTATCCCTCGGAAACATTTTATATTCATTCTGTTTATGTAACAGCATTTAGATAGATTTAAATAGGGCTAGAAAACTTGGCCCCTCAAAGTTTCATTCGCGCCCCCCCCCCCCGGCTAAAAAGTCGTGAAAGACTGCCTGTGCGATACTGGTAGTAATCTGGTCGTTAACAGTCACAGGCATCCACTTTTATCTAGTCTTAATTTTGATATAGCATATATACAGAACTATGACACACTGGATTTTAAAGTTCCTTGTCAATTAAATACTATGACTTTGTATAAGATGGCAAAACTATATCTTCAGAGTTCACGGGACATCTATAGGGAGACAGAATGCGTTTAAAAAGTTAAACACACATCTCTCAATTAATAGTGAGACTGACTCTGTTTGCCCCCAATTGAGAAAGATTTGTTTACAAATGCGTCCGACAACAGAAAATTATAGGATTTTTTACTACGTATTGGAGCACTTCTTCCCCACCATACAACTGTGCAGAGAAGGGGGATTCGAATTATGACTCACTCCTCTTTACCCATTTCAATTTCGCATAAAAATAATGGAACTCCGCCGAATGGTAAATCCAGTAAAAATTGCTCGATTTAGAATTTTTTTTTAAAAACAGACCATCAGCACATTGACTACTGATTAGAAAGCAAATTTGATCAAAATCAGAAAGGCCATTTTAAAGTGATACTCGTTCAAGCATTTTGACATTGACGTGACCAAGGCTTAAACGTATCCTCACCCTGCGCTTATACGGATCCTGGAATACAGTTAAACCTTGGATGTGACTCAAAAAGACAGTTACACTTGCTTCGCTCCAATAATGGATACTGTTCTAAAGAGTTTCTGATTTTCTCAATAATGGATGGATTTAAAAACTGTTTGCGGATTTGGAAAGTGTTCAGGAAATCTAAATATTAAAAAATCTCAACAACAATTTTTTTTTTAAATTTGAGCGTTTTCTCACATTAAATACAGAAATCTCATCGCATCCGGTATTTAAACCATCGATTTCTAACTGGCCAATCGATGTTCGGTCATTGAGCTACTGAGGCGAATGTCTTTTTATTCTATGCTAGTATGTATCACCCGTTGTTTCCCGGTCCTAAATAAGCGTCCTCTACTTAAATAATACAGACACCACTCAATTTCCAACTCGCCTGTTTTTAACCAAAATCATTCAAGTGCTCCGTTTTTTCCATGCGCAATCGTGCCAATTATACAATGTGGGAGTAATATGCTCCTTTTATACGCCCTATATATATATATATATATATATATATATATATATAAATTTCTTTACTTCAGAAGTAAAAAAACTGCTATTTCAGCGAGTTCTCATTTGGTTCGAGTCAAGTTTTCAGAGAACACTTATAATATTTAAATAATTGAAATATTCCAAACCATGAAAGTTTATCTTTTAAATTCACGCATTTTGAAAATAGCAAATAAAATACCACTCAAAGTCGTCTTTTGAGATATCGTTCGTAGACTACCTGCGTTATATTATCTTTCATCGTCTGCCCGAAATAAAAATGATTCTGAAGTTGAAATATTAAAAACGAATTTTCGGCTTTAAATGTTTGTCACTTTTAAAATGATTCAAATTTTTAAAAAATCTCGCCGAGGTGCACATTACAGAGACAAGAAACACCTCTGTAGCAAATTTTACTGCTGTCCAACTCGTCGATTTTTCGCTACAGATGACAACGACACACAGAAACACAAACATTTTCTTCTATTAAGTAAGATCTGAAGTGGATAAAAAACCTGGTATGATGTAGATTTAAGTTTTACCATTTTATTCACTTTTCTCGTAGTTTTTCACCAGGCCATAATGTATTAGTAAATATGAAGAACTAAAAATAATAATTTTTTTTTTTGCTAATTCCCCCGCAGTGAAGGGTCACCTACGCACCACATCCACAAGACACCCCCAGGGTATCCCATGGCGAAGGGGAGAAGAATTGCAGCTTCACTTTTATAGAAGCACCCCGAAGGGCGGAAGTCTGACTTGACTTCGACATGACAACATCCACGCCCGCTGGCGGGATTCGAACCTACAACCCGGCAATCTAGCGATCAGACGGAAACGTATGCCCCTGACTGCTCGAATAGAAATAATTAAAGCAAGAATAATTAAAACAAGAAAGACCAATCCTTCATAAAGCATTAATTATGAAACACTTTCCAACTGCAATGCAATTTTATTCAAACATCTCTAGAATGTGATACATTCAGCGGTAATATTTTTAAAATTACCACAATACTACAATAATTTATTATATTTGAAAACTTCATCGAAAAAAATGAACTTTATTCAAATGACGTCATTGAAATATAAATTACCTGGCTCT
Organism: Amaurobius ferox; assembly: GCA_951213105.1. Classification (NCBI taxonomy): domain Eukaryota; kingdom Metazoa; phylum Arthropoda; class Arachnida; order Araneae; family Amaurobiidae; genus Amaurobius; species Amaurobius ferox. Next base: position 85,246,271 of record OX578142.1, on the reverse strand, counting down.
CTATGAAGAAGCAGTAAAAATTTCGTTCATAAACATTTATTCTATTCCTTTCAGTCATTACAATACTACAATAATATATTTTACTTAGAAACTTAAAACCATGGAGGTAAAAGTAATTTAACTCTGTACTTAAAACTTCACCTAAAAAGTCTGCTATAAAATCGTCTGTTCTCTATGTAAAATCAATGACTATTTCATTCATATCAACTATATTGCAGACTCTAGAGCTAAATAATTTTGCGTTAAAGAAATTCAGCAATTCTTATACAACTCATCTTACAGCATGATGTGTTTACAATCTCCATAAGTAAAAATTAGGCTTCGTTGTAGAAATAATCAAAGTTTGATGATCATTTAAACTCAAATATATTGTAATTGCGCTGTTTCAGAACATTGATGCACAGAAATTAAGCAAAAATAAAGCGGTTTTAAGAACGAATACAACATCAAATATAAATTAAAAAGAACTTTAAAAATCACGATTTTGACAAGATGGATGCCATATTTTATTTTGAAGTGGGTCACGCGATTTCTTCATATAATGATCACGTGATCTCATCATATAATGGGTGTGATTATTATTTAAATTTTTATTTAAAAAACTACTGAATATATTTTGATGAATTTTTTTTCATAAATTTTATGGGATAATTTGAATATTTCATAAAACTTTCGAAGCAATTTGCGAATTTTAAATCCGCTTAAAAAATGTTTGAAAAATTAGGTCGCATAGGGTTCAATGCATTTCAGTTTTTCACCCCGGATTCAATCCAAAACTAATTGGGTGATGTTATTCATTTATATTCCCATAGGTTCCAAAGACCGTCTGAACAACATACTAAAATTTCATTTTGATAAAGTCATTTTTACGGCAGATATCGTGCTAACGGACATACAGAGAGACAGAATGAAGAAAGTCATAAACACTTTTCAACTATGTTGCAAAGTGATAAAAAATTATCTTTCAGAAATTTAAATATAGGAAAAAGAAAGTAAAGTACACTTACAAATGGTTTTTGAATATAACAAAATTATTATACACGTCACTATAAATGTAAATATTTTTTTTAAAATTTGAAATATATTTGCTATTTACTGTCTTAAAAATGTATTGTTTGACAAAGCAGCTAATTAAAAATTCATTGGAATGAATATCAAATTTGGATCAAATATTTGAGTTTCAAATATCATTGGAATGAGTAATTTGATGCCCATTGGAATGAAAGTATCAAATTATATTTTCAAAAAATAATTGGATGAGAACGCAAGTGATGGATAAATAAATATAATCTTTCTTGTCTCCTTTTGGATGTAATTTAGATCTGATATCTACTTGTCCTTCTGAAACTTTTTATCTATTGATAAATAAATGGTCTAGTTGATTTTAGACTGAAATAGTTGATAATTTGTTGACCGTTGTACTGTTTACGAGTTCCACATGCTTTCCCTCCATTGAACGAGTGATCCACTCTTACTAATGAAAAGGTATATATTATACTCATTATTTTAATTTTATTTTGATTATTAAGAAGTATTTGAGAAAAACCTTTTGATTCTTACCTGTTGTTTGATTTTATACATTTTTTAGAGAACAGCACTGGTATCATTTGTTGAAATATAAAGTAAGTTAACAGCGGAAAAAAAGAAATTAACGTCATTACACAGTGTAGTTTGGCCAAGATATCACCTATATTCAGCGACCTTCCTGGGTGAAGGACCGCTAATTTTGAGATGGAAACAATCTACCGCTATATATATAGTGTTAATTATTCCCGTTTTAATTGATCACCGGCTACTACTTTCACGATGTTCTAATTTTGAGAACGTTTACTATTTATTATCTGTGTTCTGGATCATCTTTTGAAAATGAAGATTTAGATGACTTAAAAGTACAATATGGCTCTAACTACATAATGAAAAATAGTTACAATCAGATGTTTGTCGATTGAATATGATAATTAATTTAGGATAATTAATAGGATAATTAATTTAAGATAAGGATAATTTTTCTAAGGTAAGTTTGTTTACTTTCTTATACTATATAGAGGAAGTACAATTTTTTTTTTAAATATTTAAAATTAGAGATTTAAATTAGAGATTGGAAAAACCCGTTTTAAGACCTCCTGAACACATTTGGAATATTTATAAAAAGATGTCCCTCTCTTTGTGTGTATGAAGTGTTACATAAACTCAGCAGTAAATGTATGTATCCCCATGAAATTTTATGTGCATGCACATTATGTAATAATCTGAAACTAGACATGTAAAATATTAAAACTCGAAATTTAAGATTTTCACAGCAATATTTGTCATTAAGATAATAAACACTTTATGATAAACACATTTTGCGAAATAACTTTTCATAGTCATTTCTATTTATTCCAAAACATATGTTTTCCAATATGAAAAATATAATAAAATAAATAAATGATTATTATTTAACTTAATCCTTTATAGAGTAAACCTTTAGCATACAATAAGACTTTTATTTTAAGGAACTTTCTTGAAGATAAATGAATATCTGTTTTTAAGAAATGCCCGATTAGAAAAGTTTTGATTTATACTGAATTTTTGTATTTTTTTGTTGCAATGTCACAAAGTTTTCTTGTTTCAATGTCACAACCTTCCCCGATGAGAGCTAAATCAGCGACTAATGTAAGACAGCAAACGGCACTGTAGTAGGGAAAAAGGATTGCCAACGCCGAGAGGAGATATTAAGAGGAAAAAACCAAGAAGAAAGGGACAAGAGGTAGGGTACAATGAATGAACGGAAAATTACTAAACAGAAAAAAGTGGAAATTGATTCAACGCACGTGCTCAAGGAGTAAAATTACGAATTTAAGCACCTAATTAAATTACAAATGCCTTTCACCACATAATGCAATGATTTATTTCTTTCGTTGCAAAATAATGATGTACATCCACGGCAGAATGCTTTAACTTTGAAAGTATACTAACATATGGCGTTTTTCTGTATGACAAGATGTGCAATATTTCGAAATATCAAATTAAATTCTGCGTAAATCTAACTTGACAGTAGGGAATATTGCTAGCATCTGCTAAGCAATAGGGTCCATATGTAATTAACATATGGACCCTATGTAATTAACATATATTAAAATATGTTAATTATTAATTCCATATGTAATTAACATATATTAAAATATGTTAATTATTAATTCATCAATTTGGAGTCATTTTCCTCAATGTGTTGCCAATTTTAAAATATCTCCAAGTGTGCGGTATTTCACCAACTTCGTCGCCAAGTGTTACATACTTGACGATATTTACTACTTTTCAATTTTATGTAAGTTTTTAGAAAAGTTTATTTGAAAAATGTGCAATATTTCGAGAATGGTTCAATCTAGCATTGTAAAGTTTGTCTCAACTACGCATAAAATGATTATCTAACATTACTGAATGCCTTGATTTCTTTTATGACTTAAAAATTATTCAAAAATTTGGGCGTCTTTCGAATGTTCGATCACGTTTCGAAATATAAGGTTTTCAGTATTCACTAATTGTAATAATTGTACTAAATTAAGTTCGAAACGCTTCATTTATTAGTGAGATACAGGCTCTATTGATTCACACACACGCACACATCATCATCATCATCACCTCAAAAATGTTTGATTCAAGTTGAGGGATGCTTAAAATGTGCTTTTCCGTCAAAAACTCGAATTCGAATTTTCGCCATGTCACAATACTTTCTCTATACATTATACTATGTTTGTAGATAATTTAGAAAGGTAACAAACCAGTTTCGGAAGCTACATGAGTCAACCAAGCCAGCGGTAAAGATAACAGATGAAAAATATTTTCCTGAATTTTCGTTTTCTCTTAAGTATTCGTTGACAATGTTGGCTTTTTAACACTTTACAACAAAGTTGAAAAGTGTTTATGACTTTGTTCATTCTGTCTGTCTGTCTGTCTGTCTGTCCGTTAGCACAACTGCCGTAAAAATGACTTAATCAAAATGAAATTTTAGTATGTTGTTCAGACGGTCTGTAGGACCTATGGGCATATAAATGAATAATATCACAAAATAAATTTTGGATTGAACCCGGGTTGAAAAAATGAAATACATTGAGCCCTATGGGACCTAATTTTCCAAACATTTTTTAAGCGGATTTAAAATTCACAAATTGCTTCGAAAATTTTAGGTAATATTCAAATTGTTCCATAAAATATATAAAAAAAAATTCAGCGAAATATATTCAGTAGTTTTTTAAATAAAAATTAAAATAATAATTACACATCTTACATGAAACGATCACGCGACCATGATATGAAACGATCACATGACCCACTTCAAAATGATATATGGCATCCATCTTGTTTCAAAATCGTGATTTTTTAAGTTCTTTTTAATTCCTATTGAGTGTTGTATCCGTCCTAATACTACTTTATTTTTTGCTTAAATTCTGTGCATCTACATACTGAAACAACACAAATACAATATATTTGAGTTTAAATGATTATCCAAATTTGATTATTTCTACAACGAAGCCTATTTTTCACTTATGTAAAATGTTAACAGCAAAATATGTAGAATGAGTTATATTAGAATTGCTGTATTTCTTTAACACAAAATAATTTAGTCCATGGAGTCTGCATGGCTGATATGAATGAAATATTAATTGATTTTATAAAGAGAAGAACGATTTTTTTCGATGAAGTTTTAAGCATAGAGTTTAATTACTTGTAGCTCCATGGTCTCAATTTTTAAATAAAATAAATTATTATAGTATTGTGATGAATGAAGTGAATGGGAGAAAGTTATGAATGAAATCCTGTTTTTATAGAGAGATCCAGGCGTGTTATTTTTTCTATGACGTCATTTGAATGAATTTCAGTTGTTTTCGATGAAGTTTTCAAATATAATAAATTATCGTAGTATTATGATAGTTTTAAAAATATTACCGTGGAATGTATCGCGTTTTAGAAATATTTAAACCAGGCAATTTATATTTCAATGCCGTCATTTGAACGAAGTTCATTTTTTTGTTGAAGGTTTAAGTTTTCAAATATAATAAATTGATGTAGTATTGTGATACGTTTTAAAATATTACCGAGGAATGTATTGCATTTTAGACATGTTTAAATAAAATTGCATTGAAGTTGAAAAGTGTTTCGTAATCAATGCTTTAAGCATGATTGATCTTTCCTGTTTAGTTTCTAAAATCAGTTTCTATTCTATTTATTTTTCGCACGTGTTTAGAATCTGTTATTTTTACTGCTAGTTTAACCGATTCACGTAGCTTCCGAAGCGATTAGTTGAATTTTTTAATTTAATAGGGCTCTTATATTTGCGGTTTTACTTACTGAACAAATATTTTGTGTCATTTATTGGGCGCTCACTGTCCTCTTTAGTAACCTACTGTTCATTCATTGTGTCTTACTTCTTGTTCCTTCTTCCTTGGTTTCTATTTTTTCTTCTCTCGCCGTTAGCAAGCCATTTTCCATGCTTCAGACACGTTTGCTGTTTTTATATCAGTCGCCGATGGGATATCAGGAGTGAAGTTTGTGCTTCTTGTGTGTTCTGACAAATATTTCTGTTTCTTTCTTTCGAAACCGGCCTACACTATTATTTTTGTGTTGTATGCTGCTTTTAACGAAGTTATTTCCATTTTAATTAAATCATCCTTTAGGAATCAAAATGATTGCGTTTATCCAAATGATTGCGCTTATCCAAATGATTGTGCTTTAGTAATCAAAATGATTGCGCTTATCCAAATGATTGCGCTTTAGGAATCAAAATGATTGCGCGTCCTGGACAAAGAAGGCTATTTCTTGCCTTCGAAACTGGCCCCCACTATTATTTTTGTGTTGTATGCTGCTTTTAACGGAGTTATTTTCGCTTTAATTAAAGCATTCTTTAAGAATAAATAATATTGCTCTTCTCATGTGTCCTGGACAAAGAAGGCTGTTTCTTGCCTACGAAACCGGCCTACACTATTATTTTTGTGTTGTATGCTGCTTTTAACGAAGTTATCTTCGCTTTAATTAAAGTATTAAGAATAAAAATTATTGCGCTTCTCGTGTGTCCTAGACAAAGAAGGCTGTTTCTTGCCTTCTAAATCGATCTACGCTATTATTTTTGTGTAATATGCTGCCTTTATCGAAGTTATTTTCGTTTTAATTAAAGCATTATTTGTGAATCAGAAGGATTCTAGCTGTAACTATTCATTTAGATGTAGATAATAAGTACTGCAAGGTTTGCTATATCTGTATTTACTGATCACCTATATAAAATACTATTTTTTTGATGTCCTATAAATAGTCGGCGTAGGTTTCACTACATTTGCAGCAAATATCACATTTATTAATGGAAAATGAAATATACTCATTGAGATTTAATGAAACATTTGAATTCCTACTTAGCTAACTAATAAATTATGCAGTTCTAGTAAAGCACTTACATTAAAAGTAAAAGCAGATTTAAATTTTTGCCGTACCTGCAGACTTAAATTCCTTTTCCCTTATATCTTTAATAATTCATTAAATGGAGTTGCACAAAATTAACACGCATACTTATTTGAAATTACACTGAATTTGCACTTTTTATTCAATATTCGTTTTCATTTGGTAGCGTATTTTCAAAGGCGTAGCAAAAATGCGAAAATGCGAATAAACTAAAATATCTCGAAAACGGCTAATGTTAGAGTAATGGGGTTGGTATGAATATTTTTATCGTCAAAAATTACGTATGAAACAAGTATTTACAGCATTTAATTGATACATTTCAGCATACGTAGTCTTTTATTTTACTGGTTTTTGCGGGCCATTTTACAAAAAAAAAAAAAAGTAGGTTTTATATGCCCGAATCGTACCAAAATCTATTCAGCACCAGGATCACCTCCAAGTGACTTACCTACCAAATTTTGTGAAATGTGGTCGATTAGTTTTTGAGTTAGAGTGGATACATACATTGCACAGACAGAAAGACACAGCCGTCACGCTAAAAATAGTTTTTTCGTGTTTTAGAGGTCCCGAAATGTGTAGATCTACCGAAAACTCGAGTTGCGATTTTCGACATGATTCCAATACTTTCCCTGTACATTACCATGTATTGCAGGGAAAGTAAAAATTGTTCCTCACTAAATTACAATGTAACTAGCAAACTTAAATTTTACCTTCCTCAAACAAAATGTTTTACGTCTTTTAAATGCACAGGGAATTAAATGTGAATTTCCTTTCATAAATTCTACATCGATGTCTTTGGTAAGTAAATGTTTCCTGTTAGGTAAGTACTATTTCATTTTCCAGAGTATTTTTATGCAAAACTTATGCAAACGTTGCTTTGAATCGAATAATGTAATTAAATTTAGCGGATCGCATTTTTCTTTGCATTTATAAATATATTGAAATATATGTTAATGCGTTTCTGCAAAGCAATCAAAGGTGAATATATTGATAAAATACAAATTTCGAAATAAAAGATCATTTTTAATTAAACTTGGATGTTTATAAGTACAATTAATACTGATGGTCTGCAGGGAAATATTGATTTCAATTACTGACTAATTTATGGAATCCATTAGCATTTTAAAGGGACTGAATTATCAAAATTGAAAATAAATGATAATGTACAAATGTAGGATTAAAAAATTAATTTTTAAATGTTGTCTAATATGCATATATTTTTCATAAAGTTCAGTATACAGGGTTCTTAGCAAAGTCCTTGAGCACCCTAATAACTTTGTAAGGAAAGATCCATGAGTGTTGGTATATCTATAGACTTTAGGTCTATGTATAGTAAAGTGGCTATGTCCGATGGAATAAAATCTAATGTAGCGCCCTTAGTGGAGAATTAAAAAAGTTCGGATAACAAACTAGGAAAAAAGCGATATAAACGAAATGATAATTAAAGTTGTAGAGCACTATATAATGAGTAGAAATCGACCATAAAACTATTACAAAAGGCATTTATTTAACACAATATACTTTGGCGAATAGCTGTCCTATTCAGGAATACTATAATAAACAACACTTAGCTGCAGAAGTGTGTGTGTATGTGTGTGTGTGTGTGTGTGTGTGTGTGTGTGTGTGTGTGTGTGTGTGTGTGTGTGGAGTCGATTATTCATGAACGCATGGAGCGTTTCGAACGAAATTTGGTACGATTAATCGGTAAATACTTGTAAATACTTTTAAACGCAATTGAATGTTTGGAAGACTTTCAAATTTTCGAATGAAATTTTGAAGAAATCATTAAAAAATTCAGAAATTTTAATAATGTTACGTAAATGATCGTTTCTTATGTAATTATTCATTAGAAAACGATTAACATAAACATTAGAACATTAGCATGAACCGTTCTCAAGATGTAGTACGTTTGTCTAATAAATTTACCAAATGTATTACATAAAATTAAAAACCAGTACTAACTATCGTAAAAAAATGTTCAATTTTCATGCAATATTGTGCGATAAATTTGTTAGCCACATTCTCGACGTGGATCTAGTAGAAAAGCGCTTCTCTCCGTCTGTGTGTAACGCTTAGTGATAAATTTGGCAAATTTGGCGACTAATTTAGCAAAATATCGCAAATATCGCTAAATGTTCATTTTTTTTCAATTTTCAAATGTAAGGTAATGACTTCTCATTTATAAGTAGGAAAAATGACTTTTTTTAACATTACGAAATTTGGCAGAGAAACAGTCTAATAAATATTTAAAACACGTTGGATATTTCACATTTTCTTAAATTTAATTTATGGTTGGCACACACCGAAATATTCGTTTTGATGAAATATGAGAAATAAGTTACTTTTTTAAAATTGAAATAGCCAAATTATTTCCTATATTTTTAGCTCATTTCAGCCAAATTTCGGAAAAATTAAAAAATATTCTTTTTTTTTCATATTTAAAATGTAAGGATATACATTTATAAGCAGAAAAAAATGACTTTTTTTAATATTACAAAATTTGGTAGAAAAACTCTAATAAATATTTGAAATGCTTTATCCATTTCATATTTTCTTAAATTTATTCTATGGTTGCCACACACCAAAATATTCGGTTTGATGAAAAAATGTGAAATAAATTAATTTTTTGAACTGAAGTAGCCAAATTACTTCCTATATTTTTTAGCTCATTTCTGCCAAATTTCGGAAAAATTAAAAAATATTCATTTTTTTCCCAATTTGAAAATGCTATTTCAGTTTTTTCGAAACTGAAATAGCCAAATTGCTTCTCTTTTATAAGCAGAAAAAATGACTTTTTTTTAATATTATGAAATTTGGTAGAAAAACTCTAATAAATATTTAAAATACTTTGACTATTTCAGATTTCCTTTATAATTTATGGTTGCCACATACCAAAATATTCTTTTTGATGAAAAAATGAGGAATAAATTATTTTTTTGAAACTGAAATAGCCAAATTGTTTCTAATGTATAAGCAGAAAAAAAATGACTGTATTATAATATTACGAAATTTGGGAGAAACAGTCTAATAAATATTTAAAACACTTTAGCTATTTCACATTTTCTTAAATTTGTTTTATGGTTGCTACACACAAAAATATTCATTTTGATGAAATAATGAGAAATAAATTTATTTTTTTGAAACTGAAATAGCCAAATTGTTTCTATATTTTTTAGCTATTTTCTGCCAAATTTCGGAAAAATATAAAAAAAATGTTTATTTTTTTTCAATTTTAAAATGTAAGGACATTTATAAGCAAAAAAAAAAAAAATGAATTTTTTTAATATTACGAAATTTGGAAGAAACAGTCTAATAAATATTTAGAACACTTGGGCTATTTCACATTTTCTTAAATTTAATTTATGTTTGTCACACATCAAAGTATTTGTTTTGATGAAAAAATGAGATATAAATTATTTTTTTTAAACTGAAATAATCAAATTGTTTCCTGTATTTTTTAATTCATTTCTGCCAAATTTCGGAAAAATGAAAAATACTCATTTTTTTTTTCAATTTTAAAATGTAAGGTTAGAGATTATTTATGTAATCTTACCATTTATAAGCAGAAAAAAATGACTTTTTTTTAATATTACGAAATTTGATAGAAAAACTCTAATAAATATTTAAAACACTTTGGCTATTTCAGATTTTCCTAAAATAAGCCTACCAAATTTCATGTAATTTGCTTGATCATTTCGAACAATATTGTACTTTTGTGGAAATGTAGATTTTCGAATATTTCATGAACGGTTTATGGCAACTAATGTACTGTCCATTTTTTTTGCTAAAAGTACTTACAAAGCATTTAATCATTTGGTAATAGTAAAAATATTAAAATGTAATTAGATTTTATCTATTTTAGATAAAAAGAATAAGCAGTATCGGTGCAGCTTCTCATTTTGTGAATTATATGATTCGTTTATAAATAAGATCTTAAGAATCTTGCACAATTTGTTATTTAGAAGCGAATTATAGTGTAACACACTTTATTATGGTTTTTGTAAATTTTTTTTCGATTTTCGGAAATTTTTTTTTTTCGAAAACTTGAAAGCGTTACTCTGATTTGAGTTTCCCAGTAATAAATAGCTGTCTAACATTTTATAATTGAAAAAATCGTACCAAAATTTATTGAATTTGCTTAATATGTTCGACAGATGCAGTGCCTATGTGCAAATATATTTGATATCTCTAGAACGGCTTGTGAGAATTCCAAAATAGTGGTGTTCCTCCATTTCGGCTTAAAAGTATTTAAATAGCATTAAATAATTTTATAACGATGAGGTTTTTTTATTTTTTTTATTAATTTTTTCCATTTTAGAACAAATCAAAATATAAATATATACATAATATAAATATACATATTATAAATACTTTTAACTATTTTATTGATCTGAAGAAAAATATAAACCTTCTTTTCAGCATCTATGTTTTGCAAAAAACAGCGGGGAAAATTCCAAGAACTAAACAAACTAGAGGATTATTTTCCCTAAGTTAACAGAAGGAAAATGAAACAAGCTGCTGGAGGGAGAATATCTTCCACTTGCATACATCCATTATTATTATTTTATTATTAGTTTTTGAAGGGGGGAGGTAGGGGGCACGAGAGAGCAGAATTTTAATCTTTGTTTTAGGACAACTATAATTATAATCCGTTTATCATGGAATTCTGTTTTATTTCCGCTAGCAAGCAAGTCCATAACATATTTTTTCAATGGACAAGGCACTTGAATTAAATAATTTGTTTAGAGGTGCATGAGCCATTTTGCCGTCATAATACGTTGCCCAGACGCACCACAGGGAGCGAATCAAATTACGCCCTTGAGCCACCCAATTTAGACCGAAATCCAATGGAAATGGAAACCACAAAGAACGTACACTCCTTCCAATAACCCATTACTTCTCGGAAGGGGTTTAGGACCTACAGTTTTATCGTGCCCACACTCCGCGTAGACACGAGGATAGTTTGGGGCAGAGGTGATGATCGAACTGGAGTTCTCCTCATGCGAGTCTTTAACATTAAAGTGTGTAAAAATATTATATACTAAGATAGCGCTTCCAGTTTGCCCGCGGACCACAGACTGTGCTGAACCACAGATCAGCACAGACACGCTAAATCTGTGGTTCTCAAATTCCTTCCTAGAGGTTGGTGGTTGGAGAAGGAGGGTACGGTCTTTGTGAATGTCGCTCTCAATGGGTTCCGGTCTGAATTGATTGGCACTTCCCGGCCGTCCAAACAGATACCTTACACCTTCGGCTTGGAACGAAGGGAAGAAAGTGTGCTCATGTTCGGTATTTTAACATTTGTTTGCTCTAATTCATTTTACTAACGTACTCTGAATTTAAAATAACTTAGAATATTTAATTAACGATATACTTATTTATATATAAATATTTAATTAATGAGTTAAAATTTGTAACGAAGCCGAGTCTATCAATTTCTAGATTAGCATATTTATCTCTTAAACATATTTTCTTTTAATCTGACAATATATTTCCCATGAAACCGCTATATATTTTTTCAATAATAAAATACGCCGTTAAACTTAAAAATTTTTTTTCATTGCCAGATAATAACGGCCTGATAATTATATTTTATTATGATTCCTTGAGCAATAAATTTCACCATGTAATCCTAGCAATTTTGTCAGGAGAAATTTATGAATAAATCTGGTTCAATCAGTTCAATATCTGGCCCATCACAGGATAAGGAAACTCGATATCTTTTAACTTTCCCTATATGCATAGTATAATGTATAGGGAAAGTATTGTGACGGGGGTCGAAAATTCGAATTCGGGTTTTCGACGGAAGAGCATGTTTCAAATATTCCTGAACACGAATCAATCGTTTTTGAGATGGTGTCTGCGTGTATGTGTGTGTGTATTTATATATGTATGTGTGTGTGAGTGTGCGTTTATGCATGTATGTATGTGTGTGTAAATGTATGTGTATGTATGTGTGTGCATGTGTATGTATGTGTATGTGTGAGCGTGTGCATGGGCGTTTGTATGTATGCATGTATGTGTATGTATATGTATGTGAGTGTATGTGTGTGTGAGTGTGTGTGTGTGCCTGTGGAGACGATATCTCACGAATGGAGCGTTTCTAACGAAATTTGGAACAAAAATTACAATCAGAGAATACTGAAAATCTGTTGATTACTCAATCGAATGTAAGGAGGACTTCGAATAAAATTTCGAAAAAACTCATCAAAAAATCAGAACCTTCAATGATGTTACTTAAATAATAATTTCTTATGTAATTTTTCATTAGAAAACGATTGATATAAATTTTAGAAGGCTAGCATGAATCGTTCTCGAGATATTGCACTTTTTCAAGTATATTTATTAAAAAAATCACATGAAATTAAAAAAAATATAACCATTGTGAAATATGTTCACTTTTTATATGATGTGATAAATTTGATAGCACCATCTTCGTGGATGTAGTTCGTTCCATTCATGGGAGAAGATACTTTGTGTAATAGTTTTGTATTTTGACGCCTAACAATTCGCCAACAGTCATTGATATACAAAGTATGCTCTTCCCTCTGTTTGTCTATAATGCTTGGCGACGCATTTCGCTACCCTGATGACTCAGTACATCTCTTTCCTACTTATTTAGCGAAATATCTCCAACTTGGTGATATTTTGCGCCAGATTGACGAAAATATCGTTAAAATTGCAAAAATGACACCAAGTTAGTGAAAATAACGCCTAATGTATTTTTAAAATATTTAAATATATGGACTATAATGCTTCAGTATTAATAATTGTTAATTTAGTGTTGCGTGAAATATAAGTTAATTGGGGGGCGAAATAGTTTTACGTGTTGTTATCTACAAGAGCGCCCAATGTACAATTCAACATTAAATACATTATTCCGTAGATCTTATGCATCATTCTTTCATTGTGAAAAAAATAAATCCTTTGCCTTATATAGGGAAAGAGATGTACTGTCCACATACATTCTTTTACGCTTCAATTTCAATAGAGAACTAACTGTTACCGATCAATTTCGTTGAGCACGCTGAAATTCTTTGCATATTTGTTTACACGAGGTTTTATTTCTTTGATTCCACTGCACTCTAAGTTTGAAATCTCCCATGTTTCCTCTGTTGGTAGTTTCTCCAGTACTGTTCCCATGTAAGTTCAATATATTAATGTGATTCTTCGAACGAATTGGCTCACTCTGTGGTGAGTTTCATTTTTTTTAATCTTTTAAAAATTCTATATACATAGTATAATGTTTTGGGAAAGTTTTGTGACAAGGTCGAAAATTCGAATTCGAGATTTTGACGAAAGAACACGTTTCAAGCATCTCTGAACTCGAATCGATTGTTTTGGAAGTGATATCTGTGTGTATGTATATGTCCTAGTGTGTGTGCAGTGCATGTTAGTGTTAGAATGTGTGTGTTAGTGTGTGTGTAGTAGTGTGTGTGTGTAGCAGTGTGTGTGTGTAGCAGTGTGTGTGTGTTAGTGTATGTGTTAGTGTGTTTGTGTGTGTGTTAGCGTTTGTGTGTGTTAGCGTTTGTGTGTGTTAGTGTTAGTGTGTGTTAGTGTTAGTGTTAGTGTGTGTGTGTGTGTTAGTGTATGTGTCTGTTAGTGTGTGTATGTTAGTGTGTGTATGTGTGTGTATATGTGTGTATATGTGTGTATGTGTGTGTCCAAAGTTAATTGGGTACTTCCAAATAATTTTATATGTTTTCATCTGAAAAAGCGCCAAATGTGTATAATTCAGTGTTTAAAACATAGTGCCGTGGATTTTATGCATCATTTTTCACTGCGAAAGAAGTATATACGTGGTGTTCCTTTCTACAGCTAACGCTATATGCATCTCTCTCTTTTCATTTGCAAACAGTAACGGAGAGAGTGGGATGCACTTTTTCATGACACTCAATTCCCAAGTTTGCGCCCCTTACCTAGCGCGAGGAAAACAACTGTTCATATATCCTACGATGCGGTGTTCCTTTCTCTATCTAACGCTATATACACAATTTCTATCTCCCTTTTCATTTGCGAGTAGTAACGGCGGGAGTGGGTTGCACTTTTTCGTGATATTCAATTCCCTAGTTTGCTCTTTTTGCCTATTGAGCGGTGAAAGACGTTACAGTGATGATTAATTTGTTGTTTTATTATCATTATTGCACTTTTTATCATACTCCAAATCATCCATATCACTATCACTAATCCGGTTATTACTTCCAGAATCAACTCAAACATCGCTCATTTCGATTGATCGCAATCTTTCCCTCGCAGTAGATGCCATTTTGAAAGCCAAATATTGATAAGTACAATGTTTAGTCCACAGACAGCTTTTGCCGTACAATATTGAAGTAATTAGAGTAAAAAATGAATTCGGGGGGAGGGGGGGGGGGGGAGGGCTTAACCGGCATCTGAATGAAATCTTAATTTTCGATGGTTTTCCTCACACAGAACCTCAAAGAGTTAATACAATATTAAATTTTTTTTTTTTACAAATGGCCAGGCACTTTGACCTTCGTCATTCGCCTTTATTACAGCGGCCAGAGTGTGAACCATTTAGCCGTCCATTGACGTTGCCCCAGGCGCACCAGAGGGGGCGGATCACATTGCGCCCACAACACAAACATCCATGCCTTACGTGGGGCTCGAACCCACAACTTGGCGGTCGAGCGATTGCTACGGAAACGCTTGCCTTGACCATTCGACAACCACGTCGGCCAACATTAAATATAAAACATGTATTTTAAACTTTAATAATTATATATTTTTCAGGCTTTTGTACGCCGCGTTTATCCAAACATAAAACTTTAGGGTTTATGTAGGACTTTATTGTTCAGATTTCTATTTACATAGCATTTTGAAGTATTTATATTTCAAATGATAAACCTAAAGCATATAAGCAAGCGTTCAAAACTAAAGCTTCATCAAGCTATCCAAACATAAAGCTTTAGGGTTTATATAAAACTTTATTGTTCAGATTTCTAATTACATAGCATTTTCAAGTATTTATATTTCAAATAATAAACCTAAATCATATAAGCAAGCGTTCAAAACTAAAGCTTCATCAAATTGCTTGAAGACGCAAGGACGCTTTTAACATTGAATGGCGTATTTGGCGCTTTTGAATGGCAACATGTAAAACTATTTCAAGCACCCAATTAACTTATAATTTGTGTAGTTTTTAATTGACAATTATGAATATTGATAGCATTCGCAATAAGAAATACAGTCCATGATTTAAAATATTTTAATAATTAATTCAACAATTTGGCGTCGATTTTGCTACTTTAACGTCTCATTTTTAAAATTTTTACTATATTTTCGTCAGTCTAGTGTGATTTATTGCCAAGATGGCGATATTTCGCTAAATGAGTCGCTAAATGCGCTAAATTTGTTGTCAAGCGTTCGTTACCCACAGACGAAGAGTAAACTTTTTCTTATACATATATTATAAATGACTTTTTTATTTTATTTTATTTTATTTTATTTTATTTATTGAATTTAAGTGGCAGCTACAGATGAAATCCAGTTACAGTAGCCACACAAAAATAAAAAGAACAGAATATAAGATACAAGAATACTAAATCGTATACATGTCAAGCGCATTCAAACAGGCTTTTTTAAAACAGATAGGAATTAAATTAAATATATCAATACCAGTACAATAGGTATTGACGAATTGCTTGTCATAGAAATACAAAATTATTACACATACTATATCTTCTCAAGTGAATGGAAAGAATTAGACTCATAAGAATGATGTTAACAAATTTGTCGAATAATATTGCACGAACGGTGAACATATTTCACTATAGTTAATATGTTTTTAATTCTATGCAATATTTTTGATAAATTTCTTAGAAAACGTGCAATATCTTGGGAATGGTTCATGCTTCTAAAGTTTTTCGTTTTCTAACGAAAAATTGTACAGGAAATGATAGTTTACGTAATATTATTAAATAATATCTTTTTTTTAATGATTTTTTTCGAAATGTCATTCGAAAATTTAGGGATTTTCCGAACATTCGATTGCGTTTAAAACTAATAGACATACAGTATTCATCAATTGTGATATTTGTACCAAATTTCGTTCGAAACGCCCCATTCGTTCGTGAGACATCGTCTCCATAGACTCACTGACACATACACTGACACATACAGGCAGACATCACCCCGAAACATTCGATTCGAGTTAGGGATGTTTGAAATGTGTTCCTCCGTCGAAAACTCGAACTCGAATTTTCGACCCTGTCACAATACTTTCCCTATACATTATATTATGTATATTGGGAAAGTAAATAGGCACATTGTACATATCTAGAACAAAGATACCAATAATAAAGTATATAAAAATAAATTTATTTTTTACATAAATAATAAATAATACTTGTTCAGCTATCATTTTAAGATGCACAAGGATTTTAAAGTTTTGGTTTAAATATGTGTATTAAATTAGAATAAAATGAGATTTAAATTGGTGAAAATAGCATTGTCATTTGGCTTATTTGGAGTCTGGTGCAATCACACCGACCTTTTTAAGACTCTGACAAATTTCATCTCAATGTGCTTTTGTAATGTTTTTATTTTTTCAACGATGGTAATTAATTGATATTATTTTTAGGATCTATGCCATGAAAGGATCAGAAGTGTTCGTTGTACAAGTATCCTTGATACTGGTAAATTTCGATTTTATACAATTAAGTTATTATTTTTAAGTACTGGAAATGGACTGCACTGAATGAACTACTGAATGGATTGCTGGATGAATTATGGACTACTCTAATTATGGAGTACCTCAATCTCGCACATCTTACTCCTTATATTCCAGCTACTACCTCGGTTCACATTCTGCTCCTCTCAATTCAAAGATAAGGTTAAATCAATGAATCCACCACAGCGAATGAATTTATCTTTCCATTTTATGTTCCATCGCTTCATTTCTTATTTACGCAAATGTCATTTCTCTAGTCAACAACATCGCTCAAGCGTTAGTATGAAATCTTGCCTAGAGAAGGTCTTATACGTGCAATTCAACTAATAAAAAAATGTTTTGAAATTTCTTAAAAAGTTCGTTCTAATATACGCACTTCGAGAAAATTAGCCATCGATTTTTTCCGGAATTTTAAGATGAAGGTTTTTTACGTATTGCTTAAGCATACTTTGACATTTAACCTTTAGGTGTAAGAGCGTTGCTGTTTCTGTACAAAAAATATTCTTCTTTCATACTGTCATGCCAGATGAATAGTTCTACCGAATGTGATGAAATCATAAACATATTGTCTGTGTAAGATAGATTTCTGGATATAAATTCTGGATTTGTATTCGCCATCAACAAGAAGGCTTAGCAACGCTTAAGTTCAACGGAATAAATTGTTACCTCAAGGTATATTTTTATATTTTAAATGATTATATGCAATATAATACATAAAATAGATTACGGTTTCTAAAACTAAAACACATTTAATAGTAATACTTACATTTATAATGAAGTTAGGATCAACAGAAAACAAAGTATACAGCCATCTTGAATGATGTCAGTGGTTTCGTCGCGACTGAATTATTTACGACATTTTAGTGTTTGAATTTCAGCAAAATTCCGTATCTTAAATGTATCTTTATTTCCGACTCGTATATGAATTTTTTTCATTTATAAAATTCACGATTGAAATGAAGTTTCACTTACGGCAGCTATTTAATTTAAAATACTTGTATTTACGGTGTACGCATAAACGTTATCAGCATAAGCTAAGACCTACTGTATTATATTATGAATTTTCATATAAATTAATTACGTGTCTTCAAAGTGTGTGAGAAAGTTATCTTTCCGGCTGCAAAACTTGCAGATCATTGCTTTAACTAGAAAGTTGAGTGTGATAGCTTAGAGTGATGCGTAGGGGGCTACGTGAGCGAGGTGTCATTATTACGTGCTGTGTTCCAATGCGCGAAATTCCAGCTTATAGATAAGGATTTATTCGTATCGCACATGCTATTCTCTTACCGTTCCTTTTCTGATTTTGAATCAAACATTTTTCATTTGTATTACTTGTTCCTTTCTTTCAGAACAAATGACTGTTTAAGCTGGGATACTGACCTTTGTATACAAATAAATGAATTTTTTATCGCTATGTAAATTTTTTGTTGAGTTAAAATCTAGTTTAGCTTAAAATACTAAGGGGATCCTCCCGTACTTACTACGCTCATCAACTCTCCCAACTCGCTTTGCGAGTCAATGTTTAAATCGGAAAACGGTTTATTTTAGCATGTTTTCCTACTACTTTTCTGCAAATGTATCACATTTCATATTTTTGTATGCTATATTTTTGCAATACGAGATAAAGAAACTCGATGCACCCATACAGAAGAAAAATTTTTACTTCAAAAGTGCATAAAAGGTAGAATAACAGAGCATAAAATTAAAAAAATGGCACCATCTTTCAAAAATTCAACTATGTAAGTACATGTCGGCAAGAAATCGTGCTCTTGCTATTGCAGTCTGCCCAGGACGTGAACTCGCCGCTCAAATATTCTGTAATAAAGTTTAAAACGAAAAACGGTTTATTTCAGCTTGTTACCCTAATATTTCTCTATACAAATGTACCAAATTTTATATTTTGTATGCTATAGTTTTTGCAGTACGAGACAAAGAATAATAGTAATAATAATAATAATGATAATAATAATCTTTATTTTGCCCCACAGCATACACAACACATACGATTTTTACTTATAACTAAATGTATAACAGTGGGGCAAGGAATTGCGGAAAAAGGCGCTTTAGAGAAACTTGAGGAACGCGAAATATGTCAAACAGCAGCGGCGTCAGTGTTTTTTCCTAATATAGAAAGCCAATTCATTAGTAGCAATAACATATTCCCAACTGATGAGCCAGCTGTCTGAAATGACAGCAGAAGAAATTACAAGTTTTCGGACTTTTATGCAAGCCGAGAAAGTTAATTCTTATACGCAGCCGGCCACAAATTTCTTCGAAATTGTGCTCGAGCTCCAAGAAGATGCAACGGCCAAGTTCATAGTCACAGAACCTGACAATACGGGGCGTTCTCGCTACGATCGTACTTTCATTGCAGCCATCAGCATTCATGAACCAATTTTTAAACGAGATCGCGATCTTAACATTTAGAACGCCCCCTATGGATGGATTCTGAAAACAGGACTAAACTTTTGTTTATACAATGTAAATTTATTTTATTTTACTTTCTTTATGATAGGCAATATGTACGATGTTTCCTGAAGAGTGTCTGAGAGGAATATTAGGAAAAAAAAACCGGTTGGTCGAGAAGTGAAGTGAAATGTGAAAAAAATCCAAGAGATGAGAATTTATTTATGATAGTTGCGTTTCCCGGAACTTATAACTTCATAAAAATGAAAAATTTGATTTTTTATACGGCCGCCCTATAAAAAGAAATTCAGTTAGTAAAATCTTCACCATACTTAATTAGGGAGAAAGAAAGAAATTCTTATGCATTTTGATTAAACATTCATTGAGCTATTCGGTTCATTGCTCTTAGTTTTTATTCGATTAAAAAGGACCAGTAACAAATAAACTGTTCAGAATTAAATAGTAGCAAATCTCAATTGGAGGTTTTTCTATCTTAAATAGATTTGTTGATGTCCCTAATAGTTACTTCTATTGGGGAGTAAAATTCACATTTACAGTTCAGGTAAAATGGAATACGTCAAGGATTTTTAACAATCGATATCTCAGCGAATTTTTCCATTAAAAGGTACTGCGGAAATTTTTTGCAACCTAATTAAGCAAGGGGAACATTTTACTAATGGATATTGTTTTCATTTGGGGGGTTGTATAAAAGTTTAATTTTACATTTTAATGATATTATCAGTTCCTGGGGATGCAACTATCATAGCTGAATCCCCCCCTCTGTTTGCTGATTATTTTTCATATTTCACTTTACTTCTACAATTCACGGTTGGTTTTCTATTCACTTCGGACATTTTTCGCGACATACTCTATATAAGGAATACATGAGACATATTTTGCTTTGAAGTAATATAATGTTAAACAAAGCAACTTCTTATTTACCAACTGTTAAAATACAAATAATTCACAGAATTATCTTCTTTAGATTGCACGCAGGCTATCAGAAAATAATGTTGTTGAGACCCAGATCGCCCGACCTACCAAAAAGGTGTAAGGTAACTGTTTGGACGGCCGGACAGAAAATAATGTAAAATATTTCAAAGACGAATAGCGAAAATACTTAGAAGACATCAATATGCGTAACTCCATTTTCAGTTTGAAAGACTTGCGTTGGAATACTAAAATTAAATGGCTCCAAACTGATATTTTCTTATAAATTTGACGATGTAAGCGAAAACTACAATTGAATACAAAGAGATAAAATTCCTCGAAAGTCCGAGAAATATTCGAAAAAGTTTGAACTTTCTGAGTTAATAAATGTTGTGATTTTACGTAATAAAATATGTTTGTCTGCCTGCCTGTGCCTTCTGTAGCGGAAAATCTAAGTTTTGGGTAGCCACGAAATTTGGTATAGCTTTCGATTAGTTAAACTCCCTGCACGACAGACCTCATTAAGGCCATTTTTAAAATTTGGATTAGTATATTTTAATCATTTTATGCTGAAACACGATTTGGAGCGATTTTCACACAAATCGGTTCTTTACCGACAAAAATATTATCAAAGACATTCCATCCAGACATAAGGGACAGTTTTTTTATTTAATTTTATAATAATTCCGAAAATGTGATTATATACACTCTTTTGCAAAAAACAAAACAAAAAACGAAGTACCCCTGAAAAATAATCCTATCATCTAGAAATCTCGTATGCAAATTCCTTTATACCAAGTATGCAAATGATTAAATTTGCAAAGTCAATGAGTGTTAACTTCGGTCATAGCGCTTGTTTCTACTGCAAACTAGCATCCTATAAAACAGGTTAAAAATGTGGATGGTGTATCTTTGCTCGTTATCAGCGTTGCAGTTCCGTGGAGACACAACCAATAATGCCGTTACGATGTTGCCGAAGACCTTATAAGCAAGTAGACGAGTTAGAACGTGGTTGTATAGTCGGGATGCATGAGACTGGCTGGTCCGAACAATAGATCGCCACTTGCACCGAACGACACTTCTGTGCAAAGGTGCGCCAGGGCCAGCGGTCACAGCCAGTCTTTGTTTTACACAGATACGCAGCCATTATCCTTGGTGTGATGGTATGGGGTGCTATCTCGTACGACAGTAGGTCGCCCCTAGTCATTCTGCGTACAAATTTAACAGCTCAACGATATGTTGATGAAATCCTGCGACCGTTTGCGTTACCCTTCATGGCACGTAATTCTGGGGTCATTTTCCAACAAGATAATGCTACGCCACATGCGGCTTGCATATTTGTGGACTGTCTCCGTAGTGTTGATACTGTTCCCTAGCCAGCAAGGTCATCAGATCTTTCGCCAGTTGATCATGTATGAGACATGCTAGGCCGCCAGATTCGGGCATCCCGAAATGCACAGATCTGGAGCAACAATTGAGGAATGCCTGGCAGAATGTATCGCAGGACTACATTAGAAAACTTTATCACTTCTTACCAAGACGTATACAAGCATGCATTGCCGCCAAGGTGGGGGGGGGCATCAATTACTGATTTGAAAGTTCAATGTGGAATTGCTAACGATTGATGGGTCCTGCGGCCTTGATTTTCTAATCATTTCATTACCTGTGTATGAGCTGTACGCATATTTAATTTCAATAAAAACAGTCGTTTTCTCCATGTTGTTTCGTTTATTTGCAAAAAAGTGTATAAAAATACATATGCTCTAAATATTAAAAACTACTGGAAGGATTAAATTAAAATTTTATCAACCCTGAATTTGAAATATTTAAGCACCATTAGGGGCTCCAAATTTCAAACACTCATAAATCCTCACCGGCTTGATCAAAATAAATAAATTTATACGAATTTTAGTTATACGAATTTATACGAATCCATGAGAAACGTAATCTGTAATCAACATTGCTCCCAAACGTTTTTAGTTTGTAAAAACTTTAATATGAAGTCCACTCTTTAGGTACATAAGACGCATATGTATCATTATTAGACATTATTCTGAGTCTAATGACATTTTTGATTTAACTGTAGGACTCGAGGGGCATAATGGACGGCGGTCTGATACTTTTTTAACCTACTGTAGAGTTTTCTTTGTGCAAAAATTTATATTACATTTAGCACAAAAGTGAACATATGTCGGAATAGTTAATAATTTTTTTAATTTTATGTCATTTTTTGATAATTTATTCGAAAAAGTACAATATTTCGAGACCAGTTTGTGCTAAATTTCTAAAGTTTGTGTCAATTTATTTCTAATGAAAAATTACATAAGAAATGGTTATTTATGTAGCATTATTGAAAGTTCTGATGCTTTGATAATTTTTACAAAACTTTATTCGAAATTGGGGGTTTTCCGTACATTCCATTGCTTTTAAAATCAACAGGTTTTTAGTATTCACTTATTGTAATTTTTGTACCAAATTTCGTTCGAATCATTCATTCGTTCTTGAGCCATCGTTTCCACACACACACACACACACACACACACACACACACACGCCCGCGCGCGCGCGCGCGTATACATACGTAGGGTCGAAAATAGTCATCTTAATCAAAAATTTGCCCGGTTCGGCTGTGTCCAGTGGCCGATACCATATGTCTGCAAAGTTTCAGTCTACTGGACTCACTTAAGAATACTTCATTGCAGTCTACTTAAGAATAAAATCATTTCTACGTTTTGTTTCAACTCAGATACTTTTGTTTCAACGTATGTGTAGTCGCGTGCGCAACAATTTACTACGCATGCGCACAAACTGTTACAGCTCCTACAGAAATTCCCAGTTTGTTAAGTCAACTGCTAATTGCCGAAGGAACGAAATTAACAATATCATTTTTTATGCATTTGATTGAAAATTAACAAAAGGCAGAAAATAGAGTAATTAATTTTTATTTATATTAGAATGTGAAGATATACACCCATATTTTTGCCAAACTACAGAACTGTGCTAATCTTTTATTTTCGGATGTGGCAAAATAAGAAAATAAAAAATAAATCATATATATTTCGATGTATTTAAAAATAAATAACCAAATAAGGAAGGAGTTGTTCTACGGATTCAGTTCAAGGATTGTTAGAAAGAACTTCCTTCGATTTTTCTGATGATGTTAAGATGAAAACTTTGATAATATTTTCGATGGCTAAGAAACCGATTTGAGTGAAAATAGCTCAAAATCTAGAGAAATTGAAAAAGAAATATAATACGATAAATCAAAAATACGGGAATCGGATTTTTGATCCCATCACTATAGATACATTACATGTAAAGTGAAAAGGTATTCTAAAACTTGTGTAACGTAAAATATAAGCAGGAGGATTGTTATCATCAACTATTTTTTTTCTAAAGATGATTCATTATCTTTTAATGATTCATTCATTCTAATTCATCTAATCATTCTAATCACTCATTATTTGATCGATCCTATGGGATTCGTGGTTGGGGTATTTATATTTTTTATGAATACGGGGATGGAGTTATATTGTTCCAATTAGAGTAAATTTTGAAAAAAAAATTATATATATATATATATATATATATATCTTTTCCCCCAAGAATTATAAATAGTCTTGAAAAACTCCTTTATTTATTTAACTTCTGATGATTTTTATTTCTATTACACCCACTTTTGAAAGAAATCCGATGACTGTACTCGTATTTTTATTCAATTCATCTTTTCTGAAAACAACTCTTTTGTGCTTTGAGTTTCCTAATTTTTTTGTCAATAACTTTTTCCTCCATCAGGACTCTTTTGTTAGTAATAAGATATGTATGGGATATAATAAAAATAGCAATAAATATATTTATGATCTCCAAATATTTCTAGTAAAAATACCATAAAGAATATGATTTTATTTTCTTGACTAATTAATTTCTTTATATTATTTCAATAAGAAAAGGATCCACATACAATAAAACAAAAATAATAAAAAGTGTAATTTATTTTTTTGACTGTTATTGTGACAAAGTGAAATTCAGTTTTTTATTAAACACAAAAATACCTATACAAAAATAATGATACGTGGAAGTATAGATTGATTTTGTCAATTTCTGTGTAAAAAATTTGAATCTAAATTACTTCTTTGAAGTGCTTTTTCTTGGCTTCGTTAATTTGACAGATTCCAGTAAAACGAACACATCACTGGCGACGAAGATGCGAGATTTTCTAGGTCAAAATGTTGTGATGAAATTATAGATATAAGGATGAGAAATGGAAAAGTTATTGACAAAGAGGGTAATTTTCGTTTTAAAATTGCTGTAGGGAATGACCTGTACAGTCAGCACTTCAATAAGATGAGAGAGATCGGGAGGGATATCCCTTTGTTGCAACCCAATTTAGACGTAGAGATGTCAATTAATCACGAGGTGGATAAAGCTTCTCCTATACCAGAGGTGGATAAACCCTCTGCATTGCTAAGTGTGGAGGTTAAAGCTAGATGAGAATGGTGAGATTTCAAAACGGGCAGGGAGGCTACAATTTGCCGTGGAATTGCGCCGGAGCATCCGAGTCAGCAAATCGTCTGATAGATTGACATATGGGTCATTTTCTGTAAACGGGAGTTTTGCATGTCCCAGGTGTTTTGATAAAAGTTTGCATGACTTGAGACTGATTTTGGACCCATATTTGTCACCCATTAGCTAAAAAAACAATTTATATTTTTAATATTTAAAAAATTAGTTTTTTTTTATTAAATGTCATTTCCCTGTGTGTCCTAACAGCCAAGTAATAAAATCACAATTTCATTTACAAACCTTTGTTTTCTAGTTTTCTTTTTATTTGATGTTTTACATTAAATTAGACAATTTAAAATACAAACAGCAATAAAAAATCCCCTATGCACTAGAGCAATATTTTAAATTTATTTCTTACAACTGTCCCCTAGCTTTTTTGTCATTCACCTGTCTTTAGATTTTAACACCTCTTTCTGTGCATAGATGACAAAAAATATAATTAAAGTAGTATTCTTTTTCACAAAAGTACATATTCACCATTTCAAGAGTTTGACTATGTTCTAGCTATAATTCTGTGCAGGGAAATATTATGAAACTGAGCATTTTTTGGTTTAGTATTTTTATTCCTTGTCATTCTTCTGTCTTTAATCATTCCCAGAATAAAAAAGTAAATAATTTTTTTTAACATATATGTGTGCCTAGTTAGTGTAGCAAACTGAATATCAAGTTAGGCTTAAAGCAAATAAAACTCATATACTCAGAAAGTAAAATCATATGATTTGTCACTAACCTGTCGTCATTTACCTGTCTTTTTGGTAGACAAGGGAAAGGCATTAGAACAGGTGAATTACATTCAAACTATATTTTCTTTTGAGAATATATATATATATATATATATATATATATTTTAGAAGATATATATATATATATATATATATATATATATATATATATGTACATACTAACAAAGCAGTTGCCTATATTAAGTGTCATTCCCCTATTATGCTGAATTTATTTGTCTTGAAAATAAAAATTTGCATTTTCTATTTAATTTCTTCAAAATGATCGCTGCTACTTTTTATTTTAGTTTAAACCACCCATGTTAAAATATAATGCAGAAAACAGGTTGAAAAATAGAACAAGAAAGATCAATCATGCTTAAAGCATTGATTATGAAACACTTTCCAACTTCAATGCAATTTTATTTAAACATGTCTAAAATGCAAAACATTCCTCGGTAATATTTTAAAACTTATCACAATACTACATTAATTTATTATATTTGAAACCTTAAACCCTCATCGAAAAAAATTAACTTCATTCAAATGACGGCATTAAAGTATAAATTGCCTGGTTTAAACATCTCTAAAATTTGATACATTCCTCGGTAATAATTTTAGAATTATCATAATACTACGATAATTTATTACATTTGAAAACTTCATCGAAAACAACTGAAATTGATTCAAATGACGTCATAAAAAAATAACACGCCTGGCTCTCTCTATAAAAGCAATATTTCATTCATAAATAATTCCCCCATTCATGTCATTCATCAGAATACTATAATAATTTATTTTATTTAAAAATTAAGACCATGGAGCTACAAATAAGTTAACTCTATGCTTAAAACTTCATCGAAAAATATCGTCCTTCTCTTTCTACAATCAATGAATACTTCATTCATATCAGCTAAGCAGACTCCATGGACTAAATGATTTTGTGTTAAAGAATTACAGCGATTTTAATACAACTCATTCTACATATTTTGCTGTTTACATTTTACATAGGTGAAAAATAGGCTTAATAGTAGAAATAATCATATTTGGATGAGCATTTAAACTGAAATAAATTGTCATTGCGTTGTTTCAGTATGTAGATGCACAGAATTTAGGCAGAAATAAAGTAGTTTTAGGATGGATACAACACTCAATATGAATTAAAAAGAACTTTAAAAATCACGATTTTGACACAAGATGGATGCCATATATCATTTTGAAGTGGGTCATGTGATCGTTTCATATCATGGACACGTGATCGCTTCATATAAAAGGTGTTATTATTATTTTAATTTTTATTTAAAAAACTACTGAATATATTTCACTTAATTTTTTTTTATATATTTTATGGAACAATTTGAATACTGCCTAAAATTTTTGAAGCAATTTGTGAATTTTAAATCCGCTTAAAAAATGCTTGAAAAATTAGGTCCCATAGGGTTCAATGTATTCCATTTTTTCAACCCGGGTTCAATCCAAAACTAATTGGGTGATATTATTCATTTATATTCCCATAGGTCCTATAGACCGTCTGAACAACATACTAAAATTTCATTTTGATTAAGCCATTTTTACGGCAGTTATCGTGCTAACGGACAGACAGACAGACAGACAGACAGACAGAATGAACAAAGTCATAAACACTTTTCAACTTTGTTGTAAAGTGTTAAAAATATATATTGTAACAAGAAAGATGATAAAGCTCGTTTAGAGAAAATGACCCATTTACTTCTTTCAAGGAAGGGAGGAAACGGTAATGTATATATGGAACTTTACAGGTCACACAACCAAATACAAAGGTCTGCTTTGTTATCTTTAGAACGAACTACAAAGATGCCACTCATAAGCTACGTAAGTTGCAGCTGTGAAATATCTATGCTGTAAAATTTTATGATTACAGCCAGAATAAAACATTTTGTCTTAATTGCATAACTCCACAAAACCGAAAACATTAATATTCTGTAATTTTTAATTTTGAAAATTATTCTTGGCACATATTGTCAATTAATTTGGGCGCATAATATTGTCACAGCTTTTCCAACTTTTCATTTAGTTTAACATGTTTTCGATCTCTTTTTTGTTATTTTCCCTACAATACATACTATAGGATAAGAAAATCATAATATCTGGGGTCATGCTGTCTGGGTTGAAGAAGATGAAGGTGTTCGTATAAGGGCAAGGAGCAACATTTTTAGATACTTTTTCGTTTTGAAAGTAGAAATGAAATGTAAAATGGTTATTTTATTTGAAATTATATATTTGAAAGTGAATTCAATAATTTATCGTAAATGATTAAGGGCTCTGTTCTCGAGGTATTGCTCATTTTAATTTAAAATGAAAAAAAAAATATACTCACAATCATCAAGTGAGCCGCCCCCTTTGTAGTACTTCTATAATAATAAAAGAGGATGCTTGTCTGTTGGTCGCGTAGTGGAAAATCTAAGGGACCCTCAGTATAAAATTTAGTTCAGTGATACTTTAGTTTAGACGTGAAGACATCTTGTCCAGATTTGATTTAAATTCGAATTATTTTTTTAAGTACCGGGTAGTCAGAATTAAAACACCCCTACTCTGAGCTCTCTATACATCGAACTACTCAGTGTAAAGGCTCCAAAATTGTTGAACCTACTATTCAAGACATGGGGAAAGGGATTACGCGAAAAAAAAAATTAGTTCCAGAAACACCGATAGGTGGCGCTGTACAACAGAAAATATGCTGAAAGACACAAAATAATCACAAAAAAAACAAGCACATGCGATATGGAATTTTTCCTTTTTAATTTCTTTTGCTGATATGAAAAAAAAAGAAGATAAAAAAGTGAAGAAACTTAAACTGTCATTGTAACTGCAATTTGGCACTGTAGGCACAAAAATTACCATAAACCCTTGGTTTGCAGCTACTATGTTCTGGGCATAAAAGGGGATAAAACTGGGAAATTTTCATTCTTATCAGCGATGGCTGTCACACTGCCAGAATGCGCTTTGCTTGTGAAGCTTTTTATGAAAACAAAGGACATGCTGCAGCTGCACTTCGAGAGTTTCGTGAACTTAAGAATTTGAGCAAAGGACCATTACTTCCACAAGCTCTCAGGAGAATGATCGCTCGATTCGAGAAAACTGGACATCTTGGAGTTCAGCCGGGTCGAGGACGCAAATAGACTCTTTCAGATGTCTTTGACGATGTTGCCACCACTATTGTTAAACAATCTATGGATAACGTTATACGCAGCATTCCCTGCATCGATAAGGTCCTTGTGATATGAATGTTTGGTACGTTCGAATAAAGTGTGTTACAAATGTGTATTTTGTGTCTTTTCAGCATATTTTTTGTTGTACAGCGCCACCTATCGGTGTTTCTGGAACTAATTTTTTTTTTCGTGTAATCTCTTTCCCCATATCTTGAATAGTATGTTCAACAATTTTGGAGCCTTTACACTGAGTAGTTCGATCTATAGAGAGCTCAGATTAGGGGTGTTTTAATTCTGACCACCCGGTATTAAATGTTGAAACCATTTTAAGCGATGCTTGCACAAATCGGTTTCTTAGTGGTAGAAAATATTATCGTAGAGTTTCCAGCTTGTCACTATCGGAAACACCGAAGAACGATCATTTTTCATTGAGGGATCTGTGAGATAATTCCTCCATAATAAAAAAAAAATGAAAATTTATTAAAATATGAAAAGCTAATGAAACTTCATATGTATATTATATGTATACTATATCTAAAAATTGAAGAGTCCCTACAATTCCGCATTTGTTGTTGAGCCAATCTAAATTTTTATGATATTTATTTTTAACTGTGAATAGGCTATTGGTCAAATGATCTATCTGGTGCAGTGTTGAGAAAAAAGGTTTGGTATTTTGGAATGAAATATTAGAAGAAAATTGCGGTCATTTTGCAGTTAAAAATTTTGTAAGTTGTGTAATATTTATTGTAATGATCTGGATAGTATTTCCCATGTCCGTCTGTGATTTGAAGCGACACTGTGTTTATTTTTTATTCGATACAAGCTGATTCATTAGTCTGTTTGCCGTTTGGGATGCTTTTGTACTTTGCATTTTTTATTTGTGTATATCTTGTGTCTTTTTATTGTGTTATATATATTTAGTGTTTATGTGTGTGTCGGTATAATTGAGTTTTTTATTTAACCTGTACCTTAATTTAAAATAAATAAACAAAATAAATGAAATAAACTAAAATCCAAACAAAATATAAATTATAAATTTTTATTTCATTTTGTATTTTTCTTTAACAAATATAATTAAGAAAACAACATAACATGTGCACTGAATGATTAATACTTCATCCTGCTTTTACTCTAGAAAAAAATTTGCCGAAAAAAAAACAAGAAAGATCAATCATGCTTAAAGCATTGATTATGAAACTCTTTCCAACTTCAATGCAATTTTATTTAAAAAAGTCGAAAATGCAATACATTCCTCGGTAATATTTTAAAACTTATCACAATACTACATTGATTTATTATATTTGAAAACTTAAACCTTCATTGAAAAAAATGAACTTCATTCAAATGACGGCATTGAAATATAAATTGCCTGGTTTAAATATCTCTAAAATGCAATACATTCCACGGTAATATTTTTAAAACTATCATAATACTACGATAATTTATTATATTTGAAAACATCATCGAAAACAACTGAAATAAATTCAAATGACGTCATAGAAAAAATAACACACCTGGATCTCTCTATAAAAGCAGGATTTCATTCATAAATTTCTCCATTTCATTCATCACAATACTATAATAATTTATTTTATTTAAAAATTAAGACCATGGAGCTACAATA
Organism: Amaurobius ferox; assembly: GCA_951213105.1. NCBI lineage: Eukaryota > Metazoa > Arthropoda > Arachnida > Araneae > Amaurobiidae > Amaurobius > Amaurobius ferox. The sequence continues at coordinate 85,215,719 of OX578142.1, read as the reverse complement.
CATTCCTCGGTAATATTTTAAAACTTATCACAATACTACATTGATTTATTATATTTGAAAACTTAAACCTTCATTGAAAAAAATGAACTTCATTCAAATGACGGCATTGAAATATAAATTGCCTGGTTTAAATATCTCTAAAATGCAATACATTCCACGGTAATATTTTTAAAACTATCATAATACTACGATAATTTATTATATTTGAAAACTTCATCGAAAACAACTGAAATAACTTCAAATGACGTCATAGAAAAAATAACACGGCTGGATCTCTCTATAAAAGCAGGATTTCATTCATAACTTTCTCAATTTCATTCATCACAATACTATAATAATTTATTTATTTAAAAATTAAGACCATGGAGCTACAATACATTCCTCGGTAATATTTTAAAACTTATCACAATACTACATTGATTTATTATATTTGAAAACTTAAACCTTCATTGAAAAAAATGAACTTCATTCAAATGACGGCATTGAAATATAAATTGCTTGGTTTAAATATCTCTAAAATGCAATACATTCCACGGTAATATTTTTAAAACTATCATAATACTACGATAATTTATTATATTTGAAAACTTCATCGAAAACAACTGAAATAAATTCAAATGACGTCATAGAAAAAATAACACGCCTGGATCTCTCTATAAAAGCAGGATTTCATTCATAACTTTCTCCATTTCATTAATCACAATACTATAATAATTTATTTTATTTAAAAATTAAGACCATGGAGCTACAATTCATAAACTTTATGCTTAAAACTTCATCGAAAAAAATTGTCCTTCTGTTTATAAAATCAATTAATATTTCATTCATATCAGCCATGCAGACTCCATGGACTGAATTATTTTGTGTTAAAGAAATACAGTAATTCTAATAAAATTCATTCTACATATTTTGCTGTTTACATTTTACATAGGTGAAAAATAGGCTTAGTTGTAGAAATAATCAAATTTGAATGAGAATTTAAACTCAAATATATTGCCATTGTGTTGTTTTAGTATGTAGATGCACAGAATTTAAGCAAAAATAAAGTAGTTTTAGGACGGATACAACACTCAATATGAATTAAAAAGAACTTTAAAAAATCACGATTTAGAAACAAGATGGATGCCATATATCATTTTGAAGTGGGTCATGTGATCGTTTCATATCATGGTCACGTGATTGTTTCATATAAGATGTGCAATTATTATTTTAATTTTTATTTAAAAAACTACTGAATATATTTCGCTGAATTTTTTTTATATATTTTATGGAACAATTTGACTATTACCTAAAATTTTCAAAGCAATTTGTGAATTTTAAATCCGCTTAAAAAATGTTTGAAAAATTAGGTCCCATAGGGCTCAATGTATTTCATTTTTTCAACCCGGGTTCAATCCAAAACGAATTGGGTGATATTATTCATTTATATTCCCATAGGTCCTACAGACCGTCTGAACAACATACTAAAATTTCATTTTGATTAAGTCATTTTTACGGCAGTTATCGTGCTAACGGACAGACAGACAGACAGAATGAACAAAGTCATAAACACTTTTCAACTTTGTTGTAAAGTGTTAAAAGAAATATCCTGTTGCTAGCTACTGAACGTGATTTTATCGTTTTCAGAGAATCAAATACTAAGTCCAGTTTTTCTGTTCTTCTATTGATTGCCTCAAATACTGAAAATTCAGCCTTCAGTGTCTTTAGATTTGATATGAGTTCTTGAGGTACCTCAAGAAACTTGAGTTGATTTTTCCATGCCTTCTTTTAAATAAACCTTGGAATGGAAGCTTTGGGGAACAGTTTCTTAGATATATTCAGCGTAGGAATATGGTGCCATAAAAGAATCTGGAAACAAATATAAATAATATTTTTCAAATAACTCACGAATATCGGGTTTTTTAAAGCTTGTGGAAATCCATTAGATTTCTTTGTTGAATGCGTTGTGGATTTTGTAAATTTTGTAAAATGGTTGCCAATCCAGCTTGTTTTCTTTCTTGAATTCGTCCGTCTAAAGTAGTGGTTTTGAAACTTTTTGGTCTCAAGATCCTTTTTCATATTTAAAAATCTGATGTGAGCAGCGCGTGACTTTCTTTATACAATGCAATGAATTTAATCCTTTTACGAACAAAAAAAAATCTGATGTGGGCAGCACATAACTTTCCCTGCAGACTCAAATTCATTTTTTCTTTATTTCTTTAATAATTCATTAAATTGAGTTTAATTGCACAAAATAACACTAAATTTGCATTTTTAATTCAATTTCTGTTTTTATTTGGTAATTGGACATTTTTCCAAAAGCGGCATAACTAAATGCGAAAAATCTCAAATATCTCGAGAACGGTTAGTCCTACAGTAATAAAGTTGTTCTTATTCTTTTCCTCATCAAAAATTACGTATAAAACAATCATTTAATTGATATATTTGAACATACGTAGCTTTTTTTAAAATTTTGGCGATTTTTGAGGGCCATTTCGTAAAAATAGGCAGGTGTTCTTTTCGGAATGATACCAAAATCTAATCATCACCAGAGTATCCCACAAGTAACTTATCTACCAAATTTTGTGAAATTTGGTCAATTAGTATTTTAGCTAGAGTGGATACATGAAAATTTTCCGGTTCATTTCGTAATAAAAGGCGAGTTCTGTTTTTACGAATCGTGCCAAAAACTAATCAGCACCAGAGTCATATCCAAGGGACTTACCTACCAAATTTTTTGAAATTCGATCCATTAGTTTTTGAGTTAGAGTGTACACATACACTGTACAGATAGACAGACCGACAGACACACACACAGACGTCACGCTAAAAATAGTTTTTACGTATTCCAGAGGTCTCGAAACGTGTTGATCCGTCAAATACAAAAGTATTTAAATACAGAAGTATTGCCCAAAGTATTTTTTTCTCATGAATGGAACGAGCTAGATCCACGAGAATGATATCATCGATATTATCGCATGATATTACATATGAAAAGTGCACATATTTTACAATAGTTAATACTTTTTTTATTTTATGTGATTTTTTGATAAATTTATTTGAAAAATGTGCAATATCTCGAGAACAGTTCATGGTAGCATTCTATAAAGTTCATATCAATCGTTTTCGAAGGAAAAATTACATAAAAAATGACTATTTGCGCAACTTTATTAAAGGTTTTGATGTTTTGATAATGTTTTCAAAATTTCACTCGAAAATTTAGGGGGTTCTGAACATTCGATTGCGGTTAAAAACAATAAGCTTCTAGTATGCACTGATTGTAATTTTTGTACCAAATTTCATCTGAATCGCACCATTCGTTCGTGAGATATCGTCTCCACAGACCCACTGACACACACACACACACATAGACACACACACACACAGGCACACACACACACACAGGCACACACACACACACACACACATATATATATAGACACACACACACACAGGCACACACACGCACACACACACGCACACACACACACACGCTGGCCTCACCTCAAAAACGTTTGATTCGTGTTCAGGGATGCTTAAAACGTGCTCTCCCGTCGAAAACTCGAATTCGAATTTTTGACCCCTTCACAATACTTTCCGTATACTATGTAAGTGATTATAAGATTTATATAAAGGTAAAAGACCCAATAATTTTAAACTTCGTTGATTCGTGTTCAGGGATGCTTAAAACGTGCTCTCCCGTCGAAAACTAGAATTCGAATTTTTGACCCCTTCACAATACTTTCCGTATACTATGTAAGTGATTATAAGATTTATATAAAGGTAAAAGACCCAATAATTTTAAACTTCTTGAAAGTAATGTGGATTAAGGTTTTACAAATAACTATACAAATAAAGTTTCTAAATAACAAAGGTTTTAGTAAGAATCCTTCATTAGGCAAGAATTCCATTCTTAATGATGCCGGCAATGTTTCAAAACAGAATCTACTGCAATGCAATGTTAAAACAAAGGTATATGTTTCGATAGTCTTCTTTTCTACAGTATATATATATATATATATATATATATATATATATATATATATATATATATATATATTTATATATATATATATATATATATATATATATATATATATATATATATATATATATATATATATATATATATATATATATATATATATATATATATAATCAAAATATGCATAAAAGGTATGCAGTATAAAAAAAATCTGATGTGAGCAGCACATGACTTTCCTTATATAATGCAATGGATTTACTTCTTTCACAGTGAATAAATTATAAAAAAATCCACGGCACAGTATTTGTAACGTTGAGTCGTAGATTCTGCTATTTTCTGGATAACAATATGTAAATCTATTTCGTAACCAATTAACATAGTTTACTCAACTCTACATCAACAATTATCGATATTGATAGCAAGTAGTGTATGGGGTGGACTCTGGGACACAAAATGACATAGTCATTTTGCTCCAGAGTCCACCCAATATACTACTACTTTTCTCCATTTTTTTAAAAACCAGGACAACCTCTTAAGACCAAAAATGCATAAAATCATTCAAAAATGCACAAAATCATTCAAAAATGCGTATTTTTAAAAAAATAAAGAATCAAGAGAGTTTTAGGGCTCTAAAATTTAATACATTTTGACTTATATTTAAGTCATATAAGACATTATTGAGACCAAATCTATCAAAATCTTTGAATATATGAAAGAAAACAATATCAAATATATTAGAGATTTGTATTAAAAAACATGATTTTAAAATAAATGTGTGAAAAAAGAGGACCTGAGTCCTCTAATATATTAAAAATGTTCTGTTTTTAAAGGGTGGGGTTGAGACCCCCTATTTATATCACAGATACCTTTAAAAACTCAAAAATTTTTAACTAAATCTAAACATTTTTTATAAAATTAAAAAGATGACAAAATGAGGACCTGAGCCTCTAATATATTAAATTTTATATATAATAATAAATTTTCAGGTGGGGAAATGTATCCCTACCTGACAATTAAAAAATGATCTTAAGAAAATCTTTAAAAACTCATAATTATGATTAAGCTTTCTCTAATTCATATTCGTATGTATCATCAATCATACCCGAATACTTAAATATATATCTTCCTTTATTTATTTTATTTATTGATTCATCAGAAAGTTTTCCATGTTTATTCGCAAGGTAATACTCTTTTTCTTCAACTTCCACATCTAACTTTACGATTACTGAATCTCTATATTTAGTATTAATTTTTCTCAATGATATCAGATCATATTTCCCAATATTTAAATCTTTTAATTTAAACGTTTTGTGATAACCTCTAAGTCTATGGAATTCTTCCATTTATTAGCAAACATTTTTTATAAATACATCCATTCTTCATAATCTGTAAAAACTCTTTCTTCCATCTCTTTTTTAAGTTTTTCTCTGTATTCTTCATCAGACTTTGACTCTTTAAATATTTTTTCAGCTATAATATTTTTTTGTTCATTATCAGAAATTGTAATAGAAACATCGGGATTAAATCCATTTAGTACATTAATTATTCTAGTTACTTTCCCTACAAAACATTTATCATCACCCTCTTTTAGTTCATCTTTTAACAATTTTATAATTTCGTTTTTATTCTCATTTTTTAAAATTCTATTAAACACAACAACTAATATCTCTCTAAATGTAATATTATGGAATTCTTCCTCTAGTAAGTGTCTTTTAATATCCATACCTAATTCTTTAATGCATTCATCTAAATCATATATAATTTCTGTATTTAATAATTTTATAATTGTCTCTCTCAAAGATTTTTGAATATATGTATTATGCACATTTTGAGAGTCATTATATACATTATTATGAAATAATCGTCTTCTTAAAATCGAGGGTAAATTTATTTTATCTTCATCATACCATATATTATATATTCTAGGTAAAAATATTAATACATTTAGGGATGGAATATCATTTTCTTCACAATATAATCCTTTTAAATTTGTTAAATTTTTCATTCCTTCAAGTGAAGTTAATTTATTTCCTCTACAATCTAATTCTTCTAAATTTATTAAATTTTCTATTCCTTCAAGTGACGTTAATTTATTACCTCCACAATATAATACTTCTAAATTCGTTAAATTTTCAATTCCTTCAAGTGAAGTTAATTTATTGTCTCCACAATATAATTTTTCTAAATTTATTAAATTTTCTATTCCTTCAAGTGACGTTAATTTATTTATTTCACAATATAATTCTTTTAAATTTTTCATTCCTTCAAGTGAAGTTAATTTATTTCCTCCACAATATAATACTTCTAAATTCGTTAAATTTCTATTCCTTCAAGTGACGTTAATTTATTTCCTCCACAATATAATTCTTTTAAATTCGTTAAATTTTTCATTCCTTCAAGTGAAGTTAATTTATTTTTTCCACAATCTAATTTTCCTAAATTTATTAAATTTTCTATTCCTTCAAGTGAAGTTAATTTATTTCTTCCACAATATACTTTTTTTAAACTCGTTAAATTTTCTATTCCTTCAAGTGACGTTAATCTACACCTCTCACAATATAATTTTTTTAAATTTGTTAAATATTTCATACCTTCAAGTGAAGTTAATTTATTGTCTACACAATATAATATTTCTAAATTTATTAAATTTTCTATTCCATCAAGTGAAGTTAATATATTTTCCTCACAATTTAATTCTTTTAAATTTATTAAATTTTCTATTCCTTCAAGTGAAGTTAATTTATTACCTCCATAATATAATACTTCTAAATTCGTTAAATTTTCTATTCCTTCAAGTGAATTATAATATAATAAAGAAATAGATATCACTACAGTAGGATTCTCTATATCTAAGAAAGATTCTTTTCTTATACCATTAACATACATTTATTTAGAAACAGTTTTATAAAATATTTATTTTTCATCTTTTCTCAAAAGATAAACATATTCGTTCAAGATTTTTTTAACTTCACAAATCTCTTTAATAATTTTTTCTCTATAAGATTCTTCTTCATAATGACCAAACTTTTTATTTAATTCACTTATCTGTATAGCTTGTATTTTTTTCCAATAAACATTAAAAAAGTGATCAGGTAATAGATCAAATTTGTATTTAATCAAATAACAAAAATCTAATTTATCCATAAATTCTTCTATGAAATTTTCACTAAATGTTTGATATCTAGCTATATACATCCAATTTAAATCATCTTTTAATACTCTCATGGTATCTTCTGAAAGATTTTGAAACATTGATACTTTATATAAATCTAAATAATCAGAACATTTTATGATAAATTCGTTACTTAAAGTTTGATATTGAGAAATGTTAACTCAATCTACTTTATCTTTACATTTTTCTATAAAATCTTCTGATGATTTTTGATATTTAGAAATTTTAGGCCAATCATCAGGTTGAGCAAATTCTTCAATAAAAGAATCACACAGTGATGAATATTGAAAAATTAAATCCCAATATACATGATCTTTCAGATTTCTAATTACATCTTCAGATAAATTATTTCTAGAAAATTCATTCCAATCGATATCCATTTAATGATGAACGTATTTTAGAAAGGGATTTTTTCAATATGCATATAAGGTTTTAAAGTGTTTGAAAAACCCTCAGGTAATATCAATAATGTAATAATATCGTCGCGTTTTCCATAGGCAAAACAAGTTACTGAATCTTTATGGCTCATTCCTACTCTTAAAATTTCCTTACCATTGATTTCTAGTGATATCAGTGGATCTTGATTTTTAGAATATGTATATTTACTTTTTACTGTATTATATATTACTATATATATAGAAATTTTCATATACATATCTGTAGTTAATCGCATTTCTTGATCCAGTAATTTAGAACTCATCATGTTGAAATTTACTTTTTTAAACCCCCCACTTGTAAAAGTGAAAATCATCTTCTATGGTAATCCAGATATCTCTATTGTCTAAACATATTTTATTGACAGCATCATTATCATTTTCAGGTTCTGAAACATTCGTACTTATTTTATTTTTTGCATCAAATTTTTCATTCTCTAATATTAATGAATTTTTTTCAAAATATCTTTTATTCACAACATTTTTATCATCTTTAGGATCTGCTACATTTCCTATTCTTTTTCCTTTTGCATCGTAAGGTTTTCCTTCTAAAGAATGTAAAGTTGTATCATTTAATTCTTTTATTCTCTTGCCTGTTTCTTCAGTAAAGGATAAAAAATCCTTATCATATTTAGTTTCTATAAGATCTCTCAATTCAAAATAATTATTCTCTATTTTATTCAAAACGAAACTTTTAGTGGTTAAATCTAAATCATCTATAGGATTTTCACAATTTTTTAAAATTCTATTTTCCATATCATAATTTCCATCATCCATTAATTTAAAACCTATACCAGGAGGTCCAATAGGCCCTTCTTTCATTTGATCATCATAAGGTGGATAATAAGCACTCATTTACTATAGCATTAATTTTATGATTTTAAACTTTTAACCATTGTTATAGTTTTATTTTTCAAATTTATAAAACATCTCTTTCTTTCTTTAAAAATAAAATAAAACTTATATTCCTTTTGAGTATTCATTAATCTCTCCCAATTAAATTCAATATCTAAATTATTTAAATCGGTATAGTTTTCATGATTTGATAAGTCAAAATAAAAAATAGTATACAATTTTTCAAAATTCTTCTTATTTATCAAACATCCTGTTTCTGTATTAATATCATTCAATCCTGCATGTAAAAGAGCTTCATACACTCTATTATAATCTTTATTGGTGAAATTCGTTTTGTAATGCCTAACGACGCTTGGCGACCTTTTCGCCAGTTTGGTAACATTAAATAAAGGCGCCAAGTAGGCGACATCCTGCCAAATTTTTCGCCAAGCATTACGGAGAAATGAGTTATTCTTATAGTCGATTCTTATGTTCTTTCCATGATATTGAATTTTCATACATTAGTCGTCATATTTTCCTTGATTTAGCGTAATTTTTATCAAATGGTGACTTTTTTAACAATTTTGTGGCATTTTTATCAATTTGGCAACAATTTCATCAATTTTATAACATTTAGAAACGTCACCAAGTTGGCTATATTCCTCCAAAATTCATCGCCAGAATTTCCCCAAGCGTTCAGGACGGAGAAATAGGTTATTCTTATAGTAAATTCTTATATTCTTTCCAAGATATTGAATTTACATCAGTCATCATTTTCTTTAATTTAGCGTCATTTTTATCAATTTGGCGACATTCTTTTCAATTTGACGACATTTCGTCAATTTGTCAACATTTAAAAAAGTCGCCAAGTTGGCGATATTTAGCCAAATCCGTCGACAAAATCTAGCTAAGCGGTATGGACGGAGAAATAAGTTATTCGTATAGTAGAAAATCTGATGTGGGCATCACATGAGTTTCGTTGAATCTATTATCATGAATTTACTCTTTTTACAGCCAAAAAATAATGTATAACATCCAAGGTATTGTGTTTTTAACAGTGAATTGTACATTTGGCGATTTTCCGGATGACAACATGTAAAACTATTTCATTAAGTACTAAATTAACTATTCTGTTAAGTACCCAATTAACTTATATATCGAGCAACTACTTTATTATATTTCGCGCAATTATTTTATTACCCAATTAATTATTATATTTCACGCAAATAAACAATTATCAATATTGATAGCATCCTCAATCAGCGATATAGTTCATATATTAAAATATTTTAATAATTAATTCATTAATTAGGAGTCATTTTCATTAATTTAGCTTTAGATTTGCAATTTTGACGGTATTTTCGTCAATCTATGGCGAAATATCACCAGATTGGCGGTATTTTGCTAGATTATTTGCCAAATGCATTACCAAGTGTTACAGACAAACGGAGAGAGATGATCATTTCTTATATACTGGAAAATATGCCCGTCATATGACAGAAATCAGAATTTGCGAGACCTTACTTTCCATTTAGCGTCATTTTTATCAATTTGGCGACATTTTTATCACTTTGGCAACATTTAAAATGGTCACCAAGTTGGCGACGACCCACTAAATTTCTCGCCAAGCGTTACAGATGGAAGAACAGCGGATGGATGGATGGACCGGCGAAGGAGGGATATGACGGAGAACTGGGTTATTCTTATTGTCTACTCTTATGTTCTTTCTAAGGTATTGAATATTTCATCAATATGGCGAGTCTTTATCAATTAGGTGACAGTTTTGGCAATTTGGCAACATTTTAAAAGTCAACAAGTTGTAGATATTCCGACAAATTCGTCATCGAAATTTTGCCAAATGTTACGGATGGAAAAATTGGTTATTCTTACAATAGATTCTTATATTCTTTCCAAGATATTGATTTCTCCTCAATTAGTTGGCAGTTTCTTTGATTTAGCGACATTTTTATGGATTTATTTTGATTTAGCGACATTTGGCGACATTTTCGTTAATTTGACATAATCAAAGCCTTTAAACAAAATCAAAACTTTTAATAAAATTACTCAAATAGTCATATGTAATTTTTCATTAGAAAACGATTAACGTAAGCTTTTGAACGCTAGAATGAACCGTTCTCGAGATATTGCTCATTTTTCAAATAAATGTATCAAAAAATTACATAAAAAAATTCAAATTATTATTATTAACTATTGTGAAATATGTTCACTTTGCATATGTAATTCATGCAATAAATTTAGAGACATCATTCTCGTAGATCTAGCTCGTTCCATTCATGGGAAAAGATATTTTTTGGGTAATACTGTTGTAGTTAGATGCCAATAGTCATTTATCTGCTATAAGAGCAACTTGATACTCCGTCCATAACGCTTGGCTAGATTATGGCGATGAATTTGTCGGAATGTCGCCAACTTGGCAACTTTTCAATATTGCCAAATTAACAAAAGCATCACCAAATTGATAAAAATGACGCTAAATCAATGAAAATAACGAATGATTGACGAAAATTCAATATCTTGGAAAAAATATAAGAATCTACGAGTACTATAAATATAACCTATTTTTCCGTCCGTAACGTTTGGATAAAATTTTGGTGACGAATTTTTTTTTAATGTCTCCAACTTGGCGACTTTTTAAATGTTTCCAAATTGCCGAAAATGTCAACCAATTGATAAAAATTTCCAAATTGATTAAACTGACGCTGAATCAAGGAAATGACGACTAATTGATGAAAGAACATAAGATTAGACTATAAGAATAACCAATTTCTCTATCCGTCCGTCCGTCCGTAACGCTTGGCTAGAAATTTAGCGGACTTGGCGACTATTTTAAATATTTTCAAAGTGACAAAAATGTCGCGATATGCATAAAAATGACGCCAAATGAGAAGTAATGTTTCGTAAATTCTGATTTCCGTCATATGACTGGCATAATACATTCTAGTATATAAGAAATGCTCTTCTCTTTCATTTGTCTGTAACACTTGGGGATGTATTTGGCAAACTTTGGGAATAATCTAGCAAAGTATCGCCAACTTGGTGATGTTTCGCCCCAGATTGAAGAAAAATTTCGTCCAAAATGCAAAACTAAAGCTAAATTAATGAAAATGACTCCTAATTAATGGATTAATTATTAGCGAGCGTACCTTCTAGTATATAAGAAATGCTCTTTTCTCCGTCTATCTGTAATACATGGCGAACTTGGAGAATAATCTAGTGAGATATTGCCATCTTGGCGAGATTTCACCCCCAGGTTGACGAAAATATCGTTAAAGTTAATGAAAATGATACCTAATTGATGAATTAAATATTAAAATATTTTAATATATATACTTTTAATATATAGCTTATTGAGGATGCTATCAATATTGTTAATTGTTAATTTAGAGTTAAGTGAAATAAAGTTAATTGGGTACTTTGAAATAGTTTTACAAGTTGTCATCCGGAAAATCACCAAATGTATAATTCAACGTTAAAAACACAGTACCATGGTTCTTATGCATTATTACATTCCCTGCAATACATGGTTATTTAACGTTAAAAACACAATATCATGGATCTTATACATTATTTTTTGACTGTAAAAGGAGTGAATTTATTCATTACATAAAGAAAGTCATGTGTTGCCCACATTAGATTTATATATATATATATATATATATATATATATATATATATATATATATATATATATATATATATATATATATATATATATATACATATATATATATATACATATATATATATATATATATATATATATATATATATATATATATATATATATATACATATATATATATATATATATATATATATATATATATATATATATATATACATATATATATATATATATATATATATATATATATATATATATATATACATATATATATATATATATATATTTATATATATATATATATACATATATATATATATATATATATATATATATATATTTATATATATATATATATATATATATATATATATATAGTCAATCGTGAGAAGTAGGTATTTAAGGAATTTTTTTGAACCGGAAATGGAAAAAGAACCAAAAATGGAAATCCTTGTTAAACACCTCAATTTTCCTGATTGTGGAAGAAGATTGAATCCATATCAGTCATCAGCTAATTTATATCTATAGCAGACTCAGAGAAATAGATATTTGAAGGAATATGTAAACTGTTGAATTGGAAGTTACATTTCCAGAACCGGAAATGGAAATCCTTTGAGCGAAAATTTGACCCCCTCAAGAATTAAATGCTAAATCCATATTCGTCATTATCTAATTTCTATCTATAGTTAATTCTGAGAAATAGATGTTTCAAAATACATTTTTAAACAGGAAGCAAAATAGAAGCCGCAAATTAAAATTCTTAGTGACCCACCCTATCCCCTCCAGAAATTGATACTGAATCCATATTAGCTATTATCAAAGCGATATCTATAATCAATATTGAGAAACATATGTTTCAAGTAAATTGAATTTTTTAAATTGGAAATAGAAAATATTAAAGAATCAGAAAGGGGTAGGGGTGGAAATCCTTAGTGAACCGATCTTTCTCTTTCAGAATATCGATGCTGAAATCTCAGTCAGTCATCATCTGAGCAGATTCTGAGAAATATATGTTTCAAGGAAAATGTTTTGGAAAAACAATTATATGGCAAAACTTTTGCCACCAATAAGGAACTCTTTATAAGAAAATGCCAGGCAGGATCTAGTAGAAGCTGTCTTCAACGTGGAGGCATACGTGGGCTTTCTGCTACAACCTCTGTAGTAACTACCTTAATCCGACCTTACTATTAGGGAATGCAAAGTTTCTTTAAAAATATCTATTATGTTTTTCGATACTTATATGATTTTTCAAATTCCTTCAGATAATCAGGTGATAATTTGTTTCTCTGTTTCCCGTGTGTGGTTAACAAAATTTACAAAACAATTCACAATTGCTTTTCACAGTTGGCATTTAGGCATACATTGAAATAAAACATTACAAAATATGTCAAAACAAGAAATTTATAAAGCAATTTTCATATGGTGGCAAATTGTGTGTATATTTAATTTTTTAAGAATTTTTAAGCATTTTTATTATCTTTTGCATAATTAATTCATGCAGTCATACGAATTTTCATAAAAAGCGGTAGTGACATCTCCAGAACCAAAAATGGAAATCCTTAGTTAACCCACACTCCCTACACCTTCTGGAATTCGATGCTGCATCCATATCAGTCATCATCTAAGTTTTATCGACAGTCAATCGTGAGAAATAAATGTTTCAAGGAAATTTTTTTAACCAAAAATGAAAATGTTTAGTGAACCACCTTATTTCCTCTGGAATTTGATGCTGAATCTAGATCAGTGATCTAAGCCAAAATTATAGAAGAAGTAAATGTTTCAGGGAAAATATAAATGTTTGAATTGGAAGTGACATCTCCAGAACAGGTAGTGGGAATCCTTAGTGAGACTCTTAACCCCTCCGGAATTTAATGCTGAATCCATATAATTCATTATCTTAGCTCTATCTATAGCCAATCCTGAGAAATAGATGTTTCAAAAATATTTTGAATCTGAAGTGGAACAGAAACCACAAGTGAAAATTCTTAGTGAACCACCTTCATCAGAATTTGATGCTAAATCCATATCATCTAAGTTTTATCTACGGTCAATTTTGAGAAATAGATGTTTAACTTAAAATAATAAAAAAATTGAACCAAAAGTGGAAAACGAACCGAAAGTGAAAATCCTGAGTTAACCCCATGCATCCTTTACAATTTGATTCCGCATCTAAATCAGTCATCATCTGATCTCCATCTATAGCAGATCCTGAGAACAGATGCTTTAAAAAAAATTTCTTTTAGTAAAAACACGGATGGCAACTTTAATAAACACCAATAAAGCATAATCCGAAAGAAAATACTTTGAAACCTGGAGCAATAAATTTTTTATATGATCGAAATAAATGCTGTATATCGTTGCATTACATTTTCTCCTATTGTGTTTTATACGTTTTATCCATATTCTATCTTTTTAAACCCAATTTATTCCTGCATACCAAAGATGCTTGAGGAATTCAATAAATTGTAGATGCGATATCTCAGGTAGAGCATTTGGCTTTTTATAACGAACATCATTTTCTAAAATGTTCATGATACCTTATATAAAATAACTCACTGCTATTGGCAGGCAACCAGCCTAGAAAAACATATTTTTAGCGTAACGTCTATGTGTGTGTGTATATATGTGGGTGTATGTATGTATGTGTGTATGTATGCATGTATGTGTGTGTGTATGTATGTGTGTGTCTGTCTGTCTGTGCAATGCATGTATCAATTCTAGCTTAAAAACTATTCGACGAAATTTCGAAAAAATTTTTGTATATAAGTCACTTGCGAGGATTATCATGGTGCTGACTAGAATTTTCTATGATTCGAAAAAGTTGAATCTGCCTTTTTACTTTCCTTATTTACATAGTAGTATAGTGTATAAGGAAAATATTGTGACGGGGTCGAAAATTCGAATTCGAGTTTTCGACGGGAGAGCATCTTTTAAGCATCCCTGAATACGAATTAAATGTTTTTGAGGAGATGTCTCTGTGTGTGTCAGTGAGCCTGTGGAGCCGATATTTCATAAACAAATGGAACAATTCGAACGAAATTTGGTACAAAAATTACAATTCGTGAATACTGGAAGCTTATTGTTTTTAAACGCAATCGAATGTTCAGAACTCCTCTAAATGTTTGAGTGGAAGTTTGAAAAAATTATCAATAAATCAGAACCTTCCATAAAGTTACGCAAATAGTTATTTCTGATGTAATGTTTCATTAGAAAAAGATTGAGATAAACTTTAGAATGCTATCATGAACCGTTCTCGAGATATTGCACATTTTAAAAATAAATTTATCAAAAAATCACATAAAATAAAAAAAATATATTAACTATTGTGAAATATGTTCACTTTTCAAAGGTAATATCATGCGATAAATTTGGTGACATAAATCTCGTGGTTCTAGCTCGTTAGATTCATGGGAAAAGATACTTTGGGTAATAGTTTTGTAGTTTGACGCCAATAATCATTTATCTGCTATAAGAATAACTTATTTCTCCGTCCATAACACTTGGCGAGCTTTTGGAGACGATTTTGGCGGAATGTCTCTAACTTGGCGATTTTTATAAATGTTGCCAAATTAAAAAATATATCGCCAAATTGATAAAAATTACGCTAAATCAATGAAAATGAAGACTGATTGAGGAAAATGCAATTTCTTGGAAAGACTATAAGAATCTACGAGTACTATAAGAATTACCTATTTTTCCGTCTGTAACGTTTGGATAAAATTTTGACGATAAATTTTTCGAAATATCTCCAACTTGGCGACTTTTTAAATGCTGCCAAATTGACGAAAATGTCACCCAATTTTTAAAAATTCGCCAAATTGATGATGAAACTGACGCTGAATCAATTATATGAGGACTAATTGATGAAAGTTCAATATCTTGGGAAGAACACCTATAAGAATAACCCATTTCTCCGTCCAGCTGTCTGTAAAGCTTGGCAAGAAATGTAGCTAGGCGACTCTTTTAAATATTGCCAAAGTGAAAAAATATCGCCATTCTTGTTTTATACGTAACTTTTAACGATAAAACAAATAAGACTATTCTCATTAATTTTAACGATAAAACAAATAAGACTATTCTCATTAATTCCACGCTCCAGGTTTGTAAGCGGATTTCATCTATCTTTGCTTTTTATTTTATTAAATTTTTATCTGTAAGAGATAAAGCTCTTTCCCAGCTACTTAAGCATATAAATTTAATGTTGGTGTGTATTCTGGTTGGATCAGTGTACTAAGATAAACGTTTTTAAAAGCCGTTGTCGTTCCAAGCCATTTTTAACACCCCCGCACAGTATCAGCCAAAGAAGGGAGCTTTCCGCCTCAAGGTCAACGGCAGACTATTATTCCCTTGGTCTTCAACAGTGTAGCTACATTCATCAGCGTGTCTCGACCCCCCCTGGTTCACCACCCTCCACCACCGTCCCCCGTTCAGCTGGAGATTCTCGATTGCTGTTTCTGAAAAGAAAAAACAGTATTTTGATCTTCATTCAACCTGCCCAAGGAATACAGTTAAAGGACTAAATCCGAACAGCTGTTCTCGCTTCTTCTTGTGGTGACTCCATCCTAGTCTGAGACTTTAGTAACACCGTGGACTGCTCTATCAAGTCAGTAGTAAACTATTATTAAGTTTAAAATAGCAGGGTTTTTTTTTCACTTCTTTTTAGACGCGTTGTACTGTACAGTTTTGCTTTTATTTGTTAATTTTAATTTTTTTTTTTTTAAATTTTTTTTGCTAGTTGGTTATCTCTTATATTTTTGACGGTACTCAGTTCATATTTGTTTACTATCTGATTGATTACTGATTTAGTAAACTTGTAGTTTCTGTTGTTTTCCTTATATATATACATTTATATAGCTTTAAAAGTGTAGGTATATATACATGTGTGTGCATATATATTTTTGAGTGTAGTTGTGTAAATGAATATTTTTTTTTTTTTTTTTTTTTTTTAAAGAATGTGTTAATGCATTAGTGTATTTTTAATTACTTTTATATACAGAGAAATTGCGTAATGTAAGCTTTCCCACCTTTTTTTTGTAACAAGTGAACCCACTCTTATCAATTGACATCTAAAGAACTCAGTGTGCAACTTTTCATTACTTTTTATTCACTTATTTAGTATTCATAAGGTTTTTTTTTATCATTATTATTATTATATTCAATTTAATATGGTTAATACCAGAAATTCTCCAACTCTAATTCCATCATCAAGCTCAGTTACGACTAAAAACAATAGCAATATTGACCACACAAATGAACCACCTGCAAGTGCTTTTCTCAGTTCCATCATGCAACAGCTGGACGTTTTAGAAACTCTCTATATGGAAAGTTTAACTGCAAAAAAGTCGTCTTCAAAAGAGACATTAGAATTGTTTAAAAAACATCTAAGAACCATCAAAACAGTGTGTATTCAGAAAGACGTGGATCATTCAAATGAAATTACAAAAGTTGCGTTTGTGAAGAAAGATCTCGCTGAGATATTCCAGCAGCATAAAGTATCTACCTTCAGTGAAATTATGCAAACTGCCCCTTCCAATTCTATAAGGAATTTTACTCAAGCTTCAGTTATTTTGTCCCGAACGGACGAGACAGGCACAGCAGAACAAACTAGATTTCAACTACAGGAGCTCAGTAAAAACGGATCCTTAAAGATTAGCCCAAGGGACGTGAAATCTACTAAAGACAATAAGTTAGTACTAAAAGCAAACACATGGAAGGAAGCAGAAGAAATAAAACAGTCTTTGTCAAAATGCAAAGATTTCCAACAAACAATAAATGTAACCATAGGCGCCGACTACGGGGGGGCAGAGGGGCACGAGCCCCCGCTGAACTTTTCCAGAGGGGGCAAAGCCCCCTCTGGGAAATTTCAAGGTTTTTTTCTAACTTCATATTTTACTAAATACCAAAAAATGAAGTTTTTTAAACATAAAAATATTTGAAATAAAATCCTATCAACGTAAATGTCACATCTCAGTCTTGTTCACATCTTCCTTACCATAACTCCTTTAACTATCTCGCACACTAACCAAGCTGATCTTTACTCCCAGGAAACATGTTTACGCTAATGACAAAAACACCTGGTTACCAGAACTTTTTCGACTGACCACCTAATTCAAAGAGAAATTGAATATTTGCAGCCATGTTATTGGCATTTCCAAAAAATAGCTGTTTCCCTCCAGTAATAACTATAAATGATTACCACGAAGTAGGGATGATTTATTTTGTCTACCTAAAGAGATCTTATCTGTAATTACTCCTGGATTCTATATATCAGTGCTGTCTTTACAGGTGGCATCCATTCCGTTTGAAGCTGTACAGCCCGCGGGTAAATTCCTGGTGAACACCGGACGTTTGACGCAGCACCGTAGTCAGGCAAGGGCCAGAGGGAGCTAAGCCCCCCCCATACACACACACACACACACGCTAGGTATACTCAGCCCATCCCCCTGATATAAATATTAAAGTTTTAGTTGTGATAAGAAATGTCAACCAACATGTCATCCAAATTTTGCATAAAAATATTATTTATGAGATTTTTTAGAAATTGCTTTGTTTTAAAGATTTTTTTAATTTAGCTGAATGTGTGGTTATAGTGATGATCAATTTATTTACATATTTAATTTAAAAATATTTAAATATAGACAATAGTATTTGGATACTTTTGTATTATTGCTGGGTTCATTGTTTTAATTTGTGTCAAAATCACTTGATAGGTAGTTAAGAGCTGATATTAAGCGTTAACGTGTATTAACTTTCAGACTTTTTTAATTAATTAACAGCTTTGCTACTAGTTAATTCTTATATAGTAAAATCCATTGTAATTATTATATATTTTAATATTGATGCATAGTAACTATATGGATTTTCCTAATCAACTCTTAGCTTACAAATAAAAATAGGCCTAAAAAGATTAAAAATATTTATCGTATAATAATAAAACTGCTGATACCTTTCTTTCAACCTAGCCCGTCCGACCTACCCGAAGGTGTAAGATATCTGTTTAGACCGCCGAGACAATGCCATCTAATCGCTTGGAAGGACTTTCAAACCCACAAATTTAACGTGCTCGTACACGAGAACAGTTTAGGCAAAGCCAAAAACCGAACTCGGGTCCTCCGAGTACAATCCTGTGACTTAACCACTCAGTTATCTCACTCCAAAACACCTGCTTGTAAAACAATAACTTCCAAAACTTCCTTGAGGATAGCATATATATGTCAGTTAGGTGACTACAGTTGCTTCGATGGCATTATAATCCCTCTTTTTCAGGACAAAATAACCGTATGAGCACTTAACAACCACTACTGCCGTTCGTTGGACAGTTCGTTCTTGGCGGTTGTTAAGGGCGGATACTGTTCTTTTGGCCTGAAGAAGGGGCTTAAAATGACCACGAACCAATTGTAGTCACCTAACTGACATATGCTTGCTTTCTTCAAGGCGGCCTTGTAAGTTGTTATATCTTTATCGACTTTGTGAATTTTTATATAATTTATCGGATTGTGCCCCCCCTGAGATTTTGAAAACTCGGCGCCTATGAATGTAACAATCTCTAACGGTCGCATGGAGAGAATTATTATTTACTCCGTCTCAGATCATATACAGGCGACGGAATTGGGTGAAAAGCTTCTTAATCTGCTTCCGAATCCACCAAATCATCTGAAGCCTTTAAAGCAGATTAAAGGTCGTAATGGTCTTCCGCACTGGATTATAGAGGTGGATAGGGACACTAAAGCTCTTCTGCTACGACATTCTAGAATTTGTATAGATTTTAGATCATGCAGAATTGCACCATTCATTTCAATTACACGTTGCTTTCAGTGTCAGGAATATGGGCATACAAGGAAGTACTGTAGAGGGCCAGAAATTTGCGCTATTTGTACAGGTAGTCATGATGCTCAGAGTTGCAAGGAACAGAATCTTAAATGTAGTAACTGCATTAAAGCTCGTTTAGAACATGTTCATAGGGCAGATAGTAAATTTTGTCCTTGCTTCCAGAATGAATGGAAAAGGGTAGAGTTAAAATCTCAAGAGTATTAATTTTTTTTTTTTTTTTTTTGTCTTGAATCTGTTTTTTTGCCTTGATTTAAATTGCAAGAATCTTATTTTTTATGGATTTAAAAATACTGCATATAAATCTGCACAAATCAAGGGCTGCGTCTGCAGCAGCTGCAACTTTTATCAAAGAAAAATGCATCGATATTGCTCTCATTCAAGATCCCTACCTACATAACAATTTGCTATTTGGCTTTCCTCTAACCTGGATAACTCACCACTCTTTACTGAAAACAGCAGTTATAGTGATTGCTAATAAAATGTTTTCACATGTTTGCTCAGCTAAAAAAAATAATTCTGTCTTCATAAACATTAAATTGAAAAATGGCTGTTTCTCAGTTGGCACGCAATACTCTCCACCCTCAGCGTCCCTTGCAGAAGATCTTTCAGAGTGGGAACATCTACCTAACATCAACTTATCAAACCTTCTCTTCTCTGGAGACTTAAATGCACATGGGAGAGATTGGGGCTACTCATCCAATGATGCAAGAGGTCTTCTACTACAGGATTTTGTAGCTCAACATCAGCTAATACTCCTCAATGATCCATCCAGTACTCCAACGTTTGAAACTTCGAGAGGGAAGGGATGGCCTGACATCTTTCTATGCTCACTTAATGTATATAACAAAGTACAATCCTGGAAAGTCGATGAAACTCCTAGCTTGAGTGATCACAGGTATGTAATAATTACACTGACGAAAGACGTTGAGATGAAATCGAAAAGACGCTATAAAACAAAATTTTCTAAACACACCGCTCTTAGGAGGCAGCTGTTTCCACAGAAGATTCCCTTGAGCCGCCAATTGCAAGAAGCAACTACAGTCGTTACCGTAGAGAAATTTGTAGAGGAATTGACTGATCGTATCCAAGCAGCATGTGACAAGGCATATAAGAAAAAAAATATATCCCATGAACCAAAACTCAAGTGGTGGTCTTCTCTGCTCAATTGTAAACGAAATCGTTTGAAAGCTTTCTACAATAGACAAAAACAATATCCAACTGAACTTAACATTCAACAATACAAAAGGGAGAGAGCTGTATATAAAAAATCCATACTACAAGCAAAATCCGAGGCATGGAAAGCACTTTGCACAAAAACCAGTAGGAAGTATGGGGTAGCTTTCAAAATGGCCTACAACAAATCATTCACAACGGAAGAAGCTGCCTATGACCTAGTACCAAAAGCAATAAATTTGGATCGAGAGAATGTGTTACAACATCTTGCAGATTCTCTTTTCATTACGAAAAGACCAACCCTGACAAATAGCACTTTTTCTCGAATGACAGAAGTAAGCACTTCCGACAATTTCCCAGACTGTCTTTCAGTAGCGGAAGTGAAAAGCGCACTTTATTCACTTAGCTCTAACAAGGCCCCCGGAATAGACAGTATCGATATGCGAATTCTGAAAGAAGTGTTTAAAGTCATGCCAATAACGATAACAACATTGATGCAAAAATGCCTATCTCTGGGATATTTCCCAAAAGTCTGGAAAATTGGAGAAGTTATTTTCTTTCTGAAACCTAACAAGGATCCAACCCAGAAGCGTTCATATCGGCCGGTATGTCTTCTACCAACTTTGTCAAAAGTATTAGAAAAAATTATTCATAGGAGAATGGTACACTTTCTAGAACTGAATGGTCTTATGAGCAAGCATCAACATGGCTTCCGAGAGGGTCACTCTACTGAAACAGCACTGGCATATGTCCTGTCATGCATAGAAAACAATATATCCGAAAGAAACTACACTGCCTTAGTATCATTTGATATACAAAGTGCATTTGATAACATGAACTGGTCCATCTTATTAAAACAATTACAAAAGATAAATTGTCCATTTTATTTACAGAACATCATAAGTAGTTATCTGAAAGATAGGGCAATTAGACTTAATTCAGGAACAACTTGGAAAGATATTCAAGTCTACGGGGGATGTCCACAAGGCTCTTGTTTAGGACCCTTACTTTGGTCAATAATGGCTGATATCATCCTTAATAAATTCAGTATTCCAGGAACACAGCTTTTGGCGTACGCAGATGACTTTATGCTAGTATCAGGAGGCAGTTCACGTAGACTTCTGGAAGATACAACTAATGCCGGCATAGATACATTTTCAGATCTTTGTGAGGAGCTCCAACTATCAATTTCATCAACAAAAACTTCAGCTTTAGTGATAGGAAAACCATCTCAATTAAAACGGAAGCCTATCTTCAAGATTAAAGGTGTTAGCATACCAAGACCAAACCAAATCAAGTATCTCGGAATTATAATTGATAAACATCTATCGTGGATTCCACACATAGAAAACTTGCGAACAAAGATTGGCTGTCAAATTCATAATGTCAGAAGACTAGCACCATCGAGGTGGGGCATAAATTCTAAGATCTTAAAAACATGGTATCTATCAGTGACAGAAAGGATCATGTGCTATGCTGCAAGTAGTTGGGCCCTAAACTTGAACATCCATGCAAAAAGAAAACTAGAATCAGTTCAAAGGATTGCTCTTCTACAGATTTCAAGGGCTTATCGCACAACATCTACAGTAGCGCTACAAGTGCTTACCGGTGTGGCGTGGCTCCGCTGAAATCTTACAATTACACATTGGCCGTTAATCGTACTTCTGCACGCCACTTGCTCGATTACCGAGCATATCTCCAGGTTCTGATTAATTAGAAAATGCATCACGAGAACACACAATAAATACTAATTAAAAGTTAATAAAGCTTTTATTTTAAAATACTTATATTCAAAACTTGTTACTTAAAATTTAAAAAACCACAAAATGTCATCTTAATTACATAGAACATATTTACATTCGCTAAGTAGGTATTGGATAATGATCGATCTGATCATTTCCCCCTCTCTAGTTAAATTAAATATCATAATAGCCCTCAAGTTAGGCAGTTAACTTCCTTATTAAATAATATATATTCTCTGATACTCAGTCTGCAGTGGGAGAGAACAAACGGACTTACCCCATTTAGGCACTGGCAGGACGGCATCGAGGTGGCACTCATCCGTCGATTTTTGCATGCAGAACCTAACTCTGACAATTACCAACTCTGTTCTCTCTCAACTCTTCTTCTCCTCGCCGGGATCTCGGACGGCCCCCTGGCCGGCTCCATAACTGACGCTTGGCCGCTATAGGTTCGAAAACCCATAAATTCAGTGACGCGGCCGGGCTCCATCGAATCACTGGATTTGGCCCCTTCCCAAGGGTTGGCTAAAAATTGGGGGGCTCTAGCCCTCTTGCAGGTGTCCATTTTATTTAAAAATAAGATAGCGTCCTTTGCCATTTTCTCACCACTGCAGCTGGTCTCTTACTCATAGCCATGGAATGTCAACCGTTCCCAAAGAGAGAGAGGGGGGGGGGGGTAATACTTTCTAGAAGTGAAGTGGCGACAGGAAAATTCCAATACTGTCCCACGACACTGGCTTCCCCCAAACAAGGGAAAAGAAACCAAGTTTCTTTTTCAAATGCTTAAACTACCAAAAAAATAAAGGGTTACAAATTATGCACAGTATACATATAAAAAGAGATAACAATAACATTTAACAATAAAATTATACATTAAATTATATACATAATGACACGCCCTATAGGTATGGAGATATTCTGTCTCTCCAAGTATGTCCAAAGCCTAATTAAGGTGCAATATTGTCACTGTCCGTATGGCGTAAATATTGTCACTGTCCGTTGGCGTAAATATTATCACTGTCTAATGTAGCATACTGATTGTACTTTCCAGTCTGTTACTTGTGTTCACAAAATATGAAAGTTTGTCATGAGAACACCTGAATTGGGAACAATTGTTCGTTCACATTATACACTAAAGGATTGATATTGTTCTGTAGGCTGTGACAAAATTAGTGATATTCCATATGGAAGGAATATTCTCTGAGCAGGATCAGCTGTGACATCACTTTATACAAAGAAGTTGCACTAACTGTGTAAATGACGTTGAACTTAACACTGCGAACATGGAGTTGCACTAAGACGTTGCATTAAAATGATAAAAATGCAGTTGCATTACAACGTTGCACTAAACGATGAAAATGAAGTTGCATTGTTTGGTACCCTTTGATCCAAGGAAGGCATGATTTCGTTTTCGGTTAATGATGCTGCATACATGTGCTGGTAAAGGCTTATGTGAGCTGTAAAACTACGCCTTTGTTGCTGCAAAAGTCTTTATAATGGCAACTTTCGTTTTTTGAAGACCGGATCCGTGTCTGCAAACTTCTGCAGTAATCATAGTTAGGGTATGTAAATGCACATAGTTTTTTTCCACAATGTACTTTATCAATATAAAAAAGCTGATGTAATTTCAGATTAGACATTCTATTCGTACTTTAATATACAACTAGACTTAGGAGCTTTAGAGTCCTTGAACTCTGTCCACTGCATTGTACCAGAGAACATTTTACTTTTAATGTTTTCTACATTCTTAACCTACCTATTTTACATTAAATACATTTATTTTATCTTAATCACCTTTATTTTACATTAATCATTTATATACATATTCTTTATAGAAATTCTTATTGAACAAGGAATTTTTGTTTTCTTAAGAATTATTTATTCTTATTTTCAAGAGCCCTCTTAAATGTCTTATTTCATTCTAGACCCTAATCAATCACCTCAATCTATCCTCTAACCATTTCTCTACTTAATTCAGTCTTAACCAATTACTTTACTCCATCCTCTAATCACTTCTGTACTAATTTCTACTTAATTCTCTAACCATTTCTCTATTCATTTCTAATCATTTTTCTACTAATTTCTACTTAATTCTCTAACCATTTCTCTATTCATTTCTAATCATTTTTCTACTAATTTCTACTTAATTCTCTAACCATTTCTCTATTCATTTCTAATAATATTTCTACCAATTTCTACTTAATTCTCTAACCATTTCTCTATTCATTTCTATACGTTTTTGATTCCCCTCCTACGTAACACCCGGCTGTCCGGTTTAAAATTGCCGTCCCTGGTACAGGCTTGTACCGCTATACTTTCTACTCTAGCATCGGTCACTTTTCGTACGACCTGACAAAAGTTTTTTTCTCTTTACGTGGGCCAATAACAGACGCTGTCTTGGATTCTGTTCTGCGGTAATTCTCTCTAATTGAAACCGCGTACGTGATTTGTTTCCGCTTGTCATGTGACTAGAGCGAGTAGAGTCGAAAAAAATTCAACGTCAACGCGGCAGTGTGCTTTCTCTTTGTGTGCTGCACAACGGATTTATACAAATTGGATTACACATATTAATTTTTCTGGAAGTTCCGTGAGTGAAATTACTCTTATTTTTTTTTATTTAGGATTACAGTTTAATGTACTTGTTTCGCTTGGGTGCTTAGATTTGCTTACTTAAAGTTTAAATTACTTATTTTAGTAATTAGATTTGCTTAGGTTGTTCGACTGACAGCCGATCGCTCTGTCTGTCCGGTCATTTAAACTTTAGACGCCTGCATCTCAGTTTATTTTACCTTAACTCCCTAAGTTTTAAATTACGTGAAAGTTTAATTTAATTGCCTCACTTTTACGGTTATTTCTTTAAATATTATTTATAATGGCACGTTAATCATAAAAAATTCTTGTTACATTTCGTTTTACTCCTCTAAGTCTTTACTGAGATAATTTTTACTCTGAATTTATTTTATCGGTATTATTTTAACTTATATTTACGTGACCTACGTGTAACTTTAAATTATTTTCCACTGACCTATTCATGTTATTTTATTTTCCGTGGCCTCAGATTATAATGAGAGTTGCGAAATACTCTCCCGTAAACGGTTGATTTCTGTTCATGTATATTTTCTACATTCTCCTCCTCTTGGGGATTATTTAAATTATTTGAGCTAACTTTGTCAGTGTTCGTTGTATTCTCTGTGATAGGAATAGTCGATTGACCTCTCGATCTCTCTGCGACCCTTTTCTCTTTCTCTTGAACCTGTTCCGGTGGGAGAGGGGGGCGCGTTTCCTTCGGGGAGCGGTTATCTTCCAATTCGAGTTGAAATGGGAGAATGTCCTCGAAGGAGCTATCATTCGCCTTCACGGTGGCAACGCTTATCTCCGGCGCAATGTTTTGTAAGACGCTCTGAGCGTATCTTCCCGTAAACGGTTGGCTTTCCGCGTCGAACTGTGTTTCATGCAATAAATGCGGTCTCCTATCAGGCATTTCATATATGCGATTTATATTTATTTTGATTGGCTTTGCCCTAGGATCTTTAATTAGTTTTAATAAAAATAAGTGGGTTGTTAGTTTTTCTATTATTCTATACGGGCCTCTAAAACGTTTTTTTCCGAAGTTTGGAATGTTTTTGACAAAAACTTTTTGGCCTAATTCTAGTTTTCTAAATTTTGCTTTTTGTAAATATTTTTCCTCCTGTATCTCTTGTGTGCGGATTAAATTTTCGTAGGCTTGTTTGTATGCTACGGCCATAGTTTCCAGCTTTTGAGGTTGATTTCGTATATAATTTTGAGTCTCTTCCGCGTTATTTGGTACGATGTCCATAAATAATGGTAAGTCCCGTGAAAAGAACAAGAAGTTCGGTGACATACCTGTGGCTGGGTGGTCTACTGCATTATAACATGCTTTATGAATTCCTACGGCTGTTTCCCAATCGTCTTGCTTGTAACACTCGATTGCACGTTTTATGGCTGAATTAATTCTTTCTGAGATTCCATTTGTTCTCGGATTCGCTGCTGAAGTTAATTTTGCATGTATATCTAGTTTATCAAGTATAGATTTGAATAATTGACTAGTAAATTGGCTCCCTTGGTCCGTCAACACAAATTCACTTTTGCCGTAAGTAGTTACATACGTAATTAATTTTGTTGCAATGGTGTCTGCCGTAATGTTATCTATCGGATAAAGTTCCGCGTGCCTGCTAAAATGACATACCACAGTCAAAATGTACCGGTTCCCATATTTACTTCTTCTTAGAGGTCCCAAAATGTCAAGTGACAGTAAATTTCCGGGATAGTGCGGAATTACATTCCTACCTAATGGGAAGGGGGGGTGAACTCCTTTGAGTCCCCTACAGTCCTCACAAGAATTTACATAATTCTTTGTGTCTCCATAAATTCCAACCCAAAAATAGCGTTTGCTAACCAAATCGTACAGTTTTCCTACTCCCTGATGAGGGCTATGCAAATGTAGTAAAATTCTACTTTGTAAAGTCTTCGGAACCACTACCCGTTCTATTGCGTTATCGCGGATGATATTTTTATCTTGCGAGACATACATCAATAAATCCGTTTCTGGGTCAATAAAATAATGTTCGAAATCCTTAGTTTTACTATGCTGCTGTTCTCTAATATTATTCCTAAGTTTATTTAAAATGTCGTCTTTAATTTGCTCTGTGTGTATTTCTTCGATATTTGGAAGTTGGGATTTATTTTCTAAGCTGTTTACTGTTTCAATATTATTTTTATTCCCTACAATTTCTATGTTACTGAGGTTGTTCTCGAAATTTTCTCTGGAGAGATAGTCTGCTAAGATGTTGGAGTTTCCGTCTATGTGTATAAAGTCATAATCATATTCAGATAGTTTTAATAGCCAGCGGGCTTCTAAATTAGCCGGGTTAGAAATTTTTAAGTGATATTTAAGGGGTCTGTGGTCGGAAATAATATAGAATTTTTTCCCGTAAAGGTAATTGTGGAAATTTTTGACTCCATAGAATATAGCCATGAGTTCTGTTTTTACTGCGGGATATCTTTGCTCGTGTGGTTTAAGTTTTTTACTGTAGTAAAGTACAGGTTGTAAGCGTTCATTATTCTTTTGTAATAGAACTGAAGAAATAGAGGTCGAGCTTCCGTCTGTATTAAGGTAGAATGGTTTGTCTAAATCCGGTTGTAGCACTAAAGGATGTTGGAAAAATTTATTTTGTAGTTCTTGAAATGCGTCATTGCATTGCGGAGACCATGAAAATTTATTCCGCTTAGCCGTTAGCTCAACTAGTGGAGCTGTGAGTTGCGCATAGTCTGGGATTAATGTTCGATAAAAATTACATAGGCCTAAAAATTTTTTTAGCTTTCGAACAGTGTTTGGTCTGGGGAAAGAAACAATTTTTTTCGTATTATTATCAGTTGGACTTAATCCCTGTTTAGTCACTGTAAACCCTAAATATTCCATTTTCTCTCTAGAGAATTCACATTTGGTCGGTGTCAATGTTAAATTAAAATCTCTTAGCCTTTGAAAAACAAGCTCTAATTTCTCTTTTAATCCTTCATATGTGTGTGCCGCTAAAACCACATCATCAAAATATGCGTAAATGTCATGTTCGTGTAAATCTCTAAGAACGATATCTATAGCTTTTTGAAACCACGCGCCGCTAGTTTTATGTCCAAATATTAATCTGTTGTATTCGAATCTTCCATATGGGCTTGTGAATGCCATCTTATGTCTTTCTTCCTCTGGTAATAAAATTTGTGAAAATGCGCTCTGGAAATCTAATTTTGCGTAAAATTCGAAACCTGCTAGTTTTGTCATAATATTTTGAATTTTTGGTACTGGATAATTAAAGTTCTGTGAGATACTGTTTAAGAGTCGTATATCCAAGCAAATTCTGAATTTATCTGTATTTTGTTTTTTCACTAGAACCATTCCTGCGCTATAATTAGAGTCGCTATGCCTAATTATGTTTGCTTGCAACATTTCATCAATTTGTCTTTTTAATTCTTTTCTCAAAGCGTAGGGCACGTCATAAGCTCTAATTTCTATCGGATTCTGGTGCGATAAAATAAATTTAGGTTTTACTACTTCAGTACATCCTAAAGTGTTTAAATTTTTGGAAAATACGTCTCCGTAATCCATTAATAATTTCAATAAATCTTTCCTCTGATCGACTGGCATGTGGTCTAAGTTAAAGTCTGTTTCCAGTAATTCGTTCCGTCTAATTTCTCTTATTTTTTAGAATTCTTCTTTTCCGATTATACTAATCGTCGCTCCACTGTCTACCATCATTGCAACGGGCCTTTTATTAAATATTACTTGTATTGTAGGTAATTTTATAGATTTTTCTCCTAATTTTTCGTCTAAAGCAGAAATCACTTCGTATTTACACACCTTCCTATCCTTATGAATTTGTACATTCTTTATTTCTCCCTGGTTATCAACATAACCAAATCCATCGTAACTTAACTGGGGCGGGTTTTTTGGGAGCTTATGATAATTGCCGCCCCTCTCTAGTTTAAAGAAGCTCTTCTGGGGAATGTATTTTCTCTCTCATTGTACCTGTTCCCTCTAAATGTACGTGAAAACCCCGGATTTCGCCTTGCGTATTCTCCGCGGGGGAAATTGTTAGCTGGCCCCTGCCTTTCTCTTTGCGTATATTGCCTTTCGCTCTGGTTGTTAAACTGCTGTGGGCGTGAACTCTGAGATCTACGCATTTCGTTATCCCGGTTATATAGTCTACAATTTATCATTAGATGGTTTGTGCGTCCGCAAAATAGACAAAACATATCATTAGGGATATTATTATTAGAAGTTCTAGCTTTAGGTGTGTTTTGTTCCAATCTAAGTGCGTTAATTTGTTCGCCTAATGTTTCTAACAAATATCTGTTAGCATTTTCCTGTTCTTTTCGTAGTTTTTCGATTTCTGTTTGTAAAGCCGGTGGTCCAGGGTGCGCGACAATATTGTTTACAGCTTCTGTTTCAGGTGGAGAAATTGCTATTGCGTTTTCAATATTTTCTGCTATTACAATCGCCGCTTCGAAGGATAACGGGTTTGCTTTTAGCACCTCTCTCTTAATTTGCGTGTTTAGTGCGTCCAAAAATTTTCCTAGTCTTAATTGGTCAATGATTTTTTTCGACTCCTCGCTACTCAAATCACCTGCACTTTCTAGATAAGTCAGCGTGATACATTTGATTCTGTGTGCTAATGCCTTAACGCTCTCACCTTCAAATTGTTTAGTTAGAGTAAATTGTATTTGGCGGGTCGTTATGCTAGTCCTCTGTGAAAAAAATTCTAGTAGCCTTTCCTTTAGTACTTCGTACGAATTTTCTTTACGTAATTCTGCCGAACTCGCTAGGAATTTTAGTGCATTTCCCTTTAAACGCGACTTTAATACTACGAGTTTTTCTGGTTCGGTCCATTTTCCTAGCTTGGCTATCGAATCAAATTGATCGAAAAATATTTTACAGTCTGTTTCAGCATTTCCTTCGAATACCCCAAGTAAAAAGGTTAACCCCTGTAAACGACTTTGATTTTCGCCTCCCTGCTCGGGCGCTTCTGTACTATTTGTATCCGGCATCTTGTACAATTTTTATATCTACTTTCAAATTATTAAATATTAACTCACTTATTATTTACAATATTACAAAGATCTTCCCATGATGCATATTCATTTCACAAAAAAAATTTTCTCTGAATTTTGAATTTTGAATAATTACATTATCCAGTCAAATATTAATCGAGGCACTTTGATAACTGTGCACAAGACTGGTCTCGGCGCCATAATATGTGGCGTGGCTCCGCTGAAATCTTACAATTACACATTGGCCGTTAATCGTACTTCTGCACGCCACTTGCTCGATTACCGAGCATATCTCCAGGTTCTGATTAATTAGAAAATGCATCACGAGAACACACAATAAATACTAATTAAAAGTTAATAAAGCTTTTATTTTAAAATACTTATATTCAAAACTTGTTACTTAAAATTTAAAAAACCACAAAATGTCATCTTAATTACATAGAACATATTTACATTCGCTAAGTAGGTATTGGATAATGATCGATCTGATCATTTCCCCCTCTCTAGTTAAATTAAATATCATAATAGCCCTCAAGTTAGGCAGTTAACTTCCTTATTAAATAATATATATTCTCTGATACTCAGTCTGCAGTGGGAGAGAACAAACGGACTTACCCCATTTAGGCACTGGCAGGACGGCATCGAGGTGGCACTCATCCGTCGATTTTTGCATGCAGAACCTAACTCTGACAATTACCAACTCTGTTCTCTCTCAACTCTTCTTCTCCTCGCCGGGATCTCGGACGGCCCCCTGGCCGGCTCCATAACTGACGCTTGGCCGCTATAGGTTCGAAAACCCATAAATTCAGTGACGCGGCCGGGCTCCATCGAATCACTGGATTTGGCCCCTTCCCAAGGGTTGGCTAAAAATTGGGGGGCTCTAGCCCTCTTGCAGGTGTCCATTTTATTTAAAAATAAGATAGCGTCCTTTGCCATTTTCTCACCACTGCAGCTGGTCTCTTACTCATAGCCATGGAATGTCAACCGTTCCCAAAGAGAGAGAGGGGGGGGGGGGTAATACTTTCTAGAAGTGAAGTGGCGACAGGAAAATTCCAATACTGTCCCACGACAACCGGTATCCCCCCTATAACGTTGACAGCGCAAAAAGAAGCCATCATAGCGCAAGTAACACGCCTGAGACAAACAGTAGAGTGGAATAATCTTTATTATGATCACAAAGATTACGAACAAAAAAAGGTTACTTGGTTAACGGACCCAGCAGCAGGTAATATCCTCTTACACTTTGCTAAGTCATCACAAGAAATATCTAATTACATAAATATTTATACAGATGGCTCTAGAACTGATTCTGGAACAGCATCAGCCTACTGTGCTTTTTACGATGGCATGTGTGTTCATAAGTGGTCAACTCGTCTGCACTATGAAAATAGCGTCTTCCAGGCAGAGCTGCTCGCAATAAAGGAAGCTGTATTTTGGGCTACCAAAAGTTTGCATAAGAATATCATTATTTACTCTGACAGTCTATCGAGCATCGAAACTCTTAAACAATATCAAACGAAGAATCCAATAGCTCATCAAATTGTAACTATCATAACCAACAGCATCCATCAAAAGTTTTTTATAGGATGGGTTAAAGGTCACTCGGGTGTTCTGGGAAATGAAGTTGCAGACTGTTTAGCTTTTGAGGCGACGTCAGATATCTCTGTTCAGAGTACAAACTTACCATATCCCTGTTCATCGCTGAGGTCACATCTGAATATTAATACCATAAAAGAGTGGCAACAGCAGTGGAATGAAAGTGAGAAAGGAAGAGAAACATTCAACTATTTTCCCAGAGTATCTCAAGAGCAACTGATTTGCAGCAGAGAATTGGTACAGTTTTTCTCAGGGCATGGCTGTTTCCCAACCTATCTTTACAAAATCCAAAAGAAAGACACCGAAAACTGTATTTGTGGTGAAATAGGATCTCCGAAACATTTTGTATTTGATTGCGAACTTACAAAGAACTATCACCTTAAAAGGCCCAGTAGACAACATATGCCAATATTTGCCGAAAACCTACTGGGTAATAGCTGGGCTAAACAGAGAATAAAAACTATAATTCAATTCCTAGAGGAAAACGAACATATCCTGTGAATTATTACTGGTAACCACCACACATTAGTTCACTGTTTATTGCATATTTATCTATAGTACTTCTAAATCTTTTTATAATTACTGCAATCAAATTAATTTTAAATTCACATTTGGTTTAATCATTGTATGTATCAATATAGTATTGAAAGCCATGGTAATCTCTGAGATTTGTATGTAAATGTTGTATATATAGTTTTGTATGTATGTTTGCATAAATAGTTTTGTATATATATATTTTGTATATATGTATATATATGTATATATCTTTGAAAATTGTTCGTTTGATTTTGTATATGTAATAACCAATTTTAGAAATATTTTTATATATATAGTTGCTAACCAATTTTAGAAATATTTTTATATATATAGTTGCTCCCATTTGAAACAGTTCTGCACATAAGAATTTATGGATGTGAAATATTTGTGAAATACTATCTGTATCTAGTATAGACAAGCATATTGTATATAATTGTTTATCAATTTTATCTTGGCATTAAGTTTTAATTTCTGGTTTTGGCAGATATTCCTCCACCATAGGCTGTAATTACTGCAAACCTTCGGGTCGGTGCCTATAGGTGGTTAATCTGTTAATCTCATTAATTTAGGATGGACCATTCTCGAGATATTAAGGTTTTTGAAAGTTTGAGAATTTGAGGATGTTTTTCCCTGTAGTTAAAACTATTAGATGAAAATTCTTAAAATTTGATAGAGTCAGTTGGGAATTACTCTCGTGCTGATTATCTTTTATCTCAATTAAAAGAAATTGAGCTAGGATTTTTTTTTAATCGGCTAATTTATGCCGACTGCAAAATTTTTTTCATTGGTGATTGCTATAATTATAGTGTAATAATTTATGATCTTGTTATTCATGGTGAAACAATTAAATATGATCAATATTTCTTGGAAATGAACAAATTGAGCACTGAAAGTTAAAAGCAGGTGATATAGACCTTTTTCCGCTATGACTTATGTATTAGTGAGCACATGAGAGAATTTAGTTGGAAAAATATTATTCATTATCCACATTTACTTGATCTAACTTTGTATGATTTTGTTATATTTCTTTCTTTGAACTTACATTTGGTTGGAAAAAATGGATAAATTTTATAACGTTGAAACAAGAATCCAAAACTTTAAAAAATTAAAAATAAGCTGCAATTTATAGTCATAACATTGTTTCATAATTGAAATTGTTATATATTTTTTGAAGACTAGCAACATAACTGTTCTTCGTACGGAGTATAGAATTTACAAAAAAATTAAAATTCACAATCATGTGCAAATTCTTATAATATTCTAAATGGTATTGTTGTTCAAAGAATTCTATTAAAATATTTAAATTAATGCTACTAAAAAGAAATTTAAGAATCTATGTTTTTACTATACAAAATTATCTTCCCAGGAAGATCTGACGAATAAAATATCCTGGTTCCGCCTATAAACAAATTTACAAAAAATGTGACATTAAATCAATATATGCCAAAATAAAAGCGCTAAAGTTGTATTGGTAGATTTACCCGTACTGCTTGTATTCTCGAATATTAGAAGATATACAGGGTTGACAAAATAAAACTGGCTCGGAAAAGTTTTCTCGGAATTTCGTGAAAACGTAATCTAAACAGCAAGGAGATCATTAGAAAACTTTTCCGGGCCAGGTTTATTTTGGCAACCCTGTATATACCTGTGTACCAGTAGAAGATTACCCGTCTACAATATATGAGTTTCAAATCTTTTTGCCAAAAAAAGCAGATAACGTAATAAATTGAAAATATCAATACTCCCTCTAATCTTTAAACCCAAAGGCCAAAATTAATGCCAATATATGCCAAAATGAAAGTGCTAAAGTTGTATGGGAAGGTACACCTTACTGCTTACATTCTCGTATAGGTTAGAAAGTATACCTGTGCATTTAGTAGAAGATTGCTCGTACTACATAGCCGTTCTTCGTGCGGAATATATATAGAAGAATAAAATTCACAATCTTGAGCAAATTCCTATACTATTCAAAATGACATTGTTATTTAAAACATTCTATTAAAATATTTATATTAATGCTCCTAAAAAGAAGTTTAAGAATCTCTGTTCTCACTATACAAAAATTGTCTTCACAGGCAGATCTGAAGAATAAATCAGTCTGATCCCGTTAGTAAACAAATTTGCAAAAAATATGAAATTGAATCAATATTTGCTGAAATAAAAGAGCTAAAATTGTATGGAAAGATATACCCGTACTACTTATAATCCCGAATATTAGAAGATATATCCGTGTATTGGTAGAAAATTACCCGTACTACAATATATAAATTTTAAAAATCCTTGCCAAAATACAATAGATGACATGATAAATTGAAAATATCAATTATCTGTAAACTTGAGGGCCGCAATTGATTCCAATATATGTCAAAATGAAAGCGCTAAAATTGTATGGGAAGGTATAACGGTGTTACTTATATTTTAGAAGATATACCCGTGTACTAATAAAAGATTACCCGTACTACAATATATGAGTTTCAACCGTTTTTGACAAAATTAAACAGATAACATAATAAATTGAAAATATCAATAATCCAAAAGCAATCTTTAGACCTGAAAGCCGTAATTGATATAATCCAGTCAAAATGCAATTTCTATAAAATTTATCTCATATACATTTCTTTATTTTTTAAATGGAAAAGATTTAACTAAAATCGTCTGCCTCGTGAACACGTTGAATTTAAACCCGTTGCTAAGCAACATGATAACTTCTTTTCCTAGTGGATGAAAGTTGCATTAGCTAATTAAAAAAATTGCTTTGCTAATTAAGAAAAAATTTTTTTGCTCACGTTCAATTGTATTTTAATTTAAATTAATTACAGTGAATGAAAGGCAATTTTTATTTGCCTTTGATCATTTGTCATAATTGTTCTTAAACGCGTAAACTGATTTAATTATGCCTCATCAAATTATTTTTCTCACATTTAATAGATTTTGTAATGCAATTACCTAATTATTCAGTGTGATATAAAGGAATATCTATAAAATTGTTATAATATTCGTATGTGAGTGCACTAATATTTTGGGATTTCATTAAATAGAGAACAATAATTTTGAAAGAACTTCTAGTGCGCACGCTTAAAATGTCGTGTATGTTAATATTTCGTTGGACCACCTTTAGCACAAATTACGGAATGCATTCGTCGTGGCATTGTGTCTATGAGTTCATGTAATGTCTCAACACTTATTTGTGGCTAGATTTGTTGAAACATTCTGCCAAGTGCCTTGGTTGATGAAGGAAGAGTAAAATTACTCCTTCTCCAGTATATCCCACATATCTTCAATGGAGTTAAGGAGGCTAGGATTTTGTGGTGGCTAATTCACGTGTGCGAATGAGTGCTCGTGCTCCTTTGAACCAATCTTTTATTAGTTGTTGTGATCCTGGAATATGCCATTGCCCTCATGGAAGAAAAATGCCACTGATGGAATAAGATGGTCATTCAGTATGCTCAGATATTCAGCTGACTTCATTTTATTGCTGCATAGTGTTGCTGTACCTAGACCAGCAGAACAAAAGCAACCCTAGATCATAATACTTCCTCCTCAGGCCTGTACATACAGTAGGCACACTACAGGAAGGGTCCAATGCTTCAGGTCGTTCCCTTCTAATCCTGATGTCTTCATCATGTTTGAAGAGAGTAAATCTAGACTTATCGGACCACATGATTTTCCCCCATTGCTCAGTAGCCCATTCTTTATGTGCCTTGGTGAATTGGAGACTTTTTTTTCGATTACTTTCAGTAACCAGTGGTTTCCTGTTTGGAATATAGCTCTTTAATCCCAGTCCTTTGAGATCTCGTCTCATCATGCGAGTGGAAATGGTCTTGCCTCCACTATTGAATATGGTTGTGAGTTCTAGGATCTATTTTTT
Organism: Amaurobius ferox; assembly: GCA_951213105.1. NCBI lineage: Eukaryota > Metazoa > Arthropoda > Arachnida > Araneae > Amaurobiidae > Amaurobius > Amaurobius ferox. The sequence goes on along the minus strand of OX578142.1, from coordinate 85,179,360 downwards.
GCGATTCGATTTCACTAAGTGTTTTAATGATATTTTGTCACGATTATTTAGGACTGTTTTTCGACCACACATTTTCCGCGAAGTTGATGATTCACTGTCATCTTTCCAAGATTTAATAATGCACTGGACAGTTCGTAATCCAGTGGAAGTGATCTTAGCAATCTCCTTACATGTTTTCTTCAGCCAAGAATTTCATCCTTTTTGAACTCTGTGGCATATTTTCCTCGACCGTGTATAACGTATTCAGTCATGATTGCTGTGAACTAACTGATCAGCTGAATACTGATTCCGTTACATATAAAGGTTGTATTTCCCGTAAAATTATGTAATTTTTCGAAATGCATCACCACTTCCACCCTCTTCCATATTTGTATTCTTCAAATCACAGCGCGACTTTTGTTTTGGCCAGGCAGTGTATGAGTACATTATTGAATACAAAATTGAATCTGTTGTTTCGAAACGGCACATACGACATTTTACTTTTTGAGAAAACTTTACTACATAAAAATTTACAACATAAAGAATTGTAATTTACAAGGTACGGAAAACATGTATATGTTGAATTAGGTGTTTTCTTCGTATTGATATGGGTATTTAACCTACAACCTACGAGAACCTCGTATAAATCTACCTCGTATTTGAGGATAGAAAAAAATATTTTTAAAAGTATTTGCACATATGTTGTTTTCGTCAATTTTTTTTTCTAATTTATGTGCACTTATTGAAATGTAAGGATAGACATCACATTTCTATATAGCTACTTATTACGCAAATAAATAACAGAAAATGAGAGTTATAGGCTTCACCGAGATTAATATTAGAAGAATGGACATCGCGTACTTTGTTGGCAGTTCCTGCCAATATAAACTTTGCTGCTAGAGCCATTCATAACATACTTTATACATCTTCAGCTTCTCAATCTTCTTATTTATTGGTATATTTCTATCGGATATTTACTTTTGCACCAGGATGAGGAGGTGTAGCGAAGGCCTTGGTGAAAAACATGTATATGTTGTACTTTGTTGGCAGTTCCTGCCAATATAAACTTTGCTGCTAGAGCCATTCATAACATACTTTATACATCTTCAGCTTCTCAATCTTCTTATTTATTGGTATATTTCTATCGGATATTTACTTTTGCACCAGGATGAGGAGGTGTAGCGAAGGCCTTGGTGAAACTAAAGATGTTTGGAATCAATATGTTGTTGACGAGTTTGGTGACCCCCTCTTCCTTATGGTTGCTGTAAGAAAACTATTCGTGCGTAGATATAAGTTTTCCTTTGGTCATTAGGAATTTCTCGACTATGAAGTCTCATCAAAAGTCGTTGACTTCTTGCAGAAGAGCAGCCACCAATCCTTGAATGAAATAATATCACTACACACTATCCTCTGAACATTAAATCTTCACATACTTCTTGCTTTCTTAGCGAGATCTTTGTATTGTTTAAAGGATTCGCTTGATTGTCACAGAGTTCTGATTATATGGAAGAAATGAAGACCGCGAAAAGGAACAGTGTTCAATTGATTTAAACTTACCTCGGCGGTACAAACTGAGCAAAAAACTTACCACTGTATGATTTTTAATTTGATTGGAAGACCAAAATGAATCACGAAAATCCACAAATTCTTCGCTGTAGGAGATAAGCCATTTTGAAAATAGTCTAATGAAACTGTATACTTCATCAGAAGACTATCTCCACTGGATTTGGGTCTAAATTGGGTGGTACTAGGGCTAGGCACAGTTAGACTTCTACCATGGTGTGTCCGGGATATTTTCAAACATAAGCTGTTATTTTCCCTCCTAAATCAGGGACTTCTGTCTTATGGGTTTGTTATGGTTATACCAGATAAGTGGTATTAGTTACAACAAACAGCAACATTAGAAGATTAAAAAGAAGACTAGGTTCTTATTAGCCCCGTGCAATAGATGTACAATTTTGCCTTTTAAAAATAATGAACTCATAAACCATTAGAAAACAGATGTAAACGTAGAAGGTTTTCTGAAGAGAAATATATGGCAGAGGTTTATTTTGCATGTAGTAAAAGACTAGCCTGTCAAAATTTAATCAAAGCTTTCAAAGAATTATAAAAATAGGAAACGTTGAAATTTTATTATGTTTTTGTCTTCATAATGATCATGCACAAACATCTCGAGCATGGTCTTCACGCTGAGCCTAGAATCTAGGTATTGTTTTGGTCTCCTACCACATTGTGCCTCACATCTGGAAATGTGTATATGTATCTTCAAACAATCTTATCATGGATTACGACTTTGTATTTTCCACCAGAGATCGGAGGACTTTTTTTATCTGCAAAAACCACGCCCTTTATCCATAGTTTAATAAAGGCATTTTTACGAGTATAAACTTATTAGATGTGTCTTTATGTTGTAAGTAAAGAAATTGCTTAGCAACTTACATTTTTAATGTGGAATTGGGCTGATGGAATCAGCTAAATATCATAAACATTCTCATTCTCATCGTGATTTCCTTTATCTTATCCTTCTGCTTTTAGTGCTCGCTGCCTCTAGGGTTTCCTTTCATACTCTTTCTTTTTATTTAAGCTTTACAAGTAATTCTCTTGAGCACTTTCTTTCTCTATAGATTACATGTATACAGTTCTGTTTGAGCTTTTGAGATATTTTTGTAACAGTTTTCTGTACATTTGAGGGGGAAAAACGTATTAATGATTGATGGAAATCTTAAAACTATGAACCATATAGTTGGCAGCTAATTGCAAAAGAAAGGGAAATTAACCTGTGATGGCCGCATCACAATAACCCTCTCGCAATAGACCGTTGTAAAAATAATTACCTATGCGTATGTATATTTAAACTTAACGTATAAACGCATAAATGCCAACTTTGCTTGAAATGAAGTGTGCAAAAATGCTCGAATTGTGAAATGTATTTGAAATTCTGTCATTTTTAAAATATAAATTTAAAATTATATCAGAAATTACGCACGGTAAATATATTTGGTAACTGTAACGCTATTTTTGGCACATAGAAAGCAAAAGTGATACTCTGCGAAAAAGATCGAAATAAAATAAAATAATTATCACACAAAATTCTCAAAAACATTAAATTTCCAAATGTTTGATTCACTGGTATTGTGATATGTAGATTTATTAATCTACATTTTTAATTTAAGTTGAAAGTTTTAAAAAAATTGAATTTATTTAAATGACATTCCATTAAATTTGATATTAAAGACAATTATTTTCATTATTAGGTAGCAGTTTTGTGCATTCAAGGAAGCCAGGCAGATGAATCATTTCATAGTTGTAAGTACTAAAGCAATGTTGTCAATATGTCAGAACAGTGGTGTAAAGCATTTATTGATAGATATGCATTGGTATGTAATAAAGTTTTGGAACAGAAACTCAGGGAAAGAATAGTAAGTTGAAATTGAAACTTGCACACTGTAAATAAGAACTTTAGATTCCTTCATAACAAAGGAAACAGTTTTGTTTTCTATTAGAAACCATGGACCTGTTTTGCACTTGTTATGTGCTCGTTAACATTGTAAAGAACTTTGCTGCTCCAACCGGGAATCGAATCCTAGATCTCCAAACTGGCCAGCCGACGCTGTACCATTGAGCTACTGGGACGAAATTTCAAGCTCGGACTCTGCATTCTCCACCCTGTAATGTCAGAGTGGCGAGCAACCTCCTTTTAGTATTATATCTTATTTATAGTAGTCCCATAAATAAGATAAAAAGACGCGATTTAAACGTTTCCAAATTAAAAGCATCGTGTTGCACTTTCGTGATTAGCATAAATATTAAGCTTTTAACTTCTGTTTTAAATGAAATTTGAATTCATGAATATAGATGAACTGTGGCTTTTAAGCTTTCATAGTTCTGACAGAAAGAAATATTTAAGAGAAAATATATGCTTTTGTAATCCGACGTCAAAAGCTATTTTGATAGAACTTTCATCTGAGCAGATCATGATATTCGTCTTAGATAAGAAAATATAGATTTATTAGAAAGAAAAGACATATACATATTACATTTATATGATGAATAAAATTTTTCTGTGTAGATCCTGAACGGAATACATCATCAGAAAGAGAAGAAAAAGCTGTAAGGGAACTTCTAAAAAGGCTGATTGCTGATAAAGCAGAACAATTCGAAATTGAAGTGGATTTTGAGTTCAATGAAAAAGATGCTTTCCAGGTATCTAAAATGTATTCCATTTTTGCTAGTTTTCATTTCAGAAATGCGTTTCCTTTTCTTATATATTGACTTCTATCATTTCACATATTTTTGAAACAGAAATTTGTAGCAAAATATACCTTAATGGAATTTATTCACGAAATAAATATCAGATTTCTAGAGAACACGTTTCTAAGAAAAGTTTGAGATGAGGAAAAGCAACAGATTCTATACAGCAGATTCTATTTTTTTTTTTGCTTTTTTAAGCAAAAGCTCTTAATTATAGAACAGGAAAATCATTAGACAAAACCTAAACATAATCCATACTGTAAAGTTCAACTTGGAAAATATTACTTCAAAACAGTTTAAATTAAATATTAGCGGCCTCCGTCCTCTGCTTGCCAACCCTCAGGACCTCGCATTTCTATATCTATCGATCCACTTGCTACCCAGACGTAATATGTCCGTTTGCTATAAAAATTACATATATACTGGAAGCCCATTGTTTTTAAACGCAATCGAGTGTTCGGAAGATCCCCAAATTTTCGAATAAAATTTTGAAAATATCATCAAAAAATCAAAATCTTCAATAAAGTTGCGTAAATAATTATTTCGTATGTAATTTTTCATCAGAAAACGATTGACATAAATTTTAGGACGCCAGCATGAACCATTTTTGAGATATTGCACATTTTTCAAATAAACCCTAGTAGCAATCCAATATTGCCAGCCAATTTTGGAAATATTGGACCAATATGAGAAACTGGACATTTTGACGGTATTGGCCCAATATTGGCTTAAAATAGCCAATATTGGGCCTATAAGATTAAGCCAATAAGATTAAGCCAATATTGGCGTTTGATTGGAAATATGTCCACTGTAACACCAATATTGGCGTAATATATTGTAATGAAAATATTTAGCCAATATCGGCGGCCAATGTAACTCCAATATTCGCCCAATATTGGGATTACATTGGACGTATTACCAATTTAATGCTAAGATATACAGTATTGGTCCAATATGTGACCAATATTAAATGCTTCTAGGGAATTTATAAAAAAATCACGTAAAGAAAAAAGTATTAGCTATTATGAAATATGTTCAAGTTTCATATGTAATATTAAAACAAGAAAGATCAATCATGTATAACGTATTGATTATGAAACAATTTCCAACTTTAATGCAAGTTTATATAAATATCTCTAAAATGCGGTACATTCCTCGGTAATATTTTAAGAATTATCACATTACTACATTAATGTATTATATTTGAAAACTTAAAACTTCATCGAAAAAAATGAACTTCATTCAAATGACGGCATTGAAATATACATTGCCTGGTTTAAAAATCTCTAAAATGCGATACATTCCTCAGTAATATTTTTAAAATTATCATGATAGTGTAATAATTCATAATATTTGAAAACTTCATCGAAAACAAATGAACTTTATTCAAATGACGTCATCGAAAGGTACAGTATTGTGGCAATTAATTGAGAAATGTCATTTTTTTCGTTTTATCACACGTAAGCTTAGGAAGAAGCACTCCAAATTAGCTCAGAGTTCAAATTGCAGTTATTATCAAAGTAGTAGGTGTTCGTATGCACCTGGTAAGTAGCAGGCAAATTCCTCCGCCAGGTGGCAGGTGTTCCGCAGTGGTAGTTTCTCAGTTGTTGCGGCGCTCATTAGCGTCATGGATATCAGCGCGGAAACACGTGCTAAAGTGATTGCGCTTAGAGAACACACTTCTAAAACGTTTGAGGAAATAGGTAAAATATGTGGAGTGAGTACAGCAAGTGTCGGGGGATCTGGATGCGATTTCAGGAAACAGGAAATGCTGGAACCAACCGCTCTGGAAGATGCGGCCGAAAAAGATCAACTTCGACTCGTGACGACAAAACTTTACATCGAATGAGTGTTAAAAATCCTCAATTAACCAGTTTTGACCTGTCTAAGTCCATGGTGGCAGCTGGTGTTGATATTGCACCTTCAACAGTGCGATACAGGCTGTTAGAACGCGGACGGAGAGCACGTCGACCCTACAAGAAGCAGCTTCTGACGCTTCGCATGAAGAAAAAAAGGCTGGAATGGGCACGGAAATACAAAACATGGACTGAGAAGGACTGGGAGAAAGTTCTCTTTTCTGACGAAACACATTTTGTGGTTCAGGGATTTAGATCTATGTTCGTGAGAAGGAGCCAAGGAGAACCTCTCAATCAGCACCACATCAATCAAGTACCCAAGCATCCGCCCAAAAAGATGTTTTGGGGTTGTTTCAGCGTTTTGGGGACAGAATCTCCTGTTCCCGTAGAGGGAATGATGAACAGTGCCAGTTACGAAGTCATATTGACCCGAAAAGTGCTTCCAACCATGGCTAAACTGTGGCCGAACGGAGATTGCATTTTCCAACAAGACAGCGCGCCATGTCACACTTCGAAGCGAATCAAAAATTTCTGCTCAAAAAAAAAAATTACCGTACTGGATTGGCCCGGGAATTCACCAGACTTGAATCCCATAGAAAATTTGTGGGCTATTGTCAAAAAACGGCTGTATGACGATGGACAAACTAATTTCGGCCGTTATTGACATATGGTTCAGAGACGTTGAAATTAAAACTACATGTGCTAGTCTAGTACATTCCATGCCGAAACGTGTCTGTGATGTTATAAAGTCTCGGGGAGGTCATATCACTTATTAGTTTTTAATGTATCCATAGAAAACTTGAATAAAACTGAATTTTATAAAAAAAAAACTGCATTTCTCAATTAATTGCCACAATACTGTAAATCGCCTCTATATAAAAGCAGCATTTCATTCATAAATGTTTTAAATTCCTTTCATTCATCACAGTACTATAATAGTTTATTTTATTTAAAAACTTAAAACCATGGAGGTACAAGTAATTTAACTCTGTGCTTAAAAGTTCATGGAAAAAAATCGTCTGGTTGGTTCTCTGTGTAAAATCAATGAATGTTTCATTCATATCAGCTATATTGCAGACTCCATGAGCTAAATTTTGCGTGAAAGAAATGCAGCAATTCTTATACAACTCATTCTACATCTTTTAGTGTTTACATTTTCTATAAGTGAAAATTAGGCTTCATTGTAGAAATAATCAAAATTTGATGATCATTTAAACTCAAATATATTGTAATTGCGTTGTTTCAGAACATTGATGCACAGAATTTCAGCAAAAGTAAAGTGGTTTTAGGACGGATACAACACTCAATATGAATTAAAAAGAACTTTAAAGGGTGTAATTATTATTTAAATTTTTATTTAAAAAACTACTGAATATATTTTGCTGAATTTTTTTTTATATATTTTATGGGGTAATTTGAATATTTTCTAAAACTTTCGAAGGAATTTGTGAATTTTAAATTTGCTAAAAAAATGTTTGAAAAATTAGGTCCCATAGGGTTCAATGTATTTATTTTTTTCACCCCGGGTTCAATCCAAAACTAATTGGGTGATATTACTCATTTATATTCCCATAGGTTCCACAGACCATCTGAACAACATACTGAAATTTCATTTTGATAAAGTCATTTTTACGACATTTATCGTGCTAACGGACAGTCAGACAGACAGACAGACAGACAAACAGACAGACAGAATGAACAAAGTCATAAACACTTTTCAACTATGTTGTAAAGTGTTAAAAAGTCATAAACATTTTTCAACTATGTTGTACAGTGTTACAAAAAGGATAATAGTAATATTAAAATGTACCTGATTTTGAGGCAACAGCTATAACAAATGAGGTATTTAATGAAAAATATTTTCATCGGTCAGGAATTCACACTACATCTCTACGTACATAATACATAGGAATGAAGAAAGCTCTTCATACCAAAGGCCGATTATTCCTTTATATGAGCAGCATACGAATAATTAAAACTCTTGACAAGTCTGTATCGCAGATGAAAACATAATTTATATAACAATAGTAGTCAATCACAGTGTTGAGATTAAACATAACAAGAAAGATCAATCATGCTTAAAGCATTGATTATGAAACACTTTCCAACTTCAAAGCAATTTTATTTAAACATCTCCAAAAATCAATACATTCCTAAGAAATATTTCAAAACTTATCACAGTACTACATTAATTTATCATATTTGAAAACTTAAACTTTCATCGAAAAAAATGAACTTCATTCAAATGACGATATTGAAATATAAATCGCCTGGTTTAAACATCTCTAAAATGCGATACATTCCTCGGTAATATTTTTAAAATCATCATAATACTACAATAATTTATTATATTTGAAAACTTCTTCGAAAACAACTGACATTCATTCAAATGACGTCATGGAAAAAATAACACGCCTGGCTCTCTCTATAAAAGCAGCATTTCATTGATAACATTTTCCCAATCATTTCATTCATCACAGTGCTAAAATAATTTATTTTATTTAAAAACTTAAGACCATGGAGCTACAGGTAATTAAGCTCTATGCTTAAAACTTCATCGAAAAAAATCATCCTTCTCTGTAAAATCAATGAATATTTCATTCATATCAGCTATGCAGACTCCATGAGCTAAATACTTTTGCGTTAAAAAAGTACAGCAATTCTTATACAACTCATCCCACATATTTTGCTGTTTACATTTTACATAAGGGAAAAATAGGCTTCGTTGTGGGAATAATCAAATTTGGATGATCATTTAAATTCAAATATATTGTCATTGCGTTGTTTCAGTATGTAGATGCAGAGAATTTAAGCAAAAATAAAGCTTTTTTAGGACGAATACAACACTCAATATGAATTAAAAAGAACATTAAATATCACGATTTTGGGACAAGATGGATGCCATATTTTATTTTAAAGTGGGTCACATGATCTTTTCATATCATGGTCACGTGATCGCTTCATATAAGAGGTGTAATTAATATTTTAATTTTTATTTAAAAAACTACTGAATATATTTTGTTGAAATTTATTTTATATATTTTATGGAATAATTTGAATATTATTTAAAATTGTCGATGCAATTTTTGAATTTTAAATCTGCTTAAAAAATGTTTGAAAAATTAGATCCCATAGTGTTCAATGTATTTCATTTTTTCAACCCGGGTTCAATCCAAAACTAATTGGGTGATATTATTCATTTATATTCCCATAGGTCCCACAGACCGTCTGAACAACATACTAAAATTTTATTTTGATTAAGTCATTTTTACTGCCGTTATCGTGCTAACGGACAGACAGATAGACAGACAGAATGAATGAACAAAGTCATAAACACTTTCTACTTTGTTGTAAAGTGTTAAAAAGTGTTTATATTTCATGAATTTATTAAATTTTTTTTATAATATCTTGTGCACTCGCATGATTGCAACAAAACCATTACTTACAGAAACAAAAAGTATTGCTGATTTAGTGCAAACGTATCCCTTCAGCATGCCATACCGCAAAATATAAACATTTACATAATTAGAGTTTTAAAAAATTAAATTTAAAATTTAGAAACACATATTTCTAATCCAAAATAAACTTATAACAAAAAAAAGTTCAAACAGAATTGTTCAATAGAAGATATAAGTTCTTGAATAGATACTTTTGCATCATAATCAGCAATTATTTTGTTTCTGGAAGCGACAATTTAGTCGCAATCATGCGCATAAGCAACGCATATTAGAATAGAATTTTAATACATTTATGAAAATTATACAATTTTAAAAATATTATTAATAGATTCACATTATTGAAAAAATTATCATGCATGCTACAAGTATTTACTTATTAGCTATAAAATGTTTAGATATTATTGAGGTATAGGGGAAAATATATAAAATAGAAGAAAGATCAATCATGCTTAAAGCATTGATTATGAAATACTTTCCAACTTCAATGCAATTTTATTTAAACATGTCTAAAATGCAATACATTCCTCGGTAATATTTTAAAACTTATCACAATACTATATTAATTTATTATATTTGAAAACTTAAACCTTCATCGAAAACAAATGAACTTCATTCAAATGACGGCATTGAAATATAAATTGCCTGATTTAAACCTCTAAAATGTGATACACTCCTCGGTAATAATTTTAGAATTATCATAATACTACGATAATTTATTATATTTGAAAACTCCATCGAAAACAACTGAAATTCATTCAAATGACGTCATAGAAAAAATAACACGCCTGGCTCTCTCTATAAAAGCAGCATTTCATTCATAAATAATTTCCCATTCATGTCATTCATCACAATACTATAATAATTTATTTTATTTAAAAATTAAGACCGTGGAGCTACACGTAATTAAACTCTATGCGTAAAACTTCTTTGAAAAAAAAAGGCATTCTCTTTGTAAAATCAATGAATATTTCATTCATATCAGCTACGCAGACTCCACGAACTAAATGATTTTGTGTTAAAGAAATACAGCAATTCCAATACAACTCATTCTACATATTTTGCTGTTTACATTTTACATAGGTGAAAAATAGGCTTCGTTGTAGAAATAATCAAATTTGGATGAGCATTTAAACTCAAATATATTGTAATTGCGCTGTTTCAGTATGTAGATGCACAGAATTTAAGCAAAAATAAAGTGGTTTTGAGTGTAATTCATATTGAGTGGTTTTGATACAACACTCAATATGAATTAAAAAGAACTATAAAAATCACTATTTTGAGACAAGATGGATGCTATATATCATTTTGAAGTGGGTCACGTGATCTTTTCATATCATGGTCACGTGATCGCTTCGTATAAGATGTGTTATTATTATTTAAATTTTTGTTTAAAAAACTACTGAATATATTTCGCTGAATTTTTTTGTATATATTTTATGGAATAATTTGAATATTACCTAAAATTTTTGAAGCAATTTGTGAATTTTAAATCTGCTTAAAAAATGTTTGAAAAATTGGGTCCCATACGGCTCAATGTATTTCATTTTTTCAACCCGGGTTTAATCCAAAACTAATTGGGTGCTATTATTAATTTCTATTCCCATAGGTTCTACAGACCGTCTGTACAACATACTAAAATTTCATTTTGATTAAGTCATTTTTACGGCACTTATCGTGCTAATGGACAGACAGACAGACAGACAGACAGAATGATCAAAGTCATAAACACTTTTCAACTTTGTTGCAAAGTGTTAATAAAATGCCCAATTCTTCTTTTATAATCAGAATCATAGAAAAATGTCCTAATGTTGGAGTTGGAAGTATAATATCTGAGAACACCAATAACTTTCCCTACATACCTGTTATGTATATGCAAAATTCTAATACACCAGATCAAATTTAAATGTCCACCTAATAGTCTAAAAGTTTAATAAATATACCTGTATGTCATAGTAGTTGCTGCAGATGGTCAGAATTAGTTACTCAGAATCAGCATTATATATATGTATATATATATATATATATATATATATATATATATATATATATATATACAGGGTGTTTCAAAAACATTGACCTCAGCTTTTATTCCTTAAATATTGATCTTAGACATATATAATAAATTACTAAGTTGCGTAATAAAAGGTACAGAATTTTATGAAATCCATTAAAATTTTCAAGGGAATTAAAGGTCGAACAGACAAAGAAGGTCGTAATTGATTCCAATATATGCCAATATATATCACAACATATGCCAATATACCTGTACTACTTATATTCTCGTAGATTAAAAGATACACCCGTGTATTTGTAGAAGATTACTCGTACAACGTACAATGAGTTTAAACAATTTTTGTCATAATAAAACAATTGTATAATAACTTGAAAATATCAATAATCCCTGAATCAATAATCCCCGAAAATATCAATAATAATAATGTTTAAACCTGAAGACCGTAATTGATATTATCTAGTCAAAAATGCTGTAAGAAAAATCAAATCGCTCTTTTCTAAATTATATTTTTATATCCATTTACTTATTATTCAAATCGAAAAAATAATTATTAAAATTAACAGACAGATTTAATTTAATTGCGTTTCTGAGTAACATGATATAAAATAGAATCTTCGTCATAAACTGCGAAATTAAATAACCATTTTGATTTCTTTATACTTTTCATTGTTCACACAGTAAAAGCTTGTTTAAAATAAATCATGGAGATAGATTTCCCATCATGTTTCAAACAATTCATGTTTTCAGAAAGGGACTAATTAGCGCAATAAATTTCCCATCAAACTCAGAGATTAAATTTTAATTCACTTTCAAACGATTTTCAAGTTTTTCGTTTGGATAAACCACGGAGTTAGAGAGTAGAACTCCTAGGAAAAAGTTTCGTTTTTAACACTTTACAACAAAGTTGAAAAGTGTTTATGACTTTGTTCATTCTGTCTGTCTGTCTGTCTGTCTGTCTGTCTGCCTGTCTGTCTGTCCGTTAGCACGATAACTGCCGTAAAAATGACTTAATCAAAATGAAATTTTAGTATGTTGTTCAGACGGTCTGTAGGATCTATGGGAATATAAATGAATAATATCACCCAATTAGTTTTGGATTGAACTCGGGTTGAAAAAATGAAATACATTGAGCCCTATGGGACCTAATTTTTCAAGCATTTTTTAAGCGGATTTAAAATTCACAAATTGCTTCGAAAATTTAAGGCAATATTTAAATTGTTCCATAAAATATATAAAAAAAAATTCAATGAAATATATTCAGTAGTTTTTTAAATAAAAATTAAAATAATAATAACACCTCTTATATGAAGCGATCACGTGACCATGATATGAAACGATCACGTGACATACTTCAAAATGATATATGGCATCCATCTTGTCTCAAAATCATGATTTTTAAAGTTCTTTTTAATTCATATTGAGTGTTGTATCCGTCCTAAAACTACTTTATTTTTGCCTAAATTCTGTGCATCTACATACTGAAACAACGCAAGGACAATATATTTGTGTTTAAATGCTCATCCCAAATTTGATTATTTCTACAACTAAGCCTATTTTTCACCTATGCAAAATGTAAGCAGTAAAATATGTAGAATGAGTTGTATTAGAATTGCTGTAATTCTTTAACACAAAATCATTTAGTCCATGGAGTCTGCTTAGCTGATATGAATGAAATATTCATTGATTTAAGAAAGAGAAGGACGATATTTTTCGATGAAGTTTTACGCATATAGTTTAATTACTTGTAGCTCCATGGTCTTAATTTTTAAATAAAAAATAAATTATTATAGTATTGTGATGAATGACATGAATGGGGGAATTATTTATGAATGAAATGTTGCTTTTATAGAGAGATCCAGGCGTGTTATTTTTTCTATGACGTCATTTGAATGGATTTCAGTTGTTTTCGATGAAGTTTTCAAATATAATAAATTATCGTAGTATTATGACAATTCTAAAATTATTACCGAGGAATGTATCACATTTTAGAGATGTTTAAACCAGGCAATTTATACTTTAATGCCGTCATTTGAATGAAGTTAATTTTTTTTTATGAAGGTTTAAGGTTTCAAATATAATAAATTAATGTAGTATTGTGATAAGTTTAAAATATTACCGAGGAATGTATTGCATTTTAGACATGTTTAAATAAAATTGCATTGAAGTTGGAAAGTGTTTCATAATCAATGCTTTAAGCATGATTGATCTTTCTTGTTCATTAATATCTGGACAACCCCTGGTCTTAGATACTCGAACTTTGGGCTAAATTTATGGGGGGCTATTTCAAGGCTATTCACAAAATTTTATCAAATTCGGTTTAGCCGTTCTTCCGTGATGATGAAACAAACGAAAATTTTGTTTTTTGCTAATATCTCGAGAACCTCTGATCGTAGAAACTCCAAACATGGACTAAATTTTAAGTTGGACTATTTCCAGGCCACCCATAAAATTTCATTAAATCCGGTTCAGCCGTTTTCCCGTGATACGGGACAAACAGACAGACAGATTTTCAATTTTATATATATAGATAATAATATGGAAAGTATTGGGAAGAGGTCGAAAATTCGAATTCGAGTTTTAGACGGAAAAGATCTTTCAAGCTTTCCTGAACTCAAATCGAATGCTTTTGAGGTGATTTCTCTCTTTCTCTCTGTGTATGAAAGTTAGTGCGTGCGTATGTACTTTAGTGAGTGTATGTTATTGGTGTGTATATACATGTTAGTGTGTGTATACATGTTAGTGCGTATATACATGTTAGTGTGTGTGTGTATACATGTTAGTGTGTGTGTATACATGTTAGTGTGTGTATACATATTAGTGTGTGTGTCCGTGAGTCTCGATATCTTACGAACAAATGGAGCATTTCGAAATTAATTATATAATCCTTTTATACGTAATGTTTCATTAGAAACGGATAATACAAGTTTTAGAACGCTACCATAAGCCATTCTCGAGATATTGCACGTTTTTCAAATAACATTTTCACAAAAATTACACAAAATTAAAAAGTGGTAAGTATCTTCAAATAGATTAACTTTCCATATGCAATATTATGCATCAAATCTGTTATCATCATTCTCGTCGATCCAGTACGTTCCATTCACGAGAGAATTTACTTTTGGGTAATAGTTTTTTATTTTCACGCCCAAGAATTTGCTAGTAGTGTTTCATCGGATATTTTATGTAAATGTTAATAAGACTAAGCTAGGCTAATAAGTTACCAAAATGTGGTTTTAATTCAATGCTATAAACATTGCTATAAACATTGAGCTGTGGATTTTGTGCACCATTATTTCCCAAGAAAGACGTAAAGCCATTGCATTATGGAGAGAAAGTCATGTGCTGTTTACATCATATTTTTTAAATTAGAATAGAATTTTTAAAATACGAGTGAATAAACTTTTTTTAGAACTTTGAAAGTAGGGGGTGGGAATACAAGCAATTTTGGTCTGTGGATATTTTTTAGTTTAAAAAGAACATAAGTTTTATTCTAAAATTGAGCCTAATTTGATGCCTGTATATGCAAGTCTATGATACCCATAGGCACAAAATGCTGAATTGTTTTGTAATAATTTCTACAAAGTTGGTTTGAAATTGTATAACCTTTTCAAATATTCATTATTTCTTTTGAAATACTGTAATATATTTATCCCATCTCATTCTATTCTGTCAATTAACTACTAACGTCAACAGACAACATGCTTGTTTGGTTACTGCAACTTTCTGTCTCACAAAAATGTTTTATTGAGATCTAAAGCTCTCGACACAATTCTATAGAAATAATTTATAGAATTTTTGAATAAAAGCTTTTAGAAGTACATTTCTATAGAATTATATGCAGCGTTCTATAGAAACAGCGCAATGGTTCTAGAAAAGTTCTTTAAAACACTTCAGACTTATTTCTATTGATTGAAGATTGATTGAAGGAAGATGATTTAATTATGTTTGAAGGATTCAAATATTTCAATTCAAGAAAATACTTCTCTTTATTCTAATCCACACACTATTATAAATGAATTATCAAATGTTAAATATGAAATAGAGAAACCAAACCACCCAAGTAAACGAAAATCAGAAATTGCACATTCTATTAGATTAAAACATTTTTATTCTGAAGAAATATTTAAGCTTCAAGAATCAAAAATGTAAAATTCTTATTACATATTCTAAATTTAATATATTTAAATCTTTAGTTCTACTTTAAAATCTTTAATAATACCTTAATGGCTTAATTAAAATTTTAGTTCCTTTAACGTTCAAAATTCTGTAATAATATTTAATGACGTTAGTAAAATTTTAATTTCTCTAATTTAATTAAGAATATTTTGAAAATTATCAGATTTTCTTTTTATATTATATTATTCATTAAAATTCAAAACCTTTTAGTTCCAAACAAATTACCTCCACCACACAAATAATTCTTGGTGCTGGATCTAAGATACAAAAAACTCCTTAGAGTCCAAGCATATACCCTGCCCTTGGATTTTTTCCGTTTAAATATAAACATTTTACAATTGTATCCTCGTACACCTGAAGGAGGAAAATAAATTCATACTCATGCTGACGTATTCCTGAATTACTGAAGTAATTCAGTACTTTTAAAATATTGAAAAATGAAAGTTAAATTGAAGACCTCTATCGACGCAATAACTTCTGCATTGAACATTGTCGCGCAGACTAATTATTTTGGTTTCCACGACACTATTTACTTGCAAGCTTCCGGTGACCCTATGGGTAGCCCTTTATCTGGCATTTTTGCTGAAGCAGTTTCACAGGAATTCGAGAACGAGATTTTGCCTTTTTAACACTTAAACTTATTCTTTGGTGCCGCTATGTTGACGATGGGTTTATTATTTGGGGTCATGATTTAAATGACCTCCTTGATTTTTTGGATAGAGTTAACGATCTTTACCCCTCTATAATTTTACCGTTGAGCATTGTTCCAATTTTTCTTTGCCTTTATTGGATGTTCTTGTTCCCCGGACCTCACTTGGTTTTCATACCTGTATTTTCCGTAAACCCACTTTTACTAACTCTTGTATCCCTGAAAATTTATCTTATTCTATCTATATAATAAAATGCAATGTCTGTCTGTGTGTCTGTCTTATACACTATAGGCTCAGCGACCGCGCGTCGCAGAGCTATGAAATTTGGCAATCGGAGACCTGGGGGGTTAAGGTGACACGTGAAAACCGATTTTTAAAATTTGAATTATTTTTTTGCTATTTAATGTTTTATGCGATTTCGACCGCTTTCACCCCCCTTTTCTCCACTATCCAGACGTCGTAGAAAAAACAAATCTCACGACCGGAAAGAGCAGACAGTTGCAAGTAAAAATATATCAATTTCAAATCTCAGGGACAAATTCTAATATCTTTTCAAGATTTTAAAACTAAAGTCACTTTCGGCTAAAAAAAACGAACTTTCGTTTTTAAATCCTCGCGTCGGGAAAAGAACCGACAAATTCGACTAATAATTTACATTTTCAGAAAGCTCAAGGATTAGGCTTTCTTACAAGCCCAATCTGGTCAAGAAATAAGAAAAAGTAGCCGCACGATCCGGATTTTAAGGATGTAATGATTTTCAATTTCTCGGCCGAACCGCGAAAGCAGGAATCGATTTTTCACCCACATGCGCGCGCAGACGCACGGTGTTTCTATGGTGAAGGGGAGGTGGGCGAAGTTCTGACGTCACGGTTCTGACTAGAGCTCCTCTACTACAGGCTGACTTATCAAGCATATTGAAGCCCATAGGGTTCCGTACTACAGTTACAGAAATTATAAAATAAGTGCTTAAAATAAGTATTTTATATAAAAAAAGAAGTTTCAATTAAAATATTGTAAAACTTAGCTCGCACAAGTATGCTCCAGTACCGAGTATCCAATTATTTATTAGCCATTGTTTTCTTCTTTCTTCGTTTCTGGGAAAGTGAAATAGACCAAAACCCTTTGTAGAATGATTAGAGCAGTTCGGTGCAGAACAACCACCCATAATTATTTCAATTATACTTCCTAAAGTGAAAATACGAATAGAGCTAATGCTAATGGATTGCGTTTCTAGGTATGGTGGGCTTCAATATGCTTGATGAGTCAGCTCGTATATAAAGGAGCCTTAGTTCTGACGAGTGGAATGGAAGCAGAAAAAAATGGCTCCGTAGTAAGTCTGGCCAAATTGTACCAGAACATGCGGGTATTAGATCAAGCGATATACTCGGTCGTGTCTACATAGTTCATCCAACCAACTCTGAATGCTTTCATCTTCGACTGTTGCTTCACGAAGTACAAGGTCCTACGTCCTTCAGTTTTTTAAAAACTGTCGACAAAACGGTGTGTGATCAGATACGCATAGCGAAATCGAATGGAACATTCGATTTTTGTGCTTGCCAAATAATGAATGTACATCATTAAAATAAAACAAACTATCCATTTTTTTAAAATAAATTATTCATCCATTTTATTTTAATAAATTATTATTTTCGAAATAAATTACTTTTCATTTTAAATTTCAATTAGCTTGAAATGTATTTATTAATTTTTTAAAAACGTCATTTTTTCTTACAACTCAACCCAAACCTTTCACTTTGTTGTGTTAGCAATTTCTTTGGAGCGGTTTATCCGTATCAAGATAAGAATTTATTTTACTTCATTATTGTTCTTTTAAGAACATAAACTTCTCTTTCTCTTTTTATAACAAACATTACGTATTAAGTGTATTTACACGTTTATAGTGTATTTTATTTATACTGTTTTAAAATTGTTCTGATTTAAAAAAGGGGCTATATATTGTTCTGATTTAACAGGTTTTCGATTTCTATTCTAGAATTGTATTTAGATTTTTGTTTAATTTGTAAACATTCTATTCAGTTTAGAGTTTATTTTAACAGTGGACTATTGGTATTATGGGTGTATATAATTTTGTTTCGTGTTTTTATTTAAAACAAAAAAACTTTTAATATATACAAACTTAAATAATGAATGTTTTTGTTTTTGGAATACATTATTTTTCATCTTAAAATTTAATTATTAGCGTTAATGTCATTAAACTAAACAAATCATCCATTTTATTGGAATATTATTTTTCATTTATGTGAAACACAAAATAGAGGAGCATACCTCTATAAAAACATAGGAGCAGTTGATCCCGGCTGTGAGTACACATCAAAGGGATCCCTTTCCTAGGGTTACAGGTACAGAAATCCTCAGAATCTAACCGTTCACAAACATTAGAATAAATTCATTTTACAAATCAATTTTCAAGAACTCCCTCCTAGAACATTATTTTTCATCTTAAAATTTCATTATTAGTTTTAACTTCATTAAACTAAAACAAACTTTTGTTAACTCCACGGGGTTATGGCGCCAGCGAGTTTGCTACGGTCAGAAATTTCAAGGGTAGCGAACAAGCTGGTTGCCGAAGGTGGCTAGTATCCAATAAAACAGCTTCCTTTAACGCTTATTTTAATCGTGCTTTTAACGTTTGCTCGTCTATTTCGGCTGCAACTAATGAAATTAACTTTATCTTTAATCTTGGCCATGAAGCAGCTTATTATTTTGAGTTTATTTATAACATTTTCTCTCATATTCGCCGTAAATTTATTCAACCAAATACTAAACTTGTTGCTGTTGTTGACCTTATGCCGTACAAATTCAGTCTTCCGTATCATCCGAAGATTTTCCGTCCCATCATTCAATTTTGCCATGAATTTAGATTTAAACCTGTTCACTCAAATATTACTACCTTATTCAATGGCATTCGTACAGATAAGTTTAGGGATAGAGATAACTTTAAAAGCCATGCTGGGGTGTAAGTTGTATCCCTTTTAACTCCTGATAATGACTACAAGTTTTACATTGGTAGTACTAAACGTACTGTTGGTATCCGGTTAGCTGACATGATCGTGATGTCAAGAATGGTAAACTTTCTACGGCTCTTGTCCAATGTGTTGTTAATGGCAACTTTCGGCCCTTTTTTGAAAAAAACTTTCCTTTTAATTCGTTGCAA
This sequence comes from Amaurobius ferox, assembly GCA_951213105.1. NCBI lineage: Eukaryota > Metazoa > Arthropoda > Arachnida > Araneae > Amaurobiidae > Amaurobius > Amaurobius ferox. The sequence goes on along the minus strand of OX578142.1, from coordinate 85,159,801 downwards.
TAACCCCCCCTTGTATTCTTCTTCATGAATCCCTGTTTATTTATATCTACCGTGATTCCATTTGTAATTTTGATCCTGTACAAATTTTAAGCTACGCTTGGCGACTCGTTCTCGACTCTACGCGTTGTTGTTGTTGAGATCCAGACCGTCCGACCTACCAGAAAGGTGTAAGGTAACCGTTTGGACGGCCGGGAAGTGCCACCCAATTTAGACCGGAACCCAGTGGGGGAGGCATCCATAGAGCCCGTACCCTCCTTCCCCTACCACCAACTTCTCGGAAGGACTTACGGACAAACATGTTTAACGTGATCGTACTCCGCATGAACACGGGGGCAGTTGTGGCAGGGTGCAAATCCAGCGCGCAAACCACCGGCCTACCACGTCCGAGATGTGCCAACAGCACGCGGTGTTCCCAGGTGGTCACCCACCCAATCCACTCTATGCGTGTCAAATCTCTACATTAGTTATCTGTAACGTTCCAGTTTATTGCAATTTATGCTTGGCTACAATTTGGACATTTTTCACTGTCTTTTCTTTGCATTTGTATTTCATTTTAAATAATGTTAATTTAATTTTTGTTTAAATTTTAAGTCTCCCGTTTATAACACTCACTATTATAATTTTGTAAGTGATTAATCTTCAATAGCCTGTTTATATTATCATTATTCCGTAGCTGATTTATGCAAATTTGTCTCCTATCTGGTCTACATATGAGCGGTAATTTTTCATATAACCACTAACGGTAATTCTACGGTAATTTTTCATATAACCACTGATGAAGGGTATAGTGATAACCGAAAGCGCTCTGGCCTTTTAACATTTGTACGTCTTATAGGATGGTTTTATTTGATTAAATGACCTTTTATCTATGATATGTGTCTTTCATTTTATTGCTTATATAAAACGTGATACCACCTTAATTATTGTTAAATTGAAGTTTTACAATAATGTGTGTCACTTTGCAACTTCTTTCTTTTCTCAGAGGATAGACAGACACAAAGCTTATTCCTCTTTTTTATTATACTTTAGATAATTTTGTTAAGGAGTAATAGTGGTTCTTAACAAACCATAAGGTTGTCAAGTAGCCGAAATTTTCACTCATTTTAATTTTTGCTTTTTCCACTTTGTATAATATATTAATAAAGCTTGAAGATGACCAGTGATAAACATATGAAATCAGCTGTTGTAAATAAATAATTATTGTATAATGAATGAAACATTATTTTGATTTTATAATTTTTAATAAAGAAAGATATTGTGTAATATGAAATAAATATTATATGGTGTAATTCATTACAAGAGAAATGATGAAACAAATATAAGAGGATCAATGGCCATGTCAGGAGCCATGGCAGTCTTAATATAAGCAAAAAGTAACTGATCCTGTTTTAAGATAACTTTTTACTTCTTAAACATTTCTACTTATCCTTTGTTATTGGTACTGAGATTAGGATGTACTAATCATAAGGATAAGTCCTTCTTTTTGTTTCTCAATGTTACTGAATCTCAATGTTACTGAATCAATGTTATAGGATTAGAATGTAAACTTTGATGTAAATTAATAAAGGAAGATAATAAATTTGAGATTTGAGTAAATAAAGGATGAAATAAGAACGACTGTTGAAATAGGTATTTGTTGAGAAAAATAATTAGAAATATTAAAATAAAGACTTTTAGAAAAAATATCAGGTGGGCTCAGTTCTGACTGAGCCATCAGTTTGGAGAGTAGGACTACTATTGGCAAATCGAAGAGTTGAAATGAGTTAGTCGATTATGGTTTCAAAGCTTTTATTTAATTTGTTATAGTCAACACAGATCTATGATATGAAAAGTAGCTTAAATATTTTTTTACAAATAATGGTGGATACATTGAGAACACAAAGCAGATCGATACACGATGTTGAAGATGTTGATGGCTGTGCTTCCTCCTTTAGACCGGGTATAGGTTTCACAGATGTATTTTGTTTATTTGTCGTTGGCTGCTCTTGCTCTGAAGTCGTTTCTATCGATTTATGCCTCTTTGTTCGAGATGGGCCGGGAACGGGTTCGATTGGTGTGCTGGATATTTGTCTGTAAGCTGCTGCTTTCAGATATTCTAGACACTCCTATTTCGTCGAGTCAATCTTCATAGGCTTTTTACATTCGCCATCACTTGCATTTGTCTCTCGTTTTGATATCCCCCACTTTTGCTTGCGTTTATTCTGAGAATTGTGCGGCATTTTCTAAAATGTTAACTCCTTCACACGAAAACAATTTCTAAAAGTTTTTGTTGAAATCACTGCGAGATGCTTTATATATATATATATTTGAATAGATCTCGTTAAGAGCGGTTTGATCCCCTGCTGAAGCTATGAGACCTTTACAATGGTGCCCGAACGAATTACTTTGCAGGTTAGATGGAATGAAGATGAGAATCGGGAAAAGTCCCAGTTACAAATTTTCAGTGGACTCTGTAAATTTTGGCTCCAGTTTCAACATCAGGACTCCACAGGATGCTAATCTGGATACAAAAAAGCAGCGAGTACGAAGGTAGACGATCTGATTGCAGAGGGAGGAGATTATACGGTACACTTCGATCAGAGGAAGTTTGAATCTTGCCCCAGTAGCTCAATGGTTACAGCATCGGCTAACCAGTTTGATCCCCGCCTGGGAAAGTGACACCTTTACACCTTTACCTTATTTTTTTTAATTTATAAAACAGTATTATTATAAATTAAAAGTGACGATAATATGCAATTTCGTATATGAAACATAATTAACACAAAATTATGTCTTTGTATTAAATTATGTTTTTTACAGATTTCGAATAAAAGTGACAAAATCTTCATCAAAGGAAACAAAGGATATTCGGTTGCGGCAGGAGTCTATCATTATCTTAAAATATATTGTGGATGTCACGTGGCGTGGTCTGGATATCAACTGAATCTTCCTGATTATTTGCCAAGGCCAGCTCAATCTTTAACGATTACTTTCAATGACAAGTAAGATCTTAGAATTTGTACTTTCTTTGCTTATAAGCATGGATTTTTTTTTATAAATCGTCCATTTTTACATGAAGAAAGGTTGAAAATCAGATGTCAGATGTGCCAATTACTTTCCATATAACGAGGAAATGCAATGATAAAATGCGCCGATCTCGAAATATTGCACGTTTTTTATATAAAATAATAATAAAATATTTTCACTACTGTCAAAAGACTAACTCACTTGAAAGTACTTTTTTTAACCATGTGCAAATGGTCACTTTTATGTAGTAAGTACCGTGAACATTCATTGAGATATTGAAAATTTTGCTTTTTCACAGGGAGCTCATAATCTCTCGAAATAATAAATCGAACTAGATAAAATTTTAATTCCTTGTAATAATAATCCGATTGATTTTCAGTCTATTCAGATTCTCGTAATAAGAAAGTTCTAATGTGTGTTATTTTCCCGATAAAATTAAAATTTGTTGATATCTGCAAAAGTCAAGTGTTGGACACATCAGATTGTCCTGTTTAGTTCTAAACATTTAAACTAACGTAATTTCCGATAGAAGAGTCCCCGAATTTGATGATTTAAAAATTTGTTCTACGCTATGTGATGCTAATCGCCAGTCGGTTTGTTTCGTTTAATTGTGGGCTATCGGAATGATCTAAATCGAAAATCAGAGGTAAAATTAAAACTTGTTATATAGATGCATTTAATTTTTAAAACCAAAATACCGATATTTTGGTATTTTCAAATATTAACAATTTGCTAACAAGAAAATGTAGGGGGGGGGGGATTTAAGCAAAAACAAAATTTATATTGCAATTTAACTTAAAAGGAAAGATGTTTTTCATATCTATGTAAACAAGAACAGGCAAAGAGTAAATATGAAATAAAAAATCTTGAAGCAATAAGTTAATAATAATAGCGTTATTATTGGCCTTATTCTGTAAAAAAATAAAATAAAAAATTATAAAGGAGCCTTCATATGGAGAAAAAATGGTGCGTATATACATTTTTGACGGAACTATAAACCACTTTTATTCTCTTTTGTATACTTATTTCGTAAAGTCATACGAATTTTTGAAAACGCCGGAAGTCACACCTCCAGAACAAGAAGTGGAAATCCCTTATAAACCCCCAAACTCTTTCAGAATTAGATATTGAATCAATATCTGTCATCATCTAAGCTCTATCTATGGCAAATCTTGTGAAATTATTGTTTCAGAACAATTTTTTGAACTGAAAACGGAAGTAGAACACCACTTTAGAAAACTACTCTACGTACTTTAGAATTTGACTCTAAATTCAAATCAGTTATCATCTAATCTCTAACTATAGCCAATTTTGAAAAATTGATTTTTCTAATAAAATGACAATTTTTGCACCGAAAGTGGATATCCTTCCTCACTGAACTCCTATCTCCTCTAGAATTTGATGATAAATATACAATATCAGTTATCATCTAATTTATATCTATAGCAGATCCCTAAAAATAGATGCCGAAATTTTTTTTTACTAAAAGCAATAGTATGGCAAAATTTTGCCGCCAATTATTATAGCACCACAAAAAGAAAACAAATGGTAGGTAATAAGCCCATTATATAAATGGAATGTGAAACAAATGAAAAAATATAGAATGGATAAATTAATCGGATAAAACATTTCAACAGATGAATAATATTTGATTGATGGAATTAAATTTCAACCATATTTCAGAAGTAACTTCAATACACTGTAAGAAAAAAAAAATGAATATTCTTAATTACGGGAAAAGAAATAAAACATTTGAAAACGTCTTTTACTCTTAAACACTAGACATGAGAAAGAATTCCGAAAAATATTCCAAATTAATAGAGGCTTATTAAATTATATAAAAACGAATCGATCTTCTCAACGAAATGGTGCAACGAGGGCAGTAAGTTCTGTTGTTATTAAGACAAAATAATGAACAAAAAAATAGAACAATAGTAAATCAAATAATAGTAAAATTTCAACTTACATATTAATAAATAAGAACTACCGAAATGCCTGCATATTCGTATCATTTCGCAAATTTTACTTTCCCTACATACATAGACTAGGAAAATTATTATGACAGGATTGAAAATGTGAATACGAGTTTTCAACGGAAAATCATGTTTCAAGTATCTCTGAACTCGAATTAAACGTTTTTGAAGTGATGTGTGTGTGTATGTGCTTGTATGTGTGTGTGTGTATGAGCTTGTATGTGTGTGTATATGTGCGTGTGTATATGTGTGTGCATGCGTATGTTTGTGTGTGCGTGTGTGCGCTCATGCGTTTGTTTGTGTGTGCGTGCGTGCTTGTGCGTATGCATGTATATGCCTGTGTGTGCGTGTGCATGTGTGTGTTAGTGCGTGTGTGTGTATGCATGCGTGTGTGTGTATGCACGTGCGTGTGTGTGTGCTTTCGTGTGTGTGTACGTGCGTGTGTGTTAATGTGTGTGTGTGTGCATGCGTATGTTTGTGTGTGCGTGTGCGTGTGCATGTGTATATGCGTGTGTGTATGTGTGTGTGTGTGTTAGTGTGTGAGTGTGTTAATGTATGTGTGTGTTAGTGTGTGAGTGTGTTAATGTATGTGTGTGTTAGTGTGTGTGTGTGTGCGTATGTGTGTGTTTGTGCGTATGTGTGTGTTTGTGCGTATGTGTGTTTGTTAGTGTGTGTGCGCGCGTGTATGTGTTAGTGTGTGTGCGTGTGTGTGTTAGTGTGTGTGCATGTGTGTGTTAATGTGTGGTTTAGTGTGTGTTGTAGTGTGTGCGTGTGTGTGTTTTAGTGTGTGCGTGTGTGTGTGTTTTAGTTTGTGTTTTAGTGTGTGTGTTAGTGTATGTGTGTGTTAGTGTGTGTGTGTTAGTGTTAGTGTGTGTTAGTGTGTGTTAGTGTGTGTTAGTGTGTGTGCGTGTGTGCGTGTGTGCGTATGCGTGTTAGTGTGTGTGAGCATGTGTGTTAGTGTGTGTGCATATGTGTGTGTCCGTGAGTCTGTGGATGTGATATTTCACGAAAGAATGGAGAGTTTTGAATTAATATCGTACGATTATTACAATTAGTGAATACTGGAACGCTATTGATTTTAAAAACGATCGAACTTTCGGAAGACTCCAAAATTTCCGAATGAATTTTTGGAAAAAAAATCGTAAAAAATTCAGGACATTCAAAACTGTTAAATAAATAATCATTTTGTACTTATTTTTTTATTTTAAAACGAATGAAACAAACTTTAGAACGCGAGTTAGCAGACACACCTACGATTCGAGCTCAGGGATGTTTAAAACGTGCCCTTCTTTCGAAAGCTCGATTTCGAATTTTCGACCCTATCACAATACTTTCTCTATCATTACATTACGTATGTATAAAAAGTAATAACTGTAACGACAAACTAGAAAGTTTCAATGTATTTGTATAGTAGTTCACAAGTTTATGATAAATTAAGTACATTATATTAAAAATGAATGCATCTTTAGTTTCTGATTTTTATCTTGAAAAATATTTTTTAAATTATATTTCTTTAATTTTTTTTTAGATAATATCTGGATATTAAAGAATCTGTTGATAAAAGTAATAATTTGTTGATAATAATTGATTCTTGGTAATAATTTATTTGTTTGTGCAGGTATAGGTACTACCAAAATGTTTGCACATCGAGTTATTCATACGTTTGGTGGACCTGGGAAAGATGGGAATACGAAATTGATTGGATGGCACTTAATGGTATTAATTTACCATTAGCATTTACAGCTCAAGAAGCAATAGTATCTAAGGTAATTTAGTCTTCTAACTACTTAAGCAAATTTTTAATCAATTAATAATGCTTTTGTAACAGTCAAGACAAGAAATTATTATTACTTACACATTTATATATTGTAAAACTCAGCTGCATAATTTTCCTACATACATAGTAAAATGCATAGGAAAAGCATTGTGACAGGGTCGAAAATTTGAATTTGAGCTGTGAATAGTCGAATCTTATTGATTTTAAACGCAATGAATTTTTGAAAAAGAAATATATTAAAAAATGAGGGCCTTCAATAGTAATATATAAATAATAATTTTCGATGTAATTTTTCATTTGGAAAAGAATGGCACCCATTTCAGAATTAACCGTTCTCGAAATATTGCACGTTTTTCAAATAAATTTATGAAAAAATGATAAAATTAAAAGAGTAATAAGTATTATGGAATATGTTCACTTTCTACATGCAATATTATGCAACAAAACTTTTAACACCATTCTCGTGAATCTAGTTCATTCCATTCACGAGAGAAGGTATTTTATGTACTAGCTTTGTATTTTGACGTCAAAGGATTCGACAATAGTCATTGGTTTCTGAGAATGAAGAGTTCATTGCATTTTGACGAGGATTGCTCGTGATTGCCAATAAGTTACTCTGTTTAGGCTCATAAATTGCCAAAAGCGCTGAATTTTAATTTATGTGGTGTTAATTCAATGCTAAAATCATTGTGCTGTGGACACCATTAATTTGTTGGGACAGAAGTAAAGTCATTGCTTTATGTAGGGAAAGTCATATTTTGCTGACATCACATTTTTTTCTTTAGATCAATACAGGTCAGGCGAAGTAGTTAGTGAACGCACATGATACTTTGTGGCTAAACGGTTTTTCAATTTTTATTATGTCCTCTGGACGAGCCGGACGGCCTGGGGCTTTCACACAAACTTGTATAAAATGAATATAAACGAAAATAGCCGTTCCGGAGCGTATGGTACGCATTGTGGGAATGCGTATAAATACTCCTTCACTGGACCAAATATGGCTACTTTTGTGATTCCATTATCTTTAGTAGCCCGCGTTGATGGCTTGATGATGCTCATAATGGAATCACAAGCAATTGCGATAGTTTAAGAAAGGAAGTACCGTAAGTTTAAGAGAAGACGGGTGGCCAGCTAGACATGTTGTCCGTTATTTTGTTCTAAAATATATGACAATGACAGTAAGAAAATTTTAGCAGCAATGGAATCTAGGGGGAAGATATGAACACCAATAAGCATATTGACTCGCTAGGCGAACACTGATCATGCGATAGTGAGTGCAGCTAAAAGTATACCGATGGTTGGACTATCGGCAATCCAGAGACTTCTAGATTCCTCCACGCTTCATGTAGTATCAAGACATATCACTAGAGAGATGTTTTCAGAAGCAGTATTGCTTTCCCGGCGTCTCTTTAAGTATCTACTACTGACTACCCAACATAGAGAACATCTTTTGCAGTGGTTTTGTGCCCATGAATCCTGGACGGAGTCTGAGTGGCGTCGTGTGATGTTTAGCAATGAATAACGCTTCTGTCTTAGGGCACTGAGTGATTTGTGCATGGTGGAGGTCTGATCAATGCTGCTATCGGAATTCAGTTGTCAAGCGGCATACAGTCATTACACTGACCGACTGAGGAGCCATTTACTGTGACAGCCAGTTTCCTTTAGTAATATATACGGTACTCTTATAGGACGCCTGTATTTCAGCAACAATGCACAGTCAAGTATATTGTATATGCTGCCGCTCCTTTTAGGGGCTTTCATAGAATGATAAGGTCAGAATTCACACGGTCAAATTTTCTTATGAAAGCCTTCATGGAGTTCATACCATTCAATGGCTAGCCAATTTCAGATCACTCGCCTTAAAGCATATATAGGACATACTGGGAATATCAATTGCAGCCATCATTTAATGTGAACGAATTAGATCAAGAATTACAGAACATCTGACAAAATCCGTCACAAGAATACATTAGAATTTTTGTGGACTCCATGCCGCACCACATTCGCTTGTATAATCGCCAAAAGTGGTTTGATTAAGCATAACCACGTGACCGTTATGTTGCCATTTCTCTGTAATAAAACGTATTTTTATAATAAAAATGATATTCTATCTTCATTGTTATAAACTTAATGCGGTTGCGAAGTTTTAAGGCGGTATGTCACTTGCTTCTTTGGGTGCGTCGATTTTTATGTCAGTGTGTGTGTGAATGCTATATTATTGTTTTCTAAAATGATCAAACTGTTTGGAAATCTTAATAAGTTATATTCGTGTGCTATGGTAAGTATTTATGTGCTATAGTAACCTTGGGAGTATTTTACTAAAATTTTTATTTTACTGTTGAATGCGTTATTCGCATATTGAATCGAATCAATTTAATTCGAATGTTTCGCGATATGATATTCAGCGTGTTCCATCTCCCATCATATTCCATGCATAGTGCTCTTTCGTTTTTACGTAATGTGGAAAAAAGAAACCGAGGAGTAGAAATATTCTGTAGAATCAAAAAGACATAAAGAAAAAAATATCTTTTTTAAAGTGTACCGATTTTTTCTTTAATTTACAAAAACGAAAATGAAAATGAAAATGAAAATAAAGTATATAATAAACATAATACATGCTTATATGTAATTTTCAAAATATCTCAAGTAAATATACTTTGCTAAAGGGCGAATGCTTATATATAATTGATGACCAAAATGGTATTACTGGATGTTAAAATTTGATAAGTTAACTTCCCACAATCAATTAGTTTAACCAGTTCATTTTCTAAAAAAGACCTTTAACTATAAATATTTACCATTCTACTTGAAATGCCGAGAAAATTAATTACTTACTGATAGATAACGTTAAACAGATAGATATAGTTAACTGGCACATAAATGGTAAAATAAAAATGTGAAACTTCCCAAGGTAAATATAAATGTTTTCCATTTTTCAGATCGAAAGATGTTATGAAGGTAAATTTAGCGAAAGGCGGTATTAAAGCACCTGCAGTAATGTGGATTAATTTTCGCAACGCATATATGTTTAGAAAGGTAAAATCTCTTTCCAAAAATAAATAATAATTGCACAAAGCGTGATAATATTCACATAAGATGCAGCATATACGCTGCTTTAAGTTATTATTTTGCTAAGCTATAAATGCAGAAGAGTTTGCGTAATGTAAGAATTTTTTAAGATATTTTAAGTAAAACCGTTGCAACGTACTTTAGAATATTTTTATTTTATTATTATATTTGATTGGAAAATGTACCTGGCGTTGCCCGGAATTTAAAGTGCAAAATTGATTCAAATTACAGCGGAAAATATAGAACGAATTTTCGAAAAACAAACAATGCTTTTGCAAGACTCTCGCTTAGAATAAAAGAATGAATAAATTGGTATACGCCCTAAATAAGCATGAGGGGCGCATGCAATCCGGGTATACAGTCTTTGCTAGCTCAAGATAAAAAGGTGTAGTCTTTAAAACTAAATTCTAGTATTATAAGAAGCTGATATTCAAATAATATATTTTATGCTGCTTTTAGAAAACTTAACATTGAGTAAACAAAATGGCGCTACTATTAAATCAGAATGAAAAAATAAGTTCATCTATTCGAGAAGAAAATTAAAATATTCTTTGAAATATTCGTTTCATCAGAATTTTGCTATTTTCAGTACAATACTCATAATGGCTAGTGTTGTAAAAACGAAATTAAATTATCAAATAATTAAATAATACAAAATTAAAAATATTAAAAATATTGTAATAAAAGGTTTTAAATTCACAACGTTAGAAAACCGGCAAATTAAATACAATTCGCTTCAAAGCAGCTGCTTTTCTGTCACGACAAAATATCTGCCATTTTGTCGAAACATCTTTTTTCGTATCTTTTGCATTCGGAAATCGTCTGCTCCAATAAAAGTGAATATGTATGGCCGAAATTTCGACGAATTTTCGGCTTTTAAGGTTCATAACTTTAAAACTAATTTGAATTAAAAAAAAAACGCTCCGAGTCGTATAGTTCAGGGATATGAAGTCTTCGATTTTTGCTACAGACAGTACAGACTCACAGACAGACAGACATCTTATGTGGGATTTAAAAGGTTCGAGATAAATAAATCCCTTCGAAGTCGAATCTGTCTTGAGATAAAAGAAATATAAAAATATCGCCCTGATTGCAGCGACCGGCACTGGTGGATGGGTTTTGTGCTATTTAGCACTCTTCAACACTGAAGAGCTTTAGGTTGTACTGCCAATAAGAAAACATATCATGTGCTGCAATTTTGTAAACTTCCAGACAGTTGGATTCATCCCTCCAGTATTTGAAGCTGTGGCAACCCTTTCGATCTCCATATTCTGTGACTGCCGACATGGTCATAGCAACCTAGTGTAATTTGAGCTCAATATTCTTTAACTTTTTACTTTTCCTATAAACACAGTAAAATGTAAAGGGAGAAGTATTGTGACGGGATTGAAAATTCGACGAAAAAGCACATTTCAAGCATACCTGAACTCGAATCGAACATTTTTGAGGTGATATGTGTATGTGTGTGTGTGTGTGTAAGTAAGTGTGTGTGTGTGTGTGTGTGTGTGTGTGTGTGTGTGTGTGTGTGAAAGTATGTGTGTGCAAAAGTATGTGTGTGTGCATGTGTGTGTAAGTATGTGTGTGTGTGTGTGTAATCAAGAGTAAGTGCCGACGGTGTATAAATATGCTTCTGCAAAAAATCGTCATCTTCTTCAATAAGCACCCTTTAGTTGCAGATATACGAATTTCTTTTGTAACTTAGAAACAATACGGTTTTCTATAAATAATTAATGCATTACAGATTGAAAGTATTCTCATTACCTTTAGCGCAGGAAACGCGTCTCTACGTTTGTCTGCTGAAAATAGTTGTCAATGCAATACCTTAATAGTATTAATTAATTTACACACTCTCTTTCTCTCCCCCCTCTCTCTTTCATTTAATTCAGTTGAGTTACGGCACGTCCAGTCTAACATTATTTCATTAAATAATTTGGTAATTGCATGCTCCTATTTATTCTCACTCACAATATTGATAAATTTAAAACACTAATTATATTTCACATTTTTGACTTTAAACTAATTAGTTTCTCTTTAAACTAATTAGTTCCAAAGAAGACATGTAAGAAAGAGAAATTTCGAGGGAGTGATGGCGCACAAATGAAAGTACCATCAATTCTGGATAAATATAATGTTGAAGATTGTTGAAGTAAGGCAGGATAAGGTTTGATGACGATGTCTACGATATCTTCAGGGGCTGAGATGCCAAGACAATTTGCCCTGGATGTGCCCTAGGTAACAGAGAAGGGATTTGCACGGGCTACAAGGAATCTCATATCGGACCATCGAATGAGTGATCAATTACGGGCAGGGGTACACAGTGTGGGGAAAAAAAAGCGCCATCCATAACATGAACCAGCGAGTTCTTTTGTTCGTTCGATCCAAACCTTCTGATCTACCAGAAGGTGTAATGTATCAGTTTGGACGATCGGTACACTACCGCCCAATTTAGACCCGAACCTAGTGGTGGCGGCATCCACAGGGATCGTACCCTCCTTTCCCTGCCACTTACCTCTCGGAAGGACTTACGGATCCACATATTTAATGTGTTCGTATTCCGCGTGAACACGGGAACAGTTTGGGCAGAGTCGAAAATCGAACTCATGTCATTCGAGTGCAATCTCCGTGTCTTAACCACTAGGCTGTCCCACTCTGGCCCCGTGAGTTTTTCATTCCATCACCATTGTTTGCTGAGATTTTGTTTTGTGCATTGGTTCATGTGAAAGTGCAAAAATACATAAAACACTAGTGACATCTGAGGCAAGTGAAATAACAGCAAAGCGTTGAGCAATAAGCAAATACTATACGCACCAAGAACGCTTAATTTTTTCATAAAATCCCCAAGGTCTACTATTGTGAGATTAAAATATATTAGATCTGCTTTTAAATAGTAAATGCGCTGCCTTCTCTCGAGACGCACAAATTACTGATAATTTTATTTTGATGTTAATTGTATTTGGAATAAAATATAAAACATTAAAACGTTATCTATGACAGATAATACAAATGCAAATAATACCTCATGTAAAATTTATGTAAATAAATGATATTTATTTAAGATGAAAGATTATGTTAAGATGTAATAAACGACATACCTCTTTTTATTGTATATTGTCTTGTAAATTCCCTTGCAGCAGCCATCAGTTGCGCAGCTTCTCATCCATCGTTTTTATTTTTTGTTCTGTTATTTGTGCATTTTACTTCTTCTAGTTTAATTTTGGTAATCACCTGAACATTTTCTTTTTTAATGACTTAACTTTCATTGCTTTGTCATTTCTAATTTTAAAAAGTGTTGTATTTTAAAGACATACTTTACATTTTCTCATTTCTGCTTTCTAAAAGTGTTTTATAATATCTTCTGGTTCAATTGTTATTAAGTTTTATTACTAATTTGATCTTTTTTATGTTGCATTTAGCGTAATCGATAGATGCATTTTTAATTTACAGTTTCTATAGATTGTTTATCTACAAAACTTATATTACATTAGTATTTACCTACAAAACTTATATTACATTAGTATTTACCTACAAAACTTATATTACATTAGTATTTACCTACAAAACTTATATTACATTAGTATTTACCTACAAAACTTATATTACATTAGTATTTACCTACAAAACTTATATTACATTAGTATTTACCTACAAAACTTATATTACATTAGTATTTACCTACAAAACTTATATTACATTAGTATTTACCTACAAAACTTATATTACATTAGTATTTACCTACAAAACTTATATTACATTAGTATTTACCTACAAAACTTATATTACATTAGTATTTACCTACAAAACTTATATTACATTAGTATTTACCTACAAAACTTATATTACATTAGTATTTACCTACAAAACTTATATTACATTAGTATTTACCTACAAAACTTATATTACATTAGTATTTACCTACAAAACTTATATTACATTAGTATTTACCTACAAAACTTATATTACATTAGTATTTACCTACAAAACTTATATTACATTAGTATTTACCTACAAAACTTATATTACATTAGTATTTACCTACAAAACTTATATTACATTAGTATTTACCTACAAAACTTATATTACATTAGTATTTACCTACAAAACTTATATTACATTAGTATTTACCTACAAAACTTATATTACATTAGTATTTACCTACAAAACTTATATTACATTAGTATTTCTCCTTAAAGTTAAGTCTCTTTAAGTACTTTCAATTTTTTCACACTGTTTTTCTGCTTTGGAGAAAAGGACTTATCAAAAAAGTCTTTTAAATAAGTGTCGACATCATTTAATTAAATGCTGGCTTTTGATGAGGAAGTTTACTAAGGATATTACTTACAGGTCAACTCTTTTCCTTACAGGTTTTCAAATCTTTAAATTTTACGGAGCATGATATCAATATGTTTTTTACCGGGCCCGCTTTTCTGGCATGGTAAGTTTTTTTGCTTTTTATCTGGATAAAACTATTTTGAATTGATATTTCCGACTTAATATACGACTAGGTGCATTTACTTTATTAATACTTATATAAAATTAATGAAATGATTTCGTGATCAGAATGTTGATGAACGTGTTAAACGCGCTTTTAAATATATTTTAAAAGAAAAAAATATATATCATAAATTTCATAGATAGTTTTAACACCATTAACTAAGTTTCTATCGTATAATTAAGTGCAGTATATAGTGGGAATTAAGGTTTAAAACTGGCTCAACATTCTCTTTCTTAAACCTATTTACATAAATATCGACATAATTAAAGAGCTCCTCGTCCTGCTCACTTCTTGACTCAGGGGGCTTCGCTCTCTACTCGTTGACTCTCAACTAGCTAGCTCCGCGGTGTCTTTCGTGCTTCCTATTACACAGGCGCATTACGTCCATTGGGGTGGTTTTCTTATTCGCTGGCACTCACTAACCCTTGGAGATCATTTCGCGAGTTCTTTTAACCTGGCCAGCGCACACGACCACCCTTGTTCTCCCAATCGGAACTACAAATTAAATATTTGCTTATGCTGAAGAAACATTTTCACTTCAGAGGTGCATAAAAATAGAATAACACATAGACTAAATCAAAATTTAAAAAATGCTTCTGTCTTACAAAATTCAACTATGGAAGAGCATGCTTGCAAACCTTCAATAACGTTACATAAATAATTATTTCGTACGTAATTTTTCATTAGAATTTTTCATTGACACAAATTTTAAAATGCCAGTTCTAACCGTTTCGAGATATTGCACTTTTTTCACATAAATTTATGGAAAACATCCCATAAATTAATAAAAATACTAACTATAGTGAAATATATGTTTACTTTTAATATGTAATATTATGCGATAAATTTGTTAACATCATTCTTGCAGATCTAGTTCGTTCCATTCACGAGAGAAGATACTTTGTGTAATAGTTTTGTATTTTAACGTCTAATAATTCGCCAACAGTCATTTATATATAAGAAATGCTCTTCTCTCCATTTTTCTCTAAGGCTTGGCGATAAATTTGCCGAACTTGGTTACTCGTTTAGAGAAATATTGTCAACTTTGCGATATGTCGCCCCAGATTGACGAAAATGCCTTTAAAATTGTAAAAATGACACCAAATTGATGACTTAATTATTAAAATATTTTAATATATGGACAATATTGTTCATTGCGGATGCTATTTATATCGATAATTGCTAATTTACAGTTGAAATAAAAGTTGATTGGGTACTTTGAAACAGTTTAAATGTTGTCATCCGGAAAAGCTTTGAATGTACAATTCAATATCAAAATGGTTTTTTTTATATATTTTTTGTCTTACAATGAATTATATTTGATTGAACATACTAAAAACTCATAATGTCAAATATATTTAATTTTGAGGTAGCTTTTCAAGAAAATAAGTAGATTTTCATAGAGAATATAGAAAAAAATATTGTTCCATTGAAATTTTTTATTTCTATTACTATACATATATTTCTATTACGTGTTACTCGTTAATTGAAATTCACTGTCTTTATTGCTTTCTATAAAAATATCTATGTACTAATTTTCATTTTTGTGCTTTGAAATTCCTCCCCTTGAGTTTTTTTATTTTATTTTGTGAAATTATGTCCTTAGTCCAATTATTTTCTGAGCAAAAGACTTTCTATAAATAAAATATGTTTATGGCTATTTCTTCAATCAAATTTAAATATTATGTTAGCTTCTGAATGCGTTATGTAAATAATTTTCATCCGCAATTTCATTAGATGTAATGACTTTGTAGGAATATTTAAAAAAAAAAGTTAAAATTTGGTAAGGAATTTAACGCAAAATAGCTTTGTGTGAAAGTAAATTAATTTTAGAACATTGCTTTGCATTTCAACGTCAGATAAATAATGCTAAATTTAGATCCCACAAATTAAAATACTTGGTCTGTTTCGTGCATTTTTGTGATTGTGTCTATTGGTCGTGTCCTCTCTCTGCAATTATATTTATTTGATTTTTAACACATTATACATCCCGTGGGAGCTATTTTTAGCAGCCTGTCTCTCTATCTTCAGCAGAAATGCGTTAAGAAAGTCTGTTTGACTTGAAGTATTTAATATTTATCTTTGGTGAATCTAGGTTGGTAAATCGGTATATTACATTTTGCTCTTTACTGAGATCACTGTCTGAATCAATGTGGGTCATGACAATATATATATATATATATATATATATATATATATATATATATATATATATATATATATATATATATATATATATATATATATATATATATATATATATATATATATATATATATATATATATATATTAGAAATATGTAATAATAAAAATTTATGTAATAATAATAAAAAATTAATCTTCTCATATTATAATGTCTGATCTCTTATCGGCATTATGGCCGTGAATTTGCTTATATGGTGATGTTAATATTACTTGAATTTTTTTTTATTATTATTACATAAATTTTTATTATTACATATTTCTAATACATATCCATATATTTGTCTGCTGCATTATGCGTGTATTGTATATTGGTTTATTATTTTCTGTCTAGTTGTTTACGAATTTTTGTGGTATATATATATATATATACCACAGAAAACCAGTAATGTCCGCGCGGTTCGCGCGCTACGCCCGTCCAAGTATACAGCGGCGATGCACAGGAAACAAGAACCGGAGAACATCACCTCCCATCCTTCCCATCCGCTCCTAATATCCACAGACACATGGAGTCGTACACCCCTCCCATTCAATATTGCTATTTTTTTTGTCGCCTCTACGCTGTAAGAAGGTAAAATATATTTTTGTTACAGGAACAGAATGGGAAATATGCAGACTTGGGTCGGTCCACTGACAGATAATTGGCACGAGAACCAGGTTCGACTTCAGCATTATATCCTGGCTCGGATGAGAGATTTCGGAATGACTCCAGTGTTGCCTGCATTCAGTGGTCGAGTATTACCTTCGTTTAAAAGGTAAGTTAATATGTGCAATACAGATGATTATCATTCATTCTGTACATGACGATAAAAATGATAGAAATAACTCCATTATTATAGGATCAACCGTTCCCGACATATTTTAGTTTCTTTTTAATTTCGGAACGTTGTCATTTGAAAACACTTTCAGCCGCCAAATGAAAACGAAAATTGGATAAAAACTGCGAATTCAGTGTTATTTCTAATAAGTATCTCTGCTATTTTGTGCCATTAAACTCACTTTAATGCACTATGAAAGAAATAAAGCTAAAATGAAGATGAATCTGTAGTGAAAGTCATGTTCTGCCCATGTCAGATTCTTTATTTATATCATGATAAAACTTGGGCTTAGAAACT
Source organism: Amaurobius ferox (assembly GCA_951213105.1). Classification (NCBI taxonomy): domain Eukaryota; kingdom Metazoa; phylum Arthropoda; class Arachnida; order Araneae; family Amaurobiidae; genus Amaurobius; species Amaurobius ferox. Next base: position 85,142,166 of record OX578142.1, on the reverse strand, counting down.
GTTTGTCGTCCATAAACAACTCTTCAACCCCCTCACCGTCAGGTGGATGTTTTTACCAGACGCACGCCATATTTGTACCATCCAGTGTTACAAGTTGTTTATTTATTTATTAAATTATACAGGGTGTTTTGAAAGTCTCAGAACGGTAAAACAACTCTGTAAATAATTATGCTAGAGTTATAAATATTACATTAAAGTGTACTAAAAGACTTATCCGCTAATCTATGAAAGTGATTGCAGAGCCACGGTGTTATATTTCGAAACATAGCAAAATTATTTTCAGTTTTAGAGTTAATTATAAAGTTGTTGCCCTATAAAATTCATGCTCAATGTCACAAATTGTGTTACTGTACCTTTTAAATGGATTAAGATATGCAATTAAAAAAATCAAAATTTCTTTATTATTATCCCTTTTTCTACGTACAGAAATTTCCGCTTACGTTTAAGATATAAGATTTGGCGTCGGAATTTTAAGAATTTCCAGCATAATTTCTTTATTTCTTGAAAAATAAAAAATGAATAATAAACCAAATCGAATAATGGCAGTGATGAGAAGAATTTCTTTATTAAATGTGAATATCTTTCTGCACTGTAGGTAATACAACTCCGAGTCAAAAAATTAGAATAATCGAAAAAAAAAATGAATTTTGAAAAAAGGCTTTTTATGTATCGTTTATACAAAAAGTAAAACAGGAGAAATTTCATAATGTAAGAATCTACGTAATTTGTCGAATATTTTAGCATAAAAATTAATGGAAGTAATACAAAAATGAAAATGATTATTCACACTTGGAAAAAATCAAAATAGTAGAATAACATTTACCTGGTTCAAAATATTAGAAAATTGCTTTGTAAATCACCTTATTAAAAAAAAAAAAATCAAAAACAGTGATTGTTTAATATTTTGTAGCGTCACCTTTACATTTTATAACAGCACGAACGCTATTTGGCAAGTTAGTTATAAGAGGCTCACAATGTTTTCTGCCTAAACATGACCATATCGATTTTATGCTGGAAATAAGATCAACTTTGTTTTTTGCGCAGTTGTTTGAAGTCTTTTCTTCATTATTCCTCACAAATTCTCGATTGGATTTAAATCCGGCAAATTAGACACCCAGGGAAGTACGTTAATTTGGTGTTGTGTAAGCCAGTTCGTAGTGGAAAATGACCTATGGCAAGATGCTAAACCATGTTGGAAAAAAAAGTCGTCATCACACAAATCTTTCGACGATGGTATCATGAATTGATATATCTGAAAGTTAATCCTTTCGTAATTGACACATAGCCTTCCAGGACCATTTGGAGTCATGCAATCCCATACCATTCGCTGGCTGCAAATTTCACTGATCGTTTCATGCATTCCTTGTAATATACTTCTTGCTTCATTCGCTATACACGAACACCTTGATCACCATAGGATACACAGAACATACTCTCATCACTGAACAATACCTTTTTCCAATCATCCACGCCTCATAAAAGACTTTTTCTGTTTACTAGTCATGAGAGGCTTTGTCTTTGGTACATGAGAATGAAATCCAAGTTTATGGAGACGTCTTAGTGTCGTAGATTTACACACATCAACATGTTGTTCTTTACACTTCTGATGCAAATACTTTACACTTTTAAAACGATTTTTCTTAGCAATATTCTTTAGCTTTCTATCATCTCTCGGAGTAGTTTTTGTCTTTAGGCAGCTATTCAGACAATTGTTTTCAACATATCCATCGTTAAAATACTGCTTTATTGCTCTATTAACACTTAATTGAGAACATTTTAAGTATCTGACGATGTATTGCTGATTACGGCCTTGTTTATGCAAATCAATAATGCGATTCTTTGTAAACGCAGTTATGTTCGAACGACCTATGTTTCACACAAAATGAACAACAACAAAAAAAAAAACATGAAAGTCCCGCAGAAGCTAATTTTATGCTTAATGTATGCAACTTTTCTGAACCATTCAGGAAATTCATAAGTATTATTTCTTTGGACCACCTATTTTAGTATTCTAATATTTTGAATAATGAAAATTATTGTTAAGAACTACAATATTTTCACGAAATTAAATCTTTTAAAGTTTTAATTTACTTTAATACCATGTAAATTTATTAAAACATCAACTGTTGTTCTTTTTCAAATTTACTACGCTGAAATGAAGCTAAATGCAATTCAAATTACAAATGCTTTATTCTAATATTTTGACTCTGATTTGCAATAGAAAAATTTTGATTTAAAAAATAAAACATTTCTCAATCAATTTTAAAGGTTCAGAAAAGCAATTGTTGTCTTTGAGAGTGATTTTTATAGGGTAGCAACATTGTTATTGACAAAAATGACCCAAAACTAAAATTAAAGAAAGTAATTTTGCTAAGTTTCGAAATAAAACACCATTGGCTCTGCAATTCTGTCGATTAGCGCATAAGACTTTTAGTCCCCATTCATGTAACATTTATAATTCTAGTATCCCTATTCTCCCGTTATTTTGCCGTTTCTGGACACCCTGTATAACTAACTATACGGGGAAAAATTTAATTATGAAATGGGAAATTTTCCATTTTAAATATGAATTCATCTGAAAATATTAAAAGATGCAGAGATTTCAACATTCTTGTTTGGCCATGTTGCTCGTAGATTTCGCGCTATAAACCAAACTACAGCATAACTTGCTCCGTACAAGTGATCTCTCCCCTTCTCATAGCTGATTGTCTGGCTAGTGAAAAATTGTAAAAAATTAACAACTTTTTTTGCTCGGCCTAGAAAGAGTCGTTCACCGTTGTCCCAACTTTTTGAGCTTATCATCTACGCATTTCCCCTCAACTAGAGATAAAAATTCACCAAAAAGTTGGTTATCCAAAAAATTGTCTGAAAAGTTCTTGAATTAAGTTCTTGCTTAGTTAAGAATTTACATAGCCGGAACTAGCAGCGACATTTATATTACTAAAACCAATTTACCATTAAAAGTTTAAAGACATTTAAGCTATAAAACAAATTATGTCTTCAAATATGATAATATCGTCAACTATCGGGCTTAGATCTAATATGAAATTATTTAAGCTATAGAAACCAATTATTACTTTCCCTACAATACATGGTAATGGATAGGGAAAGTATTGGAATCATGCCAAAAATCACAACTCGAGTTTTCAACGAATCTACACGTTTCGAGACCTCTAGAATACGAAGAAACTATATTTAGCGTGACGTCTGTGTGTGTGTCTGTATGTGTGTCTGTCTGTGCAATGTATGTATCCACTCTAACTCAAAAACTAATGGACCGAATTTCATGAAATTTGGTAGGTAAGACTCTTGGGCGTGACCCTGGTGCTGATTAGTTTTTGCTACAATTCGAAAAAAAATAACCCGCCTTTCTTTGCGAAATGGTCCGCAAAAATCTCATGTAACCACTCTAGCTGAAATACTAATTGACCAAATTTCACAAAATTTGGTGGATAAATCACTTGTGGGATACTCTGGTGCTGATTAGATTTTGGTACGATTCGGAAAAGAACAACCTGCCCTTTTTTACGAAATGCCCCTCAAAAATCGCCAATATAAAAAAAAAAGACTACGTATGTTCAAATGTATCAATTAAATGCTTGTTTTATACGTAATTTTTCACGAGGAAAAGAATAAGAACAACTCTATTACTCTAGGACTAACCATTCTCGAGATATTTGAGATTTTTGGCATTTTTGTTATGCCGCCTTTGGAAAAATGTCCAATTACCAAATAAAAGCGGAAATTGAATTAAAAATAAAAATTTTGTGTTATATTTTTTACAATTAAACTCAATTTAATGAGTTCTTAAAATAATATAGAAGGACTGAATTCACGTCTGCAGGGAAAGTCATGTGCTGCACACATCAGATTTCTTTAAATTTATTTTCGAATCACAAAAATCTAACTACTAATAGTACTAGTTCTTTAATTTTTTAAAAGACTGAACAAATTTATCAATAATCCCAATGGTAGCCATTATCAAAAGGAAGTTTTATTAAACACGCAATGCGTGAGTCTAGGTATAACTTATTACAAATATTGTTCATATGGAAAAGCTGATTAAATAAAAATTTTCAAACACGCTTTTATATAAACATGAACTATAATGTTGAATTTGACAAGTTGAAAGTGGATATTTTTCTTTTAATAATATACGTCTAAAATAGGTTTTTTTATTACCACCAATCTTAACATTTATATCTAAAATATTAACTAAATCACCAAATAAAGTATCACCCAGTAAAACTAAATTCTTTGGATAATTATTATCTAACAAAAGTTATGGTTCAGTTTCATTAATCTGAAATACAAGCAAATCGTCAATGTAACGTAGCATTAAGAGGTTTGGAATTTAAAATGATTTATCATGAAAATATAGATATAAATTATCTAAATTACTAGACGATTTTCCTCCCTGCGGAATGCCGCCCCTGCTGAAGATAAGCAAATGCTTCTTGATGTAAATAATTATTGAGTAATTAAGTAAAGTTTTTAGTTTATGGACAGAAAATAAATGCTGGTGACACGCTTCAGTAATGTAGTATTACTCAATGATAACAAGAAAAAGGTCTTGTCAATGTTGTTAAAAAGATCTTTAAAAATCATGATTAATCTTTAAATTAATCTTTAAAAATTGTATAATCTTTGTATATATTTTTCAACATATTTTATTCGTGTTATCAATTTATAAGCATTTCTGATGATAAAGTCATTACCTCAAGCACTATTTGTAATTGGGTTGAAACATTTCATTTAAATGTAATAAGACAAGACTGTCTGCTTTATAAATTGTGACATAAGTATTAAATCCATATGTCACAATTTATGAAATTACAAGGCTGTTTATGAAATTTTGAAATGATTACTATAGGGGTAATTTAAATTGTCTATCTTTACATTAAGCTGTTTAAATAATGCTATTAAATTTTTAGAGACAATATTGATATTTTGTGTTATATCTTTAAGGGAGGCAATATTTTGTAATAATTAATTGTTCTATGTAATTTTTGTTTTACAAAAATAATTGCATAATTATTGAAAGCTTTGTCAACATATGTTATAACATAATTTTGTTTAGATTTTTCATTGCAGATTTAATTGAATTAGAATAGAATTTAGAATGGGATAAATACAATGCATTAAGGCATAATTTTGTACATAAAACGTTCAATATATAAGCATAGTAATTTAATATTGTAGTCTTAATGCAAAAGTTTGGAGTTCTGAATTTAATACCTACACTCATACGATTTCTTAAGTTCCCATCTTTAACAATATTTTAATCCCCTGTAATTAAATGACCATAATGTGTATTAACAAATGTACTTAATTCTGGTGATGTACAGTTGCACGTGTCTGGTACATTTATTTTTGAAATTCCTTTAAAATTTCTCTTATGATTAAAGATTTTACTACCTGAAAGAACATTGTATTTGAATGTTTTTTTATGTTTATATTTTTAAAAGGAAAACTGTTCATAAGATTTTGGAAAATATCCATGAAAATAAAACTATTAAGAGCAACGAAGCAAGTCATGTAAAAAGATGGCTAAACTGTTGATTTAAATCAATTTAAAAAAATGTTGTAATCCTGTTAAGTTTATATATATATATATATATATATATATATATATATATTCCTCATTTTTGAACTTTGTTGATTGTCTTTGTCTTTATGACCTGCATTACGCTTTATTATTTCCTCTTTATGTCTTAATTTCTTTTATTTCTTTGTATTTTGTAGAAAAATTTTGGAATAGTGTATTATGAGTTACTATATACATTCTAACTTTGGATTTACTAATTTATATTTATATATATATATATATATATATATATATATATATATAATATGTAACATTAGCCAATTTGATACTACGATTTCAGCCCCTTTTATAATGGTGTTTTTATGGCATACTCGTTTATTCATTTCTTCTGTGATTCACTTGTTTAGCAAATTTTTCATCTATGATTTCTGTTCATTCTGTTTTACTTATATAGTTGGTTGTTCTATCTGGAATCTAACTCACTGGACGGGTTTTAGAGAATGTCACTGCAACCGACTGTTCTACCCCCCTTGATTTATTTCGCTATACTTTTTCGTTATGCTTCTCGATCTTTTTCATTCAGTTACGGCTGGTCGCACTCACACTTGTAGTATGGGTTTTGCTGAGCCTTGTTTTCTCGCTGTTTTACTCAGAATGTGTTTCTTACAGTTTATGTTATTTTTCTCAACAACTACTGAGCACAACGCTAAAATTTTTATGGTATATTCAAACTATAATATGTGTTTATATTTTAACACAAGATGAAGACAGTAAGTTGCTTACTTTTTTAACAAAAATAAATGTTGTAAAATTTTGGTTAAAAACAGGGACCTTAGAAAAAAATCCTATTTAAAAAAAAATTTGATTCAAATAAAAAATAAGCTATTAAATCACGTAAATGTATCACATCTTTTAACTTCAAAAATTTTGTACTGTTAGTACTTATAGTTTATGAGAAAGGGAATATAAAGTTAGAAAAATTAACATGGGCAGGATAGTTTGGTTTCTGTTCCCTTAATGGCAGTACAAAACTCGCATTAACTAAACTTGAATTACTGTGTATTGTATGATACTTTATTTTTATTTGTTAGTTTTGTTGCGTGGGCTGCTGTTGATAGTTTTAACAAGCTTATTATATTCGTGATTACATTTGTAATTTGGGATTACATTTGAATTAAAGCAATCAGATTCTAGGTCGCAGTTGCCTTTTGATTATTAAGTATTACAAGTATTTTTATAACTAGCTATATCCACTCAGAGCATGCATCTGCACTCTAGTGCCTTTTAATGTACAGTATTTATTGGTAATTTCCTCTGTATTAAGTTACCAGTAGATGAATAACTTTTCAAACTTTAATTTTCCATTCGTTCTGGATCAGAACGAAGGAATAACTTTTGCATTCCTAACATCCCTAGACACATAAAGATTAATTATTGTCCTCTAATCAAATGCAAACTGTATACATCTTTAAATTAAATTAATTTCAGATCAAATAATATCTTATTTCATTGTTGAGAAAAATCTGAAGAAAATAGTAGGTATTTGGGATATATCTATGGGGGGGGGGGGAGGTAAAAGGAACTCTCTAACTCCATGGATACTTTTGATGAAGTTTATATATATATATATATATATATATATATATATATATACACACACACACACACATATATATATATATATATATATATATACACACACACACACACACACACACATATATATATATATATATATATATACATGCTGATTAAAAAAAGATGGGCCAAACTTTACGAGGTTGTAGAACGCACTAGATCAAACATCGCCAGTGTGCGTTTAATGGTAAAACTGATGAGGTGAGGCTAAAACAAGAATGACTTATAGTTATAAAATGACATTTATTAAACAATAATTACAGTAATGGTTCAAAAAAGTGACCGCCAACCTGAATGCACGCCACACAGCGGCGATGGGGGGATTGGTGAACTCTCTCGAACAGATCAGGCATGTCGCGCACTTCGGCAGCAGCGGCCGAAATTCTGACAACGAGTACCTCTTCAGATTCAAAGAGAGCGTCATAAACGAGACTTTTGAGATATCCCACAAAAAGAAATCAAGACACGATAGATGGGGCGATTGTGGGAGGGGGGAAAAGCTATGGGACCACCTTGCCCAATACCCCAATCACGAAAACTTGCATAAGGGTTTTTCTTCTTTTCCCAGATGAAATTTGCATATGTGGTTGTCTTCTTCAACCAGAAAATAACAACCAGAGTGACGCTTTTAAGTTCGCGGAACGGCTGCATCCCGAGTAAGCTCCAATTAACGGCTTTAAGTTTCATTTCCGGCTATAATATGTTCCATATATAATAAATAAGTTTATTGGATTTATTTCGGATAATTTATATTATTAAAATAAAAGTAACTCGATCGTAAATTATTTGGATAGACACTGTCTCCCTTGTCTCACCTGACGCATCGCCGCTGCACACCTACACTATATACACTGACGTCCAAAAGTTAAGCACCCAATGCGAATTTTCATTTTTCGAAAGCGTAAATTTGAGTGGCTGAAAATCGCTGTGGTTGTAGATGGCAGTATGCAAATATCGTATGTTACAGCCAATCACGATTAACTGTCCGGATATATGCTAAAGAGGCAGTCGTTGAAGACGCCAGCATTCTGAAGGGTTTGAGGAGGTGCATTTAAATGCTGATACGAAGTGTTTATAACTTTTATAGGATTACTTTTGATGATAGTCGTGTTTCTATGGCTGAAAGAAGACGAATCACAGTTAGTGAGCGCTGGCGTGCTGTCGGACGCATTGAAGCAGGACAGTCTATCAAACATATCGCTATTTTCTTTGGCGTTGATCATTCGGTAATTTCTGGATTATGGAAATTCCAAATTCTGGAATTCCAAACATGTCAAATAGTTGTCCGGAGACGTGAGCCCGGCCATCCAAGGGTAACCACCCCTTCTGATGATCAGTATATTGCTATAGTAGCCAAGCGGAATGGACGAGCGACCTCCACAACTGTTAGATCCATGGTTGCAGCGGCACTTGGTAAGACAATACCTGCCAGTACTGTGGGCCGAAGGCTTCACGTGAAGGGACTGTACACCCGAGTACCACGTTTTTGTGTTCCACTAACCGTCCAAGCCAGAGGGGCAAGATTAAAGTGATGTTGTCAACATGTCAATTGGGCTGTCTCAGATTGATGTAACGTCCTGTCACGGACGAGTCCAGATTTGCCCTGGAATCAGACGATAAGCGTGTAAGGGTCTGGCGAGAACGAGGCACACGCAATCAGGCCAAGAACATTATTGAGCATCCCGCATTCAGAGGTGGTAGCGTCATGGTGTGGGTTGGAATTTCAATGGGATATCGCACAGAGCTGAACATCTTTAAAGGCCGTTCTATGACGGCTGCGCGGTATCGGGATGAAGTCCTAGACTCCATTGCGAGACTCTACGCTGCAGCAGTTGGTCCTGATTTCCTTCTTATGGACAATAATGTCCGTCTCCATCGAGCTAACATCGTTGATGAATACCTGAAAAGTGAGGGCATTTCTCGTATGGAGTGGCCTGCGTATTCCCCCTACCTTAATTTCATTGAAACCTTTGGGATGCCCTCGGACGTGCTGTTTCTGCACGTTTACCTCCTCCTGCCAGTCTCAGAGAGTTGGAAATTGCCCTATTGGAGGAATGGCCATTGCTCGCATCTGCGATGGTTGATCACCATATTGAAAGCTTGGAAAATCGTTGTAAAGTTTGTGTGAAGGTCCAGGGTGGCCACATACCATATTAATGTAAGTTTTGTTTGCCTTTAAATATCATTTTGTTAATGGCCCAAATGTGACGTCATCATATAACTTACGAAAAGTAAATATTTTTTTCATCTTTGTACATAATTCTTGTTTTCTTTAATGCACACATTTGCTACCATCATGTTCAGTTTTGAGTATATCAAAGCTTTACTTTCCCATTTTTGTTGATTTCACCGTCCGTGCTTAACTTTCGGAAGCAAATATATATACACAGTTTCTGACCATATCATTACACGTACCATGAGATTTATAATAGCTGCATCTTCTGTGGCTTAAAATGTGGCAATTATTTTTAATTTTACATGTCTGAAAGCATGTTTCTTTATTGTGGTTGAACATGTTAATAGATAAAAATGCAGACTTGGCAATATTCATGAAATATTAAATTGTTTTTTTTTTTGTCAAAAAATGAAGAAATACCAAATAAAAACACATATTTCAACAAGTAAAATACTTTTTGTGCGAAGGATAAGAAAAACTTGAGCAGCATATATATTATTGTGTTCTTTGTGCTTATATACTCTGCTTAAGTTTTCTTACATTTTTCAATATTTTGTGTAACCACATTTTATTGGAAGGCTTTATCTTTCTTAACATGCTTTCAATACATGCTTGGACTATTTCCTGCATCTTTGGGTGATGATTCCAGACTTGAATTCTGTTCTCAGAATTTTCTCAACGAACTGAGTTTTTGTGGTAGTCTTCTTTGCCATTTCCCTCTTCATTAACTACCATACATTTTTAATGACATTCAAATCTATAAACCAAGCCCATAGGGGAACATTGTTTCCCCCTGAAAATGTTTTTAGTGATCGCGCAGTATGGCAGGGTATATACGCAGGGTATATATGCAGTATACAGTAGTATATGTGCAGTATACAGCAGTATATGTGCAGTATACAGGTTTCACTGTATTTTATCTGAATATTTCTACGAAATATTGTATTTTATCTGAATGTTTCTACGAAATATACTTATTATAATGTACTTATTCATAAGACTCAAAATTACATTGTCGAGTGTAATATACAAAAATAAGTATTAAGTTTGCCAGTTCTAAAATGATGTTTTTTATTTTTTTGAGCATTGTCAATAAATGAAAATGCAGACTGGGCAAAATTCATGAAACATTATTTTATTTTTATTTTGTCAAAAAATAAAGTCGAAACACAAAATAAAAATCTTTAATGGATTCATATTATATTTACATGCTTTGCATATTGATTGATAAATAGATGATAAATGTGAAAAAATATCTAGTTGCAAGACCTAAAATACTTAAAATATTCATGAGATAAATAAAAAATGGCTTTCTTATCAGCAAAATTGTAATCGAAAATGCATTATTTAAAAGTGTTTTGAGTTTAAGTTTTTTTAGTTGCTTTAGCTGCTAAAGTGATTTTTATTGATTCGTAAAGCTAAGTTAAAATGGTTCGGAGAAAAAGGAAATTAAACAAAACTACTTATAAGTATTTACATCCTCTTCAGTTTGATAAAATGTTTTATTTGGAAATTAAAAAATATACTGTTTAATAATAAGTATTCAAATATTGAATTTATAACTGTTCTTAATTATACTTAGTAGTTCTGTGTGTGTAAAAAATAATTCTGTAAAAAATAATTAAATGAATAAAGCATCTTCAAATAATGTGCATTTTAATTTAACATTATTTGAAATAAGTATTATGGACTAGAATGAAAATACTAAAACATAAAATAACTAGGAAAATAATTATGCCGAGGTGCATTTTACTGGGTCCCGAAGTACCTGTGTACAAAATTTTATGACCTTACGACGTTTAGATTTCCCGCAACAGATCTCAAACAGACAAACATTTTCCTTTATTATGTAAGATTAATAATTTATCATAAAATGGGTTTTAAATATACAAATAGTGCTTCCATACTTTTTAAACAAAGAAATCGAACTTCAGGATTTTGCTTACATTGCAGAGACCAGCATCCGTGGACTGGTTATGCGCTTTGAAATGCTGAAATGTAATATCCAGCAATGTCAGCAAGAAAATTTACTATGTGACACAATTTTGTAAACATCCATGGCGACAAATTCGATATTACCTGCAACACATTTTTATAAAAATGTCATCTTTATGATGCTGCAATGACTAAGGTCATACTCACAGAACTCGCCTGAAAGATATGCGCACAAATAGAGCTCGCATTGCAGATACCAGCATCTCCGGAGCCGTTTCATGCTTTTGAGCACGTGATGTCATTGAGGAAAGTTGCTATGTGTAAAATTGCGTTATATCTATCTATATGCCCTTGTTTGTTTTTATATAAACAATCTTACATTATAAAAGAAAGATGTTTGTCTGTGTGAAGAAGAAAATCCAAGTTCGGACAGTCGCGAAATTCGATACTAGGATAGCTTACATTCTGATACGACAGACCTCGGCGAGATTTTTAAAAATTCGAATTAGATTTCAGTTATCTTATGTTGAAGCACGATTTTGAACGATTTTCAAGCAAATCGGTTTCTTCGAGATCAAAAATATTGTCACAGAGTTTCCATCTTTACATCATCGAAAAGATCTAATTGTAGCGTTATCTGTTCAAATAAATGTATAATAAGTATTCTAAAATTCTCGCAGTTGTTTCTCGTACATAACTCATTTTTTTTTTCACAAATGTTGGTCACCTTGATTTATAACCGGACCCTTCATTTATTTGGAACATTTATATGAAAGTTAAATCTATTTTTACTTTCCTTACATACATAGTACAATGCCATAGGGAAAGTGTTGTGACGAGGTCGATTCGAGTTCGAGTTTTCAATAGTAGAGAACGTTTTAAATATCTCTGAACTCGAATCGAACAATTTTGAGGTGATGTCTATGTGTATGTGTGTGTATATTGGCTTGTATAAAGGGTATATAGGAAAGTCCGTATTATGGTGAATTTCTTGAGAACAAAGAGGGTTATCCTTATTTTTTTAATACGCCTAGGCGTATTCCAGTGCTGCTGCTCAGGAAACCCCTATGGAGCTAAGACAACTTTTTGGAGGGAAGGGGGTGACCCCCTTCTTATGAGGGTGAGGCTATCTCGCTCCCTTTTAGAGATAGAGAAAAATTCAATTACAAAGTTGTAGAGCATAATTAGCATAAAAATGTGTTTTTAAGGTAGAATAAAACTGAATGGAATCCTGAAAACCAGAGAATACACTCTAAATCATCCCCATATAAAACAACAATAACGTACTCAGATGATTGGGATGCCTTGCATTGGGAAACGCTATTTGTATAATAGTTCAGCTGCACTGGCATTCCGGTTACATTTCATAACAATAAGGATAATTTCGCAATCTTCTTCATTAGCAAACATGGCTCATAAAATAGAACTAAAATAGGACGAAGTAATACATAATATAAGGACACAATACTGCAGATGGAATTTTCTTTGCATCTCATATTAGTTTACTTATTTTTCTAGCTTCGATTACGATGATGTTTATCGACAAATCGTCTGTCAAATAAAACAGTTAGCATTTCAAATTAAATTTATTAAATCGTTAGTTATACAACTGTCGCCAGACGAACTTGCAGTTTAAAGAATTGCATGTGTTTAAAATGTTTTTTTTTACAATTATTTGTTGCTTTTTTTGTCGGACAAACACATTTTTATAGTAATTTGGCAATGTTCTTCAGCTTTGTAATTGAATTTTATTTCTATCTCTAAACGTGAATGAGATTTCCTCTGCCCCCCAGTAGAAGGGGGGGGGGCAGCCTCCCTAATGTTGTTTTGTCGTGTAGCGCCATAGGGGTTTCTTATGTAGCTGTATTAAAAAATAAGGATAATTCTCATCGTTCTCAAGAAATTTCCCCTGATACTGACTTTTTTAGACACCCTATATTAGTGTGTGTGTGTCATTGTGTATATTAGTATGTGTATATTAGTGTGCTTGTGCCCGCGAGTCTGTATAAGCGATATCTCATGAACGAATAGAGCGTTTCGAAAATATTTAGTACAATTATTACAACCAGCTAAGTCAGATCTCTTAGTGCGTTATGTCCATTCAAGTATACCCCGGCCATGCATGGGAAACAGGAACCGCCGAACATACTACCCTCCTATCCGCTCATAATATCCACAGATGCATGCGAACCATACTTCCTTCCCATTCTTTATTACTATTATACCATTCCTTATTAAAATATACTGTGCCAATCCCTAACATAACGCAGTTAATTTACAATCTCCCCTAGACCCTCCAACAAACCAATGTATCAAGTTTAACGTCTCAAACATTTTATTTCCAATTTCCAATTTTTGCTCATGCCATGGAAGAAAAAGGACAAATGCTCTCTAACTTTATGGGCCATACAATTCAGCTTCAACCAGGCTATCTATAAACAAAGTTTGCTTTAATTGCATTGTTTAAAACGTGAATCAGATGATAAAGTAGGATGAAAGTCTATCTATTTCCATGGTTTAAATATTCAAATTAATTTTTAAATTGGAATGCCCTCTCAATATTAACTTTTCTATTCAGCTCAATCATGGCGGTGGTCTAATCTCTAACTCCATAAGCTGAATACGGTTTTCCTTTTATTTCTCTTCAAGTATTTAAGACTCATGACCACGCAATTGCATTATGTTCTGGAAATGTATTTAGCCTGAGATTAAAAACACAGAAATAACAAAAAAGGCCTGACTTTGACGGGATTTTCCTCCAAATTCAAGGAATTGGTTAATTTGGAAAACGGATTTCAGGCTTGGATTTAGCTTGGTCGAATTAGTATACATGTGTTTTATCAGCCCTTGGGGTTGCATTTGCTGCTCTGGCATACTGCCACTGCGCTTTTACAGAGGTGATGAGTGAATACTGGAAACTTATTGATATGAAACGCGTTCAGAAATCCTCAAAATTTTCGAATGAATTTTTGAAAAAAATCATAGAAAATCAGGACATTCAATAAGGTTAAATAAATTTTATACGTAAATTTTTCATTTGAAAATATAATATAAATTTGACATAAATTTTAGAACTTTTGTTTTTGAAATTTTTTTATCCGTTTTTTGAAATAAATCTATCAAAAAATTACATAAAATTGAAAGGTAGTATCATTAAATATGTTTTTGAGATAAATTTAGCAGCCTTGGTGACTAATTAGGCGAAATATCGCAAAGGATGTTTAAGCACACACACACACATACATATCTTCTTTTATTATGTACGATTCTCAAATAGGACAACATTTTGCGAATAATCATATTGTTCCAAATAAGTGCCTTCCGCAACAGTTTTATTGTTTATTCCTACTCATTAGATATTGTTCTACAACTTTGTAATTGGCTTTTCTCTTCAATCTCGCTTTGTTGCCGAATTTGGAATCCTTCTTTTTATATTTCACGCCAGGGGCGCTGTAATCACTTTTATTCAATCGGGGATGGTCATTTTACTATACGTACACCCTTGAACCTACGAAATCATTGGTGTCTTTCATAGGAATCGTGTATACTATTTTAATACATTTCGTTTCGATAGCATAGTTCAAACTAATATTTTCATTTATAGACAATTCCCGCACGGTTTATTACCTTTGTTCCGCTAATTAAGCTTACTCATGGGAAATCATGTTATGAAAATCAGTTATGCAAGTTAGAAAATATTCTGTTCTTTTTAGCTTTTTAAATAATTATGTAGATACATTTTTACATCCGTACGTATCTTCGTGCTTCATTCCCCCCCCCCACACACACACGTATACACACAGAAGAGTATTTTTACTTTCTCCATATGCGTAGTATATTGTATGGGGAAAATATTGTGATTGGGTCGAAAATTCGAATTCGAGTTCTTAACGATAGAGCACTTATAGATGTTTTATTAAATGATAGATATTAAATAATAGATGTTTTATTAAAGTGATGTGTGTGTGTGTATGTGTGTGTGTGTGTGTGTGTGTGGGTGTGTGTGTGTGTGTGTGTGTATGTGTGTGTGTGTGTGTGTGTGTGTGTGTGTGTGTGTGTGTGCGCGTGTGCGCGGTATCTCATGAACGGAGCATTTAGAACGTAATTTGGTATGATTATTAAGATTGTTAGATACTAGCACTTTATTGACTTTAAACGTAATCGAATGCTCGAAAAACCACTAAATATTCAAATGAAATATTTAAAATTTCGTTTAAAAGTTAAAACCTTCAATAATGTTACATACGCAATCCTTTTTTATGTAATGTTACATTAGAAAACGAATGGCACAAGCTGTAGAACGCTTGCTTGAACCGTTCCGTTCTCAATATTGGGTGTTTTCAAATAAATTTATCAAAACAAGTAAAGTAAAAATAAAATATCTATTAACTGCTGTGAAATATGTTCATTTTTTGCTTGCAATAGTATGGGATACGTTTGTTAATACCATTCTCGTGGATCTAGTTAGTTCCATTCACAGGACATGTTACTTTGCGCAATAATTATTTTTTTATTTTGATGCCCAACAATTCGCCAATAGCCATTTATTTATATATAAGAAAAGTCCTCCTGTCTATAACGCTTGGCGATTACTTTGACGATTACTTATCATTATTACTTATTATTATTACTTACGACGATTACTTATTATTATTACTTGGTGATTACTCGACGACAAAATTGGCGAAATATCGCCAATTTAGCGACCTATTTTAATTGTGTATATATGTCCTGCACGCTTCGATTCTGTTTAAAATCAATAGGGTTCCAATATTCTTTGATTGTAATAATCGTACGAAATGATATTCGAAGCGCATCATTCGTTCATCAGATATTCGCGTCCACACACATAAACATCACCTCAAAACCTGTTCGATTCGTGTTCAGGGCTGCTTAACACGGGCTCTTCCGTAGAGTGTAGAAGACCCAGACCGTCCGGGTCTTCTACACTCTACGGAAGAGCCCGTGTTAAGCAGCCCTGAACACGAATGCCCGTGTAAAACTCCGATTTTCGACTCCGTCGTAATACTTTAACTATACATTATAATATGTAGGGAAAGTACAATTCTAATTTTCGACCCATTTACGGTACTTTCCCTATGCATTATACTTCGTATGTCGGGAAAGTACTATTTGTTCAATATATAAATTTTCGATATTGTGCTGATTCATGATGTATTATGAAATTTTTTATTTTATAGACTATTTCCAAATGCATCAACAACACATTTGAATAAAACCTGGGGCCACTTTGCTCCACCTTTTGGATTGTAAGTACACAAGTTATGCATTTAGTATAGAATAATTCTTATATATTTTAGAACATTTTTCTTGTGGTTATGGCGAAAAGATCGAACTAGGAAGACACTAGGAAGACCCTCACCGCTGCCCCAAATTACCCAAATTCGTAATTCCCGATAATGTGACCCGATCGCTGTTTGTATTTCTTTCTTTAAAATTATGAAAGTTTTATAAATTTACGAAATAAAAAATAAACCTTTTAATCTGACAATATTAAAATAATGAAAATTTTGTTTCTGTCATTCAATTTTTTTTATCATGTGTCATATATATTACTGGTAAACATTCGCATGCATTTTTTTAGCAAAAGCAAAATTTTATTTGCTTTTCACTATGTGTCAATATTCGGGTTTTTGTTATTACCGACAATTTCGTTTAGAATATTCTTATGCATAAAATAGTGAGATTTCTTTTAGTTTTTCATATTATTATCTATAAAAATAAAATTGTAAGTTGTGCTTTTGTCTGTTTGTTTATTATTTCAACACGACACAATTTACGTCTTTCCTTTTTGTGAGAATTATTATAACATTTCCAGACTTTAAATATTAAAATGTTACCCCAAATTGTAAATTAATTTTCTTTATATTTTATATTCCGTATGCAGATAGTGAATAATAGAATAATAAGTGAAATTGTTGATAAATTTTTGTGTCGTTACTCCTTGACTTATATATAATTATACTCGTTACTGGATGCAATTTGTCCAGGCAAATTTTGCTGGTTCAATAATTATACAAAATCTTATCTTCCAGTGTTACTTTTCTCGAACCCACGGATCCTTTATTTCAAGAAATCGGAACCTTATTTTTGCAAAATGTAAGTAGTGAACATGATTTTGTTTTAATTTTTATTATAAATGGTTTATATCACAAGAATTAATAATCTCTTATCGCTGGCTTTGTTTATAACTTTTTGAATACCATATTGTTCAAAATTGAGAAATTATATTCACATACTTTTGATTAACAAAACATTTTTGAACTTAAGAATTATACTGAAAGTGAATATTTGAAATTATTCTCCACGTTACATATTCGATAAAACCATGAACGACCTATCCAAAACCAGCGGGCCTCATTGATTTCGATCATTATTCTCGCGACAATTTTATTTTTGTACTAGAAGCATACCCGTTCTTCGTTTCGTACGGAGTATATAATCTAAAGAAACTTATAATTCGCAATCATGTGCAAATTCTGTTAAAATATTAAATTTACTGCTCCTAAAGAGAAGTTTAAGAATATCTGTTTTCACTATGCAAAATTATCTTCACGAGCAGATCTGAAGAATAAAACATCCTGACCCCTTTTGTAAGTAAATTTACAAAAAAAAAAAAGAAAAAGGAATTGAATCAATATATGCAACCCCGTACTACTTATATTGTCGCAGATTAGAAAATATGCCAGTGTGTTGGTAGAAAATTCCCCTTATTATAATATGAGTCTCAAAAATCTTTGCCAAAATAAAGAGATGACGCAACAAATTGAAAATATCAATAATCCCCGTACTCTGTATACCAGAAGATTGCAATTGATTCCAATATATGCCAATATATATCAAAATATATGTCAATATACCTGTACTACTTATATTCTCGTAGAATAGAAGCTATACCCTTGCATTTGTAAAAGATTACTCGTACAACGTACAATATATGAGTTTAAACAATTTTTGTCATAATAAAACAATTGCATAATAACTTGAAAATATCAATAATCCCTGAATCAATAATCCCCGAAAATAACAATAATAATAATGTTTAAACCTGAAGACCGTAATTGATATTATCCAGTCAAAAATGCTATAAGAAAAAACAAATCGTTCTTTTCTAAAATATATTTTTATATCCATTTATTTACTATTCAAATCGAAAAAATAATAATTAAAATTAACAGACAGATTTAATTGAATTGCGTTTCTGAGCAACATAATGTAAGATAGAATCTTCCTCATAAACTGCGAAATTAAATAACCATTTTGATTTCTTTAAACTTTTCATTGTTCAGTAAAAGCATGTGAAAAATAAACCATGGGGATAGATTTCCCATTTAAACCATGTTTCAAACAATTCATGTTTTCAGAAAGTGACTAATTAGCGCAAAAAATCTCCCATCAAACTCAGAAATAAAGTTTTAATTCACTTTCAAATGATTTTCAAGCTTTTCGTTTGGATAAACCACGGATTTTGAGAGTAGAACTCCTAGGAAAATGTTTCGCTTTTCATTAATATCGCGACAACCCCTGGTCTTAGATATTCGAGACTTGGAATAAATTTATGGGGGCTATTTCTAGGCTATCCATAAAATTTCATCAAATTCGGTTCAGCCGTTCTCCCGTGATGATAAGACAAACGAAAATTTCGTTTTTTTCTAATATCTTAAGAACCACTGATCGTAGAAACTACAAACATGGACTAAACTTTAAGTGGAACTATTTCCAGGCTACCCACAAAATTTCATGAAATTCGGTTCAGCCGTTCTCCCGTGATGACAGAACAAACAGACAGACCGACAGACGGACAGACAGACAGATTTTCAATTTTATTTATATAGATTTACAGGCTACCCACAAAATTTCATCAAATTCTGTTCAGCCGTTCACCCGTGATGACGGGACAAACAGGCAGACAGACAGACAGACAGACAGATTTTCAATTTTATTCATATAGATAGACTAGCACCATACCCGTTCTTCGTACGGAGTATATAATATAAAGAAACTTATAATTCGCAATCATGTACAAATTCTGTTAAAATATTAAATTTATTGCTCTTGAAGAGAAGTTTAAGAATATATGTTCTGACTAAGAAAAATTATCTTCACGGGCAGATCTGAAGAATAAGATATCGTGACCCCTTTTGTAAACAAATTTACAAAAAAGAAAAGAATTTAATCAATATATCCAAAATGAAAGCATTAAAATTGTATAGGACCCGTACTACTTATATACGCGAATATTAGAAGATATAACCTGTATTAGTACATTAGAAGGTCATCCGTATTACAATATGAGTCTCAAAAATCTTTGCCAAAATAAAAGAGATGACGTAATAAATTGAAAATATCAATAATCCCTTCAATCTTTATACCAGAAGGTCGTAATTGATTCCAATATATGCCAATATATATCAAAACATATGCCAATATACCTGTAATACTTATATTCTCGTAGATTAGAAGATATACCCGTGTATTTGTAGAAGATTACTCGTACAACGTACAATATATGAGTTTAAACAATTTTTGTCATAATAAAACAATTGCATAATAACTTGAAAATATCAATAATCCCTGAATCAATAATCCCCCAAAATATCAAAAAAATATCAATAATTATAACGTTTAAACCTGAAGACCGTAATTAATATTATCCAGTCAAAAATGCTATAAGAAAAATCAAATCGTACTTTTCTAAAATATATTTTTATGTCCATTTGTTTATTATTCAAATCGAAAAAATCATAATTAGAATTAACAGACAGATTTAATTTATTGCGTTTTTGAGCAACATGATATAATATAGAATCTTCCTCATAAACTGCGAAATTAAATAACCATTTTGATTTCTTTATACTTTTGTTCAGTAAAAGCTTGTGAAAAATAAACTGTGGAGATAGATTTAGCATTTAAATCATGTTTCAAACAATTCATGTTTTCAGAAAGTGACTAATTCGAGCAAAAAATCTCCCACCAAACTCAGAGATTAAATTTTAATTCACTTTCAAACGATTTTCAAGCTTTTCGTTTGGATAAACCAAGGAGTTAGAGAGTAGAACTCCTAGGAAAAAGTTTCGTTTTTTCTTAATATCTTGACAATCCCTGGTCTTGGATACTCGAAATTTGGGCTAAATTTATGGGAGGCTATTTCAAAATTATTCGCAAAATTTCATCAAATTCGTTTCAGCCGTTCTCCCGTGTTGATGAGACAAACAAAAATTTCGTTTTTTACTAATATCTCGAGAATCACTGATCGTAGAAATTCCAAACATGGACTAAACTTTAAGTGGAACTATTTCCAGGCTACCCACAAAATTTCATGAAATTCGGTTCAGCCGTTCTCCCGTGATGACGGGACAAACAGACAGACAGACAGACATATTTTCAATTTTATTTATATAGACTAGAGAGCCATTTTCGGAATATAATCCAATTTGTATATTACGTAAGTAAAGAGAGAATAGAATCACAGTAGGTAGGGATTAAAAGAATGCTGTACAAAGTTCGAACAATATTTTATGACGGAAAGAACAGACGTTTTATGACGTCTTTAGAACGAAATTGCATTTAAGTAGAAATTACTAATAAACGAATATAATTATTAAGGTTGAAAGAAATGGTATTAAACTAAAAAGATCTTTTAAATGGTTTTGAAACTACGTTTATTTTTGCCATATTGCGAGACACATTTATTTATATTAGACATTTTCCCCGTGATGTTCGGAATTAAAATTAGGAATTCATTTTATTCAATATGTTATTATAATCTGCAGTTATGCATTACTGTATTTTGAAAAAAATATAATTAGATTATAGTATTCTGAAAAACTTATCGTATGACTTTTATATTTCGAACGTGTTTTACTGCAGCGCATCCTAGAATGAAAATATTCGAA
Organism: Amaurobius ferox; assembly: GCA_951213105.1. Lineage (NCBI taxonomy): Eukaryota > Metazoa > Arthropoda > Arachnida > Araneae > Amaurobiidae > Amaurobius > Amaurobius ferox. Next base: position 85,120,952 of record OX578142.1, on the reverse strand, counting down.
AACTCATTGTGCTGTTTAATGTATTTGTAGCGTATTGTCTATGTATTTATATTCTGTATGTCAGGGGGTGGGGCAGTCCAGTGGTTAGCGAGCCTGAATTGAACTTGAACGATCCGAGTTTGATTCCCGGCTCTGTTCAAACTGTCCCCATTATCATGTGGTGTACAGGCCACGTTGAATATGTGGGTCTGTAAGCCCTTCCGAGATATCAGTGGTAGGAGAAACATGATACGATAGCTGTGCTCCATTGGGTATCGGTCTAAATTAGGTGACACTTTCCGGCAGTCCAAACAGATACATTATACGTTCAAGTAGGTCGAACGGTCTGGGTTAAAGAAGAAGAAGTCTGTTATTAAAATGATTTATTTTATATTGTCCTAATATTTCGAGTGTTTTACATCGGAATCTCTTGAGTAATGAATTTTCAATAATTATATTTCTCTGTTACTTTTATAAAACTATCTGCCTTCGCAAAAATTGCATGTCGTTATCTTGTTGTAATACGCGTTTCTAATATAAATTAGAATTGAAAAGTTTTTATTCCTTTAGAATTCCTTTTTTTGTTTCAATGAAATAATTATCACCTTTTTGAGAGTTTTTTTAATACCCATCATAAAATACAAGTATTTTTAATTGTTGTTGTTTTTAATACAAACATCTTTTTTTATATTCAGAGTAAGGACTTTTACGAATTAAATGGAAAGCAAATTTGAATTTTAAATGTAGACTAATTTAATTTCGATGAAAACACTTGACAGAAAAGATGAAAGATATGTATTTTTTAAAATTCATTAATTTAATATATGGTAAAATACAATAATGGATTGCAAAAAGGTTTTTAAAAAACAATAATTAATGCAAATGCTCCAAAATGAAAACAATAAGATAAGATGACATAGCTCAAACATTTATAAAAAATACACTGGCTTCCAAAAGTTAAGCACGGATGGTAAAATCAACAAAAATGGAAAAGTAAAGCTTTGATTAACTCAAAATTGTACATGAAGGTAGTAAATGTATTCATTACATTAAAGAAAACAAGAATTATGTGCAAAGATGAAAAAAAATATTTACTTTTGGTAAGTAATATGATGACGTCACATTTGGGTCATTAGCAAAATTATGTTTAAAGGCAAACAAACCAAACAAAACTTACATTAATATGGTATGTGACCACCCCGGACCTTCACACTAATTTTATAACGATCTCCCATGGTTTTAATGAGGTGATCAACCAACGTAGATGCGAGCAATGGCCATTCCTCCAATAGGGTAGTTTCCAACTCTCTGAGACTGGCTGGAGGAGGTAAACGTTCAAAGACAGCACGCCCGGGGGTATTCCAAAGGTGTCCATGGACACAAATGACTGCAAATGTGGATAGAACTGTTTGGGATAGGTTATGTCAAATACCCGTCTTTATGAGAGGTTCTTCGTTAGGGATTGACGTTGTCCCACCCGTAAGCAAAAGGTTAAGGTCGGGGGAATACGCCGGTCATTCCATATGAGAAATGACCCCACTTCCCAGGTATTCGTCAACGATGTTGGCTCGATAGGGATGGGCATTACCATCCATAAGGAGGAAATCAGGACCAACTGCTGCAGCGTAGAGCTCGCGATGGGGTCTAGGACTTCATCCCAATACCGCGCAATCGTAACAGAACCACCGTTAAAGATGTGCAGCTCTGTGTGATATCCCATTGAAATTCTAGCCCACACCTTGACGCTGTCACGTCTGAATGCTTGATGTTCGATGATGTTCTTGGCCTGATTGCGAGTACCTCGTTCTCTCCAGACCCTTACACTCTTATCATCTGATTCCAGAACAAATCTGGACTGGTCCGTGAACATGACGTTGCACCAATCTGAGACAGTCCAATTGACATGTTGACAACACCAATTTAATCTTGCCCCTCTGGCTCGAATGGTTAGTGAAACACAAAAACATGGTACTCGGGTGTACAGTCCCTTCACGTGGAGCCTTTGGCGCACAATACTGGCAGATATTGTCTTGCCAAGTGCCGCTGCAACCATGGATGTAACAGATGTGGAGGTCTCTTGTCTGCTTAGCTACTATATCAATATTCCGACCATCAGAGGGGATGGTAACTTTTGGACGACGGGGCACAGGTCTCCGGACAACTGTTTGACTTGTTTGGAATTGTTTCCATAATCGAGAAATTACCGAATGATCAACACCAAAGAAAGCGACATCTTTGATTGACTGTACTGCTTCAATGCGTCCGACAGCACGCTAGTGCTTACTATCTGTCATTCGTGTGCTTTCAGCCAGGGAAACACGAATATCATCAAAAATAATCCTACAAAAGTTACAAACACTTCGTATCAGCATTTAAAGGCACCTCCTCAAACCTTTCAAAATGCTGACGTCTTCAACGACTGCCTAATTAGCATATATCCGGACAGTCAATCGTGATTGGCTGTAACATATGATATTTGAATACTGCCATCTACATCCTTAGCGATTTTCAGCCACTAAAGTTCAAATAAACGTTCGAAAAATGAAAATCTGCATTGCGTACTTAACTTTTGGAAGTCAGTGTAGAATAATATCACACTTTTTCTTTGACTACGAATATTCTATTCGTCGAAAGATAAAAATTATTAAACATAAATCATTACGATTTTTTATGTTAGAAACTGGTAATTTGTTATTCGATATTTAAAAATTTTATTCTATAATACCATCAGCATCAAAGGTTTTGCATCGAAACGTTGCATTCTTGCATTTTTATACTCAAATTGCATAAGAATGCAACGTTTAATCTAATACTCATAGAGCTCTCTAAAGGGGACATTCAGGAATTTGGTCTTATCTAAATTTTTTGGTCTATAGAAAGGTTCGTAAAATTGTGGCATATAAGAAGTTCATTTTGGCTGCAATGAGAGCCCGATTCCATTCTTTCTCTGTACAACAGTATGAGGAAAGAATATGAAGGCCATAATCGATGTGAATGGCTAGAAATAAATATTGTGTTTCACACAAATAAAAGTATGATATTTACTTTTGGCAATGGAAGTAGAATATTTTAAAACATTTTACGTCCTTTTATGGATTTTGTAATCTTTAAACAAGTATTTGAATAATCTTCACAGTATTTTCAAACATAATTATAAAATGTATTTTGCTAATTTAATAAATTGGAATTAAAATGTCTTAAAAAGATAACGTAATTTCGCGAATACCGATAACATTTAAATAACTTTAGGGATTAAATTTATTAAAAAAAATGAAGCACAATTAACGAGGCGAGTTATTGAATTATTTATAATTTTAAGTATGAGATTTACAAAGAAAATTAATGTATCGATGATTTTATTGAAATACTAGCAGCATACCCGTTCTTCGTACGGAATATATAATACAAAGAAACTTATAATTGGCAATAATGTTCAAATTCCGTTAAAATATTAAATTTATTGCTCCTAAAGAGAAGTTTAAGAATATCTGTTCTCACTATGCAAAATTATATTCACGGGCAGATCTGAAGAATAAAACATCCTGGCCCCTTTTGTAAGCAAATTTACAAAAAAAAAAAAGGAATTGAATCAATATATGTAACCTCGTACTGCTTATATTGTCGCAGATAAGAAAATATGCCAGTGTGTTAGTAGAAGATTGCCCGTATTACAAAACGAGTCTCAAAAATATTTGCCAAAATAAAAGAGATGACGCAATAAATTGAAAATATCAATAATCCCCGTAATCCTTATACCAGAAGGTCGTAATTGATTCCAATATATGCCAATATATATCAAAATATATGCCAATATACCTGTACTAATATTCTCGTAGATTAGAAGATATATCCGTGCATTTGTAGATTACTCGTATAACGTACTATATATGAGTTTCATCAATTTCGTCATAAATAACAATGGCATAATAACTTGAAAATATCAATGATCCCCGAATCAACAGTCCCCGAAAATATCAATGATAATAATCACATTACTTTTAAACCTGAAGACAGTAATTGATATTATCCAGTCAAAAATGCAATGTCAATGAAATTTATCTTATATACATATCTTTATTATTCAAATCGGAAAAGATTTAATAAAAATCGTATAGCACATAACGCATTGGATCCGTTGCTAAGCGACATATCATTTGCTTAAAATAAATTGAAGGAAATCATATATCGTCTGAATAATGCTATCTCCATGGAAGGTTTGGCGATATTTTAGTCAATTTAGCGATAACTTAAAAAGTCGCCAAATTTATCGCCAAGTGGGACTATAGAACTGATAGTCCCATTTTGCGACAAATTGACGGAACATCATCACAATACTATCCCCTAACGAAACATAATTAATTTCATTTATTAAGCTCAATTTTATCAATTCCATGATATTTTTATGGATTTACAAATATTTTTATCAATTTAGTGATATTAAAAAAATTCGTTAAATGTGTTACTAAGTAGGATGGATGGACTGACCGACAAATGCTACCGAAACATCATTTCAATACTCTATTCTAAAAAACAAATCATTGATTTGCGTCATTTTTATAAATTTGGAAACATTTCCGCTAATTTGGTAAAGTTTAAGAAAAGTTACCAAGTTTTTAGACATATTCCGTTAAACTCGTAGCTCTAAATTTGCAGATCTGAAGAATAAAATATCCTGATCCCGTTTGTATATACTAAATGAAAGCACTAAAATTGTATAAGATACACCCGTTCTACTCTTTTTCTGTTTCAACAATCGGCTAAATGAATTTATTGGGTAAATACAATATATGAGTTTATTAGTTAAACACAATATATGAGCTTGAAACCTCTTTGCTAAAATAAATGAAAGTGATGTACGCAGTCCGCAATATATATAATTAAAAGACTAATCAAACCGTTCATTTATAAAATATATTTTTACATCCATTTATTTCCTATACCAATAGAAAAAATAATAATAAATATTAACAACACATTTAATTTCATTTCGTTGCCGAGCAACATGATATAAGATAGAATCTTCCTCATAAAATGCGAAATTAAATAGCCATTTTGATTTCTTTACACTTTTCATCGTTGAGTAAACGCTTGTGAAAGATGAACCATGGAGGTAGATTTTTCCATTTAAATTCATGTTTCAAACAATTCATGTCTTCCTATAGTGACTAATTAATGCAAAAATCCTGCACCAAACTCGGAAATAAAGTTTTATTTCATTTTGGCGTTTTAAACAAACGATTTTCATCCTTTCCGATTGGATAAACCACGGAGTTGGAGAGTAGAACTCGTAAGAAAAAGTTCCGTTTTTCATTAATATCTCGACAACCCCTAGTCTTAGAAACTCGAAATTTGGAATAAATTTATGGGGGGCTATTTCAAAGCAATTCCCAAAATTTCATTAAATTCAGTTCAGCCGTTTTTCCGTGATGATGAGACAAACGAAAATTTCGTTTTTTACTAATATCTCGAGAACCACTGGTCGTAGAAACTCAAAACACGGACTAAATTTCAAGTGGGGCTATTTCTAGGCTATCCACAAAATTTCGTCAAATTCGGTTCAGCTGTTCTCTCCTGATGGTGGGACAAACAGGCAGACAGACAGACAGACAGATTTTCAATTTTATTTATATAGACTAGCAGCATACCCGTTCTTCGTACGGAGTATAAAATATAAAGAAACTTATAATTCAGATTCATATGCAAATTATGTTAAAATATTAAATTTATTGCTCCTAAAGAGAAGTTTATGAATATCTGTTCTCATCATGCAAAATTATCGTCACGGGCAGATCTGCAGAATAAAACATCCTGGCCCCTTTCGAAAGCAAATTTACAAAAAAAAAAAGGAATTGAATCAATATATGCAAAATGAAAGCATTAAAATTGTATAGGACCCGTACTACTTATATACGCGAATATTAGAAGATATAACCTGTATTAGTATATTACATGTATAAATTGAAAATATCAATAAACCCGTAATTGATTCCAATATATCCCAGAATGAAAGCACTAAAATTATATGGGAATATATATATATACCCATACTACTTATATTGTCGCAGATTAGAAAATATGCCTGTATGTTAGTAGAAGTTTACCCTTATTACAATATGAGTCTAAAAAATCTTTGCCGAAATAAAACAGATGACATTATAGATTGAAAATTTCAATTATCTCCGTCATCTTTATACCAGAAGGTCGTAATTGATTCCAATATATGCCAATATATATCAAAATATATGCCTTTATACCTGTGCTACTTATATTCTCGTAGATTAGAAGATAACACGTGCATTTACAGAAGATTACTCGCACAACGTACAATATGTAAGTTTCAACAATTTTTGTCATAATAAAACAATGGTATAATAATTTGAAAATATCAATAATCCCTGAATCAATAATCCCCGAAAATATCAATAATAATAATGTGTAACCTGAAGACCGTAATCGATATTTTCCAGTCAAAAATGCAATGCCAATGAAATTTATTTTATATACATATCTTTATTATTCAAATCGGAAAAGATTTAATTAAAATTGTATGCCACATAACACATTGGATTTACATCCATTGCTAAACGACATGATATCAGTTGCTTCAAATAAATTGATGGAAATCATATCGTCTGAATAATGCTATCTCCATGAAAGGTTTGGCGATATTTTCTTCAATTTAGCGGTAACTTAAAAAATCGCCAAATTTATCGCCAAGTGGGACTGTAAAACTGATAGTCCCATTTTGCGACAAATTGACGAAACATCATCATAATATTATCCCCTAACGAAACACAATTAATTTCATTTATTAAGCGCAATTTTATCAATTTCATGACATTTTTATAGATTCACAAACATTTTTATCAACTTGGTGATATTTTAAAAATTCGATAAATGTGTTACTAAGTAGGATGGATAGACTGACCCACAAATGCTACCGAAACATCATTTCAGTACTGTCTTCTAAAAAAACGAATTTAATTTCATTGATTTGCGTCGTTTTTAGCATTTTGGCGATATTTCCGTCAATTTGGCAAAGTTTAAGAAAAGTTGCCAAGTTAGCGATATTCCGCCAAATTCGTAGCTCTGAAATTGCAGATCTGAAGAATAAAACATCCTGATCCCGTTTGTATATACTAAATGCAAACACTAAAATTGTATTAGAAGATATACCCTTTCTACTCTTTTTCTGTTTCAACAATCGGATAAATGAGTTTATTGGTAAACACAATATGAGTTTATTAGCTAAACACAATATAAAAGCTTAAAAACTCTTTGTCAAATGAAAATGATGTACGCAGTCCGTAATTAATATAATTAAAAGAAAAATCAAACCGTTCATTTGCAAAATATATTTATACATCTATTTATTTATTATTCAAATAGAAAAAATAATAACAAATATTGTTGGAGCCCGTAAGTATGTATGAAAGACGCCAAGTGTTCTTGTTTGGCGAGCGCCAAGCAGCGGGTTGCTGGTTTTGAAAAAGCGAAATGGTAGTTTTTGGAATAAAACTTGTGGCGTTAGGTGACACGAGAAATTGGCTCGTTGTTCTCGGTTGTTAATATAAATAGTTTGTAATAAAGGTATGGATAAGTATTACTGAAGTTCTTCTTTTATAGAAATACAGTCCACTACTCATTTAGAAAGGCTCTATTTAGGTATGTTTAATTCATCCTACATTTGTGGTCCGTCGAGCCGGAGATACCTTTGGAATCGTAATACTTTCCGTACAAAATCGTCAAGCACATTGGTGTTGTTTTTATAGTTTAGATTGATATTCATTTGTAGCTAAGATGTCAGAAATAACAATTTTGAATCGAAAACGCGGAAATATCAAAGGGCAAATCACAAAATTTGCAGCTGCCCTAGTCTCCGATGAAAAGAATGAAGCTGTGATTAGTGCCCGGTTGGAAGCTTTAGAACGCTTGCAAATAAAATTTGAAGCCTTAAAACTGGATTATTACTCAAATGTTCAAGATGAACATCTTGAAGAAATTGAAGGCCAACTGTCAGAAGTCGATGAGGAACTGCAGAATTTGGAGGTGAGTTTGAAAACTTCCTTACATCAGTTTAAGATAGCTAGTACACTCTCTGTTGTTCCGAACACTAATGTTCCCATTAGTAATGATTTTGCTGGAACTATATCCGTAAAATTGCCCGAAATTCCACTGCCAATATTTTCTGGCAAATATGAAGAGTGGAGTTGCTTCAAATCCCAATTTAAGAGCTTAATTGAAGATAATCCAAAATTAACGGACAATCAAAAAATTTATTATTTGCATGCAGCTTTGAAGGGGGAAGCAAAGCATATCGAAACTGTCGATGATACGTACAGTTCTCTGTTTCAAGCACTTGAAAATAGGTACGAAAATAAAAGAGCAATCGTGGATACGCATATCAAAGGCATCATTAATTACGAAAAATTAACACAAGAATCAGCTAGAGATTTGCGCAAATTACTAGACTGTGTTAATAAGAATTTGAGAGCATTGAAGAGCTTAAAATTTGATCGAGATATTCTTTCGGATGCCTTACTTATCAATATACTTCTTCAAAAATTAGATCGCGAAAGTCGGAAACAATTCGAACTAACTTTGAAAACTAATGAGGTTCCTGTTTTTGAAGAACTCATAGATTTTCTTGAGAAAAGATGTCAAGTTTTAGACAGTATCAATCGTAACATTTCGAATAAACCTAAAATGATCAATTATGATCAAGGAAATAAATCCAGAAGTTTGATGGTGAAATCTAGTAGTAATAATACCCCAGAATGCATTTTGTGTAAATACTCTCATTCATTACATAAATGTGAAATGTTTCTGAAACTTTCCCCTCAAGAAAGATACGAAATAGTTAGAAAAAATAAATTATGTTTGAATTGCTTTGGATACCATAAAGTGGCGGTTTGCCGATCTCAATTTGTGTGCAACACTTGTAAATCTAAACACCATTCGTTATTGCATAAAACAGATGTAAAGTTAATGAAGCCTACTACTCTCCCCACTTCGTTTGAAATGGATCAGAATTCCGATGCTGAGAACACGAATCAAGTAAACATTGGCGGCGATGAGTCGGCACGAATATTAACGTCTTGTTTTGTAACGGAGAAAAAGAAAATAATTCTAGCAACGGCAGTTATTTATATTAGAGATGCAAGGGGTAATTACGTAAAAGGAAGAGGTATTCTTGACTCTGGGAGCCAAATTAATTGCATAAGCTCTGATTTCGCAAATGCACTTGGTTTACGAAAGGAAAGAATAAATATCCCAGTCACAGGGTTAACAGATTGCTTGATAAATGTAAAAAGAAAAACAAGTACGAGTATTTCGAATTCGAATGGATCTTTCTCTGCAACGATTGACCTTTTAATTATCCCTAAAATTACAGAGATGATGCCTGCTACATATTTGGATACGAAAGAGTTAAAAATTCCATCGAATATAACTTTAGCTGACCCAAGGTTCTTCGAACCGGGGAAGGTGGATTTATTGATTGGTGCAGAGCTATTTTTTGAAATTTTGAAGAGTAACAAAATTCGTTCCACTCAGTCCGTTACATTCCAAGATACTGTTTTTGGTTACGTAATAAGTGGAGCCGTGGAAGGTAGAGTTGAGGAAAGACAACACTGTGGGTTGCTCTCTCAGATAAATAAGTTAGAAGATATCGTACAAAGATTTTGGGAAATAGAAACAGTTTCAGATCCTCCCTGTTCAAAAAATAAAGAAGAGTTACATTGCGAAGAACATTTTTTAAAAACTCATAGTAGAGATGTAACAGGGAAATATACAGTAAGTCTTCCTATCAAAGAAACTGCTGAACTTGGCAGTTCTATACAATCCGCTAGGAAAAGATTAAATAGTTTATGGTATCGATTGGATAAAAACCCTGAATTAGCTGTCCTTTACAGTAACTTTATGAACGAATATGAGAGGCTAGGACACATGCGTGAAGTAAGGGAGACGATTACAGAAGACTCTATCTATGTTATGCCCCATCACGGGATTTACAAGGCTGATAGTAGTACCACAAAATTGCGCGTCGTTTTCGATGCTTCAGCACCTTCCACTACTGGAAGTTCCCTGAACAACTGCTTGTACAAGGGAGGGGTAGTTCAAGAGGACCTGTTCTCCATACTATTGCGATTTCGGAAGCATAAATTTGCTTTTACGGCAGACGTAAAGAAAATGTATAGGCAGATTTGGGTTCATCCCAAACAGCGTCACTTGCAATGCATTCTTTGGAAAAGAGGCTTTACTGAGGAAACGAAATTGTTTGAACTGCTAACTGTGACTTATGGTACTGCGTGTGAACCATTTTTGGCCACTCGAGTCTTGAAACAATTAGCTACAGATGAAAGGGACAATTATCCATTAGCATCTGCGGCTGCTTTAACTGACTTTTACGTCGATGATATTTTGTCTGGAGCTGATAACCTTGGTACAGCTACTGAATTACAACAACAGTTAATTGCAATGTTAAAGTCTGGAGGAATGGATTTGCACAAATGGTGCTCCAATGAGAAACTATTGCTTGAACAAGTTTCTTTCAGTGACCAAGAATATCACTTTGAAGAAGAATCTGATATGGACACTGTGAAAACACTTGGTTTAAGATGGAACCCAAAGAAGGACGATTTTAGTTTTACAGTTTCATCTTATTCAAACGCAACTACTAAGCGCTCTGTCTTATCAGACATTGCTAGATTGTTTGATCCTTTGGGATTTTTAGGTCCAGTCATAGTAAAAGCAAAGATATTTTTACAAACTTTGTGGCATTTAAAGATTGGGTGGGGCCAGGAACTTCCACAAAAAGAAAAAAGAAAATGGGAAAAGTTTTTACAGGCCTTACCGAAATTGAGACATGTGAAAATCAACAGATATCTTCTTGCAGATTCGGTTAAGGAAATAGAAATTCATGGATTCTCTGACGCATGTAAAGATGCTTACGGCGCGTCAGTGTATATTCGTTGTGTGACCAACTTAAATGAAGTGAAGGTCAACCTTCTGTGCAGTAAGTCACGAGTTGCACCTCTCAAGGTGCTAACCATACCGCGTCTTGAGCTGTGTGCAGCAGAATTACTTTCAAGGCTTGTGTCAAAAATACTGACTTCATTAAAACTAAAAATTGACAAAGTTTACCTTTATACTGATTCTTCAATAGTGTTAGCTTGGATTGATTCATCACCCCATCTGTTGAAAGTGTTCGTGTCCAATAGAATCTCACGCATTCAGGAGCTCACTCAGAATTTTCAATGGCAACATGTGAGGTCTGCAGAGAACCCAGCGGACTTGGTGTCTCGAGGACTCGACCCTGATCAGATTGGTGAGAATACCTTGTGGTGGTATGGCCCGGAATTTCTTCATCAGGAAAGGCTGGTAATTGTTGATAGACATTATTCCCCATCTGATGAACTGTATATCCAGGAATTCAAGAAAGTGACTGATGTGACACTGACTTTGAACTTGAACTCTCTGTTTTCAGATTCTATTCTCAATATTTCAAATAATTATGTTAAATTAATTCGCATTTTAAGTTTCATTTTCAGATTTACCCATAACTTAAAAAATCCATTGGGTAAGCTTTGTGGACCCCTCTCCAGTAACGAACTTAAACATGCAACGTTATTTTTAGTTCGTTGTGTTCAAGAACGGGTATTTACTGATGACATAGCTAACATTCAGAAAGGTAAATCTCCAACTGGAAAGGTAAGAAACTTAAACCCTTATTTGGATCAAAATAATGTTTTGAGAGTAGGAGGTCGTCTCCAAAATTCTCATATAGCTGATACTCAAAAACATCCCATTTTATTGCCTGCCAAGCATAAACTCACTGAAATGATTATTGAGAGTTATCACAAAAAATATCTACATGTTGGACCTCAAAATTTATTATATTGTATTCGTAGGGAATTTTGGCCTTTAAATGGCAGAACCACATGTAGAAGGATTGTGCATAATTGTATTACTTGCTTTAAGGTCAAACCTCTAATAGCAGAACAAATTATGGGTGATTTACCAAAGGAAAGGGTAAATGTAAATTTTCCATTTAATTGCACAGGGGTGGATTTTTGTGGACCATTTTTGATTAAATATAGGGGTCAACGTAAAGGGATTTATCATAAGATTTATGTTTGTATATTTGTATGTATGGTTACCAAGGCAGTTCATTTGGATATTTTATGTGACTTATCTTCTGAAGCATTTATTGCCACCTTGAAAAGATTTTTTGCTAGACGAGGAAAGGCGACGACTATCTTTAGTGATAACGCAAAGAATTTTGTGGGTACTAATATAGAACTTAAGAAGTTACATAATCTGGTAACCAAACCTGATGTCAATCTTGCCAATTTTTTGTCTTCGGAATCTATACTTTGGAAATTCCTTCCTCCCAGAGCTCCCAACTTTGGAGGTCTCTGGGAGGCAGGAGTCAAGTCCTTCAAGTATCATTTAAAACGCGTGGTGGGAGATGCTAAATTGACATATGAAGAATTTTTAACTATAACCACTCAAATAGAAGGAATTTTGAATTCTCGGCCACTTACTCCCTTGACCACGGACATTGATGACTTGGAAGTATTGACTCCTGGGCATTTTCTTATTGGTAGACCAATCACTGCTATTGTAGAACCCACTTTGACAGAAATTGATGATAACCGATTACATTTGTGGAAAAGAACAACTAAAATGTGTCAAACAATATGGAAAAGATGGCAAAACAATTATTTAAGTACGTTGCAACAAAGAAATAAGTGCATGATTATAAAAAATAATCTAAGGGTTGGTGATATGGTTGTAGTAAAGGAAGATAATTTACCTTCCTGCAAATGGGTTTTAGGCAGAATAGTTGAGACATTTTTGGGCTTGGACAATAAAGTTAGAGTTGTCAATGTAAAGACACTAAAGGGAATATACAAGAGACCCATTTCAAAAATAGCTGTTTTGCCTATGGAAAATTAATGTCTTAATTCAGATAATGTAACTACATTTTGTGATTATGGTTAAAATGTCTCCTTGAATTATTTTCAATTACTTCTTGTATTATTTATGATTATTGTGGTTCTTATTGTGATTGTATTATTAGTTGCAATTTGATTTAATTTTTTGATTTTCATACTTGTACTTATTCATTCCTTGAAATTGACATTTCAACGCCGGGCGGAATGTTGGAGCCCGTAAGTATGTATGAAAGACGCCAAGTGTTCTTGTTTGGCGAGCGCCAAGCAGCGGGTTGCTGGTTTTGAAAAAGCGAAATGGTAGTTTTTGGAATAAAACTTGTGGCGTTAGGTGACACGAGAAATTGGCTCGTTGTTCTCGGTTGTTAATATAAATAGTTTGTAATAAAGGTATGGATAAGTATTACTGAAGTTCTTCTTTTATAGAAATACAGTCCACTACTCATTTAGAAAGGCTCTATTTAGGTATGTTTAATTCATCCTACAAATATTAAGAAACACATTTAATTTAATTGCGTTGCTGAGCTACATAATATAATAAAGAATCTTCCTCATAAACTGCGAAATTAAATAACCATTTTGATCTCTTCCCCATAAAATGCAAAAATAATAACCATTTTGATTTCTTTATACTTTCCATTGTTTAGTAAATGCTTGACCATGGAGTTAGATTTTCCATTAAAATTCATGTTTCAAACAATTCATGCTTTCAGATAGTGACTAATTAATGCAAAAATCCTGCACTAAGCTCATAAATGAAGTTTTAATTCACGTTGACGTTTTAAACAAACGATTTTCATCCTTTCCGTTTGGATAAACCACGGAGTTAGAGAGTAGATCTTCTAGGATAAAGTTCCGTTTTTCATTAATATCTCAACAACTCCTGGTATTAGAAACTCGAAACTTGGGCAAAATTTATGCGGGGCTATTTTAAGGCTACTCACAAAATTTCATTAAATTCGATTCAGCCGTTCTCTCGTGATGATGAGACAAACGAAATATTCGTTTTTCACTAATATCTCGAGAACCACTGGCTATGGAAACTCCAAACATGGACTAAATTTTAAGTGGGGCTATTTCTAGGCTACCCACAAAATTTCATCAAATTCGGTTCAGCCGTTCTCCCGTGATGATGGGACAAACAGACAGACAGACAGACAGACAGACAGATTTTCAATTTTATTTATATAGACTAGCAGCATACCCGTTTTTCGTACGGAGTATATAATATAAAGAAACTTATAATTCGCAATAATGTGATAATTCTGTTAAAATATTAAATTTATTGCTCCTAAAGAGAAGTTTAAGAATATCTGCTCTCACTATGCAAAATTATCTTCACGGGCAGATCTAAAAAATAAAACATCCTGGCCCCCTTTGTAAGCAAATTTACAAAAAAAAAAAAAAAAAAAAAAAAATAATATATGCAAACCCGTACTACTTATATTGTCGCAGATTGGAAAATATGCCAGTGTGTTAGTAGAAGATTATCCGTATTACAATACGAGTATCAAAAGTTTTTGCCAAAATAAAAGAGATGACGTAATAAATTAAAATATCAGTAATCCCCGTACTCTTTATACCAGAAGGTCGTAATTGATTCCAATATATGCCAATATATATCAAAACATATGCCAATATACCTGTACTACTTAGATTCTCGTATTGCTCATACAACGTACAATATATGAGTTTAAACAATTTCTGTCATACTAAAACAATTGCATAACTTAAAAATATCAATAATCCCTGAATCAATAATCCCCGAAAATAACAATAATAATAATGTTTAAACCTGAAGACCGTAATTGATATTATCCTGTCAAAAATGCTATAAGAAAAATCAAATCGCTCTTTTCTAAAATATATTTTTATATCCATTTATTTATTATTCAAATCGAAAAAATAATAATTAAAATTAACAGATAGATTTAATTTAATTGCGTTTCTGAGCAACATGATATAAGATAGAATCTTCCTCATAAACTGCGAAATTAAATAACCATTTTGATTTCTTTATACTTTTCATTCTTCGGTAAATCTTGTGAAACATAAACCATCGAGATAGATTTCCCATTTATATCATGCTTCAAACAATTCATGTTTTCAGAAAGTGACTAATTAGCGCAAAAAATCTCACATCAAACTCAGAGATAAGGTTTTAATCATGGAGTTAGAAAGGAGGAGATAAAACTCCTATGGTTGAAACACTTGAAAATGCCATAATGCTTTGAGAATTATATCTAGGTGTCCCTAGTGTTAGTAAAGTAGTTGCTATTGTTAGTTGACACTATAGAAAGGCGTAGGATTTAGTATATGTATTTTTTATTATTTTTAAATTAAAGGCTGCCTTATTATGAGTAAAATTAACCAGTATTTTTGAATAGTTGTAGGAAAGAGTACAGAATATAGGGAGATAAAATTAATTGAAAGTTAAAATTATTTTGAGTACTTGGGAATGTTCTTTATTGCTTTAGTTCTACTTTTCATTGCGCTAATAATTTATTTTTACAAAATTGACAGTTTAAAAAAATATTTCATATCTTTCGCCATAGAAATGCATATAATACAGGACTACTTAACTTATCCCAGCGCCACCTGAATTATTGTCTCAAACGATATTGGCGTTTTCTTAATATGAAGATTTAACTCCTTACTTTTACCTATATGGTTTTAATTCACTTTCAAACGATTTTCAAGCCTTTTGTTTGGATAAACCACGGAGTCAGAGAGTAGAACGCCGAGGAAAAAATTTCGTTTTTAATTAATATCTCGACAACCTCTGGTCTTAGATACTCAAAACTTGGGCTAAATTTATGGGAGGCTATTTTAAAGCTATCCACAAAATTTTATTAAATTCGGTTTAGCCGTTCTCCCGTGATTATGAGACAAACGGAAATTTAGTTTTTTAATAATATCGCGAGAACTACTGACCGTAGAAAATCCAAACATGGACTAAATTTTAAGTGGGGTTATTTCCAGGCCACCTACAAAATTTCATGAAATTCGGTTCAACCGTTCTACCGGGATGACGGGATAAACAGACAGATAGAAAGATTTTCAATTTCATTTATATAGATTGGTCCAAACACAAGAAATTTCTTTAGGAAACGGTAAATATATTTTAACACTAGCAGAATACCCGGTCTTCGTACGGAGTATATAATATAAAGAAACTTATAATTCGCAATCATGTGCAAATTCTGTTAAAATATAAAATTTATTGCTCCTAAAGAGCAGTTTAAGAATATATGTTCTCACTATGCAAAATTATCTTCACGGGCAGATCTGAAGAATAAAACATCCTGGCCCCTTTTGTAAGTAAATTTACAAAAACAAAAAAAGGAATTGAATCAATATATGCAACCCCGTACTACTTATATTTTCGCAGATTAGAAAACATGCCAGTGTGTTAGTAGAAGATTACCCGCATTACAATATAAAAAAATATTTGCCAAAATAAAAGAGATGCCGTAATAAATTGAAAATATCAATAATCCCCGTACTCTTTATAACAGAAGGTCGTAATTGATTCCAATATATGCCAATATATATCAAAACATATGTCAATATACCTGCACTATTTATATTCTCGTAGATTAAAAGATATGCCCGTGTATTTGTAGAAGAGTACTCGTACAACGTACAATATATGAGTTTAAATAATTTTTGTCATAATAAAATAATTATATAACTTGAAAATATCGATAATCCCTGAATCAATAATCCCCGAAAATATCAATAATAATAATGTTTAAACCTGAAGACCGTAATTGATACTATCCAGTCAAAAATGCTATAAGAAAAATCAAATCCATCTTTTCTAAAATATATTTTTATATCCATTTATTTATTATTCATATCGAAAAAATAATTATTAAAATTAACAGACAGATTTAATTTAATTGCGCTTTTGAGTAACATGATATAAGATAGAATCTTCCTCGTAAACTGCGAAATTAAATAACCATTTTGATTTCTTCATACTTTTCATTGCTCAGTAAAAACTTGTTTTAAATAAACGATGGAGATAGTTTTCCCTTTTAAATCATGTTTCAAACAATTCATGTTTTCAGAAAGTGACTAATTAGCGCAAAAAATCTCCCATCAAACTCAGAGATTAAATTTTAATTCACTTTCAAACGATTTTCAAGCTTTTCGTTTGGATAAACCACGGAGTTAGAGAGTAGAACTCCTAGGAAAAAGTTTCGTTTTTCATTAATATCTAGACAACTCCTGGTCTTAGATACTCGAAACTTGGGCCAAATTTATGGGGGGCTATTTCAAGGCTATCCACAAAATTTCATCAAATTCGGTTTAGCCGTTCTTCCGTGATGGTGAGACAAACAAAAATTTCGTTTTTTACTAATATCTCGAAAACCACTAATTGTAGAAACTCCGACTAAATTTTAAGTGGGACTATTTCCAGGCTACCCACAAAATTTCATCAAATTTGGTTCAGCCATTCTCCCGTGATGACGGGACAAACAGACAGACAGACAGACAGATTTTCAATTTTATATATATAGATAGATATGAGTTATTGTAATTATCTAAGAAATAAAACGGTGAAACATACTTGGGAAAATAGATTTAAATTTAGTACTTTGAGTAGTCATTAAAGTAATTACCAGAAACTGACAAGGTTGCAAATAACGGGCAGCTCATTAATTCTCAATTTAAGCGGTGGAAGATACGGAAAGTCTCTTAAGCAATTACAGGTTTCGATTACGCGATCTAATTACGTCACTGAAACAAACTTTTGAAAAGTATGCTTCAATAACGCTCTCAGAGAAATGTTAAAGTTTTCAAGTGAAGGTGTCAAGTTTCATTGTAAAATTGAATTTCTTTCCGTAGCGAAAATAACTTAAACGCGTATATTTGATGTAAATTATTTTAAATACATCAAAATTGCGTATATTTGAGATATGTAATCTTTTGGTACGGTTGCAGGTAATGGAATTGTAATGAGTGCAGAATTTCGTTTACAACAGAAGAAGGTAACTTTGCGATAATCTTTTAAAAATGGCAATCCTAAATGAATAATTTATCTCTAAAATTCTATCTTTATTGAGATAATAATTAGTAGATATACCCGCCATTGCTCGTGATTAAATTCATTTGTCTTGCTTTACAAAAAATGTTATTAAAATTTTGAATTTAATTCCTCTAAATATTTTATAAGAATATATGTTATCGTTATACAAAATTATCTGTGCAGGCACATCTAAAGAATAAAACATTCTGATCCTGTCATAAACAAATGAACAAAATTATAAAATTTTGTAAACATAAGTCGAAACGAAAAAGCAAAAAGTATAGCAAAAGTTATTTCCGTACCATTTTTTACCCCGTTACAAGAATCATTTAATTATATTTGGGAATATATAAATTAAAAAGAAAAAGTTATTCCAAAATGGCACCGTAACTTTATATTTCATATAGCCGCAACTGATATAACAATATCAAAAATTATAATGCCGTTTATATATTAAATCTATTTTTATATTAATTTCATTCTTCTTGAAATTGGGAAAATTGAATGAAAATCGTTTGCGGCATAAGTACATTCAATTTAACTCAGTTGCTGAGCAACATGATAAGATTATTTTCAAATAAAGTTTTGGAAGTTGACACTTATTCAAATTTTATGAGCTAAAGTTGGAGTGCTACACACACACACCCCGGCCGTCCATACAGTTACCTTACACCTTTCTGGTAGGTCGGACGGTCTGGGTCTCAACAACAACACACACACACACACACACACACACACATATATATATATATATATATATATATATATATATATATATATATATATCTGTGAGTGTATGTGTATGTGTGTGTAGCACTCCAATTTCAACTCATACAATTTGAATAAGTTTTAACTGTTTTAATAAAAAAATAACAGAATATATGGCAGGATTTGCTTCAAGATAACAAAATACTGTTATTTGACTTTATGGCGTACTGTAGATGGAGGATTTTCTGCGCAGTAACATGTAATCTTTATTTTACCACTTTAATAAAAAGTTTTTCTGGAATGTAAACCTAAACAACATTTTATCTTTCTATACTCATTGCGTGCGCGAAATTGAATGGTGATACAATGCTTGTCTCTGGATGCGTTGATTTTTATGTCATAAAGTGTATTTACGATTTTAAATTTCAATACAACACTTACAAAGAATTTTGCCTTTTGGTTGAGAGCATAGGCCATATAGCAGTTAGTTTTGCATACTCCATATAAAATTAGTCCAATTATTATTAGTTACTAATTTTTATATAGATTATTATTTATTAATATTATTACTATTGAATTATTTTTATACAGATTATATTTTAATAGTATTTTGTTTTGGATTAATATAAAGTTTTTATTTACTTATGAATAAAGGGACGACTTTTATATAGAAGAATCAATGAAACATAAATAATAAAATTCGTTTTTATATAAAACTTATATCTAAGTGTAAAATTTATTTTCTTTTCCTCTTTCAGTATATTGAAGAATTTGGAACGGATCACATTTACAACACAGATCTCTATAATGAAATGCCCCCACCATCAACGTAAATGAATTATTTTCGATAATATTAATTTGTGAAAAAGTTTATATTCATTTAAAAAGTTTATTTGTATATGGAATTTAAAGTCGAGATACATATTTAGCAACATGGTTAGTATGGAATTTCAAAATATGAAAATTGTACGTATGAAGTACTTCAAATGAATCATTGAAATGCAATTTATTACTTTCCTTATATACATAGTATAATGTATAAGGAAAGTATTGTGACGGGGTCGAAAATTCGAATTTGAGTTTTCGACGGGAGAGCACATTTCAAGCATCCCTGATTACGAATCGAACATTTTTGAGGTGATGTGTCTGTGTGTGTATCAGTGAGTTTGTGGAGACGTTATCTCACGAACGAATGGAGCGATTCGAATGAAATTTGGCACAAAAATTACAACTCGTGAATACTGGAAGATTATTGTTTTTAAACACAATCGAATGTTCAGAACTCACCTAAATTTTCGAGTGAAAATTTGAAAAAATCATCAAAAAATCAAAACTTTTAATAAAGTTACGCAAATAGACATTTCTTATGTAATGTTTCTTTCGAAAACGATTGATATAAACTTTAGAACGCCAGCGTGAACCGTTCTCGAGATATTGCACATTTTTCAAATAAATTTATAAAAAAAATCCATAAATTAAAAAAAATATTAACTGTCGCGAAACATGTTCACTTTTTAGATGTACAGGTAATATCATGCGATAAATTTGGTGACATCATTCTCGTGGATCTATCTCGTTCCATTCATGAGAAAATATACTTTGAGCAATACTTTTGCATTTAAACGCCAATAGTCATTTATCTGGTATTAGAATAACTTATTTCTCCATCCATAACGCTGGCGAGATTTTGGCGGCGAATTTACATTAACTTGGCGAAACTTTTTTCAGAAGGAGTCGGGGTGGGGGGTGGGCAAACTCAAAGATAAGACTTACAGCATGGACAAGTTTGACGTCCGTTTTTGTGAGCTCAAAAATCCAGGGGAGGGCAAGTGCCTCCCTTGCCTTCCCTTATTCGCCGCCCACATTTTAAATCTTTTACATTAAATCATAAAACATTATGAACATAGTTGTTAAAACTTTTTTAAGAAATACGAATTTTACATGTAATTTCTTATTTCGAAGTGAATAAATTTGCCATATTTAGATATTCCACATTGTTAATCTAATATATATATATATATATATATATATATATATATATATATATATATATATATATATATATATATATGTGTGTGTGTGTGTGTGTGTGTGTGTGTGTGTGTCATAAAACGAGAATATACAAGTGTACTAAGTGTACTAAGATAGTAACTAGACATAAAAGCGCGATGCAGCTTGTTAATGTCGAGAAATACAGCTAACAAAAGCTACGAAACAATTATCAGAAAGGTGAGGAAAAAGGACCAACTGGGAATACATAAAAGGCCTAGAAGGATTGTGACCCTTAGTTCCCGGTTAATAGTCGACTTTTACACCAATGGTAACACTCCCGGAGCCACACATTACCTGTGGTCATATTCCAAAACAAGTCAAAGCAGAAGACGCACACACATCTGGAACATGGAACCGATAGATAAATCCAATAAAACAAAATAAAAGATCCGAAAACGAAAAGAATTGTTTCGTAGCTTTTGCTTAGCTATATATATATATATATATATATATATATATATATATATATATATATTAGATTAAAAATGTGGAGTATCTGAAATATGGTAAATTTTATTTGCTTCGCAATAAAAAAATACATATAAAATGCGTATCTCTTAAAAAAGTTTTAACAAAACTAGGTTCATAATGTTTTATGATTTAAAGGAATAGGTTTTAAATGTGGGCGGCCCATCAGGGAGGTCAAAGAAGGCACATGTTTGTTTGAGAGATGCGGGAATTTGTTTGAATCGATTTGCTTGAGAATCAATTTGTTTGATAATCGATTTGTTTGAATCAATTTGTTTGAATCAATTTGTTTGTGAGATCCGGGAATTTGTTTGAATCAATTTGTTTGAATCAATTTGTTTGAGAGATGCGGGAATTTGTTTGAATCAATTAGTTTGAGAATCAATTTGTTTGAATCAATTTGTTTGAGAATCAATTTGTTTGAATCAATTTGTTTGAGAGATGCGGGAATTTGTTTGAATCAATTTGTTTGAGAGATGCGGGAATTTGTTTGAATCAATTTGTTTGGGAATCAATTTGTTTGAATCAATTTGTTTGAGAGATGCGGGAATTTGCTAGAATCAATTTATTTGAGAATTAATTTGTCTGAGAATTAATTTGTTTGAATCAATTTGTTTGAGAATCAATATGTTTGCATCAATTTGTTTGAGAGATGCGGGACTTTGTTTGAATCAATTTATTTGAGAATTAATTTGTCTGAGAATTAATTTGTTTGAATCAATTTGTTTGAGAATCAATTTGTTTGAATCAATTTGTTTGAGTGATAAGGGAATTTGTTTGAATCAATTTGTTTGTGAATCAATTTGTTTGAATCAATTTGTTTGAGAAACAATTTGTTTAAATCAAATTTTTGAGAGATGCGGGAATTTGTTTAAATCAATCTGTTCGAGAGATTAGGGAATTTGTTTGCATCAATTTGTTTGAGAGATGCGGGAATGTGTTTAAATCAATTTGTTTCAGAATTAATTTGTTTGAGAATCAATTTGTTTGAGAAACAATTCATTTGAATCAATTTGTTTGAGAGATGCGGGAATTTGTTTAAATCAATTTGTTTCAGAATTAATTTGTTTGAGAATCAATTTGTTTGAGAAACAATTCGTTTGAATCAATTTGTTTGAGAGATGCGGGAATTTGTTTGAATCAATTAGTTTGAGAATCAATTTGTTTGAATCAATTTGTTTGAGAATCAATTTGTTTGCATCAATTTGTTTGAGAGATGCGGGACTTTGTTTGAATCAATTTATTTGAGAATTAATTTGTTTGAATCAATTTGTTTGAGAATCAATTTGTTTGAATCAATTTGTTTGAGTGATGCGGGAATTTGTTTGAATCAATTTGTTTGTGAATCAATTTGTTTGAATCAATTTGTTTGAGAAACAATTTGTTTAAATCAAATTTTTGAGAGATGCGGGAATTTGTTTAAATCAATCTGTTCGAGAGATTAGGGAATTTGTTTGCATCAATTTGTTTGAGAGATGCGGGAATTTGTTTAAATCAATTTGTTTCAGAATTAATTTGTTTGAGAATCAATTTGTTTGAGAAACAATTCGTTTGAATCAATTTGTTTGAGAGATGCGGGAATTTGTTTGAATCAATTAGTTTGAGAATCAATTTGTTTGAATAAATTTGTTTGAGAATCAATTTGTTTAAATCAAATTGCTTGAGAGATGCGGGAATTTGTTTGAATCAATCTGTTCGAGAGATTCGGGAATTTGTTTGAATCAATTAGTTTGAGAATCAATTTGTTTAAATCAAATTGTTTGAGAGATGCGGGAATTTGTTTGATTCAAATTGTTTGAGAGATGCGGGAATTTGTTTGAATCAATCTGTTCGAGAGATTCGGGAATTTGTTTGCATCAATTTGTTAGATGCAGGAATTTGTTTGAATCAATTTGTTTGAGAATCAATTTGTTTGAGAAACAATTTGTTTGAGAGATGCGGGAATTTTTTGAATAAATTTATTTGAGAATGAGTTTGAGAATCGATTTGTTTGAATCAATTTGCTTGAGAGATGAGGGAATTTGTTTCAATCAATCTGTTCGAGAGATTAGGGAATTTGTTTGCATCAATTTGTTTTAGAGATGCGGGAATTTTTTTAAATCAATTTGTTTGAGAATTAATTTGTTTGAGAACCAATTTGTTTGAGAAACAATTCGTTTGAATCAATTTGTTTGAGAGATGTGGGAATTTTTTTAAATCAATTTGTTTGAGAATTAATTTGTTTGAGAATCAATTAGTTTGAGAATCAATTTGTTTGAATCAATTTGTTTGAGAATCAATTTGTTTAAATCAAATTGTTTGAGAGATGCGGGAATTTGTTTGAATCAATCTGTTCGAGAGATTCGGGAATTTGTTTGAATCAATTAGTTTGAGAATCAATTTGTTTAAATCAAATTGTTTGAGAGATGCGGGAATTTGTTTGAATCAATTTGTTTGAGAAACAATATGTTTGAGAGATGCGGGAATTTGTTTGAATCAATTTGTTTGAGAGATGCGGGAATTTGTTTGAATCAATTTGCTTGAGAGTCAATTTGTTTGAATCAATTTGCTTGAGAGTCAATTTGTTTGAATCAATTTGCTTGAGAGTCAATTTTGAATCAATTTGTTTGAAAGATGCGGGAATTTGTTAGAATCAATTTATTTGAGAATTAATTTGTCTGAGAATTAATTTGTTTGATTCAATTTGTTTGAGAATCAATATGTTTGCATCAATTTGTTTGAGAAATGCGGGAATTTGTTTGAATCAATTTATTTGAGAATCAATTTGTTTGAATCAATTTGTGTGAATCAATTTGTTTGAGAAATGCGGGAATTTGTTTGAATCAATTTGCTTGAGAATCAATTTGTTTGAATCAATTTGTCTGAGAGAGGCTTTCTATGCTGGAGTGTGAATTTTCAAAAGCTCGAGAAAGGCTAATGATAACTCTTGAATAATTGTGTTTTTAACAATTTACAACAAAGTTGAAAAGTGTTTATGGTACTTTGTTCATTCTGTCTGTCTGTCTGTCTGTCTGTCCATTAGCACGATAATTGCCGTAAAAATGACTTAATCAAAATGAAATTTTAGTATGTTGTTCAAACGGTTTGTGGGACCTATGGGAATATAAATGAAGAATATCACCCAATTAGTTTTGGATTGAGCCCGGGTTGAAAAAATGAAATACATTGAACCCCATGGGACCTAATTTTTCAAACATTTTTTAAGCGGATTTAAAATTCACAAATTGCTTCGAAAATTTTAGGTAATATTCAAATTGTTCCATAAAATATATAAAAAAAATTTCAGCAAAATATATTCAGTAGTTTTTTAAATAAAAATTAAAATATTAATTACACCTCTTATATGAAGCGGTCACGTAACCATGATATGAAAAGATCACGTGACCCACTTCAAAATAAAATATGACATCCATCTTGTCTCAAAATCGTGATTTTTAAATTTCTTTTTAATTCCTATTGAGTGTTGTGTTCGTCCCAAAAACCGCTTTATTTTTGCCTAAATTCTGTGCATCTACATACTGAAACAACGCAATGACAATATATTTGAGTTCAAATGATCATCCAAATTTGATTATTTCTACAACGAAGCCTATTTTTCACTTATGTAAAATGTAAACAGCAAAATATGTAGGATGAGTTGTATAAGAATTGCTGTATTTTTTTAACGCAAAAGTATTTAGCTCATGGAGTCTGCATAGCTGATATGAATGAAATATTCATTGACTTTACAGAGGTCGGTTTTTTTCGATGAAGTTTAAGCATAGATTTTAATTACTTGTAGCTCCATGGTCTTAAGTTTTTAAATAAAATAAATTATTTTAGTACTGTGATGAATGAAATGATCAGGAAAATGGTATGAATGAAATGCTGCCTTTATAGAGAGAGTCAGACGTGTTATTAACATTTTATAACAAAGTTGATAAGTGTTTATGACTTTGTTCATTCTGTCTGTCTGCCTGTCTGTCCGTTTGCACGATAACTACCGTAAAAATGACTTAATCAAAATGAAATTTTAGTATGTTGTTCAGACGGTCTGTAGGACCTATGGGAATATAAATGAATAATATCACCCAATTAGTTTTGGATTGAACCCGGGTTGAAAAAATGAAACACATTGAACCGTATGGGACCTAATTTTTCAAACATTTTTTAAGCGGATTTAAAATTCACAAATTGCTTCGAAAATATTAGGTAATATTCAAATTCTTCCATAACATATATGAAAAAAAAATCAGCGAAATATATTCAGTTGTTTTTTAAATAAAAATTAAAATAATAATTACACCTCTTATGTGAAGTGATCAGGTGACCATGATATGAAAAGATCACGTGATCCACTTCAAAATGTTATATGGCATTCATCTTGTTATTATATGACGTCATTTGAATGAATGTCAGTTGTTTTCGATGAAGTTCTCAAATATAATAAATTATTGTAGTATTATGATGATTTTAAAAATATTACCGAGGAATGTATCGCATTTTAGAGATGTTTAAACCAGGCAATTTATATTTCAATGCCGTCATTTGAATGAAGTTCATTTTTTTTTTGATGAAGGTTTAAGTTTTCAAATATAATAAATTAATGTAGTATTGTGATAAGTTTTAAAATATTACTTAGGAATGTATTGCATTTTAGAGATGTTTAAATAAAATTGCGTTGAAGTTGGAAAGTGTTTCATAATAAATGCTTTAAATATGATTGATCTTTCTTGTTCACTTATGTAAAATGTAAACATCAAAATATGTAGGATGAGTTGTATAAGAATTGCTGTATTTTTTTAACGCAAAAGTATTTAGCTCATGGAGTCTGCATAGCTGATATGAAAGAAATATTTATTGATTTTACAAAGAGAAGGACAATTTTTTTCGATGAAGTTTTAAGCGTAGAGTTTAATTACTTATAGCTCCATGGTCTTAATTTTTAAATAAAATAAATTATTATAGTATTGTGATGAATGACATGAATGGGAAATTATTTATGAATGAAATGCTGCTTTTATTGAGAGAGTCAGGCTTGTTATTTTTTCTATGACGTCATTTGAATGAATTTCAGTTGTTTTCGATGAAGTTTTCAATTATAATAAATTATCGTAATATTATGATAATTCTAAAATTATTACCGAGGAATATATCGCATTTTAGAGATGTTTAAACCAGGCAATTTATATTTCAATGCCGTCATTTGAATGAAGTTCATTTTTTTCTATGAATGTTAAAATTTTCAAATATAATAAATTAATGTAGTATTTTGATAAGTTTTAAAATATTACCGAGGAATGTATTGCATTTTAGACATGTTTAAATAAAATTGCACTGAAGTTGGAAAGTGTTTCATAATCAATGCTTTAAGCATGATTGATCTTTCTTGTTAATTTATATTTAGTTTTGCATCCGTCCTAAAACCGCTTTATTTTTGATTTTTTTTCTGTGCATCTATATACTGCAACAACGCAATTAGAATATTTGTGAGTTTAAATGATCATCAAACTTTGATTATTTTTACAACGAAGCCTGATTTTCACGTTTAGAGAATGCAAACAGATCAAGATGTAAGATGAGTTGCATAATAATTGCTGAATTTCTTTAACGCAAAATTATCTAGCTCTGGAGTCTGCATTATTGCTGATATCAATGAAACATTCATTGATTTTACATAGAGAAACAGACAATTCTATTTCCTTTTTCGATGAACATTTAAGCATGGAGTTATACAGTACTTTTACCTCGTTGATTTTAAGTTTTTAAGTAAAATATATTATTGTAGTATTGTGATAATTTTAAAAATATCTTCGCTGAATGAAAGAAATGGAAAAAGATTTATGAATGAAAATTTTACTGCTTTTATATAGAGAGCCAGGCGATTTATATTTCGATGACGTTATTTGAATAAAGCTCATTTATTTTTGATGAAGTTTTCAAATACTATAAATTGTAGTATTGTGATAATTTTAAAAATATCACCGCTGAATGTATAGCATTTTAGAGATGTTGAAATAAAATTGCATTGCAGTTGGAAAGGGTTTCATAATCAATGCTTTGTGCAGGATTGATCTTTCTTGTTTTATTTCTAGTTACAAGTACTTCCAAAACAATTACAAGTTTGTAATAGTGAAGATATTTATTTGTCTTGCAATATTTTTTATTTTAGACTGTTACTGTGCAATATCTCGAGTACAGCATGCCAAGTTCGACTCGAAGCAATGTCCAAGCTCATTGTCCACGCCTTCCAACCAGTTCATTCGCTATTTCTTGATTAAAAGTTATCAAAATATTTTATCATCTATCGGTTGCGAGAAAAAGAAGGAAATATTGAAATTAGCAACTTTTTTTTCCGGAATAAAATACAATACTATTAGGTAGAGGATCTAAAGTATTTGAAATTGAATGATAATTTGAAATCCAGAATAGGGAAATTATTTAAAAGTATTATTAATTAAATTACTGAAAACCAGGTCACAACAAATTTATATGGTTTAAGTTTGCTATGTTTAATGTGTGTTGGATTTGTGTATGCTTATATGATGAATTACCTAAGAGTTTGGAAAGTAAGATTACATGTAATTTTTATTTCGAAGCGAATAAAGTTTGCCATACTTCATATTTTCCACGTTTTTAATATAATGAATATATCAATATAAAATGAGTAAATGCTTTGAATGTACTTTCGACCATAAAACTTGGATACCATTGTTTTGTAAGTATCCTATGTCGTTTTCGATACATTAGAAACTTTACTTTTATTCAGGCAACATGATATCACTGAGAAATAATCGGTTGAATTATATAGAATTTGATATGCTCCCTAGTACCATGCCAGTATTGAGCCAATATTGGGCCAATATTGAACATTTTGATTTTCATTGGAAATAGTTCTCATGGAACGTCAATATTAGAGTTACGTTGGTTGTCAAAATAGATTAGATATTGGCATTGTAATATTATGCCAGTATTGACGTTATGCTGGAAATATTTCCAATATTTGGAATATATTAGAAACCAATTTTAGTTATATATTGGGTATATATATATTGGCATGGTACTAGGGCTTTTTTAAATCAGTAACAACAAAAATATTATTAGTTTTAAGTGCGATATAGATATAACAAGGATATAGATATAACTCTAATTTGTGTTATTGTTTTCCTACAAACTCGAAATTATTCTGTAGAGATAATCATGTGTTGGACACTTCATATTTTTTTTATATAATCTATCTAACTATTTCGGTTCAACAGAATCTCTGATTTGTTACGAAAGTTAATTTCCAAATACAGCTTTTGATCTGCTAACGATTAATATTTCTTGAGATGAACAAAATGTATAATAAAAACAAGATTTTATTAATATTTCCACGAATTCTAATCAAATTCGGTGTATTTACTCAACATATATTTATTCAACCTAATATTTACTCAAAGTTTTCAAATTATTTCATATTACGAAATACTTAATATTATTTATTTTCATACATTCTGATTTCATAAAGTTATTTTTTTTAATTGATTTTATATTTATTTTACTAGCAACATACCCGTTCTTCGTACGGAGTATATAATATAAAGAAACTTGAAATTCACAATCATGTGCAAATTCTTGTAGTATACTAAATGACATTTTTAATCAAAATATTCTGTTAAAATATTTAATATAATGCTCCTAAAAAGAAGTTTAAGAATCTCTGTTCTCGCTATATAAAATCATCTTCATGAACAGATCTGAAGAATAAAACATCCTGGACCCCTTATGTAAGCAAATATAGAAAAAAAAATATGGAATTGAATCAATATATGAAAAATAAAAGCGTTAAAATTGTATGGGACCCGTACTAATTATATACGCGAATATTAGAAAATATAACCTGTATTAATAGATTACATGTATAAATTGAAAATATCAATAAAGCTGTAATCTTTAAATCTGAAGACAGTCATTTATTCCAATATATGTCAAAATGAAAGTGCTAAAATTATATGGGAAGATATACCCGTACTACTTATAATGTCGTAGATTAGAAGATATGTCCGATTATTAGTAGAAGATTACCCGTATTACAATATGAGTCTCAAATGTCTTTGGCAAAATACAACAGACGACATAATAAATTGAAAATATCATTAATCCGCTTAATCTTCATACTAAAAGGCCGTACTTGATTCCAATATGTATGCCAATATATGTTAAAATATATGCCAATATACCTGTACTACTTATATTCTCGTAGGTTAGAAGATATAACCGTGCATTCCTAGAAGATTACTCGTACAACGTACAATATGCGAGTGTAAGCAATTTTTGCTGCAATAAAACAATGGCGTAATAACTTAAAAATATTGATAATCTCTGAATCAATAACTCTGGAAAATATCAATAATAATAATGTTTAAACCTGAAGAGTGTAATTGATATTATCCAGTCCAAAATGAAATGGCAATGAAATTTATTTTATACACATATCTTCATTATTCACTTCGGAAAAGATTTAATAAAAATCGTCTGCCGCATAAACACATTGAATTTAAATCTATTGCTAAGCGATATGATATCATTTGCTTCAAATACATTGGTGGAAAAAATATCGTCTAAATAATTCTGTTTCTATACAACCTTTGGCGACATATTCGTCAAATTAGCGACATTTTAAAAAATCGCCAAATTTATTGCCAAGTGGGACTGCAGAACTGACAGTCCCACTTGGCGACAAATTGACGAAATATCATCACAATACTATCCCCTAACAAAACACAATTAATTTCATTTATTTAGCGCAATTTTATCAATTTCAAGATATTTTTATGGATTTGAAAATATTTTTACCAATTTGGTGACATTTTAAAAATTCGCTAAATGTATTACTAAGTAGGACGATTGGTCTGACAGATAAATGCTAACCAAACCTCATTTCAATATTCTCTTGTAACAAAACAAAATAAATTTAATTGATATCCGTCGTTTTTATCAATCTGGCGACATTTCCGTCAATTCCGTCCAACAATTTTCCGTCAAGTTTAAGAAAAGTTGCCAAACTAGCGATATCCCGCCAAATTCGTAACTCTGAATTTGCAGATCTGAATGAAAAATCCTGATCCTGTTTCTATATACTAAATGAAAACACTACAATTGTATTAGAAGATATACCCGCTCTACTCTTTTTCTGTTTCAACAATCGGCTAAATGAATTTATTGGCTAAACGCAATATATGAGTTTAGTAGCTAAATACGATATAAGCTTCAAAACTCTTTGCCAAAATAAATGAAATTGATGTACGCAGTCAGCAATTAATATAATTAAAAGAAAAATCAAACCGTCCATTCATAAGATATACTTTTATATCCATTTATCCATTTATTAACACTTTACAACAAAGTTGAAAAGTGTTTATGACTTTGTTCATTCTGTCTGTCTGTCTGTCTGCCTGTTAGCACGATAACTGCCGTAAAAATGACTTTATCAAAATTAAATTTTAGTATGTTGTTTAGACGGTCTGTAGGACCTATGGGAATATAAATGAATAACATCACCCAATTAGTTTTTTATTGAACGAGGGTTGAAAAAATGAAATACATTGAACCCTATGCGACCTAATTTTTCAAACATTTTTTAAGCAAATTTAAAATTCACAAATTGCTTCGAAATTTTTAGGAAATATTCACATTATCCCATAAAATATATAAAAAAAATTTCAGTAAAATATATTAAGCAGTTTTTTAATTAAAAATTATTTAATATAGGGAGAAAAACTAATTCAATTAAATTCTGACTTTTGGGATAACCTCCAGAAAGAAAAAAGAGATATATTATATAATAAATATCTTTCCAAGAGTTTAATCATTTTTTAACACTTTACAACAAAGTTGAAAAGTGTTTATGACTTTGTTCATTCTGTCTGTCTGTCTGTCTGTCTGTCTGTCTGTCCGTTAGCACGATAACTGCCGTAAAAATGAGTTTATCAAAATGAAATTTTAGTATGTTGTTCAGACGGTCTGTAGGACCTATGGGAATATAAATAAATAATATCACCCAATTAGTTTTTTATTGAACCCGGGTTGAAAAAATGAAATACATTGAACCCTATGGGACCTAATTTTTCAAACATTTTTTAAGTAAATTTAAAATTCACGAATTGCTTCGAAATTTTTAGGAAATATTCACATTATCCCATAGAATATATAAAAAAAAATTCAGTAAAATATGTTAAGTAGTTTTTTAATTAAAAAAATTATTTAATATAGGGAAAAAAACAAATTCAATTAAATTCTGACTTTGGGATATCTTCCAGAAAGAAAAGAGAGAGATATTATATAATAAATATCTCTCCATTTGTTTAAACGTTTTGCATATGGGAATGGCTTCATATTTTAAAATAAATTTGGTAGATAACAATTTTTCATTTTTTTTAAATTTTATATAACTCTTCATGATAAATTTAATTGATGGCATTTTAAATGCACTTTCCTACGTCCTAGAGAGTTAAAATTTGGTACACAGCTTAAATTTGTTGAACATTTTATTCGACAAAAATTTGATGGATCTTTAAATATAGATCATACATTTTTTTCGAAATGGCCTGAAAATAATCCCCGTTCACTTCTATAAATCATTGGTGTAATATTGTTAAAAATTCTGATGTGGACAGCACATGTCTTTCCCTGCAGACTCATATTCGTTCTCTTTATTTATTCAATGATAATTTGAGTTTATCTGCACAACATAAGTATTTTAAATGACATTGAATTTACACGTTAAACTTAAATTTGGTTCTCATTTGATAGCTGGACTTATTGTCAAAGGTGGCGTAGCGAAAACGCGAAAAAACTAGAATATCTCAAGAACGGCTAGTCCTAGAGTAATGGGGTTAGTCTTATTCTTTTTGTTGTCAAAAATCACATATAAAATAGGAATTTAATTGATATAATTGAGCACACGTAGTCTTTTATTTTTATATATAACGATTTTTGCTGGCCATTTCGCAAAAATAGCCCGTTCCTTTTTCCCGAATCGTAGTAGAATAACCTACAAATGATTTATATACAAAATTTTGTTAAATTTGGTATATAAATCACTTGTAGGTTATTGAAATATTATACTCCAAATTTTGTTAAATTTGGTTCATTAGTTTGTAGCTAGAGTGGATAAAGGCAATTTCTGCGGCCATTTCGCAAAGAAGGCAGATTCTTTTATTACGAATCGTACTATAATCTAATGAACATCAGGATTTCCCACAAAAAACATACCTACCAAATTGTATGAAATTCGGTCCATTAGTTTTTCAATTAGAGTGGATGTAATATCCACACAGACACACAGAAACATACACAGATACACCCTTACACACACAGACGTCTTCCTAAAAGTAGTTTTTTCGTGTTCTAGAAGTCCCAAAACGTGTAGATACTTTGAAAATTCGAGTTCCGATCTTCGGCACGATTCCAATACTTTGAGTACATACACATACACATATATATTATCTGTGTATCTAAATTCCGTGCCTATGCAATTACAATAGTTGTGATTTTAAATGATCCCTAAACTTTTATTATTTTTTCAAGGAAGCCTAATTTTAACATATGCAGAATGCAAATATCTCAAGCGATTGTAAGATGAATTACATAAGAATTGCTGAATTTTTTTCACACAAAATTATTAGAGCTCTGGAGTCTGGAATACAAGTTATATGAATGAAATATTCATTGATTTTGCATAAAGAATCAGATGATTTATATTTTGATACAGTTTTAAATATTTAAGTATAATAAATTACTGTAGTACTGTGATAATGTAAAAGATATTACCACTGAATGAATCACATTTTAGAAATTTTTAAATGAAATTACATTTCAGTTGGAAAGTGTTTCATAATCAATGCTTATGCATGATTGATCTTTCTTGTTTTTTGTATATGAGAGGGGCTACACATTTTAAAATAAATTTGGTAGATAACAATTTTTCAAATTTTTTTTTTAATTTTATATAACTCTTCATAGTATACTTATTTGATGGCATTTTTAATGCACTTTCCTACGTTCTAGAGAGTTAAAATTTGGTACACAGCTTAAATTAGTTGAACATTTTATTTTACAAAAATTTGGTGGATCTTTAAATGTAGATCATACATTTTTTTTTAAATGGCCTGCAAATAATCCCCGTTCACTTCTATAAATCATTGTTGTAGTATTGTTAAAAATTCTGATGTGGGCAGCACATGTCTTTCCCTGCAGACTCATATTCACCTTCTCTTTATTTCTTCATTAATAATTTGAGTTTATCTGCACAAAATAACAGCCATAAGTATTTTAAATGACACTGAATTTACACGCTAAACTTGAATTTGGTTCTCATTTGATAGCTGGACTTATTGTCAAAGGTGACGTAGTCAAAACGCGAAAAAACTAGAATATCTCAAGAACGGCTAGTCTTAGAGTAATGGGGTTAGTCTTATTCTTTTTGTTGTCAAAAATCACGTATAAAATAGGAATTTAATTGATATAATTGAGCACACGTAGTCTTTTATTTTTATATTTAACGATTTTTGCGGTCCATTTCGCAAAAATAGCCCGTTCCTTTTTCCTGAATCGTACTAGAATAACCTATAAATGATTTATATACCAAATTTTGTTAAATTAGGTATATAAATCACTTGTAGGTTATTGAAATATTATACACCAAATTTTGTTAAATTTGTTCCATTAGTTTTTAGCTAGAGTGGATAAAGGCAATTTCTGCCGACCATTTCGCAAAGAAGGCCGATTCTTTTATTACGAATCGTACTATAATCTAATGAACATTAGGATTTGCCACGAAAAACATACCTACCAAATTTTATGAAATTCGGTCTATTAGTTTTTCAATAGAGTGGATGTAATATCCTCACAGACACACAGAAACATACACAGATACACCCTTACATACACAGACGTCTTCCTAAAAATAGTTTTTTCGTGTTCTAGAAGTCCCAAAACGTGTAGATCCTTCGAAAATTCGAGTTCCGATCTTCGGCACGATTCCAATACTTTGAATACATACACACACACACACACACACACACACACATATATATTTTTTTTCTGTGTATCTGTGTATTATCTGTGTATCTAAATTCCATGCCTATGCAATTACAATAGTTGTGATTTTAAATGATCCCTAAACTTTTATTATTTCTTCAACGAAGCCTAATTTTAACTTATGCAGAATGCAAATATCTCAAGTGATTGTAAGGTGAGTTACATAAGAATTGCTCAATTTATTTCACACAAAATTATTTAGCTCTGGAGTCTGGAATAAAAGTTATATGAATGAAATATTCATTGATTTTGCATAGAAAATCAGATGATTTATACTTCGATGCAGTTTTAAATATTTACGTATAATAAATTACTGTAGCACCGTGATAATGTAAAAGATATCACTACTGAATGTATCACATTTTAGAAATTTTTAAATGAAATTGCATTTCAGTTGGAAAGTGTTTCATAATCAATGCTTATGCATGATTGATCTTTTTTGTTTATTATTCAAATCAAAAATAATTAATAACAAGAAAGATCAATCATGCTTAAAGCATTGATTATGAAACACTTTCCAACTTCAATGCAGTTTTATTTAAACATGTCTAAAATGCAATACATTCCTCGGTAATTTTTTAAAACTTATCACAATACTACATTAATTTATTATATTTGAAACCTTAAAACTTCATCGAAAAAAATTAACTTTATTCAAATGACGGCATTAAAATATAAATTGCCTGGTTTAAACATCTCTAAAATGTGATACATTCCTCGGTAATAATTTTAGAATTATCATAATACTACGATAATTTATTATATTTGAAAACTTCATCGAAAACAACTGAAATCCATTCAAATGACGTCATAGAAAAAATAACACGCCTGGCTCTCTCTATAAAAGCAATATTTCATTCATAAATAATTCCCCCATTCATGTCATTCATCACAATACTATAATAATTTATATTATTTAAAAATTAAGACCATGGAGCTACAAGTAAGTAAAACTCTACGCGTAAAACTTCATCGAAAATTATCGTCCTTCTCTTTCTAAAATCAATGAATATTTCATTCATATCAGCCATGCAGACTCCATGGACTAAATGATTTTGTGTTAAAGAATTACAGCGATTCTAATACAACTCATTCTACAAATTTTGCTGTTTACATTTTACATAGGTGAAAAATAGGCTTAATAGTAGAAATAATCAAATTTGTATGAGCATTTAAACTGAAATATATTGTCATTGCGTTGTTAAAGTATGTAGATGCACAGAATTTAGGCCAAAATAAAGTAGTTTTAGGATGGATACAACACTCAATATGAATTAGAAAGAACTTTAAAAATCACGATTTTGAGACAAGATGGATGCCATATATCATTTTGAAGTGGGTCATGTGATCGTTTCATATCATGGACACGTGATCGCTTCATATAAGAGGTGTTATTATTATTTTAATTATTATTTAAAAAACTACTGAATATATTTCGCTGAATTTTTTTTTATATATTTTATGGAACAATTTGAATATTTCCTAAAATTTTCGAAGCAATTTGTGAATTTTAAATCCGCTTAAAAAATGCTTGAAAAATTAGGTCCCATAGGGCTCAATGTATTCCATTTTTTCAACCCGGGTTCAATCCAAAACTAATTGGGTGATATTATTCATTTATATTCCCATAGGTCCTATAGACCGTCTGAACAACATACTAAAATTTCATTTTGATTAAGTCATTTTTACGGCAGTTATCGTGCTAACGGACAGACAGACAGACAGACAGACAGACAGACAGACAGACAGACATACAGACAGACAGACAGACAGACAGAATGAACAAAGTCATAAACACTTTTCAACTTTGTTGTAAAGTGTTAAAAAATAAACCAATCAGTAAATACAGAAATCCTATTGATTTAAAACGTGATCGAATGTTAGGAAGACACTGCTCCTTCCCCCAATCTTGAATTAATTTATTATTAACAGAAGGTTGCAAAAGATTATCTCTGATCTGCTATTCATAAAGTTGCAAAAAATTTCCTTCCATCCCTCCACGCTTATGCATGCAATCCATACCCCACTCCTATTCAATATTATTATTACTTTCTTTATATACATAATGTATAAGGAAAGTATTGAGACTGGGTCGAAAACTCGAATTCGAGTTTTCGACGGGAGAGCACGTTTCAAGCATCCCTGATCACGAATCGAACATTTTTGAGGCCATGTCTGTGTGTGTGTGTGAAAGTATGTGTGTGTGAGTGTCAGTGAGTCTGTGGAGACGATATCTCACGAGCGAATGGAGCGATTCGAATAAAATGTGGTACAAACATCACAATCCGTGAATACTGGAAGCCTGTTGTTTTTAAACGCAATCGAATGTTCAGAACCCCCCTAAATTTTCGAGTGAAATTTTGAAAAAATCATCAAAAAATCAAAACCTTTAATAAAGTTACGCAAATAGACATTTCTTATGTGATTTTTCCTTAGAAAACTATTGACCTAAACTTTAGAACGCTAGCATGAACCGTTCTCGAGATATTGCACATTTTTTAAATAAATTTATAAAAAAAATTCCATGCATTAAAAAAAATATTAGCTGTTGAGAAGCATGTTCACTTTTCATATGTAATATCATGCGATAAATTGGGTGACATCATTCTCGTGGTTCTAGCTCGTTCCATTCATAAGAAAAAACAACACACATTTGTATTTGAACGCCAATAGTCATTTATCTGCTATAAGAATAACTCATTTCTCCGTCCATAACGCTTGGCGAGCTTTTGGCGACGAATTTGGCGGAATATCGCCAACTTGGCGACTTTTTTAAATGTTGAAAAATTAACGAAAATCTCGCCAAATGGATAAAAATGACGCTAAATCGATGAAAATGACGACTAATTAACGAAAATTCAATATCTTGGAAAGAATATAAGTATCTACTATCTGTATAAGAATCATCTATTTTTTTTTTGCTGTAAAAGTAGTAAATTCATTGCATTATATAAGGAAAGTCATGTGCTGCGCACATCAGATTTTTTATCATACGACTCCCTATCAAAACACACATGCTATATCATCCACTAACATGATGCAATTAATCTACGCTCCCTTAGACCCTCTAGCAACGAATTTATCAAAGTTTAATGCCTCAAACATTTTACTTCAAGTTCTCAATACCATGGAGGTTTTCAATACCATCTGGTCATACCATGGAGGTAAATGGGACTAATCTCTCTAATTGCATTGTCATATAATTCAGCTCAAACTAATTTATCTACAAAGCTATTTTACATTCATTTCATTGTTTAAAATATGAATTTTAAGATGCCAGTCTCTCTAACTCCATGGTTTAAATATTCAAATTTTGACTTTTTGAATTGGGATGACCTCTTAATATTAACTTTCCTAGTCAGAAAAATCATGGGGGGAAGGTCTTACCTCTAACTCCATGAGTTCAATGCAGTTTTCGTTTAATTTCTGCAGGCATTAAAATATCATCCATGGAGTGAACGAGATAAAAATTTCTATGGATGAAATGCTTTATAATGCCATAATGCTTTGAGGATTATATCTAGGTGTCGCTATTGTTAGCAAAGTAGCTGCTATTGTTAGTTGACGCATTAGAAAGGGGTGGCATTTAGAATATGTATTTTTGATTATTTTTAAATTAAAGGTTCCCTAATTATGAGTATAATTAATCAGTATTACTTTCCTTATATACATAATGTATAAGGAAAGTATTGTGACGGGGTCGAAAATTCGAACTCGAGTTTCCGACGGGAGAGCACGTTTCAAGCATCCCTGATCACGAATCGAACATTTTTGAAGTAATGTCTGTGTGTGTGTGTGTGTGTGTGTGTGTGTGAGTGAGTGAGTGAGACTGTGGAGACGATAACTGACGAACGAATGGACCGATTCGAACGAAATTTGGTGCAAAAATCACAATCCGTAAACACTGGAAGCCTATTGTTTTTATACGCAATCGAATGTACCGAACCCTCAAAATTTTCGAGTGAAATTTTGAAATAGTCATCAAAAAATCAAAACCGCTAATAAAGTTACGCAAATAGACATTTCTTATGTAATTTTTCATAATAAAACGATTGACATAAATTTTAGAACTCTAACCTGAACCGTTCTCGAGATATTGCACATTTTTTAAAAAAATTATCAAAAAGTCATATAAAATAAAAAAAAATATTTTTTATTCAGAAACATGTTCCCTTTTCATATGTAATACCATGCAATAAATTTGGTGATATCATTCTCGTGAATCTAGCTCGTTCTATTCATGAAAAAGATACTTTGAGTAATACTTTTGTATTTGAACGCCAATATTCATTTATCTGCTGTAAGAATAGCTTATTTCTTCGTCCATAACGCTTGGCGAGATTTTGGCGACGAATTTGATGGAATGTCGCCAACTTGGCGACTTTTTTAAATGTTGCTAAATTAACGAAAATATCGCCAAATGGATAAAAATGACGCTAAATGAGTGACGATTCATTGATGATGACGACAAGGAAAATGACGACTCATTGACGAAAATTCAATATCTTGGAAAGAATATAAATAACTACTATAAAATATTCTATTTTTTTTTACTGTAAAAGTAGTAAATTCATTGCATTATATAAGGAAAGTCATGTGCTGCCCACATCAGATTTTCATAGTTGTAGGATAGATTTTTTCATAGTTGTAGGGTAGAGTACTAAATATAGGGAGATAAAAATAAATTGAAAGGTAAAATATTGTTGAATACCTTAAGAATATTCTTTATCGTTTCAGTTCTACTTTGCGTTGGGCTCATAATTTATTTCTACAAAATTGGCAGTTTAAATAAATATGTAAGGTCTTTCGCCATATAAATGCATACGTTGTAGGACAACGTACTTTATTCCAGCGCCACCTGAATTATTCTCTCAAACGATATTGGTGTTTTCTTAACATGAAGTTTTAACCCCTTTTACTTCCACGATCTATCTCATCACTATGCAATTGTATCTTGCTTTCGAATTGAGATATAAACCTTCTATTTCACCTCGATGAGCTACGACACTGATTGTGTGCTGTCTTTTATTGTGTTGGATATTGTAAGGAGCCATTTTTATAAATTGTCAAGTTAGATTTGTGTTTTATATAAGTTAATTCAGTACTTAGAAGTATTTTTGGATAGTGTCGGCGAAAAAAGCGCCCAATGTGAATTGTGCATTTCAACGCCGAAGCGTTGTGCCGTGGATCTTGAATATCATTATTTCGTTGGGAAAGAAGTAAAATCATTGCATTGCACTTTTAGGGAAACTCATGTACCGCTCAGATCAGATTTTGTTTAGTTTATGGAAATTACACATGAGGAGATATATTCCTTTTCTGAGAATATAGTCGAACGTTCTCGTTCATTGTTTTAGTCACCAATTATGTGATTTTCTGATATGAAATCTAGTATTCAGATAGCGAAAACATTCTGAGGAAAATGTGATATGTAAATAACGTAGCAGGAAACTGAAAATTACTTGCAATTATATGTTTCCGACACAATTTTGACTTTCAAATGGGGAAAAATACATTTAATCATTTTTTACCAAAACGGCTTAATCCCTACACATATATCCATTCAGTATGTGTAATATAAACAAATATTTATGAAGATTATCGGAGGAAAATCTCGTCTTGTGGGTCCTAAATAAGCGTTCACTATGATACAGATGCAACTACCCTATTTCCCAAACACTTGTTTTGAACAAAAATCACTCCTACGTTTTGTTTTTTCCATGCGTAGTCATTCCAATTGTGCAATGGAATTTGACGACGACTATATATATAGGTCACAGCTCTCCATAACAACGCCCCCCCCCCCGTTGTGACGTCAAGCAGAGGGGCTAACTTCCATCCCGCTAGCAGTCTGTTTGGACGGCCGGGAAAGTGCCACCGAATTTAGACCAGAACCCAGTGGAGGGGGGAGGGGTAGCATACCCAGGGACTGTACACTTTTTTCCCTACCACCAACCTCTCGGAAGGGCTTACAGACTCATATATCTAACGTGTTCGTATTCTGTGTGAACACGAGGATGTTTGGGCTGAGCCGGGATTCGAACTGGGGTTATCCGAGTGCATTCCCTGCGATCTAACCACTGGACTGTCCCACCCCTGCAACTTTTATAGACCCATTTTAAATTTAATAGAAAATTCAGAAATAGGGTAATTAAAAAATCTGATGTGGGCAGTACATGACTTTCCCTGCAGACTTATATACACGTTCTCTTTATTTTAATTAAATTTAATTCACTTTTAATTCAATTTTCGTTTTCCTTTGATAACTGGACTTATTTTCAAAGGTGGTTTGGAGAAAATACGACAAAAACTAATATATCTCGAGAACGACTAGTCCTAGTGTAATGGGGTTGGTCTTATTCTTTTCTTCGTTAAAAATTACGTATTAAACAAGCATTTAATGGATATATTTGAGCATACGTAGCTTTTTAGTTTAGATTTTGACAATTTTTGCGCGACATTTTGCAAAAAAAGCAGGTTATTTTTTTCCGAATCGTACCAAAATCTAATCAGCACCATGGTGACCCATAAGTGACTCATCTACCGAATTTTGTGAATTTCGGTCCGTTCGTTTTTCAGCTAGAGTGGATACAAACTTTTGCGGGCCATTTTGCAAAAAAAAAAAAGGCGGGTTCTTTTATCCCGAATCGTACCCAAAACTAATCAGCACCAGACTCGCCCACAAGTGACTTCCCTACTAAATTTTGTGAAATTCGGTCGATTAGTTTCTTAGTTAGAGTGGATACAACATCTGCACAGACAGACAGACACACAGACCCACGCACAGACGTCACGCTAAAAATGATTTTTTCGTATTCTAGAGGACTTGAAACGTGTAGATCCGTCGAAAACTCGAGTTGCGATTTTTGACATGATTCCAATACTTTCCCTATACATTACCATGCATTGCAGGGAAAGTAAAAAAAAAATTAGCATGCAAAGTTATTACTCCAAATTCACGCCAAATATTAAAAGCGCGAGAAAATTTAAATCTCCGAAGCATGAATATAACAAGAAAGATCAATCATGCATAAGCATTGATTATGAAACACTTTCCAACTGAAATGTAATTTCATTTAAAAATTTCTAAAATGTGATTCATTCAGTGGTAATATCTTTTACATTATCACAGTACTACAGTAATTTATTATACTTAAATATTTAAAACTGTATCGAAATATAAATCATCTGATTCTTTATGCAAAATCAATGAATATTTCATTCATATAACTTGTATTCCAGACTCCAGAGCTAAATAATTTTGTGTGAAAAAAATTCAGCAATTCTTATGTAATTCATCTTACAATCGCTTGAGATATTTGCATTCTGCATATGTTAAAATTAGGCTTCCTTGAAGAAATAATAAAAGTTTAGGGATCATTTAAAATCACAACTATTGTAATTGCATAGGCACGGAATTTAGATACACAGATAATACACAGATAATATATATGTGTATGTGTATGTACTCAAAGTATTGGAATCGTGCCGAAGATCGGAACTCGAATTTTCAAAGTATCTAGGTATGTTTTTTGTGGGAAATCCTGATGTTCATTAGATTATAGTACGATTCGTAATAAAAGAATCTGCCTTCTTTGCGAAATGGCCGCAGAAATTGCCTTTATCCACTCTAGCTAAAAACTAATGAACCAAATTTAACAAAATTTGGAGTATAATATTTCAATAACCTACAAGTGATTTATATACCAAATTTAACAAAATTTTGTATATAAATCATTTGTAGGTTATTC
Source organism: Amaurobius ferox (assembly GCA_951213105.1). Classification (NCBI taxonomy): domain Eukaryota; kingdom Metazoa; phylum Arthropoda; class Arachnida; order Araneae; family Amaurobiidae; genus Amaurobius; species Amaurobius ferox. The sequence continues at coordinate 85,078,935 of OX578142.1, read as the reverse complement.
TACTACGATTCGGGAAAAAGGAACGGGCTATTTTTGCGAAATGGCCAGCAAAAATCGTTATATATAAAAATAAAAGACTACGTGTGCTCAATTATATCAATTAAATTCCTATTTTATATGTGATTTTTGACAACAAAAAGAATAAGACTAACCCCATTACTCTAGGACTAGCCGTTCTTGAGATATTCTAGTTTCTTCGCGTTTTCGCTACGCCACCTTTGACAATAAGTCCAGCTATCAAATGAGAACCAAATTTAAGTTTAACGTGTAAATTCAATGTCATGTAAAATACTTATGTTGTGCAGATAAACTCAAATTATCATTGAATAAATAAAGAGAACGAATATGAGTCTGAGGAGAAAGACATGTGCTGTCCACATCAGAATTTTTAACAATATTACACCAATGATTTATAGAAGTGAACGGGGATTATTTTCAGGCCATTTCGAAAAAAAATGTATAATCTATATTTAAAGATCCATCAAATTTTTGTCGAATAAAATGTTCAACAAATTTAAGCTGTGTACCAAATTTTAACTCTCTAGGACGTAGGAAAGTGCATTTAAAATGCCATCAATTAAATTTATCATGAAGAGTTATATAAAATTTAAAAAAAATGAAAAATTGTTATCTACCAAATTTATCTTAAAATATAAAGCCACTCCCATATGCAAAACGTTTAAACAAATGGAGAGATATTTATTATATAATATCTCTCTCTTTTCTTTCTGGAAGATATCCCAAAGTCAGAATTTAATTGAATTTGTTTTTTTCCCTATATTAAATAATTTTTTTAATTAAAAAACTACTTAACATATTTTACTGAATTTTTTTTTATATATTCTATGGGATAATGTGAATATTTCCTAAAAATTTCGAAGCAATTCGTGAATTTTAAATTTACTTAAAAAATGTTTGAAAAATTAGGTCCCATAGGGTTCAATGTATTTCATTTTTTCAACCCGGGTTCAATAAAAAACTAATTGGGTGATATTATTTATTTATATTCCCATAGGTCCTACAGACCGTCTGAACAACATACTAAAATTTCATTTTGATAAACTCATTTTTACGGCAGTTATCGTGCTAACGGACAGACAGACAGACAGACAGACAGACAGACAGACAGACAGACAGACAGACAGACAGACAGACAGAATGAACAAAGTCATAAACACTTTTCAACTTTGTTGTAAAGTGTTAAAAACATTAACAAAATTTAATTGCGTTGCCGAGCAATATGATATATCCTCATAAAATGTTGAAATGCATTAACCATTTTGATTTCTTAATACTTTTCATCGTAGCGTAAAAGCTTGTGGAAAAAAAAACAAAATAAAACATTGATAGATTTTCCATTTAAATTCATGTTTCAAACAATTCATGCTTTCAGATAGTGACTAATTAGTGCAAAAATCCTGCACCAAACTCAGAAATGAAGTTTTAAATCTCTTTGACGTTTTAAACAAATGATTTACATCCTTTCCATTTGGATAAACCACGGAGTTAGAGAGTAGAACTCCTAGGAAAATGTTCCGTTTTCATTAATATCTCAACAACTTCTGGTCTGAGAAACTCGAAACTTGGATAAAATTTATGGGGGGCTATTTCAAGGCAACTCACAAAATTTCTTTAAGTTCGGTTCAGCCGTTCTCTCGTGATGATGAGACAAATGAAAGTTTTGTTTTTTAATAATATCTCGAAAACCACTGATCGTAAAGACTCAAAACATAGACTAAATTTTAAATGGGGCTATTTCTAGGCTACCTACAAAATTTCATCAAATTCGGTTCAGCCATTCTCCCGTGATGATGGGACAGACAGACTGACAGACAGATTTTCAATTTTATATATATAGATTGATGATTTTATATATTACTGATTTATATGTTATTTATATATTGATATATATTGATATTATTGATTTATATATTATTTATATATTGGTTATTTATATATTGATTTTATATTTTATTGATTTATTTTATTGATTTTATATTTACTTGTGATTGTTTAGTGATCCTGCCTACCTGGAAGCTTGTGCGAAGGCTGTATATAAAAGTCTTACTACGGTCGATCCTCAAGCTGTATGGTATGTATTGTTTTGTTTATTGGTATTTTCTATTTGCTAAATATCTATATAATAATTGTATAACTTTTTGTGTGTTTCTAGATCCTCCAAAAGCCCCCCCTTTGTCTACTTGTACTATCAAATATGGGAAAGAACTTAAAGAAATTGAATTTTTATTCTTCGTTTTGGGACGAATAAAATATTTATTTTTATAGGTTTTCAGATTCTCCAGAAGTGCCCCTTGTGATCTAGAAGGCTGAATCTTAGCACGCAAAATCACCGATGTCTCAAAAGACATCGGAGACACTTGAGAAATGTCTCTTGGGACATCGGTGTTAAGAACTTAACGGAACTGGATTTTCAATATACCCCCTTTGGAGTGACGAAATTGAAATGGTTTTGAAAAATCCTTCCATGTCCCCCAGAAGCTTTCAGGTGACCTAAATGGCTGAATCTTTGCACATTTATACAATGGAGCAGAACTTACACAAGCCGGACATTCAGTTTTCAACCAGGGGTGGAGAAAATGGCCGTTACCGAAAAATATTTTCAGACACTCGAGAAATCCCCGATGACGTAGGTTGAGTTCTTGCAGATGTATATCAACCAGATATGTGCAATACGATGCAGAATCGAACGGAACCGGATTTAAAACCTAAGCGCCATATACTGTTAAACAAAATCAAACATTTTTAAAGTTGTAACTTTTATTTATTACTAGAAGATGTACCTGACGTTATATAAAAAAATAAAATAAATAAATTTCGTATAAATAACAATGAAAATTGCTTTCACTCCGTGTACATCGGTGTAACGGCCGTAATACGACCCCTCCCCACAAATCACAAAATCGAAACTGATCACTTGCGGAGACTACGTTAAGAACTACCGTAGGGCACAATTTAAATCTCAATTTTAACAACCTTAGGGCAAATAAACGCATTTATATATTGGCCATATCTTCCTCAATAAACGAAATTTTTATATTTCTAATTAATAAGTGGTCGCTACTTAAATAATACAGATACAGATAACTGCACTCCATTTCCAAATCATCTGCTTTGAATTCAAGTAATTCTCGCTACTCAAATGAATGAAAATACTTGAAATCGCAATAAAGTTCCTTTAAACTCGAAAATTATTGCTGTCTCAGCGAATTTTCATTTAATTTCAGTCACACATTTTAGCATAATTCTCATAATGATAATAATATAATAAGAAATTAAAAATAGGGTGAGATTTTAATTCTAAAATTTAGAAAACCCAAAAATATGAATTCACTTGGTGCGATCTACAAACTGCTCGAATTTGTGAAACTGCGGCAGTAAAGAAGGAATATAATTAATTTGGTAAAATGGCAGAAAGCATGAATTTAGGCTTTAAAAATTCACAACTAGAAAACTAATTCGAATTAAAAACAAGAAAGATTAATCATGCATAAAACATAGATTATGAAACACTTTCCAACTGAAATGCAATGTTATTTAAAAATCTCAAAATTGCGATATATTCAGCGACGATATATTTTAAATTATCATAGCACTACAATAATTTATTCTACTTGGAAACTTAAAGCTTCAACAAAAAAGGAAATTCTATAAAACCGCCTGCTTCTCTATGTAAAACCAATGAATATTTCACTTGTATCACTTATATTCCAGACTCAAGAGGTAAACAAGAAAGATCAATCATGCTTAAAGCATTGAATATGAAACACATTCCAACTGCAATGCAATTTTATTTAAACATCTCTAAATTGAGATACATTCAGCGGCAATATTTTTTAAATTATCACAATACTACATTAATTTATTATATTTGAAAACTTAAAACTTCATCGAAAGAAATGAACTTTATTCAAATAACGTTATTGAGATATAAATTTTGATCTAAACATCTCTATAATGTAATACATTCAGCGGTAATATTTATAAAATTATCACAATACTACAATAATTTATTATATTTGAAAACTTAAAACTTCGAAAAAAATTAACTTTATTCAAATGACGTCATTAAAATATAAATCGCCTGGCTCTCTATGTAAAAGCTGTAAATACTATATTCATACACTTTTATTTCATTCCTTTCATTCATCACAATACTACAGTAATTTATTCTACTTAAAAACTTAAAACCATAGAGGTACAAGTAATTTAACTCTATGCTTAAAACTTTATCGAAAAAAATCGTCTGCTTCTCTATGTAAAATCAATTAATGTTTCATTCATATCAGCTATATTGTAGACCCTAGAGCTAAATAATTTTGCATTAAAGACATTCAGCAATTTTTATGCAACTCATCTTACATCTTTATGTGTTTACGTTCTCCAAAAGCGAAAATTAGGCTTCGTTGTAGAAATAATCAGAATTTGATGATCATTTAAACTAAACTATCTTGTAATTGAATCGTTTCAGAATGTAAATGCACAGAATTTAAGCAAAAATAAAGCAGTGTTAGGACGGATACAACACAAAATATAAATTAAAAAGAAATTTAAAAATCACGATTTTGACACAAGATGGATGACATTTATCATTTAAACTCAAATGTATTGTAAATGCGTTGTATCAAAATATAGATGCACAGAAATTAAGCAAAAATAAAGCGGTTTTACGACAGATACAACATTAATATAAATTAAAAAGAACTTTAAATATCAAGATTTTGACGTATGCCATATTTTATTCTGAAGTGGGTCAAGTGATCTCTTTATATAATATGGGTGTAATTACTATTTTAATTTTTATTTAAAAAAACTACCGAATATATTTTGCTGAGATTTTTTCATATTTTTTATGGGATAATTTGAATATTTCCTAAAACTTTTGAAGCAATTTGTGAATTGTAAATTCGCTTAAAAAATGTTTGAAAAATTAGGTTCCATAGGGTTCAATGCATTTCATTTTTTCAACCCGGATTCTGTCCAAAACTAATTGGGTGTTATTATTCATTTATATTCCCATAGGTCCTACAGACCGCCTGAACAACATACTAAAATTTCATTTTGATTAAGTCATTTTTACGGCAGTTATCGTGCTAACGGACAGACAGACAGACAGAATGAACAAAGTCATAAACACTTTTCAACTATGTTGTAAAGTGTTAATAATTGCGCGTTAAAAAAAATCAGAAATTGTTACACAACTCATCTTGCAGTTTGATTTGTTTACATTCTGCATCCGTTAAAGTTAGGCTTCGTTGTAGAAATAATCAAAGTTTAGAGATCATTTAAAATAAAAATATTGTAATTGCGTAGGCACATAATTTAGATACACAGATAATATGCAACAAGAAAGATCAATCATGCTTAAAGCATTGATTATGAAACACTTTCCAACTTCAATGCAATTTTATTTAAACATGTCTAAAATGCAATACATTCCTCGGTAATATTTTAAAACTTATCACAATACTACATTAATTTATTATATTTGACACCTTAAACCTTCATCGAAAAAAATTAACTTCATTCAAATGACGACATTAAAGTATAAATTGCCTGGTTTAAATATCTCTAAAATGTGATACATTCCTCGGTAATAATTTTAGAATTATCATAATACTACGATAATTTATTATATTTGAAAACATCATCGAAAACAACTGAAATTCATTCAAATGACGTCATAAAAAAATAACACGTCTGGCTCTCTCTATAAAAGCAACATTTCATTCATAAATAATTCCCCTATTCATGTCATTCATCACAATACTATAATAATTTATTTTATTTAAAAATTAAGACCATTGAGCTACAAGTAAGTAAACTCAATGCGTAAAACTTGATCAAAAAATATCGTCCTTCTCTTTCTAAAATCAATGAATATTTCATTCATATCAGCTAAGCAGACTCCATGGACTAAATGATTTTGTGTTAAAGAATTACAGCGATTCTAATACAACTCATTCTACATATTTTGCTGTTTACATTTTACATAGGTGAAAAATAGGCTTAATAGTAGAAATAATGAAATTTGGAAGAGCATTTAAACTGAAATATATTGTCATTGCGTTGTTTCAGTATGTAGATGCACAGAATTTAGGCAAAAATAAAGTAGTTTTAGGACGGATACAACACTCAATATGAATTAAAAAGAACTTTAAAAATCACGATTTTGACACAAGATGGATGCCATATATCATTTTGAAGTGGGTCATGTGATCGTTTCATATCATGGACACGTGATCGCTTCATATAAGAGGTGTTATTATTATTTTAATTTTTATTTAAAAAACAACTGAATATATTTCGCTGAATTTTCTTTTATATATTTTATGGAACAATTTGAATATTTCCTAAAATTTTCGAAGCAATTTGTGAATTTTAAATCCGCTTAAAAAATGCTTGAAAAATTAGGTCCCATAGGGCTCAATGTATTCCATTTTTTCAACCCGGGTTCAATCCAAAACTAATTGGGTGATATTATTCATTTATATTCCCAAAGGTCCTATAGACCGTCTGAACAACATACTAAAATTTCATTTTGATTAAGTCATTTTTACGGCAGTTATCGTGCTAACGGACAGACAGACAGACAGACAGACAGACAGAATGAACAAAGTCATAAACACTTTTCAACTTTGTTGTAAAGTGTTAATAATTAAAAAGAAAGTGTTTTTAAGACGCATGCAACACTAAATATAAATTTAAGCGTTCCTTAAAAAAAAAGATTGCCATATTTTATTTTGCAATGAGTCAAGCGATCTCTTCATATAATATGGGTGTAATTACTATTTCAATTTTTATTTAAAAAACTTTCGAATATATTTTGATGAAATTTTTTTACACATTTTATGTGATAAATTGAATATTTCCTAAAATTTTCAGAGCAATTTGTGAATTTTAACTCCGCCCCAAATTTTTTTGAATGAAATACAATGTATTTCATTTTTTCAATCCGGGTTCAATCCAAAACTAATTGGATGATATTATTCTTTTAATTCCTATATGTTCCACAGACCGTCTCAACAACATACTGAAATTTCATTTTGATAAAGTCATTTTTACGGCAGACAGACAGACAGAATAAACAACGTCATTAACACTTCCCAACTATGTTGGAAAGTGTTAAAAAATAACGCCGAGGTGTATCTTACCAGGTCCTGAAGTATCTGTATACCAAATTTCATGATCGTACGACACTTTCCGCTAGAGATTACACACACACAATTTTCGTCATACGTGTATCGTTCCAGCGCCATTTATGGTTTTTCAATGCGCTGATCAATTTGCGTAGAAAAAGTGGATGTTGCCATTCGAAAATTTCGAAATTTTTTCACTGCAACCGTAACCGTGAGAACTCTATTGTTTGAAATCATCACAAACTCGAGCGCATACCTTCAAATAACAATATCTGAAATTTCCTTTCGATTGGTTGAGCGGATAGGTCACTAGGGGTTCATATATCGGGGAAGTTTTTTTATGACCACCCTGTATATAGAAACAAACGCAGGCAGGCAGAATAATTCTCTATAATTAAGATTGCATTAAATACATTCATGTATGGTTTCCACAACCCATACTGGGGGGGGGGGGGGGGGGCTCACAATCATCTATTTCCCCAATCGGATATTAATATTTTATTTGATTGTAGATATGAATTGTGACAATATGTACATTAATCAGTGGCGGCTCGTGAGCGAGGTGTAGAGGGAGGCGCTCATATATGTATTTATGTATAGATGGGGATATTTAAGTATAGAGGCATACTATAATATGTATTTATGTATATTATAGTATCCCTCCTCAGTTTGTGCCAACTACGTCTTTTAGACTTCGAGTTCGTCGTTTGTCCGGCACTGATAAATTAGTTCCGGCGTTACCTCCAAATAACTGTATACCAAATTATTATTTTACTTGCGCTGATATGCATTTGCGAGTTTCCTTAAAATGAATAAGAGCCTATTGTAATCAAGGAAATTATTTGAATGTATTTCTAAATAAATTTATATCAAATTTGTAAAAATTAAATACTCTCAGTCGTATGCATGTGCAGTATTTTATTATGATTAGCGCAATTGTTTGTACACCCAAAATGCACACAATTTCTCTCAGGTACACAATATGGCTAATAGTTTTGTACCTGATCATCCTTGTAACCCAAACAGTAACATAATTAGAGAGCGAAAATCAACTAAATCTACGGCCGTTTATATGTAGAAACGGAATAACTATTTTCATACAAGTTTAAGAATGAATTTGGAATTTACAGAAAGTTCTTATGCATTATGGTCTTCTCTATTCGTCTTTAAAATGATATGAGCGAGTTCTGCCTGCTAGTAATCACTATATAAAGCAATCGGTTTCTATAGCAATAAGTAGTTAGCTCGCTGCACGGGTTCAACAAAAGTGGATCAAAGTTTAGAGTGAGCAGATCGAGTGGGTCCATTGTAGAGTAGAAAATACAGTGGGAAAATTGCATCAAAAGCGGAGCAAGTGTCACTAAGATAGATAAAAATGTAAATATAAAAAAGAGGAGGGTCTCCCCTCTTCCACCACGGTTGTTTCATATTACATAATAACAGACGATGTTTGTGTGTCGACGTGTGTGTGTAAGGTCTGTAGCGGAAAATGTAAACATCGTACGGTCTTGAAATATCGTGCACGGATATTTCAGGAACCAAGGCGATGCATTTTTGTGAAACCGAAATATGAAATTGAGGCTACTTAAAGTAAAAGTTACGCCCAGAGGGTTGACATAATAAGGTTGTATATCTAAGTGATTGCCACCAGCAAACTCTAAATCGCTCAATTAGATGGTGAAATAAGAAATTTGGCGGGGGGGGGGGGCTAACCGATCTGAAAGTTGCGCCCAGGGAGCTGACACAATAAATATGTATATCCAGTTCACATGTACAAATGGTGCCGGGACTATAGAAACCAACGGAATCAAAATGGCTCAATTAAGAGCCGAGATGTGAAGTTAGAAGGGAACTACTTAAAGTAAAAATTGCGCCCAGGGGATTGATATGAAAGATATGTATATTCAAATGGTACAAAGACTGTAGCTACCAGAAGATTCAAAATCGCTCAATTTAGGAACCGAGAAGTAAAACCGTGCGGGCTAGTTAAACTAAAAGTGACGCTCAGAGGGGTTTGAATGAAACAATATGCATGTCCAGACGATACGCGTATAGATAGTGCAGAGACTATAACTGCCAGTAGATTCAAAATCGCTTAATTAGGAAACGAGATGAGAAATTTTAGAACTACCTCAAGTGAAATTTACGCCTAGGGAGTATCGGATCAATATTGGACTTCAATGAAATTAGAAGCAAAACCAGGGGGATTGAATAGTCGCCGGTGAAGAGGGGGGGGGGGGAGATTTTAAGGAAAACAACGTCAGATCAAAGAATCAAGTATCAGGTTGAAAATTAATTTTTAACATTCTTTAACAGATATTTTTATTTTTTTTCAATCTTTAATGTTAAATAGCTGAAAAAGTAAGACAGCTGAGTAAATCAAGAGACCCACCCCCTCAGACAACACATTTCTGAAAGTGTCACTAAAAATATCCACGGGCATGCCACAAATACAATTCTCGTGACTTTTAAGCAATTAAGAAGTCAAACGCATTGAAATTCATCACAAACAAAGCATGGAACTACCCCAAATCAGAAATAATCCCCTTTCCGAAGGACAGACAGAACCACCCTACATCAGAAATGCCCCCCCCCCCCCCCGTCCGGGCGCTTACGCAGCGAAATTAAACTGAGTGCTCCAAACAATGCATTTTTCTACCAAAAACGAAGAACGGAACCCCCAAAATACCATCAATAACCCCCACTTATTCAATTAAGTAAAAAGCACAAAATATATATCGAAACTTTTTTGAATTTCTATTTTCTATATCTAATACTACTAAACTATTTCTTTATGAACCAAAACTGAAAAAGCTAGGGGTCAATAGGATCAATAAAATAAATCAGAATTAGATAAATACAGTAATTTATTTTCAAATATTTATTTAAACATCCAAATTTATTATTTTAAAAAGAAGCGAGAGCGAGAACACTCATTTATCAAGAAAAATTCGAGGCCAAATTAGCGAAACTCAGCCAATTCGAGTCAGTCGTTCACAGTATTTGTGTCTTCTTGGCTTCTTTAGATGAGAGCCGCGATAACCCGCGCGGCTCAGATCAGATTGGAATATTGCAATGTCTGTTTTTTTAACTGAAATTTCTATTGCCGTTGTATTCACATACCATTCTTTCTATCATCAGAGAGTCGATAACGGGACGCGGCTCTTCTTAAAATCCTTCGTCTTTCCCTATAATGCAGTATTTTTCCCTATAAATTTAATATAGTATGAAAAGGGGATAAGAGATTTTTTTGAAAGTCAAAGCTTTAGTGCTGCCATCTAGTGACAATTTTATCATTTATTTCCAATAATTAGACTTTTAGTTGAAAGAAATTTCAGATAATTTCCTTAAAAATTGTAATTAACCTATATAACTAAAGGAATTTGAAGTGCTTGATCAAGGGGGTCCGCGCGGCGCCCCTGAATAACCGCCCCCGATATTAATTAGCTATATATTGGAACTTCATAATTACAGAACTGGTCAAGATAGTTAAGAACTGTCCGCTATCCCAATTTTCCATAGATATTAATATATATATATATATAGAGAGAGAGTATTTTACGAAGGGGAGGTGGGGGTGTCAGAAAGAAATATAAAATCAACGATTGTCATAGAACTTAAGTGAAACATGAAAAATAATTAGCAAAAGGAGCAGAATTTAGCTATGATCTCCCACATCCCCGAAAACATAATTTCATAAAAATGCAAATTTAATTTTTATACGGTCCTCCAATTGAAAATGTGTGAATTAGCAAGATTTTCGCCTTTTTTAATTAACGCCGTTTTAATTAATGCCTGGTACCTTTTGATGAAAACTTTGCTAAGATGAAAGAAGATTCCATTTCGACGATAAGACCTTGAATGCAAAAAAGAGTTTCCGTTGTCTGTATTTTATAGTTTTATTTGCGAAACTATTGCAATTTTTTTTTATATTAGGCCTTTAAAAAACGAGAAAATTAATACTCTGAAAATATAAAGTTATTATTGTTTTTATTTTGTTTCACAAAGTATGGCGGTTAGTATCGAAAATAATCTTTTCAATAATCTTTGAAACTAAAATATCGAATAAAATATCGAAAATAATCGTTTCTCCGTTAGGCTGTGTTCCGTGATCGATATTGTAAGTGTTCAGTTACCAGGGGGGGGGGGGGCTCCTGGGCAGTCTGGAAATACATTTAGACCCCCATTTTGCCCGTCTCGTAGGGGAAGTCAAAAATACGTCTCCGGTGGGTTATGCCCCTAGAGCAGGAATAAGAAGTATCTCTCCTCTAAGGTTATGCCCAGCGGTTGTTACTCTTAAGTGTGAAAGGCTTCAGGCATTTAACTCACCGTGTATTTTTGAAAGATCTAGAAAGACTTTTAAAAAAACCCAATTCTCCACCCCTAGGCCAAAACTCCAGCTCCGTTAGGTTCTGCTTCATACACGATACGATAAGTGTGCAAAGATTGAATCTCCTAGCGTAGAGGGCTTCCGGAGGGTTTAAAGATATTTTTCATAAAGGGCAAAACATTTTCCTCTGCTTCCTGAATGAGAAATCAAAAATCCGTCCCCGTGAGGTTCTGACCTATGGTTGATATTTTAAATATGCAAAGATTTAGTTTTCTAAAGCGCCGGGGAGTTTCTAAAGGGTATTGAAAGGCATAAACGCATTAGACAATTATTATATAGATTTTAGACCTCATTTCAATCGATAAGAAACAGAATCAAGATTCCACCCAAACGCGCTAACTACTATACCACTACTGTACCACTTACTAGAATTACCTTTCATGGTTTATGTTAAAGAAATTACTTTATTAGGGATACAATTTGGTTTTAAATGGTTTCGATATGTTAAATCAACATTTCCCAACCCTTTTGTGGCCATTGCCCCTCCCCCTTATAGGACATTTCATCGACACCGGGGATGGGGTATCAATTCAAGCAAAGTTCAAGCAAAATATTTATTTTACTACTTATTGCTTTCCTTATATACATAATGTATAAGGAAAGTATTGTGACGGGGTCGAAAATTCGATTTCGAGTTTTCGACGGGAGTGCACGTTTCAAGCATCCCTGATAACGAATCAAACATTTTTGAGGTCATGTCTGTGTAGGTGTGAAAGTATGTGTGTGGGTGTGTGTGTCAGTGAGTCTGTGGAGACGATATCTTACGAAAGAATGGAGCGATTCGAATGAAATTTGGTACAAAAATCACATTTCGTGAATACTAAAAGCGTATTGTTTTATACGTAATCAAATGTTCAGAACCCTCCTAAATTTTCGAGTGAAATTTTCAAAAAATCATAAAAAAATCAATGTCTTTAATAAAACTACGCAAATAGGCATTTCTTATGTAATTTTCCTTAGAAAACGATTGACATAAACTTTAGATCGCTAGCATGAACCGTTCTCGAGATATTGTACATTTTTAAAATAAATTTAACAAAACATCCGATAAATTAAATAAAATCTATTAACTGTTGAGAAACATGTTCACTTTTCATATGTAATATCATGCCATATATTGGGAGACATCATTTTCGTGGATCTAGCTCGTTTCACTCATGAGAAAAGGTACTCTGAGTAATACTTTTGCATTTGAACGCCAATAATCATTTATATGCTATAAGAATAACTTATTTCTCCGTTCATAACGTTTGGCAAGATTTTGGCGACGAATTTGGCGGAATGTCGCCAACTTGGCGACTTTTTAAAATGCTGCCAAATTAACGCAAATCTCGCCAAATGGTTAAAAAGGACGCTAAATCAAAGAAAATGACAGCTGATTGACGAAAATTCAATATCTTGGAAAGAATATAAGTATCTACTAGAAGAAAAACTTATTTTTTTTACTGTAAAAGTAGTAAATTCATTATATAAGGAAACTCATGTGTTGCCCACATCAAATTTTTTTACTAAACTAAAGCCATAATTTAAGACGGAATCTACTTTATTAAAAGGCATTTCACATTTTACATATGTTGCGTGTTCGCACATCTACTGCATGTCTGAATTTCAGATTATTTACAGGTCTGGTATTGTGCATAAATTAAACAAGAATAATAAAATAACAAATTTTTTATTATTTACAAACAAGAGCATCTCTGAGAATGTTCTGTGTAGGAAGTCGCCATTTGTCTTAAATGAAAGCTAAAGATCTCAGACTGTGCATACGTTACGTTAAATATTTGTGATTATGCCTAAACTCGTAAAATCTTTATTTCAGAACATACATTAAGGGATAGTATTTGAAACTTTCTAAGTACAAACAATGTCAAGAACGTATACAAATTTCCCTTTTTACCTCTGCAGAACATAACAGCCTCCAAACAGTGAATTAAACGCCCTTCTAATTGAATTAAGCGCCCTTTAAATGTGGAATAATAACTAATGTTTCCCGTATTGCTCGACTAACTTGAATTGCTGAAACTTCGACAATTCTAATTTTTTGAAACATTTTCTTTCTAAAGTATTGTCAGTCATTAACTTGGATAAAATAAATTTTGAAATCGTTTTTATTTTCAGTTTCTTATCGAAGTCTGGCTGTTTCCAATTATGTGTTCAATTGAAATTCCATTATTGCTTAAGCAATAATGGAATTTCAATCTATCGCAAAGCTATCAAACTATTACTTTGCAACTAGTTTTAAAAGATGAATAAGTATAAAAATATGCAGTAGAATTTAGTATTGAAAGAAATCAAATTATCCGATGGATTGAGAAATCAGTCTGATGTGTCACACTTTTATGTTAAAATATTAAAATAATAACTTGCAGAAAAGTTTCTATTAAAAACTATTTATTCATGTTACGTGAGTAAATTGCTTTTAGTAATGCATTATCATTATTTTTTAATTTTATTGCAGTGAAGCTTCGTGTTTTCTATTCTTGATTTCTTAGCTAAACATTAATGTTATTCGGGAGATTAGGTTTTCAACACACGAAAAGCAGATATATTCCTTTCTAAATTTACAAAAATTTTTCTATTAATAGTATAGATTCCGTTCAAAATTTGTTTGAAAGAGATTAAATTTTTCCGATGGTTCCAAGATGGAAACTCTATGATAATATTTTTGGTAGTCGAAGAACTGATTTGTCTGAAAATCCCTCAGAATCGTGCTAAAATATAAAAAAAAAACGAATTAGAATAAAAAAAAAAATCCCTAAGGTGCATCTTCGCGGTGTCCTGAAGTACCTGTGTGCCAAATTTCATGACCGTATGAGGCTTAGATTTCTGCCACAGACCGCATATACACACACACACACAAAAGCACACACTTTTCTTTATTATGTAACAAAAAAGATAAATTATGTCTTCAACACGCGAATAATATATATATTTTAAAAATTCACGTAAATTGGTCTATTAATAGTATGGGTTCCGTTCAAAATTTGTTTGAATGACGATTTTTCGGTATTTCTGATGGCATCGAGATGGAATTATTGGTGATAATATTTTCGGTTGCTAAAGAACCGATTTGTGTGAAAATCGCTAAAAATCGTGCTAAAGCATAAAATAACTCAAAAAACAATTCGAAGTAAAAACAAATCTTGCCGAGATGTGCCTTTTCGGGTCTTGAAGTGTCCGTGTACCAAATTTCATGGCCGTATGACGTTCAGATTTTCCGCTACAGATTACACACACGCGCGCAAACGCACAGAAACGTAGACATATTTTATTATGCAATATTGAGGATGCCAGCTAGGCAAGATTGGCTCGGAAAAAGTTGTTCGGCCCATCTTACACATTACAGATAAGAAAATAATTTAATAATTTAATAATAAAATCTTCAGATTCGGCCGTATGTGGGCCTGTCGGATACATTCAATATCGATAATTGCCAAGTTTGCAAGAATATAAGTTAATAGGGATACATTCAATATCGATACATTCAATATCGGATACATTCAATATCGATAATTGCCAAGTTTGCAAGAATATAAGTTAATAGGGATACATTCAATATCGATACATTCAATATCGGATACATTCAATATCGATAATTGCCAAGTTTGCAAGAATATAAGTTAATAGGGATACATTCAATATCGATACATTCAATATCGGATACATTCAATATCGATAATTGCCAAGTTTGCAAGAATATAAGTTAATAGGGATACATTCAATATCGATACATTCAATATCGGATACATTCAATATCGATAATTGCCAAGTTTGCAAGAATATAAGTTAATAGGGATACATTCAATATCGATACATTCAATATCGGATACATTCAATATCGATAATTGCCAAGTTTGCAAGAATATAAGTTAATAGGGATACATTCAATATCGATACATTCAATATCGGATACATTCAATATCGATAATTGCCAAGTTTGCAAGAATATAAGTTAATAGGGATACATTCAATATCGATACATTCAATATCGGATACATTCAATATCGATAATTGCCAAGTTTGCAAGAATATAAGTTAATAGGGATACATTCAATATCGATACATTCAATATCGGATACATTCAATATCGATAATTGCCAAGTTTGCAAGAATATAAGTTAATAGGGATACATTCAATATCGATACATTCAATATCGGATACATTCAATATCGATAATTGCCAAGTTTGCAAGAATATAAGTTAATAGGGATACATTCAATATCGATACATTCAATATCGGATACATTCAATATCGATAATTGCCAAGTTTGCAAGAATATAAGTTAATAGGGATACATTCAATATCGATACATTCAATATCGGATACATTCAATATCGATAATTGCCAAGTTTGCAAGAATATAAGTTAATAGGGATACATTCAATATCGATACATTCAATATCGGATACATTCAATATCGATAATTGCCAAGTTTGCAAGAATATAAGTTAATAGGGATACATTCAATATCGATACATTCAATATCGGATACATTCAATATCGATAATTGCCAAGTTTGCAAGAATATAAGTTAATAGGGATACATTCAATATCGATACATTCAATATCGGATACATTCAATATCGATAATTGCCAAGTTTGCAAGAATATAAGTTAATAGGGATACATTCAATATCGATACATTCAATATCGGATACATTCAATATCGATAATTGCCAAGTTTGCAAGAATATAAGTTAATAGGGATACATTCAATATCGATACATTCAATATCGGATACATTCAATATCGATAATTGCCAAGTTTGCAAGAATATAAGTTAATAGGGTACTTTGAAATAGTTTTACATGTTGTCATCCAGAAAGGATGCCAAATGTTCAATTCAGCGTTTAAAGTATTGATAGTAGGTAATAAAAATATTTAGATAATAAAAATATCTAGAAAATAAACATATGTTTAATTGGTTAAATGATTTAAATATGTTTAAATGATTGTTAATGATAGGTTTAAATCATAATGATTGAATTGCTTAAATGATTGTTCTTTTGAAATGGTAACACCGTTTAAAACAATGAAATGCTAGATTTTGAAGATAACGGTGAACAGAAATTAAGTTTTGAATTCAAAATTAAATACAAATAAACTGGTTTTTAAAATGTTGGCAGTGGGGGTCCTTAGAAATATATTTAGCTGCTGTTTGACAAAAATGGAAATCCTATCACGAAAATTGTATTTGAAAGATTTTCTAGATGGGTATCTATTTAGCTCATTTTAATATGTCTTTTACATTGTTATGGAATTAAAAATTCTGTATCAAAGAAACTATCGATTTTTTAAGATTTTCGACATTTGAGCAACAAAGCTGAAACTTTTAGCTTCCGTCAAAGAAAAATGGAGATTGCAAACATAAAATTGAGTTGTCAGTTAGATTTTTAAAATGGGTGTCCTTATCACCCTTTCCGGGATTTTTTAAATTTGTTTGCCTTTTGAAAATCTGTGGAAGAAAAGTTTCAACTTCCTAGAAATTCTGTGGAAAAAAGTTACAGCTTCTTTGAAATTCTGGCTCCTTCGAAACACCTTTAGCTCCCGTTTAAGAAAAATCGAGATCGCAGATCGAAAATTGGAAAAGGAGATAGGTTTTTTAGGATGCTCCTTTTTAACAGATTTTTCGAGCATATTTGTATTAACTTTTTCGAATTTTCGAAAGTTTCCTGAAACTTCTCGGATTGAATGCCACATTAAAAAAAAACTAAAAACAGCGAGGTGTTAGGACAATAATTGACTTTTACATAAGAGGGATATGCCGACATACATACATACAAACAAACACGTGTTTTCACGCATTAATAGTATTCACTAGAATTCTTTCCGATCCGGTGGTTGAGCGGTCAGGGGAATGCGTTTCCGTCTGATCGCTGGATTGCCGGGTTGCGGGCTCGAATCCTGCCAGCGGGCATGGATGTTGTCATGTCGAGGCCAAGTCAGACTTCCGCCCTTCGGGGAGCCAGCTGCAAATCTCCTCCCATTCGCCATGGGATACCCTGGGGGATCTTGTGGACGTGGTGCGTAGGCGCTCCTTCACCACGGGGGAATTAGTAACAAACGAAAGAACTAGAATTCTTTCACCCAGAAAGCGTTTTAAAACTGACAGAATTTTTGGAGAGAAAACGTAGACAACGGTCGTGTTTGTAGACTTTTTACCGGAGGTCAAGAATTTCTAGCGTATTTGGTAATTTTTAGTATGCATTCATATAAAAATGTCTGCGTCAGAGCATTAATATCTGTGCACCACCCAGTTGTTGATGAGAGCCCTCAATTCTTTCAAGCAATGGACCACCATATTGAACAGCTTCACTGACAGAATATATTTGCTGATCTTTTTTTTCCCTTTCTCTGTTTTCCTTTTATTTTTCATTTCTTTTTTATTTGCCAAATTTTATTTTCCTAGATCACACGATAGAACCATTCTTTGATAGATGCGTTCTTACTTTTGTTGGTACTGGTGCTTTGATTAATTTATATTAAAGAAAAAGATTCTTTTTGCCTTTGTATCGTTTTCCAGCCATGTTGTGTGTAATGAAATTTATATATTTCAAATAAATAACAAGATTACTGTGTAAATTAAATATCTGAGTGAATGAAAAAAATAGACAATCGTTTAAGATACACGTAATGGGTTTTCTTCCGTACGAAAAAGCCATGATCTTGACACTAAATGAACTGAGGTGGCCATCTCTCGGCGTGTTTGCATTGAAGGAGACACATCACGAATCAATACATCAATTAGGAGTCAGTTTATGAAAATGACTCCTAATTGATGTATTGATTATTAAAATATTTTAATATATGGACTATATTGCTTAGTGAGAATGTTATCAATATTGATAATTGTTTATTTAGAGTTGCTCGAAATATAAGTTAATAGGGTACTTTGAAATGATTTAACATGCTGTCTTCCGGAAAATCGCCAAATGTACAATGATATGTTAAAAACATAGCATCGTGGATATTATAAGTTATTTTTTAACTGTAAAATAAGTAAATTCATTGTATTATGTAAGGAAAGTCATGCGATGCCCCACATCAGATTTTCTATTATTATTTTGCTGTGAAAGAAGTAAAATCATTGTATTATGCAGGGAAAGTCATATGCTCCAAACATGAGATTTTATTTTATCTTGAACATCGTCCTTGCAAAAATTCATCTTTTTTCTAGGATGATACAAGGATGGATGTTCTATAATGACCCTGATATTTGGAAACCACCTCAAGCAAGAGCCTTTTTAAGGGCAGTACCATTGGTAAGTTCAGCAATGTTTCCTATACATTTGATTTCAAAATGTTCTTGCTATACATTTTAAAACGTAACATCAATTATTTTGTTTTCGATAATACGCGATTTTCAAGAAAGTGTAGTAAGATTTGTTTATGTTGCAGTATGACACGTATGTCGATAAGAGGTCCAGATGATTAATGCGTTCAAGTTTTATTTAGACACTAGCAGCATACCCGTTCTTCGTACGGAGTATATAATATAAAGAAACTTGAAATTCATAATCATGCCCAAATTCTTATAGTATACTAAATGACATGTTTAATCAAAATATTCTGTTAAAATATTTAATACTAGCAGCATACCCGTTCTTCGTACGGAGTATATAATATAAAGAAACTTGAAATTCATAATCATGCCCAAATTCTTATAGTATACTAAATGACATGTTTAATCAAAATATTCTGTTAAAATATTTAATATAATGCTCCTAAAAAGAAGTTTAAGAATCTCTGTTCTCGCTATATAAAATTATCTTCATGGACATATCTGAAGAATGAAACATCTTGGACCCCTTATGTAAGCAAATATAAAAAAAAAATATGGAACTGAATCAATATATGCAAAATAAAAGCGTTAAAATTGTATGGGACCCGTACTAATTATATACGCGAATATTAGAAAATATAACCTGTATTAGTAGATTACATGTATAAATTGAAAATACCAATAAACCCGTAATCTTTAAATCTGAAGACAGTCATTTATTCCAATATATGTCAAAATTAAAGTGCTAAAATTATATGGGAAGATATACACGTACTACTTATAATGTCCGATTATTAGTAGAAGATTACCCGTTTTGCAATATGAGTCTCAAATGTTTTTTGGTAAAATACAACAGACGACGTAATAAATTGAATATATAATTAATCCCCGTAATCTTCATACCAGAAGACTGTACTTGATTCCAATATATATGCCAATATATGTCAAAATATATGCCAATATACCTGTACTACTTATATTCTCGTAGGTTAGAAGATATACCCGTGCATTCCTAGAAGATTACTCGTACAACGTACAATATGCGTGTGTCAGCAATTTTTGCCGCAATAAAACAATGGCGTAATAACTTAAAAATATCAATAATCACTGAATCAATAATTCCGGAAAATATCAATAATAATAATGTTTAAACCTGAAGAGTATAATTGATATTATCCAGTCCAAAATGAAATGGCAATGAAATTTATTTTATATACATATCTTCATTATTCAAATCGGAAAGGATTTAATAAAAATCGTCTGCCGCATAAACACATTGGATTTAAATCCGTTGCTAAGCGACATGATATCATTTGCTTCAAATAAATTGGTAGAAAAAATATCGTCTAAATAGTTATATTTCTATGGAACATTTGGCGACAGTTTCGTCAAATTAGCGACATTTTAAAAAATCGCCAAATTTATCGCCAAGTGGGACTGTAGAACTGACAGTTCCACTTTGCGACAAATTGACGAAATATCATCACAATACTATCCCCTAACAAAAAACAATTAATATCATTTATGTAGCGCAATTTTATCAATTTCAAGATATTTTTATTGATTTGAAAACATTTTTATCAATTTGGTGACATTTTAAAAATTCGCTAAATGTATTACTAAGTAGGATGGTTGGTCTGACAGATAAATGCTAACCAAACATCATTTCAGTACTCTCTTCTAACAAAACAAAAAAAAATTTCATTGATATGTAGAAGACCCAAGCCACACGACCAACCCGAAGGTTTATGACAGCTGTTTGTGTGTCGTTTATATCAATTTGGCGACATTTCCGTCAATTTGGCAAAGTTTAAGAAAAGTTGTCAAATTAGCGATATCCCTCCAAATTCGTAGCTTTGAATTTGCAGATCTGAATGAAACATTCTTATCCCGTTTCAATATACTAAATGAAAACACTACAATTGCATTAGAAGATATACCCGCTCTACTCTTTTTCTGTTTCAACAATCGGCTATATGAATTTATTGGGTAAACACAATATATGAGTTTAGTAGCTAAATACGATATAAGCTTGATAACTCTTTGCCAAAATAAATGAAATTGATGTACGCAGTCAGCAATTAATATAATTAAAAGAAAAATCAAACCGTCCATTCATAAGATATACTTTTATATCCATTTATTTATTATTTAAATCGAAAAGAAATAATAAAAACATTAACAAACACATTTAATTTAATTGCGATGCCGAGCAACATGATATATCCTCCTAAAATGTTAAAATTTATTAACCACTAACAGCACACCCGTTATTCGTACGGAGTGGATTTAAAGAAACTTATAGTTCGCAATCATGTGCAAATTCTGTTAAAATATTAAATTTATTGCTCCTAAAGAGAAGTTTAAGAATATATGTTCTCACTATGCAAAATTATCTTCACGATCAGATCTGAAGAATAAAACATCCTGCCCCCTTTTGTAAGCAAATTTACAGAAGAAAAAATAGGAATTGAATGAATATATGCAACCCCGTACTAATTATATTGTCGCAGATCAGAAAATATGCCAATGTGTTAGTAGAAGATTACCCGTATTACAATATGCGTCTCAAAAATATTTGCCAAAAAAAAAGAGATGACGTAATAAATTGAAAACATCAATAATATCCGTACTCTTTATACCAGAAGGTCGTAATTGATTCCAATATATGCCAATATATATCAAAACATATGTCAATATACCTGTACAACTTATATTTTCGTAGATTAAAAGATATACACTTGTATTTGTAGAAGATTCGTACAACATACAATATATGAGTTTAAACAATTTTTGTCATAATAAAATAATTGCATAATAACTTGAAAATATCAATAATCCTTGAATCAATAATCTCCGAAAATATAAATAATAATAATTTTTAAACCTGAAGACCGTAATTGATATTATCCAGTCAAAAATGCTATAAGAAAAATCAAATCGTGCTTTTCTAAAATATATTTTTATATCCATTTATTTATTATTCAAATCGAAAAAATAATTATCAAAATAACCAGACAGATTTAATTTAATTGCGTTTCTGAGTAACATGATATAAGATAGAATCTTATAACATGTTAAATATGTCATGTCTTATAACATAAACTGCGAAATTAAATAACGATTTTGGTTTCTCTATACTTCTCATTGTTCCGTAAAAGCTTGTTTTAAATAAACCATGAACCATGGAGATAGATTTCCCCTTTAAATCATGTTTCAAACAATTCATTTTTTCAGAAAGTAACTAATTAACGCAAAAAATCTTCCATCAAACTCAGAGATTAAATTTTAATTCACTTTCAAACGATTTTCAAGCTTTTCGTTTGGATAAACCACGGAGTTAGGGAGTAGAACTCCTAGGCAAAAGTTCCGTTTTTCATTAATATCTCGACAACCCCAGGTCTTAGAAACTCGAAACTTGGACAAAATTTATGGGGGGATATTTCAAGGCTATCCACCAAATTTCATTAAATTCGGTTCGGCCGTTTTTCCGTGATGATGAGACAAACGAAAATTTCGTTTTTTACTAATATCTCAAGAACCACTGGTCGTAGAAACTCAAAACACGGATATAATTTTAAGTGGGGCTATTTCTGGGCTACCCACAAAATTTCATCAAATTCGGTTCAGCCGTTCTCCCGTGATGGTGTGACAAACAGACAGACAGACAGACAGACAGACAGACAGACAGACAGACAGACAGATTTTTATTTTTATTTATATAGATTTGAACAGTTGTAATTTAATGCAAATAGTATGTATACGACGGACCTGTTAAGCATTTTTACACCCTTTTACACATTTAAGCAAATAGCCTTGCTATCCCAACCGGGAATTGAACTACTAATCTTCGTATTGGCCAATCCGCGGTCTATTGTTGAGCTACATGGACAGAATTGTAAGTTCTTATCGTCAAAGTGGACTCTGTGTCCTCCTCCCTCTAATGTCAGATTGACGTAAAACTGACAATCTTATTGACCACCTCCTGTTATTTCTACCTCAGATTATCCTCTTGACGCTATAGCTATACCTCAGGTTAGCTTCCTGTGTGGTCGTTGGCCTCTGAATTTTGAAATCGCACTTAATATCCCAAAGTCCACTAAATACGTTCTAATCGTGCTAATCGTATCGGGTCAATTTCGTATAATCGCATCGGGTCACTTTCAGACCTCCGAAGTATTTATGCTAACCTACAGGGTTGATTTATTTGGGCGTAATTGTAAAGAACTTGCTTCCCTAACCGGTAATCGAACCACGGATCTTTATACTAGCCAACCGACGCTCTACAGTTGAGCTACTGGGGCAGAGTTGTAAGCTCTTATCGTTGAAGTGGGCTCTGTAACTATACCTATCCCTTTCAATCTTTCTTTTGTGAACCACCTACTTCTTCTGGAATACAAACACACACACACACACACATATATATATATATACATATATATGAGGGGATTAAAAAAAATGGGCCAAACTTTACGAGGTGGTAGTACACACCAACTCAAGTATTTTTCGTCATAGTTTATAGGGGCCGTAAATGAAACGTGAAGACGACAGTGGTCGCTTAATGGTGAAACCGATGAGGTGAGGCGAAAACACAAGAATGACTTAGACGTTATAAAATGACATTTAATGAACAATTTCAGTAATGGCTCGAAAGAGCAACCGTCAACCTGAATGCACATCTCACAGCGGCGATGGAGGGATTGACGAACTCTCTTGAACAGACCAGGTATGTCGCGCCCTTCGACAGCAGCGGCAGAAATTTTGGCTACGAGTTCCTCTTCAGATTTAAGGGAAGTGTCATAGACGAGACTCTTGAGATCTCCCCACACATAAAAAGAAGTCAAGACACAGCAGATGGGGTGATCGTGGGGACCAAGCTATGGGACCACCTTGTCCAATTTCGAATATTTTACGATTGGGCAACCGCCTATGGGGGAAGCGTTCTCCGTGCAGACCTTGTGTCTCTCTGCCATTCCCATTTACAGCTCCATAAATGAAATGCATATCGGCTTTTTCCCTATTTGTAAATTCCTCTATCGTCTCAAAAGTTGGAGCTGCGAATAACTGCTGCAAATTGACAAGGCCGTACATTCGGTGTCACAAAAATTTGCGCGAGAGTTCATCTTCTTCCCGAAATGAAATTTGAATATGTGGTTTTCTTCTTCATCGGAAAATAACAACCAGAATGACGCTCTTAAGTTTGTGGAGCGGCTGCTTCCCAAACTATGATTAAAAATGCTTGGACGAAAAAACTATGACGAAAAATGCTTGGTTTGGTGTGTAATATCACCTCATAAAGTTTGGCCCATCTTCTTTAAATCACTGTATATACAGGGTGTTTCAAAACTAATGGAACAAATTCAGGGGTAACAAACACATCGAAACAAATACTTTTATGTATGGTCGCAAGTCAAGCGGTTACGGGCTAGAGGGCGCTTTCTACTTTCCCACACACACGCAGTCTTACGCAATTCAGAAACAGGACTGACACAAAACATCAAAACAAAACATTATTTAAGACAAAACAAGTACATGGCAGCACTGCAGGATCCCCTTTCAGTCAGTTGGCGGTGCAAGCGAAAAAACATTCCGTGATCAGGAACACACCTGTTGGGGAAAGCGTCTCGGTAAAGCCTTACGCTTCCCTGTCATTACCTCTGGCGAGACCTTACACAAAATGCATGTCCGCCTTTTCCATATTGGTATACCGATTCATTTCAAGTCGCTAATTATCTTACAAGCGAAAACCACTGCTTTTATACACGTGCCGGACACAGCCCTCTAATGCCTGAAAGCGCAATATAGAGTGTAACCGCTTCACTTGCGACCATCTATGATGATAGACGTTTCTTTCGATGTGTTCTATCACTCCTGAAAGTTTATTCCATTAGTTTTGAAACACCCTGCACACACACACACACGCACGCACACAGACACACACAATATATATATATATATATATATATATAAATATATATATATATATATATATATATATATATATATATATATATAAATATATATATATATATATATAAATATATATAAATATATATAAATATATATATATATATATATATATATATATATATATATAAATATATATAAATATAGATATAAATATATATATAAATATATATAAATATATATAAATATATATATATAAATATATATATATATATATATAAATATATATATAAATATATATATATATATATAAATATATATATAAATATATATATATATATATAAATATATATATATATATATATATATATATATATATATATATATATATATATATATATATATATATATATATATATATATATATATATATATATATATATATATATATATATATATATATATATATATATATATATATATATATATATATATATATATATATATATATATATATATATATATATATATATATTATAAACATGTTCTGGACATGGATATGGATATTTTGATTATGATAAAGTTTAAAGCCTGTATAAAGTTTAAAAATATATACATCTATTCAAAATTATGTTTCAACATAATATTTCCATGTGTGCATAAAACTTATACATTAAAAATTTGATTGAAGTGAGTATCCTAAATACTCGGCCGGATGATTTAATAAAAAAAGCTATCACGTTACCATTGCTACCATTGCAAATACCATCTTCAGTGGACCAATAGGATAAGACCGATATTTGCAATAGCATGATTCCTACCTACTTTAGCAAACCTACTAGTAGGCGGGTTCTGTGGCTATCAGTTAAAGAAGTTCAGGTTATCCAAATGAGGGAGTGAGGATTTTCTCATATTCAGTATTTATGTATGTATTTCTAACACTATATTTTTAGGGTAAGATGATAGTTTTGGATCTGCAATCAGAACTATATCCGCAATACCATCGTTTATCCTCTTATTATGGACAGCCTTACATCTGGTGCATGCTGCATAATTATGGTGGTGTTACAGGATTATATGCGTCGTTAGAGCAAGTAAATAATGTGAGTACCTTTTAACTGTATGAATCCTACATCAAATAACTAAAATATGTTATACTGTAAAGACGTATATGGGAAAATTAAAAGGAGAAACTGTGGTAATTCCCCGATGGCTTAAATATAACCTATGAAGATAATAACTAACATTTTATTCATTATATACATTCATACAAGTATGTTCATTGAGTATTTCTAATATACGGAAATACGTATAAAATATAATATTTACAGGATGCGCACATAAAGCAGGGGTTGTGCTGTCAATCGCCATAGTCGCATTTTGCGAAAGAAAATTCAATTTGGCGATTGAAAAAGAGATTTGGCAAAAATGTTGCAGATTTCCCATGCAGTAAGACTGTTATTTGTTGGAATAGTCAAAAATATTTAATACACAAGGTGATTAAGTTACTTATTTTCAAATGTAGAAAATAAATAATAGTAACGACTTATAAAAGGAGTTTTCATAGTCTGAGAAATTCTTAACATATTGAGTAAAGTGTCCCAATGCAAGTAAATGGTGTCTTAGGTGCCAAAAGCTGTGGAAGCGGGATTTCTATCCAAAACGAATATTTTAAAAGTGTTAATTTGAGTGGTTTTGAAGTTTATTTTATTCCGAGATTCACATTTAGCAAAAAGTTATATACAGCGCGCTTATTTCTTAAATTAAAGTACAGGTAATTATAAATTGAATATATCAACCATAAGATGAAGGCATACTTTCGGTACTATTACTAATTTAAATAATTTATATGAAAAGTGTAGTAGCAGTAACATTACTTTAATCTTGTGCTGCAACTATATTTGCAATTACCTTTACCTGGAAGTTAAACTAGTTAACGGAAATGAACGACCTCGGAAATTGGATTGTGAATTTAAGCCATCCTGTGAAATAATTAAATTTCTTCAAAGGACATATGCAATGCTTATTCTACAAAGTAGATACAACTAATATGGAAGAGAATCTTCAACTTAATTACAATCTATGATTATACCGTTTAATTAGTTCTTGATTTACGAAACGTAAAAATTAATTGTGTATATTAAACTGTTCTATAATATATATGTATATATATATATATATATATATATATATATATATATATATATATATATATATATATATATATATATATATATATATTTGAAATGTAATAATAAGAATTATGTAAAAATAAAAAAATACAATTCAAGCAATATTAACATCACCATAGAAGCAAATTCAAAGCCATAATGCCGATAAGAGAAAAGAACAGCACCATCCCAAATTCGATGATTAATTAGAATTAAATTCATCGTCAGGTCTGAGTATTTAATTCCAATTAACCCAAACAAATGCCTGTTTCAGATTAAGCAATAGTACATTACTATAAATACTTAAACTCAGACTACAGGCAACGAAAAATGAAAAAAGGATACAGCAAGAAAATTGTATTACCATGCGGCATGAACCATTCTTCCACCACGTGTATACACGATCAACCTCAACAGCTCAATCTAGAAGCACCGGAATGAATAAGTCGAAATTCTACCAGGGAGGCAGTACGAACGTTCACGGAGTTACTCCCAAACCCGTCCAGTGAGTCTAAGCTGGAGACTGGACAAGCAATTCAGAACACAACCTCCCAAACATGCAAACATGAATATGAATATGAATCAAAGATGAAAATTCCTACTAAACAAGTAATTCATATGAAAAATGGATAATCGAGAATGCCACTATACACCATTATAAGGGCGCTCAAAACCTAGTTTCAATACTGACAAAAGTTACATTTTTTTGCGAAAATAAAATTCAAAACATTAATGTTAATGCATCTTATTTTCCTATTTTTTGATTTTTCTAATGTTTTTGACTTAGTTTATTATTTTTCATTTTTATTTATATAATTAATAATTATATATAATATATATATTTTTTTTTTTTTTTTTTTCCTACTGTATGTTAGTCACTATAATTGGGAATGTTTTCTAGGATGTTATCGAGTGAAATTTATATATATATATATATATATATATATAATATATATATATATATATATATATATATAGATATAGATAGATAGATAGAACATATCTTAAGGGTTACAGTAATTAATTTTGCAAAAAATATTTACTATATACAGGTATAAAATATATTTTAAGGGTTATAGTAATTAATTTTGCATTACAGATTACGGATTTTAATTGTATTATGATTTTGCACTAAGCGGGTGCAAATCTAAGTAAAAGGATTGCATTTAATCACTAACCTAACACATGGTGTCGATAATTTGCGGTTCGTGAGCTGCATGTAGTCTTTTCAATGTGCACATATGGGTCACGATTTCAATGTGCACGTACGAGTGGGTCACAATTTCAATGTGCACGTACGGATCCATCAGAAATAGTATATTTATTGTATAGACATTTTACCTCACCAATAATATTATAAACTAGCAGCATACCCGTTCTTCGTACGGAGTATATAATATAAAGAAACTTGAAATTCATAATCATGCCCAAATTCTTATAGTATACTAAATGACATGTTTAATCAAAATATTCTGTTAAAATATTTAATATAATGTTCCTAAAAAGAAGTTTAAGAATCTCTGTTCTCGCTATATAAAATTATCTTCATGGACATATCTGAAGAATAAAACATCTTGGACCCCTTATGTAAGCAAATATAAAAAAAATATGGAATTGAATCAATATATGCAAAATAAAATCGTTAAAATTGTATGGGACCCGTACTAATTATATACGCGAATATTAGAAAATATAACCTGTATTAGTAGATTACATGTATAAATTGAAAATACCAATAAACCCGTAATCTTTAAATCTGAAGACAGTCATTTATTCCAATATATGTCAAAATTAAAGTGCTAAAATTATATGGGAAGATATACACGTACTACTTATAATGTCCGATTATTAGTAGAAGATTACCCGTTTTGCAATATGAGTCACAAATGTTTTTTGGTAAAATACAACAGACGACGTAATAAATTGAATATATAATTAATCCCCTTAATCTTCATACCAGAAGACTGTACTTGATTCCAATATATATGCCAATATATGTCAAAATATATGCCAATATACCTGTACTAATATTCTCGTAGGTTAGAAGATATACCCGTGCATTCCTAGAAGATTACTCGTACAACGTACAATATGCGTGTCAGCAATTTTTGCCGCAATAAAACAATGGCGTAATAACTTAAAAATATCAATAATCCCTGAATCAATAATTCCGGAAAATATCAATAATAATAATGTTTAAACCTGAAGAGTATAATTGATATTATCCAGTCCAAAATGAAATTTCAATGAAATTTATTTTATATACATATCTTCATTATTCAAATCGGAAAGGATTTAATAAAAATCGTCTGCCGCATAAACACATTGGATTTAAATCCGTTGCTAAGCGACATGATATCATTTGCTTCAAATAAATTGGTAGAAAAAATATCGTCTAAATAGTTATATTTCTATGGAACATTTGGCGACAGTTTCGTCAAATTAGCGACATTTTAAAAAATCGCCAAATTTATCGCCAAGTGGGACTGTAGAACTGACAGTTCCACTTTGCGACAAATTGACGAAATATCATCACAATACTATCCCCTAACAAAAAACAATTAATATCATTTATGTAGCGCAATTTTATCAATTTCAAGATATTTTTATAGATTTGAAAACATTTTTATCAATTTGGTGACATTTTAAAAATTCGCTAAATGTATTACTAAGTAGGATGGTTGGTCTGACAGATAAATGCTAACCAAACATCATTTCAGTACTCTCTTCTAACAAAACAAAAAAAAATTTCATTGATATGTAGAAGACCCAAGCCACACGACCAACCCGAAGGTTTACGGCAGCTGTTTGTGCGTCGTTTATATCAATTTGGCGACATTTCCGTCAATTTGGCAAAGTTTAAGAAAAGTTGTCAAATTAGCGATATCCCACCAAATTCGTAGCTTTGAATTTGCAGATCTGAATGAAACATTCTTATCCCGTTTCAATATACTAAATGAAAACACTACAATTGTATTAGAAGATATACCCGCTCTACTCTTTTTCTGTTTCAACAATCGGCTATATGAATTTATTGGCTAAACACAATATATGAGTTTAGTAGCTAAATACGATATAAGCTTGAAAACTCTTTGCCAAAATAAATGAAATTGATGTACGCAGTCAGCAATTAATATAATTAAAAGAAAAATCAAACCGTCCATTCATAAGATATACTTTTATATCCATTTATCAATTTATTTATTATTTAAATCGAAAAAAATAATAAAAACCTTAACAAACACATTTAATTTAATTGCGATGCCGAGCAACATGATATATCCTCCTAAAATGTTAAAATTTATTAACCACTAACAGCACACCCGTTATTCGTACGGAGTGTATAATTTAAAGAAACTTAAAGTTCGCAATCATGTGCAAATTCTGTTAAAATATTAAATTTATTGCTCCTAAAGAGAAGTTTAAGAATATATGTTCTCACTATGCAAAATTATCTTCACGATCAGATCTGAAGAATAAAACATCCTGCCCCTTTTGTAAGCAAATTTACAGAATAAAAAATAGGAATTGAATGAATATATGCAACCCCGTACTAATTATATTGTCGCAGATCAGAAAATATGCCAATGTGTTAGTAGAAGATTACCCGTATTACAATATGCGTCTCAAAAATATTTGCCAAAATAAAAGAGATGACGTAATAAATTGAAAACATCAATAATATCCGTACTCTTTATACCAGAAGGTCGTAATTGATTCCAATATATGCCAATATATATCAAAACATATGTCAATATACCTGTACTACTTATATTCTCGTAGATTAAAAGATATACACGTGTATTTGTAGAAGATTCGTACAACATACAATATATGAGTTTAAACAATTTTTGTCATAATAAAATAATTGCATAATAACTTGAAAATATCAATAATCCTTGAATCAATAATCCCCGAAAATATAAATAATAATAATTTTTAAACCTGAAGACCGTAATTGATATTATCCAGTCAAAAATGCTATAAGAAAAATCAAATCGTTCTTTTCCAAAATATATTTTTATATCCATTTATTTATTATTCAAATCGAAAAAATAATTATTAAAATTAACAGACAGATTTAATTTAATTGCGTTTCTGAGTAACATGATATAAGATAGAATCTTATAACATGTTAAATATGTCATGTCTTATAACATAAACTGCGAAATTAAATACCGATTTTGATTTCTCTATACTTCTCATTGTTCCGTAAAAGCTTGTTTTAAATAAACCATGAACCATGGAGATAGATTTCCCCTTTAAATCATGTTTCAAACAATTCATGTTTTCAGAAAGTGACTAATTAACGCAAAAAATCTCTCATCAAACTCAGAGATTAAATTTTAATTCACTTTCAAACGATTTTCAAGCTTTTCGTTTGGATAAACCACGGAGTTAGGGAGTAGAACTCCTAGGAAAAAGTTCCGTTTTTCATTAATATCTCAACAACCCCAGGTCTTAGAAACTCGAAACTTGGACAAAAGTTATGGGGGGATATTTCAAGGCTATTCACTAAATTTCATTAAATTCGGTTCAGCCGTTTTTCCGTGATGATGAGACAAACGAAAATTTCGTTTTTTACTAATATCTCGAGAACCACTGGTCGTAGAAACTCAAAACACGGATATAATTTTAAGTGGGGCTATTTCTGGGCTACCCACAAAATTTCATCAAATTCGGTTCAGCCGTTCTCCCGTGATGGTGTGACAAACAGACAGACAGACAGACAGATTTTCATTTTTATTTATATAGACTAGCAGCATACCCGTTCTTCGTACGGAGTATATAATATAAAGAAACTTGAAATTCATAATCATGCGCAAATTCTTATAGTATACTAAATGACATGTTTAATCAAAATATTCTGTTAAAATATTTAATATAATGCTCCTAAAAAGAAGTTTAAGAATCTCTGTTCTCGCTATATAAAATTATCTTCATCATGGACATATCTGAAGAATAAAACATCTTGGACCCCTTATGTAAGCAAATATAAAAAAAAAATATGGAATTGAATCAATATATGCAAAATAAAAGCGTTAAAATTGTATGGGACCCGTACTAATTACATACGCGAATATTAGAAAATATAACCTGTATTAGTAGATTACATGTATAAATTGAAAATACCAATAAACCCGTAATCTTTAAATCTGAAGACAGTCATTTATTCCAATATATGTCAAAATTAAAGTGCTAAAATTATATGGGAAGATATACACGTACTACTTATAATGTCCGATTATTAGTAGAAGATTACCCACATATTGCAATATGAGTCTCAAATGTTTTTTGGTAAAATACAACAGACGACGTAATAAATTGAATATATAATTAATCCCCTTAATCTTCATACCAGAAGACTGTACTTGATTCCAATATATATGCCAATATATGTCAAAATATATGCCAATATACCTGTACTACTTATATTCTCGTAGGTTAGAAGATATACCCGTGCATTCCTAGAAGATTACTCGCACAACGTACAATATGTGTGTGTCAGCAATTTTTGCCGCAATAAAACAATGGCGTAATAACTTAAAAATATCAATAATCCCTGAATCAATAATTCCGGAAAATATCAATAATAATAATGTTTAAACCTGAAGAGTATAATTGATATTATCCAGTCCAAAATGAAATGGCAATGAAATTTATTTTATATACATATCTTCATTATTCAAATCGGAAAGGATTTAATAAAAATCGTCTGCCGCATAAACACATTGGATTTAAATCCGTTGCTAAGCGACATGATATCATTTGCTTCAAATAAATTGGTAGAAAAAATATCGTCTAAATAGTTATATTTCTATGGAACATTTGGCGACAGTTTCGTCAAATTAGCGACATTTTAAAAAATCGCCAAATTTATCGCCAAGTGGGACTGTAGAACTGACAGTTCCACTTTGCGACAAATTGACGAAATATCATCACAATACTATCCCCTAACAAAAAACAATTAATATCATTTATGTAGCGCCATTTTATCAATTTCAAGATATTTTTATAGATTTGAAAACATTTTTATCAATGTGGTGACATTTTAAAAATTCGCTAAATGTATTACTAAGTAGGATGGTTGGTCTGACAGATAAATGCTAACCAAACATCATTTCAGTGCTCTCTTCTAACAAAACAAAAAAAAATTTCATTGATATGTCGAAGACCCAAGCCACACGACCAACCCGAAGGTTTATGGCAGCTGTTTGTGTGTCGTTTATATCAATTTGGCGACATTTCCGTCAATTTGGCAAAGTTTAAGAAAAGTTGTCAAATTAGCGATATCCCTCCAAATTCGTAGCTTTGAATTTGCAGATCTGAATGAAACATTCTTATCCCGTTTCAATATACTAAATGAAAGCACTACAATTGTATTAGAAGATATACCCGCTCTACTCTTTTTCTGTTTCAACAATCGGCTATATGAATTTATTGGCTAAACACAATATATGAGTTTAGTAGCTAAATACGATATAAGCTTGAGAACTCTTTGCCAAAATAAATGAAATTGATGTACGCAGTCAGCAATTAATATAATTAAAAGAAAAATCAAACCGTCCATTCATAAGATATACTTTTATATCCATTTATCCATTTATTTATTATTTAAATCGAAAAAAAATAATAAAAACATTAACAAACACATTTAATTTAATCCGTTATTCGTACGGAGTGTATAATTTAAAGAAACTTATAGTTCGCAATCATGTGCAAATTCTGTTAAAATATTAAATTTATTGCTCCTAAAGAGAAGTTTAAGAATATATGTTCTCACTATGCAAAATTATCTTCACGATCAGATCTGAAGAATAAAACATCCTGCCCCCTTTTGTAAGCAAATTTACAGAAGAAAAAATAGGAATTGAATGAATATATGCAACCCCGTACTAATTATATTGTCTCAGATCAGAAAATATGCCAATGTGTTAGTAGAAGATTACCCGTATTACAATATGCGTCTCAAAAATATTTGCCAAAATAAAAGAGATGATGTAATAAATTGAAAACATCAATAATATCCGTACTCTTTATACCAGAAGGTCGTAATTGATTCCAATATATGCCAATATATATCAAAACATATGTCAATATACCTGTACTACTTATATTCTCGTAGATTAAATGATATACACGTGTATTTGTAGTAGATTCGTACAACATACAATATATGAGTTTAAACAATTTTTGTCATAATAAAATAATTGCATAATAACTTGAAAATATCAGTAATCCTTGAATCAATAATTCCCGAAAATATAAATAATAATAATTTTTGAACCTGAAGACCGTAATTGATATTATCCAGTCAAAAATGCTATAAGAAAAATCAAATCGTTCTTTTCTAAAATATATTTTTATATCCATTTATTTATTATTCAAATCGAAAAAATAATTATTAAAATTAACAGACAGATTTAATTTAATTGCGTTTCTGAGTAACATGATATAAGATAGAATCTTATAACATGTTAAATATGTCATGTCTTATAACATAAACTGCGAAATTAAATAACGATTTTGATTTCTCTATACTTCTCATTGTTCCGTAAAAGCTTGTTTTAAATAAACCATGAACCATGGAGATAGATTTCCCCTTTAAATCATGTTTCAAACAATACATGTTTTCAGAAAGTGACTAATTAACGCAAACAATCTCCCATCAAACTCAGAGATTAAATTTTAATTCACTTTCAAACGATTTTCAAGCTTTTCGTTTGGATAAACCACGGAGTTAGGGAGTAGAACTCCTAGGCAAAAGTTCCGTTTTTCATTAATATCTCGACAACCCCAGGTCTTAGAAACTCGAAACTTGGACAAAATTTATGGGGGGATATTTCAAGGCTATCCACCAAATTTCATTAAATTCGGTTCGGCCGTTTTTCCGTGATGATGAGACAAACGAAAATTTCGTTTTTTACTAATATCTCGAGAACCACTGGTCGTAAAAACTCAAAACACGGATATAATTTTAAGTGGGGCTATTTCTGGGCTACCCACAAAATTTCATCAAATTCGGTTCAGCCGTTCTCCCGTGATGATGGGACAAACAGACAGACAGACAGACAGACAGACAGACAGACAGACAGACAGACAGATTTTCATTTTTATTTATATAGATAGTAGAAACCAAACTTTGGTGATTATGAGAGATATTTAGAAATATGATTGCATACAAGAGTGTTTAACAATTTTAACCGCCTAACTTTGTCTACTTACGCAAATTTTGTTTTCAAATACAATATCTCTGTCAATATTAAGTTTGCTCTAATCAAATAGAGTTTTTCATGTAGGAAAATAATGTCTTTTATATTTTAGCATGTAGAATGTGTGGTTTCGATAATTTTCACTTTAGGTACGTTTTCTATTCTTTTAGGCTCTTTAGGTAGGTATTATAAAACATGGTATAACGGTATAAAACTATTTAAAATGCAAAAATTATTGCCCTTCAGGTAATTTTTGCATTTTAGGGAAGTATTATACTGTAATTTTAAAGTACATTATAACAGTAAAATATTTGAAGTGCAAAATTTATTGAAACAATACATTCTACATGCTAAACGATTGAGAAATGATTTTCTTATATAAATTTTATTTGGTTAGAAAACGCTTTATTGACAAAGTTATTGCATTTAAAAACAAATTTCCATAATTGTCAATATTATAAGTGGTTTAACAGTTCTATAATGTTCGAAAATTAGTGTCGCTCATCCTGAAATTTTATCATATTAAAAATATATTATGATTTTAGTGGTGAATGCATTACATCTTTAGTAGTACAGATATATTATAATTTTAGTGGTGGATACACGTAATAATTTTATGGACAGATATGTTCTGTTTAATAGAGGATACTATCCACTTGTGGCTTACCATTTCCCATTTGAAAGAAGTCAATCAAAAATACAATAACTAATGCAAAATCGATTGATATAATCATATTATTTTTGAAGCATTTGTTTATGATAATGAAAAGGTTGTGTGTAAAACTTCAAAAAGGTAATTAAAAAATTCACAAAATCAGTCAGGCGAAACGATAAGTCAGCTGTTGATTATTTCACTAGAACAGAAGATTTCGAAAGTTGTTTTTTTGTCAGTCACCAATCAGATTCAGTAGTTAGTAATATAGAGATGATTGGTAATACATATAAGAGATAATATGATTGCCATTTAAGGGGAGGGGCATGTCATGAAATAATGGAGGGAAAGGAACATATTTAGACTTTTGGAAAAATTACCTTCTTTTAGGCACAAGTTATTGATTTCTGCGAGAGATAAAAAAAAAAAGATGTTTGTTCACTTTCTTATATTAAAGAAATGTCCACAAGCACAAAATATTCCATAAATTTACGTTTTCGAGATCAATAGGGGTTCTGTAATTTATTGCAGTCAAAAGGAATGGACACATGTTTTATTTTTATTGAATTCTCCGCTGAAATAAATACTTCTAAATGTTTCTATTTTCTGGAACAACTAGAGTTTGATTTGAAAGCTTGAAGGATTCAAAATAAACTTGGCGAATGACATTGAAAAGCAAAAGAGACTCTTAATAAATTTATTTTGATTTTGGAAGTGTTTTTTTTTATTTTTTGAATAAATATGTACAACTGGAAACGTTTAAATTTAGATTTTTCATATATTCAGACTGACACACATTTCTTTAAACATTTATCTTCAAGAATGAATTTCGTTCGAAATAAATTTACTAAAAATGGCTGAGCGTAGTGTTTCAGCATACTTGGAAATGAATTGTTCGGGAATTGCAGTATGCTCATCAAAAGATGATAAAACTGTCTCAAGCAAGTAAATGGAAAAAAAAAAAAATTTAGATGTACTAGAATAGCTATTAACTTTTCTAATTATATATTTGATGAATAAATTCAGTATGATGAATATATTACTACTTTCCTTACTCCCATAGTATAATGCATAGGAAGAGTATCTGTAGCGATTGAGAGTCGCCAGGCCCGAACTCGGGACCTCGTGCTTATAAGACCGACATTATAAGATCAAAAGCTAGCTTCCCCTCCGAACTTATAATTCGGGTACAGGTTCCAAGCATCTTCGATGGATGTCTTTTGGCAGGAGCAGAGTCGGCTGCCACACACTCCCCCCTGATGAGAAGCCCGGGTCGAATTTCGGCGAGGAGGGGGCCATTCCAGAAAACTCCCGCGTGTCCCCATCCGAAACTCAGTTGAGGGGCTGAATGGCTGGGAGGCGTGTCGCCTCGGGCGTGACGTCAGTCGTGGTCAACCAGGAAGGGAGCGGTGGGCGCCTCAGGTTAAGCGTGGTGCTGCCATCTCGTGTTGAGAGGTGAGATCATTGGAGACAGAAGGTTTTTTCGTGCTCGTATGTCCAGGGTAACCATTTGTAGCGATTGAGAGTCGCCAGGCCCGAACTCGGGACCTCGTGCTTATAAGACCGACATTATAAGATTAGAGCAAAAGCTAGCTTCCCCTCCGAACTTATAATTCGGGTACAAGTTCCAAGCACCTTCGATGGATGTCTTTTGGCAGGAGCAGAGTCGGCTGACACATATCGTTGTAGGGTTGAAAAGTCGGACTCGGGTTTTCGACCCAAGGTCACGTTTTGGAGATATTTGTATCTCCGAACTCGAATCGAACGTTTATGAGGGGATGTCTCTGGGTGTGAATGTTAGTGTGTATGTATGCTAGTGCGTATGTATTCTAGTGCGTATGTATGTTGGTATGCGCGTGTGTATGTATGTGTCCGTAAGTCTGCAGTAGCAATGCGTCCCGGATGAATGGAGCGATTCGAATAAAATGTTATACAATCGTTAGAGTTAGTAAATACTGTAACTCTGTTGATTTTAAATGTAATCGAATGTTCGGAAGAAATCCCCAAAATTTTGAATAAAATTCTGAAAAAATCATTTAAAAATCAGAACTTTCAATAATATTACATGAATAATTATTTCCTATGTAAATTATATTATAAATCGAATGATATAAACTTTAGAATACCAGTATGAACCGTCTTCGATATATCGTACATTTTTTGAATAAATTTATTAAAAAATTACATAAAATTAGAAAATATTAACTATCGTGAAATATTTTCACTTTTCATATTCAGCATTATGCGACAAATTCTTAACTTCGTTTTTGGTGGATCTAGTTGTCACCTCCGATAGCGGAAGCCAGAGCACTAACTTTTGAAGTCTCGGTTTGAAGCCCCACTGCGAGTAGATCTTCCAGATCGCGATCGGAGCTTTTGCTATTTGCTTCCCTTTTGTTTCTCTGCTCGATGCAAAGGATTAGTATTTTGTCAGTAAAGCAATAATATGCATTAATTAAAGCAATAATATTCATTAAATTTGTAAGTTTAAAATTTTCAGTACTTACAAATCGTAGAACAATCAAAGTGAAAAGTAAGGAAATGCTGTATTTATGTTTGTTCACAAATAATTCGATAATTCACATTAAAATGGGTGATTTAAAAGATTATTATTGCTGCACATTTCCTTAAAATGAAATTCATAATTACTCAAATTTACTGTGGGAGCAAAGACGAATGAATTCCATTCAGTTAGTCAGTAATGTTTTAATAAAAGTTTAAAAAATTACCCTGGGTATTTATTGCTTAATCAGGTATTTTATTTAAATAGTTTTTCAGTACATGCACTAACAGTTAAAGTATGCTGAAACTAAAACAATTACTGAATACCATCTTTTTATTTGAATATCATAAGATAATTATAAAAAATAAACTCAGTTTTTGTTTCATTATGCTTATTTATTTATTTATTTATTGTTGTTGTAAATTGTAAAATGACTTAGAATTACGAGAAAATACTAGTTGAATGTCATTTATTAACCTATGCACTATAATCTGTAGAAGTTCAGGTTTTCTAATACAGAACATCTTATATTCCTTTTTTTACTATCACACATTAACAAACAGTAAACAATTTTACTTAATTATAAAGTTTGAAATACCTCAGGAGCTTTGCAAATTCAATCAAGCTGTATAACAGAACTTTTGGCATTAATATTTAATTTATAATTCCACCGAAGTGAAAATTTAAGAAAGATTAAATTAACTGTGTATTATTAAAATAACATTAACTAATATAATGAAATATGCAATGGTAGCTTGAAATTGTCAGTTGATTACTTTACTTTTTTCCAAGTAATTTTAACAATAACATATTTAATCAATAACATAACAGCAGTTTATTCGTTACATTAAAAAATATGTGCACAACCTAATCAAAAATGACTTCTTAACCCATTCTTTTAAAATTTCAGCATGCCATAACAAACAATAAAAAATATACATGCAATATATTAAGATACTAAATCTTTTACATGCAATAACTTACTTGTCAAACGGTTAAAAATATGCTATTTGATGTATGAAATATTACATTTTAAATTATTATTTTACTTTCATAACATTAGTGTAGCCTTTTTATTGCTACGATTTGTTACTATTGATAATATCTTAAAAAGAAAATGAAATTTTTTTATCTACATAAATAAAATTAAAAATACATCTATCTGTCTGTCTGTGTGTGTGTTTATCTATCTCATTATCACGGTAGAACAGCTGCATCGAATTTCATAAAAATTTTATGGGTAGCTCTGGAATAGTCTCACTTAAAATTTAGTCCATGTTTCGAGTTTCTAGGAGCAGGGATTGTCGAGATATGAATAAGAATCACACAATTAAACCATCCATAGAAATAGCATTTTACAAATGATATATTTTCTGCAAATTTATTAAAAAAATCATATCATGATGCTTAGCAACGCAATTAAATCTGATGTGTTTATTAGACAGACGATTATTATTAATTTTTTTTCCTATTTAAATAATAGAGAAATTGATATAAAAGAAAATTTCATAAATGATCGCAATTTCATTTTCAGCTAGATTATATCAATTACAGCTTTCGCATTTAAACATTGAGGAAATTAATAACATTATAAATTTAATATCTTCTTTTATTTTGGCAAAAACTCATGATGTGTTCAGTCAATTAATTCATCTATTGTGTTTAGTGAATAAATTCATATATTGTATTTAGTCAATTAACTCATATTGCTTAGCCAAATGTTGAAACATAATAAGAGTGATAATACCATTTTACCGCTTTCATTTTAGTATATATTGATCCAATTTCATATATATATTTTATAATTTGCTTGCAAACGGGATCAAGATGTTTTATTTTTCAGTTCTATTTGTGAAGATAATTTGTATAGAAAACACAGAAAGGATAATTAAATTTAGTAGAATTAAGTGGAAAGAAAATTAAATGAAATATTTTAATAGAATACTTTGAATAACAATGTCAATTAGAATACTGCAGGAATTTACACATATTTTAAATCGTGAGCAATGTCGGGTATATCTGCTATTAATTATATACATAAAATTGTAAGTTGTGCATCTATCTGTCTGTTTATTATCTCAGCACTGTTGAACTCACCTATTTTATTTCTGTTAGAATTATTATAAAATTTCAAAAGTAAAGACTCTAAATATTAAAATTCATTGCAAATTCTGAATTTTACTTTTCTTGTGTTATATAACCAGTACGAAGAAAGGGCATACTGTTAGTCTTTTATAAAATATCACGAAACTAACAACTAACAACATTATTAAAATTATTTTAACATATTTGCAGGAAACTGAATAATTTATGACAACACATTAAGTACACTAGGCAAATGCAATAAATGACACAAGCTAACCTGATAAAATATACATATTAAACATTAAATGATTTTCAATACTTAACAATTATTTAACAAAGCTTAATTTTACAAGTGTCTAGGTAGTTATTTTAATTAATGTGGCAACAATAAAATTTAAAACTAGCCAAAAATACGCTAAAAAGTTTGCTGACGTTGTAATTAACAATAAAACAATTTATAATCCAGTTAACTTTAATTGAAAAGAAATTTAGATAAGAAGGAATAATATAATTTAAGTATTTTGAATGGCATATATTTAAATAATACGTATTTTAAATGACATCAGAAGAAGCCAACAATGGTAAGCATTTGCTTCTAAGGACGGAACATCTACACTATTTATATCCAACGTATCACGATAAAAGTAGTAAGGTATTTCCCTGATTTGATAAGGATTTTGCGTAAGAAATTCAACACACACAGTTACCTTACACCTTTCTGGTAGGTCGACTGTCTGGGTCTCAACAACAATAACACATAAAACGTTCCTTGCCGTCCAAATGGATGCTCTTTGTCTTCGAATGAGTCGGACTGTCTGGATCTTCAACACACAAAACGGCTTGCTGTCCAAACTGTTACTCTAGTCTTAGGATAAGTCGGACGATCTGGGTCTTCGACACACAAAACGGCACACAACAAACACAAAGCCGGCAACTCAAACTGCTGCGCGTACCCTAGGGTGAGTCGAGTGATCTAGGTTTTCGACACACAAAACACGATAAAGAATAGTGTCTAAAGAAAAAAATCCGCTGACAATTACATCCACGAGCCAGCTACTCAATGACTTCCTTCTTTGTGTGGGCTGGTGGGAAGAATTTTCAGGAAAGTTTCGAAGGCCAGCTTTGGGCCTACAAGCACCACGCGGTCCACTTTCGAGGGGGGGAGGGGGTTATCTGGCTTCTGCTATCGGAGGTGACGATCGAGTTCGTTCCATTCACGAGAGAAGATACTTTGTGGAAGGCCCAGACTACACATCCAACCCTACGGCTTGCGGCAATCAAGCGTGTGACCGGGAAAGAGAAGATACTTTGTGTAATAGTTTTGTATTTTGATGCCCAATAATTCGACAATAGTCATTTATTTATATAGTTTAAGCCCTTCCAATGCTTAACTGTATCACGCTAGGCGGGATACAATTAAGCCTAGCGGGGATTAAGCCTAGGCGGAATACAATTAAGCCTAGCGGGGATTAAGCCTAGGCGGGATACAATTAAGCCTCTTCTATCCGTCTATCTGTAATGCTTGTCGACGAATTTGGGCAATATCGCAAACTTGGCTACTTCTTTTATTGGTGCCAAATTAACGAAAATGATTCCAAATTGACTCCAAATTTATTAATTAAAATATTTTAATGTATGTACTATATTGCTTATAGCGGATGCTATCAATATGGATAACCGTCAAGTTAGATTTGTGAGAAATATAAGTTAATAGGGTACTTTGAAATAGATTTACAAGTTGTCATATAGAAAATATGCCAAATGTTTGATTCAATGTTAAAACATTGTGCCGTGGATCTTGTACACATCATTTTTACGCTGTGAATGAAGTAAATTATTTGCATTAAATAGGATTATACAGTCATGTTCCGCCGCATCAGATGTTTTTAATATATGTCAAACACGTGTGTATTAATAATTATGTTTTCAGACAATAATAATTATGTTTTCAGACAGTTTCTTATAAAATTGTTCTTTTATACCGTGCAAATCATTTTACACAATAATCAACGCTTCAAAAGTAAGAAGTCACTTTTTAAATTTGGTACACCGAGTTTTATCCGCATTCTTGACATGAATTTAACTTTTTGTGTATTTATTAATACAATAATTTATGTTTTAACTAAGTATTTATGCCTTTATTAATGCTACTTATTCTTAGTGTATTTATAATTGTTGTAAATATTTTATATTTTAATGTATTTATTCATTTTCAGGTGCTTTCGAAAATCGTTTGTTTCAATAGTTTGCATTTTAATGTATTTTATTATATTTTAATCTGTATATTTTGTATATTATTTTATTTTGCAAGCTATTTCTGGGATGTTGTCCTGTAGCTTGTATTCTTTTAAAATAAATAAATAAATAAGTAAATAAATAAATATATAATACGTTGAGAATATAATATACTGAGAATACAATTAAATTTATAAATTCCCCAAATACGTATTTCCATGTCTCTAGCTAATTAAGTTTTCCCTTTCTATGTTCAAGTTTCCGAATTTAATATATAGTTAAGGTTAAATAATTTCTGCTTCTGTGGCTAATAGGGGACATTTGAAGGTCGAAGTTATGAAGGTAGCACCATGATTGGAACTGGAATATCACCCGAAGGAATCCACACAAACGACATTGTCTACGAATTGATGAATGAAATGGCATGGAGAAAAGAACCAGTAGATTTATTTTCTTGGTTAGTACGATTAACCTTTTCTCGTCAGTTATATAGAT
The DNA here is from genome assembly GCA_951213105.1 of Amaurobius ferox. Lineage (NCBI taxonomy): Eukaryota > Metazoa > Arthropoda > Arachnida > Araneae > Amaurobiidae > Amaurobius > Amaurobius ferox. Next base: position 85,035,843 of record OX578142.1, on the reverse strand, counting down.
TAAGGGCATTAGCATATATTTACTTGATGAAACTATATTTACATTTTAAAATGGAATTTGAACGAAAAAATGTTTTGCAATGTTTAAGAAAAATTGAAGAACTCTATTATTTAATATTCATTTAATGAACAATTTTCATCTATAATCGTAAACAAAAGAATTATCATGGGTAACTAACACGTTAAGCCTGCGATACCTGAAGACTCGAACTTATGATCTACAGTGGTGGCTTCTCATGCAGGGTGTTTCAAAGTTTACCTGGTTTTTCAAGTTTTGGTAATTGGTTTTAGACATATACTTCCAATTTTGAAAGTTTGTTAAAATTAAATGCAAAATAATTTTATATAATTTTTTTCACTGGGCGGTATTTTTTATAAAAAATAAGGTGTCCAAATTTTTATACGGTCCCTTGAACAAAAAAGTTCAATTAGAAAAAGTTGCACTCACAGTAACTAGTAGAAAATAAACCCAGTGTAAACAATTATCTGCAATATTTCGCGAGTTATTGCTAATAAAAAAAATCGGGAATTATCTCCCTTTAAACTCCGGGGTCGTCAGCTGTAGATAAAAAGTAGAAAACAAGAAAGATCAATCATGCTTATAGCATTGATTATGAAACACTTTCCAACTTCAATGCAATTTTATTTAAAAAAGTCGAAAATGCAATACATTCCTCGGTAATATTTTAAAACTTATCACAATACTACATTGATTTATTATATTTAAAAACTTAAACCTTCAATGAAAAAAATGAACTTCATTCAAATGACGGCATTGAAATATAAATTGCCTGGTTTAAATATCTCTAAAATGCAATACATTCCACGGTAATATTTTTAAAACTATCATAATACTACGATAATTTATTATATTTGAAAACTTCATCGAAAACAACTGAAATAAATTCAAATGACGTCATAGAAAAAATAACATGCCTGGATCTCTCTATAAAAGCAGGATTTCATTCATTTCATTCATCACAATACTATAATAATTCATTTTATTTAAAAATTAAGACCATGGAGCTACAATTCATAAACTCTATGCTTAAAACTTCATCGAAAAAAATCGTCCTTCTGTTTATAAAATCAATTAATATTTCATTCATATCAGCCATGCAGACTCCATGGACTGAATTATTTTGTGTTAAAGAAATACAGTAATTCTAATATATACAACTCATTCTATATATTTTGCTGTTTACATTTTACATAGGTGAAAAATAGGCTAAGTTGTAGAAATAATCAAATTTGAATGAGAATTTAAACTCAAATATATTGTCATTGTGTTGTTTTAGTACGTAGATGCACAGAATTTAAGCAAAAATAAAGTAGTTTTAGGACGGATACAACACTCAATATGAATTAAAAAGAACTTAAAAAATCACGATTTTGAAACAAGATGGATGCCATATATCATTTTGAAGTGGGTCATGTGATCGTTTCATATCATGGTCACGTGATCGTTTCATATAAGAGGTGTAATTATTATTTTAATTTTTATTTAAAAAACTACTGATTATATTTCGCTGAATTTTTTTTTATATATTTTATGGAACAATTTGAATATTACCTAAAATTTTCGAAGCAATTTGTGAATTTTAAATCCGCTTAAAAAATGTTTGAAGAATTAGGTCCCATAGGGCTCAATGTATTTCATTTTTTCAACCCGGGTTCAATCCAAAACTAATTGGGTGATATTATTCATTTATATTCCCATAGGTCCTACAGACCGTCTGAACAACATACTAAAATTACATTTTGATTAAGTCATTTTTACGGCAGTTATCGTGCTAACGGACAGACAGACAGACAGACAGACAGAATGAACAAAGTCATAAACACTTTTCAACTTTGTTGTAAAGTGTTAATAAACTTTAATCACACACGAAATAGAACCAAAATGACTGTATAGGCAGATTCTAATTGATAGCATGTAAAATTGTCATATATATAGGCAGCTTTATATTATAGCTGCCTATATATGTATAGGCAGCTTTAATTAAATAGTATATAGGCAGCTTTAATTAAATAGTATATAGGCAGCTTTAATTAAATAGTATATAGGCAGATTTAATTAAAAAGTAGGCAGTTAGGCAGCTTTAATTAAAAAAATATATAGGCAGCTTTAATTAAAAAAATAGACAGCTTTAATTGAAAAGGCAGTATAGGCAGCTTTAATTATATATTATATAGGTATAGGCAGCTTCAATTAAAAAAAATACTATATAAATCTTATCTAAAATTGATACTATATAAAATTGTCGAAAATGTTTCATCTGTTTACACCTTCATTCCTCTTCGACAGTTTTGCATAATATCAATTTTATATAATGATAAGATTTATATAGTATTCTTTTGAATCAAATCTGCATATATTCTTAACTTGGTTCAATTTAATGCTTGATTAAAATTTATTTTCTGTTTTTCCGTTCGCCACTGTCAAGCAGGGTATGACATTGTAAAAATCGTTTTGTTTCATAATTTGCTTATTTAGATTACAATTTCTTTTAGAGATTTTAGAATAAGCAGAAATTAGACTGCAGCGCGTTATCATAAAAAATATTTTTACTTTCCCTACAACACATGGTATAGGGAAAGTATTGGACTCGTGCCGAAAATCAGAACTCGAGTTTTCAGTGGATGCACACAATTTAGGCACTCTAGAATATGAAAAAGCTAATTCTAACGTGACGGTTGTGCGTGTGTGTGTGTCTGCGCAATGTACGTATTCACTCAGCACAAACAACATTTGACGGAATTTCACAAAATTTGGAAAAATAAATCACTGGTGGATTATTCTGGTTCTGAATAAATTTCGTACGATTCGCAAAAATAAAACTTGCCTTTTTTTTGCAAAATGGCTCACAAAAATGATCAAAACCTGAAATGTAAGACTAAATACGCTAAAATATATTAAGTAAATTGTTCCTTTATAACTAAATTTTATGGATAAAACGAATAAGACCATCCTCATTACAACAGGATGAACCATTCTCGAGATAATTAATACTACTTCCTTGTAAAAAAGCAGTTATATGTCAGTTAGGTGACTATAATTGTTTCAAGGCCGTTATAAGCCTCTTCATCAGGCCAAAAACAGCATACACACTCAACAAAAGCTGAAAGAGAACTGCGAATGGGCAAACGATGAGCAACTCAAAAGTGCTAGGAATCACACAGCGAAAAAAAATCGCGAACAAGTAGTATCTACACTTTAAAAACACCCATAAGCATATCATTAAGGGATGATAAAGGGCCCCTGTTCCACACACGAAGATAAAGGTTGGCATACTGAGAATGAAATCTTAAGGAATGATATTTAAAAAACAGATAAATATATGAACAGTTAAATTATTGGTAAAAAGTGAAAAAGTTTAGAGGGAGGAAAAATAGTCAAACCCTTGTGAAGGAGAAAATGTGAAAAATTACAAGGGAGTAATGCAGTAATTAGGTAATGCAGTAATTTCGAACAGGTTTTGAGAGTTAAATTCATCAATAAAACTACTAAATAATTAATAGTAGCTGAAACTAGGTCGAAAAAGGATATAACATGGAAAAGAAGGGAAAATTTGTTTTTGAAGATTGCTAAGCTAATTGCTTTAACTATAATAGAATATCAATCAATTAGTTTACTTAGAAATATCCGAGAATGAGACTGAAATTAAGAAAGAAACAAAATTGAAAGAAAATCAACCGGGTTTGAATACTACATGAGCTAACTTTTATTATTCATGGGTGTTTTTTAAGTGCAGATGTCACCTGTTCGCGAATTTTTTTTTACTGTGTGTGTTCTAGCTCTTTTGAATTGCTTATCGCTTGCCTCTTCACAGTTCAATCTCAACTTTTGTTAAGGGTCTATACTGTTTCAACTGTTCTGTTTTGACCTGATGAAGGGGGATTTTAACGCCCTCGAAACAATTATAGTTGCCTAACTGACATATGACTGCTTTTTACAAGTGTAAGTTTGTCTTACAAGCAACGGTTTGTTTTCAGTGTCATTCTCGAGACAATAAGGCTCTTGGAATTTTGAGAAGCTTAAGATAATTTTCATTATAGTTAAAACTATTCGATTAATTCTTTTAAACTTTGGTTGGTGTGTCAGTTGGGTATAACCTTGGTGCTAATTAGATTTTGGTATGATTCGAAAAAAAAAAAGAACGTTGCAAAATGGCCCGCGAAACCGTAAAAATTTAAAATAAAAGACTAAGGGTGTTTAAAAATATACAAATCGTTCATTTTATACGTAATATTTAACGACAATACAGTTAAGAATAGTTCCATTACTCTAGGACGAACCGTTTTTGAGATACTTAAGTTTTTTTCAAATTTTGAGTAGATGGCGGCGTTTTAAAATGTATTAAGTTACTTAACGAAAAGAGGACGTAATAAAATTGCAAACCGGATATAAAAGTATTCGTGTCAATTTGAGAAATTAAACTCAATTTAATGGATTATGAATTTGAGTCTGCAAGAAAAGTGCTGTCATGTCCACAACAGATTATTCTAATACTTCTAATGGCAACTAAATTTGAAATGAGGTATACAATAAAATAATAATCGTGATTTACATTTTATGCGTATTTCGCATATACCTTAATAAACAAACATTAAACATTTACTTTATATTTGAAATAAATAAGACATTTATACTGAATTTTATGTAATATGCATATAAATTTAAATATTTGGAATCTGAGTTTCAAAAAAATGACTGCATAATATTGTATTGAGTTCAATACTTCTTATTACTACTATATTTAAAGATTTATAACAAACTTTTTCTTTGATATAAATATATTTAGCATATTACATATGTATTGTATATTTACTTCAAAGCTTTTTTGATGTTGCAGTTGAAATGCATTTTGAAATACTAGATCTAAAGTGGACATAATTTTGTATTTAATATGTAAGAACTTTACCAAATGATATACGATAATAATATCACAACATCAAAGTACAAAATTTTTGAAATATTTGACTCTGATTTCAATTACACATTTTCTTTCGGGATTTATGGAACATAAAGGCTACATGTTGCAAATGAATTACACTGATTTCCAAAAGTTAAGCACGCAATACAAATTTTCATTTTTCGAAAGCATATTTGAATTTCAGTGGCTGAAATTCGCTGCGGATGTAGATGGCAGTATGCAAATATCATATGTTACAGCCAATCACGTTTAACTGTCCGGATATATGCTAATTAGGCAGTCGTTGAAGACGCCAGCATTGTGAAGGGTTTGAGGAGGTGCATTTAAATGCTGATACGAAGTGTTTATAACTTTTGTAGGATTATTTTTGATGATATTCGTGTTTCTATGGCTGAAAGAAGACGAATGGCAGATAGTGTACGCTGTCGTGCTGTCGGACGCATTGAAGCAGGACAATCAATCAAAGATGTCGCTATCTTTTTTGGCGTTGATCATTCGCTAATTTCTCGATTATAGAAACAATTCCAAACAAGTCAAACAATTGTCCGGAGACCTGTGCTCGGTCTTTCAATGGTTACCACCCCTCTGATGATCAGTATATTGCTATAGTAACCAAGCGGAATCGACGAGCAACCTCCACAACTGTTGCATCCATGGTTGCAGCGGCACTTGGTAAGACAATATCTGCCAGTAATGTGCGCCGAAGGCTCCATGTGAAGAGACTGTACGCCCGAGTACCACGTTTCTGTGTTCCACCAACCGTCCAAGCTAGAGGGGTAAGATTAAAGTGGTGTTGGCAACATGTCAATTGGACTGTCTCAGATTGGTACAACGTCCTGTTCACGGACGAGTTCAGATTTTTCCTGGAATCAGATGATAAGCGTGTAAGGGTCTGGAGAGAACGAGGCACACGCAAACAGGCCAAGAACGTCATCGAACATCACGCACTCAGAGGTGGCAGCGTCATGGAGTGGGCTGGAATTTCAATGGGATATCGCACAGAGCTGCACATCTTTAACGGCGGTTCTGTGATGGCTGCAAGGTATCGAGATGAAGTCCTAGACCCCATTGCGAGACTCTACATTGCAGCAGTTGGTCCTGATTTCCTCCTTATGGACGATAATGCCCGTCCCCATCGAACTAAGATCGTTGACGAATACCTGGAAAGTGGTGGCATTTCTCGTATGGAGTGGCCGGCGTATTCTCCCGACCTTAATCCCATTGAAAATCTTTGGGATGCCCTCGGGCGGGCTGTCTCTGCACGTTTACCTCCTCCAGCCAGTCTCAGAGAGTTGAAAACTGCCCTATTGGAGGAATGGCCATTGCTCGTATTTGAGATGGTTGATCGCCTCACTGAAAGCATGGAAAATCGTTGTAAAGTTTGTGTGAAGGTCCGGGGTGGTCACATACGATATTTATGTAAGTTTTGTTTGGTTTGTTTGCCTTTAAACATCATTTTGTTAATGACCCAAATGTGATGTCATCATATAACTTATAAAAAGTAAATATTTTTTTTCATCTTTGTACATAATTCTTATTTTCTTTAATGCATAAACACATTTGCTACCTTCATGTACAATTTTGAGTTAATCAAAGCTTTACTTTTCCATTTTTGTTGATTTCACCGTCCGTGCTAACTTTTGGAAACCAATGTATTTATTGCAGTGAGTACATGCACAGTTCCAAACGCGTAATAGTATATGACATCAGATGATCTCTGATAATCTTAAATAATCTAATGGACTCTGAGTAAGAACAGGGAAATTTCGAAAATATGGATAGTATAAATCTAGTCCGTTTAGTCTTGTACAGAATGTGAGACCAGGAGGCAGCATATGCAGTTTTTGATGTTTACGCTGAAGCAAAGCGTAGATTTTTAGTCACCGTTTTATGAGAGTCTTGACCCGGAAAGTCATGACCCCAATAAGTACACGGCACACAAATTGCAGGTGTGGTTAGGGCAAAATATCTGAGGGCCAAGACTTAAACCAAGCTTCATTGGAAACTGAAAGAGGCAATAATGAAAAGATACAACATCGCACTGAGGAGCATCCGATGAGAGCAAGGAGGGCGTATCTTAACCCTAGGCAAAATGATGTTGCTTCAAGGAGGAAATTAAACGAATATACTTGAATTATTCAAGAGTTGGAGAGAGAGTCGTGATTTCAAGCATTGTCATTCAGAGAGAGTCGTTATTCATTTGAGTATTGAGAACGTTATAGAAAAAGACGAAGTCTGTTTCCAAATGCCAGAAAAAGAATCGAAAATTAGTCATGCTGAACTACAGACCTGAAGTACAGAGGTATGTGCCAGTTTTCATGTATGTTAGGTCAATTTTTTACTTTCCCTGTAATACATGGTAATGTATAGGGAAAGTATTGGAATCATGTCGAAAATCGCAACTCGAGTTTTCAACGGATTTATACGTTTCGAGACCTCTAGAACACAAAAAAAACTATCTTTAGCGTGACGTCTGTGTGTGGTTCTGTGTGTCTGTGTGTGTGTCTGTGTGTGTGTGTCTCTGTGTGTGTCTCTGTGTGTGTCTGTGTGTCTGTCTGTGTGTATGTGTGTGTCTGTCTGTGCAATGAATGTATCCACTCTAATTCAAAAACTAATGGCCTGAATTTCATAAAATTTATTAGATAAGTTACTTGGGTGTGACCCTGGTACTGATTAGTTTTTGGTTTGATTCGGGATAAAAGAATCCGCCTTTTTTTGTGAAATGGCCCGCAAAAATTTCCTGCCACTCTAGCTGAAAAACTAATGGACTGAATTTCACAAAATTCAGTAGCTAAGTCGTTTGTGGGTTACCCGGATGCTGATTAGATTTTGGTACGATTCGGAAAAAAAATAACCTGCCGTTTTTTGCAAAATGATCCCCAAAAATCGTCAAAATCTAAAATAAAAAATTACGTATGTTCAAATATATCCTTTAAATGCTTGTTTTATACGTAATTTTTAACGAAGAAAAGAATAAGATCAACCCCATTACATTAAAACTAGCCGTTCTCGAGATATTTTTGTTTTTTCGTATTTTCTCCACGCCACCTTTGAAAATAAGTCCAGTTACCAAATAAGAACGAAAATTGAATTAAAAGTGAATTAAATTTAATTAAAATAAAGAGAACGTGGATATAAGTCTGCAGGGAAAGTCATGTGCTGCCCACAACAGATTTGTTTTCTTTGGAAAAAGATTCAAAAGACCTGGTCTCACACACTGCTTTTCTCCACCTTAAGCGTTTGTTAATAAATTCATGTAATTTTAATGTAGAGGTGTGAATAAATTATAATTCATTTTAAAGGTTAAGATGTGGATTTTAATGTGTAGTATTTTGATTTAATGTTTATGTTAAGGAACTCATGCAACGAAGTAATGGTGGGTTTTGCAGCCATGATAGCAAATGTTGCGATTCACGACCACTTTAATTAAGATTAACAATTTAATCCACAAAATTTATTAAGAAGTAAACCACTAATTCAATGTTTTTTAACCACACATATAAGAATATTGTACGGAAAGAAGTAGAGAATGGGGAGGTCGTTCAGATTGTGTGCGTGCAAGTTTCACTTCAATCTAAAATCTGAAGGAGTATAATGTAGGGTTCGCTTCCACTGTAGATGATGAGTATGTCCTTCCAGTATCTTAACGGGTAGAGTGTCGTCTGGTCAGTTCTAAGGTACATGGTTCGAATTCTGGTTGGGACTAGGATTCCTTCCAACTGTTAGATCTTTAAGTCTGTTTAAGACAATAAAAATATAAATAGTTTGTTCTAATACAACCACTAACACAATTACATGAACTTATAATAAGGAATATATTTGCAAAAGAATAGGAATACAGCCTACTCGTTTTAAAGCGAACACCGATAAAGCAAATTCTGTCGTTAAAGCAAATTTAGCCCCGACGAAGCTCCATTGTCATAATGAAGATCGTAAGTACGAATTTTCGATAAAGCGAACTAATTGCTGTTTCCATAGCGACTCGTATTAACGCGAGTTGACTGTATATTTATATAAGCCGAATATTTATAAAAGATGGTCGACATATTTTTAAAGCTAATCCATTTTTAAATTGTTGGTAAACTCATCCATAAATCAATATTTTTCAGTTTAATTGATTTTAAAATTGCATGACAATTTTAGTACTAATCTGAAGGATGCATAACATGGGTAATATACAGTACGTCTAATGAAGTTGCAAGTAGGCCAAATAAGTTTCGAATGATGGTAGTTAGAGCTATGGCAGTGAGATATCGGTAAAATTGTAAGTAGGCCAAGTGAGTTTTGAACGATGTCAGCTATAACTATGGAAGTGAGATATGAGTATAGATATAAGTAGGCCAAATAAGTTTTGAACCATAGTAGCTGGAATTGTAGAAGAAAGATATCGGTAAAGTTGTAAGTAGGCCAAATAAGTTTGAAAGATGGTAACTAGAGCTATGGAAGGGAGATATCAGTGTAGTTGTAAGTAGGCTAAATAAGTTTTGAACCATAGTAGCTAGAGCTATGGAAGTGAGATATCAGTATAGTAAAGTGACCATAATCTACCATATGAGATTGATAACAGCTCTCCTAGCTGCAAAATTTGGAAATTAGCACTTCTATCTCAGAAACCTTGATACAGAAGAAAAGGCAAATATAATGTTATAGAGTATCACCAAATTAATAGGAAATGTAATTTTATTTCTTATAAAAGCTCAATTTACTTAATTAAAGTATGTTCAATATGCCCACAATCTGAACTAATACATGTTTGTATATTGCACGTTCACTAGAACTACGGGTGAACGTAGAGCAGTAGGAAATCGTAAGACATACTGCCGTGCAGCTTTCACAGCATTTCGTATGAATTCACCGTATAGCAGTTAATCATGCAAGAATCTTCATTCAAATCGCCTGTCAGGATCTTTTTTTGGCACGATGTTCCTAAAAATACACAGGTCTAATAATAGCAAGAATAATAGCACATGTTTGCGAATTCTCCCACATATTTTATCTGCAGGAGAGGCCTTCTTCTACAGCCATCATTTGCATATGATACTCACCGTAATGCTTAGAGCTTAGTAGTAGTACTGTAATTTTTATTATTATTATTATATATTTACCTTACTCTTATTATTATTGTTGTTATTATTGTTGTTATTATTATTATTATTATTATTATTATTATTATTATTAGGTTAGACAATTATGCTACTCGCCGATATGGTAGGAATTCTACAAATATTTCAAACGCCTTGGTATACCTAAAGGTAAGATTTTATCTCATATATCAAAATGAAATTGATGTAAATGATCACCAAGAATTTATTTTTAATATTGCTGCTGCAATATATACTAATATTTTTAACACAGAACAGTATAAAATTATTTATACTATTCCTTAGAACCGAAGATATAAACCTTGTTAAAAAGCTAACCTTTTACCAAACCAGGAGAGGGGGGGGGGTTAAAAATAGGTGGATCCAACTACGTGGATGGACAATGTCAAGATTGACCTCAAAATTATTGGAATTATGAGCTTTAAAGGTGAAGCCCCTGATAGATCCCGATGGCGAATTCTGATTGGGACTGACATGGCCTGTTCTAGGCTGTAGCGCCCAAGAAGAAGTTTCTATCTCATATATCATAATGCAATTTATGTAAAGGATGTATTTTTGTATGAGAATGTATTTGATGAGAATGTATTTTTAATATTCTTGTTACGATATATACTAATATTTTAGATACAGAACAGTATAAAATTATCAGTCAAACAGGATAGAAACCGTAACATTTTTAAGTCTTAAAATTTTGCAGATTATAATATGTAAATATGTATAAGCTGATGTGTCATTATTTTAACAGGATTTTTTTATGTCTATCTAGAGAAGTGTTTACAACGCCAGCGTTCCATTCAGAAATCATGGTAAATATATACTCGTGAAAAGACCTTCATTTCGACTGAAGCCTTATGTAAGTCTGAAAATATTTTCACTAAAAACGATTTTAACGAGTAAATAAAAAATAATAAATAAATAAATAAATAAATAAACAAAAAAATTTACTTTAGGCATCTTAAACCATCCAGGATCTTAAATTGAAAATACATTGTAGAGCGAACTGTAAACTAAAACACTTCATTAGAAACAGCATACGACAAACATTTAAAAGTTTTTCCTTTTGATATTTATATCCCGTCCTATAGTAGTCATTGTGCACGATATCATCTCATTATTTTGTCTTCTGTGATGACGGGCTTTCAGTTTAATTTCATTGATACGCAAAATAAAAAAATAAAATTATTAAGTCAATTTTCAATTGCTTATAATTTGTTATTAACAATTTTTCTAAAAATTCTCAATATTTAAAGAGTGTGATGGGCCGACTTTTCTAACATCGCTAGCGTAACTGAGCAACTGACTCTTTAAACAATCCTCGCTTCAATATTGACATAAATATAAATTATAGTTATAAATTACCCTCATAGTCTTTATTTGTCCACAAGGAATGTCGCAAATACTTTTGCTCTTGGTCACCTCCTCATTGTCCTCTTGGTCACCTTCTTCCATTTGTCGGTGTTATTTTTAACAGCATTATGTCAATGTTTGCAATATTATCGTGAGCATTCATTAGAATATATAACTACGTCAGAGAGAGTTTAAGTGAGAGTGTATTGACCGTCATATCGGGAGTTGAATCTAAATCAGTGCACCTGAAATTTCATAGAGACGTATATTTTTTCGAAGCTCCACCTTTCTCTTCGAGCTGCCTTGCACTCCTCCTTCGGAGTTCGAAGTTCAACGCCATTTCTTGAAAATAAATAATTGAATTTTAAACTTACTTATCTCCTGTATTCTAGTGCTAATTTTCTTCAGCAGATTCAGAGTGTTACAAGGGAGTTTTTTTTTTAAAAACGCAGAGCAATTGCCCGGTTATTGCGGACCTACGCATAATGCGATGCACGATTCTTTCAAATTGAACAAAGTATTTAATTTAACTTCCAACACTAAATAATTACTCAGAAAAACACTGCAGTTCATCTTCTATATTTAAAATGGACGCGCAAAACACCCCCCATCTCATCATTTCTCTTCAGCAAAATAAAATATGCTATAGTTTATCGTTGACAAATATCATTAAATGGAATATGGCTTATCTCGACTTTGTCATACCAGAATTAATTTTTTTTTCAAATTTTACAAGTAAAAACTTGAAAAATCGGTATTGTGGATCCAAATTTTTACAACTATAGCATGTTACCCTTCACTTTAAAGTTCTAGAAAAAACCTTTTGATCGATACCATGATATTTGACACAATGTACAACTCCCCGGTGGGGGGGGGGGTAGTGACGACAAGAGCAAAAACATTGTATAGCGGCTATTTTTAACAACAATGATTGAAACTATTAAGTCTTATCATTGAGCCATAAATAAACCCTTTTACACATGATTATGCCAAATTTGTCCTATGCTGCCATGTTAAAAAAGAAAATTCTATATAGTTCTAGATTTTTTATAACAAATTCGGTTATAAAGTTTTGTGAATATCCATTAATATTTGTGGTTGCTATCGCTTACACAAAAATTCTACCGCAGACATCAGACAGGCAGACATCACTCCAGAAATAGTCAAAACGTGTTCAGGAGAGGTCTTAAAACATATACTGGCATCAAAATCTCGAAACAGAAAACAATACTTTCTCAATTTTACATATGAGAAAGTAAAAATTAATTGCCAAATTAATTTCTCTGTCGGCCGACATGATATTTCCTAAAGGATATTATCGCATTCCAAATGGAAATGATTGCATGTCATAACCCCCGATTATATTTAATTTGGGATGAAATTCTGATCTCCATTTCAAATAAGAGCTTTGTCGGATTGCAAATTGCGCATATCATAACTAGATGAGGCAGATATCAGCGATGACTGGAGATAAGTTATTGTCAGCGTAATTAATGTGAGAACAATTTACATTTGATTGTAATTATTTTTGTTTCTTACTCCGTTATCGAATATGCAAATTCCTCAAGCAGAGAAATATTGTTTAGGGCCATTGGTATGATGATTGGTCTTGGAATTATATAATAGTTGTCTTTACATACCCTCTAGAAGCCCCTCAGTGACTTGAAAAGCTGAATCATTGCACACTCATAGTATCGACTACGGGACGGGACAGGAATTTTCAATTTGAGAGAGGAGAAAATGAGTGGGCTTTGAAAAAACATTTCATATTCTCTGGAATTTCCCTCAAGGAGACTTAAAAGACTGAATCTTTGCACACTTATGCTATCGACCACGGAACAGAACTTAACGAAGCCAGATTTTTTAATTCTCTCCCGGGGCATAGAAAGGGGGTATATAAGTCTTTCCAGAAGTCCTTCGGTGACTTAGAAGGCTGAATCTCTGCATACTTATAGAATAGACCACGGGACATAACCTAACAAAGATACGTTTTGAATAAGACGACAATTTTCAACACTTAGCTCCATACATTATTAAACAAAATAAGATTTAAAACTGTCAATAGATCCTTAAAGAAAGCAGGCATATGGAAATCACGTGACAATTGTTTAGAAGGAGTTTTGATCTCTTGTGATTAGGTCAAAACAGTGTTTTTTCTTAGCAACCTTAAAGAACTGTTAAGGAACCGTTAACGAAGAACTGTTAAGGAACCGTTAATGAAGAACTGTTAAGGAACCGTTAAGGAAGAACTGATAGTTCTTCCTTACCGGTTATTAAGTAATTACATTGTTTTGGCCTGATGAAGTGGTATCAAAACTAGCTCGAAACAATTGTTGTCACCTAATTTTCATATGCTTGCTTTTTTAAAGAAAGTATTGAAAGTTTCACAAGCAGCATTTTTATTTGTGTGTGAAAATAAGACTTATTAAAATAAAGTTGAAATTTGTAGTGTTATTTTTTCTGACTTTTACGTGACAAATTACTAGTTAATCATAATTATGTAGTGCAGCTCTATTCAAACTGTGTTCCACGATAAAATGAAAGCTAAAAATACTAAAGGATTGATATTTTTCCTTTCCTTACAATAAATAGCAGTGTTTTGTTAAATAAAGAACAATTTTTCTTTTTACATAAAAAAATATACTCTTGTCAGTGTCTTATAGCTCTTGAATTCAGAAGATTGATTTAGTATTTTTGGATTATGAACTTTTCTTTTAAGATAAAAAAATCTTGCTGAAAGTTTTTATAGTGTATTAGGAAAGTGGAATCATAAAAATGGTACTGACAGAATTCTTTGAAGAAAGTTTGGCATAAATGCCAATATATATGCAAAAAGTTGTGGTACACGTGTTTCCCCTCCATTATTTAAATTTTGATTTGATTCTTAACTATTTCCTTTATACAATAATCCAAGGAAATAACTTAGGAAGGAAAGGACGTTTAAGTATGCTAGTTATAGTAAAATGATTATACCCCATCGAAAAATTTGATTGCAGCTGCCTCAGCGGAAGATTCCAGAAGTTAGAAACGGGAATTTTATATTAAAGGGAGATAAAAGAAAATACCAATTACACAAATGTACAGAGTTATTTAATTAGAAGGAAACATCATCAGAAACACACAGAACGCGTACATGGAAGACAATAAATGCAATAAACACCTGTCATACCTTATCGCTGTAACAAGGTGAAACCTTCAATGCTTGTTAAAGTACGACGTAATATTCTTTTTCGTCCAAATATGCATTGTTGGTGACGGTAGGCATTTTGAATTAGCTGTACATTAGATTACTGTGTATGTAAATTTTGTTTATTGTATCATTTCTGAATAGAACAGTCACTCACCAATCACATTACTGTAACAAATAAATACTTTCTGTAACAGTTTTATAGTCGAATTCTACTAATTAGACAATGCCCTACAACTTTGTAATTGCTTTTTTTTTGTCTATCTATTTTTGTTGCCAAGTTCGTTTTCCTAACTTTTTAATTCTCCACTAGGTGCGCTGCCATCAATCACTTTTATCCAATTTGGCATTGCCGATCTAGTAAAAGAGATTTTTGCTTTACTACCTATTGAGTATACTGATGGACGTTTCCTTAAAAACTTGGATTTTCCTACGAATCCTGTGTATGAGCTGGAAGGGTAATGCAATCTGATGCAGATAGAACTGTTATAAAGATTCAGGTTGCGTTAATTTGAATGCTATTAATGGAATTTCCATGCAGTTTTTCAATTGTGTATTTATTTATTTATTTATTTATTTATTATTATTTTTATGTCTAGATATGGTATCAGCCTAAAGATGTTTTTAAAGCTTGGAAATTATTTTTGAATGCTTCTGATGATCCTGATATTGCAAAATCACAGCTCTACCGGTAACTGCTTTTAGACTGAACAATTTTACAGTAATAAGTATTAGTTTACTATTTAAGCGCTTCAGTTAATTTTAATATATTTTCGCATTCATAAAAATGTAACACATTCTTAGTAAAAACACATTCTTAGTAAAAAAGCATAGGACTAATGATTATTAGTCTTAGATTTAAAAAGCATAGGACTAATGATTATTAGTCTTAGATTTAAAAAACATAGGACTAATGATTATTAGCCTTAGATTTAAAAAGCATAGGTCTAATGATTATTAGTCTTAGATTTAAAAAGCATAGGACTAATGATTATTAGTCTTAGATTTAAAAAGCATAGGACTAATGGTTATGCTTTTTTACTAAGAAAGTGTTGGAATGACTGCTAATGAATGAAGTCTCATTTATCTTAAAGTAGACTATTTTTTGTTTACGAAACTGACGGATAACTTTTATTTCTAATCGAATAGCTGATTTTTAAAAATGCACAAGTCGTGCTTTTTAACATTTTACAAAGTTTAAAAGTGTTTATGACTTTGTTCATTCTGTCTCTCTGTTCGTTCACACGATAACTGCCGTAGAAATTACTTTATCAAAATTAAATTTTAATATGTTGTTCAGACGGTCTGTGGGACTTATGGGAATATAAATCAATAATATCACCCAATTAGTTTTGGATTGAACACGGGTTGAAAAAAATGAAATACATTTAACCCTGTGGGACCTAATTTTTCAAACATTTTTTAAACTAATTTAAAATTCGCAAATTGCTGCGAAAGTTTTAGAAAATATTCAAATTATCCCATCAAAAATATAAAAAAAATTTCAGCAGAATATATTCGGTAGTTTTTAAATAAAAATTAAAATAATAATTACACCCATACTATATGAAGAGATTACGTGACCCACTTCAAAATAAAATACGGCATCCATCTTTTTTGCCAGTGTAAAAATCGTGATTTTTAAAGTTCTTTTAAATTTTTATTTAGTGTTGTATCCGTCCTAAAACAGCTTTATTTTTTCGTGTTTTCTGTGCAATACATATATTCTGTACCAATGCAATTACAATATTTTTGAGTTTTTGAGATCAAACTTTGATTGCTTCTACAACGAAGCCTAATTTTAATGGATGCAGAATGTAAACAAGTGACTGTAAGATGAGCTGTATAAGAATTGCTGATTTTTTTTCACTTAAAATCATTTAGCTCTGCAGTCTAGAATAAAAGTGATCTGAATGAAATATTTATTGTTTTTACGTAGATAGCCGGACGATTTATACTTCGATGACGTCATTTGAATAAAGTTCATTTTTTTTCGGATGAAGTTTTAAGTTTTCAAGTGTAATAAATTATTGTAGTACTGTGATGGTTTAAAATATATCAGCGCTGAATGTATCGTATTTTAGAGATGTTTAAATATAATTACATTTAAGTTGGAAAGTGTTTCAAAATAAATGCTTTATGCATGATTGATAGTTCTTGTTTATTGATCCATGCAGCCATTCACAAGATTGTATACACAGGTCGCTATTCCTTCATTTAAATTTTAAATAATTTTATTTGCAGGCATGATCTTGTCGACCTTACGCGGCAGAGCTTACAACTTGCAATGGATGCGTTTTATACTATGTACGTCAAAGGGTATCGCCAGAAAAATTTAAATATTACCAGGTAAGTTAATTTTGTCGCATGTTTAATTTAATTATCCATGCAAAAATTTTTGCAAAAATAAATTTAAAATTTTTAATCTGATCCAAAATATTTTATAGAAGTGTTTCCGATAGTGAGGTCCGCAGATTCCTCGGTATTCGCGACAAACTCTAAGGGTGTCCACCAATACTGACAGATACTGTCCAAATGCCCGAAGAACATGTTTTACAGGGAAATGGCCCTGAAGTTGCGTTTAAAACAATTGAATTTATAGGTGAAGTATTTTTCAGGGATAGATAATCATGATGTTTGGATAAAGAAATTATTTGCTGATGGATTTTTAACAAACCTCTGTCTTTCACCATAAGAAGAAGAATTTTTGATTGATCTTTCATGCGACAAGCCGTAAATTCATTAATATTACAGTTCTCACAATTACCATTAGCTGCGTTTTGGTTTAAAATTGTGAATGATTAGCCTGGCCTCACAAAGAAAGTGTTTAAGTGCTTAACTCTTTATTTCCTAACACCTATTTGTGTGAAACGGCTTTTCCCCAGTTCACTTATTTGAAATCCGAGTTCAGGAATAGTTGAGAATGATTATCATTGACTGAACCAAATATTTCTAAACAAATTCTAAACAGCAGCGTTGATAGTTATTAGTAACTTTAAGTTTTTTTGGGTTCATAATTAGATGCATCTTATGCAAATTTCCTAAACTCATAATTCTTAATTCCTGATTATAATAAATGTCATCCCTTACTAGAAGCTAAATGGATTTTTTTTTAGATTGCTTCCTTGCCTCGAATGATATTTGAGTCGCATTTTCCGCCACTTGTTTTATGGTATTTTTAGTGATTGCAAAGGAAATCCGAGCCTATAAAATAACTGCAAAAATATTTTGAAATTAAAGAAAATAACGCCCAGATGCATCTATTCGGGTTTTGAAGTAACTGTGTACCAAATTTCATCGTCGTACTTAGATTTCCTGCTACAAACTTCCCAGATAGACAGACACGCATACAAACATCTTCCTTGGCTGTGCAAGTAACAACCAATGATCTAAGACAGGCAGTTATTGTTTTCAATATATGTATTTCGTGATTTTCTAATACCTAACTTCTTCAGTTCTACGTTAGGGGGCGCTGTAAACACTTTTATTCGATCGGGCATGATTACTTCACTATAGCAAGGCCTAACATGTGCACTTAAGAGACATTTTATTCCTAATTTACGGGTGTGTTTATGGACACCCTATTATCCCTGTATTAACATTTAGTGCAATAGTACAATATAAATAATTTTTTTTCTTAATTAGTCCGTTGCTTATTCATACATGTTTGAATTAATTTGAAAATTCCAATAAATATGCATGATCTAAAAATTCTAATTTCTATAATAAGTTTTAATTAATTTATACGCATACATTTTAAATACTAACGCGTTGTTAATCTCAATGATTTTATCGGTAACATAAAATCAAATTTTTCTAAATTTTTATTAAATTTTTTTTTGTAGTAATAAATAAATAATAGAAGAAAGCACCCTAAAAATTTGATTCTATTTGCAGAAATAATGATAGCACCATAAAATTTTGAATATTCCACTATAATTGATGATTTTTGAGGAAGAAAGAGCTACTTTCCGCCTTAGAAAGAGAACCCCTGTCCCAGGGACTCATATCACATCATTTAAGGGTTAACTCTCAAACATAGCAACGTTTATTGAATTTAAAATCAAACTGCGCTTTAATAAGTTCAATTATTCCCAACTTTAGCTGCTTAAAAATATATGAAATGTATAAAATAATCCACCGCTCCAAAGCATGGCAGTATTAGCATAAACACAAATCATCTCCACTATTGATATGTAAATTTAAACTTACATTCAGGTAAAGTTAGGGAGTAAAGGTTAAGAAAAACATTTAAATAGGGAATCGATTCTTTGAAAGTGTGATGTTATTTACATTTAATGTAAAAAGAATTTAAAATGAAACGGTTGCTTTAATATTTTTGCTTTTAACTGAATAAAATCATTTTATTGTCCAGTTTTTAGAATAATGCTCTAATTGTGTAATGTTTGTGAAGTTTTTTTGACAAATCGTTTTTATTTTTCCTCGGATAAATAGTATATGCAAAGGGAAAGCATTGTAATCGGGTGAAAAATCCGATTCCCGTATTTTGATGGAACACTATGTATCCTTAAATACAAATCAACCATTTCCCCCCTGCACTTCCTATTGACAACTCGTTAAATCTCTTTGTCCTTTTGTTCAATATCTTGAACGGGCTCATTCTCTGCTCCTAGAGCATCAGAGAGTTGAAATTGGGCACACAGTTTCATCTCACGAAACATTTTCATCTATCAAATTTTCATGTCATTGCTTTACGTCGAAACGCCATTTACGTACATCATGACTATGTTTTTGATTTTGTGATGCATTTTCTTGTCGAATTACGGCTCAGTGTCTGCAGATGAAATAATATTCTTCTGGTTCTAACGCGTCTATCCATGTATAATACTACATAGGTTTAAACATAAATTACGTAAAAAAAAGAAAAATGAAAAGTTAAAAGTAAAACACAAATTATAAGAAAAACCATGTTTTTCAATGTCTTTCTCCTACACATTAGTGGCGCATGGAAAGATGAAATAAATTTTAATCACACGAAATTGAACAAAATTGAGAGTGTAGGTAGATTCAATTCGAAACAATTTACTATATTAAAAGTGGAAAGAATAGCTTCCTCCTGAATTTAGCACGTAACTATTGCTTTTACCTCGAATTGCGAAGACAATAACTGGCCAAGACAAGGACCTTTTATTAGATGTAGCTTTCGATCTGAGAACGCATTTGTAATATTCGAAATTTGAAAAAATTCAATAGATTTTTAAATATTTCTGAAAAACCTCTAAAACCAGGGTAATATGCATATTTATATGTATGCACTTCCTTATTCCGAAGACCCTGTTTGGCCTAGGACGTTGCGTTTTCTTTTATATGTTGCAAACAATGACGAATTGTTTTAACATTGCAAAATTTGTAATTAGATCGAAATTTTATAGGATAAAAAACCGAAATAATTTTTTTTATTAACTGTGCAACATTAATGTTTGGCACCATAACCATTTACCAGCAACAACCATACTGTATTTATCAACTCTCTGTGTAGGGTGGTCAAGGTGGTCATACACTAGTTTTTATCTTCATGTGCTGCCATCTATCGGAAATGGGGTAAACCAGTGTGTTCGAGATTAAGGTTTGTTTTAGGCTGACCCTGAACAATGTCATGCTTAATGAAGTTGTGCATTAAAAGAGCGGACATTAATAAAGATAAATTTGTGTTTATTATTGATTTAACAGTAAATTTTATTAGTATTTAATTAGTAATTATAGAAAGTTAATGTTTTATGTTGTGGATATTTGTTTTTAGAACAATGGCAGACAATGTTCATAGATTTTGCGTTTGTGACTTGCAATCACAATGGCTTCCAGCCGAACAAAGAAGCCAGCAATATGGATGAATTATATGATGAATATGAACCATTGCGTCAACGAAATAGCTACCAGATTGTTAGTTACTATTTTATTTTCATGTGTAAATTTACGTTTTATTTATTTAGTAATTACCACAGAGTATTCTGCTATTTTTTAATCAAGTGCTACCTTTAAATTTTGAAATATTGTACTAAGTATGTACTTATAATGAACAGCATTGATGCTTCTTATGTACTATGCCAGTTTAAAAAGTGTGTATATGAACTTTTGCGCTTTTAAATGTTTTAATTTTTTTATTTAATATAGTGGCCACTTTACCCTCCTATGTGGGATAAAGTGGTCATTTGATAGGACTATATTTTACCTTTTATAAGACATATAATCGATAAAGAACGACATTTTTGTAGAAACATAAATTTTACAAGTGGTCAAATAAAAATTCAAACACCGTTCGCTATTCCTTCTCTTTCTGTCTTACATTAAAACCAAATCTATCAATAAACGCAGAATAATGTCTTCTATAAATAAATGTGCATTTAGTTTGCATGAAGGGTAGTCTTCATATTAAACTTTGTATCAATTTGATTTTTTCAAAAAGCAATACCCATTTTTGATAGCAGGTTCTAAGCAAAAGGGGTATCTGTAGGTCAAGGTACTTCATATGCATAAAAAAAATATTTATTTTACCCATGCCTTTGGGAAGGCGTGACTTGAATTTTCGAGCTCCTAATGTTAAATTAGTGCTGCAGTTTTTCTTTTACACTGCTCACAACTGAAATCGCAACACTATGAAGAAATTGATGTATCCTTATGAAATTTACAGAATATAATTGTAACATAGAGATGTGCAAATGATCAAAAAATCATACCTGGAAAATGAAAGCATGGAACTTTATTGACTTTAGATCACTAGGGAATAGGCCCATCGCGAGTGGTTATGCAGGATTGAATACGACGATGCATCCTGTTAATGAGATGGTCAATGGTGTGCTGAGGGATGGAATTCCACACAGCATGCAATTGGGCTTTAACTGAACATGGTTTGCTGGAATTGAGAGTAGTTCTCTCTCTCTCTGCTAAAAAAGCAGTTCAGACCTGGTTGACAGATTTGGCTGTACCACAGGTCTCACAATGTCAGAGACGTACCGTTGTGTCGTGATACTTCCAAAAACGTAGACCAAAGGTGTTTGTCCACCAAATGTTATACCACCCAAAACCATGGTACCACTTAAGGGGGCTGTGTGGCGACTGATAGAAAAAGCTTCCTAGTGGCGTTGTTGAAAGTGCCGCCATATGCGAGAACGGCCACCTGGCATGTCAAAACAGAATCGTGATTTATCCGTGAACAGAATGTTTCGCTATTCTGTCGACTAATTGCGCCTCACTCGAAACCACTGGAGGCGACGCAACCGGTGAAGACTTTGAAACAGTAGGTGTCGAAAAGGTCGTCTACCTTAGAGTCCTGCGTCATACAAACGGATTCAAATTGTGTCGAAACCACGTTACCTGTAGCGTGGGATAAATGTTTTTGTAACACGGTTGCTGTGGTAAACGGTTCCCGGGCAACGCTTCTCAGAAGTATTCGATCTTCACGTGGTATGGTACACCTTCTCAGAACTACCTGATCTTCGTGTTGTTTCGTTGTCTCTCACGAACCGTAACACACACCGTTGAACTGTGCTCACATCACGACCCAATATTTCAGGGATCCTTCGAAGGCTCATTCCACCCTCACGTAAAACAGTGATTTGTTGCCATTTCGTTGACGACAACTGAACGTATGCGGTACGTCGACGTACTCTTGGCATACTGTGATGATTTTTACAACTTGAAACCAATGACGCTACAATTTAGCTGTGATATCGCTCCTCCTTGACCTGACGCTTTCATGCCGCTCGGCAAGGTGTTACGTCACTATGCGTAACGAAACTGTGATCATTTGCATATCTTGCCTTGCTGTTTCCATTGTCTGATTTACATAAAGCTACACCTGCAACTTTATGGTGTTGCGATTTCAGTTGTGAGCAGTATATAATTTCCAAAATAATTAGCCTATCAAACTTATTTATGTTTCAAATTGTGATATTTTAACCCAAATAAAATGTATACCCTTTTCATATTCAAACATGTTTTTAATATCAAATATGACTTAAGAAATTTAAAAAATAATATGAATAGAAACTTGGATAAATTTTAACGATTCAACACTGTCACAATCGATTCAACACTGTCGGAAACCTCCGTCTTCAATATTTTAATACCATTCCTCAGTACGTTTTGGAATACATAATACTATATTCAAATTGACTCATTTTAAAGCTTTATGGAGACCTCCATCGATTGCCGATGAAATCTGTTTGAAAGGAAAATTTCAAAATTGTAGTGCAATGTTAAAGTTTGAACTCTTGGCATTTGTCCAATCAGTGATCAGACATTCTTACTGCATTTTTGCAAGCAAAAAATCCATAATTTAAAGTGAAAAGACACATCGATTCAACTTAGATCCGTACGTGCCAAGTTAGTCTGTAGTATATAACTTTACATTTAACATTATACAAACTTTTCATGTAAGATAATTTTAATTTCGAATTTCATTGAGAAATCAAAATTAACAACATTAAATTTTGAAATCGCTAATTAAGCTAAATGCGTAAATTTCTTAAATGTGAGTAATGTCCATGAAGAATATTTAGGCAATGAAAAAACATTCATATTTGCGACTTTGTATGGTTAATTGAACAACATATTTGGAATATTTCTTAAAAATAGAATTAATATATCATTTTTTAAATGTCTTTAGACTTGTTAATTGCATTTAGAAAACATAGAAATGATTGTGAAGATCATTTTTATGCAAATTTTATGTTTTGTATGTAGCTATGTTTGAAGGTTTAAACATAGTACCACTATCATTATTAAAATGTTAGTAATACTCCGTGAAGACAAAAGTACTGTGACGATAAGACAAATCATTGAAAGGCCAAATTATCTGTTTTTACGAAGCTGATTGCACAGGCCCACCCCACAAGCCTTTTGATAAGATGTTTTTGTAAACAATGTGCTATATCAACAAAATAGAAAAGGTATAACCGCAGAGTACTACCTAAAATATGATGACGAACATAGAATGGTTGTTTCCATGCATTTACCGTATTTATGGTCAAAATGGTACACTAATTTTTATTTAGCATAATGTCAATATGATAAATCTTATGACATATAAAATGAGTTTTGCCATTTTTCATAGATAATGATCAACTGAATGTGAAGGTGATTTCGTATGCAAATTAGATACACATATATTTACATATCTATATTTATGGTAGAAATCGTATACAAATTTTTATTCAGCATAATGCCGATATGAGAAATCTAATAACATAGAAAATGGGTGTTGCCATTTGAATTTTCGGAAATAATGATCAACTGAATATGAAGATGACCTCGTATGCAAATTATATACACATAGATTTGCAGTACACATTATTCTGAATCTAATGATATTTTTGGTTTGACTGTACGACCCTAGGATCATAATATTGGTTAATAGTAATATTTTATTTTTTAGAAATTGATTAGTATTTTAAAAATTATTTTTTATTAAAGTGGCCACTTTATCCACCCCTTCCCTATTGTAGGGTAAGCAAAACACTGTGTTGACCAAGTTCAGTTTACGTGACCTGATCAGATGTTCGACATCAATTTACGCAAGCTACAATGCTTCTTTACGTCACATCAGCAAGTAGTAACTGCACAAGTCGTTGCTTAGCAACTCCATGCCAGAAAACTCATTTGTCAAAAATTTATCCGAGTGTTTATAAAATATGTATTTCTGTATTACTTTAAACATGTCAAATAACCATCTTTTTATATTTAGGAACATCTCTCATGTTATATTGGATTTATTCGATGACATGAATGAAGTACTGTCATCGGATGGGCATTTTCTTTTAGGTAAATGGTTGTACGACGCAAAGAATTTGGCTACAACTCTTCTGGTACGTTTTTTTAATAGACAAATATGCATAGTAATTATATTTATAGAGTGTACATAATGAATGTTACAAAAAGAAAAAATGCATAACTAGGAAATCAATGAGCATTAATGTTTTTATTGTATGCTATAGAGGTTTTTCGAAAAAAGTGGGTTTTATTAATTTCCCTATACGTATTCATAGTATAATGTATAGAAAAACTATTGTGACAGGATCAAAACTCGAACTTGAGTTTTCGATGGAAGAGCCCTTTCAAGCATCCCTGAACTCGAATAGAACGTTTTTGAAGTGATGTCTATGTGTTTATGTATGTTAGTGTGTGTGTTTTAGTATGTATGTGTGCGTGCGTGTTAGAGTTAGTGTATGTGTGTTAGTGTTTGCGTTTGCCTGTGTATGTGTTTGCATGTGTATGTGTGTGTGTGTGTGTTAGTGTGTGTGTCTGTGTGAGTGTTAGTATGTATGTGTCTGTTAGTGTTTGCGTTTGCGTGTGTACGTGTTAGTGTATGTTAGTGTTAGTGTGTGCGTTAGTGTTAGTGTGTGCGTATGTGTTAGTGTGTGTGTGTGTGTGTGTGTGTGTATGTGTGTGTGTGTGTGTGTGTGATATCTCACAAACAAATGGAGCATTTCGAACGACATTTGGTATAAATATCATAACCGATGAATACAAAACTGGAACTCTGTTGATTTTAAACACAGTCGGATATTTGAAAGACGTCCTAATTTTCGAATACAATTTTGAAAAATCAATAAAGTATCGAAGTCTTCAATATTATTACAGAATTAAACAATTCTTATGTAATTTATTTATTAGAAAAGGAATGAAATAATCTTTAAAACGCTAGTAAATTGTTCTCGAGATACTGTAGTTTCAAACAAGTTTATAAAAATAATTACTTAAAATTTAAACTATCGTGAAATAGGTCACTTTCCTTATTTAACTATCGTGAAATAGGTTCACTTTCCTTATGCAATACTATGCGCTAAATTATTACGATCACTGTCGTGGATTTAGTTCGGATTTAGTTCTTTAAAATTACCGGTCAACGATGCACTTTGAGTTAAGAGTTACTACTTTAGAGCAAGATTAGTATTCTATAGTTTGGACATTTAGTAGACCAGGTTTGTTGCTGATTTAAGTTTTCATGTATTTTTTATCATGTAATATAAAGACTGTGAATTTTTATTAGAAGTCCCTATGAAATCATTCCTCCTTTGACAGTTATGTCAGTTAGATCTTTGTTTGCTATAATTATTATCATTGCTTCAACCTTTATCTTATTATTATCATTTTAATAGTTGTATTGAAGGAAAATAGGTACACATTTTCAAGAAAATTAACGCTTGATTTACTAAAACTGAGTCCATTGCTGAATTTATTATGGCAACTTTACAACAGATGAACCTATCGTGTACATTCCTGGACTTTTCCTTACGCAGTTATTGGGATTCTTAAAGACGTTTCTAACAACCCTGTATTTATCTATTTCATGGACCAGGAATTCCAAAGCTGGTGCCACGAGATTCTCCAGGAGTGGCGCGAGATTCGGAGGGGAAAAAAATACTTTTTCAAATAAATATTTTCTAAAAGAAATTTGTTTAGACTTCTGACATCTTATAGATAAAACAGTCATGTGGCAGAGTCTTGAGTAAACATAAAGAGCGGCAATACGTGATAAAATAATTTAGGGAGACGTAAAACCAGGGATCAAAATTAGCCAATAAAAGTTTCATGCTTAATATTTTGACAAGGTTACAAATAAAATGAAATGTAATAACTGAATTATCATGAAAATAATTAAGGAATTTTTTGCAACTTTGTTTACTACAGTGGAACCTCGGGTTTGCATTTTTCTGTGGAATCGCTTCAAAATATATATTTTTTTTAACACTAGAACAACAGATATTTTGAACTACCTAGAATGATGGGCAGCGTTGATTTGTTCTCTTATTATAAAACCTAGAATGATTTTCTTCTGTGTTTTCAATAACTTTACGAAAATAAGAAAACTCATAAAATTTCAAGGAGCTGGGGTTAGCTGTTTTGGAGGAATTGGTTCTCGAAGTAGTTATGCGGTCAAAATGCCGCTTATATTACACTCTAAACCTAAACGAATACTACAACATCTATGCCCGCAGGTGTGATTCAAACTCACAACATGGAGAGCACGAGAAAACGTTTTCCTTATACCTCTCAACAAAAACGTTATAAGCAGAAAATCACAATACACGGGAAACTTTATTTTAACTAATACATAAAAATCAAGACTAAAAAATAAAAAAATAAATATTCTATTCATCAAACTTTACTTTTTCACTTTCTAAAAGTTTAATTTATTATTCACATAGAAAAATTACAAACGTATTAAAAATGTCAAAATCTCTAACGGTTCTCTAAATTCATTAACTTTTAAAATTACTCTCTAGATGTCTCAGACAAAGAATACTATAAGTACGTAAACGGAACTATTAAGACAGTATTGCACTTAACAACTCTCCCCCATGTTCATTCTGACGTAGGATTACCCATGGGGAAGCATCGCATGAAAAGCCGCATTACACGTAGCAACTTCCATATGTGGTCTTCTCTTCGTGGGTTTGCCCGTATTACACGCACACTGCTTTTCTATGGGGAAGTCTATGGCAAGAATCAGAAGGAGAAGTTTCTACGTGTAATACGACTCTTTAGGAAAAACAGTGAAATCCTGCAGCTTATATCCATTTACTAGGGCTGCGTCAGTTAAGTGATAGAAAGTGCGTGCGCATTTGCTTTTCAGTTCTATTTCCAATGCAACATCTTCTGACGCGGATAGACGTTTAAAACTATGTCACTCTGGAACAATATGTCAACTCTTAAAAGGTCAAGTGCCAGTTGGGGATAAAATCTGTCTACAGCTTTATTTATTTACTCAGAAAACATGTTGTACATTTAGTTCGGATAATACATGATTAAAATATTTTTTTTTATTTCTAGCAATAACACTTATAACAATGATCCTGCAGTATCGTAAACTATTTAGTCATCACATGACGTTTCCCCGGCGCACCAGTGGGGGCGGAACACACTACCCAACACACTACGCACCTCAACAACACAACATCCATGCCCGCAGGTTTGACTCGAGCCCACAACCCAGCATCCGAGCGAGCATAAGGAAACGCTTGTTTTGATCGCTCAGCCACCGTGTCGGCTTAAAATGAAAGTTACTTGGTCATAAATTATTTAGAAAGACACTGTCTGCTTTGTCTCCCATGATGCTATGTGACTGAACATAAACAAACAATCGCTAGCCGACCAATCCGGAACCCTTGCTCCAAAGGAGGTTCCGAGCCCAGATGTTAATTGAAAAATAAATCAAACAACCTATAAAAAAACGGAGGCGTTGAAAATCTATATAAATAAAAATGAAAATCTGTCTGTTTGTCTGTCTGTCTGTTTGTCACACCATCACGGGAGAACGGCTGAACCGAATTTGATGAAATTTTGTGGGTAGCCCAGAAATAGCCCCACTTAAAATTATATCCGTGTTTTGAGTTTCTACGGTCAGTGGTTCTCGAGATATTAGTAAAAAACGAAATTTTGGTTTGTCTCATCATCACGGAAAAACGGCTGAACCGAATTTAATGAAATTTGGTGAATAGCCTTGAAATATCCCCCCATAAATTTTGTCCAAGTTTCGAGTTTCTAAGACCTGGGGTTGTCGAGATATTGATGAAAAACGGAACTTTTTCCTAGGAGTTCTACTTCCTAACTCCGTGGTTTATCCAAACGAAAAGCATGAAAATCGTTTGAAAGTGAATTAAAATTTAATCTCTGAGTTTGATGAGAGATTTTTTGCGTTAATTAGTCACTTTCTGAAAAAATGAATTGTTTGAAACATGATTTAAAGGGGAAATCTATCTCCATGGTTCATGGTTTATTTAAAACAAGCTTTTACGGAACAATGAGAAGTATAGAGAAATCAAAATCGTTATTTAATTTCGCAGTTTATGTTATAAGACATGACATATTTAACATGTTATAAGATTCTATCTTATATCATGTTACTCAGAAACGCAATTAAATTAAATCTGTCTGTTAATTTTAATAATTATTTTTTCGATTTGAATAATAAATAAATGGATATAAAAATATATTTTAGAAAAGAACGATTTGATTTTTCTTATAGCATTTTTGACTGGATAATATCAATTACGGTCTTCAGGTTTAAAAATTATTATTATTTGTATTTTCGGGGATTATTGATTCAAGGATTATTGATATTTTCAAGTTATTATGCAATTATTTTATTATGACAAAAATTGTTTAAACTCATATATTGTATGTTGTACGAATCTTCTACAAATACACGTGTATATCTTTTAATCTACGAGAATATAAGTAGTACAGGTATATTGACATATGTTTTGATATATATTGGCATATATTGGAATCAATTACGACCTTCTGGTATAAAGAGTACGGATATTATTGATGTTTTCAATTTATTACGTCATCTCTTTTATTTTGGCAAATATTTTTGAGACGCATATTGTAATACGGGTAATTTTCTACTAACACATTGGCATATTTTCTGATCTGCGACAATATAATTAGTACGGGGTTGCATATATTCATTCAATTCCTATTTTTTCTTCTGTAAATTTGCTTACAAAAGGGGCCAGGATGTTTTATTCTTCAGATCTGATCGTGAAGATAATTTTGCATAGTGAGAACATATATTCTTAAACTTCTCTTTAGGAGCAATAAATTTAATATTTTAACAGAATTTGCACATGATTGCGAAATTTAAGTTTCTTTAAATTATACACTCCGTACGAATAACGGGTGTGCTGTTAGTGGTTAATAAATTTTAACATTTTAGGAGGATATATCATGTTGCTCGGCATCGCAATTAAATTAAATGTGTTTGTTAATGTTTTTATTATTTTTTTTCGATTTAAATAATAAATAAATGGATAAATGGATATAAAAGTATATCTTATGAATGGACGGTTTGATTTTTCCTTTAATTATATTAATTGCTGACTGCGATCAATTTCATTTATTTTGGCAAAAAGTTTTCAAGCTTATATCGTATTTAGCTACTAAACTCATATATTGTGTTTAGCCAATAAATTCATATAGCCGATTGTTGAAACAGAAAAAGAGTAGAGCGGGTATATCTTCTAATACAATTGTAGTGTTTTCATTTAGTATATTGAAACGGGATAAGAATGTTTCATTCAGATCTGCAAATTCAAAGCTACGAATTTGGAGGGATATCGCTAATTTGACAACTTTTCTTAAACTTTGCCAAATTGGCGGAAATGTCGCCAAATTGATATAAACGACACACAAACAGCTGCCATAAACCTTCGGGTTGGTCGTGTGGCTTGGGTCTTCTACATATCAATGAAATTTTTTTTTGTTTTGATAGAAGAGAGTACTGAAATGATGTTTGGTTAGCATTTCTCTGTCAGACCAACCATCCTACTTAGTAATACATTTAGCGAATTTTTAAAATGTCACCAAATTGATAAAAATGTTTTCAAATCTATAAAAATATCTTGAAATTGATAAAATTGCGCTACATAAATGATATTAATTGTTTTTTGTTAGGGGATAGTATTGTGATGATATTTCGTCAATTTGTCGCAAAGTGGAACTGTCAGTTCTACAGTCCCACTTGGCGATAAATTTGGCGATTTTTTAAAATGTCGCTAATTTGACGAAACTGTCGCCAAATGTTCCATAGAAATATAACTATTTAGTCGATATTTTTTCTACCAATTTATTTGAAGCAAATGATATCATGTCGCTTAGCAACGGATTTAAATCCAATGTGTTTATGCGGCAGACGATTTTTATTAAATCCTTTCCGATTTGAATAATGAAGATATGTATATAAAATAAATTTCATTGCCATTTCATTTTGGACTGGATAATATCAATTATACTCTTCAGGTTTAAACATTATTATTATTGATATTTTCCGGAATTATTGATTCAGGGATTATTGATATTTTTAAGTTATTACGCCATTGTTTTATTGCGGCAAAAATTGCTGACACACGCATATTGTACGTTGTACGAGTAATCTTCTAGGAATGCACGGGTATATCTTCTAACCTACGAGAATATACATAGTACAGGTATATTGGCATATATTTTGACATATATTGGCATATATATTGGAATCAAGTACAGTCTCCTGGTATGAAGATTAAGGGGATTAATTATATATTCAATTTATTACGTCGTCTGTTGTATTTTACCAAAAAACATTTGTGACTCATATTGCAAAACGGGTAATCTTCTACTAATAATCGGACATTATAAGTAGTACGTGTATATCTTCCCATATAATTTTAGCACTTTAATTTTGACATATATTGGAATAAATGACTGTCTTCAGATTTAAAGACTACGGGTTTATTGGTATTTTCAATTTATACATGTAATCTACTAATGCAGGTTATATTTTCTAATATTCGCGTATATAATTAGTACGGGTCCCATACAATTTTAACGCTTTTATTTTGCATATATTGATTCAATTCCATATTTTTTTTTTATATTTGCTTACATAAGGGGTCCAAGATGTTTTATTCTTCAGATATGTCCATGAAGATAATTTTATATAGCAAGAACAGAGATTCTTAAACTTCTTTTCAAGAGCATTATATTAAATATTTTAACAGAATATTTTGATTAAACATGTCATTTAGTATACTATAAGAATTTGGGCATGATTATGAATTTCAAGTTTCTTTATATTATATACTCCGTACGAAGAACGGGTATGCTGCTAGTCTATATAAATAAAATTGAAAATCTGTCTGTCTGTCTGTCTGTTTGTCCCTTCATCACGAGAGAACGGCTGAACCGAATTTGATGAAATTTTGTGGGTAGCCTGGAAATAGCCCCACTTAAAATTTAGTCTGCGGTTGAAGTTTTTACGACAAGTGGTTCTCGAGATATTAGTAAAAAACGAAACTTTCGTTTGTCTCATCATCACGAGAGAACGGCGGAATCAAATTTAATGAAATTTTGTGAGTAGCCTAAAATAGGCCCCCATAAATTTTGTCTAAGTTTCGAGTTTCTAAGATTAGGGGTTGTCGAGATATTAATGAAAAACGGAACTTTTTCCTAGCGCGCCCATTGGTTAGCGTGCTGGAGTTGCACTCGGTAGGCCCGGGTTCGATTCCAGCCACTGCCAAAACTGCCGCCGTGTTCATGCGGAGTACGATCACGTTAAACATGTGGGTCCGAAAGTCCTTCCGAGAGGTTGGTGGTAGGGGAGGAGGGCACGGTCCCTGTGGATGCCTCCCCCACTGGGTTCCGGTCTAAATTGGGTGGCACTTTCCGACCGTCCAAACAGTTACCTTACACCTTTCTGGTAGGTCGGACGGTCTGGGTTTCAACAACATCAACATCAACAACAACTCTCTAACTCCGTGGTTTATCCAAACGGAAAGGATGAAAATCGTTTGTTTAAAACCTCAAAGTGAAATAAAACTTTATTTATGAGTTTGTTGGAGACTTTTTGTGCTAATTAGTCACTATCTGAAAGCATGAATTGTTTGAAACATGAATTTAAATGGAAAAATCTACCTCCATGGTTATTTCAAGCTTTTACTCAACAATGAAAAGTATAAAGAAATCAAAATGGTTATTTAATTTCGCATTTTATGAGGAAGATTCTATCTTACATCATGTTGCTCGGCAACGCAATGAAATTAAATGTGTTTGTTAATGATTATTATTATTTTTTCGATTTGAATAATAAATTAATGGATATTAAAATATATCTTATAAATGAACGGTTTGATTTTTCTTCTAATTATATTAATTGCGAACTGCATACATAACTTTCATTTATTTTGGCAAAGAAGTTTCAAGCTTATATATTGTGTTTAGCTAATAAACTCATATACTCTGTCTACCCAATAAATTCGTTTATCCGATTGTTGAAACAGAAAAAGAGTAGAACGGGTATATCTTCTAATAATATTTTAGTTTTTTCATTTAGTATATACAAACTGGATCACGATATTTTATTCAGATCTGCAAATTTAGAGGTACGAATTTGGCTGGAGATCGCTAACTCGGCAAATTTCTTAAACGTTGCCAAATTGATTGAAATGTCCTCAAATTGATAAAAACGACTTAAATCAATGAAATTTATTTTGTTTTGCTAGAAGAAAGTACTGAAATGGTGTTTCGTTAGCATTTGTCTGTCAGTGCAACCGTCCTACTTAGTAACACATTTAGCGAATTTTTAAAATATTACCAAATTGATAAAAATGTTTGTAAATCCATAAAAATATCTTGAAATTGATAAAATTGCGCTAAGTAAATGAAATTGTGTTTTTTAGGGAATAATATTTTGATGATGGTTCGTCAATTTATCGTCAAGTGGGACTGTCAGTTCTACAGTCTCACTTGACGATAAATTTGGCGATTTTTTAAAATGTCGCCAAACCTATATTAGAGATAGCATTATTCAGACGATATTTTGACCACCAATTTATTTGAAGCAAATCATAACATGTCGCTTAGCAACGGATTTAAATCCAGTGTGTTTATGAGGAAGAAGATTTTTATATCTTTTTCGATTTTAATAATGAAGATATGTATATAAAATAAATTTCATTGCCATCGTATTTTTGACTGGATAATATCAATTACGATCTTCAGGTTTAAACATTATTATTATTGATGTTTTCGGGGATTATTGATTCAGAGATTATTGATATTTTCAATTTCTTATGCCATTGTTTTATTGCGGCAAAAATTGTTAAAACTCATATATTGTACGTTGTAAGAGTAATCTTCTACAAATGCACGGCTATATCTTCTAATCTATGAGAATATAAGTAGTGCAGGTATATTGGCATATATTTTGACATATATTGGTATATATTGGAATCAAGTACGGCCTTCTGGTATGAAGATTACTGGGATTATTAATATTTTTAATTTATGAAGTAATCTGTTTTATTTTGGCAAAGATTTTTGAGACTCATAATACGGGTAATCTTTTACTAACACTAGGACATATCTTCTAATCTACGACATTATAAGTAGTACGGGTGTATCGGCATAAGTAGTACGGGTATAATTTTAGCACTTTTATTTCGGCACATATTGAAATCAATTACTGCCTTCTGGTTTAAAGAATACGGATTTATTGATATTTTCAATTTATACATGTAATCTACTAATACAGGTTATATCTTCTAATATTCGCGTATATAAGTAATACGGGTCCCATACAATTTTCAACGCTCTTATTTTGCATATATTGATTCAATTCCATATTTTTTATAATTTTGCTTACAAAACAGGCCAGGATGTTTTATTCTTCAAATCTGCCTGTGAAGATAATTTTGAATAGCGAGAACAAACATTCTTTAACTTTTTTTTAGGAACATTGTGTTAAATATTTTAGCAGAATATTTTGATTAAAAATGTCATTTAGTATACTATAGGAATTTGCAGATGATTGTGAATTCTAAGTTTCTATATATTATATACTCCGTACGAAGAACGGGTATGCTGCTAGTCATATTCATAAGTGTGACCGTAAACATGAAAGGTTGGGAATCACTGACAAAGACAAATTATTTGATTTTTTGTTTTCTAAATAAATATTTTGCATTTTCCAAATAAAATAGTTTTTTCCGAAAAGAATAAAAAAATAACATTTTTTTTTTTTTTGCAAATATTCAATACAGCTCCTGGCGTATTTAAAATTGTTGTTGTGAAGCATTCTAAAATTTGCATATAAAAGACCTATGGCCAAATTGTGTAAAAATTTGAAATTAAATAATCCGCAGTCTGTGGACATACTCTGGATCCTGAAAGCATATATATTTATAAAACGTGAATATTCTTGCATGATTTGCATTTTAAATATTCTCATGCTATGCCTTTAAAACTAAAATCTAAGCATCGCAACATATTTTGAAAAATCCCCCCCCCCCCCCCCCCTAAGGTTTTTGTTAAGGACTTTTTTATGACAGTGCAATTTTAGATAAGAAACATTACATGCAGAAAGTATTGAAATTTATTATATTTAGTTTTCAAGCTGTCTGTGTACTGATGAACGAAGAATTTGATTTGCAGCTGACTTAAATATTTTTTATTTACATACATTTCATTTCTTAAAAATGATTTAGTTGAGGATGACAAGTTTTCATGTTTATTTAGTTTTAAATTCATATTAGGCATATGCAACGTTTTCATGGGAGTTGTACAGCAATTGCGTTTTGTTAGGGAGTTGTATAGAAATTACTTACTGTTAGGGAGCTGTATAGAAATTGTGTTCTGTTAGGGAGAAATATAAAAGTTGAGTTATGTTAGGGAGTTATATAGAAGTAATGCACTATCTTAGGGAGTAATATAGAAATTTCGTTTTGTTAGGGAGTAATATAGAAATTGTGTTCTGTTAGAGAGTAATATAGAAATTGCGTTCTGTTAGGGAGTAATATAGAAATTGCGTTCGGTTAGGGAGTAATATAGAAATTGCGTTCTGTTAGGGAGTAATATAGAAATTGCGTTCTGTCAAGGAAATATAGAATTGCGCCTTGTTAGAAAGTAATATGAAAATTATATGCTTTATTAGGAAGGAGTATAGAGATTGCTTTTTGTTAGGGAGTAGTATAGAAATTGCATTCTGTTAGGGAGTAGTATAGAAATTATGCGCTTTATTAGGGAGTAGTAAAGAAATCATGCGCGCTGTTTGGGAGTAGTATAACAATTGCGTTCTGTTAGGGAATAGTATAGAAATTGCATTCGGTTAGGGGGTAGTATAGAAATTGCGTTCTGCTAAAGAGTAATATAGAAATTAAGTTCTGTTAGGGAGTAGTAAAGAAATTGTATTCTGTTATGGAATAGTGCAGAAATTGCTTTTTGTTAGAGAGTAGTACAGAAATTGCGCTCTGTTTGGGAGTAGTACAGAAATTGCGTTCTGTTAGAGATCGTTAATTGTGTTCTGTTATGAGTTGTTTTGTAATAAAAAATACTAATTGGGAGATATGGGTGTGTTCCACGAAATTTTAAGCGCAAGTGCTGTAAGAAGGCAGATAGAAAGTGTATTTGAACTCGTATATAAAGTTTGCCAATTATCCGTGTAACTCCGAACAAGGGAGCTTATTGGTGGCTGAGCGATCTGAGCAGAAAGACTCGCACTCGACTTTTGAATCAAGATTTCGAGTTCTTCCGGCAGTTGACGTCATTTTCGTCTTTATATTTGGGGGAATTTTAATTTATCTTTTGAACAGTTTTATATACTAACTTAATTTTTTACCATAAACAATTGTTCAAAATTTAATGTTATTATATGTTCAACGGATTTTGAATTAGTCATTGTCTTTTTAATTACTTTTTCGGTATATTTTTGACTGAGTGAAATCAGGTGGTGAGAAAGAGTTTCTGAGCACATTTATTTTGGACGAAATGCTCTCTTGCCAGCTAAAATGTTGGGAAGGAGAAAGTAGAGAACAAATTCCTACATAGTGACCAGGTTGCAGGGATTTTACATTTGACTAAGGAAAGAAATAGCACTAGATAAGTTATTACAGGCTATGGGTTCACTAGTTTATAATATTTTGCAAGAAAGGAATCGTGAATAAAATGGGAAAAGAACACGGTGCTAGGAAAAATGTTGTAAAATGCATTGCAAATGTTTCATATACTGTGAGGTTACCTTAAGTCGCGTGGATAGTTTAGTTATAAAATCACTTGCTCTGGGGTCAAGAGAATCGGATTCTGTTCCCAGTCCAGGTAGTCCCTGTCCAGATTTTGGACCTCGAGCGTCGTTGAAACCCATGTTCAGACCTGTCAAAATTATTTAGCGTCAGCCTAGAATATGGTGAATACACAGAGCGGATCTGCAGTCAATCCAGACTTTGGTTTAGTTTAATTGTGTTTTAATAAATTTGTACTAAACGGATGGATGTAAAGACTATTAAATATAGCGGACAATTGTTGATTTACTGAGGTTCATTACAAATGGTGGTGACTATATTTTATATAATAATTTAGATACTTCATATGAATTATTTTTTATTAAATGTGAAATAGTTTATCAATGTGTTCCAAATTCATTTGGGCCATTAAAATTGCAGTTCATAAAGTATCTCTTTTCAAAGCCCAATGCATAAATATACAGTGGCATCAAGCTAAACAATAATTTTATGAAGACGTCTTCATATGGGTAGCAATCGGTGTATAGACTTCATTTCCAACGGAACTGTTAAGAAGATTGTTTTAAACCATAGCCATATATGCCTTTACGGAGTTGACAAACTAACTGTTCATTTCTCTTTTTTGGAGCAGTAATATTTAACCAGCAATCTTAAAATAAATTGTATGAGATAAAGCCCTTAGTATAAA
Source organism: Amaurobius ferox (assembly GCA_951213105.1). Lineage (NCBI taxonomy): Eukaryota > Metazoa > Arthropoda > Arachnida > Araneae > Amaurobiidae > Amaurobius > Amaurobius ferox. The sequence continues at coordinate 84,999,068 of OX578142.1, read as the reverse complement.
AATGGACTAGTTTCAAATGTAGGAAACTCGATGTAATTTTAACTTGTTTGCGCATTGGTCACACTCGTTTTACCTATAAGCACTTACTTCTAGTAGATATTGAACCGTTGTCAAACATCAGTGAGTGTAAAACATATTGTAATTACTTGTACTAAATATAAACAGTTTCGTTTTAAATTTTTCAAATTTTTCCATTATCATGTTTTATTCACACATTACCACCCTTTTAGGTTATATACTCGTTTTTATTCCTTGCTGATATCTGTATTTCGTTATCATATGTCTGGTGCATCATATCCTCTTTGGATCTTGTGCCAAAAAACTCTAATCAATCAATCAACCAACCAATCCTTTTCTTTGGAGATCCACAAATCTTCTGGTAAATCTATGTAGATTTCTTCAGCAATACTGCCTTGAAGAAATGCAACTGCTGCATCAACATAGTTTATGTTCGAATTGTAAAAAATAGCAAAAGCTATTAGGACTCGAAGTGTATCACAGCGAACAACTGGAGAAAGTGTCCTTTTGAAATCTAGCTTTTTGTGAACAACCTTTGGCTACTAACGGGGCTTTATAATGTTCAGGTGTTCCATCAACATTAGGCTGTATTTTGAAGACCCGTTCGCTATTAATTGCTTTCCGATCAGATAGAAGGGGTACAATACCCCACGTGTGATTTCGTTGATGGGTTTTTAATTATTCTTCAATTGCCTCTTTCCATTTAATATTTTACACAATTATATGATTTTATAATCTCAGACGAATTTTTGGAAAAACCGTAAGACTCATCTCCAGATAGTGAAAATACTTATTGACCCCCCTCTTTTCACATCTACCCCTTCTGTAATTTAATGCTGAATTCATATTAGTCATCATCTAAGATCCACCTATAGCCGATCTTTAGAAGAGATGCCAGAGCGTCTTGCGCATTTTAAAATGACTTCAGGTAGAATAAAATTTCACAAAACTAAAATATCTCGACAAGGGTTTATCATACAGTAGTTGGATTGGTTTTAAACTTTTCGTCATTCAAAAATGTGAATCCGTTTTTGAATTTCAATTTTCAACCGTATTAAAATACTTTCCCCATACATTGCAATGCATTCTAGGAAAAGTACAAATCACTACAAGAAAGTAATTTGGCGCTGAAGTGGTTAAACGCATTAAATATTGGTGATACCTAGGAATGTAGTTTTGAGGTAAATAGCGAGAAATTTAATTGTGAAGCGTAATTAATAAATGCGATTGTTATTCAAAGATAATTCGAAATTTCAATAAGCATGCAGAGTCCACGTTGACTATAAGAGCTAGCAATTTCCTCGCAGTACCTCTACGGTAGAGCATCGGTTGGCTAGTATGAAGATGCCTGGTTCGATTCACCGTTAGGGCAGCAAGGCTCTTTAGAATGGCGCCCAAACAAATCGAGCCTGTAGGTTAGTGCAAAGATGCCGGGAGTCTGAAAGTGATCCTAGTACGACTTGTACCGATTTAGTGGACACTGGTACACTATAAGATCAAAAGTATCCGGACACTTAGGATGTTAGAATGTTTTTCGAATTTCTAAACAAATACTTGGCAAAGTGTTCTGTAACTTTGACGATGTGAAGAACATGCTTGAACGCACAATTTTCAGTAAAGTTTCGGTGACTTGCGCATTTAGGGGACCACCAAGATATTGAAAAAGGGGAAAATATATTTGATCACCCTGCATCATAAAAAGCTGGAAATGATTTGTAACTGTCAAAACTAAAGTAGCTTTCTCCAATGTATATAAGCATTTTCGTGAAACAGAAATGTGTATTTATGAAGATATAAACGTTTCTTTAAAAAAAAACCAAATTTTGTTACATGTTTTTTGCTTACAACATCCATAGGTTTCAATCAAATTTCATGAAACTTCCAGAACATTTATCAACGTTCAAGAAAAACATTATACTTCAATTGAAAATTAAAGCATTAAATATACGATGAGATATAAGCAATTGAAGAAACAAGTTTTTACTGCGTAGGCACGAAACATAGCAATAGTTTTTTTCATGATTTTGTAGTGAATACTGTAGGGCAACTTCTATAAAAAATCTACTGGAATGTCTTAAAAATTCATAAAGATATCGACGATATAGTGATCAGTTTTTCTCTGACTCTCTGAAAGTACCTGGATGATAAGGGGTTTTTCACAAATTGGCATTTTAAATCATAAATCATAGGATAGTTAAACTGGAGTAAATACAATTAACTATTATACTAAATACATATACACGATCATTGTTGCTCAAGTCCTTGCTGACGAGCCGGACGGTCTGGGTCTTCAACACGATCTGATCAAAACTATCCGGACACCTGTATGTTTTGCTTCTCCTTCAGAAAAGTCACAAATTAGTATGAAGTGAGGCCACCTTTTTCTGCAATGACGGCTGCCACTCTATCAGGGAGGCTATCCACTAGTTTCTGGAATGTTGCAGTAGGAATTGCACGCCATTCTTTTAAAAGAATAGTAGTCAGCTCTGCCGCCGATGTGGGGCGTTTTGGCTTAGCTCGCAGTCGACGTTTCAATTCATTCCTTAGGCGTTTCATGGGATTGAGGTCGGGACTCTGAGCAGGCCAGTCCAATATCTCAACATCCATGTCAGCAAAACAGCTCTGAATAGCCCGTGCTTTGTGGACAGGAGCACGATCTTGTTGAAACAAGAATGGACCCACTCCAAATTGTTGTCACAATGCAGGCAGCATGGAATTGTCCAAAATGTCGAGATATCCTTCCGTCTTCAGAGTTCCCTTCACAGGAATAAGAGGGCCAAGTCCGAACCATGAGAAACAGCCTCAAACCATTATGCTTCCACCACCAAACTTAATTTGCGGCACAATACAGTCACGTAAAAGGCGTTCACCCGACATTCTCCACACCCAGACTCTACCATCGCATTGCCAGAGAGTGTACCGTGATTCGTCCGCTCCATAACGCTTGATACCATTGCTGAAGGCTCAATTTTTTGCGCTCTTTGCATCACTGTAAGCGAAACTTGGCATTTGTTGGGGGTAATAATGCTTGGTTTATATGCAGCTTCTCGCCCATGAAAACCAACACTTCGCAGCTCCTAACGAACTGTCATTGTGCTGACGTTGCATCCAGAGGCTTCCTGAAATTCCACACAAACTATTTCCGCCGATTGCATGCGGTTCGCTTTCACAACTCTCTTCAGCACTCTGCGGTCGCTTTCAACTAGACGGAATGGTCGACCAGGTCGTGCATGCACAGTTGTAGCGCCTGTACGTTTCTAGTTCAAGATAACATCATTTACGGTGGAACCACTCGTAACATGACAGAAATCTCACGAACTGATTTTCCACAGTGGTGACAACCAATCTCTTCAGCACGTTCAAACTCATTTAGCTCGCGTTTTCCTCCCCTTTTACTTTTCTGGCTTTGAAATTAAATTTCTTAACTCGTCTGACTTCTTTTATACTTGCTTGAGAGCTAGAAATTTGACGTCACAGGCAGAATCCACCAGGTACAGGGATGTCCGAAGATTTTTGATCATTATTTGCATAAAATTGGAATAGTTCATTTTCAGAACAAGGTGTCCGATGAATTTGTAAAATGTTAATTTGTGGAAAATCCCCTAATCATCCAGGTACTTTCAAAGAGTCAGAGAAAAACTGATCACTATATCGTGGATATTGTTGTGAATTTTCACGATATACTAGTGAATTTCTTATCGTAGTTGCCCTACAGTATTCACTACAAAATCATGAAAGAAAACTATTGCTATGTTTCGCGCCTGCGCAATAAAAACTTCGTTTCTTCAATTGCTTATATCTCATCGCATATTTAATGCTTTAATTTACAATTGAAGTAACGTTTTTCTTGGACGTAAACAAATGTTCTGTAAGTTTCGTGAAATTTGATTGAAGCCTATGGATATTGTAAACAAAAAACATGTAACAAAATTTGTTTTTTTTAAAGAAACATTTATATCTTCATGAGTTTTTGTTTTACGAAAATGCTTATACACATTGAACAAAGCTAGTTAACTATTTTGTGAAAGTTACAAATCATTTCCAGCTTTTTATGATACAATGTGATCAAATATGTATTTTCCCCTTTTTTCAATATTTTGGTTGTTCCCTAAATGCACAAGTCACCGAAACTTTACTGGAAAGTGTGCGTTCAAGCATGTTCTTCACATCGCCAAAGTTACAGAACACTTCGCTAAGTATTTATTTAGAAATTCGAAAAACATTCTAACATCCAAAGTGTCCGGATGATTTTGATCATATAGTGTATATTTAGCTCCGATTTCAAAATCGAGAGGACAACGACCACGTAGGAAGCTAACATGGTTGATCCACAGAGAGTACACTCTATGACTTTCCAGTACTTGCACAAGAGGCAAAGTTTTTGAAAAATTGTCGATAGAAGAGAGAGGTCAGAAGCTTTATTGAATGATAACTCCTGTTTATTGCAGGTTTTTGTGGGACCGCTGCCCCCTTTTTGGCAAGCTGATCTGCCATTTCATTCCCGTGAATTCCACAGTGAGAGGGGACCCACTGGAAGGAAACCCTATAGGATATCTCCCTAATAACATCTCTACACTGCTGGACACAGTGACTCGTACATTTTTCTCTAGAGGAGATGGGCTGGAGTGCAGAAATCGAATCTGAGAGGACAACCGCCCTCCCAAAAGAATTCTGGTGCAGTGTTAGTTGTTGAAATGCCACAAAAATGGCTTTAAGTTCCCCGTCAAAATGTGTAGTATAAGCTCCTACTGGGAGGTAGTAACAAAAAAACCTGCTGTGAACTCCAGCACTCCCCCCCCCCTTTGGCTTCTTTTTTTTTCCTACTCAAAATTATTTAACTCTGGAGTCTGGAATAATAATAAAAAATATATATATATATATTTAAACCTACAAATTATATGATAAAACTATTCACCCAGTAAACGGATGAAAGAATTTGGTATCTAATTTTAGCAAATTTCCAAATTGGAAGTATGTGTCAAACCCCAATTGATGAAAAGTGAGGTCAAGTATGCTAATACTCCCTGTATATATACTACTGCTTTGAAATACGTATTAAAGTGGTACCTGGACAAGACTTTGCACCTATTAGAACATATACCTGTAAATATTTACGGGCATATAAGTTTTTTTTAATATAAGATTTTTCTAGTATTCTATATAAAACAATGAATGATTTTAATATATTTCATAAAAAAAATTGACGTTTTTTTCTTAATTTTAGGAACGAAGACAATACGAGTATAACGCTAGAAATCAAATCACTCTATGGGGACCAAATGGAGAAGTAATATGTTTCTGAAAATATTAAGCACATTTTACACTGCAAACTGAGAAAAAGCTTTCTTTTTCAGGATAAAAGATAAAGCCATCTCAGTCAAAGCAAAATATATTTCTGTCGCTTGAAAATTGCACACGTGACTGGGAATATTGCATCGTCATACAGAAAAAATAAATTGAAAGGGAGAAAGCAGATAAAGTTAACTTTATTACCATATTAAAATGAGTTATTAACCAATCGAAAGCGAGCGAACATTCTTCAACCAGGAAAGGGTGTTGTTGTGGTTGTTACCCAGACCGTCCGACCTACCAGAAAGGTGTAAGGTAACTGTTTGGACGGCCGGGAAGTCACCAGGAAAGGGTGTGAACATTCACGGTCAAAGGTAATATAATAACAAACCAAGTTACACGTTTTTTCTGAGTCACATGTGTAATTCTCTGGCGACAGAAACCTTTCTTTTTCTAGTTATAATTGTTGATCTGTCTGTTCCGTCTATTTATCCCGAACATGAAAGCTGATCCCTGTGTTTATATATATATATATATCAGTGGCGTAGCGTCCATTGAGGCTAAAAAGCTTATCCACAAAGAAACTCAAAACTCGCGTGTCTTTATAAATCCTATTCCACTGTATCAATCGTACCTACTCTGGACGAAGAATATAGTAAGAACTTTCCTCTTCTACAGGATATCGCTAAATTATCAAGCAAAGCACTTACTTCTGAGCAGTGCATTGTTAACAGGAGTACTACGGTTAACCGTAAAATTGTTGCCCAAGCTTCGACATTTTAGATCAGAATGTCGTCTAGCCAGACGGAGACGCATTTTTCCATTGTGTGAACTACCTCAGAACCCTTCTTTCAAATCAGACGTCAAACGTCTTTTTATCGCCAACATCCATACGCGAGAAGAGCTATGTTTCAAAGTTATAGCAGCGCCGTATTCTCTAAGTCGGAGGAAACACCAGAAAATTTGTTTTTCTTTTTATATGGATATATAACTTACAATTTAGCATTATAGACACATTTTTAATGTATTATCTCTTAGATTAAAACTAAATTAATTCAATATTGACTAAAAGAAGCCGATATATAACTTATATACAGGGTGTATATAAACTGTTTTGACAAAATAAGAGGAGTGATAGTACCCATCAAGACGAACAATATTTACAATGGAACCTAGGGTTGCATTCCCCTCTCAGTGTCAGAAAAGCGTAAAGTTAAAGTTGAACTTTCAACAGTGAAAATAAGGAGAATTAACATAATCATAAGTTGCACAATCCCATTTATTTACACCAGAGAAAGACCCAAAGTAGATGCTCAAAGTGACGGCCAAGGGTGCCGTTGCACAATTCACACCGGCGAATAAACGACTGGCGCACCCTCTCGAAGGCACCTTGTGTCATGTTTATCCTGTCCGCTGCAGCAACGATTCTCGCGACGAGATTTTCTGCGGAGTCCACAGGCGTCTCGTACACCAATGCGGTCCGGTGAGCGTCTCGTACACCAATGCACCGGGTTGCGGTCCGGTGAGCGTGGAGGCCAAGCCACTGGTCCACTACTTCCAATCCTTCGTCTGGGATATATGGCATTCAAGAAGTGTCTGATGACTAGAAGTGACGGTGATATTCTGGAGATGTGATACTTCTCAGGCACGACAGCTATGTCGTCCAAAGTGGCGATTTGTGCTTGTTGGACGTGTTTCGAAGTTGCTCTTTTCTGGCACTCAGAGTGGAATGCGTCCCTAGGTTCCATACTAAATATTGTTCGTCTTGATGGGTACTATCACCCCTTTTATTTTGTCAAAACAGTTTATATACACCCTGTATATATGGATATATATCTTACAATTTAGCAATATAGATACATTTTAAATGTATTATCTCTTAGATTAGAATTAAATTAATTCAATATTGACTAAATTAAAGAATGATCATATTATTTTCTAATACTATATTGTACAGAGAAAGTTCACAAATAATTTTTAATTCGATATTTAGCCGAAAAAATGCATTTAAAGATATCATGAACACATTTCGAACATTTATGGAAATGTTTCCATCAGTGTGTGAGGTGAGAATACACATATCACTATGAAAATTTATATGTAGATGCATTCTGTAAAAAATTGGAATTAGGTAGATCATCGTGTAATTAACGTGATTAGAACACAGGTAAGAGGGAGAGAGAGAGAGTATCAAATTATAGAGGTAAATATGAGGATAAGAGGCAACTATCTGCTAACTTGATACCTACATTTCTAACCTTGAACGTCTACGGGGGGGAGGGGGCGGGAAGTGCCCCCTCTCGCTCCTCTATGGAAATCTATCTACTGGTGCATGCGTATGAATAAGTCATTATGTTTACACTCATGTACTCATGAGTGTAAACATAATGTACTCATCATGTACTCATGAGTGTAAACATATCAAAAGCGCCCAATTTCAATTTACGTGATGTTAATTCAATACTAGAAACATTGTGCGTATTTCTTGTACATCACTATTTCGCTCTGAAAGAAGTAAATTTGTTGCATTATTTATGGAAAATCATGTGCTGCTCATATCAGATTTTTTGAATTGTAAGCTATATATGAATCAATTTATGATATCAACTCGAATCTCCGACCTCTGAATCTCTATAAATAAGCTGATGTACTAATAGAGTTAGGTAAGGAAGTACATGCTCTTCTCCCTAATTTGAGGCCATGACGCCTTAATCACAATCAATCCAATTATATATTTTTTATTCCAATTAAGATTTTTTAAATTCATACTTCTTCGTCATACAATTTTTGAAATGGGTCAACTTCATTGTTTGGGCATTAGTGTGCAGCTATGAATCTAACCTTGAATAAGGAAACCTTGAATCTCTGAATCTAACCTTGAATATGTGAATCTAACCTTGAATATCTGAATCTAACATTGAATCTCTGAATCTTGAAAAAAGTGCTCTACCAAACGGTGCTTTATTTACACCGACAGCGATGTACACTAGGCGTTGAAGCGTAGACATTGTAGAACAAAACAAAGTTCATTTTTGAAACTATACGAGAACGTTTGCTTTCGGCGTAGTCAATGGTTAGAAAAAAAATGTATATTCTCTTTTTTGAGAAACTTCCGTCTAAGTAGTTTCTTCCTATTAGTTGTCTGTGAACGCTTGATAGCCTCTTTTAAACTCGTCTTTCTTATTCAAATAATTTTTGAACGGGGTCAAGAACATCGTTCGGACACCAGAGTGCAGCCTAGGTAAAGACACTAACCCCAATCCCCGAATCTTAAAAATGTACTTTATAAATTAGTGCTTTATTTACGTTGCACGCAAGGCGTTAAAACATAGACAATATGGAGCAGAATAAAGTTCAATTTTTCAACTTTGAGAGAATTTTTGCGCGAACAGTCTTCTTATTGGCTGCACTGTCAGGCCTTATGCCTAGCTCTTACCGACCGCACTGTCTGCCAAGTCTTTGAGCGTAGCCATTGGTGAGCAAAAAATCTAATATGAGCAGCACATGACATTTTCTACATAATGCAAGGACTTTGTTTTCTTTACAGCTCAATAATTTCGTAGTAGATTCCCCCGCACAATATTTTATTATTGAATTGTACATTAATATTGGGCGCTTTCTGTGTGACAACATGTAAAACAATTTCGAAGTATCCAATTAATTTTTATTTTGCTCAAGTCTAATTTGACAATTATAAATATAGCCAGCATCCGCTAAGCAATATAGTTAATATATTAAAGGATTATAATCATTAGAAACTAATATCTTTTTATATAAAACCGATGGTTTACATTCATAAAATGCAAATTATAATTATTATAATGTTTTTATATGTCAATATTGTATTTAAAAATTTTGTCATTTAATTTCAAAAGGCAAATCTCATTATTATGAGAACTCGTTGCTATCTAATTATCGCTAAATAGGCGTATCAAAAACTATACATTAAGCCCGCCACACTGATCAATTCTTATATGACTTCTCATGGAAAACTGATTACTATATCCCCCTTAAAAAACGCAATTTATCTACTACTCTCTAAAGCTCTTAACAAAGCGTACGGAACGCTTAAATGCGGCCCGAGCGTACCTGGCCCACAAACAGTGAAACTCACTATGTTTTGAATCAAAAATATGTATTTCCCAAAAGCGGCAGGACTTATCAAATAATGGACTTAATTTTCCAAGATATTCAATATTCACCAATTTGGAGCCATTTTTGTTAATAAGGTGCCATTTATGCAAATTTGGCAACATTGTCTTACATTTGGTGATGTTTTATAACGGTAAACTTGTTTGTCACAGATGCTAGGATGATAAAATAAACAATTTTTTTTTGCTTGATTATAATTTATTTTAAGTCTACTTTACATACCGAAGCTAATTTAGGCAATTCTCTTTATATTTGGAATTCTTAAATTTCGCAATGTATATGGACACATTGTTTTACGTTTGCTGATATTTTTGGTGATATTTTTGCAATATATATGGACACTTACATTTGGTGATTATTTTATAACGTTGAACTTGTTTGCGGCCGATGCTAAAATGATATAGTAAACAATTTTTTGCTTGAGTATAATTTTTTTTAAACAAGTCTACTTTAAATACCGAAGCTTATTTGGACAATTCTCTTTGTACTTTGAATTCTTCAATTTCGCAATGTACGAGTGTATGGACACATTGTCTTACATTTGGTGATATTTTATAACGGTGAACTTGTTTGTGACAGATGCTAAGATAATAAAAATAAATAATTTTTTGGTAGACTGTATTTTTTAAACAAGTCTACTTTAAATACCGAAACTAATTTGTGAAATTCTCTCCGCACTTTGAATTCTTCAATTTCGCAATGTATATGGACACCACCATTTTTAGAGAGGCAATAAATGTAATTTATCTGTTGCAAAAATAAATTTATAACAACATGTGATTTCTTGCGAGATAAGAATAATTTTTCACGGCAAAAGATAACACGATTTCATTCCACGGATTAAAAAAAAACATTCTTCATAAGTTTTTCTTGTCTTTTTATTGTTTTATAGACGCATGCTTGTCTTTTTGTAGTACTTCATTGTTCGTTTATCACGATATATCTTGAGTTTTACAATTCAGAAGTTTCTTATCTTAAAAGAACAATAAAGCTGTTTGCGATAGTCGAAGACCCCTGCAACAAATATTAATGCTTACGAAAATAGAAAGGAAAAAAACAACAACAATTTAATAACATATTTTGCGTGTAATTTTGGCACTTATTTGAATTAATGTTCAAGATATGCCGAATAATAAAGTAAACTAAAAATTCACCTTTCCTATAGTTATGTAGAAAGTTTATATTTAGTTTAAAATACACTGTCAAAATAGGCATCCGACTGGAAGTTAGGATTTAAAAAAATGCAGTTGCCCTGTTGGATAAAAATACAGTTGTCCTGTAGGATAAAATAATACAGTTGCCCTGTGGGATAAAGAAATCCATGAGTTTTGTTGGAAACATAAATTTTTTATTCCAGTTAAAATTTTAAATAAGTATATGGCATACTGTGCATTGCGCTGTAGTTAAGCATGAATGTGTCCGTATTACAATAATTTTCTAACGTGTTTGTGTTTTTCCAGACCCTCCAGAAGTCCCCGGTAATTAAGAAAACTGGATCTTTGCGCATTTGTAGTATCATGTACGGGACAGAACCAAATAAAGACAGATTTTCGTTTCGCGGCTAATGTATTAACCGCCAAATCCTCATCCGTTGAGAAATCAATCATCACCCTCTTACGAGGACGATGACAGCCGAGGGGGAGTGATGGTTGGTTACCAGGGGGGAAATTTTATCTTTTGAAAGATATCGTTAGAGATATTAATGAAAATGAATTTGTAGATGATCTCTTATTTAGGAAACAGGTGGATTTTTGAAAAATGCAACTGAGTCTGGCCACCCATGACAAATGCTCTGCATAGGAAAGATATAGAAATGAGGTAAGATACCTCAGACCCCGTTGTTCGGAATAACATGCAATTTTTGCACAACCCCCTTTTCTTTACCCTTTAAATGGAGCTTGCTCAAGCTCTAACCAATCACTCTTCTGGCTTTATTTTTTTAATTTGGAACTTTGTTTATATAGTTGTAATAGGCAGTTATTTAGACTTTACAGCATAATCAAGTGACCAAAGCACTCTCGCATCCATCCAAAGGAGTGTTGTGTAGGAAAAAGAAATGCTGTTCTGTAGGAAGATAACGACTTCTTGTTAAAAAAAAAAAATAACAAGAAAATGTACTTTTGATGATTGCACTTTTCGGATTGCACTGGATTGGGTATTTTGGTGTTATCTATTCTTTTCATACAGAAAAAAGTTATTTTAAACGGGATTTACCGTTTAAAGTATATTCTGTTCCACTACGAGTATCTGCACCCGAGCTCGGGATTCAAACCCAACTTCCACAGAGTTAAACTATCTGCAATAGATGGAATTAGCAGCTTGCAGAATAAGAATAGAATTTCTGTATTTGCAGCAGTAGAAAATCCCTTATAAAAGTTTTCTTGAGTAAAAAACTTTGTGTATCCTAGAAACCAACCGAGAGAAGAAAAAATATCTGACATTCTAACTTTTCATTTTCAGTAAAGAAAGCTTAAGGACATTTTTTAGAGTTCACTTGGAAAATAATGCAATTTACAAAACATTTTTTGTTATATGAGGGGAAAATACTTTGGTATAGATTTATATTAAAACCTCTGAAATCTAATTCAAATATTCGGCATTGTTTTAGAATTTTCGTTCAAGTTTTTAATAACGTTATATTGCGAATATTTTATAATGGAAAATAAATTGAAAATTGAAATTCCAATCCATGGGAAAAATCATGGAATACTGAAGCAAAAGTTTTACATTTTTCCGTTGATGAAAGATATAAAACAAATATGACGTGAGCCGCACATGTCTTTCCCTATATAATGCAAATAATTTATTTTTTTCACAGTCAATGAATGATGTATAATATGCACGGCACAATGTTTTCAATGTTGAATTGCACATTTGGCGCTTTTTTGAGTGACAAAATGTAAAACTATTTCGATGTGTTCAATTAACTTCGTTCAACTCTAAATTGTCAATTATCAATATTGATAGTATCCGAAATAAGCAATGTAGTCCATATATTAAAATACTTTAGTGATTAATTCATCAATTTGGCGTCATTTCAGTTAAGTAAGCGCAATTAAGTTAAGTCATCTTCGTTAATCTGAGGCGTAATATCGCCAGGTTGGCGATATGTTGCTGCATTAGTCGCCAAGTTAGCCAAATTTATCGCCAAGAGTTACACACACAGACTGAGAGAAGAGCTTCTGTTATATATAAATGAATATTGGCGGATTGTTGATCGTAAAAGCACAAAACTATTGCACATATATTTTCTCTTGAGGTAAAAAAAAATTGTTGAGAACTATTGCATGAAAATGAACACATATAGTTAACTTTTTTATTTTATGTAGTAATTTTTCTAAATTTAGTAAAAACCTTGCAATATCTTGAGAATGGTTTACGCTAGCGTTCTAAAGTATGTCATTCGTTTACTAATGAAAATTTACATAAGAAATGATCAATTACGTAATATTTATTAATGATTTTTTCAAAATTTCATTCAAAAATTTAGGGGTCTTCCGAACATTCGATTGCTTTTAAAATCTATAGACTTCCAGTATCCACCGATTATTATATTTATACCAAATTTCGTTTGAAGCGCTTCATTCGTTTGTGAGATATCGCTTCTATAGACTCACGGACACACACATACACATATTTACGCGAACACACATACATACATTCATACAGCCACCACTTCAGAATCGTTCGATTCGAGTTAAAGAATGCTTGAAACGTGCTATTCCTTCGAATACTCGATTTCGAATTTTCGACATCGTCCCAATCCTTTCCTCTATAATCTATACTATGTATTTAGTAAGTAGATATAAAAGAATATAAAAGGTTCTAGGAATGTCTTTAAGAACCCAAATAATATTGTAAAGATAAAGTCCATGAGTGTACACGTTAGATTTGTCTATAGTACAGTGATCATCCCTCGATCAAATACATGTGATTACAGTGTCCTATCAGAGAATTTAAAACCTAAGGATAACGGACTCTGCAATAAAGCGAGATAGACGAAAAATGTCAATTATAAAGTTGTAGATCATTATCTAATTAATAGAAATAGACACTAAATATCGCGACAGTAAGTATGTATTTGACACAGTATGGTTATGGGGGAGTTGTAGTAATTTTCAGAAATTGTGTAATAAATAATTGTTACATGCACAGCAATGTAATGTTAAGTCCTTTTTACTTCACAGATATGTACTAAGCTACTGACATAGTTTTCATACATACGTAAATTATTTGGACAATGTTTATCAGTATTGTGGTGTGGCTGCCCATCTAGCAATTGATTAATTATGATTGGTATTTATTGCCTTCCATATATGAGTTTTGTCCATCCTTGGTGCCAATTCCTACTAAATAGACAATGTTCTATAACTTTGTAATTGGCTTTTGTCTATCTCGCTTTGCTGCCAATCCGTTAACCTAACATTTTAAGTTCGTGTACACTCATGATATTTCCTTACAAAGTTATTAGAATGAGCTTAAGGACATGCTTAGGAAATCTGTATAAAGATTTGTTTGTTTTATTATCCTTGTTTTGTTTTATTGTCCTTGGTAATAAAACAAAACAAGGATAACTGTTGTTTTGTTTTATTATCCTTGGTAAATTTTCAGTCTCATATCAAATGTTCTTCCTTTTGCATAAAATAGTTACTTTGATAATATTCTGGTCCTTCGTGAGATAAATTTACTTTTCCTAGTTAGTCTCAGTTATTGTAATCGGGCGGTTTCACACCTCTCCTGCTTAAATGGAGCATTTTGTACTTCATTTATTAATTAAAATTTTCTTAAATGTTTGCAGAAAGTATCAAATTCAAAAATCAAATTTCTGTATATATAATAATATATCTGGACTTGAATTTGTGCCACGTATAGAATTTATTAATTAAATTTATATTAATATTTCAGAATTTAGACATTACATAAGTTTTGCCTATGCCGAATTTTGGAGATTTTTTCATATGCTACTGATGTGTCCATATTTCAATTTCTGGTTTCATAATTATTCATGTATTTAATTCTATCAACAGATTCTAGACTATGCAAATAAACAATGGGCAGGATTAATGATCGAGTAAGTGTTTGAATTTCTTCATCATGTAATCTAAGTTTTTTTCTCACACTTAGTTAAAACTATTACTTCGTGGTCAAAAAATAGTTTTTGAAATTACTGCGAAAATCCAAAAGCTAAACAAGGCTCCTAGATAAATGCAGTAGAATATTGACTTGCTGTCATATGTTTGCTCGGATTTGATAATTATTATTGAATCAGAAAAAAATTTGGCAGCTACATATATAAGTAAAGCACGTCAATTTGCGTGTAATAGATAATATACTGGTTTATAACGTAAAATGCAACGCAAATAAAGTTAAATAAGCATGCGCACGTTTCGGAAAGCAACTGGATTTCCTTCATCAGTGCAAAATGGATCTAAACACCCAAATAAGCGCGAGGTAGTGTTGGTCAAATGGAAATGGCTAAACGACATTACAATATAGTGGCGCCACCTAGTGGTACGAATGGAAAATAAAATAATAGAAATAATAAAAAGGAAATATGAATATGAGATGCAAACAAGTAAAAAAGAACAGAAAAAGCAGAGAATATGAGCTCAAAAAATCAAAAAGTTAAACATGGTCATGGCATACTTTGAATGTCCTGCCTTTTAAACATTTTCATATTAATAAAAACTCCAGTAATCTACATAGTTAATGATTTGTCAATCACTCCATATTTCTCTGAGGTATCGCATGACCATGTTTAATAATTTGTTTCTTTGAGTTCATATTTTCTGCCCGTTATTTCTTTTTGCTTAATTCTGATGTTCATATTTCCTTGCTTTTTCGATTTTTTCTAGTTTTATTTCCCTTTCAAGCCATTAGGTGGCGCCACTACATTTTGATGTCGTTTAGCCAAGTTTAGCAAAACTGTCTTGCGCTTATTTGGGAGTTTGGGTCCAGACCATTTTCACAGATGAAGGACATTCAGTTGCTTTCCGAAACGTACGTAGCTTATTTATCTTGACTTGCGATGCATTTTATGTAATAAACCAATTTATTATTAGCTTCATAGATGACCTGTGTGCTTAACGGTTTATTATCTCTGCTCTTAAAAACAAATACGTATAAGGTTTTGAATTTAATCACTTTATTAATCTGTAGTTCTGGTTTTATACACCATCGACTGATTATCTACTTTTCGCTAAAACCCAAAAATCAAAGATTGAATGTAGGGATGTTTTTTAGATTTCTACTCGAGTACAAAAATTGAACACTTAAAACTTCATCAAAAAAGGCAATTCTATAAAATCGATTGTTTCTCTATTTCAGTAAAATCAATGAATATTCTATTCATATCACATATATTTCAGACTACAGAGTTAAATAATTTAGCGTTAAAAAATTTCATCAATTCTTATACGACTCATCTTACAATCGCTTGTTTTGTTTACATTTTGCATACGCTAAAATTAGACTTCGTTGTAGAAATAATCAAAGTTTAGTCATCATTTAAAATAAAAAATACCGTAATTGCGTAAGCATAGAATTTAGAAACACAGATAATATGCAAAAAAATAAAGCGATTTTAGGACGAATACAACACTAAATATAAATACAAGAAAGATCAATCATGCATAAAGCATTGTTATAAAACACTATACAATTGTAATTTCATTTAAACATCTCTAAAATACGATACATTCAGCGGCAATACTATTTTAATTAGCACAGAACTACAATAATTTATTTTACTTGGAAAATTAAAACGATGGATGTAAAAGTACGTTCTACCTCGATGCTTAAAATTTCATTCAAATGTTATTCAAATGACGTCATCGAAATATAAATCGTCTGGTTCTCTATGTAAAAGCTGTGAGTATTACATTCATACACTTTTATTCCAGACTCCAGAGTTAAATAATTTTGCGTGAAAAAATTCAGCAATTCTTATACATCTTACAATCACTTGTTTACATTTTACATTCATTAAAGTTAGGCTTCGTTGTAGAAATAATCAAAATTTGATGATCATTTAAATAAAAAATATTGTAACTGCGTTGGTGCAGAATATGGATGCACAGAAAAAACGCATAAATAAAGCGGTTTTACGACGGATGCAACACTAAATGTAAATTAAAAAGAACTTTTAAAATCACGATTTTGACACAAGATGGAAGCGATATTTCATTTTGAAGTGGATCACGTGACTTCTTTATTATATGGATGTCAATATTATTGTATTGTTTACTTAAAAAAACTACCGAATATATTTTACTGAATTTTTTTTATATATTTTATGGGATAATTTGAATATTTCCTGAAATTTTCGAAGTAATTTGTGAATTTCAACTTTGCTTAAAAAATATTTGAAAAATTAGGTCCCATAGGGTTCAATGTATTGCCTTTTTTCAACCCACGTTCAGTCTAAAACTAATTGGGTGATATTATTAATTTATATTCCCATACATTCCACAGACTGTTTCAACAACATACTATAATTTCATTTTGATAAAATCATTTTTACGGCAGTTATCGTACGAACGGACAGACAGACAGAATGAACAAACTCATAAACACTTTTCAGCTACGTTGGAAAGTGTTAAAAATGAACTTTATTCAAATGACGTCATTTAAATATAAATCGTCTGCTTCTTTATGTAAAAGCAATAAATATTTCATTCATATCACTTTTATTCCAAACTCCTGAGCTAAATGATTTTAGTTGAAAAAAAATCGACTATTCTTATACAACGTAATCACTTGTTTACATTCTGTATCTATTAACATTTGGTTTCGTTGTAGAAATAATCACAGTTTGATGATCAGAATAGATGCATAGAAAATACGCAAAAATGAAGCGGTTTTAAGATGGATGCAACACTAAATATGAATTTAAAAGAACTTTAAAAATCACGATTTTCACACTAGGAGAAAAAGATGAATGCAATATTTTATTTTGAAATGGATCACGTGATCTCTTTCTATAATATGGGTGTAATTATTATTTTAATTTTCATTTAATAAACTATCAAACATATTTTGAAGAAATTTATTTTATTTATTTTATGGGATAATTTGAATATTTTGTAAAATTTTCGAAGCAACTTGTGAATTTTAACTTCGCTTAAAAAAAGGTTTGAAAAATTAGATCCCATAGGGCTCAATGTATTTTACGTTTTCAACCCGGTTTCAAACCGAAACTAATTGGGTGGGTGATATTATTCATTTATATTTCCTGTAAGAAAATCAGGGTTTTTTTCGAAGCCGAATGCTCACCATTTTGCTCGGGAATCCCTGAGGTCATACACCTTCTTATACCCAGACCTTCAACTTAGAAGCTGGGAAAAACAAAGTGATAAAGATAACTCAGATTTCCACGAAATCACGCAATTACACTTGTCATCGAGATGCGGGGAAATTTCCCGTGATATGGAGGTTGGTGGTCCTTGACACCAAGGGCCTGAGAACATTCCGAAGTCCTATATGGGGTGGTCTCAGGATTAGGCCCTGATATATACTCGATTCAAGGCACGCCACGGGGAAACGCTTAACATCTTTGCGTGAAGCAGCTCGACGATTTCGACTCATCGTCTCGAGGCCGATTTGTACGGCACTTTTGTATATTCCTACCATGTTTGCTCAGGTTCAATAAATTTGATTTCTTTTAACTAATTTTGCCTTTTACCTAAATTGTTTGGAACGTTTCCTAATTTCTTCATTATCATCTCATCAGACTCAAGGATTCGATACCTATGTTATCCAAAGAGACGTTACAAACTTAGTCGATGATTTCGAATGGCACCGACAGCCTAATTAAAGGTTTTTATTTAACGGAGACAGCCTATCTGAGGACTCATTGAAATTACGGAGGACTCCATTTCATTCGTGGCATTAACGACTTCTTACATCTCCAATGCTTTTATGAGTCGAGATTGACAAAATCGGGGGAAGCAACAATCGAGATCAATGCGCACGATGATGACAGCGATGACGGTTCCCTTGCATTAATTGGTGACATCGCTGAGTACGACAACGAAACGAACAGTTCATTACATTCCCCCATGTCCCAGAGACCGTCTTAACAACATGCTGAAATTTCATTTTGAAAAAGTCATTTTTACGGCAGTTATCATGCGAAAGGACAGACAGACAGAGTGAACAAAGTCATTAACACTTTTCAACTATGTTGGAATAACAACTGATTGTCAACTAAGAATTGTCAACTGTTGTCAAGAATTGTCAACTAATTGTCAACTGTTGGAATTGTCAACTAAGTTATCATGCGAAAGGACAGACAGACAGAATGAACAAAGTCATTAACACTTTTCAACTATGTTGGAATAACAACTGATTGTGAACTAAGAATTGTCAACTGTTGTCAAGAATTGTCAACTAATTGTCAACTGTTGGAATTGTCAACTAAGTTATCATGCGAAAGGACAGACAGACAGAATGAACAAAGTCATTAACACTTTTCAACTATGTTGGAATAACAACTAATTGTCAACTAAGAATTGTCAACTGTTGTCAAGAATTGTCAACTAATTGTCAACTGTTGGAATTGTCAACTAAGTTATCATGCGAAAGGACAGACAGACAGAATGAACAAAGTCATTAACATTTTTCAACTATGTTGGAAAGTGTTAAAAGGACACAAAATATACACAAATAAAAAATGCAAAATGCAAAGTGCTCTACAACCGGCAAATAGGAATATACTAACATATCGAATTATATCAAGTAAAGAAATCAATCGAGGTACGCACATACGCTTAAATTTACAGATGGACATAACAAAAAATGCGTAGCTCATTACAGTAACCATTAAACAATTTACAAAATTTATTATCTGCATGATTACTAGTCACATTTAACCGATAAAAATTATCTTTAAACACTATCGATCTACGTTTCAGACTCCTTTTCGGAACATTAAGATAAATAATATTCACTGTCTGCGAACAATGAGTAAGATTGTGAAAAGTCTTGTAAAAGAAATCCATTAAATATAATTTTTTCTAAAATTTAATTCTAGAGTAACCAACGTTTCACTATATACTCGATTTGAGTTATTGCCTTCTAAAGTATAATCATTAGTCAAAACAATAGACGCGTGAAAACCTCAAAATATCACATTTACAAAAGTTTAAATATAAGGGATTGTGAGAACACGCACCATAAATTTAAACTACCCCAAAACGATCCTGAAAAGCAATATAGTCATTGATTGTTAAAATGTGTTTGCAATCAATAACGTTAAGCCATCTGTGGCTATGTTCTTAGACAAAGCTATTTTTTTAAATTCTTGAATTTTTTACTTTATTATATAAATTTTATTCCTTATCTCATAATTTATTGTTCTTAAAGATTTTTTTTCAAGCATATTCATTGCCTCAGTTCAACATCAAGAGTGTAATGATAAATATTGATATTTTACCAATTTATTTATTTTCTATATCGATTGGGATTTTTCACTTACATTTTTGGGACCAAATTTTACAGTATAGAATGCACAATAGTTTTACAGTATAGAATGCACAATAGTTTTACAGTATAGCATGCACAATAGTTTTACAGTGTAGAATGCACAATAGTTTTACAGTATAGAATGCACAATTGTTTTACAGTATTGAATTTTACAGTATTTGATGCATGAATAATTAGTATTTTTTGTTGTTTTAATAGCTGCTCTCATGGATACAGTTTTAAAGTATATTGATTTTATTTAGTAAATTATTATATTTTCAGCTACTATAAAAAAAGATGGCAATTATTTTTCAAAGTTGTGGACGATTGTCTCGTGGAAGAAACACCTTTTAATCAAACCATTTTCAATAAGAACGTTTTCAAAAATGTTGAAACTGCTTTCAACTTGGCGACTGATGTTTATCCAAAGAACACTGTAGGTTAGTATTTTTCAAACTATTTATTTAACAACTGCTAAAAATTCTTATATTAACTAGAGATGGGCGAATACTCGAAATTATTTGAGATTAGAGATCTCGAATACAATTTCACTTGAAGAAATTCGAATATTTAGAATACTAGAAAGAATGTCATCATCATCATCATGGTACTACAGCCCTTGTAGGGCCTTGACCGCCTTAGAAAGAATGTGAGATCAGATATCTCGAATACAACGTCACTAAAAGAAATGCGAATATTTAGAATACTAGAAAGAATTTGAGATTAGAGATCTCGAATACAATTTCACTAGAAGAAATTCGAATATTTAGAATATTAGAAAGAATGTCATCATCATCATCATCATGGTACTACAGCCCTTGTAGGGCCTTGACCTCCTTAGAAAAAATGTGAGATCAGATATCTAGAATACAACGTCACTAAAAGAAATGCGAATATTTAGAATAATAAAAAGAATTTGAGATTAGAGATCTCGAATACAACGTTACTAGAAGAAATTCAAATATTTAAAATACTAGAAAAAATGTGAGATCAGAGATCTCGAATACAACGTCACTAGAAAAAATGCGAATATTTAAGATACTAGAAAGAATTTGTGGTTATGCCCCATTCGCACTGCCGATGTTAAGTCGACTTAAATTTAAGTCAACTTAGACTTGAGTCGATTTATCTTTATGCGTTCGCATTGCACCGAGGAAAGACTCGACTGCACACCTCGACTGCACACACTTTGAAGTTTGACAGTTTAAGACAAAATCCGTCGTTTTCGAGTACGTGTTTACATTTTCATTTGATACATTTCGTCATGTATTTTACTTTATACACACCCAATAATATTTATTTGCTTTTGATATAATTTTAAACTAAATAGTTAAATAAAATATATTATTATTACTACTTGATCAATGAACATACTTTATTTACTAATATATATATATATATATATATATATATATATATATATATATATATATATATGATTGTAAGCATATAAAGACGGGAGTGACCATATGAATTACATAAAAATGGCAGGGGTGGATTGCGACACCCCTTTCCCGCTTAAAGCAGCTTTTACAATCCGGATAACGCTCATGGCACCAACATAATTCCATGGTCAGTCTCCCACATGGGCGAAAACAAAAGCACCAGAACAGACTCATAACCAAAGAAGAAACAAACGAATTTGAAAGAGAAACATCCGCCAGTCTAACCCAATCGAACATCTCCTTATAAGAGTAAAGTTGCTCATGCGCAGATATATCAGGATAACAGTTTCGCAGTCATGAATATTAAACCTCAATTATCAATATTTA
This sequence comes from Amaurobius ferox, assembly GCA_951213105.1. NCBI lineage: Eukaryota > Metazoa > Arthropoda > Arachnida > Araneae > Amaurobiidae > Amaurobius > Amaurobius ferox. Next base: position 84,977,373 of record OX578142.1, on the reverse strand, counting down.
GATTACAACTTTTCTTTAAAAAATGAATTGTAATAATGCTGTATAAAATTGATTGGATAATTTCTTTTTATAGCTTCCTCTGCAAATTTTTTACATTTGTAAATGCAGTCTTTCCTAAAAGTATTGTAATTTTGATTTCTTCTAAAGTGACCAATTATTATATTTCTGAAGACATACTTTGTAAGATTTGAATTCCAGTCGATTATATGATTTACCTTGATCCTGTATGATTCTCTTTTGTCGTGTAACTCTGTATATATTCCATATTTCTGGTGTTTTTTGATTGCTAAATCCAATAATTTCACCGATCCGTCTTCACACTCTGGATTTTCAATAAGGTCCAATTCGCTTGGGTAGAATGAAAAGAAATAAATATACCTGAATAGAAAGAAAATACCCTGAATAGAAAGAAATAAATACCTGTCAAGTTTCGAACTGTGACGGTGGGATGTGGTTCATATTTGGAAAAAGCAAACCAAAAACTTCTGGATTTACTCAAAATAGTTATGCGTGATATTGCAAGACATGACTCTATCATGATAAAAAACGGACAGGAACTGATGGACCGGCTGAAATTTTGCCATAACGATATCGACTTTAAAAGTTACGACTTTCGTGATCTTTTTAACAATATTGATTTAACTAATTTACAATTAATTCTGAAAGATCTACATGAAGAATACGACTTAAAACAGTTTATAACCTATAGAAGATACATGGACTTGGTGGAATTGGTGTTAAAGGAAAACATACTTCACGACGGAAGCAATTTTTACAAGCAAATCAAGGGCATACCTATGGGAGGGAGTTGCTCGTCAATACTAGCAGATATCTATCTATCTAAATACGAAAGAGGCACTCATATCCTATCGGAAATGCCATACTTCCGTTACGTCGATGATGTGTTAATTGGGGGATATGAAAACACCCCTTGTTTTAACTTTTCATTCTACCCAAGCGAATTGGACCTTATTGAAAATCCAGAGTGTGAAGACGGATCGGTGAAATTCTTGGATTTAGCAATCAAAAAACACCAGAAATATGGAATATATACAGAGTTACACGACAAACGAGAATCATACAGGATCAAGGTAAATCATATAATCGACTGGAATTCAAACCTTACAAAGTATGTCTTCAGAATTATAATAATTGGTCACTTTAGAAGAAATCAAAATTACAATACTTTTAGGAAAGACTACATTTACAAATGTAAAAAATTTGCAGAGGAAGCTATAAAAAGAAATTATCCAATCAATTTTATACAGCATTATTGCAATTCATTTTTTAAAGAAAAGTTGTATTCTAAATATTGATAATTGAGGTTTAATATTCATGACTGCGAAACTGTTATCCTGATATATCTCTGCGCATGAGCAATTTTACTCTTATAAGGAGATGTTCCATTGGGTTAGACTGACGGATGTTTCTCTTTCAAATTCGTTTGTTTCTTCTTTGGTTATGAGTCTGTTCTGGTGCTTTTGTTTTCGCACATTTGGGAGACTGACCATGGAATTATGTTGGTGCCGTGAGCGTTATCCGGATTGTAAAAGCTGCTTTAAGCGGGAAAGGGGTGTCGCAATCCACCCCTGCCATTTTTATGTAATTCATATGGTCACTCTCGTCTTTATATGCTTACAATCATGTATTCTACTAGGGAAATTGAGCAGCATTTGCGCCTCCTCCTTTGTAGTGAATCGTTCTTTTAATTTCAGGCTTCTATAGTATATATGCTATTTTTGTTTCACTGTATTGTAATAGTATATATATATATATATATATACAGCATATAGTTTAAAATACTTGTGTTATACGTATTATGTTTATGAAAGGCATCTTATGCCCACTTTATATTGTATTCTGTACAGCTTTTTTAATACTATTTTCATTGATGACTATAGTACTTAAAGCATTAATAAAATAAAACAAATTGCCTCAACTACAAGAAAGCAAATTACCTACCTAAAACAAAATTATGTAACCGCTTAAATGTCGGGTACTATAACCTTTTTATAACCAAGTTTGTAAACAAATCCACCCCATGTGTTTGATTTAAAAGAAAAAGCCATACAATGGAATATTTTGGATAAAAAATTTGGACAGTTTTTGAGAATATTAATCTAAAATAAAAAAAATGCAGGTTTACAGTATGATCCTGGATAAAATTTTCAGTGTAGAGGGTGTTTAATCCTTCCCAGTCTATATACCCAGTGATGTGCTAGTAATTTTCTATGCTAAAAGCTTTTAATAATTGATATGCTTCAAAAATGCTATGTCAATTGTTTGCAGTTCACATTAATTTATAAGCAAATAGATATGCATATTGGTTTCTTTACTGTTTGAATAGGTGTGAGCAATAATGCTATGTCACCTTCACTAACCGAAAAAAAGAACATAAATTGGCAAACCAAAAGAATGACAAATCTATATTTTTGTAGAACTGTGTCAATGGATTTGTAATTAAAGTACTTCATTACACCCTCTTCAGGGATTTTGAGGAAATTTTTACACATATTAGCAATTACAATATGATTTGTGTCTTGATTTATTGTAATTAAAAAAAAATTCAAATAGAGTTTGTCCTGGAGTTGTGTGTGTGTGTGTGTGTGTAGGGGGGGGGGTATCTTTAAACAGGTAAGTCCATCAGTCACAACCAGTGCATACTTTTAAATATATAAGTTAATTTTTTGGCATTCTTTATTAAACTTGTATCTACTTCAAATATTTTCAATATAACAACTGATACTTGAACATTTAAAATTTTGACAATCAGTATGTACATACTGACTCTAGTTTTCCTTTAGTACTCACTCCTTGTTTCTATGTTAATAAAATATACAAATAGATCAAAATAAATAAACTGCATATATATATATATATATATATATATATATATATATATATATATATATATCATATAAAAGCCAGTAAATCTAATCTGCAGTGGCAGCATGAAACTTAGTATACGCCACAATTTTTGCGATATTATTCTATGGAAACTAACAATTTCAGTTCTTTCACGTGGCCGGCACAAAACTCATATACAATTTAGCTCAGGCCACATGAAGCTGCAAAGGCAAAGTTCATGAACATAAAGCCCGCCTATAAAGGGCATTCTAAAAAATATGGGAGATACTCCTATTGCAAATACCGATGTGAGCGTCCATGGACTGGTTTCATACTTATTATGCATTCGTCAGCATGGAATAGCTGATATCTACAACAGTAACAACAAACTTAGTGCAGATCCAGTTATGGCCCATTGTGGCACTTACTTCCCTCCCTCTCACTTTTTAAGATATGTGTCGTTCCTTGTGATTCTATAGATTCACTTATAAAAGTTTATTGCAACAAAATAAATCCAGATATGACATAAAATTCATTTTATGAGGCTAGTTTGCTTCATTTTATGATTAATCAAAAAAATGTTATGAGTTTCGATAAATATTTACTGATATACTAGAAAAACAAATGTTCAATAAAATAAACATGTCGAAGTAAATCCCTTGTTATTTCTGCCTGAATCTGCCCTTGTAATGTACTAACTGCAAACTGTGCAGCTAACTTTTAAATTTTGTTAATCGTACTCCCGGTTCACTGAATGAAGATCAATTAACAAGGCACTAATTAACCTTCAGATTTCTATAAGAAATTTTGAGTGGTTAGACATGGGTTAGCATAAACACTATAATAAAAATTACAATGTTTTAAATTTTATTAAGTAGGCACTAGTCAATCAGGTTCAGTTGATTAAATATTTGTAATTTTTTAAAATATTGTTCACCGGATAACTAAAATATGGTTATTTAGGTAATGAATATAGTTATCTTATCTATACTGATTTTTTCCCATCAATAGTACAGGTAATAGAATTTTGATGCACAAAAGTAAAAACCTCCGAATAAAGGTAAAAATAAATTTCAAAAGTAAATAAAAACATCCCATTTAATAAACTAATTTCTATATTGAAATTGTAAATGTAGACGAAGAAATTGAAAATCATATTTAGTTTTAGCTAGAATTATTGTGCTAATAGAAAGAAATTGTATATATAGCGTGATTCTTTAAAAGTACAGAAATATAATTAAGAGCTATTTTTTTTCATCTCTACACACTAATAGCATTGTCAAGTGGGGAAATCATACTCCCTAGAAACCCATCGAAGTTCAGAGAAATGATATCTAGCGAAATGGGAAACAAACTGTTTGGTTACCAATTCACTACCATCCTACCCCCAAACCTGGGGGCGCTTACGCACATAATACTAACGTTTGAGGAAAATATTGTATTAAGGTCAAAGATTTGAGCTATCAATGAATTTACATGTTTTTGTTTTAAATATTCTTATTTAGTCAAAGATTTGAGCTATCAATGAATTTACATGTTTTTGTTTAAATATTCTTATTTAGTCAAAGATTTGAGCTATCAATGAATTTACATGTTTTTGTTTTAAATATTCTTATTTAGTCAAAGATTTGAGCTATCAATGAATTTAAATGTTTTGTTTTAAATATTCTTATTTAGTCAAAGATTTGAGCTATCAATGAATTTACATGTTTTTGTTTTAAATATTCTTATTTAGTCAAAGATTTGAGCTATCAATAAATTTACATGTTTTTGTTTTAAATATTCTTATTTAGTCAAAGGTTTGAGCTATCAATGAATTTACATGTTTTTGTTTAAATATTCTTATTTAGTCAAAGATTTGAGCTATCAATGAATTTACATGTTTTTGTTTTAAATATTCTTATTTAGTCAAAGATTTGAGCTATCAATGAATTTACATGTTTTTGTTTTAAATATTCTTATTCAGTCAAAGATTTGAGCTACCAATGAATTTACATGTTTTTGTTTTAAATATTCTTATTTAGTCAAAGATTTGAGCTATCAATGAATTTACATGGTTTTGTTTTAAATATTCTTATTTAGTCAAAGATTTGAGCTATCAATGAATTTACATGTTTTTGTTTTAAGTATTCTTATTTTCGAATTGAATGTTTTTGAGATGATGAGCATGTGTACTTTTGTACGTTTGTAATTACTTGTAAACAGCCTTGCTGCCCCAACCGGGAATCGAAACCTGGATCTCCGAACAGACTAGCCGACCCTCCACCGTTGAGCTACTGAGACGAAATTGTAAACTCTAATCGTCGAAGTGAACTCTGAATTCTCCACCCTCTAATGTCAGATTGGCGGGCAACTGACAATCTGACTGACCACCTCCTGCTATTTTTACCGCAGGTTAGCCTCCTGCTACTACTATTTTTACCCAGGTTAGTAACCTGCGTGGTCGTTATCCTCGCAATTTAAAATCGGCGCTCAATCATCCAGAGTCTTTCAGAGTCCACTGAATGTGTACTAGGGTTACTTTCAGACCTCCGACATCTTTGCAGTAACCTACAGGGTTAATTTGTTCGGGCGCCATTGTAAAGAACCTTGCTGACCCAACCGGGAATCGAAACCTGGATCTCCGAACAGACTAGCCGACCCTCCACCGTTGCGCTACTGAGACGAAATTGTAAACTCTAATCGTCGAAGTGAACTCTGAATTCTCCACCCTCTAATGTCAAATTGGCGGGCAACTGACAATCTGACTGACCACCTCCTGCTATTTTTACCGCAGGTTAGCCTCCTGCTACTACTATTTTTACCCATGGTTAGTAACCTGCGTGGTCGTTATCCTCTCAATTTAAAATCGGCGCTCAATCATCCAGAGTCTTTCAGAGTCCACTGAATACGTACTAGTCGTACTAGGGTTACTTTCAGACCTCCGACATCTTTTCACTAACCTACAGGGTTAATTTGTTCGGGCGCCATTGTAAAGAACCTTGCTGACCCAACCGGGAATCGAACCCTGGATCTCCGAACTGGCCAGCCGCCGCTCTATCGTTGAGCTACTGGGACGAAATTGTAAGCTCTTATTGTTGAAGTGGACTCTGCACACTGATATCTCTCAAATGAATAATATTATTCAAAAGTTAGTACTAATTTTCTGCTACTCAATTGAATGTGCGTGCAGGTAATGAAATATGAATAGTTATATTTAAATTTCAATATTTATATAAAATTAATGTTTCGTTGTCAAATTAAAACAAATTTTTATTTTATGTACCTAAAAATGTGTTAAACATTTTGTTAAATTTTATATCGGTCTAATTTCCCATTTTAATCCGTGAATATTAAATTTCAAATATCTGAAAAGATTTGAAGTGCTGTACATACATCATTTATATGCTTTTTTACATTGCTCGTCAAACATTTCTATCCATTGACGTTAATTTCAATTATAGTATATTTTCGCATGTATACGCTATACTTCACTGGTCCCTAGAGAAGTGTATAAATAGGGCTTCATTATAATTAAAAATATACATATTCTATTTAACAGTACAATCTATTTGAACAACGTTAACTACATAATAATGTTGCACGATATAACCTATTTTCAATTTATAACATGTTTATAAAGAAAGGTAGTATCCAACAGATATTTTAAATCAACATACTGAATGCTGTTTTTGAAAATAACAGGCAGTAGTTACTAATTTAAGTTGATAAAATGTTAGATTTGATATTATCCTAGGATGTATGAATGGATGCAAATTGACTCAGTTAATACAGTAAATACGCATTTTTAAGGATAAATGTTATCTGATTTATCCTAATATAATGGGATGGGGTGAAGTCGAAAATACATATACCGGTTAAAAGTTTGATCAGTTATCACTGCTTCTAACCGATGCTAAAGTATTTCATTAACATTGAATAGTAATATATTATCTAAATCGAATTATAGTTGTTGAACAAGTAACAAAGATATTGAAATTAATATTTGTTTCATATATATTTGTGTTTCAAATAAATAATTTTGGCTTTAGAAATTAATGGTATTTAGACTAAATATTTCAACCTGAAATTATTTACAAGGTTGAAAAATAAAACTTCAGGTTTTATATTTCAGATGTGTTATACAGAATAGCAAGTGTAGAGAGGTTTTAAACTGAATTAATATTGAGTTAAATTCAAAATGTTCAATGAAAAATTTTAATGATATATCAATACATGCCTTTTAAGTTTGAATAGCTGCAAATCTTCTCCCCTTCGCCATGGGATACCCTGGGGTGTCTTGTGGACGTGGTGCGTAGGCGCCCCTTCACCACGGGGGAATTAATAATGAACAATTTGGTATATAGAATATATATTCATTTTATTAGTAATTGCATTAATTTAATACTATTTACATTCTTATACTATAGCACTCAGAAAATAACACACAACTGTGATAAACAAAATAACTATGAATATAACCGATCGAAAAGTATGTTGCTGTCTTCTACACAAATTCAACTTGCCAAGAAGGAAATAACTCAGTTTGTCCTTTAAATTAACTGATACAACAATAAAAACATCTGACCTTTTAAGTTATATAAACAGGTCGGGTGAAATATTGCAGTACAAGCTTTGATATATTCATATTTGGTCGGTGATCTTCTGCCTAAAATTAGATACTTTCAACATAAGAAAATCATTTAATCAGATTGTTACAGGTATATAACGTTCCAGTGTCCGGATTTTCCTCATAAAAATTGTAATAAATATATCGCATACTACTTACTCTAAATTTAAGACATTTTTGTTGTTTTCCGAACGTGTATCCCATCTCCGTGTATTGTCACACAAAGCTACACCTTTGCACCACTTCTTTCTATCATTAATTTCTTCCCGATTTAATAAAAGTTTATTTAAACATCCCAAGTTCGTCCTCTCAACTGAGCGGCCATATTTAAGTCCCTTGAAAGCTGCTAAGTAGCTTATCAAAAGGAACTTTACTTAAGTTGCTTGGAACCTACTTATTGCCAGATTTGAGTCGTATTCCGAAGATAAATCGACAGTTTCAGTGCAAACGGGGTATTAGAGATCTCGAATATAACTCCATTAGAAGGAATTCGAATATTTAAAATACTAGAAAGAATTTGAGATTAGAGATCTCGAATAAAACGTCACTAGAAGAAATTCGAATATCTCGCCATGATAAACACCAAGTTCTGGAATAAAAAGTCAGGACGCTAGAGAAGAAGAAATTTGAAGGTATCTTGAAGAACATTTACTTTCTCCAAGCAAAAACAGTGTCGACTATTGGAAGAAAAACAGGCTCTTCAGGTTCTCTGATTTAATTTCCTACAGACAAAGAAGTAGACAGGATCCTGAATGTATTCGAATGCTTGTTTTCTTAAATAAAAATCTGTAGTACGTGAGAAGCATTTACAATTATTCAATTATTGTATTAAAGAATAAATACCTAAAATGAAAAGCTATTGTAAAATAATTAAAAGTGAAACTAATAAGTTTAATTTCTATATTAATGTCGTTTTATTGGACTTTCCTCTTTTTAATTTTACATTATTAATTAATTAATAAATAGTAAATAATATTTGATAAATGCAAATATTATTTTTTAACAACATTACATTATTAATTTATTAATAAATAGTAAATAATATTTGATAAATGCAAATATTATTTTTTAACAATTTGAATAAATATTCGGGGTTTCAAATGTTCAAGATATTCGAATATTCGATATTTGGTTAATATTCGAATTCGAGAAAAGTATTGTGATCCAATCTCTAGATATAATGCTGTTTTATATGTTGATTTTTCAAGAAATGTTTCAGACAAGTTAGTAATGCATTTTTCTCTCTTTAAGGACTCAACACAGAAGAGTAATTAATTTTTACTCATATTTTCTATGGAATTTGGCAGATTTTAGTTTCTTGTAATTTGTTGCAACTAGCAAGTAATTGATCTTAATCATGAAACAGAGAAATCCAAATTAGTATTTGATAATGCATTTTGTCAAATAAATATAAGAGAAGTTATATATAAGCTCATATAAGCTGTATACATACATATTTTTAAACCAAGCATAGTTTTAAACCAAATAGTAAAGGTGACAAAATCAGAGACTTTTGAAAATTATCGCTCGTGGTATTCGAGAAAAATAATGTAAAAAGATAATTTAGTTGGTAAAGCTAAGTTGTAATATTCTATAGTTTATGAATTCAATATTTAAGAGGATAGTGGACGTTGAAATCCAAATTTTAAAATTTTCAACAAATTGACATAATTTTTTATACATATGCTAAACTTATCATACATTTAGCAAAATTAATAATAAAAATGTCCATGTAGTTAAAGTTCTTAATTTAAAAAAGAAAAAATATGCAGTTTGAAAATGTTTATAATGCCTTTTTAGCACCAATGTTTAATACTCCCCCCTCCACCTCTGATTTTACATTATATTGATTTAGCAGAGTGATATGAACTAATTTTTACATTAATCTTCCATTTATTTAAATATATATATAATAAAAATATTATATGAAATTGCAGTGATACATTAGAGAAAAGTTGTAACTCATATAACCATAACATAAAATATAAGATGGCTAAGTATAAAACCATATTTAAACACGTACCAAACAATTTATAACCAGAAAAAAGTTAAACATTGCATATTTGCCTAATTACTTGTTATGCAAGAATAGTAAAGAATTAAAATAGTTTATAAAAGTCCAAAGATATTTTATATATATATATATATATATATATATATAATAAAAATAGTATATGTAAAACCAAAGATATATTAGAAATATTTTGTAAGACATATATAAAATCATAACTAAAAGGTAAATAAGCCAAAATTAAGACAACTTTAAAACAAAATTGAAACTTTTTCTATCAAGTATAACTACGGGAAAGGAAAACTAGTCAAGTAAGCACTATGTCTTACTAACATGTAAAAAATAGAGATTCATCAATCAAGAGGGAGAATAAAATGCATATATCCAGTTATCAAGCTATAGATAATCAACAAATATCAATGGTGAGATTTCGAAAATTGAAAAACAGAAAATGACCAAGTATTAAAGCCAACCAAGTGGAAAAGTACTAGGCTTAAAAAGGAAATCATTTTGATACAGAATCGTCTTCAGGGCCTAGTATTTATTCAAAATGACCAAGAATAAAAGCTTGTTTCTGAAAACGGAGATAGATAATATTTATAAACTTCGTCTACTAGTCCAACAAGCTTAAAGATTGGAGAATAAAATAGGAATCAAATATATTGTACTTGAGAATAATCTGCACGTGTCGTTTGTTAAAGCAACAAATAACTAGACTAGAGTTGCCATTCACAGGAGATAAAAGTGGAGATCAACTGTTGCAATTGTGATATATAAATAATTGTATTGCAAATATATATAAAATGTTATAAATTCGCCTGTAAAAGTTATGTAAATAAGGGCGTGAAAAATAGTGAATGCACGGAGGCAAATGTTAAAGTGGATGTAAATACATTGTAATGCAAATACAAGAGAATGCTGATAATTAGATAATATAGGATACTAAGGAGGATATTTAAGAATGTGCAGCTAATTTAAACTTATTAACTATATTATTTACTAAATTTATTGGATATTTATATACTACATTGGCATTTTTAGGTTAATAATGTGCAAAGCATGAACTTTTTTATCTGATAATCTAAACATTCTGAAAAGTTTATTAAGTATAATATTTCTAAACAATTAAATAGAGATACAGGAATTAAATAGTAATATTTTATTAATATTAAAATGTTACAGGAATTAAATGGTAATATTTTATTAATATTAAAATGAAAATTGTATTTTTTATCATATAAATTACTAACTATCCTATTAGTTGGTTTAGAAATTAGATTTAAATAAAAAAAATTAACAATATTACGAATAGAGGCTTCATTAGGAATTAATCCAAATTATCCGGATAGAAATATATATGGGTAATGTGCCGGCTCCCGGGAGTGTTGCCGGAGCGTAAAGCTTGCTTAATCGGGGAGTGGATGTCACAATCCCCTAGCCAATTTGTGGTACCTTACTCTTCAATTTGTATTGCATTCCATTTCTCCATTTGGATAGCTATGTTACTATTCAAGCGCGAGTTTAACAGCTTTACGCTAACATTCCGAATATTTATACTCTTATTATTTATTTAGTAATATAATAAATGGTATTATATTTGTGTAATATATATATATATATATATATATATATATATATATATATTTCTATATTTCTATCCGGATAATTCGTTTAGTATGAATTGATGGTATAGGTCTTTAGTTATTTTATATTGTTCGGTAATATGTATGTATCGATGGTATAAGTCTAAAATTATTTTATATAGTTTCGGTACTAAACGAATTATTATACTTCCGTTACGTTGATAACATTTTAATCGGTTTTAAAAGCCCAGATTTCCTACCAGATTTTAGTTTTTACCCAGATAAATTACAATTAATAGAAACTGCACACAATTATGATAATAGTTTAAACTTTTTGGATTTATGTATTGATACAAATAATAACAATACCAACTTTAGATTATACGATAAAAGAAAAGATTTTAATTTCGATATTAATTACATAGCTTCATGGAGTTCAAGTCGACACAAAAATGTGTTCAGAAACACCACCTTAAATTACTTAATAAGAAGTCAAAAATTAAATTTAAATTCATAAGATAAGGATAATAATATCAGGATTTATTTTGCAGAAGCAATGAAACAAGGATATTCTTTAAGATTTTTATGTAAAGTTGCAAGTAGTTTTTTAACATAACCATAACTGAAAGTAAATACAATTATTTCAAAAAACAATAATATAAAAGTAAAGTGGAGTGGAAAACACCTCATTCAGCGTATTTAGTTCCCGAAAGGTAAGTGTTTATATAGTACTAGGCTTTAAGCAGTTTAATGTGGTGTCTAATTGCAGTATATATTTCTTATAGTGAGTGAGTCTTATATTTCTTTTTGTGAGATCTTGTATTTTGATGTTAGTTTTACTAATTTATATCATTAATGGGTAATGTACCGGCTTCCGGGAGTGTTGCCGCGGCGTAAAGCATGCTTAACCGGGGAGTGGGGATCCCAACCCCCCCAGTCAATTTGTGGTACCATACTCATCAATTTGTATTGTATTCCAATTTACCATTTGGATAGTTATATACATGCATGTATATATATATATATATATATATATATATATATATATATATATATATATATATCCAAAAATGCATACACTGTTTTGTTAGTGTTTACATAGAGAGAGTATGTCCCACAAATTTTAGTACATTTAAGGTAGACTTTTCAAAGCAATTTGGAGGGAATTACGATCTTCACCTGTTCATAACTTTTTAATTAAATATTCGATTTTAATGGGGTTTTATGTAATCAATGGACGATAATGTGAATAAAAGTATTCTACCAAAAATGTTTTTGCATAATTTTGCTAATTCTTGCTTATTTGGGCACCCACTTTCCTCTTAGCAATGATTTAATCACAAATTTATATGCTATGACTTAAGAGTTTATTTATATTAATATTATTATGTACATAAAACTGAAAAATATGTAACAAAATATACGGCATCATATTTATAAAATTAAATTTTAAAGAATAAAACACTTTAAAATAAAACCCTTTATTTGATCATAATAAAAGAGGTAATTGCGAACAATTGCCTCTGATGATGGATGTTTAGCGTTCGTAAGAGCTCAGGTTTTTAATGTGATTTTAACTTCTTTCAGCATTACTAAATAAAGGCTTTTATTTTAAAGTGTTTTATTCTTTAATGTGAATAATATAGAGGATTTGACTGATTTTGAAGAAATTTTAAACAAATTTAGTCTTAAGAAATTTGGGAGGAAATATTTTGCATACATTTGTCTTGTTTTTTCTAGTTTTGCAATATCAGCATCTTTACTTAGATATGAGTTATTTTACGTGTAATATTAATAATTAATTTTTCAGAATTTAATTTCGTTTATTTTAATAGGTGATTCCCTGGAAATATCCGAAAGACTTTTTAAGAAATATGAATTCGTCCAGCAAGTTTTTGAAAGGTTTCCAGTGAGAAAATTTGCAATCTTGTTTAGGAACTCAAATACCCATTAAGCCCAAGTCTTACATTTGTTAAATTGCAAAGTGGCCGCAGTTGAAGATGCCTGTTGCCTGTCTTGAATGAAGTAAAAATATTTCTAATAAAAGCATATTTCGAGGTTTTATATCTGCCTCGGATAACGAACTCTCATTTCGGCATTTGTATCGGCCCCATCCCTTCAATGGGTGAAGATCTACGCGCGATAATACCCTAACTGTACTTTATTATAAAAATATTAATATTGCCTAAAATAGGCTTTGTATAAATATCATAATTATTCTTAAAAAGAGCACTTTCAGTTATTTAACAATCTTTTAGAATTTTTGTTCTTCGAACATTTGAATTGAATAAGAAATACATTCATTTATATCAATATTATTTTCAAGAATTGCATAATACAATTGCTTTTTTTACTCCATACCATTTTTACTCTTTTTGTTGATAACATTTCTAGTCGATGTTTACATTTTTACTCCTTTAATCTATAACGTATGTCATTGCTTATATTAATAAAATATTAATAAATTTAAGAATGATCAGTTTTGTATTGAGAATCTATTTTTTAGGTAATAATGCAAGATAATTTAGAATCTTGATTGATTTATCTACTGAAATGCTGTTCAAAATTTCATGTTACGTTTGAATGTCGTCAATGAATGTTTAGCATATGCTTATAGAGAAATTACAATTTTATAGACAGCATACAATGAAATTACATTATATGAAAATGTGTAAAATCCGTGTTTGATATTTTGATTTTCCGTAGAATACCGCCTCATTCTCTTTACTTTCTCATACTAAGAGAAAGTATTGTTTTCACGAAAATTTTTGATTTTGATATCAATGTGTGTTTTAAAACCTTTTAAACACGTTTTGGCTATTTTTAGAGGAATGCCGGTCTGTCTGTGGTCAATTTCTTGTAATGTCCGTCTGTGTGTGGTCAATTTCTCTGCCACAAATAATAATGGATTTTCACAAAACTTTATATTCGACTTGAAACAAAACATCTAAAATCAAAACAAATAATCTAAAACTAGATAGAATTCTTTTGAAATTCAAGCAACAACTTCGGAATTTATACCAAATTTTATATTTTTTTAATGTAGCAGCAGGACAAAATTTGACATAATTATACACAAATATGGTTATTTATGGCTCGATGATTGCAAAACTTCATAAGATTGATTCAATCATTGCAATTAGCCGTGATGTAGCATTTGTGTTCGTGACACTATTAGCCCCGTTGGGGGAGAGCAAGTTAACCCCCCTGGGGTACATTGTCAAATTTGGTATCAATTGAAATACTTTCTATTCCCTTTAAAATGAAGGGCAACAAGCTATAATTGTGATCACATGGAGCAACAATACAGACTTTTCAAAATTTTCCCAGTAAAATTTGCAGGAATAAAATAAATAAATAAAAATAAATAAATATAATAATAATAATAGCAAAAATAATAAATAAATAAAAGGAACTTAAAAATGGATTCTGGTATGAGCAAGTCGAATGAAGCCACTCTTCAGTTAATTTTAAAGGAAAAATCGTGATATATACAAAGGGGTTGGAGATCGGTATTATCGGAATTCTTGACCAAAAGAATAAAAAAATGAAAGAAAAACAAAAACATAGGAGAATTTCAATAGGAATTTTTTTAACAAAAAGGAGATAGTGGTTGCAGCTATAGATTGTCAAATAAAAGAATGATTTTCATAATATTATTCAATATTTTTAATAAATGTACATCCTATAATCAGTTAAATGAAAATAAAAATGAATTTCTGAAACTTATTTAAAGTGACAGTCACAGAATTCTCAAAGTTTGAAAACGCGCTCGTTTGAAGACACCTGTATATGTGGATTAATCAACAGATGCTGATTTATGCAGTTTTTAAAGACGCGCTATTTCTAACTTATCAGTATCTTACATAATAAAAGAAGTTATTTGCTTGTGTGTGTGTGTGTCGTCTGTGGCGGGAAATCTAAACTTCGCACAGAGGCGAAATTTGGTACTGGACTGTATTCAGGTTCCTGGACTACACGGCGCTCGGCGAGATTTTTTTTAACTCGAATTAATATTTGTGAGATGAAAGAGCCAAATGCTATCATAAATTTATATCATATCAAGAGCCAAGGGCTATCAGACCAAAACGCTATCATAAATTTTAACAAGTAAATTGAGACTACAAAGACGTGGCAAAGAATAGGCTATCCTGGTCACGGCACCAAACTGTGGCCTACAAGATTTATTAATTAATATATGTGATAAATTAGTTTTCCAAATACTCCTAAGCAGCTGCGTTGTGAAAACCCCTCCAAGAAACGCGAGACAAAAGAGAAACTAAAAAGCTATCATAAATTTGAATAAGTAAAATGACAGTACGAGCGCGTGGTAAATAATAGGCAGGACGACTCGGCAACTAAATTTACATTAAGTCAGACATTAGTTTATGAGTAATAAATGAAAATTTTCTGAGGGAAAATCCCAGAAAGCAATGTCAGCTCACGGGAGGCAATTTTACATCCAATCAGGACAGACCCATAAACCACAGGCATTGATGAGGGGAATAGCATCACCAATCAGGTTTCGGAGTTTTTGAAGGAAGGCGTTTCTCCCCGAAGTCGAGTTCAAGAGAGACATGCAGTGTATATTTTTCATGAGAGCAGTTGCTTACAAATCACAGGATTAAATGGGCCAGGTAAAAATCACCAAATGTTTAAATAGTGTGTGCTTGAAAATAGGGCCAAAGCCCTGCCAATGCAGCAACGGTGTCAACGAGCCTCATGCAGATGGAGGTATGTGCGCATTTCTATATGTTCATATGTCAAGAGTTTTAAAAATTGATTTCGGCCTGCTAATGTCAAGCACCACGCTGGTCTCTCTCTCTCTCGCCCTTTAAGTCTCACATTGTTTGAAATAAAGTAACGATTATTATTGTAATAAATAACGAGCATGTTTTTGGAATAATGAAATAAATCTGTAAATAACTAAAATAAAAATGAATTTAAATATTACTAGAGACTTTTTAACGATTATTTGAATTTACTTTACAGTAATGGTAAGTATATCTTTCACTAGAAGGAATTTGAAGGATTATTCACAACGCAGCTCTGAACATTTTGTAAACGAATTTATCACCACATAGTAGTTAATAAATAATATAAAAATCTATTTACTCCACATTATTTTAGTTATTTTATGTTGACGTACGATTTTGAGTGATTTTCACACAAATCGATTTCTTAGTGGTCGAAAGTATTATTACAGAGTTTCCATGTTAGCATTATCGGAAAGATCTAAGGATGTTCTTTCTAATGATATTTAAGTGAATCTGTAGGACATTTTCTTCATATTTATTTTGTTATTTTTATATACATCGAAATATGCATTTCTTTATTTCCTTATTTTGCCGCATCCAAAAAAAAAAAAAATTAACAAAATTCTGTTGTTTGACAAAAATTTAGATGTATATCTTCGCATTCTATAAAACAAGAAAGATCAATCATGCATAAGCATTGATTATGAAACACTTTCCAACCAAAATGCAATTTGATTTAAACATCTCTAAAATGTAATACATTTAGCCGTGATATTTTAGAATTATCACAGTATTACATTAATTTAGTATACTAGAAAACTTAAAACTTCATCGAAATATAAATCGTCTGTTTCTCTATATATAATCAGTGAATATTTCATTCATATCACTTATATTCCAGACTCCAGAGCTAAATAATTTTGCATTAAAAATTCAGCAATTCTCATACAACTCATCTTGCAATCGCTTGATTTGTGTACATTCTCCATGCGTTAATATTAGGCTTCGTTGTAGAAATTATCAAAGTTTAGTAATCATTTAAATTAAAACATACTGTAATTGAAAAGGCACAGAATTTAAATACACAGATAATATGCAAAAATAAAACGGTTTTAGGAGGGATGCAACACTTGATGTAAATATTTGAGCTCCTTAAAAATCACGATTTTCACCAAAAACAAGACAGATCATCATGCATAAAGCACTGACTATGAAACACTTTCCAACTGCAATGCAATTTTATTTAAACATCTCTAAAATGCGATACATTCAGCGGTAATATTTTTAAAATTATCACAATACTACAATAATTTATTATATTTGAAAACTTAGACTCTCTCCAGAACGTGGTACGACGAGAATCAGTTTGCAGGCTAAACCTGGACTCATCACTGAACATGACATTGCCCCACTGTTGTCCACTCCACTACTGATGTTCCAAACTTCATTGTAAACACGCGCGTTTCTGTGCAGACGTCAGGGGGATGCCAACTTTTGGTCGTCTGGCATAGAGACCAACGTGTCTAAGTTTCCTGTAGACAGTTTGTCTTGAAACAGTGACTCCTGTGACCGCTGTAATGGCTGATCCCAGTTGTCTGGCAGAACGGTTCCTCTGACGTCGCTCAGTTATCACCAAATATCGGTCTTGCCAAGCGGTTGTTACTTGGCTAACATGGTACATGTCGTTGGGTAATATCACCAGTGGTTTGGAACCTCTGCCACAGTCTGGAGATCACACACTGAGGTGTAATCAGAATTCGAGACGCTTCGGCTTGGGATCGACCGGATTCCAGCATTCCAATAATTCGTTCCTTCAGAAACATGTCTAATTGGCATCTTTGTGACGTACGTTTTGCATATACACGATGATGTACCTTCGTCTCATGATTCTCCACAACTGATTGTGAACCATTGTTATCTATATTAACTTCGAATTTTTCGCATTTTACGAATTATGCTTAACTTTTGGACATAAGTGTATATATATATATATATATATATATATATAATAATAATAGTAGTTTGAAAGTCCAATGAACGAAAAGTAAGAAGCTGCAACACATTAAACCTAATATATATATATATATATATATATACAGAGATAGAGATAAGCGAACTGGCCAGACAGCCGTGAAGTTTATGCCTATTTTAAGGCCAGCTGCGAAGATAACCAAATCTCCATTCCAGCGGAGCCGCAGCCAGGTCGCTGACTTGGCGAAATCATTCACCGGACAGGGGCCGATAGAACGTCTGCCAAGCTCGACACCAGCTATCGTTCAGCCCTTGACTCAGGCCATGAATAGGCACAGTCCATGGACACGACCAACTGGAAGAGTCGGGCCCCTACCAACTCAATGGTTCGTCGGCCACTTCATCGTCAATAGGGTAACCCGATTGATTTTCCCCCAGCAGACGGAGGACCAGAGGTACAGACCTAAGATCCGTTCACCGCAATCAATGGCGGCGCCGCCCCCTGGGGGGCATATATATACACACATATATCTACATCATGACAGTTCGTTTCATACAACTTATACAGGTATATAGATCGAACGCCTTATCTGCAAACCAACACTGACTTCGACTGCTGATTGACAACTCACTGATAGAAATAATACTGTAACGAATACTCATAAGGCAGTTAACTTAAATGCATTTAACTGATGATGTCTTTAGCTCAGCGCTATAATACTGACCTACTCCAATTTGGCCCTAGGATAAAACCCCGGCATTACCCTTAGTAGTTTCCTATTGTCACCACAAAGTCTTTTAGGTAAAAGATGAATAATTCTTATTTGGAAAAATAAGTAAAGGGAGCTATTTGGTTGGAAAAATTCTTATATGTAACTTATATCTTCATAGTTCTTAAACTCTTATATGTAATACATATCTTCACTCATATATTTATTTATGAATCAACTTACTTTAAGAAACAGAGGAAAATACAACTATAATTGAATTTAGTAAATTGACTGCATCGTAGAAATATCTTAATATCTGTAAATTAAATTTAACGAACTGCTAGAATAGCAAATTTCCTTTAAGATTTTAGAGTAGTTTTGGAACAATACTCAAGAATATCGCTTCAAAAATTTTATTCCATTTTTAAAGTCATTTGAAGAGTTATTATAAATGAACAGATAAATAAAAGTATTAATCTTGAACAATATAGTTGAGTCAATATGTATTTTTTGTCAAAGTTAGTTACATTGTAGAATATCCATAAGTATAATGCACCTTGTGTGAAGGATAAGAAAAACTTGAGAAACGTATAAAAGCACAAAGACACAATAATGCAGCATGCGATTGTTTCAAGGATACGCTAGATCCCCTTCGTCAGTGCAAGGAAACCAACAAACCCGAAGTCCAAAAGAGGAATGGGGGCAAAAAGAAGAAGCAGGGTGTTATATACTTAAGACCTCGAAAACTAGAGAGACAATCAGCAAGCAGCATGAAGAACAATGTAAGAAGTTTTTCTTACATTGTAGAATATTTAGAAATATTCCGAGAGCATTTCTATATTTTCTAGAAAACTATGTGCGAAATTAAGTTTAAAATGTAAATGCTTTACAATATGTTTCTCATTAGTACTGAATTTTTTTCGAGGATAAATCCATTCTATATCTAGAAATTAGAAATGATATGATATAATTCTCATCATATTTTTGAAGTAGACCTTTTCAAGGCTGTTTGAGAACAAGAGTAAGTCACAATCAACAAGGAATATCAATCATGCATAAAGCATTGATTTTGAAACATTTTCCAACTGAAATGCAATTTTATTTAAACATCTCTAAAATGCAACACATTCAGCGCTGATATATTTTAAATTATCACAATGCTACAATAATTTATTATGTTTGAAAATTTAAAATTTCATCGAAAAAAATAAACGTTATTCAAATGACGTCATCGAAATTTAAATCGCCTGGCTCTGTATATAAAAGCAATGAATATTTCATTCATATCCCTTTTATTTCAGACTCCAGAGCTAAATAATTTTGTTTGAAAAAAAATCAACAATTCTTATACAACTTATCTTACAATCATTTGTTTACATTCTGCATCCATTAAAATTAGGCTGTTGTTGAAATAATCAAGGTTTGATTATCATTTAAACTAAAAAATATTGCAATTGCGTTGGCACAGAATATAGATGCAGAGAATATATGCAAAAATAAAGCGGTTTTAGGACAGATATAACACTAAATATAAATTTAAAAGAGCTTTGAAAATCACGATTTTTACACTGGGAAAAAAAAGATGGATGCCATAATTTATTTTGAAATTGGTCCCGTGATCTCTTCATGTAGTATGGGTGTAATTATTATTTTAATTTTTATTTAAAAAAACTACAGAATATATTTCGCTGAATTTTTTTTCATATATTTTACGGGATAACTAGAATATTTCCTAAAACTTTCAAAGCAATTTGTGAATTTTAACTTTGCTTAAAAATGTTTGAAAATTTAGGTTCCATAGGGTTCAAGGTATTTCACTTTTCAACCCGGATTCAATACAAAACTAATTATGTGATATTATTCATTTACATTCCCACAGACTGTCTCAACAATATGCTAAAATTTCATTTTGATAAAGTCATTTTTACGGCAGTTATTGTGCGAACGGACAGACAGACAGACAGAATGAACAAAGACATAAACATTTTTCTACTGTGTTGGAAGGTGTTCAAAAAGTATATTTTTGTATTTTCGGTTAATTTTTAACCAATGGCATAAAAATTGAAATTTTGGTTTCCGCTGGCAAAAGAAAGGCTTCATTTACCACTCTGCGCCGGTTGCTATGGTGTGAGTTTTCCAAATGACGTCACGATCTGTTGTTCCTGGCTATGAGAATTTTCAAAGCGTGACGTATTTATTATATTGACGTCGTAGTGGCCAATGAGTTAATGACATTTTTCGAACGCGGTTTTGAATTATATTTCGATTTGAATATTTCTTTACGTTGTATCAGTAACGTTATCTGATAGGTAAATGTTAATATTTTTATGTGAATGTTCTTAAGTTTACGTATAGTTCCGGAAATGACTGCACTGATAATAATATAAATATATTTAGGTTTACTGATAATTTGGAAACGAAGACCACGAACCCGGACTACACTCGCCCCCACATGCTTATTTAGGGCGTAATATAAGTTATTTATTTTGTTGATT
The DNA here is from genome assembly GCA_951213105.1 of Amaurobius ferox. NCBI lineage: Eukaryota > Metazoa > Arthropoda > Arachnida > Araneae > Amaurobiidae > Amaurobius > Amaurobius ferox. The sequence goes on along the minus strand of OX578142.1, from coordinate 84,956,390 downwards.
CTAAAAGCGTTGTTGAATTGAGAATTTGCTATATGTTCCGGTGTAATTTTAATCAGAGGTTTACGTCTTACATCCCGGTCAACGCTGGGTATATTTTCTAGTCTAAAGTAATATAAAATTTTTGTATACAAAATATATAAGACTCTGCTGGATTCGAAGGAGAAAACAGTCTTCTTCGTCATGACAAACAATATGCGTAAACTCTCTTTTTCAAATAAGTTTAGCATCTGCGGTAAAATAGCACGCGTGGCTAAAGGTAAGAGAAAATTTATCATCGCGGAGATCAAGGAGAGGTAAAACCAAGGAGGCGGGATTCTAAGAATGAAGAGTAAACACCATGAACGAAAGAAATATCAGCAGAAAGTAAAGAATGGGCGAAAAGAAACCAAGGCAGTAAGAAAAGAGATAGCAGAGTGAGTAGAAAAAACTGAATAGTGAGTAAGAACTACAAACAGGAAAAATAAGCAAATAATAATTTTAAAAAATCGGAAAAACAGGAATTAAAGTAATAAACAAACCAACTGGGTTTGGAAGTAATATGAACTTATCTTCTTTTTTGCCGGATGTTTGTTATTTTCCGCAAATTTATTTGACGAAGTTAGCTCAAAATCAGTTCTATATCAGCCAACTCTCTCTCAGAATAAATGATTCAAAACATATTCACGCAATAATAAGTTTTATTTGATAGAAACTATGTACATACAAAAATTATTATATAAAATGAGATGTACGCTAGCAGAGTTCTACTAAATTTTGTTTGAATTTAGTATTAATCATTTTAATTTGCATTGTGCTCATATTATACATGACAGTTTAGTTAATTACAGTTGAACCAACAGAATTGGAGAGATGTTTAGCTGTTAATCAACATGATCGTTGATATCCAAGATTTAAAAAACGATATTCTTGTATAGATGCCCGGTTGCATGGGAGCAGCGCAGTTGCTTCCTGTAGATACCAAGCCTATCAGATACCAGCGGTCATTTTTTTGAACAACCAGAGGTCCTCCACTGTCTCCCTAACAAAAATAAAACAAAATTAATTTTTATTAACTTTTCAGATCAGAGTTCATGTAAATAAAATTTATACCTTGTGTGTTGTTGATGTTGTTGTTGAAACCCAGACCGTCCGACCTACCAGAAAGGTGTAAGGTAACTGTTTGGACTATACCTTGTGTGTTGTTGTTGAGACCCAGACCGTCCGACCTACCAGAAAGGTGTAAGGTAACTGTATGGACGGCCGGGAAGTGCCACCCAATTTAGACCGGAACCCAGTGGGGGAGGCATCCACAGGGACCGTACCCTCCTTCCCCTACCACCAACCTCTCGGAAGGACTTACGGACCCACATGTTTAACGTGATCGTACTCCGCATGAACACGGCGGCATTTGTGGTAGCGTGCAAATCTAGCGCGCAAACCACGGGGATACCGCACCCGAGATGGCCAACAGCACGCGGCGTTCCGAGGTGGTCACCCACCAAGTACTAACCGCGCCCGATGCTGCTTGACTTCGGTGATCTAACGAGAACCGGTGTTTTCAGCACGGTACGGCCGTTGGCCCTATATATATATACCTTGTGTGTTGTTGTTGAAACCCAGACCGTCCGACCTACCAGAAAGGTGTAAGGTAACTGTTTGGACGGTCGGGAAGTGCCACCCAATTTAGACCGGAACCCAGTGGGGGAGGCATCCACAGGGACCGTACCCTCCTTCCCCTACCACCAACCTCTCGGAAGGACTTTCGGACCCACATGTTTAACGTGATCGTACTCCGCATGAACACGGCGGCAGTTTTGGCAGTGGCTGGAATCGAACCCGGGCCCACCGAGTGCAACTCCAGCGCGCTAACCAATGGGCTACCGCGCCCCATATACCTTGTGTGTCGAAAGCCCAGACCACCCGACTCGTCCGTAGACTTAGAGCTGCTGTTTGGATGGCCGGCCATATACCTTGTGTGTGAAATTTTTGAAAGAAATAGATTATAGTAAAGTCTAATTTAATTAATACAGTGAATCTCGGATTATACCACGGAATCCGTCGATTATACCACTACGGAATCGGATATAACGCGTATGTAAGCAAACCTCCATTTCTTTTTCTGTGGCCCCGCTTTGTATTTCTACCTGTTTTCTACGCGCCGATGGTTAAACAAAACAAATTTCATTTGAGATAAATAAGAAGGGAAGAATGTGAGTACAGTACTTTTTGTACGCATAGTAATGCATATGCTATGCAGTTGCTGGTTTTCAAAAAAAAAAAAATGTCATAATAAAAGTCTGCAGAATAGTGACTTGTATTCTGTAAACGTCTTTGTTTAACGGGCAACTGAATATATAACATAAAAACGTCAATTAGAACAGACAGAGACAGTTATTTTTTAACACTGAAAGTTGAGCGTTAAAATAGAGATAAAAAATATATATAACGCACCCTTGTTTATAACGCGGGTGGTTTGATATCGCAGAAAACCCGCGTTACAACCGGGACTCACTGTATATGAATTTTATATTCCATGTGATTCAATTTCTCAAACATAAATACAAACTAAATCAGTTATTCATTAAAAGCATATGCATTCTTTGTCAGAAATATCATTAAATTTTATTACACTAGTGGGATCTGCCCCTGTCGCTATGTTTCACCTCCCATCCGCTGCACTCGCAAAGCTCGCTTCGTGAGCTATTTCAAGCCGAAATAAATTTTAAATCGGCAAACGGTTTACTTAATCTTATTACCTTCTTCTTTCTCTATAAATGTACCGAATTTCATACTTTTGCATGCTATAGTTTTTACGGTACGAGACAGAGAAAATCGATAAACGTGCCGATACGAAAGAAGATTTTTCATTTCAGAAGTGCATAAAAAGTAAAATATCTCGTAAACTACATCGAAATTAAGAAATGGCTTCACCCTGCAAAAAATTAGCTATGTTGGTATCTGCCGGCAAAAATCCGTGGTCTTGCTATTACTGGTCTATAAAGGACGCGAACTCGCAGATCAAATATTTTGTATTTGATATTGACATTCAATATTTCTTAAACTACAATATACAACGAAAAACAGTTTATTTCAGCGTGTTCCCCAAAGCTTTCTCTATAAGTGTGTCAAATTTTATATTTTTGTAGAATATAGTTTTAGCTGTACGAAGCAGAGAAACTCAAGAAACGAGAAATTTGTCAAACAGCGGCGGCTACTTTTTTTGATACTTTCGTATTAACCGCATGCCAGCAACAAATCGCTGGTATGAACTGAAGTGAAGTGACTAATGACCTTCAGTTGTTTTGCAAAACTTTTTTAATAACGAAATAAAGAAAACGCATTAAAGATGGATCGACCATTTTTTCTGACTGTTGGACTAGTATTCACTTCAGTTCATACCAGCGATTTGTGGCTGGCATGCGGTTAATACGAAAGTACCCTTTTTTAATACAGAGAGAAACTAAAGAAGAGCCCGTGGAATTATCACAAAAGCTATAAAAATATAAAATTAATGTAAAATGCAAAAATTGAGCTAATTTAAAATTTGGAAAATTTATTTATAAAGTAGAAAAAGATTAACATACATTCAAAGAAAATAAGCTTTAAAATATTCTATCTGAAAGGGGATATAAATAATAATTTTCATTCTGGTATGTGTAAAGTACCTTTCTAATTCCTGAATTAACTTCAATCTAATATAAACTTTATATAACCTAATGATTAGAGCTCGACGAAGGAATCACGACATTCGACAAATAAACAAATTTATTTACAGCTAACTTCGCTGGGAACTCAAAACACATATTATAAATACAATTCAATATGCAAATTATTTACAGTGCTAGCATTGCAAATTCTGCCCGAGACATACTAATCTGCAATGGAATTCAACCCTAAATTATTGCTACACTGACTTCAATCTGTACCTATGATGATCAAATTACGACTATATATACTTACAAAATTGTAGGCTATACTCTCGCTGCTACCTTCCACGGACTATCAGAACACACACCTGCGCGAACTGGACAGAATGGCAGATCCTAATTCTAAAGTATGCAGCCTTCGTATAGATCTGGCCAATCATGAGTTGCGATTCTTCGGAATGAAAGTTGAGAAATTTAGGACATAAATTAAAATCAGAAAAAGTAGAATTAGAATAAAATTATAATAAATAATAGAATCCTCACACTCACCCCGGCCAGTCTAAAAATTTTCCTCCACACAAATCTTTGCCAGCCAAAACACCCTAGGAACAACTGGGGCAAATCCTTTTCTCTTCCAGTCGTTCGTACTATTAAATTCGCGCGTTATTCAGTTTAGAAATTTATATTTATTCATTGAAATACACGTTTAAAATATACGAAATTGATATAGCTGAATTTTTAAAATACACATTGAAATATTAACATTTTGAAAATTTTACATTACTACTTAGTTAAACACATTGCTCGTTCAAATAACACTATTCAATTTCATTTTATACACTACTGATACAGTATATACTAATTTTAGAATCTATATCTTTACTCTTAAAAAACAGCATATACTTTTATTACTTTTCAAACACCAATTACACTTAAAGTTATATCACTCTACCTGAACCATGTCTTTCATTCATTAATATTCTTATTACAAACTTATATTCTACATTTATAAATACTTTAACCATGACAAAACAGCATATGTAGTTTTCCTGCGGATAATACATGTGGTTTCCTTGGTACTTGATTGATTCAGTACGGTTTCTTCCAGTGATCATTATTAATTGTTGTCTTATTCCTGTGCCGATCCTGAAATAATTTTCTTTCATTTTTGTACTCTTTCCTAGTATTATTTTTCATTTTGAGCTTCATTGAAGCATGCTTTGTTCTGTGCGCTGGTGGGGCAATATCTTCATCTGCCTTACGCTTTCTAAAATCATATTTTTCTTTCTTTTTCTGCTGTTCAGGTGGCTCACTTGTTTCTGATCAAGTTCGTTTTTGCCATTGCCTGTGCCTTTTTTAACTGGATCATCGCTTTGAATGTTCCGGTTTATTGGAATAGAAGTTGCACTCGTTCCCCCTACTTCGCTTTTTTGACTTGTGCCACTTTTTGCTTCCTTAATAGTTTCCGATCCTTCGAGTTTTTGACTTTGTCACTTTTTGGTTTTTCGATTGTTTTAAATTCTTTTGTGCCTCTTTTACTTCTTCTGCATGTTCACTTTCAGGCTCTTCTAACTCGATCTGTTGGCGTGTAAAAAAGTTCATTTCACTTCTTACATAACATCGTTTCAATTGATCTACGTTTGTTGGAACTCCTTTTCCTTCTATTTCTAAGTATATCACCAATTCTCGTATTTTTTGCACTCTGTATGGGCCGTCGAATTTAGAAAAAAAATTCGCTACTACTTTTTTGAAGCCACCGATAGTGAATGTGTTAGTTTTCATACCAGATCTCCCCCTTTTACTTCAGAATCTCGTCTTTCGCTATCATAATATCGCTTTTGTACTGCTCGGACTGTATCTCCATATTTTCTTGTTTCTTTCAGTAAAGGGTCAATGTGTTTCTTGCACAAAGTAGATTCTAGCTAATGGTGTCAGTACCTTTCTTCCCCAAAAAAAATTCACATGTGGGGGGGGGGGGCTGTACTATCGTGTTTAGCTATTCTGAGTGCAAATGGCAGTTTATTTACTTGTTTATCCCTATGTTGATGCAATTATTTAACTTATGCTCCAATGAGCCTCACAATATTTCCGTTTACTCGTTCTGCTATATTTGACTGAGGTCTGTACGTCACTGTTTTGCAATGTTTGATTGACAAAGTTTAACACAATATTTCCTATAAGGTACTAGTAAATTTTACTCCGTTGTCACTGATTATCTGTACTGGAGCGCCATAAAGTAAAATATATTTATTTACTACCGTATCTGCGACTACTTTAGCTGTCGCCTTTCTTAATGGCACTATCTCGATCCATTTTGAAAAATGATCTACCATCACTAAAAAGTAGCAATTGTTTCCCATGACACTTCGTGGGTATGGTCCCAATAAGTCAATCCCAAGTATTTCGTTCAGAAATGTGGCCACAATATTTGTCAAAAATCCCGCTGGTTTGTAGTTTATGTAATTTATTCTTTGACACGTATCGCAACTTGTAACAAATTGATTAACCCATTCTTTCAATTTCGGCCAATATACTGCTTCCCTTGCTCGAGCGAAAGTTTTCTTATTCCCATGTGCCCACAAATGGATAGATCGTGCATATCTTTTAGCACCTCTAATCTCATTGATGTTGGAATTGCCGGTCTTAGTTCTCCATTCATATTTTTACACTTTTTATAGAATAGTAAGCCATCTACTACATAATCCTTAGCTCGATTTTTAACTGCGTTATCCCTCCTTCCCTGCAGAAAATTTTCTCTAATAAATACTCAAATATGGCTCCAAATTCTTCATCTTGCAACAACTCTTCCTTCATTAGTTCTTTCCTTTCTAACACTACTGTAGTTAATATTGCGAAACTAATTTGTCCTCTTCGACCGAATACCGTGATAATGTATTTGCTGCTCTATTAAATCGACCGACTACATGTTCAATTTTCAGATTGTGTTCTATAGCAGTTTTAACGCCCATCTAATTACTCTAGGTGACAAACATTTTCTAGTATATAAATTTGTTAGCGCTGCATGATCTGTTGCTATTTTAATTGGTTTATCTGTAAAGTATGCTCTAAACTTTTGAACTGCTGTTAATACAGCTAGAATTTTTCTTTCTGTCGTAGTATAATTTCTTTGCGGTCAATTTAGTGTTTTAGCCATATATGCTATTGGTTGTCCTCCTTAGGTTAATGTTCTCCCTATCCCTATTGAACTTGCATCAGAATAAATTACAAATTTTTTTGTTGGATCTGAGTGCTTTAGTACTGGTGCGTTAATTAGTGCATTTTTCAATTTCTCAAACGTGTCCTGTGTTTCACTAGACCATACAAATTTCACTTTTTCTTTCGTAATTCGTATAATGGCTCTGCTATTTCTGAAAATGAAGGAATGAAAGTTCTGTAATAAGAACCTAGTCCCAAAAAAGAAGCAAGATGTCTCGAATATTTAAGAATTGGATATTCTTTGACTGCACTTATCTTAGAATCATCGCTACATAATTATTCTTGCGTAATTTTAAAACCGAAGTATTTTAGTTCTTTATGAGCAAATTTACATTTCCTTTCCTTAATTTTTAATCCAGCTTCTTTCAGTAATTTGAATACTTCTTGCAAATGCTTTAAATGGTCTTCAAACGTATCTGATGAGATTAGGATATCATCCAAATATACGGCTGCTGATTTTCCTAATACAGGTTGTAAAATTGTATCTATGCACTTTTGAAATGTTGCGGGTGCTCCGTTTAACCAAAATAGCATTCTACAAAATGAATATGTGCCATATTTTGTTATAAATGTGGTCTTCAAATTATCCTCATTTTTCATCGCAATCTGGTGATACCCGCTTGTTAAATCGATCGTACTCTGTACGTATCCGTATTTGACTGCTTTTAGACTGCTGCTGTTGTTGTTGTTGTTTTTGAGACCCAGACTGTCCGACCTAACAGAAAGGTGCTTTTAGACTGTTGTTGTTGTTGAGACCCAGACCGTCCGACCTACCAGAAAGGTGTAAGGTAACAGTTTGTACAGTCGGGAAGTGCCACCCAATTTAGACCGGATCTCAGTGGGGGAGGCATCCACAGGTACCGTACCCTACTTCCCCTACCACCAACCTCTTAGAGGGACTTACGGACCCACATGTTTAACGTGATCGTACTCCGCATGAACACGGCGGCAGTTGTGGTAGCGTGTAAATCCAGCGCGCAAACCACCGGGCTACCGCGCCCGAAATGTGCCAACAGCACGCGGTGTTCCCAGGTGGGGACCGTACCCTCCTTCCCCTACCACCAACCTATCGGAAGGACTTACGGACCCATATGTTTAACGTGATCGTACTCCGCGTGAACACGGTAGCAGTTTTGGCAGTGGCTGAAATCGGACCCGGGTCTACCGAGTGCAACTCCAGCGCGCTAACCACTGGGCTACCGCGCCCTGCTTTTAAACTGTTGAAGACCCAGACCGTCAGGCTCGTCCTGAGGACTTGAGCATTGCTTTTAAACTGTGTAAATATTTAACATTGCTTTTAATACATTGCTTTTAAACTGTGTAAATATCTTCGATTATTGGGAACTGATAACTTGAATAAGTTGTATTTTTCTTTAATTGCCTGTTATCTACTGCAAATCGCCATGCTTTAGGGTTTTTAATTGTTAAATCTCCTTTCATTTTACATAAAACTACTGGACTTGCATATGGGCTCTTTACTGGGTTGATGATTTTTTGTTCCAGCATTTCATTTATATGGGTTTAAATAATATTTTCCTTTATTTGATCGTACTCGTATGCTTTACAACGTACTGGCTGGTTATTTTCCGTATCAATTGAGTGTGTGGTTACATGAGTTAACTCTGGTTTCTGTGAAAATAATCCCGAGAATTTATTCACCATTGCTTGTAATTCTGATTTTTGATCCTTAGTTAAAGCGGCTTCTGCCAAATCGATTTCTACTTTTTCTTGCACAGTTTTTGTGTTTTTCATTTCCAACTTTACTGAATTTGATTTTGTGGTGCACATTTAATAAAACTTATTAAGCTGGGATTCTAAATTATTAAATTCTACATAATTGACATGGCCGTAAATTATCGTATTCGTGGAACTCATTAAATTATGCGCTGTGCCCATGATAACCTTCCAATTTTATCTTTAGCGCGAGTTCTGCAAAGATTTTACAACACGCTGACCCAAAAGTCAGCAGAAAATCATAAATTTAGGATCATCAAGACAGGTGGGTCAAAGGACTCTAAGGATAAGGTGAAGCAACGACATTGAATAAAAGGTTGCCCAATTGAGACGATGCTTGTAGCTCCGCTCTGAAAGCTACCAATAAGAACCAAGGAGGAGTGTCAGACCCACGTAAAAGATCCACAATCAAAGGAGTCTAGAAGATAAAAAAAAAGTTCAGAACTACTGAGAGAGATTGATTGCAGCATGACTTCTACGTGAGAGTTGATATAGAAATTCACGAGGACTTCTGCACGACAATTGCAGAATGAGAAACGACAATGTTTTACAGTTATTTCAGAAGTGTTCGATATTAATACCTAGACAGCAGTACAAAATGATCGGCGAATTACGAGTGGGCGAATTATACTTCGAGTTAATTCCAGTAAAATGAGCGACATTAAGTATGTGCTGGTGACAAAGTCTAAGATAAACTTTAAGGTATGTGGTCCCTAAATATTGTGGAAGGTCTTAAATACATTTTAGGCATTTTTAACTAATGGTCTCACATTTTCTCTCTCCGACGTAAATAAGAGGAATAATTGTTGTAATTGAGTAAATAAGTGTTAATAAATGATTTATTGTTAATAAATGTTGTTAATAAATGATTTATTGTTAAAGTCAAAATGGTGCAATTAATTTAGTAGTATGTTAATTAATATTCCTTTACAGAACTCGCACTAAAGGTAAAATTGGAGGGTTATCATGAGCACAACGCATAATTTAATGAGTTCCACGAATACGATAATTTACGGCCCTGCCAATTATGTAGAATTTAATTTAAAATACCAGCTTAATAAGTTTTATTAAATGTGCACCACAGATTTAAAATGTAGTTCAACATTTGCTTCATTTAAAAAGTCCACTCCTAAGATCACTGGGAATTGTAGTTTTCTAAGCACTAATAGTCGAATTGTGACCATTTCGTTTTGTATTTCAATTGATCCGCGGTAGGATCCCATGATTTTACCTACTCCACCTTGTGCTGTAATCGCTTCTACACCTTTTACTTTGTATAGTCTTCGTATCGGGCACATTTCTTTAAAGTGTTCTTCTGATACGAAAGATCGTACACTTCCCGTGTCTATTAGTACCTCTACGGCAAGGCCATCTAACTTAACCACTATATGTAGTAGCGTTACAGAACACACACCCGCGCGAACTCGGCAGAATGGCAGATCCGTAATTCTAAAGTATGCCCTTCTTATAGATCTGGATAATCGTGGGTATGCGATTCTTCGGAATGAAAGAAGTTTAGGACATAAATTACAAGAAAGATCAATCATGCTTAAAGCATTGATTATGAAACACTTTCCAACTTCAATGCAATTTTATTTAAACATGTCTAAAATGCAATACATTCCTCGGTAACATTTTAAAACTTATCACAATACTACATTAATTTATTATATTTGGAAACTTAAACCTTCGTCGAAAAAATGAACTTCATTCAAATGACGGCATTGAAATATAGATTACATGGTTTGAACATCTCTAAAATGTGATACATTCCTTGGTAATAATTTTAGAATTATCATAATACTACGATAATTTATTATATTTGAAAACTTCATCGAAAACAACTGAAATTCATTCAAATGACGTCATAGAAAAAATAACACGCCTGACTCTCTCTATAAAAGCAGCATTTCATTCATAAATAATTTCCCATTCATGTCATTCATCACAATACTATAATAATTTATTTTATTTAGGAATTAAGACCATGGAGCTACAAGTAATTAAACTCAATGCGTAAAACTTCATCGAAAAAAAATCGTCCTTCTCTTTGTAAAATCAATTAATATTTCATTCATATCAGCTATGCAGACTCTATGAACTAACTGATTTTGTGTTAAAGAAATACAGCAATTCTAATACAACTCATTCTACATATTTTGCTGTTAACATTTTACATAGGTGAAAAATAGGCTTCGTTGTAGAAATAATCAAATTTGGATGAGCATTTAAACTCAAATATATAGTAATTGCGTTGTTTCAGTATGTAGATGCACAGAATTTAAGCAAAAATAAAGTGGTTTTAGAACGGATACGACACTCAATATTAATTAAAAAGAACTTTAAAAATCACGATTTTGAGACAAGATGGATGCCATATATCATTTTGAAGTGGGTCACGTGATCTTTTCATATCATGGTCACCTGATCGCTTCATATAAGAGGTGTTATTATTATTTTAATTTTTTTTTTAAAAACTACTGAATGTATTTCGCTGAATTTTTAACACTTTACAACAAAGTTGAAAAGTGTTTATGACTTTGTTCATTCTGTCTGTCTGTCCGTTAGCACGATAACTGCCGTAAAAATGACTTAATCAAAATGAAATTTTAGTATGTTGTTCAGACGGTCTGTAGGACCTATGGGAATATAAATGAATAATATCACACAATTAGTTTTGGATTGAACCCGGGTTGAAAAAATGAAATACATTGAGCCCTATGGGACCTAATTTTTCTAACATTTTTTAAGCGGATTTAAAATTCACAAATTGCTTCGAAAATTTTAGGTAATAGTCAAATTGTTCCATAAAATATATAAAAAAAATTCAGCTAAATATATTCAGTAGTTTTTAAATAAAAATTAAAATAATAATTACACATCTTATATGAAACGATCACCTGACCATGATATGAAACGATCACATGACCCACTTCAAAATGATATATGGCATCCATCTTGTTTGAAATTCGTGATTTTTTAAAGTTCTTTTTAATTCATATTGAGTGTTGTATCCATCCTAAAACTACTTTATTTCTGCTTAAATTCTGTGCATCTACATACTAAAACAACACAATGACAATATATTTGAGTTTAAATTCTCATTCAACTTTGATTATTTCTACAACTAAGCCTATTTTTCACCTATGTAAATTGTAAACAGCAAAATATGTAGAATGAGTTGTATTAGAATTACTGTATTTCTTTAACACAAAATAATTCAGTCCATGGAGTCTGCATGGCTGATATGAATGAAATATTAATTGATTTTATAAACAGAAGGACGATTTTTTTCGATGAAGTTTTAAGCATAAAGTTTATAAATTGTAGCTCCATGGTCTTAATTTTTAAATAAAATAAATTATTATAGTATTGTGATGAATTAAATGGACAAAGTTATGAATGAAATCCTGCTTTTATAGAGAGATCCAGGCGTGTTATTTTTTCTATGACGTCATTTAAATTAATTTCAGTTGTTTTCGATGAAGTTTTCAAATATAATAAATTATCGTAGTATTATGATAGATTTAAAATTATTACCGTGGAATGTATTGCATTTTAGAGATATTTAAACCACGCAATTTATATTTCAATGCCGTCATTTGAATGAAGTTCATTTTTTTCAATGAAGGTTTAAGTTTTCAAATATAATAAATCAATGTAGTATTGTGATAAGTTTTAAAATATTACCGAGGAATATATTGCATTTTCGACTTTTTTAAATAAAATTGCATTGAAGTTGGAAAGTGTTTCATAATCAATGCTTTAAGCATGATTGATCTTTCTTGTTTTTATATATTTTATGGAACAATTTGAATATTATCTAACATTTTCGAAGCAATTTGTGAATTTTAAATCCGCTTAAAAAATTTTTGAAAAATTAGGTCCCATAGGGCTCAATGTATTTCATTTTTTCAACCCGGGTTCAATCCAAAACTAATAGGGTGATATTATTCATTTATATTCCCATAGGTCCTACAGACCGTCTGTACAACATACTAAAATTTCATTTTGCTTTAGTCATTTTCACGGCAGTTATCGTGCTAACGGACAAACAGACAGACAGAATGAACAAAGTCATAAACACTTTTCAACTTTGTTGTAAAGTGTTAAAAATCATGAAAAGTACAATTAGAATAAACTGATAATAAATAATTGAATCCTCACACACGTTTTTCTTCATTTAAGTAAACAAGAATAGTCAAAGTACTTCTGAAATACTGAGAATTTAGATTTTTATATTAGCAGGAAAAGAAAGGATATTTTCTTGGAAATCAGTTTTTAACACTTTACAACAAAGTTGAAAAGTGTTTATGACTTTGTTCATTCTGTCTGTCTGTCTGTCTGTCCGTTAGCACGATAACTGCCGTAAAAATGACTTAATCAAAATGAAATTTTAGTATGTTGTTCAGACGGTCTGTAGAACCTATGGGAATATAAATGAATAATATCACCCAATTAGTTTTGGATTGAACCCGGGTCGAAAAAATGAAATACATTGAGCCCTATGGGACCTAATTTTTCAAACATTTTTTAAGCGGATTTAAAATTCACAAATTGCTTCGAATATTTTAGGTAATATTCAAATTGTTCCATAAAATATATAAAAAAAAATTCAGCGAAATATATTCAGTAGGTTTGTAAATAAAAATTAAAATAATAATTACACCTCTTATATGAAACGATCACGTGACCATGATATGAAACGATCACATGACCCACTTCAAAATGATATATGGCATCCATCTTGTTAAGATATAAATATATTTTATACTTTATATAAAGTATTTACATAAAATAATTTAAAAATCTTCATGCCCAAGTAAATATTTTGAAGATGCGTGTCTCACATAATTTTCTAATACATTTACTATCAGGTAGAAAAAATATACTTATTACCTGGAATTTATATTTTACTGCTTTTGATCAAGAAATTGGGAAAACAGAATTTTGATGCAATTACATTTTTAATTATATATATATATATATATATATATATATATATATATATATATATATGGAGAGAGAGAGAGAGAGTTTTTTATCTTATTAGTCTATCTTTACTTAGATTAACAGTTACATGTAGAGGATGTGTTAGAGATGGGTTTTTTGTACTTACAGTAGTTTATGCGTAGTTTTATCTTATAAATATAAATTTCATATATATATATATATATATATATATGCATGTGTGCAGCAACACAGCAGTTTATATATATTGTTATAAGTGGCGTATTGATAAAACGTCTTTAGTTTTCGAGAATTCGTTGTAAGCTCCGGTGTACGAAAATTAAAAAAAGGCTTTAATGCCCACTTATTACAACCACAGCGACAGCAAAAAAAACCTGGCTGATGCGCATCGTCCTGGGTTCAGAAAACCTTGTGTACCAAATTTCATGACCGTCCGAGGCTTATATTTTCTGCTATGGACTGCATACACACACACAGACATATTCTTTTATTAAGTAAACTATACTCGTATAAGATAGATTACGTCCAATATAGAAAAAGTATATATAATTTTAATTTCGCAAAAAGTTATTATTAATCATATATATTACTTTCAACGCTTGTTTGAAAAATAATTTTTTGATCTTTCCTATGGTGTTAAGATGTATACTCTACGATAATGGAACAGATTTGTGTGAAAAGTTTTCAAAACCATGCTAGAACATGAAATGACTATGAAAATAATTCGATTTATAAGAAAGCTCTCGGAAGTGCACTTTTCCGGTTTCTTTAAGTACTTGTGTGTTAAATTTCTTGACCGTACGCTCTTCGATTATGTTTTGCAAACTGCACACACATGTATTAAGCAAGACGATTGGCCTACAACGAAAAGCTAGAAATGAAAAAATAAACGCATAATGAAACGAAGATCGGAACAAACGAACTTGACAACAGAACGAGACTCAGCTTATAGTACAACTTTGCACAACTTTCCATGTTAATGTACTCATATAAAACATGGTATAACTTTTGTAACAACATAGTACAAAATTTTAACAAAGCGATTTCAATAGAGCTTTGCAAAAGTATTAAAATGCGCCTTAAACTAACTTGACAGGAAGTTGAAAATTAAAAAATATATAACGTTATAAAATTTGATTAAAATTGGTGATTCTAGTATAACTCTTCTTCCCTTTAAAACAAAAATTTTAATCAAGCTACAGAGGCGTGTAATTTACGGATGTGTTTGAGGTTTGATTTATCTGACAGATAATGAGCAAACTTAAAATTCTTTGTAATTTTTTATTTCATGAAATTAAATTTTATAATTTTAATTTGCAAAATAAATATTTAAAGGAATGTACAGAGGTGGGTAAGTGACGGATTTTTTTAGGATTTAGTTAACAGATAAGTAGTTATTGTAGAAATCTATAAGTGTAAATTTAAAAAACTTTAATTTTCTAGTTTTAATTGTTGAAAATCCGGTCATCGATACTATTAAAAACTTGATAATATAGCTGCATTTGGCAGAGATTATTTTATTTGGCAGAGATTCTGACAGAAATTATTTGGCTGCCGATATCAGAAGCCCAGATGCTGCAGACTTTTTTAACAAAAGCGTTTTGTTTCAAAACGTGGGTATCGAACCGAAGATTCCACCGAGACTTTCAAAAATTCGAAAAATTTGATAGATATCTGGAAAAAAAAATTATGTAGGGGGGGGGGGGTAAAAACCAAGGTATGTGGAAAATGAATGAAGTTAGAAGAACTTTTTTTTAACACTTTACAACACAGTTGAAAAGTTTTTATGACTTTGTTCATTCTGTCTATCTGTCTGCCCGTTCGCACGATAACTACCGTAAAAATGACTTTATCAAAATGAAATTTTAGTATGTTGTTGAGGCCGTCTGTGGAACATATAGAATGTAAATGAATAATGTCACCCAATTAGTTTTGGATTGAATCCGGGTTTATAAAATGAAATACATTGAACCCTATGGGACCTCATTTTTCAAACATTTTTAAGCGGAGTTAAAATTCACAAATTGCTTCGGAAAGTTTAGGAAATATTCAAATTAGCCCATGGAGTACATAAAAAAATGTCAGTAAAATATGTTACGTAGTTTTCTAAATAAAAATAAAATAATAATTACACCCATATAATATGAAGAGATCACGTGATCCACTTCGAAATAAAATATGGCATCTATCTTTTTTTCCAGTGTAAAAATCGCGACTTTTAAATATCTTTTTAAATTTATATTTAGTGTTGAATCCGTCCTAAAACCGCTTTATTATTTTTTTTTCTCTGCATCTATATAATGCACCAACGCAATTACAATATTTTTTAGTTTAAATGATCATCAAACTTTGATTATTTCTACAACGAAGCCCAATTTTTATGAATGCAGAATGTAAACAAGTGATTGTAAGATGAGTTGTATAAGAATTGCTGAATTTTTTTTCTCGCAAAATTATTTAGCGAATCTGGAATAAAAATGATATGAAGGAAATATTCATTGTTTTTACATAGAGAGCCAGACGATTTATATTTCGATGCGTCATCTGAATAAAGTACATTTTTTACGATGAAGTTTTTCGTTTTCAAATATAATAAATTATTATAGTGCTGTGATAATTTAAAATATATCAACACTGAATGTATCGCATTTTATGATGCCTAAATAAAATTGCATGTCTGTTGGAAAGTGTTTCATTGTCAATGCTTTATGCATGATTGATTTTTCTTGTTTCAAATACTGTAGGAAATATCAATTTATATCTTATTGAAACAGCTAGGTTAGGAAAATCAGAGAGAATCAGTGTTCTAAAATGTGCTGCTATTATTTGTTCTCATGTAATAAATAAGAGACAAGAACATTAATTAAAATATTTAATAAAAATTTGGGTTATAGTGGAAAATCTCAGTCATGTATTAAATTCCTGCATATTATATATTTATAGTATAACAAGACTTAAAAGAATTGTTGGTTATCAAGTTCCATTAAATTTATAGCTTCATTTGCAAAATTTAGTGCTGAATAAAATAGAATAAAACGATAAAATAAACTTTGCGCTTCCATAATAAATATAAATTCTAATCGTAAACCGATTTGATGTGAAAAGAATAAAAATGATCTAACACTTTTTTATGATAATTTAATATCTTGCGTGCATATAGCGAATAAATTGAAGCTAAATCAAATATAATTACGAAATTGCGCGTTTTCGGAATAAAGAAACCAATAGTCGTTTGGATGTATTTGGGAAGCTTCTAAATAAAATAAGATCCTATTAATTCGCTATTATTTGATTAATAATATTTTGTGGTAATTCCGCATCTTTTTCCCCAAAAATGACATTTTCCGCCTAAATACACTCTTTTGAAAAAAAAAAAAAACGAAGCACCCTTAAAAAATAATCCGATCATCTCAAAATTTCGCATGCACATTCCTTTATACCAAGTATGCAAATAATTAAATTTGCAAGGTCAATGAATATTAACTTCAGTCATATAGCGCGCGTTTCTACTGCACAACTAGCATCCTATGAAACAGGTTAAAAATGTGGACGGTTTATCTTTGCTCGTTACCGGCGTTGCAGTTCCGTAGAGATACAACCAATAATGCCATTACAACGTTGCCGAAGACCTAATAAGCAATTAGACGAGTTCGAACGTGGTCGTATAGTCGGGATGCGTGAAGCTGGCTGGTTATACCAAGCAATAGGCCGCCACCTGCACCGAATTGACACTGCTGTCCAAAGGTGCTGGCAGCAATGGTTGCTGCAAGAAACTCATCGGCGGAATGAAGGCTCTGGAAGGCCAAGGTACACGAATACGAGGCAAGATCGGATGATTGTGCGACAGGCCCGAACTGGCCCAACGGCATCATTGTCCGCCATCCAACGTGCTACACCTCTTCCATACCATCCGTGGTACCTTCCACCATCTCACGGCGCTTAGCTGAGGTGGAGTTACGCCCACGGCGGCCTTTAAGACGTCTGCCCATAACCCAACAACATCGACAGAGTTCTTCGGAGTGGTGTCGTAGTCGAGTATCATGGCTATCAGCAAACTGGCATCGCATAGTGTTCAGCAATCAATCACGCTTCAGTCTTTCAGCAGATGACCATCGGGTACGTGTGTGAATGCGCCAGGGCCAGCGGTCCCAATCAGCCTTTGCTTTAGGATGCAATATCTCACGAACGAAAGAAATAGTTTCGAACAAAATTTGGTACAATCGTTACAATCGGTAAATACTGACACCTTATAAATTTTAAACGCAATCGAATGTTGGAAAACCCGCCAAATATTCGAATAAAATTTTGAAAAAAAATCCTTAAAAATTTTTTACCTCTAATAATGTTACAAACATAATCATTTCTTATGTAATTTTTTATTACAAGTCATATGACATACACTTAACGCTAGCATGAGCCATTCTCGAGATATGGTATGTTTTTAAAATAAATTTATCAAAAAATTGCATAAAATGAAAACGTGATAATTATCGTGAAATGTGTTCGCTTTCCATATGCAATATTACACTTCAAATTTGTTAACATCATTTTAATGGATTTAGTTTGTTCAATTCGCGAGAGAAGATACTTATTGTTGTTGTTGTTGAAACCCAGACCGTCCGACCTACCAGGAAGGTGTAAGGTAACTGTTTGGACGGTCGGGAAGTGCCACCCAATTTAGACCGGAACCCAGTGGGGGAGGCATCCACAGGGACCGTACCCTCCTTCCCCTACCACCAACCTCTCGGAAGGACTTTCGGACCCACATGTTTAACGTGATCGTACTCCGCATGAACACGGCGGCAGTTTTGGCAGCGGCTGGAATCGAACCCGGGCCTACCGAGTGCAACTCCAGCGCGCTAACCAATGGGCTACCGCGCCCTAAGATACTTATTGTGTAATAGCTTATGTGCAATAGATTACTGTGTAACAGTTTGTGTAATATATTACTGTGTAATAGTTTTGTATTCTGATGTCCAATAATTCGCCATCAATAGTCATTTATTTATATATTAAACACTTCTATCCGTATATCTGTAACGCTTGGCGACTTATTTGGCAAAATATAACAACTTGGAGACTTCTTCTTGACTTAATGGTGCCAAATTAGCGAAAATACTTCAAAAATTGCAGAAATGAAGCTAAATTAACGAAAATGACGCCAAATTGATGAATTAATTAAAATGCATGAAGTGCCGCCGATCTTGTACACACACCATTTCTTCGCTGTGAAGGATTTAAATTCATTGAATTATGTAGGAAAAGTAATGTGCGGCTCATGCTATTTTTTTCACGGCTTTGTTAAGCTTAAATAGGAGCAGGTCTGAGAATAAAAATATTTTCAATTTTCTAGTGCTTAATGTGATATACTTCTGAAGTAAAAATCTATTATATAACATCTATAATATTAATAATATAAACCCCTTGATTAATCTGTCTGTTTATCTATCTATCCCTGGGTAGCTCTACTACAAAATGTTGCCAAACGTGTTTCAATTACGGGTAAACATTTCAATTTAGATACTAACCCAGACCATCAGCATTTTCATAACCCTCCACGTGAACACTAATTTTTTCCGATCACCCATTAAGTTTCCACGTTCACTGCTGCTTGAATAAGAATAATCTATTTCTCCTTCCATAATGCTTGGCAAAATTTAGGCGTTGAAATTGGCGGAATATCGCCAACTTGGCGAGATTTTTAAATGCTACCAAACTGACGAAAATATCGCCAACTTGATAAAAATGTATATATCGACAAATAATCGTAAATATCGGCACATAATCGTAAAATATCGGCAAATTGATAAAATTGACGCCAAATCAATGAAAATGACGACTAATTGATAAAAATGCAATATCTTTGAAAGAATATATGAATCTACTATAAGAGAAAATACTTTAGGTAATAGTTTTGTATTTGGACGCCATTAGTCGTTTATATACTAAAAGAATAATCTATTTCTTCGTCAATAACGCTTGGCCAAATTTTGGCGTTGAACTTGGCGGAATATCGTCAACAGCGTGATTTTTAAATGTTGCCAAATTGATAAAAGTGTCGCTAAATTGATAAAAATGACGTTAAATGAATGAAAATGACGATTAATTGATGAAAATTCAATATCTTGGAAAGAATATAAGAAAAGTCTATACGAATAACCTATTCCCCCGTCTGTAACGCTTGGCGAAATTCTTTCGACGAATTTTTTAGGAATATTGCCAACTTGGCGAGTCTTTTTAAATTCTGCTAAATTGACAAAAATGTGGCCAAACTGATAAAATTGACGCTAAATCAATAAAAATGATGACTAATTGATGAAAATTCAATATCTTGGAAAGAATATAACAAACGACTAAATGAATAACCAACCCATTTATCCGCCTGTCCGTAACACTTGACGAAAAATGTGGTGGGATGTCGCAAACTTGGCGACTTTTTTAAATATTTCCAGATTTACGAAAATGTTGCCAAATTGATAAAAATGACGCTAAATAGGAGTCAATGCTTTGCAAATTTTTAATTCCGTCATATGACGGGCATACCTTCTAGTCTTTGTATATTGAAAACATTTTTGCGACATAACGAAATATCGGCGTCAAGTAGGAAAATGCTAAAAATAGGGAATCTGTCCTTTTTCAATTGTTTTTACGACTAGAAATTCTCCCGGGAAGAAAACATATTTGCATCACCGGTCTAACCAGCATATCTTTTATGCATGATCTGTCACTCATTGGCTGACGTCAGTCGTCATGACAACAGACATCATGACGCAACTTACAATGTTATTTTTTATACGCATCTGAAATAATGAAAGGCGATTTATTTTGTTATTGTATATATGTGACATTTATATACAGGGTTCCAGGTAAAATTCTATAGCATCTCCATAACTTTGCAGGGAAGGATCCATGCTTATACACGTTAGGTCTATACGCTATAAAGTGATCATTCTCGATCGAATAACATTGATTGCAGCGCTCCTAACGAAGAATTTAAAAAGTAACCGCTTTTCGGTTTGAATGTACCGATTTTGAAAATAAACCGATTTGTGATTTAAACTTTCTCTCTATATTAATAAAAGTAGCTGACGCCGTTGCCGTAACCGTTTGAATAATTTCACGTTTCTCTGTCTCGTACTGCAAAAAGTATAGCAAAAATATTTGGTACATTTGTAGAAGAGGAACTGATTAACGCACGGGCCTCCGGGGGCCGCGGCCCTGGCTCTCGCAATTTTAGGGGCTTCTAAATTTTGTATGTGAGAAATTTTAAACAGAAATAATTTTACTTTCTTTCTATATTAAAACAAAAATAGCTGACGCCGCCACCGCTGTTTGAGAAATTTCTCGTTCCTCGAAATTCTCTGCTATGTACCGCAAAAACTATAGTATACAAAAATATAAAATTTGGCCCACTTATAGAGAAAGATTTGGGGAACATGCTAAAATAAACTGTTTTTCGATATATATTGTAGTTTAAGAAATATCTAATGTCAATTTCCAAGACAAAATATTTGAGCTGCGAGTTCGCTTCCTGAACAAACCAATAATAAGCAGACTAATAATAGCAAGACAGACTAATAATAGCAAGACTACCAATTCTTGCAGGCATGTACCTACATGGTTGAATTTCTGCCTGCAAGACGGAGCCCTTTTTTTAAATATTCGAAGTCGTTTATGATTTATTTCACTTTTTATGCACTTTTGAAGTGAAAAATTATCTTCTGTATGGAGTTCCCTTGAATTTCTTTGTCTCGTACCGAGAAAATTATAACATACAAAAATATGAAATTTATTACATTTGTAGAGAAATAGTAGGGGAACACGCTGAAATAACAGTTTCCTATTTAAACTTCAGTTTGGTTTGAAGCAGCTCACAAAGCGATTTTAGAGAACCCCAGCGAGTAGGAGGTAAAGCCATAAGCGATAAAAATGCTCAGAATAACTGGAATAAGCTGAATTCAATTTTATGGGTTCAAAAATCAACTGCTAAAAATGCTGCTGAAATAAGGTATTCCCGAATCTAAAATATTGGACCTCGATAAAAATGTCTGAATACATTTGATAATATAATGTACTCGTATGTTATCCGGCTTTACTTTCTATAAAACTTAATCGAATATATTGAAATTCAGATGTGTGTGATGTAAACTAATATACACAAGACAGAGTTTGTTTCTAAAAGTGGTTGATTAGAAATTGGTCAACCAATGATTACTGTCTTAAAAATAACACATTTTGACAAAATGTGCATGTAAAGTATATTTTAATTCTGTATAGGCGAGCATTGTTATGATAATGGGTGGATTACTGACATACTTTAAATGAGATTAAAACTCTCATAAAAAATAACTCCAAAATTCAAAAATTTTAACACAATACGTTAAAATTCATAGAGTTATTGTAAAAGTCCAATAACAGCTACTGCTTCATTCACTTTTCTTGCAATTTCTGTAGAATGTATCTGTAGTGATCTGCACAAGATTAGCAATATTCAGAAATATTAAACACATTTTTGATGACATATCTTACATATCAGACAGACAGAGAAAAGCAAATCAAGTTAAACTCAAAAGTAAAAAGCTTAGTTACTTCGTTCTATCGCTTTAAAAACATTAAAATATACATTATATTTCATTAAAAAAATGTTGAATTTTTTGTATGTCTATATGCGCATCGATTATTATCCAACAGCCAACAGCTAGTACTTGACTTTTTATTGTACAGACAATTATAAGATATCCAGATGAATATTAATTGGTGAATTGACCTATACGCGGTGAGTGAAGGGGCGTTTTGTTATTTTTTCGTTACTTTGAAATGAACACGTCCAATTTCATATTTGTAGCACTAGTGGGCCGAGCTGTGAATTTTGAATAATTAGTCACATTTGATTGCATATATGTAGACTATTACATTGAATTACACGTGTATTAAGATAATTGTAGTCTAAAAAGCTATCCCATGGTATATTCTGTTCCTTAAAAATATCTTATTACAATTTAATGTAATCCTGCATTTAATCATAAAATTTTGGTAATTGCTTGAAAACCTACCTTACAGGAATCGTGACCACCAACATCATATCCTGCGCAAACCATACTCTCTGAAACATTGAATATTTTTCTATAGGATTTAAAACATGATTCCTCTGACACAACAGGCACAGCAGCTTGCTTCAGTACATCATAATTACCTGTTCCTAAAACAATATAATTGAAAATCATGAAATATTTTTTTTACATATAGTGAAATCATGTAGATTTTGATATTAATAATAGTTTTTAATAATAACCCATATAGTGCATATACCATGTGTACGATTGCTAAATATGTATGTTCAAATCTCTGAAAAAATCAACACATCGTTCGGCTTTGTTTCAACAAATTAGCAGAAAATAGTACTAGTTTAGGCATTAAAAGCTCTTTGGCTGATTTATAAGTCGTTGGCTAATTTTAAATTACTGGATTTTTGGTAAGGTTTTCGTATAAACTCGGTTTTTGAAAATCGATGCTTTTATCTGTTAATATCACTAACCTGAGATGATGCTGCGGAAACGGAGAAATTTATTTTTATGTAACTTAATGAGCTGAATTTGAAAAATTCTTTAACTTGGTATATAGAGCCCTTAAAGTGAGTATTCCCCAGCTAGTGTGATGAAAAATATTAAAAAAGAATATTTCTATAACGTTAGACTTAATGCTTTATTTCCAAATAGAGTAGTAAATTGCGTAATTTAGCTGACCCTGAAGTAAGGAAACTGTGCTTTAAAAACCAGCAGAATATTTTACATTTCAGGAATGGTCATTTACGACGGTGGGAGTTAACTATGTGTAAATATTAAGCTTCTGCTGTTAGAATAACAAGAAAAATGTGAATTTTTCTTTATTTTTTATAAAATCACTCAATAAAGTATTGGGACACTATTAGAAGAAATGATCGATTAAGAAATAATTCCTATACAAAAGAGACATATTTATTATTGTATTGCCAAAGTTTGTATATCAGCTGAGCACTGAAATTATAACATTTTTAAGTATTAATCATTAATTACACCAGTATTGAACTCTTTTGTAAATCCCATCGAAAATAATATCCCAAAATGCATTGGGACATTTTTTAATATTTACAAACAGATGAACTAGGTGGGTTGTTTTCACGAATGACCATCCTCAATATAGGGAAACTTTGATTAGTAGATTCTTGTGTAATTGGGCGGAAAAAGTCACATAGGAGTAGATTTCTGGAACTCCCTTGTTAGTCACTGTATAGAAGACAAATTAGTAACAAAACTCTGCGAAATTCAGAAATTAATAAAGTTTCAGGAACACAACATAATTTAAAAGCATCGAAAAAAGAACTGTGGAAACCACATCCCACCCTTGTAGTCCTATGTTAAGCCATTAATAGAGGTAGGCAGTAAGCAATGACTCTTAGTTGACAGTTTTAAATTGTGGGAATTTAACTAAACTATTTTATGTTATAACAACATACATATGATAATTTTCTTCAAAAGGCACAATTCCAGTTTGGAATACTTAAAAAAAATCTCTAATTCAGAAATAAATTCAACTATGAACCACAATTTATTATACTTCCAAACATGCACTAAAAAGCGGAATATCTGCTTCAATTTCACACGATTTTGTAAAAGTCATCAAGTTGGCAATATTTCGCTAAGTTAGTTGCTAGATCGCCCAATTTGTATCCAAGTATTACGTATTTGACGATACTTACGACTTTCTAATTTTGTGGCCATTGGTCATCAATCCTTGGTCATTTGTTTCCTAATAAAAATTACGTATAAAATGATTATTTATTTAATATTATCAAATCTCCTGATTTCATGATATTTTCGAATGTTCAATCAAAAAATTTAGGGGGGTCTTCCGAACGTTCGATCATGTTTCAAATCAATAGGTCTAATATTCGTATCATTTTTAAACGCTCCATTCGTTCGTAAGATGTCGCTTACGTGCACGCACACACGCACGCACACGCACGCACACGCACGCACACGCACACGCACACACATACGCACACACACACGCACACACACACGCACACACATACACACGCACGCACACACACACACACACACATAGACATCACCCCAAAAACTTTCGATTCGAGTTCAGAGACGTTTTAAATGTTCTCTTCCGTCGAAAACACGAATTCGAATTTTCGATACAGTCACAATTTTTCACCTACACATTATATTATGTATGTAGGGAAAGTAAAAATTGGTTGCTCCACTAACTCCGATATTCTTAAAATTTTGTGTTTATTGAATATACAGGGTGTCCAGTGCTATCGATGCCCAATGGCTATCTCCTCAACCGTTAGTCACAGAGATACACTTCCAATTGCAAAAATGTTTTAAATTTTAAAATCTATTATCTTAAAAACAGTTTAAATCAATAAATGCATTTCTGAAAGAAATACGAAATATAAATTTTTATAAAGTCCCCCGGTTCTACCAATTATATTTAGGAAAATCATCCTCATACAATTTTATGCAAAATATAAAAAAAAAATCATTCTTTTACGACCAAAATTAACCGACTTATAGCTGTTTAAAGTTGGAGCACTTTTTATGCTGAGAAATGGTCAATAAGGTTCCTGATTGGTTGGTTGCCTGAAACGGGACATTTTTATGCGTGGAAAAGATACTTAAGTCATAAAGTTTAATGCTTCATAACTTGGTGAATTTTGGTCGCAAAAGGAAGATTTTCTTTTATTTTGCATGAAATTGTATGAGGATGATTTTCCTAAATATAATTGGTAGGACCGGAGGAACGTATAAAAATTCATATTTCGTATTTCTTTCAGAAATGTATTTATTGATTTAAGCTGTTTCTATGATAATAGATTTTAAAATTTAAAACATTTTTGCAATTGGAAGTACTATATCTCTGTGACTAACGGTTGAGGAAATAGCCATTGGGCACCGATAGCACTGGACACCCTGTATATCTGATAAGTTTAAAAGCACACGTTTAAACGTGGTTAAATACTTATGGACGATAGTGTACTTTTAAAAATTAAATGTTGAAAAAAATGTTCATTAATTTTTATGTATGTTGATATTCACCGCTTAATGTCATATTTGCAGCTGTTTAAGCAGACCGAGACATTGGTGATCTTGAAAAATTGTGTATGGACGAATAGGAACGCCTTATACGCATTGAATTTGATTTTACAGAGGAAAAAATGTAAATGTTATATTTTTTACAACAGTGCGCGTTACGAAAGGCTAAGAGATGTATAATACTTAATTCGGTATCAGAATATTTTTGGCTCTTTCTAAATAAGAGACTTGGCCAGACAGTAAATTTTTAACGCAATAAAATAGTGCGTTTATTATATCAAAATTAAAAAATAATTTAGTTTCAGAATAATCTACCTAAAGTTTCCCCCCATCCTGTTACATATGAAAGAGTTCCTGCGTCAGTTTTTGCTCTCCATGGTGGTAAACAAATAGGTCGGACATATTTTGTCATGGTTGTAGGAGCATTCAATCTGGCTATTGCAATATCACAGCCCTTTGATGGAGCCAGTACCTACAGAAAAGAGGAAAATAAAATGCGGAAATGATAAGTTACAGATGTTTTTCGACTTCTAATATTTATCATAAAATAATATCACAGACTTTATTGAAATAAATGTATATGCCTTATATATCGCCTTTTCGAAAACAAGCAAAAGTGATGATACAACTGACAGAGTGATATATTTGAAAAACGGTATAAACTAATTTCTTAGATCATTGGCTTTTCGTATGAGATTTATGCGAATTAATAATGTAAATACCACACTATTAATTAATTTGATATTAAAAGGACAATTAAATTAATGTATTTATTTTCAAGCAATAATGAAATGTTTTATGTACAGATTATGAACTTCAACAAGTAAAAAATACATAGCTACAAGTAAAAGGAATGACTCTATTCAAAATTATTGTAAATAATTTGCACCAATTTGACGATTTAATTGACATATCGAATATTAGCGTCAGTCTCTTCTGATTTACTTAATTAGGAGATCTGAAGTGCAATCATTCTATTGCATGCAAATAACAAATTATCAGGCGACCAACAACGAAACAAATAAAAGATAAAAGCAGTTGTTTTTCTTTTTTATTTGTTTCGTTGTTGGTCGCCTAGAGGAAATTCTAAGCATCTCACAGCTGCGAAATTTGGTACAGTTATATTTTAGGTCAGATTCGAATACACTTTGGATCGATTTTTTAAAAATTCGATTTAGAGTTTCAGTTGCTTCATGTTGAAGCTCAATTTTGAGCAATTTTCACACAAATCGGTTTAGTGATCGAAAATGGTATTGCAGAGTTTCCATTTTAACACCAGTGGTAAGATCGATCTCTTTCAAAACAGCTTTAGACATATTCAACAGGCTATTAATAGATAAATTTTTGTAAATTTGTCTATTAATACACTTTCCATGTTTTGAAGATGTAATCGATTTTAAAATTCCCGTATGGAAAAATCTACTGACAATCTGATCTTCATAGGGAATATTATATATAGCTCCAAAACAAAAATTATGTTTTTAAGGTCATATGTTCATGAATTATGATTTTTTTTATAAAGCATCAATACATCGTAAATTTTTTCACTCCATCGTTCAAACTGCTGTTCAGCGATTCGACCTTTTGTTGTTCAGCGTATATGTATAGATTCAAGATATCCAGTGTGTCTAAGGAGAAACCTCCTTGAGTGTGTTCGAGGAACCGAATATGTTACTACGGGTTTCATAAAGAAGTTACATTCTCGTAATCAAGATGTTACAACATGGTTTTTATACTTTTGTTCTAAACAGGCGTATAAAGCGTTCTTTATTTTCTGAGAATTTGCTGTGAGTTCTCAAAGTTTACATCATAATCTTCAGGGAACTCAAGGTTTATATCTTAAGTTACAGAGAACGAATATGTTTGTAAAACTGTGTTTGAAAATGTTTGTTTATTTGCGTTTGAAATGTAGAATATCTTGCCATATATTTTATTTGTTTGTTTTCTCAACGATGCTCTGAAAGCAAAGTAAAATTACGATATTCGAAATTGTAAAAATGTTTCTAATTTGTTTGATAATTGTATACAATTGAAGTATTATGTTATGCTATTGTATTAGCTGGCGAAGGCGTGTTTAGGCACTTATTTAGGACGTTTTACGCCTGCGTAGTAGGGGTAAGGGTATTCAACCGTACGTGTGTTCACGTAGCGGGCGACTACACATTTTGAAAAGTTGAATGAATGAATGCAATTAATCTCTGCTTTAAAGTTAGGGCACCGGCGGGTATATCTTCTACATATAATGATAGAAAAGTTACAGATTTCACATCAGCTTTAACATTTCATTAACGGGTTTGTGAGTATTTTCAGACTTATTTGACATTAAGAGTAAAATTAGGTCTTAAGAACTTGACTTACATTATTTGAGCGTTCGAAACTATATTGAGGATGTATATACAGAGCTTTTATATACCTCACTTGCTCTGTCAGATCCACTTTCTCTTTGTAGAATTTTCCTAGATGGACAGACCATTCACTGGTGTTTCGGAGTCTGCAAATAAAAACCACTGGTAAAAATAAATAATAGCAACTGAAATATTTTTTGAATTCATTCGTTTTAAATATTGTTGCTACTTCTTGTATTACTTATAAATATTGCAAATATCTGTTAGTTTTAAGAATAATTATATTTGGCAGCTAATTGTATTAAATCTCAAGTTTGAGTCATAACAATATGATTATCAAATCCTTTGGAATATTTTCTACAACTCCGTCCGCAGGTGATTCGAGTTCCAGCACAAGACATTCTATTGACTAATGTGGCGTCACAATTGTTTACGTAGCCATTCTGCACAGGATATATGCTGATGTATGTCATAAGGTAAACCGCCACTTTTTAATTCTACATAAAAGGACTTATCTTTAATGCTTTTACCTAGGGTGGAGTATGGAAATTTCCAGCGGTTCTCGAGGGAGAGAGAATGATATGAGATAAAATTCAATACAATACTTAAATTATAACTTGCCCAAATATTTTATTAACATGTCTTGATTAAATAAATATTAAATTGCAATCATTGCATTTACTTTACATACACACACACGCAAGCATATATATATATATATATATATATATATATATATATATATATATATATATAACACGTGGCCACAACTCATATAAGTTTATATTTCTCTTTTTTAATTTTTTGGTATTTATTATGAGTGTGCAATTCCGAATTAACCACCATTTTTAACACTTTACAACAAAGTTGAAAAGTGTTTATGACTTTGTTCATTCTGTCTGTCTGTCTGTCTGTCTGTCTGTCTGTCTGTCCGTTAGCACGATAACTACCGTAAAAATGAGTTTATCAAAATGAAATTTTAGTATGTTGTTCAGACGGTCTGTAGGACCTATGGGAATATAAATAAATAATATCACCCAATTAGTTTTTTATTGAACCCGGGTTGAAAAAATGAAATACATTGAACCCTATGGGACCTAATTTTTCAAACATTTTTTAAGTAAATTTAAAATTCACGAATTGCTTCGAAATTTTTAGGAAATATTCACATTATCCCATAGAATATATAAAAAAAAATTCAGTAAAATATGTTAAGTAGTTTTTTAATTAAAAAAATTATTTAATATAGGGAAAAAAACAAATTCAATTAAATTCTGACTTTGGGATATCTTCCAGAAAGAAAAGAGAGAGATATTATATAATAAATATCTCTCCATTTGTTTAAACGTTTTGCATATGGGAGTGGCTTCATATTTTAAAACAAATTTGGTAGATAACAATTTTTCATTTTTTTTAAATTTTATATAACTCTTCATGATAAATTTAATTGATGGCATTTTAAATGCACTTTCCTACGTCCTAGAGAGTTAAAATTTGGTACACAGCTTAAATTTGTTGAACATTTTATTCGACAAAAATTTGATGGATCTTTAAATATAGATCATACATTTTTTTCGAAATGGCCTGAAAATAATCCCCGTTCACTTATATAAATCATTGGTGTAATATTGTTAAAAATTCTGATGTGGACAGCACATGTCTTTCTCTGCAGACTCATATTCGTTCTCTTTATTTATTCAATGATAATTTGAGTTTATCTGCGCAACATAAGTATTTTAAATGACATTGAATTTACACGTTAAACTTAAATTTGGTTCTCATTTGATAGCTGGACTTATTGTCAAAGGTGGCGTAGCGAAAACGCGAAAAAACTAGAATATCTCAAGAACGGCTAGTCCTAGAGTAATGGGGTTAGTCTTATTCTTTTTGTTGTCAAAAATCACATATAAAATAGGAATTTAATTAATATAATTGAGCACACGTAGTCTTTTATTTTTATATATAACGATTTTTGCTGGCCATTTCGCAAAAATAGCCCGTTCCTTTTTCCCGAATCGTAGTAGAATAACCTACAAATGATTTATATACAAAATTTTGTTAAATTTGGTATATAAATCACTTGTAGGTTATTGAGATATTATACTCCAAATTTTGTTAAATTTGGTTCATTAGTTTTTAGCTAGAGTGGATAAAGGCAATTTCTGCGGCCATTTCGCAAAGAAGGCAGATTCTTTTATTACGAATCGTACTATAATCTAATGAACATCAGGATTTCCCACAAAAAACATACCTACCAAATTGTATGAAATTCGGTCCATTAGTTTTTCAATTAGAGTGGATGTAATATCTACACAGACACACAGAAGCATACACAGATACACCCTTACACACACAGACGTCTTCCTAAAGTAGTTTTTCGTGTTCTAGAAGTCCCAAAACGTGTAGATACTTTGAAAATTCGAGTTCCGATCTTCGGCACGATTCCAATACTTTGAGTACATACACATACACATATATATTATCTGTGTATTATCTGTGTATCTAAATTCCGTGCCTATGCAATTACAATAGTTGTGATTTTAAATGATCCCTAAACTTTTATTATTTCTTCAAGGAAGCCTAATTTTAACATATGCAGAATGCAAATATCTCAAGCGATTGTAAGATGAATTACATAAGAATTGCTGAATTTTTTTCACACAAAATTATTTAGCTCTGGAGTCTGGAATACAAGTTATATGAATGAAATATTCATTGATTTTGCATAAAGAATCAGATGATTTATATTTCGATACAGTTTTAAATATTTAAGTATAATAAATTACTGTAGTACTGTGATAATGTAAAATATATTACCACTGAATGAATCACATTTTAGAAATTTTTAAATGAAATTACATTTCAGTTGGAAAGTGTTTCATAATCAATGCTTATGCATGATTGATCTTTCTTGTTTTTTTAAATTTAAGATAAGATAGAACCATTTTAATCAAAGACCTTCGAATTATTTAAAGATCTTAAAAGAATTCTCTTGGAGGGTTTATAAGAATACTTGTAACTTATATTTACACTGAAAATATCTGCTAGACGCCCTCTGGCAAATTTTGTATGCTGAAGGACGCTTAAAAGAGCCAACAAAAACATCTGTAAGAATACTTTGTACTCTATATCTTTCGCGTCCCAATTCAAAGACATTTTTTGCAGTATGGGGAATATTTCACGAAGTGAGTTACAAAATATATTTTTAAAGTGTGTAGTTGCATATTAAACCTAAGATTTATTCAAATTTAAGTGCACTTATAATATTAAGTATTGGAAGAACTTGAAGTGATCTATTGTGTAATAACAATGTAACTATACCATGAAATTAAATTTTTGTATTCCTTTATCAATCGCAAATAAATAGTATCTACATCGTTTTCAAATGAGAAATAATTCTAATAAAATTATTTATTGGTTGGTTGGTTTGTTGGTTGATTAATGTTTTTTGGCACAAAATGCGTCTATCTAATTAAAATGAAAATGTTTGCTTTATTGACTTGCAAGAATGATAGGCAGAAGTTTTAAAGGTTGTTGGTTATCAACAAAAATATTAAAAACTAGCAATTTCACCAGCGCATCGCGAGATTTTGATGGCTAGTGATCATTAAATACGAAACCAACACAATATAAGTCATTATTAACCAGTTCTCAACAACTAATTATTCAATTTTTGACAGCGAAAGCATATCAAATTGTTTATATATTTTTCTCTGAAA
The DNA here is from genome assembly GCA_951213105.1 of Amaurobius ferox. Taxonomy (NCBI): domain Eukaryota; kingdom Metazoa; phylum Arthropoda; class Arachnida; order Araneae; family Amaurobiidae; genus Amaurobius; species Amaurobius ferox. The sequence continues at coordinate 84,924,690 of OX578142.1, read as the reverse complement.
GGCAAAGTGGTGTAAGTCTTTTGAAAGTCCCTTCTTAGTATCGTTACTCATAATTCGAATTTTCAAAATTTTTAATTATTTGTTAACTTAACTGAGACGGATAGAATGGGGCCAAAAACGTGATTCTTGTTCAAGTGGAAGTGGTCGATAATTAAGCAAATTAATAATTTGAACTTTAAAAATGTTAGATTTTTTTCTTTGACATAGAAGTTGAGACGAATAGAATGAGACTAAAATCAAGGTTCTAACTAAAGTGGAAGTGCTTGATAATTTAACAAAATGGTTTTGAGTTGGCTTTTTAACACTTTATAGCAAAGTTGAAAAGTGTTTATGACTTTGTTCATGTTGTCTGTCTGCCTGTCTGTCTGTCTGTCCGTTACCACGATAACTGCCGTAAAAATGACTTTATCAAAATGAAATTTTAGTATGTTGTTCAGACGGTCAGTGGGAGCTATGGGAATGTAAATATATAATATCACCCAATTAGTTTTAGATTGAACCCTTGTTGAAAAAATGAAATACATTGAACCCTATTGGTTCTAATTTTTCAAACATTTTTTAAGCGGATTTAAAATTCACAAATTGCTTCGAAAATTTTAGAAAATATTCAAATTATCCCATAAAATATATAAAAAAAAATTTCAACAAAATATATTCAGTAGTTTTTAAATAAAAATTAAAATAAGAGTTACACTTTTTACATGAAGCGATCACTTGACCATTATATGAAGAGATCACGTGACCCACTTCAAAATAAAATATGTCATCCATCTTGTGTCAAAATCGTGCTTTTTAAAGTTCTTTTTATTTCATATTGAGTGTTGTATCCGTCCTAAATTATTTTTTATTTTTGCTTTATATTTGCTTAAATTCTGTGCATCTACATACTGAAACAACTCAATTACAATATATTTCAATTTAAATGATCATCCAACATTGATTATTTCTACAACGAAGCCTAATTTTCACTTATGTAAAATGTAAACAGCAAAATATGTAGAATGAGTTGTATAAGAATTGCTGCATTTCTTTAACACAAAATTATTTAGCTCATGGAGTCTGCAATATAGCTGATATGAATGAAACATTCATTGATTTTACAGAGAGATGGACGATTTTTTCGATGAAGTTTTAAGCATGGAGTTTAATTGTACCTCCATGGTCTTAAGTTTTCAAATAAAATAAATTAATACTGTATTGTGATGAATGAAATGAATGGACAAATGTTTATGAATGAAATGCTGCTTTTATAAAGAGAGTCAGGCTTGTTATATTTCGATGTTTGATATACGTCATTTGAATAAAGTTCAGTTGTTTTCGATGATGTTCGATATTGCAGTATTATGATAGCTTTAAAAATATTACTGAGGAATGTATCGCATTTTAAAGATGTTTAAACCAGGCAATTTATATTTCAATGCCGTCATTTGAATGAAGTTCATTTTTTTCGATAAAGTTTTAAGTTTTCAAATATAATAAATTAATGTTGTATTGTGATAATTTTAAAAATATTACCGCGGAATATATCGCATTTTAGAGATGTTTAAATAAAATTGCATTGAAGTTGGAAAGTGTTTCATAATCAATGCTTTATGCATGATTGATCTTTCTTGTTTTTTTAAATTTAAGATAAGATAGAACCATTTTAATCAAAGACCTTCGAATTATTTAAAGATCTTAAAAGAATTCTCTTGGAGGGTTTATAAGAATACTTGTAACTTATATTTACACTGAAAATATCTGCTAGACGCCCTCTGGCAAATTTTGTATGCTGAAGGACGCTTAAAAGAGCCAACAAAAACATCTGTAAGAATACTTTGTACTCTATATCTTTCGCGTCCCAATTCAAAGACATTTTTTGCAGTATGGGGAATATTTCACGAAGTGAGTTACAAAATATATTTTTAAAGTGTGTAGTTGCATATTAAACCTAAGATTTATTCAAATTTAAGTGCACTTATAATATTAAGTATTGGAAGAACTTGAAGTGATCTATTGTGTAATAACAATGTAACTATACCACGAAATTAAATTTTTGTATTCCTTTATCAATCGCAAATAAATAGTAACTACATCGTTTTCAAATGAGAAATAATTCTAATAAAATTATTTATTGGTTGGTTGGTTTGTTGGTTGATTAATGTTTTTTGGCACAAAATGCGTCTATCTAATTAAAATGAAAATGTTTGCTTTATTGACTTGCAAGAATGATAGGCAGAAGTTTTAAAGGTTGTTGGTTATCAACAAAAATATTAAAAACTAGCAATTTCACCAGCGCATCGCGAGATTTTGATGGCTAGTGATCATTAAATACGAAACCAACACAATATAAGTCATTATTAACCAGTTCTCAACAACTAATTATTCAATTTTTGACAGCGAAAGCATATCAAATTGTTTATATATTTTTCTCTGAAAGGCAAAGTGGTGTAAGTCTTTTGAAAGTCCCTTCTTAGTATCGTTACTCATAATTCGAATTTTCAAAATTTTTAATTATTTGTTAACTTAACTGAGACGGATAGAATGGGGCCAAAAACGTGATTCTTGTTCAAGTGGAAGTGGTCGATAATTAAGCAAATTAATAATTTGAACTTTAAAAATGTTAGATTTTTTTCTTTGACATAGAAGTTGAGACGAATAGAATGAGACTAAAATCAAGGTTCTAACTAAAGTGGAAGTGCTTGATAATTTAACAAAATGGTTTTGAGTTGGCTTTTTAACACTTTATAGCAAAGTTGAAAAGTGTTTATGACTTTGTTCATGTTGTCTGTCTGCCTGTCTGTCTGTCTGTCCGTTACCACGATAACTGCCGTAAAAATGACTTTATCAAAATGAAATTTTAGTATGTTGTTCAGACGGTCAGTGGGAGCTATGGGAATGTAAATATATAATATCACCCAATTAGTTTTAGATTGAACCCTTGTTGAAAAAATGAAATACATTGAACCCTATTGGTTCTAATTTTTCAAACATTTTTTAAGCGGATTTAAAATTCACAAATTGCTTCGAAAATTTTAGAAAATATTCAAATTATCCCATAAAATATATATAAAAAAATTTCAACAAAATATATTCAGTAGTTTTTAAATAAAAATTAAAATAAGAGTTACACTTTTTACATGAAGCGATCACTTGACCATTATATGAAGAGATCACGTGACCCACTTCAAAATAAAATATGTCATCCATCTTGTGTCAAAATCGTGCTTTTTAAAGTTCTTTTTATTTCATATTGAGTGTTGTATCCGTCCTAAATTATTTTTTATTTTTGCTTTATATTTGCTTAAATTCTGTGCATCTACATACTGAAACAACTCAATTACAATATATTTCAATTTAAATGATCATCCAACATTGATTATTTCTACAACGAAGCCTAATTTTCACTTATGTAAAATGTAAACAGCAAAATATGTAGAATGAGTTGTATAAGAATTGCTGCATTTCTTTAACACAAAATTATTTAGCTCATGGAGTCTGCAATATAGCTGATATGAATGAAACATTCATTGATTTTACAGAGAGATGGACGATTTTTTCGATGAAGTTTTAAGCATGGAGTTTAATTGTACCTCCATGGTCTTAAGTTTTCAAATAAAATAAATTAATACTGTATTGTGATGAATGAAATGAATGGACAAATGTTTATGAATGAAATGCTGCTTTTATAAAGAGAGTCAGGCTTGTTATATTTCGATGTTTGATATACGTCATTTGAATAAAGTTCAGTTGTTTTCGATGATGTTCGATATTGCAGTATTATGATAGCTTTAAAAATATTACTGAGGAATGTATCGCATTTTAAAGATGTTTAAACCAGGCAATTTATATTTCAATGCCGTCATTTGAATGAAGTTCATTTTTTTCGATAAAGTTTTAAGTTTTCAAATATAATAAATTAATGTTGTATTGTGATAATTTTAAAAATATTACCGCGGAATATATCGCATTTTAGAGATGTTTAAATAAAATTGCATTGAAGTTGGAAAGTGTTTCATAATCAATGCTTTATGCATGATTGATCTTTCTTGTTTATGTTGTAAGCATACAATCTAATGACATGGTCTTGTCAGCATTTATTAGTTTCAACTGATTGTTTTCCTTGTCTTGATCTTTTATCTTGAGCTAATTGTTATTGCCTTTTTTCTTTTTTAACATGTTTGCCCTTTCATATAATTTTTTATATGTATATTTTATATATATTTATTTTTTTATTTATGATTTTTGTATACATTTATACTCATGTCTTTTCGGATTGTATTTTATTACTCCATTAAATATTCTCCTCATTTCCCTTTTTACCATTATAGCGATAAGTTACCTACTATTTTTATTAACACTTTACTACAAAGTTGAAAAGTGTTTATGACTTTGTTCATTCTGTCTGTCTGTCTGTCTGTCCGTTAGCACGATAACTGCCGTAAAAATGACTTAATTAAAATTAAATTTTAGTATGTTGTTCAGACGGTCTGTAGGACCTATGGGAATATAAATGAATAATATCACCCAATTAGTTTTGGATTGAACCCGGGTTGAAAAAATGAAATACATTGAGCCCTAGGACCTTATTTTTCAAACATTTTTTAAGCAGATTTAAAATTCACAAATTGCTTCGAAATTTTTAGGTAATATTCAAATTGTTCCATAAAATATATAAAAAAAAATTCAGCGAAATATATTCAGTAGTTTTTTAAATAAAAATTAAAATAATAATAACACCTCTTATATGAAACGATCACGTGACCATGATATGAAAGTATCACGTGATCCACTTCAAAATGATATATGGCATCCATCTTGTCTCAAAATCGTGATTTTTAAAATTCTTTTTATTTCATATTGAGTGTTGTATCCATCCTAAAACCACTTTATTTTGGCTCAAATTCTGTGCATCTACATACTAAAACAACGCAATTACAACATATATGAGTTTAAATGCTCATCCAAATTTGATTATTTCTACAACGAAGCCTATTTTTCACTTATGTAAAATGTAAACAGCAAAATATGTAGGATGAGTTGTATAGGAATTGCTGTATTTTTTTAACGCAAAAGATTTTAGCTCATGGTGTCTGCATAGCTGATATGAAAGAAATATTCATTGACTTTACCGAGAGAAGGACGATTTTTTACGATGAAGTTTTAAGCAAAGAGTTAAATTACTTGTAGCTCCATGGTCTTAATTTTTAAATAAAATAAATTATTATAGTATTGTGATGAATGACATGAATGGGAAATTATTTCTGAATGAAATGCTGCTTTTTTAGAGAGAGCCAGGCGTGTTATTTTTTCTATGACGTCATTTGAATGAATTTCAGTTGTTTTCGATGAAGTTTTTAAATATAATAAATTAGCGCGGTATTATGATAATTCTAAAATTATATCACATATAATTTTAGAATATATCACATTTTAGAGATGTTTAAACCAGGTAATTTATATTTCAATGCCGTCATTTGAATGAAGTTCATTTTAATCGATGAATGTTAAAGTTTTCAAATTTAATAAATCAATGTAGTATTGTGAGAAGTTTTAAAATATTACCGAGTAATGTATTGCATTTTAGCCATATTTAAATAAAATTGCTTTGAAGTTGGAAAGTGTTTCATAATCAATGCTTTAAGCTTGATTGATCTTTCTTGTTATACTATTAGTCTTGGTATATAGTTACTGAGGTTAGCACTTTTTGTAACGGATAAACTAGAGATGGGTTTTTTGTACTTATAGTAGTTTATGCATAGTTTTCGCTTATAAATATCATTTTTTAAATATCAATTATATATATATATATATATATATATATATATATATATAAACATATATATATAACTATATATATATATATATATATATATATATATATATATATATATATATATATATATATATATACCGTAGCAAACTTAAAAAATTAAGGATACTTTGTAAATATGTAAATGTAAAAAGAGGAATGACAATGCAAAATTCATTTAATTCATTTAATCTTCATTCTGGGTTCCCGAGATCGATAGGTTCGTGTATTTGTTGAGTTAGATTCCAGGTATCCTTTTTTCTTTTTGTTATTTCTTCTTTATGTATGTTGTCCAAGTAGAAATAATTTATAGATATAATCAATCTATTTCTTCAGCAACATGCATTTTTGTGTTTGCTTCTACAAGACATTTGGACTTGATAAAGAATTTTGAAGAAGTGAACAAATCCTGATTTAAGCCTAGACCTTGTCCACGTGTATGGCGTTTGCGCTTGGATTTCGTCTGTTTTTCTTTTATCTATTCCATACCATTGTTTTTTGATACTTTTCTTTGACTTGATGATTCGAAATTTGTATTTTTTCCATTTGCATGAAGATTTGCTGATTTATACTTTTATTTTGTAAGCTTGTTAGAAAGTTAGGTTTTTCGAGTTACAGCTTCTCACTTTTCTTTCATTGGACCTTCAAACTTTTTTATTATATATATATATATATATATATACATTATAAAACTTGAAAAATTTATTTTCAATTTTAGTGAACAGATTAAAAAGCCAAATGCAAAAAATAATTTATAATACAACTTGTAAAGCGCTATGCTGCAATATTTACATGTGTATTCCTATAAAAATTACCAAAAAGGACAAGTAGCAATGTACTCGTTCAGATTCTAGATGTGTGACAGAAGTACCGGCCGGGGGGAGTTGCGACCCCCAGCACTCCGGTTAAAGCTTTTTCCGCCATGGCAAACGCTCCCGGTAACCGATACTCTCTACACGATTTCCTTCATGACCCTTTATACTTCCGTAAAAATTACACACATATACAATTTCAATAACATGTAAAAAGCTAAAAGTTTACTTTTCCACGCTAAAACTATCCATGAATCATGTTGTAAAAATATAACAATTAATTTAAAATACAAAATATTCAAGACTATTAAAATCCCAGTCTGAGAGGATCATAACTAATGTTTGAAATACAATCAGAGTGTCTGTATTTTTAAATATGGACTCAAGACCTATTGGCTACTCCATCGCCATATATATACTAATGTTTGAAATCATTTAACTCATGGTCAATTATTACTGTAAAAACTATATATTCAAGACTATTGAAATCCATGTTATTATTATGAAAATCCTTTTCTGGATACCAAAACCTATTGGCTTCTTTATCACCATAAAAATCCTAATGTTTGAATTTACTGCAATTGTGATAGTTTAATGCTCAAAAATCGATATATTCAAGTCCAAAGACATTTTAAAACTTATTTAACAAGGGCCAATAAATTATTATTGGAACATTTAAAATTGGTATTACGGAAACTATGACCAGGGTAGCTATTTTATAAAAAACAGCCTCGAAGTAGTTAAGAAACTGAAAGAATTGCCAAACATCGGTATATACAGGAGTTATGACTTTGCTGACCTTTTCAATAATATAGATATTAAAGATCTATATGGCATCCTAATAGAATCATACCATAGATGTGAATTGCAGCTATATATAGCAATTGGAAAGTACAAGGCTTTGGTGGAGTTGGTTTTATTCGAGACAGTTTTATACAATGGAGAAAACTTTTATAAACAAATTAAGGGTATCCCAATGGGGGGTAACTGCTCGTCAATTATGGCAGATATTTACCTAGATAGATATGAAAGTGGAACACATCTTTTAAATGAGATGTTATTCCTACGTTACGTGGATGATATCCTATGCGGATTTGAGGATAGTGGTTATACAATGAAGTTTGACTTTTATCCTCCATGTTTAACTTTAATAGAAACACCACGCAATGAGGATGAAAGTCTGGATTTTTTAGATCTCACTATAATGAAGCCTGCCACTATACAAAGTTATCGTATTTACGATAAACGTAACACTTTTAATTTTGATATCAAATATTTGACGTCATGGACAACTAGTCTACACCGTAACATATTCAGAAATCTGATAGTAAATCAACTGAAACGTCACAAGTTGTTGAATTTTACTGCCAACGATAGATACAAGTGTGATTGCCGTTTCCTGGGGGAGGCTATCAAGGAGGGTTATCCTCACGCTTTTCTGATACGATTGGTTTCCAATTATAATGGTTTAACTGTAGCCGTAACCAGGAAGAGATATTTTGGAATGATAACAACAAAAGACTTTTCGGATATCGCCTAATGGCGGGAATTGAAATACGCAGAGGGTGACGTGTTTATTATGCGAAATTGAGGATCATAAATCAGATAGCTCAATATGGCTATACACCGGTATTTTATAGCTGGGGCTATTTTGTGTGGATACATTATAGGCGTTATCCAGATTGCAAGTTCGTGATTATAAAGGTTTTTCTGAAATATCGGACGAACTTTTAAATATTTACTTTAGTAATATGTGAAAGCGGTATAAAGTCAACAAGTTATGTGTTGTTCCACGGGAAGGTGTATTGCGTAGAGTTTGGACTATGGCGTATTTATGTGTCTATATATTTATAAGGTTATTATAATGTTTAAATGTCTTGTATCCAATATTTAAAAATAACTCTCTGTCTGGAATGTCTTTGGACTTGAATATATCGATTTTTGAGCATTAAACTATCACAATTGCAGTAAATTCAAACATTAGGATTTTTATGGTGATAAAGAAGCCAATAGGTTTTGGTATCCAGAAAAGGATTTTCATAATAATAACATGGATTTCAATAGTCTTGAATATATAGTTTTTACAGTAATAATTGACCATGAGTTAAATGATTTCAAACATTAGTATATATATGGCGATGGAGTAGCCAATAGGTCTTGAGTCCATATTTAAAAATACAGACACTCTGATTGTATTTCAAACATTAGTTATGATCCTCTCAGACTGGGATTTTAATAGTCTTGAATATTTTGTATTTTAAATTAATTGTTATATTTTTACAACATGATTCATGGATAGTTTTAGCGTGGAAAAGTAAACTTTTAGCTTTTTACATGTTATTGAAATTGTATATGTGTGTAATTTTTACGGAAGTATAAAGGGTCATGAAGGAAATCGTGTAGAGAGTATCGGTTACCGGGAGCGTTTGCCATGGCGGAAAAAGCTTTAACCGGAGGGCTGGGGGTCGCAACTCCCCCCGGCCGGTACTTCTGTCACACATCTAGAATCTGAACGAGTACATTGCTACTTGTCCTTTTTGGGAATTTTTATATATATATATATATATATATATATATGTGTGTGTGTGTGTGTGTAAGAGAGAGTGTGTCTGTGTGTGTGTATATATATATATATATATATATATATATATATATATATATATAAATTAAAATAACAAAAACTAAAGTGCAAGAGTGTGAATCAGTAACCACAGTATCTAACCGCGAGCAAAATAAAAGCGTGTGTGAAAAGCAAAAAGCAACGAGGAAGGGCCGAAAAAGCAGAGCACGGAGAGGCCAGGACAAGGAAAATATATTAAAAAATAGTATATCTGCCAGAAACGTCTTCAGGGGCACATTCTAGACAGATATACTAAAATCCGTTGTTTCTATGATTGCATAAAAACACGTGGTTAAAATATTATGCAATCTGTGCCCAACAACGGAATAACAGAAAAAAACCAAATAGGATAAATTCAATTATATATCATAAAATACCACATAAACATGAAATATAAAATACCACATAGACATGAACATGAAAAATATAGCGCACAAATATACGAATTTGCAAAAAAGAGCAACTCACATGTCGAAAGGTCGTCACCGTGAATAATCTTCAAATGATTCCCCCACATGCTACAATCTGTACGCTTACCTCGCTGAATACCACGTGGGAATAATCCAGACCAGAAGAAGTGGAAGTAGCAGTACATAGTTTCGGAGAGATAAACCCAAGAGTTTAGAAACTGACCGAGATGTGACCACGATTATCGAAAACTTTGAAAGAATGGATAACACTGTTTTTTGGAGCCGTAGCCTGTTTTTTGTTTTATTATGCACGTCTAGTTAACTATATATATATATATATATATATCCTCAGCGCTCGTCGCGTTGGTGAAATCTCAGCGTTAGAATTTGGCGAAATATAATGTCCAGACTCCCCCCCCCCCTCAGGTCTGTGTTAATATCAATTTATCGCGCCGTAACCACAATATTACTCTTTTTATTTTTAATCCGTCATTGACTGCCTGTCTTCATTAAATAATATGCTTGTGATATGTTCGTATCAAACAGCGAATACAACCTAAAGTGAATCAATAATTCGCAAATAGATAGCAGGAAAATTAATGAAGCGTAATGTAATTGGAAATTATAAAATACGCGCAAGAAATATTCTTCTGAAAATTCACAATCTGAGTTAATTGAAGTTCATTTGTACGCGAATAAATTAAATAATGGAAGAGTCAGTAACCTCAAATAATCTCAGAAACACTGTATCATCAGTAGTTTTGTTTGATCACCTGATTTTTTTAGACTTACTGAATTGGTCTTCAGTTTCTAATGGCCACATTCAAAGTCTAGTTTCAAAGAACCTTTTAAAGGAAGATGCTTTCATGACGCATTGAAAAATAGTTCGAATAATACTTCTAATTAAGTTGTTCTGGAACATAAAATTCTATATTTCTTATTCACAAATTATTGCATTTTAAACGTTGACAGAATAGTTTTTATTTTATTGGGTGTAATTGAGCTGTGTAAAATAAAAAATAATTAAAATATAATTTATAAAAATGTTACAATTTTGAAGTTTTTCAGTATGATATAGCTGCAAACTCAAACTCTCGATTTACTAAATAAAACATATTTGTTAAAACAAAAAGCATGCATTTTAATATTCCCCATTAAATTATGACACACAGCTTAGAGAAATAAAGGGGAAAAAATAATGAAAAAAACTCATTTTCATATGAGTGACTTATATGTGAAATACTGCAAATGAAAAACTTACACATGGATTTACAAAATTATAAGCAAAATTAATAAGAAAAATTAATAAGAAAAATTATAAGCAAAATTATATGTTGAATTTCATAAGTTATGTCAATGTAAACTTTAACAATTCATAAACTCACTTTTAGAGATAACAGCCTTTGAGCCCAGTTTTAGAAAGCAAATGCCAGTTAATCAACATTTTAATGAAGTTCTTCTAGCTTCAATTCTAAGATTTGCATAATGTTTGCACAACTCGATGCTTGCATAACACTTTTTGAAATTCTATAGGAAAAAAGTTGTATTGTTTTGAAATTTTTCTATCACAAACTCAACTCTTAATAAATGAGTTTTATTTTCAGTATTAAATGTGCGAGGATTTCGTTTCTGTCTTTTCTAAGATATCGAGAATTTAGATTATTTGACGTTAAGATATAGAGCGATGACTTATATGAATGTATTTATTTTATAGATATATTTCATGCAACTCTTTAAAATAATTTTCTAACTCTATTCAGTTCCTCTAAAATTTAGTACACTTACTCTCCGTGGGCCGCAATTTAAATTATTTGGTTGTTTATCAAGACAACACCATAAAGAAACCATAAACACACTTATTCCTTAAAACAGTGGATATCAGTTACAATCTATTAGTTGTTTATCAAGATAGCACCATAAGAGTAGACAAATGGAAAACTCTATTTTTTTTTTCAATGAGAACATTACCATGACCAAATAATTATTTAACTATTCTTATGCCACATTCTTATGTGATTAGTTCACTTACTCTCTAAAACAGTGGGCTGCAGTTAAAAGCCATTGGTTGTTTATCAAGACACCACCGCAAAGATGACCATAAAGAAAACTTCCTTTCCTTCGAAGAGAACATTGCCATGGCCAACTTCCAGCTATAGCTCTTCTTCCGCCCACAATACGATCTTCACCTCCCAAACTTGGACTGATCGGAGTTAAGCCACATGGAACTGTATGGAGAATGCTGTAGGCTAAGAAGAAGTTCTCTTACCAAAATCAAGAGCTAGGAAAAGTTATATATAACATAGACAAAAAATTATAACAGAAATTTTAAAATATATGTATATTTAAAATTTTGGATATTTTACTTATGGAATATAGTTTACTAGACTAGATGTTACAAAACTGAAACTGAAAGATGTTACAAAACTGAAGATGTTGAAACTGAAAACAACCATATTAATATAGTATAATATTTAATGTCAACTAAAAATTGTCTGTTAAGAAAAAAAATTAAATCTCTGAATGAGGAAAAGAAATAAATATTGACATTAATTAAATCAGCAAGTAAAGAAATCGGCGGTGGCTCTAGTCCGGTAAAGCCGAAATGGTTTCGCAATAATAATATTTTGTATAATGAAACTCAAATAAAGTTCAATAAGTTTATTCAAGTTTTTCAGATTCATTTGTTTCATTTACAGGCTTTCAAACAGCTACAAATGATCACTAACTGTTTATATATAGCTAGCACTTTTACTTTTTACCCCTATTTCATCTGTATACTCCTACCAGAGACTTCGCGTCAAAATATCAAATTATTTTACTAATTTGCTTGGCGGTATATAAATTGAACATATACAATATATCTGACGAGTTTTTTGATTCAACTTAATCTATAAATTTGCCTGGCGACACATAAATACGTACTTCAATACGTATATTTCCATCAATTCTGTTCAAACCTCATTAATCATTACACGTCTTTAGAATAGTCAAGTTCATTCAAACTCCTAATTTTTTTAAACAAATATATCTTGGGCTTGTATACCGGCCACTAAAATTGCTGCTCGTGTCCTAGGGCGAGTCGGGTGGTCTGGGTTTTCGACCAATATTTCATCAAGGAGTAAATGAATACTGCAATATAAGTAAAATTTTAAGTATCACAGCTTTCCCACTCACTGGATAAAAAGATAAATATATACCCAAATCGTAGATTAAGATTCGTTTAATCTTATTCGGACTTGTCTTGTTGGGATATTTCTGCTGTGTTTTAGCTCACCCCAGTTTTGTGTGCTAGTTCTATGTTTCGGATTGGCTGTTCTGCTCATCAGTTTGCTTTCTAATTGGCTCTATCAGATGGAATTTTAATTCACGATTTAGATATATTTACTAATTTTTTTCTATTTGTGGCCATTCTGTCTGTTTGACTTCTGGTTTGTTGATTGTTTAGCAGTGACGAAGGATATCGAACGCAATGTTCATAATATAAAATTGCGCCGTCAATCCGACATCCAATCAAAAAACACAAAAATGTTATGTCATTGGGATATGCTTCCTTTGATGCTTCGTTGCCAAATTAAAGAACGCTTTTGAATTAAAAAGTAAATTATAGAATATATTTGTTCTTATCTAATTTTTGTAATATAATTGTTTTTGATTCTGTGGCATAATGCAAAATCTTCCACTTTCAACTAATAACGAGTAAATAAACATTTCGTTATCCGAACTTGCATTGATACGTGTAGATCTGATTTCAAATCATCGGATTTTAATTACTTTATAGAATACTAGCAGCATACCCGTTCTTCGTACGGAGTATATAATATAAAGAAACTTATAATTCGCAATCATGTGTAAGTTCTGTTAAAATAATAAATTTATTGCTCCTAAAGAGAAGTTTAAGAATATCTGTTCTCACTATGCAAAATTATCTTCACGGGCAGATCTGAAGAATAAAACATCCTGGCCCCTTTTGTAAGCAAATTTACAAAAAAAAAAAAAAAGAATTGAATCAATATATGCAACCCCGTACTACTTATATTGTCGCAGATTAGAAAATACGCCAGTGTGTTAGTAGAAGATTACCCGTGTTACAATATGAGTCTGAAAAATCTTTGCCAAAATAAAAAAGATGACGTAATAAATTGAAAATATCAATAATCCCCGTACCTTTATACCAGAAGGTCGTAATTGATTCCAATATATGCCAATATATATCAAAACATATGCCAATATATCTGTATTACTTACATTCTCGTAGATTAGAAGATATACCCGTGTATTTGTAGAAGTACTCGTAGAACGTACAATATATGAGTTTAAGCAATTTTTGTCATAATAAAACAATTGCATAATAACTTGAAAATATCAATAATCCCTGAATCAATAATTCCCGAAAATATCAATAATAATAACGTTTAAACCTGAAGACCGTAATTGATATTATCCAGTCAAAAATGCTATAAGAAAAATCAAATCGTTTTTTTTCTAAATACATTTTTATATCCATTTATTTATTATTCAAATCGATAAAATAATAATTAAAATTAACAGACAGATTTAATTTAATTGCGTTTCTGAGCAACATGATATAAGATAGAATCTTCCTCATAAACTGCGAAATTAAATAACCATTTTGATTTCTTTATACTTTTCATTGTTCAGTAAAAGCTTGTGAAAAATAAACCATGGAGATAGATTTCCCATTTAAATCATGTTTCAAACAATTCATGTTTTCAGAAAGTGACTAATTAGCGCAAAAAATCTCCCATCAAACTCAGAGATAAAGTTTTAATTCAACTTCAAACGATTTTCAAACTTTTTGTTTGAATAAACCACGGAGTTAGAGAGTAGAGCGCCTAGAAAAAAGTTTAGTTTTTTATTAATATCTCAACAACCCCTAGTCTTAGATACTCGAAACTTGGACTAAATTTATGGGGGTCTATTTCAAGGCTATCCACAAAATTTCATCAAATTCGGTTCAGCCGTTCTCCCGTGATGATGAGACAAACGAAATTTCATTTTTCACTAATATCTCGAGAACCACTGAACATAGAAACTCCAAACATGGACTAAATTTTAAGCGGGATTATTTCCAGGCTACCCACAAAATTTATTTCATCAAATTCGGTTCAGCCGTTCTCCCGTGATGATGGGACAAACAGATAGACAGATTTTCAATTTTATTTATATAGATTACAATTTATTAGATAAATATTTTCGATTGATTAATTGTCATTGCACTATGTTTGTTAGAAATGAATACTTCAATGAATACTTCATTTCATTCACCTTTTTCAACATTTATCTGTGTGAAACTGGCAACTGAAATCCTCTAAAAATGATGTACATTGTCAACCAATGACATCATGAAGAAACCGAAACTAGGGAAATGTGCTTCGGTATGATACGCCCTTGATCCAGCGTATCCTCGAAATTAGCTGTACACCGCATTATTATTCTATTCGTGCTTAAATACATAGCTCAAGTTGCAGAGAGCTGGAGTTGCAGATATTTGCTTCGACAATAAAAGCTTATAATTCCGTCCAGTAGCTCAAAGGTAGAGCGTCGACTGGCCAGTGCGAAGATCCGTGGTTTGATTCCCAGTTGAGGAAGCAAAGTTCCTTACGAAGTCTTCCTTAATCAAATCCATGTTCAATTTGATGTTGAAACCGAAAATATTCCCAACAAGATATATTTAAAGTCTGCAATTTCCGTAACATTTTGCTGTTAAGAAAACAAATATTTAAGTGCCTTAATGCGGAACCTGCCTGTTTGATAAATATGTACTCATTATTCAAATCCGCGTTCTATTTACTGTTGAGACTGAAGAAATAATATTTAACGTCCTGATGCTATTTCTGGAAATATTTCTGTTAAGAATACGAGTACATTCCTTTATATTTTATTTTATTCTCTTGATGCACAACTTGGCAGGCGAAGAAATATATACTGGCATGAATCAAATCCGTATTTTACTCCTTGTCGAAGTAATCTCTTTAATGGAACATGGATTTTGTTCAATAATAGAATCTAAATGTTATAGGTTATTGGAGACAAAACCTTTTTTCTCTCTATTCTAGAAAGACAGACCACGGAAACTAACTCTGATTATTTACTCACCAATTTAGAAAGAAAGACATAAAAATTGGGAATTTTAAATTCTGTATATGTCTAAAGGTACTCCTGTATTAAAATTTTCGAATTCTCTAGAATTGCGTTTCCATATCTGTGGGCTATGTACTTCTATGGCAGTGATTCCTAACCCTTCTTGCTAGAGGAAACCCTTTAAATATTGCATAAAATTTCGCTGAACTTCTAGTTGGTTGTCACATGTTAATTTTGAAAGGCATAAATTACAGAATTGACGTGTAAAGCAGTAGAGTTTTCAAATAATAACTAATTCATACTTTTGTATGATATATTACCAAATATTTAAGTTTATGTCTAATTGTTGTTAATAAAAAAATGAAATCCAAAAAAATTCATCTCGCTTAAAATTTTTTTAATGTTTTTGTGTTAATATAAAATGGTTTTCATGAGAACTGTTAATAAAAATATGAGTTACATTTCATTGGTTTATGAAACATTCGCATTTTCTTGTGATGCGATTAAAAATACATTTTAATTGTTTCGGTATTTTTCTAGTATTGTTTAGCTTTTATTAAAAAAAATATCTGGTAACTCTATGAATAGTTGGCGAAAGTGCTGGTTCATTATTGCTAAATGAGTTAGTTCCTTGCTACTTCAAAATTCCCCATTTCAAAATTTTTCTTCGTCGATAAAACATTCACTGCTTAAATTTTATCAACTATCTAACCGTGTTAAGCTTATCTTTCAAAATTTTTCATTATTACTTTCTTATATACATAATGTATAAGGAAAGTTTGTGACGGGTCGAAAATTCGAATTCGAGTTTTCGACGGAAAAGCACGTTTCAAGCATCCCTGATCACGAATCGAACATTTTTGAGGTGATGTCTGTGTGTGTGTGTGTGTGTGTGTGTGTGTGTGAAAAAATGCGTGTGTGTAAAAGTATGTGTGTGTGTGTGTGTGTTTGTGTGTGTGTGTGTGTGTGTGTGTGTGTGTGTGTGTGTGTGTGTGTGTGTGTGTGTCAGTGTGTCTGCGGAGACGATATCTCACGAACGAATTGAACGATTCAAATGAAATTTGGTACAAAAATCACAATCTATGAATACTGGAAGCTTATTGTATTTAAACACAATCGCATGTTCAGAACCCTCCTAAATTTTCGAGTGAAATTTTGAAAAAAATCATCAAAAAATCAAAACCTTTAATAAAGTTACGCAAATAGACATTTTTAATGTAATTTTTCCTTAGAAAACGATTCACATAAACTTTAGAACGCTAGCATGAACCGTTCTTGAGATGCTGTACATTTATCAAATAAATTTATCAAAAAATCCCATAAATTAAAAAAAAAAATATTAACTTTTGAGAAACATGTTCACTTTTCATACGTAATATTATGCGATAAATTTCGTGACATTATTCTTGTGGATCTAGCTCGTTCCATTCATGAGAAAAGATACTTTGAGTAATACTTTTGTATTTGAACGCCAATAGTCATTTATCTGCTATAAGAATAACTTATTTCTCCTTTCATAACGCTTGGCGAGATTTTGACGACGAATTTGGCGAAATGTCGCCAACTTGGCGACTTTTTGAATGTTGCCAAATTAACGAAAATCTCCCCAAATGGATAAAAATGACGCTAAATCAATGAAAATGATGACTAATTGACGAAAATTTAATATCTTGGAAAGAATATAAGTATCTACTATAAGAATAACCTATTTTTTTGCTATAAAAGTAGTAAATTCATCGCATTATACAAGGAAAGTCATGTGCTGCCTACATCACATTTTTTTATTAATAGATCACGTTAAAACCTCAATAATTTTAACTTTTCAACTCAATTGCTAAAAAAGGTGGCAAGTTGAACTATTTTTACTTTCCCTGCAATACATCGTAATATATAGGGAAAGTATTGGAATCATACCGAAAATCACAACTCGAGTTTTCGACGGATCTACATGTTTCGAGACCTCTAGAATACGAAGAAACTAATTTTACCGTGACATCTGTGTGTGTGTGTATGTCTGTCTGTGCAGATTTTGTATCCACTCTGATTAAAAACTAATCGACCGAATTTCATAAAATTCAGTAGGTAAGTCACTTGTGGGCGAATCTGGTGCTGATTAGTTTTGGGTACGATTCGGGATAAAAGAACCCGCACTTTTTTTGCGAAATGGCATGCAAAAATAGCTTGTAGCCACTCTAGCTGAAAAACTAATGGATCGAATTTCACAAAATTCGGTAGATAAGTCGCTTGTAGGTGACCCTGGTGCTGATTAGATTTTGGTACGATTCGAAAAAAAATAACCTGCCTTTTTCTGCAAAATGGCCCACAAAAATCGTCATAATTTAAAATAAAAACCTACGTATGTTAAACTATATCCATTAAATGCTTGTTTTATACTTAATTTTTAACGAAGAAAAGAATAAGACCAACCCCATTACACTAGGACTAGCCGTTCTCGAGATATTTTAGTGTTTTCGTATTTTCTCTACGCCATCTTTGAAAATGAGTCCAGTTACCAAATGAGAACGAAAACTGAATTAAAAGTGAATTAAATTTAATTAAAATAAAGAGAATGTGGATATAAGTCTGCAGGGAAAGTCATGTACTGTCCACATCAAATTGTTACTTTCCCTGCAATACATGGCAATGTATGGGGAAAGTATTGGAATCATGCCGAAAATCGCAACTCAAGTTTTCGACGGATCTATGCGTTTCGAGACCTCTAGAATACGAAAAAACTATTTTTAGCGTTATGGCTGTGTGTCTGTCTGTCTGTCTGTCTGTGCAATGTAGGTATCCACTCTAACTCAAAAACTAATGGACTAAATTTTGTAAAATTTGGTAGGTATGTCACTTGGGTTTGACCCTGGTGCTTATTAGTTTTTAGTACCATTCGGGATAAAAGAACCCGTCTTTTCTTGCGAAACGACCCGCAAAAATTGCCTGTATCCATTCTAGCTAAAAAACTAATGGACCGAATTTCCCAAAATTCGGTAAGTCGCTTGTGGGTTACCTTGGTGCTGATTGGATTTTGGTATAATTCAGAAAAAAATAACCTGCCTTTTTTTGTAAAATGGCCAGTAAAAATCATCAAAATATAAAATAAAAAACTACGTATGTTCAAATATGCTTGTTTTAAATGCTTGTTTTATACGTAATTTTTAACGACGAAAAGAATAAGATCAACCCCATTATACTAGGACTAGCAGTTTTTCGAGATATTTTTGTTTTTTCACATTTTCGTTATTCCACAGTTTAACAAAAGTCCAGTTACCAACTGAGAACGAAAATTGGATTAAAAGTGCCAATTCAGCGTCATTTTAAATAATTATGGACGTTAATTTGTGCAATTAAACTCGATATAATGAATTATTGAAGAAATAAAGAGAACGTGAATATGAGTCTGCAGGGAAAGTCATGTGCTGCCCACATCAGATGTTTTTTCTTTCCCTGCAATACATGGTAATGTATAGGGAAAGTATTGGAATCATACCGAAAATCGCAACTCGAGTTTTCGGCGGATGTACACGTTTCGAGACCTCTAGAATACGAAAAAACTATTTTTAGCGTGACGTCAGTGTGTGTGTGTATCTGTGTGTATCTCTGTGTGTATCTGTGTGTGTGTGTGTCTGTCTGTCCGTGCAAAGTATGTATCCACTATAATTCAAAAACTTATGGATCAAATTTCATAAAATTTGGTAGGTAAGTCACTTCTGAGTGGCCCTGGTACCAGGGGCGGCAAATAGGGGGCGCGAGGGGGCGCGGTCGCACCCCCAAATTTTTTCTCGTCGTCTATCGGCTTCTCCCTTTATTATCGACTGTCCACTGGTCAGTTTTCTCACGCTATGGAGCATCAAAAGAGCCGACCTTCATAGTGAAACTTCTCTCTTCCTGCTAGAACGAATATTTTTCAACTTGAAATGATTGGGATGATGTTATCCTTTTCACTTGAAAATTGCAAGTGTCCGATTAAATTTATGTGTAGTTAGTGCATGCTCATCCATTCCTTCTGCTAGAAATGCATTTCAGCAGCTCAATGCATTATATACTTTCATGGAAACATCCTATAAAAGACATGCTATTTTAGAAAAGATTCGCTCATCAACAAATACTTTTTCTGGAGACTCTTCAACAGTACAATCATTATGTGATACGAGGTGGCCTTCCAGAGTTAAAGTCATAAAAGCACTACTTGATAATTTAAGTGGTGATTTTAACATTGGAATAATTGTCAGAAAACGATTCTCTCAATGGTAGAAGAGACGAAGCACTTTTAACATGCATGACATCGTTCGAATTTTTGTTCACTTTGTTTGTATTGCCCAGTGTTTTTGATCAATGCAATACTCTCTCAAAGCATCTTCAGTTATCTGATCTTAATTTTCAGACTGTGCAAGCTTTGGCTAAAGCTACTATTGAAACTGTTAGTTCTTTTCGCACTGATGCATATTTCAATCAAGTGTGGAGTTTTATGACAGAACTTTGTGAAAAAATTCTTATTCTGGACCAAAACTGAAAAGACGTAAAAAAATTCCAAGCAAATTCGGAGGCGGTGAAAAAAATTCCCATGATGATGTTACATCATATCACAAAATCAATATTCAATATGAAATTATAAATTCAGTATCTAATGAAATTGAGACAAGATTTAATGAAAACAATATATCTGTTTTATTTGCCCTTAGTTCAGTATTATCCGAATCAGATGTCGAAAAAGAAAATGTTTCAACCATATGCAAAGTATATAACTTCGAGAAAGAGGAATTGTTATGTGAATTGCGAATGTTTTATTTAATGGTGAAAAGTGAAAACATAGATCATCCCAATTTTAAAAGTCGCCTGGATTATTTTAAAGAGCGGAAATGGAATTTTGAAATGTGTTTTCTGCCATAATTATTAGTTAAATTGTTTTTGACTGTGCCAATCAGCTTAGACAGTTGTGAAAGGTCTTTTTCGTATCTCAGGAGGCTGAAAAATTATTTTTGCAGTACAATGGGACAAGAAAGACTTTCATCTTTAGCTGTTTTAGCTATAAAACAAGGTACACCACTGGATTATGATGATATTGTAACAAAATGTTCTCTTCTTCCAGACTTTAAGAACCGGCGTTTAAAACTTCAATAAAAGGTAAATAAATATAGATATTTGTATTTAGAAAAATTATGTTAACAACAATTATGTTAACACAATTATGTACAAAAATTATGTTGACAACAATTATTTTTCTCAACATCAATTCAATTTTGTGATTCCCTCTCCCCCCCCCCCCCTTTAACAAACATTTTATTTATTCCAATTGTGGATGTTTATACATACAAATCTCGCACCCCCAAATGAAATGCTGAAATGTCGCCCCTGCCCGGTACTAATTAGTTTTTGGTATGATTCGGGATAAAAGAACTCGCCTTTTTTTTGCGAAATGGCCCGCAAAAATTGCCTGAAACCATTCTAGCTGAAAAACTAATGTATCAAAATTTTACAAAATTTGGCATATAAGTCACTTGTGAGTCACCCTGGTGCTGATAACATTTTGATACGATCCGGAAAAAAATAATCTGCCTTTTTTTGCGAAATGGCCCCCAAAAATCGTCCAAATTTAAAATAAATTACTACATATGCTCAAATATATCAATTAAATGTTTGTTTTATACATATTTTTTTAACAATGAAACGAATAAGACTAACCCCATTATACTGGGGCTAGTCGTTCTCGAGATATTTAGTTTTTTCGCATTTAAGCTGCGCTACCGTTGAAAAACGTCCAGTTACCAACTGACAACGAAAATTGAATTAAAAGTGCCAATTCACAATGTCATTTTAGATAATTGTTGGCGTTATTTTGTGCAATTAAACCGTTGTGCAAGCCGTTCTCCATATATTTTAGTTCTTTCGCATTTTTGCTATGTCGATTTTGTTTCCACTATTTATGTGTGTTATTTAGTGCAATGAAACTAAATTTAATGAATTATTAGCGAAATAAAGAGACGATGAATTTGAGTCTGCAGGGAAAGTCATGTGCCGCTCATATCAGAATTTTCTTTTTGCAAGCTTCCGCAAATTCTCGCGGAGATCCAATGTTCCGTAGAATTCTGGTTGGGAATAATTGTCTTGGGAGTACTTGGGAGTAATGAATCATTCGTGATACGTGGAAAATGTTCTTTAAAGGCGGACACGAAAACATTGATTTTTTAAACAAGATTATGTTGAAACCGGACTAAACATTAACTCAAATTTTATTTATATGAAATCAAACATATATATTCTCTTTTCATGAAATAATGAGAAGTTTTGTCATCAGATTTTGTTTCGTGCAATCTCCTCCTAAAAATTTTGCCGAATATGGAAAAAAATATATCCCCCTGACATTTTTTTAAACGCAGACTGCTGCTTCGGCAATAGTTTCCATAGTTACTGTTCCCCAAGAAGAGAGTGCTTAAAGCTTAAGTGCTTGAGCTGAGTTCTATTTTCAACATTATTTGTAACTGTTTGTAACAATTTATTTTTCTTTTTAACAATTTTGTCAGTTATATATTATGTATTGTATATTCATACTTTATTAATATTTTTGAAGGATTTTTATTTCTTGTATTTGGTCCAAGACACTTCAAAGCAGGATCTACTTGCACTGGTTAATTTGTTCTAAAAATTCTAGGGTTGTTTTAAAATATTTAAAGTGCATTTTTAATTATAGGAATCAATTTTATAAAATCTACAATATTTATTAAATTGAAATACGCGGCTGCAACTGAAATAGCCAGTCCGGAAGGGGTGCAAAATTCAATAATATAACCAGTCAGGGCGTCAAATTCGCAGAAATAAGCAGTCGGGTTAGGGGATAGAACTGATAGAAAGGGGGAGGGGCTAACAAATTTTTGCAATTGCTGCTCTAGAAGTTTACTGAAATTTATCTATTTATCATAATGATCATTACTAATGCTACGACTGTTACTACTACTATTAATGTTATCCCTAATACTAAAGCTACTGCTATTATTAAAATGATTTATAAATTCCTTACTACACGATTCTTCATCTGTGCCGTCACCACAATCATCCTTTCTGTCACAAACAAGTAGTTTGGCTATGCATTTCTTATTGTGGCACATAATTTCCTCGTCCATGCAAGGCACTAGCACAGGTAATTGAATACACATTACGATCGACATTTTCAATTGACATAATCAGATCATTCAATGCAATATAAAAAAATAAACCTAACAAGGGAAGGCTTTGCAATAGTTCTCTCGGATTGCAATCTTTCATGTCCTATCTTGTAAAAGACCATAAATAATGATAAAATGCCACGGTTTTCAGCTGTTAAGTGATAGGGGGCGCCACAATAACAATCTGAAGTTGCCATGCACAGCGCCACTGAAATGCATTTTGTTTACGTGTTGCATGCTTGTAGCACGTCAATTTCGTTGTTATAAATTGATTAAAGTGTTTTATAATTAAATTTTATATTTTTACTTGAAACAGTGTTGCAATCGGCGGTATACCAACTGAAGATGGAAAAAAGGACACCCCTTCTGTATTAATAATCATTTGGTTGTATGTTTTGTGAAATGCAATAGTATTATTATGCATGGATATTTACATTAGTTAGCTGTTTGTGCTGCCTTCGTTAGACTCATTAATTCACTCGTACTTTGTAAAATGTTAGTTAAACTGACGCGCTTGTTTAGAAATTAAAATTTATTGTAATTCTTGATTATGTAAATTTGTTAAAATGTCTATCAATCCTACAAAAGTGCTGAACTTGCTACAAAAAAGAATCAACAAAGAATTTAAAACACATCCTATTCCAGGTCCGGAAGTTCACGAATTTGTAGAGTTTCTATTTGATTTAATTATTCAGAAATTGGAAAACACAATCGAAATTACTGAAAAGGATACATTATGGTACGACAGCGAATCAGATAGATCAATACGACAGGGAATCATGTCTTTGTCGTGTTTGATCAACCTTTACGACCATGTCTTGGCAATTGTTTAGCTAATTAATAAGATATAAATTATATTAGTAATAAATTTACCGTTTACTACTTACCATTATTGTCCATTTTATTTCAAAATAATAATAATAACTGAGAAGGATAATATTTTCACACTAAAATGTTAATAATACACGTCAGTAGAGCACGTTTGCACGACAACTTCAGATTGTTATTGTGGCGCCCCCTATCACTTAACAGATGAAAGCCGTGGCATTTTATCATTATTCATAGTCCTTTACAAGATAGGACATGAAAGATTGCAATCCGAGAGAACTATTGCAAAGCCTTCCCTTGTAAGAAGAATTACGAAAAAATATATTATTTTTACTTACGCGACAAAAATTTAAATCACATGCAATTTGATACAAACAACCGCATCAAAAAGTAATAATTATGTATTCTGTATTAAAACAAGTACGTGGACGCAAAAATTTGATGATACGGAAAAATTCGATGGACGGAAAAATTTACAATTAACAATTACGGAAAAATTTGATAATATCAAGCTCTTAATACACTAGCACATTTATTGTTGATAGTATAAGTGAGCAAAAATGCAGTCTTCTATGCCATCGGGGGAACTTCAGAAAGGTCTTGAAAGTCTTTAAAAAATCGTTTTCTCTGCCATTATTAAGTCTGTGTACTCAAATTCGGGGGGGGGGGGGGATTCTGTTCCGTTAAGATGTATCTACTAATAATACTATTACGTGAGCAACGATTTAACCATCTAGATTACCTCGGGGGGGGGGGGGGGGCTTCTGTATGATCTGGAAAACGTTTTCGACCCTCCAGATCGAATATCCGGCTGCATAAAGTCTGTCCAGTGGCGGATATTTTAAGTATGTTTGGCGCGAGTCGGCATTTCTGCGGGGGTCATTAGAATAAGTGTTGAAAGTTCGCCGTAACGGGGCTGACCAATACTAATCGCGTATATTTAACGTGCATCAAAATTCCTGAAGTTGCACAGACACTCGTTCCAGTGGGAAGACTATTTTGAATAAAACATTGACTTTATTAACTCGTTAAATATAACGCAAAATACAAATGATAAGTGCACATCACACAATTAAAATGGTACGAGCTTTGTTCGTAGTTACATTGCTATAATTTTTCTCCGTGCAAGCTGTGCGACGTGTAACACGGAAAGTCGTGAAAGAGAAGAGAGTAAAATTTGAATGTTCAGTCTTAAAAGTTATTCTCCCCTGTCGGCGGCACTGCACCTGGTCGCTGGTGCCGCCATAGCACACCTCCTTCAGCTAAGGCTCTTAAATATACAGTCTGGTTCAACAGCGGCCATCTTGACTCCCCGTTAAAGCGATAGCTGTACATGGCGAAAAGATGGTTACTTTCTCGTCCTTTTATCGGGATCTCGAGGAAATCAAAACATACTAAACTAATTTCCTGAATGATTGGTAAAATTTTTTGAAAGATGAAGTACCTATTTTACAGTTAAATTACGTATCAAATATCAGCCATGTAACATGGTCGCGCCATTGAAATAGTTCAGGAAAATTATAGACTGCACCGGTTAGAGTCAAAAGGACGGTTGCGTCAACCTGTATATGAATGAGCTTTTCCCTCAGCCAAGAGGAACAGGTAACCGAAACCTTGCCTTTTTTCCACATCGTGTGGTTGTACCCACAGAATCAGTCAATACATGTTTGAGTAGCTGCTCTGGTATTGTTACCCTTAGAATGCTCTCTTCCTTCGCGGGTTAGCCTCTTCCGATGTGTCACAAATTGCATCATTTAATATGAAGGTAGGCTTAAGCTTATCAATGCTCACATTTTTCTTTTGACTGTTAATAATGACTGTGAAAAACGTAGGTTGTCGATCGCTGACTTTAAGTAGGCAATTGCATGGGGTTTGCAGGAGACGTCTGATCGTGTCATTTCTTATTAAAACGTTGGAAGTGTTTTGTAATTTCTTGTGGACGAAAATATATTCTCTAGTGTGTCCCGTAAGGGGCACTAATCTTAGTCGTTATATATGACTTTTCAAATCTATAACAAAGGAGGGTTTACTTGGTATGTACTTGGACGATGTATCTGTAAAAATATAACACGATTAACAAAGTCTGGTCCTGTATACCAATTCAGTACTAGATGCATTTAAATAATCTTTAACGGCTGATCATATGCTTAATAAAACAGTAGGCAATTCTTCCTTTCAACGGTCGTTATTGTGGCTGTGGCATTTAATTGCCGCTTTTAGTTGCCTGAGAAATTTTTCAACCAACGAAATAGAAACCTGTTGGTAAGCCGTTGTTTGAATTCTATGTCTAATCACCTGTACAAATGGTCGCCAACCATGCTTGATGAATGATACGAATAATATATTTATCTCAATTTGTAAATACAAAAATCACACTTATTTTTACTTTCCTTATATACATAATGTATAAGGAAAGTATTGTGACGGGGTCGAATATCCGAATTCGAGTTGAAAATAAACAGTAGGGACGCCACATACACTAATGTAGAATCATCCAGCCAGACCATGGAAATTAAAAATCGATAAACAGAATTTTGATGTACGGAAATATATAAATATTTATATAGACATTTTTAATCCAATTGCAACTTATTATTTGTTAGTTATTATATTATATAGAAATGGGAAATTTATTATATTTATTATTCATTACATAATCATTTTTGTTTATTCAATCAAATTTAAGACTTTACACTGGCATTCAATTTTTTTTAAATTTCATTTAATTCACGCTTAAATCCTCTTCATCGCGGGATCTGAGGAAGGTTTCATAAGGTTAAGGGTATCGGAAGGAATGAGCATTGAAATGTCTTTCAAAATATTTGTATTTACATAGTATTTTTTTCCTGTCTCACAGCAGTAATTGCGAATTTTAAAATCTTTCAAAATTTACAAAATCTTATAACTATCCTTTATTTATCGCACAAAAGTACTAGTTGAAAAAATTACTGTAATTTCAAATTTTAAATGAATAGGCGTGAGCTAGTTATGGGCGTGACCTAATCAGAGTGAGTGACTTGGCTATTAATATTTTTTTAATTAATTTTGTTTTGTCTTTCTTTAAAAACTAAGAAAGATAGTAATAATGCCGTATTCAAGAAATGTGTCGTTTGACGGCCGATCGGTTAAAGTGCTGTGATTCGAAGCTACATATGCCGGGTTCGAGGGGGCAGCCCTAAGTATATACATGGATGGTCGCAGTGGTTCGGAAATCTACTTTAAACTATAGTGACTGGAATACCTAGTGTCGCGATCAAGGAAAATATTCGGTAGAATTGGTCAGGAAATGCAACAGATGGCGCTGTAGTTAAATCTGCCGTCACCCTGAGAGTAGAAGCAGAACTACTGACCCCCCCCCCTCGCACTTCAAATAGTAGGAGCTGTAGGCCCAAATCTGGCCATCGAATTTCCCCGCCTGATCTTTTCTAGAAAATTCTCCCCTAGTAGCCTACACAAAGATATGTACAGTACGTAGGCTCGTGGATGTACAACGGTTTTTTTTTCTAGACAGTGGTCCTTTATCGTATTTTTAAGTGTCTAATATGTTAGTTTATGATTTAAAAAGGATTTTGACCTCCATACCTTTGATTGCATACCTTATTACATTGGATGTATGCTACATTGGATATACTACATATTGGATTTGGATATTGCAAATGCTCTTTAGAAGTAAGTGCTTACCATTTTTTGCTTATTATCATGTCATTTAAAATTACTTAGAATCTTAAATATATGGCATTTAAATTATATTTTTCTTTCTTGTCTAAATTTCTTTTCAATTAAAGCTAACTGGATTCTAAATTGTTTTGTTGCTAATTATAACGTCAACAAACCTTTTAGAGTTTTCTTAGTTTGTTTTAAAATTTTATTGCTGTCACATTAATTAAGAAAAGTTTTTAGGCACTTGTAAAATTAAGCTTTGATAAGTAATTGTGAAGTATTTAAAACCATTCAATGTTTAAAATGTATATTTTATCAGGTTAACGTGTGTCATTCATTGCATTTACCTAGTGTACTTAATATGTTGTCATAAATTATTCAGTTTCCTGCAACTATTTTAAAATTATTTTAATAATGTCGTTAGTTGTGTGATATTTTATAATAGACTAGCAGTATGTCCGTCCTTCGTGCTGATTATATAATATAAGGAACTTAAAATTCAAAATTTGTTCTCTATTTTTGAAATTTTATAATTCTAATGAAAAGAAAATAGGTGAGTTCTACCGTGATAATAAACAGACAGATAGGTGTACAACATACAATTTTATATATACTGTTAATAGCAGATATACCCGACATTGCCCATGATTTAAAATATGTGCAAATTCCTGCAGTATTCTAAATGACATTCTTACTCAAAACATTATATTAAAATATTTCATTTAATTCTCCCTTTCCTTAATTCTTCTAAATTTAATTCTCCTTTCTGAGTTTTCTATACAAAAATTCCTTCACAAGCAGATCTAAAGAATAAAATATCCTCATTTGAAAACAAATTATAAAATATATATGAAATTGGATCAATATATACTAAAATGAAAGCGCTGAAATGGTATAAAAATGGTTATAAAATTTTTTTTATATCAATTTCTTTATAATTTAAATCGGAAAAAATTTAATAATAATCGTCTGCCTAATAAACACATTTGATTTAATTGCGTTGCTAAGCATCATGATATAATTTTCTTAATAAATTTGCGGAAAATATATCATCTGCATAATTTTATTTTTACGGAAGGTTTAATTGTGGGACTTTTATTCATATCTCGACAATCCCTGGTCCTAGAAACTCGAAACATGGACTAAATTTTAAGTAGGGCTATTTCAAGGCTACCCACAAAATTTTCATGAAATTCGATGCAGCAGTTCTACCGTGATGATGAGATAAATAAACACACAGACAGATAGATGTATTTTCAATTTTACTTATATAGATAAAAAAATGTCATTCTCTTTTCAAGATATTGTCAATAGTAAGAAATCGTAGCAATAAAAACGCTACACTAAAGTTATGAAAGTAAAATAATGTAAAATGAAATATTTCACGCATGAAATAAGATATTTTTAACCGTTTGATAAGTAAGTAATTGCATATAACAAATTTAGTATCTTAATATATTGCATGTATATTTTTTATTATTTGTTATGGCATGCTGAAATTTTTAAAAAATGGGTTAAGAAGTCATTTATATACAGGTTGTGCCTATTTTTTTTAATGTAGCGAGTTATTATGTTATTGAAAATTGTTAAAATTACTTGAAAAAAACAAAGGAACCAACTTACAATTTCAAGTTACCATTGCATATTTCATTATATTATAGTTAATGTTATTTTAATAATACAAAGCTAATGTAATATTTCTTACATTTTCACTTCAATGGAATTGTAAATGAAATATTAATACCAAAAAGTTCTATTATGCAGCTTTATTAAATTTTCAAAACCGAGGTATTTTAAACTCTATAATTAAGCAAAATTGTTTACAATTTGTTAATGTGTGGTAGTAAAAAAAGGAATATAATATGTGGTATATTAGAAAATCTGAATTTCTGCAAATTATAGTGCGTAGGTTAATTAATGACATTCAACTAGTATTTTATCTTAATTCTAAATCATTTTATAACAACAACAATTTATAACAACTACAATTTCTACATTTATATATTTCTACAATTTATAAAAACAACAACAAAATGTGAATAAAATAAAATGAAATAAAAATAAATAAACACATAAGCATATTAAAAGTTAAATTCTGAGTTTCTTTTTAATGATTATCTTATGATATTTAAAGATATAGTATTCAGTAATCATTTTAGTTTCTGCATACTTTATCTGTAAGTGCGCATACTTTAGCTGAATGTACTGAAGAATTATTCAAATAAATTGCCTGATTAAGCAATAAATATACAGAATTCTTTTTCAAACTTTTATTAAAACACTGACTAACTGAATGGAATCCTTTCATCTTTGTCCCCAGAGTGAATTTGAGTCATTATAAATATTTTATTTTAAGGAAATGTATAGCAATATCAATCTTTTAAATCACCCATTTTAATGTGCATTATCGAAAATACTTCCAAATTTCATGAATATTATTTGCTTTACTGACAAATTATTATTCCTTTACATCGAACAGAGAATTAAAAGGGAAGCAAATAGCAAAAGTTCCGATCGCGATTTGGAAAACCTACTCGCAGTGGGCCTACAAGCCGAGACGTCAAAAGTTAGTGCCCCGGCTTCTACTCTCGGAGGTGACGATCTGACCCACTTATAGCAGACAACTCTATACTTTTCTATGCGAAAAGTACGTCATTTTAAATTAAAAATTTAAGTAAACTAACTGTTTAAAAAATGTTTTGACTTCAAAATAGGATTTTCTAGGCACTGTACTTTAGGTCCAGAAGGGGTGTGGATCTCCTTCCTCATATGGTGCACCAGAGCAACATGTTTGAAGGCAAAAATTCCCACTTCTCGGATGTCTGTATGGACGTAAGATAAAATGCCCGGCCATTTGTAAATAGCAACATATTTAAGTAATATCAGAAAATATAAAATATTTCATGATATTATAATGGTGGTGTTTTATGTATTTTGAAATGTCAAAAGGGCTATATCGTGCAATTTATTGATTATCTAAAAATGTCAATTAATTGAAAATGAAACAACATTTTAAATATTTTTTTTTTAGAATTATTATTTTATTGTTAGCGTTTCAGGTCACTATCCTATCTACTAAGGATTGTTATACTTAATTTGTGCCGTATGAAAGAGTTATCATTAGTATGTTAAGTGTAACTCAATTCAAGTAAAATTGTGCCCACCTTTTATGAAGAAATATAAATTGACATAGAAGTACTTATCATCACTTATGTTTAAAAAAAATCATAAATGACTTATATAAATAGAAAAAACCCAAAGAATAATTTTTGTACGAAATTATGAGTTTTGGTGGTTTTCGTTTAATTTTAAACTAATGAAATTTTTAAGCTCAACGTAATTGCTAGATATTACCAAATTCTTATTTTCCTATGTGCCTATGTCTATAGTCCATCTGGGAACGCTTGTGGTTAACTTCGTAAAAGTGCGGGTAGATACAGAAATGGCGATTGGAAATGCAGATTCTTCAACATCTGCTCCAGTCTACTCTTTTCAACTTGCTGTCTCTTTTAGAACAGCTTTCTTGATATCATAACGGTCAGTTATCACACATGCGAATAATGTTGGTTAATGTGCATCGTAACGGAGTCCCCAGTCGAATGACTTCTACCTCCAATCTGTAAACAATATGTGCATTCTTGACATCATTTGAGCAGAATAGAGTTGACTACAAAAAAGAAAAAGAAAAATACTGCAGAATGCAGTAGCACTTTCCAGAGGGAAGGAGAGAAAAGAGCTGTGGTAGCAAAAGTGCAGCCCTCTGTTATTAATCAGAGGCAAAAAAGTATGTGTATCAATTTAAAATATAAGATTTAAGATTTGACAAGTAAAAAGGGATCAGAAAACTGATGAAAAATTTAAAAGATGAGGATGTGGAAGGAAAATTTAATGTAAATGCTCACGGGGGGTCATATAATACTGCCCTGGGACGCTTTCTACAAAGTCTGGGATCATAGTCTGGGAGGTTGAATAAAGTTTCGTTATGTATACTAGGAATGTTCTGAAAAAATTTTTTTGCTTGCTTTCTGATGGTAAATTTTATAGTTTTGATTTTGAAATCTTTTCTAATAATATCATTGCGAAGAAATCTGGGAGCTACACATGCGAATAAAGACGAAATCATAGTTTATATGTAATATTAGTTAAATATATTTCCGGTACATAAAAAAATAACTTTTTATATATATCTTTTCAAAAACCTATGTTCTGCAGCAAGGGTGGCCAACCAAAACTTGATGAATGGTACGAATGATACACTTACCACAATTTGTGATGCAAAAATCCCATTGTTCATTTGCTAAATATATTTTTGATTGCTAAATATATCTTGGAATTTAAATATATATATATATAATTATGCGACATACACTGCAAATAATTTTAAATTATCAATCACATTTATCTCTCTTAACAGCATAAACTTCTTTAATATTTGTCGAAAATCCGATAAAATTATTATCCTTTATACATTGCATGTTATTTGCTTTTGCATGGTGTTTATAAGAGGTTGTCACTTTACTTTTGACTTTATATTTAATTAGAATTAGTATTCCTTCAATTAATTTGTTAGCGGCAAAGTTAAATATCCCATACACGGTATTCAAAAAGCTTAGACTGCACTATCTCTAATTGTAGCTCTATCTAAACGACAGAAAATTATGTTTTACAGTTTCTTCATCAAGATCATGTTCTTTCATTCTCCCTAGCTCGGTAAATGTGCTTATCTTTCTTTCGACCCAAACCGTCCGACCTACTCGAAGGTGTAAAAAGTCTGTTTGGACGGCCGAGGCAGTGTCACCCTCTTTAGAATCCAGTAGAAACGACTTCCATAGGGTCATACTCTCCTTGCCCTGCCACCAACCTCTCGGAAGGTCGTTCGGATCCACATATTTAACGTGCCTGTTTGGGCAGAGCAAACTTGGATTCTTCGAGGGCAATCCTCGTGCTTTAACCACTGGACTATATGGTCCCAGTAAATAGGTCTGGCTTTCTAAATAGCCGGTAATTATGATTCATTTGCTAATTGCTAACTGCAATTTTTATTATAAAAATAAACATCAATTTTGGCATCAAGCCGTAAAGGAAGCACCCGACTTATGTCTTTTAATGCGGATGTGTAGTATTCTTCCACATTTTGGTATTGAATTAAAAATCATAATCTTTATTGTAGTTTATCAATACACAGCTTTAGTATGTGCTAATTTAAGATTTTTATCAGGTTCCCACCACACCAAAAATATTTAACTCTGAATATAGTGGGAAAAATGAAAATATATATATATATATATATATATATATATATATATATACAGGGTGAGTCGGAATTGTTTTTACAAAAGCAGAGGGGGGGATAGTATCCCACCAGACGAGCAATAATTACCGTGGAACACAGGGTCGCATTGCACTCAGAGAGGCAGAAATAAGTAAAATTAGAATACAAACCTGCACGTACACCAGTGTTGGGAAAGCGAATGAACGATACCAAACGTTACACAAACAGATTTATTGTGCAGCGACAAACTCACAGCAAGTGCTCAAAGTGGCGACCATGCGTGTCGTTGCACCGTTCACACCGGCGAAGGAATGACTGATGCACCCTCTCGAAGATTCCGGGTGTTGTGCTAATGTGGTCTGCGGCAACAACGATGCGCGCGACGAGATCTTCCGCCGAGTCCACAGGCGTCTCGTACACTAAAGATTTTATGTGGCCCTAGAAGAAAAAGTTCAGTGGGTTGATGTCTGGTGAGCGAGGAGGCCACGACCGATCCAGCGTGCGGGATATGTGGCATTCAAGAAGTTTCGGATCGTGATGGAAAAGTGTACCGGGGCTCCATCGTGCATAAACCACATGTCACTCTGGATGGGGAGCAGAAAGGCCTGTAATAAACTGGGTAGCACGTGTTCCAAAAAGATACGGTATGCTGCGCCGAACAAACAGTCTGGCAGGATGTACGGGCCGACCAGGTAATCACCAAGGATACCTGTCCAGATGTTCACAGTAAATCAGTGCTGGTGTTTACGATGGGTTGTACAGTGGGGTTACAGGCAGACCACACGTGTTGATTGTGCATGTTGAAAATGCCTTCTCTGCTGAACGTTGCCTCATCGCTAAATAAAACTAATGCAGGCAATCGTGGATCGGTATTCCTCATCCCGAGCACCCACTGCACAAAGACTGCCCGGCGGGGATAATCATCTAGGTGCAAAGATTGCACCTGTTGCACGTGGTAGGGGTGCATGCGTTCCTCGTGTAAAATACGCCACACCACTTTCTGAGGAACACCCATTTCGTCTGCCACCGCTCGCGTACTGGTGGACAGAGCTGCTGCAAATCTCGTCAAGACGTTCCCCAGTTCAGACGTTCGTACAATTCGCGAACGTCCTGCATTGCTGTTAGCGATGGCGAACGACCCGGTTTCTCGCAGTCGTCGATCGACACTGGTAAAGGTAGGATGACTGGGAATACGACGCGTTGGAAACCGCTGCTCGTACAATCTTCGTGCTGCGCGTCCATTCCTTTTGACTTCACCGTATGTGAGGTGCATGTCGGCCAATTCCTCGTAGGTGTACTCCGCCATAGCTTTCACGCAACGTGTCGGACGATATTATCACGGGAATAACTTGCAGCGTTGAAGTTGTGCCGGTTTTTAAAGGGCAACGTGTGCTCTGATTGGCTATCGCCGGAGCCTACTAAGAGCCAGTTATGCTGATTCTGCTCCCTGTACATTTGCATACGGTAACTGCGTTCGTGTTTGGCGTAGGAGATACTACGTAGGCAATGCCCGAACTTCAAGCAATGCCCGAAGAACCCCTGGAACAGAGGAAAGGCACCGGGGTGTGCTCCCCCTCTCCCCCAAAATCAGATACCCCCTTGGAGGCAAAAGGCCCTCGGTCTAAACCCTCAGGCACCCCATCAGGGCTCCTCGCACTTTGTGCCACAGGTTAAAAGATCTCAAACTTCAGCACCTACCAGATCGGTGCAAGAGCAGGCCCCTAAACCGTCGACCTCCAGAGAAATGACTGTGGAGGAAGTGAGAATAGCTCATGCAGACATTAAACAGAGGACAGCAATTCATAAAGCCGCCAAAGAGGCAAGAGAAGCAAAACTAAGATTAGTAAAAAAGGTTCAGAAATGGCAGAAAACTAAACGCGCCCGAGAAGAAGAGCTCGCGCAAACACAGCAGTTAGACAAATCGGCTGAAAAAAAACAAAAGACTACCGAGGTCCAAAAGGATACTCACAAAACAGATCAAACCGCGGTTGAGGCTGAAGAAATTGTAGCTGAGACTGAGGAAATGAAAGCTAAGACTGAATCTGCTGGTAAATCCAATGATGAAAAGATGGATGAAATCCTCAACCTCGTCAGAGGATTTATCAGTATGTTCAACCTAGACGATATAAAACATCTGTTGATGCAGCTCGCTGAGTTAATTAAAAAAGAGCGATCCAATGCAAATGGTCTTTGAGGATTTTAAAATAATTGCGGAATTTAATAAAAACAGTGAGAAACAAACCCGCCATGAATAGGTCCCAAAAAGAAAGTTTTAAAATAATATTTTGGAATGCGAACGGCATATCTCCAAGAATAAATGAACTTAGGAGCTACGTAAATGAAAATGATGTAGATGCCCTGCTAATCCAGAAAACTAAAGTTAGAGAAAACAAAAAACTAAATATAGCAAAGTATAATAGCTAGCATACCCTTAGCTCAAATATAACTGCTAGAAATCTCCATGGAGGAACAGCAATATATATTGAAAGTAATATTCCCCACGAGGAAATAAACAACATAAATCTTCAAGGTATAGAAAATACTAGTATAAAAATTAAAATAAATAATGTAAACCCATTTATCCTAATTTCAATATATGTCAAAAACATGAGTGGCATAAATGTAGCTGCGCAGCTGGAACTGCTTTTCCCGCGATATCCAAACACAATACTCGCGGGCGACTTCAATGCACACCACCGAGCGTGGGACAGCAGGAGAGCCAACATACGCGGTACACAGATACATAGATTGCTGAACACAACAAACACTGACATCTTTGCACCGTCGAGACCAACCTGCTTCTCAGGTGCCAATGGCTCATTCATAGACTTTGTCCTAACGAGAAACATAGAATACGCACACACAATTAATACCCTGGATGAATTCGACTCGGATTATCTACCGGTATTGGTGACATTCAATTTGAACACTCCCCTTCTAGCCGCTCTGGGACAAGAGAGGGTAAACTAGAACGTATTCAAAAGAGCACTTTTCGAGCCGCACTTAGCAGTACTCAACATTATGAGCACGGCGGATATTGACTCTGCCACGCACACACTCACAACAGAAATCAGGAGAGCTACTGCCTCTGCCACAACACATCGTGAGTCACCAAAAATACCAACACTTTCCCACCATGTCAAACAGTTAGTTAAACAGAGAAATAGAATGCGTAAGACATGGCAGGCTAACAGAGACCCTACCCTTAAAAGGGAGCTTAATAGACTCACGTGTAAAGTCAGTGAAAAATTGTCGCAGAAAAGCAGCAACAGTATAAAAAATTAATCGAATCCCTTAGCCAGGAAGACGTATCGCTCTGGCATTTCGCTAAAAGACTCAGAAAACCTCAAATTAAACTCCCGCCACTAATAGATGGCGCTAATATCGCGTACTCAGACGAAGAAAAGGCAGAGGCGCTTGCTAGGCATTGCGAAAAGCAATTTGAACTAAACCACGTGTTAGGACACCCTAAGAATGGTTAGGCAAACTCTAAACAATTTCAAGAATTCCCCGGTTACGGCTGAGATTAACCCAGCCACCCCGCAAGAGATAGTAGAGATTATCAAAAACCGTAAAAGCCCAGGGCACGACAAAATCAGGAATATCGCGGTAAAAAACCTACCCTTAAATATAATATTTTACTTGGCCATCTTAATAAACAAAATACTAGAACTAAATCATTTCCCCAAAGAATGGAAGGAAGCGATAATTATAGCGATCCATAAACCTGGTGAGGATGCCTCAATTCCAGTCAACTACAGACCAATCAGTTTGTTACCGACACTTAGTAAAATTACTGAGAAAATAATTCTTAAGAGACTGAACACGCACCTTAGTGAGAATGACATTATCATTCCGGAGCAGTTTGGATTTCGGCCAAAACACTCCACCACTCATCAATTGCTGTGAGTGGTAGAGTACATTTCTTCTGGATTTAATAATAAGACACCCACAGCTGCGATTTTTCTTATCATTCAAAAAGCCTTTGATAAAGTGTGGCACTGTGGATTAGCTTACAAATTGATCACTCTAAAAGTCCCTGACGCACTTGTCAAACTTTTAATTTCATACCTAAATAACAGACACTTTCAAGTCAGAGTAAAAAATAACTTATCTACACCCAAGCTCATTAAAAGTAGTGTACCGCAAGGATCCATCCTGGGACCGACACTCTTTAACATATATCTAAATGACATTAGACACTGAGCTGGCACTCTATGCAGACGACAGCGCGATACTTGCAAAATACCCTTACGTCTCAGTAATGCACAGACAACTACAACAACACTTAGCCATACTCCAAACATGGCTGGAAAAATGGCGAATAAAATTAAAACCCAATAAATGTCATTGGATTTATTTCTCTAAAAAACGTAAACCTCCGCCTCCTCTGTACATAAACAACCATGCCCTAAAAGCGGAAAAATCTACTAAATACCTAGGTGTAACGATAGACTCCCACCTAACTTGGAAACTGCATTTAACGAACATAATCAAACAAGCGTATATAACCATAGGAGCCTTATACCCAATGATAGGAAACGGAAATCTAAGTTATCAAAATAAACTCCTAATTTATAAATCGGTCATCCGCCCGGGAATGCTGTATGCAGCACCCGTATGGGGATATGCCTGTAAAACTACCATAGACTTATTAGAGACAAGACAAAACAAAACCCTAAGGATTATAAGGAAAGCCCCTAGATACTTAAGAAACT
The DNA here is from genome assembly GCA_951213105.1 of Amaurobius ferox. NCBI lineage: Eukaryota > Metazoa > Arthropoda > Arachnida > Araneae > Amaurobiidae > Amaurobius > Amaurobius ferox. The sequence continues at coordinate 84,887,317 of OX578142.1, read as the reverse complement.
CGGTAATTAGGAAAGACTTCAAAATAAAAACTGTTAGAGCCCAAATTAGAAAGCTAGCGCTTAAATTCTACAAATATCTGCCATCTGTCCCAAATGAACTATTATTTAATCTGCATGACTATGATCATCGCAAGGCTAAATCTCGTAAGAGACCCTGCTCGATACTTAACTTTGATATTCGGTACTAGGAACGTCTCACCTTAATCAGTTGATATTAAATAAAACTCGCGATCTTTGCTTTTCTACAAAATGTTTTAAATCCTAAACTGCTAAAATGCTAGGTAACCCTCAGATCTGCATCACCCTCCCAAACTGTTTAAACTCTAAATGTGCAACAAACTGTCACACTAGGAGCTAGGTCAAATAATAAAAACAGTAAATCAAAATCCTCGAACCTCCAACTATGGGCCAATGAAATAATGTCACAGTATGAAGATAAGAACCACACCTAGAGATTGGAGATGATAGGCGCTTCGCGCCTGGTGCTCTGTTCTGGACGAAACTCTATGTCATACGGTAACTGCGTTCGTGTCTGGCGTAGGAGATACTACGTAGGCAGATACACTAAGGCTCCTCTATATACGAGCTGACTCATCAAGCATATTGAAGCCCACCATAGCTGGAAGCGCAATTCATTAGCATTAACTCTATTCTTATTTTCACTTTAGGAAGTATAATTAAAATAATTATGGGTAGTTGTTCTGCGCCGAACTGCTCTAATCATTCTAGAAAGGGTTTTAGGCTATTTCGCTTTCCTAGAAACGAAGAAAGAAGAAAACAATAGCTAATAAATAATTGGATACCCGGTACTGGAGCATACTTGTGCGAGCTAAATTCTATAATATTCTAATTGAAACTTCTTTCTTTATATAAAGTATTTATTTTAAACACTCATTTTACAATTTCTGTAACTGTAGTATGGAACCCTATGGGCTTCAATATGCTTGATAAGTCAGCCTGTAGTAGAGGAGCTCTAAGGTTCACAATGACGTCCGAGGTGCTGACTGAGTCATGCTCGACGCGGTTCGACGTGCCTTTTTTCTGCCTCTCAGAGTGCAATGCGACCCTATGTGTCCATGGTAATTATTGTTCGTCTGGTGGGGTACTATCGCCCCTCTGCTTTTGTAAAAACAATTACAACTCACCCTGTATATATATATATATATATATATATACTCATTTTCAAGTACCCGAAAAAAAAGCATGCGACAAGTCGTAAATTTCGAAATTCGTCTGTATTTCTTCACTCGGTAAAAATTGAGTACACATCGGTAATGAAAAAAAAAAAAAAAAATTCAAGGTTGAAGTTTAGGCCTAACATTTGGTCAATAAATCTATCCAGATAAATTGCGCATAGTCAAATTTTTAGCTTGTTTTTTGGTTTTTTGCTGAAGACAATGGTTTTTGAATTATGGTCCTACGATGTAAAGAAGTTGCGATACAGAGGTCAGAAATGGCGGAAAAAGTCTTGCGCCATGAAACAAATATGGACGACACCTCTATAACTAAACAAGAAAGATCAATCAGGCATAAAGCATTCATTATAAAACACTTTCCAACTGAAATGCATTCCGCTGAATGTACCGCATCTATAAAATGCAATACATTCAGCGGTGATGTTTTTTAATTATCACAGAACTGCAATAATTTATTTTACTTGAAAACTTCGTCGAAAATAATGAACTTTATTCAAATGACGTCATCGAAATATAAATCGTCTGGCTCTTTATGCAAAAGCAGTGAATATTTCTTTCATACAATTTCATTCCAGACTCCAGAGTTACATAATTTTGCTTGAAAAAAATTCAATTCTTATACAACTCATTTTACAATCGTTTGCTTACATTCTGCATTCATTAAAAAATTAGGCTTCGTTGTAGAAATAATTAAAGTTTGATGATCATTTAAACTCAAAAATATTGTAATTGCGTTGGCACAGAATATGGATGCGTAGAAAATGCGCAAAAATAAAGCGGTTTTAGGACGGATGTAACACTCAATATGAATTTAAATTTTAAATTTTTTATTATTTAATCAGAACTTTAAAAATCACGATATTTACTCTGGGAAAACAGATGGATGCAATATTTTATTTTGAGGCGGGTCACGTGACCTTTTTATATTGCATGGGTGTAATTATTATTTTAATTTTTATTTAAAAACTACCGAACATATTTTGCTGAAATTTTTTTTATATATTTTATGGGATAATTTAAATATTTTCTAAAATTTTCAAAGCAATTTGCGAATTTTAATTTTGCTTAAAAAATGTTTGAAAAATTAGGTCCCATAAGGTTCAATGTATTTCATTTTTTCAACCCGGCTTCAATCCAAAACTTACTGGGTGACATTATTCATTTTCATTCCCATATGTCCCACAGACCGTCTCAACAACATACTAAAATTTCATTTTGATAAGTCATTTTTACGGCAGTTATCGTGCGAACGGACAGACAGACAGAATGACCAAAGTCATAAACACTTTTCAACTATGTTGTAAAGTGTTAAAAATCAAAAAAAAAAAAAAATGTTGGTGGTTTTACAACCTAGACCATATAAGGGTGATAACACGCAAGAAATAAAATAACTTAATGGTCTAGTAACCAATGTAATTTTTCAGGACCACTTGGATTGATCTCTTTTATCTATATAAATAAAATTGAAAATCTGCCTGTCTGTATGGGTGTGTGTGTTTTCTCATAATCACGAGAGAACGGCTGCACCGAATTTCATGAAATTTTATGGGTAGCCGTGAAATAGCCCGCTTAAAATTTAGTCCATGTTTCGAGTTTCTACAATCAATGTTGTCGATATATTAATAAAAAAAACCCATAATTATACCTTCTATGGAGATAGCATTATGCAGACAATATATTTGAAAACAATTTATTTGAAGAAAATTAAGTTATGTCGCATAGCAACGGATTTAAATTCAATGTGGCAGATGATTTTTGTTAAACCTTTTCCAAGACCAAGACTAAGACATTGAATTAAGAGGCGCCTGTCTCTAGGAGGCCTGTCTCTAGGAGACCCATCCCCACATCGGATATAGCATGTCAGACCATGAGGTGTGAGTTCTATAGCAATATGGTCAGCAATGGTGCTCCACTATCCAGTGGGCGTGAAATTTGAAATAGCTTGGAGTTTGGAGTTGGTCAGGTTATTTGATGTCTTAGCGATGGTTGATGCCTGCTTGGCTGTAAAGAAGGGGTGGGAGGGCGAGCCACATTAAAAAATTTGAGAAGCGCTACAGTTTATTTCAGCAGGAAAAAACAAGGTCGAAAAATACAAGTTAAGAATTTACAGTTTACACTTTAATAAATAGTCTAACGTTTAAATTTACAGTTTAGATTGGCAATTGACATTTATATAAAGAATTAAGTTTAAGCTTTTATGAGCAATTAATCAAGAATCAATTAAATAATTTATCGGAGATTTGTTGAGTACATAACAGCAGTGTATTCGGTCAGCAACGAAGATAAATTTGTGAGTACTGGGCTGGCGTCAAGGGTCGCGAGCAAATGCAAGCCATCTGAAATCCTATTGATCGGCTCAGAATCCGCAGCTGGAACCACCTAAGAAATGTATATATAAAATAAATTTTGCCGAACTAGCATTTTTGATTGGATTATAATCAATTACGGCCTTCAGTTTTAAAGATTACGGTGATTGTTGATATTTTCAATTTATTACGTCATCTGTTTTATTTTGGCAAAAATTTTTGAAACTCATGCATTGTAGTACGGGTAATCTTCTACTAATACAAGGGTATATCTTCTAATCTACGAGAATCTAAGTAGTACAAATATATGTTACCATACAATTTTAGCGCTTTAATTTTGCCATATACTGAGTCAATTTCATATATTTTGCAAATTTGTTTGCAAACGGTACCAGGATGTTTTATTTTTTAGATTTGTTTGTGAACATAATTTTGTATTGCGACAACAGATATTTTTAAACTTCTTTTTAGGAGTATTAATTAAAATATATTTTAGTCATTTAGTGAATGATTGTGAATTTTTAGTTTCTTTATAATGTATATTCCGTACGAAGAACGGGTATATTGTTAATGAATAGTACATTATAAGGACTGGATACTTTAAAAATAATGTTCATAAAAGCGCAATTAGCGTTTCTACAAAAAATTGATAAGTAAATAACTGTAAGATTAAATTAAAGAAATTAAAGCCCGCAATAGTGATTGAAGATTATCAGTATATGTGTAATTAAATGCAAAATTGCAATATATTTAATTTGAATGATTTATGTTCATTGAAAATATATTAATGGGTGCATTTTCACCTTTTTAGGGTACCCTTAAAGCAGTGTTTCTTAATAGCTGGGACATGGCGTCAATTATACAGGGCCGCAAGAAACTCTCTTGGAATTTGTCGTTTTAGTTTTCTAAGCATTTTCTTCGAATAAATATTTCGTATTGGAAATAGTCTAATGATAATAATAGAGATGTGGGTCGGAAAATTTTCAGCCGAAAATTTTCAGCTATGTTTTTCTGAAAAATTTTCCACTCTTTTTTTTTTTAATTAATTTGAAAATAAAATGTTATTCTCTTTCCAAACTATTTTTCTGAAAAGCAAATAGCTTCATAAGAAGTTTTTGATCGAGTTTTCTAATTTTGAAAAGGAAAATGAAGGAGTAGGGGGGGGGGGGGGCAAATATCTGTATATGAGCTTTATTTTAAAGAGTATGAATAACAATCAAAAGGGGTACAAATGAGATTTTACTCATTCTCAGAAAAAAAGCAAATAAAGTTTTCAGAAGCTTATTCTTTCAGTATTAAATTCTCCAAAATTTATAAAAATATTAAAAAAACAGAATGTTTTCCAAGTTCTGCGGAGGATAATAGCACGAAGGCTGCCTGGGCACTTCGTAATTGGTAAGTCCTTGAAACCCTGAACCCTTGTTCAATTACAAGCAGGTATTTTTTAAACAATTTTTAATATTATATAAAATATTTTATTTTTAAAAGTGCTTAATTACAAGAATTTTTCAATTTATTTTTATCCTATAATATATTTATATATTTAATAATTTATTTTTATACATATAATAAACTAGTAATTTATTTTTTTATTTTTTAAGTAGTTGGTAAAATGCTTCCCTTGAATTATCAGTAGGTATTGAAAGAAATGCAATATAATATTTAATGTATTTTTCAATTATAATCAGCTTTTATTTATTTTTTTTAATATTATATTTTATAATCTACATTTTATACTTATAATAAACAGTACATTATTTTTTATTCTAATAGGTTTTTTTTAACAATTTTAAATAATTTCTTATTCCCTTTTGCATGCCTTCTCATTGCTTTTGTGCAGTGCTTTAAAATTGGAATTTTGAAAATAAAAAAACATTATTATAGATGTAATAGCATTTTTTTTAAAGTTTTCAAAAGCAATCGTTTTTAAGGAAAATAATAAATTATAGCTGCTAACTGCAATATACAGATATAAGAAATCTTCATGCACAGATTTTTTTTATAAATGTTTAGATTTAAACATTTTTTTTAGTTTAAATCTAGAAATTTATAAAAAAAAAAATCTGTGCATGAAAGTTTCTTATATCTGTATATTGCAGTTAGCAGCTATAATTTATTATTTTCCTTAAAAACGCTTGCTTTTGAAAACTTTAATAAAAAAAATTCTATTACATCTATAATAATGTTTTTTTTATTAATTATTTAATTATAAAGATTAAAAAAAATTTTAGGCCCTCTCTGCGATATTAAGGAACCTATGAATAGAGCTCACCTGCGTCGATGTAGGGCGCTTTGTGGTTCTGACGACTCCGAGACTGCCCTGTATTGGAGAGCCAGAGAACGTTTAAGGCTACAATAACTTCGGTCACTTTACATCATTTTATACATTCATGTACATGTTTTGTAACTTGCCTTGCCATTGGAAATAAAAACAAGAAAGATCAATCATGTTTAAAGCATTGATTATGAAACACTTTCCAACTTCAATGCAATTTTATTTAAACATGTCTAAAATGCAATACATTCCTCGGTAATATTTTAAAACTTATCACAATACTACATTAATTTATTATATTTGAAACCTTAAACCTTCATCGAAAAAAATTAACTTCATTCAAATGACGGCATTAAAATATAAATTGCCTGGTTTAAACATCTCTAAAATATGATACATTCCTCGGTAATAATTTTAGAATTATCATAATACTACGATAATTTATTATATTTGAAAACTTTATCGAAAACAACTGAAATTCATTCGAATGACGTCATAAAAAAATAACACGCCTGGCTCTCTCTATAAAAGCAACATTTCATTCATAAATAATTCCCCCATTCATGTCATTCATCCCAATACTATAATAATTTATATTATTTAAAAATTAAGACCATGGAGCTACAAGTAAGTAAAACTCTATGCGTAAAACTTCATCGAAAATTATCGTCCTTCTCTTTCTAAAATCAATGAATATTTCATTCATATCAGCCATGCAGACTCCATGGACTAAATGATTTTATGTTAAAGAATTACAGCGATTCTAATACGACTCATTCTACATATTTTGCTGTTTACATTTTACATAGGTGAAAAATAGGCTTAATAGTAGAAATAATCAAATTTGGATGAGCATTTAAACTGAAATATATTGTCATTGCGTTGTTAAAGTATGTAGATGCACAGAATTTAGGCAAAAATAAAGTAGTTTTAGGACGGATACAACACTCAATATGAATTAAAAAGAATTTTAAAAATCACGATTTTGAGACAAGATGGATGCCATATATCATTTTGAAGTGGGTCATGTGATCGTTTCATATCATGGACACGTGATCGCTTCATATAAGAGGTGTTATTATTATTTTAATTTTTATTTAAAAAACTACTGAATATATTTCGCTGAATTTTTTTTTTATATATTTTATGGAACAATTTAAATATTGCCTAAAATTTTCAAAGCAATTTGTGAATTTTAAATCCGCTTAAAAAATGCTTGAAAAATTAGGTCCCATAGGGCTCAATGTATTCCATTTTTTCAACCCGGGTTCAATCCAAAACTAATTGGGTGATATTATTCATTTATATTCCCATAGGTCCTATAGACCGTCTGAACAACATACTAAAATTTCATTTTGATTAAGTTATTTTTACGGCAGTTATCGTGCTAACGGACAGACAGACAGACAGACAGAATGAACAAAGTCATAAACACTTTTCAACTTTGTTGTAAAGTGTTAAAAATAAAATAAAATTAAATTAAATTTAAAAAAAAACATTTTTTTTAGCCTTGTTATAGAATATATGCTTGACTGTAGCTGTATAAGAATAAATACTTTTAAAAGTCACTGAACATATTTATTATTCCAGCTAAATTGTAATATAGAGAATGAGTTCAAAATTTTCCGCTGCAGAAAATTTTCTGGGAAAATTTTCCGGAAAATTCATATCTCTAGGTAATAATATTCGTGAATGTATTGAAAGCTCAAAACGCCTAAATAACACCTGTGTAGCAAATGTCAGTGACCAAGCTGTATTTAAATTTCCTGTATGAATAAGACTGCTCATCTAACTTCTGTGGTGAATTACAATGGATAATTTCTTTTTTTTCAATACCGTTTTCTTTATTTCAAACCAGCATCTGTAAAATCAATTTAATAATAGAATAATCAGTTTTATACTGAAGAATATTATGAATCAGAATGGAATATGTCAATAAAAATCAGCAGAAATTAATTTAATGATGCTGGCCTGGGTAAATTACAATATGCCACAAGACTTCCCTAATTCAGTAATTGATAATTTATTTACATATAATTTTATATTTGTCAACATGTCACACCGTATGCATAAATATACTAATACGTTTTGTGCCGATGATTTGTTGTGCCGTATTGATTTAGTTAATTACTTATCTTAAAAAGGGGTACTCTACATCATTTAACTTATTAACTACAGCCATTAGTAGTTTGGGTTAGTACATTGGTTTGGTGGCCGCAAAACCCACCTAAATTTTGCATAACGGGATACTAAGTAATATATATATATATCTTATAGACATTCTAAAGTAAGATCTAAGGGTAAATAGAACAGTCTTCAATTTATTTAACACATATCATCAATGTTACATCATTATTTTTAATATTACAAATTCTATCATTCTTCTTCAGACACTTAATTAATTAACTAGCGAGATGTAATGCCAGACTTAGTACTATTCGGTTGGAACACTGGGTGGGACGCATTAATTAGCCCTTTCCTCGCTCCCTCATTTCTTAATCCTTCCAAATCTTTAATATTTTACATTTCTGGCATTACACGTTTTATGATTATGCCTTGATTAATTATTAATACTTATGTTAGACTAATGTATGAACTTTGAAAAAAAAAATTAGTAAGGAATTTATGAGTAAATTTGTTGAGAGTGGACCCTCGTCTAATTGAAAAGGAATTAAACTGACCACGGTCTCACAAAGATTGAGAAGCACTGCCCTAAAGGGTCCGGTAGCAGCTAAAGTACAGTCACTATAGCTAAAGGGTCCAGTCACTATAAGTAAAGGGCACGGAAACATCTAAACATGACACATTAAACATCCCTCCCGGCCACACATACAGCTACAGTAAGCCTTCGGGTCTGCCGTGTGGTCTGGGTTTTTCACATTAAACATCCCAGACTGGCACGATTATGGATCTTAATTGATTTTTTAGGACTAGAATGAAATCTAGAATAGCTGAATATGTATTATCGAAATATTTACAGAACATTTGAAGGGTGGCGAGATTTTACAATTTATGGAAACATCTGTGAATTTCATAATCCTTATATATAAAATTTTAAAAAGAAGTAGTGATTTCCAAAACTAAACCCGTAAAAATATTGTCATGGGTTTGAAACTCTGACTATTAAATTCTGAGGGATCTATAAGTTTTCAGCATCTCTGGCTATGAATCAATAGTTTTTTAAACGATGTTTGTGTTTATGTAATTCTGTGAGTCTGTGGGCCATCTGCAGATCAAAGTAGGGCATTCAAAAGGAACTGGGCACGATCATTTCAATCGGAAACAGTAAGAGACGTACTGATTTTCATGAAGACAGTGTCTCTTTCAGAACCTTTTGGCTGGGGGGGGGGGGGCAAGTTTCCTATTTGCCCTATAGAAATATATCTAAATGCTGAGTCACATAAATAGAAACTAGGTTAACATAAATGTCTCGGGGGGGGGGGGGGGAGGAGCGAATACTCGTCTCAGTGGGGGGCTTCGCCCCCCCCCCAGGAGGGTTGCCTGAAAGAAGCACTGCATGGAGATTGGACCATGTAAAATATAATCCACATTTTAAACATTTTTTTTTAAAAATGGATTATGCAATTTAATTGTGGTCAAATTATTTTAAAAGCAACCGTATTTTATGTAATTTTATGTGTAAAAACGAATGGCATCTTGTGTAAAGAACAAACATTCGCCGTTATTAAGAAATAGCACGGGTTTTAATTGAAAATGGAAACGAACCATAAAAACTTTATATGCTCACTATATAATGATTATTTTATGTGTCTGTGCCTTTCCAGATCCTCCAGATGCCTTCCGGTTGCACACTTATAGAAGCGACCTCTGGGCAGAAGCTAATTGATCCGAATTTTTTATCCCCTCCCAGCGGGTGGGAAAAATGGGTTTTTTAAAAATAGTCCATACTCTTCAGAAGCCCCCAGGTGACCTAAAGACTAAATTTTTGTCAAGATCTATGATTCTTACACACTCAACAATGAAAACGACAACTGGACGAGTCGGACGGTCTGGGTCTTCAACACTCAACAATGAGACAGAACTTATAGGAGAAGAATTTCAACCCCCCCCCCTTCCACCTCCCAGGTTCGGAGAAAATGGTTTTTTTTTTGTAAAGTCTTACCACCCTTCAGAAGCCCCTGCATTGACCTAGAAGACTGTCTGTTTGCATATTTACAGCATGAACCACAATCCAGAACATAGAGGGGCAGAATTTTCGATTTTTTCCTCTTTGGCAGACAAAATTCGGGATGGAAAAGGCTTTCTAGATTTCTCAAGAAGTCGCTCATTCTGAAATTATACACACTTTTATAGTATTAGCCACGGGATAGACTCTGTCTGAGCCAATTTTCGGTTAAGAAGACTATTTCCGCTCTACTATTTTAAGCACCATACATTGCTAAACAGAATAATAATAATAATAATAATAATAATAATAATAATAATAATAATAATAAATGTTTCACATTAAAGCTTGTTAGTTTCCCTGTCTTTGACAGGTCTAAATAGTAGTTGGTAAATATTTTATAAATAAATGAATGGGCATCATTGTTTAGGCGTTATCACGAGCCGTTTAAGAGATATTAGAAATTTTATTTTTCAGCAGGGGGCGAGTGAGATTTCTCGAAGGATTAAAATGATTGCTATTAAATTTAGGGTGCTTATTTAAATCAGTAAGTCAGTTGAATTTCGGTGTGATTGAGGTATAAAAATATCTAATTTCTGTTATCATTTTTTTCACGATAACAAAATGTGTTTATCCGCAGAGGAAGTGATGCATTGGAAACTTTTCTCATGGATTTCTTTAGAAAAAGTATGATAATAATCCCCATCTTTATTTAATTCCTCTTAACTTTGTCTTAAGTTTTATATCAGACTTGTCATATACTCGTATATGATATTTTGTAGGTAAAACTTAAAGTGGAATAACGTCTCAGAGGATAGTAAGTTAATGTAGTCTACCATAAAAAAGTCATTTATTAGTTAGTCTTCAACTTTATGTGATGTTCATAAAAGTTTTGAAATCCTTTTAAATTGTAGGTTCTAGAGGAATCGGACCTCGTGTGCATAAAATTACCACAGTACTTAAAAACAGTCCCACCCATACAACATTATTATTATACATTTTATATTTTTGTGTACGACTTCTGATGGGAATATTTACAGAAAAAGACGGAATTTTAAATTCTCTCCCTCTACCTGCGATATTCTAGACTGGGCTCCCATCACTGAAATTTTTATTCCACAATTTTCTCTTAGACCTTTCTGCAATTCTGATTCCTACCCTCCTATCGAAAAAGCCTGTTTTGTAAATTCGAATATGTTGACAAATTGACAATAATAACAATTCCAATCTAGCATATTGACAAAGAGAAGATAGATGGCACCACCTGCATGGAATATCTTTAAAGGGACTATAATAATTATCAGTATTTATTTAATGTATATTTTGGAAGAATGATAATTATCAATGAATTGTAAGTAAAAAGCAGTTCTCTGATGAAATATAAAATAGGAAATGAATCAATAAGTGTGTACGTAAAATATGAAACTAATTGAAGTAAATTCAAATTTTAATTTTATTTTTTGCTGCATAATGCAAATAACGTGCACAATAAATTTACTGCAAATTTCTGTTTGATAAATTTTTGCATTTCTACTCCCTATGAATAGTATTGACACTTATTTTTTGAATTCTCTGGATAATAAAGTAAATTTAACTTTGGAAATCAAGGAACATACCAAGGAACAAGGTTGTTAAGTAGTGGTGCCATCTATTGGTATATAGACGTACTTTCAAAACCGCAAATCTCCCGTTAGGTGTCGTTTATGAGTTCACAAAGCAACAACACATTAGAATAAACGTTGGAACTCTTGGAGAGTAAAATTCTGCTAATAAACTGCATTTTTGTGTCTGCCCATGCTCTCCTCAAAAATCCGTTACAAATGTGTCATGCATATGCAGATTAGTGACCAATAACGAACAAAAAAAATTAAATTCCGGGTGTATACAGAGAGCCGTGTAGGAGCAGGGGGAAAAGCGGTTGGTTAGTGAAACACAATAAACAAAAATAGTGACATACTGAACAAAAAGGCATATGATAAAAAAAAATTCAAATTTGAGTTCACTGCGGGGGAGGGGGGGGGGGGGGGTGAAAACAACAAGTTTTCGTTTTTTGTTTTTACTTATCTTTATTTACGCTGCATTTAACATTATCGAAGACCCAGGCCACCCGACTCACCCTAGGGTATGAGCAACAGGATGAGTGGCCGGGCATTTTACGTTGTTAAAGACCCAGACCACACGACCAACCCAAGGGTTTACGGTAGCAGGATGTGTGGCCGGGGGCATTTTACGTTGTGAACCAATTCATTACTCTGTTACTATTTTTATAAAAAAAATATATATATATATTTGTATTACGTGACTTCGTGTATCTCGAAAAGAGATGTTTCCGTTCAATACATTTACAAATCTAATAAATAATAACTGGACTTACCGTCCCTACCCCCATTTTCTTTTTATATATCCTTATAGTTATAAACCACATATCTACCCCTGTTAAATCATATATCAACAGTGTTTCTTTCAGGCGAATTCCCCCCCGCAGACATTTTATGTTAACCTAGTTTCTATTTATGTGACACATCATGTAGATATATTTATATAGGGCAAATAGAAAACGTGCCCCCCCGCCTAAAATTTCATTCACCCTTCCCGGCCAAAAAGTCCTGAAAGAAACACTGTATATCAATCCCTATCAAATCACATAAAATCTACAGCTGTCCTTGTGAAACCATATATCTAACCCTGTAAAATCATATCTCTTCCAGTTTTTGAAGTTGAGGAAAACTCTTCAATTTTACTCTAGATTTAAATGAGTCCCCTTCTATTTACTTTTTATTCCATATGAATGAGATAAATATTTCGCATACTTTGAAATACAGAATATGTATTTTTTCTTTTTTTCAATGTCTTATTTTGTAACATGCAAATTATGTCCCTTATCATTTAGAATTTTGTTGGAAATACTATACAAATTGCAAAAATTGTAAACTGTAAGGCAAGGAGAAGTCATAGTTTTACGGTAGCAAATATAAACATTGTAGAAACTGTAATTCATAAAGGAAGCCATATCAATATCTCGGGGAGGACCCAGTATTTGATGTTTCGCCACTGATTTAAGCGGCTTCATCTTAAATTTTACGAAAAAACATTGGTGAAGAGTAAGATTTATAATTGTATTTTAATTTTGAACGGACTAACTTCTAACGTCAAGGACTAGCGGGGTAGATTCGGAGGTAACAGAGCGTAAAATGTTCCTTCAGCAATTTCACATTCTGGTTATTATGGGTATTTTCTTTTCAATCATTTGATGTTATCAAACCATTTCAAAACCGTATAAATTTTTCTCCTGAAATTTGTATTTTTAAATTGCCCAAAAGTAGGATGTTTTTATTTGGCGGTTCACGTACGTAAACGAAGATAATTTTTCTTTTCTGCCGAGAAAGTTGCCATTCATGGAAAGAACGTAAAAAGAAGTCCCTAAAAATCCAATCAAATGATCCAGATCCAATTAAAAAAAAAAGCTATGTTATGCAATCCGCTAAATTACTTTTAGGGGGCTGCAAAATCTCAAAATAAAAGTCTAATAGTTTAAAATATGTGATCAATCTGCCCCATATTATGATCTGGAAATAACACACACACGCACTTTTTATTTGCGTATATAAATAAAATATTTCATTACCTGAAATGTAAGTCATAGTAAGCGGATTTATAGTAAAATATAGTTCAATAGTCGGATAGTTCAATGTAAATGGTTTTATTATTGTTGTAAAATCAATACACTTTGTAGCACTTTTGCAAAATAAAAAAAGAAAATATTTTTCCAATCATTTGAAATCAAGTATTTCATCAAGCGGCCTCTCGTTATTAATTTGATTAAACTGAAAGTTGCATATTGTTAGTACAATAGGGCTATGGGACTCATAAATGTAATGTAGCCTATGGTCATGTACACATTTGCAAAAAAAATAAAGTAATAATAATAATAATAATAATAAATAATTAAATAACTAAATAACACTACCTATAAAAAAAATTCAGTCGAACAGCATATATGCTGCTACTAAAAGTATGCTTATTCATGTATGAGAGAATACACATTAGAAGCATGTAGTCGTGAGATGGTTGGTTACTGGAATTACAAAAGGCTGCTAAATAAGTGTCCGATATAGAAACTACTTGCAACGAGAAATAAGGAAAGTAATTGAGAAACAGGTATGCAGCAGCAAAGTAGCTGTCTACAGAAATTGTTTAATATAGCCAAGAAGTGATCAGACACGAATTATTAATGAGCATATTTTCTGATTATACAAACTATAGGTCTGCTAGGCCAAAGGTACATTAGCTATTCCTCACGGAATGCGCTAGCTAAATGACTAGTAGTAGCCTATTTTACGTAGAAAATCCCAATTTGATTCTCTCTGTGTTTAAAATTAGTATTAAATTAGAAATTAATTAAACCAATTAGCTAAAAAGCATGCAATTTATATATTTGACCAAGCTGTTGCTAACTTATATTAACCAATAGTGTGGCTCAACTCAACTTTCTCATACCAAAATACATTTTCAAGTATATTTTTTTTTTTCAAATTTTGCAAGAAAATTTTGAAAAACATGTACTGTTAGTTCAAATGATCACAGTTATAGCGTGTTACCCTTTATTTTAAAGGACTTGAAAAAATATTTTGATTAATATCAAGTTTGACAAAGTACCCCCCGTCAAGGAATAAGTTGCTTCCCTGAGAGGACTAATGACGTCACGAACACAAAAATTGCACTGCTGACTATTTTTCACTGCACTGATTGCATTTATTAAGTTTTGTGATCATTAATACATAAATAACACCTTTTATGCATGATTATGCAAAGTTTTGTCCTATGCTGCCATACTAATAAATATAAAATTTCGAATACATTTCGAAGTTTTCTCTCAAATAAAGAAACATTCTATTTAGTTAAAGATTATTTATTAACGAAGCCTAATATAAAGTTTCGTGAAAATCCATTAATATTTGTGGCAGCTTAACAAGAAATCGACTACAGGCAAACAGACGGATATCACTATAAAACTAGTTAAAACGTGTTTAAGATATCCAAAAACACATATTGGCATTAAAATCTCAAAATCGAAAATAATACTATGAGAAATTAAAAATATGATGTGAGCAACAGAAATTTCCCTACAGAATCAAATTCATTTTTTTTTTTTCATTAATTTCCTTCATAATCCATTGAATTAAGTTTGATTACATGAAATGATACTTTATATTTATCTGAAATTAATTTCAATAATATATGTAGTTTTATAACATTTTTTTCATCTGGTGACTTATTGTACTATAAAACTTCGTCAGTATTTAAATAAACAAATGTGTACTGTGAAGAAATTATATACGTATTCTATCATCTTACAAAAAATTACCAGGACATTTTACAAATGTATTAATATCTATCTATAAGTTTGATTTGAATCATTACAACATAAGTGGGCTTAAACCATATAAAATTTGGGGTGAAAGCAAGAAAACCTAATTCACGCCAAGTGGAGATATAAATAATATAATATGAAAGAAACTTGAGATCTATGTCGTTCAAAAATGTTATGCAAAGGTTAAGGACCCCCTTTTACCCAAGATAGAAAGTAAAACAAGTTAAAGCCTGATATACATTTAGAACATAATAAAGATATTGTCACGAACGTGTAAAATGTTCTCATTGGAATCAAATTGAAAACCAGATGGATTAAACATCCGTACAGGCAACGTTTCCTATGATGTGAATCTAGGGTTGTCAGATGCTGAAGTTCGGAAGAGGATTTCCATATTTGGTAATTTATCCCCAACTTGATGGTATTTGAAGACTTTTCGAAGATTCAAGAAACACCTCGAAATAACCAAATATTCTACGAGGTATAAAAGATTTCCAGAAGTTTCTATGGAGAATCTGTAACACGAGTCATCACTCAATTGGAGGGCAGTTGATACGAGCTACGTTGAACTGTGACATACGTGAATGTTTAGAGAATAGTAGCTGCTGTTTTGTGAAATTAGTGGAGTATTTAAGTTCTGTTTTACTGCATACCATTCCTGTTTACTGCTTGTAAATAAACGTGTTAGTTATCCAGAAATTTGGACTCATTCTTGTATCTTGAGCGCACACTCACGATTTCAGAGGATACGTCGTAACACTATAAACACATAAATAGATAGTAAAGGAGAGTGGAGCATCGTGGGATTAAGTTTCGAAATCAGGTTTGAGACTGCAATCTTGTTAATTTATATACTAGGGCATTGCTGCTTTTGAAACCTCTACTGCAATTAGGCAATAATTTATCATTTTTAGTTCTTAGTTTCTACAAATGTCAAAAAATTTTATATAAATTTTGTAGGCAGAAAAACTGGGATTAGCATTTAATCTAATTGATCCCTTTCGCGACGGTTGCCACTCCCGCGCGGCGTCGCATTCAAGGGCGGAAGCCACGCCTCGTGGCGGAGAAAACTTTACCCTAAACGGCGAGTCATTTCACATGGGACGTTTTAATTTGTCTACTAGATGGCGTTAAATGCCCGTGGAAACAACTTCAATGTATTTTGCAGATATTTGGCCTTGGCATAGGGAGGATCCAATGAATTATTTCTCCATTTGGAGCGGTGAAACATGATTTTGTAACATAAATAGACAGAGCAATTCTCGCAGCATCAACAATTGTATAATTGAGTTTCGGGTTTTGTTTTGATTTCAGCTTTATGATTTCGTTGGTGAGTCACAGGAATATAAGAGAGTATTTTTTTTTTGTTTGGGTTTTAGAGGCAGTGAAATTATTCGTTTATTTCGGATAAAAGAATGGGTATTTTGTATTCAGATTTGTATGAAAAATATACATCAAATAGAAAATAAATATTTCTTTTATTCCTGAAAAAAGTAGATTTCTGTGTTGAATAGGTGATGTTTAGTGAATTTATTTCGAGTGTTAGGCTTAGCGCAAAAAAAGTGCTGTCTCTTGGGAACAGTTCGGAAGCGAAGCACTCCATCCTTTGGGCCGCGGCAGTTCCGGAATGCCGCCGTCGTAAAAGGGTTAAATAAAACTAATATCAAAGAAAGAGTTTATTGCGAAATTAGATGCAGAGGTCAATGTAGAGTTAAATCTAAAAGCATGAGAGACACGTGATCATTGGACACCATGGGTCTTATTATGGGTCATATTGCTGCAATGACTAGTGCATGTAATGGTTTTTACTTGATATAAACGTTCGATTTGAGCCTTTGTTACCCAAGAAGCCTCTAGATTTTTCATCTGTTAAAATGTTAGATTTTATTTTTCCAAAGTTTGTACAGTAAATTCAATACATGTGTATCCTAAAAATATTATAAAATTGTCTCTGCCTAAATGTCATAGTTTGTTGTGTTAGGTATTTAAATTAGGCAATATAACAAAAGAATATGTCTCAGGAAAGTTGACAATTGATAATGTTTTATTTATTGGAGGCACTGTGGTGTCTCACTTGGTGGGGCACCATGGTTCATTATACAGGTTCTAAAAATATTTATTAATTACGCATAATACATTTGAGGTTAATTATACTTATATCTTATGCGGAATTGTTTGATGTATATTAAGTAAAGGTTTGATTAAGAAAGAATTATAAAAAATTATATATAAAAATAAAAATCTGAGAAGTAATGTGTATTATACCTTCAGGCTCCAATTCTTTAACTGTCACAATGAAACCCTTGAACTGTCGAAAAGATACATCGCTGCTGTAAAATACAAGATGTAGACTAGCCCCTGAACTTGTCACATAAATAGATGGTGTTCCCGAGCAATATTTCCCTAATATTGGCGCTGAACTGGAATTTCCATCGAATAAAATGAGTCCATCAAAAACGCAGTTGAAAGAAGGCCAAATGGAAATAAGAACAAATTCCACTAGAAGTCTCTGGAGATGAAACAAAGTATATAAATGAATTTTACATAAATATTTCATTTCTTAAACTCAAGTATAGAAAGTATAAGCCATGATATATATTTTTTCCGTGTTCGTATTAGTTGAATTTTTATAATAGAAAATAATAAAGTTGGTAATATGAACGTTGACACAGAGCATAGCTTCTGACCTTGGAGGTCGGTTTTCGCTGGCATTCCTTCCCGGCCGTCCAAACTGCTGCTCATGCCCACGGGTAAGTCGGACGACCTGGGTCTCCCACATTCTCACAGAGCATAGCTTTTCACTTCAAAATGTTATACGCATCCACACACACACACACATACATACATACGCACATATATGTGTGTATGTGTATGTGTGTGTGTGTGCAGACGATACTATAAATATACATTTTAGGTCAACGGAGGGGGGGGGGAGGAGTTTCTGAAGAAAACCCTGTCTCCAACCTGTTTTAATTATCTTCCAAAAATCTGATGTGGGCAGCACATGACTTTCTTTATATGATGCAATGAATTTACTTCTTTAACTGTGAAAAGGTGATGAAAAGATCCACGGCACAGTGTTTGTGACTTTAAATTGTACATTTAGCGCGGTAAATTGTACATCCGGATGACAACATCTAAAACTATTTCGTACCCAATTGACTTATATTTTACGCAACTCGAAATTAACAATTATCAATATTGATAACATCCTCAATAAGCAATATAGTCCATATATTTAAATATTTTAATAATAAATTCATTAATTAGGCGTCATTTTCAATGACTTGGCTTCATTTTTGTAAGTTTTGACGATATTTTCGTCAATGTGGGGCCAAATATCGCCAAGTTGGCGTTATTTGGAAGAGCATTTCTTATATAATAAAAGGTATGCCTATCATACGACGGAATTAAAAATTTGGAAAATACAGCATCCTATTTGGCGTCATTTTTATCAATTTGGCTACATTTTTATCAATTTGGCGACATTTTCATCAATTTGATAACATTTTTGCCAATTTGGCAACATTTAAAACAGTCGCCAAGTTGGCAATATGCCGCCAAAATTCACCGCCAGAATTTTTTCAAGCGTTATAGACAGAGTCTTATGGTCGAGTCTTATAATATTCTTTCCAAAATATTGAATTTTAATCAAATAGTTGTCATTTTCATTGATATGGCGTCATTCTTATCAATTTGGCGACATTTTTTATCAATTTGGCGACATTTTCATCAATTTGGCGACATTTAAAAACTTGCAAAGTTGATATTCCGCCAAATTCTTCGCTAAAATTCCATCAAGCATTATGGTCGGAGAAATAGGTTATTCCTATAGCAGATAAACGACTAATGGCGTCCAAATACAAAACTACTTACCAAAGTATCTTTTTTTATTGTAGATTCTTCTCTTATAGTAGATACTTACCAAAGTATCATCTCTTATAGTAGATTCTTATTCTTTCCAAGATATTGGATTTTGAGCAATTAGTCTTCATTTTCATTGATTTAGCGTCATTTTTATCAATTTGGTGACAGTTTTATCAATTTGACAATATTTTCGTCAGTTAAAAAACTCGCCAAGTTAGCGATATTCCTCTAAACTCGTCGTCAGAATTTCGTTAAGCATTGTTTATGGAGAAATAGGTTAGTCTTATGATAGATAGACGACTGTTGGCGTCAAATTACAAACCTATTACCCAAAGTGCCTTCTCTCCAAATCATTTTTATCTCCACATATTCTGTACTCTATCCTACAACTATGAAAAAATACTGGTTAATTATACTCATAATTAAGGAATCCTTAATTTAAAAATTATTAAAAATACATATACTAAATACTACGCCTTTCTATAATGTCAACTAACAATGGCAACTACTTTACAAACACTAGCGACACCTAGATATAATTCTCAAAGCATTATGGCATTTTCAAGCGTTTCATCCATAGGAGTTTTATCTCCTCCTTTCTAATTCTATGGTTTAAAGTTGATTAACAACAACAACACAGTGATACTACAGCCCTTGAAGGGCCCTGGCCTACCGCACAAGAGCACTTCA
Organism: Amaurobius ferox; assembly: GCA_951213105.1. Classification (NCBI taxonomy): domain Eukaryota; kingdom Metazoa; phylum Arthropoda; class Arachnida; order Araneae; family Amaurobiidae; genus Amaurobius; species Amaurobius ferox. The sequence goes on along the minus strand of OX578142.1, from coordinate 84,867,486 downwards.
TTCTGATCTTTACCCAGCTTTTCTTCTTCTGCCTTTTAATCTAAGTCTTTTTAGGTCTTCTTCCTCATCGTCCAGCCACTTTTTTCGTTATCTTCCAGTTCTTCTCCTACCTTCAGGATTACGATTAAATAGCTTCTTTACACAGTTATAATCAGGCTGTTCCAATAACTCCTCTCGTTCTCTGTTTATTTTAACACGCCATACACCATTCATAATGATAGGGCCATATATTTTCTTCAAAACGTTCCCAAATTAAAGATTCATATCAGCCAGAGTCATTGTCCATGTTTCTGCACCATAGATAACCAATGGTCTAATAATCAATTTATATATTTTTTTATTATAAATTTTCAGAGACCACAGAAAATTTCAAAAGTGTCAACAATGAGAAATAATGTTTATATCCCACTGCAATACGCGCCTTAATCCTTATACTATTTGAGTTTCCCTCTGTTGTGATAGTTCATAATTCTTGAAGCTGATCATTCAACACTGTATTTGCAGAACTCTCCTAAAAGGGGCGTTCCCCAAACTATCTCAATGGAATATCTGCAATGTGATAGCGACTTATTCATCATTATTTAAAACAAACAGAAATATTTTTAAAAGCTATACTAAAAAGAAATGCATACCGGGGAAAAAAGCAAAAATTGAGCAATTTCAATATCTATCGGGACAAAAAATTAAATATTTACACCAAGAGGCAAATTATTCTGAGAAACGACAGGTTCTATTTCTTGGTTGAATAAATCTACGAATATGGCTTTACTTTTGTTTATACCATTTCATTTTATAATAAAACTTTTCTCAGTAAAATGTGAAAAAGGAGAATTCTGGTATTCACGGATGGTGAGTTCCAGAAAGAAAAAATCTGATGTGGGCAGCACATGACTTTCCCTGCAGACTCAAATTCATATTTTTTTTCTTTAATAATTCACCAAATTGAGTTTAATTGCACAAAATAACACTGAATTTGCATTTTTAATTTAATTTCTGTTTTTATTTGGTAATTAGACATTTTTCTAAAAGTGGCAAAACTAAATTCGAAAAATCTTAAATAATTCGAGAATGGTTAGTCCTGGAGTAATAGAGTTGTTTTTATTATTTTCCTCATCAAAAATTACGTATAAAACAAGAATTTAACTGATATATTTTAACATATGTAGCTTTTTTTAGATTTTGCGATTTTTGAGGGCCATTTCGTAAAAAAAGGCAGGTTGTTCTTTTCCGAATAATACCAAAATCTAATCAGCACCAGAGTATTCCCCAAGTAACTTATCTAACAAATTTGTGAAATTTGGCCAATTAATAGTTTAGTTAGAGTGGATACATGACATTATTGCGGGCCATTTCGTATAAAAAGGCAGGTTGTTCTTTTCCGATAAATACCAAAATCTAATCAGCACCAGAGTATCGTACAAGTAACTTATCCACCAAATTTTGTGAAATTTGGTCAATTAGTATTTTAGCTAGAGTGGATACATGGAATTTTTACGGGCCATTTCGCAGAAAAAGGCGAGTTCTGTTTTTACGAATCGTACCAAAAACTAATCAGCACCAAGGTCATACCCAAGTGACTTACCTACCAAATTTTATGAAATTCGGCCCATTAGTTTTTGAATTAGAGTGGATACATACATTGCACAGACAGACACACAGACAGACAGACAGACACACACACAGACGTCACGTTAAAAATGGTTTTTTCGTATTCTAGAGGTCTCGAAACGTGTAGATCCGTCGAAAACTCGAGTTGTGATTTTCGGCATGATTCCAGTACTTTCCCTATACATTACCATGTATTGCAGGGAAAGTAAAAATCTGATGTGGGCAGCACATGACTTTCCCTGCAGACTTATATTAACGTTCTCTTTATTTTAATTAAATTTATTTCACTTTTAATTCAATTTTCGTTCTCATTCGATAACCGGACTTATTGTCAAAGGTGGCGTAGGAAAAGTACGAAAAACTAAAATATCTCGAGAACGGCTAGTCCTAGTGTAATGGGGTTGGTCTTATTCTTTTCGTCGTTAAAAATTACGTATTAAATCAGTATTTAATGGATATATTTGAGTATACCCAGTTTTTTATTTTAGATTTTGGCAATTTTTGCGGGCCATTTTGCAAAAAAAGACAGGTTATTTTTTTCTAAATCGTACCAAAATCTAATCAGCACCAGGGTGATCTATACGTGACTTATCTACCGAATTTTGTGAAATTCGGTCCATTAGTTTTTCAGCTACAGTGGATACAAGCTTTTGCGGGCCATTTCACAAAAAAGGCGGGTTCTTTTATTCCGAATCCTACCCAAAACTAATCAGCATCAGCCCCGCCCACAAGTGAGTTACCTACAAAATTTCGTGAAATTCGGTCCATTAGTTTTTTAGTTCGAGTGGATACAAAATCTGCACAGACAGACACACAGACACACAGACAGACAGACACACACACAGACGTCACGCTAAAAATGGTTTTTTCGTATTCTAGAGGTCTCGAAACGTGTAGATCCGTCGAAAACTCGAGTTGCGATTTTCGACATGATTCCAATACTTTCCCTATACATTACCATGTATTGCAGGGAAAGTAAAAAAATAATCAAGATTGATTATTTTCATTCCATTTAGTCCATATTCGGTGGAATTTGGTATCATTTTGTATCGTTTCTATTTGATTTATAGAAATATTCATTTGAAGGTGAAAAATAGTGAAAAACGTAATGCTAGTGATGAATTTAAAGAGTGTATGGTGGTGGGGGTGGTGGGGGGGGGGGAAGCAACAGAGGGGTCCTAGGCGAAACTTCATTCGGGATCCTCGTATGACGCAATTGCTTTGTTTGACGTCACGGATAATGGAATAATTTTTCAGTGATAACTAGATATAGTTCAATGAGGACATCAGGTTATTTTTCAAGTTACTACTCAAGTTACTTAATAAGTTAGAGTTTTATTTTATGCTTGAGCGTCCTTTACGTTCCTGCTACATTCTGCATTTCGTTCCTGAAATATTCTTTATAAAAATTAAAAGCTGAAATATTCTTTATTCCTGAAATGACTCAATTTCTGAAATGGCTGAAATGACTCAATTTCTGAAAGGACTCAATTACTGAAATAACTCAATTTCTGAAATGATTCAATTCTTCATTCCTAAAATGACTCAAAATTATATTGTTTGATGACTGCTGAAAGTGTAAACAGCTTTGAAAATGACGAATCATTAACATGTTGGCATGGCTATTGAAGCTGTATTTTTAAAAGGGAGATATTTTTATGTTTCACTGAAATATTTGCAACGCCTAGCAAGATTGGTATCAATCCTTCTACGGAAAATTAATTTATTATGTTATTTTCATTTTCTATCACATTAAAACAGTTTTAATATTATTTTCCTTAAGTAACTTGAGATAATGGCGGATGCTGCAAGTGCTTGCTAAGCCTATGGGATACACTTTCAAAGAACTGTTGGTGAATGTATGGTATCTCTATATTGCGTTAAATGTTAATTAATCAGCTGAAAGTTATAAAATTGGATAAAACTGATGCGTATAAAGTGGTGTTATTGCAAATAGCTATTTTAAAATAATATAATTTCCTACCTCATTCAAAGCGAATAACATAATTCAAATAAGGGAAATCGCCCCACCCGAAAGTACACGGAATATTCCTGAAACATCCTTTATATAATTTAAATTAAAAAACATCCGTATAACTTCGGGTGGGCCGGTTTCCCTTTGTTGAGTTATAAAATTTAAAATCATACAGAAATATAATCACACCCCACGATTAAAAAGTTCGTAAAAAATCGAACTTTAATATTAAATTCCCAAAAATAAGAGTTTTGTGCGTTCTGTTAAGCCGAGTGCAACATTGGCTTAGTAAAACTAGAGTCACCAAAATTATAATCAGATTTAAAAAAAATGTCTTCGTATGATGAAACTTTTAAATGTGTCACTATAAAATATAATGTTTATTGGAAATTTCACATTTACGTGATTCTTACCAATAATTATTATACGTAGTATGTGTATGCTGGATAGTGGAGCTACTGAAGAAAAAATCTGATATGGGCAGCATATGACTTTCCCTGCAATCTCATATTCACATTATCTGTATTTCTCCAATAATTCATTAAATTGAGTTTAATTGCACAAAATAACACCCATGATAATTTTTCTTTACACTGAATTTGCACTTTTAATCCAATTTTTACTTTCCCTGCAATACATGGTAATGTATAGGGAAAGTATTGGAATCATGCCGAAAATCACAACTCGAGTTTTCGACGGATCTACACGTTTCGAGACCTCTAGAATACGAAAAAACCATTTTTAGCGTGACGTCTGTGCGTGTGTCTGTCTGTCTGTCTGTGTGTCTGTCTGTCTGTCTGTCTGTCTGTGTGTCTGTCTGTCTGTCTGTCTGTGTGTCTGTCTGTCTGTGCAGATTTTGTATCCACTGTAACTAAAAAACTAATGGACCGAATTTCACAAAATTTGGTAGGTAAGTCACTTGTGGGCGGGGCTGGTGCTGATTAGTTTTGGGTACGATTCGGAATAAAAGAACCTGCCTTTTTTTGCGAAATGGCCCGCAAAAGCTTGTATCCACTCTAGCTGAAAAACTAATGGACCGAATTTCACAAAACTCGGTAGATGACTCACGTATAGGTCACTCTGGTGCTGATTAGATTTTGGTACGATTCGGAAAAAAATAACCTGCCTTTTTTTGCAAAACGGCCCGCAAAAATCTTCAAAATCTAAACTAAAGAACTACGTATACTCAGACATATCCATTAAATGCCCGTTTAATACGTAATGTTTAACGACGAAAAGAATAAGACCAACCCCATTACACTAGGAATAGCCGTTCTCGAGATATTTTAGTTTTTCGTACTTTCCCTACGCCACTTTTCAACCGCAAAAGCTTGTATCCACTCTAGCTGAAAAACTAATGGACCGAATTTCACAAAATTCGGTAGATGAGTCACGTATAGGTCACTCTGGTGCTGATTACATTTTGGTACGATTCGGAAAAAAATAACCTGCCTTTTTTTGCAAAACGGCCCGCAAAAATCTTCAAAATCTAAACTAAAGAACTTGGTATACTTAGATATATCCATTAAATGCCCGTTTAATACGTAATGTTTAACGACGAAAAGAATAAGACCAACCCCATTACACTAGGACTAGCCGTTCTCGAGATATTTTAGTTTTTCGTACTTTCCCTACGCCACCTTTGAAAATAAACCCGGTTACCGAATGAGAACGAAATTTGAATTAAAAGTGAATTACATTTAATTGAAATAAATAGAACGTGGATATAAGTTTGCAGGGAAAGTCATGTGCTGCCCACATCAGATTTTTCGTTTTCGTTTACTTTGTTACTCGAATTACTTTTAAAGGTAGCGTGGCGAAAATATGAATAAATTAAAATATCTCGAGAATGGCTAGTCCTAGAGTGATGGGGTTGGTCTTATTCATTTCATCGTCAAAAATTAAGTATAAAACATGTATTTAATTCATACATTTGAGAATACGTAGTCTTTTATGTTAGATTTTTGCGGGCCATTTCGTAAAATAGGCAGGTTCTTTTTTTATCGAATCGTACCAAATCTATTCAGCCACAAGTAACTTATCCACCAAATTTTGTGAAATTTTGTCAATTAGTTTTTAGCTAGAGTAGATACATGAGATTTTTGTGAGCCATTTCACAAAAAAGGCGGGTTCTTTTATCCCGAATTGTACCAAAAACTAATCAGCACCAGGGTCATATACAAGTGACTTACCTACCAAATTTTATGAAATTTGATCCACTAGTTTTTCAGTTAAAGTGGATACATACATTGCACAGACAGACAGACACACACACACACACAGACGTCACGCTAAAAATAGTTTTCGTATTCTAGGAGTACTTTTAGATCCGTCAAAAACTAGAGTTACGATTTTTGGCTTGATTCCAATACTTTCTCGATACATTACAATGTATTGCAGGGAAAGTAAAAAATCTGATGTGAGCAGCACATGACTTTCCCTGCAGACTTATATTAACGGTCTCTTTATTTAATTAAATTTATTTCACTTTTAATTCAATGTTCGTTCTCATTCGGTAACCGAACTTATTTTCAAAGGTGGCGTAGAGAAAATACGAACAACTAAAATATCTCGAGAACGGCTAGTCCTAGTGTAATGGGGTTGGTCTTATTCTTTTCGTAGTTAAAAATTACGTATTAAACGAGCATTTAATGGATATATTTGAGTATACCTAGTTCTTTAGTTTAGATTTTGACGATTTTTGAGGGCCATTTTGCAAAAAAAGGCAGGTTAGTTTTTTCGAATCGTACCAAAATCTAATCAGCACCAGAGTAAGTCACAAGTGACTCATCTACTGAATTTTGTGAAATTCGGTCCATTAGTTTTTCAGTTAGCGTGGATAAAAGCTTTCGCGGGCCATTTCGCAAAATAAAGCGGGATCTTTTGTCCCAAATCGTACCCAAAACTAATCAGCACCAGACTCGCTCACAAGTGACTTACCTACCAAATTTTGTGATATTCGGTCCATTAGTTTTCTAGTTAGATTGGATAAAAAATCTGCACAGACAGACAGAGAGACCCTCAGACACACAGACACACAGACAGACACACACAGACGTCACGCTAAAAATGGTTTTTTCGTATTCTAGAAGTCTTGAAACGTGTAGATCCGTCGAAAACGCGTGTTGCGATTTTCGACATGATTCCAATACTTTCCCTATACATTACCAAGTATTGCAGGGAAAGTAAAAATCTGATGTGGGCAGCACATGACTTTCCCTGCAGACTTAACGTTCTTTTTATTTTAATTAAATTTATTTCACTTTTAATTCAATTTTCGTTCTTATTCGGTAACCGGACTTATTTTCAAAGTTGGCGTAGAGAAAATACGAAAAACTAAAATGTCTCGAGAACGGCTAGTCCTGGTGTAATGGGGTTGGTCTTATTCTTTTCGTCGTTAAAAAATACGTATTAAACGAGCATTCATTGGATATATTTGAGTATACCTAGTTCTTTAGTTTAGATTTTGACGATTTTTGAGGGCCATTTTGCAAAAAAAGGCAGGTTAGTTTTTTCCGAATCATAACAAAATTTAATCAGCACCAGAGTATCCCAGAAGTGACTCATCTACCGAATTTTTTGAAATTCGGTCCGTTAGTTTTTCAGTTAGAGTGGATACAAACTTTTGCGGGCCATTTCGCAAAAACGGGCGGGTTCTTTTATCCCGAATAGTACCCAAATCTAATCAGCACCAGACTCGCCCACAAGTGACTTACCTCCCAAATTTTGTGAAATTCGGTCCATTAGTTTTTTAGTTAGAGTGGATACAATATCTGCACAGACAGACACACACACAGACGCCACGCCAAAAATGGGTTTTTCGAATTCTAGAGGTTTCGAAACGTGTAGATCCTTCGAAAACTCGAGTTGGAAAATTTAGTTTAATTTGGTCCATTAGTTTGTTAGCTAGAGTGGATACAAGATTTTGCGGGCCATTTCGCAGAAAAAGGCGGGTTCTTTTATCCCGAATCGTACCCAAAACTAATCAGCACCAGATTTACCCATAAGTGACTTACCTACCAAATTTTATGAAATTCGGTCAATTACTTTTTTAGTTAGATTGGATACAAAATCTGCACAAACAGACAGACACACAGACACACACACAGATGTGACGCTAAAAATAGTTTTTTCGTATTCTAGAGGTCTCGAAACGTGTAGATCCGTCGAAAACTCGAGTTGCGATTTTCGGCATGATTCCAATACTTTCCCTATACATTACCATGTATCGCAGAGAAAGTATAAAATCTGATGTGAGCAGCATATGACTTTCCCTGCAGACTTATATTCATGTTCTCTTTATTTTAATTAAATTTATTTCACTTTTAATTCAATTTTCGTTCTCATTTGGTAACCGGGCTTATTTTCAAAGGTGGCGTAGGGAAAGTACGAAAAACTAAAATATCTCGAGAACGGCTAGTCCTAGTGTAATGGGGTTGGTCTTATTCTTTTCGTCGTTAAAAATTACGTATTAAATCAGCATTTAATGGATATATTTGAGTATACCCAGTTATTTAGTTTAGATTTGGACGATTTTTGCGGGCATTTTGCAAAAAAAGGCAGGTCATTTTTCCGAATCGTACCAAAATCTAATGAGCACCAGGGTAACCCACAAGTGACTCATCTACCGAATTTTGTGAAATTCGGTCCATTAGTTTTTCAGTTAGAGTGGATACAAACTTTTGCGGGCCATTTCGCAAAAAAAGGCGGGTTCTTTTATTCCGAATGGTACCCAAAACTAATCAGCACCAGACTCGCTCAGAAGTAACTTACCAACCAAATTTTGTGAAATTCGGTCCATTAGTTTCTTAGTTAGAGTGGATACAAAATCTGCACAGACAGACACAGACACAGACACACAGACATACAGACACACACACAGATGTCACGCTAAAAATAGTTTTTTCGTATTCTAGAGGTCTCGAAACGTGTAGATCCGTCGAAAACTCGAGTTGCGATTTTCGGCATGATTCCAATACTTTCCCTATACATTACCATGTATTGCAGGGAAAGTAAAAATCTGATGTGGGCAGCACATGACTTTCGCTGCAGACTTATATTAACGTTATTTTTATTTTAATTAAATTTATTTCACTTTTAATTCAATTTTCGTTCTCATTCGGTAACCGGACTTATTTTCAAAGCTGGCGTAGAGAAAAAACGAAGAAACTAAAATATCTCGAGAACGGCTAGTCCTAGTATAATGGGATTGGTCTTATTATTTTCGTCGTTAAAAATTACGTATTAAACGAGCATTTAATGGATATATTTGAGTATACCTAGTTCTTTAGTTTAGATTTTGATGATTTTTGCGGGCCATTTTGCAAAAAAAAGGCAGGTTATTTTTTTCCGAATCGTACCAAAATCTAATCAGCACCAGAGTATTCCTCAAGAGACTCATCTACCGAATTTTGTAAAATTCAGTCCAGTAGTTTTTCAATTAGTGTGGATACAAACTTTTGAGGGCCATTTCGCAAAAAAAGGCGGGTTCTTTTATTCCGAATCGTACCCAAAACTAATCAGCACCAGACTCGCTCACAAGTGACTTACCCACCAAATTTTGTGAAATTCGGTCCATTAGTTTTTTAGTTAGAGTGGTAACAAAATCTGCACAGACAGACACACAGACACACAGACGCACAGACACACACACAGACGTCACGATAAAAATGGTTTTTTCGTATTCTAGAGGTCCTGAAAGGTGTAGATCCGTCGAAAATTCGAGTTGTGATTTTCGACATGATTCCAATACTTTCCCTATACATTACCATGTATTGCAGGGAAAGTAAAAATCTGATGTGGGCAGCACATGACTTTCCCTGCAGACTTATATACACATTCTCTTTATTTTAATTAAATTTAATTCACTATTAATTCAATTTTCGTTCTCATTTGGTAACTGGACTCATTTTCAAAGGTGGCGTAGAGAAAAAACGAAAAAACTAAAATATCTCGAGACCGGCTAGTCCTAATGTAAAGGGTTGGTCTTATTCTTTTCTTTGTTAAAAATTACGTATTAAACGAGCATTTAATGGATATATTAAAGCATACGTAGTTCTTTATTTTAAATTTTGGCGATTTTTGCGGGCCATTTTGCAGAAAAAGGCAGGTTATTTTTTTTCGAATCGTACCAAAATCTAATCAGCACCAGAGTGACCCACAGGCGACTCATCTACCAAATTTTGTGAAATTCGGTCCATTAGATTTTTAGCTAGAGTGGATACAAGCCTTTGTGGGCCATTTCGCAAAAATAGGCGGGTTCTTTTATCCCGAATCGTGCCCACATCTAATCAGCACCAGACTCGCCCACAAGTGACTTACCTACCAAATTTTGTGAAATTCGGTCCATTCGGACAGACAGACAGACACACAGACAGACACACAGACACACAGACAGACAGACACACAGACACACAGACACACACACAGACGTCACGCTAAAAATAGTTTTTTCGTATTCTAGAGGTCTCGAAACGTGTAGATCCGTCGAAAACTCGAGTTGCGATTTTCGACATGATTCCAATACTTTCCCTATACATTACCATGTATTGCAGGGAAAGTAAAAAATCTGATGTGGGCAGCACATGACTTTCCCTGCAGACTTATATACACATTCTCTTATTTTAATTACATTTAATTCACTATTAATTCAATTTTCGTTCTCATTAGGTAACTGAACTAATTTTCAAAGGTGGCGTAGAGAAAAAACGAAAACAAAAATATCTCGAGAACGGCTAGTCCTAGTGTAATGGGATTGGTCTTATTCTTTTCTTCGTTAAAAATTACGTATAAAACAAGCATTTAATGGATATATTTCAGCATACGTAGTTTTTTATTTTAGATTTTGTCGATTTTTGCGGGCCATTTTGCAAAAAAATGCAGGTTATTTTTTTCCGAATCTTACCAAAATCTAATCAGCACCAGGGTGTTCCACAAGTGACTTACCTACCAAATTTTGTTTAATTCGGTCCTTTAGTTTTTCAGCCAGAGTGGATACAAGCTTTTACGGTCCATTTCGCAAAAAAAGGCGGGTTCTTTTATCCCGAATCATACCCAAAACTAATCAGCACCAGATCCGCCCACAAGTGATATACCTAACAAATTTTATGAAATTCGGTCAATTAGTTTTTTAGTTAGAGTGCATACAAAATCTGCGGTGACAAACAGACAGACAGACACACAGACAGACAGACACACAGACAGACACACACACAGACGTCACGCTAAAAATAGTTTTTTCGTATTCTAGCGGTCTCGAAACGTGTAGATCAGTCGAAAACTCGAGTTGCCATTTTCGGCATGATTCCAATACTTTCCCTATACATTACCATGTATTGCAGGGAAAGTAAAAACAGTTACAGGAAGAAAGACATAGTATGAAAAAATATAATATACACTTGCATTTCAAATGAGTAACTTTTACTCAGCCAATTTTCGCTTCTCTAGACTGAGAAAACTCAATTTCGCCCTTTGAGTAAAATTCAGTTACATTATAGAGTGAAAAAAAAAATCGCACTTCTTTTTCAGTGGTTGCATTTAGTCTTATTAAAAGTAAAAACCAGTGCCCAGTGTGTGAAATTCGTTTATTTGGGTATCGTTATAGTCAGCTTTTCGAAGGGAAAACCACAAAGAGTGCCGAAAGTTCTTATTTAGCTTCATTAAAGGTGAAAATCAGTGAGAAAAGCGGGACATGTAATATTTATGAATCAGGTATAAATTTATTTTCTCCAATATTTTCCAGTACTGTAATAATGAATCATCAGTTTCTGTTTTTAAAAATGCGTAATATGTTTTCCATTTTAGGTTAAAAATCTTTTGTCAAACGTAATCCAGAATTGACAATTTTCGTATATTTTTTTCTTTTGCTACAAATAAATGTAAAGGACAAGTCATGTAATGGGGTCAAAACCCCCACTCTCTGATTTCGATGAATCTACACGTTTTAAGCAAACATGAATTCAAATCAACCATTTTTTCAGTAATGGCTAAGCTCTTATTTGTCTGTCGATTTTGATCCTTTTCAAGTCCTATGGTAAATAACCCATTCCGTTCTTAAAATAAATTACAAGTTGACAAAGCACACCTAAGTGAGTAAAGTGGGTGTGCAACAGTTTTCCAGAAAAATCTTTTCGATTTTATTTTAGAATTGATTTTTATGCATGATAATTAAACTTATATAAAATCCAACCTCTATTTAACAAATATACATACAACGAGCAACTGCTAATCGAAATTCTCGATTTTAAGAAATATATCAAAGGTCGCGATCAACTTCATAATTTACCCCCAATTTAACGATGCTTCTTAATATGACGAATAAAATTTTTCATCCCTTTCCTAACATTAAACTAGCGTATTTTTTTATTTTTTTTTAATGTTATTTTTATGACAGGCACTTGATTAACTAATCATTCGCCTATACAGCAGTCAAATCTTGAACCATTTTGTAGTTTATGACGTTGGTACGGTGCACCACATGTACCGGAAAACATTACACATTTTATCGACACTAAAAATGAACATATTTCACAACAGCAAAAACTTTCTTTATTTTATGTGATTTTTTTTTGATAAATTTATTTAAAAACTGTGCAATATCTCGAGAACGGTTCATGCTAGCGTTCTAAGGTTTTTGTGTTTCGTTTTGTAACGAAAAATTACATTCGAAGTGATCATTTACGTAACATTATTGAAGGTATTTTATATTGATTTATATAATATTTCATATAATTTTTAATGAATTTTTCAAAACTTCATTCAAAAGTTTAGGGTCTTCCAAGCATTCGATTGCGGTTATAAACGATAGAAATCGAGTATTCACTAATTTTAATATTTGTATTAAATTGCGTCCGAAACGGTTTATTCGCTCGTGAGATATCACATCCACAGTCACACACACACTCACACACACACACACACATATATATATACAGGGTGTCCAGTGCTATCGGTGCCCAAGGGCTATTTTCTCAACCGTTAGTCACAGAGATACACTTCCAATTGTAAAAGTGTTTTAAATTTTAAAATCTATTATCTTAGAAACAGTTTAAATCAATAAATACATTTTTGAAAGAAATACGAAATTTAAATTTTTATACATTCCCCCGGTCCTACCAATTATATTTAGGGAAATCATTCTCATACAATTTTATGCAAAATAAAAAAAAATCATATTTTTACGATCAAAATTGACCGACTTATAGCTGTTTAAAGTTGAAGCACTTTTTGATCTGAGAATTGGTCAATATGGTCCCTGATTGGTTGGTTGCCTGAAACGGGACATTTTTATGCGTGGAAAAGCGACTTAAGTCATAAAGTTTAATGCTTCATTACTCGGTGAATTTTGGTCGTAAAAGGAAGATTATTATTTTATTTTGCATGAAATTGTATGAGGAGGATTTTCCTAAATATAATTGGTAGGTCCGTGGGCTGTATAAAAATTTATATTTCGTATTTCTTTCAGAAATGTATTTATTGATTTAAACTGTTTCTAAGATAATAGATTTTAAAATTTAAAACATTTTTGCAATTGCAAGTATATCTCTGTGACTAACGGTTGAGGAAATAGCCATTGGGAACCGATAGCACTGGATACTCTGTATATATATATATATATATATATATATATATATATATATATATATATATATATATATATATATATATATATATATATATATATATATATATATATATATATATATATATATATATATATATATATATAAGATTTAAAATGAAAAAAGAAAATATATAGGTGGAATGATTGTGTTTACAGGGTTGCAGAAAGGTCAAGGGGGATTGCGACCCCTATTTCCTGGTTAGAAGCTAGCTTTGACTTCATGAAAACGCTCCCAGAGACTCTGCACGCCCGAAACAACAATCGATCATGCCCGTGGGGGAAAAATGGCCGAATCCCAGACAACATAAAAATGATCAAAATAACAATAAAATTGGAAATTTTACTAACCAGCAAGACGAGAATCATGGAAGAGTTGCATAAAGCGTATAAACTTCGAATAGGAAAGCATACATAAAAAAGTCGCGTCTAACTTATAGAGCCATCTGGATATGAAACAATCAGATTATCCTAGGTAAGAGTTGAGTTGTATTGTATGATGTCGGATAAATTAACATAATTTTTATCACAATAATTTCTGCAGAAACATCATAATAGTGCTGTACAAAGTGGAAGGAATATGATTCTTCCCGAGTTCCGTTGATTAAATGCATCATGCATTTATTAAATTCTGTAATAGATGAGTTTAATAATCTGTATCTGTTCAAGTGATTTACGATTAAATTACGTTGTACGTTTAAACTCAAGAAAGTTTAGGGATTTCATACTTTTTGGGATTGTATTTCCTTATATATATATATATACTCTTGAAACGTGTTCTTCCGTTGAAAACTCGATTCCGAATTTTCGACCTCGTCACAATATTTTCCTTATACATTATACAGGGTGGCCAAAATAAAACTGGCACGGAAAAATCTTCTAATGATCACCTTGCTGTTTAGATTACGTTTTCACGAAATTCCGAAAAAACTTTTCCGGGCCAGTTTTATTTTGGCCACCCTGTACTATGTATATAGGGAAATTAATATGGTGAAATTAGTGTTAAATAAAGTTTTAAACGATGAAGACAAGTTAAATACTAGTTGATGACACAGAAAAAATCCTTTTTTATAAATATAGATCAATTTCTGGAATAGAAATTTTCACCAAACCGCATATTATATATTCAATAAATCCGTCATCATTCTTTACATACAGGGATATTTCTGTAAACAATTCTGAAAATTTTTTCAAAAATATTCAAGAACATGGAATTTACTTTTAGAATTTTTAATGCAGAATAAAAGATTCATGTTTTCATTAAACGAAACATGTTATACGAGTTTTGACAGGGCATTCAGAAACGCACGTCTTTGCATATGTGCTTGTGTATGTTTAATATATAATTCAGAAATATTTTCAGGAAAAGCTATAAGCATTTTCAAATTTATTGGAGAGAAGAAATGCTTATTTTGCCCATAATAAAATTCTATAACCAAAATGTGGCACACACACACCCGCACTTCAACACATTTACACTACGTTGTTTCTAAATGATAATTACCGTGTTTGGGCCACTCTCACTGTTGATTGTCCACGAGCATGGGACAATCAACAGTGAGAGTGGGATCTATGGGATATTGTGAATCCTTGAATCCAGGACTTGATATATTCATGGATTGCCCTGTATTGCCCAAAAAATGATTGCCCTGATTGCCCCAAAAATGGCACCCTCTCCCCCCCCCCCACACTTCAACACATTTACACTACGTTGTTTCTAAATGATAATTACCGTGTTTGGACCACTCTCACTGTTGATTGTCCACGAGCATGTGACAATCAACAGTGAGAGTGGGATCTATGGGATATTGTGAATCCTTGAATCCAGGACTTGATATATTCATGGATTGCCCTGTATTGCCCAAAAAATGATTGCCCTGATTGCCCCAAAAATGGCATCCCCCCCACTTCAACACATTTACACTACGTTGTTTCTAAATGATAATTACCGTGTTTGGGCCACTCTCACTCTTGATTGTCCACGAGCATGGGACAATCAACAATGAGAGTGGTTTCTATGGGATATTGTGAATCCTTGAATCCAGGACTTGATATATTCATGGATTGCCCTGTATTGCCCAAAAAATGATTGCCCTGATTGCCCCAAAAATGGCACCCCCCCCCCACACTTTAACACATTTACACTACGTTTCTAAATGATAATTACCGTGTTTGGACCACTCTCACTGTTGATTGTCCAGGAGCACAAGGAATCTATGGGATATTGTGAATCCTTGAATCCAGGGCTTGATATATTCATGGATTGCCCTGCTTTCAAGCTCAAGTACTGTTCTGATGAGCACATACCGGTATGTAATCCTTTAACAAGAAAACCTGAAATAAGAATAAATTAGTGTTTAGATCAGAGGTGTCATAAATTATTTTAATCTGAGAGTTCTCGATGCACAAAGATTCTTGCTTGTGTGATAAATAATTTTTAACAGTTTGTAGAATTTTGGAATCCTCTAACGTTGTTACTTTCCCTACATACAGTATAACTTATAGTATACTGTAGTATACTATAACTTATAGTATACTATAGTATACTGTATATATATATAGTACTGTATATATTCCCTACATACAGTTTAATGTATTGGGATGTGTAAAGGTAAAGTATAATGTGTTGTATAATGTATAGGGATGTATACAGTATAATGTATATAGGGAAAGTACTGTAACCGGGGTCGAAAATTGGAATTTGAGTTTACGACGAAAAAGTATGTTTATAGCATCTCTAAAATCAAATCGAACATTTTTGAGTTGATGTCAGTGTGTATGTGTGTGTGTGTGTGTGTGTGCAAGTCCACTGATACCATATCTCACAAACGAATGGAGCGTTTCGAACATAATTCGATATTATTATTAGAATCGATAAATACTGGAATTCTATTGCTTTAAAAAGTAATCGAGTATTCTGAAGACCTCCTCCCCCGCAATTTTCGAATGAAATTTTGAAAAAATCGGAGCCTTTAATGATGTTGCATAAATAATAATTTTTATGTCATTTATTAGAAAACGAATGACACAAACTTTTGAACATTAACATAAATTGTTTTCGAGATAATGCACTTTTTTCAAATAAATTTAACAAAAAAATTGCATAAAATTATAAAAGTATTAACTAGTATAAAATATGTTTACTTTCGATATGCAACATTATGCCACCCATTCGTTAACATCATTCTCGTAAATCTAGTTCGTTCCATTTAAGAAAGAATATACTTTGTTGTTGTTGTTGTTGAGACCCAGACCGTCCGACCTACCAGAAATGTGTAAGGTAACCGTTTGGACTGTCGGGAAGTGCCATCCAATTTAGACCGGAACCCAATGGGGGAGGCATACACAGGGACCGTACCCTCCTTCCCCTACCACCAGCCTCTCGGAAGGACTTACGGACCCACATGTTTAACGTGATTGTACTCCGCATGAACACGGCGGCAGTTGTGGCAGCGTACAAATCCAGCGCGCAAACCCCCTGGCTACCGCGCTTGAAATGTGCCAACAGCACGCTGTGTTCCCAGATGGTCACCCACCCAAGTACTAACTGCGACCGATGCTGCTTGACTTCGGTGATCTAACGAGAACCGGTGTTTTCAGCATGGTAGGGCCGTTGGCTAGAATATACTTTGTCGAAAGCCCAGACCATCCGAATATACTTTGTTGTTGTTGTTGAGACCCAGACCGTCCGACCTACCAGAAAGGTGTAAGGTAACTGTATGGACGGCCGGGAAGTGCCACCCAATTTAGACCGGAACCCAGTGGGGGAGGCATCCACAGGGACCGTACCCTCCTTCCCCTACCACCAACCTCTCGGAAGGACTTACGGACCCACATGTTTAACGTGATCGTACTCCGCATGAACACGGCGGCATTTGTGGTAGCGTGCAAATCTAGCGCGCAAACCACGGGGATACCGCACCCGAGATGGCCAACAGCACGCGGTGTTCCGAGGTGGTCACCCACCAAGTACTAACCGCGCCCGATGCTGCGTGACTTCGGTGATCTAACGAGAACCGGTGTTTTTCAGCACGGTACGGCCGTTGGCCCCGAATATACTTTGTGTTATAGTTTTGTATTTTGACACCCAACAATTGTTTTTATATGAGAAAAGTCCTGCTATCTACTTGTCTGTAACACTTGGCGATAAATTTGAGAAATTTGGCGACTGATTTGGCGAAATATCGTTTACTTCTCCACTTCCTTTTATATAGAGCCAAGTTGGTGAAAATATCACCAAAATTGCGAAAATGAAAACTCTCAACTAACGAAAATGACTTCAAATTGCTGAATTAATTACTAAAATAGTTTAATATATGGAATATATTGCTTATTACGGATGCTATCAATATCGACAATTGTAAAGTTAGATTGGCGCGAAATATAAGTTCATTAAGTTCTTCGAGATAGTATTACATGGGTTCATCCTAGAAAAGCGCCAAGTGCACGCCAATGTTAAAAATATTGTGCTGTGGATTTATAGCACCATTTTTTCACTGTGAAAGAAGTCAATTTATTGCATTATATAAGGAAAGTCATATGCAGCCCACATCATTTTCTTTTTATGTCTAATGATCTTCAGCTATATCTTCTTAAAAACCTACTGAAAATGTTTTTAAATTTGTAGCTTCATGACCAATGAATCGTAATATACTAGATATGTTTGACTCAAAATCAAATATATTTTTTGACAAATTAATTCATGATTACTTTCTCTACATACAATGAAATGTATAGAGAAGTAATGCGACTGGGTCGAAAATTCGAATTCGAGTTTTTGACGGGAGAACACGTTTCAAGCATCCCTGAACGTTTTTGAGGTGATGTATGTGTGTGTGTGTGTGTGTGTGTGTGTGTGTGTGTGTGTGTGTGAAAATAAGACCAACCTTTCTGTAAAATGACCCCCAAAAATCGTTAAAGTCTCAAAGAACTAAATATGTTTCAATGTTTTTAATTAAATGTTCGTTTCGTACGTAATTTGGACGACAAATCAAATATAAGACCAACCCCATTATTCCAGAATGAACCATTCTCGAGATATTTGTTTTGATTTTGGAATTTTGAGGAACTAGCGACGTTGTAAAACGCGTTATATGTAGGCTGTTCATATCAAATTTTTTATTTGGAAACAACTACTCGAATTTGTACTTATTATAGTCACATCAAGCTTTTTAGATAATCGCATATTTTATAAAAAAAAATGTTATACCTTATAAATACGAGAACAGGAAACATTTTGTACCGGGTATGAACAAACAAATCTACATAAATTTTGTCAAGAAATCAAGCAGCACCACCAAATATGATAAAATACAGCGGCAGTACAGTGAATGTAGATAAAATCTAGGAAAATATTCACAACCATTTACAAATCGTGGCTCTTTGAAGTAAATGCAATTTTCTGGCTGCACTTCTGTACCGGTTATATGAACAAACAAATCTACATAAATTTTGTTAATAAATCAAGTAGCACCACCAAATATGATAAAATACAGCGCCAGTACAGTGAATGTAGATAAAATCTAGGAAAATATTCACAACCATTTACAAATCGGGGTTCTTTGAAGTAAATGCAATTTCCTGGCTGCACTTATGTACCGGGTATGAACAAACAAATCTGCATAAATTTTGTCAAGAAATCAAGCAATACCACCAAAGATAATACAACGGCAGTAGAATGAAAGCAGATAAAATCTAGTGTTATAGAAAATATTCACAACCATTTACAAATCGTGGCTCTTTGAAGTAAATGTAACTTTGTGGTTGGGCTTCTTACAAAGGGTAGCCATTTATACATTACAATAGCATCTGCTTATACAAATTATTAACTCGTTGAGGACATTATTACAGATTTCAGAATTGCAGCTCCTTGATAAAGGATCCCATTCTGGCTGAAAACAAAAGACGCCGAATTGAATGCAAAATGTAAAAAAAATTACGAAAAACTCAGACTTTGAAGCATTGAATTGCAACTTGAGTTTAAAAATTCTTTGGAATTCTCCGACAAGCCCCAAAATACATGCTATAGCTACACGCTTGCTCATAGAAACTGTTCAAGATTTTATGTACAATAGTTTAAGAATTACTCTATATATACTAGTAGGCATCAATGTAGGTGGTTCTGCGAGTTAAGAGAAACAGTATACTGAAATTGTTTAATGAATTGCTGAAAGTTTATGATATGAATTTTTTAAAATTGCCATATGTTACATAATAAAAAAATCTGATATGTGGGCAGCATATAACTTTCCCTACCTACTCATTTTCTCTTCATTTTTTTAATAATTCATTATATTGAGTTTTATTGCACGAAATAAGACTGAAATTACACTGAATTTGCAATTTTAATTCAATTTTAGTTTTCATTTGGTAACTGAACGCATTTTCAAAGGCGGCGTAGCAAAGTTGCGAAAACACTAAAATGTCTCGAGAATGGTTAGGATTGGTTTTATCCTTTTCATCGTCAAAAATTGCGTATAAAACAATAATTTAATTGATACATTTGAGCATACGTAGTCTTTTGTTTTAGATTTTGACGATTTTTGCTGGCCTTTTTTGCAAAAAAGGCAGGTTCTTTTTTCTTTCGAATTGTTCCAAAATTTAATCAGCACCAGGGTAACCTATAAAAGACTTATCCACCAAATTTCGTGATATTTGGTGAATTACTTTTTTAACTAGAGTGGATACATGCGATTTTTACGAGCCATTTCGCAAAAAAAAAGACAATTAAATACTTGCTTTATACGTAATTTTTGACAATGAAGAGAATAAGATCAACCCCATTACTCTAGGACTGATTGTTCTAGAGATATTTTAGGTTTTTCGCATTTTTGCTACGCCGGTTTCGAGAATAAGTCTAGTTACCAAGTGAAAACGAAAACTGAATTAAAAGTGTAAATTTAGTGTAATGTCAATTAACTGTGAGTGTTATTTAACTCAATTAAACTCAATTAAACTCAAAGCAAATTAAACTCAGTTTAATGAATTATTAATGAAATTAAGAGGAAATGAATTTGAAGCTGCAGGGAAAGTCATGCGCTGCCCACATCCGATATTTTTTTAAATATGAATTTCGAAATATGCATGGATTATTTTTATTTTCTTAATTCCGCATCCGAAAAATTGTAGATTAACACAATTCTATATTTTGGCATGAATATGGCTGTATATTTTTGTATATTCTAACATTTTTATTTATTTATTTATTTACGTATTCATTTATTTTTTTGAATTATTCTATTTTTAGATTTTCTGTTAATTACCTACCTAAAGCGTAAAAATCGAAATTAACTATGTTATTTTTTCTCCGGTTTGTTATGGGGAGACCTGGATTCCTGTGCGCATGCGTGGTAAATAGTTGCGCGCGACTACACTTGCGTTGAAACTAAAGAGTTTGGATTGAAACGAAATGTGGAGTGATTTTGGTTCAAAGCAGGAAATTTGAAAATTAAGTTGTAGTATTTGTACCTGTATTATTTAAGTAGCGGGTATTTATTTAGGACCCGGCCAACGCTGGTAATTTCATTCTAGTTAGTAATAAGGAAGTAACGTTTATATGTACCATAAGTTTTGTTCTGTTTTGGAACTATGACTTCGTTTCTTCATTGGAGTATATTCCAAATAATTAAAATTACTTATATTTACTTATCTTAAGCAGAATAGCATACCAATATCGGCCCAGTATTGGCAGCTATATATAGGTCCAATATTTGGCAAATATGAAAATAGGAATATTTTGAAAATATTGGGCCAATATTGACTGGTCATTTATAGCCAATAGTGGCATGCCAATATATACTCAATATTTGGCTAGTATTGGTTGACAATATTTAGCCAATTCTGGCTAAATATTGTCAAGCAATATTTAACCAGAATTGACGTCCCCTATTTTGGCGTTATCCCCTATAACGCGCCAATATATACCCAATATTTAGACAGTATTGGTTGACAATATTTAGCCAATTCTGGCTAAATATTGCCAAGCAATATTTAGCCAGAATTGGCGTCCCCTATTTTGGCGTTATCCCCTAAAACGCCAATATAGGGGATAACGACAATATAGTTATCTCTTATATTGGCGTTGCATTGGAATTATTTCCAATAAAACGCCTAGATGCACAATATTGGGTCAATATTGGAATGCTATTAGGGATAGATATATGAATGCCATCGTTTAACGAGATCAAGTGCTAGATCAAGATTAAGATTGACTCTGATGATATCGAGATTTGTAGAACAAAATAAAATAACAATAGCTACCTACTCGAATAATATTTTTTGTCTTTTCCACCGTATAATCATAAAATAACTAAATACTGTACATTTGCAGGTATTCTTACAGGAGTTGCTTAAATAATGTTATATATATATATATATATATATATATATATATATATATCAGTGTAAATTTTTTTTTTAATTTGAATTGCTTTACATTTGGTTTTTGTTTGCTATTACTTACCAGACACTTGATTAACTTATCATTCACCCCAAAATCGCCCGGGATGTCAAACATTTTGCCGTCACATGATGTTGCGCACCACGGGTGATGGAATACTATACACCCTTTAAGGGGGCGCGGTAGCCCATTGATTAGCGCGCTGGAGTTGCACTCGGTAGGCCCGGGTTCGATTCCAGCCACTGCCAAAACTGCCGCCGTGTTCATGCGGAGTACGATCACGTTAAACATGTGGGTCCGAAAGTCCTTCCGAGAGGTTGGTGGTAGGGGAAGGAGGGTACGGTCCCTGTGGATGCCTCCCCCACTGAGTTCCGGTCTAAATTGAGTGGCACTTCCCGACCGTCCAAACTGTTACCTTACACCTTTCTGGTAGGTCGGACGGTCTGAGTTTCAACAACAACAACAACCTTTAAGGAAATCACAACATCCATGCACGTGGAATTCGAACCCACAGCCTGGCAGTCGAGAGAGCACGTAAAAAACTTGCCTTAGACCTCTCGGCTACCGCACAGGCTATAAAGTCATATATACAAGGCTGCTTTTATTTTAAGATCGAAATTCTCATTTTGATTAAAAAAAAGGGTCTCTCATTTTGCGACGTCAAACTTTGACGATACTATATTAGGTATTATTGTATCTGCAAAGGCAAACAGATAAAAAAAAAAGCGAAATAATTAAGTTTTTGACTGAAAAATATTTAGATTTATTTAGATTTATTAGACACTAGAATAAATTTCTCGGTGTTGCATGGTTCCTAAACAAGCCCTCGCTGCTTAAATAGTACAGATACGGATCACTCAATTTCTGTTTTGAACCTGTTTGAGCTTGTTTTCAACCAAAATTATTCACAATTTTGTTTTAGTCCAAATCTTCTAGTTTCAACGCATGTATAGTCGCTCATAATAATTTAACCACAAACGTACACTGCTCACCATAGCCGTCCAGTTTGTGATATCAACTTGCAATTGGAGAAAGAAGGAAATCACGAGCGGAATCGAAAATCTCAATTTTTATGCCTTTGGTTGAAAATTAATAAAAATCAAGAAATAAAGTAATTTAAAGATACTAGAATGCGATGATACACACCCACATTTTTGCCAAACTTATAGAGTTGTGCAAATCTTCCCTTTTCGGTGCGATGAAATATAAATAAGAGATATAAATAAGAGTAGATATAAATAAGTGCATTACGGATTTAGTTCGAGGATAGTTAGAAAGAACGTTCTTTCATCTTTCGCATTGTACGGGGACACTTAAAACACATCTGTAGCAAATTTCGTAGCTATCCGATGCTCTGATCTTTTGCCACACACACACACACACACGTGCGTAGGAAGAGTGTATAAAACGGGCCTAAGTGAACCCAATTATACTAACACTGAACAATGACGAATAACTTTACAATTTAAAACCAATTAGATCATGGACAGGAATTCCTACAAAAATTGCAATTTCATATGCAGGGAAATACCAAACTACAGTTCCATGCCCTCTTAAATTCCCGAACAGACACATGGAATAAATCCAAATCAGCTCAAGGTTTATTAAATAATCAGTAAAATTTCTTAAATGCAAGGTTGCATTTGCACTACACTGGTTACATTGATCCTTCAGTGACGTTCCTAAAGAGTTATAAATCCAGGTCTTAAATTTACATTTGGAACATTCAGTGAGACTATATTCTGTATACAGTCAAAATGATTATTAAAAAGTTTGAAAAAGAACACCAGTAAACATAACTTTCTTCTGATGTTTAAATTTGCAATAACTATATAATATGCATTGCAATAAGTCCGTATATGAATACGATCTAACACATGTGAAATGATATTGACAGCCGAATCCGTTTGCGAATAGAAAAGTTCTCTTCTATAGTCCCCGGTATATGATGCAATAAGTTGAATCAATAAATTGAACCGTCAATTTATTGTGCAACCTTGCATTGTGTAGCATGGAAGTTCGCACAACAGTTATTTATATATAAGAAATGGCCTTCTCTCCGTTTGTCTGCTAGAGATAAATATGGGGAAGCTTAGAGATAAATATGGGGAAGCTTAGAGAGAAATATGGGGAACTTGGTGACAAATTTAGCTAAATATCGCCAACGTGGCTATATTTCGTCTAGATTGACAAAAACTATCATTAAAATTGCATAAATCTAAGTTAACGAAAATAGCGACAAATTTATGAATTAATTATTAAACTATTTTAATATATGGGTTATATTTCTTATGCTATCAATACTGATAATTGATAATTTAGAGTTACGTGAAATATAAGTTAATTGCATATTTCCAAAAAGTATTACATGTTGTCATCCGGAAAAGCGCCTAATGTAAATCCAACATAAAACACAATGTGCCTTAGACCTTATACATCATTTTTTCACTAAAAAAGAAGCAAAAAAAAATTCATTGCATTATACAGGGAAAGTCATGTACTGCCCTATTCAAATTAATTTTTCTTATCTAATAATAAAATCTGGTCATTTCTGAAGATTTTGGTACCATTGGCATTTCTGAATGTTAATTCTTACAAGGAGATATTAAGAATTATGCAATACATTAGCAATGCAAATTTTTCTCAAAACGCAGACTTTTCAACTTGTGCAAATGGTATTTCAAAAACAGTTTGATAAATTCTTATGAAAATTTATATGATTAGTAATAACTTCATTGCTTAATTGCGCTAGATGTGTAACATAAAATAGCATATTTATAAGAAAAAACAGTTGTTAAAATTAAAACATAAATAAATTTGAAGATATTAACTTGTTCCACTGAAAGTTAAAATAATTAAGTAATACCAGTATGCAAATATATTATGAATGTTATCATTAATAAAATTACAAACTATTTCGATTATATCCGTGAAAATTTAAGATATCATGCTCGCAACAACATATTATGATTTTACCAACAAAACCACAGTTAAGCTATAATTATTTTTTATATAATATTTCTCAATTTTCAATTATTTATTTTTATTTTAATTGAAAATATTATATTTTTTTACCCCCGAACATTTCATCCCAATCACTTCAATGGATTTTTTTTTCAAAAGTTTAAGGGCAGGGTGGACGTTGAAATGAGCAAAATTCGACTAAAAAAAGTTTTAATATATAACATTATTTTACACATTTAACATTTGCTTACGGGTGGGACAGCGTCCATCCTAAACGAAGAACCTCCCAAAAAGACAGGTATTTAACATACCCTATCCTAAACAGTTCGATTCCCCTTTGCAGGCATTGGCGTCTATGGAAATCGCTGACAGAAACATTGAACCTGGTGCAATGTTTTTGCACCTGGTGCAAGGGGGATCGAACTGTTTAGGATAGGGTATAGGGTATGTCAAATACCTGTCTTTTTGGGAGGTTCTTCGTTTGGGATGGACGCTGTCCTGCCCGTAAGCAAAAGGTTGAATGCATTTTCTTCGAAACGGAATTTTCAAAGGTTTTACATTTTTAAAATGCTCCATTCGTCTTAATTTTTGTTTGAGATGCATGGAATTTGGCAAGAAGAGACCTCTCATACTTTTTAATGAAACTGGGTATGCATTTGATAATTGAACTTTATTAAGGCAATTAAAAGTGAATAAGAACCAAATTAAATGATGAAAATTAAGTTTTAATGTAGAAAAATATGTTTAAAAATTAACTTTCTAAGGGATTTAAAAATGAATACCCAAATTTGTTCATAATGTGCTTTTGAGTGATCATAATGTGAAATTAATCGAAAATGTGAACAAATGGCGCGCAAGGAGCATTTTCAAGTGTTCGTTAAAAAAATTAAATTAAGAAAAAAATAAAATTATAACAAAATTGAAAAAAAATTTAATGGCATTTTATATAGTATTGTTAAGAGGAATATTTATACAAATTTTCACGTTTCGAAGTCAATAAATAAATAAAAAAAAATTTTAACGTCCACTGTCCCCTTAAACTTCCCTTGATTTTACCGGCATTTTCACATTTTAAGAGTGTAGAGTGCCCCCTTATGGAAAGCTGACTTAAAATATTAAAAATATTTCTTACTTCGTATGAAACTTCAAACTTACCTCCATTGAAAAAAGTACTGTAAAATAAGAAAATCCCTAAGGGAAACCACATTCTTATTATCTATTTTTCAATGTTAGTCTGAAGCATAAAAATGATTTTCATTTGAAGCATGAAATAAAGTCGGTCATGGTTTCAGGATGTATGATATTTACATAGAAAGAGACCTAAATAATCTTCTATTTACTTACCTTTGAAGCTTTAGATAAGCAAAGCTTCACAGCTGATAGTATCTTCTTACAATCCTTTGGAATGATGTAAAGCGTATTCTCATAGAAACATTACAATATTTATATTTTTGAAGTTATTTAAGTCTGTAACTAAATATAATGTTGAATATTTACATATGAATGAAAACTTATATAGATACATTTTATTATCCGGGACTGTGGTTCCCAAAGTGGGGTAAGCAGACCCCTTGGATGCGCGAATAACGCTAAAAGTATACGCTATAACTAATAAAACAAGAAAGATCAACCATGCATAAAGCATAGATTATGCAACACTTTCCAACTGCAATGAAAATTTATTTAAACATCTCTAAAATGCGATACATTCAGTGGTAATATTTTTAAAAATATCACAATACTACATTAATTTATTATATTTGAAAACTTAAAACTTCATCGAAAAAAATGAACTTTATTCAAATGACGTCATTGAGATATAAATTGCCTGGTTTAAACATCTCTAAAATGCGATACATCCAGCGGTAATATTTTTAAAATTATCACAATACTACAATAATTTATTATATTTAAAAAGTTAAAAAATTTTATCGAAAAAAATGAACTTTATTCAAATGAAGTCAGTGAAATATAAATCGTCCGGCTCTCCATGTAAAAGCTGTAAATATTTCATTCATACACTTTTATTCAATTACCTTCATTCATCACAATACTACAATAATTTATTTTATTTAAAAACTTAAAACCATGGAGGTACAAGTAATTTAACTCTATGATTAAAGCTTCATCGAAAAATCGTCTGCTTCTTTATGTAAAATCAATGAATGTTTCATTCATATCAGCTATATTGCAGACTCCAACTCATCCTATATCTTTATTAGTTTACATTCTCCATACGTGAAAATTAGACTTCGTTGTAGAAATAATCAAAATGTGATGTACATTTAAACTCAAATATATTGTAATTGCGTTCTTTTAGAATGTAGACACACAGAATTTAAACAAAAATAAAGCAGTGTTAGGACGGATACAACACTAAATATAAATTAAAAAGAACTTGAAAAATCACGATTTTGACACAAGGTGGATGGCATTGATCATTTAAACTCAAATATATTGTAATTGCGTTGTTTCAAAATATAGATGTAATTAATATTTTAATTTTTATTTAAAACACTACCGAATATATTTTTCTGAAATTATTTTCATATGTTTTATGGGATAATTTTTGAATATCTTTTAAAAACTTTAGAAGCAATTTGTGAATTTTAAATTCACTTAAAAAATGTTTGAAAAATTAGGTCCCATAGAGTTCAATATACATATTTGGTATTTGAAATCCGGGTTGAGTCCAAAACTAATTGGATATTATTATTCATTTATCTTCCCATAGGTCCCACAGACCGTCTGAACAACATACTAAAATTACATTTTGATAAAGTCATTTTTACGGCAGTTATCGTGCTAACGGACAGACAGAACGAATGAACAAAGTCATAAACACTTTTCAGCTGTGGTGTAAAGTGTTAAAAATTATTAAATCCTGTTTTCTTTAATGAAAAATTATTGAAAAGTCTTTCAAATTAATACGAAATTAATCAGTTAAGCAGCAACAATATTTACAAATTATTTTTGGCCCATTTTAACAATCCGGTGAGGAGCTAAATGGACATGTACGGCATAAGTCTCACACACACATACACATGTATACACTCGTATATATATATATATATATATATATATATATATACTCACACACACATACACATGTATATATATATATATATATATATATATATATATATATATATATATATGCATGTGTGTGTGCAAAATTGTATTCTAAACGCAAAATGTATGTATTAACTACAGGAATGACTTATAAAACCCAACTCAAGCATACATGGAAAGAAATAATTGCATCAAACTAGCCAATTGCACCTAGCTTTTATACATTATCTAGGATTTACCTTACACCTTTCTGGTAGGTCGGACGGTCTGGGTTTCAACATTATCTAGGATAATAATTTTTAGTAACTTATCTGTACGAGGGACAAAGCGGGAAGGCTATCCATGTAATATGGATGTAACATGTATGTGTGTACAATGTAATATGGATACTCTAGCATTAATAGCATTTAATTCAAAAAACATATATCAAAAATATTTTCAAAAAATATTTCAAAATTAAAGTCCGAAAGAGACAAAATATGGAAAGGTGATTAAGGAGAATGGCCTGAAAGAAAGCAAAGAAAATTAAAAACATGAGAACATTTACCTACTAAGCGATATTCGAGCAAAGCCTAGCCTCACTTAAGCTTATCACATAAGCTTATAATATAGAAATATAAATGAAAAATGTTATAACAATAGGCACATGATAATAATCATTAAATCACAGAGTGGCTAACTGGTAAAACCTAATGAAGGTTAAAAGCATCCAAGCTAAAACACTAGGAAAGCATATGGCTAAAATAGAGGTCAATTTAGAAATGAACTCTTCATCAAGACAGTCGTTCATTCTAAATTCGCCCAAAATAATAGCCTGTTTAAGACTTTGGCAATAGTGTGTCGCTATAAACCCCATAGGCTTTATCTACAGACAGAAAGAGGATGTTTAAATCTATAAATATGAAATATAAAACATAAATGTATACTTAATAATAGATAAATCTCCACGAGCGATATAAACTGAATGACAAAAATTGAGAGGCGAAAATAATATGTACACAAAGAAAAAATAAATGTGAAACGAAGTTTATATAGAATACAAAAGAGAATGGTTAAAATCTAGCTGGGTAATAAACATTTCGTTGAAATCAGAAGAGAAGAATAATAAGCAATCAAGACATTTACGAAATTTCTACAAAGGATGGATAAGAGAGAACGCAAACACAATTGTAACATTGCCCGAGGAAATGAAGTTCAGGGAATCAATAACTAAGTAATGTTTTAAGATCATATATTTGTGAGGAACAACTTCAAAAAATAAGCAACAGGTCTATATGAGTCTAAATTTTTACTTTCCCTATATACATAGTATAATGTATAAGAAAAGTACTGTGACTGGGATCGAAAATTCGTATCCCTGAACACGCATCCCTGAAAACAAGCATCCTTGAACTTGAATCGAAAGGTTTTACGGTGAAGTCTAAGTGTGTGTGTGTGTGTGTGTGTGTAAGTATGTATGTGTGCGTGGGTGTGTTAGTATGTGCGTATGTGTGTGTATTTGTGAGAATGAGCAGACGATATCTCACGATCGAATGGAGCGTTTCGAACGAAATTTGGTACAAAATTTACAGTTAGTGCATACTGGAAGCTTATTGATTTTAAATGCAATCAAATGTTCGAAAAAACCCCAGATATTTGAATGAAATATTGAAAAATATCACCAAAGGACTAAAGAGCTTTCAATAATGTTACTCAAATAATCATTTCTAATGTAGTTTTTCATTGGAAAACGACTTACATACATTTTAGAACGCTAGCATGAACCGTTCTTGAGATAATAAATGTATCAAAAATTCACATAAAATTTAAAAAGTATTTAATATTGTGAGACATGTTCACTTTTCATATGTAATATTATGCGATAAATTTAACATCATTTTCATGGATCTAGTTCGTTCCACTCACGAAGGAAGATATTTTGTGTAATAGTTTTGTATTTTGACGCCTAACAAATCGCCAACATTCATTTACAAATAAGAAATGCTCTTCTCTCCGTTTGTCTGTAACGCTTGGCGATAAATCTGGCTAACTTTGTCACTCATTTAGTAAAATATCACGAACCTGGGGATTTTTTTGCTCCAGGTTGAAGAAAATATCGTTAAATTTTCGCTAAGTTAACGAAAATGACGCCAGCTTAATTAATTAATTATCAAAATATCTTAATGTATGGACTATATTGCTTATTGCGGATGCTATCAATATTGACAATTGTCAATATTGATAGCATCTACAATAAATATATATTAATTGTTGCGTGAAATATATGTTAATTATGTACTTTGAAATAGATTTACATGTTGTAATTCGAAAAAAAACGCAAAATGTACAATTCAACATTAAAAACATCGTGCTCTCGATAATATACATCATTTTTTCACTGTGAAAGAGGTAAATTCATTGCATTATACAATACGGAAAGTCATGTTCTGCCCACATCAAATTTTTCACTTTTACAACCCCTGTCCAAAAAACACTCGAGCTCAAATTCGAAAAAGTTCGAATGTATTTTCAAATGTTTAAATCTGGTCCTGTGGAAAGATCATCAAGTCTCGACCGAACTCTTGCCAAAAAAAAAAAAAAAAAAAAAAAAAAAAAAAAAAAAAAAAAAAAATCCAATGTGTCAAAACCATGAATCTGAGCCAATTTTCTCCTCAGAAGTAACTGAAGGAGGTGCTGTGCATTGCTAAAAATTTACAACAAAATTTACAGCTAAAAATTTTCAGCCAAAATGGTATATAGCACATTTTAACGATTAATCAGTCTGCCCGATACGATATTTTAAAATAGAACCCGAGATCAAACTGACTCGATTTTTGCTGGAAATCTAGCTTAATAATCAGCTCCTATGACCAGAATCATACTTAACCCTAAGTGGATGGTAATTTTGAGTACAAATTACTACTTTTTACTTTGGATTCTAATAGAAGGAAAATTGCGGTACGAATGGCAGATCAACCATTTTGGGAGCCCTACGCATCCGTTAAACCGTATTTGGGGTAACCTACCCACAAAATATGGAGAGTTCCTTCTATTAATACTTAGTACCCAGCTGAACGTCCTAGTTTGGCCTTATAGTTTAAAGGTAAAGTTCAAAGACTTGCTGACACAAATGGCTCCCTTGAATGTTTCAGACCGTTGTTGGGTGTAGATTTAGAAGTGGACATGCTAAACCCGTGAAACACTAAGATGGAGTTAAGACCTACCCGTTTTGTGTTTCTTCTTCTGTTTCTGCGAATTCTCCTCCCATTTTTGATTGCCTTGCTGTCTCAGTAGGCAGTTCTTAAACGACCAGAAGGTATGATTGCCGGCCTCCTTATGCGACATGGTCTTTTGGATTTGGTCTAAGTGTTTCTTAGCAAGGGGATTAGTAACAACAATAGGTCGTAACATTATAAACCTATCGTACCATTGCTTTTCTAGTGTCACAACTTAGAGGCTATTTTTGTAATGGCAAAATGCTTCGATTTTTATATTCATTTAATGCAAACATAGAGGGTCCCTCCCTTTCCTGCTAAATTATGGCCTTATTTATAGGTATGAATATTCTTGTAAAAGTTAAAGATAAACTGAAATATGAACACGCCATTAGAATGGGAATTATATATATATTTCGATTAATACTGAATTAGCAAGTAATTACAAAAAACTATTTTGCAAAATCTTGTAAAGTTTATGTCAAATAAAGAATTTACATTAATTTAAACGAAAGGAGCAATAATGAAAGCAATAAGTGTGGGGTACACCTATCATCAAGCAACTATATTATTATAGTTATATTACATGAAGAACTAACTACTAGGAACTGTTGATTTCAACTGTATAACCTGTATATTTAAATACAATTTGTTATTCATGCCCATTACATCACAGTCAAACCAAAAGTATCATTAGTCTCATAATAATGTTCATTAAAAAAATGTGATTAACTTAATTTATTAATTTTCTAAGATTATTTATTAGTGTTAAATTTCTAAGAAGCAGTCTTCACATTTAGTTTTATATTATTCTGAAATTTCAAGTGGCAATACCCAACTTTTTATGTAATCATAGAATTTGTAATGTTCTAATTGTGGATAATTCAGGGTTTAAATACATTTTGTGAATTCATTGTGTGAATACATTGTGTGAAACATTGACATCATGTCAATGTTTAACTGTCTGATGGAGTTCAATTTGTACAAAGTAAGAGTCTATTACTTTTTGGAGGATAGAGTGGTGAAGTGTATGCGAGGCTTGTTTGTCTTGATATATTGGAGTTAAGATATTTGATATTTACAATGTATTTTGTGTTTCTGTTTGGATGTAGTAAATCTCGATGTTTATGTTTAGGTGTAAAGTCAGTATTGGTCTTTCAACTTTTTACATTTTTAGTTTTAGTATATGTACTTGGTTTGCGACATTGTATCCGCTTCCGGGAGTGTCGTCATGACATGAAGCTGGCTAAACCGGGAAGTGGGGGTCACAATCCCCCCCCGGCAAAATTTTGATGCATTGTCATTCTTAATTTTTCTATTTCTTATGTAGTATATATATATATATATATATATATATATATATATATATATATTCGATAAATCGATACATATTTCGATTAAATTTTAAATTCATACCCTGAACCTATTTATACCCTGAATCTTTGTGAAATACATTTTTGTTCGGCGACTGAAGCTTTAACTTCAACTTTTCACTAACTTAATAAAAAATACGTTTCAGAGCATCACCATTCTTGGGTTAAATTTTTTCGAACACCTATGCAAAAGGTTTAACCACACAAATGGATCCAGAGCAAACGTTAAAAGAGTTGGTGAAGCAAAAGTATATCCACCACATCGAAAGAATAGCAGCAAACGTGCATGTTAATGTCACTGAGCGCCTATAAATTCTTATAAAAAGAGAATCGCAGCATTGCAAGGAAGAGAAAACATACATTTAACTTGTTTCCCATCGGCAATAAATATTCCATAATCTCCGTTTCATTCTCTTACGTTTGCTCATAAATAGAAGACTTTAACAGACTTGCTGACGCAAACGACTCGCAGCGGTTCGTTGAGTTTCGCTATCGTCCTTTGCAAGTGAAAACTCGCTTGTCCAACAGACTTGCTTCGTTCACTATGAATCACCTTCTGTTTCTCCCAGAACTATTATTTTCATCTATTAGTTAAAGTAAGTTTCGAACGAGATTTTGGTTCTAAATAAATCATCTGTAGCAGCGGTTCTTGGCATGAGTGTACGAATCATCAGAACTCCCTTTGGCTTTATATATCCTGGTTATTAAATGTGAATAATAAAACATCTGTTGTGACAACATAGGGCTTACGCTACAGATTAACACATTTTGAATTTGTGAGAAAACAATAATACAAATTAGAATTTTCTCACTACTACATATATCTGAAAGTCAACTGGTTTATTATTGCTTCTGATTAAAATAGGGATACCAAATTTTATATTATTCGCTTGATTGTTTATATAGAGGCTAGTATTTAAGCCTGTCAAAGGAAGAGAAACTAACGCTCCTAAAAATTAAGTTACAACTTTATTTTAATAAGTTTTATTTGTTTAATAATGTATGGTGTTAACGTCGTAAATAGTTTTCTCAGTTGAAATTTGGCTCAGTTAGGTTCTACCCCGTGGTTGAGATTTAGCCATTTATGTCCCCAGTGGAGCTTGAAGGAGAGGAAGGGTATGAGAGTTGCCCTAGTTCCATTTTGTCCACACCGGGAGAAAAGTGAAGCATTCTTAGGTTCGATTCAGCGATCGATGTTATAACTGTACAAAGATTCAGTCTTCTAAACCACCGAATGGCTGCTTGGGGCTTTGGAAAATGCTTAAAAACATAATCTCCATCCAGGGGGAGGAGGGATCGAAAATTAGATTACGTTAGGTTCTCTCCAATGGTCGATACCATAGGTGTTGAAGACCCAGACCGTCCGACTAGTCTGAAGATTTGAGCAGCTGTTTAGACGGCCGGATACCATAGGTGTGCAAAAATAAATCGAAAATCCCTCTTTGTTAAAATCTGTCCGACGGTCAATACTTCAAGTTTGCAAAAATACAATCATCTAGATCACCATGGGGTTTCTGGATGATCAGGAAATACTAAAATACGTTAGACACAATATACAATTAGTGATATTATAGAGATATCATGTTGCTTGTGAAAGGCAAATGTCTCATAACAACTAGTTTTCTAGATTAGAAAAACTTTCAAATCAATTAGCCACTTCGTCATAGTGAACATATTTAATTATTATGATTTTTTCCGAGCTCTCCAAAGTCAATAAACCTCTGAAATTTAACCATTAAAATAACCGTTTTAAATTTCGGTCGATTTTCTTAATTTGCTAGAGAAATAAATTGCTCCCTGTAAACATAAAATAAAATTTCCAATAATTCGAGTACGATTCGTGATAAATTCTATACTATGGTGTCCATTTATTTTGAGTTGAGAGTATTAACAAATCATCAACTTATATGTTAATTGTAAGGTTTTTTGTTGTTGTTACTTTTTAATCTTTCTATTTTAGATTTTAAAAAAACCCTGAATGTTACATGTAGGTTTTTATAAATTGTAGCATTCGCTTTTAAATAAAAAAATTACATATTAGTTATTTTAAAACATTTTATACGTAATTATGTTTTTATAACGTTGTTCAAATTTCAAAAAAGAAAAAGAAAATTCGAAAATTGAGGCATTCCCTTGGTCCGTTTATCCCAGAAATCAATGGAACTTCGACGATCATCGATTGAAAAATTGATACCGAATTTCTTGGATTCTCTCAATTTGGTCGGGAGAAATTACACACACAGACATAAATTATGTGTAGATCCATCAGAATTTGAAATTCGGATTTTTGACCCCCACTACATCACTTCCCCTATACATATAATATGTATTGTAAAGAAAGTAAAAGTCGCTGTTTCTCACACAAGAATGTTCAGATTCCTTAAACTCCTAAAGCCAGACTTTTGACCCCCATCATATCACTTTCCCTTTACATATACTATGTATTGTGAAGAAAGTAAAAGTCGCGGTTTCTCATACAAAAATGTTCAGATTCCTTAAACTCCTAAAACCAAACTTTTGACCCCCCATATCCCTTTTCCTTTACATATACTATGTATTATGAAGAAAGTAAAAGTCGCTGTTTCTCACACAGGAATGTTCAGATTCCTTAAACTCCTAAAGCCAGATTTTGACCCCCATCATATCACTTTCCCTTTACATATACTATGTATTGTGAAGAAAGTAAATGTCGCTGTTTCTCACACAGGAATGTTCAGATTCCTTAAATTCCTAAAGCCAGACTTTTGACTCCCATCATATCACTTTCCCTTTACATATACTATGCATTATGAAGAAAGTAAAAGTCGTTGTTTCTCACATAGGAATGTTCAGATTCCTTAAACTCCTAAAGCCAGACTTTTGACTCCCATCATATCACTTTCACTTTACATAAACTATGTATTGCGAAGAAAGTAAAAGTCGCTGTTTCTCACACAGGAATGTTCAGATTCCTTAAACTCCTAAAGCCAGATTTTTGACCCCCTAATAGCACTTTCCTTTTACATAAACTATGTATTGTGAAGAAAGTAAAAGTCGCTGTTTCTCACACAGGAATGTTCAGATTCCTTAAACTCCTAAAGCCAGCCTTTTGACTCCCATCATATCACTTTTCCTTTACATATACCATGTATTGTGAAGAAAGAGAAAGTCGCTGTTTCTCACACAGAAATGTTCAGATTCCATAAAAGCCTAAAGTCAGACTTTTGACCCCCATCATATCACTTTCCCTTTACATATACTATGTATTGTAAGGAAAGTAAAAGTCGCTGTTTCTCAGACAGGAATGTTCATATTCCTTAAACTCCTAAATCCAGGCTTTTGACCCCCATCATATCACTTTCCCTTTACATATACTATGTATTGTGAAGAAATTAAAAGTCGCTGTTTCTCACACAGGAATGTTCAGATTCCTTAAACTCCTAAAGTCAGACTTTTGACCCACATCATATCACTTTCCCTTTACATATACTATGTATTGTGAAGAAAGTAAAAGTCGCTGTTTCTCACATAAGAATGTTCAGATTCCTTAAACTCCTAAAGCCAGCCTTTTGACTCCCATCATATCACTTTTCCTTTACATATACCATGTATTGTGAAGAAAGAGAAAGTCGCTGTTTCTCACACAGAAATGTTCAGATTCCATAAAAGCCTAAAGTCAAACTTTTGACCCCCATCATATCACTTTCCCTTTACATATACTATGTATTGTAAGGAAAGTAAAAGTCGCTGTTTCTCAGACAGGAATGTTCATATTCCTTAAACTCCTAAATCCAGGCTTTTGACCCCCATCATATCACTTTCCCTTTACATATACTATGTATTGTGAAGAAATTAAAAGTCGCTGTTTCTCACACAGGAATGTTCAGATTCCTTAAACTCCTAAAGCCAGACTTTTGACCCCCATCATATCACTTTCCCTTTACATATACTATGTATTGTGAAGAAAGTAAAAGACGCGGTTTCTCACACAGGAATGTTCAGATTCCTTAAACTCCTAAAGCCAGACTTTTGACTCCCATCATATCATTTTCCCTGTACATATACTATGTATTGTGAAGAAAATAAAAGTCGCTGTTTCTCACACAGGAATGTTCAGATTCCTTAAACTCTTAAAGCCAGACTTTTACCCCCAATATATCACTTTTCCTTTACATATACTATTTATTTTGAAGAAAGTAAAAGTCGCTGTTTCTCACACAGGAAAGTTTAGATTCCTTAAACTCCTAAAACCAGACATTTGACTCCTATCATATCACTTTCCCTTTACATATACTATGTTTTGTGAAGAAAGTAAAATTCGCTGTTTCTCAGACAGGAATGTTCAGATTCCTTAAACTCCTGCAGCCAGCCTTTTGACTCCCATCATATCACTTTCCCTTTACATATACTATGTATTTTGAAGAAAGTAAAAGTCGCTGTTTCTCACACAGGAAAGTTCAGATTCCTTAAACTCCTAAAGCCAGACATTTGACTCCCATCATATCACTTTCCTTTTACATATACTATGTATTGTGAAGAAAGTAAAAGTCGTTGTTTCTCACACAGGAATGTTCAGATTCCTTAAATTCCTAAAGCCAGACTTTTGACTCCCATCATATCACTTTCCCTTTACATATACTATGCATTATGAAGAAAGTAAAAGTCGTTGTTTCTCACATAGGAATGTTCAGATTCCTTAAACTCCTAAAGCCAGACTTTTGACTCCCATCATATCACTTTCACTTTACATAAACTATGTATTGCGAAGAAAGTAAAAGTCGCTGTTTCTCACACAGGAATGTTCAGATTCCTTAAACTCCTAAAGCCAGATTTTTGACCCGCTAATAGCACTTTCCTTTTACATAAACTATGTATTGTGAAGAAAGTAAAAGTCGCTGTTTCTCACACAGGAATGTTCAGATTCCTTAAACTCCTAAAGCCAGCCTTTTGACTCCCATCATATCACTTTTCCTTTACATATACCATGTATTGTGAAGAAAGAGAAAGTCGCTGTTTCTCACACAGAAATGTTCAGATTCCATAAAAGCCTAAAGTCAGACTTTTGACCCCCATCATATCACTTTCCCTTTACATATACTATGTATTGTAAGGAAAGTAAAAGTCGCTGTTTCTCAGACAGGAATGTTCATATTCCTTAAACTCCTAAATCCAGGCTTTTGACCCCCATCATATCACTTTCCCTTTACATATACTATGTATTGTGAAGAAATTAAAAGTCGCTGTTTCTCACACAGGAATGTTCAGATTCCTTAAACTCCTAAAGCCAGACTTTTGACCCCCATCATATCACTTTCCCTTTACATATACTATGTATTGTGAAGAAAGTAAAAGACGCGGTTTCTCACACAGGAATGTTCAGATTCCTTAAACTCCTAAAGCCAGACTTTTGACTCCCATCATATCATTTTCCCTGTACATATACTATGTATTGTGAAGAAAATAAAAGTCGCTGTTTCTCACACAGGAATGTTCAGATTCCTTAAACTCTTAAAGCCAGACTTTTACCCCCAATATATCACTTTTCCTTTACATATACTATTTATTTTGAAGAAAGTAAAAGTCGCTGTTTCTCACACAGGAAAGTTTAGATTCCTTAAACTCCTAAAACCAGACATTTGACTCCTATCATATCACTTTCCCTTTACATATACTATGTTTTGTGAAGAAAGTAAAAGTCGCTGTTTCTCAGACAGGAATGTTCAGATTCCTTAAACTCCTGCAGCCAGCCTTTTGACTCCCATCATATCACTTTCCCTTTACATATACTATGTATTTTGAAGAAAGTAAAAGTCGCTGTTTCTCACACAGGAAAGTTCAGATTCCTTAAACTCCTAAAGCCAGACATTTGACTCCCATCATATCACTTTCCTTTTACATATACTATGTATTGTGAAGAAAGTAAAAGTCGTTGTTTCTCACACAGGAATGTTCAGATTCCTTAAACTCCTAAAGCCAGACATTTGACTCCCATCATATCACTTTCCTTTTACATATACTATGTATTGTGAAGAAAGTAAAAGTCGTTGTTTCTCACACAGGAATGTTCAGATTCCTTAAATTCCTAAAGCCAGACTTTTGACTCCCATCATATCACTTTCCCTTTACATATACTATGCATTATGAAGAAAGTAAAAGTCGTTGTTTCTCACATAGGAATGTTCAGATTCCTTAAACTCCTAAAGCCAGACTTTTGACTCCCATCATATCACTTTCACTTTACATAAACTATGTATTGCGAAGAAAGTAAAAGTCGCTGTTTCTCACACAGGAATGTTCAGATTCCTTAAACTCCTAAAGCCAGATTTTTGACCCCCTAATAGCACTTTCCTTTTACATAAACTATGTATTGTGAAGAAAGTAAAAGTCGCTGTTTCTCACACAGGAATGTTCAGATTCCTTAAACTCCTAAAGCCAGCCTTTTGACTCCCATCATATCACTTTTCCTTTACATATACCATGTATTGTGAAGAAAGAGAAAGTCGCTGTTTCTCACACAGAAATGTTCAGATTCCATAAAAGCCTAAAGTCAGACTTTTGACCCCCATCATATCACTTTCCCTTTACATATACTATGTATTGTAAGGAAAGTAAAAGTCGCTGTTTCTCAGACAGGAATGTTCATATTCCTTAAACTCCTAAATCCAGGCTTTTGACCCCCATCATATCACTTTCCCTTTACATATACTATGTATTGTGAAGAAATTAAAAGTCGCTGTTTCTCACACAGGAATGTTCAGATTCCTTAAACTCCTAAAGTCAGACTTTTGACCCACATCATATCACTTTCCCTTTACATATACTATGTATTGTGAAGAAAGTAAAAGTCGCTGTTTCTCACATAAGAATGTTCAGATTCCTTAAACTCCTAAAGCCAGCCTTTTGACTCCCATCATATCACTTTTCCTTTACATATACCATGTATTGTGAAGAAAGAGAAAGTCGCTGTTTCTCACACAGAAATGTTCAGATTCCATAAAAGCCTAAAGTCAGACTTTTGACCCCCATCATATCACTTTCCCTTTACATATACTATGTATTGTAAGGAAAGTAAAAGTCGCTGTTTCTCAGACAGGAATGTTCATATTCCTTAAACTCCTAAATCCAGGCTTTTGACCCCCATCATATCACTTTCCCTTTACATATACTATGTATTGTGAAGAAATTAAAAGTCGCTGTTTCTCACACAGGAATGTTCAGATTCCTTAAACTCCTAAAGCCAGACTTTTGACCCCCATCATATCACTTTCCCTTTACATATACTATGTATTGTGAAGAAAGTAAAAGACGCGGTTTCTCACACAGGAATGTTCAGATTCCTTAAACTCCTAAAGCCAGACTTTTGACTCCCATCATATCATTTTCCCTGTACATATACTATGTATTGTGAAGAAAATAAAAGTCGCTGTTTCTCACACAGGAATGTTCAGATTCCTTAAACTCTTAAAGCCAGACTTTTACCCCCAATATATCACTTTTCCTTTACATATACTATTTATTTTG
Organism: Amaurobius ferox; assembly: GCA_951213105.1. Lineage (NCBI taxonomy): Eukaryota > Metazoa > Arthropoda > Arachnida > Araneae > Amaurobiidae > Amaurobius > Amaurobius ferox. The sequence goes on along the minus strand of OX578142.1, from coordinate 84,827,783 downwards.
AAGAAAGTAAAAGTCGCTGTTTCTCACGCAGGAAAGTTTAGATTCCTTAAACTCCTAAAACCAGACATTTGACTCCTATCATATCACTTTCCCTTTACATATACTATGTTTTGTGAAGAAAGTAAAAGTCGCTGTTTCTCAGACAGGAATGTTCAGATTCCTTAAACTCCTGCAGCCAGCCTTTTGACTCCCATCATATCACTTTCCCTTTACATATACTATGTATTTTGAAGAAAGTAAAAGTCGCTGTTTCTCACACAGGAAAGTTCAGATTCCTTAAACTCCTAAAGCCAGACATTTGACTCCCATCATATCACTTTCCTTTTACATATACTATGTATTGTGAAGAAAGTAAAAGTCGTTGTTTCTCACACAGGAATGTTCAGATTCCTTAAACTCCTAAAGCCAGACATTTGACTCCCATCATATAACTTTCCCTTTACATATGCTATGTATTTTGAAGAAAGTAAAAGTCGCTGTTTCTCACACAGGAAAGATCAGATTCCTTAAACTCCTAAAGCCAGACATTTGACTCCCATCATATCACTTTCCTTTTACATATACTATGTATTGTGAAGAAAGTAAAAGTCGTTGTTTCTCACACAGGAATGTTCAGATTCCTTAAACTCCTAAAGCCAGACATTTGACTCCCATCATATCACTTTCCCTTTACATATGCTATGTATTTTGAAGAAAGTAAAAGTCGCTGTTTCTCACACAGGAAAGTTTAGATTCCTTAAACTCCTAAAGCCAGACATTTGACTCCCATCATATCACTTTCCTTTTACATATACTATGTATTGTGAAGAAAGTAAATGTCGCTGTTTCTCAAACATGAACGTTCAAATACCTTAAACTCCTAAAGCCAGACTTTTGACCCCCATCATATCACTTTCCCTTTACATATACTATGTATTGTGAAGAAAATAAAAGTCGCTGTTTCTCACACAGGAATGTTCAGATTCCTTAAACTCTTAAAGCCAGACTTTTACCCCCAATATATCACTTCCCTTTACATATACTATGTATTGTGAAGAAAGTAAAAGTCGCTGTTTCTCACACAGGAAAGTTCAGATTCCTTAAATTCCTAAAGCCAGACATTTGACTCCCATCATATCACTTTCCTTTTACATATACTATGTATTGTGAAGAAAGTAAAAGTCGTTGTTTCTCACACAGGAATGTTCAGATTCCTTAAACTCCTAAAGCCAGACATTTGACTCCCATCATATCACTTTCCCTTTACATATACTATGTATTGTGAAGAAAGTAAAAGTCGCTGTTTCTCACACAGGAAAGTTCAGATTCCTTAAATTCCTAAAGCCAGACATTTGACTCCCATCATATCACTTTCCTTTTACATATACTATGTATTGTGAAGAAAGTAAAAGTCGTTGTTTCTCACACAGGAATGTTCAGATTCCTTAAACTCCTAAAGCCAGACATTTGACTCCCATCATATCACTTTCCCTTTACATATACTATGTATTTTGAAGAAAGTAAAAGTCGCTGTTTCTCACACAGGAAATTTCAGATTCCTTAAACTCCTAAAGCCAGACATTTGACTCCCATCATATCACTTTCCCTTTACATATACTATGTATTGTGAAGAAAATAAAAGTCGCTGTTTCTCACACAGGAATGTTCAGATTCCTTAAACTCTTAAAGCCAGACTTTTACCCCCAATATATCACTTTTCCTTTACATATACTATTTATTTTGAAGAAAGTAAAAGTCGCTGTTTCTCACACAGGAAAGTTTAGATTCCTTAAACTCCTAAAACCAGACATTTGACTCCTATCATATCACTTTCCCTTTACATATACTATGTTTTGTGAAGAAAGTAAAAGTCGCTGTTTCTCAGACAGGAATGTTCAGATTCCTTAAACTCCTGCAGCCAGCCTTTTGACTCCCATCATATCACTTTCCCTTTACATATACTATGTATTTTGAAGAAAGTAAAAGTCGCTGTTTCTCACACAGGAAAGTTCAGATTCCTTAAACTCCTAAAGCCAGACATTTGACTCCCATCATATCACTTTCCTTTTACATATACTATGTATTGTGAAGAAAGGAAAAGTCGTTGTTTCTCACACAGGAATGTTCAGATTCCTTAAACTCCTAAAGCCAGACATTTGACTCCCATCATATAACTTTCCCTTTACATATGCTATGTATTTTGAAGAAAGTAAAAGTGGCTGTTTCTCACACAGGAAAGATCAGATTCCTTAAACTCCTAAAGCCAGACATTTGACTCCCATCATATCACTTTCCTTTTACATATACTATGTATTGTGAAGAAAGTAAAAGTCGTTGTTTCTCACACAGGAATGTTCAGATTCCTTAAACTCCTAAAGCCAGACATTTGACTCCCATCATATCACTTTCCCTTTACATATGCTATGTATTTTGAAGAAAGTAAAAGTCGCTGTTTCTCACACAGGAAAGTTTAGATTCCTTAAACTCCTAAAGCCAGACATTTGACTCCCATCATATCACTTTCCTTTTACATATACTATGTATTGTGAAGAAAGTAAATGTCGCTGTTTCTCAAACATGAACGTTCAAATACCTTAAACTCCTAAAGCCAGACTTTTGACCCCCATCATATCACTTTCCCTTTACATATACTATGTATTGTGAAGAAAATAAAAGTCGCTGTTTCTCACACAGGAATGTTCAGATTCCTTAAACTCTTAAAGCCAGACTTTTACCCCCAATATATCACTTCCCTTTACATATACTATGTATTGTGAAGAAAGTAAAAGTCGCTGTTTCTCACACAGGAAAGTTCAGATTCCTTAAATTCCTAAAGCCAGACATTTGACTCCCATCATATCACTTTCCTTTTACATATACTATGTATTGTGAAGAAAGTAAAAGTCGTTGTTTCTCACACAGGAATGTTCAGATTCCTTAAACTCCTAAAGCCAGACATTTGACTCCCATCATATCACTTTCCCTTTACATATACTATGTATTGTGAAGAAAGTAAAAGTCGCTGTTTCTCACACAGGAAAGTTCAGATTCCTTAAATTCCTAAAGCCAGACATTTGACTCCCATCATATCACTTTCCTTTTACATATACTATGTATTGTGAAGAAAGTAAAAGTCGTTGTTTCTCACACAGGAATGTTCAGATTCCTTAAACTCCTAAAGCCAGACATTTGACTCCCATCATATCACTTTCCCTTTACATATACTATGTATTTTGAAGAAAGTAAAAGTCGCTGTTTCTCACACAGGAAATTTCAGATTCCTTAAACTCCTAAAGCCAGACATTTGACTCCCATCATATCACTTTCCCTTTACATATACTATGTATTGTGAAGAAAGTAAAAGTCGCTGTTTCTCAGACAGGAATGTTCAGATTCCTTAAACTCCTACAACCAGATTTTTGACCGCCTCACAATACTTGGATATACGCTGCCTTCCAAAATTTAAGCACACAATGTAAATTTTCAAATAGCGAATCCATCCGTGGATTTTATTTGGTGAAATTTACTGATGGGGATATGCAAATATCAAATGATGTTCAATAGCTATTTGCTCCTATTAGCTCGATTTGCGAATTGTTTAGATTAAGAATACGTTAATATGTGTAAAAATTTCAATTTTCAGTTTTTTAAAATTATTTTACTATAAACATTTGATTCGGCTAAATTAGAGTTAAAAGGAAAAAAATATCGGCTGTGAGTTCTATTCTTCGTTTTGATAAATTATGTTAAATTTCAAAATCAAATACTTGCGTTTGTTTACTTATTTATTTTAATTGTTTCAAATAAAAAATGGCATGTCTCAATGTGGAAAGTACTTAAGAATCCGTGATTGCATCGTGAGCCTACGCGGAATTCGCAAAAATGTCTCCTATGTATTATCATCCAGTTTTATCTTTTTTGTGACATGTCACAAATTTACATTTCTTATTTGATATAGGGTCCCCATTCACAATGGTCAATTTTCAATTAAGTATAACTCGCTCAATTTTAAAGATACATATGCGATCATTTTTTATGATCTTGTTGCATTAAAAATAAAAAATTTCTGATTGACCAAATTTGTCTAAGGAGGTCGTATAAAAATTTACAAAGTGTAACGTTTTGAAAATTAATGGGAGGACTATTTCATAAACGTAGTCTTATTTCCTACGTTACTTTCAACATTTTTGCAATTTACTTTGCCCACTTATCTCCAATAAGTAAAGAATTAAAGCGCGTTTCAATCTTTTAAGACACCCTGTATATATCGCAAAAGTAAAAGTGATTTTTGATCCATGAATTATAACCCCTCAACTGTTTTTAAATCACCTTCTCTCCAATTTTCGCTTAAGTTAAAAATCGACAAAGTACTCATCTAAACCTAATACTATACCAAATTTTAGTCCATTGAGGTGAAGGGCCAATAAATATTGAATATGCAAGGAGCGCGAAAATGTTTATTTCGCGGGCGTTTTCCGCCGTCCCACGTGATGTATATGTCTAAGTGTTACAGTTTTGAACTATGTTGTTAGGCGACGCTTAATTTTTTTTCCCGTTTAGATAGGTAATGGACCAAACTTTCTTATTGATTACTTATTTCTAACCTTTTGAAACCCAGTGTTACCCTCCCTGTCTGCCTGTGAATGGTTAGATGCATGCAATAAGTATGATGCCATTTCCAGCCTAGAAAATTATGCTGAAGAAGATACTTTTCCTGGCGTGTGTGATTAATTTATTTATGAAGGCGCTATTTTGGCTAACATCATCGCTATAAGTCAACCAAAAGCATTTCTAGAGTATGCTGACAAATCCGTGACATGTCATGTGCATGATGCAGAAAGTATTGCAGAATTTAGACTGGGCCTTGTATCTGACATTTATTATCATTTTTACTGCTGAAAATGATGATTGAAGAATAAGCACTAACCTGATTTTTACTTTTTCGTCTGTACTATTGAGAAAGTATTGTTTTCACGAAAATTTTCGATTTCAAGATTTTGAAGCCAATAAATGCTTTAAGACCTCCTGAACGCGTTTTGATTATTTTGGAGTGATGTCCGTCTGTCTGTCTATATGTCTGTGATGGATTGCTTGTGTACAACAAATATTGATGGATTTTCCTGAAACTTTATATCCGACTTTTTTATCAAACATCCAGAACTAGATAAAAAAATTTAAGTTCGAACGAAACTTTCAAAATTTATCTGAAATTTTATGTTTTTTAAACATGGCAACTTAAGACAACATTTGACATAATCATGCATAAAAAGGTTTATTTATGGTTCAATGATCATGAAGCATTATAGTTTGAATCATTGTTGTGAAAAATAGCCGCGATGCAATTATCTTTCGTTCGTGAAGTCATTAGCCCTCTCGAGGGAGGGGGTACAAGTTACGCGCCCCCCAGAAGGTACATTGTCAAGTATGGTATAAATCAAAAAAAATTTTTTCAAGCCCTTTATAGTGAAGAGTTACACACTATAATTGCACGTCCAATTAGATACTATAAGTCCTCTGAACGAGTCGGACAGCCTGGGGCTTTCACACTATAATTGCAGGGGCGCGGTAGCCCATTGGTTAGCGCGCTGGAGTTGCACTTGGTAGGCCCGGGTTCGATTCCAGCCACTGCCAAAACTGCCGCCGTGTTCATGCGGAGTACGATCACGTTAAACATGTGGGTCCGAAAGTCCTTCCGAGAGGTTGGTGGTAGGGGAAGGAGGGTACGGTCCCTGTGGATGCCTCCCGCACTGGGTTCCGGTCTAAATTGGGTGGCACTTCCCGACCGTCCAAACAGTTACCTTACACCTTTCTGGTAGGTCGGACGGTCTGGGTTTCAACAACACTATAATTGCATTCTGGTAGGTCGGACGGTCTGGGTTTCAACAACAACAACACTATAATTGCACCTTTCTGGTAGGTCGGACGGTCTGAGTCTCAAACAAACAAACACTATAATTGCAAACATTTGGAACCGTGATACAGATTTTTAAAAATGTTCTTGCAAAATTAAAAAAAAGAAGCTATTAAAAATGGTTTCTGGTATGAAAAAGTCGAGTTGAGCTACTCTCCATTTAATTTTTTTAGAAATTCCCATAACATTAACGATCTCTTTGTGCTTTCAGGCCATCATGCTATGTCTTCATCAATGCAAATCTTTGCAAGTCTTCAAGATCAACCATTGCTAGTCTTTAGCATCAATCATTGCAATGATAATGATACGACTGCACTCAAAGGAATATATTTCATCTGTCTCACTTATTGCACACGCACTACAGAATGCTTCAGCATAGTGAACCTTGCTCTTTTTAACCTTTGGCAATTAGTTTCAGACACACACATCCAATTTGAAAATTTATTAAAATTAATTGCGAAATTCTTTCGGGGGGGGGGGCGGAGGTATTTACTTAATAAGGGGAATTTCTATACGGTTCGTTGAGCAAAAAAATGTCATTTAGATAAGTTTCGCAGCATAGTAACTAGTATAGAGAAAATGTAGAAATGTAGAGAAAACTAGTATAGAGAAATGGTATTGAGTTTCCCCTTGATTCTCACTTGTGCTGCAGGGGCTAACTGCAGATTGAAAGCAGATTTTATATAAAACGTGTCTGCGCAGTTTTATTTGCAGCTAACCACGGATTTGTATGGGGGGGTGTCTATATTTTTCAAAAGCAATAACTCCCCGAATATTTCAGATAATTTTACCGTTTCTCTTTTATAGACTAAATGCGGTACACCTCGACTTTTTCTAATTAAACATATTTTGCTCAAGAGTGTGTAAATAATTTAGACCCTTTATTTTTATGAAAATGCCACCCACAGGGAAAAAATTGTGTGAGAGAATTTCGCATTTAATATTAACAAACTTTGAAATTGGATGTATGTGTCAATAATGAGTAGCCAATGCTCGAAATGTGAAGACAACTATGCTAAAACACCCTTTATATAGACATCTAAAAATGTTTAATTCAAGTTCACAGAAGGCCAAAACCTTAAAAGCTTAAATTCAAATTTTCAGGCCTACCACAATATTTCCCCTGTACATTATACTGAGAGTGCAGAGAAAGAAAACTATATACCTTCCTTTCTTTACACATTTATTCCAAAAACTTCTCCAACGCAAAGTTCTATTTTTAATTACTTTAAGGTCAATCAACCTTGAACTTCAACACACCTGGAAGTCTCAAAACGTTTTAAAAATCTGATGTGAGCAGCACATGACTTTCCTTATATAATGCAATGAATTTATTCCTTTAAAGTCAAAAATAATGTATAAGATTAACGATACCGTGTTTTTAACGTTGAATTGCACATTTGGCGATTTTCCGGATGACAAGTTGTCATCCGGAAAAGTTAAAGTTTAAGTGAAGTTAAAGTTTAAGTTTAAAGTAAAAGTTAAAGTAAAAGTTAAAATTTAAGTGAAGTTAAAATTTAAGTTTAAAGTAAAAGTTAAAGTTAAAGTTTAAGTGAAGTTAAAGTTTAAGTTTAAAGTAAAGGTTAAAGTAAAAGTTAAAGTAAAAGTTAAAGTAAAAGTTAAAGTTTAAGTAAAGTTTTAAGTAAAGTTAAAGTTTTGGTAATGATGCGTAAATGATGAGTAAAAATAAGTTTTGGTAATGATAAGTTCCTATTTTATATAATATTTATACGAATTACAAGTATCTATAGATAGATTAAAATTATGCTATTAGTAATTATAATTATTTAGATTTGTGAAAGGCATGTTCTCTTATTGATATTATTGGCATCAAGGTAGTTAAAATGTTGCAAATAATACATCAAACTGTTAAGATTTTTAAACATAAATAAAAAAAGATCAATTTAATTAGTTTTTAATTTTATTTTTAATTTAAAATTTGAAAAAAATATTTTATTTACTATCAAAATGGAATTTTTTAAGCAGTTGGCATTCGGTCGCCGAATATTCGGTATTAGGCTATTCGGTCAAATCACTATTCGTTACATCCCATCCCTAATGACAACATGTATTTAAAAACTATTTAACAACAACTATTTCAAAATATCCGATTAACATACATTTCGCGCAACTCTAAATAAACAATTATCAATATTGATAGCATCCTCAATAAGCTATATAGTTCATATATTAAAATATTTTAATTATTAATTCGTCAATTAGGTGTTATTTTCATTAATTTAGTGTCTTTTTTGCAATTTTGAAGATATTTTCGTCAGTTTGGGGCGAAATATCGCCCAGTTGGCGATACTTTGCAAGATTATTCACCAAGTTTGCCAAATGCATCACCAAGTGTTACAGACTAACGGAGAGAAGGTATGCCCACCGTATGACGGAAATCAGAATTTGCGAAACATTACTTCCCATTTGGCGTCACTTTTATCAATTTGACAACATTTTTGTAACTTTGGCAACATTTAAAATAATCGCTAAGTTGGCGACGTCCCGTTAAATTTCTCGCCAAACATTGCGGACGAACGGATAAATGAGTTATTCTTATACTCTACTTCTCTGTTCTTTCCAAGATACAGAACTTTCATCAATTAGTCGTCAGTTCATTGATTTAGCGTCGGTTTCATCAATTTGGCGAATGTTCACCAATTGGGTGACATTTTCGTCATTTTATCAACATTTAAAAATACAGCAAGTTGAAGATATTCCAACATATTTGTCACCAAAATTTTGCCAAACGTTATGGATGGAAAAATAGGTTATTCTTATATTAGATTCTTATATTCTTTTCAACATATTTAATTTTCGTCAATTAATCTTCGTCAATTTTATCAATTTGGCGAAATTTTTGTTAATTTGGCAACATTTAAAGAAGTCGCCAAGTTGGCGGCAATCCGCCAAATTCGTCTCCAAAACCCCGCTTAGCGTTATGGAGGGAGAAATAAGTTATTGTTATAGCAGATAAATGATTTTTACCCCCAAATACCCAAAGTATCATTTCTCATGAATGGTTGATGGTTGGTTGATGGTTGATTATGGTTTAATGCCACAAGATCCAAAGAGGATATGCTGCGCCAGACATATGGTACCGAGATACATAAAATAGTATGGATTAAAGCAAGTGTATAATTTAAAAGAGTGATAATGTGTGAAAAAACCATGACTATGACACATGTACAACAATGCAAACGAGATGAAAAATGGCTAAAAGGTTATAAAAGGTGAAGTTAAAAATGATGGAAAAAACCAATGTCCAATAGGAATGGGAAAAGCTCCAAATGAGATTTTTCTTCTATCAATTCTGCCAAATGTATAGTATAAGTCTTGAAATGCTTAAAACGAAGCTGTTTATATTTCGAACACTCAATTAAAATATGTTTGATACTTGCTGAGGTCTGACAACTATTACAAAAGGGTTCAATTTCTCCTAAAAGTAAGTGTCTATAAGTAAAACGAGTATGACCAATGCGCAAACGAGTTAATATAACATCAAGTTTCCTACACTGAAAACTAGTCCACTTTTGTATTAAAGGCTTTATCTCATACAATTCTCATGAATGCAACGAGTTAGATCCACGAGAATGATGTCATCAAACTTATACCATGATATTACATGTGAAAAGTGAACAGATTTCATAATAGTTAATATTTTTTTAACACTTTACAACAAAGTTGAAAAGCGTTTATGACTTTGTTCATTCTGTCTGTCTGTCCGTTAGCCCGATAACTGCCGTAAAAATGACTTAATCAAAATGAAATTTTACTATGTTGTTCAGACGGTCTGTAGGACCTATTGGAATATAAATGAATAATATCACCCAATTAGTTTTGGATTGAACCCGGGTTGAAAAAATGAAATACATTGAGCCATATGGGACCTAATTTCTCAAACATTTTTTAAGCGGTATTAAAATTCACAAATTGCTTCGAAAATTTTAGGTAATATTCAAATTGTTCCATAAAATATATAAAAAAAAATTCAGCGAAATATATTCAGTAGTTTTTTAAGTAAAAATTAAAATAATAATCACACCTCTTATATAAAGTGATCACGTGACCATGATATGAAAAGATCACATGATCCACTTCAAAATGATATATGGCATCCATCTTGTCTCAAAATCGTGATTTTTTTAGTTCTTTTTAATTCATATTGAGTGTTGTATCCGTCCTAAAACCACTTTATTTTGGCTTAAATTCTGTGCATCTACATACTGAAACAACGCAATTACAATATATATGAGTTTAAATGATCATCCAAATTTGATTATTTCTACAACGAAGCCTATTTTTCACTTATGTAAAATATAAACAGCAAAATATGTAGAATGAGTTGTATTAGAATTGCTGTATTTCTTTAATACAAAATTATTTAGCCCATGGAGTCTGCATAGCTGATATGATTCATTGATTTTACAAAGAGAAGGACGATTTTTTTCGATGAAGTTTTAAGCATAGAGTTTAATTACTTGTAGCTAAATGGTTTTAATTTTTAAATAAAATAAATTATTATAGTATTGTGATGAATGAAATGAATGGGAAAATGTTATGAATGAAATGCTGCTTTTATAGAGAGAGCCAGGCGAGTTATTTTTTCTATGACGTCATTTGAATGAATGTCAGTTATTTTCGATGAAGTTTTCAAATATAATAAATTTTTGTAGTATTATGATGATTTTAAAAGTAATACCGAGGAATGTATCGCATTTTAGAGATGTTTAAACCAGGCAATTTATATTTCAATGCCGTCATTTGAATGAAGTTCATTTTTTTCGATGAAGGTTTAAGTTTTCAAATATAATAAATTAATGTAGTATTGTGATAAGTTTCAAAATATTACCGAGGAATGTATTGTATTTTAGATTTGTTTAAATAAAATTGCATTGAAGTTGGAAAGTGTTTCATAATCAGTGCTTTAAGCATGATTGAAATTTCATGTTTTATTTTATGTGATTTTTTGATATATTTATTTCAAAAATGTGCAATATCTCGAGAACGGTTCATTCTAGCTTTCTAGAGTTTGTATTAATCGTTTTCTTATAAAAAATTACTCAAGAAATAACCATTTGGGTAACTTTATTGAAGGTTCAGATTTTTTGATGATTTTTTCAAAATTTCACTTGAAAATTTAAGGGGTTCTGAACATTCGATTACGTTTAAAACAATATACTTCCAGTATTCACAGATTGTAATTTTTGTACAAAATTTCATTCAAATCGCTCCATTCGTTCATGAGATATCGTCTCCATACACACACACACACACACACATACACACACTCACATACAGAAAGAGAGAGAGACATCACCTCAAAAACGTTTAATTCTTGTTCAGGGATGCTTAAAACGTGCTCTGCCTTCAAGAACTCTAATTCGAATTTTCGACCCCGACACAATATTTTCCTTATATATTATACTATATATAAGGAAAGCAACAATAGGAACAACACGTTTGATTCTACATGAATTCAAGAATTAAATTAAAATTGTTTTTAAGCACAAAGGTGGGGTTGATGCACTCTTTTTACCTCAGAACAATGTTTTCTATAAACTCTAGGACTGCTTCCGGGGGAATACAATTTTAGTTTTATCACATTCAACAAAGGGAGAATATTAAAAAATTAATTGTCTGGCTAAACTTCCTGGTTGGAGTTTAGCCAGACTATGTATAAAACTCATTTCATTACCTTCACCCTTCTTTAGTGTCAATGCCCGGAAGTGTCAATGTCTTATGATTCAAAATAAGAAAGGTTATTTTTGTTATTTTGTAAACGTTTGTTACTGTGAAAACGTTAGGAATTTGAAGAATATTTTTAAGTTTAAAGTTTATTTAACTTTTACTAAAGTTTATGACCTCCAAGAGTTCAATTTGACCAGTGAGTGAGTGGCTTTAGATGTTTGAAACAATTGTTCTCCATGCGTGGTGGTGCAGATATTCGAATGCAAATTTCGGAAGTTTTGATAGCGGATGCCTTTTTAACACTTTACAACAAAGTTGAAAAGTGTTTATGACTTTGTTCATTCTATCTGTCTGTCTGTCTGTCTGCCTGTCTGTCTGTTCGTTAGCACGATAACTGCCGTAAAAATGACTTAATCAAAATGAAATTTTAGTATATTATTCAGGCGGTCTGTAGGACCTATGGGAATATAAATGAATAATATCACCCAATTAGTTTTGGATTGAACCCGGGTTGAAAAAATGAAATACATTGAACCCTATGGGACCTAATTTTTCAAACATTTTTTAAGCGGATTTGAAATTCACAAATTGCTTCGAAAATTTTAGGTAATATTTAAATTGTTCCATAAAATATATAAAAAAAAATTCAGCGAAATATATTCAGTAGTTTTTTAAATAAAAATTAAAATAACAATTACACATTCTGTCTGTCTGTTTGTCTGTCTGTCTGTCCGTTAGCACGATAACTGCCGTAAAAATGACTTAATCAAAATGAAATTTTAGTATGTTGTTCAGACGGTCTGTAGGACCTATGGGAATATAAATAAATAATATCACCCAATTAGTTTTGGATTGAACCCGGGTTGAAAAAATGAAATACATTGAGCCCAATGGGACCAAATTTTTCAAACATTTTTTAAGCGGATTTAAATTTCACAAATTGCTTCGAAAATTTTAGGTAATATTCAAATTGTTCCATAAAATATATAAAAAAAAATTCAGCGAAATATATTCAGTAGTTTTTAAATAAAAATTAAAATAATAATTACACCTCTTACATGAAGCGATCACGTGACCAACTTCAAAATATAATACGGCATCCATCTTGTCTCAAAATCGTCATTTTTAAAGTTCTTTTTAATTCATATTGAGTGTTGTATTCGTCGTAAAACCTCTTTATTTTCGCTTAAATTCTGTGCATCTACATACTGAAACAACGCAGTGACAATATATTTGAGTTTAAATGAGCATCCAACTTTGATTATTTCTCTAACGAAGCCTATTTTTCACTTATGTGAAATGTAAACAGCAAAATATGTAGGATGAGTTGTATAGGAATTGCTGTATTTTTTTTAACGCAAAAGAATTTAGCTCATGGCTAATTTAGCTAATTTAGCTCTGCATAGCTGATATGAAAGAAATATTCATTGACTTTACCGAGAGAAGGACGATTTTTTGCGATGAAGTTTTAAGCATAGAGTTAAATTACTTATAGCTCCATGGTCTTAATTTTTAAATAAAATAAGTTATTATAGTATTGTGATGAATGACATGAATGGGAAATTATTTATGAATGAAATGCTGCTTTTTAGAGAGAGCCAGGCGTGTTATTTTTTCTATGACGTCATTTGAATGAATTTCAGTTGTTTTCGATGAAGTTTTTAAATATAATGAATTATCGTGGTATTATGATAATTCTAAAATTGTTACGGAGTAATATATCACATTTTAGAGATGTTTAAACCAGACAATTTATATTTCAATGCCGTCATTTGAATGAAGTTCATTTTTTTGGATGAATGTTTAAGTTTTCAACTATAATAAATCAATGTATTATTGTGAGAAGTTTTAAAATATTACCGAGGAATGTATTACAATTTAGACATGTTTAAATAAAATTGCATTGAAGTTGGAAAGTGTTTCTTAATCAATGCTTTAAGCATGATTGATCTTTCTTGTTTTTTATATTTAACGATTTTTGAGGGCCATTTCGCAAAAATAGCCCGTTGCTTTTTCCCGAATCGTACTAGAATAATAATCAGAATAATAGTATCAGAATAATTGTATATCTAGAAAAATAGTATATAAATCACTTGTAGGTTATTGAAATATTATACACCAAATTTTGTTAAATTTGTTCCATTAGTTTTTAGCTAGAGTGGATAAAGGCAATTTCTGCCGGCCATTTCGGAAAGAAGGCAGATTCTTTTATTACGAATCGTAATATAATCTAATAAAGATCAGGGTTTCCCACAAAAACATACCTACCAAATTTTATGAAATTCGGTCCATTAGTTTTTCAGTTAGAGTGGATGCAATATCCTCACAGACACAGAAACACACACAGACACACCCTTACACACACAGACGTTTTCCTAAAAATAGTTTTTTCATGTTCTAGAAGTCCCAAAACGTGTAGATTCTTCAAAAATTCGAGTTCCGATCTTCGGCACGATTCCAATTCTTTGAACACACACACACACACATATATTATCTGTGTATCTGTGTATTATCTGTGTATCTAAATTCCGTGCCTACGTAATTACAATAGTTGTGATTTTAAATGATCTCTAAACTTTTATTATTTCTTCAACGAAGCCTAATTTTAACTTATGCAGAATGCAAATATCTCAAGCGATTGTAAGGTGAGCTACATAAGAATTGCTGAATTTTTTTCACACAAAATTATTTAGATCTGGAGTCTGGAATACAAGTTATATGAATGAAATATTCATTGATTTTGCATAGAGAATCAGATTATTTATATTTCGATACAGTTTTAAATATTTAAGTATAATAAGTTACTGTAGTACTGTGATAATGTAAAAGATATCACCACTGAATGTATCACATTTTAGTAATTTTTAAATGAAATTGCATTTCAGTCGGAAAGTGCTTCATAATCAATGCTTATGCATGATTGATCTTTCCTGTTAAAGTTTTTTTTAATTCATATTGAGTGTTGTATCCGTCGTAAAACCGCTTTATTTTTTCTTAAATTCTGTGCATCTACATACTGAAATAACACAATTACAATATATTTGAGTTTAAATGAGCATCCAAATTTGATTATTTCTACAACGAAGCCCTTTTTTCACTTATGTAAAATGTAAACAGCAAAATATGCAGACTGAGTTGTATAAGAATTGCTGTATTTTTTTAACACAAAAGTATTTAGCTCATGGAGTCTGCATAGCTGATATGAAGGAAATATTCATTGATTTTACAGAGAGACGGACGATTTTTTTTCGATGAAGTTTTAAGCATAGAGTTTTGCTACTTGTAGCTCCATGGTAAGTTTTTAGATAAAATAAATTATTTTAGTACTGTGATGAATGAAATGAATGTTAAAATGTTATGAATTAAATGTTGCTTTTATAGAGAGAGCCAGGAGTGTTATTTTTTCTATGACGTCATTTGAATGAATGCCAGTTGTTTTCTATGAAGTTTTCAAATATAATAAATTATTGGAGTATTATGATGATTTTAAAAATATTATCGAGGAATGTGTCGCATTTTAGAGATGTTTAAACCAGGCAATTGATATTTCAATGCCGTCATTTAAATGAAGTTCATTTTTTTCGATGAAAGTTTAAGTTTTCAAATATAATAAATTAATGGAGTATTGTGATAAGTTTTAAAATATTACTTAGGAATCTATTGCATTTTAGAGATGTTTAAATAAAATTGCATTGAAGTTGGAAAGTGTTTCATAATCAATGCTTTAAGCATGATTGATCTTTCTTGCTTTCTTTTATATTTATTTTTCAATCGTTCAAATATTTGGCGTTGCTTGCGGTTACGGACAAACCAAAAATCCCGAAATAATTTTAATCAAAAATCCTTTAGAGTAACTCTGTTTCATGGCTTCCATTAAATATACTTGATAGCTTTTAACTTGATCTTTCTTTCTAGTATTCAAACGTTTGCTTCTTAACAACTGATTAATAATGATATTTCTGAAAACTTTTTATGTAAACTAGTATTCCAGAACGTAATGTAATTAAGAAAAAATTTCAAGTTTAAAATAGTAGCATCCATAAGTAGCATCTATACAGGTTTTATCCAAGTCCATCTAATGAAATGTATATCTATTTTTCGTAATTTTTTGTCATTTTCATATTTTGTGTCTCCAGTATTTTCCAATTCTTTTGACGCACGTGCTTAGATTGTATGTATCACTCATGTAGAAACTATTAATTTAATTCCCATGTTTTATTACTTATCTCAGCTTTTTAATATGAAATTAAGTTTAATTCTCTGGTTTCAATGTCTTCCTTTTATCAGATATTATATTATATTATATTATATTTCAAATTCTATTTGACGGAAATCATTTAATATATTTAATATTGAATTTGGGTATGCCATATATTTCATTTATTTCATGTATTATCTATTAGCTTCCTTATCTCTATATTTTTACTATATATATATGTGTGTGCATATAAACTTAATATAAATGTCTCTTTTTTGTTACCACTTTACAACATAGTTGAAAAATGTTTATGACTTTGTTCATTCTGTCTGTCTGTCTGTCTGTCCGTTAGCACGATAACTGCCGTAAAAATGACTTAATCAAAATGAAATTTTACTATGTTGTTCAGACGGTCTGTAGGACCTATGGGAATATAAATGAATAATATCACCCAATTAGTTTTGGATTGAACCCGGGTTGAAAAAATGAAATACATTGAGCCATATGGGACCTAATTTCTCAAACATTTTTAAGCGGTATTAAAATTCACAAATTGCTTCGAAAATTTTAGGTAATATTCAAATTGTTCCATAAAATATATAAAAAAAATTCAGCGAAATATATTCAGTAGTTTTTTAAATAAAAATTAAAATAATAATCACACCTCTTATATAAAGCGATCACGTGACCATGATATGAAAAGATCACATGACCCACTTCAAAATGATATATGGCATCCATCTTGTCTCAAAATCGTGATTTTTTAAGTTCTTTTTAATTCATATTGAGTGTTGTATCCGTCCTAAAACCACTTTACATAGAATTATATTTTACTTAATTAACACTTTACAACAAAGTTGAAAAGTGTTTATGACTTTGTTCATTCTGTCTGTCTGTCTGTCTGTCTGTCTGTCTGTCCGGTCGCACGATAACTGTCGTAAAAATGACTTTATCAAAATGAAATTTTAGTATGTTGCTGAGACGGTCTGTGGGACATATGGGTATGAAAAGGAATAATATCGCTCAATTAGTTTTGGATTGAACCTGGTTGAATATATGAAATACATTTGAGCCCTATGGGACCTAATTTTTCAAACATTTTTTAAGCGAATTTGAAATTTACAAATTGTTTCGAAAATGTTAAGAAATATTCAAATTATCCCATAAAAAATATAAAAAAAAATTCTGAAATATATGTTCAGTATTTTTTTAAATGAAAATTAAAATAATAATTGCACCCATATTATATGAAGAGATCACGTGACCCACTTCAAAATAAAATATGGCATCCATTTTTTTCTCTTAAATCAAGAATTTTAAAGTTCTTTAAAATTTATATTTAGTGTTGTATTCGTTCTAAAACCGCTTTATTTTTGCGTAATTTCTATGGCTCTGTATTTTGCGCCAACGCAATTACAATACTTTTGAGTTTAAATGATCTTCAAACTTTGATTATTTCTTCAACGAAGCCTAATTTTAACATATGCAAAATGTAAACAAATCAGGCTGTAAGATGAGTTGAATAAGAATTGCTGAATTTTTAAAACAAAATTATTTAGCTTTGGAGTTTGGAATATAGGTCATATGAATGAAATATTAATTGATTTTACATAGAGAAGCAGACGATTTTATAGCATTGCATTTTTCTTTAAATTTTAAGCATGGAGTTAGAAAGTACTTTCACTTCCATGGTTTTAAGTTTGCAAGTAAAATAAATTATTGTAGTTCTGTGATAATTTTAAAATTATCACCTCTGAATGTTACGTATTTTAGAGATGTTTAAATAAAATTGCATTGCAGTTGGAAAGTGTTTCATAATCAATACTTTAGAAAACAATTTGTAAATTTTAACTTCGCTTAAAAAATATTTGAAAAAATTAGGTCCCATAGGGTTCCATGTATTTCACATTTTCAACCCGGGTTCAATCCAAAAATTAATTGGGTGATATTATTAATTTACGTTCCCATATGTCCCACAGACCGTCTGAATAACATACTAAAATTTCATTTTGATAAAGTCATTTTTACGGCAGTTATCGTGCGAATAGACAAACAGGCAGACAGAATGACCAAAGTTCTAAACACTTTTCAACTATGTTGGAAAGTGTGAAAAGCGAAGAAATCGGCATACATACATTAAAATTAATTTCTTGATACAAATAATTTTACAATACAGATCGCACATTCATATTTTTTTATTTTCTGATTTATGGCATTCTTATTTGTTTAATTTATTTTTCATTTAATAGTTTAAAATTTTCCCAAAGATTTAATGTATTTATATAATTTTACAATATAGATCGTACATTCATATTTTTTTATTTTCTGGTTTATGGCATTCTTATTTGTTTAATTTATTTTTCATTTAATAGTTTAAAATTTTCCCTTAGATTTAATGTATTTATATAATTTTACAATACAGATCGTACATTCATATTTTTATATTTTCTGATTTATGACATTCTTATTTGTTTAATTTATTTTTCATTTAATAGTTTAAAATTTTCCCTTAGATTTAATGTATTTATAAATTTATATTTATAAATACTTGAATACTTAAAAATTTAAATTAAAAAAGCGAATTAATCAATATACTTACCTTAAAATTGGTTTTGTGATACAGATATAAAGGGAGAACATTATTACTTTCCCTGCAATACATGGTAATGTATAGAGAAAGTATTGGAATCAAGCCTAAAACTGCAAATCGGGTTTTCGACGGATCTACGCCTTTCGAGACCACTAGAATACGAAAAACCTGTTTTTACTGTGACATGTCTGTGTATGTGTCTGTCTGTGTGTCTATCTGTCTGTCTGTCTGTCTGTTTGTCTGTCTGTCTGTCTTTGCAATGTATGTATCCACTCTAACTCAAAAACTGATGAACCGAATTTCATAAAATTTAGTAGGTAAGTCACTTGGGTGTGACCCTGGTGCTGATTAGTTTTTAGTACGATTCAGGATATAAGAACCCGCCATTTTTTGCAAAATGGGCCCCAAAAAATTACCTGTATCCACTCTAGCTGAAAAACTAATGGACCGAATTTCTCAAAATTCGGCAGATAAATCTCTTGTGGGTTACCCTGGTGCTGATTAAATTTTGGTACGATTTCGAAAAAAATAACCTGCCTTTTTTAAAAATGGCCCGCAAAAATTGTCAAAATCTAAAATAAAAAACTACGTATGCTCAAATATAGCCATTAAATGCTTGTTTTATACGTAATTTTTAACGACGAAAAGAATAAGATTAACCCTATTACACTAGGACTAGCTGTTCTCGAGATATTTTAGTTTTTTCGTATTTTCTCTACGCCACCTTTTAAATAAGTCAAGTTACCAAATGAGAACGAAAATTGAATTAAAAGTGAATTGAATTTAATTAAAATAAAGAGAACGTGGATATAAGTCTGCAGGGAAAGTCATGTGCTGCCCACATCAGATTTTTTACTTATTGTTCACAGTTCTAATATAAACTGCTATATTTGAATGCAAAGAATCATTGACCGTAAATCCGACAATTGTATTTCGTTTCAGTGAGGATTTTTCGAAAAATTCAATATTACCTTTACATTTTACATTCATAGTCAATTTAAAATTAATTGCTTTCTTTTTGACAGTGACTACTCTATATACAATATTTTGTATTAAACATTCAAAGAGATGATTTTTAAATCTGGTGAAATAATGCAAAAGATAAGAAGAACGATCAATCATGCATGAAACATTGATTATGAAACACTTTCCAACTGAAATGCAATCCGCTGAATGTATCGCATCTCTAAAATGCGATACATTCAGCGGTGATATTTTTTTAATTATCACAGAAATACAATAATTTGTTTTACTTGAAAACTTAAAACTTCATAGAAAAAAAATGAACTTTATTGAAATGACATCATCGAAATATAAATCGTTTGGCTCTCTATGTAAAAGCAGTGAATTCATACACTTTTATTCTAATCTCCAGAGTTAAATAACTTTACGTGAAAAAAATTCAGCAATTCTTATACAACTCATCTTACAATCACTTGTTTACATTCTGCATCCATTAAAATTAGGCTTCGTTGAAGAAATAAAAAAGTTTGATGATCATTTAAAATAAAAAATAATTGCATTGGCGTAGAATATAGATACACAGAAAATACGCAAAAATAAAGCGGTTTTAGGACGGATGCAACATTAAATATAAATTTAAAAGAACTTTAAAAATCACGATTTTTACTCTGGGAAAAAAATATGGATGCCATATTTTATTTTGAAGTGGGTCACATGACCTCTTCATATTATATGGGTGTAATTATTATGTTAATTTTTATTTCAAAAACTACCGAACATATTTTGCTGAATTTTTTTGTATATATTTTATAGGATAATTTGAATATTTCCTAAAATTTTCGTAGCAATTTGTTAATTTTAACTTTGTTTAAAAATTGTTTGAAAAATTAGGTCCCATAAGGATCAATGTATTTCATGTTTTCAACTCTGGTTCAATCTAAATCTAATTGGGTGATATTATTCATTTACATTTTCATATATCCCACAGACTGTCTCAAAACATATTAAAATGTCATTTTGATAAAGTCATATTTACTGTAGTAATCGTGCGAACGAACAGACAGACAGACAGAATGAAAAAGTCATAAACACTTTTCAACTATGTTGTAGAGTGTTAAAAATATCACCTCTGAATGTATTGTATTTTAGAGATGTTTAAATGAAATTGCATTTCAGTTGGAAAGTGTTTCATAATCAATGCTTTATGCATGATTGATTTTTCTTGTCGTTTTTCACCTTGTTCTTGTTCTTTTTATGTTACTTTAGTTCACTTTGTATAAAAATTTTAATTTAATTTTGGGAAAACAAAAATTCTATTAGTTAGAGCTGCGTTTTCTTGCATTCTTTTAAAGACATTAAATTATTGAATTGCTCTTTATTTGCGAGACTTTTATAACTAAATGCTACATTTACATCAGGGCCTGCTTAAGGCACCCTCGAAGCAAGCCCTTGCTTAGGGCGCCACATTTTAGGGGCGCTATTTAAATCATCAAGTTCTTATACAAAATAGGCCCTTGGGCGCGAGCAGTCGGATTTTCATGTAAGTTAAAAAGTAGTACAAAGACATCAGCTAAATGTTAACATTAAATCAACTAAACAAATGACACATCTTAAAACTAGATCCAAAGGTCACTTTATTAAACAATCATCCTACAGACGTACATCAAATACAGCCAAAGCGCTTTCGAACATCCTCATGTTCATCTTCAGTGGCGATATAATTAAAAACAGATGCCAATATGCTTAAATACAATCCACCGCCGTCAAACGAAATTTGCATATCTTAGAAACTGTCAGCTGTACAATACCCCCCCCCCCGGGGCGGGCCACCCAAGATGGTGGTTACGGATGTTGGCTCTGTAGCCTTGATCCTCCAAACTGGGGGGGGGGGGGAATAATCTGTTGAAACGGCTGCTGAGGACTCGAGGAGGCTAACGCTGACTCGATGAGGCGGTGCGACCTCGGACTCTTCCAGGTGGTTGAGATCTCACGGACTGTGGCTATTCATACCCTGAGCCTAGATCCGACCGGCGACTGGGGTCGGGCTTGGCGGTGGTTCTTCGGCCCTGCCCGGTGAATGGTTCCGCTGAGTTCGCGGCCGCGGCTTTGCTGGATGAGAGATTACGTTACCTGCACGCGACTCTCACCTATACGGCGTAAGCTCCAATAGCCGCCGTGGTGTGATGCTCGTATAATCCTGTCAGCTGTACAAATTGGTGTATTATAAAACAGATATAAATTACACAATATATACATAGAATTAAGGTAACTATGTAAAGGTTTAACTTGCACGGAATCGAGAACGAATCGCCAAGCATAACTTAAGACCTGAACAGGGTCAAAATTACAAATAGAAGAACGATATAGATAAATGAAAAGGGATTCGTAAAGTAAGATAGAAAGAGGGTTATTACAGCTAAGCAAAAGAAATGAATTTTCAAAAAGGGGACAAAAATTACCTTTATTCACTAATTGAGCAAGGGGCAGTCGTTTGCTTACCATTTTTTATGTTTCTAGCATGTTCAGACAAACGGATACCAATCGTACGTTTAGTACTACCGATATAAAATGTATAGACATTCGCCACTGAAGATGCATTTTTTTTTTGTCACCTTTCTTACAAACTGGAATAATAACAGCAAATATAAGTTGGTCAAGAAATAAGCCACTTTCAATACTTAAATTGATGATAAGAGAGGAAACATCACATGTAAATGGGTAAATATTATGAACAATGGTAGCAGCAATACCATCGAAGCCAGGCGAGCTAAATCGTGGAAAACTCCCGTAATAGGTGCAAACACCACGTCTAAGGCGGCATGGTGGCCATCACCAATGTTTCAAAGGAACGATGGGGTCATGGGCGCCCGTAAAACTTAAAGCAAATTCAAGAATAAGACGTACAACATTGACTAGCTTGATGTCCGCATCCGGTTTCGTTGGGTTCTGTCCTTTGGTCGATGCTATAAGTGTGCATATATTCAGCCTTCTACTTTATAGGGTGGGCTTCGGAGGAGGGGGTGGTCTGAAATGTTATTCCCAAAATTCTCCATTTTCCCTCGCCATTGGGGGGGGGGGGAGGATTGAATATCCGTCTCGGGTTGTGTTAGGTTCTGCCCCATGTTTGATACTATACGTGTGCAAAGTTTCAGACTTCTGGATCACCGGAAGACTTCCAGGGGGTCTGGAAAAACACAAACATATTAGACAATTATTATATAGATTTAAATGAGCGTACTGCTATCGGCATTGAAGAGGCTCTCAAAAATGTTAGCCTAGGACATATCAAATCATAAAATCTGATTGATAGCAAGAATTTTTGTAGTAAACTTACATATTCTAGAATTATTCATGACGATGAAACATGACGATACAAATGAAATACGTGGCACGGGAGAAGCTCCATTCGATTGTCTTACACAATAATATTCCACAACTAATATATAAGTCTGCCAAAGCGAGAGAACTCTTAAAAAGTCTCTTAAACACGTGTCATCCAAACTTCTGTCATATGGTCGATACTATAAGTGTGCAAAGATTCAGCTTTATAAGTCCGAGGGGAGCTTTTGAAGGGTCTAGGAAGTCTTTAAAAAAATCTCCATTTGCTCCACACACATACCCCTGGGAGATAGAAAATCCTGATCTGTTAGATTATGTCTCGTAGAAGATTTTATAAGTGCGCAAATATTCAGCCTTCTACTTAGAGGGAAGAGGTTTTTGAACGATCTAAAAATATTTTTCGCAAAAATCCCAGATTTATCGATCTCAAGGGAGGAAATCCAATATATATTTCCGTCATGTTCTGTCTCATAACCTATTCTACAAATGTGCAAATAGTGGAGGGCTTCTGAACGGTTTGGAAAGTCACAAACACGTCTGATAGTTAATACATAGATAACCTTTCGTTCTTTCGACCCAGACCGCCCGACCCACCCGAACGAGTAAGACATCTGTTTGAACGGCCGGGACAGTACCCATCAATTTAGACAGGAAACCCAGTGGAGGTGGCATTCACCGGGACCATACCTTCCTTCCCCTACCAGCACCTTATGAAAATGACTTTCAGACCCACATATTTAACGTACCCATACTCTGTGGGAAGGCGAGGACAGTTTGGGCATAGCCGGGAATTGTACTCGGGTCCTCCGAGTGCAATACCCATGTTCTAACCATTGGGTTGTCCTGTCTTTACATAACTAACATCATGTATTAAATCAGGTTGAAACTTACAGAGTATTAAACCTAAATTTACCCGTAGATAAACAATTCGGCAGAGCAGGGAATGGGGTCTGCCGAAATATGACCAGATATGCTACACTACCTACTACATCACGCTGGTCCTCTATTGTATTACTGACATTTCCTTAAAAATTACTTCGTTTTTTAACACTTTCCAACGTAGTTGAAAAGTGTTTATGACTTTGTTCATTCTGTCTGTCTGTCCGTTCGCACGATAACTGCCGTAAAAATGGCTTTATCAAAATGAAATTTTAGTATGTTATTGAGACCGTCTGAGGGACATATGGGAATGTAAATGAATAATATCACCTAATTAGTTTTGGATTGAACCCGGGTTGAAAACGTGAAATACATTGAACCCTGTGGGACCTAATTTTCAAACATTTTTAAGCGAAGTTAAAATTCACAAATTGCTTCGAAAATTTTATTTTATATATATATATATATATATATATCCTCAATGCAGCTCGACCAAGTACATTTATATAAATTTATTATAAATATATTTTGATACATTGTCGTTCTTTCTTTCTTTTCTAAGATCAATATTTAAGAAATAAAAGCCGAAGTCAATGTTTTTGGGACACCCTGTATATATACACACATATATATATATATATATATATATATATATATATATATATATATATGTAAAACGTGTATAGCGATATAGCTTGATTTTTTAAGTTTTTCTTTATTCGTTTCCCTGCCTTTGAATTTTGTTGATTTTCTGTAACTTGATAACTCGTGTTTTGTATTTTTTTCCATTTGATTGATGATTTGCTGTTTTATATTTTATTCTGTGGGTGTTTTAGAAAGTTAGGTTTATCGTGTTGCAGCTTCTTACTTTTCGTTCATTGGATTTTCAAACTACTATTATATACTAGCCGCCTTTGGCGACCAGCCTGTTCGCTACCCTTGAAAATTCTGACCTTGGCAAATTCTAACCGTGGCACACTCGCTGGCGCGACCTACCAGTAAAGTGTAAGGTAACTGTTTGGAGGGCCAGGAAGTGCCACCCAATTTAGACAGGAACTCAGTGGGGGAGGCATCCACAGGGACCGTACCCTCCTTCCCCTACCACCAACCTCTCGGAAGGACTTACGGTCCCGCATGTTTAACGTGATCGTACTCCGCCTGAACACGGCGGCAGTTTTGGCAATGGCGGGAATCGAACCCGGACCTACCTAGTGCAAATCCCGCGCGCTAACCACTGGGCTACCGCGCCCTCCGCGACAATCTCCATAACCTTCTTTTTATTCACCCAATTTAGACCGGAACCCAGTAGGGGAGGCATCCACAGGGTCCGTACCCTCCTTCCTCTACCAACAACCTCTCGGAAGGACTTACGGATCCACATGTTTAACGTGATCGTACTCCGTGTGAAAATGGCAGCAGTTTTGGCAGTGGCGGCAATCGAACCCGAGCCTACCGAGTGCAATTCCCGCGCGCCAACCACTGGGCTACCGCGCCCTCCGCGACAATCTCCATAACCTTCTTTTTATTCACCCAATTTAGACCGGAACCCAGTGGGAAAGTCATCCACAGGGTCCGTACCCTCCTTCCTCTACCACCAACCTCTCGGAAGGACTTACGGACCCACATGTTTAACGTGATCGTACTCCGCGTGAACACGGCAGCAGTTTTGTCAGTGGAGGGAATCGAACCCGGGCCTACCGAGTGAAATTCCCGAACGCTAACCACTGGGCTACCGCGCCCTCCGCGACAATCTCCATAACTTTCTTTTTATTCACCCAATTTGGACCAGGACCCAGTGGGGGAGGCATCCACAGAGACCGTACCCTCCTTTCCCTGCCACCAACCTCTCGGAAGGAATTATCGATCCATATGTTTAAGGTGATCGTACTCCGCATCAGTGGCGGGAATCGAACCCAAGCCTACCGAGTGCAATTCTCGCGCGCTAACTTCCCGCGCGCTAATTTAAATTTATAATGACCATATGCTAGGTTCTTAATTCCACCATCCTCGTTCCATCGTTCTATCATTTAAAATAGCCATAAAATTAAAATATCCATTTAAAATATCTATAAATTAAAATATCCATAAATTAAAATATCCATTTAAAATCAAAAAATCATCCATATCGTTCCACCAATCCATAAATATAATAATTTCAAATACATCACCACAATTCAAACCACCATAATTCAATCATTTAAATTATTTAAAATATCCATTTAAAATATCATATAAATATAATAATTTCGCCCGATGTATACAACACTTATGCTCGTAATTCATTTAAAACCGAAAGCGCGGTCTCCATGGAGACGGGGAAGAAACTACTGCGGATGGGCTGAAAATGCCGTTGAAGAACTGAGCCGGTAGCCGACAAATTTAAAATCATGGCGTCTTTAAAATTGCGATCCTGAAGGCAATTTTCATTATTTCTGGACCAAATTATACTTGTAAGAATGCCAGATATTTCAGCTTTCTAAAAATGTAAATTATTAGTCGAAATTATGAGTACTTTTCACTATGCGAGAATTTAAAAACCAAAAATCGTTTTTTTGAGCCAAAAGTGACTTTTGTTTTAAAATCTTTAAAAAATATTAGAAATCGAAATTGAGAGTTGAAATTGATATATTTTTACTCGAAATTCTCTGCTCTTTCCGATGGTGTGATTTGTTTTTTTCTACGATGTCCGGATCGTGGAGAAAAAAGAGCAAAAAGGTCAAAAAACGGTCGAAATCGCATAAAACATTAAATAACAAAAAAAATAATTAAAATTTTAAAAATCGGTTTTCACGTGTCCCCTTCTCACCCCCCAGGGTCTCCGATTGCAAAATTTCGTAGCTCTCCGACGCGCGGTCGCGAAACGTATAGTGTATAAGACAGACAGACACACAGACACACACACAGACATTGCCTTTTATTATTTAAGATATATATATATATATATATATATATATATATATATATATATATATATATTTTCAAAAAGAAAAGAGGTATGGATGGAAACATTATACCAAAAGATGGCCGGGGGGAGTTGTGACCCCCTCACCCCGGTTAAGCATGCTTTGCGTCGCGACAACACTCCCGGAGAGCCTGTATATTGCAAAAAAGAATACGAATGTATCAAATTGTAAGATGTAAATAGACAACATACACAAACAAATATAAGATATAATTGTCGAGATCCAGCCCTATCGAAATTCATCAACAGTAAATGTTTGAAATATATTTAAAAAGTGTTTGAATAAAGTTTGAAACATGTTCACAAGTATAAATTATCAAAATTACTTAGCTTCTACTTAAAGAAGACTTTAAATATTGACACATAATAGAACAATAATAATAACAAAGTCTATTTCTAAAACCATATACCTGAATGACAATCAATAGCATATTACATGCAGATGTACATCCAATATTGTTTCATACAAGACGATGCAAATCTTCCATAATGTATTATACAATAGACCCTATTCAAGAGGTCCCGTATCAGTTATCACACGCTTTACCTGTGACAATCCAGTATGTATATTGCCATCAGTTTTATTTAAATATAAACGGTAACTATCGGTTACAGTTATTTTATAAAATTTGTAGATAATGTCACTTAAAAAATACTTGGGAAAACTTTGGAACTTTGGAAACTTTTAAGTGACATTATCTACAAATTTTAAAAAATAACTGTAACCGATAGTTACCGTTTATCTATATAAATAAAAATGAAAATCTGTCTGTCTGTCTGTCTGTCTGTCTGTCTGTCTGTCTGTCTGTCTGTCTGTTTGTCACACCATCACGGGAGAACGGCTGAACCGAATTTGATGAAATTTTGTGGGTAGCCCAGAAATAGCCCCACTTAAAATTATATCCGTGTTTTGAGTTTCTGCGACCAGTGGTTCTCGAGATATTAGTAAAAAACGAAATTTTCGTTTGTCTCATCATCACGGAAAAACGGCTGAACCGAATTTAATGAAATTTGTTGAATAGCCTTGAAATATTTCCCCATACATTTTGTCCAAGTTTCGAGTTTCTAAGACCTGGGGTTGTCGAGATATTAATGAAAAACGGAACTTTTTCCTAGGAGTTCTACTCCCTAACTCCGTGGTTTATCCAAACGAAAAGCTTGAAAATCGTTTGAAAGTGAATTAAAATTTAATCTCTGAGTTTGATGGGAGATTTTTTGCGTTAATTAGTCACTTTCTGAAAAAATGAATTGTTTGAAACATGATTTAAAGGGGAAATCTATCTCCATGGTTCATGGTTTATTTAAAACAAGCTTTTACGGAACAATGAGAAGTATAGAGAAATCAAAATCGTTATTTAATTTCGCAGTTTATGTTATAAGACATGACATATTTAACATGTTATAAGATTCTATTTTATATCATGTTACTCAGAAACGCAATTAAATTAAATCTGTTTGTTAATTTTAATAATTATTTTTTCGATTTGAATAATAAATAAATGGATATAAAAATATATTTTAGAAAAGAACGATTTGATTTTTCTTATAGCATTTTTGACTGGATAATATCAATTACGGTCTTCAGGTTTAAAAATTATTATTATTTATATTTTCGGGGATTATTGATTCAAGGATTATTGATATTTTCAAGTTATTATGCAATTATTTTATTATGACAAAAATTGTTTAAACTCATATATTGTATGTTGTACGAATCTTCTACAAATACACGTGTATATCTTTTAATCTACGAGAATATAAGTAGTACAGGTATATTGACATATGTTTTGATATATATTGGCATATATTCGAATCAATTACGGCCTTCTGGTATAAAGAGTACGGATATTATTGATGTTTTCAATTTATTACGTCATCTCTTTTATTTTGGCAAATATTTTTGAGACGCATATTGTAATACGGGTAATCTTCTACTAACACATTGGCATATTTTCTGATCTGCGACAATATAATTAGTACGGGGTTGCACATATTCATTCAATTCCTATTTTTTCTTCTGTAAATTTGCTTACAAAAGGGGGCAGGATGTTTTATTCTTCAGATCTGATAGTGAAGATAATTTTGCATAGTGAGAACATATATTCTTAAACTTCTCTTTAGGAGCAATAAATTTAATATTTTAACACAATTTGCACATGATTGCGAACTATAAGTTTCTTTAAATTATACACTCCGTACGAATAACGGGTGTGCTGTTAGTGGTTAATAAATTTTAACATTTTAGGAGGATATATCATGTTGCTCGGCATCGCAATTAAATTAAATGTGTTTGTTAATGTTTTTATTATTTTTTTTCGATTTAAATAATAAATAAATGGATAAATGGATATAAAAGTATATCTTATGAATGGACGGTTTGATTTTTCTTTGAATTATATTAATTGCTGACTGCGTACATCAATTTCATTTATTTTGGCAAAGAGTTTTCAAGCTTATATCGTATTTAGCTACTAAACTCATATATTGTGTTTAGCCAATAAATTCATATAGCCGATTGTTGAAACAGAAAAAGAGTAGAGCGGGTATATCTTCTAATACAATTGTAGTGTTTTCATTTAGTATATTGAAACGGGATAAGAATGTTTCATTCAGATCTGCAAATTCAAAGCTACGAATTTGGAGGGATATCGCTAATTTGACAACTTTTCTTAAACTTTGCCAAATTGACGGAAATGTCGCCAAATTGTTATAAACGACACACAAACAGCTGCCATAAACCTTCGGGTTGGTCGTGTGGCTTGGGTCTTCTACATATCAATGAAATTTTTTTTTGTTTTGTTAGAAGAGAGTACTGAAATGATGTTTGGTTAGCATTTCTCTGTCAGACCAACCATCCTACATAGTAATACATTTAGCGAATTTTTAAAATGTCACCAAATTGATAAAAATGTTTTCAAATCTATAAAAATATCTTGAAATTGATGAAATTGCGCTACATAAATGATATTAATTGTTTTTTGTTAGGGGATAGTATTGTGATGATATTTCGTCAATTTGTCGCAAAGTGGAACTGTCAGTTCTACAGTCCCACTTGGCGATAAATTTAGCGATTTTATAAAATGTCGCTAATTTGACGAAACTGTCGCCAAATGTTCCATAGAAATATAACTATTAAGACGATATTTTTTCTACCAATTTATTTGAAGCAAATGATATCATGTCGCTTAGCAACGGATTTAAATCCAATGTGTTTATGCGGCAGACGATTTTTATTAAATCCTTTCCGATTTGAATAATGAAGATATGTATATAAAATAAATTTCATTGCCATTTCATTTTGGACTGGATAATATCAATTATACTCTTCAGGTTTAAACATTATTATTATTGATATTTTCCGGAATTATTGATTCAGTGATTATTGATATTTTTAAGTTATTACGCCATTGTTTTATTGCGGCAAAAATTGCTGACACACGCATATTGTACGTTGTACGAGTAATCTTCTAGGAATGCACGGGTATATCTTCTAACCAACGAGAATATAAGTAGTACAGGTATATTGGCATATATTTTGACATATATTGGCATATATATTGGAATCAAGTACAGTCTTCTGGTATGAAGATTACGTGGATTAATTATATATTCAATTTATTACGTCGTCTGTTGTATTTTACCAAAAAACATTTGTGACTCATATTGCAAAACGGGTAATCTTCTACTAATAATCGGACATTATAAGTAGTACGTGTATATCTTCCCATATAATTTTAGCACTTTAATTTTGACATATATTGGAATAAATGACTGTCTTCAGATTTAAAGATTACGGGTTTATTGGTATTTTCAATTTATACATGTAATCTACTAATACAGGTTATATTTTCAAATATTCGCGTATATAATTAGTACGGGTCCCATACAATTTTAACGCTTTTATTTTGCATATATTGATTCAATTCCATATTTCTTTTTTATATTTGCTTACATAAGGGGTCCAAGATGTTTCATTCTTCAGATATGTCCATGAAGATAATTTTATATAGCGAGAACAGAGATTCTTAAACTTCTTTTTAGGAGCATTATATTAAATATTTTAACAGAATATTTTGATTAAACATGTCATTTAGTCTATATAAATAAAAATGAAAATCTGTCTGTCTGTCTGTCTGTCTGTCTGTCTGTCTGTCTGTTTGTCACACCATCACGGGAGAACGGCTGAACCGAATTTGATGAAATTTTGTGGGTAGCCCAGAAATAGCCCCACTTAAAATTATATCCGTGTTTTGAGTTTCTACGACCAGTGGTTCTCGAGATATTAGTAAAAAACGAAATTTTCGTTTGTCTCATCATCACGGAAAAACGGCTGAACCGAATTTAATGAAATTTGGTGAATAGCCTTGAAATATCCCCCCATAAATTTTGTCCAAGTTTCGAGTTTCTAAGACCTGGGGTTGTCGATATATTAATGAAAAACGGAACTTTTTCCCAGGAGTTCTACTCCCTAACTCCGTGGTTTATCAAACGAAAAGCTTGAAAATCGTTTGAAAGTGAATTAAAATTTAATCTCTGAGTTTGATGGGAGATTTTTTGCGTTAATTAGTCACTTTCTGAAAACATGAATTATTTGAAACATGGTTTAAAGGGGAAATCTATCTCCATGGTTCATGGTTTATTTAAAACAAGCATTTACGGAACAATGAGAAGTATAGAGAAATCAAAATCGTTATTTAATTTCGCAGTTTATGTAATAAGACATGACATATTTAACATGTTATAAGATTCTATCTTATATCATGTTACTCAGAAACGCAATTAAATTAAATCTGTCTGTTAATTTTAATAATTATTTTTTCGATTTGAATAATAAATAAATGGATATTAAAATATATTTTAGAAAAGAACGATTTGATTTTTCTTCTAGCATTTTTGACTGGATAATATCAATTACGGTCTTCAGGTTTAAAAATTATTATTATTTATATTTTCGGGGATTATTGATTCAAGGATTATTGATATTTTCAAGTTATTATGCAATTACTTTATTATGACAAAAATTGTTTAAACTCATATATTGTATGTTGTACGAATCTTCTACAAATACACGTGTATATCTTTTAATCTACGAGAATATAAGTAGTACAGGTATATTGACATATGTTTTGATATATATTGGCATATATTGGAATCAATTACGACCTTCTGGTATAAAGAGTACGGATATTATTGATGTTTTCAATTTATTACGTCATCTCTTTTATTTTGGCAAATATTTTTGAGACGCATATTGTAATACGGGTAATCTTCTACTAACACATTGGCATATTTTCTGATCTGCGACAATATAATTAGTACGGGGTTGCATATATTCATTCAATTCCTATTTTTTCTTCTGTAAATTTGCTTACAAAAGGGGGCAGGATGTTTTATTCTTCAGATCTGATCGTGAAGATAATTTTGCATAGTGAGAACATATATTCTTAAACTTCTCTTTAGGAGCAATAAATTTAATATTTTAACAGAATTTGCACATGATTGCGAACTATAAGTTTCTTTAAATTATACACTCCGTACGAATAACGGATTAAATTAAATGTGTTTGTTAATGTTTTTATTATTTTTTTTCGATTTAAATAATAAATAAATGGATATAAAAGTATATCTTATGAATGGACGGTTTGATTTTTCTTTTAATTATATTAATTGCTGGCTGCGTACATCAATTTCATTTATTTTGGCAAAGAGTTTTCAAGCTTATATCGTATTTAGCTACTAAACTCATATATTGTGTTTAGCCAATAAATTCATATAGCCGATTGTTGAAACAGAAAAAGAGTAGAGCGGGTATATCTTTTAATACAATTGTAGTGTTTTCATTTAGTATATTGAAACGGGATAAGAATGTTTCATTCAGATCTGCAAATTCAAAGCTACGAATTTGGAGGGATATCGCTAATTTGACAACTTTTCTTAAACTTTGCCAAATTGACGGAAATGTCGCCAAATTGATATAAACGACACACAAACAGCTGCCATAAACCTTCGGGTTGGTCGTGTGGCTTGGGTCTTCTACATATTAATGAAATTTTTTTTTGTTTTGTTAGAAGAGAGCACTGAAATGATGTTTGGTTAGCATTTATCTGCCAGACCAACCATCCTACTTAGTAATACATTTAGCGAATTTTTAAAATGTCACCACATTGATAAAAATGTTTTCAAATCTATAAAAATATCTTGAAATTGATAAAATGGCGCTACATAAATGATATTAATTGTTTTTTGTTAGGGGATAGTATTGTGATGATATTTCGTCAATTTGTCGCAAAGTGGAACTGTCAGTTCTACAGTCCCACTTGGCGATAAATTTGGCGATTTTTTAAAATGTCGCTAATTTGACGAAACTGTCGCCAAATGTTCCATAGAAATATAACTATTTAGACGATATTTTTTCTACCAATTTATTTGAAGCAAATGATATCATGTCGCTTAGCAACGGATTTAAATCCAATGCGTTTATGCGGCAGACGATTTTTATTAAATCCTTTCCGATTTGAATAATGAAGATATGTATATAAAATAAATTTCATTGCCATTTCATTTTGGACTGGATAATATCAATTATACTCTTCAGGTTTAAACATTATTATTATTGATATTTTCCGGAATTATTGATTCAGTGATTATTGATATTTTTAAGTTATTACGCCATTGTTTTATTGCGGCAAAAATTGCTGACACACGCATATTGTACGTTGCACGAGTAATCTTCTAGGAATGCACGGGTATATCTTCTAACCTACGAGAATATAAGTAGTACAGGTATATTGGCATATATTTTGACATATATTGGCATATATATTGGAATCAAGTACAGTCTTCTGGTATGAAGATTAAGGGGATTAATTATATATTCAATTTATTACGTCGTCTGTTGTATTTTACCAAAAAACATTTGAGACTCATATTGCAAAACGGGTAATCTTCTACTAATAATCGGACATTATAAGTAGTACGTGTATATCTCCCCATATAATTTTAGCACTTTAATTTTGACATATATTGGAATAAATGACTGTCTTCAGATTTAAAGATTACGGGTTTATTGGTATTTTCAATTTATACATGTAATCTACTAATACAGGTTATATTTTCTAATATTCGCGTATATAATTAGTACGGGTAACATACAATTTTAACGCTTTTATTTTGCATATATTGATTCAATTCCATTTTTTTTTTTTTATATTTGCTTACATAAGGGGTCCAAGATGTTTTATTCTTCAGATATGTCCATGAAGATAATTTTATATAGCGTGAACAGAGATTCTTAAACTTCTTTTTAGGAGCATTATATTAAATATTTTAACAGAATATTTTGATTAAACATGTCATTTAGTATACTATAAGAATTTGCGCATGATTATGAATTTCAAGTTTCTTTATATTATATACTCCGTACGAAGAACGGGTATGCTGCTAGTCTATATAAATAAAAATGAAAATCTGTCTGTCTGTCTGTCTGTCTGTCTGTCTGTCTGTTTGTCACACCATCACGGGAGAACGGCTGAACCGAATTTGATGAAATTTTGTGGGTAGCCCAGAAATAGCCCCACTTAAAATTATATCCGTGTTTTGAGTTTCTACGACCAGTGGTTCTCGAGATATTAGTAAAAAACCAAATTTTCGTTTGTCTCATCATCACGGAAAAACGGCTGAACCGAATTTAATGAAATGTGGTGAATAGCCTTGAAATATCCCCCGATAACTTTTGTCTAAGTTTCGAGTTTCTAACACCTGGGGTTGTCGAGATATTAATGAAAAACGGAACTTTTTCCTAGGAGTTCTACTCCCTAACTCCGTGGTTTATCCAAACGAAAAGCTTGAAAATCGTTTGAAAGTGAATTAAAATTTAATCTCTGAGTTTGATGGGAGATTTTTTGCGTTAATTAGTCACTTTCTGAAAACATGAATTGCTTGAAACATGATTTAAAGGGGAAATCTATCTCCATGGTTCATGGTTTATTTAAAACAAGCTTTTACGGAACAATGAGAAGTATAGAGAAATCAAAATCATTATTTAATTTCGCAGTTTATGTTATAAGACATGACATATTTAACATGTTATAAGATTCTATCTTATATCATGTTACTCAGAAACGCAATTAAATTAAATCTGTCTGTTAATTTTAATAATTATTTTTTCGATTTGAATAATAAATAAATGGATATAAAAATATATTTTAGAAAAGAACGATTTGATTTTTCTTATAGCATTTTTGACTGGATAATATCAATTACGGTCTTCAGGTTTAAAAATTATTATTATTTATATTTTCGGGGATTATTGATTCAAGGATTATTGATATTTTCAAGTTATTATGCAATTATTTTATTATGACAAAAATTGTTTAAACTCATATATTGTATGTTGTACGAATCTTCTACAAATACACGTGTATATCTTTTAATCTACGAGAATATAAGTAGTACAGGTATATTGACATATGTTTTGATATATATTGGCATATATTGGAATCAATTACGACCTTCTGGTATAAAGAGTACGGATATTATTGATGTTTCCAATTTATTACGTCATCTCTTTTATTTTGGCAAATATTTTTGAGACGCATATTGTAATACGGGTAATCTTCTACTAACACATTGGCATATTTTCTGATCTGCGACAATATAATTAGTACGGGGTTGCATATATTCATTCAATTCCTATTTTTTCTTCTGTAAATTTGCTTACAAAAGGGGGCAGGATGTTTTATTCTTCAGATCTGATCGTGAAGATAATTTTGCATAGTGAGAACATATATTCTTAAACTTCTCTTTAGGAGCAATAAATTTAATATTTTAACAGAATTTGCACATGATTGCGAACTTTAAGTTTCTTTAAATTATACACTCCGTACGAATAACGGCTGTGCTGTTAGTGGTTAATAAATTTTAACATTTTAGGAGGATATATCATGTTGCTCGGCATCGCAATTAAATTAAATGTGTTTGTTAATGTTTTTATTATTTTTTTTCGATTTAAATAATAAATAAATGGAGAAATGGATATAAAAGTATATCTTATGAATGGACGGTTTGATTTTTCTTTTAATTATATTAATTGCTGACTGCGTACATCAATTTCATTTATTTTGGCAAAGAGTTTTCAAGCTTATATCGTATTTAGCTACTAAACTCATATATTGTGTTTAGCCAATAAATTCATATAGCCGATTGTTGAAACAGAAAAAGAGTAGAGCGGGTATATCTTCTAATACAATTGTAGTGTTTTCATTTAGTATATTGAAACGGGATAAGAATGTTTCATTCAGATCCTCAAATTCAAAGCTACGAATTTGGAGGGATATCGCTAATTTGACAACTTTTCTTAAACTTTGCCAAATTGACGGAAATGTCGCCAAATTGATATAAACGACACACAAACAGCTGCTGACCGGCCGACTAATCGGTTGCTCATGTCCCTGCTGACGATCCGGTCGGTCTGGGTCTTCAACACAAACAGCTGCCATAAACCTTCGGGTTGGTCGTGTGGCTTGGGTCTTCTACATATCAATGAAATTTTTTTTTGTTTTGTTAGAAGAGAGTACTGAAATGATGTTTGGTTAGCATTTATCTGTCAGACCAACCATCCTACTTAGTAATACATTTAGCGAATTTTTAAAATGTCACCAAATTGATAAAAATGTTTTCAAATCTATAAAAATATCTTGAAATTGATAAAATTGCTCTACATAAATGATATTAATTGTTTTTTGTTAGGGGATAGTATTGTGATGATATTTCGTCAATTTGTCGCAAAGTGGAACTGTCAGTTCTACAGTCCCACTTGGCAAAAAATTTGGCGATTTTTTAAAATGTCGCTAATTTGACGAAACTGTCGCCAAATGTTCCATAGAAATATAACTATTTAGACGATATTTTTTCTACCAATTTATTTGAAGCAAATGATATCATGTCGCTTAGCAACGGATTTAAATCCAATGTGTTTATGCGGCAGACGATTTTTATTAAATCCTTTCCGATTTGAATAATGAAGATATGTATATAAAATAAATTTCATTGCCATTTCATTTTGGACTGGATAATATCAATTATACTCTTCAGGTTTAAACATTATTATTATTGATATTTTCCGGAATTATTGATTCAGGGATTATTGATATTTTTAAGTTATTACGCCATTGTTTTATTGCGGCAAAAATTGCTGACACACGCATATTGTACGTTGTACGAGTAATCTTCTAGGAATGCACGGGTATATCTTCTAACCTACGAGAATATAAGTAGTACAGGTATATTGGCATATATTTTGACATATATTGGCATATATATTGGAATCAAGTACAGTCTTCTGGT
This sequence comes from Amaurobius ferox, assembly GCA_951213105.1. NCBI lineage: Eukaryota > Metazoa > Arthropoda > Arachnida > Araneae > Amaurobiidae > Amaurobius > Amaurobius ferox. The sequence continues at coordinate 84,790,927 of OX578142.1, read as the reverse complement.
ATGAAGATTAAGGGGATTAATTATATATTCAATTTATTACGTCGTCTGTTGTATTTTACCAAAAAACATTTGTGACTCATATTGCAAAACGGGTAATCTTCTACTAATAATCGGACATTATAAGTAGTACGTGTATATCTTCCCATATAATTTAACACTTTAATTTTGACATATATTGGAATAAATGACTGTCTTCAGATTTAAAGATTACGGGTTTATTGGTATTTTCAATTTATACATGTAATCTACTAATACAGGTTATATTTTCTAATATTCGCGTATATAATTAGTACGGGTCCCATACAATTTTAACGCTTTTATTTTGCATATATTGATTCAATTCCATATTTTTTTTATATTTGCTTACATAAGGGGTCCAAGATGTTTTATTCTTCAGATATGTCCATGAAGATAATTTTATATAGCGAGAACAGAGATTCTTAAACTTCTTTTTAGGAGCATTATATTAAATATTTTAACAGAATATTTTGATTAAACATGTCATTTAGTATACTATAAGAATTTGGGCATGATTATGAATTTCAAGTTTCTTTATATTATATACTCCGTACGAAGAACGGGTATGCTGCTAGTATTTAAATAAAACTGATGGCAATATACATACTGGATTGTCACAGGTAAAGCGTGTGATAACTGATACGGGACCTCTTGAATAGGGTCTATTGTATAATACAGAGGCTGTTCGCACATTTTTTAGACGATTTTGGTAAGCGGTAATAAAAAATCGTTTGCTGCAAAAGAAATAATTCCAATTGTACTATGTTTTTAAAAGTCAAAATTATCGTCTGCGGCTTGAAAGTTTTGTTTTTATTAAAAAATGGCGTTTTTAACTAAACAGTGGTTCGAAGGCTACATTTATGCTCTTTCCGAAGAGAAATATGCATACTCTGTTATCCAAAAACGATGTGAGAGTCATGGTTTTGTGATATCTAAAGCGTCGATAGGTAATATCGTCAACAGGAAAGGAAAAAAACGTCAAATTGGAGCCTCAAGTGGGACAAAAATTCCAAACAAGTATCCAAGGAAAAAACGGACATCTTCGACTATTGCAAAGGTACGTTGTTTAATGTTAATAGAAAATCCCCCTAGTCAAAGGACAGTTGCAAAATCATTAAAATGCTCGGTGTCCACTGTAAACAAAATGATAAACGTTGATTTAAATCTTAAGAAAGCGAAAAAACGCAATGTGCATCGTCTTCTTCCAAATCATATCGCTGAACGCAGGACACGCTGCAGAATTCTATATGAGAAACACTTATCCAAAGAAAAATGGAAAACAATTGTCACAATAGATGAATCATGGGTGTATTTAAATGATTGCAACAAAAAAAGAGCCATTTATTATCATAAAAGGGGAGAAAAAAATTTAAGTACATGGTTCAAAGAATCGAAAGAAAGTTTTTCTAAGGGATTCATGATTGTTGCTGGTTTTTCTTATAATGGCAAGTTAAAAATAAAGAGAGTGGGAAAAAATGTCAAGATTAACTCCAAATACTATCAGGAACATATTTTATCGCCAATTTTTCTGAATGAAATACCATCGCTTTACCCACAGTGCCATCAATCTGTGAGACTCCATCAGGACAAAGCTAGCAGTCACACATCAAAATCCACTGTAAATTTCCTAAAAGAAATGGAACAAAAAACTGGTATCAAGGCTATACCCTTCACTGATATCTCCACTAAATCTCCCGATGTATCACCTATGGATTTTTGTGCTTTCGAACTTTTAAAATCTGCATTATCCAAACGTCGTCCCAAAACTCTTACAGGACTCTGGAAAGCTGTTCAGGAGGAATGGGATAGAATACCTCTTCTGACACTTCAAAAGGCATTATTATCCTGGAAATTGCGGTGTCAAAAGATAGTTCAGAATGAGGGATGTCAAATAGAACATTTAAAACACAAGAATTTTATGTAATTTAGTTTTGTGAATACAATATACATCGTCTAAAAAATGTGTGAACAGCCTCTGTACATTATGGAAGATTTGCATCGTCTTGTATGAAACAATATTGGATGTACATCTGCATGTAATATGCTATTGATTGTCATTCAGGTATATGGTTTTAGAAATAGACTTTGTTATTATTATTGTTCTATTATGTGTCAATATTTAAAGTCTTCTTTAAGTAGAAGCTAAGTAATTTTGATAATTTATACTTGTGAACATGTTTCAAACTTTATTCAAACACTTTTTAAATATATTTCAAACATTTACTGTTGATGAATTTCGATAGGGCTGGATCTCGACAATTATATCTTATATTTGTTTGTGTATGTTGTCTATTTACATCTTACAATTTGATACATTCGTATTCTTTTTTGCAATATACCGGCTCTCCGGGAGTGTTGTCGCGACGCAAAGCATGCTTAACCGGGGTGAGGGGGTCACAACTCCCCCCGGCCATCTTTTGGTATATTGTTTCCATCCATACCTCTTTTCTTTTTGAAAATATTTTAATCCTCTTTTTAGTGCAGCTTTGCGCCTTTTAAGTGTGATTTCAGATGATTTTGTAATGTTGTATTTCACGGTGTTTTCATATTATATATATATATATATATATATATATATGTGTGTGTGTGTGTGTGTGTGTGTGTGTGTAAGAGAGAAAGAGGGAGAGAGAGATAAACTTAAATTGGTATGAGACATTCAAATAAGTTAACATATGTAAATTTTCAGAAACATAAAGCAGGTGCGCTATATTGTATGTCCTTTTTATTTTTTGCAATACACAACTTTATTTATTAACTCAAATTGTAAACATGAAGAAGCGTAAACTGTTTTATCAGACACACATATATCCGATTAAATATTTTAGATCAGCGTTAATGTAGGACATATAACACTTCGGGCCATGGATGCTTGCATTTAATTATTTACCTGGCCTAAATTCAGCAAAAAGTAGTAGGCTTCCTTAGTAAGAACTCAACTAGTAGACCATTAGAAATGCGTAGGATATTGATGCAGTCAACAACCTTTTATAAACTCTAAATACAGTTGATTTTCATATTAGTTTTTGTTCTGACTGTACGCTAATTTTTATCATTGCGCATTTTTTAGTACTTCGGTTCATTTACCAAAAGCATAGCTTTTTTGAATATGTATGTCTTAGTTGAATACTTTTATTAATTCTATAATGATTTTGCAATATGAAACAGTTCATGTAAAAATATCGCTCTCTGTGTAATATATTCAACGCGACAAATCTGTATAATAACCGTCTAACGTATTTGTGCGTTTCCAGATCCTCCAGAAGTCCCTCCCCACAGTGACCTAGAACACTGAACTTTTGCACACTTATAGTCTCAACTACGGGATATAACTTATAACGAAGCCAGAATTTCGATCTCCCCTACCTATTATTTAGTATTTTTCACGGGACAGAACCTAACGAAGCCGGATTTTGGTCGTAGAAAATGGAGGGGAAATCTTTCTAGGACCCTCCATCATTTCCGGCGACTCAGAAGACTGAATTTATGTACACTTATAGTACCGAACACACAATAGCGTAATTACAATTGTTGGGTTAACAAGCAAACTTACATTAAGCCCTCCCCCGCTCACAAGCAAACTCATATTAAGCCTTCCCCCGCTCACAAGCAAACTTATATTAAGCCTTCTCCAGCTCACAAGCAAAATTATTTTTATGGCACCTTCGTTTCTATCTGAAATTTTTTGAACGTATTCTGAAATGATTTTTTAATCTGATGCATTTATTCATTATATAGAAGAAATGACATAAAATTTTATCACGTAAATATGCTATCAAATCATTTCTAAAATAAATAAACAAATAAATAAAATAAAGTTTTTTTCCAAGCATTTTCTGCAAACTTAGTTCTGTTATATTCATTTTACTAGCCTCGCTACTTTCAATTTCCAGAAGAGCTAAATCACTTAATCGTGATTATCTGATGGAATTTATTTTGTAGTCTTTTGCTCCTTGCAATGCATCCTTGAAAATGCTCCTTGCGTGCCATTTATTCACATTTTTGATTAATTTTACATTATGATCACTCAAAAACACATTATGAATAAATTTGGGTATTTATTTTTAAATCCCTTAGAAAGTTAATTTTTTAAAAATATTTTTCTGCATTAAAACTTAATTTTCATCATTTAATTGGGTTATTATTCTCTTTTAATTACCTTAATAAAGTTCAATTATAAAATGCATACCCAGTTTCATTAAAAAGTATGAAAGGTGTTTTCCTTACCAAATTTCATGCACCTCAAACAAAAATTAAGACACATGGAGCATTTTAAAAATGTAAAACCTTTGAAAATTCCGTTTCGAAAAAAATGCATTTAACCTCTTGCTTACGAGTGGGACAGCGTCCATCGCAAACGAAGAACCTCCCAAAAAGACAGGTATTTGACATACCCTATCCCAAACAGTTCGATCCCCCCTTTGCAGACATTGGCGTCCATGGATAAAAAAAAAAAATGTAGCTGCCGCTGTTTGACAAATTTTTCGTTTCTCGAGATTCTTCGCTTCGTACCGCAAATACTATTGCATATAAAAACATGAAATTTGGTACACTTATAGAAAAAGCTCTGGAAAATACGCTAAAATAAATAGAGAGAATAGGATGAAATTGTTTTGATATATATCGCAGTTTAAGAAATATTTAATGTCAAATTCGAAGACAATATATTTGAGTTGCGAGTTCGCGTTCTGGATAGACTAGCAATAGCAAGAACACGAATTTTTTCAGACAACTACCTACATGGGTGAATTTTTGCAGAACGGAGCCCCATTTCTTAATTTCGATGTAGTTTTTGAGATATTTTACTTTTTATGCACTTCTAAAGTGATTTTTTTTTTCGTATCGGCACGTCTGGCGATTTCTCAGTTGCGTACCGTAAAAACTATAGCATACAAAAATATGAAATTTGGTACGTTTATAGAGAAATAATAGGGTAACATGATGAAATAAACCGTTTATCGATTTAAACTTTAGTTTGGCTTGAAATAGTTCGCGGAGCGAGTTACGGGGGTTGGCTAAGTGTAGCGACAGGGTGCACAGCCCCCTAGTATATTAAAATGTCTTGAAAATGAATTAAAGAGCATGTCTTTCGCTATGAAGAGAATATTTTGTATTTCAAGCTTCTGAATTTTAAGTTATGTAAAATTTAAAAATTTTAATATTTTTAAAATTTTTAAAACATTTTAAAGTTTTATATTTATTTTATACAATAAAAGTATATTTATCAAAAATTTGATCTAATTATCCCAAAATAAGAAAATAAAATTCTATGTCCCGGGTCCCCTAGAACGATTTCTAATTTGTGAGACCTTATGCGATCATATTAAATAAATAATTATAATCCTTTTATGATCATATTTTCACAGAAATTTTATTTTCGCGTGTTCTTCTTCCTTTTGATATCAAGTTAGAAAAATTCTGGAAAACATGATGCCGCAAAACGCATTAAAAACCAGCATACTTTTACTTTCCTGGGTGACGAGAGATACTATTTTAATAATTTGGGTTTATTCCGCCTTTTAAAAACAGTTTCAGCCTTATTGATTTTTATACTGTCCAAGAGATCCTGCTTGAGGAAAACCACTTTTTAGGGTTCTTTTTGACTACGTTTTGGTGCATCTCATTTTCTACGAAACTATTCTCACGATTTTAACCACAAATTCTATATAAAAATATTTTCTTATATACAAAGTATTTTATTCTGTTGAATTCATTTTATAGTAGAAATATATATATCCGGCGAACAATAAATACCAAGATTCGGAATTTCGAGTGAAAATATCTTCCAAGGACGCTTTCATGCAACGGGTGAAAAATAATTAAAAAAATCCCCATGTGTTAAAAAAATTTTCAGACAACAACTTGAAAGTCATCATTTCCATATTGTAATGACATTAGGCTTTGTATTAAATTTTCAAGTAAAAAAATTTGCAAAAACAAAAATTCGAAACATTTTCTTCCCACTTTCTTGTTTTTCAAAATACATCTTTCAGCACGTCTGGCATAAGTAGATGATTAAACATTTCCTTCTGGTCGGCCGTTGACAAATTAATTTAAAACCAAATAACTGTATCTATCAAAATCTACTTTTAAAAATAAATTTGCCATTCTCGCATTTTGAAGGTTTCATTACTTATTCACAATACATAATTTTTTCATGTTTTACCATATTTAACATTCTGAAATCGATGTTTTAAAAGCTCCCAATAAAACAGATTTGATAATAGCTTGGCGAAATTTTTGTTAGAAATTTGAATAACTTTGTTATTTATGACGCAAATCCGTTTTCTGAAATTTAACAATGTTTAAAATTTTACTATAACCGGTTCATAGCAACTGTTGAGTTATACTACACCCAGGACATTGATATAAACTCTACAAATGGTCTCTAGTATCCAATTCTTAAAGTGAAGGGAAAGTCGGTTGATGGCCACAATTAAAACTATTTAAGAATATTTGACATGCACCCAATATGTAAGATCCTAGTCCGTGTTTTTAAAAACTGTAGGGAAAGTCGGTTCACAGTCACTATCAACTTATACTATACCTCAGGACACAAATATACACAAACTGTCCAACTTCCTTGCATAGTGTAGTAAAAGTCAGTTGATTTTCTCTATTGAGTATACTACTCCATAAAATTGCTATGCATTCAATTCGTAAAATCCTGGCCTTGTTTCAGAAAGTGTAGAGAAATGCAATTTATGGCCGCCATCAACTTCAACAATTCGGGGAGGTTGACATACAATTAACAACTAGACCATTATCTTATTTTTTCAAATACCGTTTAAAAGTTAGTTGATGGTCACTATTGATTTATGAAAATCGGATACAATGCTTGGATGCCTCATGGGATGCCTCATGGGAATCCGACCACTTATATCCCTTCCTAAAATCTTGCGATGACGGCTATTATAAAGATATATAATTCTATAACATGGTAGTAAATAACAAATAGTAACATAGAAAGAAACCATGTTGACCAATCACAGAGCTTCCTAAAAGTTTTCATAAATGTATATTTTAGGGAGATGCCCCACATGGAAATGTTCGAGATGTGAAATGTTAGTAAAACGTACTTTGCAATAAGATAGAGACATCCAAAATTTATGCAAGGTTAGATCGATATATAGGAAGAAAGTGTACAATTACAGTTTACTGATATTTTCTACTGTAGGGGTGCCGCACACCAAAATGTTTGATTTGCCGAATATATAAAATCACCTATCTCCTTTAATTGAGATAGAGATATGGAATAAGGTATACTGGTCAGTAATTAAGAAATTAATTAAAATAGAAACTAGAGATTTAGACAAGTGAAATAGTTTAACAGAGCTGACTAAATATTCCATAATTCTAATCATTTAACAACAAAATAAGAAACATTTAAATTCCCACAATTATATAACTGTGTATATTATGTTCGGGATATGTTTCTTGTGATATTGTGGTTTTTCAACGGGTATTCGGCTAGTACTAGACAAATCACTAAGTTGACAATATTTTGGCCCAAGATTGACGAAAATATCTTCAAACTTGCAAAAATGATTCTAAATTGACGAAAATGACACCAACTGGTTTTTACATATTTTTATATATAGACTACATTGCTTATTGCGGGTGTTATCAATATTGATAATTGTGAATTTAGAGTTGTGCGAAATTACCCCTTGGGTACTTCGAAATAGATTTACATATTGTCATCTGGAGAAACGCCAAATGTATAATTCGACTTTAAAAACATTGTGCCATAGATCTTGTATATCATTTTTTCACGGAAGTAAATACATTATATTATGCAGGGAGAGTCATATGTAAAGGCAACAATTAAAACCACGCACGCGGTAATTATAATAAATCAATAATTAAAATAAATATATCTTTACAATTTATTATTAATAAATAGCGAGCTTATAAGGAGTCAAGAAAAATTGTAAAATATGTAATATGCGCGCTTCTCATCCATCATAATATCCATACTTCTCCAGCAAACGATGTATAACTGAATGTATATATAGTTTATGTAATAAAAATAGAAGAAAAATTAAATTTCAACATCAGATCCAATAAAGATGACTTTATTTCTCCCTTTAACAAATGGTACAGATTCCACAAATTACATCCACATAAAAATACAAATGATTTAAATACTTGATAAAACAATGAGCAACCACACACACACAAAAGATGTAATATATTAAATAGTTAAACACACAAATAGGATCTACTCTACGAATGATAAATACTACTCTAAACACTGAAAACACACTGAAACCTTGAGCAACCTCTGGAACTATAAAATGAATAGAAATACTGTATCCCTGAACACAACGAAAATGTATCATATACGCCAAAAACTAGAAAAAAAGGAAATAAAATGAAAATATGCATTATTGCACTAAGGAATGCACACAGCTCCCATATTAACTTGCATTGTTCAAAATGCATCTGACTGACAAAAGTAAATGTACTTGATTGATAAAGTCTTACTTAACGTGCGATTAACCAGCAATTCTATAGTTGACTTACAGGACTCATTCTGTGCGGAAAATAACTGGTTACCTTTGGATCAACAGAGCTGATTCTGAGGTCTTTAGGACTTCCGTAATGCACCTAACTGTAAGCAATTGGTCAAAGTTAAATAAACCTCCTAATGAAGGACGTTTATATGGTTCAAAGAAGTGATTGGTGATTACTATTGGCATAATTCGGTGTCAAATGACTCATTAAGATTAGAATATTATTTTACTTTATTGTTGACAAAAATTCTCAAGGCCTCTAGTATAGATGGACATTGGAAACCGTAGAGTTGAATTGAAAAGACTTCAAAAATCATTGAGAGCAATGTGTGCAACAGTGCAACCAATAAATGCGTTTGCTAAATATTTCTGTCCTAACTTACATATAAGATGTTATAATTTCGAAATAGGAGATCTATGAAATAAAACAACTTTGGCACTAATATCATTAGTTACAAAGATCACAAGGATTCACTGATAACTTCAAACAATCATTGTAAAAATTAAAAATAATATTCCCAAAACTTTTTCTCTATTGCAAAATATGTTTCACGATGCATTTTGTCTGAAAGGATCAAATTTTAGATCCTATTCCAACTTTTAAAACGTTCACCTTATTAACTGTGTCTACCTTTTGTTATTTAAAAAAAAATCAAAAGTTGCATTTATCCTTATCAAAGAATGCGATTTTCTATCTTTTATCTCCTACTTTTACGGTTTTAATATTTTCCCCCGTCCTTAACTCAGTTTTACCACATATGAGTTAAATGTTAAATTTAAAATATATGGATTTTATTGATATATATATATATATATATGTATATATATATATAATAAAATACAATCCTATAAAGTTAAAAATTCAAGAAATAGAAAGGCGCATATTGCCGCACTATCTGTAAACGCAGTCATTCCACCTCTATAATCGTTATTCATTTTAAATCTTATATATATATATATATATATATATATATATATATATATATATATATATATATATATATATATATATATATATATATATATATATATATATATATATATATATATACATATATTTGTATGTGACAGTGACAAACTTTGAGTATGAATGATATATAGAATGTGTTTAGTTTTTCACTTTGATAAATGATAAATGGTGCAGCAATATAAAATGAGTTAATCCCGGCACAATCTCGATCCGGCTGCTAAAAATGGGCAAATGATTAGGTCACCGAGTGCCCGGCCATAAAAAAATGTTGTTTTTATGAAAGAAATGAACACGACATGAGATATGAACATATGATTTTCCGTTGAAATATATTTTACTGGATGTGACAATGGGATATATGTGATGACATCTGATGATATGCATTAATCAATGGAATTAAAATACTGATGTTTCTTATTAATGCTTTTACTTATTTTGGCTTACAGTAGTATTTGAGAGTAATTGCCAAAAATTACATTTTTATGGATTTGCCAAATTTGATATTTATCATCTAGAATTTAACGAAAAATTAAATAATTAATTCTCCTATTTGATTATTACTTATATTACTTAATATACTAGTTCTATAAATTTCTATGCAGGGCCGCTCATAAGGGTGGGGGGCACCACTAGAGTGGGGGGGGGCGAGTGGGGGCCGTAATATTTTCTTTTTGAGGTTGGAGAAGACATGAACAATTCACAAAAAAAGAGGAAATCAAATATAGAGGGGAGGGAGGACGTGATATATATTTGTAGGGGGTTGCAATGTCTATGGGCGGCCCGCCTCTATATCTATCACAGTGTATTAATAAATACCTAATTTTCTATTTACAGATTATACACATTATATGATTTCCGAATACTGCCATGTAGCGTTATCTACTTTTTACACGAATGGCACTTTTTTTCACCCACAGTTATAGCCAATACAGATAAACATATTTTATAAGCATGTTTGTACAAATAGGAAGATTCACATCCTCTAAACTGTAAACATAATTTTTATAAAGTTTAAGGCAATTATATACAAAAAGCAATTTTTAACCTACTGTTACTATAAAAAATTGATGCAACTTTAAACCATCGGAGAATAGCAAAGAATTTCCATCTTGCTCAGAGGGATTTAACCTTCCTAATGGAAAAAGCTGAATCTTACTAAAATCGATGATGGTACCTCTGTTGTCATCATCCAATAGTATACTGTTGTATCATTTTAACAACATCGAATGGTGACAGTGAAATGCCTCTATGGTGTTTAGTAAGGCTACGCCGTTTGCACTAGAAACAAAGCTGCCACAGTTTCAATAAAAAGGGTAAAATTCGCGATTGTATTTAAAAGTTCTATTTAAAAATGCTAAATCTGAGAATTTTAAGAAAAAATTGTAAAATTTGGGATTTTTTTTAATGTTATATTTAAAAGTGCTAAAATTCACAATTATGATGAAAAGGGGTAAAATTTGCGATTTTATTTAAAAGTGCTACATTTAAAAGTTCTAAAATTCGCACTTTCAATAAAAAATAATTGATAATATTCGAGATATTATATGAAAGCACTGTATTTAAAAGTATTGAATTCTTAATTTAATAAAAAGGACGAAATATTCTATATTTATGTATTTGCCATGTTTCTTTTATTGATTTACTCTGTATATTTTGTGTTTATCTGTACTTGTATTAGTGCCAGTAAAATTGGGTGGTTATGTAACCTATTCTGCGCACTTTGTTAAATAAAGTAAAATCAAAATGAAATAAAAATTCATGTTTATTTAAAAGCGCTAAAATTTATGCTTCTGTTTATAAGTAGTAACATAAGGAATTTAATTTAAAAACGTTAAATTTAATAGCTCGAAAATTCACATTTTTAATGTAAAGAATTTCGAGATTTCATTTAAAAGCTCGATATTTAAAGCATTAAAATTCACAATTTTAATGAAATGGGCAAGATTCGCGATATTATTTAAAAGCGATCCATTTAAAAGTGCCAAATTTCATAACTTTAATAGAAAAAGAAACAAAATTGTTTTTTTAAAGTTATTTTATATGCGTACTTTGTGTTTATCTGTACTTTAGTGCCAGTATAATTAAGGTGTTATATTACCTGTTTTGTGCATTTTGATTTAAAGAACATAAACTAAAAATAAAATAAATATGCGGGTCATTTAAAAGCGCTAAAATGCATGATTTTGTTTTAGTAGTTAAATTAGCAGCTATTTTCTAAAATTCAGAAATTTGTTGATTTTAGTTAAAAACGCCAAAATACGCGATTATCTACGTGCACTAAAATTTGCAATTTTTACGAAATACTGCAAAAATCATGATTTTATTTAAAGTGCAAAAATACGTGAGTGTTTAATAGTGATAAAGCTCGTAATTTAAATTAAAATGCTAAAATTCGTAATTTTATTTATTTGTGTGAAAAACGCGATTTTAAAGATGTTAAAATATGTGATTTTATTAAAACCTCTAAAATTTGCGATTTTTATGGGAAAATGCGAAAACGTGATATAATTTAAAAGTGTTTTTGTTCGCGATTTTACGTAAAAGCGCTTAAATGTCCGATTGCATTACAAACGCTATCATTTACACATGTTTGAATTCACGATTTTTATGAAAAAGCGCTAATGTTCTCAATTTAATTTCAAAGTATTTAAATCATCAATTTTATTTAACAGCGCTTACATTATCAGGTTAATTTAAATGCGCTTAAATTCTCAAGTTAAGTGAAAATCGCCTACATTCTCAAGTTTATTTAAAAGCGCTAAAATTTGCAGATTTTGTGAAAGCGCTAGAATTCTGATATGTATGAAAAAAGTTCTAAAATTCGCATTTTATTTAAAAGCGGTAAAATTCACGATTTTATTTACAAGCACTAAAATTCGTGATTATGTTTTTAAGGGTCTAAAATTCGCGATATTATTTTAAATGATCTATTATTTAAAAGTGCTAAATTTTACGACTTTTTATGAAAAGTGCTAAATTTCTCAATGGATTGAATGCAACATAAAATTTAAGTTTCCGTACACTCTTAACTTGGCTACCCGTATCGTGAAAAGAGGAATTGAAATATATGTAGTGTACGGAGTGCAAGCTCAATGATTTTTCATCTATTACTGGTTACTTTCAGACGCCATATGACGTCACGCATAACGTCACGAAGCTAGTTTTAATTCTATTGATTAAACTAGCTCAGAGTGCAAACGGGGAAACTAAAACTTATAAGACCGAAAAAGTAGCCTTTTACGCAAAATTAGTTGCTTTTTGGCCCTCTATATATTAAAATAGTCGTCATAGTCACCTTGGGTGCAAAATGTCAATTGGGTGCAAAATGTTAATTGCTAGTGGCAGCCTGTAAAAAAGGTTTCAGTCTTTTTGAAACCTTTCTAACGAAAATAGCAGAAGTATATTAACAAATACCATGGAGGCACTTCTCTTGTTCTCATCCCATGATTTAAAGTTGCATCTTTTTAAGAGCAATCCAATTTTTAGAGTTTATAATAAAAATTATATGCGGAAGTTTTACACGTTTTGAACTGTATGGATTTTAAATAAAGCTATACTCTTTTATGTAGAATTCAATAAAAAATCTAAAGCAAGTAACGTGTTATTCAAAAGTCAGATATAAATGGCGAAGAATATTAAAGTTTTTTTTTAAATATCTTGCTTATTTAGAAGGGAAAATTTAAATAATTTGAAATAAGAATCAGATATTAATTCTAGAAATAAATAGTCAAATATAAATTATTTTTATTTTTAAACATCAATACTGTGTAATTTAAAAATGTGATTTCATTTAAAATCGATAATCAATGCTCAAGCTATGGAATGTTGTTGGCAAAGCTATGGAATGTTGTTCCCAAAGCTATGGAATGTTGTTGCCAAAACCATGGTATGTTATTGCCAAAGCTATGGAAACTTGCTGCCAAAGCTATAAAATGCTGCCTCTAAAGCTGTGGAATGTTGCTTTTAAAGCTATGGAATACTATAGAATTATTCATAGGTGTTTTAATTACGTTGTGCAAGTGTACATATATACTATCTTGTTTTTCAAACTGTATAATTGTACAAGAAGATTTAATTATGGATTTTGCTTTTACTAAATTTGTTATACTTTCTTTTACAATAATCCTATAAATGAATATTTTTAATTCAATATATATCATATAGAGAAAAAAATTCTGCTTATACTATCAATTTGACATCAATATGGCACTGACAAAAAAAAAAAAAAAAAAAAAAAACTCCTAATGTGCGTTAAAAAAAAACGCTGATCTCGCAGGATGAGTGGCATATAAATGCGCAGTTAAAGATTGAAGTTTTATATAAACATGAAAATGTTCATGGAAGATGAAATATAATTCACAATGTAATGAGACCAGATCACAGCTTTGAGAACATATTGTTCTTGTGGCACACAGAAGATTCATCCACTATTCTAATTCACTGCAAATAAAATTGAACACATTAATTGACAATAAAATCACGAAACTTTTAATTAATATAAAATTACAAATTCAGAAAATGTTGAGTATTATATGGAATAAGTTAATATAAGTCCTTATTTTTTATTAGAGAAATGCTAGTGAAACATTAACGTTGTCAGAAAAAAAAAACACTGGAACCATATTTGAAAAGATTTATTTATGTCATTTTTCAATAAAATATTCGTAATTTGACTTTAAATATGGTCTAGTTTTAGGCAACAATCTTGGAATAATCTGCACGTTAAGACCATAAAGAAAATCTGAATATAAGCCGGGTGAATTCCCAAAACACACTAGGGAGATATAAATGGTCATAATTCAAATTTAAATGAGTATTAGATTTAGATAAATCTGCAATTCAAGATCCTTTATTTAAAAGTTAAATAACAAAAATAAAATTATGCCGAATAGATTTCAAGAGTACGCTTTGGACAGAAAAATGATCAGAATTTAAATATATAGATTTGTACTGACTACGTAGAATATCAACTTTTATAATCAATACAGGTCACAAAACATTTATGTTTTTGTTATATCGCTACGTGTGGTTATTACAATTAATTTTACAGTATAATGAGCTTTTTAAATAACTTTCATGCCCCATTTTTACTATATTCTGTTTCAATCCTATACTAATTTTAATCTTAGTAGCTTAAAAATACTCCAACAATAACCTTGAAACTTGAATGACCATGGATCGTGAATAGCAATTATATATATAGCTGAAACATATTTATTATCTATAAAACAGGGCAGTATTCTGTAGATATAAAAGCTGCTGAGTAGTCCATAAACTGCAGCATTATTGCCAAAAACAGAACGATTTAAAAATAAGAATAGCTTGTTGAGTTGAAAGAACCTCCTGTAGATGTCTCTGTCAAACAAGCATGAATCGACTACTGCATGTATTCCTTACATCTTGTTTAGTTTTCAAATTCTGTTTCAATCCAAAAGGTGTGGCAGCTAAATCACAAAAATTAGCATAATTGTGGTTAAAAACTCAATCCTGAGTTTCTATCAGTAGCTTACAGACGATATACAGATATATTTATGTAAATCCAACATGCTTTATTTCAACTCGCTGCATTAACTTTTACAGCACACATTTTTGCTTTCAATTATATATATATATATCTTCAGAAATTTTGTTAAATACATACCTTTATGTATATATGCTCTAAATCTTTTCCTGTACAATTATTAATATTTAAATGTAACTTACCTTAGCATAAACACATGTATATATGCACACTAGTACATATGCTCCACTTACCTTTCAACACATTTATAAATATTATTTACATGTATGCATATACACATGGTTTCATTAACTGCCAAGCAATTTCCTCTTACCTCATGAATTTGCTCATTGCAAAATCCTCTCTCCATGAAGATGGTATTAACATCTACCTCTGGGGGAGACAGGCGTACTTTGAAAGCATAATATTTTAAATTCTACACTTACCAATGGTTATATCATCCATAATAAAACTACGACTGGATCCTCTTTATATCATATAACTCGACAACTTACCTGTGCAACAATATATTTCATGTCTATTTACTTCCCCTGTCTGTGGCTCTTTCATCACTGACTATTTTAATTATCCCTATCTTTATATAAGATGCTTTGGTTGCACCTCGTAATATGTAAAATAAAATTTTTTATTCATAAAGAAGAATAACTTAGGGAAAATTAGGAGATTATTTTATGATTATATTAATATACAGTTAAATGAAAACACAGTTGATTGAGAAGACTGAAAATACACATTTGACTAAGAATAAATTCTTTTGAAAATGCTATTTTTCGTAAAAAAAAATCTTCTTGTCAGAAAGTTAGACTTTACCGATGAACAGTTAAAATTGTGTAACTCTTTAGTCTAAATCAAAATGATATAAAATAATGAATTCGAAATATGAATAAAATAATAATGAAAGAAAATTAATACATATTAAATAATGAATGAAAAATAAACAACGCGGAATAAAACTTTCTCTGTTGCTTAAAATTTGACAGTCGATTTTGAATAATGTTAGAGCGCTGAACATAGATCTTTAATAAGATTTCGCGTATCACAACAGGGGTTTTAGAAATAGTTATATTTTCTTGTAAATACAATTTTACAGTAGCATTGGCGAGTAAATACGCAAGATGTTTTTCCCAACCAAATGTTTAAATTCTATACAAACTGGTCCAACAGTAAGAGAAATCAAACACAACAGTTACATGGATTAAACCCAACAGTAATAGATGTTAAACCAGATTCAAGTCTAACCGGCTTTTTAATGTAAAAATCGAGAGGACATTTCTTCAATTACATTCCTTCGTTTACATTCCTTCAATTTGACTTACTCCTATCTAAAGCTATCTTTAGATTTATGGGGCTTGGAGTTCAACTTTTTCCTAGTCCTATTTTGAATGTCTGTACCCCTATGCCCTAGTTCGATATTAATACGATTGTAATTTAAACTATCAATTTACAGATCACTATCTATGGAAAATTCCAGAAACTAGCTATAAACGTCACTTTCTGAAAATCTCAAACTTGTCGTAAAGGTCACCAGATGTTCCATCAAAGTGAAGTTTCAACATACCGGGTTAATAGCATATTTTACAGAAATGACACTTGGTTTAACATTTGTAAAAGTTTTCTTTTTTACATCTGAAAACTTTAAGAGCAGGATAAAAGGGATACAGTGGAACCCACTGATAGAGAGATCAGATGTAGCGAAGTACCGGTTATTGCGAATTTTTTCGATCACCTTGGATATGTAATGCTTTTATAATGTTAAATGTATCACTTATAGTGAACAACCTGTGGATTGGATAATGCAAATATTTTAGTGTGAGAAAGGTAAAGAAAAAATTATTTTCATCAAAATTCTTGGAGTAAAAGGGGAATACCAAAATCCCAGGGACAACAATTAGTTTGGCAGCAAAGATTCCTTGCCAGACAGCATTTAGCCAAAACACTTCCCTAAACGCATCTTCAGATACGTGGAGGTAGCTTAAATGTGTGAAGATTGCCTACGAATTTTTAGATGATGCTTGGCGGGATGTTCATCCGCAAATGAAGAATATCTGTTAGAAACATATTGGGTTTTTAGGAGAAATCCAACAGTCCTTCATTTCCGATCCAGTATATGAAGATAGTATAATGTAGAATAGGTTTTTTTCCCAGTAGATCTTACTTATCATGATTATGTGCTATTCAAATATGTTGTAAATTTAAAAGTTAAAAAAAGTTGCATATTTTTTTAACGTAAATAAAACAGCAGTACATTTCAACCTTACTATAATGATTTTTTATTTCACAATCGCCAGTCAGATAAGTCACTCTTACTGTGTATCTTATACCTAAACTTTTATAAGATTTTTCGAATATCGGTTATAACGAATATATTTTCTTTTCTCTTGCAACTTCGCTATATGAGGGCTCCACTGTATCCTGGTAAATGCAATAATATTATGAAGTCATTTTGTATTTATTGGTGTCACATTATTTATACCTGTTATACATTCTTTCTTGAGGAACAGATGTATGGCTATTCTTTGGAGCACTTGAAGAGCGACCGTTGACAGCATGACCATTTGCTTGGGTTTTCATTCGTGCTCCATTCCTATGAGGATGATTTCTGGAAAATGATGACTCTCGGTGATCGGACAACGCCTTTTTCTTCTGGCCCCGAGTGTGTTGTCTTTGGTAACGTGAACCCCTTCTGTCACTTCCACTTTCGTCACTGTCGTAATCACCTGTTGGATATTTTCGCGATCTTTTGTCGAAATCTCTCGATTTTCTTCGGATGCTTTCCTTCAGCTCATTTTGGAAGTTGGGAGAAGAAAAGAAATTGGCTTTTGGATTACCAGCAGGATTCGAATTTCGAGTAGCATCATTATCTATGCGATCTTCTTTCCTGCGTTCGAGTGCGAAATACGAATGTGACTCAAAAGTGCGGCCACTGCTGGTTCGGCAAAGCCTAGTGTGCAACTCATACTCTTCCACGGAGTTTCCTGGAACTGCTGGCTGAAGAGTGAAGTCCGGAAGGTTGCCGGAAGTTCCATTTTCATTAAGAATTTGAGTTCTTGGATGACTCTGAAAGGGGTGAAGTAAAAATGTTTTAAAAATTAACTTGCAAAAAAAAAAAAAAAAAAACTAACTTGATTCAAAACTATAGATTCGAAAATATTTTTCCTTCGAAATAAATCGGAAAAATTACTAAATCAGTAGTTATTGAACTCGATGTTGAACCCGTTAAATGATAGAATCTGTAAAGTTAAGTAAAAATTCTCTCTCAATCGCTTTCTGCAGCACTGGCGTTCATAAAATTCCCTAACAGATTTGGACCTCAAACAGCCATCTGATCAGTATTCTTAATTACTATATGATCTCTTGACAAAGCACAATTACTATATGGCCCTCTAACAAAAGCTATATTCGCTTTTAATTGCTAGACGACTCCGTAAAAATTATTATCTATTATATATCCCTGTCAGAAAAAGTGTTACCATGAACACCTAACAAAAGCTAGTTTCATCAGCCATTGGTATCCCCCATAGCAAAAGGTATGGTCTATCTACTTATGGTCTATCAACTCGTGGTAATGATATATAGATCAGATAGATGTTGAATTTTAGAATATGTATGTATTTCGTGAAATTATTTGTGTATAAAAGGAAAGCAGGTATAATAAGGAATAGGGTTGTAATATGAGAATCGCTATAACTATTGACATGCTAGTACCATCGAGCTGTAACTCTGCTCTGTCACATCACATCAAAAGGTGCACTTTAGTCCCCACTTAGTGCACTTTAATCCTCAGCCTGCCACATCCACGAGAGAAGATATTTTGTGTAATAATTTCTTCATTTTTACGGACAACAATTCGTCAATTGTCATTTATTTATATATAAGAGAATCAATTCTGTCCGCTTGTCTGTAATGCTTAGTAATAAATATGGCAACTTGGATACTAATTTAATGAAATATCGCCAACTCGGCGACATATTTCATAATGGTGCCAAACTGACAAAAATTTCAAAATTTCAAAAATGACGCTAAATTAACGAAAATGACGCCAAATCAATTAATTAATTATTGAAATATTTTAATATATGGGCTATATAGCCATCCTGCACGACGTTTAACGCGCAATGAAATACAGATGGACACAGGACAGAAATAGAGCGTCCAGGTATCTGGCGGGGATGTCACATTGATACATCGAGTTAAAGAAAATCACTACCTCAAGAATCAAGATCACATGTAAAACAAACGTCATGTTTCTATGTAGAGAAAGAAGAAAAATATAGTTGGTTCTTTGGAAGGACTAGCTAATGAAACACCATGTATAATAGAAGTATACAGAAATGGCTGCTAGAAATGTTTATTTTTGTGTACACAGTTGCAACATTTCTTTTCAACTTTCCTTCCATTGCATTTCATTCCTATGGCATTTACACCGCCGCGTTCCTTTCCAGAAAGTTGTGTTAAGTATTGTAACTGCAGTAAAGTTAATTTACCACCATGTATCCGAATAATTGAACTTCGATATCGAAAATTGGTGCCATTAAAATTTTACCTCTTTTCTTTCATCTCTAGCCCTCTCAGATCTTCTTGATATTCCTAATGGGGGCGATATTGGGGTGGAATATATCTGTCCAGCGTCTCTTGAAAATCCAGAAGCATGATTTCCATAATGGTTGCAGGTACTACAATGGAATCCGCTTCCATGGCTGCATCTGTAACTAAAGTACATTAATTACAATCCATCTTTATGAATGAGTATATCAACGTATATCAATCTCAAGAAGTTAAAAATGAAAAGTAAAGAAATATACACATCAACAATTTCAATAATTCAATAAAATTCATAATACAGACCAGATCACAACTTAAATTTCTGGGCGAATAAAATGATTGTTTTTGTCATTTCAGCAGCAATTTTGATGGGATTTCTTTATTTATTATGATTGATCAAAGTCGCGTTCTTTATTTAATATTATTCATGCTACATGACGCGATGACGCGATGCGGAAGTTTAAAAGGTATTTAGAAATTTAAAAATTACTAAAACTAAAAACACTTCGTTTAAATCAAGATCCAACACAAAATTAATAGTGTCCATCAGAAAAATGGTCTTCTTTGTCAGAACAAATAAAAAGAGAAACATTCACTCGTCAAAGCAAATCGGCAACTCTGTTGCATGTTGTTCGATAGAACAGAAAAAGTAAGCGAATCAGGTAAAGCGGTTGCCGAAGACGAAAGGCGAAAAAATGGTAAAAACCATGTAGGAAAGAACAAGAAGTAGGACACTATGAATGAACTGTAAAATACCAAAGAGAATAGTGTACAAAAAACAAAACGATTCAAAGCACTTGTTCAGTGAGTGTACAATGTACGAACATAAGTATCCTGAAAAGGCAGCTAACTAATTTCGAAATTCACATAGTCGTTCAAACTGACTGTAGAAGTAATGGTTTAAACAAATACGAAAAATAAGTACAACAAAAACTGAAAGAACAAACTTGCTTTAGGGCTAACTGAGCTTACCAACACTTCGTCAACAAACATTTCGGAAAATAACAAAAATTCAGGAAACAGGTAGAAAATTATTGAGAAATGAAGAAGGAAGCAATTTATATAGAATTAAACCCGATATTTCCAAGCAGTAGAGAAGAAGAGACATTATCATTAAGAAGGGAGTTAGACTGATAAAAAACGAGAAACTTTAAAAAAAGTCTAAATCAAAAATGAAATTACGATAAAATATGATCTTAGCTTTCGAAAAATGATCAGAGTCCCAAGAATGTTCAGCAACAGAAGACTTAGATACTTCTTGTTTAGAGACATGGCTCATAAATTCTTAGTTTTACACACTTATCCATTGTTTTGAATCCTTTTGTTGGACGTTCATTTTCCTCTTTAGTATTTTATCGTTCATTCATGGTGTCTTACTTCTAGTTCCTTCCCCCATGGTTTTTACCACTTTTTACACTCCCGTCGTTAGTAACCCCCCTTGGCAACCCCCTAAATTTTAAACTAAGTTGGCAACCCCCAAAGTTTTAAACTAAGTTGGCAACCCCCTTTTTCTCGCTTCAGTCCGTTTGCTATTCTATCATTAGTTGCCGAACTCGCTTATCTTTTGAAGGTTATATTTCTTGTATGTTCTAGCAAAGAAGGATGTTTATTGCCTTCGAAATCGGTCGACACTATTAATTTTGTATTGAATGTTGCTTTAAATGTAGTGCTTTTACATTAGCAGCAATTTGAACTGTATGTAGAAATTACTAACCAAATACAAGATGAAAATCAAAGGTCTGATAATAAGCAAACTTCGAACAATGTGAACTTTTGAATAATTCGATTTTTCCAGCAAGCTTTGTAGGATAGTTCACACGTGCACGAATTTCAAATATCTATCAAAGCACCTCTTAAATGAACATTTTTGAAAAATTTCATTTTCTTCGGGGAGGGGGGGGGGCGGCTATCAAACTATTGACGCGCGTACCAAATTGCAAGTCACTATCTATTCAGGAACTGTAAAAAAAGGCATGATGGACAGACACACAGAAGATGAGCACTTGGCATACATATAATGAGAAATTTTTAATCGAAAACATTTTCTAATTATTAAGCCATCATTACATAAAAACCTTGTTATCAACGAGATCGGTGATTTTTTATTTAATTTAATATAAATAAAATGTATTATATTTTCATTAAGTAACCAAAAATTTGACATTTTGCGACGAGAGTATATAATGAGGGATTGGTTACACATTTCTTAATTAAAAGAAAAGTTGGAAAAGTTAATGATACAGCTATAAAATTATCTGTTAGATAATTAAAGCTTTTCTGTTGTTTGGTAATAGTTTAATATACGCTATATTAAAAGATTAGTATAGGAAACTATTTATTTGTGTAAAAATTTTCTTCACAAACTTTATTACAAACATTAACATTACTACATGTGTTTAATTTTTGCAAAGGGAATATATTACCTTGAGCAGTAACGAGTTTAGAGGATTTCATATGTATTCTTTATATGGTAAAGAATTTTGTAACCCTTTGTAGCTCACGGTACTCTAAGCGATCGCTTACCTTGCCTATTGGTAAATTCTCGTCTGTAAATCTTTGAACATTTTTATTAATGAATTTTTCATAGCGATACACAATGCATATTTAATGCATATTTATAGATACACGGAAAACATATACTTTCTTTAAAAAGTAAAATTTATTTTAGTGTGTTTATGTTTTGTGTAGGATTTGGATTCTATATTTCACTTGACACACTTATAGCGCATCTTCCTTTAGGCTTCAAAAACGTTTTATTGAATATTAGCCATTTTACCCGCGCTTCGCGTGTTCTGAATGGCTAGTGATCACTAAATGTGACACCTAAGCATTCAACAAAAGTTGTTGATTAAACGTTTTAATTGTTGACAGTGAAAGGGTATCAAATTGTGCATTTATTGTTTTTGAAGAGTAGAGTTGTTTATAGTTTCTTGAAAATTCCTTTGTATCGTCACCCCAAAGTCGAATTTTCAAAATTTTCGATATGTTCGTTGATTTGGAAGACGAGACGAATCGAATGAAACCAAAACAGAGATTTTGATCCGAGTGGAAGAGTTCGATTATTTTAAAACGTGATTTTTAATGTTGTTAATTATTCTTTTGTACCATCACAATCACACCAAATTCGGATTTTAAAAGTATCAGATGTTTTGATTGACCTGGAAGCCTAAACAGATTGAAGGAGACCCAAACCACCATTCTAGCTAGAGTGGGATCTTTCGATAAGTAAGCAAAGTGATTTTGAGTTTTTTTGCTATTCTTTTGCACCTTCACCCCTAATGCGAATTTTAAAATGTTAGATTCTTCCTTTGGTCTCGAAGCTAAAACAGGTCGAATAACACAAAAACCAAGATTCTATCTATAGTGAAAGGGCTCGATAATTTTGATTCCTCCCTCATACACTCAGTCTGTCAGTTGTTGTTGTTGTTGTCGTGTCCCTAACATTACAATTAAGGAAGAATGAGTGCACTGCTTCTGTTTAGTCTAGTGACCCAGGGCACCCGAAGGTAGAAGTCTGACTTCTGCCCGAAATAAGACATTACAACATCCATGCCCGCAGGCGGGACTCGAACCCGCAATCTGGCAGCCGAGCCATCACGGGGAAACGCCTGCCTCTTTGACCGCTCGGCCACCACATCGGCAGTCTGTCAGTTCAGTGCATATTATATACATAAATGGACTGCGCATGCTCCTTTTGAACAATGTAGGTTAACAAAGATTTTTTAACTAAATCGCTACTAAGCAAACATCAATAGTTTTACTTTTACACATAATGTTCTTATTCATTAAAACATTCGTTCATGACTCATTGAATTTCATATTACTTCTCACTGATTTGTAGACAGTTAGCGTACATTATTTTAACACGTTATTCGCAAACGATTATAGTTTTTTAATATGTGGAACAATTTTAATTGTCCTTATCTAGAAATTTCTGCTTAAGACGAAAGTTAACTGTTCCAGATTAAAAACACCCACCTGTATAATTTTAAAGTTTTATTTTGCTCGCTACAGGATTACATTCATTGGCAAATTTTATAAGTGTATTATTCTGAATCAAGACTTACTTGGCACTGCTTTGGGAATTTGCACCAACCGGTCGGGTTCGTACGTTTAAACGATCTCTTCTTCCATCCATATGTTTACAATCATCACTGGAAGATCTGGCGCCTTCTGGTTCTGGTCTGGCCATGGTCTCTTGCTGATTATGATCACGATTCTGCCGTCGAAGCCACTTTTTCATTCCTGTTGGCTGTTGTCCAGTTAATTCATTTGATCTGTCATTCATGGTTTCCGCATCTCTATCTTCAAATGATGATGCGTAATCATGCTGATTCCTCTGTGGTGAATCCAGTTCCAGTTTTCCAAAGTGTCTTTCATTGCTCAAAGCTATGGCACTTGATGCAGTAGAAGTCTTTTGAGTCTTCTGCGAAATGCAAGTTTCTTGCCCAGCATTGTATATACCCCCACTCATTGGAGCCATTATTGGATCGTCAATGGTGTTTCTTAAAGTGACTTCAGTGCTGTAGGTTGTTTCCATATATCCATTGAACTTATCTCTAGAAGTATTGCTTGTATCACCATTTTGAGTTTCTGATGCTTTTATATCAGATTGTGCATTTCGTGAATTATGTTGTTTCTTCTGCAGGAACTCAAGATTTGTTGTCTGTTCATTCTTCGCAATTTGCTCACCGTTATACGAAACTTGTTTAGGTGTTTCCTGTTCTCCTGCCCCATTTCGAAAAACTGCAGTATTCAGCTCAGCATCAGAAACAAATGATTTTTCTACTCCTTGACTTACATTTTGAGAGAGATCATTCTCCATAGACAAGCATTGCATTTTTTTGTCAATACCTTCCACAGCACATAATATAGCATCTATGTCACGTGAAATATTTTCATGAATTTGAGAGTTATTTTTAATTTTGCCAGTTTCTTGTACCTCACATTTTTTCAAATTTGAAGCTGGAACAATATCTGTGTTGCCGGTTATAGGTAGTATGTTAGAATTTAAATCTCTGTTCTTATTGGACTGATTAGTGCATTCTTCAGCATTTAATCCATGTGCGCAACAATTTGGAGCGTTACACTTGAAATCAATTGATATATTTTTCTCTAAATTATGAATTCTCAACTTACGTCTAACTTCACATTTCTCTCTGACCCTCTGTTTACGAAATTCATCTTCAACAACATTCATCCATTCAATTTCTGTTTCTCTTCTCTTTTCATTTTCTTCTACTTCCTTAGCTAATTTCTCTTCAAGTTTTCTCTTTTCTTGTTGTCTCACTGTACTTTGATAAGAAAACTTTTTTCTGTTCTTCATTTTTTTCTCTTCTAATTCATAGATGGGATTCTTTTCGTCAAACTCAATGTTGTACTTTACATTTGCACTATCTTGAACTTGGACAGTGAAACACTGCATATTGGTTTGCAATGGTGTAACAGTTGAGTAATATTCTGGTAAATACATAACATGACCTTCTGTACACTGACCTGGAAATGATCTCCTCCATTCTTGGTTAACATTATGAGAACTATAAGAAGACTGAATTCTGTTGTTTTCCTGTTGTACCATTCTTGACTCCGAGTTACTCCTACGTATGTGATCTAAAACACTCACTTCAGGAACTTCAATTTCAGGTTTATCTTCATCTACAGTACTAACATCTTCAAAATTTGGAAGACTTCTGCTTAGAAACCAATTAGAATCCAAACCGTTTGCTTCAACTGTAGTTGCCTTTGGCTTTAAACCCAATACTCTCTTCAGATTTCTCAAGCTATTGAAATGTTGAGTTTCTGAATTTTTAGTAATTCTCTTTCTTCTGTCTCTACTCCTCGATTTATCTTTCTCTGATACATCTTTTTCTTCAACTCCATTTTTGTGATCTGTTCTTGGCAGAGATCTTGAAGGAAACATAAAATTTGGCATTGAAAGTTTTGGCTGAACAACTCCATTTGATGCACCTGGCTTGTTTTCTCGAAGTGAAGTATCACTTAAACATTCACTATCTTCTAAATCTTGTTGGGGTACCCATGTAGCATTTGCATCTTCATTTGATACATTGAGAGCAGCACATGATATGTCATTATGCGTATCATGTGCTGTTATGGGTGAATCTGATGTTTCGTTTAGAAACATTGGACTTCCAGCATCTGGAGATATTCCAGAATCACCACTGCGATCCACAATTAATCTTCGAGGTGCAACTGCTCGGTTAATTCTATGAATTTTTTCCTCCATAAGATCTTCACCGTCTTCACTACTCACATCTGAACGCTGCTGATGAGATTTGAAAAAATCTAAATTTATAGATTTCCAAACATCAGTTGGGGAAAATCTCGGTATATCAACTTGTCTCCGAGGTAAAGTTGGCCTCAACTGCAGATTTATTTCCATCTCCTCTTCTGAAACAGACGAACTTGAAATGGTACCATTGGGAATGATGCCAATAACTTGCTCTTGTGATCTTGAACTCCAAATAACTTGATCATCTGAAAAGGTTGGCAAAATCCCCAATTCTACTCTACTTACAATATTATAATGCTGTTTCATCATTATTTCTTCACCTTCTGGCCGATGATCATGAGAATATTTTCTTTTGTTATTAGTTCTTTTGTGCATTGCACCTGTTCTAGAAAAATTATGCGAAATATAATTTCCATTGTTATCAGCTTTATTTTCCTTATTATCCCCATGGTAGGAAAACTGTTGTTGCTTAATGTCTCCAAGAGCATCTGTGACACTTTCCATTTTATGATCATCCTTTATTTCCTTGGTGTATGATTCCCTATATTCT
Source organism: Amaurobius ferox (assembly GCA_951213105.1). Taxonomy (NCBI): domain Eukaryota; kingdom Metazoa; phylum Arthropoda; class Arachnida; order Araneae; family Amaurobiidae; genus Amaurobius; species Amaurobius ferox. Next base: position 84,764,560 of record OX578142.1, on the reverse strand, counting down.
TTATGTCCTCTCTTTTCATAAGAGCTTCTTTGGTGATTTTTATATTGTCCCTTGTTATTGGAATCATATGCGCTTTGCTGGCCTTTTGTGTAGGAATCATTACTAGAATGTGGATTATTTCGATATTCTTTGAAGTTTGATCCACCATGTCCTCTGCTGTTCGGATTGTATCCTGAATAGAACTGTTGATTTCCACTGCTGCACGGTTCTCGGTAAACTCGTGTGTATTGATCTCGATATTCTCGTTCGTGCATGCTTCCTTGTTCTTTACTATATCCATCAGGAGGTATGTCTTTATTATCCTTTGAACACCTTTCACGGCTACTATTACCCTTTGAATCTTGTGCTCTGGCAGGCGATTCTGATTTCTCATTATCAGCTAGCTTTCGAAGAACTTGAGAATGAGACTGAAAATTCATGCTATTGTGAGCTCCCCCACTTTCTTTTGAGTGACTTTCTGGTTCTCTGTTTACATGTGAAGGTCCATAATCTTTCGGATAGTATGGAGGGTTTCCATTTCCATTCGAATCTCGTTCAAAGCTCTTGCTTGCTGTTTGTACCGTTTCAGTCGTTTCATCTTCGTGTAACTGATTCATTGAAGACTTAAAAGACAAATTTCGACACATTCGAGTACGAGCTAAACGTTCTGCCCTTTTCCTTGCGGCATCTATAATGGCATCGTTAAGTGCACTTTGTAACGGACCTTTTGTTTCATCTTCAGATTTGGAATATTCTGCACGCTGAGTTAAATTGTGTGAACTACGATTTCTTACAAACATTTCTCCGTTTATATTCTGATTCTCAAACAATCTTATATCCTCCATTCTATCCAATGACTTGCTTCTTTGCCTCTTATCTTCAAAACATTCAGAATTTAGCTTTCCAAATCTCCATTTATCAAAAACTCTTCTATTTTTCTGAAAGCTTTTTCCAGGTAATTTTGGGATTTCTCGGTTTTCCATTGCTCTGTTGTAATCCGGTGGAGGTGGAGGTGGTGGAGGTGGCATTTCCTCCAATGGTATGGGAGGAAGAGGTCTCCTCGGAGCAGAATCATAGGAATAATTGTAATTACCCAAATCTTGAGCTTCGCGAATTGAAGAATTACGACCAACTACTATCCTGGGTAATGTACTTGGCTGGGGTGGTTCAGGGGCTTTCTTCTTTTTTCTGGATCTTATTTTTGCTTTGCTAGGGCTCAATGCTTTAATGCTACGTTGATTTGGGTTACTTTCTGTTTCATATCTTCCATCATCGTCTTCTTCAGTTTCATTTTCTTCCATCATCTTCCGTATGATATCAGGATCACTGTGAGACTTCTTATGACCAAACATAGTTTGAAATGATACATCCTGGGACGACGATGGGTAAGCTTGGGATTTCTTTTGAAGATATCGTGTAAATTCGGAATCATTACTCGACTCAGATGACTGATTGTTTTTTCGTCCGCTAATAGTACCACCACTCTGCAAAATGTATCCATTATCCGTGCTGCGGAGCTTTTGTGGTGCATTTGTTACGACTGGAAGAACACGATTCTCAGGACTTGCAAACTTTGATTTCGATGCCTGTTTGTCTTTTTGATTGCTGCTGTTGCTTGCATTATTGCTGCCTCGGAGGAGACTGCGAGATTGATTACTCCCCATGGAATACTCCCTTGCAATACTCCTGAAAAAGTAAAAGATAAATTTATAAAAAATTTTAACAAAATTTCAAAAGATTCATTATAAATGGGATATGATTAGTTCTAAGTAGGGTGAAGTGGGGTAAGTGTGACCGTGACTGCGACTTAATTTTTTATTTATAAGCATTTTTATGGATTAAAATAAAAGGAAAAGGATTGTTTACGTTCTGTATACATATGGATTTTAATCAGTAGAGTGCAAATTAAAAGAGTTGCTCAATTCAATGCCTAAAATTAATGCAATGCCAAAAAATGTTCCCATTTTTGCTCAATTGATGAGTTTCTGAGCCATACTTTTGACGCTTGTAGATCCAGATTGTTGGATCTAAACTGATGCAATTTTAGCCTGTAGCTATTTATTATGAATAAAATTCAACAATGTTATCCATTTTGCCTTATAATAATCACAACAGTTTAGTATCAGCCATGGTTGCATTTACTCCTTAATTTTTGCATGTGGGGCAAGTGTAACAATGGATATTTGGTGACAAAGCTTATATTGAGAAATTTTCACTGTTAGAAACAGTTTTGAACAAGTATAAAGTACCCACGAACTCTTTCTATTTCCTAAATTATTAATCGTTAGCATATCCGTTATTAGTCCTAAATTATTAATCGTTAGCAATCGTTGCTGAGCTTTTCATGCTTTTTGACACCCTTACATAGTTGCTTACAAAAAGTTCATAACTCTGGACAGAAGCAAGATAACAATATGAGATAAATTTTTCATATTATCAATACTCAGGAGAATGTTATATTTGCCCTATATTATTGTCCATGAAACTGTATTAGACGTCCAAGGAGGAGTTACACTTACCCCATAAGATAGGAAAAGTGAACCCAAGATGGTTTAAAAGTTGAATTATGCAGAGACGTAGTTATACTTACCACTTCGTTTATGAGAGACAAATATGAGTAATATACAGTGCATCAAGTAAAGTCATGGATCTGGCCAATAGCCCTATAAGTACTAGAATTATCATATATTTTCATGCAGGTGTGCCCTTCTTTAGAGGGGTACGGAGATCTATCTCGTTTCCTGTTAGAGATAGGGGGAACGTCAATTACAAAGTGGTAGATCGTTACAAAATTAGTACGAAGCATCTTTGCCTCCCGTAAAAATGGAAAGGAACTCTGAAAAATATATATGCAATCTAACCGCCCCCCCCCCCCTAAAAGAAATTAAAATTTAAACAATGCAGCTGAATAAAATTGATTTCATACATTATATATAAAGTACAAAATGTTCACCTTTATCGACGATGCATTCTTACATACGTGTAATAAGATGTCCCCAAATGTTTTCCAATGTCTCTAAGTTTACACTTTTGCATGCAGATTAATAAAATTGTCTCTTTTGAAATCGTTATTTTGTTAGTTATTTTCCATATTTTGCGGGATGGGGGGAGGGGACAAAAGATGCTTTATACACGTTTTGCTATGTTCTACAACTTTGTAATTGCCGTTCCTCCCCTATCTATAACAGGAAACGAATTACCCCCGTATAAGTGTGGAAAGGGAGTCTGCCCCGAAAGTTTTATCATAGTTTAGCGCCATTGGGGTTTCAAATACCACCTCCATATAAAAATACTAGCAGTATGCCCATTCTTCGTACAAAATATATAAAAAATACATAAAGAAATTTAAAATCCACTATTATGTGCAAATTCCTTATTCTAAATGGCATTGTAACTCAAAACATTCTACTAAAATATTAAATTTTATTGTCCTAAACAGAAATATAATAAGTTCGGTTCTCGCTGTACAAAATTATCTTCATATGCAGATCTGAAGACTAAAATGTCCTGGTCCCGTTTGTAAACAAATTTACGAAAAACATGAAATTTGATCAACATACGCCAAAATGAAAGCGCTAAAATGGTATTAGAATGGTACAGGGTGTCCCAAAATGATTGAAACGCGCTTTAATTCTTTACCTGCTGGAGATAAGTGGGCAATGTAACTTGCAAAAATGTTGAAAGTAAGGTAGGAAATAAGACTATGTTAATGAAATAGTCCTTCCATTAATTTTCAAAAAGTTACACTTTTTAAATTTTTATATGACCCCTTTAGACAAATTTGGTTAATCAGAAAATTTTTATTTTTAATGCAACAAGATCATTAAAAAACCGCATATCTGTATCATTAAAATTGAGTGAGTTAAATTTAATTTAAATTTTAACATTGTGAATGGGGACCCTATATCAAATTAGAAATGTAAATTTGTGACTTATCACAAAGAAGATAAAACTGGATGATAATACATAGGATACCCAACCGCCTAGTGAGTACCACTGCTTTATATGATCTCTGTCTATGTAATGCTTTATTTAGACGCATTTGTGATAAAAAATTTTGACACATATTAACGTATTTTTAATCTAAACAATTTCCATCGTCAATTTGTTTATGATCCCTATTTTCACTGAAGAAACAGCCTTTCACATGGTACGGAAAAGCGGCATAAGTAAGATTTTTTCCTTTATCATAATTCAGTTGATTTTAAAGATACAGATATGTGATTTTTAACACTTTACAACAAAGTTGAAAAGTGTTTATGACTTTGTTCATTCTGTCTGTCTGTCTGTCTGTCTGTCTGTCTGTCTGTCTGTCTGTCTGTCTGTCTGTCCGTTAGCACGATAACTGCCGTAAAAATGAGTTTATCAAAATGAAATTTTAGTATGTTGTTCAGACGGTCTGTAGGACCTATGGGAATATAAATAAATAATATCACCCAATTAGTTTTTTATTGAACCCGGGTTGAAAAAATGAAATACATTGAACCCTATGGGACCTAATTTTTCAAACATTTTTTAAGTAAATTTAAAATTCACGAATTGCTTCGAAATTTTTAGGAAATATTCACATTATCCCATAGAATATATAAAAAAAAATTCAGTAAAATATGTTAAGTAGTTTTTTAATTAAAAAAATTATTTAATATAGGGAAAAAAACAAATTCAATTAAATTCTGACTTTGGGATATCTTCCAGAAAGAAAAGAGAGAGATATTATATAATAAATATCTCTCCATTTGTTTAAACGTTTTGCATATGGGAGTGGCTTCATATTTTAAAATAAATTTGGTAGATAACAATTTTTCATTTTTTTTAAATTTTATATAACTCTTCTTGATAAATTTAATTGATGGCATTTTAAATGCACTTTCCTACGTCCTAGAGAGTTAAAATTTGGTACACAGCTTAAATTTGTTGAACATTTTATTCGACAAAAATTTAATGGATCTTTAAATATAGATCATACATTTTTTTCGAAATGGCCTGAAAATAATCCCCGTTCACTTCTATAAATCATTGGTGTAATATTGTTAAAAATTCTGATGTGGACAGCACATGTCTTTCTCTGCAGACTCATATTCGTTCTCTTTATTTATTCAATGATAATTTGAGTTTATCTGCACAACATAAGTATTTTAAATGACATTGAATTTACACGTTAAACTTAAATTTGGTTCTCATTTGATAGCTGGACTTATTGTCAAAGGTGGCATAGCGAAAACGCGAAAAAACTAGAATATCTCAAGAACGGCTAGTCCTAGAGTAATGGGGTTAGTCTTATTCTTTTTGTTGTCAAAAATCACATATAAAATAGGAATTTAATTCGTATAATTGAGCACACGTAGTCTTTTACTTTTATATTTAACGATTTTTGCGGGCCATTTTGCAAAAATAGACCGTTCCTTTTTCCCGAATCGTAGTAGAATAACCTACAAATGATTTATATACAAAATTTTGTTAAATTTGGTATATAAATCACTTGTAGGTTATTGAAATATTATACTCCAAATTTTGTTAAATTTGGTTCATTAGTTTTTAGCTAGAGTGGATAAAGGCAATTTCTGCGGCTATTTCGCAAAGAAGGCAGATTCTTTTATTACGAATCGTACTATAATCTAATGAACATCAGGATTTCCCACAAAAAACATACCTACCAAATTGTATGAAATTCGGTCCATTAGTTTTTCAATTAGAGTGGATGTAATATCCACACAGACACACAGATACACCCTTACACACACAGACGTCTTCCTAAAAGTAGTTTTTTCGTGTTCTAGAAGTCCCAAAACGTGTAGATCCTTTGAAAATTCGAGTTCCGATCTTCGGCACGATTCCAATACTTTGAGTACATACACATACACATATATATTATCTCAGTATCTAAATTCCGTGCCTATGCAATTACAATAGTTGTGATTTTAAATGATCCTTAAACTTTTATTATTTCTTCAAGGAAGCCTAATTTTAACATATGCAGAATGCAAATATCTCAAGCGATTGTAAGATGAATTACATAAGAATTGCTGAATTTTTTTCACACAAAATTATTTAGCTCTGGAGTCTGGAATACAAGTTATATGAATGAAATATTCATTGATTTTGCATAAAGAATCAGATGATTTATATTTCGATACAGTTTTAAATATTTAAGTATAATAAATTACTGTAGTACTGTGATAATGTAAAAGATATTACTACTGAATGAATCACATTTTAGAAATTTTTAAATGAAATTACATTTCAGTTGGAAAGTGTTTCATAATCAATGCTTATGCATGATTGATCTTTCTTGTTTTTAATGATCTTGTTGCATTAAAAATAAAAATTTTCTGATTGACCAAATTTGCCTAAGGGGATCGTATAAAAATTTAAAAAGTGTAAATTTTTGAAAATTAATGGGAGGACTATTTCATTAACGTAGTCTTATTTCCTACCTTACTTTCAACATTTTTGCAATTTACATTGCCCACTTATCTCCAACAGATAAAGAATTAAAGCGCGTTTCAATCTTTTTGGGACACCCTGTATACCCGCACTACTTTAATTCTGTTTCAACAATTTGCTAAACACAATATATGAATTAATTGGCTAAACACAATATATGAGTTTGAAAAATATTTGCCAAAATAAAGCAGATGACGTAAGAAATTGAAAATATCAATCATTCCCGTAATCTCCAAATAAATGCCGTAATTGAGATAATCCAGTCAAAAATGCAATTTCGATAAAATGTATTTTATATATCTTTCTTTCTTTTTAACACTTTACAACAAAGTTGAAAAGTGTTTATGACTTTTTAACACTTCACAACAAAGTTGAAAAGTGTTTAGGACATTGTTCATTCTGTCTGTCTGTCTGTCTGTCCGTTAGCACGATAACTGCCGTAAAAATGACTTAATCAAAATGAAATTTTAGTATGTTGTTCAGACGGTCTGTAGGACCTATGGGAATATAAATAAATAATATCACCCAATTAGTTTTGGATTGAACCCGGGTTGAAAAAATGAAATACATTGAACCCAATGGGATCAAATTTTTCAAACATTTTTTAAGCGGATTTAAAATTCACAAATTGCTTCGAAAATTTTAGGTAATATTTAAATTATTCCATAAAATATATAAAAAAAATTCAGCGAAATATATTCAGTAGTTTTTTAATTAAAAATTAAAATAATAATTACACCTCTTACATGAAGCGATCACGTGACCATGATATGAAACGATCACGTGACCAACTTCAAAATATAATACGGCATCCATCTTGTCTCAAAATCGTCATTTTTAAAGTTCTTTTTAATTCATATTGAGTGTTGTATTCGTCGAAAAACCTCTTTATTTTCGCTTAAATTCTGTGCATCTGCATACTGAAACAACGCAATAACAATATATTTGAGTTTAAATGAGCATCCAACTTTGATTATTTCTCTAACGAAGCCTATTTTTCACTTATGTGAAATGTAAACCGCAAAATATGTAGGATGAGTTGTATAGGAATTGCTGTATTTTTTTAATGCAAAAGAATTTAGCTCCTGGAGTCTGCATAGCTGATATGAGAGAAATATTCATTGACTTTACCGAGAGAAGGACGATTTTCTGGGATGAAGTTTTAAGCACAGAGTTAAATTACTTATAGCTCCATTGTCTTAATTTTTAAATAAAATAAATTATTATAGTATTGTGATGAATGACATGAATGGGAAATTATTTATGAATGAAATGCTGCTTTTTTAGAGAGAGCCAGGCGTGTTATTTTTTCTATGACGTCATTTGAATGAATTTGAGTGGTTTTCGATGAAGTTTTTAAATATAATAAATTATCGTGGTCTTATGATAATTCTAAAATTGTTACCGAGTAATATATCACATTTTAGAAATGTTTAAACCAGGCAATTTATATTTCAATGCCGTCATTTGAATGAAGTTCATTTTTTTGGATGAATGTTTACGTTTTCAACTATAATAGATCAATGTAGTATTGTGAGAAGTTTTAAAATATTACCGAGGAATGTATTGCATTTTAGACATGTTTAAATAAAATTGCATTGAAGTTGGAAAGTGTTTCTTAATCAATGCTTTAAGCATGATTGATCTTTCTTGTCTATTATTTAAATCGGAAAATATTTAATTAAAATCATCTGCTAAATAGCGGAATTAATTGCGGGGAAAATATCGGTTACATAATGCTATTGCTATCGATGGTTATTTTTATTAACACTTTACAACAAAGTTGAAAAGTGTTTATGACTTTGTTCATTCTGTCTGTCTGTCTGTCTGTCCGTTAGCACGATAACTGCCGTAAAAATGACTTAATCGAAATGAAATTTTAGTATGCTGTTCAGACGGTCTGTAGGACCTATGGGAATATAAATGAATAATATCACCCAATTAGTTTTGGATTGAAACCGGGTTGAAAAAGTGAAATACATTGAGCCCTATGGGACCTAATTTTTCAAACATTTTTTAAGCGGATTTAAAATTCACAAATTGCTTCGAAAATTTTAGGTAATATTCAAATTGTTCCATAAAATATATAAAAAAAATTCAGCGAAATAAATTCAGTAGTTTTTTAAATAAAAATTAAAATATTAATAATACCTCGTATATGAAGCGATCACTTGACCATGATATGAAAAGATCACGTGACCCACTTCAAAATGATATATGGCATCCATCTTGTCTCTGAAAATCGTGATTTTTAAAGTTCTTTTTAATTCATATTGAGTGCTCTATCCGTCCTAAAACCACTTTATTTTTGCATAAATTCTGTGCATCTACATACTGAAACAACGCAATTACAATATATTTGAGTCTAAATGCTCATCCAAATGTGACTACAACGAAGCCTATTTTTCACCTATGTAAAATGTAAACAGTAAAATATATAGAACGAGTTTTATTAGAATTGCTGTATTTCTTTAACACAAAATCATTTAGTTCATGGAGACTGCATAGCTGATATGAATGAAATATTCATTGATTTTACAAGGAGAAGGACGATTTTTTTCGATGAAGTTTTACGCATAGAGTTTAATTACTTGCAGCTCCATGGTCTTAAATTTTAAATAAAATAAATTATTATAGTATTGTGATGAATGACATGAATGGGAAATTATTCATGAATAAAATGCTGCTTTTATAGAGAGAGCCAGGCGTGTTATTTCTTCTGTGACGCCATTTGAATGAATTTCAGTTGTTTTCGATGAAGTTTTCAAATATAATAAATTATCGTAGTATTATGATAATTCTAAAGTTATTACCGAGGAATGTATAACATTTTAGAGATGTTTAAACCAGGCAATTTATATTTCAATGCCGTCATTTGAATGAAGTTCATTTTTTTGGATGAATGTTTAAGTTTTCAACTATAATAAATCAATGTAGTATTGTGAGAAGTTTTAAAATATTACCGAGGAATGTATTGCATTTTAGACATGTTTAAATAAAATTGCATTGAAGTTGGAAAGTGTTTCTTAATCAATGCTTTAAGCGTGATTGATCTTTCTTGTCTATTATCTAAATCGGAAAATATTTAATTAAAATCATCTGCTAAATAGCGGAATTAATTGCGGGGAAAATATCGGTTACATAATGCTATTGCTATCGATGGTTATTTTTATTAACACTTTACAACAAAGTTGAAAAGTGTTTATGACTTTGTTCATTCTGTCTGTCTGTCTGTCTGTCCGTTAGCACGATAACTGCCGTAAAGATGACTTAATCGAAATGAAATTTTTGTATGCTGTTCAGACGGTCTGTAGGACCTATGGGAATATAAATGAATAATATCACCCAATTAGTTTTGGATTGAAACCGGGTTGAAAAAGTGAAATACATTGAGCCCTATGGGACCTAATTTTTCAAACATTTTTTAAGCGGATTTAAAATTCACAAATTGCTTCGAAAATTTTAGGTAATATTCAAATTGTTCCATAAAATATATAAAAAAAATTCAGTGAAATAAATTCAGTAGTTTTTTAAATAAAAATTAAAATATTAATAATACCTCGTATATGAAGCGATCACTTGACCATGATATGAAAAGATCACGTGACCCACTTCAAAATGATATATGGCATCCATCTTGTCTCTGAAAATCGTGATTTTTAAAGTTCTTTTTAATTCATATTGAGTGCTCTATCCGTCCTAAAACCACTTTATTTTTGCATAAATTCTGTGCATCTACATACTGAAACAACGCAATTACAATATATTTGAGTCTAAATGCTCATCCAAATTTGACTACAGCGAAGCCTATTTTTCACCTATGTAAAATGTAAACAGCAAAATATGTAGAATGAGTTGTATTAGAATTGCTGTATTTCTTTAACACAAAATCATTTAGTTCATGGAGACTGCATAGCTGATATGAATGAAATATTCATTGATTTCACAAGGAGAAGGACGATTTTTTTCGATGAAGTTTTACGCATAGAGTTTAATTACTTGCAGCTCCATGTTCTTAAATTTTAAATAAAATAAATTATTATAGTATTGTGATGAATGACATGAATGGGAAATTATTTATGAATAAAATGCTGCTTTTATAGAGAGAGCCAGGCGTGTTATTTCTTCTGTGACGTCATTTGAATGAATTTCAGTTGTTTTCGATGAAGTTTTCAAATATAATAAATTATCGTAGTATTATGATAATTCTAAAATTATTATCGAGGAATGTATAACATTTTAGAGATGTTTAAACCAGGCAATTTATATTTCAATGCCGTCATTTGAATGAAGTTCATTTTTTTCGATGAAAATTTAAGTTTTCAAATACAATAAATTAATGTAGTATTGTGATAAGTTTTAAAATATTACCGAGGAATGTATTGCATTTTAGACTTGTTTAAATAAAATTGCATTGAAGTTTGAAAGTGTTTCATAATCAATGCTTTAAGCATGATTGATCTTTCTTGTTTATTATTATCTTGAAATCACCCTGGTCCTAGAAACTCGAAACATGGATCAAATTTTTGGTCGGGCTATTCCAAGGATACCCACAAAATTTCATGAAATTCGGTATAACCGTTCTTCAGCGATGATGAGACAAACACACCAACATACAAACACACACACATACACCAGATTTTCAATTTTATTCATATAGATACGATAACTGTAATACTTCTCGAAGTATTTGCCTGGTTCATGACTTTCCTCGCAGTGGTGGAATGTGCATAAATTTTTAAATAAGTCTTTGGTAAACATATAATAATTTAATAAAATATAGATACGTATAATTGTTAGACAATATTACACATAATGAATTTAAACACATGATGAAACCCCTGTGTGTTTAAATTCAAATATGGGTGAAATCCTTTAAATATTGATCCAGATGATTGATCCTTATTCTTTAAACTTTTGTTTCAAAAATTCTCAAAACTTTTTACTCCCAATTTTCCTATGTTTCTTTACACCCGACATTTTTTCGTTGGTAATCTATATGAAAAATTAATATTATATCTCAATTCCTAAATATAAAAATATTGGTTTGTTTTTATGCATATAAACCCCAAGTTTCATGGAAATCTGTTAATTCCTCCGAGAGATATCATAGATCCCCTGAAAAAGTGGAATTTCTAATATATCTAGAACGGTTTGTGATAACTTTTAAACACGAAAGATCAATCATACATAAAGCATTGATTATGAAACACTTTCCAACTTCAATGCAATTTTACTTAAACATTTGTAAAATGCGATACATTCCTCGGTAATATTTTAAAATTATCACAATACTTCATTAATTTATTATATTTGAAAACTTCATCGAAAAAAATGAACTTTATTCAACTGACGGCACTGAAATATAAATTGCCTGGTTTAAGCATCTCTAAAATGTGATACATTCCTCGGTAATAATTTTAGAATTATCATAATACTACGATAATTTATTATATTTGAAAACTTCATCGAAAACAACTGAAATTCATTCAAATGACTTCATAGAAAGATAACACGCCTGGCTCTCTCTAAAAAAGCAGCATTTCATTCATAAACAATTTCCCATTCATGTCATTCATCACAATACTATAATAACTTATTTTATTTAAAACTTAAAACCTGGTTTAAGCATCTCTAAAATGTGATACATTCCTCGGTAATAATTTTAGAATTATCATAATACTACGATAATTTATTATATTTGAAAAATTCATCGAAAACAAATGAATTTTATTCAAATGACGTCATCGAAATATAAATCGCCTGGCTCTCTATATAAAAGCATCATTTCATTCACAAACTGTTTTCTATTCCTTTCATTCATCACAATACTACAATAATTTATTTTATTTAAAAACTTAAAACCATGGAGCTACAAGTAAGTAAACTCTATGCGTTAAACTTCATCGAAAAAAATCGTCCTTCTCTTTCTAAAATCAATGAATATTTCATTCATATCAGCCATGCAGACTCCATGGACTAAATTATTTTGTGTTAAAGAATTACAGCGATTCTAATACAACTCATTCTACATATTTTGCTGTTTACATTTTACATAGGTGAAAAATAGGCTTAATAGTAGAAATAATCAAATTTGGATGAGCATTTATGAGCATTCATTCAAATGACGGCATTAAAATATAAATTGCCTGGTTTAAACATCTCTAAAATGTGATACATTCCTCAGTAATAATTTTAGAATTATCATAATACTACGATAATTTATTATATTTGAAAACTTCATCGAAAACAACTGAAATCCATTCAAATGACGTCATAAAAAAATAACACGCCTGGCTCTCTCTATAAAAGCAACATTTCATTCATAAATAATTCCCCCATTCATGTCATTCATCACAATTTATATTATTTAAAAATTATGACCATGGAGCTACAAGTAAGCAAACTCTATGCGTAAAACTTCATCGAAAAAATCGTCTGCTTCTCTATGTAAAATCAGTGAATGTTTCATTCATATCAGTTATATTTCAGACTCCATGAGCTAAATAATTTTGCGTTAAAGAAATGCAGCAATTCTTTTACAAATTATTCTACATCTTTTGGTGTTTACATTATTCATAAGTGAAAATTAGGCTTCGTTGTAAAAATAATCAAAGTTCGATGATCATTTAAGCTCAAATATATTGTAATTGCGTTGCTTCAGAATGTAGATGCACAGAATTTAAGCAAAAATAAAACGGTTTTAGGACGGATAGAACACTAAATATAAATTAAAAAGAACTTTAAAAATCACGATTTGGATACAAGATGGATACCATATTTTATTTTGAATCACCTGATCTCTTCATATAATGGTCATGTGATCTCTTCATATAAAGGGTGTAATTATTATTTCAATTTTTTTTTTTAAAACTACTGAATATATTGTACTGAAATTTTTTTTATATATTTTATGGGATAATTCGAATATTTCCTAAAACTTCCGAAGCAATTTGTGAATTAAATTCGCTTAAAAAATGTTTGAAAAATTAGGTCCCATAGGATTCAATGTATTTTTCTTTCAACCCGGGTTCAATCCAAAATTAATTGGGTGATATTATTCATTTATATTCCCATAGGTCCTACAGACCGTCTGAACAACATACTAAAATTTCATTTCGATTAAGTCATTTTTACGGCAGCTATCGTGCTAACGGACAGACTGACAGACAGACAGACAGAATGAATGAACAAAGTCATAAACACTTTTCAACTTGTTGTTAAGTGTTAAAAATGATGTTGCAAAAGTGAGATGAGATGTCAGCTTACAGCAGGAAATTAAAAAAAATTAATAGACGTTTAATTTTAAAAGTTTGAGAATTTAACAATATTTTTTATGATTCTCTGTTAAAACGATCAACATCTTTAGGTTACCAGCATGAAGACATCCAGGAAGAAATCGAACACACAACATCTGAATCTGTAGACCAACGCTATATCGACTATGCCAGGACCGGGATTAGGATTTAACCGTTGGATCTGAGAGAGAAAGGACAGAGGAGTGAGAAGGAGAGAAAAGTATTTACTTTTTAAGTCTTCTTTCTACTAAATAGATCATAACTTGTCCTTTGCAACTTCGGATTGCTTGAGCTAAATTGTGAACGAATTTTATGCCGGCTACGTGGAAAAACTGCAATTGTCAGTTCCCACTGAAGTTCGTACAATAGCGGCAAATAGCAAGTTAAGTTTTCTTGTTGCCCTTGCAATTAACGGTTATTCCATGCTGATGAGCGCATAATAAGGGTGAAACTGGTCCATGAATACAGTTCTCTGCAATGGGAGTGCTTTCCTTATTTTGGGGGCTGCCCCTCTCTGGCGGGTTCTTGTGATTTTGAACTTATAATTTGCAACTTCGTGTAGCCCGAGCTAAATTGTGAACTAATTTTATGCCGGTTATGTGGAAGGACTGCAATTTTCAATTCTCACTGATGTTTGCAAAATTGCGGTAAATAACAAGTTTTCTTACTGCCATTGGAATTAAATGTTATTCCATGCTGATGGGTGATAATAAGTGTGAAACCGGTCCACGAATACTATTATCTGCAATGGATGTGTCTTTCTTAGTTTCATAGGTATTCTGGATTATGGTTCAAAGTGCTTTATCTCCCTCCATCTTTTGGATTACTAATCCAAGGAGGAACAATCACTATTTAGAATTGCCTAACACTCCAGCCAATTAGTAAACAAGGGACGAGCAAAATTACACATCGAACAGTATGCATATTAGTAAATAATTTCCAGTATAGTACAGCCATACATAAAATTATTTTTTCGTACTGCAAGGATGAAAAGATGAAATTTTTATTTTGAATATTAACAAGAAGTTCATTTTAAACTGGTTATAGAAATAACTAGACCAATATTTAATTGTTCTATAAGTCACATTATATATGCGGATATTGAACAGTTAAAAACTTAAATATTAACTTCATATAACTGAAATCATGGTAAACATTTCGAGCTAATGCATTACTTTCCCTACATGCATAGTATAATGTATAGGGGAAGTATTGTGACGGATCAGAAATTCGAATTTGACGCGTTTTCGAAGGGAGAGCAAGTTTCAAGCATCCCTGAACTTGAATTGAAATTAAATGTGTGTGTGTGTGTGTGTGTGTGTGTGTGTGTGTGTAAGCAATATCTCACGAAAGAATGGATTGTTTCAAGCGAAATTTGGTACGATTATTACAATCAGTGAATACTGAAACCCTATTGATTTTAAAGGCGATCGAATGTTCAGAAAACCCTCAAATTTTCGAATGAATTCTAAAAAAATATCATAAAAATGAGGACTTAATAATAATAATAAATTCGTAAATAAATAATATGTATAAATAATAATAAATTAATAATAATCTCATACGTAATGTATCATTAGAAAAGGAATTTCGTCAACTTCAGATCACTAGTATTAACCATTCTTGAGATATAGCACGTTTTCGGATAAATTTATGGAAAAGTAACAAACAATTAAAAAAGCAGCAAATATCGTTAAGTAAGTTTTAAATAAAACTCATTTGGTAAAAATGACTCTTAATTAACGAAAAAGATTCCAAATTGATGAAAATTCAATATCATGGAAAATAAAATTCAGTGTCTTCAATAATCCCTGTCGCTTTAGGGGAATTAATACTCTTGATTCGAAAATGCAGTGAGTTTCGCTGTTTATGGAAAATATAGTATGTGTTAAGGGGCGATCTAGAGTGTCGTAAATTGATTGCGTTTTGTAAGGGATTGTAAAGTAATTCTACTTTGATAGCGAGTCTTATAGAAAATAATAATATGGATTGAGAGAAATGCGTGGCTCGCATGTGTTCGAAGATATAGGAGCGCAAGTGCTGCACGCGGGGGATGATATCTATTTATATGCCCATTTGAGTCTGAGTAGATGGTTATCAAGTAACGAGATTCGCATTTCCAAATGAAACAACGGAATGTTAAATACATTATTGATAAATGAAAAACATTATTGGAATTTGCATTTTAGGAATTTATTGATTGGAACTCAAACTATTGGTTTCAAATAATAAAATATTAGTTACTTTCTCATTAAACTCGTTTAATATATGGACTATATTGTTTAGGGAATGCTAGCAATAGTTCTAATTGTCATGTATAATTTGAGCAAAGTATGGGTTAATTGGGCCCTTCAAAATAGTTCTATTGCCATAGTTAGACACGTTGCCATCCTGAAAAGCGCCCAATATAAGTTAATTGGGTACTCCAAAATAGTTTTATATGCTGTCATACAGAAAAGAGTCCAATATATGTAAAATGAGTGCTACAAAATAATTTTACATGTTGTCATACAAAAAGCACCCGATATAAGTTAATTGGGTATACTTCAAAATAGTTTTATACGCCGTCATACAGAAAGCTCCCAATATAAGTTAATTAGATACTTCAAAATAGTTCTACGTTGTCTTACAGAAAAGCACCCATAGTTAAGGTACAATTAATTAAATGCTAAAAACATTGGATCGTCGATATTATACATTATTATTTCGTTGGGAAAAAAGTACAGTCGTTGCATTATGTAAGGAAGGTCATGTGCTGTTACCATCAGATTTTTTATTCATGTATTTATTTTTATTACTTGCAACTTGCTAGAACACATTTACCATTAGACAGAAATCTAGATGTTCAATACAAATGTAATAATTGTCCGCCCGTCTTCCCGTTTCTGCAGAATGGAAACAGAAACCAATAAAATTAATAACATACTCTCGTCTATCGCTTGTAAAAGTCCTTGCTACGCTTGATTTACCATTTCTATTCACCACATTTCACCTTCTCTCCATTTATTGCTAGTATAACAAGATTTCTTCCGTTTCTACTGACCATTTATTTTGTTTCTTACCTTTATTCTTGTTACAGCGTTTGGGCACACCAATCACAAATCAAAACGCCAAATATGAAGGGGACAAAAAATTATTTTTAAAATAATGCGCATACACAAACACAGTTCAAAGAGTAACTTCATTTTCTGGATTTTGTAAAGCATTTCCGGACATTTTGGAGATAGTGTAGGTATGGTGTACTAAAACAAAGATCTATTTCTGGTCTCACAGTAGGGATTAACGTATCTGGGTGCTTATTAGGAAACCCGGGTTTGATTCTCGGATGTGACTTTAAAGTGATATTAACCTTAATGCTGTACAAGCTACAAATGTATATATATATATATATATATATATATATATATATATATATATATATATATATATATATATATATATATATATATATATATATATATATATATATATATATATATATATGTATATATATATATATATATGTATATATATATATATGTATATATATATGTATATATATATGTATATATATATATGTATATATATATATGTATATATACATATATGTATATATATATATGTATATATATATATGTATATATATATATGTGTATATATATATATATATATATATAGAGGGAGAGAGAGAGAGAGAGAAAGAGAGAGAGTTGGAAATGGGATAAAGAATAAAAAAGGAAGTGTTGTGTTTACGGGGTTGCAGAAAGGTCAAGGGGATTTGCGACCCCTTTTCCTGGTTTAAGTATGCTTTTAATCCTAGGAAACACTCCCAAAAAACCGCTACACGCCCGAAACAACAATCAGCATTACGCCAGGGGAAAAACGGAATCCCGAAAAGTGAGAACAAATGTACAAAGAAAGCATGAAAGATATGAAATTCAATCCTTTCCAAATGTGAAATGCTATGAGGCGATGATAAGTAGAAAATACGATCCGTGTGAAATAGGATGTTTAAAGTAACCGTAGTAAGAATTCCAATTCAGAGATACCACACTGCGTCTCGATGCAGTAATATATTGGATCGTTACTGTTGATTGTTGTTTCGGGCATGTAGCGGTTTCTGGGAGTGTTTCCTAGGATTAAAAGCATGCTTAAACTAGGAAAAGGGATCACAATCCCCTCGACCTTTCTGCAACCCCGTAAACACAACACTTTCTTTTTTATTCTTTATCCTATTTCCAACTCTATTTTTATATATACAATATCAAGGCTTAGATAGAGCAGCTATTGCGCCTTACTACTCCTTGAATCTTTATATTTCATATATGATTGTATTTATAAGATATATATATATATATATATATATATATATATATATATATATATATATATATATATATGTATTAAAATAGTAAATCCAAAGGTAGAATGGAAGAAGTAACTCATAATACACTATCTTAAAAATATTTTTAAGCCTACAGAATACACACACACACACACACACACATATATATGTATGTGTGTGTGTGTGTGTTTTCGCTTTTAAATAACCATTTGCATATAAAATGGCTATTTATAAAAAATAAAAATAAAAGTTTAAAAGCTTTCGTTAAAAAAGTGTCATCTTTACTTCCTCATACTATGTAACAAAGTATAAAGTATTGTTTTCAGGAAAATTTTCGAATTCGGGACTTCAATGCCAATATATATTTTAAGACCTCCTGAACACGTTTTGACTATTTTTGGAGTGATGTTCATCTGTATGGCTGTGGTCGATTTCTTGTACAAAGGATAGCGGCTACAAATATTAATGGATTTTCACGAAACTTTATATCAAAAATTATCAAAATATGTAGTCACCAAAAAATATAGGACCTGATAGAATTTTTTAAAACTCGAGCAGAAACTTCGAAACTTATTCGAAATTTCATATTTTTTTTAACACGGTAACATAGGACAAAATTTGACATAATCATGCATATAAAGGTTTATTTATGGCTCAGTGATCACGAGTATTAATAGCTTCAATCACTGTTCTGAAAGATAGCCGCAATTCAATTTTGTTCGTGACGTCATTAGGTCTCTCGGGGGGGGGGGGGGGGGGGTAAGTTATCCCCCAGTGGGTACATTGACAAGTATGGTATAAATCGATTTTTTTCGAGCCCTTTGACGGATAACATGCTATAATTGTAATCATTTTGACACACAATACCAATATGGCCATCGGCCGAACCGTTAGATCACCGAAATCAAGCAGCATCGGGCGCGGTTAGTACTTGGGTGGGTGACCACCTGTGAACACCGCGTGCTGTTGGCACATTTCGGACGCGGTAGCCCGGTGGTTTGCGCGCTGGATTTGCACGCTGCCACAACTGCCGCCGTGTTCATGCGGAGTACGATCACGTTAAACATGTGGGTCCGTAAGTCCTTCCGAGAGGTTGGTGGTAGGGGAAGGAGGGTACGGTCCCTGTGGATGCCTCCCCCACTGGGTTCCGGTCTGAATTGGGTGGCACTTCCGGCCGTCCAAACAGTTACCTTACACCTTTCTGGTACTTTTGGTCGGTGGTCCCCTGTTGTCCTTTTCCCTGGAGGTGTTACCCTCTCTTTGTATGGTTGCCTTGTTTTGTCTGTGTTTTGCTGTGTTTTGATTGTGCCCCGTTTGTTGCTGTTTGTCTTGGTTTAGTTTTTAACACTTTACAACAAAGTTGAAAAGTGTTTATGACTTTGTTCATTCTGTCTGTCTGTCTGTCTGTCTGTCTGTCTGTCTGTCTGTCTGTCTGTCCGTTAGCACGATAACTGCCGTAAAAATGACTTAATCAAAATGAAATTTTAGTATGTTGTTCAGACGGTCTGTAGGACCTATGGGAATATAAATGAATAATATCACACAATTAGTTTTGGATTGAACCCGGGTTGAAAAAATGAAATACATTGAGCCCTATGGGACCTAATTTTTCTAACATTTTTTAAGCGGATTTAAAATTCACAAATTGCTTCGAAAATTTTAGGTAATAGTCAAATTGTTCCATAAAATATATAAAAAAAAAATAATTCAGCTAAATATATTCAGTAGTTTTTTAAATAAAAATTAAAATAATAATTACACATCTTGTATGAAACGATCACGTGACCATGATATGAAACGATCACATGACCCACTTCAAAATGAGATATGGCATACATCTTGTTTCAAATTCGTGATTTTTTAAAGTTCTTTTTAATTCATATTGAGTGTTGTATCCATCCTAAAACTACTTTATATCTGCTTAAATTCTGTGCATCTACATACTAAAACAACACAATGACAATATATTTGAGTTTAAATTCTCATTCAAATTTGATTATTTCTACAATTAAGCCTATTTTTCACCTATGTAAAATGTAAACAGCAAAATATGTAGAATGAGTTGTATTAGAATTACTGTATTTCTTTAACACAAAATAATTCAGTCCATGGAGTCTGCATGGCTGATATGAATGAAATATTAATTGATTTTATAAACAGAAGGACGATATTTTTCGATGAAGTTTTAAGCATAAAGTTTATGAATTGTAGCTCCATGGTCTTAATTTTTAAATAAAATAAATTATTATAGTATTGTGATGAATGAAATGGAGAAAGTTATGAATGAAATCCTGCTTTTATAGAGAGATCCAGGCGTGTTATTTTTTCTATGACGTCATTTGAATTAATTTCAGTTGTTTTCGATGAAGTTTTCAAATATAATAAATTATCGTAGTATTATGATAGATTTAAAAATATTACCGTGGAATGTATTGCATTTTAGAGATATTTAAACCACGCAATTTATATTTCAATGCCGTCTTTTGAATGAAGTTCATTTTTTTCAATGAAGGTTTAAGTTTTCAAATATAATAAATCAATGTAGTATCGTGATAAGTTTTAAAATATTACCGAGGAATGTATTGCATTTTCGACTTTTTTAAATAAAATTGCATTGAAGTTGGAAAGTGTTTCATAATCAATGCTTTAAGCATGATTGATCTTTCTTGTTGTTTTTGTCTTCGTTGTTGTTTTTGTTGTATTATTTCTCATTGTGCACCAGTTGAAGTAACAATTGTTCAAGAATTATTGTAATCCGTTTTAATGTGTCTTTCACTGTTTAAACTTTATATTGTTTCAAAATGTGAAACATATTATGTTTTAATGTGTCTTTCATTGTTTAAACTTTATATTGTTTCAAAATGTGAAACATATTATGTAAACTCGCCTGTAAATTTTTGATTCTCAAAATAAACGCTGCTGGACCGTCGGACGAAAGCCATGGAAGTTGGGAGTTGGTTTCGGCTAACTCCTTCCCGGCCGTCCAAATGGATGCTCAAGTCCTTGTTGACGAGCCGGACGGCCTGGGTTTTCAACACCTTTTTGGTAGGTCGGACGGTCTGGGTCTCAACAACAACAACACAATACCAATTTCTCAAAATTCGTCTTGAAAAATTTGTAAAAAAAAAAGAAGCTACTAAAAATGGATTCCGGTGTGTGAAAGTCGAGTTGGGCCACACTCAAATTAATTTTTTATTGAAAAGCAGTTTGAAAAATCGAGGCCCTACCCCTACTCCGATCTCACGCAAAATCAATCGGCCTCTTGCATTTACCAATTGAAATAACAGCTGCAAATTTTATTTGAATCACCCAATTCGTTTCTCATCACAATAATTTCCCTTTACATGTTTTAAATTTTAAAAAGAAGGTAAAAATATCTGCTTGTAACCATCGGGTAAAATTATGGAAGAAAAAAAATCCCCAAATGAGATTTTATTCTGTTGATGTTTTATTAATGCTCTATAGGAAGCCTCGTGTTACAGATTCTGCAGATTCTATTCATTTTATTTGCTTTTCTTACTTCCCTTTATCTACATCTCAGTTTCAAGGTCAGGAAAACAGAGTTTGTTGTTCTGAAAAATAGCACGTCACTCTCCTCAGTCTTATTATCCTTTCATTTATCTGACAAGGAAACTGTTTTGAATAGAATCACCAGTTTTTTCCTAAAAACATTTTTAAAAAATCTAATGCAGGCAGCACAGGACTTCCCCTACATAATGCAACGGCTTTGCTTCTTACAAGATCTACAGCACAATATTTTTGGTATTGAATTAACAACATGCAAATTGAATTTAGGCTATCCTGGCAGCTTATAACTCTAAACAAAATGACTTACTCACGTGAAAAATCTTTATCAAAATGCCGTTGGCACTAATATCCCGTGAAATAAACGACTATGGACGAACGTTTTGACTTCAAAATACAAAACTATTTCAGAAGGTAACTTTTTTCATGAATGGGGCGAGCTAGATCCATGAAAGTAGTCTTAATAGATTTGTTGCATAATATTGCATAGGAAAAGTGAACATATCCGACGATATTTGGTACATTTCAATTTTATGTAATTTTTAAAATAAATTTATTTGAGAAACGAGCAATATCTCGAAAAAGGTTCAAGCTAGCGTTCAAAAATTAGTGTTATTCGTTTTTAATGAAATATTATGTATATAATGATTATTTATTTAAAATTATTGAATGCCTTGATTCTTTTATGATTTTTACATTCATTCGAAAATTGGGGGGGGGGGGGTACGTTCAGTCGCGTTTAAAATCAATAGGGTCCCAGGTAGTCACTTAGTGTAATAAATGCACAAAAAAATTCTATACGCTTCATTAGTTCGTGAGATATCGCGTCCATAGGCTCGCGGACACACACTAACATACATATACACTAACATACACACACTCTAACATACACACACACACTAACATACACACATTAACATACGCACACTGACATGCATACATACATAATAACATGCATACACGCATAACATGCATACACACATAATAACATGCATGCACACAAATACTAACATGTATACACACACACACTAACATACATACGCACACATACTAACGCGCATACACACAAACATACACACTAACATCTCAAAGGTATTTGCCGGAAATTTTCACAGGGACTAAATACGCCTGTGCTGTTTACCCAAGTGTTAGCCACGATTAAACGTTATATGTTAATAAATAGTAACTAGAAAGAGAAGGAGAAAAATGTCATATATTTAAGAGGATAACCTTCCAAAAAGGGATTAGTAGAAGCAAAATGGAATGATTTGCATTTAAAAACCAGGAAGAGAAAGGATGGAGGGGTCTCAGTAGTATTTATTTCTTAAATTAAATCATTATATTATTAACCAAGGGCACAGCAGATAGCGTTAAGTATTGCATGTCTGCCATTATTTCGGTTACAGTCAACCATGTTTAATTTTAAAGTGCAACAGGGAAATATGTTTTAGTCAGCAAAATATAAGTTTTCTACGTTTAAAGTTTAATTAATTTTTCAAAAACTTAAAACTTTTGTGCTACATTTGTCATTAAATACACGCATTTTATAACTTAAAATTAAATTTTGCCCTGTATTCATAACACCACTTTGACTTTCTGCGTAAATCTAGTCAGATGCTCATAGGGATGATAGCGAGAATTGGTTGAGGGTCGAAAAGGACATATCCCTTTCAACCCCTATGGTGATCAGAGTATTGTATGTCTTAAATTAATTTATTTATTATAATTAATGTATGTTTTTAAATTATATATGGATATGATTTGAATATTGCACAGATAAGTATGGTTGAGCCAAAATCAAATTCTGTGGGTTAATTGTAAAAGGGTCAATACCATATTTCAGCGAAATTGTAATAATCGATACAGAGGATTTCTTTAAGGGTAAAAAATTTGTTAAGGAAAATGGAATACTATTACTGAAGTGTATGCGATACTGTAGCTATAAGATGCAACAACTTGATATTGCAATATATGTACCTTAAAAGATCATCTCCCTCCTACTGGTAAAAATTTGATTGCATGCAAAAAAATTAGGGACCTAATACCATAGCTTATAAAATTGTAGTCCCACTTATACATCACCATGCTCATTGCAAACCATAGATATACTAGCTATAAGGTAAATAATTCATATAGCTAATAGAATATGTATTTTATATATCTGGATACCTCGAAGAAGTCTTGAAAAGTATATTTTTTTTTGCTCTGACTGCTGAAAGAAATAATTTGAAAAATAAATACATGTTAATTATGTAAAGTATATAAAGGTTGAATAAGATATTAACCGGTTTTAAAGGCAAAAAAGTCTTCTCCATTACGATAAATCAAACAGACAACCAGCATCAACGAGGGCGAGTCTGTGCAAATTTGTCGAAAAATCCAGTGTTTTGAACGCTTCTACTACTGTTTATTAACCTTCCTTTTTAGTTTTTATTTAATTTTTTTTAATTTCGAATTTTCGAATGGCAACAATTGCTTTCCTGGGTCACGTGATAGAAATATATTTGGACATACGCATACTTGCCCTCGTTGGTATTGGTGCATTGCCCTGTCTGATTTATTCTGACAAAGAAGGTCTCTGAAACCGATTGATACATTATTCAAACTTCATATGATTTTGTATAGCGAAGTATACTTTTCTATAACGAATTATTTAATTTTCATGTCCAGAGAAGTGTCCAACTCTTCTTGAATGCTGCTTTATTTCATTCACTGGGGACAACTGCTCACAGTATACAGATGAAATAGGCCTATCTCTAGATGTACCCATTTTGCATTTATTTACTATCTAAACCATTGTTTTATCAATATTTTGCATATTAACTACGATAATTCATTGTTATATTTGCCTTTACATGTATTTTCAATCGCTTGATATTAAAACCATATATGTATATTTAAAATATATCTGCCTTATATACAGATTTCAATACATAAAACGAGAACTTTTGTAACTTCTGGGAATCAACATCTTGTTTATAGCATACAATCATATTTATTCTGGTGCTTTCAAATGATATATATTCCATTTTGCTCTTCTGGTCACATTTTCGGAAGGTTCCCCCATGGGAGATGGTTATGCTTGGCTTCTCTAATTTATTAATGTTTGACTGGGGAAAGTCAGCTATTACGAGGACATCTTAATAGGCGTCGGAAAGCGTCGTGAATTACAAAAAGCGTTCAAGTTCGACGCCGTGTGACGAGACTATTAATGGGTGGAAAATTCACGTCATTACACGAGAACAATGTATCGCTTTTTATTCCTGTCCAACATCGCAGGAGAATATCAAGCAAAATACTCCTTTTAGCCCGGATCACGGCATTTGATTAAACCTTTCACGACAGCGTGCGTGAGCGAAGTCGCACGTAGGGTGGCGATGGCTCGAAAGCTATGCAAGATGGCGGACAGGAAATCGGGATGACCTATATCTCCAACATCGGGGTTACCCTTGCAGGAGGAAGACCTGTTCGCAGTGTCCTTCATTATTATCATTTCGGCCAACGGAGTCAAGCCTCTCGATATTCCACTCGCCTAGGTCATCGGGCAGTTGGTTGCTAGACATCACCAATCCTGCGGTGGCCTTCCCCTTGACATTCACCACGCGGAGGGAGCAAGAATAGCACGAGCTTTGTTTTGGTGGGGCTCATTATTTACGTTTGGAAGCTATAATAAAGGCCGGGATGGACATCAGTCAACGAAAGAGTACCTTGCCCCTGACATCATGTCCATGCCGGCCCTTGTGGATATTTCATTAATCCGAAACTTCTTGATCTCTCTGCTGTTACATACTCTCCCGGTGCATTTTGTATACCGGGCCCTATTGATAAAGCAATAAATTAATTTAATCAAATAAATTATGGAATTTAGTGCAAATAAATGAAATAATTAAGTTTCATAAGCAAATTATCATCATTTTCAATTTTTTTTTTTTATTTTGACATTTTCTCTCATTTATATTAATAGGGAACCTAAATTTTGAAACAAAATCCTACTGTAAACCAGGACTGCTCAACATTTTTATGTTTCAGATTACCTCGATACAATGCAACTTGCCTGAAGATGGGCAGCTTAACTGTTGCTGAAACCCACACTAATGTTAAATTAGAATACCTTTAATACTACTTGAAACGAACTAATATTCTAATATAAAATGTTCAGATTTTGTAAGTCTATTAAATTTATGAACATTCAGCTTACCTTTATTCTCAGGATAGATATACGTAAAAGGAAACAATTTAGCAGCTGTACACTCACTAGCATATTCTGGATATACAAAAAAAAATTTCAAAAACAAATGACGATTGACTTAAGATATTGCTCCGATCGACCGGTTGATCACAATTGACTCATTAAGCACGACTGTTCTGAACTATTTATACAAATAATAATAATAATAATAATAACAAGAAAGATCAATCATGCTTAAAGCATTGATTATGAAACACTTTCCAACTTCAATGCAATTTTATTTAAAAAAGTCTAAAATGCAATACATTCCTCGGTAATATTTTAAAACTTATCACAATACTACATTAATTTATTATATTTGAAAACTTAAACCTTCATTGAAAAAAATGAACTTCATTCAAATGACGGCATTGAAATATAAATTGCCTGGTTTAAATATCTCTAAAATGCGATACATTCCACGGTAATATTTTTAAAACTATCATAATACTACGATAATTTATTATATTTGAAAACTTCATCGAAAACAACTGAAATTAATTCAAATGACGTCATAGAAAAAATAACACGCCTGGATCTCTCTATAAAAACAGCATTTCATTCATAACTTTCTCCCATTCATTTCATTCATCACAATACTATAATAATTTATTTTATTTAAAAATTAAGACCATGGAGCTACAAGTAATTAAACTCTATGCTTAAAACTTCATCGAAAAAAATCGTCCTTCTCTTTATACAATCAATTAATATTTCATTCATATTAGCCATGCAAACTCCATGGGCTAAATTATTTTGTGTTAAAGAAATACAGCAATTCTAATACAACTCATTCTACATATTTTGCTGTTTACATTTTATATAAGTGAAAAATAGGCTTCGTTGTGAAATAATCAAATTTGGATAATCATTTAAACTCAAATATATTGTATTTGCGTTGTTTCAGTATGTAGATGCACAGAATTTAAGCAAAAATAAAGTAATTTTAGGACCGATACAACACTCAATATGAATTAGAAGGAACTTAAAAAATCACGATTTTGAAACAAGATGGATGCCATATATCATTTTGAAGTAGGTCATGTGATCTTTTCATATCGTGGTCAGGTGATTGTTTCATATAAGGGGTGTAATTATTATTTAAATTTTTATTTAAAAAACTACTGAATATATTTCGCTGAATTTTTTTTTTATATAATTTATGGAGCAATTTAAATATTACCTAAAATTTTCGAAGCAATTTGTGAATTTTAAATCCGCTTAAAAAATTTTGGAAAAATTAGGTCCCATAGGGCTCAATGTATTTCATTTTTTCAACCCGGGTTCAATCCAAAACTAATTGGGTGATATTATTCATTTATATTCCCATAGGTCCTACAGACCGTCTGAACAACATACTAAAATTTCATTTTGATTAAGTCATTTTTACGGCAGTTATCGTGCTAACGGACAGACAGACAGAATGAACAAAGTCATAAACACTTTTCAACTTTGTTGTAAAGTGTTAATAAAACGCTGTTGAAATTGTCTGAAACATAATTGAAGATGCATAAGATGGAAAAAAATATTTAAATATTTACTCGCACCTTCGTGCACTTTTTATACCCCTCAAAAGGAATTCCAATAAATATTATAAATATATGTTTATGACATATGAATATATATTCTTAACATGGCACCATACGACAAAATTTGATATAATCATGTAAGAAAGAAGTTATCTATTGATCAATGACCAATATATTTAATAACTTCAATCATTGTAGTGAAATATAGTCGCGAAACAATTTTTGTGCTCGTGACGTAATCAGCCCCCCACCGGATGGAGGGGGGAGTTATCCCCGGGAGGAGGGCATAATGTCAAAATCTATCAATCAAAAATAATTTTCAATCCCTTTAAAATGAAGGGTAACATGCTATAATTGTGATCATTCAGATCACCGATACAGATTTTTCACATTTTTTCTTGTGAAATTTGTGGAAAAAAAAAATCCCAGGCTACTTAAAATGAATTTTGGTATGAAAAAATCCACTAGAGCCACATCAGTTAATTTAAATTCTATTCATAACACAGATAATGGCGGTGTAGACTAAGTGTTAAATTCATTAAACGATTCCAAGGCTGTGTGTGTAAATAACGAAAAAACAAGCAAAATCAAAAGTGGTTTTCCTAAAAGGGCAACTTCTGATTAATAGATTGAAGGGAAACCGTTCTGATTTTCTCTATTTTATTTCTTCAATATTTCAAGTATTTTCTTCTATTCTAACGCAAACCATTTTTAACACTTTGCAGCATAGTTGAAAAGTGTTTATGACTTTGTTCATTCTGTCTGTCTGTTTGTCTGTCTGTCCGTTAGCACGATAACTGCCGTAAAAATGACTTTATCGAAATGAAATTTTAGTATGTTGTTCAGACGGTCTGTGGGACCTATGGGAATATAAATGAATAATATCACCTAATTGGTTTTGGATTGAACCCGAGGTGAAAAAATGAAATACATTAAACCCTATGGGGGCCTAATTTTTTAAACATTTTTTAAGCAAATTTAAAATTCACAAATTGCTTCGAAAGTTTCAGGAAATATTCAAATTATCCCATAAAATATATAAAAAAAATTTCAGCAAAATATATTCAGTAGTTTTTTAAATAAAAATTTAAATAATAATTACATCCTTTATACGAATAGATCACGTGATCCATTTCAAAATAAAATATGGCATCCATTTTGTGTCAAAATCGTGATTTTTAAAATTCTTTTTAACTTATATTTAGTGTTGTATCCGTCCTAAAACCGCTTTAATTTTGCTTAATTTCTGTGCATCTGTATTCTGAAACAACGCAATTACAATATTTTTTAGTTTAAATGATCATTAAACTTTGATTATTTCTACAACGAAATCTAATTTTCACTTATGGAGAATGTAAACAGATTATGCTGTAAGATGAGTTGTAAAAGAATTGCTGAATTTCTTTAACGTAAAATTATTTTGTTCTGGAGTCTGCAATATAGATGATATGAATGAAACATTCATTTATTTTTCATAGAGAAGCGGAGGATTTAATGGCACATTTTTCGATGAAGTTTTATGCATAGTGTTAAATTACTTTTACCTACATGATTTTAAGTTTTTAAATAGAATAAATTATTGTAGTACTGTGATGAATGAAATAAAAATGTATGAATGAAATATTTACTGCTTTTACACAGAGAGAGAAATAAAATTAGAGCCAGGCGATTTATATTTGGATGACGTCATTTGAATCAAGTTCGTTTTTTCGATGAAGTTTTACATTTTCAAATATAATTAATTATTGCAGTATTGTGATAATTTAAACAAGAAAGATCAATCATGCTTAAAGCATTGATTATGAAACACTTTCCAACTTCAATGCAATTTTATTTAAAAAAGTCGAAAATGCAATACATTCCTCGGTAATATTTTAAAACTTATCACAATACTACATTGATTTATTATATTTGAAAACTTAAACCTTCATTGAAAAAAATGAACAGCATTCAAAAGACGGCATTGAAATATAAATTGCGTGGTTTAAATATCTCTAAAATGCAATACATTCCACGGTAATATTTTTAAATCTATCATAATACTACGATAATTTATTATATTTGAAAACTTCATCGAAAACAACTGAAATTAATTCAAATGACGTCATAGAAAAAATAACACGCCTGGATCTCTCCATAAAAGCAGGATTTCATTCATAACTTTCTCCATTTCATTCATCACAATACTATAATAATTTATTTTATTTAAAAATTAAGACCATGGAGCTACAATTCATAAACTTTATGCTTAAAACTTCATCGAAAAATATCGTCCTTCTGTTTATAAAATCAATTAATATTTCATTCATATCAGCCATGCAGACTCCATGGACTGAATTATTTTGTGTTAAAGAAATACAGTAATTCTAATACAACTCATTCTACATATTTTGCTGTTTACATTTTACATAGGTGAAAAATAGGCTTAATTGTAGAAATAATCAAATTTGAATGAGAATTTAAACTCAAATATATTGTCATTGTGTTGTTTTAGTATGTAGATGCACAGAATTTAAGCAGAAATAAAGTAGTTTTAGGATGGATACAACACTCAATATGAATTAAAAAGAACTTTAAAAAATCACGAATTTGAAACAAGATGGATGCCATATCTCATTTTGAAGTGGGTCATGTGATCGTTTCATATCATGGTCACGTGATCGTTTCATATAAGATGTGTAATTATTATTTTAATTTTTATTTAAAAAACTACTGAATATATTTAGCTGAATTTTTTTTTACATATTTTATGGAACAATTTGACTATTACCTAAAATTTTCGAAGCAATTTGTGAATTTTAAATCCGCTTAAAAAATGTTAGAAAAATTAGGTCCCATAGGGCTCAATGTATTTCATTTTTTCAACCCGGGTTCAATCCAAAACTAATTGTGTGATATTATTCATTTATATTCCCATAGGTCCTACAGACCGTCTGAACAACATACTAAAATTTCATTTTGATTAAGTCATTTTTACGGCAGTTATCGTGCTAACGGACAGACAGACAGACAGACAGACAGAATGAACAAAGTCATAAACACTTTTCAACTTTGTTGTAAAGTGTTAAAAATATTACCGCTGAATGTGTCGCATTTTAGAGATGTTTAAATAAAATTAGAGTTGGAAAGTGTTTCATAATCAATGCTTTATGCATGATTGCTCTTTCTTGCTATGTGTTATTTGTTTGCTATTAGTTCCTTCTACGTTTGGAAACACTTTGGAAACACTTTTGGTTCTTTCTACTTTGGAAACACACAAACTTGACAACAAACGTACGATATAGAAACAGTGTGGAATGTTTGTACATGTTGGAATGCAGAACTTTCAAAGAGCAGCGATTTTTTTAACGATAAACAGTCTGATCATTATGATGATGATGGTGATGAATTCCCTTGAGCAGTAGGTCTCGTCCCAATTAAGTAGCGGCGTTAACAAAAGTAGGTTTAGAGAGACAAATTTTTCCATCACTAATTGCCTAAATGAAAAGTGATTTCGAAGATTTTTCACTCAGGTAAAAACATGAAACTATATTGCATTGCAGAAGCTCACAATTTTTCACATTTCAGAATTGTCGGGTTAGGTTTGTACGAAGCATATATATGTTTCTGACTTACTTTCTGGAGTTAACTGATGTGTTTGTTTTTTCTTTTTCAGTCATACAACTTTATCCATCCATATTAAAACTAACGCTTATAAAACGGCATGTTCAGCTATACTTAAAATATGTAAATTTATAAGAATCCGACATTCGAATTTTTTGATCCGCCAGAATTATTTTCTTTTACATGTTCTATATATTGTAAGGAAAGTAGAATCCGCTAATATCAAAAAAGTACGGTAAAACTCCTTCGATCTGCCCCTCCCCCCTTTTTGTTCTAATTTGAAATTCTGAAAATTTTCGTGAAACACAACACCCCTGCCCCCTCCCAAAGATAAAAATCTGATGTGGGCAGCATATGACTTTCCCTGCAGACTTAAATTCATATTTTCTTTATTTCTTTAATAATTCATTAGATTGAGCTTACTTGCATCAAATGACACTAAATTTGTATTTTTAATTCAATTCTTGTTTTTATTTGGTAATTGGACATTTTCCCGATAGCAGCGTAACAAAAATGCAAGAAATCTCAAATATCTTGAGAACGGTTAGTCCTAAAGTACAATGGAGTGTGTTATATTCTTTTCCTCGTCAAAAATTCCGTATAAAACAAGAATTTAATGGATATATTTCAGCATACGTAGTCTTTTTTTATTTAGATTTTTGCGATTTTTGCGGGCCATTTCGTAAAAAAAGGTGGGTTCTTCTTTTCCGAATCGTACCAAATTCTAATCAGCACAAAGTATCCAACAAGTAACTTATCCACCAAACTTTGTGAAATTTGGTAAATTAATATTTTAGCTAGAGCTGATAAATGAAATTTTTACGAGCCATTTCGCAAAAAAAGGCGTGTTCTGTTTTTACGAATCGTACCAAAAACTAATCAGCACCAGGGTAACATCCAAGTGACTTACCTACCAAATTTTATGAAATTCGGTCCATTAGTTTTTGAGTTAGAGTGGATACATACATTGCACATAAACGCAGACAGACACACACACAGACGTCACGCTAAAAATAGTTTTTTCGTATTCTAGAGGTTTCGAAACGTGTAAATCCGTGGAAAACTCGAGTTGCGATTTTCGACATGATTCCAATACTTTCTCTATACATTACCATGTATTGCAGGGAAAGTAAAAAAACGAGGGAAAAAATAAAAAAAATCCATCGTCAAATAAAATAAATGTATTCATAAAAATATATTTATTTTACGTTATAATAATGCACATAAAGTAAGGTAATTGTAAATTGATTCATTTGAATCCCCCCCCCCCTCCCTACATGCTTCCCGATTTCCTATTTCATTTGAAGAGATGAATCAACGAAATTCTTCATTCTACCGTACTTGTTACTTTCCCTGCAATACATGGTAATGTATAGGGAAAGTATTGAAATCATGCCGAAAATCACAACTCGAGTTTTCGACGGATCTACACGTTTCGAGACCTCTAGAACACGAAAAAACCATTTTTAGAGTGACGTCTGTGTGTCTGTGTAGATTTTGTATCCACTCTAAATAAGAAACTAACTGACTGAATTTCATAAAATGTAGTAGGTAAGGTCACTTGTGGATGAAACTAGTGCTGGTTAGTTTTGGGTACGATTCGGGATAAAAGAACCCGCCTTTTTTGTGAAATGGCCCTCAAAAGCCTGTACCCAATCTGGTTGAAAAACTAATGGACTGAATTTCACAAAATTCGGTAGATAAGTTGCTTGTGGGTTACCCTGGTGCTGATTAGATTTTGGTATGATTCGGAAAAAAACAACCTGCCTTTTTTTGCGAAATGGCCTTCAAAATTGTCAAAATCTAAAATAAAAAACCACGTATGCTCAAATATATCCATCAAATGCTTGTTTTACACGTAATTTTTAAAGAAGAAAAGAATGAGATCAACCCCATTACACTAGGGCTAGCCGTTCTCGAGATATTTTAGTTTTTTCGTATTTTCGCTACGCCGCCTTTGAAAATAGGTTCAGTTACCAAATGAGAACGAAAATTGAATTAAAAGTGAATTAAATTTAATTAAAATAAAGAGAACGTGGAATAAGTCTGCAGGGAAAGTCATGTGCTGCCCACATCAGATTTTTTCTTTTAGCAGGATTTTCCCCGTAAGCTTCCCCCTACATTTCCAGTGATTTTCTGTCGCATTTTGATTGTTCCGTGACCGGCGGAATTCTACAGTAAGTAATAGATAGATCATAAAAACTACAATATTAAACATAGTGAAATGAAAACTTTTTCTCCAAAGCGTGGCGTAATGCACCCGCATTGCTCCAATGAGTAACATAATGCATCTCCATTGAAATGCATCATTTCATATTTCCGTTTTAATTGAATGCAGACGATTTACAATTTAAATCCGATTGCTTCAAAAAATCGGATTTAAATAGTTTTACGAGGAGATTTGACTTTAGTGCAAATAAAACGCATGTATGCTGCTTATGTATTGGACGTATTAACAAGTGGAATTAATCCCCAGTTCTGCTCCATATAATATCTAAACAAGCATTTTACTTTCTTAGTTACTGTATTGAGTAATTTATCCAATTGTTGTTTAATAACCATTAATTTCTATTTTAGCATATTAGAGCTCTTTTGAGCAGTAATGAAACTATTTAATTTGTCAAAAATACAAAGAATTGATGTTTTACCAATTTTAAATTCAATTGCGGTATATTTTATTTGAAAAGAAAGTAATTAATAGATACATCATAATGTACATTCTTCATTTATATGTTTATAGCTGATCCTTAATTTATATAATAAGTATAATAACATATTAGAGCTCTTTTTGAGCAATAATGAAATATATTTAATTTGTCAAAAATACAAAGAAATGATGTTTTGTCAATTTTAAATTTAATTGCAGTATATTTTATTTGACAAGGAAGTAATTAATATATACGTCATAATGTATATTCTTTATTTCTATGTTTGTAACTAAGCCTCATTTTATATAATAAGTAATTAAATAACTAAATTTTGAACTAGAATTATAATAACCGTATATCCTAACAGCATTTTTTTTCACAGTGATATAAGATTTACGTCACACTGTGACTTTGGGACGTCACAGGACGTCGCAGTACGTGTCGGCAATGTCATATTAAGGTCACAGCGAAGTCATTTTGGCCATTTTCATGGTCGTTTGTGACGTCGCATATTAATTTGTTTGTGACGTCACATTGTAATTACCATTGTAATGTCGTCACATTGTTGCGTGTTAAATAAATTGTGGAAACGTCGCAGAATATAGTCACAATGAAGTTACTAATACGCAGCGTCACATAGAAGTCACAAATAT
This sequence comes from Amaurobius ferox, assembly GCA_951213105.1. Taxonomy (NCBI): domain Eukaryota; kingdom Metazoa; phylum Arthropoda; class Arachnida; order Araneae; family Amaurobiidae; genus Amaurobius; species Amaurobius ferox. The sequence goes on along the minus strand of OX578142.1, from coordinate 84,730,329 downwards.
GATGTCACATTGTGACTCAGGTGCCACGTAACTACAACGTCACTGTCACACATGTGACGATCTTTGCTGTGAGGGATGCACTGACTGATTGACTCTGAGTGGGGGAGTAATATATCAAAGTTATCGAGCACATTCACTATACCTAGAATCTTGGATTTGGTGTCGCTCGATCCGTCTCAGCTTTGAAACCAAGGGGAAAATCTAAAACTTCAAAAATTCGAATTAGTGACGGAGCAAAGGAATAATGAAAAAATTCAAAACCATTTTACTTAATTGTCAAGCATTTACCCTCTAGTTAGAATCTTGGTTTTGGTCTCATTCGATACGTCTCAGCTTCAAATTCAACAAAATTAAAAGTAAAAATTTCGAAAAATTGAATTAAGGGAAATGATACAAAAGGATTTTCTATAAACCTACACCACTTTGCCTCCCCAAAACAATAAATACACAATTTGATATCCTTTCGCTGCCAACAATTAAAACTGGTTGTCAACGACTTTGATTTTTTGTGTAGGTGTCACAGTCAGTGACCACTAACCATTGAAAAAGCGCTAAGCGACGAGGGTGAAATGGCTGGTAACAAATATACTACGAAACTTATACTTTTCGAATTTTAAAAGTGGATTAACATAGTTTACAATAAGTTATTTTTCATATTGACTTTCAATAAAATGAACGCTGCAATATTTTAGCAACTACTAACATAAATATAAAGCACATAAGAGGAGTAGATGTCTAACTGCAGTTTTAGACATGAAATGTAAATATATCAAGTTTCGGAACCCAGTTAGCTGAAAAAAAAATTACTTTTGTTAACCCGTTAGTAGATGTAAATCGTATATTTAAAACTATTATAAAGGTCTTTTCCCTTACCTTCGTACATAAATTGAGCCTGGGTATTTTACCTCTAAGGTACGAGAACTTTATGAGTATTTTGCTCGAAATAAGGACTTGACAAGAATTCAAAGCGAAAATCTTAATTTGTTTATTAAAAAAATTTAAAATACACTTTTTTCTTAGCGGTTTCAGAAATTTAAAGCTTAAAAACGTTACAACTTAAATTCACTAAATTGAAATAATTTTTATTCTCAGAAATAATTCGATATTGTTGCAAATAATATCGTTGCAAACAATTATAACAGTTTAAAAAGAGGGCGAAGAAACTTTTTATTCAACCAGTTAGATAATCTGATTCCCGAAAATAATTCGGTATTTCCGCTGATATTCAGCATTGAACATAGCATAGTACATTTTTTTTTTTCTTCAATGGACGTAATTCAAAAGTTCAACGTTATTTAAAGGCACAGAGGGCGCAATTAAAAAATGATCTATGATAATTTATATTATCCGAGTATATATTTTAGCAACCGGTTAACGAATCTACGGTTAATAAATGTTAAACAATTAAATGGACGATCACTAAAGAAAAACTAATATAAATAGTATTTACAGAAAGTGGTCGCTTGCCCTTTTATGTTTTCTTCCTCGCAGTGCATTAACCGTCGAGAAGGATGATCCTTCACGCCTATAACTCACGAATGCCTTATTCGATTTTCATGAGTGATATCTTTCTAGAAACGCAGACTCTTAAGAACTGTGCTTGTCTATATTTCATTATTCAAGGCCCAATGAATTTCGTAGTATTGAGTTCCAAATTTTCCACTGCATTTTATTAATAAACATAACATTCACAACAGTTCAACATTCGCAACAATCCGACTTCAGTAAAAGAAATGAATTTACACATTAAAGAAAGTGGAAGATATTGGAATCAAAAATGCTGACCGCATTGTGAAAAACCGTTTTATGTTTTTTTACAAACCAAAACCGTAAAAGAACAGATATAAAACATTGCACTTTGTGTTTATTAAAAATACTAAAGCATAAACAAACCAATTACTGAAATATTTGATGCAGAGAGATAAGTCGTCATACAGCGCGTACTTTCAAGATTCATCTTGAAGAAAGCAGTGATTAAGATGGCAACGAAATGTAACATATAATATAATATAATATAATATAATATAATATAATATAATATAATATAGAGTTCCGATTATTCGAACTTCGGTTATTAAAATGTTTGATTATCCGTACCGTCTTATTTATTATTATTTTTTGTATATTCATTGACGCATATTTTGTATATCTCATTGACGTTGGAGACCATGAACGAAAGCATGCCATCCAAAACTAATGCTTTTCTGAACGCAAATTGGAATTAGAGATGAGGAATATTTTTTAAGATAGCTTTATCTGCCTCTAATAAAAGTAGATATGGTGCTTCCTGCCACTATTCAGAATCTCCATTCCCAGTGATTGACACCAAATGATGATCAAACACCAGGGACCGTAACATTCAGAGGTATATGGGTGCTTCGAAAGCAAGATGACTGGTGAAGAAAGGCAGAAAGAAAGCAATTCTCTTAACTTATTATATTTAAAAAGAATGCGGGACTTAACAGCACAAAAACGAGTTTCATCTTTAAAGCAGAAAACAATAAATGAGTTTTTCATGTGAAGAGGCAAGGTAAATAAAAATAATTTAAATGCAATGTGTTTTTACTTACATCACTAAAATACACAATTTCTACAAAAAATTGAAGTTAAAAAATTATTTTTGCATATTTATTTTTGTGTTACTGCCTTTACAAAAAAGTCCGATTATCAGTATTTTCGATTATCCGGATCATCCCTGGTCACGACTGATCCGATTAATCAGCGCTCTACTGTATAATGTTATAATTTGTGCATTTATGTTTTAACACTTTAAATAAACATAACACACTTGAAATTTCATATCTGTCAGTTTCCAGTTTTGGGTTTTAAGAAAACACAAATCGGTTTTTAAAAATACGTTCAGCATTTTTACCTCTAATTCCATAGCTAATTAACACAGAAAATTATAATTTTCAACTTGATCGCTTCAAATGTTTTCACACTTGGAAGCTTTGTTGTCCATAAAAAATAAAGAACGGTGTAAAATTTAAACCTTTCGATTTTATTAGTATTTTAGTTAAATTCGTTAGAAATTCATAAAATATTGACATTTTTCTTTATAGTGCTTGCTCTCGTTTAAGAACCTACAGCTAGCTATCAATCTAATCGGCTGGTTGCTTTATAATAAAGTAGTTTAATGTCCTTTCTTCTTCCCTGCTATATGAATCTGTTCACAAACCTTTCAATTTTAAAATCAATTAATTTCAAATTTGCCTTTGAATTATAAAAATGTGTTTATAATGTTTTTAAAATTATAAGTAAATGTATCTATATCAAATGTTAGTGAAATTGGTAAAATTATGACTTACTAACTAACAAAATTACAATGTAAATAATGGGTATTGTATTAATTGGTAAAATTGTGGAATCATAACTAACAAAATTACAATAACAATGATGGATATTGCAGAAAATGATAAAATTATGAATTCCTAACTAACAAAATTACAATGTAAATGATAGGTGATGTATTAAAATAAGAAAAAGTGAAAAAATATTTTATATCTACAGCTAAATCCATTTAATAATTGATTACAATATTTTAAACTTTCGGCAACTATAATTATCATACGAATTATTATACGAATTATTATATTTATTAATATAAATTATGTTTTTTTAAATATTATTAATATATTTTAAAATATTTATATATACGCATATAAAATTAAAGCATAAAACTCCGGCTAAGACAAGCTAAGACACATGGAGGGGGAAATTGTCTTTAATGGCTTTGTTTTTAATGAGACGTAAAGTTCTTTTTTATTATTTTGATTTTCGACATCAAATTTAAATTTATATTTTCCAATTTTTGCTGATTTGGTGTGTTTTTACATTTTAGATTCAGTAGTTATCAAAGAAAAAGCTTCTAGCTCGTTTTAATTTCTCGTTTACATGACCGTATCTGGCAACTTTATACATTTCGCCATTTGAAGAACTTGTTGAGCTCATCAACTGACGAAGCTAGTATTTTGTGAAATATAGCATCTTTAGCATTCATTTAAATTTTCTTATTTAATAAGCAAGGAAAGTTTTGAATTTTTGAAAAATAGCAATTTTGCTCATGCAAAAAACTCTTTTTGTCACGAATACTTTAGATATAAAAACCTATGTGTTAAAAACACTTTGGGCCAAAAATAGTTTCTTTCACTAGAATGATTTTCCTCTAAGCATATTTTGGTCAAGAACACTTTCGCTTTTAAAAAAAAAATCTGTTTTTGTGGTCAAAAAGATGTTTACTCAAGCAAAAAAACTCTTTAGTCAGTAACACTTTTGCTGAAACAGAGAAACTCTTACTTTTTTTTCAAAGATTACAGAGAAAAACAATTATTTTTTGTAAGCCGGCTTTTGCTCAAACGGAAAGCGCTTTTTGACAACAGTTTCATACAAGAAACTTTATACAAGCTTCATACATGCTTTATACAAGCTTCATGCATGTTTCATACAAGCTTCATGCGTGTTTCATACAAGCTTTATGCATGTTTCGTACAAGCTTCATGCATGTTTCATACAAGCTTCATGCATACTTACAAACTTCATACAAGCTTTATGCATGCTTACAAGCTTCATACATGCTTCATTTTTTCAAACAAGAAACCATTTATGTAACAAACACTTTTAATTGAAAATTAGAAGAAAATAAAACATTTTTTTTTGTCAATAATATTTTCGCTAAACCAGAGTAATTATTGCTGTCAAGAATATACAAAACACTATTTTTGCCAATAACAGTTTAGTTAAAAAAAAATCATTTAGTCATCCATCTTAATAACTAATTTCATACCTTAAATCCATTCTTCTAACTACTCGTCTATTTTACCGCATATCATAATCTCCATGTTCATAAATCGTTCTAACCTTTGAACACTTGGATGTTTTCATAATTTGCATAGTGCATTCAATTCATGAGACAAGGAAGATCAATTACAACAGTCCGCGCCTACCTACCACAGCTCTTTTGGAACTTTTAAGCCGAGGGAAATTCGAGATGCATAATTAATTCTCCATCTATCACAGCGTGTTTTAAGTAAAAGAACCGTTTACTTTTTCTCCAGGAAAAAAAGTGATTGAGCTTTTACTCTGACGGCTGTCGTAGGTTGTTGATCCCGCCTCAAACCAGTCGCGGGTCCCCAAATGTGGGAAGATGGCTGATACCGAAACTAGCATCACAGAAAGTTCCTAATTTACGGATTACCGGTATTTTCATCATTCCACAGCTGCGTGATACGTGTTAAACGTCTTTAAGGGCGCAGGATACATCGCATGTTCAAAATGGTTGTAAAAGATTTCAAAATAAAGCTTAATTTAAGAAACAGTTATGAAATTGGATGGATAAAAAATTAATTTCAACATTTGAGAATACAAAAGAGCGTATAAGTTATTATAATTTGAATATTAAATTAAAATTAAAGTAACGCGAAAACGTATTTAATGTACAGGACCACGTTTAAAGCACAATGCATGCAAATGCACATTCTTTGATTAACTGTGTAAAAGTTGCTGTTTATTTGTTATTTGTACGACGCGTAGTGAGCATGCGCGGTTTAAAAACGGACGTTTCACCCTGTTATTATGGCTTGTTTTAATTATTGAAATTGTGATTCTGCACATCCGCGCGAAAGTTTTGCGTCTGTGTGCAAATTTTGTCTTCCTTCCTATTGTAGTTTTCGAGTAAAAGATATCATAAAATTCAGGCAAATGTTGATTTCGCTTTATTAAGAATGGAGAATGGGCCGCACTTCGCTCGTCCATAATAACTCCTTCTGACACTTCATTTGCATATCATAAGAATCATCCTAATGGCCATTATCATCGCACAAAATCAAATCCTGTTCAGATGATTAGTTCCACAGAAAAAATTATTTAATCATGTTTTAAATTGCCATAAAGCCCTCTAATTTTTGCATGAAAAGATCCCCCCCTCCCAAAAAAAAAAAAAAAGAATTATGAAACATTTTATGTTCTTAGCGCCTTTTCAAATCCAGAACTAAAGAGGATATGAGTCTGCTGAACCGCGGACCTATAAATAAATTTCCTTTGAGGTTTATTATGACTACGTATTGATATTCATTGATAAGAATCATACGCGCCACGCGAATCGAGAACGATTCGATTGTTGATTGCAGTTTCATTGTTGCAACAATTAAAACATGTAAGGAGGTGATATAATTTCCTTTGTATTGTTTGTGTGCGGCAATTAGAAGAATGAGGATATTTCGGGGAAAATACTTTGATAAGAGCCACATGAAAGCTATAACAAAACGGAAAGGAGTACGTTTAAAGTGAAACTAAATTTAAAATTTATTTTTAACGCATTAGACTTTCGTTTGCAGAGAATCATGCAATGGGCGCTTAAATATATTTACGTTATCAAAATACTGCTGTAAATTTATCCTGCATCTTAATATTCAATTAATTTCACGTTTATTTAGAAAGAATTTGCATTTATTTAGATAAAATTTGAGTATATTTTGATAAAATTTGCAATTATCGAGATAAAGCTTTTACTTTCTCTACAATATATATAGCGTGCGCGCACACACACGCACACACACGCACACACACACATTCAAATAATGGTTGATTCGTATTCAGGAATGTTCAAATGTGTACATCCATCAATTTCCGAGAGTCGACTTTTTCACTTCATGACAATACCTTCCCTTTACATATACTATATCTTCTATAGGAAAAAATTGTAATGCAAGTTTCACCCATAATAGAACCCTTAGTTTAGTCTGACTCGAGGATGGGCATGACTTCGATTGACCTCCCCCCCCCCCCTCTCGAGTTTCTATTCAATGCAAATTCTCTCCTTTTATGAAATTAATTTTCTATGATCTTTTTCTCTTCGCCAGAAGTTTAAAGAGAGGATTTTATCCACACCTGGGTACTTCTTTAACTCCTGTCCTTGTGTTCTTCAGCTTTTTATTCTGTCCCAGAAAAGCAAATCGGTTCAATTCTGATATGTAGCTCAATTACTGCTTCTATTAGATTTTAATTCTAATTTATTGTTGCAGTTAACTTGAATCATATATTGGTTTAAAATTTTAATTTAAACGCCATGGAGGTTCGAACTATGATGCTAAACATTTAGAGAGCATTACGTGACTAATACTATAAATTCCAGTTATTTTCATTTTGAATGGTCATCATCATCATCATCAATGGCTCTACTGTTCACTGTGGGTCTTAGTCTTCATCAGAAATTTATTCCAAGCTATGTTTCTCCCATTGTTATATTTAATTTTTTAAATCATTGTCCACACAATCGATCCATTTCAACTTAGATTTTTCTCTTGCTCTTTTCCCAATAGGAGTGGGCATAAATATTTTCTTTGTGGTTTTGTTGTTATCCATTCTGAACAAATGCTCTGCCTATTTATTTCTAGTATTTTTTGTGTATTCTATTAAACCAGAATCTTCATATAATCTGAATAGTTCAAAATTGTATCTTCTCCAAATATAATTTTCTTGAATTCCACTACTGCGTAATACTGCGTAAAAATTAATACTGCGTAAAAATACTGCGTAAAAATTTGAAAAGAAATACTGCGTAAAAATTTTATCTCAAAGATTCAAAGAGCTTTCCCATCATGTCCTGTGGTAGTCCAGGTTTCTGAGGTTGGTCTTATATTTTATATAATTGTAATTTTGTTCTTCTCCCGATTAGGTGTGATCTGAAAATAGTTCTTAATCCATCAAAATTTGCAGCTATAATTCATTTGTGAATATCCAAAGTAATATTATTTTTACAGTGTGTTTGAGATCCTTGGTAGTTAAATTCTCGACAGATTCGAATTTGTACAAACTAACCTCAAATACGAGGGTACCACTTCTGTAAAAAGCCATGTATTTTGTTTTGTCTTGGTCCATTTTCAAATGCATTTTTTCAGTAGCACTTTTCCAAGAAATGATTCCTTTAGATTTTATGTAGTTCTGACATTTCGAATTGTACCTTAAGAATATTTTCCCAGTACAATTTTTATATTATTTTTACTTTTCCTGCAATACATGGTAATGTATAGGGAAAGTATTGGAATCATGTCGAAAATCGCAACTCGAGTTTTCGACGGATCTACACGTTTAAAGACCTCAAGAATACGAAAAAACCATTTTTAGCGTGACGTCTGTGTGTGTGTCTGTGTGTCTGTGTGTCTGTCTGTCTGTGTGTCTGTGTATCTGTCTGTCTGTCTGTGCAGATTTTGTATCCACTGTAACTAAAAAACTAATGGACCGAATTTCAAAAAATTTGGTAGGTAAGTCACTTGTGGGCGAGTCTGGTGCTGATTAGTTTTGGGTATGATTCGGGATAAAAGAACCCGCCTATTTTTGCGAAATGGCCCTCTAAAGCTTGTATCCACTCTAACTAAAAAACTAATGAACCGAATTTCACAAAATTCGGCAAATGAGTCATTTGTGGGTCAACCTGGTGCTGATTATATTTTGGTATGATTCGAAAAAATAACCTGCCTTTTTTTGCAAAATGGCCTTTGCAACCCCATTACATTAGGACTAGCCGTTCTCGAGATATTTTAGTTTTTCGTATTTTCTCTAAGCCACCTTTAAAAATAAGTCCGGTTACCGAATGAGAACGAAAATTGAATTAAAAGTGAAATAAATTTAATTAAAATAAAGAGAACGTGGATATAAGTCTGCAGGGAAAGTCATGTGCTGCCCACATCAGATTGTTTTCTATTGTTGACTAAACCTCCAACGTTAAAATTCAAGGTAAATTTTAAGATCATTTGAATATCACTGATGATTGTTTCACACGCCTTGTAAACTTGATAGAATACTGACCGATTTTTTTCGGATTTGATCAACCATGCGCCTTAATCCGGATTTGGTTCCCTTTGTTTCTATTTTGTATCCAATTTTTAGGTTGACCCGTGGACAAGCGAACTGAGACACTAAACCGGAAAAGATTATGACCAATGGAGGTAGCTTGAAAGTTCCAAGATTCAGAGGTAGGGGGTTTGATTCCATTCCTAGATATGGCTTCATTTTGACATTGAAAGGATATTTTAAACTTTGAAGTACAAAATATAGATAGTACGAATATAGAAAAGAAGTCACAACGTCAAATGCGTTTTTATAGCTTTTTCACTTTAAAATATCTTACACCAAGCATCCCTAACGTTTTCGCTTTTTTCGCGCTGAGCTAGAGAAAGATCTGATAATAGTGATTGCGACTTATACCCTACTTCTTGACAAATATGATTTTAGCAGTAGATTAAGGAAACTTTTTACTTTAACCGATGTAGCTAAGAAAATTATAGTTATCTTGATTTACCCACAATTCGAGTTTTCATTGCAAGTACATCGATGGTGTCCCTTGACACCAGAAATGACTTTTGCTAGTATGTTGTCAAATTGGCCTTTCATAATGACAAAACCCACTGAAGCGATTTGGACCTAATTTGAGTGGCAAGTTACACATAGTTGGTGTCCAAAAGTTAAGCATAATTTTTGGCAACTTAGCCAAATATTTTACGTCCAGTTTTGATATAGGGAAACTCCAAGTTGAACAAAATTGAATGTATGCAAGCATTTGTTCTTTGTCCGAAAATACTGTCGGTGATAATAAACCGTAATGCTTGTTATTCTTGTGTTGTGAGTAGGTTCTAGGTACTGAATACACACTAGATACTTCGTTGATAATAATAAAGTCATAGCAAATGGACTAAATATCAAATCCAAGGTGTTTTTGTTTAATAGTATAAATGTCATAATTACGTTTATTAGATATTATGAAATAAATGCATTTTCATTCACAAGGTCATTTAAAATGAAATAAATTATTTTGTGTGTGTGTGGCTGGCCAAAGACGAAATACGATAATATTTAAAACTAACATTGACCATTCTAATTTCTAATACAATAATAGAGTTATTAAAAACAGGTAACTGAGCAACTTAAAACTACTATTTCCAAAACTTTAAAAAAGAAAACAATTTCCAGTATGGCAGTATAAAATGTACATAAAGTGCAAAAACTGTTAAACCCCACACATTCCGTATTCTAAAATATACAAAAATTATTTTTCTATGTAACAAACATTATTTGGTTAGGAAAGGCTTAATATCGACAGATAGCATTAAACACAAATTTCCGTAAAGTATCCAAAGTTAGGTGGTTTTACTGTAATAATCTTGCTAAAATAGTCCAGTTTTTATAAATAAGAACTCACAGAGAACGTGATACAAGACATTTCAAAAACTTTCTGATAACATTTCGGTGACCTTTACAAAAATTCAGAAGAAATAATTTCCAAAAAGAGCAATGGACAAAATAATGGCATAGCCTTTTCACATACAGTAGAATGGCGGTGATGTATGTGAATGAGTTTTATACAGCACAATAATTGTAATTTAGAAACATATGTGTAGAACGTTATATACAATACAATGATGGAAATAATTATTCTATCCTCACGACTTCAATAACACATTCTTCGATAATCAATGAAAAATATACCATTATAGGCAGATTGAAAGAATACGGTGTTTGGATATAGGTCAATGGAATCTAAGGTCAGACATTTTATTCATTGTAGAGAAGAACGACTATTTGTTTAAACGCATGAAAAAATTGATAAGCAGTTAATCAAAACATTATGGTGTTGATAAATCTACTGTGAAAATTATGAAGTTCGTCTAGAAAAGTAAAACTATATGACTCAGAAACAATATGAAGGTGAAATGGAAAGTCAACACAGAAATAGAATTTTTGAAATGTTAAACAGCGCGGAGTTTTAAATTTTATACGCAGATACATTCAGCTAATTTCAGTAGAGATTTTAAGCCTTTCTACTATATCCAAATGTTCATATTTTCCCTAAATTATGTAGTATATGTAACGAGAGAGTACTGTGATAGAAGAATAAAAAAATTTAATTCGCGTATTTTTATGTGTCTACTCGTTACGAACATTCCTGAACACGAGTAACTGTATATTTAATGACATGTTTAGGAACACAATACTTTTCACACATTTTAAATTAAATGAGCAATTTAAATGACATTTTTTACTATTATTTTAATCAGTAAACCCAAAGAAGACTTTTGATTTTCAAAGAAATCAAGGAGATATTCCATATTTCTTTTTAATACTTTCTTCAAAAATTGAAACAAAATCACAAAAAATATTTGAAAATACTTAAGCGTAATTAGTACAAATATTTCACTTTAAAACGGCCTACATAATTTATAAAATGCAGACAAACTGTTCTCAAGATATTACAAAATTTTGTACTAAAATATCAAAAATCATAAAAAATAAAGTATTCTTACTATTACCAAGTATGTTGACTTGCTTTGTACTTTTGTATCAAAAACAGATTGCAATCATCGCAATTGCGTTCTCCAAAGTTGTTCTTTGATATGTCATTATTTATGATATGTCATTAGTATTAAATATTATTGAAGATAACTGAGTATTTGGAATCAAATTTGATGGGATTATTTCAATTATCAATTACAAGAAGTCCATTCATTCTAAACGGGATCATTAACTCTATGCGTCTCCATTTTTTATTATTACCCCCCTCCCCCCCCAAAAAAAAATCAAAAACTGTTATTTTGCAAAGAAAGTCAAATATTGTATGCAATAAACAGTTTTTTCATCTCAATAGCATCATGTTGTCCTCATATAATTCTTTCATAATTACAATTCATTATGCTGAAATGTTAACTAATTCTAGGTATACAAAACTGTTTTTAGAGAAAGTCATACGCTGTATAAATTCTTTTTATCTCACTTGCATTATATTACTCTTATAGAATTATTTCATTATTATAATTATAATGAAATATTAACGAATTCCAGATAGTACAGTTAGTTTGGAAAGAAAGACATATGTTGTATTCAATTAACAAACATTTTTACTTTCCCTGCAATACATGGTAATGTATAGGGAAAGTATTGGAATCATGTCGAAAATCGCAACTCGAGTTTTCGACGGATCTACACGTTTCGAGACCTCTAGAATACGAAAAAACTATTTTTAGCGTGACGTCTGTGTGTGTGTCTGTCTGTCTGTCTGTGTGTCTGTCTGTGCAGATTTTGTATCCACTCTAACTAAAAAACTAATGGACCGAATTTCATAAAATTTGGTAGGTAAGTCACTTGTGGGCGAATCTGGTACTGATTAGTTTTGGGTACAATTCGTCATAAAAGAACCCGCCTTTTTTTGCGAAATGGCCCGCAAAAGATTGTATCCACTCTAGCTGAAAAACTAATGGACCGAATTTCACAAAATTTGGTAGATAAGTCTATTGTGGGTTATCCTGGTGCTGATTAGATTTTGGTACGATTCGGAAAAAAATAACCTGCCTTTTTTGGCAAAATGGCCCGCAAAAATCACCAAAATATAAAATAAAAACTACGAATGCTCAAATATATCCCTTAAATGCTTGTTTAATACGTAATGTTTAACGAAGAAAAGAATAAGACCAACCCCATTACACTAGGACACGCCGTTCTCGAGATATAGTTTTTTCGTATTTTCTCTACGCCACATTTGAAAAGAAGTGCAGTTATCAAATGAGAACGAAAATTGAATTAAAAGTGAATTAAATTTAATTAAAATAAAGAAAACATGGATATAAATAAGTCTGCAGGGAAAGTCATGTGCTGCCCACATCAGATTTTTTTATCTTAGTGGCATTATTATAAAATTGTCTCATAACTATAATTTATTATGTTTAAATATTAACCAATTTTCAAAAACTATTAGTTTGTGGAGAAAGTCATATATCTTATACAATACCCAGTTTTTCATCTCAATGGCATCATATTTTCCTCATATAATTGTTTCATAATTATAATTTATTATTTTGAAATAGCCATTTCTAGCTATGCAAAAACTATTAGTTTTTAGATAAAATTATATGTTGTATCATTTTTTTATCTCAGTGACATCATGTTGTACTTACAAAATTGTTTTACAATTATAATTTATTTTGCAAAAATATTAATCAATTCTAGGTATTCAAGAACTGTTAATTTTTTTTTATCTTAATGGCATCATGTCTTTAAAAATTGTGTCATAATTATAATTCAATATGTTAACATATTAAGGTAAGCAGATTTAGGTAAGCAAAAACTGTTAGTTTGTATTGAAAGTAATATGTTGTATACAATAATTATTAAATTATATGGTGTATACAATAATTTAACTTTATGAATTTGAGGACCCATTTCATATGATGTGCATTTTGCCAGACCCATAACCATTAACTTTATATTTTTGCTAAGTACAAGGCAATAAAATATTTTTACGTATGAAAGCTATTTATTTTTCCTCTATGCAAAGTATTACAATCTTAAGTTTAATTTACAAACCTTGCAAAAATTATCTTTGTTAATAATTAAAAAAAAATTATAATTATAACATTTTTTCTGAAAAGTAAGATATATTTATTACCGAAACAATAATAAATTTATTTTACTTTTCAGAAAATCCATCTTTCCCGTAGATAACCTATGAGAAAGATGGTGTCGTTTCTTTGCCACTAGTTGTGCAATATCTGGTTCAATATTTGAAACATGTGTGCGTAAATCTGGTTCGACATCAAACTGAGAGTAATGTCTCTCATAATCCTCCCAGAAACTCCCACATAAATGGCTGCAACTCGCCGACAGGGCAGAACCTGAACCAATTTTCAATTGAGGCAACTATTTTCGACACTATGCACCTTACATTGTTAAGCAAAACAAACTTAAAAAAAAAAATAGTTGCAGCTTAATATTTTAAGAGTTCCCCTGTCTTTGATAGGCTTAAACACTATTCTAAATAAAATCAGCGATTAATCAAAATTACCTATAATTCTAGTTGTTTCTTTTGAAAATATATTCATGCCAATGGGGGCATTCGCTTTTGTTATCATAAATTTCGTAAATATGAATAAAACTATAACGGTGCTGTCAAATTATCACCCAAATTATGGTTATAAATTTATTTCAAGTTCATGTGCAGATTACATCATAAATACTCATGCAAACAAGACGTTATAGAAACGTGCTGAGGACTAAAGTCATATTTCAGTAATTATATCCTATTCGAAAAATGTCAGGAAGCAAGCAAAGTATTTATTTTTGCACGGGAAATTAAAAATAGAGTTTAATCATAATATTACTGAAAGTCATGCATGTGCGTTCGTGCGTGTGAATGCCTCATCTCTACTTAAGATTTTTGAGCTCGCAGTAGCACAACATGAGCAGTGTTGAATGATATGTTGCGCAATTCTGAGATTTTAAAAAACCGCTATATTTCTAAGAGAAAATTGGTAGCAAGTTAAAACAAACAGTCGCAAAATATACAGGATTCCTAATAGAATCATTAAACAGTCCAATAAATTTGTAAAGAAAGGTCCGTAAATGTATATGTTACGTCTATGTATGGTAAAATGGTCATGCCAGATGAGATAACAGCGATTGCAGCGCTCTTAGCAGAGAATGTAAAAAGTTAGGATAGCAAACTTTGAAATAAATCGAGAGAGACAAAAAGAAAAAAAAAGTTGCAGAGCACTGTATAATTAATAAGAATTGGCAATAAAACTAGAATTATAAACCCAGTATTGGTTTCTACTAATTAGACAACTTTGTAATGGGCTTTTTTCGTCTATCTCCCTTCATTGTCGAATTCTTATTCCCAACTTTTTGAATCTTTTCGCGTGGTAATGCTGTATTTTTATCCTGAACATCGGGCTGCTATTTCATACCTCCAAAATTGGTTGACTCCCTTATCTATATAATTCTCTAACGCATTCTTGTCGTTCCATGCCCGTCAGAAGAACCCCCAGTTACTTAAAAAACTAAATCTTCGCACACTTATAATATCGACGAGAGCCGAATTTTTTATTTCTTTACCAGGGGAGGACAAGAGAAGAGGCCAAGTCGAAAAGTATTTCAAGACCCTCCATAGGCACTGCCGGTGACCTAGAAGTCTTGAATGCTTGCACACTTATAGGACCCTCCTCCCCCAGAGGAGGAGAAAATGTTTTTCTAAGTCTTTCCAGAGCTTTCAGAAAATCCCTGAAGGCTGGCTAGAACGTTGCACATTACTTTCCCTATACAGGGTGTCCCAAAAAGATTGAAACTGGCTTTAATTCTTTACCTGTTGGAGATAAGTGGGCAATGTAAATTGCAAAAGGAAGGTAGGAAATAAGACTACGTTAATAAAATAGTCCTACCATTCATTTTCAAAAAGTTACACTTTTTAAATTTTTATACAAATTTAGTCAATCAGAAAATTTTTATTTTTAATGCAACAAGATGATTAAACAAGAAAGATCTATCATGCTTAAAGCATTGATTAAGAAACACTTTAAAACTTCAATGCAATTTTATTTAAACATGTCTAAAATGTAATACATTCCTCGGTAATATTTTAAAACTTCTCACAATAATACATTGATTTATTATAGTTGAAAACTTAAACATTCATCCAAAAAAATAAACTTCATTCAAATGACGGCATTGAAATATAAATTGCCTGGTTTAAACATCTCTAAAATGTGATATATTACTCGGTAACAATTTTAGAATTATCATAATACCACGATAATTTATTATATTTAAAACTTCATCGAAAACACCTGAAATTCATTCAAATGATGTCATAGAAAAAATAACACGCCTGGCTCTCTCTAAAAAAGCAGCATTTCATTCATAAATAATTTCCCATTCATGTCATTCATCACAATACTATAATAATTTATTTTATTTAAAATTAAGACCATGGAGCTATAAGTAATTTAACTCTATGCTTAAAACTTCATCGCAAAAAAATCGTCCTTCTCTCGGTAAAGTCAATGAATATTTCTTTCAGCTATGCAGACTCCATGAGCTAAATTCTTTAGCATTAAAAAATACAGCAATTCCTATACAACTCATCCTACATATTTTGCTGTTTACATTTCACATAAGTGAAAAATAGGCTTCGTTAGAGAAATAACCAAAGTTGGATGCTCATTTAAACTCAAATATATTGTCATTGCGTTGTTTCAGTATGTAGATGCACAGAATTTAAGCGAAAATAAAGAAGTTTTACGACGAATACAACCCTCAATATGAATTAAAAAGAACTTTTAAAATGACGATTTTGAGACAAGATGGATGCCGTATTATATTTTAAAGTTGGTCACGTGATCGTTCATATCATGGTCACGTGATCGCTTCAAGTAAGAGGTGAAATTATTATTTTAATTTTTATTTAAAAAACTACTGAATATATTTCGCTGAATTTTTTTTTTATATATTTTATGGAACAATTTGAATATTACCTAAAATTTTCGAAGCAATTTGTGAAATTTAAATCCGCTTAAGAAATGTTTGAAAAATTTGGTCCCATTGGGTTCAATGTATTTCATTTTTTCAACCCGGGTTCAATCCAAAACTAATTGGGTGATATTATTTATTTATATTCCCATAGGTCCTACAGACCGTCTGAACAACATACTAAAATTTCATTTTGATTAAGTCATTTTTACGGCAGTTATCGTGCTAACGGACAGACAGACAGACAGACAGACAGACAGAAAGAATGAACAAAGTCATAAACACTTTTCAACTTTGTTGTAAAGTGTTAATAATAACAAGAAAGATCAATCATGCTTAAAGCATTGATTATGAAACACTTTCCAACTTCAATGCAATTTTATTTAAACATGTCTAAAATGCAATACAGTCCTCGATAATATTTTAAAACTTATCACAATACTACATTAATTTATTAGATTTGAAACCTTAAACCTTCATCGAAAAAAATGAACTTCATTCAAATGACGGCATTAAAGTATAAATTGCCTGGTTTAAATATCTCTAAAATGTGATACATTCCTCGGTAATAATTTTAGAATTATCATAACACTACGATAATTTATTATATTTGAAAACTTCATCGAAAACAATTGAAATTCATTCAAATGACGTCATAAAAAAATAACACGCCTGGCTCTCTCTATAAAAGCAACATTTCATTCATAAATAATTCCCCCATTCATGTCATTCATCACAATACTATAATAATTTATTTTATTTAAAAATTAAGACCATTGAGCTACAAGTAAGTAATCTCTATGCGTAAAACTTCAGCGAAAAATATCGTCCTTCTCTTTCTAAAATCAATGAATATTTCATTCATATCAGCTAAGCAGACTCCATGGACTAAATTATTTTGTGTTAAAGAATTACAGCGATTCTAATACAACTCATTCTATATATTTTGCTGTTTACATATTACATAGGTGAACAAGAAAGATCAATCATGCTTAAAGCATTGATTATGAAACACTTTCCAACTTCAATGCAATTTTATTTAAAAAAGTCGAAAAATGCAATACATTCCTCGGTAATATTTTAAAACTTATCACAATACTACATTGATTTATTATATTTGAAAACTTAAACCTTCATTGAAAAAAATGAACTTCATTCAAATGACGGCATTGAAATATAAATTGCGTGGTTTAAATATCTCTAAAATGCAATACATTCCACGGTAATATTTTTAAATCTATCATAATACTTCGATAATTTATTATATTTGAAAACTTCATCGAAAACAACTGAAATTAATTCAAATGACGTCATAGAAAAAATAACACGCCTGGATCTCTCTATAAAAGCAGGATTTCATTCATAACTTTCTCCATTTCATTCATCACAATACTATAATAATTTATTTTATTTAAAAATTAAGACCATGGAGCTACAATTCATAAACTTTATGCTTAAAACTTCATCGAAAAATATCGTCCTTCTGTTTATAAAATCAATTAATATTTCATTCATATCAGCCATGCAGACTCCATGGACTGAATTATTTTGTGTTAAAGAAATACAGTAATTCTAATACAACTCATTCTACATATTTTGCTGTTTACATTTTACATAGGTGAAAAATAGGCTTAATTGTAGAAATAATCAAATTTGAATGAGAATTTAAACTCAAATATATTGTCATTGTGTTGTTTTAGTATGTAGATGCACAGAATTTAAGCAGAAATAAAGTAGTTTTAGGATGGATACAACACTCAATATGAATTAAAAAGAACTTTAAAAATCACGATTTTGAAACAAGATGGATGCCATATATCATTTTGAAGTGGGTCATGTGATCGTTTCATATCATGGTCACGTGATCGTTTCATATAAGATGTGTAATTATTATTTTAATTTTTATTTTAAAAACTACTGAATATATTTAGCTGAATTTTTTTTTATATATTTTATGGAACAATTTGACTATTACCTAAAATTTTCGAAGCAATTTGTGAATTTTAAATCCGCTTAAAAAATGTTAGAAAAATTAGGTCCCATAGGGCTCAATGTATTTCATTTTTTCAACCCGGGTTCAATCCAAAACTAATTGTGTGATATTATTTATTTATATTCCCATAGGTCCTACAGACCGTCTGAACAACATACTAAAATTTAATTTTGATTAAGTCATTTTTACGGCAGTTATCGTGCTAACGGACAGACAGACAGACAGAATGAACAAAGTCATAAACACTTTTCAACTTTGTTGTAAAGTGTTAAAAATAGGCTTAATAGTAGAAATAATCATATTTGGATGAGCATTTAAACTGAAATATATTGTCATTGCGTTGTTTTAGTATGTAGATGCACAGAATTTAGGCAAAAATAAAGTAGTTTTAAGACGGATACAACACTCAATATGAATTAAAAAGAACTTTAAAAATCACGATTTTGACACAAGATGGATGCCATATATCATTTTGAAGTGGGTCATGTGATCGTTTCATATCATGGACACGTGATCGCTTCATATAAGAGGTGTTATTATTATTTTAATTTTTATTTAAAAAACTACTGAATATATTTCGCTGAATTTTTTTTTATAAATTTTATAGAACAATTTGAATATTGCCTAAAATTTTCGAAGCAATTTGTGAATTTTAAATCCGCTTAAAAAATGCTTGAAAAATTAGGTCCCATAGGGCTCAATGTATTCCATTTTTTCAACCCGGGTTCAATCCAAAACTAATTGTGTGATATTATTCATTTATATTCCCATAGGTCCTATAGACCGTCTGAATAACATACTAAAATTTCATTTTGATTAAGTCATTTTTACGGCAGTTATCGTGCTAACGGACAGACAGACAGACAGACAGAATGAATGAACAACGTCATAAACACTTTTCAACTTTGTTGTAAAGTGTTAATAACGGACAGACAGACAGACAGACAGACAGACAGACAGAATGAACAACGTCATAAACACTTTTCAACTTTGTTGTAAAGTGTTAAAAACCGCATATCTGTATCTGAGCGAGTTATATTTAATTGAAAATTGAACATTGTGAATGGGGACCCTATATCAAATTAGAAATGTAAATTTGTGATATATCACGAAAAGATAAGACTGGATGATAATACATAGGATACCCAACCGCGTAGTGAGTACCACTGCTTTATATGATCTCTGTCTGTGTAATGCTTTATTTAGGTGCATTTGTGATAAAAGATTTTGACAAGTATTAACGTATTTTTGATCCAAACAATTTCCATCGTCAATTTGTTTATGATCCCTATTTTCACTGATGAAACAGCCTTTCACATGGTACGAAAAAATGGCATAAGTCAGATTTTTTCTTTTATCATAATTCAGTTGATTTTAAAGATACAGATATACGTGTTTTTTAATGATCTTGTTGCATTAAAAATAAAAATTTTCTGATTGACCAAATTTGTCTAAAGGGGTCGTATAAAAATTTAAAAAGTGTAACTTTTTGAAAATGAATGGGAGGACTATTTCATTAACGTAGTCTTATTTCCTACCTTACTTTCAATATGCTTGCAATTTGCATTGCTCACTTATCTCCATCAGGTAAAGAATTAAAGCGCGTTTCAATCTTTTTGGGACACCCTGTATACACAGTATAATATATAGGGGAAATATTCTGATGGGGTCGAAAATTTCAATGCGAGTTTTCGGCGAAAGAGCCGTTTCAAGCATCCCTAAACACGAATAGAACATTTTTGAGGTGTGTGCGTGTATGTACGTGCGCGCGCGCGTATGTGTGTGTGTGTGTGTTTGTGTGTGTGTGTGTGTGTGTGTGTGTGTGTAAGAGAGAGAGAGAGAGAGAGAGAGAGAGAGAGAGAGAGAGAAGGGTGTGATAGCTCAGTGATTAGTGCGCGAAGATTGCACTCGGACGACCCGAGTTCGATTCCCGTCTCTGCCCAAATTGTCGCCGTGTTCACGCGGAGAACGGTGTTTTAAATGTGTGGTAAGTCCTTCCGAGAGGTTGGTCGTAGGGGAAGGAGAGTACGGTCCCTGCGGATGCCTCCCCCACTGGGTTCCGGTTTAAATTGGGTGGCACTTTCCGGTCGTTCAAACAGATAACTTACACCTTCGGGTATAGGTCGGACGGTCTGATTCGAAGAAGGAGAGAGAGAGAGTTTGTGGATGTTGTATCTCACAAACGAATGGAGCGTTTCGAACGTAATTTGGTACGATTACTGAATACTGAATCCGTGAATACTAAATCCTTCTGATTTTAAACGCGAAGGCGAGCTCGGACATCCCCCAAATTTTCTAATGAATTTTTGAAAATAAAAACCCATAAAAATGAGAATATTCAATAATGTTAAATAAAACATCAATTTGTATGTACGTTTTTATTCTAAAACGAATGACATAGATTTTAGAACGGTAGCTTGAGTCTTTCTTATGATATTGAACGTTTTTCAAATAAATGTATCTAAAAAATCCAAAGAAGGGTCAGTATTAAGTATATCACCAAATATGTAACACTTGTCAAAACTTTAGGCAACATTGGCGACTAATTTGGCGGAATATCGCCAACTCGACGTCTTTTGAATGGAGGGCTAAATTGACAAAAGTGTCGCCAAATTAACAAAAATGAAATTGAAGGAAATGTGGCAAAATTGACGCTAACGTTGCTAAAATGACGCCAATTTAATGAAATTATAATTAATACATTTTATTATAATGGAGTATATTGCTTAGCGGGTGTTAGCAATATTTCCAACTATCAAGTTAGGTTTGCGCGAAATATAAGTTAATGATGCCTCAAAACAATTTTACATGCTGTCATCCAGAAAAGCGCCTAATGTCAGTGTATTTTTCAACGTTAAAAAAAATGTGCCGTGGATCTTGTCCATCATTATTTCGTATTGAAAGAGGTGGAGTGCTTGCTTGTATTATGTTGGGAAAGCCATGAATGGCCACATCAAATTTGTATAGTGTCGACCACAGGGCAAAATTTATCAGAGTCAATTAAGACAACTATTTTTAACGCTAAGCACAACGCCCATACATTGTTAAACAAAATAAAACTTATTAAAAATAATTTGCAACCAAATTTTTTAAAGAGTGTTAGTCTCCCTGTTTTTGACATGTTTACTAATGCTGTTTTACATGCAACTATCTAAATCATAGATAAGTATTATTAAAAATATCTTCAAAAGTTGAATATATTCTAGATGAATAAGCTTTTTGCCGAAATAATATTAAAATCTATTTTTAATTGCACTCCGTTATATTCTGAAACCAAAATTGTATTTCATAAATTAGTTAAACCTTTCATGTTGTATATTTTCAAAATGGTTATAGTAGGGTGTGTAGGGCAGATAGGGAAGAGTAAGGCGTTTAGAAGATATCAGGGAAATGGCCCGAAGATTGTTATCCTGGCGTCCCGAAAATTTATTTTGGATTGGTAAAATGTCCCAAACTTTTGCTTTTGTACCCTTTTTATGAATTTTATATATTTGAGAACCATCAATTGTCAACAAATCAGTTCATTTAGTTGATAATTTTTATTTTGATTAGGAAAATTAAAGATAGGTTATTTTAAAATATTATGTATTATGTACAGTGTAGAATTACATGGGGAATTTTATGGGGATTAAAAGTTTGGTCCAGGATTTTCGCCTGTCCTTTTTTTTTTTTTCCGCATCAGGATACCTATACGAACTTGTTGTGATTCAAACCACGTGTCTTCATCTGGCCACGTGTCTTCGTCTGGCCAATTAACGCAAGTTATATCCTTTGCGTTAATGCAACGATGTTCTTTTGATATTCTATTGATGAGAACCTCACATTCTCTACCTTTAGATTTCAGACCGAAGTCAAACTTCAGATTTGGACGACTTCTCATTTCTCTGTGTTTCATTTGCTTATTTGTTTATACAACCATTATCAAAATGTTTGATAAAGCGCTAAATATAAAGGAATGAAAAGCATATATCTATAGAATTCTATACAGTGTTTTATAGAAACATAGAACTCTCTTTTTCTCAGAGAACAGACATTTAATTAATATCCTGTAAATAATTAACTATTGGCAAAATCATTGGAGACAAAATTATTACAAAAGCTTTTTATTACGTGATTGGAACAAAGTAGATTTCCGAGAATGATGGTAACAGATTGTTGTATAATGCATATGAAAAGTAAACATATTTAAAGATGCGTATTAATTTTTTAATCTTATGTAATTATTTTGATAAATTTATTTGAAGAACTTGCACCTTTTTTTTAAATAATGGTTTATACTGTGTACCATTCATTTTGAAATGAAAATTTACGTATGAAACCATTATTTATGTAACAGTATTGAAAGTATTGAAGGTTCTAATATTTTTTTTCAGGATAATTTCAAAAATCCATAGGATTATGCAATATTTCGAGAACAGCTCATGCTGACTTTCTAAAATTTGTAACATTCGTTTTCTAATGAAATATTACATATAAAATGATTCTTTATTTATAACTATTAAAACTCTGAATGTTTTAAGGATTTTTTCAAAAATGCATTCGAAAATCGGGGAAAATCGGGGTCTTCCGAACATTCGATTGCTTCTAAAATCAATAAGGTTCCAGGATTCACTGATTACAATAATCATACCAAATTATTTTTAAAACGCTTTATTCGTGAGATATCGCGCCCACAGACTCATGAACACACACACACACACTAAATACATACACACACGCGTGCAAGCATCACCTCATAAATGTTCGATTCAAGCTCAGAGATGCTTAAAAAGTGCTCTTTCGGTGGAAACTCAAATTCGAATTTTCGACCCCGTCACAATTCTTTCCTTATACATTATACTATGCATGTAGAGAAAGTAAAAATCAAGTCAAAAAGGAAATTAGCCAAAAGCAAATAAAATCGAAAGTTTTTAATATTCCCTAAATTCCACAAGAACAGGTGATATAAAGAATAAAACACTCATAAAAAGCAAATTATTTTTGCAAAATTACATGACAGTGAACGAGAAAGAAGCGCTCTGGTGACTTTATGTGCAACAGAGGGAAAAGGAGTAAAAAAAACCTTCGTTTTCAATATCATGTTTTCTAATCTACTTTTTCTTCTACGTTTTTTCCATGTATGCACAAGAAAACACCTCTCTTTAGATATGTCAGGATACAAGAAGTAATGATTTTTCGCGATCTAACTACTTTCTTATTTAGTATCTTTTATGAAAAACTGGTTTGAAGTGTATTGCATCTTACCTTTTCTCGGTGAACATCGTGTTGGTAAATTTGCGAACATTTACTTACCAATAAGTGAAACTTACTGGAATGCAGGCGAATGTATTTTGTTTTCATATTCCTTTATAACTTGCTACAGAATGAAATAGACTGTCCTAGCATAATAAGTGAGATAATTATTTGTGTACCTTCTTAAAAACTAGAAATACGCTTGTATTTGTTGAAAAGTTTCACAGTAAAAAACTTTCCATACAGTTACCTTACACCTTTCTGGTAGGTCGGACGGTCTGGGTCTCAACAACAACAACAACAGTAAAAAACTTTTAAGGTAGCAAATTATAGTGTAATTTATCAGGACGCTTATTAGTTTACCTTTAACTTTCAATATTTTTTATGATTCGCCGAATGTTTCTAAAACTTTAGTGATGCAAGTTTTAAGATTTTAAAAATTAGGATGATTGCATTATAATATGAAATATGTTTCTGAATTTTTATTTTTAATTTCAAGTTTTAGATACTTATTTTATTGTTTTTACATGTTTATTATGTTATATGTTAACGTGTGTGTTTTATATTAGCTGTATCTTGTTTTTCCCTGTGTGCCTGTTGAAAAGAGTATTTCAAATAAATAAATAAATTAATTAAGTGAAAATTTTCATGAAGAGTAATGAAGAGTTGCCATTTTTTGTTTAATTATTGGTTGAAACATGTAAATAATTAATATGTAGGATAAAACGGGTTAAGCGTGAATCCGGAAAGTGAATACAGTTAGTCTCCACTCTAAGTTTTACATAATATATTTGCGGATTGTCTATAAAATGATTGCCTAACGTGTTTTTGTCCTTCCAACCCCCACAGAAGCCCCCCCCCCGGTGGCCTTGAAGACTGTTTCTTGGAACACTTATAGTTTCAACAATGGCACCGAATTTCTCCCCAGGGACAGTGAAAGCGACTGGCTTTCGGAAAAGTATTTCTAGAACTTCCAGAAGACCTGGAAGGTTGATTCTCTCCTCTGAATCAGCTGAATCTTTGCACATTTATAGTGTCGACCCTGAGACATATCCTGAGTAGGGATTTAGATTTCCTCCAAGGGCACAAACAGGGGGAGGGAGACTTTTCATATCCTCCGAAAGTCCTCCAGATGTCCTAGACGGCTGAATCTTTGCACACTTATAGTACAGGACATATCCTAATGGACACGTATTTTTAATTTCTCCACCAAACAATGGACAAAATGGAGGGAAGATCAAAAAGTTATTCTAAAGTCTCTAAACGCCCCTGGTGACTAAAAAGACTGAAAATTTTGCACACTTACAGTATTGACTACAAAAACAAATCCTAATAGAATCAACTTCTGATTAAGATGACGATTTTCGACGATAAGCCACATGCATTGTTAAGCAAAATAAAACATACTAAAAATGTAGCAATATAATTTTTTAAGAGTGTTAGTTCCCGATCTTTGACAGGTTTAAATACTTTCGATACCTAATATACTACTGCAGAGCGCAACGGTCTTCCGCTCTGAGATCAAAAGCAATAGATGAAGTATAATACTACAGTAAAGCGACTTAACATGGCGTTAAATACAAGGAAAGAAATGCTCAACTGGTCTCTCATTACCACCCGTGGACCACGGTCTTGTGGCCATTGCTACTCGTCAGCATGGGATGTGATTGAATTGTGTGAGCAATGGGTTTCAATTTTGAGAACGTGCCTTTATGGCGGATTCTTGGTATTTTGAACTTGGAGTTGGCCGCTTCGTGCCACTCGAGCTAAATTGTATACGAATTTTATGCCGGCTACATGGAAAAACTGAAATTGTTAGTTCATATAAAAGTTCGCAAAATTGCTGCAAATAGTAAGTTTTCGTGCTACCATTATTGAAACGATTATTCCATGCTGATAGAGCATATTAAGCGCGAAACCGGTCCATGGATACTGTTATTTTTCTTATTCCATCAAGCATGAAACTTCTTAAAGCAAGAATTTCAGAATTTTTCTGGTAGAAATATTTACTTCAAATTCAGTAGTGATGCAAGGCATTATTTTAACTCCGCCCACCTTTGACAATATTGCTTGTGTGCAAATCCTTCTTTACGAAAGAAGTCGCTCCACTGGAATACTGAACGGAACACACTAAAAAATATGGCTTAAAACACACAAAATCTGCGTTTACTGCCACTAGAATGACACTTTTAAACAGGTAAATTTCCAGTTATACACTTTAGAAGGAAACTATATCTATATAAATGTGTTATTTTGTGTATGTACGTGGATACTTTGTACAATATACAGAATAAAATGTTTACCCATCTTCTAAATGAAAAGAACAACTCATCAGAAGAAAGACTCTAAAGACATTTCAGAGAAAACAATTATATTTTTAATACCACTTTGCTCGACATATTTATGCGCAGCGTATTTTCTTTAACGCTGCACTTAAAAAATAAATATAGAACTAAAATCGACTTGTAGTCAAATTTAAACTTAAAATTAAGTAAAATATAATCCTATGTAATGAAAATCATTTCTGTCAAACAAACACAAGTATATTTTGTTAATCAATAATCATATTGTTTGCTGATCATATTGTTAAACTGCAAATGCTTTTGTTCAATTTCTTATTAGAAACGAGATAAAAATAACCAAAGTCCAATTCTTGTCATTTGCATTTATTGCATTTATTACATTTATTGCATAGAGACTTTTTCCTATTTCGATGTAAGGAACAAAAAATTATAGATTACAACAGATAAAAAAAAATCTTGAAGAGGTAACACGTAACTTCCCCAGCAGACTCAAATTTCTTGGCGGCAAAATGTTGCCATACTGTCATTTTTACTAAAAATATGTTTTTAAAGAGTATATTTCTCAGAATCTACTATAGATAGAGATTAGATAATGTTTGATATGGATTCAGCATCAAATGCCCAAGGAGGTAGGTGTTCATGAAATATTTCCAATTTCGTTTTCTGCAATTTCCGTTTCAAAATTTTTCATTTTAATTGAAACATTCATTTATCAAAATTGATTATATATAGAGTTTAGATAATAACTCATATGAATTTAGCATTAACTTCAGGAAGAGGTAATGTTGTTTAATAAAAATTTCTACGTCCCACTCAAAAAAATTTCTTGAAACATATATTTTTTAAGATTGGCTACAAACAGAACTTAGATGATGTCTGATAAGGATTCAACATCAAATTCTAAAAGGGGTTGGGAAGCTCACCAAGGATTTAAACTTTCGGTATTAAAGATGTCACTTCCTATTCAAACATTTACATTTCCTTCGCAACATCAATTTCTGAGAATCGGCAATAAATAAAGCTTAAATAATTACTGATATGGATTAAGCATCTACTTCCAGAAGATTAGAAGGCTTCACTTGAGATTTCTACTTCTGGGTTTTATTTTTGTTTTCAATTCCTGTTCACAAAATTTCCTTGAAACATCTATATTTTAGGATTGGATATAGAACGAGCTTAGATGATAACTGTTATGATTCAACATTAAATTCCAGAGGGGTTGGGAGTTCACTAACATTTATTTTTAGGATTGGCTATAGAAAGACCTTAGATGATAACTGGTAAGATTCAACATTAAATTCCAGAGGGGTTGGGGGTTCCCTAACATCTATTTTTTAGGATTGGCTATAGTTTATTTATAGGGAGTTGGGGATTCACTTAAAAAATAAAATATTTTTAATTATTACCAAGAGAACAAACAGCCTCATTCGGCTTGATTTCAACCACAAAGTCAACTGACGTAACGGCTTCAACTTTCATGATTCGTCCTCAATATATTAGATATATTGTTGCTTGCTTACAATGCCGGGTGATTCCACGCGAAGTAAACTCATAAAACGATCACGATTAATAATTTAAATCAAACCCAATGCAAAAAAAAATTTGCAATGCTTTCATACATGTTTGCATAGTAAATGTAAGTAAATCATGTTAGTGAACATAACTCACATAACAAATAACAAATATTGTTAGCTAGGGAAATTATGTGTTTCTCAGTTCAGAATTGGGTATTAAGATGCTTTTTAACACTTTACAACAAAGTTGAAAAGTGTTCATGACTTTGTTCATTCTGTCTGTCTGTCTGTCCGTTAGCACGATAACTGCCGTAAAAAGGACTTAATCAGAATGAAATTTCAGTATGTTGTTCAGACGGTCTGTAGGACCTATGGGAATATAAATTAATAATATTACCCAATTAGTTTTGGATTGAACCCGGGTTGAAAAAATGAAATACATTGAGCCCTATGGGACCTAATTTTTCAAACATTTTTTAAGCGGATTTAAAATTCACAAATTGCTTCGAAAATTTTAGGTAATATTCAAATTGTTCCATAAAATATATAAAAAAAATTCGACGAAATATATTCAGTAGTTTTTTAAATAAAAATTAAAATAATAATTACATCTCTCATATGAAGCGATCACGTGACCATGATATGAAAAGATCACATGACCCACTTCAAAATGATATATGGCATACATCTTGTCTCAAAATCGTGATTTTTTAAGTTCTTTTTAATTCATAAATAAGTGTTGTATCCGTCCTAAAACCACTTCATTTCGGCTTAAATTCTGTGCATCTACATACTGAAACAACGCAATTACAATATATTTGAGTTTAAACGATCATCCAAATTTGATTATTTCTACAACGAAGCTTATTTTTCATTTATGTAAAATGTAAACAGCAAAATATGTAGAATGAGTTGTATTAGAATTGCTGTATTTCTTTAACATAAAATTATTTAACCCATGGAGTCTGCATAGCTGATATGAATGAAATATTCATTGATTCTACAAAGAGAAGGACGATTTTTTTCGATGAAGTTTTAAGCATAGAGTTTAATTACTTGCAGCTCCATGGTTTCAATTTTTAAATAAAATAAATTATTATAGTATTGTGATGAATGAAATGAATGGGAAAAAGTAATGAATGAAATGCTGTTTTTATAGAGAGATCCAGGCGTGCTATTTTTTCTATGACGTCATTTAAATGAATTTCAGTGGTTTTCGATGAAGTTTTCAAATATAATAAATCATTGTAGTATTATGACAGTTTTAAAAATATTACCGAGGAATGTATCGCATTTTAGAGATGTTTAAACCAGGCAATTTATATTTCAATGCCGTTATTTGAGTGAAGTTTATTTTTTTCAGTGAAGGTTTAAGTTTTTAAATATAATAAATTAATGTAGTATTGTGATAAGTTTTAAAATATTACCGAGGAATGTATTGCATTTTAGACTTGTTTAAATAAAATTGCATTGAAGTTGGAAAGTGTTTCATAATCAATGCTTTAAGCATGATTGACCTTTCTTGTTTTAACACTTTACAACATAGTCGAAAAGTGATTATGACTTTGCTCATTCTGTCTGTCTGTCCGTTCAAACGATAACTGCCGTAAAAATGACTTTATCAAAATTAAATTTTAATATGTTGTTCAGACGGTCTGTGGGACATATGGGTATATAAATGAATAATATCACCCAATTAGTTTTGGATTGAACCCGGATTGAAAAAATGAAATACATTGAACCCTATGGGATCTAATTTTTCAAACACTATTTAAGCGAATTAAAAATTCACAAATTGTTTCGAAAATTTTACGAAATATTCAAATTATCCCATAAAATACGTGAAAAAAATTTCAGCAAATTATATTCTGTAATTTTTTTAAATAAAAATTAAAATAATAATTGCACCCATATTATATGAAGAGATCACGTGATCCACTTCAAAATAAAATATGGCATCCATCTTGTGTCAAAATCGTGATTTTTAAAGTTCTTTTTAATTTATATTTAGTGTTGTATACGTCCTAAAACCGCTTTATTTTTGCTTAATTTCTGTGCATCTATATTACAATAATTACTCAAATATAATTACAATATATTTGAGTTTAAATGATCATTAAACTTTGATTATTTCTACAAGGAATCCTGATTTTCACTTTTGGAGAATGTAAACACATCAAGCTGTAAGAAGAGTTGTATAAGAATTGCTGAATTTCTTTAATGCAAAATATTTAGCTCTGGCGTCTGCAATATAGCTGATATGATTGAAACATTGATTGATATTGCATAGAGAAGCAGACGATTTTATAGCAGACTTTTTCGATGAAGTTCTAAGCAGAGCGTAAAATTATTTTTACCTCCATGGTTTTAAGTTTTTAAGTAAAACAAATTATTGTAGTATTGTGATGAATGAAAGGAATGGAATAAAAGTGTATGAATGAAATATTTAAGAGCCAGCCGATTTATGTTTCAATGACGTCATTTGAATAAAGTTAATTTTTTTCGATGAAGTTTTAAGCTTTCAAATATAATAAATTATTGTAGTATCGCATTCGAGATGTTTAAATAAAATTACATTGCATTTGGAAAGTGTTTCATAATCAATGCTTTGTGTATGATTGATCTTTCTTGTTTTCTTTTTGGCTGTTCTACAGGAGTACATTACTGGAATTCTTAAATTGCTCAAAGTCATATTTATATTTCATTTCCCTCGCTGACATTTAAACATGCATACTCTTAAATTGAAACTTCCTGGTTGGAATTAATATATATGCAAGCTTTACCATTTTATGCTGAGGAGCTAATTATATATTCATTTATGCAGACTGTTTGGATGGCCGTATGAGATTGAATTTGTTGCTTTTGGACCTCATGGTGAGTACATTCCACAGAAGGCATCTCAGTCTCTTCATCTCATTAGTTTCTAACTATAACTGATCAGTGAGAGGATTCTGGCTGTCCTGGATTTTGTTTTGATTATTATAAAGCATGCTTTATGATAACGAAAATCCTGGCATTCGTAAAAGGTTTTGCTCGTAGTTGGTGGTAGTTTTAAATATGAATCCTTACGACAAACATATTATAAAACCACAAAAAGTATTCTGAAAAAGATGCAGTTGGCTATTTCAGGAAGTTAACATTAACAAGCCATGTTACACAAGCAAATTTTTTAACGTAGTTAGACACTGAAACAAGGCCGGTCTTAGGCCAGTTAGACCAATTCGACCCAATCGGGCAGCGGGATAAAAGGGTCGTAAATATTTAAATAAATTTCCATTGTGAAGTAGCTAATGATTCTAAAAGAGCCTACAAAAGAGATTGTTTCAACCAAGTCAAAGCCATACCGCCTTTAGAAGAAAAATGACAATTTTGAACAGATAAAGGAAAATTCAGTTTTTTTTTTGTTTTTTTTTTGTGTGTGTGTGTGGAAATTTCCAAAAGATTGATAAAGAAACATCGGAGTAGCATGCTGCTGATTTAAAAATAATATTGTCTGACTGGCAGTATACACGTTCTTCGTACGAAGTATATAATATAAAAAACTTAAAATTCACATTCATGTGCAAATACCTACAGTATAATAAAGATCATTTTTAATCAAAATATTCGGTTAAAATATTTAATATAGTGCTCCTAAAAAGAAATTTAAGAATCTCTGTTCTCGCTATACAAAATTATCTTCACGGGCTGATCTGAAGAATCCTGGCCTCTTTTGTAAGCAAATTTGTAAAACATATGGAATTGAATCAATATATGCAAAATAAAAGCGTTAAAATTGTATGGGACCCGTACTACTTATATACGCGAATATTAGAAGATATAACCTGTATTAGTAGATTACATGTATAAATTGAAAATGTCAATAAACCCGTAATCTTTAAACCTGAAGATAGTAATTGATTTCAATATATGCCAAAACGAAAGCGCTAAAATTATATGGGAAGTACAATTATGGCCCGTACAATTTATAATGTCGCAGATTAAAAGTTATGTCCGAGTGTTAGTAGAAGATTACCCGTATTATAATATGAGTCTTAAAAATCTTCGCCAAAATAAAACAGATGACGTAATAAACTGAAAATATCAATAATCCCAGTAATCTTTATACCAGAAGGCCGTACTTGATTCCAATATATGCCAATATATGTCAAAATATATGCCAATATACATGTACTACTTATATTCTCGTAGATTAGAAGATATACCCGTGCATTCGTAGAAGATTACTCGCACAACATACAATGAGTTTCAACAATTTTTGCCGCATTAAAACAATGGCATAATAACTTGAAAATATCAATAATCTCAGAATCAATAACCCCCGAAAATATCAATAATAATACTGTTTAAACCTGAAGACCGTAATTGATATTATCCAGTCAAAAATGCAATGGCAATGAAATTTATTTTATATACATATCTTCATTATTCAAATCGGAAAAGATTTAAAAAAAAATCGTCTGCCGCATAAACACATTGGATTTAAATCTGTTGCTAAGCGACATGATATCATTTGCTTCATATAAATTGGTGGACAAAATATCATCTGAATAATGCTATCTCTATGAAAGGTTTGGCGACATTTAAAAAAATCGCCAAATTTATCGCCAAGTGAGACTGTAGAACTGGCAGTACCACATCGCGACAAACTGACGGAACATCATCACAATACTATCTCCTAACAAAACACAAATAATTTCATTTATTTAGAGCAATTTTATCAATTTCAAGATATTTTTATGGATTTACAAACATTTTTAACAATTTGGTGACATTTTAAAAATTCGCTGAATGTGTTACTGATTAGGACGGTTGGACTGACAGACAAATGCTAACGAAACATCATTTCAGTACTCTCTTCTAACAAAACAAAATAAATTTCACTGATTTGCGTCGTTTTTATCAATTTGGCGACATTTCCGTTAATTTGGCAATGTTTAAGAAAAGTTGTCAAGTTAGCGATATCCTGCCAAATTCGTAGCTCTGAATTTGCAGATCTGAATAAAACACCCTGATCCCGTTTGTATATACTAAATGAAAACCATAAAATTGTATTAGAAGGTATACCCGTTCAACTCTTTTTCTGATTCAAAAATTGCCTAAATAAATTTATTGGCTAAACATAATATATGAGTTTATTAGCTATACACAATATATAAGCTTGAAAACTCTTTGCCAAAATAAATGAAATTGATGTACGCAGTCCGCAATTAATATAATTAAAAGAAAAATCAAACCATTCATTTATAAGTTATATTTATATATAAATTTATTTATTATTCAATTCGAAAAAATAATAATAAACATTAACAAACACATTTAATTTAATTACGTTGCCGAGCAACATGATATAAGATAGAATCTTCCTCATAAAATTCTAATAATTAAATAACCATTTTGATTTCTTAACACTTTCCATTGTTGATCAAAAGCTTGTGAAAAATAAACCATGGTGATAGATTTTCTATTTAAATTCATGTTTCAAACATTCATGGTTTCAAACAATTCATGTTTTCAAAAAGTTACTAATTAGCGCAAAAATCTTCCACCAAACTTAAAGATAAAGTTTTAATTCCTTGCTGCGCTCATTTCGCAAAAGAAGGCAGTTTTTTTTTTTCCAAATCGTACCAGAATCTAATCAGCGCCAGAGTAAACTATATGTGACTTATCTACCACATTTTGTGAAATTTGGTAAATTAGTTTTCAGCTAGAGTGGATATATATAGTTTTTAAGGGGCATTTCTCAAATGAAGGCAGGTTCTTTTTATTCGAAACGTACCACAATCTAATCAGCACTTGGGTATCCCACAAGTGACTTATCTACCAAATTTTGGGAAATTTGGTCAATTAGTTTTTCCACTAGAGTGAGTAAATACACTGCATAGACAAACAGACATACACACACACAGAGAGAGACAGACTTTTTCGGGTTCTAGAGTGCTTGAAACGTATAGATCCGTCGAAAACTCGACTTACGATTTTCGACATGATTCTGATAATTTATACGTATACTTCCCTATATATTACCAAGGATTGTGGGGAAAGTAAAAATATTCTAAATTGTTATATAAAATGAATTCTGTTACTATATAAACTATCTAGTCAATGTACACATAATGGCCAAAACTGGATAAATAGCTGGCCGTAGCTTCCACTATGCATTCAGGATAGCCTTGACCAAAGTATACAATCCAATGGCGATTAACAGACAAAAGCTCTGTTATATCAATTACAAAGATTTACGTTTTGCGTATACATTACTTAAATAACTTATCTACATCTCAATCCTTGTTTCACATAGGGTTACCATATCTGCAACAGATGATTTTTAAACAATCTATGTAATAATTATCCAGCGTGTTTGTTTTTTCCAGACCCTCTAAAAGACCTTGGTGACCCAAAAAGCTGAATCTTTGAACACTTATATGTACTACAGAGTATATATGTACGATGCCTAATGAAGCCAGTTTCTTGATCCTTCCGCCATCTGGATGGAAAAATGGGTTTGTAAGAGTCTTTTCAGACCTTTCAGAAGCATTCCGGTGACATAGAAGACTCTTTGCATACTTATAATATCGACCACGGAACAGAACTTAACAGAGCCAGATTTTTTATTCTCCGCCCGGGGTGAATAAATTGGTTTTCTGAAGAGTTATCAGACCTCCCCCCCTCCCCCCAGAAGACCATCGGTTACCTAGAAGGGTAAATCTTTGCACACCTTTAGTGCAGACCACGAGACAGTACCTAATGGAGCCGGATTTTCGGTTTTCCCTCGGGGACAAAGAAATTGGGTTTTTAAAGTCTTCCCAAACTTCCCAAAATCCCCCTCTGTCCTACACTGCTGAATCTTAGCCCACCTATAATATCAACCACAGGGTAGTAACTATCGACACCGAAATTTCTCATTCCCCACCACGGTGGTGAAGAAGGTTATTTGCATAACTCACCAGACCCTCTTGAAGCTCTCTAGTGACCTAGAAGATTTAATCTTGACACACTTATTATAATCGTTCTAGGGACAGAACCTATTGAGTTCCCACAGGAGCGGACAAAATGAGTCGTCAAAAACCTTTCCAAATCCCCTTTCAAAGCCGTCGTCTTAGAATGCTGTAAATCTACACACTTTAGTATTAAGAAAACTATTTCGACTCAAAGTGTCATGCATTGTTTTACAAAATAAAACTGGCAAAGTGTCATTGTTTTCACAAAACAAGACTTGCAAAGTGCTTACAAAATAAAACTTGCAAAGTGTCATGCATTTCTTTACAAAATAAAACTTGCAAAGGTCCATACATTGTTTTCATAAAACAAAACCTGCAAAGTGTCATATATTTCTTCACAAACTAAAACTTGCAAAGTGTCATACATCGTTTTTATAAAACAAAACTTGCAAAGTGTCATACATGTTTTTACAAAATAAAACATCTCAGAAAAAATGTTGCAACTTAATAAGGGTGCAAGTTTTCGCGACTTTGACAGGCTTAAATACCAGTTTAAAATGAGAGGCGCTCAATCCGGACACCCAATTCTTCGGTATGTAGAAACATCTTTATCTCATCAAAATTCTGATCTGCTCGTGAAATATACGAGACTGATCGAACTTCGATTGCCTCCTTCTCGTGACTGATCGAGTTGCCTACTTCCGTATGGAAAGAGCGCATCATTTAAACAGCAGGATGAACACAAACCTGTTTTCCTCTCTGCCTCTTATCTTATGGCGCATAATTAACCTACAAATATTTAGTTTCGCAGATGAACTGCTCGAACTTGTGTTATTAAACAATATTTGCATCGTAAAAAATATCGCAGTTATACCTTTTACATTTTCACTTTCTCATGCAAATTTATAGTAAAAAGTAATATCTCCAAGAAAATTTTCGAATTTGAAATTTTGATAAATGAGCTTATTTCAAAACCGCCTGAATCCATCTCAAACACTTTTGGAAAAATCTGATGCGCAGCGTGCGACTTCCCCCACAGACCCGAATTTATTTTCTCTTCCATAATCCATTAAATTATGCTAAATTGCACACAAAAGAAC
Organism: Amaurobius ferox; assembly: GCA_951213105.1. Taxonomy (NCBI): domain Eukaryota; kingdom Metazoa; phylum Arthropoda; class Arachnida; order Araneae; family Amaurobiidae; genus Amaurobius; species Amaurobius ferox. Next base: position 84,694,962 of record OX578142.1, on the reverse strand, counting down.
ATGGATAATTGTGTAAAATTACGCTGACTTCTCCGATTTATTTAATTTTCCTTTTTATTTTACAATTGGACGTATGTTCAAATATGCGAAGTGGCATTTTTGCGAACGATCTCAAATACCTCGTCAACGGTTAGTCCTAGAGTTATCGTCTTGGTTTTATTCCTTTCGTCCCCCAAAATTACGTATAAAACAAGCATTTAATACATACATTAGTAACAAGGATTTTGAAATATCAAGGAATGAACATTTTGATAGTTTCAGGAGAACTTTTATCAAATTTTAATTTTTAGTTTTCAGAATGCAGATTGAATTTTTATAGAGTTTGCAATATATTTATAAGCTAAATAAATAATTATTTTTCTTAATGTATATTTTATTACCTCACTGATATCCGTGCAAAATCTAATAGGTGTTTAAGGTTTTTATTTTTTTAACATCTTAAAAGCCCAACTATCTTACGTATTTTTCCCATAACAAATTTCATACATTTCTTAACCTAAATAAACACGTTATAAAAAATTGAAATTTTTGTCTTATGCGATTTCTCCCCCACCTCTAAAAACGTAAGTCGGGATGCGATGCCGGTGGTCGAAGATGCTATCCTGTTAATATTTCGTTCATTATCCGATAACTGGCGGTACTTTCTAGACGTTAACGAGTAATGGTTCATGCAGCAAATGACACGTACAAACTTCTTTAGTTTTATCCTATTAAATTCGAGGAATCTAGGGAAACCTGCAGGAACCAAGTGGGAGGTATGCCTCTTAAAATACTGTATTCATGTTTGTTAAGATATTTCATGATTTATTTTCATTGAAAGTGTATTTATGTAACATATTTTGAAACGGCGTAATAATGGTTGTCTCAAGACCTGAATAGCCATTTCTTCTATGAAGCCAGTGTGTGACATGTCAGAGGATATATCTTCTCGTCATTGGTGTAAGATGCCACCTTCGGAAAAACATCATTAGATTATCAGTTTTATTTCGACTACCTATTATCTGTTTTATTTATTTCAGTTTTCTGTTTTATTTTGGAAAATATTTTTCAAACTCATATATTGTAGTACAGGTATATCTTGAAATATATATATTGTAGTACAGGTATTGTAGTACAGGATATATTGTAGTACAGGTATATCTTCTATGAGAATATAACTAGTACCTAGTACGGGCATGTCTTCTAATACAAGTTTAGCACTTTCATTTTGGAATATATTGTTTCAGTTTCATATTTTTAATAAAATTGTTTACAAACGGAACCAGGATGTTTGATTCTTTAGATCTGCCTGTAAAGATGATTTTATATAGCAAGAACAGAGATTTCTCAACTTCTATTTATGAGGATTAATTTAAATAATTTAATAGAATGTTTTGAATAATAATGCCATTTTGAATAGTACAGAAATTTACGCATGTTTGTGAATTGTGTAATGATGGATTAATTTCCCCAATTTAAACTGGTGTTAATATTTTTTACTTTCCCTGCAATACATGGTAATGTATAGGGAAAGTATTGGAATCATGTCGAAAATCGCAACTCGAATTTTCGACGGATCTACACGTTTCGAGACCTCTAGAATACGAAAAATCTATTTTTAGCGTGACGTCTGTGTGTGTATCTGTGCAATGTATGTATCCACTCCAACTCAAAAACTAATGGACCGAATTTCATAAAATTTGGTAGGTAAGACCATTGGGTGTGACCCTGGTGCTGATTAGATTTTGGTACAATTCGGAAAAAAGAACCCGCCTTTTTTTGCGAAATGTCCCTCAAAAATCTCATGTATTCACTCTAGCTTAAATAAAAATTGACCAAATTTCACAAAATTCGGTAGATAAATCACATATGGGATACTCTGATGCTGATTAGATTTTGGTACGATTCGGAAAAGAACAACCTGCCTTTTTTTACGAAATGGCCCGCAAAAATCGCCAATATCTGAAAAAAGACTAAGTAGTGTATGCTCAAATGTATCAATTAAATTTTTGTTTTATACGCAATTTTTGTAGAGGAAAATAATATAACACACTCCATTATACTTTAGGACTAACCGTTCTCAAGATATTTGAGATTTCTTGCATTTTTGTTACGCCGATTTCGGAAAAATGTCCAATTAGCAAATAGAAACGAGAATTGAATTAAAAATACAAATTTAGTATCATTTGATGCAAGTAAACTCAATCTAATGAATTATTAAAGAAATAAAGAAAATATGAATTTAAGTCTGCAGGGAAAGTCATGTGCTGCCCACATCAGATTTTTTTCTTTGCAAAACTGTGCCTAGTTTTTTCAATAGTACTCCTTCACTGGACAAGCTTGAACAGAAAGCTTGTCACTTTCGAAAAGATAAAGTTTAATTTAATTCATTCATAATATATACAATATATATTTAATGTGTTCTATTAAATTAGGTGGTTAAAATAAAATACATATTGGCCTCACCGCCTTTATGAATATCGCTCATTAGCTGCATCAATGACATAACTTAAAAATCGTGATTTTCCAGAAAAGGAAGAGATAAGGATAGTTAACAATTATTAATTGAAGTTAAAACGAACAAGAACAAGCCCCCCATTCTTCCTATCCAATAACTCAGAAACGCCAAATTTTGAATTATGATATTGTTACAGCAAATGAGCAATATACAGGGTGTTCAAAAAAAAATGCTCTTTAATTCTTTACCTGTTGGAGATAAGTGGGCAATGTCAACTGCAACAAGAAAGATCAATCACGCTTAAAACATTGATTATGAAACACTTTCCAACTTCAATGCAATTTCATTTAAACATCTCTAAAATGCAATACATTCCTCGGTAATATTTTCAAACTTATCACAATACTACATTAATTTATTATATTTAAAAACTAAAACCTTCATCGAAAAAAATGAACTTCATTCAAATGACGGCATTGAAATATAAATTGTCTGGTTTAAACATCTCTAAAATGCGATACATTTCTTGGTAATATTTTTAAAATTATCATAATACTACGATAATTTATTATATTTGAAAACTTCATCGAAAACAACTGAAATTTATTCAAATGATGTCATAGAAAAAATAACACGCCTGACTCTCTCTATAAAAGCAGCATTTCATTCAAAAACAATTTCTCATTCATTTCATTCATCACACTACTGTAATAATTTATTTTATTTAAAAATTAAGACCATGGAGCTACAAGTAATTAAACTCTATGCTTAAAACTTCATCGAAAAAACTCGTCCTTCTCTCTGTAAAATCAATTAATATTTCATTCATATCAGCTATGCAGACTCCATGAACTAAATAACTTTGAGTTCAAGAAATACAGCGATTCTTATACAACTCATTCTACATATTTTGCTGTTTACATTTTACATAAGTGAAAAATAGGCTTCATTGTAGAAATAATCAAATTTGAATAATCATTTAAACTCAAATGTATTGTAATTGCGTTGTTTCAGTATGTAGATGCACATAATTTAAGCAAAAATAAAGTGGTTTTAGGACGGATACAACACTCAATATGAATTAAAAAGAACTTTAAAAATCACGATTTTGAGACAAGATGGATGCCATATTTCATTTTGAAGTGGGTCACGTGATCTTTTCATATCATGGTCATGTGATCGCTTCATATAAAAGGTGTAATTATTTTTTTAATTTTTATTTAAAAAAACTACCGAATATATTTTGCTGAAATTTTTTCATATTTTTTATGGGATAATATGAATATTTCCTAAAACTTTTGAAGCAATTTGTGAATTGTAAATTCGCTTAAAAAATGTTTGAAAAATTAGGTCCCATAGGGTTCAATGCATTTCATTTTTTCAACCCGGATTCAGTCCAAAACAAATTGGGTGTTATTATTCATTTATATTCCCATAGGTCCTACAGACCGTCTGAACAACATACTAAAATTTCAATTTGATTAAGTCATTTTTACGACAGTTATCGTGCTAACGGACCGACCGACAGACAGACAGACAGAATGAACAAAGTCATAAACACTTTTCAACTTTGTTGTAAAGTGTTAAAAATGTTGAAAGTAAGGCAGGAAATAAGACTACGTTAATGAAATAGTCCTTCCATTAATTTTCAAAAAGTTACACTTTTTAACACTTTACAACAAAGTTGAAAAGTGTTTTTATGACTTTGTTTTTTCTGTCTGTCTGTCTGTCTGTCTGTCTGTCTGTCTGTCCGTTAGCACGATAACTGCCGTAAAAATGACTTAATCAAAATGAAATTTTAGTATGTTGTTCAGACGGTCTGTAGGACCTATGGGAATATAAATGAATAATATCACACAATTAGTTTTGGATTGAACCCGGGTTGAAAAAATGAAATACATTGAGCCCTATGGGACCTAATTTTTCTAACATTTTTTAAGCGGATTTACAATTCACAAATTGCTTTGAAAATTTTAGGTAATAGTCAAATTGTTCCATAAAATATATAAAAAAAAATTCAGCTAAATATATTCAGTAGTTTTTTAAATAAAAATTAAAATAATAATTACACATCTTATATGAAACGATCACGTGACCATGATATGAAACGATCACATGACCCACTTCAAAATGAGATATGGCATCCATCTTGTTTCAAATTCGTGATTTTTTAAAGTTCTTTTTAATTCATATTGAGTGTTGTATCCATCCTAAAACTACTTTATTTCTGCTTAAATTCTGTGCATCTACATACTAAAACAACACAATGACAATATATTTGAGTTTAAATTCTCATTCAAATTTGATTATTTCTACAATTAAGCCTATTTTTCACCTATGTAAAATGTAAACAGCAAAATATGTAGAATGAGTTGTATTAGAATTACTGTATTTCTTTAACACAAAATAATTCAGTCCATGGAGTCTGCATGGCTGATATGAATGAAATATTAATTGATTTTATAAACAGAAGGACGATATTTTTCGATGAAGTTTTAAGCATAAAGTTTATGAATTGTAGCTCCATGGTCTTAATTTTTAAATAAAATAAATTATTATAGTATTGTGATGAATGAAATGGAGAAAGTTATGAATGAAATCCTGCTTTTATAAAGAGATACAGGCGTGTTATTTTTTCTATGACGTCATTTGAATTTATTTCAGTTGTTTTCGATGAAGTTTTCAAATATAATAAATTATCGTAGTATTATGATAGATTTAAAAATATTACCGTGGAATGTATTGCATTTTAGAGATATTTAAACCACGCAATTTATATTTCAATGCCGTCTTTTGAATGAAGTTCATTTTTTACAATGAAGGTCTAAGTTTTCAAATATAATAAATCAATGTAGTATCGTGATAAGTTTTAAAATATTACCGAGGAATGTATTGCATTTTCGACTTTTTTAAATAAAATTGCATTGAAGTTGGAAAGTGTTTCATAATCAATGCTTTAAGCATGATTGATCTTTCTTGTTAAATTTTCATACGATCCCCTTAGACATATTTGGTCAATCAGAATTTTTTTATTTTTAATGCAACAAGATCATTAAAAAAACCGCATATCTGTATCTTTAAAATCAACTGAATTATGATAAAGGAAGAAATCTGACTTATGCCACTTTTCCATACGATGTGAAAGGCTGTTTCATCAGTGAGAATAGGGATCATAAACAAATTGGCGAAGGAAATTATTTAGATCAAAAATACGTTAATATGTGTCAAAATTTTGTATCACAGATGCATATAAATAAAGCATTGCACAGACAGGGATCATATAAAGCAGTGGTACTCACTACGCGGTTAGGTATCCTATGTTTTATCATCCAGTTTCATCTTTTTTGTGCTATGTCACAAATTTACATTTCTAATTTGACATATGGTCCCCATTCACAATGCTCAATTTTCAATTAAATATAACTCGTTCAATTTTAAAGATACAGATATGCAGGTTTTTTTAATGATCTTGTTGCATTAAAAATAAAAATTTTCTGATTGACCAAATTTGTCTAAAGGGGTCGTATAAAAATTTAAAAAGTGTAACTTTTTGAAAATCAATGGAAGGACTAGTTCATTAACGTAGTCTTATTTCCTGCCTCACTTTCAACATTTTTGCAATTTACATTGTCCACTTATCTCCACCATGTAAAGAATTTAAGAGCGTTTCAATCTTTTTAAGACACCCTGTATACACTCAAATATTCACCCCACCCTCTTTAGAGTTGCTCAAAAAGACACATCCCGACTCATATGAACAATGAAGGTGTTTCAATGATGCCCACAATAAGAACAAAAATCTCTCTACAAATAAATAGCAAAATCTAAAACGCCATGCACATTTTAATGAGGGGAATCAGCTTGAAGAGTTAAACGCACTATTACTACGAAAAGTTATAAATATACTTATTTAGTATTGATTATATATAATCTATGCTCTGGACTAATTAACTGCTGACTGAGTGAGGGAGTGATATATTAAAATTTTAAAGCACTTTGACTGTACAATCTTAGTTTTGGTGTTACTCGATCAGTCTCAACTTCGAGAGCAAGGAAAATATTAAAAATTCCAAAAATCTGAACTAGGGGTGATTCTAAGGGGTCACCCCCCAGGTTGATTCTAAAGGGATCAAAAACATTTACATCACACTCCCTTTCAAAAATGTGCGCCATTTCATTTTTAACACTTTACAACATAGTTGAAAAGTGTTTATGAATTTGTTCATTCTGTTTGTCTGTCTGTCGGTCTGTCCGTTAGCACGATAACTGCCGTAAAGATGACTTTATCAAAATGAAATATTAATGTGTTGTTCAAACGGTCTGTGGAGCATATGGGAATATAAATGAATAATATCGCCCAATTAGTTTTGGATTGAACCCGGGTTAAAAAAATAAAATACATTGAACCCTATGGGATCTAATTTTTCAAACACTTTTTAAGCGAATTAAAAATTCCCAAATTGTTTCGAAGATTTTACGAAATATTCACATTTTCCCATAAAATATATGAAAAAAATTTCAGCAAATTATTTTCTGTAATTTTTTTAAATAAAAATTAAAATAATAATTACACCCATATTATATGAAGAGATCACGTGACCCACTTCAAAATAAAATATGGCATCCATCTTGTCTCAAAATCGTGATTTTTAAAGTTCTTTTTAATTTTGTATCCGCCCTAAAACTGCTTTATTTTTGCTTAAATTCTGTGCATCTACATCCTGAAACAACGTAATTACAATCTAGTTGCGTTTAAATGATCATCCAACTTTGATTATTTCTACAACGAAGCCTACTTTTCACTTATGGAGGATGTAAATACCAAAAGATGTAGAATGAGTTGTATAAGAATTGCTGCATTTCTTTAATGCAAAATTACTTAGCCCATGGAGTCTGCAATATAGCTGATATGAATGAGATTTTACAGAGAAGCAAACGATTTTTTGATGAAGTTTTGAGCATAGAGTTAAATTATTTGTACCCCCATGGTTTTAGGTTTTAAATAAAATTAATTATTATAGTATTGTGATGAATGAAATGAATGGAAAAATGTTTATGAATGAAATGCTGCTTTTATTTAAAGAGCCAGCCGATTTATATTTCGATGACGTCATTTGAAAAAGTTCATTTATTTTCGATATAGTTTTCAAATATAATAAATTATTTTAGTATTATGATAATTTTAAAAATATTACCGAGGAATGTACCGCATTTTAGAGATGTTTAAACCAGTCAATTTATATTTCAATGCCGTCATTTGAATGAAGTTCATTTTTTTCGGTGAAGTTTTAAGTTTTCAAATATAATACATTAATGTAGTATTGTGATAATTTTAAAAATATTACCGAGGAATGTATCGCACTATTTGAGATGTTTAAATAAAATTGCATTAAAGTTGGAAAGTGTTTCATAATCAATACTTTATGCATGATTGATCTTTCTTGTTATGCTTAAATGTGAAACGGTTTTTTTGATATTCGTAACTTTTATTAAGTGCGTGTAGGTGTCATATTTAGTGACCACTAGCCACTGAGAACGGCCGAAGAACGGTGCGAAATGTATTGATGTAAACATATTATTGAATGAACAGCAGAATTTTAATTGCACGAATGGAGCGCAAAATATCATTTTTATAAAAAGCGAAATATAGTAAAAATTTTACTCAGTAAATGTTTCCATATGCCAAACAAAACTGTTCACGATATCTTTGGAAGTCATAATTAAAATTTTATAAGTATAACAAGTCTACCCCAAGGAAGAACTTGAACCCCGACCTCTGAATACAGAGTCCAGCGCCCTAAAGACTTAGCGTTACCCGGTTACGGAGAGAAACGAACAATCTCCTCTGTTTAAATTGTAACTAAAACTCCTTGACCTCGAAGAAACCACCTATTTTCCCCCTGTTTCGAGCACTTCCTTACTTTTTATCCACACTGTTTTTATTTCGCTCTCGAATGTTTACAACTTTATTTGGGCGTCAGTAGGAAGTCAGGAAGTTATAACCGAGACATGACTCGAACCCTCAGCTTCTTAATGTCGAAATTGGCGCTCTACCGACAGAGCTACGTAGATTCGGAAATATTGTAAATCACTAAAATAATTTGGTAGACAGTGGCACGTGTTACACTACACAAAGTGAACTGGTATAAAAGTATACAGGATGTTTAAAGAAAAGTGTACAACGTGAGTTCTTTTTTTTAACCGTTGGTTATAGACACATAGTTTAAAATTGCGAAATTTCTTTAAATAAGATACGAAATTATATAATAATAATTTAAATGATATGCAATATTTTTGTAAAAACTGAAACGCTGTAACTTTTTATACAGTCCTTGTAATGAAAAAGTCAAATTACAAAAATTTGACCCGTAACGTATTTAGCAAAACTGGCAGAACTTTAGCTGCAGTTCAAATTTGATATACGTTCTAATTTGACATTGCTATCATGGATTTACATTTCCACTAATCATTACGGTTGCACATAGTTACTAAAACATTTACTACTTATTCAATTTTATTTTATGCAAGTATTTCAGTAAAACTATTACGTCACCATTTCGTCAATTCACAGTTTGTATTTAAGCATCCATGTAACTTTGCTACATAACTAAAGTTTAAATTATGGTGCTGTTTGTTCACAGTAATGCTGAATCCTGTGAGATGATTATGATTTACGACGAATGCAATCGATCTCCTATTTCCGAGTGCCACCGATTTCCAACCGATTAAAAAAATTAAGGGATATGTATATTTTTCTATAGGTTTTGTCAGGAAATCATCTTACGGACCAACAAAATCACTATCATCAGTTGTTTACCATATTTAAAGGTTAAAATAACTATTAAACAAAATCGTCTGTCTGTACTTCACAGCTTCAAGGACAAACTGCTAATAAAAATCGTTTCAAACCCTTCTAAATGATTTCTGTGAAGCAATTCAATTTGTGAATGGTCCGTGGATTCATGACTTGAGATGATTACAAGTGTATTGAGAAGCCACGATAAAGATGTTTGTTAGGAAGTTTGAGAATTTATTTCGCCTTAAATTTACACGTTTCAGATCCAATTTTTTTTTTAACGAAATGAAGTACGGACAACATTTTTAATACTTTACAACAAAGTTGAAAAGTGTTTATGACTTTGGTCATCATGTCTGTCTGTCTGTCTGTCCGTTCGCACGATACTTGCCGGAAAAATTGACCTTATCAAAATGAAATTTTAGTATGTTGTTGAGACGGTCTATGGGACATATGGGAATGTAAATGAATAGTATCACCCAACTAGTTTTGGATTGAACCCGGGTTGAAGAAATGAAGTACATTGAACCCTATGGGACCTAGTTTTTCAAACATTTTTTAAGCAAATTTAAAATTCACAAATTGCTTCGAAAATTTCAGGAAATATTCAAATTATTCCATAAAATATAAAAAAAAAATTCAGAAAAATATGTTCAGTAGTTTGTTAAATAAAAATTGAAATAATAATTGCACCCATATTATATGAAGCGATCACGTGACCCACTTTAAAATAAAACATGGCATCCATCTTGTTGTTGTTGTTGAAACCCAGACCGTCCGATCTACCAGAATGGTGTAAGGTAACTGTTTGGACGGTCGGGAAGTGCCACCCAATTTGGACCGGAACCCAGTGGGGGAGGCATCCACAGGGACCGTACCCTCCTTCCCCTACCACCAACCTCTCGGAAGGACTTTCGGACCCACATGTTTAACGTGATCGTACTCCGCATGAACGCGGCGGCAGTTTTGGCAGTGGCTGGAATCGAACCCGGGCCTACCAAGTGCAACTCCAGCGCGCTAACCAATGGGCTACCGCGCACTGGCATCCATCTTGTGTCAAAATCGTGATTTTTAAAGGTCTTTTTAATTTATATTTAGTGTTGCACACGCCCAAAAACTGCTTTATTTTTTTATTTTTTTCTGTGCATCTATATCCTGCGCCAACGCAGAGTTTAAATAATTTTGAGTTTAAATAATTATCAAATTTTGATTATTTCTGCAACGAAGACTAATTTTCACGTATGAAGAATGTAAACACATCAATCTGTAAGATGAGTTGTATAAGAATTTCTGAATTTCTTTTACATAAAATTATTTAGCTCTGGGAGTCTGCAATTTAGCTGATATAAATGAAACATTCATTGATTTTAGAAGCAGACGATTCAATAATATTAGCTTTTTCGATGAAGTTTTAAGTATGGAGTTAGAAAATACTTTTACCTCCATGGTTTTAAGTTTTTAAGTAAAATAAATTATTGTACAACTCCGAGTCAAAATATTAGAATAAGGCATTTCATTTGTAATTTGAATTGCATTTAGCTTCATTTCAGCGTAGTAAATTTGAAAAAGAACAACGGTTGATGTTTTAATAAATGTACATGCTATTAAAGTAAATTAAAACTTTAAAAGTTTTAATTTCGAGCAAATATTGTAGATTTTAACAATGAGTTTCATTATTCAAAATATTAGAATACTAAAATAGGTGGTTCAAAAAATTAGAATACTTATGAATTTTCCTGAATGGTTCAGAAAGTTGCATGCATTAAGCATAAAATTAGCTTCTGCCGGACTTTCGTGTTTTTTTTGTTCATTTTGTGTGAAACATGGGTCGTTCGAACATAACTGCGTTTACAAAGAATCGCATTATTGATTTGCATAAACAAGGCCGTAATCAGCAATACATCGTCAGATACTTAAAATGTTCTCAATTAATTGTTAATAGAGCAATAAAGCAGTATTTTAACGATGGATATTTTGAAAACAATTGTCTGAACAGTTGCCTAAAGACAAAAACTACTCCGAGAGATGATAGAAAGCTAAAGAATATTGCTAAGAAAAATCGTTTTAAAAGTGTAAAGTATTTGCATCGGAAGTGGAAAGAACAACGTATTGATGTGTGTAACTCTACAACAGTAAGACGTCTCCATAATCTTGGATTTCATTCTCATGTACCAAAGACAAAGCCTCTCATGACTAGTAAACGGAAAAGGGACAGAGTGAAGTGGTGCAAAAAAAGACTTTTATGGGGGTGTAGATGATTGGAAGAAGGTATTATTCAGTGATGAGTGTATGTTCTGTCTATCATATGGTGATCAAGGTGTTTGTGCATGGCGAATGAAGCAAGAAGCATATTACAAGGAATGCATGAAGCAATCAATGAAATTAGCAGCCAGCTGTAAGGCTATGTGTCACTTACGAAAGGATTAACTCTCAGATATATCAAGAAATCCTTGAGAATTTCATGATACCGTCGTCGGAAGATTTGTGTGGTGACGATATTTTTTCCAACATGATTTAGCATCTTGCCATAGGTCATTTTCCACTACGAACTGGCTTACACAACACCAAATTAACGTATTTCCCTGGGTGGCTAATTCGCCGGATTTAAATCCAATCGAGAATTTGTGAAGAATAATAAAGAAAAGACTTCAAGAAATTGGGCCAAAAAACAAAGATGATCTTTTTTCCAGCATAAAATCGATATGGTCATGTCTGGGCAGAAAACATTATGAGCCACTTGTAACTAACTTGCCAAATAGAGTTTGTGCTGTTATAAAATGTAAAGATCATGCTACAAAATATTAAACAGTCACTGTTTTTGATTTTTTTTTTTAAATAAGGTGATTTATAAAGAATTATTCTAATATTTTGAACCACGTAAATGTTATTCTACTATTTTGATTTTTTCCAAGTGTGAATAATCATTTTCATTTTTGTATTATTTCCGTTAATTTTAATGCTACAATATTCAACAAATTATATAGTTTCTTACATTATGAAGTTTTCTCCTGTATTACTTTTTGTATAAGCGATACATAAAATGCCTTTTTCCAAAATTCATTTTTTTCTATTATTCTAATTTTTTGACTCGGAGTTGTAGTATTTTGATAATTTTGAAAATATCGCCGCTGAATGAAAGGAATAGAAAAAAGTTTATGAATTAAATATTTTTTTATAGAGAGAGCCAGGAGATTTATATTTCCATGACGTTATTTGAATAAAGTTCATTTGTTTTCGATGAAGTTTTCAAATATAATAAATTATTGTAGTATTGTGATAATTTTAAAAATATCACAGCTGAATGTATCGCATTTTAGAGATGTTTAAATAAAATTGCATTGCAGTTGGAAAGTGTTTCATAATCAATGCTTTATGCATGATTGGTCGTTCTTGTTATAATTTAACTTTTATTTGCTAGAAAGGTTGTATAAAAATTTATCATTTTCTTACTTTGTTCAAAAATATTGAACATTTCCTAAGTTACCATTGCATGATTCCCCTATCTTACTTAAAGCAATTTTGAAATTGGAACTAAATGTCTACAGCCAACGGTTGAAAAATTCTTCCACTGTTCCCTTTTTTTAAACACCCTGTATATACACGAAATATAAGTACAGTGAACCTCGGTTATAACACCCTCGATTATATCCCGAATTCGGTTATAACGTGCATGTATCCCTTTCTGGTTTTTTCTAACTTTGTCTCATATCTCTTCCACTTTCTGTCTCTTTCTGCTTTCTAAATGCAAAATTCTAGATGCGATTCAGAGATCGAACCTAACGATATTCCTGCGACAGAAGAAGATCTGAAAAGTATTGGTACTATTCTGCGGTGATATAAAGGACAGAAGGACACTAGTTCGTCAGTAGGATTAATTCAATTAACCTCCATAAAAAGGAAAATTATAAATAAAAATTATCAATAAACAGCTTAAAATAACAGATTTTATGGCTTTCGAAGCACTTTGACTGAAACGAATATAAGTACGATACTATTTGTACGTATAGCAATGCATGTGCTATGTAGTTGTACTAACACTTTGTACTAACACAATAGTAGTCTTTGTACTAACACAATTAATTAAAATCTGTAGAGTATTGACTTTTGCATTTTGTAAACGTCTTTGTGTAACAGACAACTAAATATAGAACATAAGAACATACATTTAGAACATAATAAAACAGACAATTATATTTTAACACTGAAATTTGAGTAATAAAGTAACACTCCTTGTTTATAACATGGCTGCTCTTATAACGAGGGTGGTTTGATGTCACCGAAAACCCTCGTTATAACCGGAGTTCACTGAGCATTCATACGTATACTGTGTATATAAAGAATATTTGCAAAGCATAGTATAAGTATAAATATAAAAACACAAGCACTACATACAGCTCAGACTGCTGCTAATATAATAAAACTATAAAAACTTCATTTGAAGCAACATATAACACATAATTTATAGTGTCAAATTAGAAAGATTTGAATTTTAATCAACCAACATGAAAGTATCGTCCACATATATCTGAACCAGCATTTGAAATCGTACAAATTATGAAGTTTTTCTTTAAAATACTACATATAAATATCACATAAAATAGGTGACAGCGGATTGCCCATAGCCAAACCATCAGATTGTTTATAAAAACACACCATGAAACACAAAGGACGATTGTTTAATGCATGAATTGATTAGAATTTTAATTTCTATTACTTCAATATTTGAATAATGAAATTCGCGTAGTCTCTTTTCCAAACAATTAATTGTTCCTTCAGTAGGGACATTATAATAACTAGCAATTTTACAAATGTCCCTACTGACACTATTAATTTTGTGTTGTTTATGTTACAAATGTCCCTACAAACACTATTAATTTCGTTTTGGGATATGAGAATATACTTACGAAATTTTTATCATTTTTACCACTATTTGGAATACATTCCCATAGCAGATAGCAAAATCCTAAAACTTCAATCTGATTATCCTCATCTGCATATTCCATAGGATATGCTTAAGATATATTGGAAACCACAGACATACGGTAATGATCTTAAACCAAAGTGTCACTTCTGTAGTAACACAAAACCGCAAACAATACAAACTAATATACTGTATATCTCAGCATTAGAATAACAGAAAAAAATTTCATCGTACTATACTAAATGGGTTCACGTTATAGATGATCTGATTCAGATGCATTAAGAAGTCAGAGTCAAAGCTATACATGAAATCTCAAAAATATAAATAATTTGCTTAGTTATATTACCCTACAAAATCTTGAACAACTGATAAATTATAAAGACATAACAATAGCTGGACGGCACGAACTCATGACTTCTTGATATTGTGATCAGAGCACTATCAACTGGGCTCAGATTCAAGAAAGAACTTTCTCAAACTAATTTAAGTCTGAGACTTCGTGGCATTAACAATACACTTATTTTTTTTATACTTCTGTCACTTTTTATCCACACATCTTTTATTTAGTATATCAGCTTTTACTGAGGTACCAGTCGGGATCAAGAGAAAACTTCATATTTTTTCTCTTAATTTGAGGGCGAAAATTCTTAGCCTCCCTCCTTCTCCCTCTCCTTCCCTCTTCATCTCCTTCCCTTTCCATCTCCTTCCCTCTCCATCTCCTTCTCTCTCCATCTCCTTCTCTCTCCATCTCCTTCCCTCCCCCTCTCCCTCTCCTTCCCTCTCCTCCCCTCTCCTCTCCCCCTCCCTCTTCTTCTTCCTCGACTCAGACCGTCCGACCTATCCGAAGGTGTAAGATATCTGTTTGGACAGCTGAGAAATGCCATCCAATTTAGACCGGAACCCAATGGGGGGTGACACCCACGTGGACTGTACCTTCCTTCCCCTACGACCAACCTTTCTGAAGGACTTACGGATCCACATATTTAACGTGCCCGTACTCCGCGTAAACGCGGGGATAGTTTAAGCAAAGCCGGGAACGGAATTCGGGTTCTCCGAATGCAATCTTTATGCCTTAACCACTGGGGTTTTCCGCCCTTATTTAATATTATTCTTCTTCGACCCAGATCGTCCAAAGGTGTAAGGTATCTGTTTGGACGGCCGAAAAGTACCACCCGATTTAGACCGGAACCCAGTAGAAGCAGCATCCACAGGGATCGTACCCTCCTTTCCCTACCACCAACCTCTCAGAATAACTTACGGACCCACATATTTAACGTGCCCGTACTCCGCGTGAACACGGAGCCAATTTGGGCAGAGCCTGGAATCAAACTCGCGCCCTCTTTCTCTCTTTCATTCTCTTGTCTCCAATGCTTTTATTTTTATTCCCACATTCTCATTAGCCATAACTAACATCATCACTAAAGTGCCAGTATGAAGTTCTTTCGAAGAAAGAATTCAATTTCCCGATCTCTGAATTTTGAGACATGTGCTCTTTCGAGTGAGTATAACTTTGTCTGAGTAATAACTTTGTAGGGAAACGTCCATCAGTGTACACTTTAAGTCTACAGTAAAGTGAATACAGTAAAATCTAAGTGATCATGCCCGATCGAATAAAAAGATTGCATCGCCTCTAGAGAAGAATTTAATAATTAGGATAACGAACGCGGCAAAGTAATATAGACGATAAAAGTCAATTACAAAGTTGTAGAGAATTGTCGAATTAGTAGGAATCGACACCAGGAACACACGAAACGTTTATATGGGCAGCAATAAAGACCTATCAAAAATCGAATCATCAAGGCCTGTAGAACTTGCAATGTTTGTTAAATTAACGCAATAATATTCCTTCTGGGATTTAAGTGAATATTATCTCTGGTGGAAGATATTTTAAACAGGCTATACACTAGATTATGTTTACTATGTCTTATTCATGTTTCTGTTCACTATGTTTTGTTTATGATTCTGTTCACTATGTCTTGTTTGTGTTTCTGTTCACTATTTCTTGTCTGTTCACTATGTCTTGTTTATATTTCTGTTCACTGTGTCTTGACTGTTCCCAATGCCTTGTTTATGTTTATGTTCACTATGTCTTGTTTATGTTTATATTCACTATGTCTTGTTTATTGTGTCGTTCTTGAATATGACAGTTCTTGAATTCGTCAGTAATCATATTGTGTCAAATAAAGGTCTTCTGCAGCAGTTTTATGGTCGATTGCTACTCATTAGACAACACGCTATATCTTTGTAATTGGCATTTTTCATCTATCTCGCTTTATTGTCGAGTTTGTTATCCGAAATTTTTAAGTTCTCTGCTAGGGGCGCTGCAATCTCTTTTATAGAAATTTTACTATAGAGAGACCTAATGCATAGACATTTTACTATAGATAGACCTAATGCATAGACATTTTACTATAGATAGACCTAATGCATAGACATTTTACTATAGATAGACCTAACGTGTACATTCATGAACCTTCCCTTACAAAGTTATTTAGGTACTTAAGTACTTTTCTAGAAACCCTGTATGTAAAACGAAACGTATACTTCTAAAATTAAATTAAAACCGCGAACAATGGTATAGAGCACAAAAACGAACGTGTAGTATATTTATGAGCACCCATAGAGGAGGGCAAGGGGGGCACTTCTCCCTTCTGGACTTTCAAGGCCACAAAGGCGAACATCAAGCTAGCCGATGTTGTACGTCCTATTCTTGAGTTTATCCCCCTCCCTTCAAAAAAGTTCTATGTGTGCACATGAGTATATTGATATTAAAATGACCATTTCATTTCTGGGTGAAGGGTTGGTCTCACATGCGCTTAGGTCCATTTCCCATTTAATGTTTAAGAAGAGTCTAATTAATACAAACACGGGTAACCTACAGCTTCGTGAAATTTTGCTAAAATTGTTATTTAGACCCTTATTCCGCAAGTTTTTAACACTTTTCTATAAGACATGGTAACCACATATTTTGTTTCCCATTTCTTCGTATGTCATTTCTTTAAAATTCAATGGGTTCGATTGGTTACTATTGCCACCCCAAATTCCGCCTTTGTGCGATGCCACTAGTTTGAACGGCCAGGAGAGCCACATAATTTAGACTGGAACCCAATGGGGTGGCAACCATAGAGACCGTACCCTCCATCCCCTGCCCATCACCTCTCTCAAGAGTTTTCGGACATACAGATTTGTTGGGCCCATACTCCGCGTAGTCACGGGGAAAGTTTCGGACGGCGGCGAGGATCGAATTCAGGTCCACCTCGCACGATTCACTCGCTATAACCACTGGGAAACTGTAAAACGCTTGTAAAACGCCCGGTTACCTGGAAGAAGTCGCCTCACTGTATTCCAGGACGATTAGAATTTCATTAACGACTGACGGTACTAAGACCATCTCCAATGGTTACTGAATTCGAAGTTACAATATTTCTACCAGAAAAATTCTAAAATTCAGTTTTATGCTCACTCATTATATCATCGAATGCACCGTGCTTATGAGCGGTAATGATCGCTAAACCATGGTTCGCGGGTGGTGATAGATGTCGAGTTGAACACTTTCTTGCTTTTATGGAACGCTCTCTTGTAGGGCAGATGTTACTTCACTCTAAATGATCTGCATATTCAAAAATTTGCATTTTTAAATTAAAACTTGAATTATTTTTATGTTTGAATCTGTCGCTTTCAGAAAACATAAGAAAAGTCGTACAAGTGAAACCTCTCAGTAACGGACACCTATCGAACGATTAATTTTGTCCGTTATTTAGAGGTATCCGCTACTTTGAAAATAAAAAGACAGTACCCCCCCCCCTCCCAACCATAATACCAACCAGGTAGTAAACTTATGCGTTATGTAGACGATACAATTTATCCGAATGCGATGTATTGAGAAGTCTGTATTTAGATAAAACCATGTAATTATCCATTCTTACAGCAGACTAGAGGTTGGGAATAACTTCTGAGAAGTTAATTGTTACATGTTTTACTACTGAGCGGGAAAATTTTCTTCTGGCAAAAAAAATAACTTCAAGTAAACAAAAAAGGTTTAGCTAGACACGTAATTTTCTTTGAAAATTCATTTCCAGGGAATATAGAAATTCCTTGGTCCGACAGATACTCCTTGATCCAGAGAACATAGATATTCCTAGGTCCGACACATTGCCGATGCATTTCCAAACAATTGCCAATAGATTTCCAGACACTTGCCGATACATTTCCGGACACTTGCCGATACATCTTTCAACTGAGCGAGAAAATATTTCTCTCAAAAAGAAAAATAGTTCCAAAAAGCCCCAAAAAGTTTAGATAAAGTTCTTGGAGGATTCATGTCCAGGAAGCAAATTATTTGTTATTCCGATGCCGAGCACTCATAGCTCTCTGTTCATATAAAATACTGCGCAAAATATACTCATAGTTTCCAATAAGTTACGCCCCGTTGTGGGTCCTTTAGATACTACACAAATATATATGTAGCTCTTATGCATTACACAATTTTTATCTTTTGGTATATCCATATAGTAGAAGTTCAGATATGTATAAATTAAAAATCAAAATGCACATAAATGATCACAGTTTAGTTTCAAAACTATATATGAGAACTAATATTTTTAACTGAAAATTTTAAATGAATTCAGAGAATACTTAATACAGATAAGATAAAAAAAATAAACTTTTTAAAAAAATTCAATTTTATTAGATTAGCTTCATTTCTAAAACTTTTAATCAGTGAATCTCTTCAAAAAGATTAATACGGTCGGGCCGAGTTATTGCATATAAAAATTCATACTGTTGCTTTTATTTTGCACACTATTTGAAAAGCATTTTAATTTTGAACAAAATATTAAAAACTGGAAGGAACATTTTGCTGATTGTATTTCACCGTCAGAACTTTAATCTGCATCGATCATTTTTTTTCCAGATCCGATAAAATATCATAATAACTCTAAATGTGCAACAAAGTAAAATCCCGGAAGATATATGTCATGATAAATAAAGTCATTGAAGTTAAAAAAAAAATCCACCTAAAAAAAATATTCAGAAAACCCGTGAAATATTTTTGCAATTATTTATTCCTTGAGGAAAACTTCTGATTTGATATTACTTCCAAACTATTCCAACCCCTGCTGCAGACATACAAAGTAATCCGAAAGTTCAAACTTACCTGTCAATGAAGAAGTCCCGCGAAGGAGTTGCTCATCGGAGATGCCGTTATATCCCGGTCTTCCTTGTGACCGCAGCGAGCTCGCGGCCGTAAGCTGAGCGACCTCAGAACGGAGTAAATAAGGAACCTTCTTGCCTCTGCCTGAAGGGTCTGCTTCGCGCTCAGAACCGGCTTCGGAGTTCTCGATGAACACAACCAACTCGAGCACACCACCAACCTCTCAGCTTAACCTCTCCATATGAACGTCTTTTACTCGGGCATTCGGTTTTGGCTTGCTTTTTGTTTTTGTTGGATGCTGAAGAGTAGCCAGTTCTTTGGGAGAAAACCTGTTGACGTTCGAACGCGCGGAGTTTGAAATGGAGTTTTCTTTCGATTCATCCATGCAAGGAAGGCTTAAAAAGTTTAGGGTATCCCGGTTTGAATTCGGAAAAGTCTCTGATCGGAATGTCCCAGTTGCATGTACGAAATAACGGGACAACATGAAACTGATTGTGCTGTATCACTTAAATGCTGTACCCTTATTTAGGAACGTAGTATATTCTGATATTTACTCGCAAATGCATAAATATGGTAGTTCCTAGGAGGGTAATTACCATACCGAGAAACCCGCAATTTCAGAGAAGCCCAGATCCTGTAAATGGTTCCAAGAGAAAATTGTGGACTAAATGTTTAAGCAATAAATGGTAGGGTGCCCAAGTCAACATCCCACGGGGAAAGTGGGCATAATTCGGAGTTCCGCCACTGCATTCACCTCTTTTAAATGTTTTATGAAGTTGCCCAGGGAAAGGTTCAATCGAATTGGTTGTTTGGGTGCTGCTTACTTTGACCGGTACCAAATTTTTAAAGCAGATTCCAAACCACTAAATTCATCCCTGCATATGAAGGATTTCCCCTTCGTATCCGGGATTCGAGCCAACACATACATATATAGATTCGCAAGCAAAAGTGCAAACCCTTCGTTCAAGTGCAGAAAAATATTCAAAGCTTCTGAACCGAGCTTTTAACCTCTTACCGACTGAGTTATCCAATCTCGGAACAGAACCTCCTTCGGTAAGGGGCTCATTCTTAATTTGAGTCCATGACTCTTTCGCACATACAAAATTTATTTATTTTTTGCATTTTGCCACTTATTTTTATGCATACAAAATTTATCAATATGACGTCTTGCCTAGGGAAGGACGTAAAACAGCAACCGAAAACCGAGGCTCGGATGGGAGCCTCGCGCCTCAATATTTCCCGAGAACAAGTTGCAAAGAAATACTATTACACCAGAGAATCGAACCACCAATCTCCCGCTGCTCAATTGATGCTCTATCCATTGACGTTTCCTTCGACATTTGAAATCGTGGCATTGAAATGAGAAATGAAACTCAGATATTTCGTAGAGGGTATTGATAGGCCAAAATGCGGTGCCATCCAGTCTAAAAGAAGACATTTCAAGACCTCTTCGATATAAAAAATATGACCTAATTTACGGTGAGTACAGGGAACGCTCATAAGGCAGTATTAAACGTCTTCAACTGGAGACGTCTTTAGCTCAACTCTATGATACTGGCCTACCATGCTTTGGCATCGGATCAAACCCCGGCACTGCCAAGTTGCTTGTTACGCATTCACGCTACAAGGGGATAAAACCCTGGACTATTTGCTCTGGCTTTGTACCCTCTGACAGGCGTAAATATTAATAAACTATAATTCCTGATCTTTCTATGCTAAGCACATTTCTCCTACTTTTCTGTATATATATATATATATAACACTAAAGTGCTCATTAAATGTGTTTCGGTGTTTTCAAGCTGTCAGCGTTATCACACAGTAATAAACTTTTTTCAAATGCAAGATGGCATAGATCCATCACAGCGTGGATCGTAATGTCTAATGTGTGCAAGAGACAAATAGGATAATCAAGAGAGGACGAGATAGCATAAATATCTGAGCGGACTCTGATCTGAGCTCTCCGGCCGAGTCAAGATTAATTTTCCATAGCCAGAGGCCAGAGAGGGGTAAGATCTCCCCAGAAATACTCAGTTAATATATATTCCCCCTGGTAAAAATGTTCAATTTTCTGTAGTGACAGGAAATTCCACCCAAAATTTGTATAAAAAATCGCTTATTTAGCTTCTTTTTATAGATACATCGTTTCGTATAGTTGTTGTTGTTGAAACCCAGACCGTCCGACCTACCAGAAAGGTGTAAGGTAACTGTATCGTTTCGTATAGTGGAAAAATTAGATTTAGTTAGCCGTATATGTGATTTTACTGATGATCATCAATTTATTTACATAAATTATAAACATAATTATCTGAACATTAATTAAGACTAGTTAGTATTTAGTGTACTTCTTATTGCGGTGTTCAGTATTATAGACATCATTAAATCAAAATCAACAGCAGTGACGTCGCTAAGGGGGTATCATATCTCCTCCTCAGGAACCCATCAAAACCCATTGAAATTCGGAGAAATGATATTTGGAGAAATGGGAAATTAAATACACACCCTCAAAAAAATTTCTGGAAAAGCTACTGATCTACAAAGTAATCACAGAGATAATATTATACGTAAACTATTAACTATTGGTATTTGTAATCTATTAATTGACAGTTTCGCTACTAAGTAACGACTATTAGTATCAATTGTAATTATTACGTATTAATATTGATGTGTAGAAACTATATGTTTTTTCCCAATCAATTTTTAGTTTACAAATATAGCTATACTATTAACTATTTGTTAATAATTTATAATAGTAACTTATATCGATAAAAATATATAATAATAACTATTAGTTTACAGATGCTAATGATTAATAAGCTTTGTAATTAATAACACATCAATATAAGTCAATAACACATACATAATAATAGTGGTCCCCAATAATAAAAAAAAGTACCGTATTTAGTAATAATTAATGAAAATATATTTTGATACGACAATTTATTTAAGCACAAAAATTTAATATTTAAATGTATAAAAAAAGGGTTCATAGTGAGTTTCTTCAACAATACTAAATTTCCCCCTTGATTTTTCACTCCAGAACCTCGAAGGCTACAGCTTTGGTTTGGTCAAAACTGACACAGTCTGTGTTTAATAAAAATTATAAATTAATATTAACGGTTTATAAAGATTATAAATTAATATTAGAGTGGTCTAGTATTATTTAATGCTATTTTCTATACAAAAATGTACGAGTATTAGAATGTTTTTAGACCAGCATATATGGGACGATTTACGAAGGAATTCGAATATTTCCTCTCCATTTCAATACAATTATTTGATTACTGAAACGACCAAAATATTATCCATTACCAAAATTAATATAAAAAGTTATTCCCCTAATATAGTTATAGAGCGATATGAATACTTTTCATGTTGAAATTCATGTTGACAGATGCACTGTCGCCGACAGCATTTTCGGGCCCCTATGCAGCAAATGCGCGGCGCTGTCTACTACACTCTATTTTACAAGTTACATTCCTTTATTCATAAACTGTTTATGCAGTCCGGGACCCTAACCAATGCAACCTCCCCACTGTCTACTGCCCTGTAGACTGGACACATTTTGGAAGAAATTAAAAACCTAAACAGATGCATTTTGAATTTATGGGGAAAATTAAATTTAAAAACCAATTCCCGTAAACCTGCCCAAAATGACCAGCACATTTTAGAATTTGAGAAAACATATTATTTAAAATTAAAAGCGCAGATTTTCGTAAATATCCCATACATACTAATGGTTTTTAAATCATCCCGAAGATAAATTATGCTTAAATACATTTTCTGAGCTTCTTTAGCTTTAATGTGTAGAAGAGAAGCAGTTGGTAGTACTTTGGGTGACAATTCAGTAAATATAAAAATGTGTGTTTAATATGAAATTGTATTTCAAACAGTAAATATGTATTAGTTTTGATTTCGTGCGTTGTTGTAGAAATGTTTAACACGTAGCGCCATCTACTAGCGGACTTCATAATAAGAATATCCTGATCACGACTGTTGCAAAACTGTTTACGACTCAAAGTAGGCGAAAATGTATTCCAAAAAATGCCTATTGATAAATTAAAAACTGAGAAGACTCCCTACAAAAGCATTTCGTTTTCATTTATTTTTCTTGCGTCTTTTACAATAGCAATCACAGACATCATCTATTAGCTGACTTTTTTATAACGATCCAGACGCAGTATATGGATTGCAGACCAGTAGCCAAGACCAGATTAAGTCAGGGGGTCCACATGACCTCAAAATACCGGCTTATGTATAGAGCAAATTAAGCATCTGTTCATTTATTTAAAAAAAAAAAAATTTGATCAATAACTTCTGGTTATAAAACGAAGATGAAGCAGTTGGGTGCAATTTGAACAGCATTTAACAGGTGAGAGTTTCAGAATTTATACAAAGTGCAAATTTATATATATTTGACAACAAAAATATTTAAAGTATCATTTTTATTATCTAAAATACATTGTTAATATAAAACAAAAAATCCCGCTAATTACTCAATGCAAGTTTTATTTCAGTTAGGTGATGAAGTGTGGCGAATTCTCAGTCTTCTATGAGTAAGGGGTCCCGAAAAAAATTGTGGAATATAAGCCCTAATAGTAGGTACGTTTCTCTGTAGTGAAGTTAATCAATTATGTATACTTGATTTATTCAAATAAATAATTACTTGAATTAATCAATAATTACTTGAATTAATAAATATAAAAACTGAAAATCACCATTACGAAAAATGTCGATAAGACCTGTCACTCAGGGTCCGATGAACCCTGGGTACCAAATTTCTATAGTATTCTAAATGACATTGCAATTGGAAATATTACATTAAAATATTTAAATTAATGCTCCTAAAAGGAAGTTAAATGACCTCTATTCTCGCTGTAAAATATTATCTTCACAGACAGATTTGAAGAATAAATCCTGGTCCCGTTTTTGAAAAAAATTACAAATAATATAAATTTGAATTAGTATATGCAAAAATGAAAGAGCTAAAATTGTATTAGAAGATATACGGCATTACCTATATTTTAGAAGATATAGGGAGTATTCACTGACGTCACGTTGCTCCTAGCAACGAGTGAGCAAGCATTTCGTTCCCGAGAACAAGCGAACGTAAATGGTTACATTGGCTACTATGGCAAAAATTTACAATTTATGTTGTTTTTCGTCTAATGAGAGAAATTTGCAAACAAATGCTTATATTTTGCGTTGCTGACGATTTCTTCGCTATAGATCGCAAATTTTGTAGTAAAAGCATCGATATTTATGGTCGAATTACTTAATAACATTGGCATGGCTAGTGTAATGGATCAAGTAAAAACTTTTAGCGGTTCTTCATAACTGGCAGTAACCTTCAATATTTAGCAGTGGCAAAATGGATTATTCACGTGCTCTTCCAGTAGAGGAACAAGAAAATTACAAAAAAAAAAAAAAAAAAAAAAAAATCTTTATGTTTAGTAATGGTGAAGATCGATTCACTATTGCTCGTAAACTTTGCAACAAAAGCATTGCTTTGTGGTTGAAAATCAGTTATAGACATATTTATAATTACATCTTTGATAATGAATTTATTGAATTTTTATGACGCTTTTAGTTCCTTATTTTAACAGCTGCGAGGATTGCATGAAATTAATAGTATCATGGTTTAATTGCATTACTCGAATTGCATGATTTTTTTTCTTTATTGTAGTCAGTAACGTAGCGTAAGAATTTTGACGGGAGAGGCTGAGCGCTTGGCGTTTTAAATTAGAAAAGGTTTTGCTGTTATTACAAGTGAAATTTATATTTGAATTCGCTTTTATTCTTTTGATGAGTAAAATAGTATAATGTAGCATAGAAATGCAAAAAGTGCATGAAATGCAAGAAATTTTAAAATGTTACCGATGTAAGATAAATACATACAAGATATACATTTTAAATGCTTTCATATTTCTAAATTAGATCAACATTTACAACCATCATATTACATATGTAGATATAAATTAGAATATTATAAGCAAGTGACAAAAAAGATACATCAGTTTTATAAATATAAACAGCTAGAGTTAGCAGAATTGAACAATTCAAGAGTGCACTGAAAATGGGTGAAAAATACATTTGGATTGTGACAAGCTTTGTTGAAAATCTTTGTAATCCAAAATGTCCTTAAACAATTTTGTATATTAATTATTGACAAATACTATACTATGAAAACTTAATATCTTATCGTTTAATATGTTAAAAATCTACTAGAAATACTATCAATCGGTTTTGTAAAAAATATTCGCATGTAACAGGTGATTACCAAAGCGAAATCCGATTTATTCCTTCTAAAACTCCCAAATACTCAACGAATGCTTCGCCGTATTGATGCCGAGATCTACTTCCCTTAACTACTATTGGTGCAGGGCGGGCCCTTGGGGGGGGGGGGGCAAATGTAAGTGGTCGCCTGTGGCCCCGTGCTCGTAGGAGCCCCGCGCCTGGGTGAGTTTTTTTTTTTTTTTTTCAACTGTTGTTAACTGCTTTTTAGTTGTTAACTGTGTAATCATTTTCAATGTTTTAAAAAATGAAAGCGAGCTCAACCGATAGGAAAACAATGAACCCTAATAGTTCCCAAATTATTGGCAATGTTACCAACCGTAGGGACATGTGATGTACCATGTACCTACGCATATTCAAGCAAATATTCAAACATTTTTCTCTAAAGTTTAAGTAGGGACAGATTTCAGTTTTCAATGACAAATGTAGGGATTTTTCCAACGGCGAATTTTCATTCTTTGCTCGGCGCCGTCCAATATATATATATATAGGACGGCCATAGAACTTTTTCCAAGGTGGGCATACTCAAGAATGTGATGTACAATATCTACTAGCTTGAAACCTACACTTGTAACCTTGAATGTCAAAAGGAGGGCAAACGCCGCAATGCGTTCCCATATAGGCGCCCATGCCAAGACAAGAGCGCCAATAGAACTTATTCCAGAAGGGTGCAAACTCAGGGAGGAGATGTACAGCCGCGGAAAAAAGGGGGAAAAACGCCCATCCTCAGTTAATCAAGCATCGTTCATCGTAGAGAAAATTGAATGATACCATTCGATTAGGAATAACATTCTCTACAAATTAATGTGCGTAAAATTTGCATAAGGGGCCGTCTTCATATCTAAACGCGCACACACTTTGAAATTTTAAATGGCAACACCCAAGTTTGACAACATAGTTCGAATCTAGAGCAAAATTCAACCTGTGATACCAAATTTCAAGTCATTTGGGTGAAGAGTTTCTGAGTTGTGAGTATGTAAACTTTTGAGCTCCCAATGTTAAATTAGTTTCCAAGACTTCCATTCATATCTTCTGTAATTATCTGCTCATGCTGGTTATTTGTAGGACGTTACTACTAAACAACCCAAACACATTTACTTGATTTTTATTTTTGCAGAAATAATTGTTTGTATGAAATATTAATTATGAAATCAATAATCGAAAAAATATGAATACAAACCTGGACATGTTTTGATAAAAATCGATTCACAAAGAGTTTTTATATGTTTATATAAAATTCCAGGTGTTTCCTCAAACTAGTTCTTTCAAAATGTTCTAATATTCAGCATCACGATGATTTTAGGGGTCGTATATTAGTTTAATAAAATGACTAATTTGAAAAGGTTATATTAACTGTAAGTTAATCTTTATTTAAGAAAGCGGGCATTTATTTTTACCCAGTTTTAATAAAAATTCTGTATAAACAGTGTTGTATAGATGCAACCTAATCAACTTAATTCTGTTACTGTATTGAAGGGTGAAAACTTGTATTGTTATAAATAGGATCTACTTATGTTACTGTCGATTAATAGTTCCGGAGCTACTGCGAGTTGAAATCGCCCACAAATGTGATAATTTATAATAAAAAATATTAATATAAAACAATAACAAATTATAAAATTATGTGATACTAAACACCAACAAGACTTCAAGCGGTGATTGATAATGACGGAGGTTGCACACCATATTGATAGTTTTAAATTCGTCACCAAGTTCCAACGGAGTTGTTTTGTCGCGTGATCTGCAGATATTTGTTAATCTCATAAATTGTTTTTGAAATCGCATTATAAAATAACATTTGAAAATAAACATTTCATTCTTCTTTATTCCTTCTTTCTTTTATTGACCCTGGCACGAATGCCCCATTAGTTTTTAGCAACGTACCCAGTACAGCTTTTTACCCCTAATAATCGTGCCCTATTTGAGGCTCATGTAATCCTATCCATTACAGGCCCACTGCCTTAGTAACACACACACACATAAGACAACACCACACGCAGCCATGAAAATGCAGGAATCGGACCGGCGACCCTTTGGCTGTAATGTAAACCATAATGCTGCATGTCAAGAGGATAGTTCAATAATTTACAACAGTGCTGTGGTCAATCAACGAAACATCGCCCTTCAAATTGCGCTTTTCAATATGGAGCTGATCCCCGAAAATTGCACATTCCGGAATATTGAATATTTTCGGATATAAAGATAGAAACGTCGTGAAAATTTGAATTTGGACTAATTTGGGGGGGGGGGGGGGGTGTGTCTAGAACTTGTGGGTGACGTCAAAATTGGGTGTTGCCATCGGAACTTTCAAAGTTTGTGCGCGTTTAGATATGAAGACGGCCCCTTATGCAAATTTTACGAATATTAATTTGTAGAGGATGTTATTCCTAATCAAATGGTATCATTCAATTTTCTCTACGATGAACGATGCTCGATTAACAGAGAGTGGGGCGTTTTTTTTTTCCGCGGCTGTACAATATCGACTAGCTTGATACCTAAGTTTGTAATTTTGAACTTTCATGGTGAGGGCAAGTGCCCCTTCGCGCTACCTAATGGGCGCTCATGGCAAAGATGCTCATAGAATTTAATCCTGAGGACGCAAACTCAAGGACGAGAGGTACAATACCGACTAACTTGATAGCTACATTTGTGGATTTCCATATCCCCGATTGGCGTCCATGGCAAAGGCGTCCCTAGAACTTTTTCCAAGGAGGGCATACTCAAGGATAAGACGTACAATATCTACTAGCGTGATACCTACATTTGTGACATTGAATGTCCACAGCAGGGACAGTGCCTCCTTGCGTTCCCCTATGGGCGCCCATAGCAAGAGCGCCCATAGAACTCTTACAGGCGGTAAACTGAACTGTGAGACATACAACATCGACTAGCTTGATACCTACATTTGTGAACTTCAACGTCGACAGGATGGCAAGTTCCCTCTCACGCTCCCCTATGGGAGCCAATGGCAAGGGCGCTTATAGAACTTATTCCAGCAAAGGCACATTCAAGGGCAACAATATGGACTAGCTTGACACCCTATGGACATCTTTTTGTCAACATCCCGTATGGACGCCCATGGCAAGGGCGTCAATAGAAATTTTTCCAAGGAGGATATACTCAAGGATAAGTCGTACAATATCAACCGGCTTGATACCTACATTTGTGTTCACAGTAGGGCAAGTGGTCCCTTGCGCTCCCCTGTGGGCACCCATGGTGAGGACGCCAATAGAACTTTTATCAACGGGGATAAACACAAGGATGTGACGTACAGTATTGATTAGATTGATACCTATATTTGAGTATTATTAATATTATTGTATTAATATTGATAAATGTTATTGTCCCCTATGGGAGCCCAGGGCATGTGTGCAGTGTTTTGGCCTTTTATGTCACGGAGACTTTTGGAGGGTCTTGAAATACCTATTTACCACCCCAGGGGAAATCGAAACTTCGGCACCTTTAAGTTCTATTCCGAGGTACAGCAGAGAGTTCTTGAAATGGGCATCCATAGGGGAGGCTAAGGAGGAACTTATATGCTCTCCTGGACATTCAAGGTCTCAAATGTATAGGTATAAATGTAGTAGATATTGTATGTAGCATCAGGGGCGGCAAATAGGGGGCGCGGTCGCGCCCCCAAATTTTCCCTCGTCGTCTATTGGCTTCTCCCATTTTTTATCGACTGTCCACTGGTCAGTTTTCTCATGCCATGGATCTTCAAAAGCGCCAACCATCACAGTGAAGTTCCCACTTCCGGCTGGAACGAATCCTTTTCAACTTGAAAAGATTGGGGTGATGTTATCCCTTTCACTTGAAAATTTCAAGTGTCCGATTAAATTTGTGTGTAGTTAGCGCATTCTCATCCATTCTTTCCGCTGTAAATGCATTTTAGCAGCTCAATGCATTATATTCTTTCATAGAAACATCATATAATAAATGACATGCTATTTTCGAAAAAATTCGCTCATCAACAAATACTTTTTCTGGAGGCTCTTCAACTCTACAATCAAGGTGATACGAGAAGGTCTTCCAAAATTAAAGCCATAAAAGCACTACTTGACAATTTTGAAGTGATGATTTTAACACTGGAAGAATTATCTGAAAACGATTCTCGCAATGGTGGAAGAGCCGAATCCCTTTTAACATGCATGACATCGTTCGAATTTCTGTTCACTTTGTTTGTATTGAACAGTGTTTTTGATCAATGCAATACTCTCTCAAAGCATCTTCAGTCATCTGATCTTAATTTTCAGGCTGTACAAGCTTTGGCTAAAGCTATTATTGAAACTGTTAGTTCTTTTCGCACTGATGCATATTTCAATCAAGTGTGGAGTTTTGTGACAGAACTTTGCGAAAAAAATTCTTATTCTAGATCAAAACTGAAAAGGCGTTAAAAAAATTCGAAGCAAATCCGGAGGCGGTTAAAAAAATCCCCATGATGATGTTAAATCATATCACAGAATCAATATTCAATATGAAATTATAGATTCAGTATCTAATGAAATTGAGACAAGATTTAATGAGAACAATATATCTGTTTTGTTTGCCCTTAGTTCAGTATTATCCGGATCAGAAGTCGAAAAAGAAAAAGAAAATGTTTCAACCATATGCAAAGTATATGACTTCCAGAAAGAGGAATTGCGACTGTTTTATTCAATGGTGAAAAATGAAAACATAGCCCATCCCAATTTTAAAAGTCGCCTGGATTATTTTAAAGAGCGGAATTTAAAAAAATGTGTTTTCTGTCGTAACAATATTAGTTACATTGTTTTGGGCTGTGCCAATCAGCTCAGCCAGTTGTGAAAGGTCTTTTTAGTGTCTTAGGAGGCTGAAGAATTATTTTTTCAGTACAATGGGACAAGAAAGACTTTCATCTTTAGCTGTTTTAGCTATAGAACAAGATATACCACTGAATTATGATGATATTCTAACAAAATTTTCTCTTCTTCCAGACTCTAAGAACCGGCGTTTAAAACTTTAATAAAATATAAATAAATATAGATATTTGTATTTAGAAAAATTATGTTAGCAATATGTTAACACAATTATGTACAAAAATTATGTTAACAACAATTATTTTTTTCAACATCAATTCAATTTTGTGATCCCTCTCCCCCCTCCCCCCCTGTTAACAAACATTTTATTTATTCCATATTGTGGATTTTCATACACACAAATCTCGCACCCCCAAATGGAATGCTGAAATGCCGCCCCTGTGTAGCATCCTTGAGTTTGCCCTCCTGGGAAAGGTTACATGGGCGCCCATAGTGGAGGGCAAGAAGTACATATGCCCTCCCATAGACGTTCAAGATTAGACATGTTAGCTAATCGATATTAAATGCCTCAATCTTCAGTTTATCCACCATGAAAAAATTTCTATGAGCGCCAATAGGATAGGGCAAGAGGTGCACTTGCTCTACCCTGGGACATTCAAGATCATAAATGTAGATTTCAAGTTAATAGATATTGTAGATATCATGTAGTTTGCACCCCTAGAAAATTATTTCTATTTGTGCTTTGCCACGGACGCCCGTAGGGGAGCCAACAACATAATAAAGTTAATTTGTAACTTTTACAATAAAAGCAGGAGTAATGCCTAATACTAGTAGTTTGATAGCCTTGAAAAAACTATAAATAGAAAAAAAAATTAGAAAATAAATATAATATATATATATATATATATATATATATATATATATATATATATATATGGAAATTGTTTTAAATTATTGTGTAAAATTGTTTTTACAAAGGATGTAAAAGTTTGAGCTTTGAGTTTAATACATAAGGAAAGTATTGTGACTGGAATCAAATATTTGAATACTTTTCTTCTGATTTACACATTTTTAGCATCACTGAACTATACATAACATCTAGAAGACACTCCCATTACAGATATCAGCATCCATGGACCAGTTTTGCCCTTATTATACTGTCAATCAGTTCTCATGGAAGTTAACAAAAATTGTGACTTCTTATAACAAGTTTTTTGCTGCCATTGCAGATATTGGCTATTCCATGTTGACAAGCACATGATAAGTGAAAAACTGGTCCATGAATTCTGGTATTTGCATTACAAGTGTTTTCCAAATTTTGGGGGTGCTCCTTGCAAATGGGTTTTGTGATTATATGCATGACACATTCCAAATTATGTCAGTATGTGTAACAGGGCTGCCCCCCATAAGGATATCCAAGTTACTGTGTTTCTTATATAGTTTTTCATGCTGAATCATATTTCCATCATTGGAACATTACAACTTTTGGCCCCCTCCTCCAAAAAAATGTTAAAACGGTGCAAATCATGTGCAAACAATATATGTTTGTGTGTGGACACAATATCTCAAGAACAAATTGAACAATTCGAATATATTTTAGTATAATTTTAGTAAAGAACATTAGAATGGAATTGAGGGTATTTCAAAACTTTATAAAGTATTTTCATAACGCTATAACAAAATGTATGTAATATTGTTTGGGGGGGGGGGGGGTCAATATGGGTCTTTCTCATAAGATTTCTATAAAATATTTTATTTTTATAATATCAAGTATCTGACATAAAATACCATCATCTGTTTCTTTACCGACTAAAAGAAAAACAAATGGATATACTATACTTTATTTACTGGTGGTTTCTTTGTATGTAGACATGTTTATCGACTATAATTTGGATTTTAAACACATAATTTTAGCATAGCACATTCACATCAAACTGAATCTGATTTTCTTTTTAAATTATCCCAGTGTACTTAATTTGGAGTTAATTGGATAAATTCAAAATTCTCTGCTGTAATACATTGAATTATGGAATGCACTTAGACATTACAACATGGTACAAAATGTGCTTACATGAACAGCATGAGTAAATTTTCCAAAAACATTACAAAGTTGTTTTTACATTCATGTAACAAGCTACTTTATACCAAATTCGGGTTGTGTAGAAAGACCAATAGGAAAGAAACGCCAATGCGTTTTCTTGTATTGTAATTGGTACCCATCAAATTGTATATATTTTCATTTTAACTAAAAAATATTGAAAGTAAAAAAATTCATATATTTTTTTATTGTATATCCTCTACATCTTAACACAAGAAAATTCTATCATTATGTATAATATTTTGAAATTCATACTTTATAACACATAACCATCAAATTACAAAATATGTCATATCATATTTCATTAAAATATGCTTTGAAATTTCTACTCCAAACTTAAGGAGTTTTAAACATTCTAATTAAAAGTTGTACACAAGTCTTTAAATTTTAAAATCCGAATATCCTTAAATCACAATTAAACTTGCTGATGAAAGATAAAAAATATATATATACAGTGGACTCTTATTAAGTGGACTCCTATTAAGCCGCCCGTTTAAGATGGATTTCTCGTTGTTATGTACAAATACGGATTCCCCGGTTAAGGTCTATGGATGTTGCAGGTTATAAACATAGCTGAATACATTCATTTATTCTTTAAGATAGACAGAATTTATTTAATTTTTCAATCAGTAGATGTTCCGAGCAATTGACTAAAATTGAGAATAACTTAAAACAAGAAAGATCAATCATGCTTAAAGCATTGATTATGAAACACTTTCCAACTTCAATGCAATTTTATTTAAGAAAGTCTAAAATGTGCAATACATTCTTCGGTGATATTTTGAAACTTATCACAATACTACATTAATTTATTATATTTGAAAACTTAAACCTTCATTGAAAAAAATGCACTTCATTCAAATGACGGCATTGCAATATAAATTTCCTGGTTTAAATATCTCTAAAATGAGATACATTCCACGGTAATATTTTTAAAACTATCATAATACTACGATAATTTATTATATTTGAAAACTTCATCGAAAACAACTGAAATTCATTCAAATGACGTCATAGAAAAAATAACACGCCTGGATCTCTCTATAAAAACAGCATTTCATTCATAACTTTCTCCCATTCATTTCATTCATCACAATACTATAATAATTTATTTTATTTAAAAATTAAGACCATGGAGCTACAAGTAATCAAACTCTATGCGTAAAACTTCATCGAAAAAATCGTCCTTCTCTTGTAAAATCAATGAATATTTCATTCATATCAGCTACGCAGACTCCATGGACTAAATGATTTTGTGTTAAAGAAATACAAAACTTCTAATACAACTCATTCTACATATTTTGCTGTTTACATTTTACATAGGTGAAAAATAAGCTTAGTTGTAGAAATAATCAAATTTCGATGAGCATTTAAACTCAAGTATATTGTCATTGCGTTGTTTAAGTATGTAGATGCACAGAATTTAAGCAAAAATAAAGTAGTTTTAGGACGGATACAACACGCAATATGAATTAAAAAGAACTTAAAAACATCACTATTTTGAAACAAGATGGATGCCATATATCATTTTGAAGTCGGTCATGTGATCGTTTCATATCATGGTCACGTGCTCGTTTCATATAAGAGGTGTAATTATTATTTTAATTTTTATTTAAAAACTACTGAATATATTTCGCTGAATTTTTTTTTATATATTTTATGGAACAATTTGAATATTACCTAAAAGTTTCGAAGCAATTTGTTAATTTTAAATCCGCTTAAAATATGTTTGAAAAATTTGGTCCCATAGAGCTCAATGTATTTCATTTTTTCAACCAGGGTTCAATCCAAAACTAATTGGGTAATATTATTCATTTATACTCCCATAGGTTCTACAGACCGTCCGAACAACATACTAAAATTTCATTTTGATTAAGTCATTTTTACGGCAGTTATCGTGCTAACGGACAGACAGACAGACAGACAGACAGACTGACAGAATGAATGAACAAAGTCATAAACACTTTTCATCTTTGTTGTAAAGTGTTAAAAAATAGTGTTTACCCAGGAGAAATACATAAAGATTGTTTCATTTTAAAAATACTAACATTAATGTACAACTACATTTTGCTTATGCTTTGAACGTTAATATTTGTTCATATTTACCTCATTATACATATTAAATTTTTTTTTAAATAAATTCTTTTGTCTCTTTTTTTTAAGGTTGTATTTTTCAATGTACCTATAAAATTGAGGATAACAAACTTTCATTACCATTTCACAATTTTATTGTTATTTTACTTCAGATTTATGGACCCTCACTAATACGTACAATAAATGTTGGTCCTTGACTGGTCGTCTTAACGAGAGATCACTGTATATTCATTTTGTGCTAATTTAATGAATGTTACAGAATTAGTAATTGTGCATATTTTAAGAAAATGAATTAGGTATATTAATAAAGAAGTTTCAAATTTTAATAAGTGTTATTTCTGTAAAAATAGCTGAAAAGTAACATCTTCGTTAAAATCACAGAATAAAACTATAAATGATACCATTACTAATTTGTTTTAATATATATTTATGTCATTTTTAACACTTTACAACAAAGTTGAAAAGTGTTTATGACTTTGTTCATTCTGTCTGTCTGTCTGTCTGTCTGTCTGTCTGTCTGTCTGTCCGTTAGCACGATAACTGCCGTAAAAATGAGTTTATCAAAATGAAATTTTAGTATGTTGTTCAGACGGTCTGTAGGACCTATGGGAATATAAATAAATAATATCACCCAATTAGTTTTTTATTGAACCCGGGTTGAAAAAATGAAATACATTGAACCCTATGGGACCTAATTTTTCAAACATTTTTTAAGTAAATTTAAAATTCACGAATTGCTTCGAAATTTTTAGGAAATATTCACATTATCCCATAGAATATATAAAAAAAAATTCAGTAAAATATGTTAAGTAGTTTTTTAATTAAAAAAATTATTTAATATAGGGAAAAAAACAAATTCATTTAAATTCTGACTTTGGGATATCTTCCAGAAAGAAAAGAGAGAGATATTATATAATAAATATCTCTCCATTTGTTTAAACGTTTTGCATATGGGAGTGGCTTCATATTTTAAAATAAATTTGGTAGATAACAATTTTTCATTTTTTTTAAATTTTATATAACTCTTCATGATAAATTTAATTGATGGCATTTTAAATGCACTTTCCTACGTCCTAGAGAGTTAAAATTTGGTACACAGCTTAAATTTGTTGAACATTTTATTCGACAAAAATTTGATGGATCTTTAAATATAGATCATACATTTTTTTCGAAATGGCCTGAAAATAATCCCCGTTCACTTCTATAAATCATTGGTGTAATATTGTTAAAAATTCTGATGTGGACAGCACATGTCTTTCTCTGCAGACTCATATTCGTTCTCTTTATTTATTCAATGATAATTTGAGTTTATCTGCACAACATAAGCATTTTAAATGACATTGAATTTACACGTTAAACTTAAATTTGGTTCTCATTTGATAGCTGGCTAGTCCTAGAGTAATGGGGTTAGTCTTATTCTTTTTGTTGTCAAAAATCACATATAAAATAGGAATTTAATTGATATAATTGAGCACACGTAGTCTTTTATTTTTATATATAACGATTTTTGCTGGCCATTTCGCAAAAATAGCCCGTTCCTTTTTCCCGAATCGTAGTAGAATAACCTACAAATGATTTATATACAAAATTTTGTTAAATTTGGTATATAAATCACTTGTAGGTTATTGAAATATTATACTCCAAATTTTGTTAAATTTGGTTCATTCGTTTTTAGCTAGAGTGGATAAAGGCAATTTCTGCGGCCATTTCGCAAAGAAGGCAGATTCTTTTATTACGAATCGTTCTATAATCTAATGAACATCAGGATTTCCCACAAAAAACATACCTACCAAATTGTATGAAATTCGGTCCATTAGTTTTTCAATTAGAGTGGATGTAATATCCACACAGACACACAGAAACATACACAGATACACCCTTACACACACAGACGTCTTCCTAAAAGTAGTTTTTTCGTGTTCTAGAAGTCCCAAAACGTGTAGATCCTTTGAAAATTAGAGTTCCGATCTTCGGCACGATTCCAATACTTTGAGTACATACACATACACATATATATTATCTGTGTATCTAAATTCCGTGCCTATGCAATTACAATAGTTGTGATTTTAAATGATCCCTAAACTTTTATTATTTCTTCAAGGAAGCCTAATTTTAACATATGCAGAATACAAATATCTCAAGCGATTGTAAGATGAATTACATAAGAATTGCTGAATTTTTTTCACACAAAATTATTTAGCTCTGGAGTCTGGAATACAAGTTATATGAATGAAATATTCATTGATTTTGCATAAAGAATCAGATGATTTATATTTCGATACAGTTTTAAATATTTAAGTATAATAAATTACTGTAGTACTGTGATAATGTAAAAGATATTACCACTGAATGAATCACATTTTAGAAATTTTTAAATGAAATTACATTTCAGTTGGAAAGTGTTTCATAATCAATGCTTATGCATGATTGATCTTTCTTGTTTATACTTTTGCTTTGTTGTTGGACCACTGTATCTGCATGCCAAATTTGAAGGCTATTGTATGGATGGTTCAGATTTATGAGAAAAAGAGGGGTCTTTATAAAACATATTGAACTTCTTTATAAATAGTTTATGCGGCCCAGGTACCTATGTACAATTCAACCTTATGCCTCTCCTCCCCCCCCCCCTATTATTGTCCCTGGGGGTTTCAGACAAATAAAAGTAGTCGTTAATAGGGATCCTGTGTTTGACTATAGAGAGGATTCATGTGACATCATGAAATTGTTTTATTTGGACAAGCAATCAGTAGACGTACATTAAGTTTGTAACAGAAGATACTATTTCTTCAAGTATTTTGGTGGGTTTTTATTTTAATAAAAAGCTGTTTTATTTAGAACCTAGCTGTACATCAATATATATTGATGTATACCTAGCTAGAACTAACTAGAAAGCATAAAGACGTGTGGGTGTCTCGCTTTTATCATGAATCAGAAAATTAAAAACAGTAGCGTTATAGTAGACTATCATCTCATAATAATTCAAATAAATTTTATTAATATGGTTTTAAATATATTTACTTTTATGTTCAAAACATTATCCAGAAAGTTATCGATAAATTTTCACTTTTTTTTTCTGATTTTAATATTAATTTTGTTTGCATTAAAAAAGTGTCTTTATAATGTATTGTTTGAATATCTGAAGTAATAGTACCTCAAAATCATGCTAAAATTTATTATTCAAAACTATGAACGTGTGAACTCTTAGTCTTATATGTTATCATAATGTTAATGTTTACTAATTATAATTTAAATACAAAAAAAAATCTTTGAAAAGAAGTAAATTTTAAAAAGTTTCTTTTGAGCTTTCCTCGTTTCCACACTTACTACACAACAATATAAATTTTTCTAAACTCTTGTGTAGCATAAGCATTCGTGTTTTATTTTAAAATTTCCTTATATTTCTTGAGGAAGCATTGTGAATATAACTTAGGTTTTCATTAAATATAACAATGTGCAGGTAAAAAAAATAAATAAATGAGATTGTTACTTTATATACACATGCCTAGAAATAACCTATTCAATAATGCATCTTTAAAAAAATCATGACAGCATTGGCATACACAGGAGTTTCTTCTAGAAAGTTATAGGTAACATGCAGTGGTATAAAAATAAAAAGCAAGTAGGCATGTTCTTACGTTTTCAAGAAGTAATAAGATCGTATCAAGGAATCTTATATAATAAGTTTGTTACCCGATTTAACGCTCTTTGAATGCTGCTGATTTGATGCTCTGAAATACTGCTGATTTCTTCCAACTAAATCTCCAATTATAAAATGATAAATATAAGCAATTCTAAAAAAAGCAAGGAAAGGTTCTATTGTATTTTCATGCTAGGAAGCGGTTGAAACTGTTCCAAGAGTTTTAAATTTTGCAACTTTATTATAGCAAAAATATTATTTTATTAGCTTGGTTACAAAAAGACTGCAATGCTATCACAATGCGTCTCAGTGATTATAAAATTGGAATAAGAAAATGAATATTTTAAAGAATAAATTTTTAAAACTTAAATTTAATGAAAAGATAAAAGTAAACAGTGTTTTCAAATTTGATTCTTTAAACCATTTTAAGAGTAGTAGTAGTGGCTGCCGGCTTCGGACTCAGAGCATATAACTATGTTAGAAAGAATAGTTTTACACTCCGCAACTAAAATCACAACAAGCCGCCCGGCCCTGATGAAACTAAACCTATAAAATTAGAATAAACAGCACAGCAAACATCTCACTTTTTAAGAGTAAAGAGGTATTTCAAGATGAGATATTGAAAAGTAAACAAACATGTTTTAATATTTGCTTTTTAAAAAATAAAGAATCACATTTAAATTTTTAAAGTAAACACACATTTTAAGTGTAAACAGTTTACACATAGCAACATTTGGAGATAAATCAATATGATTTTGAATTATTAATACAAAACTATTTTGTTTTGTAGCAACCTTGTTATTTCTGATTTAAAGGAAATTAAACTCAGAAGTTGTGCAAAATTTTTGTAAATATGTTCAATACATCTGGGTTGATACGTAATTTCAGAATAATGAGCTGTGGTGCTCGAAGTTAGTGGTCATTAAATATAGCAATTAGTTTTTACAGCAATTATTGATTTAGCAAGTTCTGTGTTAGAAGAGGAATTAGTCACCAAAAATGAAAATATTCTTTCTTAGTTTAACTAAAGATAAGATACTAGTTTCTCAAAATGCTATCAACAATGCAACTGCAATTGATCAAACAATACTTTTTATTGTTTTGTACTTAAGAGCATGGTTGAGATTCTGTGATGAATTTAGGTTCTTCGGCAATATAAAAATACTGCCATCAAATGAAATATTGAATACATTTATGAGAATAAAGGTGAAATAAGAAAAGTAGCTTGTCTAACTATTTTATAATTATGCATAAAATCTATTATAAATTATATATTTTGAATGGTTGAAAATATGCAATAAATGTACGAGCAATTGTTCATATATTACAATATAATTAACATTTATTCTGATTCATTTTAACGCAAAGGATGAACAAAATTAAATTTCTCTTATACGCATGAAAATTATTTTTAATAAGGGATGCATACTTACAATTGTATGCATGCATCAGGGTTGGGCACATAGAATTTGTATTCTACATTTGACGTATAATACGTGGTTTTCTACTGATGTATTCTACATTGTAAAAAATATCAGGTTTTTCTGCATATTCTGTGTACAAAACCTAACCAATCATTTTAATTCAAATAATATTTTAAAACTTTAAAGAATGCATGATATTTAAAAATAATAGCACATTTTCACAATAAAAGCTTTAAACTTAATATACCAGTTTATAATTTTATACTTAAATACGTCTTCTGTATTTTTAACGCTAATGATTATCTGTTGAATTTTACTTTCTAAAAATTAGCTTGAAGTATTGGTTAATTCCTTTTATTTTCATTTCACTAAGATATTAAGTAAGAAATTACACTAAGCAAAGTATAAAATACCACTACAAAATAGTACGCACTTTAAACACCACTATAAAATAGTGAAATAGGCAAATCTGAAGAAATTATCGATTGTAACTATATTTTAAGCTCAAAAATGAAAAATGGGGGAAAAAAATCTCATTAAAATATCCCATGTGTATCATATTAGGGTTGAAATTAAGACTAGGCATGATACACAAATAATTGTTTTGAATGAGTAAATATTAATTCATTTATAATAAAATTATGGACATATGACCTGTTTGAAGTTGAGCAGTTTCATAACTAAGCTACTCATCTCTGGATGTTGTTTTGAACTCATTCCGAAGAAAGTTGATTTCATTTAAGATACATACCAAATGAACCAGAAATAAACCATGTTGAATAATAAAAAGTAAACAAACATTTTTAGAAATTATATTACTTCTCTGTAGTGATATATGATCATGTTTTCCATTATTTTTATACATTACATTGAAATTTCATATATTTTGAATTGTTTGGTCGAATGAAAAAAAAAAATCTGATGTGGGCAGCACATGAATTTCCTTATATAATGCAATGAATTTACTACTTTTACAGCAAAAAAATAGCTTATTCTTATAGTAGATACTTATATTCTTTTCAAGATATTGAATGTTCGTCAATTAGTCGTCATTTTCATTGATTTAGCGTCATTTTTAACCATTTGGAGAGATTTTCATTAATTTGGCAACATTTAAAAAAATCGTCAAGTTGGCGACATTCCCCCAAATTCGTCGCTAAAATTACCAAGCGTTATGGAAGAAGAAATAAGTTATTCTTATAGAAGATAAATGATTATTGGCGTTCAAATACAAAAGTATTACTCAAAATATTTTTTTCATGAATGGAACGAGCTAGATCCACGAGAACGATGTCACCCAATTTATCGCATGGTATTACATATGAAAAGTGAACATGTTTCTCAACAGGAAATATTTTTTTTTATTTTATAAGACTTTTTAATAATGTTTTTGAAAAATGTACAATATCTCGAGAACGGTACATATTAGCGTTCTAAAATTTATGTCAACCGTTTTCTAATGAAAAATTACATAAGAAATGTCTATTTGGGTAACTTTATTAGAGGTTTTGATTTTTTGACGATTTTTTCAAAATTTCACTCGAAAATTTAGAGGGATTCTGAACATTCGATTGCGTATAAAAACAATAGACTTCCAGTGTTTACGGATTGTGATTTTTGTACCAAATTTCGTTCGAATCAGTCCATTCGTTCGTCAGTTAGCGTCTCCACAGACTCACTGACACACACACA
This sequence comes from Amaurobius ferox, assembly GCA_951213105.1. NCBI lineage: Eukaryota > Metazoa > Arthropoda > Arachnida > Araneae > Amaurobiidae > Amaurobius > Amaurobius ferox. The sequence continues at coordinate 84,653,645 of OX578142.1, read as the reverse complement.
CACACACACATACTTTCACACACACACACAGACATCACTTCAAAAATGTTTGATTCGTGATCAGGGATGCTTGAAACGTGTTCTCCCGTCGAAAACTCGAATTCGAATTTTCGACCCCGTCACAATACTTTCCTTATACATTATATATATAAAGAAAGTAAAGATGCATAAAGTTATTTTTTGCATATGGTGACACGTTCACAAATGATTGTTTTTCTTAAATCTCCAAATGATTCCAATTAGGGACAAAATGCTGCAACATGTTACAAAAACTTTATGCATAAACAAGTCATGGTCAAATGGGGGAAATATGCATCCATCATATCTGTAGTCTGTGACCTACCACATGTTATTTGATTTGTATTTTTACGTTGAATATTACACGAAATCTTAGAGATCAGAAATAGTGTTTTAACACAAATGATTTAATTAATCATTTCAAATTGGAAAACAGCATCAAAGACAGTATATGTAACATATAAGCTAATAATGCATATCACGCTATTTGTTTTAACTAGAATTTCAAGATTTATTTCCTTTATTCATGTGATCAATGCTTCACAGTTTCGTTCGCAATTGCATTTTCATTTAACGTATGTTTTTAAAAGCGTATTATATTTTGCATAAAAAGGCTAAATGAGCACTAAGTTTTCTGTTTATAAGAACTCGGCAAACTTTTTATAATTTTTTTTGGGAGAAAAAACCTTCAGCTGCCTATTGATTTCAGTACAGTTTGTGTGTTTATAATTTACATATAAGGCCTCTACAGGCAGTGGCGGATTTCAGGAGGGGCGATCGAGGCGATCGCCCCCCCCCCTCCCCAAACGCCTGACGAACGTCGACGTTTTATCAAATAAATTATAAAATTAAACAAGAAAGATCAATCATGCTTAAAGCATTGATTATGAAACACTTTCCAACTTCAATGCAATTTTATTTAAACATGTCTAAAATACAATACATTCCTCGGTAATATTTGAAAACTTATCACAATACTACATTAATTTATTATATTCGAAACCTTAAACCTTCATCGAAAAAAATTAACTTCATTCAAATGACGGCATTAAAATATAAATTGCCTGGTTTAAACATCTCTAAAATGTGATACATTCCTCGGTAATAATTTTAGAATTATCATAATACTACGATAATTTATTATATTTGAAAACTTCATCGAAAACAACTGAAATTCATTCAAATGACGTCATAAAAAAATAACACGCCTGGCTCTCTCTATAAAAGCAACATTTCATTCATAAATATTTTCCCCCATTCATGTCATTCATCACAATACTATAATAATTTATATTATTTAAAAATTAAGACCATGGAGCTACAAGTAAGCAAACTCTATGCGTAAAACTTCATCGAAAATTATCGTCCTTCTCTTTCTAAAATCAATGAATATTTCACTCATATCAGCCATGCAGACTCCATGGACTAAATTATTTTGTGTTAAAGAATTACAGCGATTCTAATACAACTCATTCTACATATTTTGCTGTTTACATTTTACATAGGTGAAAAATAGGCTTAATAGTAGAAATAATAAAATTTGGATGAGCATTTAAACTGAAATATATTGTCATTGCGTTGTTTCAGTATGTAGATGCACAGAATTTAGGCAAAAATAAAGTAGTTTTAGGACGGATACAACACTCAATATGAATTAAAAAGAACTTTAAAAATCACGATTTTGAAACAAGATGGATGCCATATATCATTTTGAAGTGGGTCATGTGATCGTTTCATATCATGGACACGTGATCGCTTCATATAAGAGGTGTTATTTTATTATTTTAATTTTTATTTAAAAAACTACTGAATATATTTAGCTGAATTTTTTTTTATATATTTTATGGAAAAATTTGAATATTGCCTAAAATTTTCGAAGCAATTTATGAATTTTAAATCCGCTTAAAAAATGCTTGAAAAATTAGGTCCCATAGGGCTCAATGTATTCCATTTTTTCAACCCGGGTTCAATCCAAAACTAATTGGGTGATATTATTCATTTATATTCCCATAGGTCCTATAGACCGTCTGAACAACATACTAAAATTTCATTTTGATTAAGTCATTTTTACGGCAGTTATCGTGCAAACGGACAGACAGACAGAATGAACAAAGTCATAAACACTTTTCAACTTTGTTGTAAAGTGTTAAAAATATATATATCATTAGGGAGATACTTTGGCCTTGCTCTCCCTCCCTCAATTTATCCACGAAATCTCACCCCCATAATAAAAGTCAAAATTTTGCACTTTTCATTATTTAATAATTCACGATCAAAAAATGGGAAAAAAAGCCAGAGGTTGAAAGAAAAAACTCGTAAAAACTAATTTGAAATAAGAAAATTGATCATGGAAAATCATTAAGATATAGCTCCTCATGTTTATATGATCAAATTTATTATTCTAAATTAGTTTTTACGAGTTTTTTCTTTCAGCCTACAGCTCTTTTACCATTTTTTGGTTGTGATTTATTAAATAATGAAAAGTGCAAAATTTTTCAAACATTTTTTTTTTTGTTAAGTTTTTAAAGTTCTTCAATTTCGTTCAAAAAGGGTTTTTTAAGGTATCCGTGCATCAAATGTTGTAGAGCATTGAACTTCGTATCCCATTGAAATAACATGGAAGTGATTCCATAATATTTGCCAGGGGTAGTAAACTCAATCAAACCATTGGTCTTTTCTTTTGATGCTTTTGCGTAATGTTTTTGCGTGATGTTTATACGTGATGTTTTTCGCGTAAAAATTTATTGATTCCTGTGCAGCTAAAAATGTAAAAAAATGGGAAAATGTAAATCAATGTTCAGTGCTTATTAATACCTATATTAACTGTATTTACTCATGTTCATCCTCCTTTTCTATCACAGTCTAAGAAAAATAAAATTTATTTGTGTTGTATTGTATGATAACTATATTTAGTGAATAGAATATAAATGTGTGTTTATTTAGTTAATATTCAGTATTAATCTTCTCACATGGAAATCTCTTACTTGTGTATACTTTTGTGTATGCTTAATACAGAATATAATTTAGTTTCCTGTTTCGACTTCAACCATAAGTTTGTTTCCTTATATAGTAACGTAATTTTTTTTTCTTCCAATCTTCATTGTTTTGCTTTGGTCTTAAAAAAATGATAGGCCGTATTTTATAAGCTGCAAAGAACTTAACTTCCGAATTTGTTCTAATTATTTCAAAAATGTCAAATATCCGCATATAGGAAACCGTTAAGAAAATCCTAAGTGAACAAACCTCCGAGAACATTTCGATCGCCCCCCCCCCCCCCCAAACAAGAGACCAAAATCCGCCACTGTCTACAGGTACATTTATTTTATATGGAATTTTATCGTACAAATGTACAAAGAATGGAATTTTATTATACAAAACAATATTTTGAGGTTTTGCATGACTGCCTAACGATTTCTCCAATTCTACTTATGTGTATAAGAGATAATTTACCTGTCTGTCAATCCATATGAATAAATCAACACTTTGAAACAATCAGAAATTTGGTACCGAAGTTATCTCAATTTCAATTCAGAAAAAAACAAGAAAGATCAATCATGCTTAAAGCATTGATTATGAAACACTTTCCAACTTCAATGCAATTTTATTTAAACAAATCTAAAATGCAATACATTCCTCGGTAATATTTTAAAACCTATCACAATACTACATTAATTTATTATATTTGAAAACTTAAACCTTCATCGAAAAAAATGAACTTCATTCAAATGACGGCATTGAAATATAAATTGCCTGGTTTAAATATCTCTAAAATGTGATACATTCCTCGGTAGTAATTTTAGAATTATCATAATACTACGATAATTTATTATATTTGAAAACTTCATCGAAAACAACTGAAATTCATTCAAATGACGTCATCGAAAAAATAACACGCCTGGCTCTCTCTATAAAAGCAGCATTTCATTCATAAATAATTTCCCATTCATGTATGTCATTCATCACAATACAATAATAATTTATTTTATTTAAAAATTAAGACCATGGAGTTACAAGTAATTAAACTCTATGCGTGAAACTCCATCGAAAAAAATCGTCCTTCTCTTTGTAAAATCAATGAATTATTTCCTTCATATCAGCTATGCAAACTCCATGAACTAAATGGTTTTGTGTTAAAGAAATACAGCAATTCTAATACAACTCATTCTACATATTTTGTTGTTTACATTTTACATAGGTGAAAAATATACTTCGTTGTAGAAATAATCAAATTTGGATGAGCATTTAAACTCAAATCTATTGTAATTGAATTGTTTCAGTATGTAAATGCACAGAATTTAAGCAAATATAAAGTGGTTTTAGGACGGATACAACACTCAATATGAATTAAAAAGAACTTAAAAAATCACGATTTCGAGACAAGATGGATGCCATATATCATTTTGAAGTGGGCCATGTGACCTTTTCATATCATGGTCACGTGATCGCTTCATATAAGAGGTGTTATTATTATTTTAATTTTTATTTAAAAAACTACTGAATATATTTCGCTGAATTTTTTTATATATTTTATGGAACAATTTGAATATTACCTAAAATTTTCGAAGCAATTTGTGAATTTTAAATCCGCTTAAAAAATGTTTGAGAAATTAGGTCCCATAGGGATCAATGTATTTCATTTTTTCAATCCGGGTTCAATCCAAAACTAATTGGGTGATATTATTCATTTATATTCCCATAGGTCCTACAGACCGTCTGAACAACATACTAAAATTTCATTTTGATTAAGTCATTTATACGGCAGTTATCGTGCTAACGGACGGACAGACAGACAGACAGAATGAACAAAGTCATAAACACTTTTCAACTTTGTTGTAAAGTGTTAAAAATTCGTCTCAACTTCTGTTTTTGGAAACCTTTCTCTGTTGCCATGTCTCCTCATGCTTATTTCAGTGGTGTCGCCAAGGGGCGATTTGGTAGTCATAACCCTCTCCCCAGGGGGCATTTGGAGAAACAGAAACAAAATATTTTGCTACCACCTCCCACAAATATTTTTTGGAGTCGCTTCTAGCTTGTTCTAATTATCCTGTTCAGGAAATATGTTTGTTAGCTAAATATTTCTTGAAATATGTGAACTTTTTGGCAAAACTTTTGTTCATGTAATGGTACCGAATACAGGGAATGCTTTAATATATAACATTTATCTTCACACCTTCTCCCGGTATAACGCAACTGTTCTTCACTGTCTGATACCTGTGCCTTGTCGTGGTAGTGGAACTTGTATGTTCCGATAATCCTAAGAGAGAGGTATCCTGGTCCTCCAGGTTGGGGGTTGGGAGTGAGGCATCCAGCCTCACCCTGTAAAATCCTTCAGGGGTTCACTTCTTGTGTGGATACGGGTGAAGCAATCCCGAGGTATCTGTGCTGTCTTTACTTCTTAAGCTGCGGATGTCATCAATGCCGAGCCCTTAGTAAACATCACTTCTGCTTTATGGACCCTAGTACCACCCTTCGGCCTCTGCCGTAAGGTATACCGTTTTGGGCTCGGGAATGGGATCATGTGGTTGTGATACGAAAAGGGCAAAGCGGCGTGTATCTGTAGTATTGTTTTTAAGAAACGTTTGTAGTAAATGGTTCCAGAGGTTGAGTCCCTTGGTTGGATGGTGGAGGGTGTTTCATATCGAGAAATCCCCCTTGGATCTTTGTTGATCTTTGGGCCCTGTGCACCAGGTGCACGTTATGGCCCGCTCTTCATCATCTAGCTTTGCGAATTACTCTGGCGGTTACACTTTTCACGTTAGAAAAGTGTGGAGAGACGGAGCCTAGCGGGGGCTCCAATCGAACTGGAAGTAATCCGTGGTTTCTCTCATTTAGTGGATACAACATGGAGGAACTAGATGTGCCATTACCTAGCCCTCCGTGTTGCCATAGAGAAAGTGCTTATAAAGGATTGGGTAAGCCTTCGGGTAAAACCCAATCAGCCATTGAAACAACCCCTTTGGGGTTGGAACTTGGTGAAAAAGCGGAAACCTGCAGCCTGGCTGTGGAAGGAGGTGTAGTTGCGAGCCTTGGTGAGCAACACACTAAAACCATAGCTGGAATGCAGGAAGTACTCTCAAAGTCGCAGAGGCGCAAGTGGAGGTGCACTCATGGGCAGCAAGACCAGAAGCTTGCAAAAGCTGGTGCTGTCAAAGAGAAGGTAGGAGGCACCAAACGACTTAGGTCGGATGGGACCACACCTTCTCCAAGAGATCTGGTCATGAAAAAGAGGCAGGACTGACATTCAACCTGGATCATATGCTCAGGCAGTCCAAGTCATAAAGATGGCAGTTATCAAGGATTCCTTCCCTTCTGGTAAGCTGAGGAAGGATGAAGTTGACCTCATCCAGATGGAGATTCTCAATAAAATAGATGAGATCCCCACTGGTGAGCAACTTCCGAAGATCCATGGTTCCGGCCTCTTTGCTGGAGCCTTGGCTCTTCAGTGCAATGATGCTACTGATGTGGAATGGCTTATGAAAACCTTCCACAAAAACAGACAGGTTTTAGGAGAGGAACTCAGTCATGAGTGCCAATGATCTACCTAAACCAGTCAAGATGGCCTTTAAGATCAAGGACGTATACACCAAGGAGCCGAGCGATTTGCTGAAACGGCTGAACCGTTTCAACCCGGAGTTGCAGTCTAAGGAGTGGCGTGTTCTGCGAAACTTTTTGGAATCCCTCTCTGTACGATGGATCTTCGAGGTGGATTCAGAGGCTGCGGATACGATTCGCAAGGCTGACTTTGGTGCCTACACAGGTTTGGACCGTGGAGTTTTCAAGATTCTACGGGGATGCAAACGAAAGGCCCAAAGGGAAGTTGGAGATGGAGGTACAGCCAGAAGATCAGGCAACCTCCTCTCAGGTAAGTATCAATAGTTTTGATACTATATTACCTAAGATTGATGAACTGGAAATTGTTTCCAGCTCTGAAAGTACACTGTATGCTAACTCACGATTGTCTGATGTTGAGCTGGAAAGACGTATGATGGAAAGAGAATTACACTGTGTCTGACACTGATCATTCTCATGTTACTGGAAAGATCACTTCTTCCTAGTCTTTTCGTTGCCCTTTTCTTGTTTTCGTTAATGGGCTGCCTTAATGTTGTGCAAATTAATCTGCACCATAGTCGATCTGCCTCTGTTATTCTTAGCAAGAGGTTGATGAATGGTAGAGCTGATATTGCTCTAATTCAAGAGCCCTGGACCTGCAATAGAAGAATCTTGGGTCTAGGGATCAAGGGCTATAACGTCTTTTATGATACATCCTGTATCAGATCTAGAGCCTGTATTGTTGTAAGCAACAGGCTCAATGCCCTTCATCTTGTGAAATTCCTTGATGGCGATAATGTTGCCATCAGTGTGAATTTTAAAACCAATGAGCATAAGGTTGAGTATATCTTTGCTTCTGCTTATCTTCCTTATGAAATAAAAAGAAACTTTTACCAACGTTATTACTAGTCTTATTGAGTACTGTAGTGGGGGTAAAAGACTGATCATTGGTTGTGATGCTAATGCCCATAACACTGTTTGGGGCAGCAGTGACTGCAACCGTCGTGGTGATGATCTCTTGGAGCAGATCATTAACTTCAATCCTTTTATTCTTAACAAGGGCAACTCATCTACCTTTGTTACGGTAAATCGTCGCGAAGTTATTGACCTGAGCATCAGCAATAGTATTGCTTATGACAATGTTGTTAACTGCAATGTTTCAGATGATATATCCCTGTCTGATCACCAGTTAATTACTTTTTCTGTTAAAGGTCCTGCAAAACTGATAACAGCAGAAGGTAAGAACCCCAAAAGAACTAATTGGGGTTCCTACAAAGAAGATCTTGCCAGCACTGCTAGTCAAACTGGTGAGTATTCTTCAACGGCTAATTTGGATTTGGCTGTTGACTCTGTGCAACATTCCATTATCCAATCTTATTTAAAGAACTGTAAGGCCACTAAAGCTCACTCCCCAATGATAGTTCCTTGGTGGTTGAATGAGCTCAGTTGTCTTCGTGGCAAGTGTAGAAAGCTCTTTAATAGAGCTAAAAAGAGTAGTGAATGGCAGGTTTATAAATCTGCTCTTACTTCCTCTAATAAGGCGGTTAGAGACTCCAAGAGAAACTCCTGGAGAATCTACTGCGAAGGTATTAAAGACGTTTCTGCTACTGCGAAATTTGTCAAGTTGATTTCAAAGGACAGGAATTGTAACCTGAATACTGCCAGGTTGCCAAATGGTGGTTTTTCTAGGACTGGGAAAGAGACCCTGGCTGAAATGTTCAGGGTTCATTTTTCGGTTTCTGATTCAAATGGCCACAGCAACATACCTGTTGCTTGCTCCACTTCTACATGTGATAGTAGTAGGTGGAGCATTGCTAGGAGTGTGGTTACTTTGGATAGGGTTAAATGGGCCATTAATTCTCATAAACCCTACAAAACTCCAGGCACTGATGGCATCTTTCCAATTCTTCTCCAGGAGGGAATTGAGGTGCTTGCTCCCATTCTCTGTAGAATATACAGAGCCTGTATTGCCTTTAGTCACGTACCGTCCGCCTGGAGGCATACAAAGGTAATCTTTATTCCAAAGATTGGCAAAGACAATTATTATGAAGCCAAATCCTTCAGGCCTATTAGCCTTACGCCTTTTCTTTAAAGACTATTGAAAAACTTATTGACAGGTATATTAGAGAAGTAATTCTGGCTTCTATGCCTCTATCTAACTCTCAGCACGCCTATCAACCGGGTAAATCTACGGATACTGCCCTCTATAGTCTCTCCTTTATTCTGGAGCGAAACTTAAATGTTAGGGAAATTGCTCTTGCCACTTTTCTTGACATTGAAAGAGCTTTTGCTAAAGTGCCCATTGACACCATCCTACAAGCTCTTGATCGGAAAGGTGTTGACATTACGATCTCCTATTGGATCAAGAACCTGTTATCTAATAGGTATATCTGTGCATCTTTACTTGGTAACAGTATGACTGTGCATGCTCTGGCAGGCTGTCCGCAGGGAGGTGTACTTTCACCAATTCTTTGGTGCTTAGTTGTTGACTCTCTTTGAGAGCATCATTGGTTCTGGTGTATCCTGCGTTGGATATGCTGTGACGATGTCGTTACCATTGCCAGGGGCAAATTTGGCAATACTGTCTCAGACATGATGTCCACTGCTCTTAGGAGTGTTGAGACATAGTGCAAAAATACTGGTCTCACTTGTAACCCACAGAAGACTGCTATGGTTGCGTTTACTAGAAAACGTATTCTTAATCTTAGAGACATTCGCTTCTTTGGTCAGAAGCTCACTTGCTCTAAGGAGGTCAAATTTTTAGGAATCTATTTTGACAAGGGACTGAATTGGAAGAGACACTTGGATTACTGCATAACTAAAGCTAGAAGAATTTTCTGGTCTTGTAGAAATGCTATTGGGAAACCTGGGGTTTGAATCCCAAGGCTATCTATTGGATTTACGCATTGGTAATCTGTCCCATCCTATGGCTCCATTATTTGGTGGTCTAGAATTAGATGTGAAACTGCTAAATTAGATCTAATTAAGCTTCAAAGGATGGTATGTATTGCGATCGCTGGATGCATGAAAACCACTCCCACTGCAACTCTTGAACTTCTACTTGGATTGTACCTTCTTTACATGCATATTGAAGCTGAGGCTCTCATCTGCATGATCAGACTTAAATATCTGAAACACTGGAAGGACTACTCAAAATATTTATCTTGGAATGGTCTAAACAGTAATGCTGTAAATCATCCTTATTTCCATATGCCATCTGATGCCATTCATGTCAAATATACGTTTGATAAGCCTTATGAAATTCAGGTCCCTCCATGAGATTATTGGAAGAGGACTCCTACCTACAATAAACAGAATTGTATTGTTTGGTATACGGACGGCTCGAAGCTACGCACTAGTACTGGTGCTGGTGTGTGCTGTCCGGATGATGGTACAAAACTGCCTTATCATCTTGGCAGTTATGCTACTGTCTTTTAGGCTGAGGTTTTTGCCATTCTCATGTGTTGTAGAATTTGCTATGACAGAAATTATAGGAGCAACCAAATACTTATCTGTTCTGATAGTCAAGCTGCTCTTATGGCCCTAGGGAAGTCCACTATGACGTCTTCCCTCGTCTGGGAGTGCTATAATGCACTTTGTAAAATTGCTAGCAATAACAAAGTCATCTTTTACTGGGTGACTGGACATTCGGACATTCCAGGAAATAAGTTGGCTGATGAATTGACTAGAAAAGATTCTTGTACTCCTTTTGTTGGTCCTGAACCGGCTTTGGGTGTTCCCAATGAACTTACCAGAACTGTTTATGACATTTTTCAGAATGCTTGAGTGCAAGAACTGGTGTAATATTAAGGGTCAAAGGCAGGCTAAAATACTCAACTGCAACTGCCCTTTTATACGTCAGAAGGAACTTTTCAAGCTCAGTAGAACTGGCATCAGAAGGGCTATTGCGCTCCTTACTGGACACTGTACCCTTAAAAGACACCTAAATATTATGGGTGTCACTAAGGATTCGCTTTGCAGAGGCTGCAATTCTAGCAAAGAAACTGCTGTTCACATTCTATGTGAATGTGAGGTTTTCTCCGCCCACAGGTTTGAACACATAGGTCGGCATGTGATTGAACCCTGGGAGCTGAATGACATTCCTGTCAAGTGCCTGCTTATCTTTGCTTCGGCTACTGGTCTCTTTTCGTAGAGATCTTCGCTTTTGGGGTAGTACAATAGACCTCTGGTCGATGTGCTGCGCTCTTCTGCAGCCACCCGTCTTCATTTCATTCATTCATAACGCAACTGTTAAATAATCTGGGAATAATATTTAAGATTTTGAAAAATCATAAATAGTTATATATTGTTCAGTTATATTTCAAAATTTGAAAAATCCTCTGTAGCACAATTTTACAGAAATCGTGTAAGAAAAATATTGTTTGAATTGAAAAGTAAAAAATTGTTTTATTGGAAGTTAACTTTTATTCAAGGAAAAAATATTCTGTTTGCGTTTGTCATTTCAAATGATCTATAGGTGGCACTGATACTAGACAACAAATAAGAAACATGCCATATGTATACTTAAGATACTTAAATATATTATCGACATGAAAATCATAATTAGAATTTGAATTTTGAATTCCAGGAATCTTGATTGAAATTCAAACCATCAATTTCTTATAATGAAAACTTTGTTTCAAATTATTGAAAACGTTTAATATATAGATTATATTGCTTGGCAGACTCTAATTTTTGATGTGAATAACATCTACGTTTGGAGTATCTGTGACAGAAATTGAAGCATTACGAAAAATGTAAACACTTTGGATGCTTATGCCACTAAACCTATTAGATAAAAATGTAAACAATTTTTAACTATTTTGTTGGAAATATTGACCAGATTATAAATATATAAAAATAATTTTAACATTTTAAACTTTTTTTTGAAAAACTTAAAATATATCTATCCAAGCGAGCGCGTTCTTTATTTTCCTTACTTTTACTCGACATATATTTGAAATTATAAACAATAGATATAAATAGTATGCGGCAAAAATATTAGAAAATTTAGTTTGTAAATATCTCTCTTGCTCTCTCTCTCTCTCTCTCTCTCTCTATATATATATATATATATATATATATTTAAATTAAGCTCTTATAGTTAGTTAAATTAAGTTCTTAAATTTAGTTTCTAAATCTATCTATCTCTCTCTATATATATATATATATATATATATATATATATATATAAATAAAATTGAAAATCTGTCTGTCTGTCTGTTTGTCCCATCATCACGGGAGAACGGCTGAACCGAATTTGATGAAATTTGGTGGGTAGCCTAGAAATAGCCCCACTTAAAATTTAGTCCATGTTTGGAGTTCCTACGACCAGTGGTTCTCGAGATATTAGTGAAAAACGAAATTTTCGTTTGTCTCATCATCACAGAAAAACGGCTGAACCGAATTTAATGAAATTTTGTGGATAGCCTAGAAATAGCCCTCCATAAATTTAGTCCAAGTTTCGAGTTTCTAAGACCAGGGGTTGTCGAGATATTAATGAAAAACGGAACTTTTTCCTATGAGTTATACTCTCCAACTCCGTGGTTTATTCAAACGGAAAGGATCAAAATCGTTTGTTTAAAACGTCGAAAGTAAATAAAACTTTATTTCCGAGTTTGGTGCAGGATTTTTGCATTAAATAGTCACTATCGGAAAACACGAATTGTTTGAAACATGAATTTAAATGGAAAAATCTACCTCCATGGTTATCTTTCACAAGTTATTACTCAACGATGAAAAGTATAAAGAAATCAAAATGGCTATTTAATTTCTCATTTTATGAGGAAGATTCTACCTTATATCATGTTGCTCGGTAACGGAATGAAATTAAATGTTTTGTTAATATTTATTATTATTTTTTCTATTTGAATAATAAATAAATGGATGTAAAAATATATTTTTTAAAGAAATGTTTTGTTGTTCTTTTAATTATATAAATTGCGGACTGCGTACATCACTTTCATTTATTTTAGCAAAGAGGTTTCCAGCTCATATATTGTGTTTAGCTAATAAACTCATATATTGTGTTTACCCAATAAATTCATTTAGCCGATTGTTGAAGCAGAAAAAGAGTAGAACGGCTGTATCTTATAATACAATTTTAGTGTTTTCATTTAGTATATACAAACGGGATCAGGATATTTTATTCTTCAGATCTGCAAATTTAGAACTACGAGTTTAGCGGAATATCTCTAAATAACTTGGTAACTTTTCTTAAACTTTACCAAATTAGCGGAAATGTTTCCAAATTTATAAAAATGACGCAAATCAATGATTTGTTTTTTTAGAATAGAGTATTGAAATGATGTTTCGGTAGCATTTGTCGGTCAGTCCATCCATCCTACTTAGTAACACATTTAACGAATTTTTTTAATATCACCAAATTGATAAAAATATTTGTAAATCCATAAAAATATCATGGAATTGATAAAATTGCGCTTAATAAATGAAATTAACTATGTTTTGTTAGGGGATAGTATTGTGATGATGTTCCTTCAATTTGTCGCAAAATGGGACTATCAGTTCTATAGTCCCACTTGGTGATAAATTTGGCGATTTTTTAAGTTATCGCTAAATTGATAAAAATGTCGCCAAACCTTTCATGGAGATAGCATTATTCAGACGATATGATTTCCATCAATTTATTTTAAGCAAATGATATCATGTCGCGCTTAGCAACGGATCCAATGCGCTACGTGCTATACGATTTTTATTAAATCTTTTCCGATTTGAATAATAAAGATATGTATATAAGATAAATTTCATTGACATTGCATTTTTGACTGGATAATATCAATTACAGTCTTCAGGTTTAAACATTATTATCATTGATATTTTCGGAGACTGTTGATTCAGGGATTATTGATATTTTCAAGTTATTATGCCATTGTTTATTTTATGACGAAAATTGATGAAACTCATATATAGTACGTTGTACGAGTAATCTACAAATGCACGGATATATCTTCTAATCTACGAGAATATAAGTAGTACAGGCATATTGGCATATATTTTGATATATATTGGCATATATTGGGATCAATTACGACCTTCTGGTATAAAGATTACGGGGATTAGTGATATTTTCAATTTATTACGTCATCTCTTTTATTTTGGCAAATATTTTTGAGACTCATATTGTAATACGGGTAATCTTCTACTAACACACTGGCATATTTTCTAATCTGCGACAATATAAGTACTACGAGGTTACATATATTGATTCAATTCCTTTTTTTTTTTTTGCAAATTTGCTTACAAAAGGGGCCCAGGATGTTTTATTCTTCAGATCTGTCCGTGAATATAATTCTGCATAGTGAGAACAGATATTCTTAAACTTCTCTTTAGGAGCAATAAATTTAATATTTTAATGGAATTTGCACATGATTGCGAATTATAAGTTTCTTTATATTATATATTCCGTACGAAGAACGGGTATGCTGCTAGTCTATATAAATAAAAATGAAAATCTGTCTGTCTGTCTGTCTGTCTGTTTGTTCCATCATCACGGGAGAACGGCTGAACCGAATTTGATGAAATTTGGTGGGTAGCCTAGAAATAGCCCCACTTAAAATTTAGTCTGTGTTTTGAGTTTCTACGACCAGTGGTTCTCGAGATATTAGTAAAAAACGAAACTTTCGTTTGTCTCATCATCACGGAAAAACGGCTAAACCGAATTTAACGAAATTTTGCGGATAGCTTTGAAATAGCCCCCCATAAATTTAGTCCAAGTTTCGAGTTTCTAAGACCAGGGATTGTCGAGATATTAATGAAAAACGGAACTTTTTCCTATGACTTATACTCTCCAACTCCGTGGTTTATTCAAACGGAAAGGATGAAAATCGTTTGTTTAATACGGCGAAATGAAATAAAACTTTATTTCCGAGTTTGGTGCAGGATTTTTGCATTAATTAGTCACTATCGGAAAACACGAATTGTTTGAAACATGAATTTAAATGGAAAAATCTACCTCCGTGGTTATATTTCACAAGCTTTTACTCAACGATTCAAAGTATAAAGAAATCAAAATGGCTATTTAATTTCGCATATTATGAGGAAGATTCTATCTTATATCATGTTGTTCGGCAACGGAATGAAATTAAATGTGTTGTTAATAATTATTAGTATTTTTTCAATTTGAATAATAAATAAATGGATGTAAAAATATATTTTTAAATGAAAGGTTTGGTTTTTCTTTTAATTATATAAATTGCGAATTGCGTACATCATTTTCATTTATTTTAGCAAAGAGGTTTCCAGCTCATATACTGTGTTTAGCTAATAAACTCATATATTGTGTTTACCCAATAAATTCATTTAGCCGATTGTTGAAGCAGAAAAAGAGTAGAACGGCTGTATCTTATAATACAATTTTAGTGTTTTCATTTAGTATATACAAACGGGATCAGAATATTTTATTCTTCAGATCTGCAAATTTAGAGCTACGAGTTTAGCGGAATATCTCTAAATAACTTGGTAACTTTTCTTAAACTTTACCAAATTAGCGGAAATGTTTCCAAATTTATAAAAATGACGCAAATCAATGATTTGTTTTTTTAAAATAGAGTACTGAAATGATGTTTCGGTAGCATTTGTCGGACAGTCCATCTATCCTATTTAGTAATACATTTAACGAATTTTTTTAATATCACCAAATTGATAAAAATATTTGTAAATCCATAAAAATATCATGGAATTGATAAAATCGCGCTTAATAAATGAAAATAATTGTGTTTTGTTAAGGGATAGTATTGTGATGATGTTTAGTCAATTTGTCGCAAAATGGGACTATCTGTTCTACAGTCCCACTTGGCGATAAATTTGGGGATTTTTTAAGTTATCGCTAAATTGACTAAAATGTCGCCAAACCTTCCATGGAGGTCGCATTATTCAGATGATATGATTTCCATCAATTTATTTGAAGCAAATGACATCATGTCGCTTAGCAACGAATCCAATGTGTTATGCGGCATACGATTTTATATTAAATCTTTTCCGATTTGAATAACAAAGATATGTATATAAAATAAATTTCATTGACATTGCATTTTTGACTGGATAATATCAATTACGGTCTTCAGGTTTAAACATTATTATTATTGATATTTTCGGGGACTTTTGATTCAGGGATTATTGATATTTTTAAGTTATTATGACATTGTTTTATTATGACGAAAATTGTTGAAACTCATATACAGTACGTTGTACGAGTAATCTTTTACAAATGCATTATATCTTCTACGAGAATATAAGTAGTACAGGTATATTGGCATATATTTTGATATATATTGGCATATATTGGAATCAATTACGACCTTCTGGTAAAAGATTACGGGGATTATTGATATTTTCAATTTATTACGTCATCTCCTTTATTTTGGCAAATATTTTTGAGACTCATATTGTAATCACACTGGCATATTTTCTAATCTACGACAATATAAGTAGTACGGGGTTGCATATAATGATTCAATTCCTTTTTTTTTTGTAAATTTGCTTACAAAAGGGGTCAGGATGTTTTATTCTTCAGATCTGCCCGTGAAGATAATTTTGCGTAGTGTGAACAGATATTTTTAAACTTCTCTTTATGAGCAATAAATTTAATATTTTAACAGAATTTGCACATGATTGCGAATTATAAGTTTCTTTATATTATATATTCCGTACGAAGAACGGGTATGCTGCTAGTCTATATAAATAAAAATGAAAATCTGTCTGTCTGTCTGTCTGTTTGTCCCGTCATCACGGGAGAACGGCTGAACCGAATTTGATGAAATTTTGTGGGTAGCCTAGAAATAGCCCCACTTAAAATTTAGTCTATGGTTGGAATTTCTACGACCAGTGATTCTCGAGATATTAGTAAAAAACGAAACTTTCGTTCGTATCATCATCACGAGAGAACGGCTGAACCGAATTTAATGAAATTTTGTGGGTGGCCTTGAAATAGCCCCCCATAAATTTTGCCCAAGTTTCGAGTTTCTAAGACCAGGGGTTGTCGAGATATTAATGAAAAACGGAACTTTTTCCTATGAGTTATACTCTCCAACTCCGTGGTTTATTCAAACGGAAAGGATCAAAATCGTTTGTTTAAAACGTCAAAGGGAATTAAAACTTTATTTTTGAGTTTGATGCAGGATTTTTGCATTAAATAGTCACTATCTGAAAGCATGAATTGTATGAAACATGAATTTAAATGGAAAAATCTACCTCCATGTTTTATATTTCACAAGCTTTTACTCAACGATTAGAAGTATAAAGAAATTAAAATGGTTATTTAATTTCGCATTTTATGAGGAAGATTCTATCTTATATCATGTTGCTCGACAAAGGAATGGAATTAAATGTGTTTGTTAATGATTATTATTATTTTTTCGATTTGAATAATAAATAAATGGATATTAAAATATATCTTATAAATGAACGGTTTGATTTTTTTTTAATTATATTAATTGCGAACTGCATACATCACTTTCATGTATTTTAGCAAAGAGGTTTTACGCTTATATATTGTGTTTAGCTAATAAACTTATATTCTGTTTACCCAATAAATTCATTTATCCAATTGTTTAAACAGAAAAAGAGTAGAATAGGTATATCTTATAATAATATTTTAGTGTTTTCATTTAGTATATACAAACTGGATCACGATATTTTATTCAGATCTGCGAATTTAGAGCTACGAATTTGGCTGGATATCGCCAACTTGGTAACTTTTCTTAAACTTTACCAAATTAGTGGAAATGTCTCCAAATTGATAAAAGTGACGCAAATCAATGAAATTAAATTTGTTTTGTTAAAAGAAAGTACTGAAATGATGTTTCGTTAGCATTTGTCTGTCAGTCCAACCGCCCTACTTAGTAACCCATTTAGCGAATTTTTAAAATGTCACCAAATTGATAAAAATATTTATAAATCCATAAAAATATTTTGAAATTGATAAATTGCCCTAAATAAACGAAATTGTGTTTTTTTTAGGGGATAATATTTTGATGATGGTTCGTCAATTTATCGCCAAGTGGGACTGTCAGTTCTACAGTCCCACTTGGCGATAAATTTGGCGATTTTTTAAAATGTCGCCAAACCTTCATTAGAGATATTCAGACGATATTTTGACCACCAATTTATTTGAAGCAAATCATAACATGTCGCTTAACAACGGATTTAAATTTAACGTGTTTATGAGGAAGAAGATTTTTATTAAATCTTTTCCGATTTTAATGATGAAGATATGTATATAAAATAAATTTCATTGCCATCGTATTTTTGACTGGATAATATCAATTACGATCTTCATGTTTAAACATTATTATTATTGATGTTTTCGGGGATTATTGATTCAGAGATTATTGATATTTTCAATTTCTTATGGCATTGTTTTATTGCGGTAAAAATTGTTGAAACTCATATGTTGTACGTTGTACGAGTAATCTTCTACAAATGCACGGGTATATATTCTAATGTAAGAGAATATAAGTAGTACATGTATATTGGCATATATTGGAATCAAGCCTTCCGGTATGAAGATCACGAGGATTATTGATATTTTTAATTTATTAAGTTATCTGTTATATATTGGCAAAAAATTTTCAAACTAAATATTATAATACGGGTAATCTTTTACTAACACTAGGACATATCTTCTAATCTATGACATTATAAGTAGTACTGGTTTATCTTTCCATATAATTTTAGCACTTTCATTTGGGCACATATTGGAATTAATTACTGCCTACTGGTTTAAAGATTACGGATTTATTGATATTTTCAATGTATACATGTAATGTCATAATACAGGTTATATCTTCTAATATTCGCGTATATAAGTAGTACGGGTCCCATACAATACGCTATTATTTTGCATATATTGATTCAATTCCATACTTTTTATAAATTTGCTTGCAAAAAAGGCCAGGATATTTTATTCTTCAGATCTACCCGTGAAGATAATTTTGTATAGTGAGAACAGAGATCCTGAGGTTTCTTTTTAGGAGCATTGTATTAAATATTTTAACAGAATATTTTGATTAAGCATGTCATTTAGTATACTATAGGAATTTGCACATGATTGTGAATTTTAAGTTTATTTATATTATATACTCCGTACGAAGAACGGGTATGCTGCTAGTCTATATAAATAAAAATGAAAATCTGTCTGTCTGTCTGTCTGTCTGTTTGTCACACCATCACGGGAGAACGGCTGAACCGAATTTGATGAAATTTTGTGGGTAGCCCAGAAATAGCCCCACTTAAAATTATATCCGTGTTTTGAGTTTCTACGACCAGTGGTTCTCGAGATATTAGTAAAAAACGAAATTTTCGTTTGTCTCATCTTCACGGAAAAACGGCTGAACCGAATTTAATGAAATTTGGTGAATAGCCTTGAAATATCCCCCCATAAATTTTGTCCAAGTTTCGAGTTCCTAAGACCTGGGGTTGTCGAGATATTAATGAAAAACGGAACTTTTTTCTAGGAGTTCTACTCCCTAACTCCGTGGTTTATCCAAACGAAAAGCTTGAAAATCGTTTGAAAGTGAATTAAAATTTAATCTCTGAGTTTGATGGGAGATTTTTTGCGTTAATTAGTCACTTTCTGAAAACATGAATTGTTTGAAACATGATTTAAAGGGGAAATCTATCTCCATGATTCATGGTTTATTTAAAACAAGCTTTTACGGAACAATGAGAAGTATAGAGAAATCAAAATCGTTATTTAATTTCGCAGTTTATGTTATAAGACATGGCATATTTAACATGTTATAAGATTCTATCTTATATCATGTTACTCAGAAACGCAATTAAATTAAATCTGTCTGTTAATTTTAATAATTATTTTTTCGATTTGAATAATAAATAAATGGATATAAAAATATATTTTAGAAAAGAACGATTTGATTTTTCTTATAGCATTTTTGACTGGATAATATCAATTACGGTCTTCAGGTTTAAAATTATTATTATTTATATTTTCGGGGATTATTGATTCAAGGATTATTGATATTTTCAAGTTATTATGCAATTATTTTATTATGACAAAAATTGTTTAAACTCATATATTGTATGTTGTACGAATCTTCTACAAATACACGTGTATATCTTTTAATCTACGAGAATATAAGTAGTGCAGGTATATTGACATATGTTTTGATATATATTGGCATATATTGGAATCAATTACGACCTTCTGGTATAAAGAGTACGGATATTATTGATGTTTTCAATTTATTACGTCATCTCTTTTATTTTAGCAAATATTTTTGAGACGCATATTGTAATACGGGTAATCTTCTACTAACACATTGGCATATTTTCTGATCTGCGACAATATAATTAGTACGGGGTTGCATATATTCATTCAATTCCTATTTTTTCTTCTGTAAATTTGCTTACAAAAGGGGGCAGGATGTTTTATTCTTCAGATCGGATCGTGAAGATAATTTTGCATAGTGAGAACATATATTCTTAAACTTCTCTTTAGGAGCAATAAATTTAATATTTTAACAGAATTTGCACATGATTGCGAACTTTAAGTTTCTTTAAATTATACACTCCGTACGAATAACGGGTGTGCTGTTAGTGGTTAATAAATTTTAACATTTTAGGAGGATATATCATGTTGCTCGGCATCGCAATTAAATTAAATGTGTTTGTTAATGTTTTCATTATTTTTTTTCGATTTAAATAATAAATAAATGGATATAAAAGTATATCTTATGAATGGACGGTTTGATTTTTCTTTTAATTATATTAATTGCTGACTGCGTACATCAATTTCATTTATTTTGGCAAAGAGTTTTCAAGCTTATATCGTATTTAGCTACTAAACTCATATATTGTGTTTAGCCAATAAATTCATATAGCCGATTGTTGAAACAGAAAAAGAGTAGAGCGGGTATATCTTCTAATACAGTTGTTGTGTTTTCATTTAGTATATTGAAACGGGATAAGAATGTTTCATTCAGATCTGCAAATTCAAAGCTACGAATTTGGAGGGATATCGCTAATTTGACAACTTTTCTTAAACCTTGCCAAATTGACGGAAATGTCGCCAAATTGATATAAACGACACACAAACAGCTGCCATAAACCTTCGGGTTGGTCGTGTGGCTTGGGTCTTCTACATATCAATGAAATTTTTTTTTGTTTTGTTAGAAGAGAGTACTGAAATGATGTTTGGTTAGCATTTCTCTGTCAGACCAACCATCCTACTTAGTAATACATTTAGCGAATTTTTAAAATGTCACCAAATTGATAAAAATGTTTTCAAATCTATAAAAATATCTTGAAATTGATAAAATTGCGCTACATAAATGATATTAATTGTTTTTTGTTAGGGGATAGTATTGTGATGATATTTCGTCAATTTGTCGCAAAGTGGAACTGTCAGTTCTACAGTCCCACTTGGCGATAAATTTGGCGATTTTTTAAAATGTCGCTAATTTGACGAAACTGTCGCCAAATGTTCCATAGAAATATAACTATTTAGACGATATTTTTTCTACCAATTTATTTGAAGCAAATGATATCATGTCGCTTAGCAACGGATTTAAATCCAATGTGTTTATGCGGCAGACGATTTTTATTAAATCCTTTCCGATTTGAATAATGAAGATTTGTATATAAAATAAATTTCATTGCCATTTCATTTTGGACTGGATAATATCAATTATACTCTTCAGGTTTAAACATTATTATTATTGATATTTTCCGGAATTATTGATTCAGGGATTATTGATATTTTTAAGTTATTACGCCATTGTTTTATTGCGGCAAAAATTGCTGACACACGCATATTGTACGTTGTACGAGTAATCTTCTAGGAATGCACGGGTATATCTTCTAACCTACGAGAATATAAGTAGTACAGGTATATTGGCATATATTTTGACATATATTGGCATATATATTGGAATCAAGTACAGTCTTCTGGTATGAAGATTAAGGGGATTAATTATATATTCAATTTATTACGTCGTCTGTTGTATTTTACCAAAAAACATTTGTGACTCATATTGCAAAACGGGTAATCTTCTACTAATAATCGGACATTATAAGTAGTACGTGTATATCTTCCCATATAATTTTAGCACTTTAATTTTGACATATATTGGAATAAATGACTGTCTTCAGATTTAAAGATTACGGGTTTATTGGTATTTTCAATTTATACATGTAATCTACTAATACAGGTTATATTTTCTAATATTCGCGTATATAATTAGTACGGGTCCCATACAATTTTAACGCTTTTATTTTGCATATATTGATTCAATTCCATATTTTTTTTTATATTTGCTTACATAAGGGGTACAAGATGTTTTATTCTTCAGATATGTCCATGAAGATAATTTTATATAGCGAGAACAGAGATTCTTAAACTTCTTTTTAGGAGCATTATATTAAATATTTTAACAGAATATTTTGATTAAACATGTCATTTAGTATACTATAAGAATTTGGGCATGATTATGAATTTCAAGTTTCTTTATATTATATACTCCGTACGAAGAACGGGTATGCTGCTAGTCTATATAAATAAAAATGAAAATCTGTCTGTCTGTCTGTCTGTTTGTCACACCATCACGGGAAAACGGCTGAACCGAATTTGATGAAATTTTGTGGGTAGCCCAGAAATAGCCCCACTTAAAATTATATCCGTGTTTTGAGTTTCTACGACCAGTGGTTCTCGAGATATTAGTAAAAAACGAAATTTTCGTTTGTCTCATCATCACGGAAAAACGACTGAACCGAATTTAATGAAATTTGGTGAATAGCCTTGAAATATCCCCCCATAAATTTTGTCCAAGTTTCGAGTTTCTAAGACCTGGGGTTGTCGAGATATTAATGAAAAACGGAACTTTTTCCTAGGAGTTCTACTCCCTAACTCCGTGGTTTATCCAAACGAAAAGCTTGAAAATCGTTTGAAAGTGAATTAAAATTTAATCTCTGAGTTTGATGGGAGATTGTTTGCGTTAATTAGTCACTTTCTGAAAACATGAATTGTTTGAAACATGATTTAAAGGGGAAATCTATCTCCATGGTTCATGGTTTATTTAAAACAAGCTTTTACGGAACAATGAGAAGTATAGTGAAATAAAAATCGTTATTTAATTTCGCTGTTTATGTTATAAGACATGACATATTTAACATGTTATAAGATTCTATCTTATATCATGTTACTCAGAAACGCAATTAAATTAAATCTGTCTGTTAATTTTAATAATTATTTTTTCGATTTGAATAATAAATAAATGGATATAAAAATATATTTTAGAAAAGAACGATTTGATTTTTCTTATAGCATTTTTGACTGGATAATATCAATTACGGTCTTCAGGTTTAAAAATTATTATTATTTATATTTTCGGGGATTATTGATTCAAGGATTATTGATATTTTCAAGTTATTATGCAATTATTTTATTATGACAAAAATTGTTTAAACTCATATATTGTATGTTGTACGAATCTTCTACAAATACACGTGTATATCTTTTAATCTACGAGAATATAAGTAGTGCAGGTATATTGACATATGTTTTGATATATATTGGCATATATTGGAATCAATTACGACCTACTGGTATAAAGAGTACGGATATTATTGATGTTTTCAATTTATTACGTCATCTCTTTTATTTTGGCAAATATTTTTGAGACGCATATTGTAATACGGGTAATCTTCTACTAACACATTGGCATATTTTCTGATCTGCGACAATATAATTAGTACGGGGTTGCATATATTCATTCAATTCCTATTTTTTCTTCTGTAAATTTGCTTACAAAAGGGGGCAGGATGTTTTATTCTTCAGATCTGATCGTGAAGATAATTTTGCATAGTGAGAACATATATTCTTAAACTTCTCTTTAGGAGCAATAAATTTAATATTTTAACAGAATTTGCACATGATTGCGAACTTTAAGTTTCTTTAAATTATACACTCCGTACGAATAACGGGTGTGCTGTCAGTGGTTAACAAATTTTAACATTTTAGGAGGATATATCATGTTGCTCGGCATCGCAATTAAATTAAATGTGTTTGTTAATGTTTTTATTATTTTTTTTCGATTTAAATAATAAATAAATGGATAAATGGATATAAAAGTATATCTTATGAATGGACGGTTTGATTTTTCTTTTAATTATATTAATTGCTGACTGCGTACATCAATTTCATTTATTTTGGCAAAGAGTTTTCAAGCTTATATCGTATTTAGCTACTAAACTCATATATTGTGTTTAGCCAATAAATTCATATAGCCGATTGTTGAAACAGAAAAAGAGTAGAGCGGGTATATCTTCTAATACAATTGTAAGGTTTTCATTTAGTATATTGAAACGGGATAAGAATGTTTCATTCAAATCTGCAAATTCAAAGCTACGAATTTGGAGGGATATCGCTAATTTGACAACTTTTCTTAAACTTTGCCAAATTGATGGAAATGTCGCCAAATTGATATAAACGACACACAAACAGCTACCATAAACCTTCGGGTTGGTCGTGTGGCTTGGGTCTTCTACATATCAATGAAATTTTTTTTTGTTTTGTTAGAAGAGAGTACTGAAATGATGTTTGGTTAGCATTTATCTGTCAGACCAACCATCCTACTTAGTAATACATTTAGCGAATTTTTAAAATGTCACCAAATTGATAAAAATGTTTTCAAATCTATAAAAATATCTTGAAATTGATAAAATTGCGCTACATAAATGATATTAATTGTTTTTTGTTAGGGGATAGTATTGTGATGATATTTCGTCAATTTGTCGCAAAGTGGAACTGTCAGTTCTACAGTCCCATTTGGCGATAAATTTGGCGATTTTTTAAAATGTCGCTAATTTGACGAAACTGTCGCCAAATGTTCCATAGAAATATAACTATTTAGACGATATTTTTTCTACCAATTTATTTGAAGCAAATGATATCATGTCGCTTAGCAACGGATTTAAATCCAATGTGTTTATGCGGCAGACGATTTTTATTAAATCCTTTCCGATTTGAATAATGAAGATATGTATATAAAATAAATTTCATTGCCATTTCATTTTGGACTGGATAATATCAATTATACTCTTCAGGTTTAAACATTATTATTATTGATATTTTCCGGAATTATTGATTCAGTGATTATTGATATTTTTAAGTTATTACGCCATTGTTTTATTGCGGCAAAAATTGCTGACACACGCATATTGTACGTTGTACGAGTAATCTTCTAGGAATGCACGGGTATATCTTCTAACCTACGAGAATATAAGCAGTACAGGTATATTGGCATATATTTTGACATATATTGGCATATATATTGGAATCAAGTACAGTCTTCTGGTATGAAGATTAAGGGGATTAATTATATATTCAATTTATTACGTCGTCTGTTGTATTTTACCAAAAAACATTTGAGACTCATATTGCAAAACGGGTAATATTCTACTAATAATCGGACATTATAAGTAGTACGTGTATATCTTCCCATATAATTTTAGCACTTTAATTTTGACATATATTGGAATAAATGACTGTCTTCAGATTTAAAGATTACGGGTTTATTGGTATTTTCAATTTATACATTTAATCTACTAATACAGGTTATATTTTCTAATATTCGGGTATATAATTAGTACGGGTCCCATACAATTTTAACGCTTTTATTTTGCATATATTGATTCAATTCCATATTTTTTTTATATTTGCTTACATAAGGGGTACAAGATGTTTTCTTCAGATATGTCCATGAAGATAATTTTATATAGCGAGAACAGAGATTCTTAAACTTCTTTTCAGGAGCATTATATTAAATATTTTAACAGAATATTTTGATTAAACATGTCATTTAGTATACTATAAGAATTTGCGCATGATTATGAATTTCAAGTTTCTTTATATTATATACTCCGTACGAAGAACGGGTATGCTGCTAGTCTATATAAATAAAAATGAAAATATGTCTGTCTGTCTGTCTGTCTGTCTGTCTGTTTGTCACACCATCACGGGAGAACGGCTGAACCGAATTTGATGAAATTTTGTGGGTAGCCCAGAAATAGCCCCACTTAAAATTATATCTGTGTTTTGAGTTTCTACGACCAGTGGTTCTCGAGATATTAGTAAAAAACGAAATTTTCGTTTGTCTCAGCATCACGGGAAAACGGCTGAACCGAATTTAATGAAATTTGGTGAATAGCCTTGAAATATCCCCCCATAAATTTTGTCCAAGTTTCGAGTTTCTAAGACTTGGGGTTGTCGAGATATTAATGAAAAACGGAACTTTTTCCTAGGAGTTCTACTCCCTAACTCCGTGGTTTATCCAAACGAAAAGCTTGAAAATCGTTTGAAAGTGAATTAAAATTTAATCTCTGAGTTTGATGGGAGATTTTTTGCGTTAATTAGTCACTTTCTGAAAAAATGAATTGTTTGAAACATGATTTAAAGGGGAAATCTATCTCCATGGTTCATGGTTTATTTAAAACAAGCTTTTGCGGAACAATGAGAAGTATAGAAAAATCAAAATCGTTATTTAATTTCGCAGTTTATGTT
Organism: Amaurobius ferox; assembly: GCA_951213105.1. NCBI lineage: Eukaryota > Metazoa > Arthropoda > Arachnida > Araneae > Amaurobiidae > Amaurobius > Amaurobius ferox. Next base: position 84,627,541 of record OX578142.1, on the reverse strand, counting down.
ATAAGACATGACATATTTAACATGTTATAAGATTCTATCTTATATCATGTTACTCAGAAACGCAATTAAATTAAATCTGTCTGTTAATTTTAATAATTATTTTTTCGATTTGAATAATAAATAAATGGATATAAAAATATATTTTAGAAAAGAACGATTTGATTTTTCTTATAGCATTTTTGACTGGATAATATCAATTACGGTCTTCATGTTTAAAAATTATTATTATTTATATTTTCGGGGATTATTGATTCAAGGATTATTGATATTTTCAAGTTATTATGCAATTATTTTATTATGACAAAAATTGTTTAAACTCATATATTGTATGTTGTACGAATCTTCTACAAATTCACGTGTATATCTTTTAATCTACGAGAATATAAGTAGTACAGGTATATTGACATATATTTTAATATATATTGGCATATATTGGAATCAATTACGACCTTCTGGTATAAAGAGTACGGATATTATTGATGTTTTCAATTTATTACGTCATCTCTTTTATTTTGGCAAATATTTTTGAGACACATATTGTAATACGGGGAATCTTCTACTAACACATTGGCATATTTTCTGATCTGCGACAATATAGTTAGTACGGGGTTGCATATATTCATTCAATTCCTATTTTTTCTTCTGTAAATTTGCTTACAAAAGGGGGCAGGATGTTTTATTCTTCAGATCTGATCGTGAAGATAATTTTGCATAGTGAGAACATATATTCTTAAACTTCTCTTTAGGAGCAATAAATTTAATATTTTAACAGAATTTGCACATGATTGCGAACTTTAAGTTTCTTTAAATTATACACTCCGTAAGAATAACGGGTATGCTGTTAGTGGTTAATAAATTTTAACATTTTAGGAGGATATATCATGTTGCTCGGCATCGCAATTAAATTAAATGTGTTTGTTAATGTTTTTATTATTTTTTTTCGATTTAAATAATAAATAAATGGATATAAAAGTATATCTTATGAATGGACGGTTTGATTTTTCTTTTAATTATATTAATTGCTGACTGCGTACATCAATTTCATTTATTTTGGCAAAGAGTTTTCAAGCTTATATCGTATTTAGCTACTAAACTCATATATTGTGTTTAGCCAATAAATTCATATAGCCGATTGTTGAAACAGAAAAAGAGTAGAGCGGGTATATCTTCTAATACAGTTGTTGTGTTTTCATTTAGTATATTGAAACGGGATAAGAATGTTTCATTCAGATCTGCAAATTCAAAGCTACGAATTTGGAGGGATATCGCTAATTTGACAACTTTTCTTAAACCTTGCCAAATTGACGGAAATGTCGCCAAATTGATATAAACGACACACAAACAGCTGCCATAAACCTTCGGGTTGGTCGTGTGGCTTGGGTCTTCTACATATCAATGAAATTTTTTTTTGTTTTGTTAGAAGAGAGTACTGAAATGATGTTTGGTTAGCATTTCTCTGTCAGACCAACCATCCTACTTAGTAATACATTTAGCGAATTTTTAAAATGTCACCAAATTGATAAAAATGTTTTCAAATCTATAAAAATATCTTGAAATTGATAAAATTGCGCTACATAAATGATATTAATTGTTTTTTGTTAGGGGATAGTATTGTGATGATATTTCGTCAATTTGTCGCAAAGTGGAACTGTCAGTTCTACAGTCCCACTTGGCGATAAATTTGGCGATTTTTTAAAATGTCGCTAATTTGACGAAACTGTCGCCAAATGTTCCATAGAAATATAACTATTTAGACGATATTTTTTCTACCAATTTATTTGAAGCAAATGATATCATGTCGCTTAGCAACGGATTTAAATCCAATGTGTTTATGCGGCAGACGATTTTTATTAAATCCTTTCCGATTTGAATAATGAAGATTTGTATATAAAATAAATTTCATTGCCATTTCATTTTGGACTGGATAATATCAATTATACTCTTCAGGTTTAAACATTATTATTATTGATATTTTCCGGAATTATTGATTCAGGGATTATTGATATTTTTAAGTTATTACGCCATTGTTTTATTGCGGCAAAAATTGCTGACACACGCATATTGTACGTTGTACGAGTAATCTTCTAGGAATGCACGGGTATATCTTCTAACCTACGAGAATATAAGTAGTACAGGTATATTGGCATATATTTTGACATATATTGGCATATATATTGGAATCAAGTACAGTCTTCTGGTATGAAGATTAAGGGGATTAATTATATATTCAATTTATTACGTCGTCTGTTGTATTTTACCAAAAAACATTTGTGACTCATATTGCAAAACGGGTAATCTTCTACTAATAATCGGACATTATAAGTAGTACGTGTATATCTTCCCATATAATTTTAGCACTTTAATTTTGACATATATTGGAATAAATGACTGTCTTCAGATTTAAAGATTACGGGTTTATTGGTATTTTCAATTTATACATGTAATCTACTAATACAGGTTATATTTTCTAATATTCGCGTATATAATTAGTACGGGTCCCATACAATTTTAACGCTTTTATTTTGCATATATTGATTCAATTCCATATTTTTTTTTATATTTGCTTACATAAGGGGTACAAGATGTTTTATTCTTCAGATATGTCCATGAAGATAATTTTATATAGCGAGAACAGAGATTCTTAAACTTCTTTTTAGGAGCATTATATTAAATATTTTAACAGAATATTTTGATTAAACATGTCATTTAGTATACTATAAGAATTTGGGCATGATTATGAATTTCAAGTTTCTTTATATTATATACTCCGTACGAAGAACGGGTATGCTGCTAGTCTATATAAATAAAAATGAAAATCTGTCTGTCTGTCTGTCTGTTTGTCACACCATCACGGGAAAACGGCTGAACCGAATTTGATGAAATTTTGTGGGTAGCCCAGAAATAGCCCCACTTAAAATTATATCCGTGTTTTGAGTTTCTACGACCAGTGGTTCTCGAGATATTAGTAAAAAACGAAATTTTCGTTTGTCTCATCATCACGGAAAAACGACTGAACCGAATTTAATGAAATTTGGTGAATAGCCTTGAAATATCCCCCCATAAATTTTGTCCAAGTTTCGAGTTTCTAAGACCTGGGGTTGTCGAGATATTAATGAAAAACGGAACTTTTTCCTAGGAGTTCTACTCCCTAACTCCGTGGTTTATCCAAACGAAAAGCTTGAAAATCGTTTGAAAGTGAATTAAAATTTAATCTCTGAGTTTGATGGGAGATTGTTTGCGTTAATTAGTCACTTTCTGAAAACATGAATTGTTTGAAACATGATTTAAAGGGGAAATCTATCTCCATGGTTCATGGTTTATTTAAAACAAGCTTTTACGGAACAATGAGAAGTATAGTGAAATAAAAATCGTTATTTAATTTCGCTGTTTATGTTATAAGACATGACATATTTAACATGTTATAAGATTCTATCTTATATCATGTTACTCAGAAACGCAATTAAATTAAATCTGTCTGTTAATTTTAATAATTATTTTTTCGATTTGAATAATAAATAAATGGATATAAAAATATATTTTAGAAAAGAACGATTTGATTTTTCTTATAGCATTTTTGACTGGATAATATCAATTACGGTCTTCAGGTTTAAAAATTATTATTATTTATATTTTCGGGGATTATTGATTCAAGGATTATTGATATTTTCAAGTTATTATGCAATTATTTTATTATGACAAAAATTGTTTAAACTCATATATTGTATGTTGTACGAATCTTCTACAAATACACGTGTATATCTTTTAATCTACGAGAATATAAGTAGTGCAGGTATATTGACATATGTTTTGATATATATTGGCATATATTGGAATCAATTACGACCTACTGGTATAAAGAGTACGGATATTATTGATGTTTTCAATTTATTACGTCATCTCTTTTATTTTGGCAAATATTTTTGAGACGCATATTGTAATACGGGTAATCTTCTACTAACACATTGGCATATTTTCTGATCTGCGACAATATAATTAGTACGGGGTTGCATATATTCATTCAATTCCTATTTTTTCTTCTGTAAATTTGCTTACAAAAGGGGGCAGGATGTTTTATTCTTCAGATCTGATCGTGAAGATAATTTTGCATAGTGAGAACATATATTCTTAAACTTCTCTTTAGGAGCAATAAATTTAATATTTTAACAGAATTTGCACATGATTGCGAACTTTAAGTTTCTTTAAATTATACACTCCGTACGAATAACGGGTGTGCTGTCAGTGGTTAACAAATTTTAACATTTTAGGAGGATATATCATGTTGCTCGGCATCGCAATTAAATTAAATGTGTTTGTTAATGTTTTTATTATTTTTTTTCGATTTAAATAATAAATAAATGGATAAATATATATAAAAGTATATCTTATGAATGGACGGTTTGATTTTTCTTTTAATTATATTAATTGCTGACTGCGTACATCAATTTCATTTATTTTGGCAAAGAGTTTTCAAGCTTATATCGTATTTAGCTACTAAACTCATATATTGTGTTTAGCCAATAAATTCATATAGCCGATTGTTGAAACAGAAAAAGAGTAGAGCGGGTATATCTTCTAATACAATTGTAAGGTTTTCATTTAGTATATTGAAACGGGATAAGAATGTTTCATTCAAATCTGCAAATTCAAAGCTACGAATTTGGAGGGATATCGCTAATTTGACAACTTTTCTTAAACTTTGCCAAATTGATGGAAATGTCGCCAAATTGATATAAACGACACACAAACAGCTACCATAAACCTTCGGGTTGGTCGTGTGGCTTGGGTCTTCTACATATCAATGAAATTTTTTTTTGTTTTGTTAGAAGAGAGTACTGAAATGATGTTTGGTTAGCATTTATCTGTCAGACCAACCATCCTACTTAGTAATACATTTAGCGAATTTTTAAAATGTCACCAAATTGATAAAAATGTTTTCAAATCTATAAAAATATCTTGAAATTGATAAAATTGCGCTACATAAATGATATTAATTGTTTTTTGTTAGGGGATAGTATTGTGATGATATTTCGTCAATTTGTCGCAAAGTGGAACTGTCAGTTCTACAGTCCCATTTGGCGATAAATTTGGCGATTTTTTAAAATGTCGCTAATTTGACGAAACTGTCGCCAAATGTTCCATAGAAATATAACTATTTAGACGATATTTTTTCTACCAATTTATTTGAAGCAAATGATATCATGTCGCTTAGCAACGGATTTAAATCCAATGTGTTTATGCGGCAGACGATTTTTATTAAATCCTTTCCGATTTGAATAATGAAGATATGTATATAAAATAAATTTCATTGCCATTTCATTTTGGACTGGATAATATCAATTATACTCTTCAGGTTTAAACATTATTATTATTGATATTTTCCGGAATTATTGATTCAGTGATTATTGATATTTTTAAGTTATTACGCCATTGTTTTATTGCGGCAAAAATTGCTGACACACGCATATTGTACGTTGTACGAGTAATCTTCTAGGAATGCACGGGTATATCTTCTAACCTACGAGAATATAAGCAGTACAGGTATATTGGCATATATTTTGACATATATTGGCATATATATTGGAATCAAGTACAGTCTTCTGGTATGAAGATTAAGGGGATTAATTATATATTCAATTTATTACGTCGTCTGTTGTATTTTACCAAAAAACATTTGAGACTCATATTGCAAAACGGGTAATATTCTACTAATAATCGGACATTATAAGTAGTACGTGTATATCTTCCCATATAATTTTAGCACTTTAATTTTGACATATATTGGAATAAATGACTGTCTTCAGATTTAAAGATTACGGGTTTATTGGTATTTTCAATTTATACATTTAATCTACTAATACAGGTTATATTTTCTAATATTCGGGTATATAATTAGTACGGGTCCCATACAATTTTAACGCTTTTATTTTGCATATATTGATTCAATTCCATATTTTTTTTATATTTGCTTACATAAGGGGTACAAGATGTTTTCTTCAGATATGTCCATGAAGATAATTTTATATAGCGAGAACAGAGATTCTTAAACTTCTTTTCAGGAGCATTATATTAAATATTTTAACAGAATATTTTGATTAAACATGTCATTTAGTATACTATAAGAATTTGCGCATGATTATGAATTTCAAGTTTCTTTATATTATATACTCCGTACGAAGAACGGGTATGCTGCTAGTCTATATAAATAAAAATGAAAATATGTCTGTCTGTCTGTCTGTCTGTCTGTCTGTTTGTCACACCATCACGGGAGAACGGCTGAACCGAATTTGATGAAATTTTGTGGGTAGCCCAGAAATAGCCCCACTTAAAATTATATCTGTGTTTTGAGTTTCTACGACCAGTGGTTCTCGAGATATTAGTAAAAAACGAAATTTTCGTTTGTCTCAGCATCACGGGAAAACGGCTGAACCGAATTTAATGAAATTTGGTGAATAGCCTTGAAATATCCCCCCATAAATTTTGTCCAAGTTTCGAGTTTCTAAGACTTGGGGTTGTCGAGATATTAATGAAAAACGGAACTTTTTCCTAGGAGTTCTACTCCCTAACTCCGTGGTTTATCCAAACGAAAAGCTTGAAAATCGTTTGAAAGTGAATTAAAATTTAATCTCTGAGTTTGATGGGAGATTTTTTGCGTTAATTAGTCACTTTCTGAAAAAATGAATTGTTTGAAACATGATTTAAAGGGGAAATCTATCTCCATGGTTCATGGTTTATTTAAAACAAGCTTTTGCGGAACAATGAGAAGTATAGAAAAATCAAAATCGTTATTTAATTTCGCAGTTTATGTTATAAGACATGACATATTTAACATGTTATAAGATTCTATCTTATATCATGTTACTCAGAAACGCAATTAAATTAAATCTGTCTGTTAATTTTAATAATTATTTTTTCGATTTGAATAATAAATAAATGGATATAAAAATATATTTTAGAAAAGAACGATTTGATTTTTCTTATAGCATTTTTGACTGGATAATATCAATTACGGTCTTCATGTTTAAAAATTATTATTATTTATATTTTCGGGGATTATTGATTCAAGGATTATTGATATTTTCAAGTTATTATGCAATTATTTTATTATGACAAAAATTGTTTAAACTCATATATTGTATGTTGTACGAATCTTCTACAAATTCACGTGTATATCTTTTAATCTACGAGAATATAAGTAGTACAGGTATATTGACATATATTTTAATATATATTGGCATATATTGGAATCAATTACGACCTTCTGGTATAAAGAGTACGGATATTATTGATGTTTTCAATTTATTACGTCATCTCTTTTATTTTGGCAAATATTTTTGAGACACATATTGTAATACGGGGAATCTTCTACTAACACATTGGCATATTTTCTGATCTGCGACAATATAGTTAGTACGGGGTTGCATATATTCATTCAATTCCTATTTTTTCTTCTGTAAATTTGCTTACAAAAGGGGGCAGGATGTTTTATTCTTCAGATCTGATCGTGAAGATAATTTTGCATAGTGAGAACATATATTCTTAAACTTCTCTTTAGGAGCAATAAATTTAATATTTTAACAGAATTTGCACATGATTGCGAACTTTAAGTTTCTTTAAATTATACACTCCGTAAGAATAACGGGTATGCTGTTAGTGGTTAATAAATTTTAACATTTTAGGAGGATATATCATGTTGCTCGGCATCGCAATTAAATTAAATGTGTTTGTTAATGTTTTTATTATTTTTTTTCGATTTAAATAATAAATAAATGGATATAAAAGTATATCTTATGAATGGACGGTTTGATTTTTCTTTTAATTATATTAATTGCTGACTGCGTACATCAATTTCATTTATTTTGGCAAAGAGTTTTCAAGCTTATATCGTATTTAGCTACTAAACTCATATATTGTGTTTAGCCATTAAATTCATATAGCCGATTGTTGAAACAGAAAAAGAGTAGAGCGGGTATATCTTCTAATACAATTGTAGTGTTTTCATTTAGTATATTGAAACGGGATAAGAATGTTTCATTCGCATCTGCAAATTCAAAGCTACGAATTTGGAGGGATATCGCTAATTTGACAACTTTTCTTAAACTTTGCCAAATTGACGGAAATGTCGCCAAATTGATATAAACGACACACAAACAGCTGCCATAAACCTTCGGGTTGGTCGTGTGGCTTGGGTCTTCTACATATCAATGAAATTTTTTTTTGTTTTGTTAGAAGAGAGTACTGAAATGATATTTGGTTAGCATTTATCTGTCAGACCAACCATCCTACTTAGTAATACATTTAGCGAATTTTTAAAATGTCACCAAATTGATAAAAATGTTTTCAAATCTATAAAAATATCTTGAAATTGATAAAATTGCGCTACATAAATGATATTAATTGTTTTTTGTTAGGGGATAGTATTGTGATGATATTTCGTCAATTTGTCGCAAAGTGGAACTGTCAGTTCTACAGTCCCACTTGGCGATAAATTTGGCGATTTTTTAAAATGTCGCTAATTTGACGAAACTGTCGCCAAATGTTCCATAGAAATATAACTATTTAGACGATATTTTGTCTACCAATTTATTTGAAGCAAATGATATCATGTCGCTTAGCAACGGATTTAAATCCAATGTGTTTATGCGGCAGACGATTTTTATTAAATCCTTTCCGATTTGAATAATGAAGATATGTATATAAAATAAATTTCATTGCCATTTCATTTTGGACTGGATAATATCAATTATACTCTTCAGGTTTAAACATTATTATTATTGATATTTTCCGGAATTATTGATTCAGTGATTATTGATATTTTTAAGTTATTACGCCATTGTTTTATTGCGGCAAAAATTGCTGACACACGCATATTGTACGTTGTACGAGTAATCTTCTAGGAATGCACGGGTATATCTTCTAACCTACGAGAATATAAGCAGTACAGGTATATTGGCATATATTTTGACATATATTGGCATATATATTGGAGTCAAGTACAGTCTTCTGGTATGAAGATTACGGGGATTAATTATATATTCAATTTATTACGTCGTCTGTTGTATTTTACCAAAAAACATTTGAGACTCATATTGCAAAACGGGTAATCTTCTACTAATAATCGGACATTATAAGTAGTACGTGTATATCTTCCCATATAATTTTAGCACTTTAATTTTGACATATATTGGAATAAATGACTGTCTTCAGATTTAAAGATTACGGGTTTATTGGTATTTTCAATTTATACATGTAATCTACTAATACAGGCTATATTTTCTAATATTCGCGTATATAATTAGTACGGGTCCCATACAATTTTAACGCTTTTATTTTGCATATATTGATTCAATTCCATATTTTTTTTATATTTGCTTACATAAGGGGTCCAAGATGTTTTATTCTTCAGATATGTCCATGAAGATAATTTTATATAGCGAGAACAGAGATTCTTAAACTTCTTTTTAGGAGCATTATATTAAATATTTTAACAGAATATTTTGATTAAACATGTCATTTAGTATACTATAAGAATTTGGGCATGATTATGAATTTCAAGTTTCTTTATATTATATACTCCGTACGAAGAACGGGTATGCTGCTAGTCTATATAAATAAAAATGAAAATCTGTCTGTCTGTCTGTCTGTCTGTCTGTCTGTCTGTTTGTCACACCATCACGGGAGAACGGCTGAACCGAATTTGATGAAATTTTGTGGGTAGCCCAGAAATAGCCCCACTTAAAATTATATCCGTGTTTTGAGTTTCTACGACCAGTGGTTCTCGAGATATTAGTAAAAAACGAAATTTACGTTTGTCTCATCATCACGGAAAAACGGCTGAACCGAATTTAATGAAATTTGGTGAATAGCCTTGAAATATCCCCCCATAAATTTTGTCCAAGTTTCGAGTTTCTAAGACCTGGGGTTGTCGAGATATTAATGAAAAACGGAACTTTTTCCTAGGAGTTCTACTCCCTAACTCCGTGGTTTATCCAAACGAAAAGCTTGAAAATCGTTTGAAAGTGAATTAAAATTTAATCTCTGAGTTTGATGGGAGATTTTTTGCGTTAATTAGTCACTTTCTGAAAACATGAATTGTTTGAAACATGATTTAAAGGGGAAATCTATCTCCATGGTTCACGGTTTATTTAAAAGAAGCTTTTACGGAAAAATGAGAAGTATAGAGAAATCAAAATCGTTATTTAATTTCGCAGTTTATGTTATAAGACATGACATATTTAACATGTTATAAGATTCTATCTTATATCATGTTACTCAGAAACGCAATTAAATTAAATCTGTCTGTTAATTTTAATAATTATTTTTTCGATTTGAATAATAAATAAATGGATATAAAAATATATTTTAGAAAAGAACGATTTGATTTTTCTTATAGCATTTTTGAGTGGATAATATCAATTACGGTCTTCAGGTTTAAAAATTATTATTATTTATATTTTCGGGGATTATTGATTCAAGGATTATTGATATTTTCAAGTTATTATGCAATTATTTTATTATGACAAAAATTGTTTAAACTCACATATTGTATGTTGTACGAATCTTCTACAAATACACGTGTATATCTTTTAATCTACGAGAATATAAGTAGTACAGGTATATTGGCATATGTTTTGATATATATTGGCATATATTGGAATCAATTACGACCTTCTGGTATAAAGAGTACGGATATTATTGATGTTTTCAATTTATTACGTCATCTCTTTTATTTTGGCAAATATTTTTGAGACGCATATTGTAATACGGGTAATCTTCTACTAACACATTGGCATATTTTCTGATCTGCGACAATATAATTAGTACGGGGTTGCATATATTCATTCAATTCCTATTTTTTCTTCTGTAAATTTGCTTACAAAAGGGGGCAGGATGTTTTATTCTTTAGATCTGATCGTGAAGATAATTTTGCATAGTGAGAGCATATATTCTTAAACTTCTCTTTAGGAGCAATAAATTTAATATTTTAACAGAATTTGCACATGATTGCGAACTTTAAGTTTCTTTAAATTATACACCCCGTACGAATAACGGGTGTGCTGTTAGTGGTTAATAAATTTTAACATTTTAGGAGGATATATCATGTTGCTCGGCATCGCAATTAAATTAAGTGTGTTTGTTAATGTTTTTATTTTTTTTTCGATTTAAATAATAAATAAATGGATAAATGGATATAAAAGTATATCTTATGAATGGACGGTTTGATTTTGCTGAACCGAATTGCTGACTGCGTACATCAATTTCATTTATTTTGGCAAAGAGTTTTCAAGCTTATATCGTATTTAGCTACTAAACTCATATATTGTGTTTAGCCAATAAATTCATATAGCCGATTGTTGAAACAGGAAAAGAGTAGAGCGGGTATATCTTCTAATACAATTGTAGTGTTTTCATTTAGTATATTGAAACGGGATAAGAATGTTTCATTCAGATCTGCAAATTCAAAGCTACGAATTTGGAGGGATATCGCTAATTTGACAACTTTTCTTAAACTTTGCCAAATTGACGGAAATGTCGCCAAATTGATATAAACGACACACAAACAGCTGCCATAAACCTTCGGGTTGGTCGTGTGGCTTGGGTCTTCTACATATCAATGAATTTTTTTTTTGTTTTGTTAGAAGAGAGTACTGAAATGATGTTTGGTTAGCATTTCTCTGTCAGACCAACCATCCTACTTAGTAATATACATTTAGCGAATTTTTAAAATGTCACCAAATTGATAAAAATGTTTTCAAATCTATAAAAATATCTTGAAATTGATAAAATTGCGCTACATAAATGATATTAATTGTTTTTTGTTACGGGATAGTATTGTGATGATATTTCGTCAATTTGTCGCAAAGTGGAACTGTCAGTTCTACAGTCCCACTTAGCGATAAATTAGGCGATTTTTTAAAATGTGGCTAATTTGACGAAACTGTCGCCAAATGTTCCATAGAAATATAACTATTTAGACAATATTTTTTCTACCAATTTATTTGAAGCAAATGATATCATGTCGCTTAGCAACGGATTTAAATCCAATGTGTTTATGCGGCAGACGATTTTTAGTAAATCCTTTCCGATTTGAATAATGAAGATATGTATATAAAATAAATTTCATTGCCATTTCCTTTTGGACTGGATAATATCAATTATACTCTTCAGGTTTAAACATTATTATTATTGATATTTTCCGGAATTATTGATTCAGGGATTATTGATATTTTTAAGTTATTACGCCATTGTTTTATTGCGGCAAAAATTGCTGACACACGCATATTGTACGTTGTATGAGTAATCTTCTAGGAATGCACGGGTATATCTTCTAACCTACGAGAATATAAGTAGTACAGGTATATTGGCATATATTTTTACATATATTGGCATATATATTGGAATCAAGTACAGTCTTCTGGCATGAAGATTAAGGGGATTAAATATATATTCAATTTATTACGTCGTCTGTTGTATTTTACCAAAAAACATTTGTGACTCATATTGCAAAACGGGTAATCTTCTACTAACAATCGGACATTATAAGTAGTACGTGTATATCTTCCCATATAATTTTAGCACTTTAATTTTGACATATATTGGAATAAATGACTGTCTTCAGATTTAAAGATTACGGGTTTATTGGTATTTTCAATTTATACATGTAATCTACTAATACAGGTTGTATTTTCTAATATTCGCGTATATAATTAGTACGGGTCCCATACAATTTTAACGCTTTTATTTTGCATATATTGATTCAATTCCATATTTTTTTTATATTTGCTTACATAAGGGGTCCAAGATGTTTTATTCTTCAGATATGTCCATGAAGATAATTTTATATAGCGAGAACAGAGATTCTTAAACTTCTTTTTTGGAGCATTATATTAAATATTTTAACAGAATATTTTGATTAAACATGTCATTTAGTATACTATAAGAATTTGGGCATGATTATGAATTTCAAGTTTCTTTATATTATATACTCCGTACGAAGAACGGGTATGCTGCTAGTCTATATAAATAAAAATGAAAATCTGTCTGTCTGTCTGTCTGTCTGTCTGTCTGTCTGTTTGTCACACCATCACGGGAGAACGGCTGAACCGAATTTAATGAAATTTTGTGGGTAGCCCAGAAATAGCCCCACTTAAAATTATATCCGTGTTTTGAGTTTCTACGACCAGTGGTTCTCGAGATATTAGTAAAAAACGAAATTTTCGTTTGTCTCATCGTCACGGAAAAACGGCTGAACCGAATTTAATGAAATTTGGTGAATAGCCTTGAAATATCCCCCCATAAATTTTGTCCAAGTTTCGAGTTTCTAAGACCTGGGGTTGTCGAGATATTAATGAAAAACGGAACTTTTTCCTAGGAGTTCTACTCCCTAACTCCGTGGTTTATCCAAACGAAAAGCTTGAAAATCGTTTGAAAGTGAATTAAAATTTAATCTCTGAGTTTGATGGGAGATTTTTTGCGTTAATTAGTCACTTTCTGAAAACATGAATTGTTTGAAACATGATTTAAAGGGGAAATCTATCTCCATGGTTCATGGTTTATTTAAAACAAGCTTTTACGGAACAATAAGAAGTATAGAGAAATCAAAATCGTTATTTAATTTCGCAGTTTTTGTTATAAGACATGACATATTTAACATGTTATAAGATTCTATCTTATATCATGTTACTCAGAAACGCAATTAAATTAAATCTGTCTGTTAATTTTAATAATTATTTTTTCGATTTGAATAATAAATAAATGGATATAAAAATATATTTTAGAAAAGAACGATTTGATTTTTCTTATAGCAGTTTTGACTGGATAATATCAATTACGGTCTTCAGGTTTAAAAATTATTATTATTTATATTTTCGGGGATTATTGATTCAAGGATTATTGATATTTTCAAGTTATTATTAAATTATATTATTATGACAAAAATTGTTTAAACTCATATATTGTATGTTGTACGAATCTTCTACAAATACACGTGTATATCTTTTAATCTACGAGAATATAAGTAGTACAGGTATATTGACATATGTTTTGATATATATTGGCATATATTGGAATCAATTACGACCTTCTGGTATAAAGAGTACGGATATTATTGATGTTTTCAATTTATTACGTCATCTCTTTTATTTTGGCAAATATTTTTGAGACGCATATTGTAATACGGGTAATCTTCTACTAACACATTGGCATATTTTCTGATCTGCGACAATATAATTAGTACGGGGTTGCATATATTCATTCAATTCCTATTTTTTCTTCTGTAAATTTGCTCACAAAAGGGGGCAGGATGTTTTATTCTTCAGATCTGATCGTTAAGATAATTTTGCATAGTGAGAACATATATTCTTAAACTTCTCTTTAGGAGCAATAAATTTAATATTTTAACAGAATTTGCACATGATTGCGAACTATAAGTTTCTTTGTATTATATACTCCGTACGAAGAACGGGTGTGCTGTTAGTGGTTAATAAATTTTAATATTTTATGAGGACATATCATGTTGTTCGGCATCGCAATTAAATTAAATGTGTTTGTTAATGTTTTTATTATTTTTTTTCGATTTACATAATAAATAAATGGATAAATGGATATAAAAGTATATCTTATGAATGGACGGGTTGATTTTTCTTTTAATTATATTAATTGCTGACTGCGTACATCAATTTCATTTATTTTGGCAAAGAGTTTTCAAGCTTATATCGTATTTAGCTACTAAACTCATATATTGTGTTTAGCCAATAAATTCATATAGCCGATTGTTGAAACAGAAAAAGAGTAGAGCGGGTATATCTTCTAATACAATTGTAGTGTTTTCATTTAGTATATTGAAACGGGATAAGAATGTTTCATTCAGATCTGCAAATTCAAAGCTACGAATTTGGAGGGATATCGCTAATTTGACAACTTTTCTTAAACTTTGCCAAATTGACGGAAATGTCGCCAAATTGATATAAACGACACACAAACAGCTGCCATAAACCTTCGGGTTGGTCGTGTGACTTCGGTCTTCTATATATCAATGAAATTTTTTTTTGTTTTGTTAGAAGAGAGTACTGAAATGATGTTTGGATAACATTTCTCTGTCAGACCAACCATCCTACTTAGTAATACATTTAGCGAATTTTTAAAATGTCACCAAATTGATAGAAATGTTTTCAAATCTATAAAAATATCTTGAAATTGATAAAATTGCGCTACATAAATGATATTAATTGTTTTTTGTTAGGGGATAGTATTGTGATGATATTTCGTCAATTTGTCGCAAAGTGGAACTGTCAGTTCTACAGTCCCACTTGGCGATAAATTTGGCGATTTTTTAAAATGTCGCTAATTTGACGAAACTGTCGCCAAATGTTCCATAGAAATATAACTATTTAGACGATATTTTTTCTACCAATTTATTTGAAGCAAATGATATCATGTCGCTTAGCAACGGATTTAAATCCAATGTGTTTATGCGGCAGACGATTTTTATTAAATCCTTTCCGATTTGAATAATGAAGATATGTATATAAAATAAATTTCATTGCCATTTCATTTTGGACTGGATAATATCAATTATACTCTTCAGGTTTAAACATTATTATTATTGATATTTTCCGGAATTATTGATTCAGGGATTATTGATATTTTTAAGTTATTACGCCATTGTTTTATTGCGGCAAAAAATGCTGACACACGCATATTGTACGTTGTACGAGTAATCTTCTAGGAATGCATGGGTATATCTTCTAACCTACGAGAATATAAGTAGTACAGGTATATTGGCATATATTTTGACATATATTGGCATATATATTGGAATCAAGTACAGTCTTCTGGTATGAAGATTAAGGGGATTAATTATATATTCAATTTATTACGTCGTCTGTTGTATTTTACCAAAAAACATTTGTGACTCATATTGCAAAACGGGTAATCTTCTACTAATAATCGGACATTATAAGTAGTACGTGTATATCTTCCCATATAATTTTAGCACTTTAATTTTGACATATATTGGAATAAATGACTGTCTTCAGATTTAAAGATTACGGGTTTATTGGTATTTTCAATTTATACATGTAATCTACTAATACAGGTTATATTTTCTAATATTCGCGTATATAATTAGTACGGGTCCCATACAATTTTAACGCTTTTATTTTGCATATATTGATTCAATTCCATATTTTTTTTTATATTTGCTTACATAAGGGGTCCAAGATGTTTTATTCTTCAGATATGTCCATGAAGATAATTTTATATAGCGAGAACAGAGATTCTTAAACTTCTTTTTAGGAGCATTATATTAAATATTTTAACAGAATATTTTGATTAAACATGTCATTCAGTATACTATAAGAATTTGGGCATGATTATGAATTTCAAGTTTCTTTATATTATATACTCCGTACGAAGAACGGGTATGCTGCTAGTATAAAAATAAAATTGAAAAATCTGTCTGTTTGTCCCATCATCACTAGAGAACGGCTGAACCGAATTTGATGAAATTTTGTGGGTAGCCTGGAAATAGTCCCACTTAAAATTTAGTCTATGTTTGGAGTTTCTACGATCAGTGGTTCTCGAGATATTAGTAAAAAACGACATTTTCGTTTGTCTCATCATCACGGGAGAACGGCTGAACCGAATTTGATGAAATTTTATGAATAGCCTTGAAATAGCCCCCCATAAATTTAGCCCAAGTTTCGAGTACCTAAGACCAAAGTTTGTTGATATATTAATGAAAAATGAAACATTTTCCTAGGAGTTCTACTCTGTAACTCCGTGGTTTATCCAAACGAAAAGCTTAAAAATCATTTGAAAGTGAATTAAAACCTTATCTCTGCGTTTGATGGGAGATATTTTGAGTGAATTAGTCACTTTTTGAAAACATGAATTGTTTGAAACATGATTTAAATGGGAAATCTATCTCCATGATTTATTTTCACAAGCTTTTACTGAACAATGAAAAGTATAAAGAAATCAAAATAGCTATTTAATTTCGCAGTTTATGAAGAAGATTTTATCTTATATCATGTTGCTCAGAAACGCAATTAAATTAAATCTGTCTGTTAATTTTAATTATTATTTTTTCGATTTGAATAATAAATAAATGGATATAAAAATATATTTTAGAAAAGAACGATTTGATTTTTCTTATAACATTTTTGACTGGATAATATCAATTACGGTCTTCAGGTTTAAACGTTATTATTATTGATATTTTCGGGGATTATTGATTCAGGGATTATTGATATTTTCATGTTATTATGCAATTGTTTTATTATGACAAAAATTGTTTAAACTCATATATTGTACGTTGTACGAGTAATCTTCTACATATACACGGGTATATCTTCTAATCTAAGTTAATATAAGTAGTTCATGTATATTGGCATATGTTTTGATATATATTGACATATATTGGAATCAATTACGACCTTTTGGTATAGAGTACGGGGATTATTGATATTTTCAATTTAATACGTCATCTCTTTTATTTTGGCAAAGATTTTTGAGACTCATTGTAACACGGGTAATCTTCTACTAACACACCGGTATATTTTCTAATCTGCGATTATATAAGTAGTACGGGGTTGCATATTCAATTTTTTTTTTTTGTAAATTTGCTTACAAAAGGGGCCAGGATGTTTTATTCTTCATATTTGCCCGTGAAGATAATTTTGCATAGTGAGAACAGATATTCTTAGACTTCTCTTTAGGAGCAATAAATTTAATATTTTAACAGAAATTGAACATGATTGCGAATTATGTATATAAGTTTCTTTACATTATATACTCCGTACGAAGAACGGGTATGCTGCTAGTATATATATATTTAAATTAAGCTCTTATAGTTCGTCTTGTCAAGTAATCGTCGTTGCAATCGCATTGTCAAGTTGGAAAAAAATTGAAAATTTACTGATTTAAAAATTTTCTGTAATGCTTATACATTGCTTCTAGTAATTATAAGGGCATTTGTTTTTTTAGAAAATTATATTTAGAACATTATGTTAATTATATATAACAATTTTGTCATTAAAATCTTGCTACCATGGTTTTTACAGCATTATATGACACATCATAGAATAATCTAAAAAGCATTCAAGTTTTGTATCATTTATTTGGTTCATAATTTGAAGAACAGCTTTGTTATTTGTATTTAACTTATTATACAAATGATTGACTTTAGATTGGTATGCAAATATTGATAGTTGTGGACCTACTGCATGCATTTTACAGTCAGTAGTTCTTTGTTGTCAGGTGATTGTAAAAGTGCCTCAAGGAAGAACTAAATGACGCGGATGTACAAAAAGTGAAAAATTTATGCATCATAGATATGCCTATTTGAAATATTGCTAGAATTATACAAATTGCTAGAATTATACGAATGGTTCAGTTAATAGCATGATTAAAAGAATGCATGGTTTCGTAAAGAAAAGAAAAAGAATGCATGGTTTCGTAAAGAAAAGAACAAGTACGGAAAGGAAGTTGTCCAAACAAAATCGGAGACATAATATGCATGGTGGTTCTTCAGAAAACACCAGTAGAAAAAAAATTGCAATTAATTTTTAACATGCATGTTTCTTACTCAACTGTTACAGGTGTGCTAAATAAATGAAATATCACATCAATGTCAAAATGAATAAGAAACCAGCTCTGACCAAATGGCATAAAACCATGCGTAGAGTATTAAATTTAACTGGAAATTTATTTTACAAAATGTTATTCAAACAAAAACATTTCGGCTCCATCAGACTGGAGCCACCACCTATTATTTTATAGTTGTCAATTATCGAGTTATATTTGTGCGAATTTAAAATTAATTTGGTACATCAAATTAGTTTTACTGGTTTTTAGCAACCACAGTTTTGTTTAGGTCTCTTAATAACATAAGGGAACTATTGAGTTGGATGGTTGTGGTCCCGGGACGGTTGACTGTTGCTGTGCTACCATGTCAGGTTCCCACCGAATGTTTCATTTTGCTACAGCAGTGATGGATCATCTTTTCCGTATACCTTCGGGTGGGTCTGGTTCCTTATCTGGATTTCAGTAACATTCAAATATCCACAACAGATACTCTAAACATACATTTTATTTATTCACATCAAAATATAAGTAACTTTTTCAAAAGTAAATTATTTTAGTATCAGATCTTTTTAATTATCAAATTCTTGTAATTTTAAATCAAAATAAAAGATACTAATAGAATTGAGAGATATTTTAACTAATTTCCTTTTCAGCATTTTAAACAAAATACATAACACTAGAAAATTTACCCGGCATTGTCCGAGGGTTGTGGCATAGTGCACTCATGCAACAGTTTACTTATTTTGTTTTTTGTTATAAGCGGGCATATTATTAAAGCGCTCTTTGGTTTTCAATAATTTGGTATAAGTTCCGATGAATCAAATTTAAAAACACTTTAATAATACACTTATAACAACCACAACAGCAACAAAATAAAATCTCACAGGCGCATTGGTCTAGGTCCTGAAGTACCTGTGAAAGGCCCAGACCACACAGCCAACCCAGGGGCTTACGGCAGTTAAATGTGTGGCCAGGAGAAAATTTAGAGCGGAGACCGACTTCCACAGACACCCACGAGCTGTCCAGAGTATACCAGTAGTTTATTGAAAATTTTTTTTACAAAAACTTACATATTACGTCACATGACGAGTATAAGCAAACAAACAAACAATCAAGCAAACAACGAACAAACAAGAAAAAAGGTCAAAAGCGAAAGCGGGGGGAAGGGGAAAAAGTTAAGATTTAATTACAATTACAATTGGTTTTATTTCTTTTTCTTTTTTTTTATAACAATTTCGTTTTAAAATAAAGATTTTAATCAATTTATTTTAAATAAAAGGGGGAAGGAGAAAAACACACACACACATTCTCAAAAGTAAAAGGGAAAGGGATAGAGTGAGTCTTACCCTCCAAAGCCATGTAATGGAGGGCAAGAGTTACTAGTTCAAAAAGCATATTTTATAAGCAAATGTATAAAATAAATGTGAACAAAAAGAGAATGTGTACTATATACAAGTATTAACAACAGGTTATGTACAATGGGTGCATGTACTGCAGAGTATTAGAAGTAAAAAGGGTATATGCACTGCAATATATCTAGCAGTGTGTTCTGAAACCACCATTGTGTTAATCAGTATACATAATCAACAGGTATAATAAAGCGCTGTTGTACAATTGGATAATAAGCATAACTTTTTAATTTGAGTATTTATGTGCAGCTTAAAATTTTGACATATTAATCAATTTCTTCCATTAATTGTACACACTCAAAATTAGAGCATGAAAGATAGAACATACACCCAAATGTATTTACAATAAAACGAAAAATGCAACAAGTAACACCAGGGGAACAGTGTGAAAGGCCCAGACCATACAGCCATCCCAGGGGTTAATGGCAGTTAAATGTATGGCCGGGCAGGGAAACAGTGTTGTTGTTGTTGAGACCCAGACCGTCCGACCTACCAGAAAGGTGTAAGGTAACTGTATGGACGGCCGGGAAGTGCCACCCAATTTAGACCGGAACCCAGTGGGGGAGGCATCCACAGGGACCGTACCCTCCTTCCCCTACCACCAACCTCTCGGAAGGACTTACGGACCCACATGTTTAACGTGATCGTACTCCGCATGAACACGGCGGCATTTGTGGTAGCGTGCAAATCTAGCGCGCAAACCACGGGGATACCGCACCCGAGACGGCCAACAGCACGCGGTGTTCCGAGGTGGTCACCCACCAAGTACTAACCGCGCCCGATGCTGCTTGACTTCGGTGATCTAACGAGAACCGGTGTTTTCAGCACGGTACGGCCGTTGGCCCCAGGGAAACAGTGTGAAGCTCCACTGATCTGAAGTTAAAAGCAGGGAAGACGCTCACGAGCAAGTTATGTTATACTATTTGAGATTTCTCTCGCAATGAGAACACAATTTTTACCTGTGTATTTATTTATATTTTTGATGTTATAAGTGAGCATATTAATAAAACATTCTTACTGTAAGCTCCGGTGAACTAAATTTAAAGAATGTAATAATAATATGTGTGCTTATAACAACCAGAACAACAACAAAATTTATCTGAGATACAATGCCCTGAGTCATGAAGTACCTGTGTACCAAATTTCATGGCCATACGTTTAGATTTCCCACTACAGACTGCACATACACACATCTTCTTTTATTATGTATAGCTGTACTCAGAGCATATGCACTCTAGGTATCTGTGAAATTTTAAACGATAGGACTATGAAAATAACAATTAATTTGGCTCTAAGTTTTGCAATTCTTCTTTGGATGAGACTTTTTTCAATATTTTCTTCGGCTCATCAAAATCATCTTCATTTCTCATTCAATAACTTCGTAAACAGTTTCATTTATAATTATATATAGAAACGATGCTGGATATTGGACTCTTAATTATCTTACAGCAATGGTCTTTTGCATTATCACATGTTAAAATTTCTCTTTCCTGATTCCGGCTACACGAGCCGGGAAAAGATATTCTCTATTGTTGCTGGCAAATGATCGATTTGAACACTTTGAAAAATTATAATTTAATTAAGGAAAATCTAGTTCAAAATTTGAAAAAATGCCTTCGAGGTACATTAATTCAGGTGGATGCTACAGACTGTGTATAAATCATCAGACCTGAAAATGTGGTAGATATCGCACACTTACAGACAGATTCTTCCTCTTATTAATATAGATTAATAAGAAGACCCTACAGAATTGTGTTTGTTGTATTTAGCGCTTGCATCATTTATTTCAGAGTGAGATATATTTGGGACAGAATGTCAAGATCTAATACATTCAATTTCTTTTAAAAAGAATGAGAGTTTTCAGTTGTCTTTTGTTGATAACTGGTTGGGGAAAAGCTTTTCAGTACATGTAAGTGAAACTCACTTAATTTCTATCATTTCAAACACATCAATGATGTAAAAAATGACCACTCGTTCTTGGGTATCAGAAGTAATGGAGTGATAATTGAGTTTAGATATAGTTTTGCATCACACAAACATTCAGTAAAAGGGACTTTTGTTTATTAATTCAGATACGTTAATTACAATTTGATTTAATGTATTTGTATTTTAGATTCTTCAGATTGTTCTCTTATATTATGCCATTTAACTTCAAAAATAGATGTACATAATACTTTTAAAATGATAATGTATTTTTATTGCATCAATATTTATATCTTAAAATCAAAAGCATTCTAAAAGAAAATTGAAATTTATATTTCTAAAACAACAATTAAAAATTATGTTTGAATAAGGATGATGATGCATGATTGATTAACATATACTTTTTCTGGCACAATATTTTAGAATGAACGCAAATTTATCGATGTCCCGGGATGTCCTACACTGCCGCTCTGTCACTGGCCATAAGATTTGATGTTACTGCCTTACAAAATTTCTGGACAAAAACCCTCTCCTGGTTAAATTATATAACACAGTAACAGTCGCATTATTAATTATCATTTATATTATCACCATTAAATACCTTGAGTATTGTAATACAATTGATACCTCTGTGAGGGTGAGGGGGGGGGGGGGAGGTGTAATATGCATTTTCACATAACATGTTTTCTAGATTAGGATTCATCACTGAATAGCTACTGTTAACAGTGTGAGTATATGTTTGGTTACAACAACAACTTCTCCCAGCCTCTCTTAATACTGCCAACAACAACAAAATAAACACTAATTGACATTTTTATAAGCAGCAAAGCTCTTTAATGCTCATTTAGCTTTCTATGATTGTATATGAAGAAAACATACCACGTACTTGGAAATTCCATTATAAAACTAAACTTTTACTGCTGAAATGAAAAGATGCACAGAATGATACTTAAAAGTTGCATTGTAGAATTGCACATTCAGAAATTTTCTTACTTTTAAAACATGCATTTAAAACTTACCATATAACAGGGATAACTCAATAGGATATCTTATACAATGCAAATGACTGTATGATCCATTTTTACTAATGTTTACATGCCATGCCAAATTGTAAATAAATGATCAATTATACATAGTGCCAAAACAAATAAACTTTCCACTTGCTGGTTATCTAGATGGGAAGAAACACATTCAACAGTAACAGTGAAGAAAGAAATCCATAGAGTAATGCAAATTCAATGAATTCATGTATTAACAATGATGCATGTAATGTATTAATAAAATTCTTTACATGAAATTCATGCAATCTTTAAAACTACTACAATAAAGAAAAAAAAATCATGCAATTTGAAATTTACATAATACTAAATTTTTACCTACAACTTATTATTTAACAAAAAAATTTTTTTTATCCTGGCTGATTTGTGGGATGTAACTGAAGGTTTTGTCGCCAAGAAAACACTATAAAAAGTTTGCTGAGTTTTTCTATGACATTAAGCAAAATATAATACTCTTTAAAAAACATACTTTAAATGAAAATGCAATTGCGAACGAAAATGTGAAGCATTGATCACAAGAATAAAGGAAACAAATCTTGAAATTCTAGTTAGAACAAACAATGTGATATGCATTATTAGCTTATACAAAACCAATAATATGAATGACATTGTAAAAAATTTACCCTAAAACAATTTTTAAATGTTTCTAGATAAATACTTTATGTAAAAAATTAGTTTTATTACATAATTAGAAAATAAAACTTACTTTCAATCACTAAGGTATTTAATCCGAAAATTACAAAGCAGCAGTCAACAGGTTAACACACTGTTGGTAAATATCACACACAAACTCCAGCCTTCATATGGTGAGGGAGAATCCAAAAAAGTGTTAGAAAGCTTGCTAAACTTCAAATTAGCAGCAAAGCTGACCAGCACTCATTTGGCTGTATGTCAAGAAAGGGGGGAAATGCAGATACTTCTGGGCCAAAACAAATAAACTTTCCACTTGCTGGTTATCTAGATGGGAAGAAACATATTCAACAGTAACAGTGAAGAAAGAAATCCATAGAGTAATGCAAATTCAATGAATTCATGTATTAACAATGATGCATGTAATGTATTAATATAATTCTTTAAATGAAATTCATGCAATCTTTAAAACTACTACAATAAAGAAAAAAAATCATGCAATTCAAGCAATGCAATTAAACCATGCTACTATTAATTTCGTGCAATCCTCACAGCTGTTAAAACAAGGAACTAAAAATGTCAAAAATTTAATAAATTTATTATCAAAGATGTAATTATAAATATGTCCATAACTGATTTTCAGCCACAAATCAATGCTTTTGTTGCAAAGTTTACAATCAATAGTGAATGGATCTTCACCAACACAAAGAATAAGCATTTATTTTGTAATTTTCTTGTTCATCTACTGGAAGAGTGGGGGGGGGGGGTCCAGACCTACCGGACTCCTCTATGAATATGCCATTGGCAACAGAGAAAGGTTTCCAAAAGCAAAAGTTGAGACCATTTCATTTTTCTGAATTTAAATTGAAATAACTTCTGTACCAAATTTCTGATTGTTTCAAAGTGTTAATATATTCATCATATGGGTTGACAGATAGACAAATTATTTCTTATAAATACACATAAGTAAAAATCTGTATGCAAAACCCCAAAATATTGCTTTGTACAATAAAATTCCATATGAAATATATATCCTTGTATAGGACTTTATATTTAAATTATAAACACAAAATATACTGAAGTCAATAGGCATAATATATGAGTAAATAGACAGTAAATAAGCAGGATGAAAAATTCTTTAAAACGGTATGCGCAAGGTTGGTATATATTTTACTGAGTAAATAGATACATGACATTTCATAGCAATTTCATAATTATCAAAATTAAAAACGTTGGTTGTAATACAGCCTCTGCAATTACAAAATGTAGAAAAACGATTGATCAGACGACATCTGCAGGATCTGATCTAAAGACTTAGATGAGTGATCTTCAACTTCGTATGGTGAGGAAGAATCAAAAAAAGTGTTAGAAGCTTGCTGAACTTTAAATTAGCAGCCGAATAATTAAGCTGACTAGCACTCATTTGGATGACAGGAAAGGGAAAAAATGCAGACACTTCTGGGCCAAAATTAATAAACTCGCTGGTAATCTAGATGGAAAGAAACACATTCAAAAGTAACAGTGAAGAAAAGAAATGCAGAGTAATGAAAATCTAATGAATTCATATATTAACAATGATGTATGTAGTGTACAATTCTTTAAATGAAATTCATGCAATCTTTAAAGCTACTACAATAAAGAAAAAAGATCATGCAATTTGAGTAATACAATTAAACCATGCTACTATTAATTTCATGCAATCCTTATAACTGTTAAAATAAAGAATGCATCAGAATAAATTTTGAAAATATTTTGTTTACTGTTTAATAATGAAATTTTAAAATTATTTGTTTCAAATTTTGAAATGTTTGTAGGGTATATAAAAGGTAATCAAATAAAGCAGAGCACAGTATATATTAGTATAAAAGAGCAAACATCTGTTTGGGCTGTAAACATCAGAGATAGGTATAATACTCATGTACAAAATATATTAATATTACATGATGCTTATCAACTTAATATGATTCACAGAACCTTATGACACATTTCATAGTAACACATGATATGGGAAGTGATCTCACACTGATTAAAGCATTGTAGTATTTCTTAAAACTGCTGAGTTAAAATGGTTATATAGAATTTGTACGCAGTTTGAAAAACACAGACCGACCAAATTTTGAAAGTTGATATGCAAAACAGTATAACTTTTACTTGAAAGTCTTTTACTAGTTTTGGGGAGATTATTTACATCTATTTGACAAATAACCCCCCCCCCTCCCAAAGGACAAAAAATATAAGTATAGCTAAAATCTATTCAGGCAGGCTGATAAAATAGGGGAGGGGGGGGTCAAGACCCACCAGCCCCCTCTATGAATATGCCATTGGCAACAGAGAAAAGTTTCCAAAAACAAAAGTTGAGACCATTTCATTTTTCTGAATTTAAATTAAAATAACTTCTGTATCAAATTTCTGATTGTTTCAAAGTGTTAATTTATTCATATGGGTTGACAGACAGACAAATTATTTCTTATAAATACACATAAGTAAAAATCTGTGAAATCTGTATGCAAAACCCCAAAATATTGCTCTTTGTACAATAAAATTCCATATGAAATAAGAAATGCATATCCTTGCAGAGGACCATATTTAAATTATAAACACAAAATGTACTGAAGTCAATAGGAATAATATAAATTTAATTTGGATAATATGATTTCACTTAAATTTAAATGTCATATAGAACTTTATAGTTATACTCAATTTTTAAATTTTAAACTTTACTATGCTGATATTTCAATAAATAGTTATCCCTTTTAAACTTTATAAAATACTTATATTCAAATTGAAAGGTTGTGGATGTGTGAGCTTCTCTCAAAATAGATATATTGATGCCAGTTTTACACATTTTTCAATGTTATAAGTGTTTATACTCAAATTTAAATTTACTTAATGATGTGATTAATTTAAATTTACTTCATACATTATGTTTTTAGTAGGATATTGGGGGCCTTGAAATTTATTAACATGCCTTGGTCCTTAGTGTAAAATTTTTGTCTGTTTGCATATGCGTCGAGACTTGGAGATTTGCATGAGGGGGCTGATTGTTGGAAAAACGGATGTAAACATCGCAATTCACGTTTCCCATTAATGTGTTGTTCATATTTTAATTTTTCTTGTGAATTCTCGGAAGTCAATGGAGATGTTTTTCCAACATGTGAATCACGCAAAACGAGTGCCCGATGTGTATGCAAGTAATTTGCATATTTGGGGGCATTTCCAGAAACAATCTTGTTCCAGAACAATCCCATCTCCATGTATACAGGGTGTTCCAAAAACATTGACTTCGGCTTTTATTCCTTAAATATTGATCTTAAGACATATATAATAAATTACAAAGTTGCATAAAAAAAAGGTACGGAATTTTATGAAATCGATTAAAATTTTCAAGGGCATTAAATTTCAAGAAATACAAAATTTAAATTTTTATATGGCTCCTGTACAAAAACATTTCCAATGAGCAAAATGTGCCCCATACACTAATAAGGTGATGTACAAAATTTCAGCATTTTATCATAAAAAGTCCCAGAGATATGAAAAGACAAAAATGCTGACTTAAACCACTTTTCGATGCATCAATATGGGTTCTCAGAGGGGAAAAATAATGTTGCCAGATCGTGTTTCAGTGGTCATACACAAATTACAAAAGAAAACAATGATTACATAAATAAATAATAATTTTGCTATTTATTGGTACAAAAGTATCTACACTGTGTAGAACTAATAACTTTACGCAAAGATTACAAAGCTTGTTCAAAATGTTTTCCATCCATGTCAAAGATCCATTAAAGATAAGAGGCAGATATTATTTGCCTATGATGCATTTCTGCGTTGCGTCATTTGCACTCTTTCTGTAAACATTTACATTTTCATTTGTGTTTAATCCCTCACCAACTTTGTTTAAATATATATCTGGGACTTTTTATGATAAAATGCTGAAATTTTGTACGTCACCTTATTAGTGTATGGGGCATATTTTACTCATTGGAAATGTTTTTGTACAGGGCCATATAAAAATTTAAATTTTGTTTTTCTTCAAATTTAATCCTCTGAAAATTTTTATCGATTTCATAAAATTCTGTACCCTTTTTTACGCAACTTTGTAATATATTATATACAGGGTGATTATAATTAAAGTTGCGATTTTAAAACGCTGTAAAGTAAGAATCACTGGTCAGAATGACCTGAAATTTGACATGAGTATAGGTGAAGCAATGGAATTTTGTTTGGCGAAGGAAAAAAAATACTTCAAAAATATACAGATAGACGGCGCTGTATTTTCCAAACACATGGTGTTTGTTGTTAGCCGAAAGAAACCAATAGTCAACTAAAGAAAATTATAATTTAATCAGCATCACTTAATTTAATAATTGATTGAAACATCATGAAAACATGAAACAAACACCTAATATGCAAGAAATGTTCAATATGCTGCCCACCATACTCGGATGCGAGTTGAAAGCGAAAAACAGTATGTTCCACAACAGATCGGAGTGTATCAGAAGTGATGCTGTAGATCTGGTGCGTAATGCATGCTTTTAAGTCAGCTAAGTTTGTCGAACCTCCTGAGAGCAGTTAACGCACAGTTCTGGTGGAAAAGTTTTACGAGCAAAGCACGATTCTTCAGTGACAGAGTCATGACAAGGCACTCAATGAGAATTGCATGTGCTCCTCATTTTTATCACAACTGTAATGTGCGGTGCACATACCTAGTCTTAATTAGCATACCTCCAGATTAGAGGTGTGCTTCCACGCGCGACCTAGCGGCTAATTTTTTTGTTCTTCGTCAAGCAAATTCAATGTTGGATTCATACATTGCCATTTTTTGGTACATTTTTGAAGTAATTTTTTTTTCTTCTCCAAATAAAATTCCATTGCTTCACGTATACTCAGGTCAAATTTCAGGTCATTCTGACCAGTAGTTCTTACTTTACAGCGTTTTAAAATCGCAACTTTAATTATAATCACCCTGCATGTCTAAGATTAATATTTAAGGAATAAAAGCTGAGGTCAATGTTTTTGGGACACCCTGTATATAGCGGACTCATTCAAAGGCACTTAAGAAGTAAGACGAGAAGTCGAAGTTAGTTCGACCAGACCCGAACGATAGACTTTCAGGTCGGTAGTTAGACGGACAGGTGATCAATGTGGATTTAAATCATATTTAGTGGACAAATAATGTTTGAATGACCGTGCAATTAAAGGTCATTATGCTTACTTTTCAATAGTTTGTGAAGTCGTGTAAAGTGCTTTTATGGTATCAGTTTTACTTGGAAAATGCTTATCCAAATGTACCGTTTGCACGTGTGGTAATGGAATAATGATATGTACATGGAGTAAAACAGAATTATTTCGTAAATCATGCTTTAACCAATTGCTTCAATTAAAAAAAGTGCAAGAAACATATAGAACACTTTTAGAATATAATTAACTACAAACATATAGAAATGACCATATAACGAGAACAACATATAGAATATATAGAACATATGGCGAATCCTTAAAAAAAGTAATAATAATTCCTTGGTAACGAAACACTATTGTTAATATTAACTAAGCTATAGAAAAAGATGGAAAAAAAGAAGTTGCATAGCTCAACAATGAGAGCTTGCAATTTCATCCTAGTAGCTCAATGGTAGAGCATCGGCTGGCCAGTTCAGAGATCCAGAATTCGATTCCCAGTTGAGGCAGCAAGGCTCTTTACAATGACGACCGAACAAATTAACCCTGTAGGTTAGTGCAAAGATGTCAGAAGTCGGAAAGTGACCTAGTATGACTAATAAAGATTCAGTGGACTCTCAGACTAAGTGCCGATTTCAAATTGAGAGGATAACAACCATGCAGGATACTAACCTGGGTAAAAATAGTAGTAATAGGAGGCTAACATACGATAAAAATAGCAGGAGGTGGTTAGTCAGATTGTCAATTGCACACCAATCTGACAGTGGGTGGAGAATGAAGAGTCCACTTCAACGACAAGAGCTTGAATTTCGTCCCAGTAGTTCAACGGTAGAGCATCGGCTGACCATTTCAGAGATCCAGGGTTCGATTCCCGGTTGGGGCAGCAAGACTCTTTACAAGACTACTAAAAACAAAGTGTTAGATTTTCCCCCTGAATCTTAAATTTCCCCGATAAACTCTAACCCATGTCATAATGGATAAGTACCAAGACTCCAATATATGCATCCAGGAAAGTTACAAAAGCAAAGTCAGGATTAAAAACTACAATTACTCACCATAAAGAGATAACATTACACAAAACCTATTTTAATATTCTTCACTAAAAATCGTGAAATTCCAATGTTTAGTCTAACTCATTTAATATTTGAGCTAGAAATAAGCATAATATGCCAAATTAACAATAAAAAATATGCCTACTCCATTGTAATAAACAAAAAGGACAAAATTATACAAAAAAAAAAACATTTCGGATCCCTCAAAAACCGTATGCTCTTGGACTACAGACCCTAAAACTCGATAGCAATACCAATTGTGGACATAAATGCAAGATTTCTCTCTAAACTTATCTATGGATCTGCAGCCACTACATTAAAACTGTTGCCTAGGCTATAAGGAAACATTGAATAGGAATCAAAAAACAGAGTTTAGAGCTGCCCCCAATACACAAAAAGAAATGAAAATACAAAGATTACCAACATAAAAAAACTAAAACAAAAACTGTAGTATTAATATTAATTAAATTTTAGAAAATGAGGATGGGAAAAATTACATAGTTAATAAAAACGAAATATTAGCTCCACCCTCAAAATCCTAATTTTTCTGATGCACTCCAACCCCTAAAAAAATGTCAGTAAACATTTAATTTGTGTCACATGTTCACTCACAGTGAGGTTACAAAAAGTGAAATCCAGGCTAAAAACTATGATTATACATAATAAGAAATTAAATTACACAAATCATCTTCTGGTATGACACATTGAAAACCATGCAATTCTAGTTTTATTTCCAGTCAATCCAATTTTTGAGCTATAAATAACCACAATATGTTCAATTAATGACAAAAATATGCGCATTTCACAGAAACAGACACAAATAGTAAAATTAACTGCATAAAAGAAATACTTGGGGACCTCAAAGGTGAATGCTCATTGGACGAGAGAATCTGAAACAGAGATAGCAATACAAATTGTGACTAAGAAGAATGCTAGATTACTCACTAAAAATATATGTGGTTTTATAGCTACAAAAACTCCTGTTTAGATCCCTAAGTTGATTTGATCCATTTAGTACAGTAAGAGCCCCAATCCAGAAAAATTAGAAAATCATCAATAAGAGTTATATGCACAAAAACATGAAATCAAATTAAAAGAGAGTACTGGGAAAAAAAGCAAACAAAAATTATGTCCAAATTCCAGTTTCTATCAATACAAAGAGATATTGACCCCAAAAGCTAAATTGGGTCAATAATTGATGTAGTTTTCAAACAAGCTATCATATACTGCTATTAAAAATTTACAATAGGGCAAACTCATGGCCCAAACTAAAACTCACACAGTAGTTACATTTAAAAACAAACTTACTATGTCAATTGAAAATCAGAAGGTGTTATCTTAAACAATTTGAGCAATTTACAAGAGCACAAAATACAAGAAATTATTTCAACCCTTATTAGAAATTAATAACCCCAAAACAATTCAATTAATTCTCAATTTAACCCTACTAGTTTATAGGCTGGTCTAAGCTACTACTTATCAGAAATTTTGAAAAACTTTTGAATTTTACCAATTTTCACTCATTTATGGAAAGAAAAAATTATTCACAATTTTTTTTTTTTTTTTACCCATATAACAGGATAGCCAGAACTACCAACTTTCAAAATTATAAACATGCATATTCATGAGGACCAGAAATTTTTGTAAAAATCAACCAATTTAGTAAAAAATTAACCATTTCATTACCAACTATACTATAAAAATAATATTTTAATCTTGACAACAAAACATTTGACCCGAGTGTTATTATAGTATTTGCAAAATATGATAAAATATCTGAACTATTATGTTATAGTAAAAAAGAGGAAAAAATATTTACTTACTATGTTATTGAAATGGGCTTTGATATGTAATTACACTATGTTTATAAATGTCTGTATATTTATTTATGTGCTAATAGCTAGGTACATGCTATGCTAGTCTCTATATTAAAGCATGTTATTGTTGATATAATTTACTATATTCTGGCACTATTGTAACTAAGTCTGACACTAATGTTTATAACCGGCCACACAAACAGCTACCATAAACCTTCGGGTTGGTCGTGTGGTCTGGGCTTTCTACTAATGTTTATAAGTCTCACACTTTATTATTTATAAGACTTAGTGTCCGTTTGCACATTAAATATAAATATCACATTGTTTCACAGTACCCAAGTCCAACTGTGCTGTACATAAAGGTATCAATTTTATTAATTAGCAAAAATAACTCAGCATGTCACTAAATGAAATAAAAAGTGTAGTAATAAAAAAATAATAAATAGTACTTTATTAAACAGGAGACATCAAATATAAACAACACACCACAAATCTAAGAAATCTTAAATATGTGGTTGAGTTGTAATTAAGCCTGTATAGAAAGATTTAAATCTCTGACATTCCAAAAAGAATTTTTATGAACATTGATCATTGATGGGGTCATGTAAGGAGCACAACATTTTATTAAGTCATTCTTCAGAACCCTGGATACCAAATTTCTATAGTATTCTAAATAACAATGCAATTGAAAATATTACAATAAAATGTTTAAATTAATGCTCATAAAAGGAAGTTAAATGATCTCTATTCTCGCTATAAAATATTATCTTCACAGACAGATCTGAAGAATAAATTCTGGTCCCGTTTGTGAACAAATTTACAAATAATATAAAATTAAATCAGTATATGCAAACATGAAAGAGCTAAAATTGTATTAGAAGATATATGGCACTACTTATATTTTAGAAGATATACACGTGTAGTAGAAGATATACCCATGCTACTTATAATCTCGTTGATTACAAGACATACCTGTACTACAATATATGAATTTGAAAAATTTTTGCCAAAATAAAACAGATGACGTAATAATGCTCATAATCAATAATCCCTGTAATATTTAAACCTGAAGGTTGTAATTGGTTCAGTCAAAACTGCAATTCCCCCAAAAATATTTTATATATTTTTTTTTATTATTTAACACAGAAAATATTAAAAATCGTCTGCCGTATAAGCACATTAGATTCAATTCCGTTGCTAAGAGACATATAATTTTCTTTAAATAAATTTGCGGGAAAAAATATCGTCTGCATAATACTGTATCTATGGAAGGTTTAATTGTGCGATATTTCATTAATATCTCGACAACCCCTGGCCCTAGAAACTAGCAACATGGAAAATTTTTTAATTTGGTCTATTTTAAGAGTACCTGGAAAATGTCATGAAATTTAGTGCAGCCATTATCCCGGGTTGACGAGACAAACATATATATATATATACACATACATACCCACCAACAGATTTTCAATTATATTTCTATAGATGAAAAAATTATGTAAGATTATTAATTTGGTCATGATAATTAAATGCAAATTCAGGATATTTATCTAATTATCATTTATTTTTGCCTAGATTCATTGGTATGAAATTTTTTTGCAAAATTAATAATTTGCCCATAATAACAATATACAAAACTTAGGATATTTATCTAATTAATCATGCATTGTTGGCTAACTCAGTAGGCATTTTTCTGTTACACAGACAACATATTGAATTATATTTTAACCAATTTTGCTAATTTTAGAGCAGAGCAACTAGATATCAGAGAATATAAGCTACTCATATTGTCAGAAAATGTACAATGATGAAGAACGAAAATAAAGTCCATCTGTCTCACATATACAGTAAAACCTGTAAAGTTGGACACCTGTCTATCTTGGACACAATTTGGTGAAACCAAAAGAATTCCTATGTTTTAACATGTATATAATACTGTCTAACTTGGACACCTGTGGACATCTTGGAAGTTGGACGCTGTTTACAATAATAAGTTGGACAAGTTCCTTAAAATTAGCGTTTATATATTAAGCATAAAGGAAGTAACCTACCACTTTTGACCTTCCTCATCTATCCCTAGGGATTATATTTTGTTGTTAGTACCCCAGAAGTATTCCTTTGTTGTTGTTATCATTTGTGTGAAGCTCTTATCTACCCACATTTCTTTCTTATTGTTGCTAGGAGATGTCTCTCTCCACCATTCCACAGCCTTCAATTATGTATCACAACCTTTTTGTTATCAGTTTGTTTACCTCCCCGGGAGGGGACCAGCGAATTTTCAAAAAATATTAGCAAGCTTATATTAAGAAAAGTGTTTTTGGAAAGAGGTACTGTGTTCTTGAACTGTTATTTTTTTGAGAATCTTACTAGTCTGGTCCCAGAGTCGGTGCCTTGGCGTGGCCGGGCGGCTCCCCTCGATAGGGGCGAGATCTGACCCAGAAGACATTTCTTATCCATCAGTGCTCAGTGAACCTTCTTATTATCTGCAAATAAACTTTTATTTGAGATAGTAGTTTTCGATAAGTGTAAATCTTTGGAAGAGTTGCATATTGCAAATATTAAACATGACAACTGGAATTAATAGCAATGATGAATATGTATACCAAGAGCAGTCCATAATAGAAGTTGAGGTTGACTACAATGATTATGTGAACCAAGCACTAGCTGCTCAAGAGAATATAATAGCAACCATTGTTTCACAGAAAGTGAATGTGGCCCCACAGATCAAAATTAGAGAGGAACTGAGCAACTTAATTAAGATTGTTATCGAACAACAAAAAATAATAGCAGTAGAAAAATCTAAAAAAGAGGAAAGAGGGGGGAAAACTGTTTCCACTTATGCCCAGAAGCTTGTCGAGGGAGAAAAGCAGGATAAAAGGTAAAGATCCCGAAGTAGACCTCCTGAGTATGTAGCATCTGTGATACCAAAAATAACTAAGATTTTGGAGACCATCAAGAAGGAAATACAAAATTTGATCAATCCCAAGAAACTAAATATTAGTGTTAAGGGAGTTAAGAAAATTGGCAGAGGTGGGATACTCATAGAAACGAGTACTAAAGAATATATCGATAAACTCATCAACGAATTTGCAGAAAGTGATCAATTAAAGAAAGACTTTATAGTAGAAAAACCCAAAAAGAAATATCCACAGATATTGCTATATAACGTGGATTTGGAATACAATAAAGAGACACTAAAGCAGGATATTATAGACCAAAACTAAATACCTGATACAGCTGAAATTGAAATTAGACATAATTTCAAAGGCAGAAGAGGAAACAATTGGTTAATTTCAACCGATCCAGGTACCTTCAAGATACTATTGGACAAGAAAAAGATCAACTTAGGTTGGAGTAAAGTTGACATAAGAGAATATATATCAGAGCGACAATCTGTTACAAGTGTTTCAGATTTGGACACATCAGTAAATATTGTAGAAGCGAAGACGTCTGTAAAAATTGTGGAGATTAATCCCATAAATTCAATAATTGTAGTAATACTACTAAGTGTACGAATTGCGACAAACATAATATCAAATTTGGATTAAAATTTGATACTGGACATAACTGCTTGGACAAAAACTGTCCAATTCAACAAAAAGTTGAAATTTGTTGCAACTAAGATTGATTATAGTGAATGAAATCAACAATGAGGAACTTGTTTGCGTTATGCTGAATTTAAATCATGCCAAAGATGGCAATTTACAATTGGCACAGGATATGAGAAATGATAAAATTGATGTTGGCTTTTTGAATGATTGAACCTTATTATTATGAAAATAAGTTAGTGGGTTTTCCACTAAGTTACCAAATCTGTGCAGGCGCCAGATAAACTAAAAGCAGTTATTATTGTTAGTAATAACAATATTAAATATAATATAATAATGATGAGTAGAGATGTGGAAGCCATTCAAGTAGAATGGAAGAGGAAGATATATTTTAATAGCAATTTATTCACCTCCATCTGAAGACATCAGATGGAGGTGATCTCCATATCATTCCCATCACCTCCATATCATTTCAGGATTAATGATATGGAGACAATTCTCAATAAATATACATAATATAAGATTGTAATATGCAGAGATTTTAATGCCAAATCTCCGGCATAGAGCCCTAGAAATCAGGATGTAAGAGGCGAACAACTCATGGAGTTTATTGAGCACCATAACTTGAATATTGAAAACGATGTTAATAGTTTGCCCACATACTCTAGTACTAATGGTATTAGCTGGATAGACTTATGTCTCACTAAGAATTTGGAAAATGAAATTAAAGAATGGGAAATTTTAGATAAAATTACTTTAAATGACCATAACCTTACGAGATTTAGTATACAGGTCAAAGTAAATGAGAAATTAAATTCGAACAGATGGAAAATTAATAACCTAAATTGGTTAGATGTTAATACAAAATATGGTAAGAAATATAGAGAATATTGATATAAGAGATGCTGAAATGTTAAATCGGTATTTGGAAACAATAGAAGATCTGGTGAATATTTGTAAAAGGAATATTAAAAGAAGGAAAAAGAAAGTGAAACCAAATGCTGTTTGGTGGACACCGAAACTTGAAACAATAAGAAGTCGAACAAGAGCTTTAAGGCGATTATTGCAGGCTGAAAAAGAAGAGATAGCCAGAGGAATTAAGAGAGCACAATTTAATAGGCAGTTTAATCTCTATAAGAAAGAAATGATTAAAGCAAAGCAAGAAAGCTTCAAAAGCTATTTAAGTAGTGTAATGAGCTTCAAAAGCTATTTAAGTAGTGTAATTTAAGTAATGTAATATTTAAGTAGTGTAATAATAACACCTTTGGAGCGCACTATAAAATTGTTAGAAACTAATTACACAGTCATCCGATCATGAGCTGTATATTCAGAGAAGACGGCACTAAAGCAGAGTGCCCTTCAGAGATAGTCGAGGAGATCCTGAGTTACTACTTCAGGTGGACAGATGTGCACGTTGAAGGTGAATCTCTTACGGAATACCCTTCTGGCTCTGTTGAGGATGTCCCAAGTGTTTGTCCCTTCTGGAGTACCCTTCCTCTTCAGTCAAGAGAGACCACAACTTTGTAGAACACCCTTCGCGAGAAGTTGAGGATGTCCAGAGTTCCCAGGTCAATAGAGATACAATGGCTTGAATGGATGAGGAAATGGGGGTTTTAAGATATCCAGATTTCACGGAATATGAACTAAAAAAATAATATGGAGTATGGATGAGAAAAAGGCTCCTGGAATGAATGGATTAACTTTAGAAATTATTAAAGAATTATACAATGGAAACAAAAAATGGTTCTTAAAGATTATGAATAAGTGTTTAAGACTTGGAAGTTTTCCCAAAGAATGGAAAAAGGCAAAAATTGTTCTTATTCCCAAAGAGGATAAAGATCCAGAGCGACCCAAGTCATATAGACTCATATGCTTACTGCCTGTTTGGGGTAAGATAATGGATAAACTAATTACGAACAGATTGAATTATGACATCAAAGAAAAACTAAGTAAAAAGCAGTATAGATTTATTAAACATAGGAGCACTATAGATGCTCTAAACAATATTATTAATATTAGAAATACAAATAAGGAAAACAAGGAAATCACTTGTCTAATTTCATTAGATATTAAAAATGCTTCCAACACTGTAAAATGGAAGGACGTGTGCAAATTACTTCAAAAATTTGAAGTACCAAAAGAGCTACGGGTTATTATTGGAGACTTTTTAAAAGACAGATTTGTCCATATAGAAGCAAGAAATATCCTAAGAGAATATAATGTGGGAATACCGCAAGGTTCCAGCCCTGTCCCTATACTTTGGCTATTAATAGCAGACGATGTTCTGAAAATGGACTTCGAAGATGAGAGAGTACGAATTCAAGCTGTTGCTGATGATATTGCATTGATTATAAGAGCAACCGCTTCTCATCTCTTTAGTGAGATAGGCACAAGAGCCATCAATAAGTTACAAGAATGGGCAAATAAATATGGTCTAGAATTCAGCACAGAGAAAACTAAGTTTACTATGTTTCCGTTTAGGAAACTCATAACAGCGATACCTAATATCAAACTGAAGAATAAACGCATAGCATATACAAAAGAATTGAAATACCTTGGTTTAATGTTTGATCATAAATTATATTGGACACCTCACCTGAATAAGGTAAAAGAAAAAGTTGCTGGATTCAAACACAAGGTTAAAAGGTTCACAAGAGCTACTTGGGGACTGAGTCCCAAGGTCCTCAAGGAAATTTATCTTAAAGCAACAGAAAAATTTATTAGTTATGGAGCGGAAATTTGGCACAAAGATAACAGAACAAACAATAAATTGCAACACATACATAAAATTGCAATGCTTGATATAACTAAGTGTTATAAAACAGCACCTATAGCTGCTATGCAAGTATTGGTGGGTTGTGTACCACTTGATATAAAAATTAAAAATAAAATTGCCTTCTATAATAAATTAATACACTGGAAAGAATCTATGATAGAAGAAGATATTGACATCCAATATCAGGATGTAGAAGAGGTGGTAAACTACCAAATAAAACCTTGGATGAAAAAGAACATAAATTGAGACAACAATAATCCAATGGCAAGGATAAAGATCTTTACCGATAGATCAAAGATGAACAACAGAGTGAGGTGCACTTTCATCATCTATCAAGATGAGGGCATGAAAATGGAAAAATTATATAGATTGAACAATAATACAACAGTTTATAACACGGAAATATTTGCTATCTATGAAGCAATCGAGCAAATCTATATAGAAGAATATAGTGAAGTGCACATCTTCACGGATTCAAAATCAACTTTGTTATCTTTTAGTTCTTATAATATCCACACAACAGGATGATTGAAACAATTAAAGACAAAATTACCAATTATAAAGGTAGAATACATCTCCATTGGGTGAAAGCCCACATTGGTATTAGCGGAAATGAAAAAGAGGACATAAGAGAAAAAGTGCCACTCAGCTAAATAATATAGTAGATTATACATTCAAATTAACTAAAGATAAAGTTAAAGATTTGATCTACAAGCATAGTACTAAATATTGGCAGAAAAGATGGGACTCTATCGAAGAAGGAAGAGTTCTCTACTCCCACATACCTACAGTATCCATTAAAAGAACCATGGTTAATTTCTATATTAACCAAGTGCTGACTGAGCACGGTTGCTTTAAAAAGTACCAGCATAGATTCTTTGGAAAAACGGAAATTTGCTTTTGCGAGTTTTGCGAGAAAGACATAGGAACTGCTAAGCACAGTATATACGAATGTGAATTGTGGAATAACATAAGAGCTATGTATTTTCCCTACAATTACAAAGAAGTTACGATAGTAAATTTGTGTAAGGGACCAAAATCTAAGAGGGGTGTCATTCAAATAGTTACTAATCTTCTCTCCAGAGAGATGGACTCTTAATTAGAATTATTTGGAATGTATATATTTTTGTTTAGTGCTATTAAGTAAATGGCTTTTGAGTTATCTTATAAGTCTAAGATTTTATATTGTAAATACATTTGTGCAGATTAAGTGCATGTTTTTAATATATGTAGTATATGATAAGGTATAAAATGAATTGTGATATATTTATGATTGTTGTAAATAGAAATTGTATACAGACAAAGAATATTTTAATTTTGTGAACTTGTAATTTTTGATGTAAAGTTCTGTAGATGAAAAGAACCTTGTACTTATTGATGAAAAATATTTGATTTAATGTAAAGTATGAATTACTTGTAAATAAGAAGTTTTTAATGTATGAAA
This sequence comes from Amaurobius ferox, assembly GCA_951213105.1. Classification (NCBI taxonomy): domain Eukaryota; kingdom Metazoa; phylum Arthropoda; class Arachnida; order Araneae; family Amaurobiidae; genus Amaurobius; species Amaurobius ferox. The sequence continues at coordinate 84,588,124 of OX578142.1, read as the reverse complement.
TAATTTGATGGAATTTGTAAATTTTTTGAAATCTTCTGTGAAATTGCTTAGACTGTAAATGGCATTTGTAGGAACGAGTTGTTCCATATTTCTTTGTCAATAAAGATGCTGTTGAATTCCAGCTCAGGGGATGACTTCCTTCAAATTGCAGGTTTTTGCGTTTGTACAGCTTTTGGTTCGGTTTTGCGGCTCTTGGCCGTTCGTTTTGTTGGCGGTTTGGAGGGGATTTCTGTGAGTGCTGTGTTTCTCCACCATGTTGCTTCGCGACATTGGCGGCTTGGGAAGCTTGTGTGCGGAGTGTCCTTGGTGCGCTGCCGCAACAACAGAATTTTCTTCACCGGATACCTTCGGGTAGGGCGGTGTACCTTTTAAGGTTATCAGTTTGTTTACACACACAATAACACACTTGAAGAATAGATATTTGTAGCTTCCCTACCCCATTCTTGCATTGTCCAGTTAAATTGCTGCCTCTTCTGAATAAAAAGTTTTCTCTACCCTCAAAAGTCACATTTGTTTCTTAGTGCATTCTGGAAAGGTGACTGTGATTTTAGTGACATGAACATTAGTTTCTAATAATGAGCAAACGTAAATTAGTTGAGCTAACTATTGAAAAGAAAAAAATAATTCTTGATCGCCTGGACATAGGCAAGAGCTGCAGGAAGTTGGCAGGGTTTCGGCATATTAAAATCTACCTTTTCCAATATAAACAATAAAAGATCTCATATCATACATGCCTGGTAATTGAACTGCTCTGGAACAAGAAAAAGAATCTGTAGAACCCCACATGATCTAAATGGCAAAGTGCTTAAATTTTTTTTCTATGTTATCATGGCAAGAACATCCCCATAAGTGGCCCACTTCTTCAGGAAAAGGCTACAGAAATCGCTTCAGAGTTGAAAATGGAGTCATTTTTTGCAAGTAACGAATGGTTCGAGTTCTTTTGGAAATGAAACAATATCAGTTTTAAAGTTCTTTGTAGTGAATCTGCTGGTGCTAACATCCAAGTTGCAGAAGACTGGAAAAGTAAACTTTCAAGTCTAACATTGGAGTATGGTGATGAAAACATTTTTAATGTTGATGAAAGTGGCCTTTTTTTATCGGTTGTTGCCTAGATGTTCATTGGTGAAAAAAAGATGAAACATGCAGAGGTGGGCAAAATCTAAAGAAAGGATTACAGTCTTGTTGCGTTGCAGCGCTCGAGGAGAAAAGTTGAAGCCTTTGGTAATAGGAAAGGCAGCTTACCCTACAGCATTTAAGAGCAGCAATGTGAAAATAAGCAAACTTCCTGTAATATGACAGCATAACAAGAAAGCCTGGATGACTACCGCAATATTTTCAGGTTGGTTGACAGAGATTAACAAAAAAATGAAACATGTAAACAGAAAAATTCTGTTATTCATTGACAATGCAACAAGTCATGTCGACTTGAAGTTGTCAAATATTACAATAAAATGTTTGCCTCCTAATTTAATGAATAAAGTGCAGCCATTAGACAAAGGAATTATTCAAGCGGTGAAGTTATTGTACAGGAAACGACTAATGCGGTAACTTATACAGGCTGCAGAAAATTGTGAGAATGCAGCAAAATTTGTCAAAGAGGTGACAGTCTTAAGGCTCTATCACATTCAACAACTTTTCCGGCAATTTTTTGGACAACCAACTTTTCGAACAATTTTTACGCCGAGTTGGGGGAAAACTCGTGTCAAATAAGGCCAAAAAATTGGGACAACTTTATCTGACTGGTATAGAAAAAGTTGTTCATTTGGGACAATTTTTTACCAAGCAGCCAATCACAGATGAGTAGCGAAGGAATCACGTGTGTAGAAAGGTTGGCGCAGATTCTACTACATTCTGGTTTGGCGTGAAATCCTCGCGCAAGTTTGAATCTGTGGAGCGCGAACAGATAGAATATAATAACAGATAGATTATATTGATATAATAACCAGGCAGCGCGAAGTATTATTTTAGTTTAGATTTAGAATTTTGTTAAGTATTTATAATATTTCTGTGTCATAAAGGTGGATGTCAATGAAAGTCGTCTCGAAGTCGAAAAAAAGTAGTCATGTGAGATGGAAATGGAGTTAATTGAATCAATACGTGAAAAATCATTTTGGTGGAATCTAAAAGATCCACTGTATTTAAAAAAGAATTTGAAGAAACATACGTACGAGAAAATATCATCTTTACGAACCATCTCTTCCAAAGCGATTTTATATACATGAAATATTATATAATAAAAATTAAGATGTTATTACTAATATAATCTTTTTGGTCTCTTCTGATTCAAATTTATATTTACCAGAGGCTTGCTAGTTTACAGTATAGATGCGTTTCAGAAAGTCCGCCTTTCTGTGAATTTAAACAAGAGCGTACGCGAGTTTGCTTTGGCGATATATACATATTTCATCAGTTTTCTAAAATAAGCTAACTAAAGTGATTCCATCACAAAACACAAAGGATCCTAATTTAAATTGTTTTAGAATATTTACTACACTATGGTAATTTCCTTGTTTTAACGAATACAATTATGTTCTCTTTCTCGAATCGTTAAAAAAAAACATCAGACAGAGTTTAGAAAATTAATTTTCATGTATGTTCTCCATAGACTTTTTTTAATCCTTCTATTGCAATACTAAAGCAACTTGAAAACTTATTCTGTTTACTCTTCAAAATAGTACTCTAAAATAACACTAAATGCATTGCATGATATACTTCGTTAGTACATTTCAAATGTGAAGTTTTGGCTTGGGTGGTAGAAAATCAGCTCAGCAAACGACTGGGCTCTGGTTCGAATCCAAGCGAGTTTTAAATTTACAAGTGCTGCCATCTGTTGCTAAAATATTCAAATACAGTTTTTCTTTAATAATCTGCAGAATTTTTTTGTTTTAAATTATTTTACGTTCTATATACAAAATAACCTTATATCAGTAAATTATTTTTAAATTTGAATGCTTATAAAAATTTATTTCAAAGATACTTTGAAAAATATCTTGAAGTATACTTTATACCAGGTATAGATGGAATATATTCTTAAGTAAAAAAGTGCTTGTAAAATTAGCAAATATAAAATGTGCATGTAAAATTAGACAGAAATCATCGAACATCCTTATACGAGTAGTAGTTATCTTTCGACATGTAATTTTGAACATTTTAGATTAGAATAAAAACAAAAATCAAACTACTTTGAAATTTTAATAATTTAATGCTATCATTTGAAGAAGGTTTTTATTATTTTAAACGCACATAGACAATTAGAAATTTACAATACATTTGAAAATCATTTACTTTTAATAAAAAAAATAAGTTTGTATGTAAATATGAAAAGTTTAATCTTTTAAATTTGAATGCTTATTAAAATTTATTTCGAAGTTACTTTGAAAAACATCTTGAAGTATACTTTATACCAGCTAGAGATGGAATGTACATTTAAATCTATTTTAAAACATAATTACTCAATAAATATAAATGTAGATAAAATAATTTTTAAAAGTTTACTTTAATGAGAAATATTTTAAACGTTACAAATGAGCAAAGAACATCTTCGGATATTTAATATAGATACGTATTTGAAAACCTTTAAAATCAAGTATAAAATGGTAATGAACTTAAATTTAAGACATAATATTTTAATAACGGCATTCTTGAATTTAAATACTTTTTACGTTTTCTTTTTCTTTGTTTCATTTCAGTCAATATTGGCAATATCGCTTTTTAAACTAATTTTGTATCTTAAAATAGAGTGAATATTTTTCAACAAATATTTATTTGCTTTTTTATACGGATGTGTGACAAAATCCAAATATTTTTTAATGTTCATTCATCTGTTTAAGCTTCTGATATCTGAAGTAATCCATATAAAAAAGAGCAAATCAAAAATTTACAATAGATTTTGTCCACGTCCTTCTCGGTTTACTTTGTTTCTTCTTCTTAAGCAGGAATAATCCTAGCGTAATTATGCCAAGTCATATTTGATTTTCCCTGCAGCTGATAGCAATTTAGTCATAATTACAAAGTAATGAAGGTTACAAAAGGAAGTACTAAGTAAAAGTCTTGTTTTACTGCCAAAGTCGAAGCGAGAACGCTCTGCCTGCCGAAAAGTACATGTACAAATGTATAGTTGTCGCCAAAAAGCGATAAACATACCGCAGTAGTTTTGTCATTTAGCACAACTTCTTCAAACTGTCAATAACCCTATCGCCAACTCTTTCGTCGAAAAATTGGGGGAAAAGTTGTCCGAAATAGTTGTTGTTCCAAAAGTTCTTGAGTGTGATAGGGCCTTTAGACGTAGTCCAATGGATTTATGAAGAATGGGAAAATGTATCAGAAAACACGATTGTTAAGTGTTTCAAGCATGCAGGATTTCTATGTGATCTCAGCTATTCCGCGGGTCAAGTGACATACTGTTTCGAATTGGAGTCACTGAATGAAGAACTAAAGTGCCATCCTGAAACATGCAGAAAAGAGTTATCCGATGCTTGTCAAAATTTTGAATTTGACGATATCCATGTTATTGAACTTCCACTTGTTGCTACATCGAGCAAGAGTGATTACAACATCTTTTCTTTGGAGGAAGAGAAAAAACAGATGTAGAAGAACTTCTTACACACGAAAATGCAATGCAGTGTGTCAAGAAACTAGAACTGTATGCTTTTATACAAAATACGCCAGAAATCATTGAGGCTGTGTTTAATCTGCACAGTAAAATAGAAAGACAATGAGCACATGGAATCAGAAAAAATACAAACTCTTCTGACAGAGTACTTTTCTGAACAATAGAAATGGATTACTGCATCAATCTGACCCTATGAAATCAAATACAGTATGTGAATAGCCGTTACATTTATGTATAAAAGTAGGTGTATGTACGCAGATTTCTTGATTCACATTTTAAGTATGTACGTACATACATAAGTATTTTATAACAATATTTAATTAAAACAATTGACTTATTAGCATTTTCTATATCACACTGTATGTTGGACACCTGTCTAAGTTGGACGCTTTTAGGGGGAACGGTGAGTGTCCAACTTAGACAGGTTTTACTGTAATTGACACATTCTAAAACAGAAATTTATGTTAAACTGAAATTACTTCAATTGCAATTATTTTTCAAAAGCATACCTAAAATTAGTCTATAGATAGGCAGTTTCTTTCTAAAAATATTATCTAGAAATGCTGGTAAAATTTGACAGTGATATACATAGGCAAATTTTGGGCATAAATACCAATAATCCAGCAATATTACTACTTAAATTAGAAAAAAAAACTAATAAAGTGAGTTTTTACTTTCCCTATATACATAGTATAATGTATGGGGAAGTATTGTGACAGGGTTGAAAATTCAAAATCGAATTCTCGACGGAAGAACATGTTTCAAGCATTCCTGAACTCGAATCTATCGTTTATGAAGTGATGTCTGTGTGTGTGAATGTCCGTGAGTCGTTGGAGACGATATCTCCCGGACGAATAGAGCATTTCGAATGAAATTCAGTACAAAAATTAGAATCCATGAATACTGGAATCTTTTTGATCCTAAAAGCAATCGAATGTTTTTGAAAAAGTCCTCAAAAAATCAGAACTTTCAATAAATAATCATATATTTATAATCGTATATTCATAGTTGAGTTCGATGTTTTACGACATTATTAAGTTTGACCTAGTTAAAGGTCACTATGCTGTAATTTAAGATAGTTGTAGAAGTCGCAAAAGATGTTTTTATAGTGTTAAATTTACTTGGAATTATCCCTTTAGGAGATATAGTATTGCCAAGCATGACACCAGTTTTGGTGGCTTTGACAAAGAACATGCATCTATATCTAAGCAATATATTTATGTTTTTCTATTACCTGGAACTCTGAGTTGCTTTAAGATGGTCAAGAATGCATGTACAACTTTGTATCCACAACTATTGAGCAACTTTGAATGTATCAACAACTTTTGAGCTTGCTAGAGCTCATCCATTGTATATATATTTATGCTTTACCTTTAATGATTACCAAGTGTTGTGATAATTACATGGCAATGGATATCTGTCACAAAGAAAATCTTATGATTAGATCTACTTAATCTTGTGATTAGACCTACCTACCTTTGTCTTCATTTTGTCTACTACACATAAGGACATTTTCTCACCCTGCTATACATCAATGCAACTAAAATTTCTTTTCTTCACGTTGGAAATTTCCAACAAACATGAAAACAGGTAATGGACCTCCAATGAATGTATAATTCTGCAAGTGAATGCTCTTTAAAGCAAAAACAAATTTACAAAAAGGACTTAAGCTTATTATTCAACTTTTGTGAGCTAAAGAATCCCTAGATGGGGGCTGTGAAGGCACCATTTGCATGTGTAAAAAGGTAAAAAAACTTGCTACGAACTCTTCCTCTTCATTGTACTACCTGCCTGGAGGCAGTTAAAATAAAATAGCTATCATGTAATAACTATGTCACATGGAGCACTGAAATATCATTGGCTCTGAAAGAAAAAGGCTGTCTTGGACATGTAGGCAGAACCGCGAGACTAGTGGACGAACACACGTCACGTCGTGACTATGACGAATTTATGCAGCGGAAAGATAAAGCGTTTGCAATCATCTATCAGAGCTTGTCGCCGGAGTATAAAGAACTGATAAACATCTCCGACGATCCAGCCAATGCTTGGGAGAAACTCAAGTAACATTTCGATGCACCTACTCGTGTCAACTTGGTCCGGTTATTAGACGAATTCTTTTCAATTCGCCCGGAACCCATAAATATATTTTGCTTCCGACTCTCGAAAGCAATCACTAAATTTAAAGACATGAACCACCCGATCGAAAATCTATATGTTTCTTTCCAGGCCATCAGGTACTTACCAGAAGAGTACCGGGGAATCATCCAGATAATATACAGATGGGATGATAAGGACTTTAAGCTGGAGAAAATACAGACCGAATTATCAGTAGAGGAAGGAAGGCTGCATCAACAAAACCGAGACTTAAATAATGTGTTAATACTTCTGCATATTTTTCTTCTTCAAATTCAAAAAGTGTAAGAAATAATGTAAATATGTCGAAACTGCCTAAAAATGTAAATTCTAAATGTAAAATCAAGGGACCTTGTTTTTATTGTAAGAGAAGTGGTCATTTCAAATCAAATTGTCCAAAGTAAAAATCCAGTTTTATGGGTATGGTGGAGGTACACGCATCTACAGGTATTGAGGCCAATATTGTTATCGATCCTAGCAATAGGCTCAACTGGTAGTAGATACTGCTGCTAAGCGACATTTCTGTAATAACATTAAGTTATTTTCAAAATTTAATGAGTGCAAAGGCACGTCAATGTCGCTAGCAGTAGGGGATATCAAAAGTCCAGTTGAGGCTATCGGTAAAATGGTATGTCCAGTTTAAGGACAAGAAAAATGTTATTATTTTAGATAATGTAATGTATTCGCCTAAACTTAGAAGTAACCTGTTAGCAGCTTCTGTTCTTGAGGAACAAAACTTTAGTTTTAAAGGGGCTAATGTGGTACTGTGGTTCTTCACTCCTAATGGCGAAAAAATTTTCTACGCCAAAAGGAAAGATGGTCTTTACTTTTCAAAACCACAATATGATACTAAAGAACAAAATAATAACGTAGAAGACCATAGGCCTAAAAATGAGGTTCGGGAAGGGGATGGGGATTCCAAAAGGAAAAAATCCCACAATAGAGGTACTAGTGTTTCTAAAGGTGTAAATAAAATGTCTAAATCTAATGAAACTAAAGTTAACAATTCTGATTTGGTAAAGTCAAGGACAAAACGAAGAAATGATGTGAGCAATGTTAAGGTTAGCAATTCAGAAACTGAGCTGAAAGATGCCAATAGCTTATGGCATAAGAGATATTGCCATATCAATACTGATTATTTATATCAGACGAGCAAAGTTTCTGCAGTTAATAACCCTAGACTTAAGTACAGGAAAATTAGTTGTAAGCATTGTAAATTGGCGAAATCTACTAGAGTTTCATATCAACCTATTGGTAGGATAAGGTCCACTAGACCATTGCAGTTGCTACACATGGATGTTTGGTGGTTCCTTACCTTCATTAGGTGGGAATGAATACTTTTTGTCAATAACAGATGACTTTAGCTGAAAGGTTAAATGAAAGGTATTTTTAATGAGACAAAAATCAGAAGTCAAAGAGTTTCAAGCTAGACAAGAAAGGCAGTTAGGCAAAAAGATCCTAAGCATCAGGACGGATTGCGGAATGGAGTTTTGCTACAATTGGTTCAAAGCCTACTTAAGAAATCTTGGGATTAAAGCGGAACGGACAAACACCTATATACCATAACAAAATGGGGTCGCTGAACACTTTAATCTAACAGCTCTTGATTGTGTTAAGGCTATGTTAACCCTTTCGCGACGATCGGCAAGCACTCGGGCCGGAGGAAATTTTACCGCAAGCGGATAGTGGCACCTATAAGTGCCACCACGCGGAACGTTTTAATTTGTCTACTAGATGGCATTCCATGTCCGTGGAACTAACTCCAATGTATTTTGCAGAGGCATGACCTTGGCAGAAGAGGATCGAATGAATTATTTCTCCATTCGGAACGGTGAAAATCATTTTGTAATATAAACAAACAGAGCAATTCTCTTAGCATCAACAATTTTATAATTGAGTTTCGGTTTCTATTTTTATTTCAGCGTTATGATTTCGTTGGTGAATCATAGGAATATAAGAGAGTATTTTTTGTTTGAGTTCTAGAATCAGTGAAATTATTCGTTTATTTTGGATAAAAGAATGGGAGCAACTAACGAGTATTTTGTATTCAGATTTGTATCAAAATTATACATCAAATAGAACATACATATATCTTTCATTCCTGAAAAAAGTAGATTTCTGTGTTGAATAGGTGATTTTTAGTGAATTTTTTTTCGAGAGTTAGGCTTAGAGCAAAAAATGTGCCGTCCTTTGGGACCAGTTCGGAAGCGAAGCGCTTCGTCTTTTGGGCGGCGACAGCTCCGGAATGCCGCCATCCCGAAAGGGTTAAATGAAAGCAAAATTGATGACAAAATGTAGGCAGAGGCCATTTTATGTTTTACCTATACAAAAAACAGAATTTGCCATAAATTCAAAAGTAAAACTCCACAAGAACTCTACAGTGGTAGAAAACCTGCTGTTAATCACCTCAAGACATTTGGTAGCAAAGCCTATGTTGGCAAACCAGGTCAACTTAGAGAAAAGTTAGACATGAGGGTTCAAGAAGGAGTCATAGTTGGTTACGTCACAGGCACCAAAGGGTATAGAATTTTTATCCCAAAGGATAAACGGATTATAGAAACCTGTAATGTTAGGTTTGATAAGGATGATACAGTGGAAAGCATCCTGGATCCTACTTATCCCAGAGCTATCTCCTTGAGAATACTGAGAGATAGCTGTTCAGTATATTGAGGGGGAATGTCCGAGTGGGGGGGGGGGGGGTCAAAGGATAACAGGAGAGAGTGAAGACACTGGTGAGGATCTGTCTGAATCCAGTGAGGAAACGGACTCTCCTGTGGACTCCTTGCTCGGATATTACTTGGGAACGAAACATTGTACCAAGACCCGATGGCAGTAGAACAGATGTCTATTAATACGTCAAGGGAGACAAGAAAAGGCTGAGGTCACACAATGACAAAGAAGTATTGTGCGAAAACAAATGTGCAATACAATCAGCACCTATTTAATTTTAAGGAAAAGAAAACAATGACAGGGACCAGAAACAAACCAGAAGCAAGCAATGCAGAAATTCAGATACCTAAGAATGATAATGCTGCCATTAAATCTCGCCAATCTAAAAGATGGTGTAAAGCCATGGATGAGGAAATAGCCATAATGCAAGAGAGGGATGTCTGGGAACTAGTTCCTGCATCCCCTCACAAAAGCAGATAGGCACTAGATGGGTTTATACTATTAAGAGAGATGAGAAAGGGGAAATTAAAAGATTTAAGGCAAGCTTAGCAGCTCAAGGGTATACTCAAGGAAAAGGAGATTCATACGATGAAGTATTTAATCCTGTGGTCAACTTTAGTATAATCAGGGCATTTTTCTCTAGCTTTGTTTGTATGCTCGGCTGGATGAATTTTCAACTTGATATCAAGTCAGCATATCTCTATGCTAAGTTGAATCAAATTTTTATGAAACAACCTCAAGGGTATATCAGTTCAGAACATCCGAGATTATGTTTATTTATTAAAGATAGCCCTATATGGCCTTTGTTCTCGAATTTAGAGAGAGAGATGATGCAGCTAAAACATTTCATCAGCAATCTGTATAGTGATTAAATACTGACTATATTTAAATAGCAGAGAGAGATGGCAGGTTGATGAATGTTCATGTGCATAGATGCAAAAGAAATATGAAGCAAGTTAGAAAAATCCAGTTCACTTTTTGTTCATTTTGTGAATAAAATATAATCACTTAAGGCAAATTACACACCTGGTAATTTTATGCAGAATACAAACAATGCTATTTACAACTTGAGCTAATAAGCTCTTATTGACTTATCTCGAAGTAAGCAGAATGTTCTTGAAGCATTTATCAGTGTAGTAATAAAAATACTTATATTACCTAACTTTCTTACGCGCACTTGAAGCCACCATTGCCAGTGTCACACTTGGCTGTAAAAGTTCCATTGGAAGAGATACTTTTACACCGGTAAAACATTATCGCGACTTCATATAATTTAATTTGAGGAAAACTTAATGACTATCAACTTAGTCATAACTTGGTACGATAAATTTGCACGTAACTTAGAATTCATTACAGTCATCATAAAGCATAAAACAAGTCTGTGTTATTTAACCAACACCTCCGACTTAACTTTACGTAATGTACATATCAACTACCACTGCATGACAGAGCTCATGCTTCTCGACAAATTCATCGTTTGGCTCACTCCGCAACCATGGCTTGAATTTGGCCTAAAATTTTAAATTCGTATGTTGATAAGTTTTAATGTGTTTTATTTATTTGTTGGCAATTTGGAAAAGATTCTCTGTCAATATCCCGAAAATAAGCATTTGTATACAATCCTCGTTATATTTCGTTTTACTGTAAAGACATTTTCAATTTTTGCAAATTGTTCAGGGCTGTAGTCGTAAATTAAGCAGTGCCGGAACGCTCTGACCTGGGTGGTATAATACCACCCAGGTCCCTCAACCCCTCTCCCTCCCAACAATGCCACTGGTATTGTTGGGAGGGGGTTGAGGAACAGAAAGGACATAAAATCATGACATGGGCAAGTAAGATAGAAAATATCATTTGTTTTCAGAATCAAAACATAAAATACATTTAAATGTTTGTAAATTTAAAATATTACTTACAAAAACTTTGCAAAAATATTGTCCTCATTACTTTCTTTTGGTTATGCTTCACATGTTCTTGTTTCATGAGCAAAACGATGTTTTCTTAACCAGGTTTTGACGTATAGATCTGCATTCTCTAATGTCTCATACCAGGTCCATGGAATTTTACAAACATAAGTGATGAAACGTGTGCCGTTGTTAATCTTGTTCTTGGCAGAGATATTTTGCGGTTCATCTGACTAAATCCCCTCAGACACTCAGATGAACTACAAGGAATAAGTTTTGTACAATTGATCAAATTGTTTACGTCTTTTGGAACACATGAGCTGTCCTTAAGTAATCGCGATATGCATTTTTTGTTTTGGAGACGTTAAGTTTGAATCTCCGGCAAAGACTTCCAATTTCACTCTCCAAAATCGGGGGGCTTTCCCGAAAACCACTGATCACTTTTAAGCACTTTTAGTTCATCCATCAGTGAGTTATACTCCTGTTTACTGTTGGTCTCCACTGCCGTAGATTTCTTTTCGTTACTTGAAATTGTGGTTAACAGTCTCGTTCTCAAATTGTTAATTACACTTGCCAACAGTTGTTGCTGGTTGATTACTGAAGTCTTACTGATTTCAATTAGCGCAATTCTGCAAAAATTACCCTTTAATAGCAATTTCAGCTTCAAGACATTTAGTTCCGGGTTTTTCTTTATGATTTTTTATGAATCTGATACTTCTTCGGATTAATTTGTCAGCATAAAAAACTGTCATGTTTCTGCTCTGCATGTTTTCTGAGAGCATCGAAAGTTCTGCTAAAATATCATGCATAATGGCCAAGTCCTTTAAAAATTCAGGGCATGAGAACCGCTTAATTAATCCACTGTACATAACTCAATCAGTCGAATTTCTACTTTTATGTTCAGATGATGCAAAACGGTTAAATAATGAGTTGCATCCATGCCAAACTGCTGAAACAGTTCTGAATGAGCTAGCAACTCATCTTGTGCTTAGTATTCTTCCAATTTTATTTAATTGTTGGTCTAACTCTAAAGCACACACTGCCAGTTCACGTTGGTTCTTAGGTGATTTACTGTAGACAGTGTATAACTTATCCATAAATATCTGAAAATGGTTCACACCACCTACCTCGTCATCTGCATCGCTCAATGCTAGCTCCAACCTGTGATTCATACAGTGCCATACAATAATGTTTGGATATTTATTAATGAGTTTTTTTGAAACCTCTGAATTTTTACCCAACATTACACTTGCACTATCACTTGCAAATGAAATTAAATGCTCTTTTAAATAATCATTGTGAAAACAATGCATGTCCAAGCAATTTAACAAAAGTTCAAACACTGTCTCAGATTTTTGATCGGGTAATTCAATTAGGTCCAAAAACAGAAAATGTGGGGGGGGGGGGGGTCTTTGCTAACTTCACACTCTAGACACACAATCAAAGTAGATTTGTCCCCTCATGTTGTGGATTCATCGATAATGACAAAAATGTTTTCTGAAATTTCCAACAGCACTGTATCTTGAATGTAGCCCAACACCAATGCATACACCATTTAATTTTTGCAGTTTCAAAAGTCCAAAATGGTCAGAATAAGGTCCATCACTTTTAGCGATATAGTAAGCAGTCCTAAATACTGATTTTATTGAGGCCAGATAGGATGCAATGGGATTGAATAACACATTTTTTCAAGAGTTTGTAATTTTGTTTCAGAAATTATTTTTTCTGCAGTTAAATGAGCAGTAGACTGTTTATGCTCCAAAATTTTTTTTTTCCGAAGAGAAGTGAGCTGTGTGGGTCTTGACGATCCATAAAATGTAACACTGTATGAAAGCCACTCTTTTGAAATAACAATTTGCTCTTTTTAAAAAGCGTTTAAATGGGAAACGTCACTACATATTTTGCAACCAAGTTTCCCATTTTTACAGTCTATCCATGTAAAAGTTACTTTTTTTTATTCCTCATTTCTTCAGTCCACACAGAAGGCCATTGTGTCTGGGAATCCCTTTCTAAGGAGGATGAATTTGAATTAGGTAAACACTCCAAACCACTATTTAAAACCTCCATACCATGATTTTTTAAGTTTCTGTCATCTTACAAATCTGACAATTAACAATTTTTGGTAGTTTTAGTTTCACTTAGGATCGCAATATTGAGTTTTTCATGATTGTCATTTTTTGTAGCTGGAATTGTCGCATGGGAAAGGAAGGATAAAGTTTTTTGCCTTTTAGGTTCCATGACTTTGTAAAAAGCCTCAAACAAACAGAACTATTTAATAAAATAAATTACTTGAATATTAAAACAAAAATGCAATAAAAATCCTTTGCAGAAGAAAATGGCATAAAAATACTAATTAGGAACTACATTTAACTAGTCGGGAGGGGAAATGGCATACAGTACCATCACCCACCCTGAATGAGAGTGGGGACGGCCCACTAACTGATTCTCATGGCCTTTATAGAATTCCGCACGCGAAACTATTTCCTTCACTCCTTCCTGCCACCCAGACCCACCCAATATGTTACTTGAAGTTACGTATTGGGCATGGAAGTATTATTGTGATACACCACCATCACCCTTCCACAATATGTTCCAACCTGATGACTCAATTATTTCTTAATGAGAATGCAGTTATGTAATTACATAATCATTCTCATAATCAATACTTTCTACAGAAACCAGTGTCTTATTACTTTTATTAATTTGCAATCCCAATCATATTTTCGAGGATAAGGATAAGATTGCGCTGTTTCAAGGAAGTATTTTACAATTTTTTTCTTATTTATTTCCTGTAAAAAAAAAAGTGCCAGAATGACGTTCCGGCTCCACTACACCCCTGGAACTGTTTACATTGACTAAGATTTTATTAATAATTTATGTGGGAAAATTACTTTTCAAACATGTAGTTAATAAAATGAATGGTTAATTTCTAGAAAAATGCATTAAAACAGTGATTTAGACACTTGAAATACAACCATTTGACAGGATATATTAAACTTTGATATATTCGCATCTATAAATACTATAAGGTTATAATTTTATTAAAAACAAATTTTTTTTCATGTTTTGACCCTTTTACACAATTTTTTTTAACAACTGGATCTGATTCTAATGTAATTACATATATATTTTTAATATCTAATTTTATTTAATTAAGTGTACTTTTCATTATAAAATAAAGTTTTATGCAATACATTTATGGCTAAAAATTGAATTGTAATTTTCTACAACAACATTGTAGAACATTCCAATAGCTTTTAGTAAATTGTTCCAAATTACAAAAATACCCCCTTATCCAGAAAGTCCAAAGTCCCAAACATTCCGGATAATAGATCCTATACTGTATTACACATATTATCCCTTCAAGCATTAACATTTTAGATAAGCTATAAAACTCCACTATAAACTGAGCAGTGATCTTTAAAATCCAGTCAAGAATTCATATAGATAAATATCATTTATTGTAATAAAATTATGCATAAACAGAAACAGTATTTTTTTAATCTGCTTTTTATGTCATATGAAATATCTTGACCAATTTAGATGATTAGGATCACTGAGAAATGTTAAAATTTTAAAACTCTTCTTTTTATTGAGATGCCCAATAGGCTGTCACCCATCACATAGAACACAAATAAGAAATTTTATACAAGTGTATTGTTATGAGTTAAATGAAAGCTGTGATTACAAAAAAATTACAATTTCCCCGATTTTATAGTATTTTTTTAAGAACTCTATTTACCTGATTTTTCTAGAATGTTGATATTCCCTGAATTCCAAATTCTGCAGCCACCTTGAGAAAGGTTTGAAAATCAGTATCCCAACTTATTCTTAAATGCATTAATTCTGCAATGTATGTAGATTTCTGCAATGCATATAGATGATTTGTTAATAGGTACATCTACAGCAGAATAGGCTTTGAAGTTATAAAGAGTCCTTCGATATTTTTCAAAAGGCTAACATGTCCCTACATAAACATGGTTCATACAATCTTCTTGAAAAAATAATTCAAGCACTATTTAAAGACTTAAGGTATAACAATAACAACAAAGCTACTTTGGTTCTAGAAACCCCTCAAATTTCATTAATAAATATAGATTTTGTTACCTACAAGATTTTATAAACAGATTACCATTTTGACAAAAAAATTTTACAATCTATAGAAAATCTAAAATATATCCTCTCCTTTCCAGGACTTGAAATAATAATTGTAACTGATGAATTTTATAGCACATTTATTATTAGAAATTTAAAACATAAAATTGCAAATATCAGTTATACAATTACTATCTTAGTAAAGAAAGTTCATTAACAACTTATTCAAAGTTATAAAAAATTTTACTATTTAAAAATTCCAAGATATAGCTTAGTGTAATTTTTTTTTATAAACAAACATTCAATAATGTCAAGAAGCATTAAAATTCAGCAAATATCTTCAATATCCCCCCCCCTCCCCTCCCCTAACACATTTCACCTTTCAAGAATTTGGAAATTTTCAAGTAAATGAAAATGCTCTTTTGCAACAAGTGTTAGGAAAAAGTAAACATTGGGAATTTTCTCAAGCCTTAACATGAATCACCTCTTTAGAGTATTACAAAGTATTTTACAACCCATTTATAAGAATGTCAAAACATGAATTAATAAATTTTCTCACTTTAGATATTAAATGCATATAATTCAGTCAAAACAGTTTGTGATGAACTAAACTAAACATTTGTCAAATTTTGCAATATACAAAAATTATATTTTATTGGATATTTGAAACAATTGAAAAATTCCAATTATCAGATTCATATAGGTGATATCTGCTTTTGTTTTTCCAAATATTTTCTGATATTTTTGTCTTGAATTTGATACATATGTAAGCATTTGTTTTGTTACATTTATATCATGTACATCACATCCTACAGAATTAATGTAATCACATATTAATCTTTGTGCCACATAAGAAATTTCCTTCATATTCTCAACTTCAATTTGCTTGTTGATACAAAAACCGCTTTCAACAGCTGCTTGACCATAGCTTAATAGAACAAGCATCTTTACACTATCCCACAATTTCTGATATTTCTTGGAATTCATCCCAGATTCAAAGAAAAATTCATCAAGGCGAGAGTTTACTGTATCAAACTCAGAGAATGTCGACTGGTTTAATGAAAGAAACATCTAAGAAACTAGAAAACTGACATACTATCTTCACTTTCGGAAATTTGCTTTACCCCAGTTAGTGAATTTAAAAAAAAAGTTAAGTTTCTTCAAACAGTGCTCTTTATCAAACAGTGCTCAGACATGTTTCGAGGATCAAGGAAAGATAGATTTTGAACTAAAATATATTGCACTGGAAACTTTTCTTCAACAATTTTATTTACCACTTCTGATAAGAAATTTTTGCAGTCCATGCACAGATCAAAAATGTGACGATCAGTTATAACTTTTACTTTAGATGAATAAATAGTTTTCAGAGTTTTCTCGGTAGAAAATCCCAAATCAATATTTTCAACTTTACAATGGTTTTTAGGACTTTTAAAAATCCAATTTCACTAGCTTTGGCATAGAATTTGCAGATTACAATATATCCGGAATGATAAATTTTTGCAATAAATAGTTCCAAAATTTCCTTCATATCATACGATAAAAAAATTAACATTGCTTTATCTATTTGGTAGGATAATAAAAATGGGTGCAAAATTCTTGAAATAGATAAAAAACATTTTAATTTCACTGGTAAAAGGTTGTCTTTGATTATCTTTTGCACAATAACAAAGGCTTTGCAACATGGTCTTGCAATTCCCTTCTTATCTACAGCATTAACATAGTTTTTTATACTTGGCAGAAGGATCAGATCACGTTCACAAGCAGGAATATTTTCCAGCCATCAATGATAAATAAATTTCTGTGGTAAGAGATCACTTTTAGAATATTTTAAAAAATCCTCTCGCCTAGCTGGTGAATCTTTCAAAAGGAAATATAAACTGGATAAAAATTCTATTTCCTAGCCACTAGCTTTACACTTAGTTTTGAAAGCATTATGAACCACATGTAAGCCACAATTTCCTATGTTTAACATTTTTTCCATGCTTTGTTATGGAGTAATCCTTTAACATTCCATAGAACTTCCAATTCACATTTGAACCATCCATCGAAATCTGAATAGCTTCTAAAAGTTTCAGTTTGCTAGTGGCATTTAGGAAACCTTGAAGGATATACTCTGCAGTGCTATGTGATCCCCCCCCCCCTAAAAAAACAGAATTAAAAAATGTTGCTTGAATTTTGTTATTAACCTAGTAACACACGTGGAAGTCCATTTGCTTTTGCTGTCTCATCTCGCTGAAGGTCTTTCAAATAAGGAGCAATTCCAAAAACTTATAATATGCAGTTTCTTTTTCTCTACATGAAAATTTGGATGCAATAGCGCTATCCGGAAACATGCACCGAAAAACTTTTATAAAACTTAAATAATCATCTTGCAAAGGAACATTTAAAATCTTACTTGGATGTCAACCCTCCTATAATATGGTACTCTCATAATGCGGTTTCCATATAACGTGGAGCAAAAATTGCAACAGTCCTTCCATAATGCAATACTCATAAAAACTAGGATTTACAGCCTATGTCCATCAATAAGTAAAATACACTTTGTGTGAAAGATAAGAGAAATCTTGAACAATGTATATAGGCACAAACAAAATGATAAAGCGGCATACAGCAGTTTTGGGGTTACATTGGATTCCCTTCATCAGTGTAAGAACCAACAAACCCGAAGTCCAAAAGAGGAATGAGTGTAAAGGAAGATACAAAGGATAGATAAAAAGGACCTAAGACCTGGACTAAGAGAGAGCCAGTCAGAAAGCAGTATAAAGAACAGTTCAGCCAATTCGAAATGGGAAACAACACAAAAGATTGGTGTGTGCCAAAACACAGCAGAAATATCTCAACAAGATGAGTCAAGTCCGAACAAGAACAAGTATGCTTTGGACTCATTTATGTATCATTTTAACACTTTGTTGTAAATCCAATCATAATCCAAAAATGTTTACAGACTTGTTAGTTATGCAAGAGCACCTGAAATTGATAGCTAGTAGTTTCTTAAACCCTTATGCAAATCAAAAAACAATTTTAAATTCTGTAAGGGGGTGACAGTTCATCAAAATCTAATTCTTGCAAATGTCTAATTTGTAAGAAGTACATATAATACCAAACCATCCAATTAACATCCTAGATCAACTCCTAAAGGACAGAATCTCTGAATCATTCCCTTTCAGCATTATTGAGTTAGATTTCACAGGACCTATTATTGAAAGAACAGTACAAAGTCATATATTAATATTGTGTTATTTACATGTGCCACGACCAGAGCTATACATTTGGAATTACTGGACATGACAACCAAATACTTTCTTTTAGCTTTTTGCAGACTTCTGAAAGGTAAATCAATCTGACAATGTGAAAAGATTTAAAGCTGCCGACAAAGAACTGCAGTATTTTGACAAAATCATAAGGGAGCAAAAACTGCAGGATTTCACCAAGCCAAGGTGTGCAATGGAAATTCATTGCGAAATGTGCCCCATTGGTGAGGAGGGTTTTATGAACAACTTAGAACTGGAAAATAAGCTTTCCATGAAGGAAACATTAAAACTGTTGAAACAATTATCAACTAAGTAAAAAGAATAGTATTTGTTTAATTTGAACTTTGCTCATCATTTTGACTGTCCCGAAAAACATAGAAATTTCCAAATTGGGACATTGTACTAGTAGACTGGACTTCTTGGGAATAATTGAGTTTTTAAGGACTTTTCTAGGAGGGTTCGAGCATTTTTCCAGGAGTTTTTCTAAACATTAAAAGCAGAAGTGAAACCAAGATTCTACAGATGTTTCTCTTTGAGCTCTGTCGCTTGGTTTTGTACCAAATACACCACTCCAGCCATACAAAAAATTGCCTTAAATTACATAATGCACCAATAAACGAAAAATTTGCTAATTTCCACTCCATAATTTATTAAATATCAGTGATGGAACAGAGTTCATTAACAAATTTCTTTTTAACCACGTCTTTTATCACTTTTTTAAATGAATCCAACATCAACATGGCTGGCATGGTTGGTAACCAAATATTTAGTTTTCCATTTCTCCATATATAATTTCTTTGAAATTCAATGAGTTCTTGGGGGTATGACTCCAAGTCCTCCCTTAGTAATGCCACTGATCATATTTACTTTATATTGCTGCTTCATATTTTCACATGATTTATATGAATAATGGCTGTTTATAGTTTCAGTAATCTAGACAGGAAAATTTCAGAAATCTTTCAGTAATAACTAGAGTGGTTCACTTTGCAATAAAAAAATGTTTGCAATGATAATCAGAAAATATTTGATCAAACATTTCAAATTTTTTATATGAACTGTTCAAAATTTTAAATTAAACAAACAATGCGAATATATTAGTCTTTATTACTAAACAAAAAAGAAATCCCAAAATCCTTAAGAAAGCAGAATACGCTTAGCTTAAACTAAATGCAGTTAATTTATTTATTTTTTAGCCTGCTCTAGCCCAGACTTAAAATTTCTTCCCAAAACATTAATAAAAAAATAATTAACATGTCAAATGTTCTTTAAGTAATAAAAAATGTAATGTGTCTGCACTCAAATTCAGCCCAAAATCAGCCCCATGTTTTCTAACAATACAGAATAAACATTTTGAGACAGCATTATTATGGGGAACAAATAATATTGCTGTCATCACCAGTGGCATAGCGTCCATTGAGGTTAAAAAGCTGAGCCTCCCCAAATCCTAAAATCTAATTTAAATAATTATTTCAACATACATACATTTACTTATAATTTTTTAAATAATTTTGCGAAGATATATGTATTATTGAGAAAATTGTTACATTTTACTTGCTTAAAATGACATGATTCAAAGTACTTTTCCCGTTAAAACGCATATTTTAATGTTTTAGAAGCTAAAATCATCTAGCTTTCGTCTTCTGTAAGGAGAAACATGGTATTAAGACCACCCATTGTTAAACTCCTCCCTAGCCTATTAACTAACATGGAAAGCTAGCTTATAGAAGGTGTGGCTATTGCTTTCCCATTTTCAACCCTTTATAAACAATCAATGATGGGTAGGTGAGGGTGGGTAGTGCAAACCTAATGGGTCCTCCATTTTGGGTCAAACAGGATTCTATTAATTACTATTTGTAAAAAATTATCATTATTTGTAATACTAAAGAATTTGAGACATTTTTCACAAATAACCTAGGATTTACCTAACTTTAAAATCTCAAGACTAAGAAATATACTAATAATGACGACCATTAAACTTCAGTAGTTTGCAAAGTAGACTTTGCTCTTTATACAGGCATCAATATGGCGAAGCATCCGTTTATGTATTTGGGAGTTTTAGAAAGAATAAGTTTCATTTCCCTTAAATACCCTGTTAGGTGAGAATCTCGATTAAATAAAAGTGGTTGATAATTTTTTAGCAGATTCTTAGCATAATGTAATCATAAGATATTTTTAAGTTTTCATAGTACAGTATTTGTAAAAAATTAATAAGCAATATTGTTTAGGGGCATTGTTGACTACAGTGATTTTCAACTAAGCTTATGTTCCAGATTTCTCACAAATTTTTAGAGAACTTTTTCATACATGGGCACGTGTAGAACATTTGCAGAAAGGACGGGAGGATGTAAACTCAAAAATAAAATGTATAACATCATCTAGATTGATGCTCACCTCTGTTATCTTGAATATCCAAGGGTAGAGTGTCCTTCCCTATGAGCGACCATGGTTTCATATTTAATAAAATGGTTGTAAAAGTTCAACTAATTTAGAAATAAGCAAACACTGTGAATTCCAACGCAAATTCCCTTATTATGCAAAATCCTTTTCCAAGTTAAAATGACAATATCTTAGCTTCCCCAGTCAATAATATCACGCTATGCTACTGTTCATCACGAGATATTTAAATTCTTCTAGATAAACAGTTCCTCTGGAAAAATTCAATTGTGCAATTGCACTATTTATGTAAAAATAATTTAAAAATTAACCAAAATGTGAAAATAAGCTAGTATTTTCAATCTAATTCTTAATATTTAGAGGATGGAGATGGATAGAAAATGATACTTGGACTCACAGGATACATGCGAATTCCCTGAATTGCACAATCGTATTGAATATGTCAAAATAATTATAAAATTAACATGAATAATAAACCAAAACAAAGATAAGCAAGTTTTGTTAATTTAATGTACAATAATTACAGGATGGAGATGGATGGGAAAAAAGATACTAGTCAACACTAGGTAATATATGCGATATTAACTGTATTATGCAATCCCTTTATTTATTATAAAAAAATAATTAAAAAATTAGCCTTTATAACCAAAATGTGAAGAGGATGGGTATGGATGAAAAAAGATACTTATGGACACCCAGGACTACACGAGAATTCCCTGAATTGCACAATCATACTAAATGTGCCAAAATAATTAAAACATTTACATGAATAATAAACCAACATATAGAAATAAGCAAGTTTTGTCAATTTAATGTGCAATAATTACAGGATGGAAAAAAAAAGCAATTTCAATAATTTTATGGGTATTTTCTGTAGTCCATAGTTTTGTTCAAAAATCCAATAGAATTACGGAAAATCTGTAATGGTTGGCACCTCTGTATTTCCAACATTTGGCAACTATCGCGATTTTGGTGGTGGCAACTATTGATTAAGAAATAAAGATCGTGATGTCGATTTTATAGAGTTTAGGGCTAAAATGAATAAAATAAGGAGCTTTTAAGTGCCCTTATATATTTTAAATTAAACTACTTAATATTTTTTGAAGGTTTTTTAAATGTGAATTTACATGAATGATGTTTATATTTTATAATAAGTTTAATTACTTAATGTATGACATATTGAATTGAAATTTCTTTGGACATTAATTTTTTTGCTTAATAATCCTCATATTATCTCATTTGAAATTTGATTGCAATAATTATGCACTCGTGTATATTGAAATTATATATTTTAAAATCTTAGAATAGGTTCTAAAACATAGTTTTAAAAACTTAAGCGAGTAATTAAAACTGAATTGCACTATTTATATGAAAATAATTAATCTTTATAATTAACCAAAATACAAAAATAAACTAGTTAAGTCAAGCTAATGTGCAATAATAGGGAGATGAAGGGAAAAGGATAATTGTGTACTCTCGGCAATGCCCAAGAAAAAGAACCGAATTGCACAATCTTACTATTTGAGAGAAGAATTATAAATTAACCTTTGTAATCAACCAAAATATAAAAATAAGCTAGTTTGGCCAATGTGCAATAAAAAGATAATTGTGTACTGTTGGCAATGCCTGAGAAAAAAAACTGAATTGTGCAATTGCATTATTTATGCAAAAATAGCTTAAAAATAAACAAATATATGAAAATAAGCTAGTTTAGTCAAGCTAATGAGCAATAATAAGGAGATGGATGGAAAAAGGTAATTGTGTACTCTCAGCAAAGCCTGAACAGAAAAACTGAATTGTGCAATCACATAATTCAAGTCAAAAATAATTTGTTTAGTAAAATATATTTATTTTTACTTGCTCTATAAAAAAAATTAGGTCTATTGCTCCAACATAGAATCATTATAAGATGAAACTCGATACAAACTGATAATTCTAGTCTCTCAGCAATGCAGGAAATATGAATTAAATAGTGGAATGTGTGGATTTCATATGATTTTTCGCACCTTTGGGAGTAATGTCCGTACAAACCAAGGAAAATCCGCAAAAGTTGACATCTGTGTATCACTCAGTGTAAATAATAAAAAGGTAAGAAACAAGAAGGGAACTAATATATTGCACCATCGAAGAATCTGAAGAAAATGTTTAATGAATACCACAAATGCAGTTAATACAAAAGAACACTCAATGTTGTTTAACACACTTAGCAGGTAATTCCTTAACATAATCAAACCATGTTTTCATGTTAGACTGTTTCCAATGGCAGAAGTTTATCGGGTTGTTCAGCAACCTGACATATCTTCAATCTGCTCATATCTTCGTCTATATCTTTATATTTTTTGTACATTTCTATTTTCCCCTGTAAAAAAAAGAAGTACATACATATGTTAAGAAAAATACTGGATCCAACACAATCATTTCGACAACTGCATTTTGACCCCACATTAGGTGTTATGCAGTGATGTCACAGCTGCATCATCTGGGGGGGGGGGGGAATTTGGTGGTCAACACACACTAGGAACCCATCAGAACCCAATGAAGTTTGTAGAAATAATATTTGGAGTAAAGGAAAACAAGATTTTGGTACAAACTCTTAACATTTTTTTTTTTGCTAATGCTGCTGCTGCATCATAACGCATTTTTTTTCTCTTTTACAAGATGGCCACCATTCAGCAACAAGAGTGTAAAACATTTCAAATTGCTATTATGACTTAAAGTAAATACCCACATTGATGCCAAATACAGGGATCATAGCAGTTTTTCTAAAAATTTTAGGTAGGAATTTAAGGAATTTTTTTCAAAATTTTAGGAGCTAATTTTTATTATTTCTATTATTAGTACTGTTTAATTACTTTTTTTTTACATAAATAAAAGTAGAATTGATACACAGAACAAACATAATTGATAGAAAAGGGTAATCTTTTAAATATTTTTCATATTTCATTTTAATGCCATATAGACGTGAAAATTGAAATTATCACTCAGTATCCAGTGGCCACTTTATCACAGGTATTTTTTGCGTAAATATATACATACGCACACACTACATACAGGACAGTTACCTTACACCTTTCTGGTAGGTCGGACGGTCTGGGTCTCAACAACAACACTATATATAGAGGCTGTCCCAAAAAGATTGAAACATGCTTTAATTCTTTACCTGTTGGAGATAAGTGGGCAATGTAAATTGCAAAAATGTTGAAAGTAGGAAATAAGACTACGTTAATGAAATAGTCCTCCCATTAATTTTCAAAAAGTTACACTTTTTAAATTTTTATACGACCCCCTTAGACAAATTTGGTCAATCTGAAAATTTTTATTTTTAATGCACTAAGATCATTAAAAAAAACGCACATCTGTATCTTTAAAATCAATTGAACTATATATAATAAAGTAAAAAATCTGACTTACCATTTTTCCGTACCATGCGAAAGGCTGTTTCATCAGTGAAAATAGGGATCATAAACAAATTGATGATGAAAATTGTTTAAATCAAAAGTATGTGTCAAAATTTTTTATCACAAATGCATCTAAATAAAGAATTACACAGACTGAGATCACCGTGTTCATGCGGAGTACGATCACGTTAAACATGTGGGTCCGAAAGTCCTTCCGAGAGGTTGGTGGTAGGGGAAAGAGGGTACGGTCCCTGTGGATGCCTCCCCCACTGGGTTCCGGTCTAAATTGGGTGGCACTTCCCGACCGTCCAAACAGTTACCTTACACCTTTCTGGTAGGTCGGACGGTCTGGGTTTCAACAACAACAGACTGAGATCATATAAAGAAGTGGTACTCAACTCACTACACGGTTGGGTAACTTATGTATTATCATCCAGTTTTATCTTTTTTGCAATATATCACAAATATAAATTTCTAATTTGATATATGGTCCCCATTCACAATGTTCAATTAAGTATAACTCACTCAATTTTAAAGATACAGATATGCGGGGTTTTTTTAATAATCTTGTTGCATTAAAAATTTTCTGATTGATCAAATTTGTCTGGGGGGGGGGGGGGGATATAAAAATTAAAAAACGTAACTTTTTGAAAATTAATGGGATGTCTATTTCATTAACGTAGTCTTATTTCCTACCTTACTTTCAACATTTTTGCAGTTTACATTGCCCACTTATCTCCAACAGGTAAAGAATTAAAGAGTGTTTCAATCTTTTTCGGACACCCTGTATAGTATGTATGTTAGAAAAATGTCAGTTTCATTTTCAAACTACTTTATATAAATAGAAAAGTAAAATCTTAATATAATTAACAAAAAAGAATCCAAAAAGCTCAAAATCACATTTTAAAAATTTAAAGAACTGTAGAATAAAATACGACCTTAAGAGTAAATTTCTAGCTGGTAAGTTAGTAGTTATTGCATGTTCCTGTAAGTTTGGTAAATACATCCTAAGCAGGGATATTATTTCAGTGCGAACCCATAAAATTCTCGTGAAATCCATAAAAAATCTTGCGTAAAAATTTAGGCTGTGCGAGAATTTCTCTCTTCAGTTCCAGCCTAAAATTATTTTTTCCTTCAAATTGGATACCGCGAAATCCTATGCCTAATTTCTCATGTTGCCTATGAAATTCTAAAAATAGCCACTGGGAGAGTTTATTGACGTCTCGCTCGCTACTTATACAGCGGAAGATCATTAGTGTCGGTTGGTGACCACCATGGATAAATTTTTAATTAAGAAAACTGATCCGAAGGCAACTGAAGTCGAATTTGAAGAAAATCTGATTGATGTTGAAAATGTTAATAATTTTCAGCCAAACAAAAAGAAGAAAGTCGACACTTTCAAACAAAATGGCTAAAATCACATGACTGGCTTAAAATTCAACAAAAGGACGATGCAACCATTATGTTCTGCAAGTTTTGTAAAAAATATAAAAGAAAGAATCCATTTTCAAATGGTAAATCAAATTTATTACCTAATTCCATTTGCTTAGTGAAATAATTTTCGTCGATATTCGCCTTCGGCAATCAAAAATCGTTAAAATTTAGAATTGCTATTGCTGGATGAAAATTGTTCATAAAATGATTTTAAAAATCAAAATATAAGGTAAATACAGTCGGCCCTTGACTTTGGCAGTTTACAGACAAAAGAATTGTAAATTCGCATGAGTCATTTTACTTAAAATAACCCAAGTAGACGTTTTTATGTCAACAAAAAAAATCATAACGTAAGCATGGGGGAAGTCAGGAATTTGAGTTTTTAATGACATGAAACTTTGTCGGGACCAATAAGTCATTACATTTGGTTCTTGTACTTATTTTCTTTTTGTACTAAAATTTTCCCATTTGTGTGTGATGTTATTTTTTATTATAGATTAGCTCTTCAGAATTAAAGAGATAAGAATTAGAATTAAGAATTAAATTGAAATGTTGAAGAATATGAGTTATAGCTAATGCTTTCTTTTTTATTACTTTCTAAATTAGAGTGATAAAAAAAAATGAAATTGTAAGTTTCTCTCCTTATGACAGAAAATCTCTCCCAAAATTTTCTGGAAGGAGTGAAATTCCTGACTTAGTGGGAACCCTGTTCCCAAGTATATATGTATAGCATATAGCAGACTTGTGCAGTTTCAATAAATACAAAGTCAAGTTTCAGAAAACAAAATCAGCGTTTATTTAAAACGTCAGTCTTACCATGTTGAACAGGCTGGCTGTGATAACAACATGCAGCTTTAGCATATTTACAAAGTTTAAAGTTGAAAAATGACTAGGAAGTTAACTTTGGAAAGAAATCAATACTCACTGCTTTCCTCCGTATATTGTTCAACTTCAACCCACTTGTAGGTCACATACTTGCACATGAGGAAACCTTAACATGACACTTAACCCTTTCGCGACGATTGGCACGCCCACGTGCCAGCTGCGAACTTGCATTCAAGGACGAACGGCACGCCCTCGGGCCAGAGGAAATTTTACCGCAAGCGGAGAGTGGCACTACGCAGAACGTTTTAATTTGTGTACTAGATGGCGTTACTTGTCCATGGAACTAACTTCAATGTATTTTGCAGAGGCATGACCTTGGCAGAAGAGGATCGAATGAATTATTTCTCCATTTGGAGCGGTGAAAATCATTTTGTAATATAAACAGAGTAATTCTCGTAGCATACAATTTTATAATTGAGTTTCAGTTTTTATTTTTATTTCAGCGTTATGATTTCGTTGGTGAATCATAGGAATATAAGAGAGTATTTTTTTTTTGTTTGGGTTTTAGAGGCAGTGAAATCATTCGTTTATTTCGGATAAAAGAATGGGAGCAACAAACGAGTATTTTGTATTCAGATTTGTATGAAAATTATACATCAAATAGAACATAAACATTTCTTTTATTCCTGAAAAAAGTAGATTTCTGTGTTGAATAGGTGATTTTTAGTGAATTTTTTTCGAGAGTTAGGCTTAGCGCAAAAAATGCGCCGTCCTTTTCGACCAGTTCGGAAGCGAAGCGCTTCGTCTTTTGGGCCACGACAGCTCTGGAATGCCGCCATCCTGAAAAGGTTAAAGATGACTAGATCTACTCTTACACATGAATGGTCGAGCACTTGCTTAAAGTTAAATTAAAAACAGAAAAGCACCAGGTAAATTTCTTTAGTGATAAATACCATCACTCATTTAGACTAACACTGTAGTATAACTTTTTCTACCATATTCGCCTTTTTCATCAAGACAATCATTTCACGAACCGTCATTTACTAGTTATGTCTCGGACTGCAACAACATGGACTGAAGACAGACTACATTTCTACTGATCTCCTGATCTACAGCTCTAGATCTACTTCTCTACTGATGTTTCTAAGCTGAGCTTTCTATATGCACGAGGATCTGCACCTACAAGAATTATTTCTGAGGTCCGCTCCTAAATATGCAAATGAGTTTGTGTACGTGTCCGATTTTCAAATTTGCATGAAGACTTCTGATGAAAGAACGGTGTGAGTCACTCCCGAGAATGAGGTAAGTAAATCAAAAATAAAGTTGTGTTTTGAACATCGCTCAGGGAAATGGTGAATTACGATCTTTTTGTTTACATTCATCCAGCACCAATAAGGATTGCATATGCCCGCATGGCAGGCTTAAAGCAAATAATGCTAATAAAAGCCAATTTATTTTGTGAATTTGTGAAAAGTGTTTATCTGTTAGCCTTGAACCCTCGTAGTGGGTGGGAATGCGATTGACAGCTATTTCAAATCTGTTGGGAAAATGCAGGTAAATATCGTGATTCATGTTTCCCGAGAACATGCGTACATAAAATTCTTCCGCTTCGTTCTCGGGCGTGAACCGTGATATATTTTTCAGCATGCTTTTTCATGCAAATCTACTTCTCGACGCGTAGACAGCTCATTTGCATATCTGGGGGCATTTCCAGTAACGATGGCATTCCGAAACGATCCCATCTTAGAATATAAATAGCAGAACTTTCTTGAAGCAAATGAGGCAGCACTGAGATGGCAAGAGATGGTATTGGAAGTCGTCAGATGGTATTAGCAGTCAAGACAGTCTTATGTAGATGGATACAGTGGTATTAGCTGTCGTCTTGGTCGACAAGTAGTAGACGTTTGTCGTCGTTGTGATATGACGTAGGTAGTATGCACATTATGAAAGTTAAGTCGGAAGTGTTAGTAAAATACCGACTTCTTTTAAATTTTATGTGGGCTGTTTGTAACGTGTGAAGTCGCGAAAATGTTTTACCAGTGAAAAGTATCTCTTCAAAAAGAACTTTGCTTTGCCAAGTGTAACACAGGCTATGGTGGCTTCAAGTGCAATCAAGAAAATTAGGTAATGTGAGCATTTAATTTATTATACTGATAAATGCTTCAAGAATGTTCTGCTAGCTTACTTCGAAGAGTCAATACAAGCTTATGAGCTCAAAAATGTAAATAGTATTGTTCTTACTTGACATGATATTACCAGCTGTGTAATTTATCTTAACTGCTCATTTATTCACAAAATGAAGTGAACTTTTTTTTCTAAACTTGCTTCGTATTTCTTTTTGCACATTCACTGAGCTACCATATTTCTCTGAGTTTAATACATCACTCTGGATGAAACCAGGGTTGGCAAGTTTTTGATGCATGATGGTTTTATCCAGTTTAATCCATGGTTTTAACAGTCATGTCAAAAACCTGAATGTCAAAAACTGTCAAGTGAGAACGAAATAAACAATATTGCTAATCAAAATCCTGTCACCCTCAATCAGTACCATAACTAGTTTTCATGTACCCTGGGCAAAGTTTTACTTTCGGGTCCCTTGTATTTTTAAGGGGAGGGGGGGATTTATAAAACAAATGCAATAAAACAATATATAATAATTGAAAGAGAGCAACTCTATTTGTAAATTGTATATTTAATTGATTTATATAAATTTATTATTATTTTTATTATATTAGTAAAAAAAAATGGATAGATAGCCCCTTGGAAGTAAAGTTTTATAAGAAAAAATATTTTTGCAACCTAAAATGTAGGCCAATATACTATAAAGAGATACAGCAACACTGGCCGATGCTTGCCACATTTGGCTCTGTCTTATGAAAGAAGATTCTCTGCAACCACACATTAAAATTGTTTAGAAAAGACTATAACAGGCATTAATGCTAATCCATTTCCTCGCTTACATCATGCATTCGAAATATATGGGTAAAGACTTAGAGCCAAATGGAAACTGCTCATTTTTATATTACAAAAAAAATTGAAGGCTGTTTACTACTTCTGATTGCACTTGAAGTCCACGAAAGCCCATTCCCAACATCTTACTTCAGTACATGTGCAAAACTCACCAATCGTGGTAGATAGGTATTTCGAAGTGTAAAAGTTTTCAGGATGAAAACAGTGCAGATTTTAAATTAGCTGAACTAGCAATAATGCTGATATCCCAACCTGCTAGTTCGGCTTCTATAGAAAGAATATTTTCAAATTTTGAAATCATCCATTCTAAACATCGAAATAATCATTTAGGACTAGAGAAAAGTTCTAAACTCGTTATCTGTTATCGAATGCTAAGTGGGTGTAATGAACCTGAATATTAAAAACAAATTGTGCTATCTATAAAATGTAATAATAAAACTTCAGAAAAGTTATAAATATTGCTTTTAATTCAAAACAAAATCAGAATACCTTGATATTTAAATTCAAATAAATGAAAAATTATTTTTAATTGTTGCTAATATTTCAATATTTTAAAGTACTTGTATTGTTGTAAGGATAATGTTCTAAAATTACTTGCATTTTTTTTTTATAATAATGTTTAAATTTATATGGATGATCAATCTTATAATGATTGATATGGTGGTTTTATTGTTTTTAAATCAAATTCCCCTTCTGTTCACAGCTTTTGGATTTTTGACAGTTTTATCCGGTTAAAACCCGGATTAAACCAATGTCACATCAAAAACCCAGCCCTGGATGAAAAGAAGCTTTTACGCATCTGATTTTCCAGTACAGTATAAATTTACTTAGTTGTTAAATTCCTGACTACCAGGTTATGGGCCAGTTAAACACGCGAAAACCTCAGTAAATGCTTTGCAATAAGTGTAAAACGTCGCTGCAGAAAAACTGTGCTTTTCGTGAAAGGTAGAGGTATGCAGATTGCAGCTGCGGCAGGCACCATTTTGAGCAAATAGTAAACAATGATACTACTGACTTTTGATTCTTCTTCGTCATTACTCTATTAGTCATGGAGGCAGGGAGAATAGAGCTTCTATCCCGGAACAACTATGTCACCTGGAGCACAGAGATCTCATTCACTCTTAAGGCTGGGTGCTTCGGTCACAGACAGAACCGTAAAACCAGTTGACGAAGGCACATCTCGCTGGGACTATGATGATTTCTACAGAAGAAAGGATAAGGCTTTGGCTATAATTTACTAAAGTCACTTGCCAGAGTACAAAGAACTTATTAGTATCTTAGATGAACCAACCAAAGCTTAGGAGACACTAAAACAGCATTTTGAAGCTCTTACCTGAGCAAACCTGGTCAGGTTATTGGATGCTTCTCTATAAGGCCAGAACACGATGAGCCTGTCGATATATTTTGTTCCCGGATACGGGAGGCAGTCACCAAAGTCACCAAGACGTCAACCACCCAGTAGAGGACTTATATGTTGCGTTCCAGGCAATTAGGTATTTACCTGAAAAATTCCGTGGAATTGTGCAACTGATGTACCGTTGGAGTGATGCGGACTTTAAGTTGAGCAAAATTCAGGCAGAATTATCAGAAGAATAAGGAAGACTGAGACAGCAGAACACAGACTTGACAAATGCAAGTTTTAATAATTCTGCATATTTTACATCTAAATGTTCCAGAAGTAATGTAAAAATGCCTAATGTAAAATTGTCAAAAATGTCTAAAGTAAATTTACCTAAAAGTAATGTTAATTTTAAGAATGATTTTAAAAGTAAAGTGTTTTTACTGTAAACAGCCAGGGCATATTAAAGTAAATTGTCCCAAATTTAAGTCTAGTGGGACAAGTATAGTAGAAATACTTGTCCCACTAGACTTAAATTTGGTACTATACTTTTGATCGATCACAGTAAACACAGTGGTTTGATCAATGGCAAAGATGGTCCTGTTGTTTGAAATAGTTTTCTGTTTATGAGACCATGTTTGTACAGTGTTTTAAATACTGAAATCCGCGAATATTAAAGTCTTAGATTCACCATAATGTGTAACCTGTGTATGATGGCTTACGAAGTGCACGTCAGTATGTTTGGTAAGGTAAATTTCTTACTTACCTGTTTTAATATCCTGCTTTTAACAATGTGTCAAGAATATGAACTGAAAAACTTTTTCCAGAAGGTCGCATACTGTACTCAGTGGCAGTTGGTACATCTCCAAGACTGCTATTCTCCATGTGAATGGAATACATCCACAAGTCACCAGAAAGGAAGTGAAGATTTTTTTTTTACTTTTAGAGAAAGAGGGGATATTTTTAGGGAATTTTTGTAGCAGAATCGGGGAAAAGTAGGGACTTTTAGCCTGTGAACGAAAAATCAGAAGAAATCGGTTTCGGATCGGAATGATGCTCAAAAATCGGAAACTTTCAGGGTAAATCGGAAGCATTGGCAGTTATGCACTGGTGACACCTACCACACCTTTACCTCCAAAATTCTCCCACTGGGCTACGGTGTATGGAGCTGCTGCCTGGAGAGATCAAGGATTGCCCAATGGTCCCAGTTTGACTTCATTGCTAACAAAAATGTATTAATATTATGTATTTGCATCGATCTCATAAATGGTGGAAATCAGTTCCAAAAAAGCAGAAATCCAGGTTTTCGTGGAATTGTACCATGTCTGGCTTCAGATGATTAATTTTTTCTCCTCAGGAAAGAAAATATTCAAGAAGTTTTCATGGACGTTTTATGTTTTCAAGTACTCATTTTAAGTTCCCTGAAAATGGTATACAAAATTTCAAGGATTTTTCAAGGTGTGTATGAACCTTGCCATTTCTGTAGTTCATTTCTGGAAATTCCAAGGACTATTTACTTTTAATTCAAGGACTTTCAAGCACTTGAAAATGGTCTTTTCTTTCAAGCATTTTTCAAAGATTTTTACAAATGTACAAACTATATGTACATGATTTTAAATATTTAAATGGTGCCCCCCTACTTTGATGTCCTTGTGTGGTGCACAACTTGCACACCAATATCAGAGATGCAGATTCGCGGTGGCCAGGTCGCCATTGGCGACCAAGTTTGCAGTCATTGCGACTAAAATTATTACAGTAAGTCGTCATTTCTGGTGACCGAAATTCTTTCAGTTTCACGGCACTAAATCGGGCCGACTGCCTCACAGACTGCGAATAACGGTCAATCGCTTCATTGCTGCGAATCGCCGTTAATCACGAATTGGTTACATTAAAGGTCTGGTGACCAAAATTTCTCAGAAATCCTTTCAGTTCCATGGCATCGGCGGTAGATAGCTCAGGCAGATTCCTCCGGGATCACTTGTTAAGGATCGTGATTCCGTAGCTATGCATGAATCAGTTAGTTGTGATTTGGTCACACTAAGGTACTATGTGTACCTAATTAGTGAAATATTTTAGAGAAAACTATAAACGTGTCTCCCCGCGTGTACAGGTCGCAAATTCAATTGAATAAAATTTTCATTTTTATAAGATTCGCAATTATGTTCTTTCTGGGTACTTCTCCTACATTTTTCTTTTTTTACCAGATGAATTATCTTCTTCCCGCGGGCGAAAATCCTTTCTCCAGTTCACAGGATGTCTACAAGTTACAAAAATCCCGTAAATGGCATGAAATCTGTCATATATGTTCCAAAAATGCCGCGAAATCTGATCAGTTTTCACTGCCTCACATCTGAAAATTTGCTTCTTCGCGACTACGAAATTGCCGCTTGCATACAGCGATTCCCACTATGCCTCAGAGTGATAACCAATGATTATCTTTTTGCCACTTTTACAATCTATTTGCAGTGACTGAAATTTATATAATTTCCTTTTGTATACAAATAAAAACTTTCTACCGTATTAATAAAATGAAAGGCTATTTATTTTACAGCAACATCGGAAAAATCTGCATTTGCATGCGATCCTCGGCATACCTCGTTTAATTTGAATATTTTCCACTTTTGCAACCTGTTTGCAACGACTGCAATATTTGCAATTGTTTCGCATTTTATAAAGTAAAACTATTTTCCAAGCATATTATTTATGAAATAAAAGGCTATTTTGAAGCATCATCATGAAAAACTGCATTTGTATGTAATTCACGGTATATTTCATTTAATTTGGAAAATAATTTCCACTTTTATAATCTGTTTGCATCGGCTACAATTTTTGTAATTATTTTGTGTTTTATACAGAAAAAAGTATTTTTCAAACATCTTATTAACAAAATAAAGTATTTTTCAGCAAAATCGTGAAAAACTGCATTTATATGCGATTCTCCATATATTTTGTTTAATTATGAAATTGTTTTTTCACTTATGCAATTTGTTTGCATTAACTAATTAATATTCACAAAAGTATTTATTCACTTTGTAGTGTGATTCACTTTTCTATGTCTGTGTATTTGAGCATTTCATAAATCAACATACTTGAGATCACTGTACATGATATATTGTAGATTTTCTTTATGCTATTATTAATTTACATCATGTATTACGAAATAATTTTGTTTTAAATTTAAAAAATTCAACTGAAATTTAAATAAAGCAGTCTGTTAACAAAACTTATTTTATTGTAAGAAAATTTGTTTCTCTTTTGGGTTTTTTTACAGAAAGAAATGTCACTATTTCAACTGTTCTTAATTGTTCTGTCATTACTTCAACTGCTGCTGCTAAGGTGCCCTGCTAAAATGATCCTTTCCCATATATCTTCATTTTCTAATTATTCTACCTTAGAGTATCTGACTGAATTATCATATTTTTGTTTTATATTTTGTTTAGAAGAGATAACATTCTTTTTGTACATTCTAAGCTTCATACATTTTGAGTTAAAGGCAGAATTAATTAAATTAAATTTTTGAATTATTTTCAGAATCAAATCGAATTCAAACCAAGGAAAATTTTAGTTGAAAAACACTAATCTCTTAGCATCCTTGTTTATTTCTTGAAAAAAAATCAATTTTTTCTAATATTTTTAGGATTATTGTGTCAAAGAAAATTTTTATGTTTTATGTATTTCTCATCCATATCAACCCTATCGAATCTTTATTTGTAATTATTAATATTTTTATGTTGTCTGTAACTTTAAGTATTTTATTTAATATTTTAAAAATGTAAATAGCCAGTTTCTGGTTTTTGCCTTCAGCCTTCATTTTAAAAACATACTACAGGGTCTGTATAAAAAGAATCGGGAAATTTTTTTCCCTGACGTAAGTGTACGTCGTAACGTGCTCGCAGCGTGCATGCTCGGTAGTGGGGAATGTGACCTTCAAGACGAGCCAAGTGACAGTCGTTTTCAACGTTCGTTCAGGCTACATCATGTTTTACTGGACCCCTGTTGAGTGACTCGGTGCAAGCGCAAAATACAGCGAACGATTGAACAGCAGTACGCGATCAAATTTTGTGTTGGATTGGGGAAATCGGGTACGGAGACACTGGCCATGATTCGCCAAGTGTTCAAGGATGAAAGCATGTCACAAACAGCAGTTTTTAAGTGGCACAAACTCTTCAAAGATGGCCAAGAGAGTGTGCAGGACGAGCTTCGCACTGGACAGCCATTGATGTCAAGAACCGACGACAAGGTGCAACGTGTGTGTGAAGTGCTGAATTCAGACAGTCGCTTAAGTGTGCGAATGATCGCAAATGAAATTGCCATTGATAAGATGACAGTGCACAGCATTACCACTGAAAATTTGGCGATGCGAAAGATCTGTGCTAAACTCGTCCTGCAGGGTTAGAAGTCGTAACTTGGAAAAATATAGGACATTTTCATAAAAAATATAGGACAAAAGAAATCATCATAAATATCTTACAAATTTTGCTATTTTCATTTTTGAAAAAGTATTCTATAAGATAACAAAATGAGTAAGAAAAGTTTACTCAACTTACCTTAAAAGTTCAATACCATGTATTTTCTCTTATTGTTTTGACCTTACACCTCTTTAACTCCTTTTTAACTTTTTGTTACCAGCATCTATAAAAGCTTGTGCTGCTTCAATGTCACTCATATATTGCCGTTTTAATCCCATTTACAGTCTCAGATTACCTTCTTCAATCATTGCTTGAGCAGAAGTAACATTCTCCTGCAAACCTTTTATTTTGTCTTCTGCTGTTCTTTCCTTAGGGACCTCAAGTGATGACTTTGTTTTCATAATTTTCACACTCTCTGCTTGTTTCTGTTCATTATATTTCCGATGAGCATTTTTATAAAATGATATCATTTTTTGAGTTACACATACGTCGGATGCTTTTCCATGAACAGCATCTTTAATTAATCTTAAACCTTTTATGGTATAGACTCATCCGAGAACGTTCTGATGTCAACATTCTTTTGTTCACTGAAAATCCTCTCTCCACCGAAGCTTGACCATGAGAAAAAGTCAAAGCTGCTTTTACTAAAGTTGTTAAATATGGATATCTAATATTTCCAGTACTGCAGTTAACCAATTCAAAAATTTTACTCCAGAAAGAATCTATTGAATGTTCATTAGGGCTAATCCACTCTTCAAGAATATCTGAATCACAAATATAGAGACGCCATTCATCCGTCAGTTTGTCAGTGTAGTCTTCTGGAATCACCTGTGGCAAACAGTTTGCCAACCTCCTGACTGATGGTAAAATATCTTTCAGTGGTTCTTTACGAATTATAGGATGCAAGACTTGCAAACTCTATAACAGTTTATTTTTTAAAGGAAGATTTTCTTTCAAATATAACGTAACAAGAATATAAAATTCTTTAGTATCAGAAAGAAATTCAGCTTTGTGCTCAACAGATAATGAAATCAAAACTTTCCTGGCACCATTCCCAACATCAATTCTTTTTGCATTTAGTGCATTCTTTCTAATATCAATGTCACACAGCTGCTCTTCATTTTTATCTTTAATAGCCTCTTCGTTTATAAATTGGCTCATGATCTTTTTCATTAGTTTACTTAGCTCATCATACAAGATGTGTATCAATGTTTTTTTATCCTGAAGAAGTTTCAAGAATTCTTCAAAAATTGAGCCAACACTTATCAAAAATTTCAAATATACTAGCGTCAATGGAGATTCCAATATTTTTACAATGCACTTATATCGATCAAGTTTCATCACATTTCTTCGGAATTTCTTCTAAGAAATATGATTTTATACCCGGCAGCAACGCTATAATTCTCCCACATACACACACAACAGTCAACCACCGATTACTTACATATCTGAGTATTTTGGAATATTCATTGTCAAACCTTTCCATAACTTTCTGTAAATCCTCTTGACGTGAAGGATATTTCGAAAACCATGAATGTATATTTCAATAAAATCTGTAATATTTCCAAATGAGTCTATTATTAGACCTTTGCCAAAAGCGTTATGGATTACGTGCAAGTTGCATGTCCCTACTTTAACCAACCCAAATTCATTGAACAATTTGACTTCTCTGTCAATCAACTTAAAAACTGCTTTATTAACGTTTGGACCATCAGATCCTAACTTAATAAGGTTCTTTAAATCGATTTTACATGACTCTGTAATAGATTTTATGCTGGACGATATATCCAGGGCTGTAGAATGTCCTAGTAAGTCACTTCCAATGTACCGTTCAGAAATACATTTCTCATTTGTATTCCAATATCTGACATGGACGTCTAATTGCTTTAAGTTTTGTTGATTTAGTGTCTGATCATACATGAGTGTGAAAAGGGATGTTTAGTCTTAAACTCATTTGTAATCTGTTTTAAAAAATATGGCCCAAGTCCATGAGACACAGCATAAGATATTTTTCTAGAACACATCTTAATGCCTTTGAGGATAGAAGAATCTGGAAACATTTCGTTGAAAACACTGTTAATGTTGTCACATGATAGGTATGAATAATTATTCAGTGCTACATGGATAACCCAAATAATTTCCGATCGACAAATTATTTCTTCATTAATACTCGACAGAAGCCTTGGTTGATTAGATGGGCTGCTCTGGTTTGCATCAAAACACACACTTTTACGACCATCGCTATTTACTTTTTCTTTCAACCAGCACTGCGTATGATCTTTGTTTTGAGTATCCAAAGTCTTATGTTTTGCAGTGCTCGCATGTTGCAGAAGCTGAATTTTCCCACTGTTGCCGATTGCGAAAGTCTTTTTGCATAACACACAATATGCAAAAAAATCATCATTTCCTTTCGTGCACCAATCACTGATAATAGTTCCATTTTTATTGACGACTTTCAACCAATCATCACGAAATTTCGTTTGTCGATTCGGCATGGCACACAATCAAAATCCCCACTCTTTTTTAAAAACCTACGTTTTCGAACCAAAACAAAATTCTAAATTTTGGGGAGGAAAAGGCAGGAATGTTTTTAATTTAAATTGCTTTTAAGTAAAACAAAACTGCTTCTACACATTTGTATTTAATTTTACTATTTGGAAACCAATTGCAGACATTCAACATCCCGTAGTTCCACGTTTTTGAAATTCTGGGAAGATTTAGCAGATAGACTGAAAACAAAATGATAGAAATAAGGATTTTATTGCTTGTAATTTGGAAATATAGGATTTATGTCCAAAATATAGGACAAGTGCGAAATACAGGACAAAATAGGACGTTTTCTATGAAATTTTTTAAAATATAGGAATTATAGGAAATACAGGACGACTTCAACCCCTGGTCCTGAAGGTCTTGACGAATGAGCAAAAGCAGAGGCGAGTGTCTGCTTGCGAAAACCTTCTGCAACGCGTTGAAGAAGACCCCGGCTTTTTGGACATCATCATCACGGGAGACGAGACTTGAATATTTGAATATGACCCGGAAACAAAGCGGCAAAGTTCGGAATGGCACACTGTGGGATCACCTCGTCCAAAAAAGGCTCGAATGAGCAAATCCAGAGTGAAAGCCATGCTGATCGTTTTCTTCGACGCAAAGGGGGTCGTCCACTAAGAATTTGTTCCTGAGGGGCAGATAGTGAATGATGCTTTTTACCTAGAAGTGCTCAGAAGATGAAGAGAAGGGTCAACCGGGTGAGGCCAGCCATCGCCGGAAACTGGAAATTGCATCACGACAATGCAACCAGTCACACCTGCTCCAAGGTGACCGACTTTCTGACGATAAACAGCATTGTGACGGTTCCCCAACCCCCTTGGTACCAGCAGACTTTTTCCTTTTCCCAAAAATGAAATCCTCCCTCAGAGGACACCACCATGGGACCCTAAATACTGTCAAAGAAGCTTGCACACGTGCCCTTAAGGACCTTCCAGAATCCGCCTACTAGGGAGTCTTCGAGTCGCGGAAAAGCCGTTGGCAAAAGTTTGTCGACGCTCAAGGGATGTACTTTGAAGACTTTTGAGGTATTGTAGCAATATCTGTAATAAATCTATTTTTCCGAAATTTTTCCCGATACTTTTTATACAAACCTTGTAGATCTTATAACTGTCGTTTTATGGCTAGAGAATGAAATTAAATAAATTGAATGAATTTAAATCAAATTTCGTAATTTGAATTTACTGCTTCATACCTGCCAACTTTTACGAATTTTTCGTAATTTTTACGAAAATTCTCTTATTTTACGATTTTACGATTTTACGTGCGTAATCGATTTCTTTACGATTTTTAATATTTTTTACTAATTACGCCTAAAAATCGCGCCAATTTGCCGATTTATCACCAAATTTATATTTTTACACCAAAATGTCGCCAAGCATTTGGATTGCTTGTCACACGAGAACAAGCAATCTCGTGTGACAAGCAATCCAAATGAATGCAGACAATGAACGCAGCAATGAACGCAGACGTTCTCGTGTGACAAGCTCTATTTATTCTGGTACTTCCAGCACGCAGCGATCAAGAAACGGACGGCAGACAATGCTCGTCTTTCTAACCCGGAAGTGTAGGCATAAAATCCCCCACAGAAAGGAATCAAAAATAAGTTGTAGATTTTTGTCTCCGTAATCACCGTGATGTATGTTATCATATATATCATTAATACATATGTTGTCATTGGACTCAAAGGGGAAACAGAAGAAAAAACTTCGCACAGCATTTGAAAATATTTGTTTTACTTTTACCCCTTTTTGTTGAGAGTCCAAAATTACCAGTTTGCATCCATTTTCTTCTTCTAATGATTTCATATCAGAACAATAGACCTAATTTATTTTTATAGTGCGAATAAAAATAAAGAATTATTTTACTAAACAAATTATATTTCGCTTAAATTTTAAGATGAGCAATTCAGTCTTTTCTTTTCAGGCTTTGCTGAGAGTACATAATTGCCTTTTTCCATCCATCTCCATCCCCTGATTATTACACATTAACTTTACTAAACTAGCTTATTTTTATATTTCAGTTGATTATAAAGGTCACCTTTTTAATTATTTTCATTTAAATAGTAATTTTTTTTTTTTTCATCTCTGCAGCGGTTGCCGAGAGAACGCTATTATCCTTTTCCATCGATCTCCATCTCCCTATTGTTGCACATTAACTTGATTAAATTAACTTATTTTCATATTTTGGTTGATTATAAAGGCAAATTTTTTTTATTATTTTCACATAAATAGTACGATCGTGAAATTCAGTTTTTTTTCGCGGGCGTTTCCGAGATTACGCAATTATCCTTTTCCATCGATCTCCTTCTCCTTATTGTTGCACATTAACTGGACTAAAGTAGCTTATTTTCATAGTTTGGTTGATTATAAAAGTTAATTTTTTAATTATTTTCATATAAATAGTACGATCATGAAATTCAATCTTTTTCTATCTGAAGCCCTTTCTGCCACATTTTTATGAAAAGATATTTTTGAACAAAATAAACATTTTCTTTAAAATATACTGCCACCAATTTTTATTTATGTGTAGACACTAGACAATGCACATTTTAATAATACATGATAATTTTATGAATGTGTTTAAAAATATACTGCAGTTTAAGAACAAAAAATTTGTGTCTTCCCAATTGTAAAAAAAATTTTTTTTGTGAAATTAAGTTCATAAATCCTGACTATTGTAATGATTTAATTTCAACAAAACTGACAAAATAAAAGCATGAGTTATTATAGATAACAAAATCATAGTTTAGAATTAATATAAAGGAATGTGTTAAAATTAAATTTGCCCATGTATTTAAACAACCCTGTTCTTAAACGCAATTGTCAAACTTGCATTTTCTAAATATAATAGAATTATATCATTTTTCATCATTACATAACGAATTATATCATCATTACATAACGTAACTTTCTGTCAAAATATTTTGAGAGATGAAGGATACAATGTAAATAATGTACAAATGAACATGCATACAACTGTTTCCAAAGAGATCTCAAAACAGTTGTGTGTTTCACATATTTGTGCGTTATTTACATTGTGTCCTTTGAAAATCAGATTTATGTCGATTTGTTCTGTAAAACTCATTTTACGCGCTATTCTGATTTTTTTTCAAAAATCTTCTGATTTTTACTCCAAATAAGTTGGCAGCTATGCTGCTTTCTTTTGTGTATTACCTTTTCTCTAAATAGGGTGTAGGCCTACTCTCCACAAAACATAACATAAAAGTATATACCTACATAATTTTAAGTATTTTCAATCCATGATATCTGATTTTAGACACCTGCCGTTGTTAAAAAATTCTTGGTCACTAACTTTTTTTGGTTGGCCACTAAAAATTTTGTTCTTAGTGGCCAGTGGCCACTATTAAAAAATCTGAAGCTGAATCTTTAACCTATATTCAATGGCCCTGTATATACAGATACAAAAATTGATTCTTAATTTACAGACTATGAATCCTTGCACATGATGGAAAGTAACTTCTGAGAAATCTGGAAAAGTTGGCATGTATACACATTATTTTAAATTAAATTATACTTTCAGTTTATCTATACAATTTGAGGGGTATGAAAAACTAGCAATGTTTAAATTTTTATTTTACTGACTGTACTTATATATTCTAATATTTGCAATAACATAATAAAAATAAGCAACTAGTTCAAGAATAAATTGGAAAAGCAAGAAAAACTCTTGACAAGGAAATTACCACATAGATCTTCAACAACTTCCGTGAATATTCTTCAGCTGGCTTAAGCTCATCTCTTTCAGCTCTAAGAACTTTTAGTTTGTCTCCTAGCTAAGAAATTATAAATATATTAAACAATCTACATGTATGTAAATGTCTATACTTATGACAAGGAACAATACAAAGAGGGCACATTTAAAGCCTAAACAATGTAGTCAGCAGGCATCAAACTATTAGAAAATGCTGATAAAAACATAGAAATCAAAGATAACCTCATTTTATTTTATTACTAAAAGTTACTATTACTAATAGGTGCATGAAAACAAACATTCTATGATAGGAAGTGTGTAGTAAAATGTGACGTTTATTATTGACCACACACCCCGCCCATTAAATCTGTCAAATTGGACATTCGAAAAATAATGAAGGCTCAAAAATAGTATCAGTGTGTCTCAGATGTTGTCCGTGTCTGACAGTTGACAAAAGGAGTTAATCTGATCTATATCTAGGCAAGTGAAGGCTTTTTATGTATTGTATCCCTACTTTGGTGTTTTATTGCTCTGTTTAAATAACTTTTGTATTGCTTATACTTGGGTTATAAACTGTCTCTGGGGTATAATGCTCTGAAGATATTAAACTAGTCTTTGTTGAATGTGTGTGGGCATCTGGTGTAGAGTGCTAATAAACCTATTAGTAAATCTTTGATCGTAAAACACAGCAAAACTACGAATGGAAAAGCAACAAAATGATTTATATTGAAACATAGACCAACTACTTATCCTTTTTACTACTTTCAATTTATGTTATGCCAAAGCTTCAGTGCTCAAAATAATTGTATATGCATAAAAGTTTACTTTAATGCAAAATGTTTTAAAATTTGCATAAAAGTTTACTACTTTAATGCAAAATGTTTTAAAATTTACAAAAGAGCATAAAATGTTTTTACATGGTGTATAAAAAGCATAATGGCAAACAGAAATTTTAGAGTAGGGGCTCACTGAAACAAAAGATATTCAGTTGTAATTTAGTTAATTAGATGAATGTGGATAGGAAAATGCTTTTGGGACACTATTACCTAAACAATAAGAGGAAGAGTATATTTTAAAGAAAATGTCGCAATTAAAGTAATTAATAGTGAAACATACTGCAAAGAAATGAATGTTCTGCATTTTTTAACTCACATAATTTGAAACTAAACATGGATGGAAAGTTCACAGTATTTTTACAGTAAGTTTACAGTACAGGAAAAGATTATAGTATTGACGCGTTTATAATAAAATTCACCTTTCTGTAACAAGAGTGTACACGAGTTTGATTTGTCGATGTATGAATATTTCATAAGTTTCTAAAATAAGCTAACTAAAGTGATTCCTTCACAAAACACAAAGAATACCAATTTAAATTGTTTTAGAATATTTACTACACTATGGCAATTTTAATAATTTAGCACAAAAAATGTATGCACTAACATTTGAAGAATTTCTATTATCTTAAATGTACATAGACAATTAGAAATTTACAATACATTTGAAAATCATTTATTTTGATTAAAAAAAAAAAAGTTTACATGTAAACATAAATCTATTTTAAAACATAATTACTTAATAAATCTAAATATAGATGAAATAATTTTTAAATATAAAAGTTTACTTTAATGCGAAATGTTTTAAAATTTACAAATGAGCAAAAAACATATTCGGATATTTAATGTAGGTATTTGAAAATCTTTGAAATCAAGTATAAAATGTTAATGAACTTAAATTTGCTTAAGATATGATATTTTAAACAGCATTCTTGAATTTAAATACTTTTATTATTATTATTATTATTATTTTTGCTGTTTCATTACATTGGCAGTATCACTTTTTTAAAACTAATTTTGTATCTTAACATAGAGTGAACATTTTTCAACAAATATTTATTTGATTTTTACACAGATGTGTAACAAATCAAAATATTTTTGGATGTTCATTTATCTGTGTAAGCTCCTGATACCCGAAATAATCGATATTAAAAAAATGTAAAAAGATATCT
Organism: Amaurobius ferox; assembly: GCA_951213105.1. Lineage (NCBI taxonomy): Eukaryota > Metazoa > Arthropoda > Arachnida > Araneae > Amaurobiidae > Amaurobius > Amaurobius ferox. Next base: position 84,544,427 of record OX578142.1, on the reverse strand, counting down.
ACGATCATGAAGCTGGAATTTTTAAATTCGGTTTCATTTCAAATTTAGCACTGTGGCCTGCTTTCATGGCAGAAAAGGGCTTTCCCCACTTTCTCATCATACTGCGCATGCGCGAAATCAACCTTCAGACATCTACCGTTGCGGTGAGTGGGAAGGTACCTTTAGAAAGATACAATCTGCAGAAGGGGGGAATGTTAGACACTATAAAGTAAACAATCGCTGCATACTTGCCAACATTAGAGAATAAAATTGCAGTCGATAGTGGTGAGCATTTTTTTACAGTGCTCTACAAGTCAGCATATAACTTGTTCAATGTCACTTACGGTAAAAATAGGGATTTTATTTTCACATCACATAAAAAATGTATGCTTTTTTCCCAAAATTAACTCACTATAACAATGAAAATACCTTCTGCATTAAACAAAAGTTTTTACATAATCAGTGTAAAACAAAAACAGTGGCATAAACAGAGAAACTGTAAGAAGGGGTGGGGCTCCACTGAAACAAAAGATGTTCAGTTGTAATTTAGTTAATTAGATGAATGTTAATAGGAAAATGCTTTAGGGACTCTAGCCTAGAAAAGAAGGGAAAAAGAGCATATTTTAAAGAAAATAATTCGGTTTTTATGTAGGCTGCAAAAATGTGAACATACTGTTTAATAAATTTGAGATTTTATCGAATGAATGTTTCTCGGTATCTTAGAAAAACACAATCTGCAGGAGAGGGTGGGAGATGAGGGGGGGGGGGTTGAATGTTAGATACTAAACAGGGTGTCTACAGGATATTCAAAATGCAATTTCATGACAACAGAACTATGAGATTTTTGACAACAGAACTATGTTAATTCAGATAATTTCCAAGTCCTCAACAATACTGTGTCTGTGTGTATACACATTAATATATATATATATATATATATACACACACACACACAGTACGCAACCTTTTATCTGGCGTCCCAATATATAGATGCTCCCAAAAACGGAATTCGGCAAAATAATGCCAAATTCTGCATCAACAAACAATAATTCGCCAAAAATTGCGTCAAATAGACATTTTTTGTTTATAATCCTGCAAAATAATCTTTTGCCTTACTTAGCAATATTAATATTATAAAATGATGCGTTGAAACCTACATTTATCTCACTTCAAATGTTTGCAATTCCGACATAAACAAAGGCCTCGCTGAATTCCTACTCACCACACCAGAAATATTGCTAAAAATAGTTCCAGCTAGGAGGAAAATGGCTAGTATCATGGAGGTACAAGCAAACTCTTTAACACCATGGTGGATATATTTGTTTCATTGTCAAATAAACATACTTTTAACAAGTGACAGAACATTTTGTTTTTAACCATAGAATTTGAATTAGTGGTCAATGTTCATAAATCTAAAAAAATTTCTCTCGAACTAAGGAAATTCAGAGATTTTTAGGGATTCATAGAAAAAACTATGGAATCTAAAGAAATTCAGAATTTCAAATTTTTTCTGGTTTACTAGTAAGTTTAAATTTTTGGTTATAAAAGTTTTCAGTTTCACATATTTTTGAAATTCTTAACATAAAAATTAATTTTTAGCACTTCCTGGAGACTTTAAAATTAACCATTTTGTTAACTGTGCATGTTGCTTATGAATGAACTGTAACCATGTTAAAACAGCTTGTTTTGATTTTTTTCAGTGGTCTGTAACGATAATGCTGAAGGGGTAACACAGGTGTTAAACAAGTGTTTCCGATTTACAACAGCTCACTTTAATTCAAATGTTAAAAGAAAAAAAAAGACTTCTAATAACTAGCCCGAATAATCAACTTTTTTCAGACATTTTTTTTCAAAAATTTTCTTAAACACTGAATTTGATTCTATAATTACATGTAATTTGCATTTTAGTTAACCAAGTATATTTTTTCATATAGACAATAAAAAAGGTTTATTTAATACATTTATGTTTTTAAAATGAATTATAATTTTCTATAATAACATTTTAGACCATTCCAGTAAGTTTTAGAAAAAGTGTTCCGAATTACAGGAAACCCCCTTATCCAGAATGCCTGAAGTCCCAAGCAGTCAGGATAATAGATTCTATACGGTATGTGTGTGTGTGTATATATATATATATATATATATATATATATATATATATATAGTACAGGATCTATTATCCAGACTGCTTGGGACTTCAGGCATTCTGAGTAACGGGTTTTTACGTAATTCGGAACACTTTTTGTAAGACTTACTGGAATGGTCTAAAATGTTATAGAAAATTATAATTCATTTTAAAAACATGTATTAAATAAAAATTTTTTACAATTTGTATGAAAAAATATACTTGGTTAACTAAAATACAAATTACATGCAATTATAGAATCAAATTTAGTGAATAAGAAAATTTTTGAAAGAAAAAAAATGTCTAAAAAAATGTTGATTATTCAGCCTAGTTATTAGAAGTCCTTTTTTGGAACATTTCAATTAAAATGGGCCCTCACCATATTCATCTCCTAATATTTTAGAAGAAGCACCTTTGTTCATACGTTTCAAAGTGGTCATTTTATCTTTTATACATAATGAAACACGTTTTTTTTTTAGAACTCATTGCACTAGAGGATGGTCGTTTGGACATAATTCAGACCAAAAATGTTAACTAAGAATTTTCTTCAAATATGTCACAACTTAGAAGTAAAAACTAACAGCTCGCCGACTCATCTAAGCAGTGTTCGAAATTAGCGGTCGTTAGTCGTAATTTGCGACTAGAAATTTCAATTTGACAACTAGTTTCTTCAATCTGGTCATCAAATTTGACGCCTAACAATGCTATTATTAAATATTAGTCTTCCCTTTGACTAAATTATGATCCCTGGAAGAAGACTGGACAGCGGTCGAAAAAACATTTTATACACGCCCACAGTGATAAATCTACAGGTGGTACACAGTGAAATCCCCATCTGTCTATTCGGGGAAGGAAACACTGGGATCTTTATTGTACTTCAACTCACCTCCACCCTTCAAGACCTGAAATTGCATTTCTGAAGAATTTGTTTACTTTATCGTCAGACATTCTGATGTTCAAGACTCCGGGTATTTAACGAGTTTCTATTGCTCCCCTTTATCCCCTCATAGATCAACATATCCAACTTGGAAGAAAAGGTAGTGATCCTGCAGTCTTTACATTGTAATTGCTTACTATTATAGAACACACTGCGTTCCAGATTAAATCATTCCAGCGTCTTGCAAATTTGGTTAGCTAATATTTTTGTTATCAGACATTGAAAATGACGTTTTTATAGCTGCCAAGTGTTCATATTTTTATGTACTTGTTCCGTTTTTTTCAGTCTTGTTCTGGGAATCCTTTGTGGATGCATAGTAGTCCAGCTTTTCTTTTCCATAACATTTATATTTTATTGTATGCAAATCTGCACAGAGTATCTACAAGTCATGAAATCGGAAGTAGGTCATGAAATGAGAAACAAAGTCAAGAATTTAACCCCTTGCCAGTGTCACCCGAATCCAGTTCAGTCAACCCATCCGCATCAAATTTGGAATGCCCGAACTGACTTCGGGCAAGAGAAGAATCAGAGTTCTATTCCGTTGATCCTGAACTGAGTTAGTTTTCCTTTATCAAATGCTTTGCAATGTAATTCACTGTTTTTTCAATAGATGGCGATACCTGTCCACATTTTTTTTTTAAGTAAGCGGGATTAGCTATAAAGACGCTCATCGGCAGTGATATTTTCGTTTAGGTAGTCAGATTTTTAGTTTCTTATTGTAATTTTTTGCAAATTTTATATGAAAATGGTTTTTCTTGCAATGTCTGATTCCGACGATGATGAAGAATACCTTTTAGGTTCTTCAGGCTCAGATAGCAACATTTCTACAGAATAATATGAATATTCTGACAGAATGATGAAAGTGACTCTCTTTCATGTAGAATTTGGACACCGTGCCATGTTTTCGTATATATCATACTATAAAGGATTTGTGAAATTCTGAAAAATGATTCTGTGAAATGATTTGTGAAATTCAATAGATTATTAGATTTATTTTGCTATAATTAAACAATTTTGAGTAAAATATGAATATAATCCATTAATTTTCCACATGTATGTCAAAATATTAAATACAGTAGTTATTTCATATAAAAATTTATATTTTTACAAAATAAAATTTTTCTAACCTTTTTAAATGTTATGATGCACAAAATTAAAGAATAATTTTTTTTTCCATTTGTGACACATTTTCCTGAAATATACTCCACAGGTAAGGGGTTAAAGATGGAGGTTTTCCCATTTTTTCATCTAAAAATCCGTTTGCAAGTGATTGCGTCTGCTTCTAATTAATGTGGGAGAAATTTGCATCGTCTAAAATTTTTATGATTATTTCTTGTTATATACAAGAAAATTATTTTCCAGACGTATTATTAAAGAAATGAAGAGCTATATTGCACGAGTACTGGGTACCGTGATAAAGGGCATTGGTCCGCGATCTTCTTTATATTTCGCTTTACTGTAAAATTCTATTCCACTTCTGCAGTCTGTTTGCATTGTCTAAAATGTTTGTAATTATTTCGTATATACTATATTATACAGAAAATCTATTTTTCAAGATTATTTTTAATGACATGAAAGGCTATTTTGCAGCAGTATCGCGATAAATGGCATTTGTGCATGATCCTCTATATTTTGAAAGTATTTTTCCACTGTTACAATTTGTTTGCATAGTTTAAAACATTTGTAATTATTTTGTATATTATATAGAAAAACTATTTTTCAAACGTATTATTAATAAAATAGAAAGCTATTTTGCAGTAGTATGGGGGAAAAACGGTATTAATGCACGATTTTTCCTCGTGCAATATGTTCCTATCTTTCTTTCTGGTAGGTTGGCATCTATGCATATTTTATATCAATCCCTGAAATTAATGTGATTAATACTTTTTTTATTATTACCCAGGTTGTCTAGCTCACCCAAAGGGTGTTGAGACCCACCAGACCGTCTGACCCACCAGAAGGATGTAAGATAACCATTTGGACAACCAGGAAGTCACCCAAAGGGTGTAGATTGTAGATGAGTTTCAAATGTATGATTTATATTCTGTCAAAGCGACAAGAAAAAGAGTAGCAACTATAAAAAAAACACTTATTGACTTGCAAATACTGAATCCTAGCTGTCAACTCTGCATTTCTTCGTGAAGCTCCGATATTTTGCATTGACTGCCGATCTCCGGACAAATATGCAAATTCCCCCCCCCCCCTTTTCAACTTTTAAGATGAATATAGTAAACAGATTTTAAAATAAAATTCCATACTTTGACAAAATTGGCCATAAAAAGTGACTAAATTTCGCTCAAGATTCCCTTATAATATTTTAATTTTAAATGTGCTTAATTCTTATATTTGTAAGTAATATGAGAAAGATTATATGGAAATGTCACTAAAGTGTGCATGATTATCGGTTTATCCCATTTTATTATCATGTATTTTCCATTTTCGCAATTTGTTTTCATCAACTAAAACTTTTATTATATTAATTGCTATTTTAACTCAGGAAAATTAATTTTGAAGGGGTATTGGGGCAATGATTGTACAAGATGACCATAATTGAAAATTGTTAAATAAAAGTTTTTTTTTTTAATTTGTTGTTTTTTTATGTCCTTTTTGCCAAGTAAAAACAAATTAGCAATTTTTCTATTTATTTTCTCTTGGGTTTCTTTTTCAGTCTATTTTAAATTTTAAGAAAATTTAAAACAATTTTTAATACAAAAATCTGAATTATTCTTTTTTTATATCTTTAACAAAAATGGGCATTTAAAAAATAGTTATTGTTAGATATGTAAAAATAGCAACTAGCCATGTCTATTTGGCTCCTAGAGTCAGAACATAGGCGTCAAATGACACCAAGTTCAAAATTTTAATTTCTAACACTGGATCTAAGGTAAAAACAACTCAAGTGCTGATAATTTTCATGTCCCCAGAAAATACTGCAAACAATTTCGCCCCCAAGGAAACCAGACCTTTCTCAATTAAATCTATCCACTTTAAGTGGAAAAAATGAAAATCATGCATACTGTAGAAAACTATGAAACAGCTTCAATTGTGAAATATAGTTTACGAAGAAGGAGGATTAAATCTATTGATTTGAAACCTAGCCTTCAGACGCCAAAAGCAGTCCATTCAGCTTATGTATCATATAGAGTACTTGTCTGAAAATAGCAAGGAATTCTCAAATATACCATGTGGTAGTGACACAGAAATTACCACTTCTCTTAAAAGAAAGACACTGTTCAACAATGATGATACTCCTTTGATAGCTTTATACACTAAACTAGTTCTCACTCCTTCAACTACAAATGGTTCATCTTCTACAGCCACTCCCAAATCTACTCCTCAGACAGCTGCCTTCCTACCAACCAAGAAATATAAGTGTACCCTTCCTGCTTATACAGCCACTCTTGCAACTACAAAGGGTTCATCTTCATCCACTCCCAGGTCTACTCCATTGACAGTTGCTCCACCAGCCAAGAAATACAAGTGTGCCACTCCTCTGACAATCTATATATACTAATTGCCAAGTAAGTGTCTGTCTGTCAGTCACGCTTTTTTCAGGCACTTCCCGAATAGATAGGTACACGGCTCGATCATTCGATAAAAACCCCTGGAAAATTCGAACTTTCCGAAAACGTTGTATAGAGGGGGTGCCCCACACCAAAACGTTCGAAAAGTGAAAATATGGGAAAGCATGCTTTGCGATGAAATAGACTTCAAATTTGGTGTATAGGTAAATCATTTGAAAGGAAAAAAGTGCGCAATTTCAGATTTCCAATATTTTCTACTTAAGGGGGTGCCACACACCAAAACTTTCGAAAAGTGAAATGATAGGAAAGCATGCTTTGCGACGAGATAGCGACTTCAAATTCGGTGTATGGGTAAACCGTTCGAAAGAAAGAAAATGTGCAATTTCAGATTTCCAATATTTTCTACTTAAGGGGGTGCCGCACACCAAAATGTTCGATTTACCGAATAAATGAGAAAAGTAGGCTTTAAAATTTGGTATATGGGCTAATAATTTGAAGAAAACACCCAAGACGAATACAGTTTTTCAAAAATGTTCGTTTAAGGGGTGCTCCAGAGAAAAACGTTCGAAAAATCAATTGATAAAAAAACCATGCTTTGGAATGAGATAGAGATATTAAATTTGGTGTAAGGATAGATAGTTTGAAAGGAAGAAAGTGTACAATTTCAGTTTACCAATATTTTCTACTTTAGAGGGTGCCGCACACCAAAATGTTCGATTTTCGGAATAATGGAGAAACGCTCCTTTAAAAACGTGATAGAGGCTTTATATTTGGTATATGAGTGAATCATCTCATAGAAATCACAAAAAGAATAGAGTTTTTAAAAAATGTATAGTTAAGGGGGTGGGTACTCCACACAAAAGCATTCGAAAGATGAAATGCTAGGAAAGCATGTTTCACGATGAGATAGACTTCAAATTTGGTGCACGGGGGAAAAGTTGGAAAGGAAGAAAATGTGCAATTTCAGTCTTCCAACATTTGCTATTGTAGGGGGGTGCCGATCACTAAAATATTTGATTTGCCGAACAAATGAAAAATGCCTCCTTTACAATGTGTAGAAGCTTGAAATTTAGTATATGGGCTAACTATTTGACAAAAAAACCAAACATGAATAGTTTGACAAAAATGTTCATTAACGGGGTGCTACACAGAAAAACGTTCGAAAGGTGAAGTGATAGAAAAAACATGCTTCTCGATAGGATAGAGACTTCAAATTTGGTGTACGGGTAGATAGTTTGAAAGGAAGAAAGCGTGAAATTTCAGATTTCCAATATTTTCTACATTAAGGGGTGCCGCACACTAATATGTTCGATTTTTCGAATAAATGAGGCAAGCTTCTTTTTAAATGTGATAGAGGCTTAATATTCGGTATATGGGACAATCATCTGATAAAAAATCCAAGACAAAAACAGTTTTTCAAAAATGTTCATTTATGGGTGTGCTTCACAGAAAAAAGTTCCAAAGGAGAAATACTAATATAGGGGTGCCTCGGGATGAGATAGACTTTAATGTGGTGTACGGGTAAATAATTCGAAAGGAAGAAATGCGGAAATTTAGTTTCCCAATATTTTCTTCTTTAGGGGGTTCTGCACACCAAAATATTCGATTTGTCGAATAAATGTGAAACGTGAATTATTAAAAAAATTACATTACTCAGGGGTTACTTATTGCAAGACCGTTGATTTTCAACGGGTATTCAGCTAGTAGCATATACTAAGCTGATTTCCACTCCTACTAATACAGCCATTCCTGCAACTACAACTGATTCTGTTACGTGTTAATCCACATTCCTTGTGCACGGTTGTTGGTACGCCGTCGTAGAATTATTATCGCGAGGAAGAACAAACAGGTTTTTCATGACGGGTAACATAGATTACGATGGAAAAAATGTACACCTTGTTGAAGAATCTAATTCAAGTAGTGAGCAGAGTAGTGTAGTGTCAAAGGAAGGAAGTTCCAAGAGTCAAACTTGATAAAATCTACATTTATTTAAAATGCATAATTTCACCATGTTGTAAAGGCTAGCTGGTTTTAATATATGCAGCCAAACATATATACAGAGTTTATTGTTAGAGTTGAAAAGCACCGCACTAGAAACATAGGTAGCAACAAATTTTCCATTATATGTTGTCCTACTTTCACCTTACATATGTCATATACTAAAACACAGACAAATCACTTTCTGACACATTATTATAAATGGATATTTTGAATTTATGAACAGTCGTACACATGCTTAAGTACAAAAGTAAAAATCACCGGTAAAAAACTTTGTACAAAAGCTGTCAAGCACAGATTAACGCATCTGTACATCCTTTAACCACGAAATCGTCTATTTACTAAGACTTTCTCAGGGCTGCTACAGGAAGAACACATTGAAAATAGTTGCTTTAGTAGTTTTATAAGCTGAAAATAATTGCCAAAATAGTCTCCTAATAAGATGAAAATAGTTGCCAAAATAGTCTCCACTTTAGTTGCAATTTAGCAGCAAAATTTGACAAATGTTCCAATGTAACAAAATATCATAATTCTAATATTATTAAGTAGAGAAATTGAGCAATGAATGGTACTTATATGTTATCCCAATATAAAATGCCACCAACTACCTAATAACAGTACTCCTGACACTGAATTTAAAATATAATATTTACTAAATTTAGTATATGAATCAGACAAAAGCAGAGATAACTACCATATAAGGATTTGAAACATCTTCGAGAGTACATAAATGCTATTTGGGAGCAGGTCTAAAAGGTTTAGGAGGAACATTTTAACAAACTACTTCTATTTTCTACCTCGTACTCATTAAATTTTCACCAACATAAAATATAAAAAAAAATACATTTTTCAATATATGGATGGATTACTATGAGGCAGCCCTAAGTAGACTATGTTGCATAATTTCATACAAGCTTTACGAATATGGTGTTTCAATTTATTATTTAAATTTACAAACCCAAAAATAAATAAATTATTCCTTTAAAAAATTAATTTTAAAATAAATTTGAAAAACACATTCCCATATCTTGAGTGGCATAGTTATGCTACTTTTACACAATTGCAATTGAAGTCTGTTTGGGAGCAGATATGGTGTATTGGAGCAATGGAAGCAGAATTAACTTCACTGTAAAAAATCAGCAATTTTAAATTAAAGGGATTTTTTATAATGATATTGTACAGAATGAAAATAGTGACAGAAATTCACTAAATATTGAAATTAGTTTCAAATACAATATTTCATTATATGTTAATTTGTGCAATATTAGGATTTAGGCTTCTAGTAAAGAACAAGTCGATAAGGTTAGACTTTTGCTTATTCATTATTCTGTTCAATTTTTCTTCCTTGTTTTCATGTTCTCACTCTTGTTTTATTAATTTTAATGTCTCTTCCATCATTCCTTGTGCAACACGAATTCTATCAAAATCCTTACTTTTAATTGCCAGCTTCAATTTGTCATTGGCAACATTGAATAAGGAATTGGCAGATTCTCGAACTTCTATTTTTTCCTGTAATACAAGCTTAGCTTTCTTTTCTAATATTTCTACTGATTCTTTTAAACTTAAACTCCAAAAATTGAAAGAGGAAAAGGCTTTAAGTATTTCTTCCTTCTCTTTTTCTTCTCTTAATTTTTGTTCTTTTAACTTTCTTTCTTCTTCTAAATATAGTTTACAGTGTCTGGCATTGTATGCCAGATTTAAAAGTTCCTTTGAAATTTGAACTTCACTAACATCTGTATAGTTTTTTAGTTCATCCCTAATCGTTAATCTGTCATTTAAGACTATCTCTGACATTGATGCTTTATATCCTCAGCAAGGATCCTACGGGATAAAGAAAATCCTCTCTTTCAACATCACTGTTTCCATGTGAAATTGTGAGATGCTTAGTCAATGTTGGATATTGATAATACCCAGACCCAGTTTTTTTAGCAAAAATATTGTGCCAAAAATGGTCAATCCAATTTTCTTTTTCAAAACTTTTGACTTCATTTTGAAGTAGCCTCCATTCAGCTTTAACTTCCAGCTTGTTAATACCCTTCTATTGTAAGAGCTTCGCTACCTGAGAAATATACTGAACACTTTTTGATTCACATATTTTTTCATAATTCAGGAACTGCAAATAAAACATGACATTGTCAGTTTGCACTACATTCTTTTTTACTATGTAATTGCAAGATGCAAGATAATGTTGCAGAATTTTGTGGTATATAGTCATTCTGTCTTTTTCATTTAATAACTTCAGTTGAATTCTTGTTTTTTTGCCCAATATCTGTATCAGTCATTCTTAAAAGGTGTTTGCTTTCAATAAGACATTTAACATTAATTGCATCAGGCTTGCAAATTCTTCCTGCAAGTTTTTTTACAATAACTAGCAGTTCATTACTCAAAACACGAATCAAAGGATCCGATATTTGGAATCCATGAATATTTGGAAGAGTTTCATGAACAGTGAATATATTTGACAACTATCTAAGATAAAAGTGAGTTCAATTTTTATATCAATATACTTGATGGCTTTTACAATATATTTGTACTTTGATAGCTGCATCAAATTTTTGTCATTTGCAGGTAGAAATATCAAAAAGTAATGCTCTATTGCAGCCCACTGTTCTAAAACACGATCTGCTGCAGGCCCTACAGCGAGCCACTAACGGCCCTTTTTAGCTAAAAATAGTCATCTCGGGAGAAAAATAGTCTCCTTTTAGTGGCCCGTGGCAGCCCTGCTTTCTATGGGAAGACCGTCATACTATAACCAGAACTTAACACAAGATCAATCTACTGATTATCAGACCATTCTATAGATCTAAAGATGTTTCCAAAGTGAACTCCTTAAATATACAGGATAGGTACCTACCGAAATACTACGATGTCCGGGTCCGTCCCTAAATATGCAAATGAGTTTGTGCATGTGTTGGATATTCAATTTGTATGAAGACTTCTGCTGAAAGAATGCCATGAGTCACTCCTGGGAACAAAGTGATTCAAAAATAAAATTGTGTTTCTGAACATCGTTCAGGGGAATAGTGAATCATGATGTTTGTTTACATTCTTCCAGCAAAAATAATTGGAATAAAACCTAAGCGTTTCTGTCCACCTCCGTTTTAAGAAATTTTCCGAAGATGCAAATCCGTCCGGTGGACAGAATACTTGCACCCATGACTACACCATCGACTGGATAGATGTGAACTTATGATCACAGTGATTGAGTGATCAAGATAGAGATAACCATGATCACAACAACATGATAACCTGCTGTTTCCACAGTGAACCTCTTATATGTATATACTGGGATGGATACTTACCGGAATATTACGTTATCTGGGGGTCCATCCCAAATTATGCAAATGAGTTTATATATGCATCGTATATTTAATTTGAACAAAGATTTCTGCTGAAAGAATGCTGTGAGTCACTCCCGAGAACGAAGTAAGTAATTTAAAGTGGTTAAGTTGTGTTTATAACTGAGGTGTATGATAGGCAGTTATTTCATGAACTGCACCATTAGTCATGACTTGCGTGCATAGCAAGGTGTGAGATTGCAGCTACTTCATGAACTATAGCATTAGCTATAACTTGTATATGTAAGGAAGCTATGTGATCGATAGTTACATCATGAACTGCACCATTAGCCATGAATTGTGCATGTATAGCGAAGGTGCAAGGCCGACAGCTACTTTATGAGCTGCATGGTTATACTTTGCAAACCTTTTATTTGTCACTCCATCATTAGATTAATTGCACTATTCCTCAGAATGTACCTCGAAGGTAACTAATGACTTGGAAGGCCATATAGAGAAGTAAATCATCCAATTGAGCAACCTTAACCTCCTATGCTTTCTTAAGTCGGGCACAAAATGTCTGCATTAGTGTGAGAGGAGGTCATATTCCTTATTGACAGACATTTCACATTCAAAACTATGACCTGCCATTTTCTCCATTTTTTCATTTCTCTTTAATTTGTAAAGTATACATTCGAAAGTCTTTTTTTTTGTGTATGTGTGTGCAAATAATAGACAGGGTCCTATTCTATGTTACAGTAAAATTTGGAATAAATTGTTGCAGTTGTTTTTGATTTACACCTAATTTTCACTTTCATGCTCATTTTTTGGAGATGAATGTATATGCCATCTCTGTCTGTGTGTCCTTTATCATCACATTCTATTCGCTCTTTCATGGTGTTGTATTTTCTGTATTGTTTAGGGTATAATTACTTGTATATGTATCGAGCACCTGATTTGCATGATACATATGCAGAGATAAGTACCTGATTTGCATGATACATATGCAGAGATACCAAAGTTAAATGAGCCTCTTCAGGAGTCATCATCGGAAATTTCAGGAGTGTTTTCAGGAAATTTCAAGAGGTATTTCAGGAGTCAGCATGGGAAATTTCAGGAGGGTTTTACAAGAGTATCAAATTGCATTTTTAAACAATAAAAATTTTGTAGATTAATAATTAATTATATTTATATTAAGTAATGATTTGAAACTAGCACTTTTATTAGGATTACTATCTTAATTAATGTAAATGAACTAAATGTTTTTTATTAAAATTTCAAAGTTGCAAACTTAGTTACAAATGCATATCAGAAGCTTCTATAAGTACCCAATCATTAGTTTAAACAGTTATTTAGTAAGTAGTCCTTTATTTCATTAACAGTGTTTAAAAAAATAGCTTATCTGTAAAAAACTAGAAATAATTGCAAAAAATTTAGTGGATGCATACAGATTGCTGAAGTGGAAAATATTTTCACAATTAAAGGAAATATACCAACGATCGCATGCAAATGTAGTTTTTTGCAATACTGCTGCACAAAATAACCCATCATTTCATTAATATGGTTGAAAAATAGCTCTCTTATATATAACATATAATAATTATGAAAATTTTAGTCGATGCAAATAGATTGTGAAGTAGAAAATATTTTCACAATATAATGAAATATACAAACAATTGCATACAAATGCCATTTTTCCTGATATTGCTTCAAACTAATCCTCCATTTCATACACAACATAAAATAATTATGACCATTATAGTCAATGCAAACAGATTGCAAAAGTGAAATATATTTTCAAACAAAATATACAGAGAAATCGAGGCAGTATTACGAAAATAAAGTTTTTCCGATATTGCTGCAAAATAACTCATTTCATTAATAATATGTTTGAAAACTAGCTTTTTATATATAAGACACAATAATTATGAAAATTTCAGTTGATGCAAACAGATTACAAACTTAGAAAATATTTTCACAATTACAGGAAATATAGAGAGGACCACATACAAATTTACTTTTGAGATACTGCTACAAAAAATACCGCCATTTGATTAATCATACGTTTGAAAAGTAGTTTATTTCTATATGCGAGTGCCAAATTTGTGATCGTGGGTAAACGAATGTAACAGATAAAAGAATGGGAAAACTCTAATCTCATTGCTCAGTGCTACGAAATGCAGGGAGCGTGAATCAATATTTTGTTATTTCCGGAGAATTTTTATTGCTTTCTGTACCTATGTACTGACTGCATAAAATCTGGATGCACTCCAGATTTTCCGGAGTAGTTGGCATCTCTGCACATGCTAGAAAAAAGAGCAACAAATATGAATTATTTTATATGGACTGTGACCTTCCATGATAAGCTTAAGCAAGGGTGAGAATTTCACCCATTTTAACCAAAAAAGAAACTTAAAACTAACAAAAGATACTTTGAAAGACGCTTCAAACAAATAGCGAGAAAGCCCTTGTTTCTGTCATGCAAAAAATTTGTCATGTGACTCATCAGTACTTAAGCACAGAATACCATTTAGCAGTGGTTCCGGATGAAGCACTTCAGGAAATTTTTGTAAGAAAAGATGTCACTTAAAAAAAAAAAGATGAACTGCTAGGGAAATCTTTGAGGAATAAAAATAGAAAGCAGTTCCACACATAAGATAAGGATTTCAGTAGGAAAGAAAGAAAATATCAGTAGTTAAAAATTATGGCAATATAATTAATTTTACAAATAACTTTACAGCATTAATAAATTTGTTATACATAATAATACCAATCTCATCAGTATCGCTATCAGATCATATTGGTTCTTCATTGATCCGATAGTATTGGTTAACTGTTCTTTTTTGGTTTTGTGACATCTCCACATTCAGAAATTGTTTTTTACTTCCTAAATTTTACTTTCATATTTTAGGTCAATTTATTGATGAAGATGTATTCAAGTATGTGGTAAATTTGACTTCTGTAAATTTTTACTTTCTAATTAAAAACTGTAGCGACCAACGTTAAAATTCTAAATATCTAAGATTTATTAATTTTCAATTTTCACAACAGAATTCAAAATTCAATCTCTTTAAATATGTGTGCAAGAAAAGACCCCACAATGCTGTACAGCTGGTGGCTTTTTTTTTTTTTAAAGAGATCTTGTAGCTTCTACAATATACTCCAGTTAGATCTGCTTGAATATTTATGAACACTAAAAGAAGAAAATATAGTTACCTTTTTCATTTCAGACGAATAAGTACGTGCATTTTTTTCTAAGAATTTTTTTCTTGGATTATCTGCAACATAAAATGCATTTAGTTTAAAGAAAGGTGAGCATTCTATTCAGGCATGAAAGTGATCAATACCAAAAATAAATTCAACTAAATGCATAGAACATTGAGGATTTTAAAGTAAAAGAAACTAGCAATGAAAAAACTCCAAAGTAAAAATATACAGTGATGGAAAATTGGGAATTCATTTTTGGACCACATTTTGGAGCAGGTAAAACCCATTTTTGGAGCAACAGAATACATTTTTAGAGAAAGTGAAACCCAGTTTTGAAGCAACAGAATATAATTTTGGAGCAGGTAAAACCCATTTTGGAGCAAAAGAAAGTTTTTAGAGCAGGTAAAATATATTTTTCATGCAATAGATTGTAGTTTTGTAACAAAATGTGTTTGAATCAGAGTAAGAAATTAGCAGGGGTCATGCGCGAAATGAGACCAAATTTTTATCATTTGCGACCATAATTTAGGAATCGGGGACCAAATCGCGACTAGAATTAAACCACTGTAATTTACCAAAAATAACAGAGGAAAAAAAATTTCTTGTATAAAACAATAAGACAATTTAAAATTAATACAATAATATAAAACAAACTTAATATTCCCACTCGCCAGATGGCAATTAAACTTCAAAAACTGGCGATTAATAAAATCCTGACTACCGGTCAAACTCTGTGATAGCTTAAAGAATGACCCTTCTCCTTAAACAATGCCACCTGTGGAGTAACAAAAATCTATCAACAATCGCTACGATACTGCTATGGCTCTTCCGTAGTTCTCCCCTACAATGCGATCGTAATTTATTGCATTTGCAACGGAGAATGAATGCAATCCACATTCCTATCTTACCCCTCCTCTTAATCATTGATGTGTTTTGAGACATGCCATGGTGTAGCGCCTTTACCGTGCTCTATGCATTGATCTAGACACCCACTATTTTTACACGCTGTATGAAGAAATAACTACTCTGCTTCGAGGACTAATCTAGATCTTTGGCACTAATAGATCTTTCATCATTTTTACACCTACCTCAAATTTAAATGGGTTCCCTAAAGTGGAAGCACGAACAAAATTGAAATCACTCACTAAAAAAAAAATGCTGCGTGAAATTCACCCTATCTATTTTTGGCATGTGAATTTATTTATTGGCTAACTATTCATTATAGCATGTTTTTCATAATAAAAAATTAAAAGAATTAATCTATATGAAAGAGTTTCGGGAATATGCTGCGGCTCGGGACCAGCGTGAGCGAACTAAAATCTGGGCGTTTGGCACGAATAAAGAACATCAACCTTAGGGAAGGGGGAATTTTTTTTCCGAGCTGATTGGCTGATATTGCAATGTTATATAGTATCGTTCTACTTTAATCTACATATTCACGGTCCATAAACGACCATATGGAAATTATGAATGTGTGTAGCATTGACTAAAATAGCGCGTTTGAAGGATACTAACCCAGACATACTTCATATTAATTTTAAAGCTAGATCGCAAAAAATTTCACAATTTTTAAAGTCTCGATGCACTACAGTTTTTTTGTTCAGAGAAATTGTAGATTTCCTTTTATAGAATATACCCTGTTTTAAGTTATTATTCTCTCATCAATGATGCATAAAACTAAAAATGTATGGTTTTTTAAAATGTTTGCGTAGTTGTGTTTTTAGAAGTGCTAACTGTTAACAATTATTATAAATTCAAAGTTAAATCGGTTCCATTTTCAACTTATCTGCAGTCAAGAGCTGTTCATTGTCACCGGAGTCTACTGCGCACACTTCTTTCTCCTCCTCCCTTTATAAATCTTTTATCTGCCCTCTTTGCTTTTGGAGTTAAAAACTACTACCAGTACAGAGGAATTAAGACGAATTTCTCTAATTCTAATTGTGAAACTCCATCTTTCTTTATTAGCACCCCATCGACCTTTGTGAGCTACTGAAGTGCATGCAGAACCCATTGCCCACTAGAGAAGAATGAAATGATTGAAAAGAAAAAGGGAAGAATGAGGAAGTGGTTTTCCCAGGAGCTCCTTTATTGCCTGTGTACTCGCTCTGAAACGACTGCTGACATTACAGGAGATAAAAATAAAACTGAAGGAATTCTGCATTCTGTCATTCAGCAGGGAGTGTTCAATTTATCAATGTAAGGTATATGGTAGTTAAATTTACAAATGAAGGATTTTGTACACAGAAAGAGTATGCAGCTTTCTCTGAGATTTTTTTTGAAAAGTGAAACTTTGCCTGAAGAGAAAAATTTATTTAAAAAAAGAATTTTTCAGAAGAAGCGGATCTTTTACAGAAATGCAAAACAGCAGAATTCTGCCGAAAAGCGGAAGAATCTCATGCCTGACCAAAGATTGGGTAAAAATGCAGTTTTTTGTGACTGCCGCAAAATAGACCATCATTTCACTAATTATATGTTTGAAAAATAGTTTATCTCTCTATAATATGAAATAATTAAACATTTCAGTCGATGCAAATAGATTGCAAAAGTAGGAGAAAGATAATCACTGATTATGTCTCTCATGACACAATAGGATTCATCGTTTGCGAGTGCCAATTTTGCAATCGTGAGTAAACTAATTTCCAGGTGCATTAACAAAAAAAACTGATCTCACCGCTCGGTGCTATAAAGTGTAAATCGAAATTTTGTGATTACCGAAGAATTTTTATTGCTTTCGGTACTGATTGCATAATTTCCAGATACACTCAGGAATTTCCGGAGCAGTTGATATCTCTGATTATGGATTTTTCCAGGTTAACTGTTTGGTTACGGATTATTTGTTAAGTGTCCGAATTGTATTTCATCCGAGTTCCTGCAGAAGAGTCTTAGCTGACAGGAATATGCTAATTTTCTATATAACTGGAAATTAGCATACTTCGGAAGTGTTACGACAGAAACAGGAATAAATATCCAGTGCTGGTTCTTGTGAGCTTGTAGTTGGCTTATTGCTGAATGTATCAAGCAATTTGTACATATAGCCAGTGTTTATGTTTAGCTATGGTTATGCTCAGTATGGAGCAGTGATGTTTAATTCCTGTGAGCAACATAGCAGTTAATGATGTCTAGTATTATTTTGTCTGCTTTATTTTGTGAGAAATAAATTTATTTTTCTCGTACTCACATTCTTCTTTCCATCACTTCGAAACTTATCACTTCAATTGACACCACCCACTGCAACTTGTCAAAATTTATTATAAAAAAAAACTGAACATAATTGCAAAGTAAATGTTGCTAATGACAAAGTTTTAAAAGTAAGACTATGTAACAGTAAACATGTACATTCTAGTAGTGCTAAAGTTTATAAAAGTAATAATGCTGAGCCTTGTAAATTTGATGATTTTAAAAGTAAAAGGCAAATTAAATCCATTACTGAGGTAGAGGGAAATACTAAACTCTGGCAAAAAAAGTTTTTGTCATATCAACTTTGAATATGTATATCATACGTGCAAAATTTCTGCAAAATCTAAAAGTGTGTCTTTCAAACTTATTGGTAAGATTAGGTATCTGAGACCATTGGAATTGATACATATGCAGGGGTGGAAAACTGAAAGCTGAGTTTTGTAGCACCTTTGTAGCAGGAAATATTGTGTTTCGTAACAGTGCAGAGCAGTTTTGTAGCAGCTAGAAAATGATGTTGCGTACACTCGATAGTTATTTTAGGCTTACAAAAATTTCATTTTACATTAAGTAAAGCATGATTAGTATTAAATCTGAAAAAGTTAAGCTAGAAAAATGAGAAAAAGATTTAATGATACTATCTAATCTTAAAGAACAGAAATTGCCAGCTAGTTAAATACACAATATTTTTTTTTATCCAAAATACAAATAGTTTATGTCCGAGATGCTTGTATTTTAACAGTTTGGCAACACTGAATTAATTCGAGTTTTCTGTGCTCTTCTAATTATGAGACTTTTTTCAATATTTGATTTTGCCTCTTTTAAAAGAACTTGTCCATTTTCAATCTCTGATAAATCTTTCTTTTTTATGCCTCCTTCAATCATTTTTTCTGATGTAGAAAGCATTTTTTGTGATGATTCTAACTTTTTTTTTAACTCATCACTTCTATTTTCAAACTTTTCAATACATCTTTCTTGTGTTCAGCTTTCTCTTTTCTTGCTGTTTTTCTCCATTCGTTGTCTATATTTTTCAAGTGCTCCTTTTACAAATCTTAAAAGTTCTTTAGTTATTGACAAATTGCTTACATCTCCATTTAGTCTTTTCACATGGCATTTAATTTGTCGAATGCCATTTACACTTTCAATGCTCAAGCTGGATCTATTTGTCAACAAGTGTTTATTGAAACTAAAACCGTATTCACATTCAGTATTTCCATGAGCTATGGATAAAAGTGCTTTTATTAGAGTCATTAGCTTCTTACATTTAGTGTTTCCTAGCTGGTCTGTAATGCAGGAGATTTTATACCAATAATTATCCACTCTCATATGCTTAGATGATAAAGATGTTTCTGAAAAGGTACCGTCACCTTCGCATTCTGATGATTCCATGACACTGCATTATTAACCCTTTCGGGACGGCGGCATTCCGAAACTACCGTGGCCTAAAGGACGAAGCGCTTAGTTTCCGAAATGTGCCCAAAAGATGGCTATTTTTTTGCGCTAAGCCTAACTCTCGAAAAAAATTCACTAAAAATCACCCATTCAACACAACATTCTACTTTTTTCAGGAAGAAAGGAAATACTTATTTTCTATTTGATGTATATTTTTTATACAAATTTTCTTTTATCAAAATATTAAAAATTTTAGTGTTGTTGTTGTTGAAACCCAGACCGTCCGACCTACCAGAAAGGTGTAAGGTAACTGTTTGGACGGTCGGGAAGTGCCACCCAATTTGGACCGGAACCCAGTGGGGGAGGCATCCACAGGAACCGTACCCTCCTTCCCCTACCACCAACCTCTCGGAAGGACTTTCGGACCCACATGTTTAACGTGATCGTACTCCGCATGAACACGGCGGCAGTTTTGGCAGTGGCTGGAATCGAACCCGGGCCTACCGAGTGCAACTCCAGCGCGCTAACCAATGGGCTACCGCGCCCCAAAAAAATTTTAAAATTAAAAATTTAAAAATTTTAGTGTATATATGTTTTAGGTACAGATGGATAATTCTTTGGCATGTCCTTCCGATTTTTTAAAACTGTACCACATACATGCGTATTCTTAGACAACAAACACTTTGCAAGTACAGGAGAGGTAAAAAATTTATCCAAATACAAAGTATATCCTTTTCCTAAAAGTTCACTTAGAAATGTTTTCACAACGCGTTCTCCATACCCACCATCAGAGCTTGATAATCCAGTGTCCTTTCCAGTATACACAAGGAAATTCCATTTATAGCCTCATTCCGATTCTGACGATTTATATATTTTTACTCCATATCTGGACCTTTTTGATGGGATATATTAACAAAATCCCAGCCTTCCTTTCCATGAGAACATAAATAACCTAATAATTTCATTGCCGCACATTCTTTTACACACACCCCTCCCCCACCCACTCAAAAAAAAAAAATACTCTTATATTCCTCTAATTCAACAACGAAATCAGTAAAAGACAAAATCAGAACGAGACCCGGAACTCAATTATAAAATTGTTTATGCTGCGAGAAGTGAGCTGTCTGCTTACGCTACAGAACCATGTTTCATCCCTCCAAATGGAGAAATAATTCATTGGATTCTCCTTGTGCCAAGGTCAAACATCTACAAAATACATTTAAGTTGCTTCCACGGGTATTTAACGCCATCTAGGAAACAAATACATTCAAATTAAAACGTTCCACGTAGAAACACCAATACGTGCCAGTCGTCCTTTAGGGTAAAATGTCCTCCGGCCTGAGGGCGTGCCGTTCGTCCTTGAATGCAAGTTCGCAGCTGGCACATGGGCGTGCCAATCGTCACGAAAGGGTGAATGACATATACACATCTCTGTGATTACAGAGACAAAAATGTACGACTTGCTTGCCTTCTGGGACGGATTTTATGCCTCCATTTTTGGGTTAAACAGGTGAGCTTGTCTGCCATCCGTTTTTTGAATGCTGAATTCTGGGAGTATCAGAATAAATGGAGCTTGTCACATGAGAATGTCAGTGTTCTCGTGTTGTTGTTGAAACCCAGACCGTCCGACAGTGTTCTCGTGTGACATGCTCCATTTATTTTCTTTACCCCCAGCATCTAAACAACGGACAGGAGACAATGCACATCTGTCATAGGCCGAAGCTCAATTATAACAGCTTTGGTTAAAACCAAGGCTAACTAGACCTTTTTTCTTTCACCTCCCCCTCCTTTCTTGCATCACCTTCCATTTACAGATAATTGCAAGCCGAGGAGTTAACCAACCTTGACCCCAGACCCCCATCCTTTAGCAATTTATCTCCCAGGAGGAAGGAGTGTTGAATCTAGCATTGTCACAGAAGTCAATACTGCACACACTTCCTTCTGCTCGTCCCTTTATAAATCTTTTATCTACCCCCTTTTCTTATGGAGTTAAAAACTACTACCAGTACAGGGGGATTAAAACGAATTCCTCGAATTTCGATTGAGAAACTCCATCTTCGTTTGTTAGCACCCTATCGATTTTTGTAAACTACTGAAGTGCAGAACTCATAGCCCACTATGCAAGAATGAAATAATCGAAAAGAAAAGGGAAGGGAAGAATGAGGAAGTGTTTTTTCCAGAAGCCCCCTTATGGCCTGTGCACTCGCTCCGAAATGGCTGTCAACATATAGAAGAATAAAACTGAAGGAACTCTGTGTTCCCTTGTTCAGCAGCATTCAGGAGTGTTCAATTTATCTACGTAGGATGAATGGTAGTTAAATTTACAAATGAAGAGTTTTGTAGACAGGAGTGTGCAGATTTCTCGGCAATTTTCTTTGAAAAGAGGAACTTGTCTGAGGAGAAAAATTTAATAGAATTTTTCAGAAAAAGTGAAACAAAAAAAAAGCAGATTTTTGGGGAAAAGCAAAAGAGCGGGGAATTCCGCCGAAAGGCGGAAGAATCTCATGTCTGCTTTATGTTAGCTTCCTAAGAAAAACATGGATTTGCCGAGTGATGTTTCTTCTTTGCAAAATAAATGAAATATATTGCAGATGAAGACGATGATAGAGATTTCTATTATTCTTTAAATTTAGAGCATAATGGTGATACCGATGAATCATCTGAAAGTGAATCATCTGAAAGTGAAAATGAAGAATCTGATGATGATGGAACTATTCAAAGTCCTCGGAAGTGGATGAAAATAAATATGAACAACATTCCTAAAGCTCCACTTAGATCTTCTTTTTCTGGTGATCCCAAAGTACTAGCGGTTGTAAGTAAACAATATGGATCACTGACTTTTTTTAGCCTGTTTGTGAACAAAGCCTTACAGAATTTGATTGTAAACGGAACAAGGTATGCTTCTCAAAATTCTAGTAGTTAAGTACGAAAATGTAAATTATGGAGCCTAACAAATGTTGATGAAATGTTATTTTTTGCACATTTGTTTTTACAGGTATAGCAAAAAAGCCAGAACATTATTGATTTTGGTCGAAAAGAGAATCGATAAGCATGCAAATTTTTTCAAAAATTATGCAACGTGATTGTTTTTTCATGTTGATGCAAAACCTTCATTTTGTTGATAATGAGACAATTAACATCAACGAATCCATACCCCAAACTGTGGACAATTTATAGCATCGTTTGGCATATTAGGAAAAACATTTGCGAAATACTAAACCCGGAAGAACAGCTAAGTGTCGATGAAAGTCTAATGTTCTATAAGGGTCACTTGTCATGGAAGCAGTCCTTTGAAATGTTCTAGGTTCAGAATAAAATTTTTCATGATGTGAATCCTCTTCAAGCTATATATGCGATTTTCTTGTATACACAGGAAAAGGAATGCCTTTGTTAGAAGAATACTTTACATATCCACAATCAACATGTAAAATACGTTTTTCTCATTGTATAGCACTTTTGCTATACCAAAGGAATTTTGTTTAGCAATTACTAATTAATGTGTAGCATTTATCGAAAAAACTTTAATTTTCAAAATAATAAATTGAATAACAGATTCTGAATATTATACATACTAAAAGCAAAAGAACATTACTAATTTTAACTTTTTACTGGCATTACAATATTATACTGTTAAGTTGATTTTTTCTGCCATTATTTTGATTATTATTTCCGTCTGGATGCCTTTGCAAAACATCTTTTAATTTTTGTTTATTTGTCTCTTTATATAATATTTTGGAGTTTTTGATTAGTCTTGTGCTAGTTTTAACAAGTTACCTAGCAACACTGAAACCAATACTTTGTTTTCATTCCCGTATACCAAATGTTCAAACTTTAAACTACAGTTGAAAAAAATATATAATTTTCATAAATATTTTTTAATAAATCTTTGAAAAAATTTAAATACAGAATACAATATGAAAACAATCAAGTTCGTCTTGATCACCCAAAAAACTTTCTTGGAGGCTTTCAACTTTAATAGTCTGCATTCCAAGTTCTTGGATAAGATTAAGGTGGCTACGTGGAGAATACCTTGTCATACCTAGATTTTTTTTTTTTTATATAAGGTAAGTATTATATTGATTTCTTTTTGTAAGTTTCAGGGTATGAAATAGGGATTGGCATTTAGGGGGGGGGAGACATTCCCCCTTAACAAAAATTTTGGGCATGAGGGGGGGGGGGGATTTTCAAAAACTTGGGGGGAAATTTAAAAATCCAGAATTTTTATCAGTAAAATGTAAAACAAGGATATTTTTATATGAGAAGAGACTTTCAAAATTGACATTTAGTATTTTCAGCCTTGATTTGAAAATTATCAAACTTTATTTTTTAAATAAATTGGAAACCTCTTTTTATGATTGAAAATGGAAAGCAGAGGAAAATATATGCCGTTATTTTGTAAATCACATAATTTTAGGATAAAGCACATTTAGAATAGTCTATATTTGCACCTCACCAAGCTAATGCTATTCAAAATATTTTGAACTAAAAATATTGAACTAAAAATATTTTAAATATTAGTAAAATTAAGATGAGAAGGATGTTCATTTTTAATTGAAATTAGGTATTCAACTTTGGATGCAAATATATCAAATTCTAATTTATGCTCTTCAAATGTATTTCTAACAACTTTAATAGTCTGCATTCCAAGCTCTTGGATAAGATTAAGGTGGCTACATGGGAAATAGCTTGTTGTATTTAGATTTTTTTTTTATAAGGTAAGTATTATATTGATTTTTTTGGTAAGTTTCAGGGTTTGAAATAGGGCTTGGAATTTAGGAGGGACATTCCCCCTTTAACAAAAATTTTGGGCGGTGGAAGGGGGGATCTTCAAAAACTTGGGGAGAAAATTTAAAAATCCAGAATTTTTATCAGTATAACATAAAACAAGGATATTTTTATATGACAAGAGACTTTCAAAATTGACATTTAGTATTTTCAGTCTTGATTTGAAAATTATCAACTTTATTTTTTAAATAAATTGGAAACCTCTCTTTATGATTGAAACTGGAAAGCAAAGAGGAAAATATATGACGTTATTCTGTAAATTGCATAATTTTAGTATAAATTGCTTGGTAATAGCAATTATAAGAGTAAAGCAGCCAATAGAAAGGAATGGTCAAAAATCTTAAATACGGTCAAGGCCCTACAAGGGCTGCAGTACAGTGATGATAATTTTAGGATAAAGCACATTTTGAATAGTCTATATTTGCACCTCGCTAAGCTAATGCTATTTAAAATATTTTGAACTAAAAATATGTTTTAAGTACTTTTAGTAAAATTAGGATGAGAAGGATGTTCAATTTTAATTGAAATTAGATATTCAACTTTGGGTGCAAATATATCAAATTCTAATTTATGCTCTTCAAATGTATTTCTAACAACTTTAATAGTCTGCATTCCAAGCTGTTGGATAAGATTAAGGTGGCTACATGGGAAATAGTTTGCATCTAGATATTTTTTTTATATAATTTTTAAGGTAAGTATTATATTGATTTTATTTTGGTAAGTTGTCAGGGTTTGAAATAGGGCTTGGAATTTAGACTTGGGGGGACATTCCTCCTTTAACAAAAATTTTATGCCGGGGAGGGGGAGGGGGGGATCTTCAAAAACTTGGGGGTGGGGAAATTTAAAATTCCAGAATATTTATCAGTAAAACAATATTTTTATATGATAAGAAACTTTCAAAATTGAAATTTAGTATTTTCAGCCTTGATTTGAAAATTATCAACTTTATTTTTTAAATAAATTGAAAACCTCTTTTTATGATTGAAAATGGAAAGCAAAGAGGAAAATATATGCCGTTATTTTGTAAATCGCATAATTTTTGGATAAAGCACATTTTGAATAGTCTATATTTGCACCTTGCCAAGCTAATGTTATTCAAAATATTTTGAACTAAAAATATTTTTTTAAATACTTTTAATAAAATTAAGATGAGAAGGATGTTCATTTTTAATTGAAATTAGATATTCAACTTTGGGTGCAAATATATCAAATTCTAATTTATGCCCTTCAAATGTATTTCTAATGAGCCTTATAAAATTCTAAATGCCTAAATAAATAAAAATGTTTTAATTTCGTTATCTTAAGTACATATCTTATTTCATTTACAATATGTTTAAAAGGTAATATTGCAGCATAAAAATCACAATAAATGTAAAAATATCAGTGGATGCAAACAGATTGAAAAAATAGAAAATATTTAAAAATAAAACGAAATATACCGGTGATTGTGTTTAAATAAAAAATGTGCGTGATATTACTAAACCATAGCTGCCAACCACCAAATATGAAAAACTGGGAGATTTTTGGTCGAAAATATGAAAAAATCGGGAAATTTTGAACAGCCCAATTTTGGACGATGCAGACAGATTGCGAAATTGGAACTTATTTTTACAATTAAACGAAATATGAGGAGGATCGCGCACAAATGCTGTTTTTCGCGATACTGCTGCAAAATAGCCTTTCATTTTATTAATATTAAGTTTGAACAATAGTTTTTCTGTATAAAATACGAAATAATTATAAAAAAATTTGACGATGCTGACAAAGTGCAAAAGTGGAAATTATTTTCACAATTAAACGAAATATATGGAGGATCGCGCACAAATGCAGTTTTTCGCGATACTATACTGCTGCAAAATAGCCTTCCATTTCATTAATATTACGTTTGAACAATAGTTTTTCTGTATAAAATACAAAATAATTATAAAAAAATTTGACAATGCTGACAGATTGCAAAAGTGGAAATTACTTTCATAATTAAACGAAATATATGGAGGATCGCGCACAAATGCCGTTTTTCGCGATACTGCTACAAAATAAACTTTCACTTCATTAATATTACGTTTGAACAATAGTTTTCCTGTATAAAATACGAAATAATTATAAAAACATTTGACGATGCTGACAGATTGCAAAAGTGGAAAAATAGTTTCATAATAAAATGAAATACAAGGAGGATCGTGCACAAACCATGTTTTTAGCGATATTGCTGCAAAAAAGACTTTCATTTCATTAATAATACGTTTGAACAATAGTTTTGTATATAAAACAAAATAATTTAATAAAATTTTAGTCGATGCAAATGAGTTTTTCTCATATTAATTTGATAATCATTGATTATCTCTCTCGTGACGCTGTGGGCCGATTACGCGATAGCTGGGAAACTGATTTTTTGATGAAAGAACAGGAAAACTTCGATTTTAAAATTTGTTACTTCGTTTCTCATTTCGTGATATTTTCGGAATATTTGTGATCTGTTTCCGATTTTTTTATTTTTGTAACCTGTAGATACAAATACAATAGTCAACCGCGATCCATTCTTACACCACGGTAGCAGAAAACTGCACTGAGGAAAACAACTGAAAGTCACGATTTGCATTTGCATGATTTCTGCCTAGAAAGGATGAAAAAAAGGGCAGCTGAGTGAAAATCTGGAGATTGAGTGACTTACCCGAAAGACCGGGAGATATAGCGAAAAATTGGGAGTCTCCCGGTAAAACCGGGACAGTTGGCAGCTATGCTAAACTGTCTTATAAATTACTGACTATTAAATGAAACATGTAAATCCATGAAAATGCTGAGATGGATTTTTTTGCTATGGCCAATTTTTGGTCTGAAATAGCCATTTTCATCCCAAGGATTTCATTGAAAAATGTCCTTGGAATTCCATCAAACTCCTTAAAAAATCTGTATATTTTCCGGGAGATGAAAAAATCAGGTTTTCCAAGAAAATGACAAGTTTATTGCTTGGGTTAAGTATTTAAAGAGGCCAATCAAAAGGCACAAAATGGCATTTTGTCTGTTATAATAATTTTCTTCACATTTCTGCAAAAGTTAGCTCGCATTAATTCTGTGAATCGTTAAAAAAATGTACTTTCTATATTTGGTAACAAAATTTTAGAATATTACATTTTCATCACGCAAATGCGCTTTACAATGCGCTTTCCAATAAACGTTTATTAATTACGCATAATAGCATCAATCCTGTGTGGCACATCGTGCTTGAAGGGCGTGGCCAAAGCAGTTGAGATTTCATTAGAGATATCGTAACATTTTTAAAGGAAAAGTTGGAATATCTTTTACCGAAAATCAAAGTCCTGGAACAATGCACAGAAAAAAAACGTAACAAATTCGGAAAAATCGGAACATTTGTATTTAGTGTGCTTGGCTCTATACACTCAGGAAATCTGAAACATCATTAAAAAGCACTTAGCCACGACTTGTCTGTAACTAGTGGACAATGGAATGACGTGACACATCCTTTCCAGATGCAGCCTCTTAGAAATATTCCAGAAAAGAGGAGTTGCTGGGGTAGCTTTCGGGAGATACAGACATCCCAGGAAAAACACAGTGTATCCATAAAACATTTTCATTCTTGCTTTTCCTTCATTTTCTAGTGCATTCCTCACATTCGTTTTCGAAATTTAAGGAAGATTGTAGACTGCCGATATATTACAATGTTGAAATTGCCATATCGTGCAAGCCTAATTTTCACACAGTGTTGCAATTATATGCAATGCTATTCTGAATTCGCTTAGCAATTTTTCATTTTTGTTTCACATTGCGATACCTCTTATTTTATATGCTGTCCACAATCAACAGCAGTAGTGCTCCAACTTATACATAAATTTTTGGATAAAGGTTTCTGCATGACTGTTTTATGTCACCACTATTAACTATTACATGTCATCCCTTTTGACTGATATTCTTATTGAAAGGAAAACTGACATATATGGTACACTTCAGAGCAATAGAAAATATTTACCTCCAGGTTTTGCACAAAAGTAGCAAAAGGAAAGTGTATTGCATATCAATATGGAAAGATTATGGTATTGAAACGGAAAGACAAAAAATATATGCACATGCTTAGTTCTTTCACGATGTTTTGTTCGTTTTAGCTCGTCCTGGGACAAAAAAGAAAAGCAAAAGCCGAAAGTAGTTTATGATTATAACTTTATAATGGGTGGTGTTGACAAATGCGATCAAGAGATGTCGTACTACCAGTGTTAGAAATTAAAAATTTGAACTAGGCATCATTTGACGTCTATAGTTTTGACTCTAGGTGCCAAATAGACATGGCTACTTGCCATTTTGACATCTCTAACAATCACAATTATTTTTTAAATGTCCATTTATGCTAAAGATTTAAACAAAGAATAATTCAGATTTTTGTACTAAAAATTGTTTTAAATTTTCTTAAAATTTAAAATAAACTGATAAAGAAACCCAAAAGAAAATAAATAGAAAAAATTATAATTAGTTTCACTTGGCAAAAAAGGACATAAAAAAACAAAAAATTCTTAGTGACATTTCCATATAATCTTTCTCATATTATTTACAAATATAAGAATTAAACACATTTAAAATTAAAATATTATAAGGAAATCTTGGGCAAAATTTAGTCATTTTTTGTGGCCAATTTCGTCAAAGTATGGAATTTCATTTTAAAATCTGTTCACTATATTCATCTTAAAAGTTTTAAAAAAGGGGGAGGAGGGGATTTGCGTATTTGTCCGGAGATCGGCAGTCAATGCAAATATCGGAGTTTCATGAAGAAATGCAGAGTTGGCAGCTAGGGTTCAGTATTTGCAAGTCAGTAATAAGTTTTTGTTTTATAGTTGCTACACTTTTTCTTTTTGCTTTGAAAAAATATAAATCATACCCTTAAAACTTATCTACACCCTTTGGGTGAGCTAGACAGCCTGGGTAATGATAATAAAAGTATGAATCACATTAATTTCAAGGATTGATATAAAAAATGCATAGATGCCAACCTACCAGAAAGAAAGATAGGAACATATTGCATGAGGAAAAATCGTGTACTAATACCGTTTTCCCCCATACTGCTGCAAAATAGGCTTCTATTTCACTAATAATATGTTTGAAAAATAGTTTTCCTATATAATATACAAAATAATTACAAAGGTTTTTAACAATCGAAACAAATTGTAACAGTGGAAAAATACTTTCAAAATAAAACGAAATATATAGGATCGCGCACAATTGCAGCTTATCGTGATACTGCTGCAAAATAGCCTTTCATGTCATTAAAAATACGCTTGAAAAATAGTTTTTCTGCATAATGTAGTATAAACAAAATAATTACAAACGTTTTAGACTATGCAAATAGATTGCAGAAGTGGAAAAATATGTTCACAATAAAACGAAATATAAAGAAGATCGCGGACATATGCCGTTTATCGCGGTACCCGGTACTCGTGCAATATAGCTCTTCATTTCTTTAATAATACGTCTGAAAAATAATTTTTGTATATAACACAAAATAATCATAAAAATTTTAGTCGATACAAATGTGTTTCTCCCACATTAATTAGAAACAGACGCAATACGTGGAAGCGGATTTTTAGATGAAAAAAGGAAAAACCTCGATCTTAAAATTCCTGACTTTGTCTCATTTCAGTGACCTACTTGCGATTGCATGACTTGTAGATACTCTTATGCATATGCAGATGAAAAATATGCAGATTTGCATGCAATAAAATATAAATGTTATGGAAAAGAAAAATCGGGCTACTGTGAATCCAAATCGGATTCACGGAACAAGACTGAAAAAAGTAACTAGTACATAAAAATTGGAACACTTGGCAGCTATAAAAATGTCATTTTCAATGTCTGATAACAAAATATTAGCTAACCAAATTTGCAAGATTCTAGAATGATTTAATCTGGAACGCAGTGTGTTCTATAATAGTAAGCACTTAGAATGTGAAGACACTGCAGGATCACTCCCTTTTTTTCCAAGTGGGACACGTAGATGTACGTGGGGATAAAGGGGAGGGGAACAATAGAAACTCATTAAATACCGGGAGTCTGGGACATTGGAATGTTTGAGGTTAAAGAAAAACAAATTCTTCAGAAGTGCAATTTCAAGTCCTGAAGGGTGGGGGTAGGATGAAGTACAATAAAGCTCCCAATGTTGTCTTTCCTTGAATAGACAGAGGGGGATTTTACTGTCTGTGTACCACCTGCAGATTTATCACTGAGGGCATGTATAAAATGCCGCTTTTTTTTTTCGACCACTGTCCAGTCTTCTACCAGGGATCGTAATTTAGTCAAAGGGAAAGGGAAGACTGATATTTAACAATAGCATTGTTAGGCATCAAATTTGACGACCAGATTGAAGAATCTAGTTGTCAAATTGAAATTTCTAGTCGCAAATTACGACTAACAACCGTTAATTTTGAACACTGCATACTACCCAAGTATCCGCAAACAACAGCGTAAATATTATAAGATTTTTTGCCACTTATTGAATCAAATAATGTGGAATTCATATGTGATGCATGACAAAATAACAAATATGAAAAATCTCTCCTTGATTTCTAGCTAACTGTGATTGAGGAAATCGTTGAAAAATATTCTTGCCATATATGTATAACAAAACGTTCCAGTGATGAGCCCTATGTGCCTAGTAGAAAGACATTTTGCAAGTCATATCCCACTCAATCCAATAAAAATGAACCTCGAAGACAGTGCGCTGTGTGACGAAGAGTTAAAATAGACAGAAAATACGTAAAGAGACTCTAATATGGTGCAAAGATTGTCAAGTTGGACTATGTTTGGAGCCATGTTTCAAAGTTTATCATACTAAAAAATACTTTGGTGAATAGTGAAAGGTCAGAAAATGTGAATAATGAAATGTATGCATTCTATAATCGCACTTTCCGTATTATAGTGATATTAGAGGTGCATAAAACTAATTAAATTATTGCGGTAAGTCAACTATATGTACATTACTAGTAACATATGTAGATACAGAAAGTATTGTAAAAGCATTCCGTATTTCAGGACAGGACATGGTCTAAATCTAGCTGTACGAGGAGTGGACATTCAATTACAACCCAAACAATTTAAAGTTGGAGAGACAGTGGCAATAGATATTGTTGATAAGCAAGTAAGAACCACAGGACAGCATAATTATATTGTAACTATTATTGACCATGTCAGTAGATACTTGGAAGCAATTCCAGTCAGATCAATTTCAGCGCAATGCATTGTTAATGTTTTATCTGATTATTACAGTAGATATAGATTTTCAAAAGTTTTGATACAAGACAATTTACATCAAGTATTTTCATAGATTTTTTGAAAAAGCTAAATATTTCACATCATAAAACTAGTTTGTATCGACTGTTTGGGGAAAGGGATTATTAGAAAAAGTGCATTCAATACTAAAATCTTCTTTAGCATGTCTAGCTAATGAATCTTTTGATTGGGATAAGAAGTTACTGATTTTTAAGAATGAATACAATTCAAAACACGTCGTAACCAGATACACTCCAGCTCAAATCTTTTTAACAGAGCTTAGAACAACCTTAATTAAATTAAATAAATAAATTTCCTTAAAACATTTTTTAATAATCATTACTATGCTATTACGTCCACCGAACAGTTCATTAATACTCTGTTTAATACAAAATTTGTTCCTAATTGTACCCTTCATAGCTTCAATGTTTTGTTATTTCCCAGCGTTCCATTAGTAATACCATTGATATTATTGCCAAAAGGCTTTTAAAACAAAATTGCAGTATTCCCTCTATCGACGCAATAACCCCTGCATTAAACATTGTGGCAGATGCCAATTATTTTGGTTTCCGTGGTGATGTTTATTAACAGACTTCGGGCATCCCTACAGGTAGCCCCTTGTCTGGTATTTTTGCTGAAGCTGTGCTGCAGGAACTCGAGAATGAGATTATGCCATTTTTGACCCTATCCTATGGTGCCGTTATGTTGATGTTTTTGTCATTTGGGGTCATAGTTTGAGTGACCTCCTCAATCCTTTGGATATCGTTAACGAGTATTACCCTTCTATTAACTTTACTGCTGAGCACGAATCTAATCTTTCTTTGCCTTTTTTGGTTGTTCTAGTTTCTTGTAGTCCTTTTGGTTTCCAAACTTCTATTTATTATCAATCCACCTCCACTAACACTTGTATTCCTGCTAATTCTTTTCATCACATCTCGTCTAAAAGATCCTCTTTTAATGCATACTTTAATTGTGCTTTTAATGTCTGTTCCTTCATTTCATCTTTAAATAACGAAATTAATTTTATCTTTAAACTAGGTCAGGATGCTGCTTACTCTTTTGAATTTGTTTATAAATTTTTTTCTCAAATTCGCCCTACTCGAATTTTAAAAGTCAAGCTGGGGGTATATGTTGTACCCCCAGCTTGACTTTTAAAATTTATTCAACCCAATTCAAAACTCTATTAAAAACTGCATGCCGTTCAAAGCTTAGTTTTCCGTATCACCCAAAAATTTTTCATCCCCTTATCCAATTTTGCACCGAATTTAAATTTAAACCGGCTTACTCGACTGTGTCCACTATGTTTAATCGTATTTGCACGCATACCTGCCAACTTATTTGGAGTAAAAATCAGAAGATTTTTGAAGAAAATCAGAATAGCGCGTAAAATGAGTTTTACAGAACAAATCGACATAAATCTGATTTTCAAAGGACACAATGTAAATAATGCACAAATATGTGAAACACACAACTGTTTTGAGATCTCTTTGGAAACAGTTGTATGCATGTTCCTTTGTACATTATTTACATTGCATCCTTCATCTCTCAAAATATTTTGACAGAAAGTTACGTTATGTAATGATGATATAATTCGTTATGTAATGATGAAAAATGATATAATTCTATTATATTTAGAAAATGCAAATTTGGCAATTGCGCTTAAGAACAGGGTTGTTTAAATACATGGGCAAATTTAATTTTAACACATTCCATTATATTAATTCTAAACTATGATTTTGTTATCTATAATAAGTCATGCTTTTATTTTGTCAGTTTTGTTGAAATTAAATCATTACAATAGTCAGGATTTATGAACTTAATTTCACAAGAAACAAATTTTTTACAATGGGGAAGACACAAATTTTTGTTCTTAAACTGCAGTATATTTTTAAACACATTCATAAAATTATCATGTATTATTAAAATGTGCATTGTCTAGTGTCTACACATAAATAAAATTTAGTGGCAGTATATTTTAAAGAAAATGTTTGTTTTGTTCAAAAATATCTTTTCAGAAAAATGTGGCAGAAAAGGCTTTAGATAGAAAAAAATTTAATTTCATAATCGTACTATTTATATGAAAATAATTAAAATATTAACTTTTATAATCAACCAAACTATGAAAATAAGCTAGTTTAGTCCAGTAAATGTGCAACAATAGGGAGAATGAGATCGATGGAAAAGGATAATTGCGTAATCTCAGAAACGCCCACGAAAAAAAACTGAATTTCACGATCGTACTATTTATGTGAAAATAATTAAAAAATTTGACGGAATTATGTATCATATCCATAAGTTATATTTTGAAAATTAACGTATAATTAAATTTCTGATGAAGCTGGTGATAGAATAACTATGAGCCACGAAATTCTGGTTACACAACTTCGCTGAAAATTTAAAACAGAGTGTTGCAGCTATAACAAACGTTAGATAGTAGTTGTAGGAATACAAGTAGCAGTAGAAGTGTTAAATGAGAACAGTTCCAGTTTAATTCAAAATCACTTTTATTGAAGAGTGAATCCATTGTATTTGCTTACAATATATATCATGAGAACAGGTAAGCAAAAACCAAAGCATACTATTTACAAAACATGAGCACTACAGCTCATATGAAGGTTTTTCAGTGTAAGTTCCATGCCTAGACACGTTTCTGGTTTAAGTATTATTTACACAAGTAAGTGGAATAAAAGCATTTCACACTTACGTGACCACGTGCACTTTCCGACGCCACCACTAGCTGGGCACACGCTATGGCAAAAACTTTAAACTTTCCGGATCAGCACTATAAAGTCCACAACACGGGAAACATGGTCTCCTTAACTGAGAACCATCAAAACTACTAAGTTTAGTTTAAATATCCGCGTTCACCGATAAACACTTTATCGTAACTTTCGACAACATCGAAACATGACTTTACGAAGATCCGTCTGCCCGATCTAGATCCTTCTAGATCCTTCCATCAATCAGTATAAGCAAGCTATCCAACGAGCTTTCCAAGCGATCGATCCGTCGATCAAAAGCGATCTCCCTTAAAACCAGAGCGATCTACTGACAAAGCGATCTCACTTAAAACCAGAAAAGTGTCTAGCATTTATATCCGAAGATGGGTGCGTTCCGAAACATAACCGTTGCCGGCAACGCCCTCTGGATATGCAAAACAGGATGCGTGAGCGGCGAGAAAGGTGATTTGCATGATCAGCCAAGTTTTGTCCACATCGCGATTCGTTCACGAGAACGGAATAATCATTTTAAAAATGACGTCACGCTCCCGCGAAACGAGAATCGCGATGTAAACAAAACCAAGTTTCTAACAATCGGCCCCCTCATGCAAAAACACCAACTCTCGGCGCCCATGCTTTCATCCAACAAAAGGTTATTCTAAGAATCAAAGTTCTTAGTATCCTAAAAACATAATGTATGCATACACAAAATTTTATACATTAAAGAAATTTATAACACTTATAACATTTAGAAAGTGAATAGCCTTTTCTCAAAATGGCAACAATCAAATGAGTACACTTATCTATTATGCAGATCATAAGCATTCTTTAAATTACATGTTTAAGGATAACATAGTCAAAGAAAACAGTATAACCATACTATTGCCCTTTCTTAAGTACTAGCTCATACTGAAGAAAGCTATTTCTTTACTATTTTGAAAATTTATAAACAAACATTAAGTTTAAAATTTAAAAGTCTAAAGATATCAAAAATTTCAAGCTCTAGAAAAATTTTAGGTATAGTTATCAATTTTAATATTTAAGATCAAAAATTTAAATCTAAACATCAAAATCAAGTTGTAGAAAATTTAGTGTATAACTATGAAATTTAACATTTAAGATTAAAAATTTAAATCTAAACATCAAAATCAAATTGTAGAAAATTTAGTGTATAACTATGAAATTTAACATTTAAGATTAAAAATTTAAGTCTAAACATCAAATTCAAGTTTGTAGAAAATTTAATGTATAACTATAAAATTTAACATTTAAGATTAAAAATTTAAGTCTAAACATCAAATTCAAGTTTGTAGAAAATTTAATGTATAACTATGAAATTTAACATTTAAGATTAAAAATTTAAGTCTAAACATCAAATTCAAGTTTGTAGAAAATTTAATGTATAACTATGAAATTTAACATTTAAGATTAAAAATTTAAGTTTTATTATCTTAGCCCATGACTAGTATACACACTAAATACCCAATACAATGGCAATGATAATAAAAGATACAGAAGGTAAATATACATATGAGATAAACACAGATTAAAAATTTTATGTTTCATATGAATTATATCAATAATGTACATTCAGATAACATTTTATTCACATAAGCGAAAATGCATTATGCGTGTAGTAAAAATGGATATATATTTTTTTTCAAGTGTAATGTGAGAAAAGTAACAGTTCATTGTCACATAACAATATATACTCAAGATACATTTCATTTGTATCAATGAGAGAGGAATAAATTATAAAATACCCTAACCATTTATACTTTGAAAATATGAAAAAAAATTTAAAGTAAAATTTTTATTTGAACAGTTAAATTTTATATTTTAAAGATATCATTACTAAATTTTAAAACTCTATCTTTAGTCATTGGCTTCGTGAAGTAATCTGCTACGTTATCTTTAGTATTAACAAAGTTAATTTTAAAAGACTCGTTTACAACTAAGTTCCTTAAAAAGTGATACTTTATATCTATGTGCTTAGTTCTATTATTCTCAATGGGGGAATTTGAAAAGTTTATTGCTGCCTGGTTGTCACAAAAAATTATACAATTATTTTTGTTAAATTTTAAACCTAGCATTTTACATTCCTCCAAAATGTTTTGCATCCATATCATTTCTTTAGCGACCTCTGCCAACGAAACATATTCAGCTTCCATCGTTGACAGACTAACACACTTGTGCTTAAATGTCCGCCAAGAAATTGGTACTTTATCAATCATGAACAACATACCACCAAGTGACACTCTGTCATCTCTATTGGCTGCAAAATCTGAGTCTGAGTAGCAGTTTAGTCTTAAATCACTAATATTTGACAAATTTAACATATGCTCTCTGGTCTTTTCAACATATCCCATTAACTTTAATAATGCATCCCAATGCTTTATTCCTGGATTCTCCTGAAACTGAGATAGAATATTGACTGCATAGCATATGTCTGGTCTAGTTCTGCTAGACAGATAGGCTAGGCATCCAATCAAGCTTCTGTAAGGGAAACCCTGCATTTGTGTTAATTCACTATCATTCATTGGGCAATCAATTTTACTTAAGATGTTACCCTTTGTAATAGGTAGTGAGGAAATTGGATATTTGAACCTTTTAAACATCTGACAAACTTTGTCAATGTAATCATCTTGATGTATATAAAATTTGTCTTCAATCTCCTTAAATTCCACACCCAAAAGTCTTTTGACTTTTCCCAATTCTTTGATATCAAATTCTTTACTCAAAAGTGAAACTGTATGGTCTATATCATTTTGTTGTTTAGCAAACAAAATTATGTCGTCTACGTAAATCAGCATTAATACTTTATTCTGATATGTATAAGCACAGTTGCACCATTTAAATTTCAAAAAGTTTAATTTTTTCAAAGTGGTGTCAAGCTCTGTATACCATTCCCTTCCGCTTTGGTGAAGGCCATATATTGCTTTCTTAAGCAAACAAACATATTGAGGCTGATTTGGATCGACATATCCATGTGGTTGTTTCAAGAAAATTTTATCATTCAACTTGGCATAAAGATATGCGGACTTAATGTCCAGTTGAAAATGTTTCCATTTAAGCATGCAAACAAATATGGAGAAGAAAGCTCTGATTAAACTAAAATTAATCACAGGGCTAAACACTTCATCATATGAGTCCCCCTTTATCTGGGTATATCCTTGAGCTACTAGGCGAGCTTTGAATCGTTTAACATTTCCCCTTTCATCCTTCTTAATGGTATAAACCCATCTACTTCCTATAATTTTTTGTTGTGAGATGGCTGCAGGCACTAAGTCCCAGACACCCCTCTCTTGCATTGTAGCTATTTCATCATCCATGGCTTCTTGCCATTTATCGGACTGGGGAGATTCTATTGCCGATTTATAGCTCTTGGGTATCAAGATCTCAACATTGCTTGCTTCTGGTTTTCTTTTGATATCACTTACCCCCTTTTTCTCTCTAAAATTAAACAATTGCTGATCATAATGAATGTTAGCTTTTCCACAAAACTTTCTGACATCATTATGAGATCTCAGCCTTTTATTGTCACCTTTTACTGAGTAGTAAATATCCGTCCTACTCCCATCAGGCCTAGGTACTGCTTTCCGTATCCAGTCAATATCTGAGCAGGGTGTCAGACCAGAATCAGCAGGAGAGTCCTCATCCCCACTAGATTTACTAGTGTCACGGCTCTCACCTGCTTCTTCCTCTGGCACTCCTCCTAAGCATTCTGATTCCGAGTCAATCGACTGAGTAACATTCGATTTCCTCAAGGTGATTCGTTTAGGGTAATTAGGGCCCAGGACGCCTTCCGCTGCCACTCCTTCCTCAAACCTTACATTAGAAGTTTCCTCAACTTTCTTTTTACCCGCTATATAAATCCTATAGCCTTTGGTGCTTTCGGCATATCCGACCATGATTCCTATTTGGGCTCTCATATCCAACTTATTTCTAATTT
Source organism: Amaurobius ferox (assembly GCA_951213105.1). Taxonomy (NCBI): domain Eukaryota; kingdom Metazoa; phylum Arthropoda; class Arachnida; order Araneae; family Amaurobiidae; genus Amaurobius; species Amaurobius ferox. The sequence continues at coordinate 84,506,090 of OX578142.1, read as the reverse complement.
GTTTGGCTGTGCCCACATAGGCTTTGCACCCGAAAACTTTGAGGTGAGCAACGGCTGGCTTCCTTCCATAATATAACTCGTGTGGAGTTTTGGTTTTGAACTTATGACATATTCTGTTCTTGGTGTGTGTAAAACACAAAATCGCTTCTGCCCACATTCTGTTATCAACCTGGCTTTGATCAAGCATAGCTTTCACACAATCTAGTGCAGTCAGATTAAATCTTTCAGAAACCCCGTTCTGTTCGGGTGTATATGCATTTGACCTTTCCGATTTAATCCCCAATTTATTTAAGTATGCCTCGAACTGGTTGTGACAGAACTCCATACCATTGTCCGTACGGATACACAAAATCTTTTTGCCTAGCTGCCTCTCTTCCTTAGCTTGGAATTCCTTAAATATTTTAAACACCTCTGATTTTTGTTTCATTATATAAACAAACACTTTCCGGCTGAAGTCGTCAGTGATTGTCAAAAAGTATCTGTTTCCGCCCATTGAAGCTGTAGGTAAGGGACCACACACATCCATATGGAGTAATTGTAAAGGTTTAGTGGACCTTATCCTACCAATTGGCTTAAAAGAAATTCTCTTAGACTTTGCTAACTTACAGTGTGTACAGTTAATTTTTTGCATATTTTAGTCTAGGGAGTCCATTAGCCGCGGAAACTTTACTTGTCTGATATAAATAATCAGAGTTAATGTGGCAATATCTCCTATGCCAGAGTTCCGTTTTATTCAAAACCTCAGAAACCGCACAACTTGATTTCTCATTAACCTTTTCTTTTGACCTCGACTTCACCTCAGAGTTACGTTTACTTTTATTTATTCTAGGCAAATTTTTTATTTTGTCAATACTGTTTTTCTTATTTAGGGGTTTTCTATCTTTCTTAGAATTTTTATCCCTACCCTGATCCTTTCCTTTAGTTTTACGGTCTTCAATATTGTTATTTGCAGTCTGAACTTCGTATTGAGGTTTTAAAAAATATAACCCTTCTTTTCGCTTAGCATAGAAGAATTTTTCTCCCTTTGGAGTGTAAAACCACAATACCCCATTAGCCCCTTTAAAAGTATACCCCTGTTCCTCAAGAACAGATGCGGCTAATAAGTTTCGTCTTAACTTAGGCGAAAACATTACATCAGACAAAACAATATTACTTCTTATGTTCTGAAACTGAACATACATTTTGACCGTACCGATAGCCTCAACTGGGCTCTCAATATCACCCACTGCTAGCGACATAGATGCACCTTTGCTTTCCTTAAATTTTGAAAATAAATTTATATCATTGCAAAAGTGTCGCGTAGCAGCGGTGTCAATTACCCAGCTGAGTCTATCGCTAGGATCCTGCACAGTATTAGCTTCAACTCTAGCAGATGAATACAATTCAATTATATTTGAGCTAGACTTAAGAATAGGGCAATTATTCTTTAAATGACCAGCCTTCTTACAAAAATAACATGGTCCTATGACCCTTTTAACTGGTTTAACACTTTTAAACACTTTGTTATTTTTACACTTTACATTTACATTACTCTGAGACAAGAATACAGATGAATTTTGACTTACATTGTTTCTATCACTACGGAGTTGCCGGATACGTCCTTCTTCCGCAGACAATTCATGTTGGATTTTCTCCAAAGTGAAATCTTTGTCCTCCCATCTGTAGATTAGTTGAACTATTCCTTGGAAGTCATCAGAGAGGTATCTTATGGCCTGGAATGCCACATAGACGCTTTCCACCGGGTGCTTGACGTCCTTCAATTTGGCGACCGCCTTCTTCAAACGCGTACAGAAGATATCCACCGGTTCATCTGGCTCCGGACGTAGGCTGAAGAACTCATCCAGTAAACGCACCAGGTTGGCGCGAGTCGGTGCGTCGAAGTGCGTATTTAACTTATCCCACGCATCTGCCGGATCGTCGTTAATGTCAATTAACTCTTGGTAATCAGATGAAACATTCTGGAACAGGATTGCTAACGCGCGGTCCTTTCTGCGCATGTGATCTTCATAATCACGGCATGACGTTTTTTCATCCACCGGTAACGCTGTTCGGTCTATAAATCCGAAACAGCCCTCTCCTTTTAGAGCGAATGAAACTTCATTCCTCCAAGTGACGTAATTGTCTCTAGTTAATGCAGTAATTTTATTTGCCTCCATGGCAAGGTGGCCTTTTGGAACTGAGCTGAACAGTTGTTTTGTTTACGCTTTCGTCGACATGCAAATGGCGCCGTCCGCGGCCCCCGTCGACAGGATTCGTTGCTGGAACACTAACACTTCTAAATTTTTAACGTTGTTATGGGGAGCACTGGGCCCATAACCTTTGACGGAATTATGTATCATATCCATAAGTTATATTTTGAAAATTAACGTATAATTAAATTTCTGATGAAGCTGGTGATAGAATAACTATGAGCCACGAAATTCTGGTTACACAACTTCGTTGAAAATTTAAAACAGAGTGTTGCAGCTATAACAAATGTTAGATAGTAGTTGTAGGAATACAAGTAGCAGTAGAAGTGTTAAATGAGAACAGTTCCAGTTTAATTCAAAATCACTTTTATTGAAGAGTGAATCCATTGTATTTGCTTACAATATATATCATGAGAACAGGTAAGCAAAAACCAAAGCATACTATTTACAAAACATGAGCACTACAGCTCATATGAAGGTTTTTCAGTGTAAGTTCCATGCCTAGACACGTTTCTGGTTTAAGTATTATTTACACAAGTAAGTGGAATAAAAGCATTTCACACTTACGTGACCACGTGCACTTTCCGACGCCACCACTAGCTGGGCACACGCTATGGCAAAAACTTTAAACTTTCCGGATCAGCACTATAAAGTCCACAACACGGGAAACATGGTCTCCTTAACTGAGAACCATCAAAACTACTAAGTTTAGTTTAAATATCCGCGTTCACCGATAAACACTTTATCGTAACTTTCGACAACATCGAAACATGACTTTACGAAGATCCGTCTGCCCGATCTAGATCCTTCTAGATCCTTCCATCGATCAGTATAAGCAAGCTATCCAACGAGCTTTCCAAGCGATCGATCCGTCGATCAAAAGCGATCTCCCTTAAAACCAGAGCGATCTACTGACAAAGCGATCTCACTTAAAACCAGAAAAGTGTCTAGCCTTTATATCCGAAGATGGGTGCGTTCCGGAACATAACCGTTGCCGGCAACGCCCTCTGGATATGCAAAACAGGATGCGTGAGCGGCGAGAAAGGTGATTTGCATGATCAGCCAAGTTTTGTCCACATCGCGATTCGTTCACGAGAACGGAATAATCATTTTAAAAATGACGTCACGCTCCCGCGAAACGAGAATCGCGATGTAAACAAAACCAAGTTTCTAACAAAATTTGCCTTTATAATCAACCAAAGTATGAAAATAAGTTAGTTTAGTCAAGTTAATGTGCAACAATAGAAAGATGGAGATCGATGGAAAAGGATAATAGCGTTCTCTCGGCAACGGCTGCAGAGAAGAAAAAATAAAATCACTATTTACATGAAAATAATTAAAAAGGTGACCTTTATAATCAACTGAAATATGAAAATAAGCTAGTTTAGTAAAGTTAATGTGTAATAATAAGGGGATGGAGATGGATGGAAAAAGGCAATTGTGTACTCTCAGCAAAGCCCGAAAAGAAAGACTAAATTGCGCATCTTATAATTTAAGCGAAATATAATTTGTTTAGTAAAATAATTCTTTATTTTTACTCGCACTATAAAAATAAATTAGGTCTATTGTTCTGATATGAAATCATTAGAAGAAGAAAATGGATGCGAACTGATAATTTTGGACTCTGAACAAAAAGGGGTAAAAGTAAAACAAAGATTTTCAAATGCTGCGCGAAGTTTTTTCTTCTGTTTCCCCTTTGAGTCCAATGACAACATATGTATTAATGACATATATGATGACATACAACACGGTGATTACGAAGACAAAAATTTACAATTTATTTTTGATTCCTTTTCTGTTGGGGATTTTATGCCTCCACTTCCGGGTTAGAAAGACGAACTTTGTCTGTCGTCCGTTTCTTGAACGCTGCGTGCTGGAAGTACCAGAATAAATAAAGCTTGTCACACGAGAACGTCCGCATTCATTGCTGCGTCCATTGTCTGCGTTTATTTGGAGTGCTTGTCACACGAGAACGTCTGCATTCTCATGTGACAAGCAATCCAAATGCTTGGCGACACTTTGGTGCAAAAATATAAATTTGGCGATAAATCGGCACGATTTTTAGGCGTAATTAGTAAAAAATATTAAAAATCATAAAGAAATCGATTATGCGCATAAAATCGTAAAACAAGAGAATTTTCGTAAAAATTACGAAAAATTCGTAAAAGTTGGCAGGTATGCGCAAGGATAAATTTAGGGATAGGGAAAATTTTAAAAGACAAGCTGGGGGTATATGTTGTACCCCTTTGTTCTCCTGATAAATGATCCTAAATTTTATACAGGTAGCACTAAATGTACGGTAGGCATACGTTTGGCAGAACACGGCCAAATTTAAAAACAATCTATTGCTCTTGCCCAACTTGTTGACAAAGATAATTTTCAGTCCCTTTTTGAAAAAATTTTCCTTTTGATTAGTTATAGTAATCCCCGCTCCATTTTAATGTATGAATCTATGTTTATTTATTTATTCCATGCTGAGATCTGTAATTTTGATCCTGTTCAGATTTTGAGTTATGCTTGACAACTTGTTCTCTATTCCATGCGCTTTAAGCCTTTGAAATCCTACCTCTGATAAAACCTCTAAAACTTGAAAGTACTTGTATATATATACATGCCATACTCAGGGGTGGTAAACTGAAAACTGAGTTTTGTAGCACCTTTGTAGCAGGAAATATTGCTGTTTCGTAGCAGTGTAGAGCAGTTTTGTAGCAGCTGGAAAATGATGTTGCGCACACTCGATTGTTATTTTAGGCATATAAAAATTTCATTTTACATTAAGTAAAGCATGAAGAGTCTGAAAAAGTTAAGCTAGAAAAATGAGAAAAAGATTTAATGATACTATCTAATCTTAAAGAACAGAAATTGCCTGCTAGTTAAATACACACTAAATTTTTTTTTATCCAAAATACAAATAGTTTATGTCCGAGATGCTTGATTTTAACAGTTTGGGCACACTGAATTAATTCGAGTTTTCTGTGCTTTTCTAATTTTGTGAGATTTTTTTCAATATTTGATTTTACCTCTTAAGGGAACTTGGCTATTTTCAATCTCTGATAAATCTTTCCTTTTTATGACGCCTTTAATCACCTTCTCTACTGTAGAAAGCATTTTTTGTGATGATTTTAACATTTTTTTAACTCATCACCGTCTATTTTCAAACTCTTTAATACATCTTTCTAGTGTTCAGCTTTTTGCTTAACTCCTTTTTTGCTGTTTTTATCTATTCTTTGTCTATATTTGTCCCCTGCTCCTAAAAGTTCTTTAGTTATTGACAAATTGCTCACATCTCCATTTAGTAGATTTTCAAAATCTTAGAGAAAAACTTTAAAAAGTCAAGAGTTTTATTATTAAAGCATAAAAGTTTTTCTTTGCATCACTTTATATTACAACCAGTTTTCCCTAGGACTAAAAAAGGCCAGAAAAAGGGGATTAAATAAAGACACTAAGTTACAGAATACTAATAAATGGGAAATTTAATAAAAGGTAAAAAATCACTGTCAAACTATTATCAAGAATATCTGAATTTAATTGCTTTTTTAGTTTTGTTAAATTCCTTTTCATTTAAATATTGAAGTTAGTTTATAAATTTCACTTTCTGAATATCCATTTTAGAAAAGTTCATAAGTATTTTTTAGATTCTAGCGTAAGCACAATTTGAAATAATAATTCATAGCTTCAATTTCCAAAAAAGTAAAATAAAAAATATTTAATAAATTTATGAATGATCAAAACTTATTTTCGATCCATATTTGCTAACCTTATAAGAAAATACAGATTTTAATGTTATTTTATAAGGGCGGAGGGCAGTTTTAAGTTCGAATAAATACGAAATTTTCCTTATAATTATTATACAATTTACTTTTCTATGCAAATATAAGTAATGCTTAACTTAAGACATATAAAAGTATTTATTAATACTATTTTATTTATTGTTCAAAGCACTGCCAGTTGTGAGTCCGCAAAAAGCTTTATGAATTGAGTTTTATTATTGAAGCACCCGCGTAGCGCGTTAAAAGCGAATATGTGAATAAAGTGCAATTTATATTGTGAATTTGCTACATGGGTGCCACGCTCCCACACAAATGGTGCACGAAACATGTAAGGCCTTGAACGCGCATAATGAGCGCGTGAACGATTGACAGCTATTCTACACAGATTGTATGTGCCCGCTCAGCGTGCATAGCGTTATTGCATGCCAACATTCGCTAATAAAAAAAATATTCATTTTGTAATGCGATGCGAATTGCATATGATCGAACATTGTGCGTATCGTTATTGCATGAAGTGGAGTCATCGTTATTGTATATAGCTTACGTGGATTGCATGTGCCTCTGAAGTATCCTTAACATCAGTCGAGAGTCCGCAGTGACTTGTACGCATAGCAGAGATACACGATCTAAAACTGCACAGCTACTTCATAAATTGCAAAGTTAGCCATGACTTAGATACATAGGGGAGGTGAGAGATCGACATCTATTGCAAAGAGCTATAGGGCTGGTCACCGAACGGCATAATTAAATAATATGAGGGAAATAAATTTTCCGGTATTTCATCAAAGCCAGTGAAGATGCATGCAATGCTAGTGTAACGTGTTATTCTAAACACTACTTTTCATTCCCTTCCTATCACCCTGTATTTTGACTTGTTCAGCATAAATAGATACATGTTCCGGCAAATTGCAGCACAAATTTGTGAAAATTATTTTAATAAAAATATTTATTTTTTTACCCACACCATAAAAATAAGAGTTTTGTTGCTCTAATGTGGAATAATTAAAAGATGAAAATTTAAATAGATGTGAAAGGGTACTTTACAACTACCTCTAACGATCTATCTATATGAAGTAAAAATCGGTACAACTACAGAAAAATCATAAAAGTTGGAATTTCTATACTTTTAAACAACAAACATAAAATAACTTGAAAAAGAAGCTATAAAAAAATAGTACAGTACAACCTCGAAAATCCGGACGTTTTTCAAATATTCGTTTTTTTTTTTCCCGGACTGACGAAGTCACGGATTTAAAACAGGGTAAGATTATTTATATGGAATTATATTTTATAAACAAATACTGTATTTTCCGGTCGACTTTCTGAACCCCGAAATGAAATGAAAGTTTAGATGGATGGCCGTAGATCGGCTTGGCTCGTGATTGAATCGTGAATTACGTTGTTAGCGTTAATCCCTCCTGCCCCTTATTCAAGCCACAACTCCCGATGAATTATTTCACGTAAAATATACATCGTTATTTAAATACTGAATTTTATTATTAAAATTTCCTTTTCTCATTACTGAAAAAGACATTTCTCTGAAACAATGTAATTTTTAATGTTTTCGTCGAACGTGTCAGCTTGAAATCGACTGTATATTTTGCCTTTTTAGTTTAGAAAGTCATATTTACATACTATAAATATCAAATAAATAACTAAATAATATCGTATCTCATAGAACCGAGCACCAAGGTCATTAACACACAGACCTCTCAAAGGAGTCTGCTGTGTTTACGATTAGGAACTAAGCAAATTCCTTTCTTCCTTTTCCCTGCCCTATCACGTCCCTGTGCTTCTGCAGCCTAGTAATGACTCATCGTAATTTAGAAAAATCGATGAGGAGAGATATTTTTCATTTTTAGAAAAGATTTATTTTATCTACTGCAATATTTTTTACATATATGACCATTCCTAATAAAGTTTTTACTTTTTTCAGAGTCGTTATTAAACATAACATTATATAGATGCTAGAAAATAAATAAAACTTTTAAATTCTTATTTTTTGTTTTTCGTTCGTTAATAGCGAAATCGGTTTAAACACATTTACACCTTTAAATATATCGACAAAGTGCTAATCCTAGCGCTTTATTAAATCTCGATGCTACATTAAATTCTTCTGGCGCTTCATTAAATCTCGACAAAGCTGATAAAACGGAAGTTCTGCACTGTGATTATTCGTGATATGATATTAAATAAAAAAAAGATCAAAGTAGCGACGATAAATGTGGAGAAGAAAAAATACCCATTGATAATCTTATGCAAACAATCGATCATGCAATTAAAGGTCTTGAACAAAGAAGCTTTATAACCGAACAGAAATAATGTCCATCTACAGGATAAAGAAAACTGCTTTCCCATAAACCAAAATTAATGAAATAACAAATGTTAATTCAAATATTTAAACGAAATGATAAAATATAATTTTATCATTTCGTTTCTCGTTCACACACATTCTAAATTATCAATGTGTATATTTTTTCTTAGAAATTTCTTTTGCCCTATTTTTTATATTAAATAATATGTTTTAATTGATTAACTTTTGTCATTATTTTTACTAAAAATAGTGCTTTATAGCGTATTTAGTTAATATTAAATCTGAATTTTATTCAAATTCTATAATCCGGAATTGGCAAAGTCCAGGTTTTTCAAGGTTGTACTGTATAGTACTCATGGATGTGGTCATGTGATAGGCAGACTTGTTTTGCTGAAAATGCGGTATGAAATCGCGCCGAATAACTATAGATAACCGGATTTTTTTTTTTCGTAATTTGGACCGATCAGTACGGGACTTTCACTTTTGCACATGTAAAAAAAATAGCGTTTTTGGTGCAGTTTGGAGCAGATATTGAGATTTTAGGTGCTTTTGTAGCAGGATGTAGCAGTGAACGGAAATTGTAGCAGTTTGGTGCAATTGGCGCAGATTTTCCACCCCTGCATACTTGGGCGCGGTAGCCCTGTGGTTAGCGCACTGGAGTTGCACTCGGTAGGCCCGGGTTCGATTCCAGCCACTGCCAAAACTGCCGCAGTGTTCATGCGGAGTACGATCACGTTAAACATGTGGGTCCGTAAGTCCTTCCGAGAGGTTGGTGGTAGGGGAAGGAGGGTACGGTCCCCGTGGATGCCTCCCCCACTGGGTTCAGGTCTAAATTGGGTGACACTTCCCGACCGTCCAAACAGTTACCTTACACCTTTCTGGTAGATCGGACGGTCTGGGTTTCAACAACAACAACCCCTGCATACTTGATATAGAATTTTACCCCTTTTAATTCTGCAGTATAATTGCCTTTAATTTAGCTTTTGCTCATGGTTTATGTTGATGCCTTATCATGTTTGTTATAATGATGCTATTTTGTAATATGCAAATTTTGCCTGCTGATGTGGATGAGATTTAAGCATATCAGTACGAATTTCACTTTATGCCACTAAGGTAGGGTGTGCTGACCCCCGAAAGTGCTCTGGCTTTTTAACTATTTGTACGTCAATAGGATGTCTATTAAATGACTTTTTGGAATCAAATGTTTCGTCAATCAAATGTTTCATCTTTAATTAAATCTAGAATAAGCTTAGCTTAAAGTAAATTTAGTTGACTAGTATTTTTAGTCTGTTCTAGCTTAGACTTTGATAATTTTTTTCTAAAACATGTAAGAAAATAAGAGCATTTAACATGTTCTTTATTTTTTAAAGTTATAAAAAATGTACTGTTGCTGCCCTCAAATTTAGCCTAATATTAGCCCCATATTTTCTAATAATGCAGAATATACGTTCTGGCACAGAATTATTATGAGGAACAAATATTGCTCAGATAATCACTAGATAATATTCTTCTAAATAAACTGCTAAATTCCATTAAGCAAATTGAATTGCGCAATTGTACCATTTATGTAAAAATAATTAAAAAATTAATCTGAACTAAATTGCAAAATTAAGCTAGTTTAGTCAATGTAATGATACATATTTAGAGGATGGAGATGGATAGAAAAGGATACTTGTGAATGTGCAGGACTACACGAGAATTCACTGAATTAAGCAATTGTACTGAATGCAGAGATGCTAACACCTGTAAGGTCTAGTCAGTTTTACGTACATCATATTTTCAGTAATGTAATCAGTAACAACTTTTAAATTTTGTAATAGCAATATACAATTCTTAATTTATAAATAAACAGTAGCTTAACAGAATAGTAACAGAGAAAAAACAATAAGTTGCAACATGTTGATTAAGCTTAGAATTTTAAAGCTGTAAAAAATAATATAAAATATTTTTAAAAAGTACAATTTTTTAAATGTATTTGAAGATGCTTATTTATGCTTTCTATGGTACTAATTATTTAAAAAGGAAGCTGAAGAATAAAGCAAGTTTCCCCATTAAGATGCAATGGAAAAAATAAGAATACTTCATTACCAAGAAAATAAAAGGATAAAAACTAAAAACACAATAATACCTCATTTTTATTTTTTAAGAAAATAATCATGCATTTTTATACAAATTGTAAAAATATAAAAGCTCTGTTTATATAAATTACGATTCCATGAAAAATAAAATGGATGGAATTCGATATACCTGCGATATTGCATAATTATATTCGCGAAATCGCAAAAAAAATTATTTTATGAAAATAGGAATTAATAATAAAACATGATATGAAGAAATGAATACTGCGTTTCTTACAATTTTAAACATGGATAGAAATGGATAATTTTGGATGTTTCAACATTACACATGAGAGTAATCTATACTCATGAAATTGTAAATAAAAAAATAATTAATATTTTATGAAAATACAAACTTATAGTAAAAAAAATACGGAAAATCCATAAAAGTTAGCATCTCTGTGAATGTGTACCAGCGCTTTAGGGTTGTAAATGTATTAACTTCCATGTGAAAAAACATCCAGCATTGGCATCCAGCATCGCTAATTTTACTTGCATTATCTAAAGTCTGACCTTTTCCCATTTTTCCCTGACTTTTCCCGGTTGAGTGGCAACCCTGAATTATAACTTACCTTCAATTTCACTTTGAGATGAAAGTCTTCTTTTCCGGTTTTGGAACATTTTGGAACAGTTTAGAGAAGTGGCAGAGTCACAACTTGGCAAGCTCGGAAAAGCAATAACAGCATCCTTACTTATCCCTTTATCAAAAGCCTAAAGGGAGATATAAGTAAAGTTAATGAGAATCGCAGAAATTACAAAACATGAAAAAACAAGAATAACTAGACTTTGTTTTCTCATTTTCATATTCCTTAAAGTTAGCACAAAATTTCTCTTAAGGGGATCACTCAAGGACTCCCTATACCATCAATGTAATTTTATAAGAAATACTGAATATGAAAGTCTGAAATTTAGTTTACTTTAGATTTTGGGGATATTGTGTGGGGGCACTACATACATTAAAAAAGTGTAACTAAAATTTCATGGCATGAAAATGTTGCAACCCATAGAGATGATGTGATGGTTATAAGTTCTGCAATGTATTTTTTGCTATTCTCACATTGAAAGCAGAAGATATTTCAACCAAGTTTGATGAAAAATTGAAGATAATTTCAACCTTTGAAACAAAATATGGAAAGGTAAGAATTTTATACACTTATGTTATTACTGATGCTTGTCTTCATGGAAATATAGTTGATATAAATAAATAAAATATATTAACTAATAAAATGCTATTTTAACATTTTTACATTTAAAAAAGACCACTTATGAAAAATATTAAAAATTATACCATATTTTGAAAAATTATTCATGCTTATTTGTAATAAATGCATCTATTATCTCAATGACATTACATTTTTTCATTAATTAACTTTTGGTGGATATGGCTCACACTTATACTGCAGTTCTTTTTTTATAATTTTGATTCTGTTTGAATTTTGCACGTCTGTCGCACCTTTATTAACCAATATTATGTACAAATTATTATTAATTCCAGTGGCATGCACTGAATCCTCCCTAATCAGCAACATAGGAAATTATTATTGATTACTTTTTCTCCATTTAATCTGTTTTCCAAAATCAAGAAAAATCAAATTAGGTTCAAGAAAAATCTGTCCCAAGCATGATTTTTCTTGAACAAAATTTGACGAATAACTTTGTTAATCAATTGAATCAAACCAATTATACTAAAGAATCATTTCACAGGGTTCTCACACCTCAAGCAGAAAAAAAAAATAAGGCCTTTTCAAGGCAATTTCTTTTTTCTTTTTTTTTTTAAAGGCTACTTAAAACTTAGCAATACAATCGAGCTTTCGTATAGATGCCTAATCTTTAGTGAATGCATCTACTGCATAGCTGCCAACCTTCAAATATGAAAAACAGGGATATTTTTGTGCGAAAATCTGAAAAAACTGCGAAATTTTGTCTGACAATGCAATAGATACGTCTTACTGTTATATTTTAAACATAAAAAGAATAACTTTTCAACAAATAAAACTGAAACATGTAATGATTATAACATTCAGCAGGTATCACAATTTCATTTTCAACTAGTCGCCTTCGGCGACAAGCCTGTTCGCTACCCTTTAAAATTCTGACTGTGGCAAACTCGCTGGAACCATAACCCCGTGGAGTTAAGGTTTGTTTTAGTTTAATGATGTTAAAACTAATAATGAAATTTTAAGATGAAAAATAATGTTCTAAAAGGTGGTTCTTGAAAATTGATTTGTAAAGTGAATTTACTCTAAAGTTTGTGAATTGTGAGATTCTGAGGATTTCTGTACCTGTAACTCTAGAAAAGGGATCCCTTTAATGTGTACTCACAGCCGGGATCAGCTGCTCTTATGTTTTTTATAGAGGTAAGCTCCCCTATTTTTTTTTATATAAACGAAATTGTATCCATTTGTCTGCATTTTTAGTATTGCATCACAAATGATATGAAAGTATTTTTGAGACTGATGATGTCGAATGTGAATTTAGTACTTAAGAAATAATGATGCTGCTGCTTTAATGATGCTGCTCAGCGAAAAAAGTTTTTTTTTTAAAGATTGTCCCCACCACCACCCGATGCATAAATGCACAACGACAATTTCTATAACTTTCTTTTTATTTATTTTTTTATTTCTTCAGTGTTTAAGTTTTTTCATTGTGGTCCCAACCACCACACGATGTATTCAATACATTGCCACAATTCAATCCACCATAATTCAATCATTTAAATTTTATAACGACCATATGCTAAGCTCTTAATTCTGTCATTTAAAATATGATGTATATCATCATAGGTGGATAATCCATTTTTAATTTGCTTAACAGTATAAATCTGATGGTTTTTATTTGCAATTTTAAATTGTTCAACTCTATTATATCTTCGCCTTATCAGACAGTTAATCTTGTGACTCTTAGTAATCTTGATGACAGATTAATTTTTCCACCACCACCTGATGCATAAATGCACCGCAACAATCTCCTTAACTTTCTTTTTATTTATTTTTTTTATTTCCTCAGTGTTTAAGTTTTTTAATTGTGGTCCCAACCACCACCCGATGTATACAATACATCAATCATTCAATGTATACAATACATCAATCAATCATATATCAATCATTTAAAAACTGAATAAAATATTTACAAATTAAACAAAAATCTAAATACAATTCTAGAAGTCGAAAATAGCCGTTTAAATAAGAGCAGTACACTATAAACACAATAAATGAAATACATTATAAACACGTAAATACACTTAATACGTAATGTCATAAAAAGAGAAAGAGAAGTTTATGTTCTTAAAAGAACAATAATGAAGTAAAATAAAGTCTTATCTTGATAGAGATAAACCGCTCCAAAGAAACTGCTAACACAAAAAAGTGAAATGTTTGGGTTGAGTTGTAAGAAAAAATGATGTTTTTAAAAAATTAATAAATGCATTTCAAGCTAATAAAATGAAAAGCAGTTTATTTCAAAAATTATAATTTATTCCAATAAAATGGATGAATATTTTATTCAAATAAAATGGATGGTTTGTTTTAGTTTAATGACTTACATTCATTATTTGGCAGGCACAAATATCGAATGTTCCATTCAATTTTGCTATGCGTATCTGACGCAACCTCATCAGAACCGTTATGCCATAACCTCCCCGCCATCATAGAAACACTGCACGTCTGCAAGCGCATGTGGGTGAAACGCATGAGGTGAGCCATGCATGCTGCACAACGATTTCTTATACTTTCGATGAGGGTTTAGATGAGTTAGTTGTGTGCTCAAAGAGTTCCAAGCCTCACAGAGAGCAGTTTTCCATCCCAGAACAATCCTCAGTAGTGAAGGGCTGCAAGATATCTGCAGAGAATATCCCATACATGCTCTATTGGATTCAGATCAGGAGAGTTGGCAAGCCACTGCATGTGTTGGATATCTTCAGTTTGAAGGAAGTCGTCAACCAAGGCTGCACGGTCAGGAGGTGCGTTATCATCCATGAATATGAAATCAGTACTGACAGCACCTCAAAACAATTGAATGGTAGACTCAAGGACTTCACCTCTGTATCTTTGACTGGTAACCAACCCAGTGTCAAAGATGTGGAGGTCTATGTGGCCGTCCATCATGATGCCTGCCTAGACAATGACTCCACCAAATGGGAAAACAATGACTTTCTGTGATGTTTCCCGGGTGAAAATGCATCCCACGTACTCTCCAGATCATGGTACAAGAACCAGTTTGCAGGCTAAACTTGGACTCATCACTGAACATGACATTGCCCTATTGTTGTCCACTCCACTGCCGATGTTCCAAACTCTACTGTAAAAGCGTGCATTTCTCTGCAGACGTCAGGAAGATGCAAACTGCTGGTCATCTGGCATAGAGACCAACATATCTGAGTCTTCTATAAACAGTTTGTTTCAAAACAGTGACTCCTGTGGCAGCTGTCAGGGCTGAACCCAATTGTCTGGCAGAACGGTTTCTCTGACACCGCATAGTTAAACACCAAATATCGGTCTTGCAGAGCAGTTGTTATCCTTGGCTGACTTGGTACTGGTCATCGAGTAACATCTCCACTGGTTTGGAACCTCTGTCACAGTCTGGAGATCACACACTGAGGCACATTCGAATTCGAGATGCTTCGGTTTGGGATCGACCGGATTCCAGCATTCCAATAATTCATCCCTTCAAAAACATGTCCAGTTGGCATCTTTGAGACATCTTTCATCCTTTTTCATTGTTAACAATGCTTTGTACCACAGCAATTGCAAAATTTTGCTTCAACAGGCCATGCCCCTCGAGGCTATTTTATACACATTCAGACGTGAGCCGATGCTTTGCGCTTGTTGACGTCGACTGAACTGTTTTGCATATGCACAATCATTTACCTTCGTTCCACGATTCTCCGCAACTAATTATGAACTATTGTATCCATATTAACACAGAATTTTTCGCATTTTATGAATTATACTTAACTTTTGGACATGTGTGTATGTATATATATATATATATATATATATATATATCTGACGTGCACCGGTGCTTTGCGCATGCCGATGTTGACTGAACTGTTTTGCATATGCACAATGATTTACCCCTTCACCCCAACCAATTCTCCTCAACTAATTGTGAACCATTCATTAGCACCTATGAAGCTGCATTTGTTTTCCTCTAATACAGATACAGCAATTAAATTTCGTCAAAGTTTAGGAGAGTACATTACATCTGTTAACATAATTTGGTTTTGTTTTCCTTTGTAATTTACAAACATTTTTATCGTACCGACACCTTCAATTGGGCTTTTGTAATAACCAGCAGCCAAGGACATTGATGCCCCTTTAACTTTTTAATTTCTGAAAATAAATTTATGTTATTGCAAAAATGTTTAGTTGCTGCTGTGTCTATTACCCAGCTGAATTAGTCGATAGAGTCAACATTGTAATTTTCAAGTGAAAAACAATTATTTTATACTACTTCACTAATATTTGCATTAAATTTCTTACAATTAACTATTAAAAGGCCAAATTTCTTGCATAAATGACAAGGCCCTACTTTTTTGTCATTTGACTTTAAAATTATTAGATACATTTTGCAGATTTAAATTTATATACATTTTGCAGATTTAATTACATATTTAAATTTAAAGTCCTTAACACTAAAGGCTGAAGCAGTACTAACATTGTGATTTGGGTTCCTTTGCTGTTGGGCAAAGCAGTCTTTCTCGGTCAGGAGCTTGTATTCAATCTTTTCAAGCTTGAACTCCTCATCTGGAAGCTGGTAGAGGATCTGAACAATCCTCTGGAAGTCGCCAGATGAATGGTTTGGAATGATACATAACGTCAGCAAGTGGGTGTCCCAAATCTTTCAGTCCATTTAATAGAAGTGATAAAGATGCTGATGGATTCGTCAGCTTTTGGTCTTTTATCAAAAAATAAATCTAATAGCCGCATTAGATTGGCGCTGGACTTGGGCACAAAGTGTTCTTTCAGAATATTCCATGCCATTTTGGGGTCATCCATGCATGAGATTAGCTCTGTAATCTTCTGCTATTCCATAATAAAGCATGGCAATGGCTATATCCCTTCTCCTCTCATAATACAGTCTTTCTTTCAGAGTTTCCCCAGGCACTTTTGGGAGGGCGCAGCACCCTGTCTGCCCTTTTGTTACCAGAACAGCGCCCTCCTTGCCCTTTGTACGAGAAGAGCACCCTCCCTGCCCTTTTGTTAGCAGATCAGATCCCCTGCTTAGCCTTTTGTTAAGAAAGCAATGTTTGTCAAACAAAAATCAACCAGTTCTTGTATGACCTCAGATAAGTCCCAGAGCACTTTCTCTGTGTTCATTACCGTAAATTTTGGTCCTGTCAATAACCGTTTCAACCTGGCTAAACCGTTTCAACCCGAGTCGAAGTCTGAGGAGTGGAGTGTTCTGCAAAACTTTGTGGAACCCCTCTCCGCAAGATGGATCTTCGAGGTGGACTCGGAGTCTGCGTATGCGATTCATAGAACTGATTTTGGTGCTCACACCGGTTTGGACCGTGGAGTCTTCAAGATTCTTCAGGACCCAAATGAAAGGCCCAAAAGGAAGATGGAGGTACAACCAGAAGATCAGGCAACCTCCTCTCAGGTGAGTATCAATAATGTTGATACTATGATACCTAAGCTTGTTGAACTGGAAATTGCTTCCAGCTCTGATAACATGCTGCATGCTAATCCACTGCTTTCTGATGACGAGCAGGAAAGACGCATGCAGGATTTTGAGAATGACGCGCCTGACACTGATCATTCTCATTATACTAGCAAAGCCACTCCCTCCTAGTTTTTTGCTGCCCTTATTTCTTTCCTTTTTATGGGCTGTCTTAATGTTGTGCAAATCAACCTGCACCATAGTCGTTCTGCCTCTGCTATTCTTGGCAAGAGGTTGATGGATGGTAGGGCTGACATTGCTCTAATTCAGGAACCCTGGACCTGCAATAATATAATTTTGAGTCATGGGATCAAGGGCTACAATGTCTTTTATGATACATCTTGTATCAGACCTAGAGCTTGTATTGTTGTTAGTAACAAACTCAATGCTCTTCACCTTGTGGAATTCCATGATAGAGATAATGTTACCATCAGAGTGAACTTCAAAACTAATGAGCATTTAGATGCATTCATGTTTGCTTCTACTTATCTTCCTTATGAAGATAGAGAAACTTTTACCAATGTCACTACTAGTCTCATTGAGTATTGTAGTAAGGGTAAAAGACTGATCATTGGCTGCAATGCTAATGCCCACCATACTGTGTGGGGCAGTACTAACTGTAATAGTCGTGGCGATAATCTCTTGGAGCACATCCTCCGCTCCAACCTTTTTATTCTCAACAAGGGCAACTCTTGCCCACTTTTGTTACAATAAGTCGACGTGAAGTCATCGATTTGAGTATATGCAACAATATTACATATGACTGTGTTTTAAACTGGACTGTTTCATATGATATATCTTAGTCTGATCATCGTTTAATCATCTTTTCTGTTAAAGGTCTTACAAAATTGACCATGGCAGCAGGTAGGAACCCCAAACGTACCAACTGTTTCTCTTACAGAGAAGATCTTCTTGCAAAGCTTGCAGATCATTCTGGTAAGTACTCTTCTACAGCTGAAATAGATTTGGCCGTTGCCCACGTGCAATGGTCCATTATCTTTTCATATTACCAGAATTGTAAGGCTACTAAAGCTGTCTCCCCAAGGTTAGTTCCTTGGTGGTCAAAAGAGATCAGCTGCTTACGTAGCAAATGCAGAAAGCTCTTTAATAGAGCCAAAAAGAGTGGTGAATGGGAGGTCTACAAATCTGCTCAACTACCTACAATAAGGCAGTCAGAGACTCCAAGAGGAACTCCTGGAGAAACTACTGCGACGGCATCTAAGACGTTTCTGCTACTGCAAAAATGGTCAAGCTCATGTCAAAAGACAGAAATTGCAACCTAAATACTGTTAGGTTACCTAATGGTGGCTATTCTGGGACTGGGGAAGAGACCCTGGACGAAATGTTCAGGGTTCATTTTCCGGTTTCTGAATCTAATTGCAACAAAAACCACTCCTGCTGCTCACCTCACTTCTGTAACAGCAGTAAGTGGAGCATTGCTAAGAGTGTGGGCACTTTGGATAGGGTTAATGGGCTTTGAACTCTTTTAAACCCTATAAAACTCCAGGGATTGATGGCATCATTCCCATCCTTCTTCAGGAGGGAATTAAGGTGCTTGCTCCCATTCTCTGCAGAATCTAAAGAGCTTGTATTGCCCTTGGTCATGTACCTTCTGCCTGGAGGCATACAAGGGTAATCTTTATTCCAAAGATTGGTAGAGATAACTATTATGAGGCCAAATCCTTCAGGCCTATTAGTCTTACGTTTTTTCTTTTAAAGACTATTGAAAAGCTCATTGACAGGTATATCAGGGAAGTGACTCTGGCTTCTATACCTCTGTCTAACTCTCAGCATGCCTATCAACCGGGTAAATCTACGGATACTGCCCTCTACAGTCTCTCCTTTATTCTGGAGAGAAACTTTAATGCCAAAGAAATTGCTCTAGCCACTTTTCTTGACATTGAGGGTGCGTTTGATAAAGTTCCTATTGACACCATCCTACACGCTCTTGATAGGAAGGGTGTTGACATGACGATCTCTTGTTGGATCAAGAACCTATTATCTAATAGGTATATCTGTGCATCTGTGCTTGGTGACAACAAGACGGTACATGCTCTGGCAGGCTGTCCACAGGGAGGCATACTTTCACCAATTCTCTGGTGTTTAGTTGTAGACTGTCTTCTGGACAACTTAACAAGTTTCGGTGTACCCTGTGTTGGATATGCTGACGATGTTGTCATCTTTACCAGAGGTAAATTTGGTAACACTGTCTCTGATATGATGTCCACTGCCCTTAGGGGTGTTGATACATGGTGCAAAAATGCTTCGCTTTCTGCAAATCCGCAGAAAACAACCATGGTTGGTTTCACAAAAAAAAAACACATTCTTAACCTTAGAGACATTCGCTTCTTTGGTCAGAAACTCATGTACTCCAAGGAGGTAAAATTCTTAGGAATCTTCTTTGACATGGATTTCAACTGGAAGAGACACCTGGAATACTGCATAACTAAAGCAAAAAGAATCTTCTGGTCATGTAGAAATGCTATTAGGAGAACCTGGGGTCTAAATCCCAAGGCTATCCATTGGATTTACTCTATGGTAATTTGTCCCATCATCTCCTATGGCTCCATTATTTGGTGGTCTAGAGTCAGATGTGAAAATGCTAAATTGGATTTAATTAAGCTTCAAAGGATGGTATGTACTGTGATCTCTGGTTGCTTGAAAACCACTCCCACTGCAACTCTTGAACTTTTGCTTGGATTGCACCCTCTCTACATGCACATTGAAGCTGAGGATCTCATCTGCATGAACAGACATAAATATCTGAAACACTGGAAGGACTACTCTAAGTATTTATCTTAAAGTGGTCTCAACAGTAATGTTATAAATCATCATTATTTCCATATGCCATTTGATGGTATACAGGTCCGATATACATTTGACAAGCCCGATGTAATTCAGGCTGAGGTCTATGCTATTCTAATGTGTTGTAGAATTTGCTATGACAGAAATTATAGGAGCAACCAAATTCTTATCTGTTTTGATAGTCAAGCTGCTCTTATGGCCTTAGGAAAGTCTACTATGATATCTTCCCTTGTCTGGGAGTGCTATAATGCACTGTACAATATTGCTAACAATAATAAAGTCATACTCTACTGGGTGCCTGGACATTCGGGCATTCCAGAAAATGAGCTGGCTGATGAATTGGCTAGGAAAGGCTCAAGTATTCCTTTTGTTGGTCCTGAGCCGGCTTTGGGTGTTCCCAATGAACTAACTAGAAGAACTGTCTATGACATCTTCAGAAAGCTTCTGTGCAAAAACTGGCGTAATACTAAGAGCTAAAGGCAGGCGAAAATTCTCAACTGCAATTGCCCTAGCATACGTCAGAAGGAATTATTCAGGATCAGTAGAACTGGCATCAAAAGGACTATCGGGCTCCGTACTGGACACTGCACCCTTAAAAGACACCTTAATACTATGGGTGTCACGAAATATTCACTTTGCAGAGGCTGCAAATACAGTGAAGAAACTGCCCTACACATTCTCTGTGAATGTGAGGTGTTCTCCGCCCATAGGTTCGAACACTTGGGACGACATGTGATTGAGCCCTGGGAGTTGTATGACAGTCCTGTCAAGTGCCTACTGATTTTTGCTTTGGCTACTGGTCTCTTTTCTTAAGGACCTTCGCCTGTTGGGGTAGTACAATAGACCTCTGGTCGACATGCTGGGCTCTTCTGGAGCCACCCAACTTCATGTCATTCATTCATTTATTGTTGTATTGTAAAAACTTAATTGTGGCGATATATTTCACGGTAAACATGTGGGTCCGTAAGTCCTTCCTAAAGGTTAGTGGCAGGGGAAGGTGGGTACGGTACCTGTGGATGCCTCTCCCACCCGGTTCCGGTCTAAATTGGGTGAATAAAAAGAAAGTAAGGGAGATTGTTGCAGAGGGCACGGTAGCCCAGTGGTTAGCGTGTGGGAATTGCACTCGCTAGGTCCGGTTCGATTCCTGCCACTGCCAAAACTGCCGTGTTCAGGCGGAGTACGATCACATTAAACATGTGGGTCCATAATTCCTTCCGAGAAGTTGGTGGTAGGGGAAGGTGGGTACAGTCCTTGTGGATGCCTCTCCCACTGGGTTCCGGTCAAAATTGGGTAAATAAAAAGAAAGTTATGGAGATTATCGCGTAGGGCGAAGTAGCCCAGTGGTTAGCATGCAGGAATTGCATTCGGTAGGTCCGAGTTCAATTCCCGCCACTGCCAAAACTGCCGCAGTGTTCAGTCCGTAAATCCTTCTGAAAGGTTGGTGGTAAGGGAAGGAGGGTACGGTCCCTGTGGATGCCTCCCCCATTAGGTTTCGGTCTAAATTGGGTGAATAAAATGAAAGTTACGAAGATTGTCACGGAGGGCGTGGTAGCCTAGTGGTTAGCGCACGTGATTTGCACTCAGTAGGTCCGGGTTTGATTCCCGTCACTGCCAAAACTGCAGCCGTGTTCAGGCGGAGTACGATCACGTTAAACATGTGGGTCCGTATATCCTTCCGAGAGGTTGGTGATAGGGGAAGGAGGTAGTACGGTCCCTGTGGATGCCTCCCCCACTTTGTTCCGGTTTAAATTGGGTGAATAAAAAGAAAGTTATGGAGATTGTCGCGGAGGGTGCGGTAATCAAGTGGTTAGTGCGCAGGAATTGCACTCGGTAGGCCCGGGTCCGATTCTTGCCACTGCCAAAACTGCAGCCGTGTTCAGGCGGAGTACGATCACGTTAAACATGTGGGTCCGTATATCCTTCCGAGAGGTTGGTGATAGGGGAAGGAGGGTACAGTCCCTGTGGATGCCTCCCCCACTTTGTTCCGGTTTAAATTGGGTGAATAAAAAGAAAAAATTATGGAGATTGTCGTGGAGGTTGCGGTAATCAAGTGGTTAGTGCACGTGATTTGCACTCAGTAGGCCCGGGTTCGATTCTTGCCACTGCCAAAACTGCAGCCGTGTTCACGCAGAGTACAATCGCGTTAAACATGTGGTTCCGTAAGTCCTTCCGAGAGGTTGGTGGTAGGGGAAGGAGGGTACGGTCCCTGTTGATACCTCCCCCACAGGGTTCCGGTCTAAATTGGGTGGCACTTTCTGGCTGCCCAAATATTTACCTTACACCTTTCTGGTAGGTCGCGCCAGCGAGTTGCCACGGTCAGAATTTTCAAGGGTAGCAAACAGGCTGGTTGCAAAAAGTGGCTCGTATACAATATAATGAAAACTCCGCGCCATGCAATAATGATACGTGGACATATTTAATTTGCATAGCGGATTTACTTCCAATGCAGGCCATGCAATAGCTATTGGCTGTGTATCTGACCACGGCCGCCCATAAGGAGGGTCAGACACCACTCAAGTGCTGGGGCCCCCAATAATCTTTTGAGGGAGGAGAAAACAAGAAGAATGTACAAAAGAGGAAAACGAAATATGAAGGGCAACCCAGAAATTTGTATGAGCGGCCCTGACCCGACTACTACGAAGACGGATGCAATATGCGTTATATATAATATAACGATAACTCCGTTCTATGCAATATTGATTCGACATATTTAATTCGCGTAGCGGATTTACAAAATTAAGCACCTTCTTTTAACGATTGCATGTAATCCGCATACAATGCATGTCATAACGATACATACCTTGTTTAGACACATGCAAATCGTGTGACAATGTGTTATGAACATGCGCACTATGCAGGCTTATGGATTTTGCACGACATCCTCATAGCAGATTTTAAATACAAAATAACCCCCTAATTATTAGCGGACTCATCTTTGACCCGCTACGCAGACACATGCAATAATAATAATCAAGCTCATTTAATAAACAATATGCCCGCTTTCGGGACATATGCAGTAGTTACGTTCGCGTGCTCACCCGTTACGCGAGTTTACTGTTAAAGATACGGATGATTCGCAGACACATGAACGTACGTTGCTCGCACTATTAATAACTGTGCTCCATGGAAAAATGATTACCTTAGCAGCTAAACATTTGCTAATGCATAGTTCAAAACTTTATACGGTGATTTTATGGAGCTGTCTGGAATTTTATTTAGTTATTTAAATGAGGGGTTTTTTTTGTTTTTTTGTAATCAATATATAACAAACAATTAACAAATATTTTCAACATTTAAATATATCTTATCCCTTAAAATCATCAACCCTCATTGACTAATGAGAAAATACTAAAAATCAAAATTTAATATTCTCCTTTTTAAATTTAATAAACTTTAAATTTATATAAATTCAATAATTGTAATTGCTAATAAACCCATTTTGCTCAAGACTATAATTGCATTTGATGTAAAAATAGCATTTATTAGAACTTTAGTTTTCACAACGATTTTATCTGGATGCTTCGACCATAGACTTCAAGTTAAAATATACAATCATTTTACGAACTTGTTTTTCAGTATATAAATTAAACTTATCTGACCTGAAATAAACCTGACCTATAATCTATAAACTTGCCTGGTGGCACATACATATGGACTTGAATATGTATATTTTCATTTCTTTTGCTCAACCCTAACTAATCATTACACATTATTAGAATCTGCAAGTTCATTTAATGCCCTGATATTTTAAACAAAATAAGATTATCTCATACTTATGCACAAATATTTCATCAAGGAGTAAGTATCAGATTCAGCTGAAACAATCATAACATTTTAAGTAAATTACAGCTTTCCCACACATTGAAAAACCCAGGTTAAAATACTAAAATATCAAAATTATAACCACTATACTTCGCAAACAAAGAGCTCATCCAAAATCCAATTATATACACTTGTAGGGATTTCAAAGAGCTATATTTTTGCATAATTGTCTACAGGTTTAGTTTCTGAGATAGCATTACAAACTTGAAAAAGGGGAAATTTTCGCTCTTCAACTCGACAAAACGATTACTCGAAAACTATAAGCACATTTTTAAAATATAAATATAGATTTAGCAACTACATTTCCTAAAACATATTTTTATCCCTTACTATTTATATCTGTCTTTTATGGTTCAAAGAAATTTCGAGTGAAAATAAGCAAAATGAAAAAAAAACACTTGCTCGGAGAGATACTTTTTTAAGTTTTTCAAAAAACAAGTCCAAAATATTAAAACATTGAAATTAATTTTATATATTCACAATCTTGACCCTATTTCCTACAAAACAAGAAAATATATTTACATTTTTGTCTATTAGACTTAGAGGTATACACGACAAAAGTGTTTACATTTTTTTGCAATGCTCTGATTTTCGTCATAAAAATCCCAAGCATAAATGTTATTCAAACATAAAAAATATGTGCCTTTCTTTCTAAGAAGTGCCCTTTTCTGGTAACAGCACCCTGCCCCTTTTTTAATCCTGGGGGAAACTCTGTCTTTTCTTGCAGCTGTTTCCTCAAGCTTGACCTCTGTTCCTATGACATGGGGCCATAGCAACCCTTGCTTTTCAAGACATATTTCATATTTGCACCCCATGCTACATAATTTTTCCAGTTGAACCTAATCATTTCCACCATGACTGTTTCAGCTCAACTCTGCTCGAAACTTGAAAGACGTAAATAATGCGTCAGCTCACTGTTAAGCTAAATTCCACGGCCTGTGTCGAATTGCTTGGTTGAAAGTTCACTTTAAAACTCATGCACACTGCATTTTACTGGGCTTATAAACCAAATGTCCTGGGCCCGTAACCCATTGAAAATTTTTAGTCGAGGTATATAAATTTGAAGCATTATGATGACTGATAAATATAGCAGTGGGTGTGATACGAAGTGATATAAAAGGAGTATGAGTGAGTGAAAATAAAAACGGAATTTATTACTTATGAACTGATATCAAATAGAAAGAATTATAGCATGCATCGTTAACTTTGATGCAGCTTACATAAAGTAGAAGAACATCACTCTTATACTGAGCCTAGCCTTAACATATCAGCTATTTACATGACATAACTTAACACCAGCTACCAGCTCAAAGCTTATAATGAGCTTCAACAACAAGCTCATCCAAAAACTACCTCCGAGCACAAAGCTTCACAAGCATATCACGAGCAACAAGCTCAACGCTTAAGCTACATGCTAAAGTCTCATTATCGGCACCAGGCATTTATACCCATCATCTGCTGACGCTTCCAGAGTATGCACATTTCTAGTGATACGGAAAATTAGCATATTCCAGTCAGCTAAGATACAATCTGCAGAAACTCAAATGTAATTCAACTCTAACACTAAACAAATGATCCAAAATCCAAACAGTTAACTGGAAAAATCCAATACTTTTGACTGTAACACTATCGTGATACATCATTTGTTTACTTTTATGGTGTCTAACAGAATCAAGAAGTTAATGAAATGATGATGAAAATGTGACATAAAAGCAATAAAATTCATGATTTGATTTAAAAATGTTAAAATTTGCAATTTTATTTAAAAGCATTTGAATTTGCAATTTTTTTGGGAAAGCACCAAAATTCACAATTTTATTTAAAAGCACTAAAATATGAAATTTTATTTAAAAGTTCTAAAATTAGCAAATTTCTTTAAAAGTGCTAACATTTTTTATTTTTACAAAAGACTACTAAAATTTGTGATTTTATTTAAAAGTGATAGTCTGTGATCTGTTTAAAACGCTCTTAAAT
Source organism: Amaurobius ferox (assembly GCA_951213105.1). Taxonomy (NCBI): domain Eukaryota; kingdom Metazoa; phylum Arthropoda; class Arachnida; order Araneae; family Amaurobiidae; genus Amaurobius; species Amaurobius ferox. The sequence goes on along the minus strand of OX578142.1, from coordinate 84,480,439 downwards.
TCTAGAGTTATTTAAAAGCACTAAAACAGAAAATTTTATTTAAAAGCACTATTATTTAATAGTACACTGAAATTCACGATTGTTAAAAAAAGCGTTAAAGTTCACAATTTTATTTAAAATATTCTGTATGATGTCATACATGGCACATGTAAGAATCTTTGATTTTATTAGTTAAATGAACTCAAAATGCAAACGGGAAAACTAAATTCTGTTTATATTTGAATTTTTCTTGAAAACAGTCGCCAAGATAGGTGAAAAGTACCAACTTCCATCAAAATATTTGCATTTTGTTCCTTTTTAGCTTAAAATAATTGCCTTGAGTGAAAAATAGTTTCAAAAAATCACCTTTTCATCACCAGTGGCAGCCCTGCACAAAAGTTCACATTTTTTACTGTGTAGCAGTTTAGAGCAAGATTTTGAAATTTGCACAAACTTTCTAGCACTGAATTTGAGAATGTTTAGAAATCATAAATTTAAGTTTTTAAAATGCAACTTAATGTTTTGATACTACAAGGAATTTGTTGAAAAATAAATTTGAAAAGTATGAAAATTGTCTTTAAAAGGAAAAAATATCATTACCGCAATATAATCAGCTCTTGCTGACATGGCTTTGATCAATTGTTTATTTCTTGAGTTCTGGTTTTCAAGAATTATTACCTCATTCTGCAGCTAAAAAATAAAAACCATTTTTAAAATCTGATAATACATGTAAATATTAAATCTAATTATGAACAAAGATAGAATATACTTTAACCCAGCTTTACCTGTTTATAGACGTTCTGAAGACTACGATGATAAGATTGCATAAACAAGCGTGTCCTGGATGAATTAGCTGCAATATAAAAAAAAGAATGGTTAACTTTCTTGTTTCCTGAATATGTTACTAAATTGAAATTTTGTATAAAAAAAATTGTGAAGAACTAATACAATACATCCAGATGCAATTGGTCAATCAAGAAGTTAGCTGAAATTTTTTCCCCCATCTCATTGTGTAAGAAATTATGTTCATATATAGTCAAACTACATTGACTTAAGAGTTTTGATAATTTGAATTAAAATTAATTTTCCTCATAAAAGTTTACACACATTGTATAATTCTAATTTTCAATTACACTCAAACCTATTTTTGTGCGGTGGATAGGGACCACATAAAAGAAAACGCATAAAAAAAAAATTGCACAAAACTTCACGAGTAGCTATAAAAAAATAGTTTTCGCAACACAATTAAAAAGTATTTTTTTTATGCGGTGAATAGGGACCGCATAAAAAAAGTCTCACATAGAAAATAACTCAAAATCTTATGAAATAACTAGGAATTGCTTTTTTAAACGAAATCAAGACACGAGGCTTGGAAGCTACTTGGAATCTCGCCAAACCCTTTGGAATATACACATAGAACCCTTTAGAAAATACACATGCAAACATTTTTCAATATTTTATTTACATATGTACTTATTTTACACATACAAAACTTTTCAAAACGTATAACCATTATCCTTCGTAGTCTGACAATACGCAAACATTCTTGTGGTAAACTGGTTCAAAATCGCTTTCATCACTTGAAGATACTATCTCACACTCGTTTAGAGTTGACTTTTTTTCAGTTACCATGTAGTCGGTGATCAGTTTTTGCGACGACTGTTATTTCACTAGACACTTGTATATGTCTCGGTAGCCAGATATACAAGATTGAAGCTCCTTTTTGAATTTTGAAGTTCTTTCAGAATTGGCATTGATTGCAAGAAAATGGCATTCTAATTTATGGCAAAGCTGGAGTCCTGCATAGATTTTATCTGCTGTCATGTTCCAATTTGATTGAAATTTTCATATACCGCACAAAAAAAATTGCAGAAAAAAAATCGCACAAAAACAGGGTTGAGTGTACTCTATTCTTAATTTACCTTGGATTTAGATTTATTGAAGTTCAATTGTATTATATATAAAACTATCAAATAAGTTGACAAATGTCATATTAACCAGATCTGGCAACATATACATTTATCATGCATTTTAATTTTTACTGCTTGCATTAAAAATTGGGATTTCATTTTTTCAGGGTTTGTACTCAAATGTGAAAATAAAAATTAAGGGGGTTTGGTATGCTTCAAAATTTTTAGTTTATATATTACCTGTTTGTTCTCTTTCTTATATCAGCATTATTTTCTCTTTATATCAGTATTATTTTCCAAAGAAAATAACTTATAGGCATTGATTAATTTCTCTCATAAGTAATATTAATTTGAGTAAAAATTTTTTTGATTTGAAATATCAATACTAGAGATGCAGATTCGCGATGGCCAGGTCATTATTGGCAACCAAGTTTGCAGCCATGGTCACCAAAATTATTACGGTAATATCTGCAGTGATGTGATGTGATTACGAAAAACACTTCCAGTAATTTCTGAAATTGTAGCAGTTTGTAGCAGGCAATATTTCGAAAATGTAACAGTTTGTAGCAGGTAATATTTTTAAAATGTAGCAGTTTGATGTAGCAAGAGATTGTTTGACTTAGCAGTTCGGTGCAAGGCATTTTTTTATTTCAACAATTTTTGTTATATATAACAAGTAAAGCAAAGACAATGAAGTTTTAAAAATCTAATTAACAGAATAGTATAAACATTTAGAATTTTCAATTAACTTTTAATAAGCTAAAATAGTATATAAATTACATTAATAAAAAATGCTTATTTTTTATAAAAAAAAATCTTTGTTCAATACATATTTGCAAAATTATTTATTGCAGTTTTTTTGTTAAAGATCTATAAAACATTATAAAATTGCAATAAATAATGCTATATTTTGTACATATTTATCTTACATGGGTAATATATTTTAAAATATAGAGCATTTTAGTCACTCTTAGCATTTTTATGTAAAATTATTTTATTTTACTCACAAGGAAATAAAACTTATTCAAAGTGTGAATTTCAATATAAACTTCACTTATAATACAAAACCTTTTCCAAGTTTAAATGCCAATCGCTCAGCCTCCCCAGTCAAAAATATCATGCTACGCTGATACGCAAGTAAATTTTGGGCTGTTTAACGTTTTTTAGTTGGTAAGTAATTGCTTGTAATCATTTACAGTAATAGCAATTTGTTTTAACATTAGTATGTAAAATTCTATTTAGTTTACAAAAATTTCTATTTTTGTTCATATATGAATGTTTTTGCTGCTTTATACTTTTTATAATGGTCATTAAGAGAGGATGGACATGAAACAATTTATCTGTAGTTTATTATTCAAATGATGTAAAATTCAAATGTGCTACTGTATAAAAGATTAAATATCTACATTTTTAAAAACATTTTCGTCTGATTTATTTTGTACAATAACATCTGTATTTACAACTGTTAGCTTATTAACTATCAACTATGAACAATATTTTTGTAACTTTTTTTTTTATTAATGCAAAGGCACATAGATACAAATCTATTGGCCCCCATGTGTCACGCAGTGATGCATGAAGCCAGAGCAGAGCACAACAAAGACAAAACAGAAACAAAAATAACAAGAACAAGTAACGAATTAACAAGAGTCCATCAACATCATAAGGGAACGAGCTCTCCAATATCGATCATAGATGTTCTCTCCAGAAATGGCCGCACGCTCCCGAAGATGATCCCCGTCTATGTCAGTTAGTATTTTTGTAACTAAATGAGCATGTTTTTAGCAATGCTGTGCTAAATAAATCAGCATCACTTTACAATATGCTTTTTTGGTGGTGGCAAAAAATCTGTTGTTGGAAACGGTGCAAATGAGTTGGGAAAAAGTAAGTGGAATTTTTTTTTTTCAGTATTATGTCTTTCTATAGACCAGGGGTTTCCAACTGGCGGCCGGCGAAGCCTTCTGGGAAAATAATTTGCAGCATCAAATTAGATGCTCTTATTTAAAAAAAAAAAGTTTTTATAAAAATCCATATCTGTTTCAAATGCTGTTCATTCGCGAATAAATTTGATTTTATGTTTCCATATTCCTCTGTTGTTATGTTCCTCTGTTTCCATGAAAATTAGTGTGTCCACTTTTGTTCTATTTCACCCTCCCTCCTCTCCCGTCCTTTTTCCCGTCTGTGAAATCGTCCGTTGACTCGCTTAACCAGTTTTCTTTCACTCCTGCTGACCGAAGTGAATCCTACCGTAATGGTAGCTGACCGTTCTTTTCATTCAGCTTAATATTGTCAAGGCAGGTGTCTGTCTTTCTTTTGTGACCAAGAGTCTACAAGCGTTATTTTTAGTACAAGATAGGGTTTTCTTAAAACACGTTACTGTGTGTCTGTTCTCTGATCATTCACTTTATACTAAATATCAGAATGAGTGGAAGTTCAAATAAACGCAAGATTGAAAGTGAAAACAGAGCTTACAAGGATCGTTGGGAAAATGATTATTTAATTATGAACAATAACGGGAAGTTGCAGTGTTTGGTTTGCATGCAAGTGGTACCAGTGCCTAAGGAATATAACATGAAAAGACATCATTGAACACTGCATGAAGAAAATTATCAGAGATATGGAGGAGAATTTTGAAATACCTTGATTTCGGAGTTAAAGAAGAAACTGAAACAGCAGACAGGCATTTTTACCAAAATATCACACGGGCAATCATCTGCTTTGTATGCTTCTTATATCATTTCTCTTGAGCTTGCTAAAGCAAAGAAACCCTTTACTGATGGCAATTTAGTAAAAAAATATGCTATTGAAATGGCAAAGGCTTTTGGGGATGCTCAATTAGCCGAGAAATTTGATTCAGTGCCACTTTCTAACCAAACTTTACAGAGGAGAGTTATTGATATGGGAGAGCAGGTAGAAAAATCATTAATTGGTTTAGTTGAAAAAAGTACCTATTTCTCGCTTTGCCTTGATGAAAGCACTGACCAAACAGATGTGAGTCAGTTGCTCATATTTATACGTGTTACCCAAGATTTTTCTACCAAGGAAGAATTATTGGAAATATGTCCAATGACTGGAACCACGAAAGGAAAGGATATCTATGAAGCTGTGAAAAAAGCAGTTAACAAAATCAGAGGTTTTAATAAATGTTCAGCAATTGTGACGGACGGTGCACCAGCGATGGTAGTGGGGAAATCTGGACTGACTGGATTACTTAGAGAAAATGGAGTAACTTGTCCGATAATTCGTTGCATTATTCATCAGGGAGCTTTGTGTGGAAAGTTGGTAAAACAAAATCAAATTTTCAAACTTGTAATAAAAGTTATCAATATGATAAGAGGTGGAAATCATGCACTTTTGCATAGGCAGCTAAAGCAGTTTTTGGAGGAAATGGAAGCAGAATATGGGGACTTGCTGTTGCTGCTCTACAATCATGTAAGATGGCTGAGTGCTGGAAAGTGTCTTGAGAGATTCTTTGGGATAAGAAAAGAAATCCCTGCATTCCTGAAGAAGTTCTTTTCAACAGATACTACGCAACTGGAAGAAGAGCTCTAAAGTGTTGTTGTTGAAACCCAGACCGTCCGACCTACCGAGCTCTAAAGTGTAGATTGAAAAAGAAAAGAATTGGCTTTCCTCACCAACATCATCACTCATCTTAATGAACTGAATCAAAATCTCCAGGGAAGAAACCAGCTGATGTCGGATTTAATGGGAAACATAGATAGATTTCGAAATAAATTAAGAATTTTCAAACTTTCTTTGAACAAAAATGATTTGGCCCATTTTTCAAGCTGTCTGAAGTTAGCTGAAGAACTTGAAGATAATGGGACTCTTGATTTTTCTGAATTTGGTGCAAATATCCAAGAAATCATAGAGGAGTTTAACACTAGATTTAAAGATTTTGAATCATTAAAAAGTAGCATGTTGCTGTTTAGTAATCCTCTTCGAGCTAACATTGAAGATTAACCAACTCATCTTCAACTTAAACTATGTGACCTACAAGCGGATACATTTTTGCAAATGAGGGAAGAAAAGGGAGCAGATTTCTTTAAATTATTACCAAAAGAAAGATTTCCAAACCTGTGAGATTTTGGCTGGAAAATTACATCAATGTTCAGGAGTACATACTTGTGCAAAAGTGTATTTTCTGCATTGAAATTTATCAAGAACCACAATAGAAGCCGCCTCACAGATTCTTCTCTACTTCATCTCCTGAGACTCTCAACAACAGAGCTTGAGGTGGACATCCGTTTTTTGGTGGTTGCAGCAGACCAACCTCAATTTTTTCACTAAACATTTTGTGTGCTTTTAAGCAAGTTATTTTTCCTTTTGTAATTTTTAAGGTTGTATGTAAATTTTAAATATCTGTATACTTAAAATCAAAGCAAAATTATTTTAGTCTGGAATTTTTTTAATATGTAATTAAAGGTGCTAAAATGCCCACTTCTTATTTGATTCGCAATTCAATACTTGTTTTTATTTTGTATAACTTGATGAAAGTTGGCCAATTATGATCAAGTCATAGCTGGAAGGGAGAGAGGGCTGGAGGTTCATCCCCGAAATTTTCAAAAATTTCATAGTACATACCATATACATGTATGTATATTCATTACGATGCCTCCATCCCTCCCCCGCCAGAAAAATTTCATAGTAAAACTTCAGTTGTAAACAAGCACGTACGTGAATCAGTCGATGTACGGTCTAAAAATCCAAAAGATACTTCGTTCTAATTGGCTAATAGCTTTCGGATCGTTTGTTTAGAAGTTTTATCCCCATGGTCTGTGGTCCTGCAAATTGAGACGTCAACTTCCGGTTTATGCTATTTTCTACTTCAACCGATTAGAGATTAGCATACTCCGAAAGGAAAACATTAACTACAACTTCAATGATACTGGGCTCTTTAAGATAGTGCTTGTATCAGTTGATTATCTTTATGCTTCTTAATGTATCTTGATCTAATTTTGTCTTCGTGATACAGGGTTCATACTCTTTTGCAAGAACCCATTTCCAGGAGTTTTTAAGGAGTTTTCCAGGAGGGTTCGAGCATTTTTCCAGGAGTTTTTCTAAATATTAAATGTAGAAGCAAAACCAAGATTCTATAGATGTTTCTCTTTCAGCCACGTCACTTGGTTTTATACCAACTACACCATTCCGGCTATACCAAAATTTGTCTTGAATTACATTATAATGCACCAATAAAGGAAAAGTTTGCCAATTTACACTCCATAAATATCAGTAATGAAACAGGGTTCATTAGCAAATTTCTTCTTAACCAAGTCTTTTATAATTTTTTAAATGAATCCAACATCAACTTGGCCGGCATGGTTGGTAACCAAATATTTTGTTTTCCATTTTTGGATATATAATTTCTTTGAAACTCAATGGGTTCTTGGGGAGGGGGATATGACCCCCAAATCCTCCTCCCTCAGCAATGTCACTGCTCACATTTGCTTTATATTGCTGTATATTGTTGCTTTGTATTTTCGCAATATTTATATGAATAATGGCTGCTTATAGTTTCTAATCTAGGCAGGAAATTTTCAATAATGACTAGAGTGGTTAAATTTGCGATAAAAAATTTGTTTGCAAAGATAATCAGAAAAATATTTGATCAAACATTTCAAATATTTTATATATATAGTTTTATATGAAATGTTCAAATAAACTAAACAAACAAAATATGAATATATATTAGTCTTCATTACTAAACAAAAAAGAAATTTCAAAATCCTTAATTGTAGTTTAATGCTTAGCTTAAACTAAAAAATAAATAGAAAACAGAATATGCTTAGCTTAAACTAAATGTAGTTGTTTATTTATTTATTTATTTTTAGCCTGCTCTAGCTCAGACTTCAATAATTTCTTCCTAAAACATAAAAAATAAAGAACATTTGACATGGTCCTTACTTTTTTAAATAATAAAAAAATGTAATGCGTCTGCACTTAAATTTAGCCTAAAATCAGCACCATATTTTCTAACAATACAGAATATACATTTTGACACAACATCATTATGGGGAACAAATAATATTGCTTTCATCACCAGATAATATTAAATTCTAGATAAAGTGTTAAATTTCTCTGGGTAAATTGAATTGTGCAAGCGCACTATTTATATAAAAATAATTAAAAAATTAACCTTAATAAATAACCAAAATGTGAAAATAAGCTAGTTTTGTCAATCTAATTATTAATATATAGAGGATGAAGATGGACAGAAAAAGATACTTGAGGACTCACAGGACTCCCTGAATTGCGTAATCGTATTGAATATGTCAAAATAATTATAAAATTAACATGAATAATAAACCAAAACATAAAGATAAACAAGTTTTGTTAATTTAATGTGTAATAATTACAGGATGGAGATGGATGGGAAAAGATACTAGTCAATGCTCGGCAATGTACGCAATACTATCTGAATTATACAATCCCTCTATTTATAAGAAAATAATTAAAAAATTAGTCTTTAGAATTAACCAAAATGTGAAAATAAGCTAACTCAGTTCATCTAATGACTAATATTTAGAGGATGAGGTTGGATGGAAAAGGATACTTGTGGACGCCCAGGACTACGGGAAATTCCCCGAATTGCGCATTCATACTAAATGTGTCAAAATAATTAAAATATCTTCATGAATAACAAACCAACATAGAGAAATATGCAAGTTTTGTCAATTTAATGTGCAATAATTACAGGATGAATGGAAAGAAAAATAGATACTTTCCGTAATTTTACGGGTCTTTTCCGTAGTCCGCAATTTTGTTCCGAAATCCATAAGAATTATTAAAAATCCATAACGATTAGCATCTATGTACTTCCAATATCAGTATTTGTGCATTATCATTAGTTTGGTGGCGCCACCTATCAATCATAGTATGAGATAAAAGATCACGATGTCAATTTTCAAGTTTAGCGCTAAAATGAATAAAATAAGGAGTTTTCAAGGGCCCTTATAAGAAAAATCTTAAATCCAGGAGTTTTCAAGGATTTCCAAGAGGCGTACGAACCCTGGTGATATGTATTTACAATCACGTATGATCGTTATCTTCATATACGCCAGTTATGGTGATGTTTTTGGCTGATGCTGTTAGGCCTAACTGAAGTCTTATAATTTAATTGGCAAGACTTTGTTTGGATAAACTTTCCGGTGTTACCATTTTCTGAAGTTACGGAAATGGATATGTTTTTGTTCGTTATGATGTTTTAAGTTCACAGAAATAAAGTTATTTTTCGTTTAAAGCTGACTACTTTCATTTTCTCCACTAAGATGCTCTGCTATTCAACGGGTTTTTGAATTTTCACCAATGCAATAAGAAGTAAAATTCCAACAAACAAGGGTTATGGGCCCTTCACAGCCCTAGTACAGCGTCCTAGTCAACGGTGAAGTAGTTTGCAAACATCAACAAATAACGAATGAGCTCCGAGACGGGGGCTGCAGCAGCATTCAACAAAGTATGGCGACAGCACCAGATATGGAGAAACTTGGCCGGGAAAATTTCTCAACATGGAGTATCGACTTAAAGTTTGCACTTATGAGCGACGGATTATATGGCTTCATAACTGGAACTGAAGAGAAACAGAGTGAGGATGCAACAAGAAAAGAAAGATTAGATTATCAAAGGTGTAAAGAGAAAACCTTGTCAATAATGTATTATAGCCTGGAAACTGAATACTGGGATTTGATTTCTGCAATCAACGAACTAGTGACAGCATGGAAAATATTGACAGAACAGTTTGAGCCAAAGTCAAAAGCAGGTCTCATGAGGCTGTTTGACGACTTTTTCAATGAAAAGCCAGCACCAGGTGAACCAGTGGGACTTTTTATATAACGAATCAAGAGGTTAGTGGCAAAGTGTTGAAGGATGCCGGACACCCAATGGCTGAGGTCCTGGTTGCATTTCAGACATTCCGACATCTTGATGACAATTTTAAAGGGATACTGCAGACGTTGTATAGACTACCAGATGACCAGTTTACCCTGAAGTACATCGAAGGAGAGTTACTAGCTGAGGAGGACAGGATAGCTCAGCAAAAGCATGACGAACAACAAAATGGAAGTAAGACTTAAACTTGTACTTAAATCTAAAAATGTATCTAAATCTAAAAGTGTAGTTACTAAAAGTGTAAATAAACAGATAGGACCTTGCCATGTATGCAAGGCTTATGGTCATCTTAAGGCAAACTGTAAACTAAACCATGCAAAATTAAGTGAAATACAGTCTAGTATTTTAAATTGTAATACTGAATCGACCGACAAATTCGGTTGGGTTGTTGACATGGCAGCAACTAAGCATTTTTGTAATAATTTGGAATTGTTCAACAAATTTAAAGAGCTTAAAGGAACTACAATGTCCTTAGCTGCCGGTGATCAAGAAAGCCCAATCGAAGGTGTTGGATCGATCAGTATGTATGTTAAAATCAATAATGTGAAAAATTTCATTCATTTGACAAATGTAATGTATTCACCTAGATTGAGGAGAAACTTAATTGCTGCTTCAATTCTAGAAGAGCAACAATGTAATTTCACCGAAAAAAATGGTTTCCTTACTTTTCACAAGCCTGACAGCAGTAAATGGTTTCATGCCAAAAGACATAACGGCTTGTATTTTCTTCGACCTCAATACGAGACAAAATCTAAAAATTTTAATGTTGAGGAAAGGAAATGTAAATGCTAAGGAAATGTAAATGCTAAACCTAAGCCTAAAAATGAAAATTCTAAAAGTAAAAATAAAAATGAGTCATCTGTTTGTAAAACTGAAACTAATGATCGTGCTTTTAAAAATCAAAGTAACAAAAGTAAGTTTAAAACTTGTAAAGTTGAAGATTGTGATAATGATCAAAGGAATAATGTAAATAGAAAAGCAAGTAAAGTTTTTAAACGTAAAATTGTAAACTCTAATACTAGTATTTTTAAACCTAGCAAGCCTTGTAAGTTTGACATTTTTAGAAGTTCAAGCAATATAAAATCACCCATTGAAGTCGGGGGAAATACAAGGTTATGGCATAAAAGGTTTTACCACATAAATTTTGAATATTTACATCATACATGTAAAGTGTCGGCTGTTAAAGGATTGCCTAAAATCAGTGTTCAGAAAATCAACTGTAAATGTTGTAAATTGGCAAAAACAAAAAGAATTGCGTTCAAACCCATAGGCAGAATAAGATCAGAAAAACCATTGGAATTAATTCATATGGACGTATGCGGGCCAATGCCAAAACCATCGCGTGGAGGTGCTAAATATCTTCTTAGCATAACCGATGATTTTTCATGCAAAGTAACTGTGTATCCTATGAAACGAAAATCTGAAGTTTTTGATAAGTTCAAACAATTTCAACATTGAGCAGAGAGATTTCTAAATACCAAAATTTTAAGTGTCAGGACTGACAACGGTATGGAATTTTGTAACACTGTGTTTGAAAAGTTTTTAGAAACACAGGGAATCAAAGCAGAAAGAACAAACACGTACACACCCGAACAAAACGGGGTTTCCGAGAGGTTTAACTTAACTGCTATGCATTGTGTTAGGGCAATGTTAAACGATAGCAATCTAAAGGATGATTTTTGGGCAGAAGCTTTAATCTGTTTTGCATATGGTAAAAATCGGATATGCCACAAATTTAAGAATCTGACACCGATCGAGTTGTATAGCGGCAAAAACCATCAGTTGCTCAACGCAAAGCGTTTGGATGGTAGTTTTTGTAGGCAAGCCTAAACAACTTAGGGAGAAACTTGATATGAGGGCACAAGAGGGCATTATGGTGGGATACGCACTGAAAACTCGGGGGTATAGGATATGGCTCTTGAACGAGGGGAAAATAGTAGAAACTAAGAATGATAGATTTAATGAAGAGTGCAAAGCAGAGGAAGGCGGTCTGGGACTCAATGTAAATCAGAAACCTAAAGAAAATTTTACTTTTTCATCTCACGAACCCACCTATCCAGACTCGTCTGATGAGGAATATGTGGAGAGGGATAAAGTCGATTCATCAGAGGAAGATCAAGACATTACTGAAAGTAATGAGGAAACGGGGTCCTCTGGTGATGATCGTCAAGTTCCCAATCTAGATACTACTTGGATCAGAAAAGTCATTCCAAGAATGACTGGAACAAGAAAGGATGTTTATTACTATTACAAAGGAAAAGGACCTAGGTTGAGATCACTAAAAGATATAGAAAATTTTTGTGAGAAAAATAAAATAAAATTTGATAAAAAGTTTTTCAATTTTAAAAGGGATCAAGGGAGATCATGGGATCGGCCAGAAGCCAACATTTTAGAGGTCCAAACTCCTAGGAACTACAAGGAAGCGGCTAACTCGCCCGAATCGAAAGCATGGAATACAGCCATGGCAGACGAATTAGGTGTCATGAAGGAAAGAGGTGTCTGGGACTTAGTGTCTGCACCTGTTTCCGACAAAGTAATCGGTTGCCGTTGGGTGTATACAGTCAAAAGAGATGAAAGGGGTGAAGTTAGCAGATATAAAGCTAGACTTGTAGCTCAGGGATTTAACCAGGAAAAGGGGCAAACTTATGAAGAAGTGTTTAGCCCGGTGATTAACTTTACAATCGTTAGGTTGTTTTTTACTATTTTTGTGTGTTTATTAGGATGGTTCCATACTCAGCTTGACATCAAATGTGCATATTTATATGATAATCTCAGTGAAAAAATATTCATGAAACAGCCCCCAGGATTTTTTGACAAAAATAAAAGTGGATATGTATGTCAGCTAAATAAAGCGATTTATGGCTTGCATCAAAGTGGAAGAGAATGGTACCTTGAATTAGACCAGGTTCTCAGAAAACTCAATGTCAAAGTTTAAATGGTGCAATTGTGCATATAATTTTAATAATAAGGCTTTATTAATAATAAGGATTGTTTATGTTGATGACATCATATTATTTGCCAAAAATCAAACGGATCTAAATTATGTCACGTCATTACTAAAAACTAAATTTGACATTAAAATGTTAGGAAAAACAAAAATGTTATTAGGCATTGAATGAGGAAAAACATGATAAACATTTCATCCATCAAAATCAATACATCGCAAAAATTTGTGACAAATTCTCAAAGTTTAAATATCCTATTTCTAGTTTACCCATAGCTAAAGGTGTAGTTTTAAGCAAAACAGATTGTCCAACAAATCATGCAAAAATCGAACAAATGAAGAATATACTTTACAGAAACTTATTAGGTTGTTTATCGTTTCTTACCAGCAGAACTAGACCTGATATTAGCTATGCCGCAAACATTTTATCCCAATTTCAGGAAAACCCAGGCATTAAACACTGGGATGTTTTTCTTAAACTTCTAGGGTATGTAGATAAAACAAGGGATTTTAAACTAAACTTATCAAACATTCAATCTGTAAATTTAAATTGTTTTACTGATTCTGACTTTGCAGCTAATCGGGATGATAGAGTATCAATGGGAGGCATGATATTTTTTGTAGATAGGGTACCTATTTCATGGAGGTCATTTTAACACAAATGTGTGAGTTTATCTACAATGGAGGCTGAACGTATCTCATTAACCGAATCGGCAAAGGAAATGGTATGGGTACAAAACATATTACTTAAATGTACTAAACTTGGCGTTAAGTTAGGAAATAATGTAATATTCTGTGATAACCAAGCAGCCATAAACTTTTCCAATTCGCCCATTGAGAATCATAGAACCAAACACATTGATGTTAAATATCATTTCTTAAGAAATCTAGTGGAAAAGAAGCTCTTTGATATTAAATTTGTAAATAGCAAAAGTAACAAAGCTGATGGTTTTACGAAACCTATCACCAAAGAAGCAATCTCTAAATTCTGTGAAATCATTAAAACTTCTTAAGATGTTTAAATTCTAATGTGAAATCTAATGTAAACAAGTTAAATTCATTCTAAATTGTATAGTTGTATTTCTCAAAAATTAACTTCAACACTTTTTCAAAACCACAATTGCGTAGTTCAGTTACCAATGCGTTTATACTGTGTGGCAAAGATTTTTAAAGTTTTTGATACACATACTAAAAATAACTTATACATTTTTTTAATCTCTCATGTAGTAGCTTAGATACTTATTAGTTTACACTGCTTCAAAAATTTAAGATTTTCGATGCAATATACAAACTTTTTTACATTCCCTCAACATGTAGTTTAGATACTGTTGAGTTTATACTGCGTGGCGAAGTATATAAGATTTGAAAATTTGTATCTCCTGTATTTGACACAAAGATATTTTTCAATTTATTTTCTCATGTAAGTTGTATCATGATGTATTTTATACTTTTTAAACTTTGTCTTGAAAATATAATTATGCACTGAAATTTATACATGATATTTTGAAACTCTATAATGTAGTATATGTTCAACTGAAATTTAAATTTTATTACTACTTGTATTTATGTGATTAGACAATTCAATCTGCAGGAGGGGGCCGCTTGTTAGAAAAACTTCGGTTGTAAACAAGCACGTACGTGAATCGATCGACGTACGGTCTAAAAATCCAAAAGATACTTCGTTCTAATAAATTGGCTAATCGCTTTCAGATCACTTGTTTAGAAGTTTTACCCCCATGGTCTGTGGTCCTGCAAATTGAGACGTCAACTTCTGGTTTACGCTAATTTCTACTTCAACCGATTAGAGATTAGCATACTCCGGAAGGAAAACATTAAATTACAACTTCATTGATACTGGGCTATTTAAGCTAGTGCTTGTATCAGTTGATTATCTTGATGCTTCTTGATGTATCTTGATCTAACTTTGTCTTCGTGATATGTATTTATGATCACATATGATCGTTATCTTCATATACGCCAGTTATGGCGATGTTTTTGGCCGATGCTGTTAGGCCTAACTGAAGTCTTATAATTAAATTGGCAAGACTTTGTTTGGATAAACTTTCCGATGTTACCATTTTCCGAAGTTACGGAAATGGATATGTTTTTGTTCGTTATGATGTTTTAAGTTCGCAGAAATAAAGTTATTTTTCGTTTAAAGCTGACTACTTTCATTTTCTCCACTATGACGCTTTGCTATTCAACTGGTTTTTGAATTTTCCCCAATGCAATAAGAAGTAAAATTCTAACAGTTATCGCTATACTATATATAGCGTGTACTGCATCCGTCTGCGTAGTAGTTAGGCCAGGGCTCCTCATATAAATTTCTGGGTTACCCTTCATATTTCTTTTTCCTCTTTTGTGCATTCTTCATGTCTTCTCCTCCCTCAAAAAACTATTGGGGGCCTCACCACTTGAGTGGTGTCCGACCCTTCTTATGGGCGGCCGTGGTCAGATACACAGCCAATAGCTATTGCATGACCTGCATTGGGAGTAAATCTGCTACGCGAATTAAATATGTCCGCGTATCATATTGCATGGAGCAGTCAGATCAGGGCCGCCTATACAAATGCCTGTGTTTCCCCTCATATTTCATTTTCCTCTTTTGTGCATTTTTCATATCTTCTCCCTCAAAAATTGTTGGAGGAGTCCGGGTCCCATCACTTGAGTGGTGTCCGATCCTCTCTAAGGGTGGCCGTAGACAAATACACAGTCGATAGCTATTACATGAACTACAAATGGGAGTACCCTTAGCCATGATTTTCGTATGTAGTCTACAGCAAGAAAGCATATTTAAGAGAATTTTCAGAAAGCGACTAGGCTGGTAGCTAAATGCAATTAGTAAACAATATAAAGAAAATAAGTTATCCCATATTTCATTCAAGCCCGTTAAAATCACCGCGCTAATCTAAACTTTTCTCCCCCACCCTTCCTATCATCCTCTGTTTTGACTGAATCAGCGGAATCAACGTAAACATCTTCCTGCAAATGGCGCAAAGAACCTTAGTCCGGAAATCTATATTTTTAAATATTTGTTTTAGAGCAAATATGCCTACAGGGTTTACATTTACAGAACTTTATAGCTGAAATGCATACCAAACATTGAATAATTTAACAAAAATTTAAGTTGAAAAAGAAAACTGTTTTGAAAGTTTTCATCAGAGGGAAGAAGGAATGTATGTGCTTAATATTCTCCTATCCGTTTTGTTTCTTTTAGTGGAGGAAAGAAGTGATATGGGGCTGTCAATCCTCTTTTTATTGGCACTAGATCACCCTTTTTCTTTCTTTGAAGGAGGAGGGAGCGGGGGGGGGGGGGGGGGAGATAGGCACTATCAAAATTTATGGTATGAACGCAGAGAAAGGGCTCTGGGACTTATCTGAGGTCATACAAGAACTGGTTGATTTTCATTTGAGGACAAACATTGCTTGCTCTCTTAACAAAAGGCTAAGCAGGAGATCTGATCTGCTAACAAAAGGGCAGGGAGGGCACTGCACCCTTCCAAAAGTGCCTGGGGGAAACTGGGATAAAATAACCTAAAATAGAGAAAAGAGAAAAAAATAGCTAATAGAGGGAAAATGGCATTTTATTTAATGTAATTTTAAATTCTGTTTTATGAATATTATTCGGTACTACATTTCACAAATGCTATTGAACAAGATTTTGCTCATACAAAAAATTTATCAAATACAGTTTCAAAACATTTAGCACTTTTAAGTCTAAACACATCTCTTAGTCTAAATTTTGTTATAAGAAGATTTTCCAGTGTTTCATTGGACATTGATGACCTGGAATCAGTCTTTATTTTCCTGATATAGCTAAAAACCCTTTCACATTCTGCATTATTGTAAGGAATAGTGAGGATAAATAACAAATTGTGAAAGTTTTTTATATTTTAGCTGACCCTGCTAATTTTTTTATCTGGGCCACTTTAACCTACTGCACATCAATGCATTATTTTTTTACTATATCTTCAGGAATTTTATAAATTTGAAATTCACTGAATTGTGTTTGTAAATTGTCCAATACATCATCTACTTTTTCATTGGCATCAAGGTACTTAAACTGGGAACTTTTCAGCAAAGAATTTTCGGTTGGAGAAAGAAGAGTTTTCAATTTTTGAAATATGTGCTACTTCTGCATGCAGAAGCACTTTAGAATTATATGGTTGTTCTTTAACTGCCATTTCCCGAAGAATTGCAGAAGTTTTGATTCGAGCACAGCCATAATTAATTATTTGCAATAGTGCTGTCAGGAAATGTTTTCTGAAATAATTCTCCAGCATAATCGCTGCAGGATAAAGGTAAATTGTGTTCAACAAGGAACGATGTAAATAAACATTTTCCACATTTATCACTGAAATATCAGAATTATTTATATAAAACATAGATTTTATGGGAGGTATTGCTATACACAACTTTAAAATTATCTTTGTGCTTTGCCATTTTTGCATGTAGAAGAATGCCATTTTTTCATCCATGTGAGATGACGAATGATATCGCATCTATAGCATGTGCAAAATGCATACTTTTCACAAGTTTTGACTTTTGTATGAAATTAAAAATACTTGAGTAATTTTCTTTATAACTTTGGTAATACCCTTTTTTTTTTTTATAAACTAGACATTTCTAGAGATAAAAAAAAATATACTACATGCGCTAGAACAACTAATATCTCAAAAAACAAAGCTTGCGTATGGGCTGCGGCTGCAGGCAGACGAGTAGATTGATGACATTCCAAAACAGGAGGAGCATTTGGTCACATGACTTACTTTTCCATGGAATGATTCATCCAATCATTGAGTGTTATAAGTATTCAGTGCCAGCTGGTACATCGTCACGACTGCTATTCTCCATGTGTTCCACAAGTCGCCAGAAAGGAAGTGAAGAGAATTTGTTTATCAATTTCAGAGGAAGAGGGAACATTTTTTAGGGAATTTCTGTAGAGGAATCAGGGAAAAGTAGGGACTTCTAGCTTGTGAATGAAAAATTGGAAGAAATTGGTTTCCAATCAAGAAGGATGCCGAAAATTAGAAATTTTCTGGGTAAATCAGAAGCATTGGCAGTTATGAAATATAAAGCTGAAGTGGAGAGAAGACTAGGAAAGCAGATACAAAAAGTTCGTACTGATAACGGTATGGAATTTTGCTGAAATCAATTTGAACTGTAGCCGAAATCTTGTGAAATTAAACATGAACGTACCAATGTCTTTTTACCGGAGATGAATGGAATAGCTGAGAGGTACAATCGTACTGCACTTGAAGGAGTCAAGAGACCTTCTTCAAGAAGGAAAATTACCAAAATTATTCTGGGCTGAAGCCTTTATGACTTTTACGTACTTAAAGAATAGATTTCTTCCCAAGAAGATAGGAAACAAAACACCACATGAGATTTGGAATAGGAAAAAACCATCTGTTCGACATCTGACAAGATATGGATGTCTAGCCTCTGCTTACATTCCAAAGCAAAAAAGAAATAAACTACAAAACAGCCTGGTGTCTTCATTAGTTATGTATTACAAACTGCAGGTTACAGAATATGGTATCCAGATGATGACAAAACTGAAGAAACAAAATATATATGTTATTTAATGAGAAAAGAATAGGCTTGCTTGAAAAGAATATTACTTGCTTCAAGAATCAACAAGCTCATTCAGAGATGCTTATCCCAAATGAAAGTTGGATTGAATTATCAAACGAAGATGAGGTTGGAGTAATAGCAGGTTTAGGTTCAGAGTTGGATTCTTCTGAGACTACAGAAACTAGAACTGGGTCAGCGGGTGGCAACTGGCCCAGAACTGGGTCAACAGTGGAAGCGGGTGGCTACAGTCAGAAAGACTGCTGGTCGTGTAGATATCTATTATTATCCAAAACCAGAAATTTACTTAAGAAGCATGAGGGAAGTTGAAGATTATTGCAGACAAGGATTACTACCATTTGATCAAAATGAATATAATTTTTCAATAAAAGTAGATGGGTCTGACCAAGATGGGTCTGAGCTACTACAACTTCAGCAATGTGTATTGAGGTTCCTCATAACTATAAAGAAGCGGTATCCTGTCTATCAAAAATCCAATGGATGAAGCTCCAATGGATGAAGCTCCAATGGATGAAGCTCCATCCAATGGATGGGCTATGGATGAAGAAATGAAGATTATTAAAGAGCATGAAGTTTGGAAACTAGTTCCTCGCCCACAGAAAAGAAGAGTTATTGGTTGCCGTTGAGTATACAGCGTGAAGCAAGATGCAGCAGGAGAAATTCAAAAATACAAAACATGTTTAGTTGCTCAAGGTTTGGGGCAAATAGAAGGGCTGGATTATATAGAAACTTTCTCTCCAGTTATAAATTTTACACTAGTACGTCTATTTTTCATTCTACTGGTAACTTTACAAGGTTGGATTGACAAACATTTGGATGTACAAAGTGCCTATTTGTATTCTTCACTTCAAGAAGAGGTTTACATGCAGCAGCAGTCACAAGGCTATGAAGAACAACCATTTGAAGATTCAGTTTTACTGCTCAAACAGGCATTATATGGATTACATCAGAGTGGCAGGGAATGGTTTAATGAGTTGGATAAAGCGTGGTTTTATAAAATTCAAGTATAGTAATTGTATATATTCCTATAAATCAAGTGCTTTTATTTTAGTATACGTAGATGATTTTGCCATATTTGCAAAGAATGATAATGAGATGCAGTGTGTAGTGAATATGATCATGATGTTTACAGTAAAGGATCTTTGTCCTATAAAGAAGTTTCTAGGGGTCGAATTTACAACAGAGGAAGGTACTTATTTGCATCAGAAGGGTTATATTCATAAAATATTGAAAAAATTCGATATCACAGCATCCTTTCCAATGAGTGTTGAACATGTGATTTCTAAAGAAAATTGTCCAAATACTGAAAGTGACAAGAGAACTATGGTACAATAATCTTTTCGGGAATTAATTTGAAGTTTAATGTTCCTGGCAATCCAGATCGAGACCAGATATCCAATTTGCAGTGATAACTTTAAACCAGTTTAACAGTAATCCTGGCCTGATCCACTGGAAAAGGCTGAAGTTCAAGTTTTGCAATATGCAGCATCAACAGTGGACTTTTGTATTAATCGTTCAAATGCTATAACAACACACTTGTGTTACACAGATTCCAACTGGGCAGGATGTGTTGATGGCTGCAAATTTACAAGTGGTTTTATTGCTTTTTTAGGGGAGGGGGTGTTTCTTTTACATGGAAAACAAGTAAACAAAAATGTGTTGCCTTGGCTACAATGGAGGCAGAATATATTATCCTGTCAGAAGCAGTAAAAGAGCTTCAGTAGGTAAGCAGAATACTTGAAGAATGCAAACTATTTGACATTAAATTTTCAAAACCAGTTCTGATGTACGACAATCAAAGTGCTGTTTATTTTTGTAAAAATGCTGTTGAAAATAATCGCACAAAGCACATATATATGCTACCACTATGTAAGAGAATTGTATAATATTTTTGATTTGAATAATGTAAATACTAAAGAAAATGTTGCAGATATTTTTACATTATGTATAGCGTTTAATAATTTTGAAAAAATTTTGACTTGTATTCTCTCAATAACATCCAAAAAAGGGGGAGAATGTTAGCTTTAATTTGTTAGGTATATTTTTGGATTTTATTTTGTGTAAAGGTTTAATATATGGCCATATATTATCAATGTATTTATTTCTTTAATATATTTAATTTTTGGATTTATTTGTGTCCTTAACCCTTTGAGGAAGGTGGCATTCTGGAACTACCATGGCCCAAAGGACGGAGCGCTTTGCCTCCGAACTGTTCCCAAAGGACGGCAAATTTTTTGCACTATGCATAACGCTCAAAAAAATTCACTAAAAATCACCTGTTCAACACAGCAATCTACTTTTTTCAGGGATAAAAGAAATACTTATTTTCTATTTGATGTATATTTTTCATACAAATCTCAATACAAAATACTCATTAGTTGCTTTTACTATGAATGCTACTATTTATCATTGAAAAATATGCTACAAAAATTAACTTCCTTATCTAAATTAGGCGGCATAATATTGTGATTGATTCCAAGTATGTTCAAAAACGCAAAAGAATTCGGATCTTTCAAATCTCCTGTCCAAACATCATTCGCAGAAACAGCTACTGAAGCTGGCGGAATTGTAATAATGGTACACTCAGAATCTGAAGAATCACTTGCATTTTCATCTTCAGAAATACCACAGTTCCACAAATTTTTACTATCTGCATCACTTTCATTACTGCCCGGTTCGTTTATCATACGAGCATATTCTTCCACAGAAGGAAAACGTCCTGGCTCAGCCATTCTTTTATCCGAAATAACCTAATAATTTCACTGCCGTGCATTCCTCTAAAACCCAAACTTAAAAAAAATACTCTCTTATATTCCTATGATTCACCAACAAAATCATAAAGTGAAAAACAAAACGAGAACCGAAAGTCAATTATAAAATAGCAGAGGATACGAGAAGTGCTCTATTTGTTTATATTACAAAACTATGTTTCACCGCTCCAGATGGAGAAATAATTCATTGGATCCCCCCTATATCAAGGTCAAGTATCTGTAAAATACACTGGAGTGGTTCGCATGGTCATTTATCGCCCCATCTAGTAGACAAATTCGAATATAAACATTCCATATGAAAACGTGCATCCCTGACGACCGTCCTTTAGGGCAAAGTTTTCTCCGATGCAAATGCGTGATGACCGTCCTTGAATGCAAGTCCGCAGTCGATACGTGGGCGCGTCAACCGTCCACAAAGGGTTAATGTTCTATATATGCAAATTTTTCTGCTTCACTAACAAGAATAGAATTGGCTGTGATGTCACACCAATCCCATTATGACCTGCTGCAAGCCAGGCAGCAGTGGTTTTCTCTTCACTTGCTTGAAAATGTGGTGCCTGCTGTGGTGCGTTTTGAGGAAGTTTTAGATCATTATGTCTAATCCATTTTATTATTCATTAAAATTCTTCTGCCTGATACATCCCTTACATATATTTAGAATTTAAAGGCAAAATTAATTACATTAATTAAATTTTTAAATTATTTGCAGAATCAAATCAAATTTAAGCCTAGGCAAATTTCAGCTTTAAAACATTAATCTTTTAGCATTCTTGTTTATTTCTTGAAGAAAAAAATTGTAATATTTTTAGGGTTATTGTGTCAAAGAAATTTTTTATACATCCTCTTATTCATCAATTCATAACTTAAGAATTTTGTTATGTTTTATGTATTTCTCACCCATGTTACATCTATCGAATATTTATTATTAATATTTTCTATATAGTATTATTTTAGAGTAACTGTTTAAATATTTTATTTTAATATTTTAAGAATGTAAAGAGCCATTTTCTGCCTTCATTTTAAAAACATACTAGTTCTTACAGCTGCTGGTTTTATGACTAGGGAATGAAATGAAATTAATTGAATGGATTTAAATCAAATTTTGTAATTTAAATTTATCTTTCTTCTGTGTTATTACCTTTTCTCTAAATAGTGTGTCTCTAGCCTACTGTCCACAAAACATATTATAAAAGTATATAATTACATAATTTTAATATTTTCAATCCATGAACATACCTCAATAGCCAGGTGTATTTCATATCAAAGACATCTGTCGTTGAAAATTTTTTGGGCACTAACTTTTTTTGCTTGGCCACTAAACATTTTGTTCATAGTGGCCAGTAGCCACTATTAAAAAAATCTAAAGCTGAATTTTTACCACTCATGTGTGTCATTACTGAAAATTTCCTATCTACTGGAATTATAACAGAGATTGGAGTCTCAGCTCATTGGGCTTTTTTCTTCCTGCAGTTGTACATTATTTATACTGTGTACATGCATACACTAAAGTGCAGTTCATTTACAATTCTGCAAATACAATATTATGATGCAATTATTCCACATTGTGATACTTTCATCAGAAAACAATAAAAAAGGCATTATTATTCGAAACAAAAGTGGCCTTTTCAGAAATATGTAGACATTTTATTAAAATATTACTCTGCTCCAATTTGAACCTTGGGTAAACACCAATATTAATCAATTTATAAACTTACTTTTTACTTGAGAAAGTCCGGCACTTGAAGTATTTTCATTTTCCATATCTTTTGGATTCATCATAAGCTGAACAGAAAATGTACTTAAATTTTAAAGACCAGAAAAGCTCTCTGAAAGAAGATCAAGTATTTATAGGGAATGTAATTACTATTTGAGGAAGTAAAATATATATATAAATAAATACCTAAATACAACTATATTTAAGATTAAGCATATATACAATGTATTTTAAAACTATACAGGGTGTCCCAAAAACATTGACCTCGGATTTTATTCCTTAAATATTGATCTTAAACATATAATAATACATTACAAAGTAGCGTAAAAAAAGGAACAGAATTTTATGAAATTGATAAAAATTTTCAGGGGATTAAATTTGAAGACATACAAAAAAATTTCAGCATTTTATCATAAAAAGTCCCAGAGATATGTTTAAACAAATTTGGTGAGGGATTAATCACAAATTAAAATGTAAATGTTTACAGCAAGAGTGCAAATGATACAACGCAGAAATGCATCATAGGCAAATAATATCTGTCTTATCTTTAGATTTATTTACAATTTTTCAAAAATATGCTTCCTGAAAAATACCTTGAAAATTTTAAATGACTAATTACAGAATAAAACTTGAAAATGGCACAATCAAAGCTTAGAAATGTATGCATATGCAAATATCTGCCTCTGATCCATGCGTCACACAATCGCAACAGACGCATCATCACATGAGAAAGTTGTTTTTGCTCAGCCATTTATCAATCGCCTCGTTTACGCAAGCATAGCCCGTGCAGCCCGGCAGTCTGTGCTGGAAATACGAAATCATTTGATCACGAGTCGCTAATTTTCCCGAAGTAGTTCAAAAATACAACTTACCTTTTTTAACTTACCTCCGTTCACGGGAAGGACTCACAAAGTTCTTCCAGTAAGTATCTTCATGTGGATTGGATAATCGACATATGCACGGGCTCATTTGCATACTATATGAGTTGGACCTTGGACCTCGTTCCGGTAGGTACCGATCTTATGGTATATATATATATATATATATATATATACAGAATGACGGGAAAATGTCTGGCCAAATTTTAAAGGTGGTTAGAGGGGACGAATATAAAAGGATTCCCAGTACAAGGCATGTCTGGAAACGCCGCATGAAGGTTGTAGAGGGCGCTGTGTAGGGCAGTCGAAACAAGCCGTCAATGCGGGAAGCTGTCATACCCCACTGTTATTTCATACAGCATGCAGCGTTTCACAAATGCTGAACTAGCAGATATCCATCTGACGTATGGAGCCGTGAATGGAAATGGGAGAGCTGCGCAAAGGTTGTACAGGGAACGATTTCCTAACAGAGAAATACCGAACAGTCAAACTTTCGAGTAAGTGCACAGACAGCTTTGCGAAAACGGGTCCTTCAATGCCAACAGACATAATGTGGGCAGGCCTCGCTCGGCGAGAACAGTGCGAGTGGAAGAAGATGTCTTATGTGAGGTTGAGCACAATCCTTAAACAAGCACGAGAGCTGTTGCCCGTAGACTGGGTGTGAGACAATCTCTTGTATGGGGGATTTTACATGGCAAACGTATGCATTCATACTGTTTACAAAGGGTGCAGGCATTGATAGAGGCAGATTTTCTTCTCCGTGTAAACTTTTCATGATGGTACTTACAACAGGCTGCTGTACAGCCCGACTTCTCTTTATACGTGTTATTCACGGATGAGGCAACGTTCACTCGAGAGGGTTTGTGTAACAGTCACAATGCTCCTGTTTGGGGATATGACAATCCGCATGCTACAAGACCGTCTGCTTACCAGCAGAGATTTAGTGTCAATGTGTGGACGGGTATGGTGCACGAACACGTGATTGGGCCATACATCCTACCTCATCACTTGGACAGCCCGAAGCACCTCATCTTCTTGCAACAGGTCTTGCCTGAACTGCTGGCCGTTATGCCTCAGTGCATCCAGAGACGTACCTGGTTCCAGCACGATGGAGCGCAGTCACACTTTAGCTGTGATGTCAGGAATTACCTGAACGCTACTTATCGACATCAGTGGATTGGTCGAGGTGGACCTGTTCCCTGGCCGCCACGATCACCAGATTTGTCCTGCTTGGATTTCTTTCTGTGAGGCCATTTGAAAAGCATCATCTACGATACCCTGTGGACTCCGCAGACGATCTCGTCGCCAGATTGGCTGTTGCTGCTGGAGATGTGCAGGACATGGCTAGTGCTTTTGCTAAGGTACACAGTTCTATACGGTAGTGATGTGAAGCTTGTATTATGGTTGGTGGTCACTCTTTCGAGCATTTGCTGTGACACGTTAATTTAATAAAGGGCTTGTTACATTTGTTTGTGTCTTTTCTTTTACCTTTCCACTTTCTTTACTCTCCAGGATTTTTACGAGGCGTTTCCGGACACAGATTGTACTGCGAATATTTTTATATTCGTCCCCTCTAACCCCCTTTAAAATATGGCCAGACATTTTCCGATCACCTTGTGTGTGTATATATATATATATATATATATATATATATATATATATATATATTTATATATGAAGCCTGCATTGGATTTTTGAAGAGATTCGCATTGTAGTCGCATTGGATATGCTTTGTACGTGAGACATGCATTATGCGGTCAGAATAGCTGAGCTATGGTTTTAATAGCTGTTAAATTAAATAGTGGATAGAATATGGCTGATCCTAGTAATGGATGTGAAGTAGAAATATTCGCTTAGATAAAAGTTCTAATATCGAGTTGATAGTGATAATACGCAACTAAATATTCTACAGTGTTTAATGGAAGGTGGCTAATGATGTACAAGTTAGTGCATATTAGCATTTAGTGCTGATCATTGACTAAATTACTTTAAGACAGTTAACAACTAAAGATGGCCTTAAGTAAAAGGGCAAATCCCGGAGCTAAAGTGATGCAGCAGTTTTATCTGATGGATACCGGTGATTATATCTTTTAAACTTTTGTTATAAACTGTGTTTTCAGACTGTGCTTAAAGAATGTTATATCTAGTCAAATCAACCACTGATACTTAAGATTCCTGAAAGTGTGACTATGGTTATCACTACGGAATGTCCATTTTGTGGAGTTGACATGCCATCTTCAATACGTGGCAAAGGGAACGTCAACCTCTGATTACTTAAGATCAGTTGTATGTGTTGCTTGATACGGCTCACTTGTACAAAGAAAATCTACATGTTTAAAAACTTATCAATTTAATAACAAGAAACTTTAACACAACAAAGGTATAGATTTACATTACGTGCTAGGCTCAAACTGCCACAGCGTAACTCATCTAGTTTAATACATGCATGTTGCAGTTGAGCTAACGAGACTCGTGAAAACCAAGCAAAACTGAAGTTGGTAAGACAAAACTGAAGTTATGGTGAAACTCGAGACTGAAGTCATGGCGATTGCAGAGTCCTAAATATTGAACCCCAGACATGCCCATTATAGCATTTACTGGTCAAGCAGAAACTGCATAGTCCCGCAGTAATGGTGGCACTACCTGACCTTCAGAAGGTGGAAAAAGAACAACATAGTAACTGATTCAAGTGTGTCTAAACAATCCAGTATGGACTTCTTATGTGTGCTTAAACTCCAAATTATGTATATATATGTTAGCTGTTTTGTTTAAACAGCAACTGCCTTGATGTACTTTTAGCAAGATTACCTATGTATTTCAATAAAATGTAGTCTTTGTTTTTGAAACTTGACTTTATCTTTATTTCACCACTGAGTTTGCTCTGCAAATAAATTGCTCTCTGCTAATTTAAAGAGTATATATTTTTATCCAACAGTCTGAACGATCCTTAAGTATTTCACATTTCTACTACATTTTGAGCGTGTAGTTAGCCTGTACAAACATGTCACAATACAGCAAAGAAGAACTTTTTGAAATGCTTATGTTGTACAGTTTATGCAATCGCAATGCAAATGAAACTGCACGGGAATATCAAAGTACTTTCCCCAATTCTCGACATCCTACTGGGAGACTTTATTTCCCGATTGGTGCAACAAGTGTGTGAAAGAGGAAGCATACATCATGTAGATGGACTAGGTAGACCCAGACTTCACTCAACAGATGTAGAAATTGATATTTTGGCTTACTTTTGCAGTCATCCACACAGTAGTGTTCGCACCGCTGCTTCAGAAATGAACGTCCCACGTGCAGGGTAAGAAATTAGAAAAAAAAATTAGGGGCTGAATGGCCCCCAGCATCAATTTCTTATGGGCCATTTGAAAATTTCTAAGGGCCAAAATAAAATTTTTTAATGAAATAAAAAACATGCACGATAAAACCACATAGGCCTAATCTAAATATTTTATTTGCTTGCCAAATATAGTATATACTTCAAAAAAAGACACTAAATTGAAAATTAAAATTCTATCACTTATGGTTAAAAATTTGGTCGTCGAGTGCGTCCAGCGCAAACATCCTCCCACCAAAGTTGAATGGCATTGCTTGGATCAAATTCATTTAGTGAAATTCCTGCAAGCTTGATGGTTAATACATCATTTAGTGTTTCAACCTTCAATCTGTTTCGAACATCAGTTTTTATAAGATTCATTGTGCTGAATCCTCGTTCACAAATAGCAGTACTAAATGGTATTATACGCTGAAATGAAATAATTTTTAACAAATTGCTGTATTCGCCTGAAGATTCTGATTCATTAAATAATCTATCCCATAAAATATTTGAATCTTGTGATTTTTTATCTGCAGCCCAAAATTTCCATTCCAAATATTCTTCTTTAATTTCATTTTTATCAATTTGCACACATGAAGGCAAATTTTTAAGAATAATATCAAGTTCTTTACTTCCATAATTTGTAAATAAATCTTTATCTTCAGAATTTGGCAAATTAATTGCATCAAAAATATAAATGTTGCTTAATAGTGAATGTGAATTTAAGTCTGTATATCTTTTATCAATATATTCTGTCAATTTATCACACAATTTTTCTCTATCTTTAAGAAACAGTGATTTGCACCCGCTGTCTTTCTGTAGCATTACACCTTCAAAAGAATTGGTATCTTCATCATAATTTTTTTCGAAATTACATAGTTCTTTGCCATCATCTGTTTTAAGGCTTTGAATGGTTGATTTTGTTTTCAACAAATGTCGTTTAATTGTGCCAAAAGAGAGATTATTTCTTTGAGTACTTGTGATAATTTAGCTAAACAATTTGTTAGATCTAGCATAAAAAATAAAAATCGCACCATACGTAAAGATATGAGCATTTTTAACAGTCCCTTCATCTTTGCTATTTTTGTAGGATTGTTTTCATTATTTAAGCAAAAACTTTCCATGTGTTTGATGGTAATAGGTAAATTTTTAGTAATGGCTGTAAGAGATTGCTGTTTTGAAGAAATCCATCTAATATCTTTAATTGCTGTATGTTTTAGCAAAGTGTGTTCAGATATTTCGGCCACATTTTTAAATTCTTTTAAAAGCTTTGGACTTTTATGGTAAAGTTTATAAACTGCTTTTAGCAATCGTTCATACTTAGATTCAAAGGGAACATATTTTAAGGCATCAGAAATGGTCAATTCGAACCTATGAGCAATGCAATGTATGATTATAATTCCAGGTATTTCAAGGGATAGTAGAGTTGCCACACCTCTGTTTTTCCCAAAATTAACACTTGCACCATCAAAGCAAGCTGCTGTCAATTTTGTTTTCCATTCTGGGTCTTTCTGAACCATGGCCTGATGTATTGCAGCAAGAGTGTCCTCTGCAGAACCAGTTTTTAATTCTTGCAGTTTTATAAATATAGTTTCAATTCCACCTTGCTTATTGACTGCATTAGCATACAAAATTTCAGATTCTAATACTGAAATATATGTTGATGCATCTGCCATGATGGAAAGGAATTGGGAATTTACTAAAGCATTGGTTTTCTGCCTACATATAGCTTTAGCTATGTAAGAAATAAACATGATACATGCTTTATAGTTCATGTAGGTGTCACCAATATCAAGTTTATTTTTCTTTTGCAATTGGCAAAGTCTTTCATATTGCTGAAATGAAAAATTACCATCAATGACAGCATATGCAGTATTAAATAAAAATATCATTTTTTCTCCAACTGCATTTGGCATTGATGTTATATATTTAACAAGAGCAGAAGATGATGGATTTTCCCTGACAAAATTTATTTTAGAAGATTCAGCACGAAATTTTGAACTATCATGTCGCACCAAAGTCTCATGTTTATAGGTACCACATCCATTGATAAATTGAAATTTAGCTATAGACATTGTATCACAATTACTTTTGTTTTTGCAACACACATCGCAAAACATTTTGTTCTCACCGCTACTTGAATCTAATCTCAACCATGGGAATTCTTTTTTCCATTTTAATAGAGTTCCTTGATTTACCGAAGCACAATCTTTCCGCCGTAACTTTGGATGGTCGACATCAGGAAATTTCTGGGTTGTAGAATTAGCAAGTTTTTTCATTGCACATTTCAAATGTTCGTTTTAGAGGTGGTTTGAAAAAATCAGTTATTGTTTTTTTGCTCATTATTTAACACTGCTTTCGATGTTTTAAGATCTATTTATAAAATTTTAAGTACTCACGAAGACTGATACTGCACGAGCAAAGAAGGTAGTTTCACATTCAAGTAATATAAACACTAACGGCACTTAAACGACGATATCGGTTCCGATGAAGAGCTACTATTTTGCTGTAAATCACAGAATGAAAATTAACGCACTACATTTGCGAGTGCACCATGGAAGTAGCCCACTCGGAAAATAGGAGTGGCAAATGGAAAGTTGGCGGGAGCGGGGCTCGACATTATAGGCAGAGCGAGGGAAATTCCCTCCACCCTATAAGTAACTTCCTTCTTTACCTCTTCAATAAATGTCGATATGCCAGACCTTAACCACTTTGGGCTGATTCTTTCAGGTTATTTTAAACACGATGAAAATAAAAAAATTTAAATTGACTTATTGTTTTATACAAGAAAAAAAAGTTTTTGTTTTCCCTCGGTTAATTTTGATAAATTATAGTGATTTAATTCCAGTCGCGATTTGGCCCCCGATTCCGAAATCATGGTCGCAAACGATAAAAATTTGGTCGCAATTCGCGCATGGCCCCCGCTAATTTGTTACCCTGCCCACGTGCAACAGTGTGGAGAATACTGAGATGGAATAAATGGCATCCGTTTAACATTCATGGTGTACAAGGGCAGGAGCCAACAGATTATCAATGTCCTCTAGATTTTTGTAATTGGGCTCTAAATCAGGAAGATGCAAATCCCTCTTTCCTGAAAAATATAATTTGGACTGACGAATGCTGTTTTAATCAAGATGGATGCATAATTCCTCAAAATGAGCACATCTGGTCTGACACAATTCCATTCGTGGTACGTGATATTCATCATCAGAAGCAATTTTCTGTGAATGTATGTAGTATTTTCAGAAACTGTTTGTTTGGAACCATACTGTATGATGGTACGTTGACGGGTGACAGACATCCTTCAGTAGTACGAAGTGCAGCAAAATTTAAGAGAATTACAAAATTGCTTAATTCCTTATAGAGAAATTTTGGTAGAATTAGAAAATAAAACTACATTTGAAAACGAAAATGAAGATATGCAAAGTGAAGAGGACATTAAAAGAAAAAGAATTAGGCAATTAATATTTGACAGTGATGATGAATGTTAGTAGGATTTTTGTTGGGAAAAAGTTATTAAGTTAATATTTTAATGATTTTTTTTAATTTTCTTATATGAAGTCTTAAACTCAATAAAAATAATTCTTAATATAAACCAGGGTTGTCAAAAACCCAGGTTTTTTCATGAAAAACCCAGCCCATTTGGGTTTTTTTCAGGGATTTTCTGTTTATTTTTATAACTTTTATTTTAGCAAATTTTCAAAACTAACATAGAAAAATTTATTTTTTAAATCAGAACTTTTAACCAATTGCGCAGAGCAGTACTGTTAAATGCTCAGCAATAAGAGTATGACTAATGTATTTACTTCAAATTACATGGTATAATGGATAATGCACATAAAAAATACAACATTCTAAATAAAAATATGTTCTAAAAAATTAAAAAAATACATTTAATTATTATATAATTATACATTTAAATTTATAAATGTATTTTGAAAAGTAAAGTTACAAAAATTTAAAAGTTCATTAAGAATAATAAAATAAAAAGAAGTGTTATTAAAAACTATGTTATGAAATATGTTATTTTATATAGAAAGTTATTAACTTTTTATTGTTAATTGTCAGTAAATGCAATTTCAAGTTCAATTACTCACTTGGTTTTTTGTTTTTTTTAAATAAACCCACCCGGGTTTTTTCGGGTTGGGCAAAATCATAACAACTCTGATATAAACATATATTTAGTGCCTTTTGTATCTATAAACTTATATTTCTTAAAAGTATTCATGGTGCTCTAAAAATGTAGTTTTATATAGCGTAGAACGAATCAGCCTGATTTATATGTTCCGAGTTTCACTTAGTGATTTCCCTATAATGCAGTACAAATTGTTTTATTTTGTACTTATCTGAGTTTCTTATAATGTGGTTTCCATACAATACTGTATATGGCTTCTATATAGCACAGTAAGAATTAATTTGATTTGCACTGAGTTTCTTATAACATGGATTCCATATAATGCGTTAAGAATTAATCGCATTATAGGAGGGTTGACTGTACTTCTCGAAACGTCACTTAATGCAACTCTATTTAACATTTTGGGATTAATATGGGACACATAGATATTTTCTAATTACATATATAACCATAATCTTTCCGAATTTGTCCGAAAATTAGCGACTCAATCAAATGATTACGTTTTTCCGACAATCGGCCCCCTTATGCAGATTAGCCAATTCGATGCATGCACTTACATGCTCAAAAAATTTAATCTAAGAATAATACAATCCTTAGTTTTGTATTCAAAATTATAATTAATGACAATTTTAGTTGGTCTAAGGTCATCTGTAATATAATAACATGACACAGTTATAGATAAATATATATACTCAAACTTTAGTTGAGCATATTTAATAGATACTGTTAAAATTCATGAAATATAGTAATTACAAAAATATTAGACTTTTAAAATTTTTAAGTACAATCACTTTAGTTACAAGAAATTTTTAAGTATAAACATTTATTAAAAATTACGATTTAAATTCAAGTATAATTACTTTATTTTCATGAAAATATTAAGTATAAACATGATTTAAAGTTACATTTTAAATTTAGGTATAGATATGTTAGCAAAAGTTAAAGTTTAAAAGTTT
The DNA here is from genome assembly GCA_951213105.1 of Amaurobius ferox. Taxonomy (NCBI): domain Eukaryota; kingdom Metazoa; phylum Arthropoda; class Arachnida; order Araneae; family Amaurobiidae; genus Amaurobius; species Amaurobius ferox. The sequence goes on along the minus strand of OX578142.1, from coordinate 84,448,348 downwards.
TTATGTATAAACATGTTATTTCAGTTTAGTTTACATTTAATTATTAACATGGAAATCAAAGTTTAAATTTAAAAACCTTTTAGTATAAGCATTTCAATATTTTAATTTTTAAGGTAAAATTTAAAAATATAAACTTTTGGTGTCACAATACAAATACAGTATATAACAAAATAAGTTTTAATCTAAACACCAAAATAATCTTTAACAATCCTACATTTTGAAACACATCAGCAGAAATTGCTTTGTGAAAGTGAAAAAATTGTATATCTATATTTTTATGTGAAATATTGAAAAATCACTAATCTTATCTCTTAAATATACTAGAGCAACTAATCTGCTGAGATGAAAAAGTGAAAAGTGAAAAAATGCAAATTGTGAAATTACAACACTTGTATGGACACATTTCATACTCAAATGACAATTTACTTTGTACATTGAGGTAGGAGTAAAAATTATAATGTATTTATACTATAATATTAAAATTTGTAGTTTCTAATGACAAAGTTTGACAAGTAAATCAAAGAACAATTACACTTTAAATAGTTCAATGCAAAACTTAAGAACTCTATCTTTGGTCATAGGTTTTGTAAAGTAATCTGCAGCACTGTCTTTGGTATTTACAAATTTAATTTTAAATGACTCATTTAGAACTAAATTTCTCAAAAAATGATATTTTACATCAATGTGTTTAGTTCTATGATTTTCAATTGGGGAATTTTAAAAATTAATAGCTGCCTGGTTATCACAAACTATACATCTATTTTTGTCAATTTTTAACCCTATCTGGTAGCATTCCTCAATTATATTTTGCATCCATACCATTTCTTTGGTGGCTTCAGTCAGTGACACGTATTCCGCTTCCATAACGGAAAGATTAACACATTTGTGTTTGAAGATACGCCACGATATCGGTACTTTAACAGTGTAACATATCATACCTCCTAAAGATACTCGATCATCTTGGTTAGCTGCAAAATCTGAGTTTGAGTAACAGTTTAAACTAAGTTCTTTGATATTCGACAAGTTTAAAGCATAATTTCTAGTTTTGTTTAAATATCCCATTACTTTTAGTAGCGCATCCCAATGTTTTATTCCCGGGTTTTCTTGAAACTGAGAAAGTAAATTTACAGAGTTGTCAAAGAAAAAGGTAGGAGGCACCAAACGACTTAGGTCGGATGGGACCACACCTTCTTCAAGAGTACTGGTCATGAAAAAGAGGCCAAGGACTAACATCCAACCTGGATCTTATGCTCAGGCAGTCCAGGTCATTAAGGCTCCTCATCACACAAAAAATATCCAGATTCCTTTCCGTCCGAGATCAGACCTACTACTTTACTTTCCCCCACAACAGGACCGACAGGTTCCAGGAGGGCCGAATTCCCACCCCCGGAGATCTTCCCCTTACCATTGTATGTGTCCACAGAGTACTATATCACTTTGAGCGTGGGTCTTCACCCATTACCTCCGATAATGAGACCAACACCCAAGGCTATTTAAAGGAAAACGAAACATGCAGTCAGAAATGTGGGGGTAATATTGAATAAAAACAACCATGCTTGATTATTGCTCAAAATTTGCTATTGTAGTAAAATATTTGTTTTAAAAACAACAGAGGAAACAATTATTTTTTATTACAAATATCTTAAATTTATAGTTTGTAATCCCTTTTGAACATGTAACAGAATAATGATAAATAATAATAATAACAATAACTTCTTACATTTATGCTTTCATGCATTTAGGGATTGCAATCTCGGATGTTTTTACATTCTCGAGATTAAATTTTTGAATCCCAATATTTCACGGGATTGGGAATTTAGTTTTACTTTTAAAGAAAACCCTATTTTATATTCTTATGTTTCAATGTTTTATCTATAAGTATTGTATATATGTGAACAATAATACCATGCTGAAATTAACGTTTAAACTATGTTACTTTTTTAACATTTTGCTTAAGAAATCTTGTTTTGCTAAAACATTTTAGACCATTTCATGTAAAAAACTAACATGAATAAGCCCAACACCAGTCCTAGGATTCAAAATGTAACAGACTTTGAACAAAAGGAATTTTAATTGTACATGGAAGTACAAATGATGTAATAAATTCCCCCATAATATTCTCTGTTTGCAAATTTTAAAATTTGGTAAATTGGTCATGTAGAACGAGGAAGATATTGGGGAATAGGGTCATGTATATCGAGCTGAGAATTCAGCAATTATCATAGATGTAAAATCATCATTGCCGCACCCAAGGGGAGTTTAGGTCTGTACACACACCGTTTGAAATTTTTTCGATTCTTAATTAAATATTCAATTTTTGGTATGATACATAAGGCAGGAGAAATATAAGGAATATTTTAATTTTGCTAATAATAGTAAAATAAATCAATGCTTATGCATGAATCAATGCTTTATGCATGATTGATCTTTCTTGTTAACACTTTCCAACATAGTTGTAAAGTGTTTATGACTTTGTTCATTCTGTTTGTCTGTCCGTTCACACAATAATTGCCATAACAATGACTTTATCAAAATGAAATTTTGTTATTGAGACGATCTGTGGGACATATGTGAATGTAAAAGAATAATATCACAGTTTCAAATTGAAATAAATTATCGTAGTACTGTGATACTTTAAAAAATATCGCCACTGAATAAATATATTGCATTTTAGAGATGCTTAAACAAAATTGCATTTCAGTTCAAAAATGTTTCATAATCAATGCTTTATGCATGATTGATCTTTCTTGTTAAAAATCTTGTTATAGTACATGGTTACACAATATGGAACAATTTCAGAAAAATTAATTCCCCATCATCTAAACAAATGCCATGTTCGGAAATAAACATTGCTTCAATTTTCTATCAGTTTAGATTTTAGGTTTAATAGACTATCACGTTAGTCCATGATTTTATTTATTATTTGACAAATGGAATAAATAATAGTTTTACCATTCCTGATTGAAAATATTTTATGACAGTAGTGCGGTTTTGACAGTAGTGCAGTTGATGACAGTAGTGCAGTTAGAGATTTCAGTATGATTTGTATATCAAATAATATTCTAATGTAAAATTTGTTAATTAGTAACAGTAAGCATAAACTTATTATGGGGCAAACATCTTGTATTTATTTCAAATCAATAGTAAAAGAAAATCTGGATTTGCCCAGAAAGTACAAAATTAATTCAGAGATTTTAGCTAAAAACCTAAGGATTTAAACCAGCTTAAACCCTTATTGAAATTTAATCTTCCTAGAACAAGCTTCCAATAGAAGAACTTTCGGATATAACGAACATTTGTATAAAATATGGAACAACTGTCGATACAGTAAATCGACTACAGTAAATTACAATACATTAGGCAATAATGTATATGGAAAAAATTTAGTAACTTTAGAATAATGCTCATGTGTACTTTGACATATATACTGAAAAATGTAACTGGCTGATATTGAACAAATTGCGTATAAAATTTATAAATAGGGACATCATAAAATAATAAATGCACATACTGTAAGCTGTACTATAACCTCAAAGCTGCCATAAGACGGACATATAAAAAACTTTTGTTTGAGTAGTCTTATAAGCAGAAAATAATTGTCAAAATAGACTCCACTCCTACAATGGCTATTTTAAGTGCTTTTTAATAGCAACATTTGGTACACTTTTAGACATAGAATATATCAAAATACTGGCATTGCTTAGTAAAGAAATAAATTATATAAATAGTGTTACGAGTTGCATATCAAATAACATAATAATAGAAAATCTGTTAATTAGTAATAGTAGTCAAAAGCTTCTTTTTAAATAAATAACCGGTATTGTTGTCAGAGAGTTTAGACAAACATACTATCAAATAAATGGGGGTTTACAACAATGTTCGATTTTGAAATTTCAACAATATTTAATTATATACAGATACATAAGTATAAACATGAACTTGGAAAGAGGGGAGGGGGGGGGGGAAATCGGGAAAAAAAACGAAAATCGAAAAAAAGTTTTAAGTTCTTTATTTTAAGGTGCTATAGCACCAATTATAATTTTTTTCTCTTTGCTTCGATGCCATATAATAAAAGTAAGATCATGTCTATAGCGTTTTTTTTTGGGGGGGGGGGGGGTGAGATACAGATTCCTAAATTCGGGTTTGGTCACGTCACGTATAATATACACTTGACAGCTACGGGTTCAGACATAACAATTTGAAGGGACGTAACGCTGTGACGTTTTTAAAAAAATCTGATGTGCCCAGCACATGACTTTTCTTATATACTGCAATGAATTTACTACTTTTACAGCAAAAAAATAGGTTATTCTTATAGCAAATACTTATATTCTTTCCAAGATATTGAATTTTCGTTAATTAGTCGTCATTTTCATCGATTTAGCGTCATTTTTATCCATTTGGCAACATTTAAAAAAGTCGCCAAGTTGGCGACATTCCGCCAAATTCGTCGCCAAAATCTCGCCAAGCGTTATGGAGTGAGAAATAAGTTATTCTTACAGACGATAAATGACTATTGGCGTTCAAATACAAACGTATTACTCAAAGTATCTTTTCTCATGAATGGAACGAGCTAGATCCACGAGAATGATGTCACTCAATTTATCGCATGATATTACATATGAAAAGTGAACATGCTTCTCAACAGTTAATATATTTTTTTTAATTTATGAGATTTTTTTATAAATTTATTTGAAAAATGTGCAATATCTCGAGAACGGTCCATGCTAGCATTCTAAAACTTATGTCAATCGTTTTCTAAGGAAAAATTACATAAGAAACGTTTATTTGCGTAGCTTTATCGATTAAAAAAATTTGATATGGGCAGCACATGACTTTCCTTATACATTGCAATGAATTTATTTATTTCACAGTGAAAAAATGATGAAAAGATCCACGGCACAGTACTTGTGAACTTGAATTGTACATTTGGCGCTTTTCCGGATGACAACATGTAAAACTATTTCGTACCCAATTAACTTATATTTCACGCAACTCTAAATTAACAATTATCAATATTTATAGCATCCCCAATGAGCAATATAATCCATATATTAAATATATTAAAATATTTTAATAATAAATTCATCAATTAGGCGTCATTTTCATTAACTTGGCGTCATTTTTGAAATTTTGACGATATTTTCGTCAATCTGGGGCTAAATATCGCCAAGCTGGCGATATTCCGAAATAATTTCGCCAAGAGTTATAGACGGAAAAATTGGTTATTCTTATAGTTGATAAACGACTAATGCCGTTCAAATGCAAAACAAAAATTCAAAACCCAAAGTATCTTCTCTTACAGTATATTCTTATATTATTTTCAAGATATTGAATTTTCATCAATTAGTCATACATTTTCATTGATTTAGCGTCACTTTTATCAATTTGGCGACATTATGTTAATTTGGCAATATTTGAAAAGCCGCCACGTTGGTGATATTCCGCCCAATTCATCGCCAAAATTTCGCCAAGCGTTATGACGAAGAAATAGGTTATTCTTATAGTAGATAAACAACTAATGGCTTTCAAATACAAAACTATTACCCAAAGTATCTTCTCTCGTGAATGGAATGAAACAGATGAGAATGATAACAAATTTATCGCATGATATTACATATGAAAAGTGAACATGTTTCTCAACAGTTAATATATTTTTTTTAATTTATGAGATTTTTTTATAAATTTATTTGAAAAATGTGCAATATCTCGAGAACGGTCCATGCGAACGGTCTCGAGAACGGTAACATTCTAAAACTTATGTCAATCGTTTTCTAAGGAAAAATTACATAAGAAATGTTTATTTGCGTAGCTTTATTAAAGGTTTTGATTTTTTGATGATTTTTTCAAAATTTCACTCGAAAATTTAGGGGAGTTCTGAACATTCGAATGCATTTAAAAACAATAGGCTTCCAGTATTCACGGATTGTGATTTTTGTACCAAATTTCATTCGAATCGCTCCATTCGTTCGTGAGATATCGTCTCCACAGATTCACTGACACACACACACACACACAGACATCACCTCAAAAATGTTTGACTCATGATCAGATATGCTTGAAACGTGCTCTCCCGTCGAAACCTCGAATTCGAATTTTCGACCCCGTCACAATACTTTCCTTATACATTATGTATATAAGGAAAGTAATAAAGGCAATGTATTAAAGATTTAACATGATGAATACTTTCACATAGCTTATTATTGCACTAAACAAGTAATTCCTATGTAATTTTACTCATGTATTAAATGTGAAAGTTTGTAAAATTTTGGTTATTATACCGACCATTCATTACTTCAGTCAAAGGAACATTGAATGTTTCAAGAAAATCCTCCGAAATGTACCTGCGTATCTGTAGCAAATTGAAAATGGACTGACGAGTCCGACGTGATACCATTTCATACATACAGGAGGAAGAACATTCGTAATTATATAAGACTAGCAGTATACTCGTTCTTCGTACAGAGTATATAATGTAAAGAAACTTACAATTCACTGCCATGTGCAAATTCCTATAGTAAATAACATTGTTAATCACAATATTCTATTAAAATATTTAATTTAATGCTCCTAAAATAAATTTAAGAATATCTGTTCTCGCTATACAAAATTATCTTCACAGGCAGATCTGAAGAATAAAACATACTGGTACCAATATGAAATGGAACCAATATATGCAAAACAAAAGTGCTAAAATTGTATGGGACCCGTACTACTTATATTTGCGATTATGAGAAGATATACCCGTGTATAAGTAGAAAATTTGCACGTACTACAACATACCTCCCTCACTGGGTTCCGGTCTAAATTGGGTAGCACTTCCCGGCCGTCCAAACAATTACCTTACACCTTTCTGGTAGGTCGGACGATCTGGGTCTCAACAACGTACTACAACATACGAGTTTATAATATCTTTTCCAAAATAAAACCGATGACGTAATAAATTGAAAATATCAATAATCCCGCTATCTTTAAACTTAAAGGCCGCAATTCTTTCCAATATATGCAAAATATATGCCAATGTACCTGTACTACTTATATTCTCGTAGATTAGAAGATATACCCGTGCATTTGCAAAAGATTACAGGTACTACGTACAATATATGAGTTTTAACAATTTTTGTCAAAATAAAACAATGACGTAATAAATTGAAAATATCAATAATTCCCGAAAATATCAATAATAATAATATGTAAACATGAAGATCGTAATTGATATAATCTGGTCAAAAATGCAATATCTGTGAAATTTATTTTATATGCATATATCTTTATTATTTAAATCCAAAAGGATTTAATAAAAATAGTCTGTCACCTAAACACATTGGATTTAAATCCGTTGCTAAGCGGCATGATATAATTTTCTTTAAATAAATTGGCGGAAAAAATATCGTCTGCATAATGCTATTTCTATTGCAGGTTTAATTGTTTGTTTTTAATTCATATCTAGACAACCTCTGGTCTTCGAAACTCGAAACATGGACTCCATTTTAAGTGGGGATATTTCAAGGCTACTCACAAAATTTCATTAAATTCGGTTCAGCCGTTCTTCCGTGGCGATGGAGACAAACATACAGACAGACAGATTTTCAATTTTATTTATATAGACTAGAAAATGCACCCTGTGTTACACGGGAGTTAAAGCAGGGTAATTATATAAAATAACAAAATATATAATTTTTATTCGTATAAATAACAGTGAAAATTGCATGCAAGCAGTATACATTGATGCAATCGACGTAATAATTTTTATATTTCCAATAAATTGGAGTCTGCAACTTTAATAAGATAGATACCAATATCAGCACTCATTGCAGTAAAATATTATTAAATAGTGATTGGTAAGACTAGCTAATTGGAGAATGAAGAAAGAGACGTTCTATATCGAGTAAGCATACTGAAATAAAAAGGTCCAGTATCTAAACCGCTCTCCACTCCCAACTCGAAATGCCTTTCCACGTAACATGAGAACAATTTTCACACCCTTTACCCTTCTTCCTTTCATGACCACCACAAACGTGCCTGTACACCATAAACAACGTCTCTCCACGGGAGTCCTGTCAACCCCTGAAGGAAATAAGAAAGAGGGGGAAAGTAAAATACAATTTTTTTTAGATCAATAATTGCTTCAATTAAAAGTTGCTGGAAATCTATTTATGATAGCACAAAAATTTAGGCATCTATCGAAAGCTAGAATTATATTCATGTGCACTGCATTTTTCAAATTCGAGTATTATGAAATGCAAATTGATAAAAGACGGTTAAACTTTTAGATTTGACTTTTCTTAGTGACTCTCAACTTCAATAAATTGTTAAAAATACTTAACAATCATTTAAACAAAAAGTAAAATCTGGAAGCAAACTTCAATTTCTATAGCTTTGAGATCCTGAAAACAGAATTGAAATAGGTTGATTTTTGGAGGAGCTATATACAAAGCATTGTATTTGAATACTAATGCGTATTCCCGCCGTGTCTAACTATCATCACTTACAACGACTACAACGTCGACGACCACGTCTATGTCCGTCTGTGGTTGCTGTCTGATAATCCAATGTGTGCTTCCTATCTTTATACCATAAGATCGGTACCTCCCGGAATGAATTCAAAGGTCCAACTCATATTATGTAAATGAGTCAGTGCATACGTCGATCTCCCAATCTGCATGAAGAAACTTACTGGAAAAACTCCATGAGTCGTTCCTGTGAACGGAGGTAAGTTAAAAAAGGTAAGTGGTATTTTTGAACTACTTCCGGGAAAATTAGCGACTGACTATCAAATGATTACGTTTTTCCAGCATATTTTACCAAACCAAATTATTTCTCGCATAAATTGTACATTTGTGCAATTCAGTTTCTTATTTTTTAATTAACATCACGATGTTGAAATTGCCGCATTACACAAGTCTAATTTTCACATAGTGTTGCAATTATGTGAGATACGATTCTGAATATGCTTAGCAATTTTTCATTTTTGTTTGGCATTGCAATACCACTTATTTACACGATGGTGGCAGTATCTTATGTTTTAAAGAAAATGTTTCTGTTATTCAAAAATATATTTTCATAAAAAAAAAAAAAAATTACGGTGATTACGGAGACAAAAATTTACGACAATTCCCCTTTTGTGGGAAATTTTATGCCTCCACTTTCGGGTTAAACAGACTAACGTTGTCTGTCGGCGATTGTTTAGACACTGTGTGCTGGAGGTTAAAAAATAAATAGAGCTTGTCACATCAGAACGTTCTTGTTCTCGTGTGACAAGCTCTATTTATTTTTTAGGGCCTTCAGCAAGCAGTGTCTAAAACAATGGACGGCAGACAACGATCATCTATCGTAGGCCGAAGCTCAAATACAATAACAGCTCTGGTTATAACCACGGCTAACTAGACTCTTTTTCTTTCACTCCCCCCCTTTTTTGAATCACCTTCCATTCACGGATAATTGCTATATGAGGAGTTAACCGACCTTGACCCCACCCTCTAGTAATTTATCTCCTAGAAGGAGTGTTGAATCTAGCATTGTCACCGGCCCGACATGTATACTGCACACTATACTTTTTCCTCCTCCCTTTATAAATATTTTATCTGCCCCCTTTTCTTTTGGAGTTAAAAACTACTACCAGTACAGCGGATTAAAACGAATTCCTGGAACTTTGATTGCGAAACTCCATCTTCCTTTCTTAGCACCCCATCAATCTTCGACCTTCGTTAACCACTAAAGTGCAGAACCAATAGCCCACTAGGAAGAATGAAATTATTGAAAAAAGTGAAGAATAAGGAAGTGTTTTGCCAGAAGCCCCTTATTGCTTGTGTACTCACTCCGAAATGGCTGCTGACATTACAGGAGAACAAAACTGAAGAAACTGTGTTCCCTCATTCGGCAGGGAGTGGTCAATTTATCAATGTAGGGTGTATGGTAGTTAAATTTACAAATGAAAGCTTTTGTAAACAGAAGGAGTGATGATTTCTCGACGATTTTCTTTGAAAAGCGGAACTTTGAAGAGAAAAATTCATTTAAAAAGAACTGAATTTTTCAGAAAAAGCAAAACAAAAAAGCAGATTTTTGGGGTAAAAGCAAAAAGAGGAATTCCGTCGAAAAGCAGAAGAATCTAATGCCTGTATATAGCACGAAACAATTATCAAAATTTTAGTCGATGTAAATAAATTGCAAAAGTGGGACAAAAATAATCATTGGTCATTTCTCGCTTAACGCGCTTGCAAGTGTAAATTTTGCAATCGCAGAAAAACGAATTTTCCAGATGAAAGAAAGAGGGAAAACTCCAATCTCAAAATTCATGACATTTTGGGGACTTACATGACCGACTTTGTGATTTTCTGAGCTTGTAGACATCCTGCCAAAATATTAAGGATTTTTTTGTAACTGAATCAGGAAAAGGGGATTTTTGACATTTGAAGGGAAAATCTGAAGATATCTGCTTCTGATCGGAAAGACGAGCAACACATAAATTGGGAGGAGGGGGTGAATCTCAGCAAAAGATTTTTGGAATTTTTAAACATAGCTTTTCATTAATTTTGCAAAATTTACCTGAAAAAAAAATTGTATTAAAACTGCAAATTTAGTGTCATTTCAAATAATTAATAGTGTTATTTTGTGCATATAAACTCATTTTAATGAATTATGAAAGAAATAAAAAAAAATAAATGAGTGTAGGGAAAGTCATGTGCTGACCACATTAGATTTTTCCTTTTTGGAGATGAATCATTAACTCATGACCGCAAAACGCGTTGTGCATTTCTCACTAAATAAATGAGTTTAAGTTACAAGAAAAATATTACAACCTGAACTCTTCAATTTTAATAAAACATTTACGACCATTATATCCATTAAATTGCTCTATGTCTTTGGATGAGTCCGATGGTCTGGGCTTTCGACAATTATTGTAATAAATAATTTTAATCATTATGAAGAAAACAATTCCACCAAATCCCAACACTTACATTGAATGTACTTATACATATAAAGCTCTTTATCGTTCCCTGCACAAATAATTTTCGTACTGCAGATATTGTGCATAATTCGCACTAAAGCCGCCAATTCTGGTAACCTGCTCTTCCTACGACGTTTCTACCCGTCATTGAATTTAACTAATGGTCTCGTCCAAAATCACGTGACCCAAATGCCTTCTCGTTAGAGTCGACAGCTTTTATTGAATGTAATTTGATTGCACCCACAGACTAATATTATATAGTATTCTGTGCACTACGACTAGAAACGTGGCTCCAAAAGAACATTACACGAAATCATCATTTATCATATAAAGAAACGTGGCTCCAAAAGATCATTACACAAAATCAGCAATTTATCATATAATAATAAAAAGGTTCTTACAGTGGAAAAAAGAATTGAAAATTCCAATTAGTCGTAGCAAATTTATGGCTAAATATTCTGAAAGAACCACCTCCAGCTCAAGCTTCTTTGCACAACAGAATACTATATATTAGTCTGTGGTTCTTTGTATTTGTATAGTGTTCTCAGTTACAGTCGCACGTCACCTTCGAGAACTAAAGTCGAGATCTTTAGTTCACGAAGGTGACGCAGTCACACCCATACCAAAGAATATACATATAAAGAAGGGAAGCTTCCATTGGGCTAATGTAAACACGAAATCCGGCGCATGCGCTATGAGAAATTGACGGAGGTATGCAGAGAAAACAACATTCCGGGGCCGCAACGCGTTGCACTCCAGCTTTTCCTCCTATTTTTTTTTTTTTTTTAATGCCTACGAAATCTTTTTGTACAAGACTTTGTAACATAAAATATTTTGTTTTTCTTTTGCGGTATTGTAATAGTAATAATACTGATGTGATTTCAGTATAGACTATTTTTTCAAAGATTATGCAAAACTGATTACGTTACATATTCCTTTCTCATAAATTTTGTATAACATGATTTGTTAAATTTACAAAACAAACATATATAGTTTTTCCTTAAATTTAGTAAAAATCTAAAATATTGCCGTACTGTATGAATAAACTACTTCACTTTAAATGATCGAGAGGTCAAAATTGTTCGTATAACATGGAAAAATATTTTATGTTATGAAGAAATTAAAAAAAGAGTATGGAATGCATTTGTTTTCCAATTTGTTTTCAAAATTATATTTTCTGAATTTGTTTTAAAATATTCACATTAATTTCATATTGATAAAAAAATTAGTTTTTTCACAGATTGTAAAATATATTGAAAACAGATGTTATTTACTTATTGATAAAAAAATTAGAATAAAATTTACATATTAGTGAAATATGTGAATTTTTCCTTAACGGAAAGGAAAACCTAATTAATCCTTTGCCTTCACTTATGAAATGGTATAAACATTATTTTTAACAGATTATTGTTTTATATATATTCCTTAATTTTAATAAAGAAAATGTTAAGAATGTAAAGAAAAAAAATTAAGGGTATAAACATATTTCAAGAAATAATTTTAATTCATAATCAAATTAGTTTTGAAAAGGATAACTCAAATTTGTATATTTTGAGTGACACCATTAACATATAGCTTTAAAATATATGAAAGTTTCAAACTACTATTCTGTGATTGAAAAATGAAGAAAATAAGATTTCTTTACACCGGCCCCTTTATAATCAAAAATCCAATTAGCAAATTAGATAAAAATAAAATTTCAGCTTTTTGAATTCAAAATTTATAAACTATTTTTAATTTTACTTAAAATTTAACACAACTAAAAAATACTAAATTGTATGAATTGAATATTTTGCCTTAAATGATTGAGGGGCCAAAATTTTTAAGCAACGGCAATGTTTCGGAAAATAAACAGTCATTCCACTCTTTATTTTATCAAATAATCCAAATAAGAAAAAGTCTTGTTAATTAATGTATTTGGAGACTCATTAAAATCAGTAGAAATTAAAAACATAGCATAGTCATTACACAGTATAAATAATCTAATAGTATTTCATTTCTAATGTTATCTGCTTCAACACATCCAGCAAATCAACCTGAACAGACAGAAAATTAAAAATAATTCTATCTCAAACAAGCTAATCAACTGGCTTATGTCAAGCTATTCTAATCAACTGGCAGTAGATTAGTAGAATCAAAATTCTAAGTATACAATGAATAAATATAATCATGATAAGAATCCTAAACGACAAGATCCCTTATTTCTAAAGGTGTTTATTGCGACTACATATGCATACTAAATAAAACAATAGATTAAATACTTTTAGGATAGAAATAATTCACGTACCTTTTGTGTTTGCAAGAAACTCAGCAAATTGGTCATTTTAAAACAATTACAATCGGAAAATCAAATGTACACAGCCCAGAATTGTAATACACGATTAAATACATGTCAACCATGTAAAAGAAGTGATAAAAATATTAAATTAACAGCTTAAAATTGTAATAAATTCGGACCACGTGGAAATATACCACACACACATTGACTTGCGATGAAGAAAAGAAATAACCCATTTTCCCCCTGCTTGGTACACAACTATTTCCTCCGAGCTAATGCGCATGCGTCACGGGAGTTGGAGTGAGATTGTGCGGGAGCAAATTCGCCTGTAAGTTTGCTTCACCTTTACACACCAAACATTGAATGTTTGAGGCCGCTCTTGACGTCTTTCGTAGCCTTCCCCCGTTTGCCCATACTAGCGTTAAGGTGTGTACAGACGGTCAGTGAATGTTTGTCAAAGATGTCGATTCTCAGAATTGTATTTGAAGTGCGCTTTGTCCACACGGGCACACATATTTGACGTCTTATTATAATGAGCTAGTTTCCTTTCATATCTAGTAGATGGCGCTGTTGTACTTGTTTACTAATTTCGTTTGTTTTGAAATCACGAAAGTGGAAACAAAATTAAAAGTGTCCCAAATCGTTACAATCAGTGACTTATCCTGACTCTAAAAAGTGGAGGGGGGGGGGGCGGCAAGCATACGCAACTGGTTACAATGACTATTAACAATATATAATTAATTCAAATATATTGTTTTATAATTGTTATTTAGTTTTGTTTTATTGTCAGTAGAGTACTCGATCGATTAGAACCTGCTGATTATTTTTTTTTTTTTTGCAAACGTATCTGTAGTTAATTATGGCTAAGCAAGCAAATATTAAAGCTGCTTGTGCAAAAGAACTAAAAACTGTTTCAAGGTTGACGCTTAAATCAAAATTATAATTTATATATATGTTTTGTTTTCTTAACCTTCTACTTTTTTAAATAAATATAAAAAAAATATGGTACTTTTGACTCATTCTGTATTTTCCATTTCACATAAATGTCCTTTATATAAAAGGAAAAACACAACTATATTTTGAACCATGAGATGGATTTTGATAATTTGACCCTGCAGCAAAGTACAGAATAAGGAAGACTAAAAACCTCTTCCAATCTCATACCAGGGTTGTGGAATCTGAGTCGGTAACAGTTTGGGTGAAGTTATTAACAAAATACTAACTTGGGCTCAAAAAAACATTTAAAAATTCTAATTGTTTAATAGTTTTTAGGCGATAAATTATGAAACATCGAATGTTTTATAAATTAAAAAAAGTATGAAAAGTAATGTTATTAATTTAACGAAGTATGTTTAAAGCAAAATAATTAAATATAAAATGTTAGCGGAGTAAATTTGCATTCAATGAGCACTTTTTTTTTTATGTATAAATGCAAAGAAATATTTTAGAAGTCATGCACGATATCACACATTAATGAAAGTACTTTTAATCAAAAACAAATTAACATCATTGTTTACTAGTTATGAACTGTTCTTAAAATATTATAACATATAAATATATAATATACTATAATTAATAACATAATAACAGTTCATTCACATTATAAAAACAGATTTACACAACCTGAACATAACATAATTTTGTTTTATTATGCCATGACAAATAATCAAAATATGCGTGCAATATATCAAAATACAAATTTTTTACATACAATTACTTACTTGACACATTCTTAAAAATATGTAATTTCACTTCTTCACCTACATCATAATCTAAATCTTGCACATGCACAAGATACTAAAATTACTACATGAAGCTACTTACATGCCACACTGTACATTAAATCACACATTTTTCAAATCTGCGAGACAAGAAAAATATCCTTAAAAGTTTTCAGGAAAAACAAAACGAGAAAAAACACTAGAAAGATTGCTGACATTTTACATAAGCAGCATAATTCTCTAGTAATTATTATCTTTGTATGACTGTAGTGGATAAAACCGAACTATAGTTTAGAAATCTCATTGTACAATCCAAGCATTAAACTGAAATTAAAAGAAACACAGAAAGGGCACATAGAATAATACTCAATTCATGAAATAAATGCAGGGCTGGCAGCACATTCCAATGAATAAACAATATACACTCTTGTTAGAAAACATACAGTTCTGTTAATTATTCACCAGAAACATGCAAAATTGTTAGAATCTACGCAATCTATTAAAAACATGCCATTTCAATTCTTAAGTTCCAACTTAGTCTAAGTTATAAACAGGCAAATTATCAAGATGCTAAAATTATTACATGAGACTACTTACGTAAAATCAAACATTCTTCAATTCTGTGAGATGAGAAAAATATCCTTGAAGATTTTCAGCCAAAAAACCACAAGAAAGATTGTTGACATTTCATAAGCAACATAACTCTCTAGTGATTATTTAGCTTTATATGACGTAGTGGAAGACACCGTAAAAATACTTTATAAATCCCATTGTACAATCCAAACATTAAACTGAAATTAAAAGATACACAGAATGGGTACATAGAACAATACTCAATTCATGAAATAAATGCAGGGTTGCACATTGAAATCAACAAATAAAATACACTCTTGTTAGAAAACATACAGTTCTGTTAATTATTTCCCCGAAACATGCAAAATTGTTAGAATTCATGCAATCTATTAAAAACATGCTATTTCAATTCTTGAGCTCTAAATTTGACAAAGTTATAAAGATGCAAAATATTCGGATGCTGAAATTATTACATGTAACTACTTACGTAAAATCAAACATTCTTTAATTCTGTGAGATGAGAAAAATATGGTTGAAGATTTCCAGCCAAAAAACCACTAGAAATATTGTTGACATTGTATAAGCAACATAACTCTCTAGTGATTATTTAGCTTTATATAACTGTAGTGGAAGACACCGTAAATATACTTATAAATCCTATTGTACAATTCAAACATTAAACTGAAATTAAAAGATACACAGAATGGGTATATAGAATAATACTCAATTCATGAAATAAATGCAGGGATGCACATTGAAATCAACAAACAAAATACACGTCACTCTTGTTAGAAAACATACACTTCTGTTAATTATTTCCCAGAAACATGCAAAATTGTTAGAATTCATGTAATCTATTAAAAACATGCTATTTCAATTCTTAAACTCTAACTTAGACTAAGTTATAAACATGCAAAATATCAAGATGCTAAAATTATTACATGCAACTACTTACGTAAAAGCAAACAATTTCCAATTCTATGAAATGAAAAATATATCCTTGAAGGTTTTCAGTCAAAAAACACTTGGAAGATAGAGTATAACTCGCTAGTAATTACACTTTATAAAACTGAAATTAAAAGGCACACAGAAAGGGTACATAGAATAATACTCAATTCATGGAATATGTGCCGATTGTTAATTTTATTTATTAAAATTATAATTGTCAAAAATGCATTTTACATTAAATTAATTATTAATTTGTATATTGATTATACATGTAATATGTTCTAAACATACTGCTGTGTACATTGCGTTGGTGGCCGCAAAACCCACCCATTTTTGTGCTTAACGGGATACTAAGTTAACAAACTAAAAATAAGGTTAATAGTAAAGGAACTAACATTTATTTATCACATACTTAATTTACACTCCTTAGTTTTACAAATTCAATAAGTATCACAATAGTGGAATACATCTCAAGGGTAGTTCGGGGGGTGTAATGCCAGATGAATTGATATTTGGTTGGAGCACTTGGTGGGATGCATTAATTAGCTTTTCCTTAAAAACACAAATTTAGTCAGAGAGGTTATCCTCATATAGTTAATTGTACGGTACCTGATCTTCTTTCATATAACTTGGGTAACACCGATGCTTTGTCACACTTTACACTTGCAATACCAGATGAACATGAGCTCTCCTTCGAATTCCTATATCAGAGACGCACACACAACTCTTAACACTGCTACAGCCGCTTACTCTTTTCTAGTCCAACTCCAACAGCCTGCCTTGACCAATTCTGACCTTCAACTTCATAGAGTTTCGTCCAGAACAGAGCACCAGGCGCGAAGCGCCTTTAATCTCCAATCTCTAGGTGTGGTTCTTATCTTCATACTGTGACATTATTTCATTGGTCCATAGTTGGAGGTTCGAGGTTTTTGATTTACTGTTTTTATTATTTGTCCTAGCTCCTAGTGTGGCAGTTTGTTGCACATTAAGAGTTTAAGCAGTTTGGGGGGTTGATGCAGATCTGAGGGTAACCTAGCATTTTAGCAGTTTAGGATTTTAAACATTTTGTAGAAAACCAAAGATCGCGAGTTTTCGTTAATATCAACTGATTAAGGTGGGACGTTCCTAGTACCGAATATCAAAGTTAAGTACCGAGCGGGGTCTCTTACGAGATTTAGCCTTGCGATGATCATAGTCATGCAGATTAAATAATAGTTCATTTGGGACAGATGGCAGATTTTTGTAGAATTTAAGCGCTAGCTTTTTGATTTGGGCTCTAACAGTTTTTATTTTGAAGTCTTTCCTAATTACCGAGTTTCTTAAGTATCTAGGGGCTTTCCTTATAATCCTTAGGGTTTTGTTTTGTCTTGTCTCTAATAAGTCTATGGTAGTTTTACAGGCATATCCCCATACGGGTGCTGAATACAGCATTCCCGGGCAGATGACCGATTTATAAATTAGGAGTTTATTTTGATAACTTAGATTTCCGTTTCCTATCATTGGGTATAAGGCTCCTATGGTTATATACGCTTTTTTGATTATGTTCGTTACGTGCAGTTTCCAAGTTAGGTGGGAGTCTATCGTTACACCTAGGTATTTAGTAGATTTTTCCGCTTTTAGGGCATGGTTGTTTATGTACAGAGGAGGCGGAGGTTTACGTTTTCTTGAGAAATAAATCCAATGACATTTATTGGGATTTAATTTTATTCGCCATTTTTCCAGCCATGTTTGGAGTATGTCTAAGTGTTGTTGTAGCTGTCTGTACATTACTGAGACGTAAGGGTGTTTTGCAAGTATCGCGCTGTCGTCTGCATAGAGTGCCAGCTCCGTGTCTGGGGTCCTGGGAATGTCATTTAGATATATGTTAAAGAGTGTCGGGCCCAGGATGGATCCTTGCGGTACACTACTTTTAATGAGCTTGGGTGTAGATAAGTTATTTTTTACTCTGACTTGAAAGTGTCTGTTATTTAGGTATGAAATTAAAAGTTTGACAAGTGCGTCAGGGACTTTTAGAGTGATCAATTTGTAAGCTAATCCACAGTGCCACACTTTATCAAAGGCTTTTTGGATGTCAAGAAAAATCGCAGCTGTGGGTGTCTTATTATTAAAACCAGAAGAAATGTACTCTACCACTCTCAGCAATTGATGAGTGGTGGAGTGTTTTGGCCGAAATCCAAACTGCTCCGGAATGATAATGTCATTCTCACTAAGGTGCGTGTTCAGTCTCTTAAGAATTATTTTCTCAGTAATTTTACTAAGTGTCGGCAACAAACTGATTGGTCTGTAGTTGGCTGGAATTGAGGCATCCTCACCAGGTTTATGGATCGCTATAATTATCGCTTCCTTCCATTCTTTGGGGAAATAATTTAGTTCTAGTATTTTATTTATTAAGATGGTCAAGTAAAATATTATATTTAAGGGTAGGTTTTTTACCGCGATATTCCTGATTTTGTCGTGCCCTGGGCTTTTACGGTTTTTGATAATCTCTACCATTTCTTGCGGGGTGGCTGGGTTAATCTCAGCCGTGACCGGGGAGTTCCTGAAATTGTTTAGAGTTTGCCTAACCATTCTTAGGGTGTCCTGACACATTAGATCGTGGTTTGGTTCAAATTGCTTTTCGTAATGCCTAGCAAGCGCCTCTGCCTTTTCTTCGTCTGAGTACGCAATATTAGCGCCATCTATTAGTGGCGGGAGTTTAATTTGAGGTTTTCTGAGTCTTTTAGCGAATTGCCAGAGCGATACGTCTTCCGAGCTAAGGGATTCAATTAACTCTTTATACTGTTGCTGCTTTTCTGCGACAATTTTATCCCTGACTTTCCACGTGAGTCTGTTAAGCTCCCTTTTGAGGGTAGGGTCTCTATTAGCCTGCCATGTCTTACGCATTCTGTTCCTTTGCCTAACCAATTGTTTGACATGGTGGGAAAGTGTGGGCATTTTTGGTGACTCACGATGTGTTGTGGCAGATGCAATAACTCTCCTGATTTCTGTTGTGAGTGTGTGCGTGGCAGAGTCAATATCCGCCGTGCTCATAATGTTGGGTACTGCTAAATGCGGCTCGAAAAGTGCTCTTTTGAATACGTTCCCGTTCACCCTCTCTTGTCCCAGAGAGGCTGGAAGGGGAGTGTTCAAATCGAATGTCACCAGTACCGGTAGATGATCCGAGTCGAATTCATCCAGGGTATCAATTGTGTGAGCGTATTCTATGACCTTCAACTTTGAGCAACTCTCACTTATATCCCTTTTTCGGTCGGCGGCCTACGTGCTGGAATGTAGAGCTGAGGGCTAATCCGTAGACATGGGGTCGCCGTCTCGGTTGCCGCCAAACGGCTTAGCGTGGTATGTAAGATATGGGGCCACCTGTATACTATCGCCCACCTGCTTAGCGTGGGGATAATCCGCCCGCAATCCTGGTTCTATCATTTTAATCCTTCCAAATATTTAATACTTTACATTTCTGGCATTACAGAATAAATGCAGGGTTGCTCTCTGAAATCAGCAAACAATGAATGAATTAAAAAAATTACAGAAAAGAAAAAGACTACAAATAACAAACAAACGGGCAAAAAATATACGCGACGCAGAACGATATGATGAATACGGATGCAAATCCAAAATGGTAATATGCTCGTGATTGGTCAATACAAATGTCAATCATGCTGGCTCCGCTATGTTTGGCGAAAAAGTAGGACCCTGCTCTACAAGGAAAATGTTTGACCTCACACTTTGACAACTACGTCAAACACGTGTTTAGACGATCAAAAATAAATGATCAAGCTTGTTTGACAAACATTCACTGATCGTCTGTACACACCTTTACACGTCACCTTCGAGATCGAGCGTTACAGTGTAAAACTGCTCCGGGCAGGTAGGCTCCGTAAGCATATATTGAAAGGGAGTATAGAAATAACTACTTTCTACGACTCCTCCTCCGTCCCGCCCATATTGAAGGACGGGTATTGTGACGTGGACCCAAACGTCACTTTGCTTCCAGTATCCGTATATCCTATTTTCTTTCTTTACGCTATAATGCTATTATAGTTATTATGATGTTGGATATATTTTAACGAAGTATCAAGTAAGTGTTATATTTTAATATATATAACAACGCAGATTTCCTTTTAACAATAATCAAACATCATTTCAAGATTGTTTTATATAGAGAGTACCACGATATAGAAGGGTTGACTGTAATATATTTTTTCTATTGGTTTTATATACCAGAGTTTAATGTTATGCTTGCCTAAAGCAAAATATCGCTGCACATCACTGATTTTATCATTTTATTTTAAAATCAATTCGGTAACCTTGTACGTTTATATATGTAACACGTTACAATTTTGTTTTAAGTTTTTATAAAGAGTTAATTTTATAGAAATATTTTATTTATTTTGGTTTTATGGCTGACAAGGGAAATAGCGTCTATCCAAGTAATTTGTAAATAAACAAAGTATGTTTACTTTGTCTAGTAAAGCTAAGCGTCAAGCTGGATTTTCAAGAGTGACGAATCTCTCTCTGTCTACCCATATATCGATATTCCATTGAAAATGGAACTTAAAGAAAATATGCACACAATTTATACTCGAGCTACATCAAGTTTGTGATAAACATGTCTAAGCTATAAGGAAGTGGCTGTTTTCTTAATAGTTAATAGGAAATGTGACTTCAAATATCCTGATGTTTTAATTTATTCAATTTCACCTTACATTCTTTGATATTTATTCATTATTTGCTTCAATTTTTTTTGTATAAATTAGAAGTAGCATAGTTGTTTATAATAAAGAAATTTACAAGTCTATGTATTAAGGTCAAGGTAAAAAATTCTTATGGAAACCAAATCAATCTTAAATGAAATATACTAATATATATTTGGAATCTTTCTTGATTAAATTTTTATCAAATGAAAAAGTAAAGCTTGATAAGTGGTCCATTTATTTTCTTATATATTTTCCTTGATTTTTATATTCTAATTAAAATGAAGTTTTCCTTGTGTTTTGTTTTCCTGCATATAATGTTTTTATTACAAAATCGGGGTTTCACTTCAATAAATTTGTTAATGTCATTAATTTATTTTAATTGCAATTCAGTAATTACCGAAAAATACTTAAAACAGTATTGCATACCTCTCAAACCGCAGCCTAGTACAGAGGCACTGATAGGTACGACAAAAATACTTTGCATAGGGGCTCGGGAGGCTTCATTTTTTTTACCCACACCATCTGACCTAGCCGAAGGTGTAAGGTATCTGTTTAAACGGCCGGGAAGTGTCATCCAATTTAGACCAGAAACCAGTGAGGGCAGCATCCACAGGGACAGTATTTTTCAGAAGAACTTACAAACCAACATATTTAACATTCCCGTACTCCGCATGAACACATAGACAGTTTGGGCAGAGATGGGAATCAAACTTGGGTGATCCGAGTACAATCCCCGTGTACTAACAACTAGACTGTTCCACAAACCGGACCCCTTTTTGCCTAAACCGTTTGTAAAAATAGATCAATAACTTGTAAAATACGGAGAGGTGCACAGTCGTTGTATGTGTCCAAAATATCTGACGGTGGTTGTGTTCAGGTCCATTCAGCTGTACTAAGGTATATTTATTGTAATAGACTAAATGCTTTTGTATGCAAATTTCTGTTTATCAAAATTTACTTTACAATATATAAATTAATTTAAATGTTTTTCATGTACTGTACAGTGACCATTTTGTCTAATGCATTTGGAAAAAAATATATTTATTGCTCAATATTTTGTTTTAAATTATTTTTTTTTATTTTTTACCTCATTTCGACAGCTGCTAATCCGGCACCACTTTAAGTCTTAAATGTAACCTAGCTAAAATATATATCATGAAACTTCATATTTGCAAATTTTGGACTCCGTATTTCAGTCTCCGCAAATTATTTTTACATGACTGATCTGTCATCATGACTGTTATCGTGACTGAACCATCCTCCTCAAAATTAAAAAATTAAATAATCAAAGACTTGTAAAGTTACTTGCTTTTTAAAAAGCAATGTAAAAAGAATTAATTTTCAAATCTATTAAAATGAAATAAAAATAGAAAATTTACCGATATACATCTCTAACTATGTCTGAAAAAGATTTGGTATGAAATTGATATGATGTTTTTAAATAACAATCTCAGGATGCATATAATTTTTTTAAATCATTGTGCATGTAAATTTTTAGTGTAGTTAAAAAAAAATTTCTTTTCGACTTTCTTACTTTCATTGATTTACACATTTTAGTTATCCCTGTACACAAAGCACAATTTTTAAATAATTTCTGAACAAATATTTGTGTGCAATATCGCTAACATTCTAAGTACTCATGTACTCATTTGTTTAACGTAATATGAAGTAAGAGATATTTATATTTTATTTTAAAGAAACATGTTATCAACATGGAATAATTAATACCTGCAATGACATCAAGAAAACTTGCTTTGCTATATGCCACTATAATGCAATTTCTATGGGAACTGATATATTAAGTTACCATGCAGACGGCTTCTAATTTAAATTAAAAATTAAATTCTTGAGAGAACTTTGCCTGTAAAAATATTCCCAAAGTTTTAATCAGTCTCTCATT
This sequence comes from Amaurobius ferox, assembly GCA_951213105.1. Taxonomy (NCBI): domain Eukaryota; kingdom Metazoa; phylum Arthropoda; class Arachnida; order Araneae; family Amaurobiidae; genus Amaurobius; species Amaurobius ferox. The sequence continues at coordinate 84,425,286 of OX578142.1, read as the reverse complement.
CAATGTGCAAAACAAGGGGCACGACAGCCCTGTGGTTAGCTCGCGGCAATTGCACTCGGATGGCCCGGGTTCTATTCCCGCCACTGCCAAAACTGCTGCCGTGTTCATGCGGAGTACGATCATGTTAAACATGTGGGTCTGTAAGTCCATCCGAGAGGTTGGTGGTAGAGGAAGGAGGGTATGTTACTATGTTCCCTGTGGATGCCTCGCCACTGGGTTTCGGTCTAAATTGGGTGGCACTTTCCGGCTGTCTAAATAGATACCTTATACCTTTCAGGTAGGTCGGACGGTTTGGGCCGAAGAGGAAGAAGGGTGCAAAATAAGGGAATATTTTTCATTAGCAAACTGCTAATAAAAATTTCATTTCTATAGCAGTTTCGATATTTTGACTAGCAGTTCACAACTATTATTTCACTAGTTTTTTTTAAAAATGTACCTATAAACATATTGAGATGCCAGATTTGAAATATAAAAAAAAAAGCACGAATATTGTAGGAGCTATGCACGTTTGCGGTAAGATTTTTTTTTACCGTTATGAATCATTTGTTGTGATTTTTAAAGTTAAGTGTTAAAATGCGATTCAAATTTATTTTTACATAGCAAAACACAAATTTTCTATCGCAATTTGCGATGCGATACCGCTTATTTTGCACCCTGCTCTCATTGCAGATAAGATAGCTGCAGCCATGAACATATAAAGCTGACATAAAAGTTTAAATCAAATCTCATATTCCCAACAGCATTCCTATCAAATAATTTAGATTATCAATGCCTTAAGTGGTATATTTATCAATGCTTTAATGGTATATTATACTAAATATTTTGGAGTGTACTACAAGCAACAGATTAAGGGGTCATAGTGGGGGCCATTAATGGCCCCCACTATGACCCCCCCCCACTTGTTTATAAAATGCAGTGGGTGAAATATTAGCTAGTTGTATGATATTATAACTACATACATGAAACATGCAATACTATTTACTAATTGTCATTTGTAATTGTGGCAAGAAAACATTAAAAACAGAATAAAAATATTTGATATTCATGTTTGTAAGCTTTAAATATGTTGTAGAAAACTTGAAAGTAAGAGGAACTCGAATTCAACACAAAATAATACTGATGATTAAAATGATTTTAAAAATGCGAGCAAGATAAATTTACAATGAATCAGATGTTTTAAAATCCACCTAATCCAAAGAAAAATACCCAGCTCGCTGAGATATTTAAAAAATTATATTATGTGCTCAAATTAATACGAATCGTAGTTTGAATGAGTTTCGATAATTATACATACGTAAATAGAAAAAGATATTCATCCGTAATACGATGAAGACAAAAAAAGAAATTAAATCTCCGTGATTTAGAGCACATAAATGGGAATTTATGAAAATCCTCTTTCTGAAATACATCAAATAACCTTAAATTGTTTAAAAAATTATATCTAACTAAATAATGACGTGAATATCTCCTTCTTGATTGACATATCTCGTTACGTTTATGTGTTATGTCACATTGTCTCCTTCTCCCCGGCCACACAAATAGCTACTGTTGGCCTTCGGGTCAGTCGTGTGGTCTGGGTCTTCTACATTGTCTCCTCCTCCGTGCTGCCCATTATGGGCGAGACCGGGGGCGGAGCCGTAGTAAGTAGTAATTTGGACACCCCATCTCAATATAGGATCATTCCAGGTGAAATCACCCAATTTTAAATTAATTGGTTGCTTGACCATTTTGTTCATTTTTTATATTTTCTCTATAGGCGGTCTTGCTAGTGACCTGTTCAAAAATATTTTTATTTTTATTATCTGCTGCCATCTTGGATTTATGCTCATTTTTCGTTACTGCTGGAAGCAAAAACAAGGGTTTTGAAAAAAAGTTGCTGTGTGATTTCTATTACAGACAGAATGTTCTAGTTTTCACTGCCTTAAAGTAAAGATTCTGGCCTTTCAGAAAATGCATATATATGTAAGATAAGATTTTGGTAACTGGGACTTTAATGGGCTTAAATATAGCCATCGTAAATAGAAATTTTGCCAATTTTAAAAGTCTGTAAAATCAAAAGGGCTTGAAACCACAAGATGGAATTTGTTTTCAAGAACTATGAGTGTTAGGCTTTTCAGCCATGGTGAAACAAATCCGGGGTGGTAAGCCTTTCTGTCCGATTTTTAGTTCCGAAATAGGAAAATTTCCAAAATTTGTGAATTTCAAGATCAAATATCTCAAAAGAGGGACCTGCCAAAAATAAGAAATTTTGGGCATGGATACTCCTACTAGTACTTAGTAAAACCTGTGAATTTCATTTTGGGGTTCATACTGATGTTTATTTTACAGGCTGTCAAATATCTCTAAAATGACATCGTGAAAACAACAAAAATTAAAACAGACAAACTAGTTAGTTACTAGTTTATATTTCAATATATACATAGTGTGTTTTTGTTTATCAATGGACTATTTCTTCTTATGTGCTTGTAACTTTAGTGACAGTTCTCTGTTTTTCTGTTGAGTAATGTTGTATGTTCTGAAGTGGTGAAGTCACATGATGTCAGAACATCAATTATGTTGTTCAATTTCACCCACGCAACATCATTTCTTTGTGTTCATCAACATTCGTGGTGATCCATCAATTCTGAACTCTACATGATTAATTTGAAATGATGCTGATATTCTACTTATCAGAAGAGTTGAAGAGTCCTTGGGTATGTAGCAGTGGTGATCTCTTGCTCCTTCAAATCTATGAGCTTCATTGAAGCGGTCATTCAGATACCTTTGCTAATTTTTTATGTCACTTTCGGACACCATGATGAAGTTTATGCCCTTAATGTTTTCAACACAAAACTCATACATGTTCTTTGGTGTAAGGATATGGCCCTCAGTTGGTCGCTGCAGACTTACCTTTGCCACAAGTCTCTTTACCGTCCCACCAATCCCATCACAAGGACCATTGCCATGGCTTGTGGCAAAAAAATGCCCTCAGCAGCCACACCGAAATCTTGTTTATGCTTACATAATTTGGAAAAATACTTTCTGTTCTTATATTGGGCTCCTGAGCCATCTGAGAAATAATAAATTTTTTTAGATTTGGGATGAACGTTTGAACAAATGGAACTAGCTCCTTTTGGAAAGCGTAAACAGCAGTTGTGTTGTGTACAATACAGTCACTTATAATACAAAGGCTTTTAATGCATAGATCATCTAAAGAATTAGTCTTAAAGTAGACACTAAAGGGATGGACAGTGGCTTGGGCTATAATCCAGTGGTAACTCTGGATTTCACCTTGTACAACAAATGTGAAGTTTTCAGAGAAATCACCAATCATTGCACATTCATCCGGAGAAATATTTTCTTTCGTTATTTTGAAAAATTGGGATTGACTTTGAGCAATAAAGTGGTGACTTTTTAACTGCAGTAACCTTGAAGCTAAATTTTCTTTAACTCTGAGATTGTTTCTACAACAGTAATCAAATTGCAACGATCTGTTGTCATCCATTGTTTGTAAGTAATTTTTTTCTCATCGTCATTATCAGAATTGTTCAAATCAGGATTCAGTTCATGTAATTTTAAGTCCTCTATATCAGGGCATATGGCCTAACTTTTTGCACAAAATATAATCAATGTATCTATTTTAATTTTTGTTTACCCTTATAAAATAATTAGATTATAAAATAATGGAAATCAGGTCACTTTAAGCCTATTAATTATAATGTTTTCACGATGTCATTTTTAGAGATATTTGACAGCCTGTAAAATGAACATTAGTGTGAACCCCAAAATGAAATTCAGAGGTTTTACTAAGTACTAGTAGGAGTATGCATGGCCAAAATTTCTTATTTTTGGCAGGTCCCCCTTTTGAGATATTTGACCTTGAAATTCACAAATTTTGGAAAATATCCTATTTCGGAACTAAAAATCGGACAGAAAGGCTTACCACCCCGGATTTGTTTCACCATGGCTGAAAAGCCTACCACTCATAGTTCTTGAAAAAAAATTCCATCTTGTGGTTTCAAGCCCTTTTGATTTCACAGACCTTTAAAATTGGCAAAATTTCTAGTTACGATGGCTATATTTAAGCCCATTAAAGTCCCAGTTACAAAATCTTATATATATATATATATATACATTTTCTAAAAGTCCAGAATCTCTACTTGAAGGCAGTGAAAACTAGAACATTCTATCTGTAATAGAAATAACACAGCAACTTTTTTTCAAAACCCTTGTAAACGCTCGTTTTTGCTTCCCGCAGTAACAAAAAATGAGCATAAATCCAAGATGGCAGCAGATAAAAAAAAATAAAAATATTTTTGAGCAGGTCACTAGCAAGACCACCTATGGTGAAAATATAAAAAATTAACAAAATGGTCAAGCAACCACCTCTGGGTGATTTGACATGGAATGACCCTATATGCGGTGGCGCTGATGCTGTAAGGAATTTGAGTGAGGGAAAATATTCAGTATTGTGTTTTGTTTGTGTAGTGTTGGTGTGTTAAAGAAAATCTGAGCACGTTGTAAGTTTTAATGATCATTATTTCCTTTAATCCTTTAATTTTTCTTTAATCGATTGTTGTCTGAGGATTCGTATATATTTTATTTGCATTTGATTCGTATATTTAGCACGTGCATAACTTTTCCTTTCTATTTTCGTTTGATTGGCATATTTAGCACGTGCATAATTATTCCTTCCTATATTTAGCACGTGGTAAGTTTTAATGAGTATAATTTCCTTTAATTTGAAGTTCTTGATGATTATTATATATATGATTCGATCAATCGTTATCTGAGGATTCGTATATTTTCTGCACGTGCATAATTAATCCTTTCTATTTGCATTTGATTCCTAAACTATTGGGTTGGAGGGAAAGTTCTGTCGTATTTTAAAGAAAATATTTGAATTCATTTATAAAAATATGTGTTTAATATTAATCAATTATATATGCTTCGTTATTCGTCACAACCTGTTGCCATCTTTCAGGTAACCTGTGAATTCTTGTTTTGTAGAAGTTCTCATCCTTGGAGTTAAAATAGTCAGCAACTGCCTTAGAAACACTTTCAAAAGACGTGAATTTTTTTCCCGTTAGATAATTTTGCAGAGATCCGAACAGGTAATAATCAGATGGTGCAATGTCAGGTGAATACGGTGGGTGACTAAGGACTTCCCATCCTAACGCATTCAGTTTTTGTTGTGTCACCATTGCAGTATGCTTGCGAGCATTATCGTGGTGGAACACTATTCCTTTTCTGGACGCTAATGCTGGCCTTTTTTCTTTGTAGCTGCATTCAATTTATCCAGCTGATTGCAGTACAGATCCGCGTTGATGGTTTTCCCCTGTTTCAGCAACTCGTAGTACACGGGACCTTTCCTGTCCCACCACAAACAAAGCAGTACTTTTCGTTGATGGATACTTGGTTTTGGAACTGTTGCTGATGATGTTCCTGGTTTGCAGTAAGATTTTTTTCTCTTAATATTCTCGTAAAGAATCCACTTTTCATCTCCAGTAACCAGCCTGGCCAAAAACGGCTCCACATTGTGTCTAATCAGATGTGATGAACACATTCTTACACGATCAGACAAATTCTTTTCCGTTAATTCATGTGGAACCCAAAAACTTTGCTTTAACACAAACCCAAGAGATTTAATGTGATCTCCAACAGTTGTATGATGAATGCCAAACTCTTCTGCAATTTCTCGACTTGTTACAGATGTTCTTTTTATTTACAAGAAAAATCACCTGCCTATTTAAAATACGACATAACTTTCCCTCCAACCCAATAGTAAAATTGATTCTTGACTAGTAAAATTTAATAAATTGTCTAGTATTTCAACGATTACTGATGTTTAAATTGATACTAAAATTTATATCTGATTTTAATTTCACCCGACCATTAGATTTGTGTATGTATGGATATCATGAAAACTAGATAGACCTTTTAGCCTTCATGGTGGATATATAATGGTCTGTAGCTGAATACGAACGTGTGGTGCTCACCCTGTTACAGCGCTATATTTACCACTGCATAACTATTCCTTTCTACTTGCATTTGATTCTTTTATTTAGCAAAAATGAGAATAGTGATTTGAATTATTAATAGAAGTCATATTTCCTATTTCCTTTTACTGTAATATGAGATATCTAATATAATTGTAAAGATGTAATATAATTAAAAATAAATTACTTTTGTATTATTCAACATAGTTTATTACTGTGGTTTTTGGTATATATCCTGAATGAAAATAAAGTATTAAACTATCGACCTTTTAGAAAATGCGTTCTAAACAACATTCATAGATAAGTAAATTAGTCAACTGCCGCTAAACTCGGGTCTTTTCAAGCTGGTCATATGTCCATAATTTGATTAGATATATAAATTAACATTTACTCATTCAAAACAATTATTAAATTGTATCATGTCGCACGACATGTTGACATTTCAAATACAGATGTCCATCAAGCTAAATAGCACTTTAAATGCATCCACAAGAACCAATTGGAACTCAGACATAGTTAAACAGTGTGTATCCCTTCCATTTCCAACGACTAATGAGAGAAGGTGGTATGAAACCACAGGGGGAAAGAAAAAAGTGGTTTCAGAGTTTTTCGAGAAGTTTCGAGAGATTCAATGTTCGACAGCATCCTAGAAACACGTAAAGTTAGAAGAATCAAAAAATCTCCTACATGCATTATAAATGTGATTAGTTTGTGCATAGTGAATGCAAGTGGGGTATCAAGTATGCGCAGGTATCCAGCAAAGCGTGATCTTGACTAAATGTCAAAGTAAAAAAACAATACGAGGTATATATGCAATTCCATCTGTAATAATAATAATGATCACGGAAGGCACATAACACATATCGAATATTTTAGCAGTACTTGAATAAGAACTTAAATCTGAGTAAAGAATTACTGCGTGCCAAAAAAAAAACTGCATATATTTTCGGTATATAGTAATAATTTGTTATAAATATATGTGTCACTAAAATGAATTTATGAGTAACTTTATGAATAATCAAGATATATATATATATATATATATATATATATATATATATATATATATATATGTATATATATATATATATATATGAAATTAAAGGAATTGATCAATTTAAATCAGAGTTATTATTTTATGTCGTGAGTGTTATTCTCTTGTGCTCGTGAACCGGAGTTTCCATACTCCACCCTTAGTGAAGGCATCAAAGGTAAGTCCTGGTAGAGTACATGTTGGGTAATTACAATTTACCTTATGACATGATGCCGACACGTTCATTGGTGCCGCATGTGGGCGAGAACTAAGAGAATTATGATAAAAAAAATTAACTGTGATAAGTAAAAAAAACAGAATGGAATATAATAATGAATTAAAGGTATTAAATCAGTAAATAAGATAGATATGTGCATTAAAGTAATAATTTAAAATATGTGTATTATATTATTGTATATATATGTATGTAGTAGTATGAATATTTAGTATATAGTATAGCAAGTGGATAATAGTGTATCGAAAGCATGGCACCGAAAACGACTAGGCAGACAAACAAAAGAGCGAGGCAAGATCGTCCTAGTGACAATACCATAGAGCAGGATGTCCATATAAATGGCACCGTAACAAATATTTCTGCTATGACAAGCAACACGGTACACGTAGAAACAGCGACCAATCAAGCATATCAAAATTCCTCTTTGCCAATCATGCAAATGTTGCCATCATTTGATAGTCAAAAAGATAATAATGTGCAATTTTTTATAATGCAATTTAATGAAGTAGCAGACTTAACCTCTTGGACAGAACAAGAGAAAATAATTATCTTAAAATCTAGATTAAAAGGAAAAGCCCTGCAATTTTTGTCAGAGAATATTGCTATGCAAAAGGAAAAGTCATATGAAAAAATTATTGAAATATTAAAAAACAAATTTCAAAGAAAGCAGAACTTGGTCCAAAAACACAATAATTTCAATAATCTTAAACATCTGCCGAACATGACTATAAAGGAATTGGCACAAGAAATAGAAAACCAAGCGCTCATATTTTTAGATATAGAGGAAATAAAAGACCAAAATGTAGAGACAATTGTCAAAAAAATAAAACTCACAAAATTCCTACAAATAATTAGAGCGGATTTACGCATTGAAGTAAAAAAAAAACTGATCCAAAAGTCTTTAACGAAGCAGTGCAAACAGCAGAGGTCATCGAATTAGATGAGGCAAATGATATTATAAATAATATCAAAAAATCATTCAACCAAAAATCAATCTCAATATCAATAATTATCAAAAAAATCAAAACTGGTCAAAACCTAGTTTGAACTGTGATAAACTTCTTTTAACCGTAAAAAACTCAGAACTAATGGTTTTAAACAGTTTGTTAGCATTTTACATTTATTAATTACATTTATTAATTGGTGTTTTGTATAGAATGCTTCATTCCAAAGTGGCAACTAAACACGCCGAGTTAGAAGACTGGTAATTTATGATTTGATGATAACTGTTTGCAATTTATATTTCTGTGTGTTCTCGTTAATGTATGTACAAAACTAATCACTGTGTTCTCTTGCTTTCTGTATGTGTTTATCTTATCGTATTAATAAGAGAATTATTATGATTTTTTAGTTCACATTATATGTCATCATTTTATTTTGCACTGATAAGGTACATTTTTTGTGTTTTGGTATTCTAAAGTTTAGAAAACGTGTGTAAATTTTCAATCTTAATAGCAATTTTGTGATTTTTTAGTTTATTAATAATATGAAGGTCTAATTTTTTATATTTATTTGCTGATCTATTAACCTTTGTTATAAGAGAAAGTTTGTAATTAAAAAGAATAATCATGATAATAAGAATTTATGCATCAATATTTTCAATTTAATAAATAAAATCCAATTACAATTTTTTTTTCGCAAAAATTTGAGTTTTTCCCAGTATTTCCCACATATGGGAAAAACTAGGTATATTTCCCAGGACGGTAAAAACCGGTTTATACTGTGGTATTTACCGGGGCTGAGGAAAACGTTGCCAACCCTGATAAAAACAAAACTAAAAGCTGCATCATCTCTATTTTTTTAACAATTATCTATGACTCACAATTATACGAAAATATTATTCACATTGTTACATTATTAAAAAAAATCAACATTAAGAATGGAAACTTCGTACAGCCTGCTGCTACAATGTCATACAAAACGTAGGCCATTGGGTCTAAGTGCAATATACAGATGAGGGATTTTTTGGAATGGTTATAGAAAGCTACAGGGATCTACATCATGTAAAATACTTGATTCCTACGTCAACTCAAGGATTGTTAAATTTGAAAATAAAAATGATGCTGTGTGGTGCAGATCAGACAAAATTATTAAAAATTTTATTATACCAACATTGGTAAACTCTCGTAGTTACTATACATTTGAAAATGTTTAAAAAATGTGTAATGCCACTGTGTGCAATAACATTTCAATATATAATTAAAATATATGTTTTCCTATTTGCTATCAGTTATATTTTAATGATTAATTAGAAAATTCACAGCTGTCATGTCCATCACAAAAGGCTTGTCTGTCTGTCATGTTATAAAAAAATTACTCACAGAAAATTGATATTTTGATGCTTTTGAAAATCAACGTGGTAATAGTTGGAGACTTTATTATATGGAAAAAAATGTTTTCACAAATTAATCTCTTGCCAATTCAAAAAGTTTTGATGTAACTTCATGGTCACTGAAATCTCATGGCTGTTTTATGTCATGTCTGTCACGGTGAGTTTTTAATTTTATATTAAATAAGTAGACAACTTGAGATTTTGAAACTAGCCTAGGAAATAGCTGTGATATAGATATACATATGTGAATAAAATTTCTTTTCCTAGAAATATTATCTTCTATGTCAAATGTGCTATATTACACATCTGATGTCACGTCTATCACAAACGAAATTAACCTACAGGTATCTACTACTGAATTTAGTGATTTTAATTTGTTGATTTTTTTAAATTTTAGATTTATGAAACACAAAAAAAATTACGGAGTTGATTGCTAATAAATCAATGATTGTATAATCAAATTATAAAACTAAAACAGTTTAAGTTTTTTTTTAAGATTTATTAAACTTAAATTGAAATGCATACTGTGCTTACTCACAATGAATGAAATGCTCGCTGCAAACTTTCCTGTGCTTCAAATTTTTAGTATTCAAATCTTCTCTGTTGATTCTTGAAAGCCATTCTTTGCTTCTTTTTAAAGACAAGTCCTTGATTTTATTCCCTTTATTTTCAATTATTCGAGGGAATGAGAAAAATGATACATTACAATCACGTACGGATCGTTTGCTGCAGTTAATTACGGCACATATCACCATTATCAATTTCAATTACTTTATCTTAAAGAAATTATGATTATATATGATATCGGTTGGATATAGTTTTAATAAAACGACTTTTTTTAAAAATTTACACACCAAAACGTATCTTTTACATATAAACCTAATGCAAGTTCAATGTTTGTTTGTACAAAGAGAACTTAGGATTTTCTCCGCTAGATGGACGTGACGCCACGTGAATCATCCTTATTCCTTTCTATTTGCATTTGAATCGTTAACTAGTAAATTTGATTCATAAACTAGTAAATTTGATTCGTAAACTAGTGAATTTGATTCGTAAACTAGTAAATTTGATTCGTGACTAGTAAAATTTAATAAATTGAATTCAGTCTAGTGTTTCTATGCTTTTGTATCAAGAGTGGGTTGAGTAAACAAACCAAGTAAAAAAAAATACTAAGGTGTTTTCTTTTATTGTAATCAGCACCAGTCAAATGTGTAGAGCCAAATTTAGTTATAATGACATTTAATGGACCACTGAAACTGTGACACTATAAACAATAAATAACTTTGAAATGTTGTTACAGTTTAAATTTCATAAATTGCATTATTTGTGCATGTAGTACCTTTATTTTAATATCTTCTGTATTTTGGGGTAAAATACAGATTAATGTAACCAGAAATCAAAAGTTTAAATGCGATGCTAAAAATTTCATATGCACCAAAATTTTATGAAAAGAAATTGGTAATTCTGCCAATTGGATTTTGAGTTTTCAAGTTTATGTAAAGTTTCGACTGCTGTAACACTCGCAAATGCTTTTCTTTTGGGTGTTCACCTTTTGTCTCGTAAAAATTTTCTATTATATGAATGAATTGCAAGGCATCTCTTGTGCTCGGTATTGATTCTACTTATACAAATTATACAAAGATGGGTAGAGCATTTGCTAAGAATGGATAACAAATGAATTACAAGGAAAATATTTATGTCCACACCACCTATCACAAAAAGACCTAGAGGACGACCAAAGTTGAGATAGATCAATTGTGTGGACAAAGACTATGAGGTGATTAAGATTAAAATTGGAGAAGCATCAGTGTTTTGCCCTGGCCCTTTTTAATGGGTGCACCCACCATATAATTTTTACTGACCGTCCGGCTAGAGTTTGTATCTTATGATACGACTGGCTATACCTGTAAGCACTGCTGGGTGCAAAGAAGATTATCTGTTTTACAGCGAATTAAAACCTGCTTAATCATATGAAGCGGAACACTCTAAATAATCTAATTCTGATTTCACTAGGAGACCCAGATCCAACAGACTTTGACTATAAAAAATCTGCAGACAACTGGCATTAAAGATAATTAACATATACAAGGTGGTCATAAAAAAACTTCCCCGATATATGAACCCTTAGCGGCCTATCCGCTCAACCAATCGAAAGGAAATTTCAGATATTGTTATTTGAAGGTATGCGCTCGAGATTGTGATGATTTCAAACAATATAGCTCTCACGGTTACGGTTACAGTGAAAAAAGTTCGAAATTTTCGAATGGCAACACCCACTTTTTTCCTGCGCAAATGGATCAGCGCATAGAAAAACCATAAATGGCGTTGGAACGATACACGTATGACGAAAATTGGCGGCGTAAAACATTTGCAAAGAAGAGCATTGTAAAGGACCATAGAGAAAACAGAGAGGAGGTGCATTGACGCACTTTGCATAATTCACAGGGATAGACAGTAGAAGCACCAATCACAGAACACCATCTGCAAAGCATTGCTTGTGGAAAACCTTTAATAAGCAGTGTGGGAAGATTGTTTCTTCAATCAGGTGTTCGAATGTGCCAACAAGATGACACTTACAGGGAAACAACGAGGTGAATTGATAGAGCTGTTTTATCTAAACGGGAAAAATGCTGCCGAAGCAGTGCGAGTTTATCGGCGAAATCATAAGCTAAGAAGAGGCCCATGTTCCGTACGAACTGTACGTGATTTGGTAAAAAAATTTGAAGAAACCGGATGCACATGTGATAGACCGCGATCTTTCTTCTTTCTTTTTTCGACCCAGACCGTCCGACCTACCAGAAAGGTGTAAGGTATCTGTTTGGACCAATTTAGATCGGAACCCAGTGGGGGAGGCATCCACAGGGACCGTACCCTCCTTCCCCTACCACCAACCTCTCGGAAGGACTTACGGACCCACATGTTTAACGTGATCGTACTCCGCGTGAACACGGCGGCAGTTTGGGCAGTGGCTGGAATCGAACCCGGGCCTACCGAGTGCAACTCCAGCGCGCTAACCACAGGGCTACCGCGCCCCATAGACCGCGATCTGGACGACCATCCGTTCCTGTTGAAGTTGTTGCGGAAGTGCATAATACCATTACTGCAGGTCCATTGCGTACTGCAAGAAGTGTTGCCCGCAATTTGGATGTACCGAAAACCACAGTCCTCAAGCTTCTGCGCTCTGTTCTGCAGATGTTTCCTTATCGATTCTAGCGTGTCTAGATGTTCCAACCTGGAGACGAGCAATAGCGTGTTGACTTTGTGAATTTTTTCCTCATCAGATATGATGAAGAAAGCAGGTGGCCGCTGCGAATATTATGGACGGATGAGGCACATTTCTCCTTAACTGGGAAAGTAAACTCCAAGAACTGCGTTCACTGGGCTGACGAAAATCCTCGCGGTGTGGCACCAATGCCTTTACACGAAGCTAAAGTGACTGTGCGGTGCGGCATCGCAAGCACATTCGTTCTCGGTCCGTACTTCTTCGAAGAGGTCACTTCCAATGGTATGCAAACGTGCTCCATCACAGGTCCTCGGTATAAAACAATGTTGCAGAATTGCGTAATTCCAGAATTGCAGTAGCGAAATGTCGTTAATGACATTGTATGGATGCAAGATGGTGCTCCTCTACACGTCGCTACATGTGTTCGACAAGTGCTGCAACAGAACTTTGGTGATAGCCATCTTCCGTAACTTTGCAGTTTCGTGGCTACCGCGATCCCCCGACCTCACTCCGATGGATTTCTGGTTCAGGGGTTATCTGAAATCTAAGGTGTACACATCAAATCCACGAGATTTGTCAGAATTGAAAGATGCCATAAAACGTGAAGTTATACAGATTCCTCCAGCGATGTTACGTTCGTCATTGTTGTCAATAATCTCCAGCATACAATGCGTTATCGTCTGCGAAGGTGGGCCCGTTGAAAATTTGTAATTCCAATAAAAGTTTTTTTCCCTCTCCTCTCTTGTGTTGTTATTGGTCCTTTACAATGCTCTTCTTTGCAAATGTTTTACGCCGCCAATTTTTGTCATACGTGTATCGTTCGAACGTCATTTATGGTTTTTCAATGCGCTGATCAATTTGCGTAGGAAAAAAGTGGGTGTTGCCATTCAAAAATTTCGAAATTTTTTCACTGTAACCGTAACCGTGAGAGCTCTATTGTTTGAAATCATCACAATCTCGAGCGCATACCTTCAAATAATAATATCTGAAATTTCCTTTCGATTGGTTGAGCAGATAGGCCGCTAGGGGTTCATATATCGGGGAAGTTTTTTTATGACCAACCTGTATTTAAATAATTTAGATTTTAATATTTTTGGCGTTATTTAAATATATTTAAGTAACGCCAAACAATATAGTTACAAGTAATATTTTTAATTTGTTCTCAACACTAATATTGCGACTGGTGAATGTCGTTTGGATTTTCTCCCTCTGAGACACCTGCAATCACGAGACAATTTTCAAAGTGATCGCAAGTGGGACGGAGCTCGTCGGAACTCATCTCCTAAGGAGTCATTTGCACCCCTCCCCCCCCCCCTCAGTTGGGAGGAAAGCTGGGGAACAGGTGTACTTTGGATAAGGGATGAAATGCTACTATTTTAAAAAAGGGTAGCGTAAGGGATGAAATGGGACACGATGAAACTGGCATAATTAATAAGCGGACGATAAGAGTATGAATGGAGACACTGCCATCGTGGACATTCCAAAATAATGCTTGCTAATATTTGTAGGGTTTATGGCCGTTTCATCCTGCCCTATTTCTTCCCTTACGCTACCCATTTTTAAAATAGTAGCATTTCATCTCTTATACAAAGCACACCTGTTCCCCAACTTTCCTCCCTACTGAGAGGGGTGCAAGTGACTCCTTAGGGAATGAGTTCCGACGAGCTCCGTGCCACTTGCGATCACTGAAAATTGTCTCGTGATTGCAGGAAGAACCTATGGTGGAAAGCAGTGGTAAGATTTTAAACAAAGTTAGAAAATAAGTAGTCACTATAAATGTCACTATAAATGTTAAATAGTCTCAAAAGTTTTTAAGTGCTTCAAGGTAAGGGGAATTTTTGGATGCCCTGAAAAACAAATAACATTTAGGATGTCATGGAAAACCTATAATGGAAAGCAGTGGTAAGATTTTAAACAAAGTTAGAAATAAGTAGTCACTATAAATGTCGCTATAAATGTTAAATAGCCTCAAAAGTACTGAAGTGCTTCAAGGTAAGTGACATTTTTTGGATGTCTTGAAACACAAATAAAATTTAGGATGTCATGAAAAACCTATAATGGAAAGCAGTGGTAAGATTTTAAACAAAGTTAGAAAATAAGTAGTCACTATAAATGTCACTATAAATGTTAAATAGCCTCAAAAGTATTTAAGTGCTTCAAGGTAAGTGACATTTTTTGGATGTCCTGAAAAACAAATAAAATTTAGGATGTCATGGAAAACCTATAATGGAAAGCAGTAGTAAGATTTTAAACAAAGTTAGAAAATAAATAGCCACTATAAATGTTAAATAGCCTCAAAAGTATTTAAGTGCTTCAAGGTAAGTGACATTTTTTGGAATTCCTGAAAAACAAATAAAATTTAGGATGTCATGAAAAACCTATAATGGAAAGCAGTAGTAAGATTTTAAACAAAGTTAGAAAATAAATAGTCACTATAAATGTCACTATAAATGTTAAATAGTTTCAAAAGTATTTAAGTGCTTCAAGGTAAGTGACATTTTTTGGATGTCTTGAAAAACAAATAAATTTTAGGATGTCATGAAAAACCTATAATGAAAGCAGTGGTAAGATTTTAAGCAAAGTTAGAAAATAAGTAGTCACTATAAATGTCACTATAAATTTTAAATAGTCTCAAAAGTATTCAAGTGCTCCAAGGTAAAGGGAATTTTTGGATGTCCTGAAAAACAAATAACATTTAGGATGTCATGGAAAACCTATAATGGAAAGCAGTGGTAAGATTTTAAACTAAGTTAGAAAATAAGTAGTCACTATAAATGTCACTGTAAATGTTAAATAGCCCCAAAAGTATTTAAGTGCTTCAAGGTAAATGAAATTTTTTGGATGTCCTGAAAAACAAATAGCGTTTAGGATGTCATGAAAAACCTATAATGGAAAGCAGTGGTAAGATTTTAAATAAAGTTAGAAACTAAGTAGTTATTATAAATGACACTATAAATGTTAAATAGCCTCAAAAGTATTTAAGTGCTTCAAGGTAAGTGAAATTTTTTGGATGTCCTGAAAAACAAGTAGCATTTATGATGTCATGAAGAACCTATAATGGAAAGTAGTGGTAAGATTTTAAACAAAGTTAGAAAATAAGTAGTCACTATAAATGTTTAGAAATATTCAGAAAATGAACTGGATATAAAATTTGGAAAACTCTAAATATTAAAAAAATGGAGGATACTGACAATGACTTAAAGAAACTTAAAATTAGAAAATGTTAAGGAAAATACCTGAAATAAGAAAAACCAAATACCAGAAACGAGAAGATAGTACTAATAAATGCAACCAAAAATGAGAAGATAGTACTAATAAATGCAGCCAAAAAACGAGAAGATAGTACTAATAAATGCAACCAAAAACGAGAAGATAGTATTAATAAATACATTAGCAATATTGCCTCTATAAAAAGAATAAATATTTGTAAAGTTTTGCCAGTATTTTCAGATGAAAATTTGCGTGTGGTTTGTCTTCTTTAAATATTTTCTTTAATTAAGAACTCGATCCACACACACACACACAAAATCCAATTATGTATCCATTTAGAATTTTCAAAGGGCTATACATTATTTTGTATAGTTTATATCTAACATTTTCAGTTTTTGAGATATATAAGCATTACAAACTTGGAAAACGGAAAAATTTTAATATTCTTCAATTTAACAAGACGATTTCTCAAAAACTGAAAAAACAAATTATACATTTAGAAACTAGATATCCTATTGAACATTTTGTCACTTACTATTTATATCTATCTCTTACATTTACGAATATATTTCGAGTGAAAATAATCAAAGAAGCAAAACATTGCTCGGACAAAAAATATTTAAAATATTTAAATATTGAAATCATTTTATATATTCATAATGTGCACCATATTTTTCAACCATTTCAATGTTATGTCAATTAGCTGATACTTTAAAAGAAGTGCTTGAATTTAACAAAAATATGTTTTTTACTTGTAAAATTTAACAAAAACGTGTGTTTTGAACGAGTTGAATCTCGGGAATACGTGTATCGAGCGAGGGCGGCATGGCTTAATGAAATTTCGCAAATGTGTGTTTTAAAGTGTTTGAATTTTACAAATACATGTTTCGAACTTGTAAAAACTAACAAAAACGTGTTTTGAATTACTTGAATTTCGGGAATATGTGTTTCGAGTGAATTGAGTGAATCGAGGGAATGTAAGTATTGAGTGAATATGGGTTTTCAACTACCTGAATTTAACGAATATATCCTTTAAATCCCTCTAATTCCCCCAAATACAGGTGCTTCCCGAATACATGACCGTATATTTTAAGACTTGGGCCCCTATCGAAATTAGAAAACACTTCGTAGAATACACTCTGTTTATACCAAACGTAGTGTGCTTGCAATGTATTCTTGCTGTGAGATAGTGGCTTTTTAAAATGTGAATGCTCTAATACATAGCATTTATTAATTAAAGACAAACTATTATTAAAAAACCGCCCTTTAAAAATGATGGTACATCCTAGGGCCATTAATGCTTAAGACTCGTAAAATGATATAGGTGTTAGCGCACCCTCCCAATCCTTTGTACAGGCAGAGGTGTATGTTTAAAGCACCCGCGGTGCTAGAAAAATGTGAATACAGGGGGCATTTACACATATCACGTTGCTCGGTGAGGAATAGCTTTATCGAAGTGTAAGTGAATCTGCACATATATTCGCTCGCAGGCTATAGAGTCCAAAAAAGATTGTTCTGTGATTTTCAATGTTTAAAAAAACAACATGCGTGTTAATTTTCTTACGGAGAAAAACATATATTTTCGTATGCATACTAGTTGAAATTTAATAAATACAAGTTTTTATCTTTCAAAAAACTGCCAAATAGAATTTGCAGTATTTCAAAAACTGCCAAACGTGATTTAGTACTTAGTAAAATTTAACGCAAATCACTGTGCATCGATTTTAAGGGAGCGGAAACACCTAACGAGGTGATATGTGTCATGTGTGATACACATAACCAGCACAAAGCAATAGAAATGAATGTTAGGCTAGTTTTTAAAGACGAGACTTTGAAATTTTGTTGATAAATAGAGTGTTTAGGATTATTTAACGTATGGATAAGTACATGGCAATAAAATGGGGAACTAGGCTAGGTTTTTAAGAATGAGACTTTGAAGTTTTTAGCTAAATGTAGCACGTACTAACATTTTATAAGGCGATATCACCTACAGAGGGAGTATGAAGTGAATCCATCACCGACACCTAGCTATGAAGTGTCGAACTAGATGAATATTTTTACGATGGGAAATTTAAATTCCTTAGCTAAATGTAATGTTTTGAAGCTACAAAAGGGTTGAAAAAGCTTACTGAGGCGGCATGCGTGATACTTATAACTGATACATAGCCGTGAAATGGTGAACTAGCAGAGTTTTCTTTTAAGGTTAGAACTTGAATTTTTAGGTAATTGCGATTTCTACTAACTGCTAAAAAGGAAGAAACGCTTAGTGAGGGGGTTATATACAATGCATATAACCAACACCCACCGGTGGAATGCAGATCTAAGGTAGAATTTTTAAAAGATTCGGAATTTTTTAAGTAAATAGAGTATTTGGGAACATTTAAAGAGATATAAACATATGATAAGGTAGTATCCATGACACACACAACTAATACAGAGAAAGGGAAACTTCAGTATTTTTTAAACACCGAACTTCAAATTTTTACGCAAATGTAGGTGTTTGGAAACTTTTAATGGGCTATGTGTGATACATATGCCCGGTTACAATGATGAAAAAGTGATACCAGAGTAGTTTTTAAAGATAGAACTTTAAAGTTTTTTCACTTAAGTGGGAAATCTAGTAAATCTTAAAGAGTGCTAACGTTTACCGAGGGGATATGTATAATACACATAACCGGCATATAACATTAACAAGAAAGATCAATCATGCATAAAGCATTGATTATGAAACGCTTTCCAACTTTAATACAGTTTTATTTAAACATCTCTAAAGTGCGATACATTCCTCGGTAATATTTTTAAAGTTATCACAATACTACATTAATTTATTATATTTGAATACTTAAAACTTCATCGAAAAAATGAACTTTATTCAAATGACGGCATTGAAATATAAATTGCCAGGTTTAAACATCTCTAAAACGCGATACATTCCTGGGTAATATTTTTAAAATTATTGTAATACTACAATAATTTATTATATTTGAAAAATTCATCGAAAACAAATGAACTTTATTCAAATGACGTCATCGAAATATAAATCGCCTGGCTGGCTGATCTCTGTATAAAAACAGTATTTCATTCATAAACTTTTTCATTTATTTCATTTATAAACATTTTTCCATTTATTTCATTCATCACAATACTACAATTATTTATTTTCTTTAAAAAGTTAAAACCATGGAGGTTCAATTAATTTAACTCTATGCTTAAAACTTCATCGAATAAATCGTCTGCTTCTCTTTGTAAAATCAGTGAATATTTCATTCATATCAGCTATATTGCAGACTCCATGAGCTAAATAATTTTGCATTAAAGAAATGCAGCAATTCTTATGCAACTCATTCTACATCTTTTGGTGTTTACATACTCCATAAGGGAAAACTAGGCTTCCTTGTAGAAATAATCAAAGTTTGATGATCATTTAAACTCAAATATATTGTAATTGCGTTGTGTCAGGATGTAGATCGGGACCATCGGAATTCTCTCTTTTCCCCTTCGCTTACTGGGCCTATCTCTTCAGTTTGGGGCGTTAGGATAAACGATGGACTTTTCTCCCAGACATCCTAGCGAAAGGACGTTTCTCGTAAAGGATTTTGTAGACATTATATTTAAAAATATATGTATGATATAATTTAAGAATAAATGTAGCACACAAATACAGAGAAAGTATATAATACTTAAATAAAAATTTTAAGAATCTTGTTTTAAGCACTAATTATCATACAAGAAAATGCAATATAGCCGTAGAAAAGCTAAATGGGCATGAAAAGAATATACACAGTATGTTAAAAATTGACTTGTGTATAGAATAATCACTAACAGAGAGAGAACAATTGAACAAAAATGACTATAAACGTAAAATGGAAAGGTTATATCGAGTTTGAAAACATTCTCGCAAATAAAATGCAATTCAATGTCTTTTAGACTTTAAAAGAATGCTTGAAAATGCAGGTATAATTAATATAAATTGTAAGGAAAATTGTATCTAAAAATTAAAAAAATAAATAAAAATGTATATTTAACATAATTTTTCTACAACTCGAGGAGTTATTACTAAGTATGTCATAAGTTCCAGTTTATCATCAAATATGTAATATTATGTAATAATATTACTAAGAAAGGAATTCCTTAAATAAGTCAACTTTGGCAAAAAATATTCTTTTATATTTTTAAAATTTAGAAAAAATAATAAACTTGATAAATTTGTTTTAAGTGTAAAATTTTTTTATTGACTATATAGTTGTTTGTCTTGAATTAGAGGCAAGTACTATAAACATTAACTACCTATACATTCCAAAACTTCATATTTTCTCGCTTTCTTTATACGCTATGGAAAAATCCCACAGTTTTAAGTTACAGATTCAATATATGTTACAATCCCAGGAATAACCAGGAGGAGAAATTATAAATATTTATGCTATAATTTTGTAAAAAAAAAAATTAAATTCATGTTTGCGTTTTATCTTATGCAGTTAGTTTTTGATTACATCTATAAAAAAATCGCTATATTTGTATAAGCTACTGTAATTTATATGTATGATGCCAATAAAATACTAATGCCAATAAAATACTGAACACCCCTTATCTAGGGCCAGGCCCAAGGAAGAAGAGAAGAGGAATCACGATAGCCCCGTGTAGATGCACAGAATGTAAGCAACAACAAAGCGGTTTTAGGTCGGATACAACACTAAATATGAATGAAAAAGAACTTTAAAAATCACGATTTTGACACAATATGGATGACATATTTCATTTTGAAGTGGGTCACGTGATCTTTTTATATAATGGTCACGTGGTCTCTTCATATAAAGGGTGTAATTATTATTTTAATTTTTATTTAAAAACTACTGATTATATTTTGCTGAAATTTTTTTATATATTTTATGGGATAATTTGCATATTTCCTAAAACTTTCGAAGCAATTTGTTGATTTTAAATTTGCTTGAAAAATTAGGTCCCATAGGGTTCAATGTATTTCATTTTTTCAACCCGGGTTCAATCCAAAACCAATTGGGTGATATTATTCATTTATATTCTCATAGGTCCCACAGACCATCTGAACAACATACTAAAATTTCATTTTGATAAAGTTATTTTTATGGCAGTTAACGGATAGACAGACAGACAGACAGAATGAACAAAGTCATAAACACTTTTCAATTATGCTATAAAGTGTTAAAAAGGGATATTAGAGCAATTTTCAAAGGTGGGACTCTAGATTTTGAAACTAAATGAGATATCAAGAAACATTTAAAAGGATGAAAACATCTAACGAGACGGGGGTGCACTCACTCAAGACATTATGAACTAGAGCAGATTTTTAAAGTTGAGACTGTAGTAGTTTTAGATAAATGACAATTTATGCCAACTTTTAAAGGAGTGGAAAAACTTAGTGAGATAGTTTGGCATGAATACAACACCGATACATAGCAGCGAAAGGAAAACATCAGTATATTTTAAAGACCGAACTTCACATTTTTAAGTAAATGTGGGTGTTTGGAAACTTTTAATGGGGTATGTGTGATGCACATTCTCGATATATAACAGTAAAATGGCGAACTATGGCTAATTTTTAAAGGGATAGAAACGTATACTGAAGAGCAAACAGTAAATTTTTAGGGGGACTTTAAGATTTTTTTTACCTAAATAGGGATTTCTACTAACTTTTAAAGGGGGGGGGGGTAGAAGCACACACTGAAGGGTATACAGCAAATTTTTAGGGGAACTGCTAGAATTTTTTAGCTAAATAGGGATTTCTACTAATTTTTAAAGGGATTGAAACGCATACTGATGGGCATACAGTAAATTTTTAGGGGGCTTTAAGAATTTTTACATAAATAGGGATTTCTACTAACTTTCAAGGGGGTAGAAACACATACTAAAGGGTATAGAGTGGAAATCATTACTAACACCTAACGGTAAAATGGGGAATTAGGGTAATATTTTAAGGGTGGTACTTTAGATGTTTAGGTAAACGACATGTTTAAAAATTTTAAAACAGTTGGATATGCAGATTGAGACGGCAAGTGTGATGCACATCATCCACATATTGTAGCAAAAGTAGAGCTAAGCAAGTTTTTAAGGATAGAATATCACCATCACCGATGCCTATCGGGGAAAAATGGGAATTTGGATAATATTTTAAGGATTGGACTTTAGATTTTTAGGTAAATGATATGTTTAAAAACTGTTAAAGTGGTGGAAATATCTGCTAAGACGGTATGTGGGATACGCATAACAGATACATAGTAATGAAATAGGCGGGAACTAAGATAGCTTTTTTAGAATAACATCTTAAATTTTTTCTAACTAAGTGCGATATACCAACATTTAAAGCGGACGAATACGCAGATTGAGGTGGCATATGGGCTGCACATCACCGACACACAATAGTTAAATGCAGAATTAAGTAAATTTTTAAGGATGGAACTCAGAATTGTTTAGATAAATTAGATGTTTAGAAACTTTTAAAGAACCAGAAGCGACTAATAAGTCGATATGAGATGAATTCATCATCGCCAGATAGCAGCGGAATGAGGATACTATGAATATTTTAAAGGCAGATTCTTAAAATTTCTAATTAAATAATTTTTAAAGGGAGTAAAAATGCGTAAAGAAGTGGTATGTGTAATGCAAATCATCGTCACCTAGCGATAGAAAGGGGGTACTAACGTAAATATTAAATACTAAAACCTCAAATAAGTTACATTAAATTCATAAAAATCTTATTAAATGAAATAATTTAGCTATTACACATCATAAAAATATTAAGTTTAATGAAATTCAAGAATAAAATCACATTAATTACCATCTAAGGCCAACATATTTTGCATATGGACAATAGAGAGCACTCGAAACACAACCTAGCAGCACGAAATCCTCATCTAGAATGACAAAATTGTTGTTTGAAGGCTACCCACACAATCTCCACGACAAGATCATACACACTAATCCCATTAAAATAGGCAATTTCATTCATAATTATGGTAACTTATACTTGGTTTAATGGTAACCGTGATACCGCTAAGCCAACCACATTTACGGAAAATCGTAAACGCAAACCCTATTTAAACTTTAAAAAGTTTGTATCATTAGTATTCCAATGGATACTTATATTTTCTTTGTTTTTTCAAACTTCAAAAGCTTTATTTCATATGCACTTATTTTAAGTGCACATGAAACAAAGTTTTTACAAATTTGTAAAACAAATAAAATATAAGTATCCATTGGAGTACTAATGATAAAAATTTTAATAGTTACTAATTTATATGATAGGATAGTTACTAATTTATATGATAAAAAAGACTATTTTAACTTTAACATTAATAAAGTATTACCATTTAATTTTTAACTCGATTCAATTGTTTAGAAATATTACACTTAATCAACTTTTTAGAATTTATAGATTATCAGATAAAAAATTTCATGCTAATGCTATGCATATTAATAAGCTAAAAATTACCAGCAAATTATATAAATATCCAGCATATTTAGTACATGGTATAGTTAAAAAGTTTGGAATGGTTGAATATACTTAAGTTATCACCTTAGTATCTTATGTTAGCCAGACATCCACCTTCTCTTGAATAAGCATTACCATGTATTTGCATCCCTTTATAATTTAGCCTCTATGTTTTCTATAATCATCTGCCCCATTATTTTGTAGCTCTTACTGTTGAATATCACCTTTTATCGTCTTTTCGCATTACTATTATTTATTTCTCACGATTGGCAGCAGCAGTTCTCCACTTTTTATTTTTTGCGATTGGCAACATTGGTCTCTTTATTCAAGGCACCAATGGATCAGATATATGCAGTGTTTTTTCAGGTATTCTTGTTTCCCATAATTTTTCAATCTTTATGCATGTTGTCCAAGTTATCAGTGTTTATAGATACAATCTATCACTGATATCAGAAACATGCATTTTGTGTTTATTTTGATAAAATACTTGGACTTGGTAAAGAATTTTATCGAAATGAACAATTCATTTATTTAGGCCTAGGGTTTGTCCACGTGTAAAGCTTTAATGCTTGGATTTTATTTTATTTTCTATTATCGATTCCTTTCCATTAATGTTTGTTGTTCGTCTTCAGCTTGATGACTAGATGTTTGCATTTTATTTTCCACTTGATTGCTGATTCTCTATTTGATACTTTTTTATTTGCTAGACATTTTGGAATGTTGGGTTTTTTTGAGTTGCAACTTCTCTCTATTCTATCATTGGATTTTCAAACTTTATTATTATCTAACACTTATATATAATTTGTTGGCAAAATTCTGTTGTTACAGATATTCTAAGAATTGTAATTATTCGATAAATGCATAATTTACATCATTTACTTAGAGTAAAACACAACCTAAAATTTTTCTATTAAGACGAGTACGTCGGCAGGGCCTGATTAACGAAAGGGGCTCTGGGGCAGTGCCCCCCCCCCCCAAATTTTAAGGGGCCCTTAAATTTTGTTTGTAATAAAACATATAAGAAGAAATAAATTTTTAATTAATTTACAACTGATAATATTAGTTATTTTAAATTATAAATAAAACTATGTATGGAACCGGTTTGAATCACTCATGATGTTATTCTAGACACACAAAAGAATTAAAAAAAAAACTGTCTATGATCACTTAACTAAATTCTACCACATTCGAATATCGATAACAAATCGTTAGAATTTTCATTTAGAGTCACACAGTAACTTTTTCTACATAAATTTAAATTTAACATCATCTGCCTCTGATTTGAATTCCTAGACTTTGTTATATTATATTTACTTTCCCTACAAGGTAATGTATAGGGAAAGTATTGAAATCGTACAGAAAATCGCAATTCGAGTTTTCGACGGATGTACACATTTCGAGCACTCTAGAATCCAAAAAAACTAATTTTAGAGTGACATCTGTGTGTGCAGAGTATGTATCTATTCAAACTGAAAAACTGCATGACCCAATTTGACTAAATTTGATAGATAAATTACCCTAGTGTTGATTAAATCTTGGTACGGTTAACATTTTTCACAGGATAAAAGAAATGAAACGAATAAAAACTTGAAATTTTAGATATATATATATTCGAGGGTCACACTGAAATTTTTGAGACAGGGGCAGACGATATGCGCTAGAAAAAAAAATTATTCTTCGGATATTTAAATTTAAACTCTTTTATGTCAGCAGACGATAATTTGTGGCAACAATTACAATTTAACTATGGTAGAATAAATTTTGAAAGAAAAGAAAATGGAGTTGACGGGAGAGTATTATCGAGCTATGATTTTCTATGATTTTAAAATGGAACTAAATCAAGAAGAATGTCTTCAACGTCTAAAATTAGCATATGGAAATGATGCTCCATCTCGTGCCACTGTATTCAGATGGTTTACAGAGTTTAGAAGCGGTTGAATTTCTCTCCTGGATGAAGAACACACAGGAAGACCTTTGTCAGTTGCAGTTCCAGGAAATGTGTGGGCCATTCGAAAAATCTTAATCGATGATAATCGCCGTACCTACTAAATGATACAGAAGGAACTTAACATTGGATCCGCAGCCATACATAAAATTATCCATGAAAAACTGCATATGAAAAAAATTGTTTGTCGTTGTGTCCCTCGTAATTTAACAGAACACCAAAAAGCGGAGTGTGTCAGAATCAGTAAAGAAACCCTAAAATTACTTAATGACGGTGGACACCGTATTATTTCTAAAATCATAACTGCTGATGAAACGTACATACCGTTTTTGACGTTCCAACATGTCAAGAAAGTAAAGTATGGGTCTTTGAAGATCACCCCAAAACAACAATGGTGAAAAGACAACGAGCAATGAAAAAAGTAATGTATGCCGTGTTCTTCAGAAGTATAGGTCTGGTCAAAGGCATAAAGCCAGAGGGACAGAAGACAGTTACAGATAACTGATACATCACTAAGTGTCTTCCAGAAATTCTTCAGGAAGTGAATGTTAGGGGATTCATGCTTCACCATGATAGTGCATTTTCTCATTCAGCAAAATTGACAGTCAAATTTCTTGAACAAAAAACATCAAAGGGATCCCTATTTTCCTGATCTTGCTATGTGTGACTTTTGGCTATTTTTTAATCTAAAATTTTTTTTACGTGGGCGTCGTTTTCATTTCAAAGATGAGATTGATGAGGCTATGAAAATGTATTTTTCATGAATTCCAAGAAATGGATGGCTTGAAGCATTTAATCTTTGGAAAATTCGCCTACAAAAGTGCATTGATGTTGGAGGGGAGTACTTTGAACACTTCTAAGAGTTGGTAAGTTTAACTTGTACCACTTAGCCGTATCTCAAAAATTTCAGTAGGACCCTTGTATATATATATCGCATCATTTTATAATATGATTTTGTCTATAATTTTGTGAAAAGTATTTACGCCTAAATCAGCTGAAACATTTGAAATACATGACACATGCGGACACATGAATACACATTTGAAATACATGAAAAACATATTTATAAATATTCACAAAATTTCAAGGGGAAAATATTATAATTCGGGTATCCTAAAAATTTACTTCTACACTCGTTAAAAGGGACGGTCAAGGGCCAACATTTATTGTACGTATTAGCGAGAGTTCATTATAGCAGGAGCCCGTAAATCTAGTATAAAATAGTAGCATATTTTTATGTAACATGTTAGGTACATTTAAAAATACAACCTTAAAACGAAAAAGACAAAATTTTAATCAAAACATTTTAATATGTATAATGAGGTAAATATGAAAAAATATTAACATTCAAAGCATAAACAAAATGTAGTTATACGTAGTATTACTATTTTTAAAATAAAATAATATTTATTTGTTTCTTCTGGGTAAACAGTCTTCTTTTTATGGCATTCTCAATCTCAGTCAATTGCTCAAAAGTATGTTCCGGAACATCTTCAACTGTAACATGCTAGGTACATTTAAAAATGCAACCTTAAAACGAAAAAGACAAAATTTTAATCAAAACATTTTAATATGTATAATGAGGTAAATATGAAAAAATATTAACATTCAAAGCATAAACAAAATGTAGTTATACGTAGTATTACTATTTTTAAAATAAAATAATATTTATTTGTTTCTTCTGGGTAAACAGTCTTCTTTTTATGGCATTCTCAATCTCAGTCAATTGCTCAAAAGTATGTTCCGGAACATCTTCAACTGTAACATGCTAGGTACATTTAAAAATGCAACCTTAAAACGAAAAAGACAAAATTTTAATCAAAACATTTTAATATGTATAATGAGGTAAATATGAAAAAATATTAACATTCAAAGCATAAACAAAATGTAGTTATACGTAGTATTACTATTTTTAAAATAAAATAATATTTATTTGTTTCTTCTGGGTAAACAGTCTTCTTTTTATGGCATTCTCAATCTCAGTCAATTGCTCAAAAGTATGTTCCGGAACATCTTCAACTGTAACATGCTAGGTACATTTAAAAATGCAACCTTAAAACGAAAAAGACAAAATTTTAATCAAAACATTTTAATATGTATAATGAGGTAAATATGAAAAAATATTAACATTCAAAGCATAAACAAAATGTAGTTATACGTAGTATTACTATTTTTAAAATAAAATAATATTTATTTGTTTCTTCTGGGTAAACAGTCTTCTTTTTATGGCATTCTCAATCTCAGTCAATTGCTCAAAAGTATGTTCCGGAACATCTTCAACTGTAACATGCTAGGTACATTTAAAAATGCAACCTTAAAACGAAAAAGACAAAATTTTAATCAAAACATTTTAATATGTATAATGAGGTAAATATGAAAAAATATTAACATTCAAAGCATAAACAAAATGTAGTTATACGTAGTATTACTATTTTTAAAATAAAATAATATTTATTTGTTTCTTCTGGGTAAACAGTCTTCTTTTTATGGCATTCTCAATCCCAGTCAATTGCTCAAAAGTATGTTCCGGAACATCTTCAACTGTAACATGCTAGGTACATTTAAAAATGCAACCTTAAAACGAAAAAGACAAAATTTTAATCAAAACATTTTAATATGTATAATGAGGTAAATATGAAAAAATATTAACATTCAAAGCATAAACAAAATGTAGTTATACGTAGTATTACTATTTTTAAAATAAAATAATATTTATTTGTTTCTTCTGGGTAAACAGTCTTCTTTTTATGGCATTCTCAATCTCAGTCAATTGCTCAAAAGTATGTTCTGGAACATCTTCAACTGATTGAAAAATTAAATTAATTGTGTCTATCTTAAGGAATGAACGAACGTATTAAGCGATGTTTATAACATGCAACGTCTATAGACTTTAACCGGGGAATCCGTATTTGTACGTAATAACCACAAATGCATTTTAAACGTGTGCCGTCTTAACGAGAGTCCACTGTATTTCATCGTATTTTTATTAACACTTTACAACAAAGTTGAAAAGTGTTTATGACTTTGTTCATTCTGTCTGCCTGTCTGTCCATTAGCACGATAACTGCCGTAAAAATGACTTAATCAAAATGAAATTTTAGTATGTTGTTTAGACGGTCTGTAGGACCAATGGGAATATAAATGAATAATATCACCCAATTAGTTTTTGGATTGAACCCGGGTTGAAAAAATGAAATACATTGAGCCCTGTGGGACCTAATTTTTCAAACATTTTTTAAGCGGATTTAAAATTCACAAATTGCTTCGAAAATTTTAGGTAATATTCAAATTGTTCCATAACATATATAAAAAAAAATTCAGCAAAATATATTTAGTAGTTTTTTAAATAAAAATTAAAATGATAATAACACCTCTTATATGAAGCGATCACGTGACCATGATATGAAAAGATCACGTGACCCACTTCAAAATGATATATGGCATCCATCTTGTCTCAAAATTGTGATTTTTAAAGTTCTTTTTAATTCATATTGGTGTTGTATCCATCCTAAAACCACTTTATTTTTGCTTAAATTCTGTGCATCTACATACTGAAACAACGCAATTACAATATATTTGAGTTTAAATGCTCATTCAAATTTGATTATTTCTGCAACGAAACCTATTTCTCACCTATGTAAAATGTAAACAGCAAAATATGTAGAATGAGTTACATATTTTGCTGTATTATAGTATTATGTATTATTATAGTATTATGATTATTATAGTATAATTATTATAGTATTATGATCAATGACATGAATGGGAAATTATTAGAATTGCTGTACTTCTTTAACACAAAATCATTTAGTTCATGGAGTCTGCATAGCTGATATGAATGAAATATTCATTGATTTTACAAAGAGAAGGACGATTTTATTCGATGAAGTTTTACGCATAGAGTTTAATTACTTGTAGCTCCATGATCTTAATTTTTAAATAAAATAAATTATTATAGTATTATGATGAATGACATGAATGGGAAATTATTTATGAATGAAATGATGCTTTTATAGAGAGAGCCAGGCGTGTTATCTTTCTATGACGTCATTTGAATGAATTTCAGTTGTTTTCGATGAAGTTTTCAAATATAATAAATTATCGTAGTATTATGATAATTCTAAAATTATTACCGAGGAATGTATCACATTTTAGAGATATTTAAACCAGGCAATTTATATTTCAATGCCGTCATTTGAATGAAGTTCATTTTTTTCTATGAAGGTTTAAGTTTTCAAATATAATAAATTAATGTAGTATTGTGATAAGTTTTAATATATTACCGAGGAATGTGTTGCATTTTAGACATGTTTAAATAAAATTGCATTGAAGTTGGAAAGTGTTTCATAATCAATGCTTTAAGCATGATTGATCTTTCTTGTTTTTGTTCTACGAGAACTAGTGTTTGGTTTTCGAGATTTCTTTGTATGTTCTGGTATAATTAATCCCTATTAAAAATTCCTATATCTGAGCCCAATGTTTCATGTTATTCTGGGACAATGGAATGGTGGGGTGGGCGAATAGTCTGCGGGCCAATAGGTAGGGACCCCCCCCCCCCCCCATCCCTTCTCCGATGCTCCGGTGGATGGAAAAGAAAAACCGTTGAAATATTCGCCTTAATCTTTATAATTTCTTTTGCTCGAAAACGCATTACACATTTAATGGAATATTTAATTTTTTCGGCTAATTTCCATTTTGTTCCCACCCTCATTCTCCTGGAATTTTTAATAATTTTTTTATTTTGTAGCCCCTAATTTGCCGAATTTAAAAACTTGATGAACTAGTCATACATTAGACAGAGAGGATTACTAACAGATACAAACAGCTGTTTGAACACACTGAACCCTAAAATTATACCTTAATTGTAATCATATTATTTTAAGACATAGAATTGATTTAAACATTTGTGCAGTATTGAAATGAAATTAGAGAACCAAATTTCTGTTGTAAACAGTTAATCACAATATAAAGAAATTTTGAATCTAGGACACCTACAATTCGCCTACTTAGTTAATGAACAAAGGAACGGCATGCATGAGCGTATTTAGGGGGTGTCTAAACACCCCCTGGAAAATTGTTAGTTTAATTAAATGCCAATATGAGAGAAAAAAATGCTTTTCGGAAATAGAGCATTCAACCACAACTGTGTGTTTGTTCCCACGTGTATATTAGTAATAAAAATAATTTAAACTCATACTTAAATGGCATTTGGTACATTTATGAATGTCCAATTTGTTAGTTTGGTTGCTCTGTCTCCAGGAAGGTTAGAGTTATGTTATGAAAGGGGGGAATATTTTTTAAAGGTATTAAACACTAATTTTTAAAAATTGGAGCACACTAATTTTAAAAATATAATGCTCATATAATCTATTCAAATTTACTTTGTAACAATATATATTTTAAGGTTGATAGTAATCTGTAAATTTTCAATGTAATCAATGTTAGTACCCCCTTGGAAAAAATTCTGCGTTCTCCCATGACTGCATGTTTTATCAGAGCTACTGCCAGTTTTGTCTTAGCAGTTGACAACTGAGTCACTAATTATCAAATTAAGTGAGTGATAGTTGCAAAATCCTATTTCTGTCATTTTATAATGCCATTAATTCCATATTCTTTATTCCTATATTCCCTGTCCCACAGGTGCAAAAGTCACGTCCCCTACTTAATGCGGCGTGGTGATTCGGAAGTGTCTCTGAATCATAGCATTCGAGTCAGTTGCTGACGTGATGACAAAGTTCCCTCCCCCAGCTGTGGGCTCTCATGGTTTTGCTTTCAGAAAGCGACAAGTGGAGGGCTTGCCTTTAATGAAGAGTCACCCCTCTGGCACCATAACGGATGGTTTTTGAGGTAAACCCTTACCACCGGTCTATTGTTATCTCCCCTGTTAACTTAATCCGTTGTCGTGTAACTTTCCATAAAAGGGAAGCGACACCTGTGACTGGTAATCTGAATTAACAATTTAATACAAATCAGATAGGATTAAATATTTCAATTTTCTAAGTTATTAAATTTTTACTTTCACATTTTGCAGTATAAAGTGCTGTTTTTGAATTCGAGTTTTTGACTGAAATATGTTTTTTAAAACTTACATAAAGTTCATGAAAAGGTATATCTCTCTATATTAAAAAAAAGCTAGGTGCAGCCGCTGGAAAAATCCTTTTAAAGTAAAGGGATTTTCTGTCAAGGCTAGCGCTGGACCTATGGCATCAAATGATTTGCAAATTTGCATGAGGATTTAGAATATGTTGTCATGTGTCGCTTCCTATTTTGGTTACAGTCGGATAAAAATGAATATTTTTTTAAATATAATTTTGAGTTGAAAATTTGAGAGATATTCTGTCAAGGCTATCGTTGGATCTTTAGCTTCAAATAATTTTCAATTTTGCATGATGATTTAGATTACATTGCCATGTGTTGCCCCATGAAGCGCGTTCCGGGGGTTGGTAAGCGTCAGCGAGCAGGGGGGCGGATCACCCTAGTATGATAAAATAAATCAAGAACATACGTAGTTCGCAATCACATTTTAAATTTAGATTCATTATGTAAATTTTGAAATTGTGCATAATTACTCTTTGAGATAATTTGCAGAAAAAATATATATAGAGACGAATTTTATTAGTAAGCAGTGTTACTTTGTTGTTACTTAAGTGTTACTTTGTTGTTACTTTGTTGTCAAAACATATTACTATTTTAACTCACATTTAAGTTTAATAAAGCTAATACCCTCTCCATAAAAAGCACCCGAGGACAAGGTCCAGGTTAAGTACATGTTAAGAAAATTATAATAATACATTCAGCACAGAGTGTTGTCAATACTGTTGTAACGGAGAACTGAGTATTTTGACTCCCTATAATTGAGTCGTTCGCACTTGACTAGGTGTGATAATAAATAACTGCCAAAAGTTATTTACTATGAATGGTTTTAATTTCACTATCCCTATCAGGAAAATGATAATTTCGACCTTACTGTGACTTAAAACACTAAAGGACCATCTGGAAACTAAAGGACTCTTTTGATCGTGAAAAGTTCGATACCAATTGAGTGATCCAGGTATTGAGCATTCTCATTCTCTTCTTCTCATTCTTAAATGTGAGGTTCGTGCTTACCTACGTTTTATTTTTATGACTCGACTTTTTTTTTTTTCAAAAATCTTTAATATACTCCGTATACCAGGTTCAAAAATCTGATGTGGACAGCACATGACTTTCCCTGCAGACTTATATCCACATTCTCTTTATTTTAATTAAATTTATTTCACTTTTAATTCAATTTTCTTTCTCATTCGGTAACCGGACTTATTTTCAAAGGTGGCGTAGAAAAAATACGAAAAGCTAAAATATCTCGAGAACGGCTAGTTCTAGTGTAATGGGGTTAGTCTTATTCTTTTCTTCGTTAAAAATTACGTATTAAACAAGCATTTAATGGATATATTAGAGCATACGTAGTTGTTTAGTTCAGATTTTGACGATTTTTGCGGGCCATTTTGCAAAAAAAAGGCAGGTTATTTTATTCCGAATAGTACCAAAATCTAATCAGCACCAGGGTGACCCACAAGTGACTTATCTACCGAAATTCGGTCCATTAGTTTTTCAGTTAGAGTGGATACAAACTTTTGCGAGCCATTTCGCAAAAAAAAAAAATGCGGGTTATTTTATCCCAAATCGTACCCAAAATTAATCAGCACCAGACTCGCCCACAAGTAACTTACCTACCAAATTTTGTGAAATTCGGTCCATTAGTTTTTTAATTAGAGTGGATACAAAGTCTGCACAGACAGACACACAGACAGACTGACACACACACAGACGTCACGCTAAAAAGGGTTTTTTTCGTATTCTAGAGGTCTCGAAACGTGTAGATCCATCGAAAACTCGAGTTGCGATTTTTGACATGATTCCAATACTTTCCCTATACATTACCATGTATTGCAGGGAAAGTAACAATAATTATCAGGAATCAGTATAATGTTTTGTTCCGAGATGAACTTGATTCATATACTACATCTTTCATCTGAGGACAATTACTCTAACATCTGCGCTAGGCCGATAGAGAAATAACCACTGCAAAGTGTTTACTAAATTTACCACTCGAGTTCGTATTTTGATTCTGAAACTTCAAAACTAGCCTGAGGAACTAGGAAATAAAATTTAACGAGAAAAATAGTACGAAAACCGCAAAAAGCTGGTACTTTACATTTAAGGTTTATAAATATTAAAGTGTGATGTTTAAAGCGAAGACACTTCATATCAGAAAGAAATATATTATAACAGAGGTCAGGCTGCATGTGACCCCCCCCCCCCGCCCCCTCTCCAAGAAAAAGCAAGAAACTTTAAACATCAAAGTTTTTCGGTAAGACAAGACGATCGATTAACAATCCGATTTTGATGCAATTTTCACGCTGTATTTTCGCGTTATATTTCTGCAATAGACTCACTTGATCTTCTTACGCTAAACTTCGATCCCCTTTTGTTACTTCGCGACTTTCGCGCTAAAGAACATGCTGAAAAAATTATTGCTCTAAAAACTGGTTGCTATATTTAGTGATAGCTGGCGGGCAAAGGCTGCTGGTATTAAGTGGACAAAGAATGTTAATTTACTTTTGGTATGCTCAGAAAACTGAAGAAAACTAAATTTGTACCAGTAAAAATAACAAGTTCTTACTTTAAGTCAGAAAATATATAGATATTTTTTAAATGAACTAACGAATAATACCTTTTGTATATTTTTAATTTGACACATTGCTTTCAATACAAAATAAATGAGTTTATTTGGATCAGTGGATCTCAACCTTTCTTGCTTGAAGGAACGTTTGAGATATTTAGTAAAATCTCACGAAACCCCGAATTGACTGATACATTTTAAGTTCCACAGAGTTAAATTACAAAGTAGATGTTAAAATTCATCAGTAATAACTATCTCTTACATTTGAATGAAATATTATAAGAGTATTTGTTTCACATTTCTATTTATTAATTACTGTTAATAAAAATCGGCACACATTTTTGCTTTACATCTGGATTACTGGCTGCGAAGTTACTAGTTGCAAAGTTATCAGCTACAAAGTTACTGATTACAAAGTTATTAGTTACGATGTTACTAATTTCAAAGTTACTAGTTGCATTGTATATATATATTTTGTAATGATTTTGTATTAACATAATTGTTCTTCATAAAAATATTAACAAAAAAATGTTGCATTTTATTTCTTTGTGATACATTCACATTTTCGTGTGATGTGATTAAGTAAAATATCTTTTAACTGGTTTGGCATTTTTATATTATTGTTTGGCATTTTATTTTTATTTTTCAGACTTTTATCTGAAAACCCTATGGATAGTTGGTGGGAGCGTTGGTACCACCTGCTGCTATAAAAATTCCTCGCTACAACAAAGTTTCTTTTTCCAAGTAAAAACTCTCGCTGTTTAAATTTTAACTATCGCGCTAATTAAAATGTTAACAATCACACTAAGTTGAATTTTCAAAACGCTTATTATTTTATAGACTGCGTTAAAACCTTGAAATTTCAATTATTTTCTTAATTACAAAATAGGCAAGTTGTACGTTTTACGTAAGCTTTTGCAAATTCTCGCGGAACTTATGGAATAGGTTATCGGAAACTCAGGACTTCGTAGGACCCTGGTTAGAAATAATTGTTTTAGATAGTAATTCACTTCTCTCTTTGTCTCTCAACGTTATGTTTTGTTCAACAAAAACCCTTTCCTTCTATTCTCAAAATATATAATGGAATCTGACACTGGAAATGGATAAAAAATCGTAAAAATAAACAAATTAAAATTTTAGTGCTCCCTCCCCCCCGAAAAAAAAAGCATTGTTTTTAACATTTTGATATATAATCTATGTTCTTGCCCTTCATTTCTTCCCTAAACACCGTTCAATTAATTATTTATTGTAGGCATTGCAATATAGTCATTCTATTTTCTTGGTGTAACATTTATCTCAATAATTATATATGAAATGTAACGGTTTTGTAATTTTTTTTATCCTTTACATTATATTGAAATGTGTTAGGTATCATCATTTTTTTTTTTTCGTTTCACAACCAACATTTTGTTAAGTATTTTTGAAAAGGAAGTATTAGTCATTTTTATTATTTAAATATTTCTATCCTAAGACTTGGCAGGGACTAACCTTTTCAAGCACTCTTTAAGTTGTAAACTTCCTTATTTTTGTAGCAATCCTTTCCTTTGATCCTCTTGATTTTTTCGATTGGGGATTAAAGTCTGGTATTTTTCTCAGATAGGGCACCTCTTCAAAATTGCCATACCTTGAGCTTTGAGAGGAAATATTAGTTTTGCATGAAACATAAAATTTAAAATGATGCATTTTACCCATTCCGAAACTTGAAATTTCCTTGTAGGATGTTTTGAAACACTTTGATATATAGCAGTAGAATCTTACATAATAAAAGAAGATGTCTGTTTGTCTGACTGTCGGTTACGCAGTGGAAAATTTCAGGAACAACTGATAAATTTGATAGTTCAGGTCAAATGCCAAGATACATTGAAGAGATTTTTTTTCCAAATGCGAATTAGTTTTATATTTATGATTAATTTCACACAAATTGGTTTCTTAATGATCGAAAATATTACTGGAAAGTTTCCAACTTGATGCCATCCGAAAGATCGAAGAACTCTCTTTCTAATGAGCTTTGAACCGAATGCGTAGAATAATTCTTTCATAATTAATTTTTTAAATATCGAAATAGCCATATTTAAGCTAATTTCATTTTTTACTATGCATCGGTAAATTGAAGATTCACACGATTCTAAATTTTGGCATGAATATGGAGGGATATCTTTGCATTTTAATAATAAAAAAATTATAATTACTTTAATTCTGATTTTTTATGAATTTTTAAGTAAGTCTATAAAAACTGACATTCGCAATTGAGGCGAAATATAGCAGTCCGTTGGTATTTATTTTACCCCATAAGAGACAGCGCATGCGTGACGGTTGCGATTCCGGAATTTAAATTTCCTTCTCCAGTGTTGATGACGCCAAGGAGTGCGGAAACGATTTCTTGTTCTAAATAGGGATGTTAAGAATTGAGTGGTTTTATCTGTATTATTTAAGTAGCGGGAGCTTATTTAGAATCCGGATAATAGTGGGTAATTCGTTTTAGTTGTCAATAAAATACCCGATATACAGCAAGTGAAAGAAGAAATGTGAAAGCAGCGGAATATATGAATTCATATTTTTTTCTTATTTCTTTTACTCGAATTAAAAAAAATTTGATGTGTCCAACACATGATTTTCGCTACTGATTAACAAACAGTGGGAAAAAATAACACAAAATTCTTTTTTATCTCACAGAATCACCCATAACTCCATTTCACAGAATCATTCATAACTCCATCTAACAGAATCATTCATAACTCCATCTCACAGAATCATCCATAACTCTATCTCCCAGAATCATAACTCTATCTCCTAGAATCATTCATAACTCCATCTCACAGAATCATCCATTACTCCATCCCTATTGAATATGTCAGTCTTTATTACAGTCCAATGGTTCCAGAACATGTGGTAACTCAATTTATGTTATTTTTATTCTTATTCTTTTTCATCTTTTAAACTTTACATTGTATTCTAATAATATTAATATTACAAGGCATGAAGCTGATTTATTTCATTATTTTGTTTGAATATTTTTATATTTATATCTGATCCATTTTCTACATTCTTCTACGTCGGGCCATGTGCATAATTTCTGTAATACAATTTACAGTTATGCACACAGAAACGTAGAATTTCAGCATTACCGAACCAAGTATGGTCCTTGATAACGTACATGGTTTAGGAAATGCTTTTCACTTTTTTCAATTATATTCATTTTCATATACATAAAACAATTTTTGGGAGCCAGAAAGGCTTTGCTCCATATGCAATTTTTTCTGTTTGAAACTTCTCATCTTATGTACTGTTCATGCATTTACACCATGTATGTTTATGCAGGGAACAAGGGGATTAGTACCTTAAATACCTGTATTACATAGTATATGATTTATAGCACTTAAAATAAATTTTAATCTTAGAGTGCAGTTAAAGGATTATATTCACCAATCTTTCATCACATGTAATTCTTTTTTTAATTGTTTACTTTATATATGGAACAGGGAAAGAGGGGTATTTCATGCCTATTTAGTACCTGTTTTATTTATAATGTTCTATTTATAATTTTCTCAAGCTTATCGTAGAGTCAATTTTGATTTCAAATTTTCACTTCAGACCATTTCATTTTCACATTTGCTCTACAGACTTTTTTCAATAAATGATCAATCGCTGGTATTTATAATACAAGTAAATTGAAATTCTTAATATATATATATATATATATATATATATATATATATATATATAGATATATATTACTTCTGAAATCTACACATATTTTAAATCACAATCAACTCCGGGTATATCTGCTAGTAATAATAGTGAAATTCAAAT
Organism: Amaurobius ferox; assembly: GCA_951213105.1. Lineage (NCBI taxonomy): Eukaryota > Metazoa > Arthropoda > Arachnida > Araneae > Amaurobiidae > Amaurobius > Amaurobius ferox. The sequence goes on along the minus strand of OX578142.1, from coordinate 84,387,393 downwards.
ATGACGAGTGCATAACAAGTGCGAAACCGATCTGTGGATGTTGTTATCTGCAATGAAAGCGCTATCCTATATATTTATTGTTAGCGGTCAGCCCCCCCCCCCCTTTGTATTTTTAGCATTGAAATTGGTTAAAGTTTACATACCCAGTAAGATGTAAATTCAGTTTTAGAGCTTAGTATTAAAAGTGTCATCGACTATATTTCAATGACGTAGTTATTGTAATAGAGAAATATGAGGAACCGCTGTGCTTGTTCTTTGGCGTGGGAGCTCACACCTGCTGCAACGGGACCCTACAGGAACCAGCTGATGCAACCAGGCGGGGACCAAGATCCCTGCTCTTCCCGCATCACACACCATCCTGAGCATCAAGTGAAATACAGGTTCATCTCTCACAGTGTTCATATGCATGGATACTTGGAGGGTCCTTTAAAATTTAAATTGAAAATTTTCGATGAAAATATTAATTTATTATATTTAGCTAATTCCAGGATTTGTTAACGAGTTTAAACTGTTTATTGATTAATTTATTTATAAAGGTAAGTTAATAAGTGGATGTGCTAAATATTTCTTTGGAAGTTTCTGTCACTAAAGAAGCTGAGAAATGAAAATGGTGTTGAAATGTGATAATAAGGAATGTATCAACAAAATGTGTGGCTGATGATGCATCATTAAGTTGCACAAAACTGAATTATTAGTAAATTAAATGACTCAACTGTCGACAAGAAGATGATTAAAAGTTTAGAAACTTATAAGAAGTAAAGACAATATTGAGTTGTAGAAAGAAAGAAGATATCAACAATAACTGTGGCTGATGACATACTATTAAATTACGTAAAACGGTGCTTAGTAGATAAAATTACTCAACTAAAGAGACGAAGATGATTTAAACTCCAAGAACTTATAATTATGAAAACAGTATTAAGATATGGAAAGAAAGAATATATCAATAATATTTGTAGATGATGATACACCACTAAGTTATTGAAAACTGAGTTCTCAGTAGACTGCCTTAATCAGCTAAGACAGGGATACATTTTAAACTTCCAGATGTTTGAAATTTTATTTTCTGATGAAATCAGAAATGGTAAACAAAGTCTGATACAATTTAAAAGAAAATTCTGTTGAACTAGGGTTGAATTATATTTTAAAATCGAAGTAGAGTTACAGAATAGCTAAGTGTGAACAAACAGAGTGTGAAACTTGTGTAACATTAATTTCTTTGTGAATTTAAGCAGCGATTAATCTCAGATATTTTTTACAAATTTCAATCAGCATATGTATGGTTATTAAGACAAAATTGAAATCAAATTTATTCAATTGCTGTGTTATTGAATAATAAAAAAAAGTCTGAGGAATAGAAGTTATTATTTTAAAAGTGTTACCAACCAATGTTTTCTGAGAGATCCCTAAAAGCGTGAAGATTTATAGATATCAAATATGAAGATTTAATTCATGTTAAATATATTAACATAAGAAGATAAATATGGAATAATTTATTTAAAATAGTCAAAATATTTTTAACGAAATAATATATTGGAAACTGCTTACTAAAAGGATAAAAAAAACTTTTATAGAATTGCTTAACAGGTTCATGTTTTGCGAAAAATTAAGCAAAGTCTCCTAAATATACTTTTAGAAACTCCGAATGAAGCAGTAACACATTGATAACATTGAAGATTTTTTGTGGAATTATTGGAAATATACCCAAATTTTAATAAATAATATGAAAAAGATATGCATACTCCACGTCCGTTATTTTATCTTCTAATCAGAGATATCTAGTATGTAGGTAATTGGAAATATGGGATATATTTTAATGTGATTTACAGAATACTCCTTGGTATGTTGAGAGGCATATGTTGGAACACAGATAGTTCTCTCGACTCTTTCAACTTCTGAATAACATATTAGTTATCTTCTTTTTATTAAAGCTTGAATATTGTTGGAACATATGACTTTACAAAAGCATATTGCATATCACTGTAATAATGAAAACCGAAATCTAAAACTGAATTTATTTCTTCAGACGGCAATTTACTCGTATGATTTTCATTAGCAAATAATTAAATCTTTCCCAAATACTGAAATATTCAAAAGAAAATCATTAAAGAAATTTATACTTATGTACTACGGAATTGTTTAAAAATACATACTGATTTAACGCATATAAAATATGATGTAAAAATGGCATCAGTTGTTGCTGGAAGTGACATCTGTGAGGGAGTTTCTTCTATGCCTGGAGTGGGTCCTATTAATTTAAGGAGTCTTTTTGAAGATACAATCCCTAACATGTTGTTGCACGTAAGTATTTAAAGTTCTATCATTCCACCGGTATTCATAGTTTAATTGATTAATTCTCTTTTTATGCACGGTAAAGCCATATTTATCTAAATTTTTGGATTCTCTGAAATAAAATTGAAGGATTTTTTTTACTTCTTATTTGAGTGAAAATTTTCATTTTTAGAAAAAAAATATGTTTTTTTTTTTCAATTACAAAAAATCATTATAAATTATATTTATAAAGCGAAATCGTAAAGAAACCACATAGCTATACCAAATTTGATTACTAAGCTATTTTTCAATGATCATTGTTTACATATAAAAAGCGTGAATATTTATTTCTTTTTAAAACTTTACAACATAGTTGAAAATTATTTATGACTTTGTTCATTCTGTCTGTCTGTCTGTCTGTCTGTCCGTTTGTACGATAACTGCCATAAAAATGATTTCATCAAAATGAAATTTTAGTATGTTGTTAAGACGGTCTGTGGGACATATGTGAATGTAAATGAATAATATCACCCAATTAGTTTTAGATTGAATCCGGGTTGAAAAAATGAAATACATTGAACCCTATGGGACCTAATATTTCAAACACTTTCTAAGTGAAGTTAAAATTAACAAATTGCTTCGAAAATTTTAGGAAATATTCAAATTATCCCATAAAACATATAAAAGCAATTTGAGCAAAATATGTTTCGTAGTTTTTAAATAAAAATTAAAATAATAATGACATCCACATAATATGAAGAGGTCACGTGATCCACTTCAAAATGAAATATGGCATCCAACTTATTTCCCAGAGTAAAAATCGCAATTTTTAAAGTTCTTTTAAATTTATATTTAGTGTTGTACCCGTCCTAAAACCGCCTTATTTTTTCCTTTTTTCTGTGCATCTATATTCTCAACGCAGTTACAATATTTTTGAGTTTAAATGATCACCAAATTTTGATTATTTCTACAACGAAGCCTAACTTTAATGAATGTAAAATGTAAATAAGTGATTGTAAGATGAGTTGCTAAAGAATTGCTGAATTTTTTTCACGCCAAATTATTTAACTCTGGAGTCTGGAATAAAAGTGCATGAATGAAATATTCACTGCTTTTACATAGAGAGCCAGACGATTTATATTTCGAGGACGTCATCTGAATAAAGTTTGAATGAAGTTAGAAAGTACTTTTACCTCCATGGTTTTAATTTTCCAAGTAAAATAAATTATTGTAGTTCTGTGATATTTAAAAAAATCTCGCCGCTGAATGTATCGTATTTTAGAGATATTTAAATAAAATTACAGCTGGAAAGTGTTTTATAATTAATGCTTTATGCATGATTGATCTTTCTTGTTTATTATTGAGTGAGTTGGGGAGGAACATGGAATGCAGAGTTAATGAGATTTAAAGTAGAATGACCAATTCCTGTGCCAATTCAATATGGATATAATTATACTCTTTTCATACTAATGTAATTATGGTTTAAAATGTTGATTTGGGTTTTTTAAAAATCTGGGACCCTTGAAATCGTATCCCGAGATTTTGGTAGGGGGCTTCCTTGAAGGAAGGAGTGTTGTAAAATTCTGAATATATTTAAAACTAACATTTAAGCCTGTCAAAGATAATGGAACTAACACTTTTAAAATATTAAGTTGTAACATTTAAAAAAATCTTTTAAGTGTATGCCGCTTAGCGTCTAAAATAGCACTCTTAATCGAAAATTGGCTCAATTAGATCCAGTACCGTGGTCAATACTATAAATGTACAAAGTTTCAGCCTCCTTGGATGGTCACCGGGAGGCTCTCTAGGATGGTCACTGGAAGGTCTGGGAAGACTTTTCGTTCTCCTCCGCCAATTCGTTCTCTCTTGCAAGAAAATCGAAATTCTGACTGCGTTAGATTCTATCCTGTTGTCAATATTATAAGTGTTGTTGTTGAGACCCAGACCGTCCGACCTACCAGAAAGGTGTAAGGTAACTGTTTGGACGGCCGGGAAGTGCCACCCAATTTAGACCGGAACCCAGTGGGGGAGGCATCCACAGGGACCGTACCCTCCTTCCCCTACCACCAACCTCTCGGAAGGACTTACGGACCCACATGTTTAACGTGATCGTACTCCGCGTGAACACGGCGGCAGTTTTGGCAGTGGCTGGAATCGAACCCGGGCCTACCGAGTGTAACTCCAGCGCGCTAACCAATGGGCTACCGCGCCCCAATATTATAAGTGTGCATATATTCAGCCTATTAAGCCACCGGCGGAGTGTGGGGGTGTTCTTGAGGGTCTGAAAAAACAGAAACACACTAGAAGCTTATTATATAGATGAACAATGCTTTTAGCAGTCACTATACGATTTTTCCAAAAATAAAAGGCTAATATTAGAATATTTTTTACAGTTTACAATTGTATTATCCGAATAATTCCGATTTTAGTTTATTCGCGTTCCTTCCTGTCTTGCTTGGTTCGGTTAAAGATCCATCTGTAAACAAAATTCGTATCTCTTTTGGTGATACCAAGAATTTAATTCTTTACTGAAATGGTACCAATAATTTGATGTTTGAAGTAAAGAATATTTCTCCATCATTACTTCGACTAAAGTATATTTAAAATATATACATATATTTGTTACTGGCTTAAATTGAAAAAATATTGATACTTGAACTAAATATTACATATAAAATTGATAGCAAAAATGAATGATTTTTGCTGCTATCGGTGAGAATACTCTATTTCTTTACGTTTAGTGTAAGTAATCTTTACCGTAAAATAATTTTTAAGTGAATTGATTTTATATTCTATTCTTAAAAATAACAGTTTTGTACTCAATAACTTTTCTTGATTGAGAGTTATCATGAGCTTTTTACGAAATACTAGAGAAATACTAGAATCGAGCAAATTAAATGAAATTTTGTACCATTATTCTAACGGATAATTGTCAGTGGCCAACTAATTTTTTCCTCGGACTAAGAAACATGTTTCATTTTTTTTTAACATTTTTTTTTGTCAAAAATTTGAAAAAAACATTATAAAAACGTAAATATGTTAAATTTGTTGCAAAAACAGCTCTTTTATATGTAGTGTGTTATTTTGAAGCTAATGACATAATTTATAGAACATGTGCTCTACTCGAATATGCCCTACTCGAGATATTGCACTTTTTTTTTAATCTAAAACAAAAAACATATAGTATTTTTCCATCTGAGATTTTCCTTTCAAAACATTTAAACAAACATGAGTTCAGACGATGATTGCAGAAATATGCATCGCACAAAAAACGTTGAAATTGAAAAGTCGTAACTCATTTTTATTAATATCTGTGTAATTTTTACATGGTTATGCAAACAAAAGTATATTTAAATATAAGTTATGCTATTTGCAGATAATTGTTGCATTTCTCCATTATCCGCATGACCGTGATCTCGTCTAATTCCCATAATGCAATTTTACTGTGTAGGTGATTTTTGTCTCTTTCAACTTTGTAGGTGATTTTATTTTGAATTTAAATCATCAAATATTTAAATTTAAAATAAAATTATTTCATATCAAAACTGGATTAATTTTTTTAAGAAAATTTGACTTTGTTGCTTCTAAGTAAGAAGTGTGTGTGAAATATGTTTTTCCAATTAAAATCAGACTTTAATTTTTTTTATTATTTTTTATATTATTTGCGCCGTTTTCTACAACTTCTAAAAAACAATGCACAGAACTGCATTTACATGTTTAGTATATAACTTACATGTTTAGTGTATAGTATTTTCATGAATTAAACGTTCGCTGAAGGTGTTGTTCAAAACTTTTTACAGGCTGATGTTTCTGATAATCATCTGTGTATAGCGGAAATGAAAGCTGATGAAGACTGGGCTCGTTTTATAGCTGTTGCCAAAAACTGTCACGAACAAAACGTTGAAATAACGAATACTCCGAGAGGTTTGATTCTTCGAACAATTCGACCCATTAAAGCCTATGAAGAACTTTTTGTGTGGATTGGATCGGATTTGCTTTCTAAGCTGGAATTTCCCTTTCTGAAACCGTCTAATATTAGAGGTAAGACATGTTTACTTTCCCTACAATGCATGGTAATAGTGGCAGTACTGGAATTGCGGTGAAAATCGCAACGCGAGTTTTCAACGGATATACACGTTTCGAGCACTATAGAATACGAAAAAACTATTTTTAGCATGACGTCTCTGTGTGTGTGTGTGTATGTGCAATGTATGTATCCATTCTAGCTAAAAATCTAATTGACCAAATTTCAGAAAATTTGGTAGATAAGTCACGTGTGGGTTACCCTGGTATTAATTAGATTTTAGTACAATTCGAAAAATAAAGTAACCAGCCTTTTTTTGAGAAATGAATCGCAAAATTTGTATGTATTTACTCATTTACTCTAGATGAAAAACAAACTAATTGACTAATTTTTACAAAATTGTGTAGATAAGTAACTTACGAGTTACCCTGGTGCTGATTAGATTTTGGTATGATTCGGAAAAAAGAACCTGCCTTACTTTGCAAAATGATCCGCAAAAATAGTCAAAATCTAAAATAAAAGACTACTTACGCTCAAATGCATTAATTAAATGCTTGTTTTATACGTAAATTTTGACGTCGAAAATAATATGACCAACCCCATTACTCTAGGTCTAGCCGTTCTCGAGATATTTTAGTTTTTCGCAGTTTTGTCATGCCGCCTTTAAAAATGCGTTCAGTTACTAATTGAAAACGAGAACGGAATTAAAACTTCAAATTCAGTGTCATTTCAAATAATTATGCGGTTTTTTTTTTTGTGTGTGTGTAATAAAACTTCATGTAATGAATTGTGAAAGAAAGAAAGAGAAAATGACTTTGATTCTGCAGGGAAAGTTATACGCTGTCCACATCAGATTTTTTTACCCCTATACTAAAATTGTTGATATTTTCTTTTTATATATAGAAGCATATAGATGTAGATAGTATATAGATAGTATATAGATGCAGATTATTATTATTTTGATGCACTATACAGTTGTAAGGAACTCATAAAAGATTTAACAGACTGTTTTACAACAACGATCTGTAAAAGTGACTTGTGTTAATCCGCTAATCAGCTTAACTGAAACTGCTTACAAGTTATCAGCCCAATTTAAACTTAAATGTAGAATCTGAGTAGTTGTAGTATCGTATTTAACGATGGCTTCATTATTATTTCCGCAAAAAGCCATTTTTGAATAACATACCATTGTTGTTGATTTTTTTGCTTAATTAGATTGGGCTTAATTAGATTGCGTAATTAGATTATGCTTAATTAGATTGCGTAATTTTTCATCATCCTTTGCAAAGTGTTTTTATTTATTGGCTTTACTTATTAACTTACTATCATTTTACATTAATTTATTTTACATATCAGAATATTCTTACATGCAATTTTTACTGGTTCAGGATTTCTAAAGCTCTACAATTTAACAATTTACTATAAATCTGAAAGCATGACCCTTTCTAGATTAAATTATTTAAAATAGAAATTCTAAAATGCAGAGCACGATTTGGCATCACTCCTATTAAATCATCACACTCTTACATCATCAAAATATTGCGTAATAACCAAACACGCTAAACTTGTTAGGTTTTCGTAACTTTTTGGAATCAGTATTATAGGCCTAATCTATAGACCCTTAAGTTACAATCTCTTTTCTCCCATACTTGAATTAACATTTTGAGGGACTCTACAGGAATTAAATATATTTCATATTTAATATACGAATAGTAAATCTTTGAAGGACTGTTTAAACTTTTGTTGTTTTAGAGCAGAGCAGATTTTGTGTGCTTGAACCACCTTATAAAAACTATTTTTAATATCTTTGCAAGGCATAAATTTAATTTCACCGCAGTTTTATAACTTCTAATGATAGCCATCTGTTTACGTATTCATATTTCTTGAAATATTTTAATTACCTTATTTTAAAAATATTTACATAATTGTGAAAACTCGATCAATCCACTTTAGAGAGGTTTGTCACACGCTAGAGATTTGGTCTATATAATGAAACACTGTGAAATATACACTATAATAAACTAGAGAGATCAATCATGCATAAAGCACTGATTATGAAACACTTTCCAACTGAAATGCAATTTTATTTAAATATCTCTAAAATGCGATACATTCAGCGCTAACATATTTTAAATTATGACAATACTGAAATAATTTATTATATTTGAAAACTTAAAATTTCATCGAATAAAATGAACTTTATTCAAATGACGTCATCGAAATATAAATTGTCTGGCTTTCTATGTAAAAGTAATGAATATTTCATTCATATTACCTTTATTCCAGACTGCAGAGCTAAATTATTTTGCGTGAAAAAATTCAGCAATTCTTATACAACTCATCTTAGAACCGCTTGTTTACATTCTGTATCCATTAAAATTAGGCTTCGTTGTAGAAATAATCAAAGTGTGATAATCATTTAAACTAAAAAATATTGTAATATAGTTGGCGCAGAATATAGATGCACAAAAAATATGCAAAAATAAAGCGGTTTTAGGACGGATGCAACACTAAATATGAATTTAAAAGAACTTTAAAAATCACGATTTTGACACTGCGAAAAAAGATGGATGCCATATTTTTTGAAGTGGGTCACGTGATCTCTTAATATAATATGGGTGTAATTACTATTTTAATTTTTATTTAAAAAACTACCGTACATATTTGTTGATTTTTTTATATACTTTATGGAATAATTTGAATATTTCCTAAAATTTTCGAAGCAATTTGTGAATATTGACTTCGCTTAAAAAATGTTTTTAAAAAATTAGGTCCCATAGGGTTCAATGTATTTCGCTTTTTCAATCTGGGTTCAATCCAAAACTAATTGGGTGATATTATTCATTTACATTTCCATATGTCCCACAGACCGTCTCTATAACATGCTAACATTTCACTTTGATAAAATCAATTTTACGGCAGTTATCGTACGAACGGACAGACAGAATGAACCAAGTCATAAACACTTTTTAACTATGTTGGAAAGTGTTGAAACTCTAAAGTGGGCAGCACATGACTTTACTTACATAATGTACACTTTACTCCTTTACGAAATAATGATGAACAGGATCTATGGCACAATGTTTTTAAAGTTTAAAAATATACATACATTTGGCACTGATCCACACTTGCATTTGGCGCTGAATGACACCATGTAAAATGATTTTAAAGTACCAAATTAACTAATATTTTGCTCAAATATAATTTGACAATTGGAAATATTGCTAACATTTACTACCCAATATACACCATTACATTAAAATATGTTAATTATTTTCATCAATTTGACGTCGTTTTCTTAACTTTAGCGTCATTTTTGCCAATTTCGGAACATTTTTGTCAATTTGGCGCCCCCATTAAAAAACTAAAAGCGCTATTTCGCCATCTTTATTGCCAAGTGTTATATTTTATGACACTTTCTTACCACTGTTCATTTTTATGTAACTTTTTTAGATACATTTAATTGAAAAACGTGTAATATCTTGAGAACAGCTCAAGATAGCAATCTAAAGTTTGTGCCATTCTCTTCAGAATAAAATATTCAGTGTAAAATAATTATTTATTTAACATTATTAAATATTCTAATTTCTCATGGTTTTTTTAAAAGTCATTTGAAAATTTGTAGTTTCTAAAATCAATAGGGTTTCAGTAGTCACGGATCATAGTAATCGTGCTAAATTACTCTCAAAACGTTCCATTTGCGATTTTTTTTAATGATCTTGTTGTATTAAAAATAAAAAAATTCTAATTGACCAAATTTGTCTAAGGGGGTCGTATAAAAATTAAAAAAGTGTAACATTTTGAAAATTAATGGGAGGACTATTTCATTAACGTAGTCTTATTTCCTACCTTACTTTTAACATTTTTGCAATTTACATTGCCCACTTATCTCCAACAGGTAAAGAATTAAAGCGCTTTTCAATCTTTTTGGGACACCCTGCACAGGGGAAGTATCTTGACGGGGTCGACAATTCGAATTCGAGTTTTCGACGGGAGAGCAAGTTTCAAGCATCCCTGAACTCGAATCGAACGTTTTTGCTGCATGTGTGAGTATGTATGTTAGTGTGTGTGTCCGTGAGTCTGAGGAAGCAATATCACGAAAGAATGGAGTGCTATTATCTAGTGTTTATTATGTCAACTCGATTAAAAGTATAAATATTTAGGTTTTGCAAAGCTCCGTACAATCAAACACCCCAAGTATCTCCTACTCGTTCAGCAAGTTTCTATATTGTTATAAGAACGACAATGTGACATGTTTTCTTATAACTGCTCATTAATAAGCAAGATTATATGTACTTAACGATAAAAGCCCATTTAACGATTTAAATTGCTCGTCAGTGCATATTGTCAAGAGCTGTATTGTTTTCTGTACGTTAGGGCCTAATAAATACATTAGCAAAATTCACATAAATGTCCCTCAAAGTAGTCCATGGTGTTGGGTGTATGATGCATTCATATAAAGCCAGCAACCTCATTTATGATATGATGTCCGATTTGGACTCTTGTAAGGAAATTCTGGTTGAAATATCCGAAGAATAGGCATAGCTTCTATTTTACAGTATCTATTAGTCTCGGAGAATGCTTTATTCATTGAGCCAATGGGCGTTAAGGTGACACGTTTTTAAATCGATCATTTTTTGAAGACATAGAAAAACATATTTCATCTCTAATCACCAATAGACTCCAAACTGCTGTATAAACAAGACAAAAATCTAAACGAAGAACAATATATGGTCTTCTGTTAGGTAAATTATATTAATAAAGTTTCTCAAGGATGGTGAGTCACATTTAATGAGCTTCCACATCGGGAAAATCCCAAGAAAAATCTTTCTTGCATCTTTAAGAGGTTGGAAAGACACCTGATACCCTCAAGCAGCGAGGACAGTGAGGTCAATAACTTCATACCTCTCAAATAAAAGTGATTGCATGCGTCTAGATTGTGTTTGTAGCTGTTCATTGCTTTGGTAATAACATATCCACTCTCTACCTTAGGACACTTGCTTGTCCGTACTTAGTAATAAGAGAACAAGATACCCTAAAGCGTCATCTACTTTCGGGGTTAATTGCTGTTTTTTCGGGGTTAAGAAAGTCCTTTTCCGCAGCTAAATAATCAGATATCAGCTGTAAAATACTCAAGCATTCGTTTAACTCAATGTGGCTGATTTACGTAGCTAATGGCAATTAATACTAATACTTTGATCTCGTGAATCAACTCTTCATGAGCCAAGTTTTAAAACTTTCGGTTAACTTCTGTATCGTATTATTTTTTATTTTTCAACAAAACATTACGTGATATATTCAGTTATGTACTGGCATGATATATACAATTATATACGTGATATATACAGTTGAATACAATACAGCAAGTACTGTATGATGCAGCGACAATGCATCATATGGTGTATGTAGTTATTGTGGTGGAAAAACAAAATTCGGTTTTTGTGCGTTGTATATACTGAGAGGACCAAGTTATGACAAAATGGTTAGTACATCTGCTTCTGTAGCCTGTACGATGTAATGTGAGGTAATATACATGTTAAAAATATTTTCGAATTGGTCATTGATTTAGTGTTTCTTTGTCTGGTGTTCCACTTTCTGTAAACTCTAATAGCTAATGCCTTTTAACATTGCACATTGCAGACTATTTGATAATGCTCGTATCACTAGCTCAAATACCAACAATCATTCCATCCTTCCATAATCAGATAGTGTCTTTTAGCCATACTTTCTTTAGCAACTTCGTTAGTCTTTGCATACTATCAGCTTTCCCTTTCCATACCTATTCAATAATCTAAAGTTAGAAATATCTGTGGAATAGCTGCTTTCACATAAAATGACCTGGTAGTCATAATAATTTGACGAATGGACCAGTTTTTTAACACTTTACAACAAAGTTGAAAAGTGTTTATGACTTTGTTCATTCTGTCTGTCTGTCCGTTAGCACGATAACTGCCGTAAAAATGACTTAATCAAAATGAAATTTCAGTATGTTGTTCAGACGGTCTGTAGAACCTATGGGAATATAAATGAATAATATCACCCAATTAGTTTTGGATTGAACCCGGGTCGAAAAAATGAAATACATTGAGCCCTATGGGACCTAATTTTTCAAACATTTTTTTAACGGATTTAAAATTCACAAATTGCTTCGAAAATTTTAGATAATAGTCAAATTGTTCCATAAAATATATAAGGAAAAATTCAGCGAAATATATTCAGTAGTTTTTTAAATAAAAATTAAAATAATAATTACACATCTTATATGAAACGATCACATGACCCACTTCAAAATGATATATGGCATCCATCTTGTTTCAAAATCGTGATTTTTTTAAGTTTTTTTAATTCATATTGAGTGCTGTATCCGTCTTAAAACTACTTTATTTTTGCTTAAATTCTGTGCATCTACATACTGAAACACCGCAATGACAATATATTTGAGTTTAAATGCTCATCTAAATTTGATTATTTCTACAACTAAGCCTATTTTTCACCTATGTAAAATGTAAACAGCAAAATATATAGAATGAGTTGTATTAGAATTCCTGTATTTTTTTTAACACAAAATAATTTAGTCCATGGAGTCTGCATGGCTGATATGAATGAAATATTAATTGATTTCATAAAGAGAAAGACGATTTTTTACGATGAAGTTTCAAGCATAGAGTTTAATTTTTTGTAGCTCCATGGTCTTAAACAAAATGTTTAAATAAAATAAATTATTATAGTATTGTGATGAATGGGAGAAAGTTATGAATGAAATCCTGTTTTTATTGAGAGATCCAGGCGTGTTATTTTTTCTATGACGTCATTTGAATTAATTTCAGTTGTTTTCGATGAAGTTTTCAAATATAATAAATTATCGTAGTATTATGATAATTCTAAAACTATTACCGAGGAATGTATCACATTTTAGAGATGTTTAAACCAGGCAATTTATATTTCAATGCCGTCATTTGAATGAAGTTCATTTTTTTTTATGAAGGTTTAAGTTTTCAAATATAATAAATTAATGCAGTATTGTGATAAGTTTCAAAATATTACCGAGGAATGTATTGCACATTTTAGACTTGTTTAAATAAAATTGCATTGAAGTTGGAAAGTGTTTCATAATCAATGCTTTAAGCATGATTGATCTTTCTTGTTAATTATGTTTGGAAACTTTTGTGTGTGAATATGTGAGTAAGATGTATCTCGAAAGAATGTAAAAAAAATTAATGAAATTTTGTAGTATGCAGTCGACAAGCAGAAGTCCATTGATTGTCAACGATATCGCAACCATATGAAGACCCACATTTTTCAGAGTCCTTTACGAAATAATTAAACAGTAATGTTAACAATAATATGATATTGTTAAGTGAATTGTTGTTTTAGATATAGATATAATATAAAATACTTTGAAGCAATTTTTAAGATACAAACATTTTTGAGCGACTTCTTTAAGTGGTTCATCAAAAATCATCAACATAAATATGATAAAATCAATAGACATTTTGCGATTTTGAACTATAAACTGATTAAGATCATCGTCTTAAAGGCCCCAAATGTCTTAAAGGCCCAAAACACCAATTTTTAATGTACATAATAAACACAACAAAACAGTGCCATATCTTGTATATTTTGTCTTTTTGTATAATGTTGAGCAAGGAATCTAAGTTGCTGCTTTCAATCGACTTTCGAATATCTACTTCTAGGTAAATAATTTATAGCAGACATTTTTTTATCTTTATATTTTATAAATTTTTCATTTACTAGCAGAGACTCCGCGCTTTGTTCGCTACGCCCTGATTGCCCTTGTTTGGGCTGGGTAATACTAAGATCAAATTTGCTGAAATTTGTATTGGTGATGACCGACACAACTCTGGCATTTGCGCGTAAAAATTCACTCAAACTTAATGAAATAGCACCAAACAGGTCCGTTCCTCCCCAGAAAACTTGCTCTCGACGATATATCACAGTTTTCAAATTTGCTATGGAAGTTTGTGCACGTTTGATTAAATGGAAAGTTTCTTGTAACGGAGGAAGTACACCACAGCCATGCATTTGAAACAGGGTTTGGCGGGCATCAACTTCAGTCGACCATTCACTTCGAGGTGGTCGAATTTTATGAAAAGTTATTAGCTTCTACAGGAAATAACTCAATTTAGTGGGGATTATTTTAAAAACGGTTTTTTGCATTCCATTCAGCGTCAGTGAGTTGATCGGCATGAGTTTTATCAGTTTATGAAAGGACTCAGAAATCACTTTACTAAAGCATTTTCTTACAAAAACAGAAAAAAAAAATCCAAACGTTGAGACTCTTTCTCCAGATCCAGGGGAAATTTGAAAACCGAATTTTAGATTTGGATTTAGCCTGGATGAATTAGCATACATGAGTTTTTCAGCCCTCGGGGTTGCAATTGGGAGACTGACATACTGACATCCCGCTTTTATAGTTATTTTTTATTGTTTGAAAATTTTATACCTTTCATATTCCTTTACCATAAACAAAAGCTCCATAAATGAAACTACTATCAATAGATTATTATTATTACTATTTCAATAGATTTTGATTAGCCGTTGTCTTTTTAATTGAATTCTCAGCTGATTTTATTTTATACAAGGAACCAGGTGGGGAAGGGGGAGACGTATATTAGTCCTCAACAGATACAAATTTGTTATTTTCCATATAAATTTGGTACACTGAAGAAAATTAGAGTCTGTGCGTTCATTCAAAGTTTGTGCGTCGTAAAATTCGAACTTCACTGACTTTATTGTTTAAGTTAAAATGTAGATTATTTTAAACAGTCAACTAAAAAGTCAATTTTTCTGTTTCAGGAAATCAAGCATACCATTGCCATAAATGTGGAAGTATCTTTGAAAATCCGAATCCATTGAAAGTTCATTTGTCATTTCTTTGCAAAAATTTGGAAATTAACTCACTAAGGGAGTCATCAGTGAAAAACAATTGGTCTGACAAATTGCACCAACTCTTCCCGTTGGATGTTATCAAAGATGATAAGGCCAAAGTGTCAATTATATGCAGTAAAACTGTCTCTTTCAATCGGCAAATGTCCTTTGTGGAACCAATTTATCACAACAGAAGGTTTCTCAACTCTGAGAAAGATTCTATGGGAACATCCATGAATACCGACGACGTTGCGCATGATATGACTTTGAAACATCCTATTTTGCATCAGACACCATGTGACTTATCGTCCATTTCGTCCAACTGGACGTCTACAAATTGCTCTCGAACGACTCAAGGACACATTTGTACATTCTGCGGTAAAATATATTCAAGAAAGTATGGATTAAAAATTCATGTGCGCACGCACACCGGTTATAAACCATTAAAATGCAAATACTGCTTCCGGCCTTTTAGTGATCCTAGTAATTTGAACAAGCATGTGAGATTGCATTCAGAATCAGATGCGCCTTACCGTTGTTTAAAGTGCGGAAAGGTTTTAGTTCGCAGACGAGATCTGGAAAGACACATGAAATCGCGACACCCAGAGACTCCATCCTGTGAATCAAGGAAGCAACACAATGCATTAATAAAAGAAATAAAGGAGTCATTACATTCAGACTCAAAGTCAATGTAGTTGGTAACTTAAACCAGCAATATCTGTAAATAAATGGAAATTTAATTTGAGCATTTGTTATTTGTTAGGATGCTGCAAATACTAAAAGATTTGAGATTGAAGACTTGATCTCGAAAGACACATGAAATCACAGCACCCAGAGCCCCATCCTGTAAACCAAGAAATCAACTCAATGCATTAATGTAAAGGATAAAGTGTTCATTGTATTACAACTTAGTTAATTAAGTTAGTTCACTTTTAGTAACTTAAGGTGGCAACATCTGTAAGCAACTATACATTTAATTTGAGCATGTGCTATTTGTTAGGATGCTGAAAATAATTAAAAGTGTGGAATAGATTAGATCTGAAAAGACATACGAAATCACAGTACCAAGCTACTCTATCCAGAGCCTCAAGAAAACAGCACGATACGTTAATAAAAGCAAGATTCTATTATGACTCAAAATCAATGTAATTTGCTAATTTAGTAAGTTAAGATATTAATATCTGTCAGAAACCGTAAAATTAGTGTTTAATGTGTTATTTGTTGGGATGCTTCAAGAGGGATAAAATGTTTTGGTTGGAAGACGACGAGTTCTCAGAAAACTCATAAAATCACGATTTGCAGAGTGACAACACGTGTGAACACAACATGCAAAAATAAAATGTTGCATTCAAACTCAAAATCAATTGCATATCAAAACGGCAATGATAATCAACTTGATAAACAAAATTAATGACATCGGTATACAATTATAAAAACATTTATATTATGTTTCCAGTGCAGCAGACAGCATTGATAGCTCGTGCAGCTTAAGCTCGATCTTCTATAAATTTGTACCGAGACGGCAAAATCACCAACTTGGCAGTACCGGGATTTGGTACCGAGGTCAAAGTGCGGTATGCCAGCATCATAACTTTAAGCTAAAGAGCCAATCCTGTTTAATACTACCTTATAAGCTTTTGCTACAAATTTGATGCTAGTTGAGTTATTAAAGTGACTTTGATGCTTACCCGTTTTATTACTGCCAGTGCTGTTAACGGATATTCTATGTTGGTGAGTTCTAACGAGAACGAAACCAGTCTACTTATGCTGGTTGTTGCACTGGGAGCATTACTCTAAATTTTAGAAGGCCTCTTTTCAATTTTTATGACTATATTCAGCTATTATCAAATTATTTATTAGTTGTTGTTGAGTGTCTATTTACGTTGGGCACATAAGTATGAGATACACAAATTATGTACAGGCATAAGACTATGGCAAAAATAAGAAGAAATATACGACGAATCTAAACTCCGTTTGTCTTGGACTGTATACGAGAATAAATTAATGTTTTGCTTCGCAATTCTTAAAATGTGTACTATGCTTGTATACACGTATAAGATTTTACGTGAGAAAAAAATGAAACAAGTGCAGGATTTGTCATACATGTATAAAATATGAATGTTTCAATAGGATGCTTCAAGTTAGTTTTATTGTTCAATATGATGGCATAGCACCATTCCGTTGCAACTACTAATGTTGAAGACCCAGACCTTCCGACTCGTCCGAGGACTTAGAGCAGCAATTTGGACGGCCGGCAACTACTAATGTGTCAAAGAATAATATATCTATTTTTTTTAATAATAAATAAACTATTGATTGAATTTATATTCAAAACAATTGCTGCTTGATAGAGGACGATAATAATGACTGTATCAAAATATGGGATATATTTCAAAGTTTGTATTATACATTGGGATGATGTAATTCAGTAATAACATAAAATGTCTTTGTAATTTAAACAGGCTGGAGCATGCAATTAGATTAAGCACTATTTTAATTAATATTTATATAGAATTTGGAAATTATTTAAGAAAATGTGATTTAGTGACAAAAATTGTTTATTTAATATTATATGTTTGTGTGACAAAAAATTTTCATGATGATATTAAAAAATATTTTTTAAATAACAAGATTGTGTCCATATAAAAATGTTAAACAGTTGTAAGTTTTTATATTTAAATATAAATGCTTAAATAAATTGCTTTAATATAATAATGCAATGAATGACTCCAAAAGTTATACGTTTATATCTGATATATGTAGGTAAAAATATATAACAAAACTAATGAATAAATTTGTTATCTTCAAAATTGAAAACAATATTTTGTTCATATGTTAGAAACTGGTTTCAAATCAAATCGAGAATTTTTTTTTATATTGCCAAATTCAAGTCAACTTTGGAAGACACTCCCATTGCAGATACCAGTATCCATGAACCGGCTTTTCACTTATGCGCTCATCAGCATGGAATAACCGATGTCTGCAATAGCAAAAAACTTACGCCCCTTATAGGCGGGTTTTATGAAAGTTAACTTAGTTCAGAATGAATGAAAAAAATATGATTGCATTTAAAAGCTGAAAAAAAAGATTTGGCTTAGTAAGAATTGAAAAAAATTACTAATAAGTGCAAAATAATAACTCACATGAGTTGGGTTGGTGGGTAACAATTTTTACTTTTCTACAAATATTAATTTGAGCGGCTTATTTCATTCGCTTGAACTTCTGCAATGCAAAAATACAAGAATATCAACTAGGGGCGGGAAAGCCCATTGGTTAGCGAGCGGGGAATGCACGCGGACGACCGAGTTCGATTCCTGCCGAAACTGTCCCTGTGTTCACGCGGAGTACAGGCACATTAAATATGTGGATTTGTAAGTCCTTTCAAGGAGGACTTAAGAGGTTGGTGGTAGAGGAAGACGGGTACGATTCCTGTGGATGCCACCTCCCCTGGGTTCCGGTCTAAATTGAATGATACTGTCCCGGCCGTTCAAACAAATACCTTATATATTCGAGTAAGTCAGAAGGTCTGGATCGAAAGTAAGAAAGAATATCAACTGAAGTAAATTAATACAAATATGATTTTTTTTATTTTTATTTTTACTTTCTTTACACTGCATAGGGTGACGCTTCCCCTTCTATCCAGACAGATACCTTACAACTTCGGGTCGGCCAGACGGTCTGGGTCGAAGAAGAAGAAGAAGAAGAATATCAACCAGGGGTGGGAAAGCCCAGTGGTTAAGGCGCGGGGATTGCATTCGGAAAACCCGAATTATTCCATTTCCGGCTTTGTTCAAACTATCTCTGCGTTTACACGGAGTATGTGCACGTTAAATCCGAGACTCCGAAAGTCCTTTTGAGAGGTTGGTGGCAGGGTAGGTCAGACTGTCTGGTTCGAAAGAAAGAAAGAATATCAACTGAAGTGAATTAATGCAAAGAGACTATTTTTTTTTACTTTCCCCACTATATAGTATATGTTAAAGGAAAGTATTGTGCTTGCGACAAAATTTAAATTTCAAATTATCCACACGTTTCGAGTATTCCTGGATGCGAATCACCCATTTATTCAATAACGTTTATGCGTCTGTATTTGGACACAATATTTTTCGAAAAAAATTTAATGAAATTTGGTGTTTTCATTTAAATTGGTGAATTTCGGAGGTTTATTGATTTTCGGGAGGAACGGGAGGCGCTAAATTTTTCGAAAATTTAAAAACGTAAAACCAGAATTAAATATAAATGTTACGAAAATATATATTTATTATATTATGTTTTATTCAAAAGTTAATGGCGTCATTTATAAGACGATAACATGCGCTGTTCTCGAGATAGTCCATGTTTTAAAACTAAAACATAAAAAGCCCATAAAAATAAAAGAAAACAGCTATTCTGAAGGAAGTGTTTGCTTTGATATTATCCCACAATTTTTAAGCCGAAATAAATGGATGCCATAATGTAAAAATTATCATGAACCTTTTTCGAAATACTAGAATTTTCTTCACATCAAGAGCTTTATAAAAATTAATAAATTGAGTAAATCGAATAACATTTTATACAATAATTTCAATTAATAAGTGCCATGTCATAAACCTATTGGCTATCGGGGAACTCAAACCAGGGAAAAACCTTCATTTTTCTCGCCTGAAAATCGAAAAATTCTAAAGACATAATTATGTTAAAATTGTCACTAAATTATTTATTTTCCATTCAAACCAGGTAACAATTGCTTCAGCAGTTTCTTCCGAAAATTGAAAAAGTAATTATGAAAACATAATGTCACAATTGTCAAAAAAATGTTTTTATGTTAAAATTGTCCGTAAAATGACTGGAGGAAACTGGAGAAATTACTCATGCACTTACGTACGTATGGGAATTTTTTGGGTGAGTATATGCTGGTTAGACAGGTCAACATTCTACGCTATTTTTCCTACGAGTTTCCTCTATATGTGAAAGATGAGAAATTAAAACTTTTAACCCCGTTCGTGGTGTAAGATCAGGACCAATTTGCATCATGAGCAGTGAGAACGATTGAAAGAATTGGCGATTGAAAACGATTGAAAATCCAATATGAAGTACATCTTCCTTGATCAGGACAAATAATTTAGCCAGGTTTCAGTTAAAAATAAAGTGCAAAAGTGGGAAGGTAATTTGAAGTAGCTTTGGGTATCGAAAATGTTTTAAATTATATAACCTATATTACCTGTAAAAATGTACTTTGGTAATAAAACAGCACATAACTAAATTAACAGTATCAACCGATTCGGAAGCAAAACAAGCTTCTTTCGTCAGTATAAAAGAAACAGAACAGCTACACAAGCGAATATCGAAAACTGTCTACATCGACAACCTTTTAGTGGATTTTTGCTCTGTTTCTCTTAGGTATTTAGAAGCTGGTTTTACTTTCGAAACCGATTTATACCATTAATTTAGTCATACTCGGCTTAATAAAATATTTTTTCAAAGTAGACTTTTCACTGAAGGTAGCGTAAAGCTATTGTTAGGGGTATATATCAATATGATCTTTAACCCGCGAGCTTCGCGTGCTATGTCCTGCTTGCTCTTGTTTGGGCTAGGTATAACTGGGATCAGATATGTTCAAATTTGTAATTGTGATAAGCAATACAACTTCGGCACTTTCGTGTAAAAATTCCGTCGAATTCTCTCAAAAAATGAAATGACACTAAACAGGTCCGTTTCTCCCAAGAAAACTTGTTCTCAACGAGATATCGATGTTTCTCAAATCTGCTATGAAAGTTTGTGCACATTTGATTGAACATTTGAGTTTTTTGCTTTTACTGGGCATCAGAAATGCGCGGTTGTGTGATTGGCTTTCTGAGCAATTTGAACAGAGGAAGTACACCCCGCTATGCGTGGGAAACAGGAACCGGCGGACATTAACACTTCGACAGGGTCGAAATTCGGGAAAGTTATTAGTTTCTGCGGGAAATAACTCAATATATGGGGGATTATTTAAGAAACGTTTTTTTCATTGGATTCAGCATCAGTGTGTTGACCTGTATGAGTTTTTCAGCCCGTAAAATGACGCCAAAAATCACTGTTCTAAAGCATTTTCTCACAAAATATCAAAAACAGCCAAACTTTGAGAGGTTATTTCTCCAGATTCAGAAGGTAATTAAAAAAACAATTTCAAACTTGGATTCAGCCTAGTCGAATTATTATATATCAGTTTTTCTGCCCTCGGGAGTAGTAGAGAAACAACAGTTCAAGGGCAGCAGGCGCAGCAGTGACGTCACGTTATCTTATCAGATGACGTCACTGATAAGCTTATCTTATCGGATGACGTCATCGGCTTATCTTATCGGATGACTCATTCGATAAGATTATCGGCTGACGTCATGTACTGACACAGACAGTGGGGTTGAAGAAGACCTTGGCGGCCATCTTGGAAATTTCGGCGCCCTCTATTGACAGGTTCGAGAACTGTGTTGGCTAAAAGGAAAGAATTGGTTCTGGACTGAGCTGGATTCGAACTGGGGACCATTCGCACCGTAGGACAGTGCTTTAACCAGTATACACTTTGAGACTTGTAGGCAGATGGTGAATGAATGATATCTTTCCTGCGAAAGGAGTTGGGGACTTGGAATATTTTCTGAACTTCTACGAGGGAAGGGCTCGAGTGAATTAAGATTTTAATTCATTTTTAATAAATGAATAAATGTATTATGAAAAAAAAAATGGAATATAGTCATAATTGAATTTTAATAAGAGGATTATTTTTTTTAAATGATTTTGTAATTATTGTTTTTATGGAATGTTTAGGAAAGTGCTTGAAGACATTTACGAAATTTTAGATGGCGGTGATGGCGCCCTCTATTGGCACTTGAATGTAATAATGAATGATGTCTTCCCTGCGAACGGAGTTGGGTACTTAGAATATTTTCTGAACTTCTACGAGGGGATGGTTCGAGTGAATTAAGATTTTAATTAATTTTTAATAAATGAATATAATATATTATGAAAAAAAAAATGGAATATAGTCATAATTGAATTTTAATAAGAGGATTATTTTTTTTAATAATTGGAACGTGGGTAATTATTGTTTTTATGGAATGGTTTCAAAAATGCTTGAAGACATTTACGAAAGTTTGGACAGTTATGGCGCCCTCTATTACCACTTGAATGAAATACATGCGATGAATTTTAATAGAATTAATTTCGAGTGAGGTTTTTGTGTTCTTTTAATTCGATAGTCGAACGATGACTTAATAATTTTAGCTTCACGGTCATACATGTTTTAATGAAGATAATTTTTTTTACATTGACCGTTCATCAGTGATTTTTTAAGGACGGGGTGTATGTTTTTGAATTTTATTAATTTTAATGAAATGATTTTTGTGGTATTTTTGAATGAAAGAATGGGGGACTCCATAGAGAACTAGCATATCGCATTTTTAACAAGAGATGTTACTTTTACCACAAGATGCGAACAGGATTTGACCCTTTTAGAAGTGTGTGCGCGTATACCAGCCACGATTTATGTTTTAAAAACCTGCGAGATTTTAGGGATAGGTTCTCCTACTCGCTGAACACGTTTCGACAATTTTTTTATTATTTAAGAACGTAGTTAAAATGAATAGGTGTATTGAATTATCAGTGAATGTGAAACTTGGGAGATATTTTTAAAATAAGAAAACGCAAAGTACTAAAAGCTTCACAAGCTAATGTTGTGTACAGATGTGACTTGCATATGTATTGTGACATGGATGTTCTTACCAAAGTCTTCTGAAAAGGGAATCCATATTATTTTTAAGAGCATACTGGGTTATTTTAAAGAGTCATCTAAAACGTTATGTATTAGAAAATAGCAAGATCCATTTCTATGTAGAAATAGTACATGCATGTCATACGTTAAAAAAGAAATGAGTGTATGCCAATTCTAGTTTAGAAAATAGCCTGTAATGTATTCGAAAATCGTACGATCCATTTCTACAAAGAAAGGATATGATCGATTTTCAAATTAAAAAAAAAAAAAATGATACATGCATGTTATACATTAGAAGAAAAAATGTTAGTAAAAGTGGGAAATGTTAGTAGCAGAAGAAAGTGGGAGCGTTTCCAACAGTACCTGGGAGGTGACGCTAGCTGTCGTTTCACTCTTTATGGGCAGTGTTCCCCACCAACGTGAAATAATTTTCTTAAATATGAATTTAAAAATAATTATGAATTTTAAGTTAAGTTACTTTTAATTGAATGGTAAGATAGAAGTTTATAAAAAAAAAATATTAAACTTTAATGCTTTTAAAACATTTAAAAAAATAAATATAAATTTAGATACTTGTAATATTTTTTTTTCATTACAAGATTATGAAAAAAATGTTACAAGATTAAAATTTAATGATTTTAAATGTAAAGTAACAAAATTAGATTATTTCACATTGGCAGGCCTATTTCCCTTAAAATAAGAACAGAGTTCATTCAAAAGATGTAAAATTTCTTCAATTCTTCTTACCGGGAAAGTGAAAATGTTGAAAATGCACTGTATGAAAATCTTGTACTCAAAATGTATAAAAATCTTCAAAAGTTCATACGAGGTGTGTTTAATTCAGGAAAAGTTCTTGCTATGTATTTAAAAATCTTCAAAACTTGGTATGAGGAATGTAAACTGTTGAAAATGTACTGTATGACAATCTTGTATTTAAAATGTAAAAATCTTCAAATCTTCTTGCGAGGGAAGTATAATGAAAAAATCTTGAAAAGGATCTTCTCTTGAACTCAAAATGTAAAAAATCTTCGAAAGATGTTACGAGGGAAGCACAATTCAGAAAAATACACTGTATGAGATTCTTGTATTCAAAATGTAAAAAATCTTGATAAAAATGTAAAAAATCTTGATAAAAATATAAAAATCTTGTATTTAAAATCTTGAAATAGTCTTGCGCAGTAAACATGGAAAAATCTTTAAATCTTCTTGCGAGGAAAAAATCTTGAAAGTTCTTCTTCTATGTACAAGTAAAAATCTTGAAATGGAGTTGGCATACCTATTGTTTAGGAATTTTACAGTGTCCATGGGCATAGGTATGTATACCATCCTCCAAAACATATCTTTTATCGTCATAAGGAGAAAGTGCCAATTTACTTTGCTTCAGTGTATACAAACGATGACACTCGCTCCCTATGCGATGTTGAAAGGATCTTGTGGTCGTAGATTGCTCCAGGCATTCTCTATAATTTTCATGCTTGATGTGCTTTTTTACGGTAGTTTTGGAGACACCCTTTGCTGTTTTCTTCTCCCCCACTGTAGAGAGGAGAGAATACATTTTAGACCTGAGTCCCACAAACTCAAGCCCAGGTGCTCCGTTTAATTCGTCTTTAAAACATCCAATCCTCTTCTTGTTTGACACATTGTGGGCGGAATGACTTGTAGGATAATCCGATGTGTCGAAGAGGTGGGCGCTCTCTTTCATATCTTTATAAAAATCCCGACACTCGACCTCATATGTTAGAGAGTCGGTGTCGGTGAATAAAAGTGTTGCTTTATTTTGATATTTCTGCTTGATATAGTCGTAATGGAATCTGTACATGAGGAGTTTACTGAGCTCGAGAATGGCAAAACCGACGTATATGGGTCTATTGAGTACGATGTTATTGTACAATCGCTCGACCCCTACCAAGTCTTCATTGAATATTTTGAAAGATTTAAATGTGGGTGCCGCCAGAAGCTTCTCCCCGCGTTTTTCGTCCTTCACTAGATCAATCTTGACCCGGTTCCTCAGATTTTCCAAACATTTACCATACACGGCATTGTTCATCAGTTTAAAAAAATCTTTCTCGAAACCTGATTGGGCCCCTTTACGATGCTCCGTGTTGAAGTCAACGTAGGGCTTCAACCAGGCTCGTTGCATGAATTTCAGTATTTTATGCACATTTGTTAATTTAAGCCCCAGTTCCAGATAGTATTTTAAATTTTCATGATGGACAATATAATTCTTCTTATTAAATAAATTTGGAGTTAACTTTTCTTGACTCTGGAACCGAGGCATTTTAGTTGTTTTCATAACTTCTACCGTGTATGGTGAAATCATTTCTTCTCTGATCTTCAACTTTTCCGGGGCAAGTGGGTAATCGTTGTGAAGGTCGTGCAGTTCAGATGGGTAGTCCAAATCCACTTCTAATATATACCCATCTGTTCCACCGCTGGGGATAGTCAAAATCCACTCTTCACTGGCGATGGTAGGTGACACCCACTCAAAATTCCCATAAGGTAGGGGCTGAGACATTGCCCACCCGTACAAATTATTCGCATCTAAATACATTAGATACCGGGTGGGCTCTGTATGAGTATACTCGGCCATGTATGGGTTGTTTGCCCGTGCCCACCGTTTAGTGATGACCGATATTCCCCCTCGGATCCCCCTTTCAACGAAAAGATGCATGTCGATGTCAGTCAGGAGATCCAAGGGCTGATACACCATCTTCAGGGAGGCCTGCCACGCCAGCCCCGGTGCAGTCATGAGGTGAGCACAATCCAGACCGTAGTACCTCATACACAATTTCCTAAAATGTTCAAATACGTCGGCCAGCAGAAGGACATCCGTTTTCACGTATAAATCATGATAATCACCCATGGTTTCCAAATTGAATGTCCTCCATACATTCTGAGCGTGTTTGTAATCCTCCTCACATACGTGCTCTTCTGTTAAGGTGCTGAAAAATGACGAAGGTGGAGGCAGCACTCGGTCTTCAAATTTTCCATACGAGTCCATGTACTCGTATGGGTACACCCCCTTGCGCAGCAGCAAATCGGTGTGGTTCGGCATAGCCGCAGCTGTGATATTAAATTGTCCTTTTGGTAAATTATCCACTAATTTTTGCAAGGAGGTGTTTAAAAATTGAAGACTGTCAATAAAATGCAGCCTCACACCCTGGTTTTTCTTCTGTATGGAAAAGGATATGTATTTCTCCATGTTTACTGCGATGGGGACAATTTCGTATTCTTTAAATTTGCCAAGTCCCGACATCAGGTGGTGGCCGTCATAATTCTTCAATTATGAAACACTACCGGTATGGTAGTAGGGAGACGAAATCTTAAATTACACATCACATGCAGTGCCCCTCGATATGCACCACTGATGTGATCGTGGTCTCTGCATTTCCCTACATACCTTACACCGTCGTGCTTGAATGGCCGCTTACACAGATAACATTCTGTGGCTTGTTCGAATGAAGCGGCCTCACTCCTGGTTAACATCATTGGCCTGTTGGCTTTGATTTTGGGAATGAGTTCGTCCTTCTCTCGCAAGATATCTTCGATGAATTTGATAACTGCTTCTGTGCCTCGATAGACTTTGGGATCTCGGAGGCACTTGCCCTGTGGATCGATCACTACGTAAGCATATCCACAGGGTTCGTGAAGAGCCATCTTTTCCGTAAAGGAATTCTTACGAGAGGGTTCGCTGCTACTCATCTTAACCAGGAGCGCCTCAAAATCTGCATAAATTACAAAGGGCACGGGGTGCTGGTAGTGTTCCATGCTAAACTTGAGGATGCTTTTTTCGGGACTTGGCATCGTGACCCGCTGAGGAGCATGCTCTCTACAAAATGGAATGTGCTTCTGTAAAAGGTCTTCACGTTGGTATCTGTGGAGGCAGCGGTAGCAAATGTAGGTTTGTCCGTCCTGGGATGTTAAATCGCCGAGAAGTCGAGAGAAATTACGAATGAGGCAATAATGTTGTTGAACTCCATCGCTGATTAAAAGTAGGTTAATTACGTCGGAGTCCTCTCGCTCGGATATTTGGAGAGGGAAAACTTCCCCCTTTTCATATCCGAACACATTAATGCGGCATTCGTTCAACTTCTCGAGCGTTGATATCTTGCAAATCGCTACTGGGCACTCCACATTTCCCATATCTACCTCCCCTTCAAATGGGATGTAATGGCTCACACGATTGGGTTTAGTGGAGGGATCTAAATTCTTCCAGTGTGCCAGCACACACCATATGAAACACTTTTGGTCTTCATTTTGAATATTGAGGACTGCCTTCTTTGCCACTATTTTGGGAGGTAGTGGAATGTAGCTCGATGGACGCAAGGGTCGATACGTTCCAATGTACATCTCCAAATTGAGCACCCTATCCAAAGTCCATCCAGATCCGAGCTGATGAAATTTCTCTACAGATTGTACAATTTTATCACTTCCTTTCCTAACATGCTCCTCAACAGTGTAGTCTTGAAGCGTGGTGACGCAGTTTGTACGAAAATGAGGTGTTGCGAAGTCCTCCTCCCCATCAGAATTTAGGCGAGACATCCTGACATTTAGAATAACATACCATTTAATTTGGCGAGTTTGTAATTCTGCCAGGAGTAGATTTTCAATGTGGGGTCGCAGTTCTTCTAAACTAAGAAGTAGATCTTGCGAATTTTCTTCGGAGGGTTCCAGCGTGTGTGTTAAGAACACCCCCAAAGCCTTATTGCTGCGCTTTATGCGCTTCCTAGAAGCGGAACCCACATCGTCATTCTTGCGCTTCATGCTAACAGGGGGAGGAGTTTTATGCATTGTACGTACATGTTGAGTCATATTCCCCTTTTTAGTGAAAGTAGCTTCGCAAAGGGTACAGGGATAGGTCTTCATCTGTAAGTGAATTTTTCTATGTGCGTTTAAATTGTCTTCCCTCGTGAAAGTCTTTTTGCAAATGTCACATTGGAAAATGCGATAATTGGTATGTGTTTTGCTATGTCTGTTTAAATCACTTTTCCTCGAAAATGTCTTTTGGCATAGATCACAAGAAAAGGAACTTTCTCCAGTGTGAATTTTCATATGCTGGGTCAAATTACGCTTTAACGTAAATACTTTGTGGCAGGTGGGACACATCTGAAAAACAGACAAAGTCCAAAATTAGTGTCTATGTCTCCCTCACCTAACACTTTAAATTAAATTTAAAAAATAAATTACGTAGAAATTAAATCAGCTGTTTATGTTTAGATATTCTGAAATATAAATACATTTAAAAGCAAACCTACACTCTCAAAAACAGCCGGTTTTTCCCTATCTCCACCAAAATATGGAATAAAAAAAAATTACTTACATGAGTGCCACTCGGCCCGGCCTCCCCACGGGTTGTTGCAGTGGACTCGACAATGGCTGACACATCGGATTTTGCAACTAATGGGATCTGAGGTTCAACACTGGGTTCCATATCGACTGACGACATTTCCTTAAAATGAAAGGCATATGTTAGAACATTTTATAAAACTATATTTAAAATGAAGAATTTAAAAATACTTATTTTTTTTTTAATGTCAGAAACATCTTTCACTCACTTCTGAAATGACTCGATTAAAATGTTGAGGAAATTCACTTGCCATTGTAATAAGTATCGCAATTAGGAGAAGCTGAAAAACACGTCTTTCTAAACACGAATCTCAAGCAAAAGTGGGTTCTACGCACTGCGCAATGGCACTTAAAAGATCACGCAATAGCACGTGATATTCGAAACAACACCTGATTGGTTAAAAATGTCACGTGACATAACACGAAACGCCACCTGATTGGATAAAAAGTGTCACGTGACATAAAACGAAGCGTGACCTGATTCGCTAAAGAAATGACGCCTGATGCGATAAGGACGTTACGTGAATGGATAAAACATATCACGTGATGTATTGCATCATCTGATTTACAGATAAGACATATCAGGCGCAGATAAGAGCTCATTCGCTCTACAATTGTTCTAGTAGAAGGTTGCTATTCCTTATTTCTTAAAATGTCTGTGTTTTTTAAACGCGAAAAGCTGCATATTGAATATGTTCGCGAATTTTATTCTGTGAATGTAGCTGATGTAATTCTACAAGAATTAAAATGTCTACCCTTTCAACAATCTGAAGTCATCGTGCAGGGCCGCACATACCAGCCTAATCGAAAAGTGTATGCATTTGGAGATGCCGGACTATCCTACGAATTTTCTGGAAGTAGTGTACCCGCCGTGGAATGGACACCTCTGTTAACGGACATTAAATCTCGAGTGGAGGAACACACTGGATTTAACTACAATTTTGTGCTTCTAAACTTCTATCCTGATGGACATTCTAAAATAGGAAAACACAAGGATAATGAAAGTTCCCTGTGCTCCAAAACATCCATAGCAACTCTCAGCTTCGGAGCTACGAGATCCATCATTTTCGAAAGAAAAGGACAATCTCCTCTAACTCTCCCATTGCAACATGGTTCGTTGTATGTAATGCATGCACCGACCAATAAATTCTATTCTCATGGAATTTCAGCAGAACCCGAAGTCACTGAATCTAGAATAAGTCTCACATTCAGACAAATTATGCCTAAAAAGACCATTTTGAAACGCAAGTGCCAATTTCCTATGTATGTACCGCCTGCTCCGCTTTCGCCTATACCGGAAATCGATTGGAACTATATGCATACTCCATCTATAAATTCTACAGAACCCCAGTGTGACATCATATCATCAGCCCTCAACTATGCTACAACTCACACCGAATCGGTTTCGACCGAGTCATCTTCATCAGAAAAGTTCCGCTCCAATTTGGGAGGCGATCTGCATGTTACAGTGCAACATTTTCGTGGAAATGTTAAAGTGCACCTTCGTGTTTACAAAACAAATACTTCTAATGTTCTCGTGCCTACCACCAATGGCGTGACACTCACACCTGCTGCTTGGAGTGCATTTTTAAAAAAAATGTCGATCATCAATATGGATCATGAAAATGCATCTTTTGTAATCCATAACGAATTGCTAGTATGTGTATACCAACGCAATCTATATTTACAACAATTACCACCCTGTGTTAGTACACTTCAATTCAAAAAGAAGGTGATTACATTGAGCGAAGAGCATTTTTGTATGCTTAAAAATATTGCTCAGAGTGTAACCAAGTGTGTGCTGCGTGAATTACTTTTAAAAATATTACCCGATTCTATCATGAAGCAACGAAAGTGCGTCGAAGCAATTCCTACATGCCATCCAGAACAAATACAAATATTTTTAATGCAGAGTATATTTAAAAATTTATGTGCAGAGCTGTATAAAGTGTATCAACGCGATATATGCACAAGTCATGGGTGTACCGATTTAAAAATAATAAGTGTTGCACTCTACCCTGTCATATGCAATTTGTGGATTGTCAACTGCTCGATCATGAACTACTCCTGATAAACACTCAAGAAATTGCACGAGAGTTTTGTGAAACAAATCAGAACAATATTTCATTACTCATACCACAATATTTTGAACAATTTACTGTAGAGAAGTATTTTTCTGCTATGAATGACCATTTCCATATGTAAGTTACTTCAATCTTATTATTATGTTTTGTAAAAGTGTATGTAAAGTTATATCTTATTAAATATTATTTTTCTCTAAACATGATTTTATTATTTAGTTTTATGCTTTCCGTTTTAAAATAAATTTCAAAATCAAATTCATTTAAAAAAAAAAAAGTTCAAATAAATAAAATAAAAGCACCAGGTTAAAATGTTAAGTTTAATTTCTAAACTAATATAAGACAAATTAGAGTTTCGAGAAACTTTATCTATGTATACTCTTAACAAATTGTTTTAAAAAATATATATGCACTCAACGATGAGTCCATTTCGATAGAGTCCGTGTGTTATAAATTCATAAGTTTTATTACTTTAAAAAATAAATTTCTAAAACCAAAAACGTATATAGACCATTATTCATATAGAAACAACACTCACCCTAGTACTAACATATATGTGATTCATTCAAAATAAAATCAGCGGTGGAACTATTCCGATAAAGTCCAAAACTGCTCCGTGTGGTATACATTCTTAAACTTTATTTACTTCTAAACTCATGTGAGAAATATGCACTATAATGCAAAAAGACTGCTGTCTAATCTCATATACAAAAAAAAAAATAAAAAAATAATAGAAGTATTAGACTACGATGATTTTTCCGTTGAAGTTTTACTTCTAAACACGATAAATTAAAGTTTAAATAAAGTTAGGAAATTTAAACTCGCGATTTTATGCTATATTAGAAATATTACATTTTAATTATTTAAATATTATTTTTTTAATATAAATCTATTTCTACAACTTCTCATAAATATTAAAAAAAAAAAAACAATGTGAAAAATATACATCATTTAAAAGAAGATAAAGTAATAGACTAACCTGATTTGCGATCGTTTCATGGTTTGTAAGGGTCTCCTTAGATTTGGCACTACAGATGAGTTGGAATTCTTCTTCAGATAATCCAAAATTGAGCTGGGAATATATAAAATGCATTTTTTTTTAAATATAGAATCAAACGATATGCATAAACTTACAATCACACAATAAGTACGAAATAAATTTAAAAAAATATACATACCTTGTATATATTGGATAGAGACATTGTAGCGTTGGGAATGGATTTGCTATAATAGAACTTGAAGAAAGAACTTATAGAAAGTCTGAAAATCTAAGTAAAAACTAGATAAAAATGTTCAGTCTCACACGCATTTTATACCCTTTTTCTTATCTAATCCATCTCCCCCCTCCCCTCTTCTCAGTTCGACCAATTACAAGGCACAATCATCCAGTCAGTATATGGTGATTCACTATCTCGTGTGATAGTGAGAGATAGTAGATTGCGGTTTCAATGTCAAGGGCTGAATGAGTGTATATCTAAAAAATCTGGAATCTTCTAATGAGAAATTTTAAAACACTTTGCTTTAAAATGGATATTTTCTCTTAAATTGGACTTTTAAAATAAGTCAGTATGTTATTAAAAATACTTTAGGTAATCCATTCTTTGGAGAAAGTTTTTGGGAAAAAAAAAGAGTTTGCGAAAAAAAAAAAAATTGAATGCGAATTTAAATTAATTAAATTCGAAGTAATTAAAATTCGTTAAACTCATTATTAACTTAGGATAATTAAACTCATTCATAGGAACATTTATGGGCCATCGTAAAAAAATAGTCAATTTGTATTTAGTAGCATGTAAAATTTTAAAAAGGAT
This sequence comes from Amaurobius ferox, assembly GCA_951213105.1. Lineage (NCBI taxonomy): Eukaryota > Metazoa > Arthropoda > Arachnida > Araneae > Amaurobiidae > Amaurobius > Amaurobius ferox. The sequence continues at coordinate 84,355,254 of OX578142.1, read as the reverse complement.
GTATAAAAATCACGCATAGTACTTTCACTATATTGTCAGGAAATTCATCGCAGAATTCGATGAATGCCCCACTTTTACTAACACTTTTCGTCTAATGTATAACATGCATGTATCATTTTTTTTTTTTTTAAATTTGAAAATCGATCATATCCTTTCTTTGTAGAAATGGATCGTACGATTTTCGAATACATTACAGGCTATTTTCTAAACTAGAATTGGCATACACTCATTTCTTTTTTAACGTATGACATGCATGTACTATTTCTACATAGAAATGGATCTTGCTATTTTCTAATACATAACGTTTTAGATGACTCTTTAAAATAACCCAGTATGCTCTTAAAAATAATATGGATTCCCTTTTCAGAAGACTTTGGTAAGAACATCCATGTCACAATACATATGCAAGTCACATCTGTACACAACATTAGCTTGTGAAGCTTTTAGTACTTTGCGTTTTCTTATTTTAAAAATATCTCCCAAGTTTCACATTCACTGATAATTCAATACACCTATTCATTTTAACTACGTTCTTAAATAATAAAAAAATTGTCGAAACGTGTTCAGCGAGTAGGAGAACCTATCCCTAAAATCTCGCAGGTTTTTAAAACATAAATCGTGGCTGGTATACGCGCATACACACCTCTTCTAAAAGGGTCAAATTCTGTTCGCATCTTGTGGTAACATCAAACATGCGATATGCTAGTTCTCTATGGAGTCCCCCATTCTTTCATTCAAAAATACCACAAAAATCATTTCATTAAAATTAATAAAATTCAAAAACATACACCCCGTCCTTAAAAAATCACTGATGAACGGTCAATGTAAAAAAAATTATCTTCATTAAAACATGTATGACCGTGAAGCTAAAATTATTAAGTCATCGTTCGACTATCGAATTAAAAGAACACAAAAACCTCACTCGAAATTAATTCTATTAAAATTCATCGCATGTATTTCATTCAAGTGGTAATAGAGGGCGCCATAACTGTCCAAACTTTCGTAAATGTCTTCAAGCATTTTTGAAACCATTCCATAAAAACAATAATTACCCACGTTCCAATTATTAAAAAAAATAATCCTCTTATTAAAATTCAATTATGACTATATTCCATTTTTTTTTTCATAATATATTATATTCATTTATTAAAAATTAATTAAAATCTTAATTCACTCGAACCATCCCCTCGTAGAAGTTCAGAAAATATTCTAAGTACCCAACTCCGTTCGCAGGGAAGACATCATTCATTATTACATTCAAGTGCCAATAGAGGGCGCCATCACCGCCATCTAAAATTTCGTAAATGTCTTCAAGCACTTTCCTAAACATTCCATAAAAACAATAATTACAAAATCATTTAAAAAAAATAATCCCCTTATTAAAATTCAATTATGACTATATTCCATTTTTTTTTCATAATACATTTATTCATTTATTAAAAATGAATTAAAATCTTAATTCACTCGAGCCCTTCCCTCGTAGAAGTTCAGAAAATATTCTAAGTCCCCAACTCCTTTCGCAGGAAAGATATCATTCATTCACCATCTGCCTACAAGTCTCAAAGTGTATACTGGTTAAAGCACTGTCCTACGGTGCAAGGGGTCCCCAGTTTGAATCCAGCTCAGTCCAGAACCAATTCTTTCCTTTTAGCCAACACAGTTCTCCAACCTGTCAATAGAGGGCGCCGAAATTTCCAAGATGGCCGCCAAGGTCTTCTTCAACCCCACTGTCTGTGTCAGTACATGACGTCAGCCGATAATCTTATCGAATGAGTCATCCGATAAGATAAGCCGATGACGTCATCCGATAAGATAAGCTTATCAGTGACGTCATCTGATAAGATAACGTGACGTCACTGCTGCGCTGCTGCGCCTGCTGCCCTTGAACTGTTGTTTCTCTACTACTCTCGGGGTTGTAATCTAGATACTGACATTCTGACCTTGCGCCTTTATATTGTTAATTTCGTCTGACGAATGGCTAAAGCACTGGCAACCCGCTAAGCAGGTGATAATATAATATCCCAGATATTCTGAAGAGCTTGACTATACGTAAATGTTTAGAATGCTGTGGAAGTTAATTTAAACTTTTGATTTTTATAAAATCAGTTTTCGATGAGAATTAAATTATCGTAAGGCGAAAAGAATAACTAGGACTTTTTTAGATCAAACCCGAAGACTTTGTCTGTACTTTATGATTCAATTATATAATAAATCATTTGCATATTAGGATTGAGTTCTTAATTCAGATAACAGCACCCACGGACTAATTTCGCGTAGTTATGCTTTCAGCAGAATGGAACTGTCGATATCTGCAATGGGGGCAAGCAAATTTGCAATGTTCCACAATTTTTCGAACCTTTATGGGGACCAAAGGAGGTTCGTAAAAGTATGGTATACAGCAAGTTTCTAGCTGCCATTGTAGACATCACTTGTTTCATACTGACAAGCGCATAATAGATGTGGTCTATGGATGCTATTATCAGCAATACGAGCTTGATTCCAACTTTAGAAGGTCCAATGTAGGATGTAGGCGAATTCTGTGAGCATTTATATACTATTTAAATACCGTTACTGCGACTGAAAATTACTCAAAATTATTTTACTTACCATTGGGTACTCGTGAAAAACTTGTATGTGTTATATCCCAAGGAGTTTCTTACTTTCTTTCGACCCAGATCATTAGACCTATACCCGAAGGTGTAAGGTACCCAAGGAATTTAAATATACATGATTCAAAATTTTAAGATTTTACTCATATGAGGCTATAAGGAAAATCCTGAAATGTGGCCTAAGAATATCTACTAATGTGGAGGCCATTGAAGTCACCTCAAAAAATATTCATTTCTACACTGTAAAATATTCTGCAACGCTTGCTCATTTTTTCAGCTAGTTTCTTGATAATTTCGACAAACTATCAGAAAAGTCGCAATTACAGGCGTTCATGAAAATTCCAGCTTTATTTCTGAAATATTCAGCTAATTATTGTCTGCCGAAGCGTTATATATATATATATATATATATATATATATATATATATATATATATAGGTGAACCTCGATATGTCGAACCTCTGCATCTCGAAATTTTCGATATCTTGAAATATTTTCATCTCCCTTCACGCACGGTATAAAACTAATGTAAAACAAACTCTTTAACTCGAAATTTTTTTAATCAAACTCTCGATATCTCGAATTTTTTATCTTACCATTTTCATCTTTCCATTTGGAAAAATACGGTCAAAAAATGTGTTTAATGCAGATGAAACAGGACTATTTTTTAAGTGTATGCCTGATAAAATTATGGCCATTAGAGGTGAAGCATGTCATGACCGGAAAAGGAGCAAAGAAAGATTAACTGCGCTATTTTGCACTAATATGGATGGTTCAGAAAGGCTCAAACCTCTTATGATAGGTAAATCTGCTAAACCCCTATGTTTTTCAGGAATGAAATCTGTTCCAATGATTTATTTTGCGAACAATAAGGCTTGGATGACTGCTGAAATTTTTACTAATTGGTTGAAGGAACTAGACAGAAAAATGTCCCGTGAAAATCGCGATATTGTTCTCTTCTTGGACAACTGTACGGCGTATGCCAAAATTAAAATCCGTGAAAGTTCATTTCATGCCACCAAACACAACTTCTAAGTTACAGCCTTTGGACCAAGGTATTATTCAGAGTTTTAAAGTGAACTATCGCCACAAAATTGAGCTCATTTGGATCCGCCTAGTTCATTTGGAAAATGTGATAGATATTGAAGGATTCAGTACCTGTAACCAAACTGTCATAGATGACAATTTTGTAAAGTAAAGAAATGCAAGATTAAATTTTAATAATGTATGTACGTACATAGTATTACATTAAATGTGTATCGAATCATTTCAAGCTTCGCTTTATTTGTTGTCAGCATTGTCTTGGGTAATACCCAATTCTCTGTCGGCAAGATAAAGTAAGTGATTTTTTTAAATGTGTAAAGTATAGAACTAGTATGTATACAGTTTTTATGAATTCCTTAAATTTTTTCAAATTTTCGATATCTCGAATTTTTTTTCTACTCCCTTCAAATTCGACATATCGAGGTTCGACTGTATATGTATTAGCATAACTATCAGGAACCTTACTCCCCATTAAGGGCAGCTAATTCTCCTGAAACTTTCAGTAACATGCTTGCAAATGTTTTACAGTGTAGAAGGGTCCCGGTCGTCCAAATAGTTACTCAAGTCCTCTGGATGAGTCGGACGGCCTGGGGTTTCCACAGTGTAGAAGGGGATTGGTACTCACCAGAGGGGATTATTAGTCCCACTGGCCACTGAAATTATTTGTTACTCGCACTCAAAATTATATTATTTGATTTTTTGATCAGTTTGAGCCATAAATATCGTATATTGACACCCTCGCAAACATCTCAGGTGCTTTGTACTTCATTCCATTATGTTTTCATGTCAAAGGATCAAATAAAGCTTAGGATAAGTGTCCTTATCGATGATTATTTTCCTTGCAGCTTAAAGAAATGAAATGTGGGTGAGCGAGAGTGGAAAGCGAGCTTCGATTCTGGTCCGACAGGTTTAAGTAGATACCTCCAAGACCCCGTTTCCTAATGGGCCAGAGTTGTATCTTTTCGATTTTCACTCTTGCAGCATGATGGACTCATCTCGGATTGCTATAACGGTGTTTCTCCTTTTGAATATATTCTGTCAAATATCAGGTAGGATGAGAAATTTATTAATTTTTTTTTAGTTAAAGAAAAATTGACCTAATCGGAGTGCATTGTTTTAATTTACTAAAGCGAGATTATAATTTATGTGTTAGTGTGTAACCCGGAAATCGCAAATATGCTTTCCCTTTCATTTACAGTCATTTCTTTAAATAGATGTTCAGGAAAATACGTATAGGAGTTTTTGCAGTTATGTGAATGATACAAATAATGCACTATGTTAAAAATAAGGCACATATCTTAGGCATGTATATTTTAAACAACTATATGCAAATTATCAATCTATCAAACTAACATATTTCTATACTTGTGTAGTCATAATATAAAATAGAATATAAGACCACATGTTAAGATTTCTGAACTAAAAGTTTAGAAACAGGCTCAATTACAGAAGCAGGCATGTCTAAGAAAATTTAGCATTGTTTTTCATACAAAGGACAGAAGAACATTCCAACGTATATTTTGTATATAATATGCTTCTGCCAAGTTCTTTTTGGTATAATTCAAAACCTCTTCGCTGTTGAAAGGTGTAACTCATGTGTCTAAAAGTATATAAATAAAAATATTTTTTATGAAATATTAATAAAGATTTTGCATTATTTTTCAAATTTATAATCTGCAGTGTGGAGATAAATACGTAATGCTTAAAGTAAACCTGAAAATATGTGCATTGGATGATTTAAGTGTTATAAAATGAACTAGATGAAGTATAGATAGAATAAAAAAAATAATATAATTAATATACATAAGTTTTGGATATCATGCTGATTAAAACACGAAGTAATTATATTTTTAGTTATGAAATATGTGATTCTCAGATATTTTAAATCCCTGACAATTTTCTCACGGATGGGATTAACTCTGCTTCAGTTAGTTGCTCTTAGAGTTTGTACTTATTTCCTTCAATGCCAAAGCTTTAGTTTCAATAGATGAAAATGATATTTTGTTTTTTAAAGCATGCAAAGATAATTAAAAGCTCATAAAAATCCCTTCGTGCATTTATTTAAATAATTTATCATTCATTCCATTTATACATTATATTAAATAGTGATATTTACTTAATTATAAATTTCTTTATAACTAAACATGACCGCCAATCCCATTCCTAATATAATTTTCATATAATTTTCATACTCGATTTTCAGATATAATAATTATTCGGATTTCCAAAATAGCTCGATTTTCAATACATCCATGTTTTCAAGTTTTAAGGAGGAAAAAGGTTAACGCGTGTAAAATCATTTTATGCTTTTAAACACAAAAGCAATCGTATTTAAATCCAATTAAATATTTTTTAAAAATTGGTTTAAAAAATAATAAGCTGTTTTGATATAAACTTATAAACCATTATTATTGAGCTTTTAAATAACATAAATATTCATGCTTAAATAAAATTTAAAATACTGTAAAATATATGTATAATTTTGAAACTGCGTATTATTACTTTTTAATTTTATCTGTAATTCCGGAATTCGGGATTGAAAACAGTTGTAAATATCATGATATACATCTCTTCATTCGTTATAGTTTTTAGTTGCCTACTAAGCGCACTGTAATAAGATTGTTATTATAAACCTAAATTTTATAAAATAATTACTTCAGCAACTAGATACTATTTTTCTTCAGATATCAAGATTTTAGAACTAATGTCTCTTAAAATCTAAATAACGCTTCACATGTAATTTGTTGATTTCATCTAATAGTAAATAATTTGTACTGTTTTATTATACTGTTCTACAAAGTGCTGCAAAATTAGAAAGTTGATATATTATTTACGTCAACTAAAAATAACATGCTAAAAGTAACATCAACTAAAAGTACTTCCATAAAAGTTTATTTAATATGTTTTAAAATAACAGTTTATCTCAAAATGGAAATGGAATTTTATTTTATATAATGAACCATTTAGTTTTGCATATAATTTTACCGCTATATTTTTGAAGATTTTTATCCCAACGGTGGGAATACTTTTAAGACCACAACTGACAAAAATATACGGCTATCAAAAATATGGAAATATATAGATTTATACCGAATTAATAAATTTTAATAAAGAAGATATTGTTAAACAGAAATGAGACGCAATAAAATCCAAAATAAATTGATGCTCCAAAATTTTATTTTGCTCGCCACTTTGTATAAAAACTAAAATCCGTCGTTTTGTTTTAAATAAAAACATGCCGGCTTCCCAGTTGACTGAGTTTGATCCGGTAAAATATATTAAATTTGTACCGTATACACAAATTCAAGTAAATAAGATATTGTTGTGGGAAATGCAACACAAATAACAAACATAAACTGAACTTCCATATTTTTTTTTCTCGCCACTTTTTATAAAAGTTAAAATCCATCTTAAAAATAATGAAATGCCGGCGTCCCAATTGGATAAGTCTAATATTGACCCTTTAATATATATATACGACACACGGACACACATATTTATTTTGCATATAATGTAATGTTCAGTATATTCTACGATTTGACAGCAGACAGTACTTAAAATGAATCGTTGAAGCAGATCATGAGGTAGCACTTCTTAAATTTATATTGCGCAATAAGCAAATGTATTTTCCTTAAAAATCTTCCCTATCAATCTGAGAAAAGTAATTTTTTGTTTATTCCAATTCCAACCTTTATTATACATATAATGTTCAGTATATTTTACGATATAATTGCAGGCAGTACATAAAATGAATCGTTAAAACAAATCATGAGGTAGCATTTCTCAAAATTATACTGCACAATAAGCAAATATATTTTCCTCACAAATCTTCCCGAGAAAAGTATTTTTCTGTTTATTCTAATTCCAACCAAATATAATTTAGTGTGTCAAATGGGAACACATTTCATGTATTGAGTCATGGCCGGTTCGCGCCGGTTTCCGTAGACCGGTTGTTAAATATTTAGAATATTTTAAAACCAGTTATTAGAAATGCGAAGAAAGAAACACCATACATTTAAATTCAAACAATAATGATACTGCGGATAATAACATCTTACAGTTGCAAAGACGGGGGGAAAACCAAGTTTATTCCCGGGAATAAACCGGATTTGGTGGGAAGGGAATTTTGAAAAAAAAAAAAAAAAACTGGGAATTTTAAAAGTTTCTAAAAAGTGGGAATTTCCAGTAATTGCATTTTGTATTGTAAAACAAATGTGTGTGACCCAAAACTAATATTTATATTTTGCATTCGAATTGTAAATAGCTGAAGCATGGTAAATAGAGAGCGGTTTGTTAGATCCAAGGAAAATATTTAATTTATGTGACCCTCTTATATTATATATATATATATATATATATATATATATATATATATATATACATATATATATATATGTATATATTAATATATATATATATATATTAATATATATATATATATATATATATATATATATATATATTAATATATATATATATATATATATATATATATATATATATATATATATATATATATATATATATATTTATAAATGAAAAATGATTCCATAAATAAATTGTAATTTTTAATTTGTAAATATTTTAAAAGTAAAAATACTCCGACTGATGAAATCTTATTACAAAGTGATGAATTCATTCATATTCATTTAATATTGAACGATAGCAAGAAATATATATTAGTCCCAATTACATTTTAATAATTTTGTGACTAATATAATTTGCACATTTTCAACAAAATTTTTGTAACTTCAAATTTTCAAAAATTGTATATAGACTTCACCTTTAAACTAATACAAAGATTTTGTAAATTTATCTAAATGACGATCCATCATTAAGGTTTAAACTGCGTAATGTACCGGATTTACAAAATTCCCGGGTTTCTTACCACCCCTTAAAATTACCGGGATTTTTGCAACTCTAACTACAACTAGTACGTAAGTGTGGCTATGAGCTCAACACGACAGTAACTGAAAGTAATTACAATAATTTTCTTAAATGAGAGTGCGATCGAATTTTGTAACATTCTACAAAATTGATCGTCTCCGTTTCTTTGAATCAAATATAATTCAATGTGTGAATTAAAAATGCATTTCTAGTAGTGAGTATGTGCCGGTTTGTGCCGATTTCGGTACAGCCGATTTTGAAAATTTGAAATATTTGGAAAATTTAAACTAGGATAGGATGGTTATGTACTATCTTTTAAAAATAAAGAACATCAAACATATGAAATCAAATAATTATAATCTTACAAATAATGTCCTTAAAACTAGTTAAGTGTCTGTGAGCGCAACCTTTATAAAAACAGAAAGTGATCACGATAATTTTTTTAATTGAAAGTAAAAGTGATATTTATAATTATCTGCAATATTGATTGCCCCATTTTAGTCGTTTGTGTTTTCATCGGTTTACGTAAATAGGTTGTTAAATATTTTGAGTGTTTTAAATTAGTTTTTAAAATTGCAAAGAATAATATCATATGTTTTTAAATTCAAGTTTTCATAACGTCTCATCACACATCTACAACATTCTTAAATAATTAGTAAGTACAGCCGAGTTCAACATAATATCAACTGAAAGATACGATAATTTTTTTAATTGAATATCAAAGCGATTTTGTAATATTCTATAAAATTGATTGTTAAAATATGGTAAATATATTCCCATAACAATAGAACGTTAAGGTTATATTGAGACTAATATCTAATGGATATTTATTTCCTTGGTAAAGCCTTTTTTCTCCATTTTGTATGCCCCGTTTTTAAAAGAAATATGCAGACATAAAACATTCTTCTTGATTTCAAAATTTCTAGTCTAACAGATGAAAAAAGCATATTCTTAAATGTTATAGCTCTATGACAATCTATTACATATTAAAATTTATATATATTGCATGCGTACCGTTAACTTCGTTTTTCAGAAATGCAATTTTAAGTTACAAATATCTCTATAATATAGCACTTTTATACATATATATATATATATATATATATATATATATATATATATATATATATATATATATATATATATATATATATATATATATATATATATACATATATATATATATACATATATATATATACATTATATATATATATACATATATATATATATATATATATATATATATATATATATACATATATATACATATATATATATATACATATGTATATATATATATAATGTATATATATATATATATATATATATATATGTATATATATATATATACATATATATATATATATAGCACTTTTTCAACTTAGATACCAAGTATTAATCCGATTGTTTCAGCTTGTAGGTCTTCTTATACATATTGGTCAAATTATCACTGCACTGTAACATGCCCCAGCTGTCCTGTAGACATCATAAATCCAGCTGCGTAGTAGAAAGCAGAAAATTTTCTTATCACATAAAGAATTTAACAAGAAAACGTATTTCTTCAATGTTCTGATTTGAGTAGATTGATTAGTTTGGCCTTCTACTGTTCCACTTTTTACACATCAGGACAACTTTCGAGACCTAAAGTTTAAAAAAGATTTTGAACGCTTTATAAGTTTCTACGCAAAGCTCTTCACTTGTACCGGGAATTTAAAGCCGGGTTTTATAGATCTGAAGGCTAGCGTGTGAACAGTTTGACCACAGGTAGACCTTCTAGCTCGCGAAAAGTACCCTTTGAGAGGAATGTCTGTGTCTACGCTTTTAGGTTGGTTGGTTGATTGGGTTTAGTGGCACAAAATCCAAAAAGGATATGCTGCGCCAAACACATGGTAAAAACAAACAATTAATTTAAGAGTAAAAGACAATAACAAGTGTATAATATAAAATATTCCAAATTGTACACAAAATAAAATCCCATTGTAAAATATAAAACCAGATGATAGACGGCACAAGGATGATACAAAGTGAGGTAAAAAGTTATATATGATAAAAAAAATCCTATATCCAACAAAAATGAAAACAGGTTAGGATGAGGCGTTTCTCCTATCAAGTCCATTAATGTAATGTCAGAAGTCCTACACTTTTAGGAAGTGTCTTGTTAAAAGTTTTCTTGACTTGGAAATCATAGTGATTCCTAAAAGAAAGAGAGTAACTTTCCCGAGCATTTATTTAGCAGTAAAGAAATCTTAAGGAAATGTTTTTGCTTTGTAGGTCCATGAAACGATTGTAAACCACAACCACACAGCTAGAAACATGCGTTATACATGAATATTGTTAAAGTTAAATATCTACATTTAACTGTACTGCCGGTTGAATTTGTCTATACAAAACAACGTAAACGACGTAAGGACAAACAATTAAAATCTAGCTGGACATGATTATGAAATTCAATTTTCTAAGTTTTATAATTAAAATTGCACAACATTTTCGATACCAAAACAGTGCATATCTACATAATACATATAATATTCCTTTAATCCAAGATTTTTATAATGTACCGGTTCGTATTATCCAATGGATTGCAATGGCTTTGCCAGCGCTATATTGTCTGTTTATATGCGAATCTTTCCTCCTGTGTTTAAGTCGTTGAAGTTGTTGAAGTTCCGAATAAATTTCGGCTTTGTCTGTGACAAGCAACGTTAGTTGTTTGAAAACGACCAAGAAAGCGACAGACCATGAAAGCTAACTGTCATAGGAAGTAATCTGATATAGACTTCAATGTTTGAAAGATATTGAGACCATTAAGTTGCAACGAAGTGGAACCAAGAATGTCAACAAATCAAACTATCTTTTTTTGTATGAAATGGAGCAATTCATCTTATATTTAGGAAGGTCTGATGCCCGTAGTAGACATTAAAATAAATTTGTTTACATTGAGTCCCAATTATTTCTAATTGGACAAAATTAAAAATAAGTATTAGATATTGATTGTGAGAAAGGTTTTGATGTGTGTAAAGGCATTGTTTTAGGAACTCGGTTTTTTTTTTTTTTTTTTTTTTTTTTTTTTTTTTTTTTTTTTTTCTTGTCATGAAGTGGTTTTTGTGAGACAGATTCTTTGTCTTTCAAACGAGAAATGCAGAGAGCATACAAATTGATGGAGTCTGAATGGTCAGCCAGTTATGTAAGCAGTCTCGATTTATGAGATACATTAAAATTGAAAGTAGCAGTGGAATAAAAAAATATATTGCATTAATTCAGCTATATTCATCGTATTAATAATAAAAACGAATTAATTTGCATCAAAGCATATTTTCAAGTGAAACAAACATTTCACATTATATGTGTGGATGCTGTGTTAATATCCAATACAGAAGATAAGCTTACCATTCACAAATTCATAAAACAAATTATCCTTCGGGTTGGCATTTACATTTAGTCTGCATCTTTGAGTCTGGATAAATAATAGCAAAGCATTTCATTCGCGAGTGAAAATAAGAAAAAAGGTTTTTATTATGTGTAAGGGCACTGTGGACTTCGTCTTTCAAACACGAAATGGAGTAAATACAAATTGATAGTCTGAAATGGCTGAATGAAATAAAAACCTAATATTAGGTGTGATAATTTCTTTGTAGACAGTTCTTAATATCTGAAAAATATTTCTGGAACTAATATAACAATAACACAATACCTAATTATTCAAGAATAGTATTTTATAAAATGTTTCTGTTCAAATAGCGTTATATATTAACCCAATAATTTTGATATTGCAAATTCATGTATATCACCTAAAGAAATTATCACCACTTGGCATGTTGAAAATTTGGAGATATGTACAAGACAATGCTTACAGCCATATTATTCTAAAAGTCCAATTCCAACTCCCACAGTCTGTATCTATAAAAGTCAAGTAGCTGTAAAAATATTCTTTATTTAATTATTTACAAGGAAAAAGTTAGCTGTTTTCTATTAGTATATACAAAGCTTTACAAACCAAGAAAAATCTTAGCACTCTATTTCCACAGTCGTAATAACATACATTCTGCCCATCCTGAGTTTTCTGTAAAAGTACAAAAGTATAATTTGGATTTTGGAACTAGCTATAATTTTTGTAATCGACATATAGTGATCTTTAAGCCATGTGGTTTGAAAAGAATCCTGAGGTAAGTCAATACACTGTAACAAAATCTTTGAGAAATCTCTACCGAAAAGGAAAATGTTGGAAAATGTTGTGACGAAAACCCTTAACAAATGATTGCATAGTGATGTGAGCAAAAACATTTTACTCATGTGGTACTTTTTGTAAGTTACGCCGCCCCCTCTATAACCGTCGAGCATGCAATAGGTTCTTGGAATGGCAGCAACAAAACTTGATATATACCACAGTTTCGCAAATCTTATACGGTTTCTATGAGTATAAACTTTTCCGGCGGCGTGGCATCTGGGATCATTTTTATGAAATAGGATAGAGGTTGTGATAATAGAACTGAATTTGTCAGTCTCCTATAGAGGAGAGGGAGAGCTCAGTGGTTAATGCATAGGGATTGCACTCGCAGAACCCGAGTTCGATTCCCGGCTATACCCAAACTTTCCCTGTGTACGGGCAACGTTAAATCTGCGGGTTCTAAAGTCCTTCCGAGAGGTTGGTGACAGGGGAAGGATTGTACGATCCTCGTGAATGTCGCCCCCTCCCCCTGGGTTCTGGTTTAAATTTGGTGGCATTGACCCGGCGACCAAACAGATACCTTACACTTTCGTGTAGGTCGGACGTTCTATGTCGAAAGAAATCTCCACATAGAATCGTAAAATTATGGTACATAGCAAGTTTCCTTGAAATTATTGCAGGTAAGGTTCCTAGGAAGTCTTTAAACACCCTAATAACTTTGTAAGCAAAGTTCCATGAGTGTATACGTTCTATAGTAAAGTGGCCATGCCTTGTTGAATAAAAATAATTGCAACGCCCCTAGTTGATAATTTAAAATGTTAGGAAATGAACTTGGCAACAGAACGCAATAGACAAAGATACCCATTACAAAACAATAGAGCAGTGTCTACTGAGTAGGAATAGCCAATAAAACTGTTAAAGAAGGCATATAATGTGGTTATTGACGAATTACTGTCATATTTAGGAATTATGCAATAAATAACACTTACATGAACTTAAATCTAGTGTAGAGCCTGCTTAGAATGCCCTCCGTCATAGGCAATGCAATTTGTATTCCAAAAAGAATATTACCGCGTACTTTGATACTCATTGCAGGTGCCACTGTGTTAGAGGCCCTGGTGATACAACTTTTTGATTGGTATTTAATGCATTCCACATATTCGTTCTGTTCGTACCTGGTCTCGATTCCTACTCATTAGATAATGCTCTAAAACTTTATAATTGGAATTTTTCGTATATCTCGTCTTGTTGCCGAGTTGCTCATCCTAGCTCCTTAAATTTGCGCTAGGGGTGCTTCAATCACTTTTATTTGATCGAGAGCGGTCATTATGCTATAGATAGACCTAAACGTGTACACTCATGGATGTTTCCTAATAAAGTATTGCGGTGCTTAAAGATTTTCCTTGGAACTCTATACATTCTATGCTAAAAAGAGGTAAAAAGTGCGAAACCGGTTCGTGGAGGCTGTTACATGCAATGGCAGCTTCTAGCTTTAGAAATGCTTTTTTAGAAGGATTCTCTGAGTATTTTATCAGTGGTTTAAACCATTCGCTTTTAATTTGGTTTTGATTTGTTTAATAATATACTTTCTTTCAAAATTACTCTTTCTTGCGTCGCTTTAAAATATGCTTTACCATAAAAACATGTAAAATAAAGGATATTTTATGAGATGAGCCAATAATTCGTAAACCCAGATTTCAGTCTCAACAAACCTGACGCGAATATGCTTTTATTTCCGCCTTCTTAAATGTATGAACAAAAACGCTTTCTTTGAGCATTTACCTCGATGCGTCTATTTTTATCTTTTCTATTTCTGTATTTAAGTCATCAGAATGGAGAATGACTCTTTCATAGTATTCGTTCATCTGTGTCTCTTTTTTTTTATTGACAGCTTTAATGATTTTTGTTTCAAATACACGGCCACCTTTATTTGTTAGGAAACAAGTGCAACTCTCTGATTTTATAGAAATAATTTAATTACTTTTAACTAAATGATGTTTATCATTTATAGAAAGTATAGAAATAAAAATATAGGGGGAAATTTGAAGATACTTATGTTACAGTTTCTTGTGAAACAAGATGTATTGAGGAATTAATATAATAAGTGTATTAATCTGTATGCAACCTAAAATTACCTCAAATTATCAACCTATACCCGCTGACAACTTGATTATATGCGTTTATATTGCAAATTGAATCCTTCATTCATAAAAATAAAGTTCTTTAAAACGTTACAAATGCATGGCAGAAATAACGAATGATGAATAAAAATGTTAATTACATTTCTTCTTCTTCGATCCAGATCGTCCGACCTACCCGGTAGTGTAAGTTATCTGTTTGACAGCCGGAAAGTGCCACCCAATTTAGACCGGAACACGGTGGGGTGGCATTCACAGGGACAATACCCTCCTTCCTCTACCACCAGCCTCTCGGAAGGACTTACGGACCCACATATTTAACGTGCTCGTACTTCTCGTGAACACGGAAACAGTTTGGGCAGAGGCGGGAATCGAACTCGGATCGTCCGTGTGCAATATACGCGCGCTAACGACTGGACTGTCCCATCACTTTAATTACATGTCTTCTTCTTCGACCCAGACCGTCCGACCTACCAGAAAGATATAAGGTTGGACGGCCGGGAGGAGCCACTCAATTTAAACCGGAACCCATAGAGGGAGGCATCCACAGGGGTCGTACCCTCCTTCCCCTACCACCAACCTCTCGAAAGAACTTAAGGACCCACATGTTTAACGTGATCGTACTCCGAGTGAACACGGCGGCAGTTTTGGCAGTGGCTCGAATCGAACCCGGGCCGTCCGAGTGCAATTCCCGCGCGCTAACCACTGGGCTATCGTGCCCCTTTAATTACATTCGAAAATATTGAATGTATATTATGAAATAAACTGTTTTATAATTTTAATTTTAGTGTTTTTTTTTATTTATTTTGCTGACAATGCACACTATAATATTTTCAATGAATAAAACACTCGCAAAGCTCTTTTAAAAAAGAAATATGCCCCCTTGCCATCCAATTTCCCCGCCTTTTTGGTACAATATATTTGCTCCTTCTCGAATTCTATGAATTTTTAAATCGATTTTATTTAATTTTATCGATTTTATTATGTATATAGAAACATTTTATTGAAATATAGAAATATTTTAAGGTACAATTTAACGTTTATCATATCTGTAAATGCTTCATATTAAATGCAGACTCTAAGCAAAAAAGGTTTTGCAGTGCATAATATGTATGCGCAAAAGTTTTGCATACTTTAAAAAACGTACAAATTATCTTCAAAACAAATTGCAATTTTTGCGCTTGAATATTATTCTCTGTAAATTTACTTGTTACATAATTTTAAATTATTGTCTAAACTAGAAATTAGTGATGAATTCTCAATAAAATGATATTACAGATATAAAAATTTAATGAAACATAAATCATATTTGAGCGATAATCACGTCGAATGTGTCGTGACACCTCCTCTTTCACTTGCATGTGACGTACTGCAGTGGATAAATTCAACCATAGGAAATCAGAGTGTTAGATTTAAACAATTGAGACTTTTTACCGGTTCTGTATAATCAAGTTAAGCTGTCCCCGAGTGTAGACGTAAATACTCCAATTTAGCAACCTAGAAATAAATGCCCAAATTTAACAACCTAGAAGTAAAAACCCTAATTTAGAAACCCAGAAGAAAAACACCCCAATTTAACAACTTAGAACTTAAAATCTAAATTTAGCAATCTTAGAAAAGGTATAGCTTAAACTGCTGCTAATTAAACAAAAAAAGATCAATCATGCATAAAGCATTAATTATGAAACACTTTCCAACTGAAATGCAAAATGCTATACATTCAGAGGTGATATTTTTTTTAATTATCACAGAACTACGATAATTTATTTTACTTAAAAACTTCATCGAAAAAAATGAAATTTATTCAAATGACGTCATCGGAATAAAATTGTTTGGGTTCTCTATGTAAAGGATGTGAATATTTCATTCATACACTTTTATTCCAGACTCCAGAGTTAAATAACTTTGAGTGAAAAAAAAATCAGCAATTCTTACAACATCTCATCTTTACAATAACTTGTTTACATTCTGCATCCATTAAAATTAGGTTTCGTTGTAGAAATAATCAAAGTTTGATGATCAGTTAAGCTCAAAATATTGTAATTGCATTGGCGCAGAATATAGATGCACAAAATATACGCAAAAATGAAACGGTTTTAGGACGGATGCAACATTAAATATAAATTTAAAAGAACTTTAAAAATCACGATTTTTACTTTGGGAAAAAATAAGGATGCCATATTTCAATTTTGAAGTGGGTCACGTGATCTTTTCATATCATATGGTATAAGGTGCTTATTATTATTTAATTTTTATTTAAAAAACTACCTAATATATTTTGTTGAAATTTTTTTTTATATATTTTACGGGATAATTTGAATATTTCCTAAAATTTTCGAAGCAATTTGTAAATTTTAAATTTGCTTAAAAAATGTTTAAAAAATTAAAAATTGAACTAATTAATTCTTTAATTTTTCAAATATAAATTGAAATACATTGAACTCTGACTTTCATAGGATTCAATGTATTTCATTTTTTCAATCCCAAACTAATTGGGTGATATTATGCATTTACATTCCCGTATGTTCCACAGACCGTCTCAACAACATACTAAAATTTCATTTTGAAGTCATTTTTACGGCAGTTATCCTGCGAACGGACAGACAGACAGACAGAATGAACAAAGACATAAACACTTTTCAACTACGTTGTAAAGTGTTAATAAAACTATAAAAACTTTGTTAAAATTAATTCTGTGTTACATTTAAGTATGTGTTGCATGTTGCTTTTAATGAACGTTTTATAGTTTTATAACTTAGAAGTAAATAAAAACGCTCAACCTCAATTTTACAACTTATATAGAATATTTTTCCATTCCGTATTTCCTTATTACTACATGAATGCTTAGGTAAATATAAGGAAAGGGCTTGTAATGGTAAAATGATGTGACATAAAGAATCTGTAACATGCAAGGTCCACTAGAGAAGGGTAGATTTAGTTTTTCAATAAAGTAGATAATAAATTGAGTTGGAGAGAGAAAATGGATAGAGTTGTTTCTGGATAAACGAAGATTTGTGATTAGAATTCCATCTAAGACAGGAGCTTTTTTTTACAGGGATTCATACTCTGTACAGACGCAGCATTGTTATATGCTCAGAGCAGTCTGATCGTTACATGTAAAGTTAGACATTCTTATGGCAGGCAGTATCTTATGGCAAGTTAGAAGCCGGCCAAGCAAGGCCAAAGATCCAGTTCTCGCCAGGACATAGAAAATATGCAGTCTTTTCGGTTTCTATATTACAAATATATTATGGGATGTAGTTACGGATAGAAACGTTTATTTTAGAAACATATTCCAGTCATATAGGTTTGATTATAGTCGTTCTAGCAGTGGCCTGCAGTGAGATGAAGCAAAGGTAGCAGTGCTTCACTCACCAAAAACGTAAAGATATCTATATATCTGTACACTTAATTTTCATTGTTGTTACATTAATTTTTAATGTAAATCGCATTTCATGTCTACGTAGTAAAACTGCAAATTCAAATATAAATAATTTAATATTTTTTGTGTTGTCTCCAAAAAGTCCTTACTTTAATTTGTTTTAGCCCCAACTTTATAAGCAAAGCATTCGAGAAATACCTTGGGTTAGAGCATGAGTACGAAACATTTTTCTCATTTCTAGTATTATTTCGAAAACACTGACTAATTGGGTATTTCATGTTATCGGCTGCCAAATGAAGCTAACTTAACTCCAATTATTTCTTGAACAATGCAATGTAAGACACGCCCTGTGAGATTCCTGAGTGGGCGTGTATAACTTTAGCAGTGTTTCAGTAATCAAAGAGCATTGTGTGCTAAATATTCTCACGTATAATAACCAATTTTGGTTTAGCACTTGGCTCAATATATTTTTAACACTTTACAACAAAGTTGAAAAGTGTTTCTGACTTTGTTCATTCTGTCTGTCTGTCTGTCCGTTAGCACGACAACTGCCGTAAAAATGACTTAATCAAAATGAAATTTTAGTATGTTGTTCAGACGGTCTGTAGGACCTATGGGAATATAAATGAATAATATCACCCAATTAGTCTTGGATTGAACCCGGGTTGAAAAAAATGAAATACATTGAGCCTTATGGGACCTAATTTTTCAAACATTTTTTAAGCGGATTAAAAATTCACAAATTTCTTCGAAAATTTTAGGTAATATTCAAATTGTTGCTTAAAATACATAAAAGAAAATTCAGCGAAATATATTTAGTAGTTTCCTAAATAAAAATTAAAATAATAATAACACCTCTTATATGAAGCGATCACGTGACCATGATATGAAAAGATCACGTGACCCACTTCAAAATAATATATGGCATCCATCTTGTCTCAAAATCGTGATTTTTAAAGTTCTTTTTAATTCATATTGAATGCTGTATCCGTTCTAAAACCACTTTATTTTTGCTTAAATTCTGTGCATCTACATACTGAAACAACGCAATTACAATATATTTGAGTTTAAATGCTGATCCAAATTTGATTATTTCTACAACGAAACCTATTTTTCACCTATGTAAAATGTAAACAGCAAAATATGTAGAATGAGTTGTATTACAATTGCTGTATTTCTTTAGCACAAAATCATTTAGTTCATGGAGTCTGCATAGCTGATATGAATGAAAGCTTATTTGAATGAAATATTCATTGATTTTACAAACAGAAGGACGATTTTTTTTCGATGAAGTTTTACGCATAGAGTTTAATTACTTGTAGCTCCATGGTCTTAATTTTTAAATAAAATAAATTATTATAGTATTGTGATGAATGACATGAATGGGAAATTATTTATGAATGAAATGCTGCTTTTATAGAGAGAGCCAGGCGTGTTATTTTTTCTATGACGTCATTTGAATGAATTTCAGTTGTTTTCGATGAAGTTTTCAAATATAATAAATTATCGTAGTATTATGATAATTCTAAAATTATTACCGAGGAATGTATCACATTTTAGGGATGTTTAAACCAGGCAATTTATATTTCAATGCCGTCATTTGAATGAAGTTTATTTTTTTCGATGAAGGTTTAAGTTTTCAAATATAATAAATTAATGTAATGTGATAAGTTTTAAAATATTACCGAGGAATGTATTGCATTTTAGACATGTTTAAATAAAATTGCATTGAAGTTGAAAAGTGTTTCATAATCAATGTTTTAAGCATGATTGATTTTTCTTGTTACATTTATGTTTTGTTCTCTACAATTGGATATTAGTGAGAAATTCTATATGTAGAGTTTATATATATTAATTAGTGTCTTTATGTTCTAAATTGAATTTTTTTTTTAATTTCTTTAACTTTAATTTGTTTCGACATATTTTATGAAATTTTATAGCTTAATTAGGTGTATAATTAGTGTTGTAGATTTAGAAATGTAATTAATTCACGATAGTTGTCGTTCTTAAATAATTATACGTATTTGTTCAATGATGCTTCTTCGAATCAATAATGATATTGCTAAAATAAGTTTCGATGGTAAAACCAGTTATAAAACTGTAAGTCATTTAAGCGACATTTTTGTTTAGTGCACAAAAAAAGACTTCCCGATTAATTACATTTTCCTGTTACAGTGGTCTATTGGGGAAGATTGTTGAAAATAGTTGGACAAACCAATTTTTTATAATAAGAAAATACAATAATTGATTTTAGTAAATATGAAGGAGATATCAATGTTTAGAACTATCTGACCAATTTTTTTTATAAAGATACATCTATGTCCAATACCAGTGGAATAAAAATGTGCGCTGACGTGGTGGTCGAGCGGTCAAGGCAGGCGTTTCCGAATGATCGCTCGGTTGCCGAGTTGTGGGCTCGAGTCCCACCTGCGGGCATGGATGTTGTGATGTTGAGGTCAAGTCAGTCTTCTGCCCTTGTGGAGCCTCATCTCAAGTGAAGCTGCATACTCTTCGCCATGGACCAGGGGTCTTTGGACTTCGTGTAAGGTTTTCCTACACCAAGGGGATTTGTAACAACAACAATAAAAATGTGTAACTTACCCATCTCTCAAACATGGTCAAGTATATAAAACCTGATTTAAGAAGTTTGTATTGAGCAGGCTGTTAATTTGTTTTTCACTTCGCGGCTGTAATGGGATAAATGTGGTAATTTTTCATGCTTAATAAGTAGCATAAAATACCTAGAAAAGTCACATTTTAAACGTCCTGGAATGCGAAATAACCATTTTTTAAATTATGTCGGTCTGTCTGTCAGTCTACGAAACGATATCCCTCGCACAAATTGAGTGTATCAAATAAAATTCGACACAATTATTTCAATCGGTAGACGATCGGTAGGCCTATAGATTTGGTGCATCGTCCGGACCTGGGAAAAAAGCCTTTAATCTTTGGAAATTGCTTTTCGAAAATTATAAAAAATAAATAAATATGCTAATTTACACGTAATTGTTTATTTAGAAACGAATAACATAACTCAAAGAACAATAACCTGCACTAGCCTTGAGATACTACGCGTTTTGTTTTTATCTAAAATGGAAAATATCATACTATATTATATTTACTCACTTTTATTAACTAATGAAGTGCCTTTAATGTACGTTTAACCAAAATTAAATGGACACCAATGTTTCGCTGTTAACTCGAGATATTAGAAATTTTTCTTTTCTACAGGAGCTCGATATCTCTGGAAATAATCAAGTGCATTATATGAATTTTGGTATGTGACTATTACTTTAAATACATATTTTACTGCATAAGGAAAGTATTGCGACGGGGTCGAAAATTCGAATTCGTGTTTTCAACGGGAGAACACGTTTCAAGCATCCCCTGAACACGAATTCAACGTTTTTGAGGTGATGTGTGTGTGTGTGTGTGTGCCTGTTAAAACGATAGCTCACGAACGAATGAAGCGATTCGAATGAAATTTGGTACAAAAATTTCAGTCAGTAAATACTGGAAGTCTATTGTTTTTATACGCAATCGAATGTTCAACTCCCCCAAATTTGGAAATGAAATTTAAGCTCAAAACCTTCAATAAAGTTACGCAAATAATCATATCTTATGTAATTTTTCATTAGAAAACGATTGACACAAACTTTAGAACGCTAGCATAAACCGTTCTCGAGATAATGCACATTTTTCACATAAATTAATCAAAAAATCACATAAAATAAAAAAAATGTATTAACTATTGTGAAATATGTTCACTTTTCATATGTAATATTATGCGATAAATTCGTTATCATTCTCATCTGTTTCATTCCATTCACGAGAGAAGATATTTTGGGTAATAGTTTTGTATTTGAAAGCCATTAGTTGTTTATCTACTATAAGAATAACCTATTTCTTCGTCATAACGCTTGGCGAAATTTTGGCGATGAATTGGGCGGAATATCACCAACGTGGCGGCTTTTCAAATATTGCCAAATTAACAAAATGTCGCCAAATTGATAAAAGTGACGCTAAATCAATGAAAATGTATGACTAATTGATGAAAATTCAATATCTTGAAAAGAATATAAGATATACTGTAAGAGAAGATACTTTGGGTTTTGAATTTTTGTTTTGCATTTGAACGGCATTAGTCGTTTATCTACTATAAGAATAACCAATTTTTCCGTCTATAACTCTTGGCGAAATTATTTCGGAATATCGCCAACTTGGCGATATTTAGCCCCAGATTGACGAAAATATCGTCAAAATTTCAAAAATGACGCCAAGTTAATGAAAATGACGCCTAATTGATGAATTTATTATTAAAATATTTTAATATATTTAATATATGGATTATATTGCTCATTGGGGATGCTATAAATATTGATAATTGTTAATTTAGAGTTGCGTGAAATATAAGAGTTACGTGAATAATATTAATTGGGTACAAAATAGTTTTACATGTTGTCATCCGGAAAAGCGCCAAATGTACAATTCAAGTTCACAAGTACTGTGCCGTGGATCTTTTCATCATTTTTTCACTGTGAAATAAATAAATTCATTGCATTGTATAAGGAAAGTCATGTGCTGCCCATATCAGATTTTTTTAATCGATAATTGCAATAAATTTATTGAATTTTATCAGGATGTAATAACAAAAAGTTTTCATTTATGTTATTTTCCCATAATATCGAAATTCATTAATCTCCCCATTTTTAACTTTTTTATACAGACTAGCATCGTGTCCTCTTCATTCTCTACATTTTTTATACGGGCTAACATACTGCCATTCTTATTCTCTACTTTTTACTTTCATTATAATATGTGGCAATGTATAGGGGAAAGTATTGGAATCATGTCAAAAATCGCTACTCGAGTTTCAATGGACTAATAAAACTAATGGACTGAATTTTACAAAATTTGGTAGATAAGTCACTTGTGGGGTCCCCTTGTGCTGATTAGGCTTTCGTACAATTCGGAAGAAATAACCTACCTTTTTTTTTGTAAAATGTCCCGCAAATATTGTATGTATACTCTAGCTGGAAAATTAATTGATTTAAGATTTTGTAAATAGGTCACTTGTGGGACACACTGGCGCTGATTAGCTTTTGGTATGATTCGGAAAAAGAACTTGCCTTTTTCTGCAAAAGGATCTGTAAAATTCGTCAAAATCTCAAATAATATACTAAGTATGCTCGAATATATCAACTAAAAGCCTGTTTTATACGTGATATTTGACGATGAAAAGAAAGGGATAACCCCTTAACTCTAGGATTCAAACAGTTCATGAGACATTTTAGTTTTTTCGCATTTTCGCCAGGGATCCTTTGAAAATTCACGGAGTCGCGAAATGGGAACGAAAATTGAATAAAAACTGCAAATTTGGTGCGATCTCAAATAATTACCCGTGTCATTTTGTGCAATTAAACTCATTTTAATGAATTGTGAAATAAATAAAGAGAAGATTGCTTTGAGGTTGTAGGAAAAGTCATGCGCTATCCACATCAGACTTTTTTTTTTATATAAAGGCTAGAATCCTGATCATAATACTCCTGAATTGAAAATCCTTGCCATGTCGCAAGGTCCTTGAAAAATCAAAACGTGGTTATTATAAGAACTCAATGATCAATGTATCTAACCACAGGTTTAAGTTGCTGGGGCGCCATTCAGGGGCGGCTCGTGTATAGGCACTGCGGCACTGTGGGAGTGACAGTACTATCTCTCCCTCGCAGCCTAGCGTGCAGCTTCCTATGTACGCATGCGTACAACAGTCAAACACCACGCCGCTGGAACTGTGAAGCGTGGTGTTTGACTGTTGTGCGCATGCGTACATAGGAAGCTGCATGCGGGGCTGCGAAGGAGAGAGAGCACTGTCGCTCCCGCAGTGCCTATACGCGAGCCGTCCCTGGCGCCATTGTAAAGAACTCAAATCCTAACCGGAATTTGAACCACAGGTCTTCGAACTGACCGGATGAGGCAGTGTCCATTGAAAGATAAGAACAAAATTCTTATCTCTTATAGCTGAAGTGACGCTATACCATATTGTGTGTGTGTATGTATGTACATATATATATACTATATATATATATATATATATATATATATATATAAATATAATATGAAAATTCAAAGATAGAACAGAGAGAAATTGTAACTCAAGTAAACCTAACTTAAAATATACCTAGAAATTATAAAGAAGTATTAAATAGAGAATCATCAATAAATTGGAAAATAAAATGCATATTTCTAGTCATCAAACTAAAGATAATCGACAAAATTCAATGGAGTGGATTCGAAAATGGAAAAACAAAAAATACCCAAGCATTAAAGCTATACCCGTGGATAAGCACCAGGTGTAAAAAAAATGTTCATTTTGAAAAAACTCTCTGTGAAGTCCAACTATTTAATCAAAATGAACACAAAATATGCTTGTCTCTGAATTATTAAATAGATTATATCTATAAACTAACAATACTTGGACTACAAGCATAAAGATTAAAAAATTAAATAGGAAACAAGAATACCTGATATACGCTGCAAAAGTCCAATCCATTCATTCGTGCAATAAATGAAGAGATAAATGTTGCCAATAAATATATATATATATATATATATGTGTGTGTGTGTGTGTGTGTGTATATGTAAAGGTATATATTTGTCGTTCCATGGCTTTTCCCCGGTGCACCACGGCGGGGGAAGGGGTGGAACACAATGTCAAAAACATTGTATTGTGGATCTTATTTCTCTGTCTGTGGACACTATTATTTCTCTGTGAAAACAGCAAAGTCATTGCATTATGCAGTGAAAGTCATGTGTCCACTATATCACTTTTTTTTTCAAATTTATGGACATTATACATTGAACATTATACAAAATACATGGATATTATACGTTTAAACTGAAATGATTGAAGCTAAAGGGGCTATAGCGCCCAAACTAAAAATCCTATTTCCTCTTGTGACGTCATTACAGAATTTTGACCTCTCTGCTGTTAGATTAGCACTAGGCGACGCATTTGAATTCTGTAATTCTGCGCCAGAATTTGTTATGGTTTGGTAAAACTTTATAGGTCATGATCCAATTAATCGGTATGTGTACAAAACAACTACACACTCCTGTTGGGTGTTAGACAGTAAACAGTGAAAGATAGTGAATAAAGGGCTAGTTGATCCTCAGGCAGACCAGTTATGATGGAATTGACCGTGATTAATTTTCTTAGCAAGTAACGCGATTAGTTTTATTTATGAATTCTGTCAAGAAGAAAATACTGTTTGACAGTTGGCCATTTTTATCCATTGCTTACGCAAATCAATCCCACTTCTTCCTTCTCTCTAAAATGATGCAGAGTAATAAACAACTCAAAACCAGAAATTCAAAATATTGCCTTCTTTATATACCTAATGAAGGTTTAAGTATCCCAATAATTTTGTAAGGAAAGATCCATGAGTGCACACGTTTGATCTATTTATAGTAAAGTGATCAGAGTTCAAAATATTATCTTCTTTATATACCTAGGAAAGTCTTAAGCATCCATCCCAATGACTTTGTATGGAAAGGTCTACGAGTGTACACGTTAAGTCTGTCTACAGTAAAGTGATGCCAGATCGTATAAAAATGATTCTCCCAGCGGAGAATTTAAAAAGTTAGGATTACAAACTCGTCAACAACATGGATAAAAAAACGCCTTATAAAGTTGTAGAATATTGTCTAATGAGTAGAAATCAGCAATAAAACTGCTGCAGAAGGCACTTATTTGACATAATGGTGTTATTGGCGAATAGCTGTCATATTCAGAATGATACAATAAGTAACATTTACATGAAAAGAAATACAATACAGAGACGGTTTAAAATATTCTCATAGTGCACACATATGGGATTCCAGAAAGAATATTACCGAGTACTTTGACAAGCATTGCAGGTGTCACCGTGTTAGAGGCCCCGATGACACAAATTTTTGTTAGATGTTTATTTCCTTCTGTATTAGTATTTTGTTCATTCCTGGTGATTCCTCCTCAGTAGTCAATGCTTTATAACTTTATAATTAGCTTTTTCAGTCTATCTCGCTTTGTTGCCGAGTTCATTATCCTAATTTTTTTTAATTCTCCACTGCAATTAATTTTATTCGATCGTCATTCGATCCCAATGATCGTTTTCTATAGATAGACCTAATGTGTCCACTCATGGACATTTTTTCACACAAAGTTATTGGGAATGAACTTTTCTAGAAACCCTTTATATGCGAGAAATTTGATAAAAGTTTTTAAATAAAATATCAATATGAATAATTTAAAGAGTTTTACGCTGTGTAAGGTTTTATTTTGGGGGATATTTGAAAGTTTAACGGAAATATCTTTCGTCAAACAGTATTTTGGTATAATGTCAAATAAGTGTATCGTATCAACTTTATGATCAAGGGTGAAAGGTTTTTGTTGCCTACGAAAATGTGTCCAAATCAGAACATTTTATAAATATAAATGAACATGTTTTTACCATTATATTCACTGTAGTCTTCCATTAAATATTTAATGATTAGAATGATACCTTATCACTGAATTCATGCTTTCAACCAATTTGCTTATATGTGCTGACAGGTTCCGGTTTTCTTACTATCTTAAAGTGAAAATAAATATGCTTGAAATAAGGCTTCTTATAGGCATTTTTTCCTTTCAAGCATGTGGCCACAATTTGCTCTTCTCGAAGTAAAATTTTCCTTTTCCCCTATGGATCCGTTCAATCATTGAGCATGGCTTTCGTTTCAGTACCAGAGTCTTATAATTTTAGAATCACAAACCGGACACTATTTACCATAATGTTAATAATATTGGAAATAATTGGCTGATGGCAATACGGAAGAACCCTTTAAAATGTTGACCCCTGTTCCTGAAAAATCGGATACATATTTCTGTCTTTGACAGTAGCATTGCCAGAAAAAATATTGGAAGAGAGTGGGGGGGGGGGGGGGGTGTAATCAAATATTTTGTTTCCATTTTCCCAGATATCATTTCTTCGAACTTAATGAGTTTCGATTAGTTTTTGAGAGGTTATGACACCCAACCCTTCCAACTGGTTATTGGATTTCACGTCGTACAAACTTTAATTATTAAAATACTATATATATATGCCTCTAATAATTATGCTATTATCTGTAAAAAATTTTATATTCAATTTCTGTTAGATTATTTAAAAAATAATAGTCTTTTTAAACCTGATTTACATTCCATCAATAGTATTAAATTGAAAATTATCAATATGTATAATGATTTAAATATTAAATATAAATATCTTAAATTTCCTTATATAGTGCTTATTCCAAAATTTCATAAAAATCCTATTAAATTTAGAACAGTTACTAGTGGCCATAATACTTACTCTACTACTGCGAGTAAATTATTACTAAATTCTTTAAATCTAATAAATAATAGTTTAAGCCAGACTAGCAATAACTACCATATTCTAAATAATAGTAAAGAATTAAAGAATAAATTAACATCTCTTAGAAAAATAATAGGATTTCAAACTTTTGATTTTAAAGATCTTTTTAATAATATTAAGATATCTGATCTATATGATGTAATTTTAGCTCTATATAATGCTTATATTACACCTCTTTCAAATCAAATTAAATTTATAAATTTTCCTAAACTTCTTCACTTTGTTATTTTCAATAATTATACTTTTCAAGGAAATAAATTATACTTACAAGTCTCAGGAGTTCCACAGGGTGGCTGTAGTAGCAGTATGCTAGCTAATTTATACCTTTATCATTATGAAATGTCATTTACTTCAATAGATTATACTTTTTACAGATATGTTGATGATCTGATTTGCTTAGTACATACAGAAAATTATCTCATAGATATAGATTACTATCCAGACAATTTGGAATTAATACCTAATGAAGCTACTATTAGTAAAAATGTTAATTTTTTGGATTTAAATCTTTTTATTGATCCTTCTAATAGAATTGTTACAAATTTATATGATAAAAAAGACTTTTATAATTTTAATATTAATAAAATCTTACCTTTTAATTCCTGTAACTCGATTCAATTGTTTAGAAATATTATACTCAATCAGCTTTTTAGAATTTATAGATTATCTGATAAAAAATTTCATGCTATGCATATCAATAATCTCAAAATTACTAGTAATTTATATAAATATCCCACTTATTTAGTAAATAGTATTGTTAAAAAATTTAAAATAGCTGGATTTTTATAATTCTTTCCATAGTATCATATAATTCTATTCATAGTATCTTATATTAGCCAGACATCTCCATTCTCTCTTTTTTTTTTTTTTTTTTTTTTTTTTTTTTTTTTTTTTTTTTTTCATTCACTTCCCACTTCAGCATTACCATTATTTGCCCCTCTTTTTAGTAGCTCTTTTTGTATATTAATACTTTTTCTTTACATTTCGCTTCACAGTTTTTCAATTCTTATGAATGGCAACAGTAAATGGTTTTTTATTTTTTCTTTACGAATGGCAACACTGGTCTCTTCTATCAGTGTTCCCTCGATCCCTGTATTGAATCGACTGTACATTCGCTGTGCTTTTTCCAGGTATTCATTTTTTCTTTTTTATTCCTTCTTTATGTATGTCGTCCAAGTAGAAATAGTTCATAGATTTAATCTATCTATTTCTTCAGAAACATACATTTTTGAGTTTGCTTCTATAAAAAACTTGGACATGATTAGATTTTTGTAGAGGTTAACAATTCATGATTTAGGCTTAGAGCCTCGTCCACGTGTAAGGCGTTTGTGCTTGATTTCGTTTGTTATACTTATTTCGATTCCATACCTTTGTATTATATATTTTTCATTGACTTGTTGATTCGATATTTATTTTATTTATTTTTTCCATATGCTTGAGGATTAGTTGATTTTTACATTTGTTTTGTAAGCCAGTTAGATAGTTGAATTTAGTTTAAGTTTTTCTTTTTTTGTTTCCATACCTTTTAATTTGGTTGATTTTCTGTAACTTGATAGCTAGTGTTTTGTATTTTTAATCCATTTGATTGATGATTAGCTGTATTATATTTTATTCTGTGGGTGTTTTTAAAAAGTTAGGTTTATCGTGTTACATCTTCTTACTTTTCGTTCATTGGATTTTCAAACTTCTATTATTATATATATATATATATATATATATATATAATAGAAGATTTTTATGATTACTTGTAATATATATATACCCGAGAAATACCAAATAAAAATGCTTGTAAACTGAAGGTAAAGGTAAAAAATTGCAAAACAGAAGCCAAGTGTAGCACAATGAGCTACGCTTTAGCAAGAAGTTTGGAAATTGAATAAATGGATCTAGTGAATATAAAAGGAATGAAATGAATATGAAAAGCATTTCTGAAACCATGTACGTTATCAAGGGCCATACATGTTTCATTAATGCTGATTCTACGTTTCTGTTTACACAACTGTAAAATGTATTACAGAAATAATGTAAATGGCCCGACGTAGAAGAAAAGACAAAGAGGATCAAATACACAAAAAAGTCAAACATGAATATAAAATATTCTGTTACACCAGCTTGTGGCTAATTATTGAAATGAGGATGCAAAGTATTATAAAGTAATATCAAAAAAATATAATGAAAATAAAATGAAAATATATCTACCCCTAGTACTGTGGTACTTCTGGAAAAGCATGTGTATTACCAATCATCTCAGAACAGGTTACAGTGAATTTTTAGTTACTGACTAAACAGTTTTCGCAAAGTAGGTTAAAGTGAATTATACGAATTGTTTAACTGTTAGAAGAAGACATGGAGATTATGAATTATTTAGAAATGCTAGAGTATGATCTGTCAATATGTTGCTGTAATTGTTGCAAGTTTTTGAATTTAAATTTAAAATGTGTTTTAATAAAAGAAAAAATAAGATTGGGCGGGTAGTTATTTTTGATAACGGTGTTGATGAATTTATGAAGATGTTCTTTGTAGTAACAAGGTGTGCTTAACATTTTGATTCTTAATAACTGGTTATTAATAATATTTCTATATATAGATTTGGAAAGATTGGAAGAGAAATGTTGAAGTTTATTTGCTTTGAAGTTATAAGTTTCTGTTTTGTCATAGATTTTAAATTTTATTGTATTTGCATTTTTAATTGTTAAACTAACGTCTAGAAAATTGATCCAGTTGGATGTATATACATTTTCAATGAGTTGTAGATTAGGTGGATAGAAATCAAAATTTAGTTCATTGGCCTCATTAGTAATTCCAATAATAATAAGATCATCAATATATCTGTACATTATATGACTGTTGAAAGGGCTCTGATTTTCGTAAAAATGTAGATAAAGGATATATATATATATATATATATATATATATATATATATATATATATATATATATATATATATATATATATATATATATATATATATATATATATATATATATATATATATATATATATTGTAACTGCCGTTATGACAACGTTTCTCAGAAACGCGACAACACCATGACACGCTTTCACTGTCATAACTGCCGTTTAAAACCTTTCATACGAATAAAAGAAACGCGATTTTTTACTGTCTACCTTTTTTTTTATATTTAGCCCTTTGTTGCTGAAGATCTATCCAGGAAGCGAAGAGCGAAAGGTTAAGTCACTTTCTCACCTCTGATAAAATGAGGGCACAATGTCTCAGTAGATACAAGCAGGGTGTCTATCCTAAAGGACGACAGGGACGATGACATCACGATCTAATACCAGTGGGTGGAGAAAGTAGCCGAACCGATCTCAAAAGATCGACTTCAGGTTCGGCAAGTTTTTTGGAGGTCGGTCGCTTTCGACTTTCTTCCTTTTGCCTTGTGACCTACTCTTCACTGGAGAGTTTGAGCCACCGTAGTTACTTTCGTATTCTGGTCGTGTGGTGATGTTTTTTCCCGAAAGATCAAAGGCACTAATTTGCTGAAAAAGAAATTGGAACACTTTTTGTTGGATCTTGCGGTGAGGAATGGGATTCGATGATTACAAACCGGAATTGAATTCCTGAAATTGCACGACCAACTGCGGCGTCTGCCATAAGTTCAAATACCTCGAACAGCAAAGAGCTTGTCAATTGAAACTGAACGATGTGCTGCATTCCGTAGTATTTAAAGCGAGTTTCGTAATAATTATTATAATTATCTTCGTACTGAATTGAATGAAACAGAATTCATAAGACAGCTTTAACCATTCACTGGAGTGTTTTTAACCATAATCATGATCAACTATAATTTTTATTGCATTATAGGGTCGAAACATTGCTTCGAAAAGATTCAGATGGGAAGAGATTTTAAAGAAAAGATAGTTTTCATGGAGGACGATTTATATCAAGAGAACCTAGAACGATTCCTATCATGTGTGTTTGATTAGATGATCAAATTCTCAATTAGTGACTTGATTCCCCATGATTCAGTGTTCAGTATCGTATAATATATTGTAAAAGGTCCGTTATATGATAAGGATAGATCAAGATAGTGGTTCAGTCATGATACAATAAACAATATATAAAGAGTCCTAGTAATTAGAGGTTAAACTTTTCTGTCGTGCAAACCTTCTCCTTCAGCAAAAATCTCTCAATACCGCTTGTTTTAAAAAATTAAACTTCTAATCTATGTCTTGATCTAGGTGATTTGGTTTCAGTTTTCAACTATTCCGTAGTAATGTGTAAAATTATAAGGTTAAATCTAAATTGTGGTTGAAATCATGGTTTAATTATTCACAAAATTAATATTTACAGCTAGCTTTAAACTTGGTTTGGCATCACAAAGGGTGATTTTTTGAACCACCAATTATTTTGACTAACATTTTGTTTTAATCAACAAAAGTCCATTAGTATCATTATTTAAATGATAATGATAAAACTTCCGATCTGTGGTTATACTTTTATTGATTCAGTGATCAATGTAGAGAGTTACCATCTTCTATTACCTGAGATATTTTTATTTCTAAGTATTTCGTCAATAGACGAGGATGGCAAGTAGACTGCTTCAAGTCTGATTCATAGGATGGAACTATAAAATTTCCTTCGAATCGAAACCTGCAACTTTGCAAAGCAAAAATGCTGAATCGTTAAAGGTTCTTATTTACTGGAGGTCAAATGGCGCAACATTATGTATAAGATCCTTGGGTCAGCATTCTAAACTTTCGGTCGTAGGCAGATAATTATATTACAAGGACAGATTGAATTTGTTGTTCAATTTATGCTCTGTATCTCGCAGTGTTTTGATATACATAGCACGATTTGTGGAATGAAACTAATTATTTTATAAATTAATTCTATGTATGACTTAACGGTAGTTACAGCTTGCCTTTGGTTTAATCACAATTTATATGATATATAAACCATAATTTATACGATATATGAACCATAACTAAGAATATATCATAATCGCCAGATTCAAGTTATGGCATATAGCTGTGTTTCGTAGAGGCGCGATTGATGGCTGAAGTTAATCTCGAACTATATTTTGATCCAATAAAACTAAAAGTACTTCATAGTGCGTTATTGAGCATCACAGCATCAATATGTTAAATTTCTCTAAGTACTTTCCCAAAGAATATTTTGTCACATATATACTATGGACAATTTGTACTGGCCTTACTTTTCTGTGGAAAATTCAAGTATGCATTTTCCAATTATATCGATTTGTATAGTAATGGTTATGAGCTAATGATTAATAGAAAGAGTGCTTTCATAAGTTATATATTAAGTAATAAAAGCTTGAAGTGACCAAAAAATACAATTCTTTACAGATTAAATAAGACATAAAATTTAAATAACGCATCTGCAGTATTTAAGACAGACAATTTCAGTTGAAAAACGAATTATATAATATTTCTTATCCTTTCTTCTGAAAGTTATCATAAAATGCATGTAATTAAAATTGATTTTAAAATTTTAGATTATTACAAAATATTGACAAAGATGATAAAAATATTGACAAAGATAATAAAAATATCGACAAAGGTCATAGAACTGCGAAGTATTTAATCCATTTTTCCAACATAAAAGTATAAAAAATAATAACATAGTGTTAATGCTGTTTTTTTTTTATTTATAGTACAGAAATGCTTATAAAATATTTATTTAAATTCAAAATAAGATAAAGTGCTAAATTATAAAAAATAAAAAGTTCTTTTTTTTTTCAGATTAAAAAGTCAACGGAATGGCTAATTTGCAACTGATAGTCGCTAAATGCGAATTTCTGTGGCCAAATGTCCCTAAATATGGCTAAACATAAACATAAAATGATTAAGCTGTCAATACTGCTAATTTTAAGACAAATATTTCCTTTAGTATGAAAATATCTATGATTTGGTATTACTGAATTGAGGAAAGGGATAGCCATGAGATGGGGAAAAAGCAATAGAGTAGCGTTCAATACCTTTAATATAGCAAGACCGGCATTTCTGCTGCCTTGTATTTTAAAAACCCAAATTTTAGTTTTATATGCATATCGTACAACATGAATTGAAAAATACATTATATAATATTTTTTCTCTCTTTTTGTAATGGTATTATAAAATTCTGTGCATTAAAAATTGATTTTAAAATTTTTGAATATTACAAAATGTTGACAAAGGTAGTAAAAATATATCTGTGGATGAGCGAATTAATTAATTAAGAATATTTTCCAAACTTCGAGGTTTCGCTGTGATTAAATTTTTTAGAGCACCTGTCTCTCGATTTATGCGAGTTTTGCGACCTGCATTTCGGTCATGTGAATATGAGAAACTTTTCCATCTATTACATTGCGTTAACGTTTCGTTGTTGCGTGATTCTATTCAATTGATCTGCACAAATAATTATTGGTGGCAAAAATGTACTATACTACTTGTATTATTTTTACTAAAATACTTTTGAATCACATATTTATCAGGATTGGCTATAAATAGAGCTTAGATAGTGACTGATATGGATTCAGCATTGACTTTTAGAAGAGACAGTAGGAGGGAATCCCTTAAAATTTAAAGTTCTGGCTCTTTTTCCATTTCCGGTTTAAAAATTGTCATTTTCCTTGAAACATATATTTCTTAAAATTGGCTATAGATATACGTAGCTTAGATAACGACTGATATGCATTTAACATCTATATATACTAATTGCCAAGTGTCCGTCTGTCTGTCTGTCTGTCTGTCTGTCTGTCTGTCCGTCTGTCTGTCACGCTTTTTTTAGGCACTTCCCGAATAATAGAGACTTGCAATTTGGTACACGGCTCGGTCGTTCGATAAAACCCCCTGGAAAAATCGAATTTTTCGAAAACGTTCTATAGAGGGGGTGCCCCACACCAAAACGTTCGAAAAGTGAAATGACGGAAAAGCATGCTTTGCGATGAGATAGAGACTTCAAATTTGGTGTATGGGTAAATCACTCAAAAGGAAGAAAGTGTGCAATTTCAGATTTCCAATATTTTATCCTTAAGGGGGGGGGGGGGGTGCAGCACACCAAAACGTTCGAAAAGTGATATGATAGGAGAGCATGCTTTGCGATAAGATAGAGTCTTCAAGTTTGGAGTATGGGTAAACCGTTTGAAACAAAGAAAGTGTGGAATTTCAGAATTCCAATATTTTCTACTTAAGGGGGTGCCGCACACCAAAACGTTCGAAAAGTGAAATGATAGGAAAGCATGCTTTGCGATGAGATAGAGACTTCAAATTCGGTGTATGGGTAAATCGTTCGAAAGGAAGAAAGCGTGTAATTTCAGATTTCCAATATTTTCTACTTAAGGGGGTGTCGCACACCAAAACGTTCGATTTAAAGAATAAATGAGAAAATACGCCTTTAAAATTTGATAGAGGCTTAAAATTTGGTATATGGGCTAATAATTTGACGAAAACGCCCAAGACGAATAGAGTTTTTCAAAAATGTTCGTTTAAGGGGGTGCTCCGGAGTAAAACGTTCGAAAAGTCAATTGATAAAAAAAAACATGCTTTGGAATGAGATAGAGATATCAGATTTGGTGTAAGGATAGATAGTTTGAAAGGGCGAAAGTGTACAATTTCAGTTTACCAATATTTTCTACTTTAGGGAGTGCCGCACACCAAAATGTTCGATTTTCGGAATAAAGGAGAAACGCTCCTTTTAAAACGTGATAGAGGCTTTATATTTGGTATATGGGCGAAACATCTCATAGAAATCACAAAAAGAATAGAGTTTTTAAAAAATGTATAGTTAAAGGGGTGGGTACTCCACACAAAAGGATTCGAAAGATGAAATGCTAGAAAAGCATGCTTCACGATGAGATAGAGACTTCAAATTTGGTGTACGGGTAAACAGTTGGAAAGGAAGAAAGTGTGCAATTTCAGTCTTCCAACATTTGCTATTGTAGGTCGTGCCGATGTCTCTCTATCTTTTCGTTCGAAACGTTCGAAAAGAGAATTGATAAAAAACCATGCTTCGAAATGAGATAGAGATATCAAATTTGGTGTAAGGGTAGATAGTTTGAAAGGAAGAAAGTGTGAAATTTCAGATTTCCAATATTTGCTACTTTAAGGGGTGCGCACACTAATATGTTCGATTTTCTGAATAAATGAGGCACGCTTCCTTTTAAATATGATAAAGGCTTGAGAGATATTTGGTATATGGGCCAATCATCTGATAAAAAACACAATACAAACAGAGTATGAAGTGCGAAAATTTAGTTTTCCAATATTATCTCCTTTAGGGGGTTCTGCACACCAAAATATTCGATTTGTCGAATAAATGTGAAACGCGAATTATTATAAAATTTACATTATTCAGGGATTGCTTATTGCGAGACCGTTGATTTTCAACGGGTATTCGGCTAGTCTATATATACTAATTGCCAAGTGTCCGTCTGTCTGTCTGTCACGCCTTTTTTAGGCACTTCCCGAATAGATAGAGACTTGCAATTTGGTACACGGCTCGGTCGTTCGATAAAACCTCCTAGAAAAATCGAATTTTTCGAAAACATTCTATAGAGGGGGTGCCCCACACCAAAACGTTCGAAAAGTGAAATGACGGGAAAGCATGCTTTGCGATGAGATAGAGACTTCAAATTCGGTATATGGGTAAATCACTCGAAAGGAAGAAAGTGTGCAATTTCAGATTTCCAATATTTTCTACTTAAGGGGGGGTGCAGCACACCAAAACGTTCGAGAAGTGAAATGATAGGAGAGCATGCTTTGCGATGAGGTAGAGACTTCAAATTTGGTGTATATGGGTAAATCGTTCGAAGGGAAGAAAGTGTGCTATTTCAGATTTCCAATATTTTCTACTTAAGGGGGTGCCGCACACTAAAACGTTCTAAAAGTGAAATGATGGGAAAGAATACTTTGCGATGAGGTAGAGACTTCAAATTTGGTGTATGGCTAAATTGTTCGAAAGGAAGAAAGTGTGCAATTTCCGATTTCCAATATTTTCTACTTAAGGGGGTGCCGCACACTAAAACGTTCGAAAAGTGAAATGATAGGAAATCATGCTTTGCGACGAGATAGAGACTTCAAATTTGGTGAATTGGTAAATCGTTCGAAAGGAAGAAAGCGTGCAATTTCAGATTTCCAATATTTTCTACTTAAGGGGGTGCCGCACACCAAAATATTCGATTTGCAGAATAAATGAGAAAACGGTCCTTTAAAATTTGATAGAGGCTTGAAATTCGGTATACGGGCTAATCATTTGATGGAAACACCCAAGACAAATATAGTTTTTCAAAAATGTTCGTTTAAGGGGGTGCTCCAGAGTAAAACGTTCGAAAAGTGAATTGATAAAAAACCATAATTCGGAATGAGATAGAGATATCAAATTTGGTGTAAGGGTAGATAGTGTGGAAGGAAGAAAGTGTATAATTTCAGTTTACCAAAATTTTCTACTTTAGGGGGTGTCGCACACTAAAATGTTCGATTTTCGGAATAAAGGAGAAACGCCCCTTTCAAAAGGTGATAGAGGCTTAATATTTGGTATATGGGCGAATCATCTCATAGAAATCACAAAAAGAATAGAGTTTTTCAAAAATGTATAGTTAAGGGGTGGGTACTCCACACAAAAGGATTCGAAAGATGAAATGCTAGAAAAGCATGCTTCACGATGAGATAGAGACTTCAAATTTGGTGTACGGGTAAAAAGTTGGAAAGGAAGAAAGTGTGCAATTTCAGTCTTCCAACATTTGCTATTGTAGGGGATGCCGATGTCTCTCTATCTATTCGTTCGAAACGTTCGAAAAGCGAATTGATAAAAAACCATGCTTCGAAATGAGATAGAGATATTAAATTTGGTGTAAGGGTAGATAGTTTGAAAGGAAGAAAGTGTGAAATTTCAGATTTCCAATATTTGCTTCTTTAAGGGGTGCGCACACTAATATGCTCGATTTTCTGAATAAATGAGGCACGCTTCCTTTTAAATGTGTTAGAGGCTTGATATTTGGTATATGGGCCAATCATCTGATAAAAAACACAATACAAACAGAGGAAAAAGTGCGAAAATTTAATTTTCCAATATTTTCTCCTTTAGGGGGTTCTGAACACCAAAATATTCGATTTGTCGAATAAATGTGAAACGCGAATTATTATAAAATATACATTATTCAGGGATTGCTTATTGCGAGACCGTTGATTTTCAACGGGTATTCGGCTAGTTATATTCTAAAGGGGGAAGGGAGGTTCAATAAAGGTTTTCAATTCTGGTTCCCTCCATTTCCGGTTCAAAAATTTTCCTTCAAACATCTATTTTTCAGGATTGGCTATAAATCTCACGATGACTGATATGGATTCAACATCAAATTCTGTAGGAGGTAAGGGAATTTAATAAGGATTTATACTTCCGATTCTTTTTCCATTTCCGGTTCAAAGATTTTCCTTGAAACATCTATTTCTTTTTTTTTTCAAAATTGGGTCTTTAGATAGAGCTAAGATGGTCACTGATATGTATTCATTATCAAATTTTGAAGAGGTTTGTGTTCACTAAGGATTTCCACTTCCGGTTCTTGAGATGTCACTTACGATCAAAAAATTACATTTTTGCAACATCTATTTCTCATAATTGGCTATAGATAGATTTTAGATGATGACTGACATGGATTCAGCATCGAATTTTGGAAGAACAGGGGGTTTACTAAAGCTTTTCACATCTGATTCTGGTGATGTCATTCTAATTCTTTCGAAAATTCTTATGACTGTGCAAAATAAGTGTACAAATGTGTATAAATACTTAACAGTTTCGTGGAAAAGGATGTGTATACACCACTTGCCTCCATAGGAACTCTTCTTTTTAAATCTTTTGTTTATATACAAATTTTTACATCATATTTCACTAATTTGTTTAATGGTTAATTGATTCATATACTTCGTTGACTCTAAACTTCAAAACCAAAGAGGTCAATTTCATTACACAGTGAAACCTGTTTCTAACGATATTCTAAGGAGCTCAAAAATATCGGTATAGACAGTATATCATTATAGACAAGGTTGAACCTGATACACGTTATAATATAAGCTATTTTATATGGGTGTGTGGCACTATTTTTAATAATATAATGATAAATTTAAATTTTTAACTAATATTACAAATTAGGAATATTGCTGAAAAATTTAAATGTGTATTTATTGAAAAATGTACATGTGTATTTCAACTATATTTCTATTAATTTATAAATGCTTTGAAAATTTTCTTCCCTACATTAATTGTGCACACTCGTCTTGCGCTTTATTTATTTCAATTAATTATATTATTATAGTATTCAATATTAATTAATTATATTCAATTAATTATATTATTTATATTAAATTATTTATTTATTTCAATTAATTGCAATCGCTTTATTATTGCACTTTATTTATTCTCGTACAAAAATGATTCAGTTAAGCGGCGACTATCGTAACATTTTTCCATTTTGTTCACACTATTGCCACCAATAAGTATTGTAAAGAACTCAACTCCCATTCCCAATTTGAATCTGGAATCTTAACCTGCTCAGTCGACGTCTTTTTCATTGAGCTACTGAGACGATAGCACTTTATGCCAGGGCTTTTTTTTTGTCTGGGATATGAGGAGATACCCCATATTAAAAAAAAGCTTTTTTTAAAGTTTAGAAATTTGAAACATTCCGTAT
This sequence comes from Amaurobius ferox, assembly GCA_951213105.1. NCBI lineage: Eukaryota > Metazoa > Arthropoda > Arachnida > Araneae > Amaurobiidae > Amaurobius > Amaurobius ferox. The sequence continues at coordinate 84,315,958 of OX578142.1, read as the reverse complement.
ACAATATGCTTTTTTACAAAACAATTGTATTTAAAAAAAAAATACAAACACCATTAGCATCTGACACATTGTTACACTTATTTATTCAATAAACATTTGAAACTGCGAGACATTCATCACTGAAGGAAATGTGAACTCTGAATATTTTATTACGGTATTTTCTCTATTTGCACATATTGTCAATAATATTTAACTTTATTCATGTTTTGAATCGACTTGTTGCGTAATATATAAATTATAGATTGAAAAATATTAATTAACTTTTAATTAAAGAACTAAAGTAAAACTTAACGACGCCTCTTTAGACCAATCCCCTTATCGCAGTGGATTTCAACCACCTTTTTCTTTTAAAAGTAGCACTATTTTCTTCTGCTATTGAAGTAGATTATACAATCTGGCTTTATTACACTTATAGTACTTACTTATTGTTTTATTACACTTACAGTCATAAAAACTATTGAATAAAACAAATCGTACCATTAGCTCAATAGACAGAGCGTCAACTGGCGAAGCAGGTACGCGTAGTTCCATTCGCGGATCGAAGATGATGTTCATTTCTACATGTGCTGCTTTATTTTTACTTCAAAACTTTTTACACCAATGCGATTCAATTAAGCGGTCTTTACATTTTTTTACTTTTTAATACATCAAAATCTATTAATATTGTATCTAATTCCTAGCAGATGTATAAATTAAACTTAGTAAAATAGCGACCATAGAGACCTTGTGAAGAACTCAGGTCTCAGATTTCATTCGAACCTTGAGTTTGCGTCAGGATAGTTGACGCTCTGTCTGTCCACTGAGCTACTAAGATGATAGTCTTCTAACTAAGATGATCGCTTATAGTAGCTTAAAGCTTTACTTTTGCTACTGCTTTACTTCTTTTACTATTTAATACATTAAAATTTTACAACGGCTGTATAAATACGTCATCGCCAGCTGAAAATCCCATATGCTTGAAACATCTACACATTTTTGCAAAAAAAAAACAACAAAGCACCATGAAGAAAGTGATTATTTTCATTGAAATTAAATATGCGTACAGCTCATACGCAGGTAACGAAATGATTACAAAATTAAGGCCGCAGGACCCATCAATGGTTAGCAATTGCACATTAAACTTTCAAATCAGTAATTGGTGACCCCCCCCCTTGACGGCATTGCATGCTTGTATACGTCTAGATAAGGAGTGATAAAGTTTCCTAATGTCATCTTGCGGTACATTTTGCCAGTCATTCCTCAATTGTTGCTCCAGATCTGCTACATTTCGGGATGCCCGAATCTGGCGGCCTAGCATGTCCCATACATGCTCGATTAGCGAAAGGTCCGGTGACCTTGCTGGCCAAGGAACAGTATCAATAGCACGGAGACAGTCCACAGATATGCGGGCCGTATGTGATGTAGCATTATCTTGTTGGAAAATGGCCGCGGGATTTCATCAACATATCGCTGAGCTGTTAAAGTTGTACGCAGGATGACTAGGGGCGACCTGCTGTCGTAAGAGATAGCACCCCCACACCATCACACCAGGGGTAATAACTGTGTGCCTGTGTAAAACAAACGCTGATTGGGACCGCTGGCCCTGACGCCTCGACACACGTACCCGATGGTCATCTGCTGAAAGACTGAAGCGTGATTCATCGCTGAACACTATGCGATGCCAGTCTGCTGGCAGCCATGATGCTCGGCTACGACACCACTCCAAACGACTTTGTCAATGTTGTGGGATTATGGACAGATGGCTTAAAGGCCTCCGTGAGCGTAACCCCACCTCAGTCAAGCACCGTGAGGTGGTGGAAAGTACCACGAGTGATTTAGAAGAGGCTGTAGCACGTTGGAAGGCAGCCAATGATGCCGTTGGGACAGTTCGGGCCAATCATCCGATCTTGCCTCGCATTCGTGCACCTTGGCCTTCCAGAGCCTTCACTCCGTCGATGAGTTCCTTGCAGCAACCATTGCTGCCAGCACCTTTGCACAGCAGTGTCCATTCAGTGAATATGGCGGCCTATTGCTCGGTATGACCAGCCAGCTTCACGCATCCCGACTATACTACCACGTTCGAACTCGCCTAATTGATTATAAGGTTTTCGGCACCGTCGTAACGGCATTATTGGTTGTGTCTCCACGGAACTGCAACGCCGATAACGGACAAAGATAAATCGTCCACATTTTTCACCTGTTTTATAGGATGCTAGTTGCGCAGTAGAAACGCATTCTATGACCGAAGTTAACACTCATTGGCCTTGCAAATTTAAACATTTGCATACTTGGTACAAAAAAATGTGCATGCGAAATTTCGAGATGATCGGATTATTTTTTTAGGGGGTGCTTTTTTTTTCTTTTTACAAAAGAGTGTATTTCTTTTGAAACTATCTTTCTTCCTTGAAGCATTTATTTCTCTGGATTTGTTATAAATATAGCTTAGATAATGGGATATTGATTTAACATCAAATTCCAGAGGAGAATAGGAGGTTCACTAAGGATTTCCACTTGCAGTTATTTCCACTTCCGTTTCAACAAATTGTCGTGAAATATCTTTCTCAAGATCGGATATAGATCGAGCTTAGATGTTGACTAATATGAATTCAATATCAAATTCTGGAGGATTTAGGAGGGTTCACTAAAATTTTCCACTTCCGTCTGTTTTTCACTTCCAATTCAAAAAGTTCCTTAAATCATCTATTTCTCAGGATTTGCTATGGGTAGAGCTTAGATGACGACAAATATGGATTCAGCACCGAATTTAAGACTGGGCTATGGGATTCTCCAAGTATTTCTATTTCTGGTTCTGGAGATGTTTTTTCTGAAACTTCGTATGACTGTACGAAATAAACATGCAAAAGATAATAACTAGTAAAAAGCCAGTCTTTGAATGACACACGCATGTGAATGATACGAGCTGTGAAAGATTTCAAATAAAACCCCAATTTAACAAATAATTATGAAATTAGAAGTATAAAAAATGAATTTCAATATTTGAGAATCCTAATACTAAAAAGCATATAAGATTTTAGAATTTAAATATTAAATCAAACAAATTAGAATACGGGAAAACAATGAAATCAAAGTAGCACATTTAAATCGGTTAAACGTATTTAATATGCAGGAGCACTTTTAAATCACAATGCATGCAAATACATACTCTGATTAACTGTTTAAAAGTCGCTGTTCACTTGTTATTTGTACGAAGCGAAGCGAGCATGCACGGTTTATAAATGGGATTATCACCCAGTTTTAATTATTGAAATTACGATTCAATAATTAAAGAATTATTTATTGAAGTTATTTAATAATTAATTATGACTGCAGTTTAGAATTGCTTTAATTATTGAAATTATGATTCAATAATTAAAGAATTATTTATTGAAGTTATTTAATAATTAATTATGACTGAAGTTTAGAATTGTTTTAATTATTGAAATTATGATTCAGTAATTAGAGAATTAATTATTGAAGTTATTTAATAATTAATTATGACTGAAGTTTAGAATTGTTTTAATTATTGAAATTATGATTCTGCACATCTGTGTGAAATTTTACGTATGTGTCCAAATTTTCATCTTCTTACCTATTATAGTTTTTGAGTAAAAGGGATTCCAAAATTCAACAAATGTTTATCTCGTTTCGTTAGAAATGGAAAATGAACTTCGCCTCGCTCGCCCATAAAAATGCCTAAATTTCCCGTCAAATATAAAGTGCACACATCATTTACCGCTATATGAAATTTCTTTCATAAATTTCCTGTTTACAATGTTGAATTTCAATACACATGGAATGAATTCTTCCATTCTTCTTGAATATAAATTGTAATGTTCGAGCACCAATATAACACAAATTCTTCATCAAATAACCTCATGTATCTAGAGCAGAAATTCTGTGTTCCCGAATTTGAGAAAGAGATTAAATAACGAGGACGTTAGTTACAATTCATTTCAGAAAAAAAAAGAACCTGAACTGTATTAGATTGCAAATCATGAGTCTTTAATTTAAAATTCAGAAAGATTCTTGGAAAAGCCGTATCAAGGAACAAACGGATGGGATTTAATTTGTCGTTTAATGCTTAGTTACTTACGCAGTGTGCATGAAGTATGACTTCATTCAAGTAAGTATTTAATCTTCTGTGGTAGAGATATCTTTATGAATTGATTAAATCAAAATGATTGATGATCCAAAAAGAGTGACGCAAGTCAGGAAAATAGTCTTATCTCCAGCAAATTAATTTATTTTAATTGTAGGAAAATTGTAGGAAAATTATTTTGTTTTAATTGTAAAAAAATTGTAGGAAATTATTTCGTTTTAATTGTAGGAATGGCTCAAATTATTAAACTACTAATAATTTATGCTAGTCGTTTTACTCGCTCCTCGCTCGTTTTCACTGTCTAGTTGACACCAAATGTGACAATTACGCATGATAAAAGTTCTGAATGTTAAAAGCCGTTTCAAATTGAATCATAAAAATGGAATGGCGCACATTCTTGAGAAGCAAAGCTGTATCAGTGTTTTGAAAATTCCTTTAAATCGTCATCCCTAATTCGGTATTTTCGGGATTTTTTTTCTGGTTGATTTGGAAGCTGAAGACGAATCGAATTTGACCAAAACCGAGATTCTGGCTCGAGTAGAAGCGCTCGATCATTTTGAAAAGTGGCTTAAAATTTTTTTAATTATTCCTTAGTTCAAACAGCCAATAGTCTTGCCTCTGTGAGTTCCAGCCGTATTCACGCTTTCTTTATTCAATAGGAGAAGTTGAGTTTTACAGAATGTTAGTTTCCATGTCTTCGGCAGACTTCAATGCTAGTTACTTCAGAATGAGTGAAATTCCCTCGTTTGAAATATGAGTGCAGAAAATTAAGTGGCTTGTTTCCCTTGGTCCTTTCGCTACAGAAATCAATAGGCTTCTGACGTTCTAATAATCATACAAAAATCTATCCGATTTTATCAATTTGTTTAAAAGACATCGTGCTCACATACAGACCTACAGACACATAGGCATTGCAAAAATGGTTCATTCGTATTCAGGGATGCTCAAAATATATAAATCCATCAAAATTCGAGGGCCGGATATTTGATCCTATTACAATAATTTCCCTCTATACGGATAATATAAAATTTAATACACTTTGATATACTACTAATTTAATGTATGAATAATTTACTATGAATAACAGGAAAAGTAAAAGTTGGTCTAGTTTTATTTTACCTTATGCATAATGTTATGCATCACCGCGAAAAATTCATTCAATTACATTGAACAGTTTTTGAGACATTCATAAATTTGATGTCATTTTCGTTAATCTAGCGTTATTATTGCAATTTTGGGGATAATTTCTTCATTCTGGCACCATTAAAAAAGTATATTTTGCGATATTTTGCCGAATTTGTCACCAATTTGGTCTAATTTATCGCCAAACGTTATATGCAGGTGGATAGAAGGGCTTTCTTGTGACTATTGAACATAGAACTACAAAACTATTGCCCAAAGTATCTTCCCTTGTGAATGGAACGAACCATATCGCAATAATGATGTTAACAAAATTGTCGCCTAATATTGCTTCTGAAAAGCGAAAATATTTCACGATACATAATAATACTTTTTTAATTTTATGTAATTTTTTATAATTATTTTTTTTTTTTTTTGAAAATATGTAATATCTTAAGAACGGTCCGTGCTATCTTTTTAAAGTTTAAGTCATTCGTTTTCTAATAAAAAATTACACGACGAAACACTATTTATGTAAAACTATTGAAGGTCCTGATTCCTTAATAGTTTTATCAAAACTTCATTAAAAAAGTAAAAGCTTCTGAACATTCGATTACCTTTAAAATCAATGGGGTTCCAGTATTACCGATTCTAATAATCATACCAAATTTCATTCGAAACGTTCCATACGGGCATGAGGTATCGCATGTACACACTCACATACATACACACTAAGATACAGTTTACACACATAGACATTACTTCAAAACCGTACGATCCTTGTCTAAAGATGCCTGAAAAGTGCTCTTAGGGCAAAAACTTGAATTCGAATTTTCGACCAAGTTACAATACTTTCCTTATACATTATGCTATGTATGTAGGGAAAGTAAAAATATTAAAGGGATTCCAGCAATATTTAAGGGAAAGAATTCATCAAAATCTCGAATTCGAATTTTCGATCGCGTTACAATACTTTCCGGATACATTATGCTATGTATGTAGGAAAAGTAAAAATATTAAAGGGATTCCAGCAATATTTAAGGAAAAGAATCTTTTTGGTTTAGAAGTTTTATTTCAAATTAAAACATATCCAAAGTAAGAAAAATATCATAATTTTCAACATTTTAAAATTTCTTTTCAGCACGAAAATACAATTTTGCAAAAATAAACTAAAACACGAAAGATCAATCATGTATAAAGCATTGATTATGAAACACTTTCTAACTGAAATGTAATTTTATTTAAACAGCTCTAAAATGCGATACATTCAGCGGTGATATTTTTTAGATTATCACAGAACTACAATAATTTATTTTACTTGAAAACTTAAAATGTCATCGAAAAAAATTTATTCAAATGATGTCATCGAAATATAAATCGTCTGGCTCTCTATGTAAAAGCAGTGCATATTTCATTCATACACTTTTATTCCGGACTCCAGGGTTAAATACTTTTGCATGAAAAAAAATTCAGTAATTCTTATACAACTCATCTTACAATCACTTATTTACATTCTGTATCCATTAAAATTAGGCTTCGTTGTAGAAATAATCAAAGTTTGATGATCATTTAAACTCAAAAATATTGTAAGTGCGTTGGCGCAGAATATAGATGAACAGAAAATATGCAAAAATAGAACTTTAAAAATCACGATTTTTACTCTGGGAAAAAAAGATAGATGCCATATTTTATTTTGAAGTGGGTCATGCAATCTCTTCATATTATATGGGTGTCATTTTATTTTAATTTTTATTTAAAAAACTACCGAACATATTTTGCTGATTTTTTTTTTATATATTTTATGGGATAATTTAAATATTTCCTAAAATTTTCGAAACAATTTGTGAATTTTAACTTTGATTAAAAATTATTTGAAAAATTAGGTCCCATGGTGTTCAATGTATTTCATTTTTTCAACCCGGGTTCAATCCAAAACTGATCGGGTGATGTTATTCATTTACATTCTTATATGTCCCACAGACCGTCTCAACAACATACTAAAATTTCATTTTAATAAAGTCATTTTTACGGCAGTTATCGTGCGAACGGACAGACAGACAGACAGAATAAACAATGTCATAAACACTTTTCAACTATGTTGTAAAATGTTAAAAACAAGTAATCGTTACATAATCACAATTTCTTAGGCAACTACATGAATATTATTCTCTGCAATTTAAAGATAAATTCAATAGATTACATTAAATGAAACTTGAAAACCATTTTACTTTTAAACTTTTGTGTGCTTACCCTAGTTCATATTCTTTTTTCAGCACCACATTCATTACATTTATATTAAGAGATAAATTATAATTCCTCTAGATCAAAGAAAAGAAAAATGTTGAAATTTCTTGCCATAAAGAGAATGCGTTTCGTAGATTTTATCAAATTGCTCACATTGTATTCAAATGATTTATGAAATACCCTTGATTCAATGAACGGATTTTACGTAACAAAGAAACAAGTCAACCTTGTTGAAACGGTAAAATGAAGCCTGCATTCATGCACTTTATAACAGGGTTTGGTTTAAATAGCTCTATTTTGCATTTTAAAAGCTTTGTTATGCAACTTGTGCACTGGTTTAAAAAATCTGATGTGGGAAGAACATGACTTTCCCTGTGTAATGCAATGAATTTACTTCTTTCACAGTCGAAAAATGATGTTTAAAACCTACGGCATAATGTTTCTAATATTGAATTGCACAGTAAAAAATAATGTATAAAGCTTACGACATAATGTTTTTAATACTGAATTGTACAGTAAAAAATTATGTATAAAACCTACGACATAATGTTTTAATACTGAATTGTACAGTAAAAAATTATGTATAAAGCCTACGGCATAATGTTTTTAATACTGTATTGTACAGTAAAAAAATAGTGTCTAAATCCTACGGCATAATATTTTTAATAATGAATTGTACAGTAAAGAAATGATGTATAAAGCCTACGGCATAATGTTTCTAATACTGAATTGTACAGTAAAAAATGATGTATAAAGTCTACGGCATAATGTTTTTAATACTGAATTGCACAGTAAAAAAATTATGAACAAAGCCTACGGCATAATGTTTTTAATACTGAATTGTACAGTAAAAATAATGTCTAAATCCTAAGGCATAATGTTTTTAATGATGAATTGCACAGTAAAAAAATGATGTATAAAGCCTACGGCACGATGTTTTTAATATTGAATTGCACAGCCGAAGAATTTTAAAAGTTAGATTACGGACTCGGCAATAAAGCGAGATAGATGAAAAATGCCAATTGCACTGTTTTAGAAAAGAAAAACCTTGGATAAATTTAATTTTTTTTTAATTTGCTTTCTTTACAATATGCGTATAGTGTTTCTAGAAAAGTCCTTAATCACCCCAATAACTTTTTAACGAAAGGTCCATGAATGAACAATGTGTTAAGGATTCTACTTCTCAAACACACGCCCGTTAAGAAGACTAAATGAAAAGGCCATCTGAACATAAAACAAGCAAATACATTTTTATTTACAAAATATACGCAAAACTATTTACAAGCAATAGCATAGTAGACAATATCCTTTATTGGTTTGTAAATTATTCCATTGTGTCTCATAGACTAAATAAAATGGGGGGGGGGGATGAATGGTATTCCGTTTAACACTTAAGGTCTATCGGTTGTAAAGTGACCATGCCCGATTGAATAGAAGTGATTGCAGAGCCCCTGGCGGAGAATGTAAAAAGTTCGGATGACGAACTCGATAACATAGTGAAATAAACCAATAAAGGCAGTTTTAAAGTTGTAGAACATTGTCTAACGAGTAATAATGGACAATAAAAGTGTTGTACAAGGTATTTAGTTGACGCAGTATTATTGTGGGCAAATGGCTGTAATAATAAAGAATGCTAAAAAAACCTTTCATGTACAGGAAACTAACGTACAGTCTGTTATAAATGCCATGCGTGAACAACAAAGCACATCTGAATTCGTGAAATAATGTTACCGTGTACTTTAATAAGCATTGCAGGTGTCACCGTGTTACAGAATCTAGCAATCGATGAAGCAAGGCGGTTTTATTAAGCCCGTATCGCATTCAAGAACTTTTGGAGCAACCAACTATTTCAAACAACTTTTCCCCCAATTTTTCGGCCAAAAAGTTGGCGATAGGGTTATTGACAGTTTGAAGAAGTTGTGCTAAATGACAAAACTAAGGCGGTATGTTTATCGCCTTTTGGCGACAACTATACATTTGTACATGTACTTTTCGGCAGGCAGCGCGTTCTCGCTTCGACTTCGGCAGTAAAACAAGACTATTACTTAGTACTTCCTTTTGTAACCTTTATTACTTTGTAATTATGGCTAAATTGCTATCAGCTGCAGGGAAAAATCAAATATGCCTTGGCATAATTACGCTAGGATTATTCCTGCTTAAGAAGAAGAAACAAAGCAAACCGAGAAGGATGTGGACAAAATCTATTGTAAATTTTTGATTTGATCTTTTTTATATGGATTACTTCAGATATCAGGAGCTTAAACAGATGAATGAACATTAAAAAATATTTGGATTTGCCACACATCCGTATAAAAAAGCAAATAAATATTTGTTGAAAAATATTCACTCTATTTTAAGATACAAAATTAGTTTAAAAAGCGATATTGACTGAAATGAAACAAAGAAAAAGAAAACGTAAAAAGTATTTAAATTCAAGAATGCCGTCATTAAAATATCATATCTTAAACAAATTTAAGCTCATTACCATTTTATACTTGATTTTAAAGGTTTTCAAATACGTATCTATATTAAATATCCGAATATGTTCTTTGCTCATTTGTAACGTTTAAAATATTTCTCATTAAAGTAAACGTTCAACAATTCTTTTATCTACATTTATATTTATTGAGTAATTATGTTTTAAAATAGATTTAAATGTATATTTCATCTATAACTGGTATAAAGTATACTTCAAGATGTTTTTCAAAGATTCCACAAAAATGATTTTTCACGTATTGATTAAATTAACTCCATTTCCATCTCGCATGACCACTATTTTTCGACTTCGAGACGACTTCCATTGACTTCCAACTTTATGACACAGAAATATTATAAATACTTAACAAAATTCTAAATCTAAACTAAAATAATACTTCGCGCTGCAAGGTTATTATATCAATATATTCTATCTGTTATTATATTCTATCTGTTCGAGCTCCACATATTCGAACTTGCGCGAGGATTTCACGCCAAACCAGAATGTAATAAAATCTGCGCCAACCTTTCTACACACGTGATTCCTCCGCTACTCATCTGTGATTGGCTGGTTGGTGAAAAATTATCCCAAATGAACAACTTTTTCTATACCGGTCAGATAAACTTGTCCCAATTTTTTGACCTTATTTCACGCGAGTTTTCTCCCAACTCTGCGTAAAAATTGTTCGAAAAATTGGTTGTCCGAAAAATTGCCGGAAAAGTTGTTGAATGTGATACGGCATTTACCGTCCATGTACGAGTTTCGTACGCTCCTCATGCCGATTCCTAATGATTCGACAATGCTCTACAACTTTGCATTTGACATTTTTCTTCTATCTCGCTTTGCTGCCGAGTTCTTATTTCTAACATTTTGAATTCTCTACTGAGGGCGCTGTAATCACTTGCATTCGTATTTTACTAAAGACAAACTTGACGTGTACACATGCGGACCTTTCCTTACATAGTTACAAGGGGTGTTTAAAGGACTTTCCCAGGAATCCTGAAAACTGTAATGTGATAGAAGATTTTGTGACAGATTAAAAGTTCGACAGTCGGACTTTGATGGGTGTACACGTTTCGGTCCTCACTGAATGCTGATCAACTATGTTGTTACTTTTGTTGAAATGCACAACCTCCTGGAGTATATGGGGAAAAACTTGGTCTGCCTCACTTTTGCTATGGAGCTTTGGCTAATGTAAGAATATCCAATGGGACTTTGAAGTTCATAGAGGTTATTCTTTGTTCCCTAATCAAGCATCCCTGAACTCCAATCGAATGTTTTGGAGTGATGTGTGTGTGTGTGTGTGTGTTTCGGATGCAATTTAGTACGTTTACTATAATCCGTGATCAGCACATTTAAGGGTGAGCGTCAGTAAATTTTCTGCCCTATCCGCGCTTTGTTAACTTTCGCGGCACACATATTTCGCCGAAATTCTGCTCAAACAGTTGTGAAATATTTTCTGAAAGATAAAATGCAATACTTAGATTATATTAAAACTAAATTTAATGCCTCAAAAACATAGAATATACTTTTTATTTTAATCCAAAATATTTTTGGTGCTGCCATCTGTTGTCGTAATTTAATTCATACCGATTATTATTATTTTTTTAGAACATTTTTAAATATCTATTCCTTCTAATACAGTGTTAAATACAACAGATCATATATAATAATGCCACAATCACGGAAAGGTAATTTATCATTCTATAAATTTGATAAGGGATCTGAATGTACATCACTGAGGACTGCAGTTTTGTCTTCAAGTCCAAGTTCAATTACGTTTCCGTGATTATAGCATTATATATGATCTGTTGTTGTATTTAATAGCGTATTAGAAGGAATAGACATTTAAAAATGTTCATTAAAAAATAAAAATAGTCGGTATGAATTAAATTACGACAACAGATGGCAGCACCATAAATATTTTAAATTAAAATCAAACATATATTCTATGTTTTATTGGGTATTAAATTTTGCTTTAATATTATCTAAGCATAGCATTTTATCTATAAAACAATATTTCGCAACTGTTTGAGCAGAATTTCGGCGAAATATGTGTGCCGCGAAAGTTAACAAAGCGCGGATAGGGCAGAAAATTTACTGACGCTCACCCTTAATATGATCATTCATTCCGATCAGCACATTCAATAATATTAAAAAATAATCATTTTATCAATGAATTTTTTATTCTAAAACGAATGACATAAACTTTAGAACGCTAGCTCGAACCGTTCTAGAGATATTGTACGTTTTCCAAATAAATGGATATAAAAAGTTACATAAAACAGAACAGTAGTATCACCACATATGTAACTCTTGGTGATAAATTTGGCGACTAATTTAACGAAACATCGTCAACTTGGCCAATTTTTTTAATGTGGTGCCAAATCGATGAAAATCTCGCCTAGTTAGCAAAAATAACGCTAAGTCAAGAAAATGGTGCCAAATTGATGAATTAATAATTAATATATTTTAATATCATGGAGTATATTGCATAGCAGATGTTAGCAATATTTCCCATTATCAAGTGATATTTAAGCGAAATATAAGTTAATTGGTACTTCAAAATAATTTTACATATTCTCATCTAGAAAAGCGCCAAATGCCAGAATATTTTTCAATGTTAAATCAATCGTACCTTGGATCTTGTCGACAATTTTTGTCGCAGTAAAAGAAGTAAAGCACTTGCATTATGTAGGGAAAGTCATGAGCTGTCCACATCAGATTTTATAAATAATGTTACATGAGTTACTTACCGATTCAAAACTGCTGGTCATATCCTAACACTGCAGGATTGTCAATAGTCAAACAGTAATTTGAAAAGTTCATAATATGTGACGTTGAAGATTGACCTCTAAGTGGAGACGACCTTCTAACCTGGATAATGAAGTCTGAATCCAATAATTAATCATCATAATGAATTAATTAATACATTAATTATATGCAAGTGGATTAATATTTAGATACATTTTATTTAAAATATCTGAAACCATGTGGTTATGAACTTTTGAATCCACATCGTCAAAAACTTAATTTATGTATTAACAATAAAGAACTTTTATTATTTAAATCGATGAAAAATATCTGATGTGGGCAGCGCATGATTTTCGTATATAATGCAATGAATTTACTTCACTCGCAGTGAAAAAAAATTATGTATAGAATACACGGCACAATGTTTTTAACGTTGAATTGTACATTTAGGACGCACAACGTTGTACTTTTTCGGATAGCAACATGTGAAGCTATGTCGAAGTACTTAATTAATTTATATTTTGCGCAATTCTAAATTGGCAATTATCAATACTGCTAGCATCTGCAGTAAGTAATATAGTCCATATCTATATATTAAAATATTTTAATAATTCATCAATTTGGCTTTGTTTTCGTTAATTTAGCGTTATTCTTGCCATTTTGACGATATTTTTGTCAATCTTGTGTGAAATATCGTCAAGGTGACGATATTTCACACAAGATTGACAAAAATATCGTCTAAATTACCCCCTAAGCTCACCAAATTTAGAGAAATATGTCTTTTCATATTTCTCTAAATTACCCCCTAAGCTCACCAAATGTATCTCCATGCGTTATATACAAACGAAGAGAAGGGCTTTTCTTATAAAAGGCTCTTTGCGAATTGTTAAGCGTCAAAATGCAAAACTATTACCCGAAGTATCTTCTCTCATAAATGAAACGGAATAAATAATAGCAAAATTATTATTTATTTATGTAAACATTGTTTTCTTTCGTAATTTGTGTATGACCCCTGAAGCGCGATCTGCCGACATGATTTTTCTCCTCTGAAAACCCATGTCGATGCATCGAAAGTGGTTTAAGTCAGAATTTTTGTCTTTTCATATCTCTGGGACTTTTTATGATAAAATGCTGAAATTTTGTACACCACCTTATTAGTGTATGGGGCACATTTCACTCATTAGAAATGTTTTTATACGGAGCCCGTATAAAAATTGAAATTTTGTATTTCTTAAAATTTAATTCCCTTGAAGATTTTAATCGATTTCATAAAATTCTGTGCCTTTTTTTACGCAACTTTGTAATTTATTATATATGTCTAAGATCAATATTTAAGGAATAAAAGCCGAGGTCAATGTTTTGGGGACACCCTGCAGAGTCCATTTCAAAGATAAGAACTTGCAATATCGTCCCAATAGCTCAACGGTAGAGCGTCGGCTGGCCAGTTCGGAGATTCAGGGTTCGAATCCCGGTTGGGGCGGCAAGGTTCTTTACAACCTTATATATATAATTATTGGCTGATTTATATTTCTATGAAAAAAACTATATCACGATCTGCATAATATGCTCTTGTATGGCGATATATTTAGATGATTATTATGTGTATCCCATAATAACAATTTTGTTGTATTTAACTTTCATGCTAATAATTTGCAATTAAATGCAAGTAACAATAATTCTAATGTTGCAAACTTTTTAGATTTATATTTAGATATACAAAATTATAATCTGGCTATAAGCTTATATGATAAAAGACTAGATTTTAATTTCAATACTTTTAAAATTCAACATTTTAAATCCTGTTTGTATATTTCAGTATTTAGAATTATTAGATTAAACCAGGTTCTTAGAAAAAATAAAATTTGTGATGACAATTATGAATTAACACATTTTATAGAATTATTAAATACTGCAACTAATAATGCATATCCTCCTAAATTCGTCATTAATATTATCAACTCAGTGTACCAACTACCACTCAATATCATCCAAAACAATATTCCCAATTATGGCGGCTACTTATATATTTAAATAATAATAATAATAATAGTTTGAAAATTATTTTCGCTAAAATACGTAACTTTAACCAGTTTGTAGCAACGATTTGAGCCCCCTTTTAATGGTGTTAGTGGCATATTATTTTATTCATTTCTCCTGTGCCTCCTTTTTATAGTAAGATTTTTCATCTATGATTAATGTTCGTCCTGTTTAAATTATCTTAATTAAGGCTGTTCTGCCTCCAACTCTAACTCCTTGGATGGGTTTCATTGGCGGTCTCTTCAATTATTTGTTCACGTGATTCCATCGTTTATTTTCTTCTTCACCCGAACGCATCTCAACTTTCTTTCATTCAGTCTGAACTGCTCACCTGCACAGCACGTGTATTCGGGATTCCTGCCTCATGGTTCATGGCAATTAACTTGATGTCTTAATTTTTTTTTTCTCTAATGCTTGTAGTCTGCGCTATGGTATTTATAGTAAACTACGGATCTGGACATGACAGCTTGACGGGGCAGAATACTGACGAACTCCTAAAATGTTGAAATATAAAATGTTTCGAAAGTTATCAATATTTTAAAAATCTAAATCTTCAAGCTATTGAAAAATAGACAAGGTATTATAAAATTTAAATAACACTAAACAAAAACTTTTTAATTCAAATTGGCAAAAAGCAAAGAAAAAAGCATGAAAATTTAAATCTTATCAAATAAACAAAAGGCTACACGTTTCAGAGATTAAAAAAAGAGGGGAAAACAGGTCACACATGCAATATGTCTTAAATCCAATTAAAATTTAAAATATGAAACAGGAAATGTTTAGAAATATGATCGCACGTGTATCTTATACTTCACAAAACGTATTTTCAATTCGGATAAAAAAATCTGTTGTGGGCAGCACATGGTTTTGCCTACATAATGCAATGACGTAACTTCTTTCACGGCAAAATAATGGTGTACACTATCCACGACGTAATGGTTTTGGCGTTGAATTAGCACCATTTAAATTGAAATTCATCGCTTTTGACATCTTATTAGTCCAAACAGAATGACTTACTCATACTCACGTGCTAAATCCTCATCAAAATCGACATTCAATTAATATTCCGTGAAATAAATGATTATTGACAAATTTTTGGTCGTCAAATTGCAAAAATATTACAAAAAGTATCTTCTATGGTGAATGGAACGTATTAGATGCACGGGAATGATGTTAACGGATTTGTCGCACAATATTGCATATGGAAAGTGAACCTATTAGACAATATGTACTGAATTTTTAATTTTATGTAATTTCTTGATACATTTCTTTAAAGAACGTGCACTACCTTGATCACAGCAAATACTAGCGTTCTAAAGTTTGTATCATCCGTTTTCCAGTAAAAAATTACGTATGAAATTACTCTCTATTTAACAGTATTGAAGGTCCTGATTTGTTAATGATATTTTCAAAATTTTATTAAAATATCATGAAACATCTTGTTAAAGGTTCCTGCTAGCTTCCTAAAGTTTGTACCATTTGTTTTAAAAGAAAAATTAATAATTATTTATCATTATTGAAGGTCATGATTTTTTACTGACTTTTAAAATAATTTACGGACCTTTTAAAGATTTAATTGCATTCCAAATCAATATTCGTTCTTGAGATATCGCATCTACTAACTCACAGACACACACACACACACACTAACATACATAGACACACGCTAACATATTATGCACACACACTAACATATTATACATACATCTTAACATACACGCTAATATAAATACACACAGACATCACCTCAAAACGTTCGATTCTTATTCAGGGATGTTTAAAACGTGCTCTTCCCCATCACAATACTTTCCCTGTACATCATACTCTACATGCAGGGAAAGTAACAATACTAGCTGGACAACAACAGTATTTCAATAAAATGCGTATTTTAGCTTTGAAATTTTTACGTGTACTAAATCGAGAACTAGTGACTGTAGCAAACATAGGACGTTGTTTTTAGTGCAGAGATTTCTAAAGAAATCTACGTCATATTTGCGTTACTCAAAATTTATGAAAACCTAACACTCGTAGCATGTCATTTACCTTCTTTGCCACAGATCAAACTGTCAATGTAGATACATTCTACAGAAATTGTTGCAAGATTAGTGAGGCGGTAATTATTGTACTATGTATGCAATAGTTTTACAAATTCCAAAATATATTATATTAAAAATATTTCAGTTTTATATATGTATGTGTATTTAGCAAAATTTCGCCTACATGGCAATATTTCGCTCCAAATTAACGAAAATATAGTTAAAATTGCAAAAATTACGCTAAGTTAACGAAAATGGCTCCAAATTGATTAATTAATTATTCAAATATTCCATTATATGGAGGGAATGGGCTCACAACCCTTTCATGTCTAAATCAAAATTTTAAAATATCGGCAGTAGCACCAGTACGATGGAGCTAAAATGGTTTCGCGTGAATAACGTCTTTTTTTTGTTCACTTTAGACACTTTCAAAACAGTTCAAAGTATTAAAATATGGAAATTAGAACCAAATTTACAAGTTAGTTCAAAAAATTAAAACATCAAAATTATAGCGACTATAATTTAAAGACTAAGATCTCGATCCAAAATGACATTATAAATTTTTGTAGAACTTTTATAGGTCTGTTTATAGCTAGTACTTTTAGTTTTCGAGATATAAGCATTATGAACTTTAAAAACATTTTTTTTTACTTTCTTCAACTCAACTATTCCTCGAAAACTATAAGAGCTTTGTAAAAAAAATATTAATCTAGAAACTGTATTTCCTATTAAACATTTCTGTCGCTTACTGTTTATATGTATCTTCTGTAGTTTAAAATATATTTCGAGTGAAAGTAAGCAATGTAAAAGGCAAACTGACTCGAAATTTTTAGTTTAAAAAAATAGTCCGAATTATTAAAATATTAAAAATATTTTTGTATATTCATAAATAGTATCTTATTTCTGAAAAAGAAAGTAAAAATTGTTTACATTCTTGTCTGTTAGGTTGGGATATATATGTAAACATTTAAAATGTTTACATTTTTCAAAACTCTTTGATTTCACCATCAAAATTTCAGTACCACCAACAAAAATATATCTTGTTTACAAAAAAAAAATAGGAAGTCAAGAATATACACTTAATTAAGTTATTTTCACATACTTTTATTTCGCTTGAAAAAAGTTTACAAAAGTAATAAATATTAGCAAATACGATTATCTACATGATTAACAAACAATATGATTATTCATTAACAATATGATTAACAAACAATATAATTCAGAAATTAGTTTCTTTATATGTGGTTCTATTTTACTTAAGTTTAAGCGTAAATTTGACTGCAAATCGAGTTCATTCTATATTTGTTTTTGAAGTACAGCATTGGAGAAAATTTAGCTTCTCATAAGTAGGTCAAACAAGATGGTATTAAAATTTAATTGCTCTTTCTAAAATGTCTCTAAAATATTTCTTTTGTTTAATTGAGAAGTTGACTAAAGAATTGATTTTAAAATCATCCATTAAATTTCTGTGACATGAAATATCAATGAGTTTTCTTTAGAAGAATTAGGCTAATGCTACATTATCTGAAAACAAAAATAGATTTATGCTCCAGTTTCTTTTTCATAGCCTTCTGAGAGGTACAATTTAAAATTATTTATCGATTAAAAACTCTGACTTTTATTTGTCAGTGTAAAAAGTGTTTTCTCCAAAAACGTTTTCTGAAGTCGATAGAGACATCAACATAATTTTATCCAATTATTAGATAATTAATTTTCTAACGGCTGTATTTTATTTATCTGTTTCAGTAAAAACATTTCCATGTAGTTCTTGTAAACATACATTCATATCATTCAGTCTTCCAAAAATATTAGTTAAATATGCTAATCTAGCCAACCCTAACTTATCAAGGGAACAATTTCTTAATTCACATTTTGAATTGCAAAGAAAAACTTAGGCTTTCTCGACTTTGCACAAGTTAGTTATAGTTGAGACAACTGTACATGCTAACATTGAAAACAATATTATTAAAAATAAGCACTACTTTTGAATGGTAAAATAGTTATACTGTATTTTTTACAAATTATGTGTGTACCACCAGTTATCTACTCGCATACCACTAGTAATACGCGTACCACTGGTTGAGAACTGCTGGTTTAGGCTTTTTTGTCTTTCCAGACTCTACAGAAGCCTCTTGGTTACCTAGATGGCTGAATTTTTGTAGTTATATTATCGGTGATGGGCAGAACCTAACATAGACGGATTTCCGATTCCCTCCCTTTGGGAGTAAAGAAAATGGGGTTTCTTCAAAAAACCTTTCTAGACCCTCAAGAGGCACCCCTGATAATCTAGAAGGCTGAATCTTTGAATGCTTAATGGGGTTGAATCTTTGCGCACAGTCATTGCTGAATCTTTGTAAACAGTCATTGATGAATCTTTGCAAACAGTCATTGCTGAATCTTTGCAAACAGTCATTGATGAATCTTTGCAAACAGTCATTGATGAATCTTTGCGCACAGTCATTGCTGAACCTTTGCAGACTACGAGATAGAAACTGACGAAAGTGAATTTTTATTATCCCCCAAGGGCGTAGAGAATTAGTTTTTATTAAAAGTCTTGCCAGAAGTCCCCAGGTGGTCTAGAAAGCTGAAATTTTTGCACACTTATAGTATGGTCGATGAAACAAAATTTAACAGACCCGGAATTTCGATTTCTCTACCGAGGACAAACGAAATGAGGGAGGAGGGTTGAAAAGTCTCTCCAGCCCATCTATAAGCCCCCCGGTGACCCAGGAGGCTGAACACACTTGCAGTATTGGCAATGGGACAGAACCTAACTGCACAAATTTTTTATTAAGACGATTATTTTCATCGCTATGCATCATACGTTATTAAACAAAATATAACTCATTAACAATAGTTGCAACTAAATTTTTGAGAGTTAGTTTCCTTGTCCTTGATAGGCCAGTTAATAATAATTTCA
Source organism: Amaurobius ferox (assembly GCA_951213105.1). Lineage (NCBI taxonomy): Eukaryota > Metazoa > Arthropoda > Arachnida > Araneae > Amaurobiidae > Amaurobius > Amaurobius ferox. Next base: position 84,296,294 of record OX578142.1, on the reverse strand, counting down.
TTTTGAATTCACTTTCCAAATGTTTTATGTAGTACACTGGATGACCTTTTCATAATCTGACGCTTTAATAAATTAAATGACAGACAACAAAGCTGTTATTCTTTCTGATGCGTGTAACTGTCTATCATGCAAGTGTACCTTGATACAACTGCAAATTACAAGAACAGAATGTATTATCCGCTTGTCTGGCGGGTTTTTAATTACTCATGGGGCTAAGCCCATGTCAGATACAGACAAGTTTATCAAGTGGTTAAATCGATTTCATCATGCCTTGAAATGAAATTTTGAACTGTTGAACAGTAACCTTCGCATATCTAAATTTTGCGAAACAGTCTTTGTTCTAAGAAACAAAGGCCAAAGGTTAATATAAGAATATTCAAATTGAATAGATACAGATTAATTAAGTTTTAGTTCGAGGTATTATTACCAATCTATTTTGATATTTTAGTATATCTGTGATCTTATTCTAACAAATTAACATAGACACCTATGATTTCACGAAAAAAGATTTTTTACTACTATTCGCAAAACTAATATTGTTGCAAAATGATGCACATAATTACATAATTATATTCAAATACTTTTATCTACAAAATGAAATTAATTTTATACTTGTAGCTAAATTTGTTATTTTTTAGAAGGCATCCACCTTTAGGCGATTAGTTAGCGCTCCAGCCTTTGGAATCACCGGTTTGGAATGTCGGTTTCGAATCCTGATTTCAATGAGGGAGCGGTGCTTATACGTTTGTGCTTAAATTCTTAAATGTAGGATTCGAATTCCGCGGTGTCCCATTTATTTTAGCCCTCATTTGCTTAAAATCACTCTAGATTCTGAAAACAGACGAAATCTTATAGGTATTATTTGTATTTTTAATACTAGTAATAACGGGGGGCATTTTCACAATCGCAGTCAAAATTCATTATATATAAGAGAAATTAAATTTCATCGCAAAACTTTTCTACTCATAATATATATCATGACTAATAATGTCTAATTTACTTTGATTTTGTTCCAACTCAATACAAAATTGAACGGTAGAATGAAAGATGTTGTCGAAATAAAAAACAAATACGTACACTTAGGGTATTTAAAATACATTCAAACTTGATCAAATTACAATCAAGGTTTTTGTTAGCCTTTGAATAGTCTAACAGATAATAAATCTACTTGTTTGTTCGGGACTTATTTTATTACAACTGGATAGCATTAAAAAGGCTAAAACAATATTGATGTCATTTCGAAATTTTTATTTGCCGTTGGTTCATTTCATTAAAATATTTAATTTAATTTTATAGATCTAAACACCACTATATCTATTACATAATTTAGTATAGTTAAAACAACCATGCATTTGTAACGTTGCGCACTGCTATACTTTGGACAAGCAATTTATTTCACTTAAGTTATGAACATACTAACGGTAAATCCATAACAGTATATTCACAAAAATGTTGAATCGAGATTTCCCTCTGATAAAAATTCAGTATTACATATTTTTATTTTTAGGTGTTTATTTAAATTACTTCCTTATGTTTGTACAGCATGTTCATATGCATACTTAAAACTTTCCTTGTTGATTTTATTTATGTTTTATGTTTGTTATGCACTTAAATCTCGTTTGACGGTAATAAAACGTTTGTTAAACTTCACAGAAACATAAATGCATTTCAAAAAGAATTTGTTATTTTCAACTGCATGCTTGTATCTTAGTTGTTCTACAATTGCAATATGGACATGTATTTTAAAAGTTCTATAGAACAAAATCACTGTAGACAACTTAGGTCAGAAGATACGCGATAAAGTCTTTTCCGGGACAAGAGTTCGAAATTCTTTCCAAAACAAGCTTCCTTTTATCGTTTAATCTTACTGAATACAAAATCTGTGAGAGAAAGTTTTACAATAGAATAAAATAATACATGAACTGTAAGAAATTCCTTTGATGGTTTCTGTTGGATTATGTATACACTTGGATGCACTGATAAGGATATAGCTCAGGGAAGTATTTAGAAAATCTATCTGAAAATATTATCTGCAGCTGAAGAGCTAGACGATTTGGTGTTACTTTGTTCCATAAGCAGTGTATTCATTTGAAATGTTGGTGCTTTTTGTCTGCTCAAGGAGCTACTGGTGTATAAATCAAATACCAGTTTCGACCTTATTGTTAGTTGTTAGCAAATATTCATGACTATTACCAGGAAGGAAAATCTTTGCGATGTGGAAATACAGAATAATATTAGAAAGGTCTCTTTTTTGTAGTATCTTATTTTATATGCATTAAACTGACTGGCCGACTGAGAAGTGATGTATTGAAACTGTCAAGCACTTCTACTATGGGTAGAATTTTGGGTTTGGTGTCATTCGATCAGTCTTAACTTCCAGACCAATTTTGAAAATTCGGATTAAGGGGAAAGGTGCAAAGGAATAATCAAAAAACTGAAAATCACTTTACTGAATTACCGAGCACTTCAATTCTAATTAAAATCTTGGTTTTGATCTCATTCGATCCGTCTCAGATTACAAGTCAATGGAAATTTCTAATATTTTGAATAATTGAATTAGAAGTGACGATGCAAAAGAATAATCAAAAACTCAAAACCACTTTTTTTAATTATCAAGTACTTCCACTCAAGCTAGAATCTCGGTTTTCATTCAATCCGTTTCAGTATCCGGACCTAAGGAAAAATCAAATATTTTTACAACTCTAATTAGAGGTGGGAGGGGGGGGGGCTATGCGAAGGGATATTAAAAAATTATCTAAATTATTTAGTACTTCTGCACTAACTAGAATCTCGATTTTGGTATCGCTCGATCCGTCTTAACTTCCAAATCAACGGAAAAATAGAAAAATTTCGAAAATTCGAGTTAGAGATGACGATGCAAAAGGATAAAAAAAAACCACCACTTTGCTTCTCAGAAGTAATAAACACATGAACACACAATTTGATATCCTTCTGATGCCAATAAATAAAACTGGAAAAAAAATCTTTATAAATGACTTAATACATTAACGCTATACTTATTTTTAACGTTAACTAGTTAACGTTAAAAATAACTTAAACTAGTTAAAAATCATTTCGAAATAATTAAATAGTTTTGTAGCGTGATATTCAAATTATTCACTCCAGACAGTATTTATAATAACACAATTTTATATATATTCGCTGCCAATCGGGAGAGTTAAGTAATTAAATTATTTTAGCTCGCGAGGAAATAAGATTCAATGCATTTTCCCATTTAAAATATTTATTATAAAATGTGTGCTATGTTTATGCTTACATTTGAAAGGGTCTTTGATATTTGGAAAAGTTATCAACAACTTTTATTTAGCGTGTATATGTCACATTTAATGACAACTAGACATTTGGAACACTCGAAGCAGACTTTGCTATTAATATAATCTATTAATATAATAACTCGCTATTAATATAATAGATTTTTTTTCATTAAACTGGAAATAACGTTTAGTAGTTGTAAGATAACAGAAAATTAAAGAAAGCTTCACAGTTTTCCCCAGTAGTTTGCTTGTTTACAATGCATGTATCGCACATAATTAAAATCACTGTCGCTATAGCTTTTCGATTTTTCTGGCCTCTCAATTATATATTTTAGTACAATCGTCAGTCTTCTATCTTTGTGTGCTCCACGTCTTTTGACGAACAGAAGCTGTCCCACTCTTTTTCCATGAATCTGAAATCTTGGCGTTCTTCTCCAGCACATGACTGGTATTGTGGCAAGCAGCCGGGTGGAGCTATTGCTTTTGCGGGCAATCGTGTCCAGCAGACTGCTTTGTCCAGACTCTTAAGTGGTCACTTGAAATGCCTTAAATTTGATCAGGGCAATAAGATCTTCCCCATTTGTGGGAAATGTAACATCAATCAATTCACCCCTGATCATCTTCTGTCCTGCCTGGAGCTTGTCAAGGAGGATTTGACACTGAGTCCCCTCCTCGTCTTGGACGTTTTGAGTGTTTTTGGTCTGATGGACCTGGTATAGCCTATTGGCTAAGCCAGTTAAGATTAGTAACAACAACACAAATTGTCAAATTCGTTAGTCATAACTTTTAGTTATATCATAAACTGTAATTTTTCCGTTATCTTTTAACAATCAAACATTTGAAGTAGATCCTTTATTTAACAAGGTAATACTCTATTATATAAATATTTTATTGTTTCAAAAGTATTTATTTATTTTAGCTTACTGTATTGGGTTTGGCTGTATCAATGATATCCAGTTGTAAGGGACGAACAAGTAAGGTAATCAAGTCAAAGTATACTTATCAGAAAAGGTAGTTTTTCAAAAGATTAACAGTTTTTTTTATTATAATTGGATCAAGTGATATACTGGAAGTATAGTGCATGGACATTTAACTATTTTGACAATAGCTTTGATTCTACCGTCCAATTGTGTATTGATAACTGGTAGTGAAACAAAAGCAAAGTATACTGCACTTATTATTATTCATGGCGTATTATCTGAAGGAAAATTCTGAAATTAAATTTAATTTCTCCTATATATAATGAGATTTGACTAAGATGGTAAAAATACTCCACGTAATTACTAATATCAAAAAGTCAGGTGACACTAAAAATTAATTTGAACTGTTTTTGTAATCTGGGGTGATTTTATGCACATAAGAGCTAAAATAAAAGGGAATTGCAGCTAAATTCGATTCTTATTCCTAATTTTTCTTACATGAATAATAAATGTATACTCAGGGCCCTTTCCCATTGAATCCAGAAATGGCACATAACTTAACTATAATTTTGTACATAATATTGTATTGTGTTGATTTTTAGATGTGTATTATTTTAGAAACTATTAAGTTCAAATTCCCCAACTTTTTTCAAAATTCTGAATTCATTTATTGTTATCTATCAATTTCAGTAATTTAACTCATGCTAATCTGAAAACCAACACAACAATTCCAACAATATTTATTAATTTTGTACATTTTTACAATATATACGTTTAATGAAATTATGTGTCAATGACAATTTGTCAAAATAACATCAAAACTATATAAAAATATCAAAATAAATAAGCAGTAAAAATACGAATCAAAACTGAACTAATAAATATAAAGCTAATTTAAATATCTATTTATTTACTCTTAGTCTTTGTTTATTAGAACAAAGACTATTTCGCAAAATTTTGATATAAGAAGGTTACTGGCCAGAAAAAACCTATTTTTGCGCATTATCGAATTTTTGTTTTCATGTAAATGTGGCAAAATTATCACTGCTAGGAAATAATATTAATAATTACTAAACTAGATAATGATGTTTCAAGAGTTATTATTAAACTAGCTTGACTTCTTGAGTAAAACGATTTTACCAACTTCTCTGAAGCAATGTATAAGTTACACAATTCACATGATAGTTGAAGCATCTCTTGCGAAATTGCTTCTAAAATAAAGTGGGAGTCTAAAAACTATCAAAGGGAACATAAACGGAATGAAAGCCTCTCTTAATCCTTCTTATCACATTCATATTTGACGTTTGTCGATTGGCGACATTTGGCGATCCGTATCAAGTTTCATTTAATTTGCTCATTCTGTTCCAAAAATATCGTACTCTTATAAACAGATTCAAAGCGGCTTTCCTCCACGGCAACGTGAGGGGTTTATGCCAATATTAAGAGGACCTTGTGTTATGATCTCCCACCCTGAAAATTCGCATCTATGGTTGCGTGGTCGACGGAATCATTCACCTGTTAGGGTCCGAAGAACACCAGCTAACCCAAAACCCCAGTCGCTGACGGTTTTAGGTTCAAACCACAATTTGCTCAGTCATACCCCGCTACCTGCAAAAATCCGGTTGATGGTAAGAGGAACTTGCCTAGATGAACTGAGAAATCTACCAATGCACCTCTCCCCATATTTATGTGCCCCTTAAGAGAGCTGGGTCCATGACAAGGCCCATCCGCCTTGAAAAAGGTGGCTTGCCACCTTGGGGTTGTAAACTCTTACAGATAGGCCGACACACATTGAAATAATGATTTTTTTACATTTATGGAATTACTCAAAACGTGCAAAACAATCAATAATCGAAATGAAGTTTTGATCTCCATCACAATAATTCCTATCCAGGTATTCTCGGAATATTAATCATTGCGGAAAAGAGAAGAAAAACTTATGAGGGAAGTAAAAAAAACGGAGAGCTGCATATCAAGACTCAGCTGTAGTTTTTCACAGGTCAAAAATTCACAGGCCCTAGTAACAAGGCCCCAGTCGAAAATTTTTTAACCTTAGCCCAACCCGGCCAGAGATACTAGTGACAGAAGTTTTGCCATACTATTGTTTTATTCAAAACTTTTATGGACGCATATATTTCTCCGTATTTGCTATAGATAGAGCTTAGAGGATGATCATCCTCAACATGGATTCAGCATCATATTTCAGAAGGTTCACTAAGGATTTCCACTTCCTGCTTTTTTTTTCATTTCCGGTTCAATATATTTCATTTTACTTGAAACATCTATTTCTCAAGATTAGCTATAAATATATCTTAGATAATCGCTGATAATAATTCAGCATCAAATTTTGAAAGATGAAGAGTGGTTTACTAAGGATTTCCATTTTTGGTTCCTTTTCTAATCCGTGGTTCGAAAATGTTTCGTGAAACGTCGATTTCTCAGGATTGGCTATAGATAAAGCTTGTATGATCTTTGATATATATATATTCAGTATTAAATTATGAAGGGATAGAAGCTAGCTCACTAAGAAGTTCCACTTCCAGTTCTGCAGATGTCATTTCCGATTAAAAAATTTAATACGGCTATAGATAGAGCTTGGATGAAGACTGACATGATTTCTGTCAGTCTGGAGGGAGTAGGCTTGCTCACTTAGTGTCTCTACTTCTGGGTTTTTTTCACTTGTGGTTAAAAAATTTCATTTGAAACATCTATTTTTGAGGATGATAGGTAGAATTTATGTGTTAGGTATATAGATAGAGTTTAGATGTTGACGGGTATGAATTTAGCATTATATTTCGGAGGAAGTAAGAGTGTTCACTTCAGATTCTGGAATTGTCATTTCTGATTTCCCAAAGATCGTAAGACTGCGAAATAAGTATGCATAAGAGTATGAAAATGCTTAATAGTGCCATCAAAATGAAGTATACGCCCCATTTGCTACCAAATAAAGGCTTTCTTATAAATATTTTGCTATTGTTAATATTATTCGTTCGTTACTAATTCCCCCGTGGTGAAGGAGCGCCTACGCACCACGTCCACAAGACCCCCCAGGGTATCCCATGGCAAGGGGAGGAGATTTGCAGCTTCACTTTTATAGAGGCTCCCCGAAGGGCGGAAGTCTGACTTGGCCTCGACATGACAACATCCATGCCCGCTGGCTGGATTCGAACCCGCAACCGTAGTAGTAGTAGTAGTAGTAGTAGTAGTAGTAGTAGTAGTAGTAGTAGTAGTAGTAGTAGTAGTAGTAGTAGTAGTAGTAGTAGTAGTAGTAGTAGTAGTAGTAGTAGTAGTAGTATATTATCTAAAATCATAAAGCAGAGCCATCTGCTTTCTCAGATCAATATAATAAATAATTAATTGATCTTTTCTCTCAGCGTAGCAAAAACTAAAAATAATTAGTCATAAAATAATTTTCTGTTATATTCATTTAAAGAATGACAAGATGCTCCTTATCTGGCCTGGAGGGGCTCAAAATTTTTCAAACGTCCGACCGACCCCGTTCCGGCCAACACATTTTAACAGAAATGTGGTTCGACCCGGCTAGTGGACGGGGCCGGACTAAAACCCATCGGCCAGGACCTATTTTGGGCGCACCTTTAGTTCAACCTCCAACGAGAATCAGCAGAATGTAAGATCGAAGCTTTGTTGTCGTAATTCAAAAGTGGAGCATCCGTTGAAATGATACGTTCGATTCCCTGCAGGCGGTTCCATGCTCAATAGATCAAAATTATATGTTATTTGTTTCTAAATAAAGTATTGCCATACTCTTCTCAACAGTCCCTCCACTTTATGCATTCAGTAAAATAAACAAATGAATATAAATTCGCCAAAAATCAAAACTAAGCCACGGTCAACATCAGCATATTTTCGATAAGAAGATTACATTCGAGTCTCAGATGGAATAAAGTAAAAAATTACAGTTATTGTCTTGGAATCTGCATCTTATTTGAGAATTCAACGATTGTGTGTCATGCCTGATGTCCAAAAGAAACGCGACGTAGCGGAAGTATATTGCATTAACATGTAAATGTGCCTTTCATATGCTTCAATAAACTTACAAGTGATTGCATTAAAATATATAAACAATCATATTATAAACAATCATATTTTAAACAATCATAGGGTCCGAAAAGAAAGTAATAAAGTGTACGAAGAATCATAAGGTAAGCAGAAAAGTGAAGATTTTTTCCTATTAGAAGCAGGAAACACAATAATAAAATTTATCTTAATTTTTGTACTTAGTTTATGATCCTTATCGCATTTTACTTTCCCTACAATATATAGTTATGCAAAGGTAGAAGACTGTGGTTGGGTCAACAATACAATTCTCGAATTTTGAATTTTGGACATGAATGTTTTGAGAATCTCTGAATAAGAATCAACCATTTTTGTCTGCGGCCACAATATTTTTCGAACGAATGGAGAAAATCGAATGAAATTTGGTATGATTATTTAAACCGATAACTGTCAGAAACTTATTCATTTTCGGGATGAATGGACCGAGAAAAAACCCCTTAATTTTTCGAACATTTTTTATTTCGAAAATTTGAAAAACGTTATTAAATTTTTGATTAAAATGCTACAAAAATCTATATTGTATTTTACATTTTCAATTTAAAATCAAAATTTATCGTTTACAAAACACCAACATTCACCGTTCTTGAGATATTTTACTTTTCTGAATTTAGGGCTTCTAAATTTTCTAATTATTTTACCCTTTAGAGCGTTTCTAAAATGGAAAAATCACATAAAAGTTAAATATACCCACTATTATCATATAAGTGCCTTTTTTGCAATCACGTTAAATAAAAAATAAAGGCATACAATTGTTTTTCAGTTATCATGAATCGTTCTTGAGATAAAGGAAATTTTACTTCTCTGCATAAAGCGCTGTATGTATCAAACAAATTAAACAGATTAAATGATATTTGGTTCTATTATTACATATAATAAGCAGCTAATGCCTATTCATTTTCGACACGCTTGGCCTAGGCGATTTTCGAGCATTTATTTCGAAAATCGAAAATTTATAAAAGAAAAATCTTAACAAAATATATATATATATAAATTAGTTTGGTAAAAATTGTTATAAAAATAGTCGTTTTATACTGAATTTTTTACTTAGAAGCAAATACCATAATTTACAGTACGATAACATGAATTACACTAAAAATATTGAACGTCTTACTTCATCTAAAATCCAAATATTCAAATTTGATTATTATAATTAAATAGGTGAATGTTTTTCAAAAATTTTTATCTAAAACTAAATAGGCATCCTCGTTTAGTCGTTATTATGAGCCGTTCTCGAGATATTAGAAATTTTACTTTTGAACAATGAGCTTGATATCTCCCAAAATAATCAAGCGAATTGTATTAAATGCCATCTGCTTATTTTAATCGTCAACAGCCAAAAGTCAATCGATTTTTAGTGAAATCTAGATATAGTCATTGACTTCATGTAGAATACGGTTTTAAGTTTTTCGGGCGCATTTAAAAGAACTTATGTTTCAGCAAGGATTAAAACCAGCAATCTCCAACGGGGCAAACGGCGCTCTAACCATTTACCTTATATAAAAAAAGTTATATTTTCTTTTATATTTGAAGTGGTATTGAATTTAACGAAACGTTGGATTTAACTAAGTTTTACTAAACTGGATTTTACACGAAGTGCCCGAAAGGATTATAAAACCAATGTATGCCAATGGAATTGAAGCGATATAAGAAAAATAATCAGCAGAGAAGAATTTAGCTATGATAGTTGCACCTCCTGGAACTGATAATTTTCCAAAAGTGCAATATTTAATTTTTATACGGTCCCAAAATCAAAAGTTTTCAATTATTAAAATTTACGCCGCGCTTAATCAGAATGAAAAAAATTTGCTCTGTAACTTTTGATGAAAACTTCACTGAGATATCGATAATTGTGATTCTTGATTTATTCTATTTCAACTGAACTGCAAGTATGAATATTTAACTTCCTTTTAAAGTAAACATGGGGATATCTACAAATTTATTAAAACAGAGAAAATTCTAATTGAAATGTGCGACCATTTAATTTTGAACAATTTATTTTTTGCTAGTCCCTTGCAATCGGATGAAAAGTACCTAATAACAATAATTGGAACATCTCGACGAATTTTTCATTAAGAGGTATCGGGTAGATGACTAATTAAGCTCATTGAAAGATTTATTAAACATTTTCATTTTCCCTACAATACATGGTAATGTATAGGGAAAGCATTGGAATCGTGTCGAAAATCGCAAGTCGAGTTTTCAACGGATCTACACGTTTTGGAACCTCTGGAACACGGTAAAAACTATTTTAGCGTGACGTCTCTGTGTGTGTGAGTATGTCTCTCTCTCTCTCTTTGTATGCGTGTGTCTGTGTATGTGTCTCTCTCTCTCTCACTCTGTGTGTGCGTGTGTCTGTCTCTCTGTGTGTATGTGTGTGTATGTCTCTGTGTGTGCTTGTGTGTGTGTGTGTCTGTGTATGGTTCTGTGTGTGTGTGTATGTGTGTTTGTGTATGGTTCTGTGTGTGTGTATGGTTCTCTCTCTCTGTGTGTGTGTGTGTGTGTGTGTGTGTCTGTGTGTATCTGGCTGGCTGTACAATGCATGCATCCATTTTAACTCACTCTAGGTTACCCTGGTGCTGATTAGATTTTGGTACGATTCGGGATAAAAGAACATGCCTTTTTTTGCGAAATGACCTGCAAAAATCGTATGTATCCACTCTCTAAAAAACTAATTGACTAAATTTCACAAAATTTGGTAGATAAGTTATTTATGGGGTTAACCTAGTGCTAATTAGAATTTGGTAAGAATCAGGAAAAGGAACCTACGAATTGGTCCGTAAAAATCTTCAAAATCTCTAAAATTAGAGACTTCGCATGCTCAAATGTATCAATTAAATGGTTGTTTTATACTTAATTTTTGACGATGAAAGTAATAGCACCAACCCCATTACTCCAGGTCTAGGGTCTGCCGTTCTCAAGACATTTTAGTTTTTTCTCACTTTTGCTACGCCGATTTTAAAATACGTCCAGTTACCAAATGAAAACGAAAATTTAAATAAAAGTGCAAATTCAGTGTAATTTCAATTATGCGTGGTGTTATTTTGTGCAATTAAACTCAAGTTGATGAATTACTAAAGAAATAAAGAGAAAATGCATTGGTGTCTATAGGGAAAATCATGTGCTGCCCGCGTCAGAATTTTTTTTTTTATTTAGTCTGTATAAAAAAATTAATTTCGCATTTTTATGAAATTATATGTTCCAGGGCTGCAACTATCGTAGCTAAATTTCTCCTTTGTTGATTATATTTCATAATTCACTTTGATTCTACGGCTAACAGTTAAGTTTTATTATTTTCCCTACATACATAATGTATAGGGAAAGTATTGTGAAAGGGTCGATAATTCGAATTCGAGTTTTCGACGGAAGAGCACGTTTCGAGCAGCATTCCTGAACTCGAATCGAACGTTTTCGAGGTGATGTCTGTGTGTATGTGTGTGCGTGCGTATGTGTTTATATGTATGTATTGTGTGTATCCGTGACTCTGTGAATACGATATCTCACGAGCGAATGGAGCGTTTAGAACGTGATTTGGTACGATTATTACGATCCGTGAATACTAAAACCCTATTGAATTTAAACGCGGTCAAACTTTTGGAAGACACCCCCAATTTTCGAATGAATGTTTGAAAAAATCATTAAAAAATCAAGGCATTCAATAATGATAAATAAGTAATCATTTCGAACGTATTTTGTCATTCTAAAACAAATGACACAAACAATTGAACGCTGCTTGAACCGTTTTCAAGATATTTCACGTTTCTCAAATAAATTTATCTAAAAATATATATAAATAAATACTAGTATCATCAAATATGTAACACGTGACGAAAATTTTGGCGGCGTTGGAGACTAATTTAGCGAAATATCGCCAATTTGACAACTATTTAGTGCAGGGCAAATTGACGAAAATGTCACCAAATTGGCAAAAATGACGATAAAAATACGAAAATGTCGCCAAATTGATGAAATTATAATTAACATAATTTAATATAATAGCATATGTTAGTAAGATTATCTTAGCATACGTTAGTAACATTTTCTAATTGTTAAGTTATATTTGTCCGAAATATAAGTTGATTTGGTACTACAAAGTAATTTTACATATTGTCATCCAGAAAAGCGACCAAGCTCAGCGTACTTTTCAACGTTAAAAACATTTTGTCGTGAATCTTGTCCATCATTATTTCGCATTGAAAGAAGTGAATCACTTATGTAGCGAAAGTCATCTGCTGCCCACATCACATTTTTACTTTATCGGATACTTTACCTGAAACACCTAGTATATACATATGTGCATCCCATTTTAAGGCTAACTTCTTAGAAAAGTGAACTTTATGCTGAAATGAAGGATCAACACTTGACCACACCTTGTTTGATATTAATAATTTATGAGAAAAAACAATCGTATGTTCATTATATTACGAATTCTTTTGTTTGAATAAGTAAAAGTCTCGCCCTAACTCGCCAGTATGTCTACAAGTCGGAAAGCTAAATAAATAAAAGTATTTACACACTTGACCTACATCGCATCTTGTTAAAATGCTCTTAAAGTTCATCGTTCTAATTCCTCTAAAAATAAATAGGACTTTTCTTTCATCTTAATCTGTCTCTATCATACCTTTTTGTTTTTGGAATGCCATTACCTCTAAGTGCGAACTGTAATCCTCTTGCTGTGAACATCTGGTTCCGGGCTTCAAGAATTAACATCGTACAAGCCATCGTTTTCTGCTTAGATGTGTTTTGATTGCAATAGAAATTAAGTAGATGCAGTAAGCTTAAGTAACTCGTATTATTTGTATGCAAATGTATTTTAAAATAAAAATACCGCTATAGGATTTTTTTTTAATTGAATGAAGCTTAAATGTAAGCTTTAAATTACTAAACCACATAGAATTTTCAATTGTGAGAGTTTATTGACATTAAGATAAATTTACGAAAACTTAAAAGGCCTTTGCATTTTTAATGTCTTCTGTTACAGTAATATATTTTAGGTTTCATAGAGCACATTATCGTGCAATAGAAGTTATTTAATAATTATATTTTAATATAGAAATTCGCTCAAACTGCGGTTTAATGTTACCGGCAATAAAATGTTCCTTTAATAACAGCATGAAAAGTTTTGATTAAGATGCCAACCTGTTTCAAAGGGGAAGAAAGTCTATTTCTTCAGGATAGTAAGACGGAGCTTTGTCGCAATTTATATTAAGAATATACTTCTTTGAATGATGATTTACTCACTTACGAAACCAGTTAGTTGTCTTTTTTAATCACTGAACAAGTACTTTGAATCCTTTGTTAAACGTTCACTTTCCCCTTTGGTATTTTACAGTTTATTCATAGTTACTACTACTCATTTCTCCCTCCTCAGTTTTTACCTCTCTGATCTTCTCTTTTCTCACCTCTGACAACACCCTTTGCCTGCTTCTGTCAAGTTTACTATTCTAACAGCAGTTTCAGATTTTGCTTTAATGAGTGAAGGTTATACTACTTAGTTGTCCTGACGAAGAAGGCTGTTTTACACTTGATCAAACCGGTTGACTCTGTTAATTTTGTGTTGAATGTTGCTTCAAAAGAGGAAATTTTATTAGTTTTATTCCAATTGAGTGCTTCAAACTCAGTGGATTGAATGTATTACTACAAGAAATCCCATTATGCAATTCCTAAATCGCCTTGTTCTTTTGTTGGTGAAAGTGCATCCACCCAACTTTAAAAACCCAAAGAAAAGAATTACACCACGTCAAACTCCAACTATAAAAGTTTAATAAAAATTACATCTTATGAATAATTCAGTGTTCATATGTAGGCCCCTTTCAGGCAACTTTCCTTGATTGAATAGCGTGGAACGTAAGAGCTTTTCATTTATTTTTTTCGATTATTTGTGATGAAGTGTCCAACTTGGGGAAGCTATAGCCTTTTGTCATGTGGAAAGGAATAAAATATGTTTGAATAATTGAACAATATTTTTGATAGTCAACGATAAACCTGTTGGTGACACCCACTTTTAATTCATTCAATCAAGTATGCATGATTAACATTTGAAGCAACCCTCTATAAAACTTTCATATCACAAATGCTGATTTATATTTTAAGCCCTTTTACTATGAGCGAGCGGAGCGAAGCCCATTCTCCATCTCTAACGAAGCGAAATCAACATTTGCCTGAATTTGGGATTTCTTTTACTCGAAAACTACAATAGGTAGGAAGGAGTTCTTACACCTTCTGGTAGGTCGGATGTCTGCGTTGAAGAAGAAGAATATGTGGGAAGAAGGGTGGTACAGCCCAGTGGTTAACGCGCGGGGATTGCACTCGGACGATCCGAGTTCGATTCTTGGCTCTGACCCAAAATGTCCCTGTTTTCACGCGGAATACGAGCACTGCCACCTCGCTGGGCTTCGGTCTAAATTGGGTGGCACTTCCCGGCCGTCCAAACAGATACCTTACACCTTCGGGTAAGTCGAACGGTCTGAGTAGTAGAAGAATAGGAAGATGAAATTTGCATACGTAAATTGAACGCAGATTTGCAGAAACACGGCTTCAAGTATTAAAACGAATTGTAACAGTGCAAAACGCTTGTGTTTAAACTGTGCATGCTCACTACGTTTCCTACAAATAGCAAGTAAACAGCAACTTTTAAACAGCTAATCAAAGCATGTGCACTTGTATTGTTTGTGATTTAAACGTGCTTATGTACTCGTACATTAAATACGTTTTTGCGATTTAAATGTGTTACCTTGATTTCATTGTTTCCCTGTATTCTAATTTGTTTCATTTAATATTCCAATTCTAAAAACTTATATACTCCTTTATATTAGGGTTCTCAAATATTGAAATTAGTCTTTTGTACTTCTAATTTCATAATTGTTTTTTAAATTATATATTAATTTGAAATCTTTCAGCTCGCATACTTCATATGTGCGAGGAATCCATTCAAAGCCCGGCTTTTTGTAGTAAACTTATATATATATATATATATATATATATATATATCGCTGTGTTCTTTCAAATATATATTCAGGGTGTATATAAACTGATGGTCAGAACTATAAGGGGTTATACAACTCACCAAAACAAACAACTTTCACAATACAATGTGGGGTCGGAAAGCAACCGGCGAGCTGCAAGAGGACGCTTTCTCTGGAGTGGATGAAATGTCGCTTTTTGCACAACCCGTCATTCGGCTAGTATTCGCCTAGCTGGCAGAGACAGGGTTATTGGCAGAGATGCACCATTATGCGGAGAAGGCCGATATGTACTTTATGTATGAGGCTTGTAACGATCTTCCGATCTATCTTGCCTGTTTTCTTTGCTCTGGGGACAGTTAAAAAGCGCCGTTTAAGAGACGCCCATCGAGTCACCAGATGACTTTGTTGCCCGAATTAGCGTCGCAGCTGCAAACGTTCGTGAATTGCCTGGAATATTCCAAAGTGTACGATTCACTCGGACGTCGCTGTGACGCCTGTCTCGCAGTTGGTGGTGGTTCATTTGAAAATTTGTTGAAAACATTTTGTCAATAAATTTATATTATTCATCTTTAGTGTGTTCTTCATTTTGACGCGCCATTTTATCCACTCCAGAGAAAGCGCCCTCTCGCGGCTCTCCAGTTGCTTTCCGACCTCACATTGTATTGTGAAAGTTGTTTGTTTTGGTGAGTTCTATAACTCCTTACAGTTCTGACCATCAGTTTATATACAGTATATATGTATATATTTGAAAGAACGCAGCGACCAAGTTTAATAAAATTCTGGAAAACTGATGATGTTTTAAAGCTTTAAAACTTTATTCCCAACTCGAAATGGCTGCAAATGACATAAATACTTTCAAATATACAGATTTAAAATTCTGAAGAAAAATATTTAATTTATCTTTATTTCTATTATAAAGCCATATTTTCATCCATGATCTTACATTGATTTATTTGATTAAGGTGTGAATAGCACTACTAAAATTCAATAAAAATATTTTCATACCAACTAACTTCATATATTTATTAAGTTACTTTTATGTTATTATAGTTATGGACTATAACTATAACAACAACAAAAAGAAAACATCTTTCGCTTAACTTACAAGGTTTTAAAGGTAGGGGAGAAGCGCCAATAATGGGACATGTTATGAATAGCACACTGTCATAAATATGTAACTAAATATTATTTAACTTTAGATTTAGCTTATAGATTCCGTATGTTATTCTTCAAACAAACCAGGAGAAAAATATCTGTTTATGTGATCTCAATAATTAGATTTGTGTTTTCAAGACTAAAACGTAAATTGTCGTTATAAACATCATGAAGTTAAAAAAAATCTGATGTGAGCAGCACATGACTTTCGCTACTGGTTCAAATGCATTTTTCCTTCAATTCTTTCATAATTCATTGAACTATGTTTAATTGCACAAAATGAAACGTATATTTATTTGAAATTCTATTCAATCATATATACAATTTCAAAACATTTTTTTTTCCCATCTGTCGACTTATTGCATTATGAAACGTCGCCGCACATTACCAAAACAATTGAATATCTCAACAACGGCTGATCCTAGAGAAATGGGGTTGGTCTTATTCTTTTTGCTGTCAAAAAATATGTGCAACACAATTATTTCATCAATACAATGAAGCATATTTAGTTTAATATTCACAAATTTTGACGATTTTGCTGGCCATTTCGCAAAAAAAGCAGATTATTATTTTTCAAATCGTACCAAAACCTATTCAGCAACAGAATAACCTATAAGTGACTTATCTAGCAAATTTTGTGATATTTCGTTAAATAATATTTGAGCTAGAGTGGATACATAAATTGCACAGACGCACACACAGACGCTGCGTTAAAAATGGTTTTTCGTGTTCTGGAGGACTCGAAACGAGTAAATCCGTCGAAAACTCGAGTTCTTATTTTCGACACGATTCCAATACTTTCCCTGTATATTTCACTTATTGTAGGGAAAGTAATATGCTATTTAAGTGATCACCTAAAGTTTAAATAGTTATATAATAAGGATCGTTATACATTTAATCCAGAAATTTTCTAGATTAGGCTAGATTGTAATAGTGGATATATATATATTTTAATCAAATGGCCAGACACTTGACTTTCATCATTCGTTTATATATCGGCCAGAAACGTGAACCATTTAGCCGTCTTGGGACGTTGCCCCAGGCGCACCAGAGGGGGAGCGAAAAACACAACATCCATGCCTTACGTGGGACTCGAACCCACAACGCTGCGGCCGAAAAATCGCTTGGAAACGCTCGCCTTGACCGTTCAGCCACCGCGTCGGCCAAATATAAATTATTAACGTAGGCCAAAGTATGTATTATGTTGCCAAAAGCAGAAAATTGCAACTTACGTGATGTTCTTCAGTGTCAAAAACAGTGTGTCGTGGATCTCGTATATACCATTGTTTCGTCTGGAATGAAATAAATTCATTGCATTATGTAGGGATAACGTCATGTGCTATCCACATCACATTTATTTTAATCGATATTTAGATAATATGAAATCACTACTCCAAATATATCACTATGCCAAATATAAATTATTAAAGTATGCCAAAGTTTGTATTATGTTTAACGTTCGATTGTAGGGATAACGTCATGTGCTATCCACATCACATTTATTTTAATCGATATTTAGATAATGTGAAATCACTACTCCAAATATATCACTATGCCAAATATAAATTATTAAAGTATGCCAAAGTTTGTATTATGTTTCCAAAAGCGACAAATTAGAATTTACTTGATGTTCTTCGGTGCCAAAAACCGTGTGTCGTGGATCTCGTATATACCATTGTTTCGTCTGGAATGAAATAAATTCATTGCATTATGTAGGGGTAACGTCATGTGCTATCCAAATCACATTTATTTTAATGGATTTTCAAATATTATGTAATCACTATACCAAATATATCACTACGCCAAATATATCACTGTGCCAAATATTATAAATTTTTAAAGTATGCCAAAGTATGTATTATGTTGCCAAAAAGCAACAATTAAAATTTACGTGATGTTCTTCATTATCAAAAACAGTGTATCGTCGATCTCGTACAGCATTGATTCGTCTGCAATGAAGTAAATTCATTGCATTATGTAGAGATAAAGTCGTGAGCTGGCCACATCACATTTATTTTGATGGGTATTCAGATATTTTGTAATTTTGAACGATATAATGAACAAAATTATTCCAATGAATATGAATCAATATATGGGTCTGATAAAAGTATATAATTATGTGTTAGCCATATCAGAGTTTTTTACAAAGTGAGCATTATTACTCTAATGAAATCTACAAGATACTAATACCCATGCTGTTTTCTATTCTATTAATCTTGTGTTATTTCAATGAAGGTTTGGTTTCGGTCATCTTTCCAAAAAGTCGCTATGCTCCGAAGGGTACGGTGACAGTAATGGATGACAACAGTATATCATCTCTCACTGTCACCGCTACACACTGTTGTGACTGTCATCTATTACTGTCACATCAACTAACGGTCCATAACTTAGTATCGTTATTGTCTGCCACTTACTGCTACTGGTGTACTAACCTTATGATTTCTACTGTAACAGAATATTAAACGCGCAGTCCCGAATTTTTGAATATTTTGCTTTTCCAGCAAGGCATGCTGTATGATAGAAAACTGTTATGATGAAGTCAAATATTCAATCTGGAATTTCTGTTTAATAGTTTTAAAAATTTGAGCCTATGAAAGACATGGAAAATATCTGATGGGAGTAGAGCGTGACCTTCCCTAAATAATGTAATGAATTTACTTCTTTCACAGTGAAAAAAGGATGTATTAAATTTACTGCACAATGTTTTTAATGTTAAATTGTACATTTGGCGCTTTTCCTGTTAACTACCTGTAAAACTATTTCGATGTACCCAATTAACTTATATTTCACGCAATTCCAAGTTAACAATATTGGTAGCATCCTCAATAGGCAATATAGTTCATATATTAAATTAATTTAATAATTAATTCATCAATTTGGCGTCATTTTCGTTAACTTAGTATCATTTTTGCAATGTTTACGATATTTTCGCCACTCTGAGGAAAAATATCATCAAGTTGGCGATATTTCGATAAATTAGTTCACAAGTTCGCCAAATTTATCACCAAACGTTACAGACAAACGGAGAGAAGACCATTCTTTATATTAAATGGCTGTTGACGAATTGTTAGGTGTCAAACACAAAAATGTTACACGAAGTATCTTCTCTCGTGAATAGAAAGAGCTAGATCCAGGAGAATGATGTCAACAAATGTATCGCATAATATTACATATGAAAAGTGAATATTATGCGATAGTTGTAACTGTTGTCTAATAATATTAAGTGAATATTATGGGACAACAGTTAATACTTTTCTTAATTTTATATGATTTCTTTTTTTATAAATTTATTTAAAAAAGGGTAATGTCTCTAGAGCGGTTTATGCTAGCGTTCTAAAATTTGTGTCAATCATTTTCTATCATAAAATTACACAAGAAATTATTTACATAACATTATTTAAAATTCTGATCTTTTATTGATTTTTTCAAAATTTTATACGAAAATTTGGTGGTTTTCCGAACATTCGATTGCATAATAGGCTTTCAGCATTCACTGATTCTTCTTCTTCGACCCAGACTGTCCGCCCTACCAGAAAGGTATAAGGTATCTGTTTGGACGGCCTGGAAGTGCCACCCAATTTTGACCGGAACCCAGTGGGGGATGTATCCACAGGGATCGTACCCTCCTTCCCTACCACCAACCTCTCGGAAGAACTTACGGACCCACATGTTTAACGTGATCGTACTCCGTGTGAACATGGCGGCAGTTTTGGCAGCGGCAGGAATCGAACCAGGGCCGTCCGAGTGCAATTCTTACATGCTAACCACTGGGCTGTCAAGCCCCAGTATTCACTGATTGTAATTTTTGCACCAAATTTCGTTTGAAATGCCCCATTCGCTCGTCAGATATCGTTTCCGCAAACTCACAGACATCACCTCAATAACGTTCAATTCGAGTTCAGTGATGCTTGAAACGTGTTCCTCCGTCGAATACTCGATTTTGAATTTTCGACCCTGTCACAATACTTTCCTATACATTATACTATATACATAGGGAAAGTAAAAATTAATCTGCAATTTTTTTAATAAGTTATTTTATTTAACAATGTAAGATGCTTAGCGTCAAAAATAGTTGTTTCAGTCAAAAATTGACCCAGTTAGGTTCTGTCCCGTAGTTGAGTTTCAGCTTTCGAGGTCACCGCGGAGCTTCGGGAGGTCTTAAAATACTCCCCCCCCCCTCCCCCTCCTCGAGGGCGAAATCATACGTCTATGGGAGAAATCGGAACTCCGACGTCGTCATGTTCGGTTAAGTGATCGATACTGTAAGTGTGCAAAAATTCAGTCTTAAATATTGTTGGGGTATGTTTGAGGGTCTAGAAAGACTTTTCGAAAAAAAACCTATCATTTTCGCCTGGGGGGGAGGGGGAGGGGGAGGGGCGGGGGAACGAAAATCCAGCTACGTTAGATTTTGTCCGGTGGTCGAGACCATAAGTGTGAAAATATTCAACCTTATAGATCACAAGGAAACTTCTAGAGGGTCTGGAAAGACTTTTCGTAAAAAGTGCTATTTTCTACGCTATTTTCTACGTGTGTAAAACGAAATCCGTCTCAGTTAGATTCTGTCCTGTGAAGGATGCTATAAGTATTTAAAGGCATTAGACAATTACCTTTCATTATTTAAATAGTAAAAAAATAATGAAAGAATATATATATATATATATATATGATAATCTTTAACTTTCCATAACTTTAATGAAAGATACTTTTGCTGATATGAAAAATATTCTATTTTTTGATTTAATAGGGGGGTTCCCATAACTAATGCAATGAATATATTTTTGATTGTACTAACATTGCATTAACTGTTAAAATAATTTGTAGATTTTATAATTAGATTGCACTGCTGCTTGTTAATTGTAATTTCTTTTATAATTAAATTTTTTAGAAAATGCTTCCAATTCAAAAGTCGTGTCCTTTCTTAATGTTTTTGGCTTTCTGTAGCCTTTGTTATAGGCATCGTTTTTCAAACGAAAACACGGCGAACGACCTCTTCCAAGGAAACTTGGAAATATATTCCATGTTTTCCTTGGAAGGGGTCATTTGGTAAAGGTGAGCTCTTTCACGAAAAGGCGGTGTTATATCCATATGCTCTCATATGATCTCAGGGACGATCGCCTGAATGATGGACATTGTTCTTAACAGATAATGGAAAATATTTTTATATTTATCTATTAGTTTAACTTCAATTATTTTACTGACTAATTAAATTCTTCAATCGATGTTTATTCTATTTATTTATTATTCATTCCATTTCTTACTTTATTCATTTATTAATAGTTTCTCTAAGGAACTGTTTCTCCCACTCTCGACCAAAATTAATAGTATATTAACCTTGGTCCATAGAATGTCCAATAGAAGCTTGGACCAGATTTCTATTGGGCAATCTATTTATGCCCCTGGACATATCGGTCGGCCACGTACACAAACATCATATAACGTTATATCATAAATCGTGTCGGCACCATAAAGCGTTGTCCGCCCATAAAATCATCTCTGGTACCTTTTTGTCGCCTTCTTGTCGCCTTGGTATTTATTAACAAAATATTATCACTTTTAAAAAAACTTTATCACAATTAACTTAAAAGAAACAGTCATAAGAAGTGTCAAAATTTTCAAACTTAAAATGCATATCACTAAAAAACCTATGTACGAGATTAAATTACCTGGACTGAAAAAAAAATTGCCATTCATATAAGTGTGAGGAAAAATTTAAGTTGAGTTTTGAAATTATTAATAGGAGGGGTAGTATAAAAATGATATTTTTCTATTTAGATTTCAAAAATAATGTCCCAGAACAAACAAAATCCACTATAAATACAAGAGCACATCCATTAACATGTGGGCATTTTTGTTACTGGGAAACTAGCCAAGATGGGGGAACGGTTAAGGGGAATTTAATACTGAAGCATAACTGTGAGGTAAATAAAACTAATAATAGCTTGCTTTCTTAACTGACGGGGAAAAAAGTTCAGAAAAATATCTGATACATTTCACAAGTAGCAGTTGACGAGAAAATTAGTTTATTAAGTAATATTTCAAACCTTTATCAAACTTTATTCTAGTTTAAAATTCTGAACAAGTGCATAGTTATTGTCTATATTAGATTTCCAAACCTTTTTAAGCAGTGGCGTCAGCAAAGGGGTGATTTTAAAAGTCATAACCCTCCCCCATGCACCAATTCTGTTCCAATATTAAAATTGTATATAGTAGACACTGGTGTACAATGTTAATTGAAAAAATCCTTTTCAGAAAAATCTCCTTAACGGTCACTTCCGAATAGCAGACACCTCCAGATAAAAGACATTATATTTGCAATCCATAGTACTTCCGGTTCTGTGCATTTAAATGGTAACAGGTGCTCCAAATAATGAACAATTGATTTAGTTGTTAAAAACGCATTTGCTAAACTGTTTTTGGGGCATAAATATAAACTTTAATAATGCATTTAAAAATACACTTCAATCACAATTGTATTGCTAAAGAAACAAACAGAAAAATGTGAATACTCATTTAGTGATAATTTTGATAATGGTTACGGAAGTATGTTTAATTAGTGTGAAAGATCGAGAAATACGAAAATGTAAAGGGTTAAAATGAGTCTAAAAGTTGCCATGAAGTTTTATAACAGAACCTGTCATAAATTTTTAATGAATTGTGAAGCATGTGTGTCTAGTAAAAATCATAAATCACACCTTCTCCCTCATAAAAACACGAAATCAACTTTCTGTAACACGTATAAATATTCAAGAATTAGTCTTGGACTTTCTAATTACAAGTTTAGCATTTTTATAATTAACAAAACATTTAATTTTTACATTAAAATTTAAGAGTTTAAAACGTCATCATAAGTAAACTAGAGTTCGGTGAAATGACATTTGGCGGATTGAGAACTATAATTTTTTCTATTGCAATGTTGCAGTCCCTTAAAATTTCTGGTGACGCCATTGTTTTTAAAACATGCGGCAGCCCCTTTCACTAGAATAATTATTTTACCAACTCTAGTAAAATTTTGGTTATTGTTAGTAATGATAATTCTCTGGATTGGATACATTTTTAATTTTGTTAAAGTATCTAGCATCCATAAGAATTGCTATCTAAAATATAATTCTTAATTTTTCTATAAAGCAGTTATAGCTGTATATATATTTTAATCATTATAAAAATTTAATAAAAAAAGCATGTGCTATTTCCAAACTTCTTACGTGCGAACCTCTTACGTGGGAAGCAGCTCTTCAAATACAGATCTGAGTGACGAATTACGGGTTGAAAACTACTGTGCAATAAATTGTATGTATGAATTATTCGCCAGTTCGAACGTATTGCATAACAAACCTTTTCCCTCAGATATGCATGGAAGATAACAAAATAGTATCATGTTTATGGTGAACCTTGCATGTGATGAACTTAAATTTTCTGTGTCTTCTAAATTCGTTGCACATTATTCCCCTAAATTGCTAGAAATGTCTATGAACAAGTTTGAATAATTGAAAATGTATTCTTTCTAACCAAATTTTCCTGAAATAATAGGTTTTCTCCGGATATTATCATATTTGTGAAATATTAATGAACTATCTGGAAAGTATGTGCCTTTCTTCTTGTGACAATATGCCATTACTAATTGATATAATAAAAACTAGTAAATTCCATAAAATGTTTAATATTGTTTTCAATTTATGCATAAATTTTAGCGCATGTAAACTCTATTCAATTAATATTGGTAGCAAAAATGGATGCTGTTTGTCTCAAGATTAAAACCATGATATAAATACTGTCAAGATCCAAAAACTAGTTTTATTTCTGGTAATATACCCCAAACATATTTTATAACCCCAGTAAGCTGACTCGTTAAAAATAATTCATTTATTTCTCTGGAACAAACTAGGTTTTCCCACACCTTAACAACTTGGCGTTGGTCACATTGAAATTGTCTAACTTGAGAGAGCCACAGTGCTTTTCTTAGCAGCAATATCGCTTTAAAGGTCATTTGTTTTGGAGTTCACGTTCACAATGCATGAGTGACCTTGAAGGAACTTAATAGATAACTTGCTATTACAAGTAGATAAACGTAATGATAATTCTCGCCACATATTCTTTCTTTTATAAATAAGCTGCAACAAGGCCACGAATCGCATATAGATGGATTTCTACCACGCATGTGATAGCTCTTTGAGTGATAACGTGCACTCAAAAATAAAAGCATTCAGCTGTCATTATTTACAACGAATCTCAAGTAACGGTAAAATATTTATTCGTTGTATCCAATATTCTTCATCTCCATTTAAATGCACAACTGCGTTAAATAGGTTGCTATAATTTATCACAAGGCCGGACACTAGGTTGGCTTGAAAAGTGTCTGTTGGAATTGAAATACAAAAAATCACAAGTATATCAATCAATCAACTTATTTATTTAAAAAAGCACACTGCTCCCATTAAAATAAATCAAAGTTATATAAAAACAGCATCATTATTATCTACTTTATCCTTTTCCAGTTTCATGTTCACACATTTTTTTTATCCTTTGGATTCTAAATATCCCTTAAACTTTTCAGATGAAAAAAATTATTTTCAATAATTGCACATTCACCTTTATTATGTCATAGAAATCAAAGCAGTCTTCGTTACTGTTAATTTTTATGTTTAACAGTTCTGCCAGTCCTTAAACCCACATTCGATCACGATCTTGTGTATTGATTCATTAGATAAAAAGTTTCTTTTAAATGTGGCTGGAGTTCTCGGGATGTACAAAACAAAATCCATAATTTTTAGTAAATTTCTCACATTGACATTGCTTGCTCAAGCTATTTCAGAAACTCTTAACTATTTATCTTCGTGTGACAACTGCTGTGATTTCCCGGGATACACAAAATAAAATCAACAATTTTAGTAAATTTCTCAAATTGATATTGCTTGCTCGGGTTATTTCAGAAACTCTCAACCATTTACCTGCGTATGACAACTGTAATTTCCCGGGATGCATAAAACAAAATCAACAATGTTTCGTAAATTTGTCAAATTGGCATTGCTTGCTCGGACTACTTCAGAAATTTTCAACTATCTGCGCATGACAAGTCCTGCCATTTCACGTCATCTTTAAAAATCCGAATGAAAAGTTCGGACAAGGTTACCATGTCCGGACAATCCGGACTAAATTCAGACATATGGCAAGCCCAGCATTTAGCATATAATTATTCAATCAGCAGTCATTAAAACCAGCAGTTCGTTAAAACCAAAATTTTTATATTAATGATTTAGTTAAAGCCATGGCTCCCTTAATCCTTGCCGAGTTCTCCAGATAAAAGTAAATTCCAAGGACTTCAACTCTCCATATAATTTTTATAGTAAAAGTAGTTCATTGAGCACGGAAAATGGGCCCCCAGAGCTTCCCGGGTCCCTTACATTTGCATAATTACCTATAGTTAAAAACAACCGTAGTTAAAGCAGAGCAATCTATATCTCAATCTGATTATCTCGATAATATGGTGCATTTGATCACCATTCCATGAATAATTCCTTTAGTATAATTTATTTTAGTATAATTATTTTTATCGACCTTATGAAGTCATACCCAAAGAGGGATTTAACCTGAGATCCAACTGTTAGAAACGTTATTTTGAATGTTTCTCCCTCACCACTCGTTCAAGGTTAATTACTGGTACCCTTACTCTGATCAACGGTCAAATATATTACTTATAATTGAAAACAAGTAACTTGTATTATTAGTATATTTTTCCCTTTAATTTAAGAAGAGGTTATCTTCCTCATATACCACAAAGAATCACATTAAGCTTAAAAATGTAAGTATAAATAAAACATTGCTTCATACTACATAGAGTAATAAGCATATATAACAATATAATATGAAAATATAAAATTACTGCTTGAAGGCAGTGAAGACGAATCATTCTGATAAACAAAAAACCAGTATTTTTCATATTGTTTGTTATTTTATGTCACAAATTATGAATTATCTCAAATGCCAATATACTATAATTAGCTGTTTATTCCATTAAATGACAAATTTTATACTAGATTCACAGCTAATCATCTGAGACTGTCATTGTATCACATTAACTTTATTCTTTTGTAAAAAATTATGAAAATGATCAGTTTAAAAAATCGAATTTGCATATTGACATATTCTTTAAATAAATATCGTAAGCGAACTTAAAATGCTTATAAAATTTTGCAACCTCTTTTATCTCATTATATTACCCCAGTGGTAATTGTCAATTCCAATTATTGTGGTCATATTTACTTTTGTATTTGAGACTAATACTTTTAGTTTCATTATTAAAGCCTGTATAGCGTCTAAGTTATCACAAAGGGAATATGCATTGATGTTTTTACTGCGCATACGTTGATCTTTTATTCACGTGGCTAAATTCTTCTCTGTGGTTCTAGATTCTGTAGCCAAATTCTTCCTCCATTATCAACATGAAACTCAGGCAAAATAGTAGACACAAATCTCCTTCGGGTTTCAGGTGCCTTAAGGAAAGTAAAAGTGGAAGTGAGGAATGGAGGAAGCTTCTAATATGACCTCATTGCAATATATGCTCTTTTACGAGCTTCATAAGCTTGTCAACAGCTAGTTGCCAGACGTGTGATTCTGTTCGGAACCGCCTGTAGGAAATCTGCATCGATTCGTACAGAAAAGCTATTTATATAGAAAGCTCATGACCTTAAGCATTTATACTCTACTGCAGAATAAATCTCAACGTAATAACTAGCTATTAAACTGAAGATGGCATGCAGGACATTTATGGTACTAAATAACATTAGTTAACCTTCCATTTTTTAAATTTAATCATGAAAAATAGTAACTCTGTTACTCGTTATACATTGATGTAGAACATCACTCCTTTGGAACACGGGAAAAGAATAATGTGTGCTGTGTGTGAAGATGGTACAAGGAACCTAGAGAAAAATTTTGATACTTTTTTTAAATTATATAGCTTCACTATATCAGTAGAATGCAGTTTATTTTGCCCGAAGGACGAAGTTATCGACGATGAAATGTTTGAATGCAATATTTACAGTCATTGGACAAGCATGTGATCGGCGCAAGCGATAAGCCCGTACTGGTGTATATCGTAGATGTCGATTCATATATGCCCCATATTGTAAAATGTAATTTTTTTTGCACTTTTCTACCAGAATTGTTTTATAACACAGCTTAAAAGATAATCAGAAGAAAAATTACGTAATGGGTTATGTACTGAGTTCGGCAGATACTTTTATTCGTATCATGTCAACTGAACGATGACGAGCTTATATGCCCTTTATGAAAATATCTGATAAAAGCGCGTAACTCGTGAAATTCTTAATCCATTTACAAAATTTGGGAAGTTTCCAGAACTTGCCTATTTAGCGAAATTCTTTACAGAGGCTTTCGACCCCGCGTCCTAAGATGTTTCACATCAAAATCCTGACATGTGGAATACGTGACATAACATCAAATTCTGATATTGGGAGACAACAATAACAAAAATCCAAACCTTTATGCAACTCGATCAAGCTAAAAATCAATAGATATATTTTGTTGCTACCAATTTAAAAAATCTGATGTGGGCAGTACATGACTTTCCTTATATAATGCAATGGATTTACTACTCTTACAGTAAAAAAAAATAGGTTATTCTTATAGTAGATAAGAATTCAAGGTTTTTAGGGACCGCATAGGTCGAATAGGTTCGCTTGCCTCTGTGTGTTCACGAAACATCCGGATCACAGACTCATAGACAGACAGTCCTAAATATGCATGATTAATTATTCAAAACATAATTGAGTGATTTTTTTGACTGATTTATTGATTCAATCATTCAAAAATTAACTGATTTGCATTCAAGGATGTTAAAAACATTTTAAGGTATAACCAATAAGGTATATTTTAAGCCGAATTTTTGGCTTAAAATATACCTTATTGGTTATACCGATTGTACCTTATTGGTTATACCTTATTGGTTATACCGATTTTAAGCCGAATTTTTGGCTTCATCACACCAGTTGCTATTTACATGTACTATGAATTCTAAGAAAAGTAAAAGAGGTTATTTATTTAATAAATTGTTATGCGCAAAATTCTATTCCATTTGAAATTGTTTTTTTATTTTTATGGCCTATATGTGCATCGCAAAATATCTTATAGAAAGTTTGCCTTATAACAAAAAAAAAATGTCTGTATTCATAAAGAATGATGAATTTTTCTGCTACTGAGAAGTATTTTTTAGAAAAGAAAATAATAGATTTCTTGCGTGGTCGTAATGTACAGACGTTATATGCATAGTCGGATTAGCTTCATAGGATGAATGAAAGTATATCTTGTACAATAAGAAACTCCAGAAAGTTTACCTTATAACAAAAGAAAAGTGTTTGTGTTCATAAATAATGAAGAATTTTTCTGCTTGATAGAAATAGTTTTCAGAAAAGAAATTAATAAATTTCTTGCTCTGTCGTAAAACACAGACGTTGTATGCATAGTCGCTTCATAGGATTAAGGAAAATATATACTGTGCAATAGAAAACCCTTTATCGCACAGGGAGGCTTTGGCAGGTATAGCGCCCAGTGGCGTTCAGTGACTCGGAGGTCATCCTAGATGACGCCCAAAGCTATCCCCGTATCTGCTTGGAGTATGGGAGTATCTGCTTGGAGTTCCGAAAGATCATCAGAGATGATGTGATGGGTCAGGGTACAGATGGGTACAGTCTTTGTGGCTGCCACTCCCACAGGGTTCCAGTGAAAATTGATTGATATCAAGCCAAGTCAGATTTCTACCATAGTGTACCTGGAGTCTTACCAGATACACCATGTAAACCAACAGTAGCAATATCTCCCTTTTTACCTTCACCATTGTTCTTGAACTTGTTCTAGCACCATTGGGACAAATGGAATTAGCAACAACAACAACTCAAGGAAGATACACCTATAAAACTAATTTTGCAATTGGATTAGCCTAATGAAAGACTTGTAGTTCATATACACGATGTTGCAATATAGCTGTAATTACTAGTCAAAAGAAAAAATACAACGATGCAATTATCTTCAATTTTCATGAAGAGGTTTACAGTAGATGTGACTTAAAAAATTACTACAATAGGCTAAAATTGGGAAATTGGAATTAGGTTTCCCTCGACTGATTCATTCTGCAGGAGCTGACTGAAAATTAAATCCAGACTTTAAATATAACGTATCAGTGCAGTTCTATTTGCAGATGAACCCAGATTCATAAGGAAAAATTCATTATTTTTAATTTCTCATAATATATAGTATAGACAAATTATTGTTTTCACAAAAATTTTTTATTCCGAAATTTTGATGCCAATATATGTTTTAAGACCTCCTGAACACGTTTCGATTAATTTAAGAGTGATGTCTGTCTGTGCGATAGCTGTCACAAATGTTAATGGATTTTCACCAAACTTTATATCCGGATTTGTTACCGAAAAATCTAGAACCAGACAGAATTTAAATTTTTGAAATTCGTGCGAAAATTTCGAAATGTATTTGAAATTTTATATTTTCTTAACACGGCAGTATAGGCCACAATTTGGCATAATTATGGATAAAGGGGGTTATTTGCGGCTCAATGACCACAAAATTAAACAATTTCAATCACTGTAGTGGAAAATATCCGCTATACATTTTTTGTGTTCGAGAAGTCATTAACCCCCCCCCCCCCCTTGGGGGTACATTGTCAAACTTGGTATCAATCGGAAGATCTTTTCAAGCCTTTTAAAGTGAAGGGTAATACTATAAATGTGGTCATCTGGATCAACGATACAATTTCTGCAAAATTTTTCTTGCTAATTATGCAAAATTTGCAAAATTCGCAAGATAGGAAAAAAAATAATAAGCTGATTAAAAATGGATTATATTCTGTTATGAGATAATCAAGTTAAACCCCATTCCAGCTTATATTTGTAAGGAATAAGTCGCCGAATATTGCAGATAATTGCCCCAAGTTATTTTATTTCGACTAGTGACTGTACAGTACAACCATTTCTAATTGAACCTATTTTGCCCAATGAATCGTACAAAAATTTAAACCCCCTATTTTTATAAAAATGCTACTCTAGGGAAAAAATTATATGAAAGAATTTCGCATTTAATTTTAATAAATTTAGAACCTGGAAGTCTGAGTCTAAAACTAATTGTCAAGCTCGAAAAGCGAGATCAATTATGCTAAAACACCCGGTATATAGAAAAAATAAATAATTCCGTTTTGATAATTTATTTTAACATATAAAACAGGATTCTGCTTTAACTTTAAGCAGTAGCAGATTTGCTATGAAGCCAATGAATCTGAAGTTTCAAATTTCTGCCAAATAGGCCCCAGCTATCAAGTTTTTCAGAATTTTTTAACAAAAACTGCCTGAATTGTATGAGGAAGCTTGCATTTTTTATTAATTTATGTCCTTCATCGCAATGTTAACATATTTTGATGTATTTTAGTATTTAAAGGACTCCTAGATAGGACAACTGTTGGCTTTCTTTCGACCAAGACCGTCTGACCTACCTGAAGGTGTAAAGTATCTGCTTGGACGGCCGGGACAATGCCACCTAATTTAGACCAGAACCCAGTGGGAACGACATCCACAGGGACCGTACCCTCCTTCTCCTGCCACCAACAACATATTTTTTTGTATTTTAGTATTTAAAGGACTCCTAGATAGGCCAACCGTTGTCTTTCTTTCGATCAAGACCGTCCGACCTACCTGAAAGTGTAAAGTATCTGCTTGGACGGTCGGGACAATGCCACCTAATTTAGACCAGAACCCAGTAGAAACGACATCTACAGGGACCGTACCCTCCTTCTCCTGCCACTAACAACATATTTTGATGTATTTTAGTATTTAAAGGACTTCTAGATAGGCCAGCCGTTGTCCTTTCGACCAAGACCGTCCGACCTACCTGAAAGTGTAAAGTATCTACTTGGACGGTCGAGACAATGCCACCTAATTCAGACCAGAACCCAGTAGGGACGACATCCACATGGACCGTACCCTCCTTTTCCTGCCACCAACCACACATTTTGATGTATTTTAGTATTTAAAGGACTCCTAGATAAGTCAACCGCTGTCTTTCTTTCTTTCGACCGAGACCGTACGACCTACCTGAAAGTGTAAGGTATCTATTTATACGGCCGGGAAGTCTCACCCAATTCAGACCGGAACCCAGTGGTGGCGACATCAATGGGGACCATACCCTCCTTCCCCTCCCACCAACCTCACTGAAGGACCTTCGAACAGACAGATTTCACGTGCCCGTACTCCGCATAAACACTGGGATAATTTGGGCACAACAGGGAATCGAACTCGGGTCCTTCGTGTACAATCCCTTCACTGGGCTATCCCACCCCTAGTTTAAACGTTGCCACAATACTGGGGTCTGGAAGTAGGATTGAGTTCTCAGATCGCAGAAAAATGTTGTTGGTTTTGATATAAACACATGTATAAAAGAACTCGGGAAATTAGAAATCCCCAGAACTTACAAGGACACTTCTATTAGACAGACCTATTATTCTCACGCAAGGTAAAAAAAACATTTTATTTTATAACCCCTTGACATCTCTAAACAATGCATTGCATAATAAATCAGCATCTTATAATTTATGGCATTAGAAAAAGCTTTGACGTCATAAGGGGACCTTGAATAAGACTTAGAGCGCGGGCTCCCATATGGGAGGGCAAGAGAGGCACTTGCACCCCTCCAACGGACGTTCAAGGACAGAAAGGCATGCATTAAACTAGTCCATATTACACGACATATCCTTGAGTACCCCCCCCCCCCCCCATCCTTTGTTCTATGGATGCCAATGGTTTATTGTTGTAAGGCGACCAAACTAGTTAATCCGCCTCTTGTAAGTCACATAAGTTTCCTTAATGTTATTTATACAAGCAAAAAAGAGTAGAAAACAATTGTTCTTCCATTTTCCATAGACAATTAAATTAAACCTATATTCACATATAGACAATAGCTATAATAATTTAATTAATAAAATATATTAAAGAAATTTTTAAACCAATTTTTATTTGCTTATATTTTCAAAAAGGAGTAAGTACAAAAATGCATTTTAGAAAAATGGATAAATGGATTTCTTTTTAAGGGCTCTACATGGAGTCACAAATATTTATCAAAAAACAACATAAAACACAGGTATCCATTCATAATTCGCTTTGAGTCGAATTTGTAGTTAATTTCATTTCTTCACTAGTCATCATCAAACTTCAGCTGACATGCTGAACGTGTGAACTGAAAGGATGGAATCGCTCTAAACGACAAATAACGGACAATAAACATTCCCTCCTCCTTTGAAAACGCGCCCCAAACCACAGTCTACTTAATTGCGCTTATATTTTCACTCTTTCACAGTAGATGGTCAGTAACCATGGTTACCATAATCAAATTCTAAAAATCTGATGTTGCCAGCGCATGACTCTCCCTATATAACCCAATGAATTTATTTATTTCACAGTGAAAGAATGATGTATAAGCTCCACGACACAATGTTTTAATCGTTGAATTGTACTATATTTGGCGCTTTTCCGGATGGCAATATATAAAACTATTTCGAAGTCCCCAATTAACTAATATTTCGTGCAACAATAAATTGAGAATTATCAATATTGATAGCATCTGCAATAAGCAATATAGTCCACATTTTAAAATATTTCAACAATTTATTCATCCATTTGGAGTCATTTTCGTTAATTTAGCGTCATTTTTGTAATTTTGACTATATTTTTGTCCATTTCGGACCGAAATATCGCTAAGTTAATCATTTTTCAATAAGTTCAGTATTTTGCTAAATTAGTCGCCAAGTTCACAAAATATATTGCCAGACAGGCGGAAAGGAGACATTTTCTCATATATAAATAAACTTTGACGAATTGTTGGTAAAAATACAACACTATGACACAAAATATCTTCTGTAGTGAATAGAATGAACTAGATCCACAAAAATTATGTTAGATTTATCACATAATACTGCATATGAAAAGTGAACATATTTCACGATAGTTAATCCTATTTTAAATTTTATGTAATATTTTTGATAAATTTATTTTTAAAACAAGAAAGATCAATCATGCAAAAAGAATTGATTATGAAACCCTTTCCAGCTGCAATGGAATTTTATTTAAACATCTCTAAAATGCGATACATTCAGCAATAATATATTTAAAATTATCACAATACTATAACAATTTATTATATTTGAAAACCTCGTCGAAAATAAATGAAATTTATTCAAATAACGTCATCGAAATATAAATCGCCTGGCTCTCTATATAAAAGCAGTGAATATTTAATTCATAAACATTTTCCCATTCCTTTCATTCAGGGGCAATATTTTTAAAATTATCTCAATACTACGATAATTTATTTTACTTAAAAACGTAAAACCATGGAGGTAAAATTACTTTCTACCTCCATACGTAAAACTTCATCGAAAAAGCAATACTATAGAATCGTCTGCGTCTCTATGTAAAATCAATGAATGTTTCATTCATATCAGCTATATTGCAGACTCCAGAGCTAAATAATTTTAAGATAAAGAAATTCAGCAATTCTTACACAACTCATTTTACAGCTTGATGTGTTTACATTCTCCATACGTGAAAATTAGGCTTCGTTGTAGAAATAATCAAAGTTTGATGATCATTTAAACTCAAAAATATTGTAACTGCGTTGGCGCAGTATATAGATGCATAGGAAAGAAAAAATGAAGATGTTTTAAGACGGACGCAGCACTAAATATAAATTAAAAAGAACTTTAAAAATCACGATTCTGACACAAGATGGATACCGTATTTTATTTTGAAGTGGGTCACGTGATCTCTTCATATAATATGGGTGCAATTATTATTTTAATTTTTATTTGAAAAACTACCAAACATATTTTGCTGAACTTTCATTTATATATTTTTATGGGATAATTTGAATATTTCCTAAAATTTTCGAAACAATTTGCGAATTTTAAATTCGCTTAAAATATGTTTGAAAAATTAGGTCCCATAGGATTCAATGTATTTCATTTTTTCAATCCGGGTTCAATCCAAAACTAATTGGGTGATATTATTCATTTACATTCCTATATGTCCCACAGATCGTCTGAACAACATACTAAAATTTCATGTTGATAAAGTCATTTTTACGTCAGTTATCATGCGAACGGACAGACAGACAGAATGAACAAAGTCATAAACACTTTTCAACTATGTTGTAAAGCGGTGCAATATCTCGTGAACAACTCACAAATAAAAAATTATATAAGAAATGATCATTTACTTAACATTATAAAAGGTTCTGATTTTATAATGATTTTTTTCAAAATTTCATTCAAAAATTTAGGGAATCTTCCGAACATTCGATTGCGTCTATCCAGTATTCGGTGATTATAATTCGTCCGAAACGCCCCATTCGTTCGTGAGATATCGCATCTATAGATTCACGGACACACACACACAGAGAGAGAGACATCATCACAATACTTTCCCCATACATTGTACTATGTATATAGGGAAAGTAAAAATGATTTGTGCAATAGGAAAAATTCCTTCTACAGTATAACAGACTTTGTAAAAACCGATAAATCGCAATAAAGTAATCTTACAAAAGAATATGTTTTCCTGTGTCTTCTGTAGCGGAAAATCGAGGTTTGGGAGAACCGCAAAATTCTTAGAAAATTTATTTATTTAACTGTGGTTTAAAATGCAAAATTCTAACTTTCCAAATTTTAGAGCTATCCTTTGGATTTATTATTTAATCATTCGATTATTTAATCATTGTAAATATTCTATGAAAAATTCCTTTGAATCGGGCGTAAACTTTTGAAAATAGCACTTAAAATTTTAATTTTATTTTCCTGACTAAACTTTTTTTTTTTTCGTAAATTGCGTAACATCGACATACACATATATTTCGGATTATATCAGAATGTGTGACTCTCGGTGTTTCAAGGTCTTTGTTTTACATTTTGACTTTCAGCGCTGCTATGGTTACAAATACGTGATTTTTTTTTAATTTAATTCAGTGGTGCTATATGTATTAATTACGCAGCGGATACTTGTTCAGAGGTTTGCATATTAAATCCCGCGCACGAGTATTCATGCTAGTTCTTAATTGCTCTTTTTGCATAGTCTTAAGATTACAGCGTAGGGAAGCAAGGAGCCCACCCTAAACATCGTTATAACCAATTATTTGCCGTAAGCTAGGTTATTTTTAATTGTTTTGGAAAAAACCTTGCTGCCCTAACCGGGAATAGAACTACGGGTCTTCGTACTGGCCAGCCGACACTCTACCGTTGAGCTACTGGGGCAGAATTGCAAGCTCTTATCATCGAAGTGGATCTGCAATCTTAAATGTATATTTAATGCATAAAAAGGTTATTGCTTTTTAATAAATGTTCCAAAAATAGACGTTTGAAATATGCAGTCCTTTTCTTTTTCATTTGGCGTTTCCTCAAAATCACGTTTTTAGCTAAACCCTTTTGGCAATAAGCCCCTGAGTTGAGGTTTAAGAGAGAGGAAAACATTTTCAAACATTAATCTCAACTGAAGCATATTTTTCAAAATTAAACATATATCAGGCACCCTTTGGTGAAAAGAGGTAATATGAGTTATAAATAATAATGCAATACTTTGATTAATAATAATAATACAATATGTATAATTATTATTAATCAAAGGTGCCTGCATAGGCCACATTTATAAAATATGGTTTAATTCCTACATTTGTAAACTAAACTGATTGTATATCTACAATGCGGTACTTTTTAACTCACTACTTTGATTAATACTGATAATACAAATTATTACATTATTATTATATACTATAGCACATATTGTATTATTATTATTGCTATTACAATATGGTTTAATTCCTGCATTTGTAAGCTAGACTGATTGTATATCTGCAATGCGGTATTTTTTCATTTACTACTTTCATTAATACTAATAATACAAATTATTACATTATTATTATATATTATAGCACATATTGTATTATTAATATTATTATTATTATTATTACAATATGGTTTAATTTCTGCATTTGTAAGCTAAACTGATTGTATATCTACAATGCGATGCTTTTTAATTCACTACTAATAATGAAAATTATTACATTATTATTATATATTATAGCACATATTGTATTATTATCATTAATAATCGCAATACTTTGATTAATATTTATGAACGAAAAAAACGAAGTTCATTCTCCATTCCTAACAAAGCAAAATCAACATTGACTGAATTTTGTGATTCCTTTTATTCGAAAACAACTATATGTAGGAAGAAGAAATTTTGCATACATCAGTGAAATTGCACGCAAATTTGCAGAATCACAATTTCAATTATTAAAACGAACTGTAACAGGGCAAAACGTCCATTTTTAAACTACGGTTGCTCACTACGCTTTCAATGCAAATAACAAGTAAAAACAAATTTTAAACAGCTAATCAAAGCTTGTGCACTTGCATGCATTGTGATTTAAACGTGCTCCTGTATATTAAATACTAAATCTAATATCCAAATTCTAAAAATTTATATGCTTTTTTGCATTAGGTTTCTCAACTATTGAAATTACTTTTTGGTACTTCTAATTTCATAATTATTTGTTAAAATATGTTTTAATTTGAAATCTTTCACAACTTGCATACTTCATATACGCGAGTCCATACAAAATCAGCTCTTTGCTAGTAATAATACAATATGTATGATTACATTTTGTAGAATATGCCTTAATTCCTGCATTTATAAGCTAAACTGATTATATCTACAATGTGGGACTTTTTAACCATCTATTCCAATTTATAATAATAACACAAATTATTACATTATTATTACATATTGTAGCAGATGTTATATTGCTATTATGAATAATCACAATATTTTGATTAATAATATTAATTCAATATGTATAATTATTGTTAATCAAAGAGTGCCATAGGTTACATTTTGTAGAATATGCTCTAATTTCTGCATTTATAAGCTAAACTGATTTTATATCTACAATGTGGTACTTCTTAACCATCAATTCTAATTTATAATAATAACACAAATTATTACATTATTATTACATATTGTAGCAGATGTTATATTGCTATTATGAATAATCACAATATTTTGATTAATAATATTAATTCAATATGTATAATTATTGTTAATCAAAGAGTGCCATAGGTTACATTTTGTAGAATATGCTCTAATTTCTGCATTTATAAGCTAAACTGATTTTATATCTACAATGTGGTACTTCTTAACCATCAATTCTAATTTATAATAATAACACAAATTATTACATTATTATTATGTATTATAGCAGATATTATATTGTTATTATTAATAATCACAATATTTGGATTAATAATATTAATTCAATATGTATAATTATTGTTGGGCAGGGATAACCCAGTGGTTGAGGCAAAAAAATCGTACTAGGAGGTCCCGAATTCAATCCTAGACAACAACCAAAACTATACCCGTGTCTATATAGAGTATAGGCACAATAAATCCGTATGTCCGAAGAAAGTCCATCCGAGTAGTGATCGGTCAGAGGAAGGATAGTACGGCTGTCACACCCACTGAGTTCTGATCTGAATTAAGTGTCATCAGATCAAATCAGACTTTCGCCATGGTGTGGTTATATAGCGTATGGGCACAATAAATCCGTAAGTCCGAAAGTTAATCCGAGTAGTAATAGGGCAGAGGAAGGATAGTACAACTGCCACCCCACTGGGTTCTGATCTAAATTAAGTGACATCAGGTTAAGTTAGACTTGCGAAATGGTGTGCTTTGGGTTTTTGGACCAACAGAAGATGCAATCTTTCACACTTTATGATATCTACTGGTCTTGGGCTTGTTTTGGCATTCGGACAAGTGTTATTAGCAACAACAACAACAACATAATTAATGTTAATAAAAAGGTGCCTGCGTAAGTTAATTTTTGTAAAATACATCTTAATTCCTGCATTTGTAAGTTAAACTGTTTATATATCTGCCATGCGGGACCTTTTAACTCTCTTTTGATTATAAACTTTAAACGTTTCTTATTACTTAACGTCTATAACGAACGCAAATATTCAGACTTCTAGGTCACCGAAAGACTTCTAGAAAGTATAGAAAGACAAAACCACGTTAGGCAATTATGTATAGTGGTTCTTTATCAACATCAAAACTTTCACTTTATAACAAAAAAACTGTCATGATTTTTACGGTTCAGATTTTCTAACTTCAATTGTTTTATGCTTCACCATCCATTTATAATCATTTTCTTATAGAATCCCAGATCGTGTCTGCAAGCAGCAATGGTCTCGTAGCAAGCCTGAATTCTGGAGGTTTGCAAGGGAATGTCGAGTTTTTAAACGACCCTAAAGGAACTTCCATTAGAGTGTTCCTGAGAGGAGGAACTTATGGAGAGAAGTTTCGATGGAAAATTCATGAATTCCCCGCTATCCCTGGGACAGCAAGTCCTTGTAGTGATGAAAAAATTGGAAGAATGTGAGTATTGAACGTAGATTCGACTATTTTTACTTTCCCACCATACATAGTATAGGGAATGAATGCATTGTGACGGGATCGAAAATTCGAATGGGACTTTTCGACGGAAGAGCACGTTTAAAGGATTCCGGACCTTAAATCGAACGTTTTTGATGTGATGTGTGTCTGTATGTAAGTGTGCTAGCGCTATGTTAGTGTGTATGTATGTTAGTCCGTGAGACTGTGAATGCGATATCTCAGAACGAATCAGAAGTTTCGAAAATAATTTGGTTCAATTATTACAATCAGTGAATACTGAAGCACATTTATTTCAAACGTAATCGAATGTTCGGATAGCCCCCCTCCCCCCAACTTTTGAATAAAATTTGGAAAAATTCATTAAAAATTTCAGATCTTGAATAATGGTAAATAAATAATCTTTTCGGGCGTAATTTTCATTAGAAAAACGAATGATACAAATTTTAAAGCGCTAGCATGAACTGTTTTCAAAAAATTGCACGATTTACGAATAAAATTTTTGGAAATAAATAATTAAATCAGGACCATCAATACAGATTAAAGAAATAATCATTTCATGCGTAATTTTTCATTATAAAACGAATGATTTTATAACATTAGCATGAGCCATTCTCGAGATATGGCACGTTTTTCAAATAAATTCAGCAAAATAATTACGTAAAATTTAAAAAAAAATTAGTATCATCAAATATGTTCGCTCTTTCTCTATAAAATATTATGGTATATTTATTACTACCTATTGGTATATCTACCAGTATTTAAATTAGACGCACGTTGATAAATAAAACTGTAAAATCGACGTTTTTACTGTCGACATGTATCCGGTGCTCTTAATGAGAGCATCAAACACAGGTTTGATTATTTACTATTAGTAGACATATTGACACGTATGAGAAGATGAAATACATGGGAAAAAAGTAAGTAACAATAATGCAGCTTTTTTAAATAGTCGATTTTCACATTTAAGCTGATGGTAAAACTGGAAAAATGTAAGTATCAAATACAGGTTTGAATAATGTATTATCCATACCAACAGCAGATCATGTTAAACTCTTGCAGTATATTTAACAATTAAGTGCAAATATCACAAACAGATTTGATAATTACTGCAATTCGAAAAGTCAGTGCAAATTGAATCTTTTTTAATAATGAAAAGTTAAGAAAATGTAAGTATGAAATGCAAGTTGAACGAATTTTAATTTAGTAATCAAATTAATCCTTTCATAAAGTGTTCAAGCATGTTCAGTTGAGTTAAAAGGGTTTCAGTTCAATATTGCGGTATTGAAATTGAATTCACCTCTGGGGTACACAATGATATTTGAGGGGTTTCGTAAAGATATTTTTAGTCCAAATTATAACTGTTTTACTCGTGTAACACATTATTTCCCAAAATTAAAACAACAAATCAAACAGTCAGTATTACAAAATTATTAAAAAGTCAGTCACTTAGGATGTTGAACGAAAGTAGGAAGATTTTACCAAAAATATCCCGATTTCAACACTGAGAACAAAATTTACATAAAACGTATTGTTACATTCAAATCAGTGTAAAGCAAACCTTTTCATTGCGGTGTTTATTTTGAGAGTCTGGTTGTACGAAATCGAAGATAGCCAATTTTTACTTAGTTGCTTAAGGACACTATTTGCGTGATAAATTAAAGTGGAGAGCAGGAAAAGGGTCTAAAAGCTCTCAAAACAAAAGTTTCTGGAACTAAAATAGCTAAAAGTAATAAATAGTAACTAAATAAGAATAATAACAAAGTAATTAAAAATAATAATCAGACAACAAAAATAATTAAATAATACAGATAAGTAATAAAATATGACAACTAAATAAAACGAATAATAAAATAATAGCTAAACACAATAGATATCAGTTATTTGTTTTATTTGTGTGCGTTCTATCTCTTGGTGCAGGTAGCTTATTTATTTTCTGAATTCAGTTTTTTCCTTAACTTATAACTGGACTATTTTTCATTTACGGATAATCATTCGGTGTCAGATGTCGTTTTTTTTTTATTTGTAATTCTTTATTCCTGATATAGTTAACTCATTAATTTTCAGAAACTGGTTGTTTCCCTAATATATGACTAGTATGATTTGGGATTTGCATCTTAAATAAATATCTTGCAACATCTGGTATTCGCTCTAGTACCTCATATATTGCGCAAAATCCATAGGTGGCCTTTCATTCTATTAAAAGATATCCGATACAAAACAAGTTTGTAAAAGAAAAAAAAGACAAGTTCTTTAGTTTTGTCAACCATAAAAATGATTGAAATCAAAAACTATTGCCAAGTTTATCAAACTTCGTGAGTAAAAACTATAGAGAGGAAGTTTTACCTCATGTATTCTGTAATAAACTTGACAAATTTACCTCTTTGATCCAAAACAGTTTATTGCTGCAATGAATTTAGATGAATTGGAAGGAGTTGAGGTGATAAAACTTGGAACTGGTTGAGGGATAAATCTTTCACTCATGAGGCTTAATAAATTTGGCAATAGTTTTTCATCTCAATCATTTTTATGGCTGACACTTTATGTAAAGCTGAAGAAGCCCTTTTTAAAGATTTTTGTTTCTTTCTTCAGCACACTTTGAGCAGTCAGAATACTCAACATAAAAAATTGAAACTGTCTGTCGTTAACACGTGTTCTTCATATATTCGCTTGACAGTGTCCTCTTTTGAGAATATAAAGAAATTTTGCATGATTTTGATCTGTAATCAAAATACTTTAAAATTTGAAATCTTCAAATTTTACAATTTTTCCTATAGCAGTATCTACATGACAACCAGCATATCAAATTTCAACTGTCTAACTCCTGTGTAATTTTGATGAATAGTGACATATTTGAGAAAATAGTAGATTTTGAGCAACGAAAAATTTAAAAGTTCGATTTTTGTAATTTTCCTTTAACGATTGTTGAAGGACACTCAGCATATTTGAGAGTTTTCGAATAGGCATTAAGGTTCCTTAAAATTTGAACATTTTGAATGTCATAATTTTACCTTTATGGATTGCTACAGGACACTTAGCACATTGAACTTCATCTGTGTATTTTAGACAGATTTTCTGCGCAATTAAGTCATCCCACTTGAGAGAAAAACTAAAAAATTGATAAATTCGGCATTTGGGATGTTTCGAATAGTCATTAAGGTTATTTAAAATTTTATAAGTGAAAATTCAGTATTTTTCCTTAAGAATAGTAGTGGAATACTCAACATGCCGAATACCAAACTTCTAACTTTATTAGTTTAGTTCCAAAGGTGGAAATTTCATAGAAAAACGAAATGTACTATCTTTGACGCTTTGATAAAACAAATCGGCTGCGGCAAAATAAACCAAATTAATGACGTCTTGCCTAATCACGCCTATCTGTTATGAAATTCAAAACTCAACATTATATTTCCCTTTAGTTTCTGAGATACAGGGAGGTGAAAAAGCCATTTGATAGCTTATGTTAAAGGTGCCCGTCAGAACCTTAAGCATTGTACTCTGAATTTATGAACAGAACTTAGCTAGTACCGTAATGTATTCGATACTTTTAAAGTAGAGCTAAACATTATCAATTCCTCAGAGATAGCCAGAACAAACTTAAAAAACAATACATTCTAATGAAAAGTGTGTCACCGATGAGGGATTTTGTTAAATCTTCCTATTTTTCGACATATTATGTTAACGCTTTAAGAAAATTAAGTGCATAAAACAAAAATTGATTATATATAGGTAACGTTAAACTAATATGTTTGCTTCTGTTTTCAGGTATGTTGATTTCACCGAAACGCATGGTCCAATTGTCGCTGGACAGGATATGGTGCTCTTATCCAACTTAAAATTGATTGACAACGCATCAATACTAGGCAGAACACTTGTTTTACGAAGTCCAGAAACTGGAAGAGTATCATGCGCAGTCATCCAGCCAACTTCAAGAATTCGCACTTATCAAGCGAAATTGTCAACACCTTTGGGAGGAACAGTTATTATCCAACAAAGTGGCTTTGGCACTGGGTTTTTATCACAATTGTGGTATGTTAATGGCACTCGAAAAGACTCAATACACCGCTGGGCTATTCTTCAAAGTGTAGTACCCTCTCCCGAATCACCAAACTCGGTGTTCCAGAATGAGATAACCCGATGTGCAAATCTTCAAGCAACTCCATTTTTTCATATATCTGAGACGGTAGGATATGCTGCTGTTGGAAGAGAACCCCAAGCAATAACTGGTCGAACCTATCATACTGC
This sequence comes from Amaurobius ferox, assembly GCA_951213105.1. Lineage (NCBI taxonomy): Eukaryota > Metazoa > Arthropoda > Arachnida > Araneae > Amaurobiidae > Amaurobius > Amaurobius ferox. Next base: position 84,253,143 of record OX578142.1, on the reverse strand, counting down.
AGCTTCAGCACCTCTTTTAGAAAAAATCGAAAATAGTTTGTATATTGTGATATATTCAGATATTGATCCATCAGAAGTACTAGCATGTGGTCGAATAATTTTAGTTGAACCAAGACAAGCAGTTGCTAAATTTGAAAATGAAGTCAGTGGAGAAATATCTTTTCGTCAGGAATCCCCCTTCGACCCAACTCTGGTAACTATTAATTTGGGAGATCTGAACAAGAAAGCTTACAGTTATGGTATTGATGAATTGCCTTTAATTTTTCGAGGTGACAAATCCGAAGTTTGTCCTAATGTAAAAGCTACCATATACAATCCATTAAAAAAGTCACCAGATTCAGTTCCAGAGCCAAACAAAGGAAGTGCAGATCAGTATGCTGTTGGTGATTTAAGTGGAAAATATGGTCCACTTCAAAATCGTGAGAAACATTTCCAACAAGTCTATGATTCTCAGTTATCTTTATTTGGAGTTAACAGTGTAATTGGTCGGGCCATCGTTGTTTACTACCCAGATGGACGACCACTTTCATGTGCGAACATAGAGCTTTCTGGACGACGGGTAGTAACTGCTTTTGCTACATTCGATTTTCCATTACAAGGTCAGCTTATACTGAGACAAGATCGAGATGATCCAGCCGCTGATACATCTGTATATCTTGAGCTATCATACCCAGCAGGAACATCACATACCAAAACCTACCATCATCCATGGCATGTTAATGAAAGAGCCATTCCAACCGGCCAAAGATTCAGTTTGAGTGGCATTGACTGTCTTCAAGCAGGATCATCATTTAATCCATATAACGTCAGTGTTGATGGTTACTATTTTAGTCACTGTTCTGGATTAACTTCTCAAAGATGTCAAACTGGAGATTTTTCAGGAAAATTAGGTTTTCTTGACATTCCTCCTTTCGGTGTGCAGGGTAATAAACAACAAATTGCTCGTTATTATTTCACAGATCCATCTTTGCCATTAGCGGGTCCAACAAGTGTTATAGGTAGATCAGTAGTAATCAACGATCCTGACTTTGGAGAAGGTCGACTAGCTTGTTCGAATATTTTTGAACATTTCAGTGACTATGGAAAATAATTTCAATTCCATCGTGAGCGAATGAATTATAGAAATATTTGGATTTGCCTGCCTTAGATATCCAAAGCCCCATTCAAGAATCCTATGAACAATATATTGATTGAATCATTTGTGAGAAAAGATGAATTCTCTGCTTATAGAAATGTCTACTATTACAGTGTCAAATAAGAGATTCTCTATGAGAATCTAAAGGAACCTATGAAGAATAACAAAAACTCTTTCACTTAAGGTTCTATGTATATGAGTGGTGTAACTTTTTGTGAGTGTATAATGCATGAGAATGTAAAATAATACTCTTAATCAATGTGTACATTTATTGATATTCATTTCATTTGTTCTATGAGATTGCTTAAAATTTTAAAGTGTGTCCATTATAGGACTAAGTGGTAATTATTGGAATTGGGTTATTTCATTTTATCCCAAAATGTTTGAGATATTTTGAATTTTATTGCAGTGTTACTAGTAGTGAAACGTGATTAAATAATTTGAGGACACAAACCAGGGGCAAAAATTAGTGAAAAATAAGTTTCATGCTTTACATTTTAATAAGAATATAAATAAAATAAAAGGTAATAACTGAATTAAAACGAAAATAATGTAATAACATTTTGCAATCTTGTTATTGCAATGGAACACCGGTATTGCTTTTCTCTATGAAACCGATTCAAAAACGTCATATGCGTGAAAACACAGTGCACTGGAAACTATATTTAACTAGTATATGAAAATAAAAGGAAATAAGTGAGAAATATGTATATATCACTCACATTTTCACCTACTAAAATTTGAATTTATGATTCACACAGAAAACTTCCAAACGTATAAAAGATGTAAAAACCCTTATAATTTAACTTTTAAAACTGCTCTCCAGAGTCCTCAGACTTTAAACGCTATGTTTGTGGAAAAGAAGCAATTCAGGCAGAAAAAAAAGAAATTTCTCTGTAAAGTGAGAAAGGGAATCTTCACTCCTCCAAACAATCCTGCAGCTTACACATGTGTTGCGCGTACATTATGTTTTATTTCCATTCCCAATGCAATATCACGTGACCGGTAGACATTTCGAGATATGTCTCTCTTGAAACATACGCCGACACTTAAGGTTCTGGCGCCAGTAGGAATGGTTTATTTATAACGTAAACATTTCATATATTTATTTCGAATAATATATAATTAAAAGTTACTTGATCGTAAAATATTTGGCAAAATATCTTGTCTCCCCTGATGTTTTGCCACTGAACGTTACCAAATTTCAAGAAAACCTCAAAACCACTTGCTTGAATTGCAGAAATGTGAAGAAAGACAATTTTGAATGCATTATCAATAAAATACATTATTACAATTTCATATAATAATTTTCAAGGAATTGCAAGTTTACATTTTTTGTTTGGTAATTTGAAAATGTTCAACAATATTAGAATTCAATACAAATTATTGATTTAAATGCACTGGCTTAAATGGAAATCGCATCACCTAAGAGAATTATACAATTTGAAGTTAGTATAATAATGTAATATATACTTGCAGAAATTAGTTATTAAAAATTCAAATATTCCTTGTTTTTGCTGATCGATTAGTAGAGTTTATTATTCCTATTATTACGATTTAAAAAAAATAATTAATGTTATAGATATCAATGAAAACTCTTGGTGTTACGATTTCCACGTCCTCCAGGTTGTACTAGGATTACATATTTAGGAAAATACATTAATAAATATATAACTAAAGCTGCAAAATGTGATATTTCATATTAACCAGGTAGATATTAGCATAAACATGAGAAAAATTATTTTTATAAAATAAACAATTACCATTGGAATGTGTACACAATGAGATAATACAGCCTCAGCACTCATACTATTTATTCCTTTTCATATACATGATATATGAACTTTAAATATTTTCGTACTTCTCATTAGATTGTAATCATTCAGGGAATCAATAAATTTTCTTAAATGTTTTATATTTTCATGCATGTTTTATAAATATGTTTTATGTATCATATTTAAGTGTTGCCATTCTGTAACATTTTTGAATATTAAATAAATTCAATGATTATCATGTATTTCCTCATTTTAAGGGTACAAAATATTACAAATGTTTTAAAAAGTAGAAATCCACATTAACTATTTATTTCGTTTTCACTTTCATTAAAGTAATTAAAATATATTAGAAAATTCAACTTTATTGTGATTTATACAATTTATTATAAAATACAAGCGATTACTTTCATAACTCAAGGAATATTTTTAGCAATTTTTACATTTTCCTTTTTGACTTTCACTTTCTATTCAATACATGATATTTCTACTAACCAACTTGTAAAGGACGTGCCTCTAACGCAGATTGAATTGGTCACGCTACTACTCTGATCGGGTGTCCTTTGTAACTTAATGAGCCTTGGTTAGGGCTTCATAACTTTTTAAGGCTTTGTAAAGGACTTATTAACTTTTGTTGTAGGGATATGTAAAGCAAAAGTGACATAACTCTAAACTTTGGTAATAATGAGTACCAAAAGGACCTTGCGGTCAGGGACAATAGCAATAGATACAAGAAGTTAAGTTCACATATATTGTGTACTCACTCAAATTACAGCAACTGGTGCGTAACTAAATACAATGAAATACCAAACAGCCAGTATTGCACATACCCATTAGGTAATACAACAGATCATTAATGCACTTTTACGGGCCTGGCGATATTATTATAATGAAGTAATCAGTGGAAGATCTATGAATCGTCGGTGTTTACCAAATTATTTCCTTGGACCTATAACCCTTGTCTTGGCCAACCAGGGATACTATACCTGTATGGTCATAGTGGTATCCATCCTAGTGCCGGTTCCACGGACTTGAACTTTCACTCCTTCTCACTCACATAGTGATTCGACTCGACTCCCAGCGACTTCCCACTTCCCACCGACTTCAACCGTCACCTCCGAGAGCAGAGGCAAGGCCACCTAGAATAAGAGCCTATTTTAGATAGCCTTGGCAGAGGCCGGAGCACTAACTTTTGAGGTCTCGGCTTGTAGACCCACTGCGAGTAGGCCTTCCAGATCGCGATCGGAGCTTTTGCTATTTGCTTCCCTTTTAATTTTCTGTTCGATGTACAGAAATAATAATTTGTCAGTCAATCAAATAATATTCATAAAATTTGGAAGTATTTTCAATAATGTACATTAAAATGGGTGATTTAAAATATTAATATCGCTGTACATTTCCTTAAAATAAAATATTTATAATGTCTCAAATTCACTCTGAGAGCAAAGATGAAAGGATTCCATTCAGTTAGTGTTTTAATAAAAGTTTTAAAAAGAACCCTGTATATTTATTGCTTAATCAGGCATTTTATTTGAATAATTCTTCAGTACATTCAGCTAAAGTATGCGTACTTACAGATAAAGTATGCAAAAACTAAAATGATTACTGAATACTATCTTTATCTTTAAATATCATAAGATAATCATTAAAAAGAAACTCAGAATTTAACTTTTAATATGCTTACGTGTTTATTTATTTTATTTCATTTTATTTCATTCACTTTTTGTTGTTCTTGTTATAAATTGTAAAATGATATAGAATTCAGATAAAATACTAGTTGAATGTCATTCATTAACCTATGCACCATAATTTGTAGAAGTTCAGGTTTTCTAATATAGCACATCTTATATTCCTTTATTTATTACCACACATTAACAAATTGTAAACAATTTTGCTTAATTATAGAGTTTGAAATACCTCAGAGGTTTTGCATATTTAATAAAGCTGTATAATAGAATTTTTTGGCATTAATATTTCACTTATAATTCCATTTAAATTGAAAATGTAAGAAAGATTAAATTAGCTTTGTATTATTAAAATAACATTAACTATAATATAATGAAATATGCAATGGTAACTTTAAATTGTAAGTTTGTTACGTTGCTTTTTTCCAAGTAATTTTAAAAATTTTCAATAACATAACTCGCTACATAAAAAAAAATGTGCACAACCAAAGCACAAATGACGTCTTAACCCATTCATTTAAAATTTCAGCATGCCATAACAAATAATAAAAAATATACATGCAATATATTAAGATACTAAATCTTTTATATACAATTACTTACTTATCAAATGGTTAAAAATATGTTATTTGATGTGTGAAATATTACATTTTACATTATTTTACTTTCATAACTTTAGTGTAGCATTTTTATTGCTACGATTTCTTACTATTGACAATATCTTAAAAAGAGAATGACATTTTTTTATCTATAAATAAAATTGAAAATACATCTATCTGTCTGTGTGTTTATCTATCACATCATCACGGTAGAACTGCTGCATCGAATTTCATGAAAATTTTGTGGGTAGCCTTGAAATAGCCCTACTTAAAATTTAGTCCATGTTTCGAGTTTCTAGGACCAGGGATTGTCGAGATATGAATAAAAATCCCACAATTAAACCTTCCATAAAAATAGAATTATGCAAATGATATGTTTTCCGCAAATTTATTAAGAAAATTATATCATGATGCTTTGCAACGCAATTAAATCAAATGTGTTTATTTGGCAGACGATTATTATTAAATGTTTCCCGATTTAAATAATAAAGAAATTGATATAAAAGAAAATTTTATAGCCATTTTTATACCATTTTAGCGCTTTCATTTTAGTATATATCGATCCAATTTCATATATATTTTATAATTTGCTTTCAAACGAGGATATTTTATTCTTCAGATCTGCTTGAAGATAATTTTGTATAGAAAACGCAAAAAGGAGAATTAAATTCAGAAGAATTAAGTGAAGGGAGAATTAAATGAAATATTTTAATAGAATGTTTTGAGTAAGAATGTCATTTAGAATACTGCAAGAATTTGCGCATATTTTAAATCATGGGCAATGTCGGGTATATCCGCTATTAACAGTATACATAAAATTGTATGCTATACATCTATCTGTCTGTTTATTACCTCAACACGGTAGAACTCACCTATTTTCTTTTCATTAGAATTATTATAAAATTTCAAAAATAGAGACTCAATATTAAAACTTCACATCAAATTCTGAATTTTAGGTTTCTTGTATTATATAATCAGTACGAAGAACGGACATACTGCTAGTCTATTATAAAATATCACACAACTAACAACATTATTAAAATAATTTTAAAATATTTGCAGGAAACTGAATAATTTATGACAACATATTAAGTACACTAGGTAAATGCAATGAATGACACAAGCTAACCTGATAAAATATACATTTTAAACATTGAATGATTTTAAATACTTCACAATTACTTAACAAAGCTTAATTTTACAAGTGCCTAGGCAGTTTTCTTAATTAATGTAACAACAATTATATTTTAAAATAAACTAAGAAAACTCTAAAAGGTTTGTTGACGTTATAATTAGCAACAAAACAATTTAGAATCCAGTTAGCTTTAATTGAATAGCAATAATTTGAATGCCATATATTTAAAATTCTAAGTAATTTTAAATGACACGATAATAAGCAAAAAATGGTAAGCACTTACTTCTAAAGAACATTTGCAGTATCCAATTAGTATTATACACTAATGTGTAATAAGGTAATTAGTAATCCAATTTAATAAGGTATGTAATCAAAGGTATGCAAGTCAAAATCCTTATTAAATCATGAACTAACATATTATACACTCAAAAATACGATAAAGTCATTGTCTAGAAAAAAACCGTTGTACATCCACGAGCGCGAGCCTACGTACTACACAAACTTCTTTGTGTGGGCTACTAGGGGAGAACTTTCTAGAAAAATTCAGTCGGGGAAATTCGAAGGCCAGATTTGGGCCTACAGCTCCTACGTTTCGAAATGAAGGGGGGGGGGGGTCAGTAGTTCTGCCTTTACTATCGGGAGTGACGCTTCAGCCGAACCATCCTACTACCAGGAATGTACGCAGCCTCTATTACCCAGCTTCTTACTCACTCACGATCCGAAATTTATCCTGTCACCATCACAGGACGGCAGTTGTTACATGGCTCGGTGATTGGTCTACTTAACCAAACCAGTCAGAAGTTGTTAATATAAAGTCAAACATAAATTATAACGAAACTGAAATAATAACCAAAGTGTAAGGCCAGTAGGCACCATTTTCAGATTTTGGTATTTGTTAGCGAACAAAACACACAGACAAGTGGCGCCAGTTTCGACAGTCTTAGTCCGAAAAGTTTATGGCCCTAATAAATATATGTCATCCAAATTACAAGCGTGACTTGGGACATAAACAATGCTTACGACTAGGACTTAGAACGATTTGTATTGGATCCAGTGCTACCAATCAAGCCATGATGCAAAATCCCACTTAGGAAATGAGCCAATAAAAAAAGAGGGCTTCAACGAGGGCGTGTCTTTACCCGAGGCCAAAAGAGTCGTCTACTAGCAACAATATATCAACAAGAGATCCAGAAGTGAAGCTGTGCAGTTGAACAGCATATTGTCGAAATTGTCATTGTGTTATGTAGTGCAATTTGTGATGTATTTAAAGGAATGCAGTTTTTTAAAGAAAGAAAAAAGAATGCAGTTTATTAAGAAAGTTTTTTAAAAGAATGCAGTCTCATGTTAAACAAGAAAAATCAATCATGCACAAAGCATTGATTATGAAACACTTTCCAACTGCAATGCAATTTTATATAAACATCTCTAAGATGCGATACATTCAGCGGTAATATTTTAAAAATTATCATAATACTACAATTTATTATATTTGAAAACTTAAAACTTCATCAAAAAAAAAAGAACTTTATTCAAATGACGTTATTGAAATATAAATCGCCTGGCTCTCTATGTAAAAGCAATAAATATTTCATTCATACACTTTTATTCCATAACTTTCATACATCACAATACTACAATAATTCATTTTACTTAAAAACTTAAAACCATGCAGGTAAAAGTATTTTAACTCTATGCTTAAAACGTCATCGAAAAAGTCTGCTATAAAATCATCTGCTTCTCTATGTAAACTAAATGAATGTTTCATTCATATCAGCTATATTTCAGACTCCAGAACTAAATAATTTTGCGTTAAAGAAATTCAGGAATTCTTATACAACTCATCCTACATTTTGATGTATTTACATTCTCCATAAGTGAAAATTAGGCTTCGTTGTAGAAATAATCAAAGTTTTATGATCATTTAAACTCAAATATATTGTAATTACGTTGTTTCAGAATGTAGATGCACAGAAATTAAGCAAAAATAAAGCGGTTTTAGGACAGATACAGCACTAAATATAAATTAAAAAGAACTTTAAAAGTCACGATTTTGACACAAGATGGGATGTTACATTTTATTTCGAAGTGGGTCACGTGATCTCTTCATATAATATGGGTGTAATTATTATTTTGATTTTTATTTAAAAAACTACAGAATGTACATTGCTGAAATTTTTTTTTTTCATATTTTTTATAGGATAACTTGAATGTTTCCTAAAGCTTCCGAAGCAATTTATGAATTTTAACTATGCTTAAAAAATGTTTGAAAAATTAGGTCCCATAGAGTTCAATATACATTTCACTTTTTCAACCCAGGTTCAATCCAAAACTAATTGGGTGATATTATTCATTTGCATTCCATATGTCCCACAGACCATCTGAACAACATACTAAAATGTCATTTTGATAGTCATTTTTACAGCAGTTATCGTGCGAACGGACAGACAAACAGAACAAAGTCATAAACACTTTTCAACTATGCTGTAAAGTGTTAAAAAATGGGCAACGTGATGACAAGCAATATCGAGTCTGGAAATTGCTGACCAACAAACCAGAGTCAAAATACCTAGGTATATACCGTTCTTATAAAATAGGGCCGAGTTGTGATCTATTTGAATAATTTAAGTATCATTCGGTCTTACACGATCGCCTCTTCTCCTTGAGTAAATTTTGTAGTAAGATGTTATGCAATTTTAATTATGCTCATAATTGGTGTTTTAGTAAATGTTATTTTTTTTTAAAGATTAGTATTTAATATGTTACGTATTTATTTATAGATTATGGTAAGTGGGCTCGTACTTTTAATAGTGGTGGGTTATTGTGGCCATTGCTTAGTAATTGCAATTATTAAGTTAATGGTTAACTTAATAAATTTCTTTTTACTCACCACATAGAGGTTATATGGACCTTACAGACTTCGGCGGATAGCCCGATCGCTTTTTGAAAAAATCTTAACTTTCAATAGCTCTATCTTCAATATCATTATTTACAAAGGGAAATTATTGCATAATGCATTGTTGATTCAGCGGATGCACGAGTGCATAGACTGCTGCGCTTCGATACATTCTCGGAGTCAACCAACTGCCATAGATATCAAATTGTAATACCTTTCACAAAATACCTCCCAAAGACGCCTTTTCTTTAGTGAGCCTTATTTTTCATTGTTGTAAACAATTTGAAAGTTATGCATCGATATAAAGCAATATGACACTTGTTTATTGTAAATTTTCAGCAAGACATTTTTAAACTGATTTTTTTAACTAGCAATCTTCTATAGAATAAAAATATTTTACTAGATACCAACCACGATTTTAGGAAACGTGAATTAACGAAATATACGACGTGATACGAAATATATATGCATGCATACATGCATATAAAAATATATACAAAGATAGATACATATGTATATAGATACATACACAGATAGATATAGTTTAATAATGTAGATAAGAGCAATATTGTAAATGAGCCACGAATTCGAATTTTTGAGTGAGTTACACATTTTAGGTACTACTATATTTACGTGCATGTGTGTTTGCGAGAGAGAATGTATTCAATCTTCGCTCGAAAACTATCTGTCCCATTTTCCTGAAATTTGGCTGTAAAGTGACTTATGCTCGTTACCCTGATACTAATATGATTTTGATACAAATAGGAAATAGGACTGGTAATTTGTTTTAAAAAATATTCTAATTCTGTAAAATTGAAACAACTATTTAAGGATATAACTAGCGAAAAGCCTGGCTTTAAATGGATTCGCGCATATGAAATACGTAAGCTTTAAATTAAAACTTAATTTAACTAATAATTATGAAATACAAATAATAATGAATAATTATGAAATACAAATAATAATGAATAATTATTAACAAACAGTTATGAAGTATAAAAAATTAATTTCAATATTTGATAATCCCGATACAGAAGAGCATATAGTTATTAGAATTTAAATATCAAATTAAACAAATTAGAATACAGGAAAACAATGAAATCAAAGTAACACATTTAAATCGCAAAAACATACATAATATATAGGTGCACGTTTAAATCACAATGCATGCAAGTGCACACGCTTTGGTTAGCTGTTTAAAAGTTGCTTACTTGTTATTTGTACGAAACGTAGTTAGCGGATTAAAAATTGGCATTTCACCCTGTTACGGTTTTTAATTAGTGAAATTATGATTCTGCACATATTGGTTCAATTTTACGTACTATTGCTTTCATAAACAATATTTACAGTCGTAGGTGATATGGGGGATATCTTCATATAGAGCATGGGCACGTAATGTCACATGTGAACTCAACTGGCATGCGCGAAATTTGTAAGGGCAAAACATTCGGATTCTCCTATTGCGAACCTGTAGATTTCTGTGTTTTAACCTGCTTTATACTTGATGTTTTAATAAAATTATTCATTATTTGACACCTATTACTGGTCAAATATAGTGTAAATTATCCCATTTCATTCGTTCTTTTGTTTTATGCTGCATATTTTAAGTTTATTAACCTATTTCTTGCTTTGATTCGATAGACACAGCAGATTTAAATGACCACTATCCTAATTTCAATATTTTTATACTTTTTTAAAAACACCAAATTGCTTAAATTAAAAAAAATATAGATATTGAATGTTAACTAATTGAGTTCATTATTATTTATAGGTTATTTTTTTTATGTGAATAGTTTTGATTGGCAATTTAGTAATTAAAATTGATAAATTGTATCTGAAAAGGTAAATCGTTGCTTATAAAAATCTTTTAAGTGTAATAGGGTTTTCATTTTTCACTTGCTGTTTTAAGAAAACTTCTCATTTGACATATATTGGTTAAATATTATTGTGAAAATTATTACATTTCATTCTTCTATTTATTTAATGGTGCATAAAACTTATTAACCTGTTTCTTGTATTGATGTGATACAATAAATTACAATATGTGAGTAATAAAGTAAATATAAATATCAGCTATCCAAATTGAATTCTATTTTCATAAAATCATAACATGATAATTGTTTGCATTTTTAAAAGTAATATAATTTTAAAGTGTATTATTATACATATAAAGATTCATTCATGTACATAGTCTTGATTGACATCATAGTAATAAAATTTGATTAATTGAATCTTAAAGTAAATTTAAGTATATTTTTTTCGGGGGAGGGGAGCATTTGTTAAATAGATGTAACTTCTTCTTCTTCTTTAAGAGCGTAACAATCTGTTACAGGTCTTAGCTGCCTCGACAGCACGCCTCTTCCGACACCGTCGGTCCAAAGCGACTCTTTGCCAGTTTTTAATTTTCAAAATGTTGATGTCATTCACAATGTCGTCCAACCATCTAGTCGAAGGTCTTCCCCGGGCGCGGGTACCCCCAGGGTTCTTAAAAGTGTACAATCTAGTCGGGTTGTTTTCAGGGGTTCTCCAGACATGTCCGAGCCATCTCAATCTGTTACTTCGGATGATTTGTGTAACTTGAGGCTCTTTGTAGAGTCTATAAAGTTCAAAATTATATCTAGTTCTCCAGCATCCTTGTTCTTGTACAGGCCCGAATATAGTTCTTAACACTTTTCTTTCAAAAGTCTCCAGGGCACGCTGGACGTATAAATTTAAAGTCCAAGTTTCGCTAGCATACAGCAGCACAGGTAGTATAAGTGTCTTGTATAGTCTCATTTTAGTTCTTCGGCTAACAAGCCTGGATCTTAATTGTTTTTTTATTCCAAAGAAACATTTATTGGCCGATTTTATTTTGTAGTTAATTTCGACTTTCAACAAGTTTTGGTCATTGATAGTAGCTCCAAGGTATTTGAATTCACTAACCCTTTCAAATATATGACCATTTATGCAAAAAGGGTTGTAGTTCCCAGACGCGGACGGGACTTCCATAAACTTTGTCTTGTCCTCATTGATAGTGAGGCCCATGTCTGTAGCAGAGATTTCAAGGGCACGAAAGGCCTCTTTCACTGCTCTTTCAGATCTTCCAATAATGTCAATGTCGTCTGCGTAGGCCAATAAATACTGCGACCTATTCCAGAGAGTGCCTCTTCGGTCTAATCCGCTATCTCGGATGCATTTCTCCAATTCGAGATTAAAGAGCAGGCAGGCAAACGAGTCCCCCTGACGCAGTCCTCTTTCAGTAGCAAAAGGCTCAGAAAGGTGGTTTTGAATTTTAACCCTGCAGCGAACGTTGCTAAGCGTGGCTTTAGTAAGGTTAAAAAGCTTAGTAGGAATGTTAAACTCAATCATAGCTTTAAGCAACTTATCTCTTTTTATGCTGTCATAAGCAGCTTTAAAACCAATAAATAGATGGAAGGTTTTGATGTTATACTCTTTAGTTTTCTCCAAAATTTGTCTCAGTGTATGAATTTGATCCACAGTAGATCTTTGGGGCCTAAATCCACACTGGTAGTTTCCAATAACTTTCTCAGTAAGGGGTTGAAGTCTTACAAAAAGTAAGTTGGAGAAGATTTTATATGCCGTATTGAGGAGTGTGATGCCCCTATAGTTACGAAATTCAAATTGGTCTCCTTTTTTGAAAATAGGGCAGATGGAACCCACTTCCCACTCAGTGGGCAATTTCTCCGATTCCCAAATTTTAACCAAGATATAGTGCAAAGCATTAATAAGCACTGGTTCATCGACCTTTAAAAATCCGGATGGAATGTTATCGGGACCAGCCGATCTGTTATCTTTAAGTTTTTTGATAGCAAGGATCACTTCGTGAATGGAAGGCGGGGGGTAATCCCCGTCTACGATGATGTCCTGTTCCACAGGGTCCTCCTGGGGAGCGTCAGTTTCGTCTCTCTCCTCGAGCAGAATCTGAAAATAGTCCTTCCATACCTCCGGAACAGTATGAGGTTCGCTAACGAGCTCTCCCCTCCTATTTCTACATGTGATAGATCTTGGCTTGAACTCGCTTCTCATTTTATTGACTGATCTGTAGAACTTCCAGCACTCATTTTGATTGTTCAAGTTCTCCAAATTTTTTAATGAGCCTTCAAAAAAGGCTTCCTTCTTTCTTCTGTGTAATTCTAATCTTCTGTGTAAAGTTTCTCCACTCTCCTCAGCACTCTATATTTTTCTTCATAGGTTCTTGTACGCTGCCTTTGCAGCATCAGCAAGTATGCCTTATTTTTCTCATCTGTGGCTTTACTACACTCATCGTCGAACCACTCATTTCTAATACGACGTCCCAGGTTTGGTACGGTCTCGATTGCAGCTTTCGATAAGATTACACTGACCGATTTCCAGTTGAGATCACAATTTGGTGCTCCCAATTCCAAGCCGATGTCGTTAGAAAGTTTAAGTTTAAATTCATGGAGTATGTTTTGCTCCTTCAACTTAGAGATATCAGGTTTATAGTTGTTGTTCTCCCTCTTTCGGAAGAAATTCTTACGCAGTCTAAATCTAACTTTAGTTTTGACAAGTATGTGGTTGGAGTCGACGTTTGCACCTCTATAGCTTCTTACGTCTATTACGTTGTTCCGCTGTCTCCTATCAACAAGTACATGGTCAATCTGGGAGATCCAGGTGTACTTGTGTATTTCCTTGTGTGGAAATGCTGTGCTGGCTATTAACATGTTTTCCGAGACAGCAAATTCAAAGAGCCTCTGTCCATTTCCATTGGTGTCATTGTGTAGACTATAATGGCCAGCAAGGGAGCTAATAAGCGTTCTTTTCCAATTTTAGCATTGAAGTCTCCGATAACAAGCTTCATATCCTGTGTGGGGCAAGAGTCATAAATCTTCATGAGTAGGTCATAAAATAAATCCTTTTCTGCACCATCTTTTTCATCAGTCGGTGCATGAGCACAGATCAGGGTGATGTTGTAATACTTTCCTCTCAGTCGGATTTTACAAAGTCTCATACTAATAGCCTTAAAGTCAATGACTGCATTTCTTAATCTTTTACTTACGATGAAGCCCACTCAAATAGATGTAACTAATCTCCCCAAAACTAGTAAAAGACATTCAAGTAAAAGTTATACTGTTTTGCGCATCAACTTTCTAAATTTGGTCGGTCGGTGCTTTTCAAATTGTACAAGTATATATATTTTTTTAGGGGGAGGGGCATTTGTTAAATAGATGTAATAGATGCAACTAATCTCCCCAAAACTAGTAAAAGACATTCAAGTAAAAGTTATACTGTTTTGCGCATCAACTTTCTAAATTTGGTCGGTCGGTGCTTTTCAAATTGTACAAGTATATATATTTTTTTAGGGGGAGGGGCATTTGTTAAATAGATGTAATAGATGCAACTAATCTCCCCAAAACTAGTAAAAGACATTCATGTAAAAGTTATACTGTTTTGCACATCAACTTTCTAAATTTGGTCGGTCGGTGCTTTTCAAACTATACAAGTATAATTTTTTTTGGGGGGGAGGGGGCATTTGTTAAATGGATGTAACTAATCGGCCCAAAATTAGTAAAAGGCATTCAGGTAAAAGCTATACTGTTTTGCACATAAACTTTCTAAATTTGGTCAGTCGGTGCTTTTCAAATTATACAAGTATATATATATATTTTTTTTTTGGGGGGGGGGCATTTGTTAAATAGATGTAACCAATCTCCCCAAAACTAGTAAAAGACATTCAAGTAAAAGTTATACTGTTTTGCACATCAACTTTCTAAATTTAGTCGGTCAGTGCTTTTCAAACTATACAAGTTCTATGTAACCTCAGCAGTTTTAAGAAATACTACAATGCTTTAGTCAGTGGGAGATCATTTTTCATATCATGTATGCTATAAAATGTATCATAAGGTTCCGTGAATCATATTTGAAGTTGATAAGCATCATGTAGTATTAATATATTTTGTACATGAGTATTATACCTATCTCCAATGTTTATACCCCAAACAAATGCTTGCTCTTTTATTCTAATATATATTGCGCTGTGCTTTATTTGATTACCTTTTACATACCCTACAAACATTTCAAAATTTGAAATAAATAATTCAAAAATTTGATGATATAACGAGACAGAGAAATCGCTAGACCTGCCGATACGAAAAAAAATGTTTACTTCAAAAGAGCATAAGAAGTAAAATATCTCAAAAACTACTTCGAAATTAAAAAAAGGGGCTCCGTCCTGCAAAAATTCACCCATGTAGGTACCTGCCTACAAAAAATCGTGATCTTGCTATTGTTAGTCTATCCAGGACGCGAATTTTCAGCTCAAATATTTTATCTTTGATTTTGATATTAAATACTTCTTAAACTGCAATATATATCAAAAAACGGTTTATTTCAGCGTATACCCCAAAGCTTTGTCTACAAGTGTACTAAATTTAATATTTTTATATGCAATGGATTTTAAGGTACAAAGCAATTCTTCAGACATCGTAGAAAATTTGCATAGAACTCAATGGGGAAAAAAGTGCCCTTACAATTCTGGGCATTCTACTACGCAGGCTGTTTATTTCCATTCGTGCCCATACTCTATTATTTCTTTGACACAGGTCTCATAAAAATGAGCCAATGTAATGTATGTCTTATATAAATTGATTTTTCTCTTTTTCTAATTTTCATTGAAATCTGTTTCAGGTGAAGATCAGTTTCAAGTGATTCAAGTTCTAAATTTTTAATTTTGTCAATAAACATGTCGCTATCTTTATTCAAGCTTTTGTAATTTTCCATTTCCGACTCTGCAAAGATCGCAAGTGAATGAGTTTGCGAATTGTAAGGGTACAACTGAATGGTCCTAGAAACTGAGGGCGGGTCTATCGCAACTTAACCTACATATTATTGGGTGAATTTATTTGGCTTAATACTGTGCATAAGCACATTAGTTTGTATACATTTCAAGGTAAATAAAGATTTTCATGTGCATTCATCGTTGATCACGTACGCCGCAGAAAGATGGGGTGCGGATTTGTCCCTTGGGCTTCTGTTTTATGTGAATTAATGACTCCCGATCCCTGCTATACAAAAGCTGTTGATATGCAACGATGTCTGAAAGGTATTTTTCAATTCTCTATTTAGTGATATTTATGAACACTTTTAACTTTAAGTAGAAATATATTACACAAGCTTAGCTGATGAAATATCATTCTATATTGACAGACAGTTAACCCAGGCTTATTTTATGGATGAATTTTGTTTAATTTATTATTAAAATGTTACGCTCATATTATTTTCTTTTCTAAATGTTGAGTTTTATTTTTATTGTTTTATTAAGTTGCATATTTTCCCTTAATAGATACTATTGGTCATTTTAATAAGTTAAGCTTGCCTCAGGTATCTGTTGAACTTCTATTTTTGGCATAGAAGAGAAATGAACAGTAGATTATATTTTATGTGTTTAAGGTAATTTTTTACATGTTTGATTTTTACTATTCCGACCTACCAGTGGCAAAGCGTGAAGGGAATTTGGAGAGACAGTGGCTATTTAAACAACTCTACCACGCAACTCTCCCATTAATTTACTTTATTTGAAATATTTTAGGCACTTAATAAATTTGGTGAACAATTGAAAAGAAAGTAACTTGGTAACGGATTATTTAGGTAGACACTGTTTCACCAGATTCCTTTCTTTACCGATCTGAACCATACATATAGTATAATCTAAAGGTAGGGGGTGCACAACCTTTATAGCAGAAGGACCATTCACATGAAATGGTAAGGCTGCCGAGGGCCAACATACCCAATTCAGTTTGAAAGTAAATATCAACAATTTACGTTTGTATATATAGTAATAGTACAATATAAAAGTCTTTTTAAAAAATGTGTAAAGATTGGCCACAGTGAAGCACATTAGTGTGATGGTTGAGACTAAATTTTACCAACAATTTTTGGTATATTGTGTTCAAAGCTAGCTGTTGATATTCTCAAGACAGATTGCAAGTGTTGACCTGTCAATTTATTTCTTAATTTTGACTTATTTAGATTCATAAGGGAAAATGTTTGTTCGCATATATAGGTACTACTAAACATGGTAGCACATATACTTGCATTATCTTTTAAGTGCAAAAGTTCATCAGGTAGAGTTTTATAAAAGTCAAGAATGTCTAAATCACAGAATCTAGACTTTCATAAGTCAGAAGTTTGTAAGTCAATGAGTTCCATTTAAACATTTTTGGGAACTTCTTGAACTGGAACAGAAAATGCATCACCAAACAATTTCATTTTAACCTTATGCAACTCAAAATCTATGAATAGCTTTTCAAATGAGCTAAACAGCTTGTTTATTTGTTCTGAATAATCCAGTGGTTTATCAGGAAATTTTTCCTTGAGTTTCATCAGGTAAGGAAAGTTGATGAAATTTTAACAACTTAGCTGCTGTGAGAACAGCTGGAGTTTTAGTTTCAAAGCAGATGCTGCATTAGCCATTTGGTTAACAAATTGGTTTTTTCCCATCAATTTTTTACTTAGGTTATTCAAATGGGCTGTCACATCAACCAAAAATGCTAAGTCACACTTGAAAGATAGTTCTTTTAACATCCTAGTTTGCTTGCCTTTTTCTTCAAGGAATGGTATTATTTCATCAATCAAGTCAGCAAACCTTTTCAATGCCTCTCCACGACTCAACCACCGTACTTCACAGTAATATATCAGATCACTATGTGATGCATCTGTATGATCCAACATCTCCTTAAATTGTCTGTGATTCAAACCATATGAGCGAATAAAATTAATAGCATCACTCACTGCCTTCATTAAGCGGTCAAATCCCAGTTCCTTTGCGCACAGCTGTTCCTGGTGAATAATGCAATTATACCCGAGCAAATCTTTGCCTCGATCACCCAAATGGTTTCTCAGCAAACTCACCATACCATTCTGAACTCCAATCATAGCTGGAGCACCATCGGTGGTGATACTAACTAGTTTGTTATTATTGAAATTATGTGTGGAACACAAATTCAAGATGGAGGATAAAATATCGGCTCCAGTTGTTCTCCCTTTCATTGAACTCATTCCAACCAGTTCTTCAGTTACCTCAAAATTTTCAGAAATCCCTCTAACAAACAAAAGCAACTGAGCTGTTGAAGTGTTGTCTGTTGACTCATCAGCTGCTAGAGAAAAGTACTTAAATTTGGTGGCAGCAATCTGTAGTTGATCATTAATATCATCAGACAAATTTTCAATTCTTCTTTGAATTGTCATTCTGCTGAGACTCACATTTTTAAATTTGTTGGTGGCTTCAGAGCACAATTTCTCGGCAGCCAACAAAATACACTGCTTGGCAAAATTGCCATTAGTAAATGGGCGGCCACTTTTAGCGATTATAACTGTGATATCCAAAGACACTTCAACACAGTTATTCAATTGTACAGACTCTTTTGTAAACACATTCCTTTGTGCAACGAAAGAACGACGAAGAAATTCGATTCTGCGATTTCGATCTTCTCCATCAAACTTTGAGACTGACGAGTGTTTTGTCTCGTAGTGTTGCTTAATGTTATACTCCTTGCAAACACTAATTGTAAAATTATATATCAAGCATGTAATTCGACTACCTTGCTCTACAAAAAAATACTTTGAAGTCCAGGCTTCCGAAAACTTTCTATTAGCCTCCGCTACCTTTCTTTTCATTTTCGATCTTTCCATCGTGGTAAATAAGTATTATACGAGAGACGTAACAATGTGTATTTGCGAAGTCAAAAGTACACCAGCACAAATCATCCTAAGCCGCCCTTCAGAAGCAATTTTTTCTCCCCACTCCTAGCGTATGCATACAAGCACACTCGCACCTGTGCTTTCTTTCCCGCTCAGGCGGTGAAACTTGTGAAACTAGCTTCGGTGAACACCATACTTTACTCTTGGCTCATTGCCAAATCATTGAAAATGCTTTCTTCTCACCAACCCATTCTAGAGTGATAGTCAAATCGCGATAACTGATGAGCCCTCGGCGGGCCACAGGTTGTGCACCCCTACTAAAGGTATATATTATATTGGGATGGGTCAAAAATACGACCTTTTGATTTCTTCCCCCCTTTGATATCTTTCAAACAAATTGATTAAATCAAATAAAAGTTAGATTTAATATTTTAATCGATAAATAGCAGAGGTCTATTGATTTTCAGTTTGAACAGACCAAGAGAAAGCACTTAGATTTTAAACATTGTTTTTCAAAAATTAAAAAACTGTTATAAAACATATATTATGTATGAAAATAGATATTTAATAAGAACAATTTTAAGTGAATTTTCAAGAACAGTGCATTTAGTATAATATACATAGACTCCGACTGCGGAGATACTCGGGTGCTCCAGCACCCTCTGGGGAAATTTGGGGGGGGGGGGGGTGCAGCATCCCCCTAAATTTTATCATTAACCAATTTTTTTTTATTTAAAAATGATTTTGCACAACAAAAATTTTTGTCTTCAAAGTCAAATTCTTTGTTTCAAGTTCTGTACTAGGAAAAAAAATAATGTTAAACCACTTCTTTCACTCCCTCGCCCTTCCATGGAGTTAGAAAGAACCTTCCTATGGCTCTTTTTCTGAGGTCCATTTTTAATGACTGGGGATGTTAGTGACAGTTATTCCTCACCCCCCTGCTTCACCCTTGGTTCGATCCCATCCCATCTGTTGATACAAGGACCTCACCAGCGATGGGAAACTTCGGCAATTCGATGGTGCATTTCATTATTGGAAAAAATTACAAAACGATTCTTAAGTTCGTAGAAGGTATGTGCAAGGAAGTTAGTGAAGAAAGAGCGAAAGCTAACAGCTTTCTTAAAAAAAATCAAGAATTCGAATTTTTCTTTATGACAAAAATTGTTATTTCTGTCTTTCAAAGAGTGGAGACATTAAATATTGCTTTCCAGAAAACATCCTTGAACTTTCAAGATGTAAATAATTACATCAAAAGTGTAATCGAGTCTATTCAGACTCTGAAAGAAGAAAATAATTTTGAGCATTTATGGGAAAAAGTAATAAAAAAAGGTGTAGAATTGGATTTAGAAGATCATGTCATTCTATGGATTAGAAAAATTGCAAGAAGATTTGACGAGGGAAGTGATCCTCATTAATTTCAATCACCTAAAGAAAGATATCGTCAAATTTATTTTCAATTAGTGGACAATAGTTCCCTAAAAACAAGATTTGAGAAAAAGACGATGGAGCATCTTTCCTTGATTGAAATCTTTGCCCTCAATAAAATTAAAAGTGATGAACAAATAGTATCTTTTTACAGTTCAGATTTTGATGGCAAAAGGTTATCACTTCATCAGGATATGTTTTGGGACGCAGTTAAGGCAAATTCTGCAGAAATTAACAGTATATCCAATATAGTTGAATTTTTTGATAGAAAAGAAAACATTTCTCTCCACTCGCTCATACCAGAGTTCTGTAAATTAATAAACCGAACAAAACATAATACTATACCAACCCTTAACATAACGCAATTAATTTACGCTCCCCCTCTAGACCTTCTAACAAACCAATTTATCAAGCTTAATACCTCAAACATTTTATCTCAGGTGTTCAATTTCTAGTCATACCATGGAAGGAAAGGGGCTCCCTATAACTTTATGGATCATACAATTTAGCTCCAACCAATCCATCTATAAACAAAGTTTGTATTAAAATGTGAATTTGAAGTTAAAGCAGAGCAGGAAATAAGTCTCTCTAATGCCATGGTTTAATAAATATTCATATTCTGGATTTTTAAGTTGTGATGACCTCTCAATATTAACTTTCCTATTCAGTTGAATTATGGAGATGGTCTCATCTCTAACGCCATGAGCTGAATAGTTTTCTTTTGTATCATGTTGTTGCAATGCCTTCCACCTGAGATGGTAAACACAAAAATAGCAAAATGGATTATAAATTATTTCTCCAGATCCAGGGGTTAATTTGAAAAACTGATTTCAAATTTGGATTCAGCATGGCTGAATTAGTATACAAGAATTTTTTCAGCCCTCAGGGTTGCATTTGGTGCTCTGACATACCAATACTGCACTTTTAGAGAAGTGATTCATTTTAACTTTCACGTAAACCCTGAAATCATAAGTAGTTTAAAAAACAAACATAAATCTAATATTTATTATTTATGTTTTTTAATCGAAGCAATTTTTATATCCACTTAAATAATTAGAAAAGAAACTGTATATTTATTTATTTTAACTTTAACATAGACTTTTTGGAGCATATAATACAAAGTTTAACACAACACATAAAACTGTTGTGTTAATGTGAAAAATGATTCATTATATCCTTGAAATAATTTAGTAGTTCAATCAGGGTTGTCAAAAACCCAGCCCGTTTGGGTTTTTGGGGTTTTTTCAGGGGAATTTTTATAACTTTTAGTTTAGCAAATTTTCAAAACTAACATAGAACAATTAATTTTTTAAATCAGAACTTTTAAACAATTGAGCAGAGCAGTACTGTTAAATGCTCAGCAGTTTGAGTATGACTAATGTATTTACTTCAAATTACATGGTATAATGAATAATGCACATAAAAAATACAACATTCTAAATAAAAATATGTCCTAAAAAATTTAAAAAAATGCATTTAATTATTACATAATTATACATTTATATTTATAAATGTATTTTGAAAAGTGAAGTTACAAAAATTTAAAAGTTTATCAAGAATAATAAAAGAAAAAGAAGTGTTATAATAATAAAAGAAAAAGAAGTGTTATTAAAAACAATGTTATGAAATACGTTATTTTGTATAGAAAGTTTGTTAACTTTTTATTGTTAATTGTCAGTAAATGCAATTTTAAGTTCAATTGCCCACGTGGGTTTTTTTGAAAAAACCCACCCGGGTTTTTTCGAGTTGGGCAAAATCATAATAACCCTGAATTCAATGCCGTTAAAATGTTACAAGTATTAACAACTTTTTTAAATATCGCCAAATTGATGATAATGTCACCAAATTGATAAAAATGACGCTAAATAAGAGGCAATACTTTGAAAAATTTTAATTCCATCATATGACGGATATACCTTCTATTGTATAAGAAATGTGCTTCTCTCCATTTTAATGAAAATATCATAAAACTTGCAAAAATAATGCCAAGCTAATGAAAATGATGCCTAATATATGAATTTATTATTAAAATATTTTAATATATGGACTATATTGCTTATTTTGGATGCTATCAATATTGATAATTGTTAATTTAGAGTTGCATGAAATATAAGCTAATTGGGTACGAAATAGCATTACAAGTTGTCATCTGGAAACACATCAAATATGCAATTCAATGTCACAAGCACTGTGCCGTGAATCTTTTCATCATTTTTCACTGTGAAAGAAGTAAATTCATTTCTTTATATAAGAAAAGTCATGTGTTCAGACTTTTTTGTATATGAAATCAAACAACAGATCAACATCAGATTTTTTTGTATATGAAATCAAATCAAAACGGCATTTTTCATCTACACTAATTTAACATAAGGGCATAGTACAAGTGAAATTGAACTAGATATTTACTGGCATAGATGCATTGCAAATTGTAGAACTAAATTGTTTTATACTATTTCTGTTTTTTTTTTTATGTAAACACTTATGTCCAATTTATGAAACTCTGGGGCTTAACCCCCAGGAGACCAGTTCTGATTACATTCAACATGTGCATTGGGTGTTTGTTTTCTAGCTCATAATGTGTCCTAGTTTATGTTAGATAGTAATTAGTTAGGAAGTCGCCCATGTTAAAAATATGGTCCACTCACATTCTTGCTTGAGATTTACTAGTCTTCAAAATTGTAATTGGGTCATTCCATGTCAAATCAATGCAGCCCACAACCCGTCCCCTCTGGATTTTTTTACTATTTGGCTATTTTGTTGTCCACTCATGTACTAATGCAAAATATTAGCCCTCAATTTTTATTAGTTTTTTAATTATAAAAATTTAAAATTTGAAAATCTGGTAATCTTTTCACAATTCTAGGGATGTTCAAAAGCTTGTATCTGCTGACCTAGTGTACTAATTGTGTTGAAATAAGGCTTATTTTATAGTTTAATGTACGACCGTTCTGATGATATGTTACATAAATGATGTTTTTTATTTCAAGGTCATCCAATTTGACCTTGAACTGCAGAAAAACTTATTTTTTTTAAATCTGAAAAACATTTATATTTTGTGTACTTAATAATTGCTGCACATGTCCTGTAAATTTCATAATGGTATCATAAAAAATTTTAATTTTAAGTAAGACAGTATCTGTCATTCGATATTGAATCAACTCAAAAAAATACACATTCTCAAGATTTTTCTGGAATTCTTTAAAATATTGTGAGTTTTTAGTATTTGTAGAGATATTCAACCAAACAAAATATTAGCTCTATGTTGGCAATTTGGCAATTCCTTTTCATTTACAGCCCTCCAAAAGCTGCAATTTTTTGACAAGCAAAGGCTTGTAAGAGAAAAAAACTATAATAATTAATACCAAAATCTCTATATAATTTTCAGTTCCCCTTTTTAACACTTTCCAACATACTTGAAAAGTGTTTATGACTTTGTTCATTCTGTCTGTCTGTCCGTTCGCATGATAACTGACGTAAAAATGACTTTATCAACATGAAATTTTAGTATGTTGTTCAGACGATCTGTGGGACATATAGGAATGTAAATGAATAATATCACCCAATTAGTTTTGGATTGAACCCGGATTGAAAAAATGAAATACATTGAATCCTATGGGACCTAATTTTTCAAACACCTTTTAAGTGAAGCTAAAGTTCTCAAATTGCTTTGAAAATTTTTGGAATTATTCAAATTATCCCATAAAATATATAAAAAAATTTCACCAAAATATATTTGGCAGTTTTTTAAATAAAAATTAAAATAATAATTACACCCATATTGTAAAGAGATCATGTGACCCACTTCAAAATAAAATATGGCATCCATATTTTTTCCCAGTGCAGAATCATGATTTTAAATTTATATTAGTGTTACATCCATCCTAAAACCACTCTATTTTTGTGTATTTTCTGTGCATCTATATTCTGCGCCAATGCAATTACAATATTTTCAAGTTTAAATAATCATCAAACTTTGATTATTTCTACAACGAAGCCTAATTTTAATGTAAGCAGAATGTAAACAAATCAAGCTGTAAGATGAGTTGTATAAGAATTGCTGAATTTTTTTGCGCAAAATTATTTTGCTCTGGAGTCTGGAATATAGGTGATATGAATGAAATATTCATTGATTTTACATAGAGAAGCAGATGATACTATTTTGAAATTGATGAAAATGTCGCTAAATTGATAAAAATGATGCTAAATTAAAGAAATTGATGAAAATTCAATATATTGGAAAGAATATAAGAATAACTCTCTCTGTCTGTCTGTAATACATGACAAACAATTTTATGATGATTTTGGCAGGAAATCACCAACTTTGCAACTTTATTTTAAATGTTGTCAAATTGATAAAAATGTCTCTAAATTGATAAAACATTTTTTCTTGTTAAAAATGATGCATAATTGATACAAATTTAATATCTTTGATAATTCCTGTTTGCTTTTTGTTAGGGGTTGATATAACATGTACATTACGATAGGAAGTCGTATAGAAAATAATAATATTGATTGGGAGAGGATGCATGTCTCCAAGGATAGTAGGAGCGCAAGTGCTGCCGGAGGGCAGATGGGAGGTAATGCTTTACAACTTTTTGCATTCCCTCATATGGCAGGCATACTTTCTAGTAACTATATGTAACAATAACAGTTGAAACAGCTTTTAGTGTAAAAAATTTTGGCAAAATCCACCATTGTTCGGCAGCCAGAAATATCAGAGGAAAATAGTGTTTACTAATGCCATGTTAAGTTTAATAGATAAATAATAGAAAAATATAAGTAAAATACAAAAATGTGTAAAAAATGTAAATATCATACAAAAAGAAAAATAGCACATGTCAACACTGTAAAAATGGATAAAATAATGTAGAACCAGAAAATTTGCATAGAAATGGTCATTCTCTGTTGAAGTCTGCAATGTGGCAACAGCCATTTGTGCAACAGTTGATCTGTAGCAATTCGAACATGGACATACGGCCATTTCAAGGTCAACCCCATTGGCTGTTGGAGATCACACAGAGCAACAGGCTTTTTGCAGCTCATGGAGCACAGACTTATTATGTCTGCTGCATGGGTGTAACATGAAAATAATAAAATTTAAAAAAACATTAAAATAACAAATTAGAGTTCAAAACCAAATACACAATCTTACATATACATTCTTTACTCTTACAATGTGGAAAGGGCTAAGAGGTTATCAGAAATAAAATGGGATTACCAGATCGCACAAAAAATTGAACAAAAAATATCACCAAATGAAAAGTCTTGGGAACTGCTGGGTAATACTGTTAGGTAAAACTTGGGTACTGTTAGGTAAAACTGTTAGGTACTTTAGTATAAAGTACCTAACAGTTTTGAAAGTTTTGGTGTTTCTAATAAATGACAGATAGTTATGGACGGAAAAAATATTTTTAGTAAGATTTTATTTCCTTTTTTTGGGAGGAAGTGTAAGTTTTCAAGTTTGAAAATATTTTAAAAAAATGAAAATTATTTTTTGCATGCAAAGTAAGTGGTGTATTTCTCATACTTCATTATAAATTGAACTTAATGTATTATTTTTATCGATTTCTTCAAAAGTTACTATTGAATAGATTTTTATAACTAAAGATCCCATGTTTGTCCCAACTTAAGACTTCTTTCATAATAGACAGCAATGTAACAGCTACTACAAATAGTATTTTTTCCAGCAAAATTAAAGTAACTAATTTTTTTTTAATTCAAAGTCAAATTGGATGACCTTGAAATAAAAAAATGTTGTTGATAGGGTCATCTAGCATATCACCAAAAGTGCCGTACATTAAACTACAAAATAAGCTTTATTTCAACACAATCGGTTCATTAGGTCAGCCGATATGAGCTTTTAAAAAGCATGTCTAGAATTATGAAAAATGCACCAAATTTTCAAACTGCAAATTTTTATAAATAAAAAACTAATGCAAATTGAAGGCTAAAATTTGCATAGTATCTTATATATGAGTGGACAATACAAGAGCCAAAGTTTCAAATAAATCAGGAGGGGTCGGGTTAAAAATGTCCCTTTTCTGTGTTTATTTGACATGAAATGAGCCAATTAGCACTTTCTGGTTTAAGATGTCTCTGAAATGAGAGCCCAAATATGATATAGACATAAGAAACTCTTTTTGTATAATAAAGTTCGCCCTATATGAAAGTAGGTAATAATAGTTTGATGAAGATTACTCGTCTTATGAATCTTGTTTCATGTCTGCTTTTTAATCTAGTAGTTTTATATTTTAATCATCACTTATATCAGTGTTTCTCAAACTAGGGGACTACAGGGTAGGGGCCCCCCAAAACTCCCATTAGGGAACCGTAAAATATTTTAGTTCTTGAAAATATTTTGCAAATATGTACTTATAAATTATTTTAAAAAAAATTGTTTTTAATTGCACAGTTAAATAACAATGTAACTATGTTTATAAGTGTGTATTTCGCAAATGGTTATTTCAATGACTTATAGGTGTTGCTATCCTAGACAACATATGATCTGTGGCTGTAAGTTATCAGGAGAATATATTGTTGTCAAAAAGTATTAATCAAGGATGCACAGATATGTTTTTCATGCTTGAATGAGTTTCTGGCCTCCAGTGATATATCAGTCTCGATTTCAATTAAAAGTGTTATAATTCACCACATTGCCAAATCACTATGATTTTTCAACAACTGTTTCCTAAACTTAAATGAGGAACTTAAATACAATTAGATAAGAACACCATTTACCAAATCCTTAAAATCAGATCCTATTACTCAGTAGCTCAAGAAGAGTTGATTGATATAAGATCAAATAATTCCCTTAAAGTAAAATATGAAATCTAATGAAAGCAGTCTGACAAACTTTTGCATAAGGTGATAGTAAGCATATCTTTAAATCATGAAAGCAGCATTGGTAAATCATATGTAATATGTTAAACAGTATTTTCATCATAGTTGGTAATAAAAAGTAGACATAGGTCATCTCTTCTCTTTCAATGGTAACTTTGGAGTAAACCCTACAATTAACATTTCAAACATTGTACTCTACATTGATTGTAAAAATATTCAATAACACCCCTCTCATTACATTGAATTGGTCATTTTAAAAACATCATGTAGTATCACATATTTATCAATTTTCACTTTTTACAATGTTCAGAATTTTTCTGCCTTCTCTCATCGTTTAGTATTAAAAAAAAAATAACTTACCACTTTTCCTTTGTTTGTAGAAGCATTTAAAAATCACATTCAGTTTATAAACATCATCATGATGAACTCATGGAGTTTCTGAATTGAACACACCAGACCTTGTCACTTGGGTTCTCTATTTGATGTTGGATAGAAAGGTGTTCCAAATCATCCCTCTCTCCATTTAAGAATTTCCAGTAAAACCCATTAAATTCTAAGAAGATGGAAGATACAAAAAATTGCTCCAATACATACCACAGGAGTGCATAACTTTTTGTGGTGCTTTATTAGAATGGCCTACTTCCACAAAAGAAATCAGTAATTAAAACAAACTTCTTTATGCAATAATGTGTTTATTCATTTTTTTTTTGTCCGTTTTATGTCATTGGAATATTTTTATTGTTATTCCCAATATTCAACTTTCAAATGTTTACTTTCGAAGCATCATGAGTCCCACCTAATGTACTAATTTAAAACAAAAACTGTTGGCAATCAGACATCACTTAAGATATATTTAAGTAGCACCAAACAAAAAATTAAATGATTTCGAATAAATAAAAAATTTTCTTAGTAATATCAGGTTTTTCTTATTTTCCGAACAGTTTGTATTTTGTGACTCATGATGTTTCTAAAATGATAGATTCAGTTGTTTTTGTAGGCTACAGCTGTAGTTAAATTTGAAATTCAATTTTGTTATATATTTTTTCTTCTTTTAAGCATGTAAATGAAGAGTTATATTGTTCTAAAACTTTTAGAAAACCTTGATTTTTTTTTCCCTCAGATTTTGGAGGCTGTAATAGAAAAAAGTTTGCGAAGCACTGACTTATATAATGTGGTTTCATCTATACTTACTACATGGCATATGCATATATTATTTAAATTATTCTATTTTCTTCAGCTAATCGTTATCAAGAGGGAGTTTGCTTTGAATCCATGGCAGTGATGGAAAAGTGCTGTTCAAGATGGAAAGAGAGATCTCCTTGTTGTCTGACATATGAAAAAATGAGGCTTCAGCAACAATTGAATACTGCTCAGAATGTAAAGTTTTCTAAAGATGCACCTCCAGTGCCGAAGGACTTATTTCTTTGTCATTAATACATGTTTTATTGATGTTTGTTTTTTTATAGCTTAGTAAAACTTTAAGAAGTTTTGACTATCAACTATTTGAGAATATTACTCATGGGGGATTATTTATATTTATAAGAAGTTTAGAACTTCTCATTGTTATTTGCAGTTTTATAAAATATGAAATATTCATATGACCTACTTTTATATACCTTTGTCTTTCATTCAATATATTTTACTGTAACTATAAAACAGGGACATATATCTGATGATTGACATTTGCTCTGTGTTACTGTTTAAGTGTGGATAAGAAAAATAATGAGTTTAAAATAGTAAAATGTGATAAGTTTTAATCTACAAGATGTTCTATACTTATTTCATACTCTTAATGGGTGAAAATTGGCCACCCATATTATAGACTAATATTTGCTTTCAACAGTGGTAAATTTTACGCTTGTTGTAATATAGCAGTATATGCAAGATATTCTGAACACTTAAAACTTGACAGACAGCATCTCAGAGTGGTGTTTTGTGTTATAATTAACAATTGAGTATCATGAATTGATATTATTTTGGGAAATATACTATTTTTAAGTTAGCTATAATGTTATATCATACTATTATTGCTTAGTTAGGATGATGAATTTGGCAAGAAAATAGATGGAGTTATTGATGTTTCAGAGCAAAGACTCCAATCATTGTTATATAAACAATGTTGTTCATCCAATTGCACACCATAATTGTGATTCATATCAGTACTTGCAGACATTGGGTTCTAATGATTATGTCTAAAAAATTCAATTGTATTTTATTAGAACCAAACAGAAATTTATAAGACCTTTGTAGTCTAATTCTGTAAGAATATGGGAAAAGTATAGTTTATTTGTATTAAAAACAGAGTTCCTTGATAGTAATACATTCTAACAATTTCTAACAATATGAGTGTGATAGGCAAAAGTAGTAGCTTTTGCAGACAAAGGGTAAACCCATTCTACCAAAATTTTCAACTACATATTTTAATATAAATATTAGAATTATGTATTCCTCAATACATATGATACCCCAAAATTTAAGTCTAGTGATTGAACTGGACAGTACTAAGCCTTTTGCCATGGCATGCATTATTCTACAAATGAGGGCATAACCATTATTTTGTCATTTGTGCACTTTTCTTTGTATTTGGACTTTAAAAAGCAAGAACGTTGTCTACAATTATAACAAAACTTTTATCTGAGTTGCCTATGAACCTTTCAAGCAAGAGTGTGATGGGTTATGCCGGATGTTCTTATTAGGTATGTATTTATAATACAGCTATCAAGCAAAGTTGTGATCTCAGTATCCTGCCCTAAATTTCTGGGATTACAACCACAAAATTTCAACAATTTTCATCAGTTAATTTAGTTTATTAAGTAATGCTTTTCTGGTTTTGTGTAATTGTATCAAAACCACTGCCGAAAGCAATGTCATCTATTTATGACATTTGTTCCCAAGCCCCTAAGTCATGAGAAATTTTTTATTGGTCATGAAATGGGACTTATCACTCCAATGTATGTGTAATATGCATACATAGGATAGGTTGCCCTACAATTATTTTTTAACATTTTGCATCATACATGTGAAAAGTTAAGAACCATTGATTAATGAGTATCAGACTTTGAATTTGTGTAAGCATTGTAGTACACAATTGTTTGTTTGTTTCACCCAAACTGTCCGACCTACCAGAATATGTAAGGTACCTGTTTTGATGACTGAGACAGTGCTACCCAAATTAAACTGGAACCCAGTGGGGGCTGCATCCACAGGGACTGTATCCTCCTTTCCCTACCACCAACCTCTCAGAAAACTTACCCACATATTTAACATGCCTGTACTCCGCGTGAACACTGGGACAGTTTGATCAGAGCTGGGAATCGAACTCAGGTCATCCTAGTGCAATCCTGGTGTATTAACCACTGGGCTGTCCCACCTCCATAGTACACAATTTAGAGTAGTCTAAATTCTGAACACAGTTACTTCTAATATAAAATTAAAATATATAAATTAGCTTTAAAATTATGTTTATCTCATTTCTTTTAACTTTTTTTTCACAACTTTATAAATAATTAGGCATTTAATGCCTAATGTTGACTTATTTGGTAATGGTATAATTTCATCACTGTAGGGAAAGCAGAAAAACTAAAGCTTTATAAGACTTTAGTAGCATTTATTTAAACATTATGATAATTTTTTACTATAAATCACCACTTATTATGTAATATATTTTCTAAATAAATTTACAATTTGTTCATTTGCATTAAAATGCATTTATTAATGTATGGTGGTTTTGTTGTATTTCATATCAATATTTGCCATAATTTGGTTTATACTTTTCAATGTATGTCACACTAAAAATACTTATTTAATATAAAATATCTAGATATATGTTATTGTTCTATATATTTAAATTATATCTTAGTAGCTTTAAGATATGTTTCTTTAGAAGATTCACTCTAGCTCACTCTATTTTTATTGTAAACGAGGAAAATTAGCATAACATATTCCTCATACTGAATAAAGTTAATGAACTGGGTCACAACTTAAAAGGTATCACAAATAAGAATAAGTAAGCATACGTACATTTTGGAAATCCTTGGATTTCCTTCCTTAGTACAACTATGACCTGAACACCCAAATGAACACTAAACTGTACCCTTCAAACAGAAAATGACTAAGTAACAAAACCTAATATAATAGTGTCATCTAAGATGGCTAAAACAAAAGTAAAATGAGGGCTAAAAAAATAAAAGAAATATGAATGCAAGATGAAAAAATGTATAAAAATAAAATGCAGAATATATGTACTTGATGTGCAAAAAAAGAACAAAACATAGAAATAAAAATTAAATGTAGTCATGCCATACATCTGAGAAATAGGATGTCATTGACAAATCATTAACCAAACCAGATTACTGGAATGTTTATTGATATGAAAAGCTTCAAAGAAATCCAGATAAAAAACTGAAGAGCACTTTTGAATAATGGAGGCAGAAGAAAAATATAACCGGTGACTTGCCATCCAGTAATGATTAGTTTTCAATGCAATTCTACTGTTCTTTCAATTGGTACTTTAGACACATTTAGTTTGACCAGTATATGATTGTTCACATTGAGAATAAAGAATTTGATTTATGCCCCAATTATTGAACTTGTCAATAGGGTCCTCATGAGAAATTTCTGTTGTTTAGTCATTTTCTGTTTAGCTGGCATAGTATATACTCATTTGGGCATTCAAATCCAGGTTTGTTGCAGTGAAGAAGGGAATCCAATGATTTCTGAAATGTACATATGCTTGCTTATCTTTATTTGTGCTGCATTTTATGTTGTTGTTGTTGAGACCCAGACCGTCCGACCTACCAGAAAGGTGTAAGGTAACTGTATGGACGGCCGGGAAGTGCCACCCAATTTAGACCGGAACCCAGTGGGGGAGGCATCCACAGGGACCGTACCCTCCTTCCCCTACCACCAACCTCTCGGAAGGACTTACGGACCCACATGTTTAACGTGATCGTACTCCGCATGAACACGGCGGCATTTGTGGCAGCGTGCAAATCTAGCGCGCAAACCACGGGGATACCGCACCCGAGATGGCCAACAGCACGCGGCGTTCCGAGGTGGTCACCCACCAAGTACTAACCGCGCCCGATGCTGCTTGACTTCGGTGATCTAACGAGAACCGGTGTTTTCAGCACGGTACGGCCGTTGGCCCGCATTTTATGTTGTGATCCAATTCATTATTATTGACTGTGCACAAAGTCACATTCTTTACTTAATAAAATTGCTTGTTATAACTGTGAATATTTGTTCTACAGCAAATTTATTATTTTGCTCAATATTCTATTGTTTAGTGTACCTAGATGTAATGTTATAAGAAACTTGTTTTCTTTAGATTTCCTTTTTTGCTCTATCAAAATAAATTGATTTAATTATCCAACACTTGTTTTTAATTAAATGCAAAACATTGTAGTTAATGACAAACCAGTTAAAATATAAGTATAAAATAATATTCCTTCAAATAAATGGAAATGCAGATCTTGATCCTTCAACTGGAAAAAAATCGCCTGACACTACAATTCCTCTAATACAGTGCACGAAAAAAGTATAAGGACAAGCGAAAACTCGCCAAATCTAGAAACCCTTTAGATGGAAATGTATGCAAATTTCTTAAGTAAAAATATTGATAAAATTAAGTTCTTTTTCATGTAAATTAGTTAAATTTTCCATAAATAAATATGTATAAATTTTCTTTATACATTTTAAACCCATATGATATTAGAAAAAAGTATAAGGGCAACTGTTTTTTCATCTAAAATTATAGTAAAATTTGCATATTTGAAAGCAGAAAATGACCATTTCAAATATAAAGACTGGGTTTCTAAACAAAATTCACACTTGCCTCATTTCTTCACGATTTTTGTACAATGCCAAAAGGAACTCATCTGTCTGACCTTGAAAAAGGGAAAATTCTTGCTTTTAAAGAATGTGGATTGAGTGGGCCTGAAATTTCAAAAAAAAATTAAAAGATCTAAAACTGTAGTTTATAATTTTCTAAAAGAACCTGGAATGTATGGAATGAAAAAACGAACTGGAAGACCAGAAATTCTAATGCATCGACAGAAAAGAATAGTTGTAAGAAGAGCTTGCAAGAAAAAAAGAAACTGTAAATGAAGTTAGAAGAAATTTGGACCTACCATGTTCTACGCGAACAGTTCAAAATGTTTTGAATAAACATCGGAATATTTGGTATGGAAAGTTAATGTCACTTCCGCCTCTTAAAAAGGTCCATAAGGAAAGAAGACAGGAATTTAAAAAAAAATGCATTTCTCACAGTCCAAAATGGATTGATGTAATCTTTTCAGACGAAAAAAAGTTCAATCTTGATGAGCCAGATGGTTTTCGCTATTTTTGGTATAATCTGCATAAAACTAAAGAAGTTTTTTTCCAAATGTCAATACGGTGGTGGTACAGTAATGAGTTGAGGTGCTTTTACAGCAAACGGAACCATGCCTATAGCCTTTATCAACTACAAAATGAACTCTGACAAATATGTTGATATGTTAGGCAAATATTTGTTACCTGAGGTCCCACTAATTACTTCAGGAGACTATATTTAACAACGGGATAACGCTTCCATACACATTTCTATGAATGCAAAACTCTGGTTTGAAGCTCATTCAGTAAATTTACTTGATGGGCCAGCGAGGAGGCCCGATCTCAATCCAATGGAACATTTATGTGGCCTTCTAGCCTGAAAAGTTTATAAAAATAGCACACAATATCATTATAAACAGAATCTTATGTTAGCCATCAAACAAGCTTGGAATAACATTTCCACAGACACTTTAAAAGAACTTTCAGCATCGGTGACCTCTCGACTTATTCAAGTAATTGAAAAAAAAGGTTGTTTTCTTGATTATTAAGAAAAATGTTAAGTAATTTAAAACATGTTCTTATACTTTTTTCTATATTTTCTTTAGTGATAATCTTTATATGGTCAACTTTTGTAAGGTTCATATTTGTTATTTTATGTATTGTAAATGTTATTGTATAATTTCATATTAGAGGCCAGAAATATCAAATATTTATTTTGATAAAGTGAAAATAAAGTATATTTTCATTCAATTATATGTTGTCCTTATACTTTTTTCGTGCACTGTATCAATCCCTTTAAATTCAGTATGCTGTGCACATTTTTTCAATAACCAGATATTGCTCTTTGCATTGCTTAAAGCTGTGATTCTTAAAACTTTTTGCTGGTAACCCTATGGTTTAATTTCTATGCTACTTAACCATTGCAGAATGTTTTCTTACCATGTCAAATTTAAATGTAAACTATCACAATCCTGGATTAGGAACCTCTTATTGTAGAATTAACATGACATAAAGCCCCCTGTACTCAATCTTAATCTGTACCTTGGACTATCTTATATAAAAAGAAAATTCTAATTCTATTCATTTTCTGAAACTCTCAGATGTGTCAACTTTCTGGATTTTTCATTAATTCATAGGTTTCCAGATTATTAATGATATCTGCATTTTTTTTTTCTGTAAATTTATCTATATGGGTTTCTACCATTCCTGGGATAGATTCAAATCCATAATAAAATTTTGTTGGGGGGCAGTATTTTTGTTTATTCCAAAGCCAAACTGGATCAGTGAAATGATGTGTTTAATCATTATTAACTATGATCTTTAACTTCCCCAGGCAGCAGCACTGGAGACCGTAGCACCTTAGAACAATTTCTAATGAAAAGGGATGGGGGTAGAGGGGTATCGGTCAGTTTGCTCCTCGATAGTAGCATGCTAAGGAGGGAAATATGGACTATGGGTACCAATGAGAATGAATGAGTAGTAGAAATTTGATGTGCTAGATGAGGCAAGGTCCTCAGGATGTGCAGCCTGTGGTGTGTTTTCTTCCAGGAACAATTATAGCTCTTTATATGTTTCTTTATCAGTCAGGGTTGCTTATTTCCTTTCTTCCAACCTGGCCCAGTGTCTTGGAAAAATGGAGTACAAAGCTGTTTTGATTTTGTATCTGTTTTTTGTTCTGTGATGTTCCTATTTTGCTCTATTTTTTTTCAAATGTGACAAGCAAGTGTTTTGTTTCAAAAAAATTTCATTTCAACCATCTTTTCATGGATTTTTGTTTATTGAAATGTATATTTTTAGTTTCAGTTTTTAGATTTTTATTTAAATCGTTCCTGTGACAATTAGAATTTTAAATATTGTTTCTGATAATCCAAATTTACATGACATTGATAATCTAGAACAGTGTTTTTCAAACTTTTTAGTCGCAGAACCGTTTAGATATTCAGTTGTATGGTAGAACTCCAAAATGAGAAAAAGACCATTATAATCCAAATTGTGCATTCAAAAGAAACTCGTATCGCGGAACCCACTTTAAAAATGCTCATCTGGAAAAAAATTTATTTAGTGGTTAACAGAGTCTGTAAAATTGAAACTTGGAGATAAACAAACTGATATGTTGGTTGTGGGAAAAGTAGATGTGATTCGAAAGTTAAGAATTTACTTTGAAATTTAATGTTTTATATTGATATTTAATGCATTTTTTTCTTTTTTTTTCATTAGGATTTCAATGTTTCGATACTAGCACTATTTTATACAGATAAATTTGAATTCTAAAAGATAGTTCATGAATTTTTGAAGTGTGTGTTTTTGAATAAGTGAACAAAATATTTGTAATAAAATAGTCACTTGATTTTTGTTTTGTTTGGAAAGTTGGCACATCTACATAATAACAGAAAGCCCCAAACAAATGTTATTTAAAAAGACATTTTATATGTCTATTTTTTCTTCTAGATCTTGAGAAATATCCAATAATGTAGTCGATTCTAAATTATCAGTTTTAAAACTGTTCTGATTTTAATGGCATTTTTAACCATAGTGATTCACACATATGTTACACAATGTAACATAAATATGCCTCAGCTGATCTGTAAGATCACTGTATTTTAACGAGTGAATTTACTAATGCTCATATTAAATGGTTGTTTATAACCCTGTCAGTTTAGAAAAGTCTCCAAAAATGTTTACTATATTGTTAAATATATAAGGGGCTATACACAATGGATCATCAATTCAATAATCAATTCCATAAAAATCATCAATTCCATAAAAAGCCTTTACACTCAAGGGATCAGAAAGTTAAAAACTAAAATAGGAATTTAACTGAATTTTGAGTGTTTTTGTTACAGCACTGAGATAACATTAATGTAAATAAAAAAAACTGAAAACCTGTTGAATGACTCTTGCATAATAAAATTGCTACTATACGTTATACAGAGATCCTAAATTATAAAATGAATGCCAGAAGTCACTGTGTTTTATAATCTAGTTTATTCTAGATTTTGATCTGTTTGATAACTTTTATACAATATGAAAATATATTATACCTCAATATCATTTTTAAAATATAATTTTGAATTATGCTATCTTTTTCATTTTAATATTGATTGCAAAAATTATCAAGTTTATTTCCTGTAATTATTTTGGATGTAAAAACATATATTTTCATATTTTGTCGGTTTTAAAGGTACATTGCATGCTGATGATATTTGCAAATGCTTAAAATCAAAGTTCCAATATGGGTATTTAAATAAAGTTTGAATTTTATCAGTTGTATTCCTTTTGGATGGTTTTGAAAATGGAAGAGAATAAAGTTCAATTTCATCATGGAATGCTTTTCTAAATCAAGAGCTAAACATGTTCACATTAAAAAATAATTATGAAAATATATATTCGATATATTATGTATATGATG
Organism: Amaurobius ferox; assembly: GCA_951213105.1. Classification (NCBI taxonomy): domain Eukaryota; kingdom Metazoa; phylum Arthropoda; class Arachnida; order Araneae; family Amaurobiidae; genus Amaurobius; species Amaurobius ferox. The sequence goes on along the minus strand of OX578142.1, from coordinate 84,216,281 downwards.
CAAGTGTTTAACTATATCAGTATTGATTATTTTATTATGAAATTACTCACAGTATCATGCATCATATTTAATAAAATTCGTTCTAGCCAATGATAGTCTAATCAAACTGTTAACTAAATGCATCCCATATAACAAGACTTGAGTAATTTTATAAATACTAGACATGAAAACACATCATGGTATTGAATAAGGCAGACATGACTGTCTAATAAAAATATTTTTGTTAACAATGCAATATAATATAATGATATTTCTTTTCTATTCAATTTTCTCTTAAATTCAGAAATACTTTAACAATTAATGGAAATAAGCTTAAAATTTTATTTTTAACAGCAATTTTCAAAGGCATAATTTAACATTTATTGGTTTTAATCTTTGAGAGAATTTGTATTGTAATTGTTTGGTTGCTTATGTAAATGAGTGTGTCTTGATAGTATTATGACTTTTTGAATTGGGTAAACTACCACGAAGCACCAAAACAAACCATTCCTCTCAGTTCTTTATTGGAAAGATATTGCTAGAAATGGTATATTTTCTGTGATTTTTTTTTAATTAAGCACTTATTCTAGAGGTAAAGAATTTACAGTTGTTTTTACATGCTTGTATTTGTGCACTTGAAATTAGAATTGTTTATCAAGCTATGCAGTTATTGCAATTTGTGCTTAAGGTATATTATGTTTATTAATTTTTTACTTTACATCTTGAATTTTGGAATCTATATACATCTATAACATTTTTCTAGTTTGTAAATGTTTAGTTGTTTTACATTTATTATTATGTTTGTATACCTAGATATGCTCAAAATAAAATGTAAAAAGCAAATTTGGTATCACTCTTTATCTAAAATTTTTGTTTCAATATTGCTTTATTTTGTTTATTTTAGCTGCACTTTAGAGATATACATTTAGTAATATCAAAATATTTCGTTTTATTGCATGTCCATGTGGGTATCAGTGACATAGTGCCAGGGGCGGCACTTCAGCATTCCATTTGGGGGTGCGGGATTTCAGCATGAAAATTCACAATATGAAATAAATAACATGTTTGTTAACAGGGGGGGGGGGGGAGGGGGATCACAAAATTGAATTGATGTTCAGAAAAATAATTGTTGTTTACATAATTTTTGTACATAATTGTGTTAACATAATTGTTGTTAACATAATTTTTCTAAATACAAATATCTATATTTATTTACCTTTAATTGAAGTTTTAAACGCCTGTTCTTAGAGTCTGGAAGAAGAGAAATTTTGTTACAATATCACCATAATCCAGTGGTATATCTTGTTCTATAGCTAAAACAGCTAAAGATGAAAGTCTTTCTAGTCCCATTGTAAGGCGAAAATAATTTTTCAGCCTCCTAAAACACTAAAAAGACCTTTCACAACGGGCTGAGCTAATCGGCACAGTCAAAAACAATTTAACTAATAATGTTATGACCGGAAACACATTTTTTAAATTTCGTTCTTTAAAATAATCCAGGCGACTTTTAAAATTGGGATGGTCTATGTTTTCATTTTTCACCATTAATAAAAACCGTCTCAATTCATACAGCAATTCCTCTTTCTGGAAGTCATATACTTTGCATATGGTTGAAACATTTTCTTTTTCGACATCTGAACCGGATAATACTGAACTAGGGACAAACAAAACAGATATACTGTTCTCATTAAATCTTGTCTCAATTTCATTAGATTCTGATGTATAATTTCATATTGAATTATATGATTTAACATCATCATGGGGATTTTTTTCACCGCCTCCGAACGCGCTTGGAGAATTTTTTTTCCCGCCTTTTCAGTCTTGATCCAGAATAAGAATTTTTTCGCAAAGTTCTGTCACAAAACTCCACACTTGTTTGAAATATGCATCAGTACGAAGCGAACCAACAGTTTCGATAGTAGCTTTAGCCAAAGCTTGCACAGTCTGAAGATCAGATGACTGAAGATGCTTTGAGAGAGTATTGCATTGATCAAAAACACTGTTCAATACAAACAAAGTGAACAAAAATTCGAACGATGTCGTGCATTGTTAAAAGGGCTTCGGCTCTTGATAGAGAATCGATACCATTGATAGAGAATTGTTTTCAGATGATTCTTCCACTGCTACAATCACCACCTCATACCACTTAGTGATTGTAGAGTTAAAGAGTCTCCAGAAAAAGTATTTGTTAATGAGCGGATCTTTTCGAAAATAGCATGTCTTTTATATGATGTTCCCATGAAAGAATATAATACATTGAGCTGATGAGATGCATTTCTAGAGGAAGGAATGGATGAGCATACGTTAATTACACATAAATTTAATCGGACACTTGGAATTTTCAAGTGAAAAGGATAACATAACCCCAATCTTTTTAAGTTGAAAAGGATTCGTTCCATCCAGAAGTAGGAACTTCACTGTGAAGGTTGACGCTTTTGAAGCTCCATAGCATGAGAAAACTGACCAGTGGACAGTCAATAAAAAAGGGAGAAGCCGATAGACAACGTGGGAAAATTTGGGGGCGCGACCGCGCCCCCTATTTGCCGCCCCTGCATAGTGCCCATTGAGATTCAGAAGCTTATCCTCCCCTGTTTAAAATATAATTTAAAGATACTTTTATTTATTATATTTTTTAATGTAACTTTGTGAATATATGTCTTTTCTTAGGAAACTATTACACTTAATTAAAATGAGACATTTCGAACTATTTTTCCCATTAAAACGCATTTCTAGAAGCTGAAATCATGTAGCTTTTATGGTTCATTGAAAGAAGCATAGTATTATCCACACCCACCTGTTAAACTCCACCCTGGCTGATAAGCTGGAACTATAAGCTAGCTTACAGGAAGACGTGGCTATTTTCAACCCTTTATAAACAATGTAATGACAGTCAATGGTTGGATATGGGATGTGACTTTTCATGAATGAAAATTTCTTGGGTAAGGCGAAAGGATCCGCCATTTTGGGTCAAACATGGTTCTATTAATTAGTCTTTAGAGAAAAAAGTCATATGTAATACTAAAAAATATGAATCATTCTCCACGAATAACATGACATTTGCCCAAATTTAAACAATATCAAGACAAGGAAACGCATACTAATAATGACTACCATCAAACTTAAGTAGTATGTGAAGTAGACTTAGTCACAGCAACAATATGGTGAAGCATCCGTTTGTGTGTGTGCCAATGTGCCCGACTACTAATTTTACATCATCGGTTAAAATATTTATATCTGGGTCAAAAATGTTTCTCGTAAAAAATAGTGTGAAGCCAGATTGTAAACAAAATTCACCACTATCATTAAAGAATGTTCGTTACGTATGTTATGATAATAAATCAGTGACTGTATAATCTAATTTTCAAAGCCTTATACCCTATCGGTAGGTCGGACAGTCTGGGTCGAAGAAGTAGGGTGCAAAATTAGGGAATATTTTACATTAGCAAACTGCTAATCAAAATTTCATTTCTATAACAGTTTCGATATTTTGACTTGCAGTTCACAACTATTATTTCAGTAGTTCTTAAAAAATGTACCTATAAACATATCAAGATGCCGGGTTTGAAATATAAAAGAAAAAAAAAACATGACTATTACAGGAGCTATGCAAGTATGCGGAAAGATCTCTTTTTTACCGTTATGAATCACTTGTGATTTTTAAAGTAAAGTCAAAATACGATTCAAATTTATTTTTACATAGCAAAACACAAATTTTTTATCGCAATTTGCGATACGATACCTCTTTTCTTGCACCTTGCTCTCATTGCAGATAATATAACTACATCCATGAACATATAAAGCTGACATAAAAGTTTAAATCAAATCTCAGATTCACAACAGCATTCTTATTAAGTAATTTAGATTATCAATGCTTTAAGTGGTATATTTATCAATGCTTTAATGGTATATTATACTAAATATTTTGGAGTGAGGGCCATTGTTTATGAAATGTAATGGGTGAAATATTGTAACCACATACATGAATCATGCAATACTATTTACTAATCGTCGTTTGTAATTGTGGCAAGAAAACGTGAAAAACAGAATAAAAATATTTGATATTCATGTTTGCAAGCATTAAATATGTCGTAGAAAACTTGAAAGTAAGAGGAACTCGAATTCAACACAAAATACTGATGAATAAAATGGTTTTAAAAATGCGAGTAAGATAAATTTACAATGAATCATATGTTTTAAAATCCACCTAATCCAAAGAAAAATACCCAGCTCGCTGAAATATTTAAAAAATTACATTATGTGCTCAAATACGAACGTAGTTTGAATGAGTTTCGATAATACGTAAATAGAAAAAGATATCCATCCGTGATGAAGACAAAATAATTAAATCTCCGTATTTTAGAACAAAAATACGGAGGTTAATGAAAATCCTTTTTCTGAAATACATCAAATAACTTTAAATTGTTTAAAAACTCTCCTTCTTGATTGACATATCTAGCTACGTTTATGTGTTACGTCACATTGGCTCCACCTCCTGTCCTACCCAGTATAGCAGGGAAGGAGGCGGAGCCGTAGTACTTATTAATTTGGACACCCCGTCTCAATATATGTTGTACAGGAAGAGGCGAAGTGATGCTTGGGTTGTACGTCACAACGGTCTGCCTCCGTAACCGCCCATACTTAATCCGGACATCCCGTATTTATATATGACTGCTAGACGCCATTGTTTTGGAGCTGTGTCACACAAGTTTCTCATCAAATCTAAAACCTTCAGATAAAGGAATGTTAGTTTGCACATACTCATCGGCGGCCATAGAACTTGTTTTGAAAATGTTCCACACATAGAGTTTCGTCCAGAACAGAGCACCAGACGCGAATCTCTAGGTGTGGTTCTTATCTTCATACTGTGACATTGTTTCATTGGTCCATAGTTGGAGGTTCGAGGTTTTTGATTTATTGTGTTTATTATTTGTCCTAGCTCCTAGTGTGGCAGTTTGTTGCACATTAAGAGTTTTTTAAGCAGCCAGCCAGCCAGTAATTTGTCGATAGCAGGGCGCCTGGAGCAGAGCTCCATATCCCTAGTCAGGTAACATATATGTGGGTCACAGTCTCCACTGAATCTAGTCCTTCAATAGGGGCCAATAATGATGAAGAAACAAGTTAGTAGTAAACAAAGAATTCTGTAAACAGTGATCTTATTGTAGAGTTTTGAAGATAAGGAGGGTGGGGAAACAGGCGAATATCCCCTACTGGGATGCAGAAGAGATTTAGTCAGGAATCAACATGAGACGTCTAAATCGGGATTTAGGATAGCTCTGGGTCTTTTTGGAAATTCACGGAAGTCGTAGTCGGTCATATTATAGATCAGTTCGTTGGGGATCCTAGCGAGGTTATCATAGAAATAGTTAGAGAGTTTTCGCATCTCTTGCTTAATAGTTTTAATTTTGAAATCGCGATGTAGTACAAAGTTTTTCAAGTATCTTGGGGCTTTTCTGATAGAACGTAGTATTTTGTTCTGAATGATTTGGACTTTTTTTACATTAGATTTCGCAGCGTAGCCCCAAATTGGGGAGGCATAGAGAATGATGGGGCGGATAACTGATTTGTAAAGTAGGATTTTGTTTTCAATGCTGACATCATTCGAGTACAGGAGGGAGCTCAGTTCTGCTTTTACAAAGTTTATTTTATCTTTGAGTTTTGCAACGTGGGGTTTCCATGTTAGTCTGCTGTCAAGAGTGACACCGAGATATTTACATGTCCTCTCAAAGCAAACTGGCTGATTGTTAATTATGATTGGTTGGGGCGGAAAACGTTGATGTGAGAAAAAACCGTTTGACATTTATTAGGGTTTATTTTGATGCGGTATTTCTCTAGCCAGGGTTCGAGAGTGTCCATGTGATGTTGTAAGTATCGGTGTAAGTAGTTGGTGTTGTGGTGTGTGGCAAGAATGGCAGTGTCGTCCGCATACAAACAAAGTATAGTGTTGTTGGTTCTAGGGATGTCGTTTATGTGAATGTTAAAAAGAATGGGACCAAGTTTACTGCCCTGAGGCACTCCAGACAGGATATGTTTGGTGTGTGAGTGTGTCTGGTTCAGACGGACATGAAAGGTTCTGTCGCTGAGGTAGGAGTATAAAATATGGGTAGGAGAGTGTGGCATACGAAACTGAATGAGTTTGTATATGAGTCCGATGAATCACATCCTATCGAAGGCCTTAGCGACGTCAATAAGTATACCTCCAACTGCTGACCGGTTTTGGAGTCCATCAGAGATGTACTCCACCGTGCGGAGCAGTTGGTGTGTTGTAGAGTGAAGCTGTCTAAAACCAAATTGCTCAGGGATGAGAATGTTGTTATTAGCAAGGAAATTGTTGATTTGGATGGCGATGAAATGTTCAGCCAGTTTGCCAAGAGAGGACAGCAGACTAATGGGACGATAACTTTTTGGGTGGGGAGTTTAAATTTTGGAACAATGGCGGCGTGCTTCCAGTCGCGGGGGAAGTAATTGAGATCGAAAATGGAATTGATTAAAACAGTGATGTAAAAGATTATATTAATAGTGCAGGATTTAAGATCTTTGTTTGAAATATTGTAAGGGCCGGGGCTTTTCTTGTTTTTGAGAGTATTGATGTAGTTAACTATGTCAGTGGGGAAAATGTGGGGAAGGGGGGAAGTATTTGGAACACTAAGGAACTGCTTCACGGTATCCTCGGCTTCCTCCATAAAATTTGGGCAGAAAATATCTTCATGTGGTGTGAATTGTTTTTCATATACATCAGCGAGTAGATTAGCTTTGTCTTGTTCTGTGTAAGCAGTGGTATTATTGTGAGTGAGTATGGGAATATTTTTGTGCTTTTTACGAATACGTTTTAAGAAGTCCCAAAGTGAATGATCAGTAGGGGAGAGAGATTCGACGTATTGCTTCCATTTGGCTTGTTTATAGTTAGAAATTAAAAGTTTTATATGTGCTGTCAGGTGATTGTATCTAGCTCTGTGGGCAGGATTTCTTGTGTGTTGCCAGTGTTGGCGAGCGCGGTTTCTGAGTTTAATTTGGCTAGTGATAGAATATGGGAGTTTTTGGTAGAGTTGTGGAATGTAGGTGGAGGTGCTGTCGGAGAGTGTTGAGCTAAATGTTTGGGTTAGTGTTTCGATCGCCCTGTCAACATCTTCGGTGGAAGTGATGGTTGGGAAGAGGATGGGGGACTCGTTTAGAAGTTTAACAAAATTTTTCCAATTAACTTTAGTAGGGAGAGAGGGGGCGGGAAGAGGGGTATTTAGTTGCAGCGTTAATAAGATTGGTAGATGGTCCGAGGTAAAAAGATTAAGTACATTTACAGAGGCTGGGAAGGGACAATTTTTTAATAATGCAAAATCAATGGTGGTAGGGTTGGTGTGATTACTATGTCTGGTGGGGAGGGGAGGAAATTTAATGTCTAAATTATTATCAATACAAAAGTTGTTAAGTTCTCTTCCTACCCGGCTAGTCCTGCGTGCATTCCATCTAAGATGGTGCGCATGAAGTCACCTGCTAAGACAGTAGGGGATGCGGGTTTAAGTTTGAGGTCAAGATCGTTATAAAGGGGGTCATGTAACTTACCCAATTCCTTTAGTGAACTTCCAAAATCAAATATTGTGCATATATGTTTGTAGCGGCAATATGAAATTTATGTCATCAAAACATATCTTTTTATGAATATTTGTGCTAAATAATCCTAAGAGAAGATAAATCTTGATATATCCTACTTAAATTAGACACTAAATGATTGTAAATTTCTAAAAATCATCTATAATATACGGATAGACGGATGTTACAAGGAACATGGCCGCTGTGCAGTGGAATCGCGAACGTGACGTTACATGAAACTCATCTATTTTTATATGGTTGATCAAAAATTCAGCCGAACAAGTAAATGTTGCATGTGAAGCTCCATGGTTGAAGTTCAACTACTAATATTATTGGACAACTTCGTTTTTTTTTGACCAATAACAAGCTCCATGTGATTTGTAGTTTAGACGTAGTTTGTTTTGGATCACAGCGATTGACATTTTAGTGCTTTTGCACTTAATTTAAGTTTTTCCAGTGCACGTCTGTCTTTTTAATTAATATTAATTACCTGTGAAAAAGTTAAAACTAATTTTTGTACGTATATTGTATTCATTTTGTATATTATTGAAATATCTACACATTCTTATCAGTTTTAAATACATATACAATAAAGCGGCCATTTCAAATTGTCATTAATGTTGTGCATTAATGTACTAATAATTTTTACTTAATAATTAATATATCATTGTCTATATATTCTTGAAATAGAACGTTACCTAAGACGTTATTCTGCTTATACTGCTGTATCTTTTAAGCATTTGATCTTCACCGTACTACCGTTTTTCTTACTTTAATATTGCATTCATCGTTATGACTGATTTGTTTAAAAATATGTTAAAACTGACGAATATAGGAAAATTGTTATTTATAAAACCTGAGATAAATTTTGTACTTTTTGTAGCAAGGCCGTAGCCAGAAACGAAATTCAAGAGGGGCTAGATTGAAATTCAAGGGGATTCAACAGTCTTGAAGGAGAGACTCACTAAAAACATTGTTAATACATTAGCATTCATAAACCATAATAGTTATATATTTCAATCTATATAAATTATTGACAAATAATTGTGTATTTATATTTGTAAGCTAAGAGTTGATTTGGAAAGTCCAGGAAGGGGACTACTATACATCAATATTAATATATAATAATTACAATTGATTTTAATATAATCTAACTAGTAGCATAGCTGTTGGTAAATACGGAGACCAACCACCCCACGTCTTTTTTCTAAGTACAAATCGCGCCAAGTTCGTGCACTCTCCCATGTTTTGAAATTGACCCCACCCATCCTAAGTGACGTATTCTTCCTTGTTTAGAAATAGGCTCCTCCCACCAAAATGATGTTTGCTACTGTGTTCTGAACAAGAGTTTTTAATGTAAATGATAGTGTAATTTAATTTGAGCAACAGTGAATAATACTCATAAAAATGTTACTAAATATATTTTTGTGAATTTTAAAATTTTTCTACTCTATTTTTATACTGTCTGTGAAACGAATGTACCAATGTACCAGTGGTCCGTGTAAGGGTAGGGATTCGACCTAAAGGTCGTTCTACACCGGGACGGGGTCCCCAGTGTTCTCCAGCTTATTAGGAATGGTCGTCTACGGCGCTCAGACACAATATGCTACAACTTTATCTGTGCATGTTGCACGTAGCAAGATCACTTTCTCCATGTAATCGATGATCCATATAGGGGCAAGGGTTCGACCTAAAGGTCAAAATCTATGGAATGAATGTACCAGTGGTCCGTGTAGGGGCAGGGTTTCGACATATAGGTCGAAATCTATGGAACGATTGTACCAGTGGTCCATGTAGGAGCAGAGGTTCGACCTAAAGGTCGTTTTACACTGGGACTTGACCCCCAGTGATCTCCGGTTTATTAGGAACGGTCGCCTGTGGTGCCCGGACACAGAATATGCTACAATTTTATCTGTGCATGTAGCACGTATCAAGATAACTTTCTTTATGCAACCGATGATCCGTACAGGGGCAGGAGTTCGACCTGAAGGTCGAAATCTGTGGAATGAATGTACCAGTGGTCTGTGTTAGAAAAAAATTTGTACTCTAATAAAATTTCAAAAAATTGATACTTATAAAAAAAAGTTTGTACTCTAACTGAAAATATTAAGAACTTTTAAAGGAAGAAGCAATTTTCTAAACACAGAAAAATATAAATCATGTTTCAAAACCCAGGATAAATTAAACAAAAAACACTAACCTTCAGGACTCTTCTTCTGGCTGTGCTAAAAACGCTCCATTCAAACAAATCGGTCGTTCGGTATCTCACACTCAACTTAATTTCATCTTCGCATTTAGGACAAACATACTTCTCAGTCATAAGCCCTTTCATAACATAGTACCAATTAATCATTTCTTTCAAACCTTTATTTTCCAAATTATAGTAGAATTTTATACAAAAAATCAAATAATAAAAGCATATGCAACTATGGCAAAAGAAATGTGCTTCTACATCAGAAAACTATAGCAAATACAGAAACATATTCTTACGTTACCTTCTTGAATATTCTTATTGGATATTACACAATTACCACTGAAAAACACCAATACAAGAGGTTACCAGATTACAACATAAAGTGCTCTCAATCGGAACGCTTACCGGCGACTTGGCGAGTGAGCTGAAAGTGCTGTGGATTGGTCTCCGGATTAGCCTAGCTGTTAATTAATTGGAAAAAAATTTCTAAAAGTAAATAGAAGTTAACACTTAATATTTACAAGCAGCGTGTAAAATAAGCGGTATCGCATCGCGAAACGCGAAACAAAATTGATAAATTGCTAAGCGAATTCAGAATCACATCGCACATAATTGTGACACTATGTGAAAATTAGGCTTGCACGATATGGCAATTTCAACATTGTGATATATCAGCAGTCTAACATCGTGATATATCGTGATGTTAATCACGTGAACAACGCACATGACTAAACACTGAACGGCGCGGCGACGTAGGTAAATAAAGAATGGAATTGCACAAACGTACAATTTATGCGAGAAATAATTTGGTTTGGTAAAATATTTGCTTATTTTTAATTACGCTATAAAAATGAAAAAGATATTTTGCTTTGATATGGGATATTTAGAAGATGAAAATAGATGCAAACTGATACTTTTGGACTCGCATTGATGCATGGAACTGAATTGCGAAATTTGAGCATTTCAAATTCAATAATATACTAATTTATGGGGTAACCGCTCCGTATTTCAGCAGTTACCATAATCGTCATATTTTATAATGAAATATGGCAGTTCCCGTAAATTCGCACATTTTATGGAAATGAGTTCTTAATATTTTTAAGGACTGCAAGAACTCTGTTTCTTAACCAAACAAAAGAGAAATAGAAACTGAAATAAAAAGAAACTTATTAACTAAAAACGTCAATATACAACAAGATATTTCCCGCGTATGGGTGTACCACAATCTTTTGTTTTCCTCTCATCTACACATTAATAAACATGTCCCATTCCCTGCCCCACCCCATCACTCCTTTCCTTATAAACAACCATTCAAGTTAACTAACGTCATTACCGCGAAGAAGAGCAGTATCCCAGATGCGTCTATTATAAACATTCCAGTCGATAATTTACACCCTTTCGCAATCAAAATAAAAGTAAAATATAAAAGAGCTTCGAATACAGTTGAAAGCCGATAAGAAGCACGTAAAATTTGTGAGTATCTATCTCTCTGCTCCATAAATCAATGAAAATTTGAAATTAGAAACGAAACTAATAAAAATGGCAGTTCAGTCACGAACTGTAAAAAATTGGATTGGAATTTTGAATCCTAATAATGAATGGTTGAATTACGAAATAAATAACAATGTTGTGTGTGTGTGTCACTAAAATATCATGTTCTTTATGTTTAAAGCACGTGGAATGACTAAAATATGAAAACAATTTCAATGCTTCATTTATTACTGGAATTAGCGGTACATCGATAAGAAAAAATAATGTTTTCAAACATACAAAGTCTGATATGCATGTAACAGCAATTAGTATTGAAAAAAAAACCAAAAACAATTAATTAGTTATTACAAATGCCTATCGGAAAGAGTTTAACAAATTGGGAAACAAGAAAAAGATTGAATTGCCAAACTTATTGAAGTTGCTTATTTTATAGCCAAAGAAGAATTGTCATTTGGAATGTTTGCAAGTATTACTGAATTAGAAAAACGACATGGTGCTGAACTAGGTGAAACATACATAAATAAACTTAGCTGCTCAGAATTCATTAATTGTATTTCTAAAGTCTTTACTGATGACTTAATTAAAGAAATGAACAGTTCAAACTACATTTCTGTTTTAGTGGATGAATCAATGGATGTTAGTACATATGAAAAATTCATTATGTATGTAAAGTTTATAGACTCAGATGGAATTATAACTACGAAATTTCTTGCACTTAGAAATGTTAATTCTGGGACTGCTAATGGTTTAAAATTATTGTTATTAAATGTATTAAACGAATTTGGCATTGACTTTGGAAAAAAGGTAGTTGCACTTTGTTGTGATGGTGCTAGTGTAAATTTGGACATCAGACAGGGTCTTTCGACCTAATTAAAAGAAATCTACCCATGGCTTTTTATTGTCCACTGTCTCAATCATCGCCTTGAATTGACTGTAAAAGATTCTGTATCAAATACTTATTTTGAGACTGTAATAAATATTTTGTGTAAGCTATATGCCTATTATAATTGAAGTCCAAAAAAACGAAGAGAACTTCAAGAATTATCAGAAATAATGGCAGAAAAAGAAAACTCGGCTTCATATAGTCCCAAAAATATCCAAGGCACTAGATGGATTGATCATAAAAAAAGAGCAGCTCAATCTTTGGTAAAATCATATGCACTTATTGTTACTCATTTAGAAAGTTCAGCATTATCGAAATCAGTAACTCAAGCAGCAAAAGTTAAAGGCCACCCTAAAATTTTGAAGTCAAGAAGTTTTGTATATTATTTACTATTGATGTTAAAAATATATGAAAAGTTATCAAAACTTTCACTGTTTCTTCAAAAAGATAGTTGTGATCTTCTGCATGCAATAATGTATTTAGAAAGTTTAAAAGATACATTAAAAAAAATTACTGATATAGAAGCTAAAGATACGGATTACTTATCTTTTAGTATCATAGAAGTAGAAAATAGTGAACCATTTGCAAATGTAGAATTGACTGGAAAGTTAACCGAAAGTGATAAAGCTACAGTGTATATGACAACGTTACAAACTTGTATTGACGATAGATTTTCAGATATCAAGAGCGAAATAATACGAACTGTTAAGATTTTAGATGTGACATTATGGCCTTCAAATAAAAAGTTTTTGATTGATTTTGGAAATGAGGAGATAGAATTGCTGAAAAAAACATTAGAGCCATTGCTTCTTTTAAATAAAGTTGATATACTAATGATAAATGAAGAATGGCAAGAGCTAAAAATCTTTTGGCAACAAAATTTATTTCTCTTTACTCGACAAGACATATGGAAATTTGTTTTAAAAACGAATAGAGAAAAATTCCCAAATGTTACTCACTTATTTGAAATTTTATTAATATCACCAATTTCAAATGCAACTGCGGAAAGAGGATTTTCTTTTATGGGTAGAATAAAAACTGATTCCAGAAATCACTTAGAAGAAGAAACCCTTGAAAATTTGCTTCAAATTAGGCTCGAAGGACCTCCACTAGAAGATGGCTCGAAGGACCTCCACTAGAAGTTGGCTCGAAGGACCTCCACTAGAAGATTTCTCACCTGATAAGGCATTGAATATTTTTTTTTAGTACTCCTAGATGTCCAAACACTAAGCCATATGGCAAAAGAAGAAAAAAACGTAACTGAAAGTGATTCCGATTAATCTTTTTCTTCACTTTTTTGTACAACTTTTGGATTCGCAATATCCTGATTATGATTAATATTTATTGCCAAATAAAAATAACAGTATAATATTGTAATACAGTACAGGATCTATTATCCGGAATGCTTGGGACTTCAGTCATTCTGGATAAGGGGTTTTTCCGTAATTCGGAACACTTTTTCTAAAACTTACTGGAATGGTCTCAAATGTCGTTATAGAAAATTATAATTCATTTTAAAAACATAAATGTATTAAAAAAAGCTTTTTTACAATCTATATGGGTTAACTGAAATGCAAATTACATGTAATTATAGTATCAAATTTAGTGATTAAGAAAAATTTTGAAAGAAAAAAATGTCTGAAAAAAGTTGATTATTCAGGGTAGTTATTAGAAGTCTTTTTTTTTTTAAACATTTCAATTAAAGTGGGCCCTCACCATATTCATCTAATATTTTGGCAGAAGCACTTTTGTTCATATGTTTCAAAATATTTTAAAGTACTTTTAATAAAATTAAGATGATAAGGATGTTCATTTTTAATTGAAATGAGATTATTCAACTATGGGTGCAAATATATCAAATTCTAATTTATGCTCTTCAAATGTAATATATGTCTTCAAATGTTTCTAATAAGCCTTATAATTCTAAATGCCTGCATAAATAAAAAAATTTTAATTTCGTTATCCTAAACATATATCTCATTTTCACCAAAAATATGTTTAAAAGATAATATCCCAGCATAAAAAGTACAAAAAATATAAAAATATTAGTGGATGGAAGCAGATTGAAAAAATGGAAAATATTTAAAAATAAAACGAAATATACCGGCGATCGTGTTTAATTCGCGATATTGCTAAACTGTCTTCTATAAATTACTAATTAATAAAAGAAACACGTAAACCCATGAATATACTGCAATGGAACTTTTTGCTAGAGCCAATTTTCGGTCCAAAATAGCCATTTTCATCCAAATAATAGGATTTAATTGAAAATGATTTTGATCTTGGAATTCCATCAACGTTTTCTAAAATATTGAAGATGTGTATATTTCCACGGAGATGAAAAAAAAAAAAAAAATAGATTTTCCCGAGAAAATGGCAAGTTTATTGCTTAGGTTAAGTATTTAAAGAGATCAATCAGAAGGACCTGAATGACATTTTATAGCTGCTATACTTTTCTCTGCATTTCAGCAAAAGTTAACTCTCATTAATTTCGGAAATTCCTTACTTAACGTACTTTCTATCATCTCGTAAATGCGCTGATGACTCTTTTTTTTTCATCTTTTCCAATAAATGTTTATTAAATTGTGCAAAATAGTGTGAATTCTGCGCGGCACATCGCGTTTGAAGAGCGTAGGATTTCTTTAGCGATATCGGGATATTTCTAATGAAAAAGTTGGAATGCTTTTACCGAAAATCGAAGGCCCGGAGCAAAGTGCAGAAAAGAAAATGTAACGCATTCGGAAAAATCGAAACCTTTGTGCCTAGTGTGCTCTGCCCTATACACCGAGAAAAAAATGAAACGCCATTAAAAATGCACCTTGCAGCGACTTGTTCGTAACTAACTCCTGTATTATACTATACAGGAGTTAGTTACGGACAAGTCGGAGACTTATCCGAAACTAGTGAAGAATGGAATGACCCGTCTCGCTGTCAATGTGACAGTATCGCCCGTGCCGGACCGTCACCTCCGAGAGCTACTATCGGGGGTGACGGCCGGATGCAGCCGCTTAGGAAATTTTTGGGAAAAACGGTTCTACTTCGGATGTTTTCCGGAAAAGAGGAATTGTGGAATTTCTCGGAAAAAACATGATCCGCGGAATATTTTCATTCACTATCGCGAGATTTCCTCGCATTCGTTTTCTAAATTTAAGAAGAATCAGCAGCTGCAAATGCGCATGGCATTTTTTTCTGCGCGGGAATTTTGAACTTCGTGTGCGATTTGAGCGTCCTATTTCAAAATCCTCTAAACTAGTAGGTTTCAATGCATTTTTTTTTTTATTGATATTGCTAATTAAAGCAAAAAAGCATTTGGCGGGATTTTAAACAAAAAATCGCTATTTGGTGCAATATTTAGCAAATAATCGCTTGTTGGCGCAGAATTTGGCATTATTTTGCCGTATTCCGGTTTTGGGAGAGTCCGGATATTGGAACGCCGGATAAGAGATCGCGTACTGTATAATGCCAGTATAAAGTTAAAATTAAGTAATGTTCTTTTGTTTTTAGTATGTATAATATTCAGAATTTGATATTAAATTTATTATTTTGAAAACTAAAGTTTTTTCGATAAATGCTACACATTAATTAGTAATTGCTACACAAAATTCATTTGGTATAGCAAAAGTGCTATACAATGAAAAAAAAAGTATTTTACACGCTGTTTATAAGTTAACTCTTAACTATCTACTTATCAGGTGATTTTGACTCTATAATATAACAGTGAATGCTGCAATAATACAAAAGTATCCTGCATACTATTGTCTTAATTTTTAAATATTTCGAAAATTAAATATGTAAATAAATTTATCAAGTATATAAACACAAAAAATCTTTAAAAAGAAGTAATAATAAAATAATTTCATAAAGCAATTTTTTATGCAAAATTTATATAACATGTTGGATGAAATTTTATATCACTGCTAAAAATTTAATATTTTTATCAGGGGACTAAGTATACCTCTAGGGAGGGGGGCTTAGCTCTCTGGCCACTACCATCTGGAACCTATTTTTTGTAGATTATTAACATTGGTCGTGCTATGAGCATTTCTCCCATCAGTTCTGATATTTATGATCATGTTCTTTTCCTTCAAACAGTCTGCTACTTGCTATCATATGTTTCATTAAGTATTTTTCTCATCAGGTGACCGCTGGCATTTGCGTCACATGCGAGCATTTTTTATCAAGCTACTATTGGCAATTGGGTAAATCGGTAGAATAGCCGACCCCTCATTTTTCTGAGTACAAAATTGCGCCAAGTTGGCACGTTTCTCTGTGTTTTGAAATTGACTCTTCCCCACTCAAGTGACGTATATTCCCGTGTTTTAAAATAGGCTCCTCCTACCAAAGTGACTTATTCTACAGTTTTATGAACTGGAATTTTGAATATAAATGATAATGCAATTCAATTTGAATAAAAGTGAATAATACTTATAAAATGTGAATAATACTCATAAAAAGCGCTTCCAAAATATGATTTTTGTGCATTATAAAAATATTGCATAATGGCAGAATAAAAATTTTAAAATTTTAGAAACTATATTGAAACATGCGATACTTAAAATATTTTTCGATTTTAAATCAATATTAAAATCTTATAATTCGAAACATCGAAAATTAAAAAAAAAAACAATACTTAGAAAAAAGATTGTATTTTTAACAAAATTTAAGAAAAAACGATACTTAGAAAAGAGATTGTACTTTAACAAAATTTAAGAAAAAACAAAACTTTGGAGAACCATTTAAAAAGCACTGGAAAATTCAAAAGACAATTTCAAAACACGGGATGAATAAGTAAAAGAACTAACCTTTGTGTAAATGCACTTATATCCATATTTTCACTTACATCCACACAAACACGTTTTCTTGAACATACATGTGCATTCCACACCGGAACACGTTTCACACTGCAATGCAATTAAATCTACAAAAATATCTACTGAAAATCTGTATAAAATGTTGATGTACGTTAATTACATGGAAAGTATCAAATATTTATTAAAAAAAATTTGCAGCAACAAAGCTCAACAAAATTGATTGAAAAAGATCTGCAGAAACAAGATTCAATGAATTCGATTGAAAAAGAACTGATGAAATATATAGAATACTATTGGAATACTATTCCCGAAAAGTCGTGTTCTGATTGGATGTCCAGAAAGTTATGGGCTACCAGATTTGTGAAGTAAACAGAATGAAATTGTAACCTGGTGCAATTTTGTACTTTGAAAAATGAGTGGTGGGCTATTCTATCGATCAACCGGAAATTATGTTATGTATTTTTGAATATAACATGATGATATAAGTGTGTGCATTTTTCATCTAATTTGATATGCATTATGTTTTCTGTTAGCAGCACATTTTTAACATCTGTGCTTTTCTTCACTCTTGAGCTAAAATATATTTTTTATTGTGAAAAGCTGGAATATTGCGTTACAAGTGATGATTGGTGCAGTTATCTAAGAGAAAAGGGAAGAAATAGATATTTCATTCTGGCTTCAACAAGAATGCTATATATATATATAGAAAATATAGGATGACAAAAACGGGCTGTGAGCGACCTATTTGTTCCAAGCATTCATCATATGTGTTTTCTGAATGCTGTACTAAAAATGATGTTTCTAAGATGATGTTTCATTTGAACAAAGTATATTTCATCTGATTTGAGACTTGCAGTCCAAGTGTTTATTATTCATAAATAATATGCTTCATTTATATTTCAATTTATAAAGTATGTATTTGTTTTTTATTTTATATTTTCATCCTTTAATTTTGCTATTAAATATCTTGCATAGCAATTGTAAAAAATTTGTTTATTCTAATTTCCTTGTTTATGATAGCTAAATATTAACTATATTTCTTTCAAGACGAAATTCTGAATAGTTTATATTAAGTAGACTACTTAAAACAGAGGAAAAAAATTGTGTGAAAAAACTCTTATGATCACTAGTATTGTTCCAATTGTAGCAATCAACGATGGATTAATATTGGTATCACTTGGGAAGGCACTAATGATTTGTCTTTCCAGACAAATATTTTATGTATTTCTTGCATTTAATTCAATAAGTGGAAAGGTTCTGAGTGATACTGAAATTAATGCAATTTTTATGTTAGTATATAACATTGATAAAAATGAACTTTTGTCATTTTATTTAGGTAAACTTGTCACAGAAAAAATTATTTAAACACTCTTTATATTCAATTTATTATCTTTAATTTGTGATTAAAAATTATTTCTTTTAATAAGTGGAAAGGTTCTGAGTGATACTGAAATTAATGCAATTTTTATGTTAGTATATAACATTGATAAAAATGAACTTTTGTCATTTTATTTAGGTAAACTTGTCACAGAAAAAATTATTTAAACACTCTTTATATTCAATTTATTATCTTTAATTTGTGATTAAAAATTATTTCTTTTCCATTTCAGAGACATGTCTGATGCTGTTGCTCCTTTGCAAAATGGGTTTATGCAGTTGCTTACAAGAACTTTATCTAACAGAACGTAATAACCTTATTTCATAAAGCATTTTGATTATTATGCAGATCATATACAAAATTGTATATAACCTGTGAATGACAGATGTGATTGTTATCTTTATGCATAAAAGTTTGACTTAAGAGTGTGCGGCAGCAAAGACATCTGATCAAAGATGCTTGGAACCTGTACCCGAATTATAAGAACAGAGCCGAAGCTAGCTTTTGCTCTATGATTATAATGTCGATCTTATAAGCACCAGGTCCCGAGTTCGGGCCTGGCAACATCCTTTCCACCACAATGATGACTGGACGTTTGAAACACGCAAACCTTCTCCCTCCAACGATCTCACCTCTCAACACGAGATGGCAGCACCACACGGTGTCAGAGGCCTTGACATTCCCTTCCTGGTTGACCACGACTGACATCATGCCCGAGGCGACACGCCTCCCGGCCTTCAGCCCTCAACTGAAATTCGGACGGGGACACGCTGGGTTTTTTTGAGGTGGCCCCTCTCCTCGCCGAAATTCGACCCGGGCTCCTCATCAGGTAGGGGAGTGTGTGGCAGCAAAGACATCTGATTAAAGATGTTTGGAACCTGTACCCAAATTATAAGAACGGAGCCGAAGCTAGCTTTTGCTCTATGATTATAATGTTGGTCTTATAAGCACTTGGTCCTGAGTTCGGGACAGGCGATGCTCAATCACCACAAGTATATATATTTATATATTGACTTATTTAAGACTGTATACAGGGTGTCCCAAAAAGATTGAAATGCGCTTTAATTCTTTACCTGTTGGAGATAAGTGGGCAATGTAAATTGCAAAAATGTTGAAAGTTAGGTAGGAAATAAGACTATGCTAATGAAATAGTCCTCCCATTAATTTTCAAAAAGTTACACTTTTTATATTTTTGTACGACTCCCTTAAACAAATTTGGTCAATCAAAATTTTTTTTATTTTTAATGCAACAAGTTCATTAAAAACTTTGCATATCTGTATCTTTAAAACGAACAGAATTATGATAAAGGAAAAAATCTGACTTGTGCCACTTTTCCGTACCATGTGAAAGGCTGTTTCATCAGGGAAAATAGGGATCATAAACAAATTGATGATGGAAATTGTTTAGATCAAAAATACGTTAATATGTATAAAATTTTTTTATTACAAATGCATCTAAATAAAGCATTATACAGACAGAGATCATACAAAGCAGTGGTACTCACTAGTCTGTTGGGTATCCTATGTATTATCATCCAGCTTTATCTTTTTTGTGATATGTTGCAAATTTACGTTTCTAATTTAATATATGGTCCCCATTCAAAATGTTCAATTTTCAATTAAATATAACTTGCTCAATTTTAAAGATACAGATATGCGGGTTTTTTTAATGATCTTGTTGCATTAAAAGCAAAATTTTTCTGACTAAATTTGTCTAAGGGGGGGGGGGGGGGGGGTCGTATAAAAATTTAAAAAGTGTAACTTTTTAAAAATTAATGGGAGGACTATTTCATTAACGTAGCCTTATATCCTACCTTACTTTCAACATTTTTGCAATTTACATTGCCCACTTATCTCCAACAGGTAAAGCATTAAAGCGTGTTTCAATCATTTTGTGACACCCTGTATAGTTATATATTGACTTATTTAAGACTGTATATAGCTAGTATCTATTTCACATTCTGTAAACAGATTGCTAAGGGATTTCATATATACAATCAGACCTGCTGGAAAATTTTTGGTGGACTGTAGGGGAAAGTAAATATTTTATAAATGAAATTCATAAATTTTCTATACTTTTAGGCTTTATTTTTCATAGTAACTGATGTATATTTACATAGTCAAGAAATTATGTCGTAAAATATATAAAAGCAGTGGGGATGATAAATACTTCTTTTAACAGGCTTTTGCCACCTTCGCCACCATATTACAGAAGGTCGTTTGCATTTTATGGAAACAATTTTGTATTTGTTTGTCATGTAATCATCTTCTACTGTTTTGTTTTGATTGGAATGTAGAATAAAATATTTATTTTGAAAATGGCTCCTGAAATTGATAGATGTCTCGAAGGTTACGTAAATGGGCTTTAAGAAGAAAAATATTCGTATCAACAAATTGTAAAGCGGTGTAAAAATTGAGGTTATTGCATTTCAAAGAAAGATATTTTTAATATACTAAATTTGAAAGGGAAACAGTGTCTAGTTGAAAGTAAAGATGAAAAAATAGCCACAAAATCACATCCTAAGACTGTTCGGACACGGGTAAATATCAAGAAAGTAAAGTATCTGATCGTAAAAGAAAATCCACTGTCTCAAAGATCCATTGCATCGAAACTGGCAATGTCTTCTGGCACTGTAAGTAAAATCATTCATAAAGATTTGAAGTTAAAAAAGATGTTTAAATCTGCTTCATGAAAGTTCATCTGCTTTTGCTAAAGTATATTGCGGAAAGAAAAACAAATTGTAGAAAATTATATAAAAAACACCTAGCTTCTGATAAATGGATATTTGTGGTAACACTAGATGAGGGATGGGTGTATTTAAGTGACTGTAATAAAAAACGCAATTTTCTCTTGCTCAACTGACGAAAATGACTGTACGAAATGGCTTCGTCAATGTACAAAAAAGTTCCCAAAGGGATTCATGGTAGTTGCAAGATCTTGTTACAATGGCAAATTAAAACTCAAAAAAGCCTCAAGTAAAGCTAAAATTAATTCACTACTATCAGCAGAATATTTTAGAACCAATTTTTGAAGAAGAAATTCCAGCCTTATATGGAAAGGATATCAATAAAGTTGAGCTTCATATGGACAAAGCTTCTAGTCACACGTCTAAGTCAACTGCCAGATATTTAGCAAAGAAAGAATCAGAAACAGGAATAAAATGTATCCCATTTAATGAAATACCTGTAAAATCACCTGACTCTTCTCCTATGGACTTTTGCATTTTCGGTTTGTTAAAACGAGCCTTAGGAAAATGGCATCCAAGAACACTGAACGGACATTGGAAAACGACCCAAGAGAAGTGGGATAAAATTGACATGGCAGTGCTGAGAATGTTTACTTTCATGGAAAATTTGAGCTAGAGTTATAGTCAAGAATCAAGGCTATCAGATAGAAGCAAATCGCTGCAAGAAATATGCCCTTTATGCATAGATATTAATTATCAAAATTGTTTCCATAAAGAGCAAACAACCTTCTATATATTTGACAACATACAAATTTCATCTCAAATTCCAAAATATGCCATTGTTGGCCATCCCACAAAGTATTTTCATACAAGGAGTACTAGCGCTATGCTAAATGTTTTCAAGATGCATTGAAATGAGTATTAATATAACTTTTCTAAATTAGTTAAAATTAATATTTGAACTTCTATAATTTTTAGTCTTTCAACACCATGGTTTTGAGTATTCAATACTTAGAAATTTGAATTTTTAATTAAATTTCTTAAAAATTGATTAATTTGTACTTTATTACTAAGGGTTGGTTTTCAATTGTATTTTAAAAGTATTAAATTTTCTGAACCTATATCTGAATATAATGTATTCTAGTAACGCTTTTGCTACAATTTTTATTGGGACTTAATAACGTAATTTTAAATGCTAGTATGAAAGTTTATGCTAATGAAAAATATATGCGTAAATAAAACTGTAAAGTAGAAATACATCTTATAGATTGATTATAAATAACAAGTGAAAAAGTTCAATAGTTTTCAATTAATAGTAACCTTTTAATTTAACTTCTGCATTTAAATCTATTGATGCTATACCAACATACTGTGTTATGAGAATATTACGGATTTGCATTTTATAAAGATAGCATTTTTTAAAAGTTTATTAATTTATCTACATAAATGGTATAGTATTTAAAACATTATTTTCTGAAATTACATTTTGAAATTATACTTGTATATAAAATATTTGAAAGTATTATGTCTTGACTGTAATAGTACTAAATTGTTGAGTGCAACGCACTGGGGTGATCCTGAGAACAAACAGATTGTGAACTCCCGTCCTCTTTAGATGTTTAAATGATTTTATCATTCTCCAAACTAATGAAAAACCTGCTGGATTTTTATATATTTTTATGGATAATAAATATTCCAGATGTTTATTAAATTTAGTTGGCAAACATGCAGTTGTTTTAGTAAGTATTTAGCTGCATTCAGTTTTTTTTAAAATGGCAATTTAGAATATTCCATTTATCACACATATTTTTCTAAATATTTTACATAAATTTCATAATTATCTTAATTCTTACAGGTCCATCACTTCAAACTTATTTAGTTCAAGCATTAAGCCATTTAAAAATCAAATTTATGAAGATCTGAAACACCAGGCTCAAGAATCACAGACTCTATTTGAAGACCCTGAGTTTTGTGCTGATGACTCATCATTGTTTTACAAGGGTAATGTTGGGCAGCTTCCTGGACAAGTTGTATGGAAACGACCAAAGGTTTAATTTCAGTATATTTATCTTCTATATTATTAGCCTATGTTTACTACAGAATGCTAAAATAGAAGGGCAGTGAAAACTCATCTCTTCACTATTGATATAAAAATATCTATGCAAATCACAGCATAAAAAGTCTAAAAATTAAGAACCTGAATAAAAAACAATGTACATTAAGTTCCATGAATGCTATGTCCATAAGTCTGCTATTGCAGTTTCATGTCATTGTACAGGGATCCTATATCTGCCAAATCAAGACTTCAGCTGCAGTATAGCTAGTGTATATGCTTAGAAATCCTGCACCAAATGATTTTCTTGCAAAGCTTGTATTTTTGTGCTGAGTAACCACCACCACCACAAAAAAACAAAAAAAAAAAACAAAAAAAAAACCATATTCTATTTCTGAAAACTTTTGTTATTATTTAGTTACTCCATCTTATCTATTTGGTGCTATAATTAGACCAGATTAAAAAAGGAAACAGTTGATGTGATATACAACTTCACTGTTATGGTAATTTATATAATAATTTTTAGTTCTTTTCTTCTTAAATGCCTGTGGACTAATGCTGCACTATAAAAAAAATAAATAAAAACACAAATATTTCATTAAGTATAAGCAGTAGTAATGGCAATCGCCCTGTGATATAATGGTAGATTTGTTTTTGGTATTTGGATGTCCTATATTGCACACTTTACCAGATTGTCAGCCAGTTCATTCCCAAAAATACTTCTATGTGCTGAAATCCATTTATGGAT
This sequence comes from Amaurobius ferox, assembly GCA_951213105.1. Classification (NCBI taxonomy): domain Eukaryota; kingdom Metazoa; phylum Arthropoda; class Arachnida; order Araneae; family Amaurobiidae; genus Amaurobius; species Amaurobius ferox. The sequence continues at coordinate 84,192,476 of OX578142.1, read as the reverse complement.
TCTATGATTTTATATTATTTTTCGGAACTCATTGTGATATGTCTTCTGATGTTATAGGTAATGTTGTTTTTATTTGGTGTTGTAAGTCTAATACATAAGCAGAACAAAAGCTTATGTCACCATCGTTTCACTGCAACTCTGTCCTATTTCTACACATTTAAGGCTGCAGAGTGATGTATGAATAGAGTAATAATGAAAATGGCCATATTATACAATGAAAGAATGCACCAATTAATATATGTAATTATTATAAGAATTAAATAATTAATACTCAATTAAAAGATTTATTTTATTTTGAGTTTTCATTAAATTTTCTAGTGTATTTAATAATTTGTCTGCAAGGGCTTTGTATTTGTAAAATGATGCCTATAAAAATGCAGGTTAAGTTTAAAATACTTGCATATGGCCATATATATCTCTGTCTATTAGATAGTCAAGAGTATATTGTGCATTTATTGTGGGACATATGATTTTCAAATTTTTATTTATAAAATTGTTTATAACATAACTATTATAAATGTTGAAATTGAAATTTATTTTTGTATTTTCTCTTTTAGTAGCTAATGTTTTATGTGGTGTTGTATTTCATTTAGAATCATAAGCCAGAAATTCATGCCTATGTTTATCTATGTTAGAGCACTTTTAATATCCTAATATGTTTTAATTATTAAGTATTTTATTTCTAAATTTTAAAGGAAATACATGAAAATCCAAAGTTATTTGTTGATGGAGCTTGTAGTTGTGATGTAATTCAAGGCATGCTGGGAAATTGTTGGTTTGTTGCTGCATGTTCTTCTTTAGCACAAGAAAAGGAATTATGGAATAAGGTAACATTATGTTTTAAAACCATTCTAGTCTCTAAAGTAATACGTATTTCTAATGTACTGATCTGTAATTTGTATTTTAGTTTTTGTAATGTATTTTAAGAAATATTTTATACTAGATTAAAATTTTTTTCTGATAACTATTTTAAGCTTGTAATATATCTAGAAAATAATCTTACATACTAAAAGTAGATGTGTGTGTGTGTGTGTATCTGTCTGTGTCGTTAGGAAATCTGTCTGACCATGATAAAATTTGGTACAGAGCAACTTCAGAAGCTGGGATGAAGTGCTTTGGTGAGATTTTTAAAAAATTTAAACTATTTTTATAGTTATTTTATGTTTTAGCACAATTTTTAGTGATTTACATACAAATCTGTTCCTAACACCTTTGCGGACAGTTGACGCGCCTGTGCGTTGACTGTGAACTTACATTCAAAGATGGTAGTTACGCATTTGTTTCGGAGAAAACTTTACCCTAAAGGACGGCTGTCACTGATGTACGTTTTCATATGGAACATTTTTATTTGAATTTATTTGTGTACTAGATGGTGTTGAATATGAATGTGAACAACTCTAATGTATTTTGCAGATACTTGACCTTGACATAGGGAGGATTCAATGAATCATTTCTCCATCTGGAGCGGTGAAATATGGTTTTGTGATATAAACAAATAGAGCAGTTCTCATAGCCCCTGCTATTTTATAATTTGGTTTTGGTTCTCGTTTTGATTTTAGCTTAATGATTTCATTGGTGAATCATACGAATATAAGAGAGCATTTGTTTTAGAGGAATGTGCAGCAGTGAAATTATTAGGTTATTTTGGACAAAAGAATGGTTGAGCCAAGACGTTTTCTTTCTGTGGAAGAATATACTTGTATGATAAATGAACCAAACAGTAGTGAAAGTGATGCAGATAGCAAAGATTCATGGAACTGTGGTATTTCTGATGATGAATCTGAAAATGCAAGTGATTCTTCAGATTCTGAATGTACTATTATTACAACTCCGCTAGCTTCAGTAGCTATTTCTGAGAATGATGTTTGGACAAGAGATTTGAAAGATCTTAATTTTTTTGAGTTTTTGAGCATACCTGGAATCAATCACAATATTATGCCGCCTAATTTAGATAAGGAAATTGATTTTTTTAGCATATTTTTCGATGATGAACTAGTAGAATTCATAGTAAAAGCAACTAACAAGTATTTTGTATTGAGATTTGTATAAAAAGTATACATCAAATAGAAAATATGTATTTCTTTTATTCCTGAAAAAAATAGATTGCTGTGTTGAATAGGTGATTTTTAGTGAATTTTTTCGAGAGTTAAGCTTAGTGCAAAAAAATAGCCGTCCTTTGGGAACAGTTCGGAAGCAAAGCGCTCCGTCCTTTGGGCCACGGCAGTTCCGGAATGCCGTTGTCCACAAAGAGTTAATGACTGAACATATTATCACGGAGTTTCCATCTTGACTCCATCAGAAAAATTGAATGTTCCTTCTAACAATGTTTGAACTAAATCCATAGTTATCTGATATTTTTTTTTCCACACCCATAAAAGGAGGATTGGCACAGTTCTATAGTTTGGCAAAAAGTTGTCTGTATATCTTCACATTCTAATAAAAAACATTTTTATAAAATTACTACATTTTTTTAAAATTTTCTTTTAAGTAAATACATAAAAGCAACAAACACATTTCCCATCAAGGATTGGTTTGTCCTTTTTTAGACTGCACATACTCAAACTTTTTCCTAAAGAAAGGATAATTTAAACATTTTTTTTTCTTCTTTTCCCATTTGCAGAGTTCATGTGTAGAAAGAGTGAATGTCTTGGCCACAGTTGTCAAAAATTATCTGCATATTATAGATGATTCTGTAAAGTATTATTTAAGTAATGGATGCTTATTTTGGACCCAAGCGTTGCCGAATAATTCATTTTAGTGCTAAATAAAATTTTGCTTGCTGTTACATTATCAACTTGTTAAAGCACAAGTTACTAACTGTTCCTGTTTGTTCAGTAATATTGTTTGTGTGTGTGGGTGGGGGGGTCTGATCTATCTGTAATATTTGTTTCAATTTTTATCATCTTTATGTATAACTATAATGAATTATCCAGCACTGCTCAAAGTAAAGAAAAAAACAGTCACTGCAAAGAAGAAATAAAAGTAAAAGATTCAGAATCTCAAGGAGATCTCATGTAGAAGTTTTCTCCCAAATGCCAAGAACCCATCCATTATGGATCTGATCCAGAGTAGGGGAAGATCTTTAAAATGGATCTGATCCATAGCAGGGGAAGATCGAATTTTGGTTCAAGTGTCAGAGGGTCCATTGTGATGACTGAATGCGATAACTCAAAAAAAGTTATTAAAATTAGTTATAAAATCAAAAAATTTTTTTGTTAAGAGTGTTGATATTCATGTTTAACTTTTAGCCAAATTATAGAATTGTGCTAATCTTAGTTTTTTGGATCCGGTAATATATATATCAGATCACTTAAAAAAAATGCAAATTTTGATGTATTTAAAAAAAAATAAATAAACATGAAGGAATTGTCCCATGGATTCATTTCAAACATTGATGGAAATTCTGTAAAAATACTTTAGATCACTAAGGAATCGATTTGTGCATCAGGCTAAAATATAAATTAATTAAAAAAATAATTCAAAATTAAAAGAAATAATGTCAAGATGCACCCATTCGGGTCTTGAAATACCTGTGTACCAAATTTCATGACATACAACACTTAGATTTCCTAGTACACACTGCACAGACACACAGACTGATATTTTCCTTTATTATGTAAGATGTGATGTGCAGAAAAATGTTATCAAATTAAAAAATATTTATGCATGTTATATAATAGAAAATTAATGTTGAGAGGTAATATTTATATCTTAAGGAAGAATATCTAGGTTGCTAATTATGATAGTGTGAATTTTTAAAACTATAGTATTTTAAAAAATAATAAAAATATGCTTTTTCCCGTGTTTTAAAAATGTAATACGATGATTTAAAATATTTTATAATATGGTAATTCACAGTTATATAATATGGTAATTCATTTGTAATACAATATTTCAGGTAAAATAAATTATTTATAGAAGAAATAGACTTCAAGAAGAGCATTGTTAGCTAAGACAAAATTTAAGGACTGAAAATTCTGATAGAAGTTGTAGATTCAATGAAAATGATACTCTAAAAGCAGTATTTTATTTAAAAAGTTAGTGTCGATATTGTAAGGGTTTGATTTAAATGGAAAACATTGCGAATTGTGAACAAAATTTGCTGAAAGAGTGATGAAAAATTTGTACCGATTTATAGTAATTGGGATACATCTTCCCTATATGATCTTTTTTGCACCAAAACTTGTTTTTAGATAAGAACTTGCACAACTTCCTTGTCTAAAGTAGGCATATACTTCCTGGCCTTAGGTAGTTCTGACCTATTATAATGGATGAAAAGGTTTGAAATACAATCTTTGCGTGGAGTAAAATGTACTATTACAGGTGAAATGTTTAAGGTGGGGGGGCTTAATTTTAATGCAATTTTTTGCATTGTATTTTCTATTCTGCAGTGCACCTGCTTGCCCTGCTCATGCTGAACTTTGATCAACTTTTGAGACACCCATGGTGGAAGAGTAACCTTTGTAGAAAACGGTTCCTGAGGGGTCCCCTTTTTTAATTCTGCATTTCTATCTGTTTTGTCAATCCTTGCTCCAATTTTCATGCAATTTTCATGCTGTATTTTCTACTCTGCAATAGACCCACTCGACTTGCTCATGCTGAATTTCAACTTATTTTGTGAGTTTGTGACTTCTGCACTCATGCAGCAGGTACAGAACTTGCTAAAAAACTGATTGCTATAAAATCTGGTTGCTATATTTAGTAACCACTAGTAGGCAAAGCTTGCTAATTAACATTATTCTTCAATGAAGCCACATAATATTATCCAAGGTTACAGGTTCTCAGATGACAAACTTTTACTGACTATTTGTTGGCTCAGTGGATGCACACAAAATAGCTAACAAAGATTTTGATACCAAAGCCAGTTGGGTTGTGGACAACCCGTCTGACCTTAAAATTTTGCAGTTTAATTTTTTAGAAAAATATATATTACATTTAATATATATTTAATATAGTAAATATTAAAGATACATATAACATATTGAAAAATAATAACATAAGCAATTCTGTATGACACAGTATTATATATTATATTGCTAGTATAGATATAGGATAGTAACACATGATATGACACTAAAAATTTTCCTAGGCACTCTTGAAATTGATATTTTATTGATACCTGTGGAAGTTTTTATTATCACTTTCACTTTCCGATCTGTACTGGGAATTGTATCCTTGATATAACCCATATGCTATTTAGTAGCATGATCAGAAAAAGATTGGGGGGGGGGGGAGGGGTTGGTAACAAAATATCTTGTTTCTCATTTCTCCACTTATCAATTCTGTGAACTTCAATGGGTTCTGATGGCTCCCTAGGGGGGATTATGACCCCTAAATCCTCTTCCCCCTGCAGGCATGATAGAAGTCTGTCTTTCTTTATTACTATGATATCTCTTTTATTGATGTTTTTCTTTTGAAACATCCACTTTAATTGTTGTTGGAGATTCATTAGGTCACTTTTGCTACCTTTTTCAAATGTTCTGCACTATTTTGGAAACCAGTTGCTAATGTGATAGTCTATTATAAGGTAGAGTTAATTGCAGGGTTTTGCCTCAGATGCTTTTTTATCTTCTTTCATCTTTTACTATGACATAGATTTTTTTAAATGTGATTTGAACATCTTTTAGCATCTTTTAGAGTTAATTGCAGGGTTTTGCCTCAGATGCTTTTTTTATCTTCTTTCATCTTTTACTATGACATAGATTTTTTTACATGTGATTTGAACATCTTTTAGCATGAGTGAGTAAAAACTTTTATTTTAAAGTGTCTTATTCTTTAAAAATTTAATTCTAATGCCTGGGATTTTCATCTCTGTAGTTAAATGACTAAAGTCTATTAAAATATTTTAGCCTGAAATTATTATAGTTATTTTAGATAAAAATATTTTTAAGTACTAATTGTATTAAAATTTACGATTTTATTATTGCAATTCCTTCATTGAGTTTCTGATATATAATATCAAATTAAAACTGACTCACCATAATCTTAAACTTTAAGCAGGCTATTAGAAACAGCCAAAAGCTGAAAATTAAATAAATGCCATGCCTAGATGATTGTAATACTTATAATTAAATTGTTCTTTGAAAACCACATATACTAAACAGTCTTATTGTAATTACGTCTTTGCTGAAACCTCATTTGCAATCCACTTAAATTGTAGACAATGATGGTATAATAATAAATCTGTAAAATTTCTGTTTAATAGTAATTAAAAATTAAAGGTTGCTAATTCTAAATCAGGTGTTATAGTTGTATTTACATTTTACAGAACTCATTTGCAGAAAATGATTTCTGTATAGGGATCACTCTCTTACTAGCCTTATTCATATCGGGTAAAACTGAGATCCGTATCGGTGTTGTAGCAGGTAAATCTAAGTTTAGTTATTTTTTATTGGTTTTGATATGCTAGAGAAAAATGAAACTGGATAAAAGGAGATTGTAATTGAAAATTGCATATTAATGTTTAAGCAACATCAGGCAAATAAACTTTAAATTTGATAAATATTTATACACCCAACTCTTTTTTTTATACTGTAGATATGCTCCTCAGAAATTCGTGTAAAAAAAACCCGTGCAAAAAAAGATAAGTTTCCTATAGTAAAATTGAGGATACATTCCATGTTATCTGAAAACCGTGTAAGATGAAATAAAGAACTATATTTAGTTTAAAAACCATGTAAAAAAAATGCTGAAAACTGTAAAAGTTCTGATATGCATGCGAATGATATATACATACATATGCAATTTTATTGAGCAATAAAACTTAAAATACATAATTCATAGGTAAAAATAAGTAGCTCAAGCAAAAAAGAAAATGTGTCTGTTAATCCAAAATTAATAGAAAACTCAAAATTAAAAATAGAAATAAAGAAATAATATTTAGTTACATAATTATTCATCGCTACTTGATAATAAGTGCAATTGTTTGCGATGAACTAGACCAAAGTCGTTATCATCACTAGAGATATCCACATCCGTCAAGCTCTTTAATGGAGACTTTCGTCCGGTAATACTGTTTTGAACTGCTGAACTACTTTCCGAAAGGTCTTGCGCTGTCAACTTTTTTATTAAAAAATCTGTTATAGACAGTTGAACTTTTGGTTTTTTAAGTTCTTTATACAACTCTTGATACCCAGCCAAACAATTCTTCATATCTCATTCGAATTTTAATTCTCGTTCCAATTAAACTAGCAGTTAGTTGACATGTTTCAGCTTCTTCCTCGTTATCACTATTATGATCCTCAGTACTATTACTGTCATCTGTTATTAAATCAATCAGATCATCCACATCTAGAGGTTTATCTATCATTAATTCGTCGATGTCTTCAATTTGTAGGTCCTCAAATCCTTCTCCTCCAATTTCATGTGCCAAGGCTATAATTTTAGAAGACTCCATCATTGTTTGTGACACTGAGTTACCACTCTTGATGCATTCTGGCCAAAGTGCTTTCCAGCAAGCATTTAATGTTGATACCCTTAACTTCTCTTTTGCCAATGAAGCATATGTAATGCAATCCATAATCGAATATTTTTTCCATGCATTATGGAAATGCTCGTTCAGTATGCAGTTCGCATGGAATGCTTGTTCAGTATAATACAGCTTAAAGGTAGTGATTATACCCTGGTCTAATGGTTGAATCAAGGAAGTGGTATTAGGTGGCAAAAAAGATTACCTGAACATTTGGATACGCTAATACCGGATGACTGAGCACATTATCTACGACCAAAAGTACTTTAAAATCAAGACATCGTTGCTCCATATATCTTTTAACTTCAGGAACAAAGAAAGCATTCTTCAAACCATTCCGTAAATAGACCTGCTGTCATCCAGGCCTTTTTATTCGCCCTCCAATGAACCGGCAACTGTTGAATGTTTTTTCCTCCCAAAACATGGGACCTTAATGATCGGTTGATTAAAAGAGGCTTTAAAATTTTGTCACCAGAAGCGTTGCTACACAATAAAAAAGTTACCCGATCTTTAGCAACTTTAAATCCACTAGCAATTTTTTCAGATTTTGCTATAAAAGTTCTGGCAGGCATTTTTTTCCCAGAATAGACCCGTTTCATCGGCATTGAAAATTTGGTCGGAAACATAGCCCCCATCTTCGATTATTTTGGCTAGTTTTACTGGAAAGCTTTTAGCAGCCTCTTCATCTGATGATACAATTTCTCCTTTAATTTTTAAATTATGAAATGCATTTCTCTTAAGAAATCCTGTTAGCCATTCATCATTAGCCGAAAATTCTTTTCTCTTATCTTGACAACTTGTTGATGACTCCGATATCTGCACTTGCTTATAAATTCATAATGCCTTCTGCTTTATAATATTTCCATCTTCAGGTATTCTCTTTTGCAATAAATCCTCCATTCAAAGCACTATACACTTTTCCATTTTTACTAGCATTTCATCTCTAATGTATGACGATGTTTTGGAACTAAGTTTTGTTGCTCAGATGACAGATTTCCGTATGGCATTCTCATTTTTCTTAATGGTTCTGATAGTAGCTTCATTCAAGCCAAAATCTTTACTGGAAAGCTTTACTGGAAAGCACAGATGTTGCACCTTCACCTCTCGATTTTTAATTAACTTCTCAAGAAATGGCTTGCCTTTAACGAATCTTTGAAACTTTTGACATTTTGTTAGATGTTATCTAGGGTAAAATTTTTATCTAGATAAAAATACCTTTTTCACTTCTTAAGGTCAGAAATGTTCAAATACACAATTGATAGCACTATGCATGGCTGATAACACGAACAATTGATTAAATATGGTGAGCTAATAAACTTAAACAATTTAATGATGCAATATGTTATGTAAATGTCATACAAAATGGGTAGGTAAGAGTTATCAAATAAGGGTAGATCCCTTCGAATAAGGGTTTATTCGATAACATTATACAAGGTGTTTCTAAAGTCGCGCAACCCACATTTCGTTTGATATTTCCCAATACAAAAAAAACAAAAATATGAAATATTCACAGTAAATAGTTTAATGTCTGCATAACATTGTGCATTACAACAAATTCTGAAAATGATAACCATTTGCTGCCAAGCACAGCTCTACTCGATGACAGGTATTTGTAGCCACACGATGCAGCATATCGGTAGGAATGGATGCAGTGATGTTGTGGATGTTGTCCTTTAAGGCTTCGATTGTCTTTGGATTGTTTGCGTATACACGTTCTTTGAGATAAGACCATAGAAAGAAATCAGGAGCAGTTAAATCAGGCGATCTATAGGCTTGCTTCAATCTCGCACATTTCATGCACACTCAGATTAGGCCTACCACTTCGTCGTCGGTCATTAACAGAACCAGTTTCCCTGAATTTTTTGACTACACGAAGTATCGATGATTTATTCGGCACATTTCATGTTTCAAAATGTCTGCGAAACACTGAACGAATAGTTTTGTAAGAATTAGTCTTCAAATAATGCTCCACAATAAATACACGCTCCGGTAAACTGAGCGCCATTTTAGAACTATGTGAACTGACTCTGTACTAACAGCGCCATCTATTGTGCATTATATGATGTATAAATAGCACGAAATTCTAACATCTGTTTTTATATTTATGAGAGATATCAACCAAAATGTGGGTTGCGCAACTTTAGAAACACCCTGTAGCAGTGCGCAGTGTGGTAAAAACGTGAAATTTTTAATACATTGGTACCAAAGACTGCAATTTATACTAGACCGCTCATGGTCACATACATAAGTATAAGACAATGACTTTGAAATCGTGTTAGATCAAATAAATTTTTCAAAAAAGGAAGACTGTTTTGAACCGTGTAACTTCAAATTCGTGTAAAAAAAAAAAGCATGTAAATAAAGAGTTGGGTGTATATTTCAATTTCATTATGATGGTAAATAATATATCTCATAAAAATATCAATATAATGATAGAAAGGAACATAGTGCTAACAGATTACAATCTTTAGAATTTATGGCTAAATGAAGTCAAGATTCATGACTCCATTTTGCTATGAAATTTTTATAAAAATAAATAATATTTGGAAGTAAGTTGTCTATTAGGGTGAAAAAAAATATTAACTAGGCTTGACCTCTTTAAACCAATCTATATAACTGAGATCGTTAATCACCCAGAGAATGCTCTCTCCTCCTGAACATAAACACTTGATGAAAACATCCATACAAATGAAGCACTTAAAGGAATTCTAGTCTGAATTTTTGATATCATCGATCAAATATTCAATTGAATATTTGTGAATATTGGTTTTAGAGCAAAAGTTTTTAGAGTACAAATTTTCAGAAATTTTATCCCAAATTGACTTCAAACAAAGAATAAATGAGAAAATGTTGAACTTTGTAAAGATAAAGAAACTTATCATAATTTATGAAGCAGAAAGGGGAGCACACTAATCAACAATTTTCCCATCTTTCTGTTTATATATTTTTAAGTAGTAGAAGGGAATGTTTTTTTTTCTTTTGATTTGGCTAATGTAATTCTGATTTTGTATCATGATGCATCAGCTTTTCAGGATTGAGGCATAAATGGCACAGGAGTGTTATCCCTGTTTGTATTAAATTTTGAATTCTTTGAAATTTTGAAATAATTCTGATTCGCAGAACGAAAAGTATCATCTCTACAATTCAAAGCACATATAAGGTAAAAATTCATAAACTTGTTCATAAATTGGTATCATTTTTAGAATTTTATACACATAAGTAAATAAACATGAAGAGCATTACTTTCAACAATGAATTTTTGAGAAGAAACAATAAATAAAAGGAACTTTTTCCTTAGATCATAGTAAGTTCATATACAACATCTAAAACACTTTTATTGGTAATGTAATAAATATTACCGAGTTTCATACTGCACAAATTGTGTACTACTGCTTGTTAAAAAAAAGAAATGAAAACTGTATCTATGTATGTAAGGATAGGGAAAGTAATATATTTATAATGTCTAAATACTTGCCAATTTTATGATTCATTTAGAAAGTTGAAGTAATTGGACTGTTCTTTCTTTTTTAAGATTGAAAATACATGTTCCAACTTTTCAAAACTCTCCAAATATATGTTAAATCTTAAGTATTAGCAATATTTTAGGTATTGGGGATTTAAAGTGGAATGTATCTGGAATGTCCTGGAAGCAGGATATTTTTTGGAACCATAATATTTTTCTTAGCTTCACGACAGATTGTGAACATGTTACTAATTAAAATAAATATATTTTCCAGTTTCCAAAATGTATTCAATGACAAAAATTATTGGATTATGTTAAGAAAATTCATTATAAAACTACATACACATTAAAAAATAAAATTGAAGTTGAAAAACATTTTAAATGAATCCCCGTATTGAAAATTCATAATATAAACAAAATTTGATTTTAACTTCATATATTTAGCATTTTTTGTTAATCCCCGATTGTCTGAATAACTCATCTCAAAGGGGGAGAGGCGCTAATCACAGCTGCAAATGATGGTTTGAAGTCTGTGGTTTTTTAGGGTGGTCTTGGGCAATTGACCTCTTAAGAGTTAGATTAGAGATCAGTGAGTTGGGCAGGATGGGATTTACTTATCTTGTGTACAGAGCAAAGAAAGATTGATGGAGCTCTCTTTTTTATGGTGTAGGAGTAAAGGGCCTGAAGAGATCAAAGGAATGTGTGAAGAAAGAAATGAACTGCTCGCAATGTTTCATATTGATGAAAATGAATGAGAATGACAGTGATTATTATTGTAAAAGATTTTCTAAGAATTTTTAATCTCAAGATGTTTTCACATTTTAAGAATTTTAATAATATATAATTTTAATTAATAAATAAAAGAAAACTAATTATAAAATATTCACTATTTTGATGAAAGTATTTATGATAATTTTCGCCAAACATTAAAATTTTTTGCCAGTGACCAAAATAGCTTGTGGTAGGAAAAACCCTAGTTAGTAGCTCAGGTTCAGAAATAGCATTTAGGTAGTGTCTTATTAGAAAATGTACTAGAGTTAAAGCCTTATGGTCCATAGGGTCTTATAACAAAGAAGAAATTGGTTTGGAGTTTATCATTTCCTCAATTTGTACCATAACTTTAATGAATTCCTTATAGCTCAATTTTGTGTTTGTACTGAACATCTTAAATAACATTTTTTCACTTTCACAATCTTTGTATGTCTGTTTGGTTGGTTATACTATCTATTGTACATTAAATGTGCATACTTATATGCTAAACTTAAAGATAATATTTTCATGAAATAACCACCTGGTTTTTGTAAACTAGAAAAAGAAAGGCATGTCATCTTAAGAAAGCAATATATAACCTTCTCCTAAGTGTCAGAGAGCGGTTCTATGAGCTCAGTAATATTCTCAAAGGTTTAAATTTTGTAACGTTTAAATGGTGCAATTGAACCTACATGTACGACAAATATGTGTTATTGTTGGTCTATGTTTATGACGTTATTGTTTTTCTAACTGTCAAAAGGACACTGATACTGTCATTTCATTAGTTAAATAGTAAATTTGATGTTAAAAGTTTAGAAAAAAGTTAAGCTATTAGGCATTCAATTTGAAGAATGTAGAAGAAAAATGTTTGTCCACCAGAAATGGTATATAGAAAAAGTAAGTAAAATGCTTGAAAAGCATAAATTCCCAATAAAATCCCTTCCCATTGCAAAAGGCATTATCCTAAGTAAGATGGATTGCCCATCAAGTACTAATGAGTTGGAACAAATGCTTAAAAATTCCATATTGAAGCTTGTTAGGATGTAACTCTTTATTGCTAGTAGGATTAGGCCTGTTTTAAGTTATGCTGTAAATATATTGTCTCAGTTTCAAGAGAATCTAGGAATTTAGCATTGGGATGCATTATTAAAATCATTTGGTTATCTAGTACAAACTAAAAGCTATTTGTTAAATTTATCTCAAATAAAAGAAGTAAATCTCACATGTTACTCTGATAAAGATATTGCTGCCAACAGAGATAACAGAGCATCATTAGGTGGCATGGCATGTTGTTCTTAATAATCCAGGTTCCTATATCATGTTCCTACCATTCCTATCATAGAGGCCTAGTATGCATTTCTGACTTAAGCTGCTAAGGAAATGAATTGGATTCAAAATATTCTGGGTAAGTAATTAGCTAGGAATTAAAATAAATATAATAGTACTGTGCTATGTGGCAATCAATCTGCTATAAATTTTTTAAATACGCCAATTGAGAATTTGAGAACAAACACAGATGTGAAATATCATTTTTTGAGAAATCTTGTAAAAATTAACCATTTAATATTAAATTCATACATAGAGTAACAGAGTAGATCATTTTACTAAACCAATTTCAAAGAAAATTATCTTTAAATTTTGTAATGAAAATTTTTAAATATAAGATTTTAAAGTTAAAACAAAAACTTATTACAATTAAACATAATGGACTTCTTCATTATGGGTTAGATTAGTTGATGTATTTAAGTGCAATATATGTATATTTAAATTTGTCTTTTCATGATTATACACTAAATTTGTGTACACTATGAATGTTTAATGCTTGGAATAAGATGGAATGTCTTGTATATTATGGAATGTTTAGCATTTCATAGTGACACAAGTGTTTTTGTATTACACTTCAGTTTTTCTGAAAGGGGTTTTCTCACTGTAAATGATTTCTTGAATGTCGGTCATATTGCTTTATGTATATTCCTGTTAAATGTCATGCAATGCTAAGATAATATGGGAATTAGCATATTTTGCTAAGTTAAAGTAACAGCACATTTAGCAGTTTATTGCCTTTAGCATGTTGGTTCACTATAGTGGACTAAAATTGTCACTTCTAGCTACACTATGCCAGTGCACAAAGCTTGTAACTTGTTATTGAATGGGTACTAAGTCGGTATGTCACTCATTTCTTTATTTTCAATTAACTATTTTAACGTACCTTTGAGTTTGTTATTTATTGCTAATTGCTGTGGTCTTCATTGTCAGTTTTCTACAATTTGTACTGCTATAAAGTAGACACTGCTGTATTATGGCTGTAGACTAAGTTAAAATTAAAAGTCAGGAAAATAGACTTGTGATTTGAAATTGGCATCTAATACCAACATAACATCATTTTTTATTAGAGTTTAATATCCTTTTCTGGAATTTTCACACTTTGTTTACTTTTTGAAAAATTTTACTTACTAAAAAATATTGAATTGCTATGCAAAACAAATTTTGTTCAGAAAGTGCTGTTATGCAATTATTTTTACTGTATTGAACCTTTAATATGGTAATTGCAACCACACATAAAACTTAAATGTAAAACTCATAATTTTAATATTAAAATTTAAGCTATCATAAGTTCAAGACATTAGATACTCTGCAAATTATTGAATAACATTAAAAAATTGTTATGATTAATAGTAGGTGCATATGTTTCATATGCTAGAAATTTTATTTCTTATAAAAGTGTATTATTATATTACAATATGCTATGCTAATCAAGAAATTAATACCTTATTACCAGCCACAGTATAGACATGTTCTTGCATGTACTTTAATTTTTTAGGAGCATATGTGGCCTGGCCTACCAAGTGAAAGTCCTAGTATTTCATATTTTTGAGGTTGAAAACTCATTATTCACCATATAACTTAGATACCAGCTTTGTTATATACTAGACTTAAATAATAATTTTAAGACTTAATTAAACTACATACTTAATTAAACTACATTCTTAGTGTATTATAAAGGAAGTTACAACAAATTAAAAAATACAAATGAGATAGTAAAACTTGAAGTGGAAGCAATTAAAAAAAAAACTTGATTTAGTAGAGACAGTGTTTTCAAAACTTAAATCTTGCATCAAAATGCAAAGGAAATTTCAGGTACACAAATTTATTGCTTCTGTGTGTCTAGCACTGTTTTCATTATGTAATTCTTTAACTTATGAGAAATGTTAACATTACATTTTAAGTTAAAGTATATGTAATGAAGAAAAAGTTATTCTTTAAAACATTTGCATTTTAATTGATAATTCATTCTAAATATAGTGGAATTTGTCAGCGCTAGAATCACATAAGACCTTATTCCATGATTTTCTTTTCACAGAGATTGGGTTAGAATATGTAGAAAGCTTTATATAAAATTGTTTGTTGCAAAATCAAGATGTACACTTGTTGACAAGAAAAAAATATCGAAGCACCCTGAAGCAAGCTTTTAATCAGAATGAAACTTAACATTGACAATGTAGACAGACAGTCAGAAACAAATGATTATACATAATATCAAATCCAGGGTACTTTTATTTTAGATAAGTTGCAACCTTACTGTTACAGATAAGTAAGTAGTAAAGTCCCCTCTGGTAGTGATGCATGCCAATATACAGCATGGAAATGAGCCAAACAAAACCCTGATGACGTCCTGCAGTAGATTGTGCTGTGTTTTGCTGTTGCTGCTTCACATCCTTGATATTTGGTGATAGCTGCATTTAACATCCCAGCAAGAAAAAAAAAATGTTACCCAAATTTTAGAAATCCTCACTATCATACATTACTCACAGCATTTTATTGGCACGTATAAAAAGTAAAAGAAAAAAAAATAGAATAGAAAATATTTGCAAATAAATTCAGAGCACTGGATTTTTTCTTTTTCTATGTTGAGAAATAAAATAAAATAATATTATGGAATGTGCGAGTTGAATACCTTTTTGCTAACAACATTAAAAATATCGTGAAATATAACATTTCAAATTTTAATGGAATAAATGGGTGAAAGATCTGTGGAACAGAACTGCACCAGAATTATTCAGTCATAGTCTGATACATACATTAATATTTTCTGAGAATTTCATCTCTTTATCTATTTTAAGTTCAAAGTCATTAATTTATCAACGGACGAACAAAATGATAACAATAGGGGATTTTTTTAAGAAAAAAAAAAGAAAATTTCCTAAAAAGATAAAAATAAAAAATCTCATGTATATACAATCATTATTTAACATGTACTATGATTGTATTTCATTTTAATGTTAAAGCATAATAGTGAGTATATTAAAAAAAAACTTTCAAAATTAGATTACTAAAAATAGTTTCGGCTGTCATCGCTGGAAATAAATGATCTAGCTTATATTATTTGTTTCTTTGTAAGAATGGAGTATAATGTATAAGCAAAGAGTTTAGTCTGATTTGTGTCATATTTGTTCTTAAATAAGTTTTCAACATTTTAAAAGCAGAAAAGGACCCCTCTGCTGTTGCAACAGCCACAGGTATAGTCAGATATATAGAGTGATTAAAAAAGATGGTCCAAACTTTATGAGGTGGCAGTACACACCAAACCAAGCATTTTTCATCATAGTTTACGGAGTCGGAAATTAATAGTAAAGGTGCCAGTGGATGTTTAATGGTGAAACTGATGAGGTAAGACTAAAACACAAGATTGACTTAAGTTATAAAATGATATTTAATAAACAATAATTACAGTAATGGCTCAAAAGAGCGACCGCCAACCTGAATGCACGTCTCACAGTGACAATGGAGGGATTGACAAACTCTAACAGATCAGGTATGTTGCGCACTTTGGTAGCAGCGGCCGAATTACTAGCGATGAGTTCCTCTTCAAATTCAAGGGGAGTATCATAGACGAGACTCTTGAGATATCCCCACAAAAAGAAGTCAACACACAACAGATCGGGCAATCATGGGGACCAAGCTATGGGACTACCTTGCCCAATCCATTGGCCTGAAAAAGTGATGTCTAGATAGTTCCTTACCTGTCAGCCAAAACGGACTGGTGTTCCATCATGCTGGAACCACATATGCCGCCGGATGTCTGTTGGAACATCCTCCAGCAATTCTGGAAAGACATCAAACCAAGCACACACCAAACCAAGCATTTTCATCATAGTTTACAGAGTCGGAAATGAATAGTAAAGGCACCAGTGGGCGCTTAATGGTGAAACTGATGAGGTGAGGTCAAAACACAAGAATAATTTAGAAATTCTAAAATGACATTTAATAAACAATAATTACATTAATGACTCAAAAGAGCGACCGCCAATCTGAATGCAGGTCTCACAGCGGCGATGGAGGAATTGGCGAACTCTCTCGAACAGACCAGGCATGTCGTCACTTCGGTAGCAGCTGTTGAAATTCTGGCGACAAGTTCCTCTTCAGATACAAGGGGAGTGCCATAGATGAGACTCTTTTGAAATATCCCCACAAAAAGAAGTCAAAACACGACAGATTGGATGATCGTGGGGGCCAAGCTATGTGACCACCTCGCCCAATTCAGCACTCTGTAACACCTTTACGTTTCATTTCCGACCTGGAAAATTGTGACTAAAAACGCTTGGTATGGTGTGTACTGCCACCTCGTAAAGTTTGTCCCATCTCTTTTTAATCACCCTGTATTTGAAAGAGTCTCTGTATCCCGTTAAACGTATTTAACGAAAGTTGCTGGTTCCTTTTTAAAATTTCGCGTATTGTAGAGATGGTGAAAATTTTTTTGAAGTTCAAATCATGCTTATACTTATCACCCAAAGATTTTTTGAAATCCAGTAGTATATTAATTTGCATTTTTAGTCTATCTTTATGTCAGTATAAGTTTTAAAACTTTTCTGGTTCTAAGCCCATTTCATTGGTATTTGCTGCAGGTCACGTAAGGGAGCAGCGTTTTGAAATATTCTTTTTAGAAGTAATCCTGGGGTGTTTAGAAAATAGAAGATATCAATCCTTCATTGTATCTTTTGGGCATTTTACGGATTCGTGGTAATATTGGTGGATTCGTCAAATTCTCAGAAAATTTCAAAATAAAATTTCGAAGTTTGTCGAAACTACCATCGAAACTACCCGCAAAATATGACAATGGTCTATAGATAACAATAGTTTTTCCTGCAAATTAATCGATTTTAATTGCAACTATTTGCTGACCTTTTCTGCTGCCGAAAGCAGTTTCGCACAAACATTTAACACAAAATAGACAGAAAACAGCTCAAATGAATGCCTCAGTCCTGTGATTTGCCAGTCCACATCATAGAAATTTCTTTGGGAAGTTCTTCTAATTCTATGAGAACTTTAGAAAGGTTGCTTTGAATAGAATCTTTTGGGACAGTCCATCTGGTGGAACGCAAGGGTTTTAAAAAAGTGGATGTAGTTTTAGTTGTGCTATCAGACTCATAAGAATCAGTTAAAACATTAATTACTGTGTCTATAAAGTGCAATATGCTTTGGAGAGCAACATAGCAGGGTGGTTATTTCCTGGGTTATATCCAAAGCTTCTTTGACTATCTTAATTTTTTTGTAGCATCCTGTAAAGCTAGTTGAAGATCATGGCCTGCACATTGTACATAAATAGCATTAGGCTTGCTCTCGTGCTGAAATATGGGTTGCTGCTCCTGAATGTGTGCCACTCATTGTTGATGCGCATATGATCACCCTTGTTCCTCTTGATCGCTGACGCTGGCCAACCCCTGGAGCTCATTGACTGCCCCTATTCACCACTTACTAATCACCGGAGCTCGCTTCGTAACACCTACTACACAGATGTAATGCACTTCCCGGCCATTCAAGCAGTTGCCTTACACCTTTTTGGTAGGTCGGACGGTCTGGGTCTCAACAACAGCAACAACAAGTGTAATGCACAGGTGTGACGCCTGTTCTGGCGATGACTGCAAATAATATTGTTTAGATGTTTAGTCTCAAATGATTAGTTTCGTTTATGATCGGATTGATGCTTTATCATATGAATAACATGTGTTTAAAAAGAGATACTGGAGAACAGGAGAAAGAAATATTTTGTTTTTCTTCTTAACCATCCATACAGTTTTCTCATGAAAAGTTGTGTGGTATGTTAATTTTTTTATGCTTTTACTATTTTTCATGTAGAGGGGAACTATATTTTGGCAATATATAATACCATTTTAGGGGGGGCATTGCCCTCAATCCAGAATCTTAGAGGGGCAGCTGCCCCCCTTTACCCTATGGCTCTGCTGCCTGTGTCTTCATGCAATCACTGCTGCCAGTAGAGTGCCGCATTGGCATCAGTATGGCCCTGATGGCATGTGATTCATCTACATGACCAAGCTGTTTTTTGCAGTTCCACAGTGCTGCATTTCTCAAAATCACGCAGTTGAGCGGAATGGCTTGGAGTATATTGTAGAAGCATTATTGATGACAACTGAAGTCAGTTCAATATCAACAACAACTAGAATTTTTGCTGTCAAAGGCAAGAAGAGTGGGCTACCCTCACCAGAGCAAGATTAGCAACCTGATCTTGCTTTGTTGAGGGTGGGTCACATATCTTGTTAGTACTGGCAAAGAAGGTTATTTATTACTTTTGAAACTTGGACACTATGAATTTGTGTTTTACATTGTTTTATGCAAATCTTTACAAACTTTCTTAGTATTAGCAGCTGTCCGAACATTATATAAAATATTTTCTGATGTAATTATATTTCCTTTTTATATAATCCTCCGAAGTTATTCAACAATATATAACAATATAAAGAACATGATTTACGTAAAAATCAAACCATTTTGATAATTTTTTTTTTGAATATTTAACTTATGTTAGGCTTGATCTTAGGAAATGCTTTGGCCTGTAGCAGTGTCTGCTTCATGAAAGCTCAGTCCAATGGGTAATAAATAAAAGGATGAAATTGAAATTTTGTATGCAATAAAATATTATTAAAAGGAGAAAATTATTCTTTCATACATTAATGTGCATATCAAATTACTTCATCATTCCTTGGACTGAAACAGATTCTGTTTTACTTAGATTTAATTTTCTTTTGCAATAGATTGATATTTGAATTTATCTGCCTTACGTTATTACATAAAAAATAGATAAATTATACTCTTTGAAATATTTTGTATGCTCATATGTATATATTTATTTTACAGTACTTTTGTTTATATTTTTATGTTTACTGGTGTAAAATACTTATATACAGTTTTATTTAAAATGTCCTAAATAGTCTAACTTGTATACTTTTGAAAATAAACTAGTAATGCCATTTTATGTCAGTGTTCTATCATGTTTATTAGGAAAAAAACAGTTACTGCTTGTCATACATCTTCATAATACATTGATCACAGTCAGGGTAAGAAATTAGCGGGGGCCATGCGCGAAATGCGACCAAATGTTTAACGTTCGCGACCATTATTTCGGAATCGGGGGCCAAATTGCGAGTAGAATTAAATCACTATAATTTACCAAAAGTAACCGAGGGGAAAAAGAAAACTTTTTTTTTTCTTGTATAAAAAAGTAAGTCAATTTAAAATTTTTTATTTTCATCTTGTTTAAAGTAACCTGAAAGAATCAGCCCACATTCACTATTAAGCTACATTCATATTTTTGACGCAATTAATTTGCCAAATTCTGAAGATAAAGATTTATTTACAAATTATGGAAGTAAAGAATTTGATATTATTCTTAAAAATTTACCTTCATGTGTGCAAATTGATAAAAATGAAGTTAAAGAAGAATATTTGGAAAGGAAATTTTGAGCTGCAGATAAAAAAATCACAAGAATCAAATGTTTTATGGGATAGATTATTTAATAAATCAGAATCTTCAGATGAATACAGTAATTTGCTAAACATTATTTCATTTCAGCTTATAATATTATTCAGTACTGCTATTTGTGAACGAGGGTTCAGCATAATGAATCTTATAACAAGAAAGATCAATCATGCTTAAAGCATTGATTATGAAACACTTTCCAACTTCAATGCAATTTTATTTAAAAAAGTCGAAAATGCAATACATTCCTCGGTAATATTTTAAAACTTATCACGATACTACATTGATTTATTATATTTGAAAACTTAAACCTTCATTGAAAAAAATGAACTTCATTCAAAAGACGGCATTGAAATATAAATTGCGTGGATTAAATATCTCTAAAATGCAATATATTCCACGGTAATATTTTCAAATCTATCATAATACTACGATAATTTATTATATTTGAAAACTTCATCGAAAACAACTGAAATTAATTCAAATGACGTCATAGAAAAAATAACACGCCTGGATCTCTCTATAAAAGCAGGATTTCATTCATAACTTTCTCCATTTCATTCATCACAATACTATAATAATTTATTTTATTTAAAAATTAAGACCATGGAGCTGCAATGCATAAACTTTATGCTTAAAACTTCATCGAAAAATATCGTCCTTCTGTTTATAAAATCAATTAATATTTCATTCATATCAGCCATGCAGACTCCATGGACTGAATTATTTTGTGTTAAAGAAATACAGTAATTCTAATACAACTCATTCTACATATTTTGCTGTTTACATTTTACATAGGTGAAAAATAGGCTTAATTGTAGAAATAATCAAATTTGAATGAGAATTTAAACTCAAATATATTGTCATTGTGTTGTTTTAGTATGTAGATGCACAGAATTTAAGCAGAAATAAAGTAGTTTTAGGATGGATATAACACTCAATATGAATTAAAAAGAACTTTAAAAAATCACGAATTTGAAACAAGATGGATGCCATATCTCATTTTGAAGTGGGTCATGTGATCGTTTCATATCATGGTTACTTGATCGTTTCATATAAGATGTGTAATTATTATTTTAATTTTTATTTAAAAAACTACTGAATATATTTAGCTGAATTTTTTTTTATATATTTTATGGAACAATTTGACTATTACCTAAAATTTTCGAAGCAATTTGTGAATTTTAAATTCGCTTAAAAAATGTTAGAAAAATTTGGTCCCATAGGGCTCAATGTATTTCATTTTTTCAACCCGGGTTCAATCCAAAACTAATTGTGTGATATTATTCATTTATATTCCCATAGGTCCTACAGACCGTCTGAACAACATACTAAAATTTCATTTTGATTAAGTCATTTTTACGGCAGTTATCGTGCTAACGGACAGACAGACAGACAGACAAAATGAACAAAGTCATAAACACTTTTCAACTTTGTTGTAAAGTGTTAAAAACTGATGTTCGAAACAGATTGAAGGTTGAAACACTGAATGATGTATTATCAGGAAATATATATATTTGGCAAGCAAATAAAATATTTAGATTAGGCCTATGTGGCTTTATCGTGTATATTTTTTATTTCATTAAAATATTTTATTTTGGCCCTTAAAAATTTTCAAATGGCCCATAAGACATTGATGCTGGGGGCCATTCGGCCCCTAATTTGTTTTTCTAATTTCTTACACTGATCACAGTGTTATCATCTTACTCTGTTTTGGATTCTTTGATTTTTGCTTAATTTGCAATTGTTCTTGAACTAGGTAATCCCTGAGTCTGAGGAGCAGGAGTGGAATGATGAGCATCCTGAGATGTATGCTGGCATATTTCATTTTCGATTTTGGCTGTTTGATGGATGGTATGATGTTGTCATTGATGATAGACTTCCTACTATAGATGGGCAGTTGATTTATATTAAATCTAGAGATAAAAATGAATTCTGGGGGGCTTTGCTGGAAAAGGCTTATGCTAAGTATGTATTTTTATTTTATGCTTTACCTTGTTCTGTATCTTATTTCCTTTTATTTTTATATTAATCTAATGTATTAGGTCATCCGGAAAGTTCTGCAGTTTTTCAAATCGAAGCGCGTTTTCTTATTATTATTTTGCTACCGCTGATAAGGAGTGACCTTGATTGAAGCAAATGTGTAAATTCGGTCTTTTCTGCTTTCACTGCATAAGTCTAGCTTGTGTTGTGGCATAATTTTTGTTTCACTGCAGTGCTAAGAATAGAGAACCAAAAGGTTCATTTTCGTCATATTATGCTCTTTTATTTTAAGAATGGAAAAAATGCTAGTCAGACTGCTCATAAAATTTGTGCTGTATATGGATAAAGTGCTGTTTCTGATGACACAGTTCGAAGATGGTTTGATAAATTTAAGTGTGGAAATTTCAGCCTCGAAGTTGATGCCCCCTCTGAACGACCATACTCTGTAAACTAGGACCTATTAAAAGATGCTATCGCTGAAAATCCACGTTACACAGTTCAGGAACAATCACACAGACTAAATATTCCAAAAAGTACAATTCATGATCATCTGAAGAAGATTTGGTATGTAAGCTGCTACAATGTATGAGTAACCCATACTTTAACACAACAGAATATGTTTGCTCGAATTTCGGTATGTGATTCTTTGCTGAAACGAAATAAAGAAGCTCTTTTTTTTAAATGGCTCATTACTGGAGATGAGAAGTAGATACTATACAATAATGTTACAACAAAAAGATCATGGGATAAGCCAAATGAACTTCCCCAAGTAACATTGAGAGGGGGGCTGCATCCCAAACAAGTAATGCTTTGTGTATTGTGGGACTACAAAGGAATTGTTCATTATAAATTGTTGCCACAAAATCAGACAATAAATTCAGAAAAATACTGTTCTCAAATGGCAGTATTAAAAGCAGAAATCGAAGCAAAGTGGCCAGAACTGACCAATCGTCGAGGTGTTGTCTTCCAGCATGATAATACTTGACCCCACATTTCGCTGAATGTCAGACAAAGATTTATTGAGTATGGCTGGGATGTTTTGTGTCATCCCCCATATTCACCAGACCTTGCCCCCTCAGATTTTCACCTCTTCAGGTCACTTCAAAATTCTCTGAACGGCCTGGAGTTCAATTCTTTGGAGACTGTCAAACAGCACCTCGATAACTTCTTTACAAATAATCCTAATGACTTTTTAAAAAAAGGAATTTTCCAGCTGCCGGAAAGATGACAAAATGTCATAGAACAAAATGGTGCTTATGTGATTTAATAACATTTTCTTAAGTTTTTGTACTGCTTCGTTGGTATTTATCATAAAAAAACCTGCAGAACTTTCCAGATGAGCCAATAAAACACATGAAATTATACATAACATGAAAGGAGTATTTAAAATTGGCTATATTCTGAATTAGATTTCAGCTTTGTCATTAAAGTCACCCACTTCTCCAACCATAATGTAATCATATAATTAAGAAAATAAATATCAGTAGTAAACTATAAATTGATCATTTGGTCATCTTTTTACTACATATAGATTATGTTTTCAGAATTTTGCTGCTCAGAAGGGGTAGATTGCATTGGACAATAAATGTTGACTTTTTGTGTGTCTCTGAGATTAAACCATGTTACCTCTGTGTTGCTAAGTTTCCTGAATATGGAAATGACCCTTAAAATACCAGATTAGCTCTTGTTTTTGAAATATTTATAAAACAAGTTTTCCACATTTGCATATATATACCCTATTATAATCCTTATGTAGGAAACTTTTCACTTGTAATGAGTTTCATTAACATCTGTCACAAAAGTCTAACAATAGTCTGCTAGCATTGCTGTATTCTATTTCC
This sequence comes from Amaurobius ferox, assembly GCA_951213105.1. Classification (NCBI taxonomy): domain Eukaryota; kingdom Metazoa; phylum Arthropoda; class Arachnida; order Araneae; family Amaurobiidae; genus Amaurobius; species Amaurobius ferox. Next base: position 84,168,198 of record OX578142.1, on the reverse strand, counting down.
CTTGATATAGTTTTTAATTTAAAGGTAGCAATATCTTGATGAAACCATTCTCAGTGTTCATCACTAACAGTACCGTAGCTAGTCAGGAAGGAATCCAGATAAAAGTTTAAATAGTGTATTTTCAATGGCATGTTGCACCCTAGTCTCTCGTAATGCTGTGTGGCATGAAATTGCGAACCTTCATTTGAAATTGTGGACTTTCATAATTATTGGAGGGATGGACAGAGGGCAGAAACATGACAGCAGCCAGATGAGAGAAATGACACTATAGTATCTAACAAAACAAATAACTTTATTGCCAAATTTATGGAGGGCAATGAGGGCTGAAATGATTGCTTTCATACCCTGGCTAGACCTCAATTGACGAAGGTGGAGTTTCCTTAAACCAATCTGCTATCAATACTTTAGGCTGCAAATCAGCAGCCAAATGACCTGACGAACCAGGAATGAGGGGGAAACGCATGATGTCACCGCCTCCCAACATAGGCCAGGACCCTCAGTATCAAATATCACTTGATTTATAGAATGGCTTTCGTGAGGTGTGCATAATTTTTATTAGTCCAAAAATCGCTGATGAAAACTGTATGGTACATGATGCTGTGGCACACCAAGACTTGGCTAATCATTTATGAAATGCAGAAAGCACCCATAAGTAATAGTGAGCTTCAATATCTCTCCCTATCTATTTTATTATGCATTATCCTCTGTTTTCCCCCTTTGGACAACATGAACTAAAATTAATTAAATATGTTTGACATTTGATGATACTTTCTAGAAAATTAATAAATAGCTACGGCAAAAGGCCACCGTTTTAGACAATTTAAAAATACTTAAAATAATGACTGTGTAGATAAAATATATATATGTATTTTCCATGTAAATAAAATGATTAATTTAACCAAAAATATAACATTGTCGTGTGTGTTGAAATTCCACACCTCTTATATTTTGAATGATTGTGTATATGTATTTTTCAGCGGCCAACAGGTAAGTGGAAAGTTAACACCACATGCACCAGTAAATGATACAGTGACCTCAGAAAAATTTAAAATTGTGGCAATGCATGTCAAAATTAATATTCAAAATTATGATGATTAAGATACAATGAAAATAAATGTGTCCAGAGGTGATAGGAATATTTATATAGTGATATATTGCATTGGTAAATAATAAATTATTGAATAGCAAATTTTGGAGTAAGAAATATGATGTTGCAAAAACTAATTAAGCTAAATTATCCAACAAATAGAAAGTGCAATAAAAATACTGATAAAGCTAAAAATAGGAATAATTGATAGAAAGTGTTTGGAATATCTTCTCTCAAAACAACTTACAATATATTTTTCTTAAACCCGTTCATGACCGGCAATTGAAGAAGTGTTTCTGTGAAACTGCACATAGCGAGAATTATCTACTTCTTCATTCACAGGCATTTTTTCATGCTAAGCCTAACATGGTGAAAAAATCGTATTAAATAAACTTTGCTTTAATATACATCTACCATTATCACAGAAATACACGTTATTGCATTTGAAAGACTTAACCCTACCATTGTTTTTCTAGTGAGTCTTGAAAACTTGTTTGGTTCATTGTCTATTACTTGTATAATATCATCACTGAAATATGGATTAAAGAATTTATTTTCTTTAATGAGGTTTTGAACTGTTTTTATTTAGTCCAAAGTGTTTATATTTTGTAACTGTTTATATTTGGTCCAGAAAACTGAGTAGATGGCAGATCTTCACCAAACTCTAATTATCTATACAGAAATATTGACATTATTATCACACACGTTGGTGTCTTTCAAATTAATTTTCATACTAAAGTACAACTTTCTATTTCACTTTATTCACTTATATCACTATGAGATTCATTCATCAATTGTAAAATCTCACCTTCAGAAAAATATTTCACTCTTTTTGCTATGATTATTACAATTCTTACTAGATCATACCAGTGATAAGCTCATACCTAGCTCATACCCCCTGAATACCAGTGATAAGAATTGCAAGTCCTAATGCTCTTCTAATTGTACCTCTCAACACCATCATCATTAAAATAGAGAGAGAATAACTGCCTTGAAAAAAACCATGCAGTTAAATCTCTCGGCCGACATGCCTTTTAAATCAGAACTACCACAACAGCTTTCACATGCATTTGTTTATACTATCAACTTAGTCAGCATACAAATGAAAAACTGAAACTGAAATATGTAGGTCAATGTTTCAAGTAACTAGCTTTGCAAAAATTACGATGTTATAGCACTATCTAGTGTTATTTAAAAAATTTTAATCAAAACGTTCCAGTGTCCTGTTTCTTATATGCATCAATGGACCATAGTGGTCATCTCACGTTTGTAGTGCATACGCAATGGCGAACCAAGGAAAAGAAAGCTGTCCATAGCGTGTACGCAACGCTGGTCCTCAATGGGTTAAGCTTTAGATAGTTATAAATTTCTGCATGAGGCTGATTTAACATTTTGGCGATTTGTCAAGCTGAGTAACCTGTGCTTTCCATGTAATTATTTCTTCTTTCTCAAACAGTGATACATGTTTACCATGAACAATAATTCAACAATTTCAACAGAAACACCTGCTATGTTCTTAAATAATTTGTGTATTGGTTTCATAGTTTCATCTAGTTGTAGTAGAATGATTGGTTTTATGCTAATGGGCAGTACAAATTTTGCATAATATATTTCTGCTATATAATCTGCTGTGAAATAACTCATATTTTGTATACATCTAATCAAGTCTTACATGAATGAGCCTTACAGTATTTAAGGAGCATTTTGACACATTATTTTTAATTCTGTGTCCACATTGCTACTTGGTATTGTATTTATGAGATGCCCCATACATAAAAAAATTTCCTTGTCTCAAGATAAGCATGATGATATAACAAGAGCATACTGATTTTAGCTTATGTTCAGTTACTGTGATTTTTTAGTTTTTAACAGAAAATTTCAAAATCCTTTCTGAAAAACCTGCAAAATTCAATAAATATGTTTATGCTATTTTGGTGGCAACTTTGAAGTAAGCAAACCTGTAGTAAGGAAATTTTTAGAAAAGTTTGTCGCATTTCTAATTTTGTATTAATTGGGGTTTTTTGTTCTTGCATTATAATTAAAATTTTCTTCAAAAAATGATAGCTTTTTACTACTGTTACTAATTAAGGAAAATATTTTAGAGTTGCAGGATCTTATGAATCTTTAGATGGTGGCAACTTGTGTGATGCTTTAATTGATTTTACTGGAGGTATTGCTGAAACATTTGAACTTCAAGTAGAGAAGTATTATGAAGATGATGAGAAAAAGAATCAGTTATTTAAAATGATGCGATCTGAATATGAAAATCATTCATTATTGAGCTGTGCTATTTCTGTGAGTAATATTTCTTTCTTTTTTTGTGTGAAACTATTTATTTGTTCTTATGTTTAAATTCCTGTTCTATCTATTTTGCAACTTTGAATTAGATAAAGGTTATATATATATATATATATATATATATATATATATATATATATATATATATATATATATATATATATGTATATATATGTATATATATATACATATATATATATATATCTATATCAGGCTCCGGGAAATCAGTAAAATCTAATCTGTCCTCAAGGATGGCTATTAAAATTTCTTACCTATCCTCCTATGAATTTTTTTTTACATTGTATTCATTGTGTTTAAATACATCGCACACCAATAATAAATTAGAACCAACTGCCTCATGATGAAGTGCGATAACTGCATATTCATACACCACCCCCCACAGTGCTTAACCGCCACAATCAAACTCGCCGACGTGGAGTCTGATAAAGACTAAACCCAACGGAATTCTGATCTATGGGTGGGTGCAGAGGGGTAACAGATGTAAAGAATCTCTCCTCTTTCCAATGTTTGGTAATTTGAAGGAGGGGTAAATAGGTAATCATATAAATCCTCTTGTCCCTAAGCAGTTTAAACCTCATTGACATTCTTTGGACTGAATAGATGTTTCATACCTTAATTTCAGTTGTCAGACAACTGGAACAAATATCATAAATGAATTGTAAACGTATTAGTTTTAAAGTTGAAACTAAAGTGGGGAAGAAAAGAAAATACTTCTGGCTGAAACAAAAAGAATTCATTCCAAAAGTTCAAATTTGTTACGTACTCCCGTCTACTACAGCAAATGAAAATTTTATAGCTTGGATTTTAAAGAGTTAAAAGGGGATAGCTCTCTGCACGGATTTGGACTTCGGCCCCGGCTAGGTTTGAGTTTTCTATTGTTTCGGGCTGGGTTGAGTCTTTTTTTTTTTTTTTTTTTTTTTTTAAACGTCCGTTACGACCGGGTCGAACATATATTTATTTTGAAAATTTTTTCAATGGATTTAAATTGAATACATGAATTTATTCCATTTATTTCAGCTATGTAAAGATAAATGTTTAAGAAAACAAACTCAATTCTCCGTACAAAATTTTCGCAAATTTGTTTTTTAGAATACAAATAATTTCGGGCCTGCTGAGACGCAGTTATCTTCAGGCTGAGTTCATTCTACATTTACAAATTTCTTCGGGCCTGGCCCAGATTTAAGCTTATCGGTTGGGTGAAAATCCGAAATTGTAGCACATGTAGACCTTGAAAAGGAGAACAAACGGAACATGTCACTTCGATCGTGAGTGCGCTATCGCATTTTTGTTCGGCCATCAGGTGGAGGATGAGGGGAGAGAAAATAACTAGCACCTGTGGTTACAATGCAGACCTGATGGCTCGCCTAGAAAGGAGGCATTGATAATGCACACTAGCTAAGTTTATGATGGGGGGGGGGGATTTGCAGGTGACGACATTTCAGTTTTCATTCATGGCACAGGAAAGGGCGGCTTTCGCCATAATTTTATGACGACAACAATTTGTTATTTATTTTTTATAATTTTCTTTTACGTAATCTCTAATCTTAAGGCCGTCCTAGAGGATGGCAACTTCCGAAAATTGGCTGTCCTCGCCAAATTTTAACCCGGCAAGGACAGGAGGATGAGCGATTTCCGGAAGCCTGATATATATATATATATATCAGGCTTCCAGAAATTGATCATTTATTGAATTTATTGAAATTGTTCTGTATAGCAAAAATGAAAATAATATAATAATTATATATATATGTATATGTTTTAAATATATATGTATATATTTAAAGGAGGCATTGATAATGCACACTAGCTAAGTTTATGATGGGAGGGGGGGGGATTTGCAGGTGACGACATTTCAGTTTTCATTCATGGCACAGGAAAAGGCAGCTTTCTCCATAATTTTATGATGACAATCTCTAATCTTAAGGCCGTCCTAGAGGATGGCAACTTCCGAAAATTGGCTGTCCTTGCCAAATTTTAACCCGGCAAGGACAGGAGGATGAGCGATTTCCAGAAGCCTGATATATATATATATATAAATATATATATATCAGGCTTCCAGAAATTGATCATTTATTGAATTTATTGAAATTGTTCTGTATAGCAAAAATGAAAATAATATAATAATTATAATAATTATATATATATATATGTATATGTTTTAAATCAGCCTTATTATATTTATTTTTATTATATATATATATTTATATATGAGAAAACTAGAGTAGCCTAGTATAAACATGTGCAATATTTGTATCTGGTTTATCCCAGAAAAAATAATCAACTGCAGATGAATTTCTAGTTTTTCTATGAATTTTTATTTTATTGGTATTTATTATACATAATGTTAATATAGCTTAATTTTGTTCTACTATAAAAATATTATATAATGTTACAATTGATCACAGTTCTCAATCAGCACTCATGACAATAGTCTTTGAAATAGTGAATTTTAAAATCCATTTCACATTGATAAGGTATTTAAATAATTTGGTCATCATACTTTCTTCAGTGATATTCTTTTCTGAAATTTAAAGGCTTTCTTTTTTCATGATACATAGCAGTGATGTATTGTCTTCTTTGATAATATCTTGATTAATTGTTCTTTTTCTGTAGTTTGGTCTAATTTTTACATACATAAACTTAATTTTTGAAGGACATTGTAAATGTATTATTTTTCAGTTTAAAATTTGAATGCTTGAAAATAAATGTTATTAAAATAACATCATTGTTTATTTTCTTATTAAGAAACTAATAAACAAACAATTTTTGCTTTTTCGAATACAGATTTCTTCAAATTTTATTGAATCCTTAGTTATCAAGAATTAGTAATTGCCATTAAAGTTAACAATAACTATTATGGCAATATAAGTTTTAATGAAAGTTAAGAAAAACAAATAACCCAGTATAAAATGGCTGTAATATGGCAACACGATGAATGGCTATGTAATAATTACCTGCAACACACTATGAAAAAGATGCATGTTTGTTGTACTGCAGTATATCAAAAATAAAAGTAGAATCCATTTAAAACTAAACTTTTCTTTCAATTTTAGCACATGTATTATGAGACAACTGCTTTATTGATTAAGGGAATTCCAGCCAGTGATGAATCCTGGTGTAGAAAACAGGTCATACAGAAATGCATTTTACCCCTCTCCCCCCCTCACATTGTCAATTGCACTATGATACTCAAGGGATTTAATGGAGTAATAGTAATGATAATAAATAATGTTACTACTTTTGTGTTATTTATTGTAACTAGGGTAGGGATTTTGTGGAGGAAAAAAAGAACTAAATTTACCGAGTAGTCATCGAAAGTTCCTAAAATTTGTGTATATTCCATGAAAAGTTAAATTAAATGCCATCAGTTAATAATCATCAAATTCTAAACTTTTTCAATACAATAATTAAAATTGTAAATATTCTAAATTATAAAAGACAAATACTCCTGAGCTCAAAGTGTTTTCACTTTTAGAAAACAGTAAGCAAGGCCAGCAAAGCAATTTGTTCAGAATTTTGCATCTTGTTAACTATGGGTTCAAATTATATTGAACAACTTGAAAATTCCAAGTATAGGTATCTATTTTATCGTTATGTATACTTTTGAGGTTTGACAAAGGTGGAGTAGGTCTCCTGTCCTTTGTTATTTTTACCTTTTCTGCCAAATTTCTGCTTGGAAAGGGTATATCTAATAATTTTTTAATAATACATTTATCGATTTGGTACAAATTCATTTTCCAGCTAAAGAGTTTTAAAAGCAGGGGAAAAAAAAATTAATATGCTTTACCATCACCAAAATGACAGCAGTATAGCAAAGAATATTGCAGCACTTTAAATAATATTTACTCACTAGCTCTGCCCACACCATGGCCAGGAAAGTACTGTACAGTTATTCGGGGGGGGGGGATTCAAATGTAGAACCTTTTACATTCCCAAGTGCTGGATCTATAGATCCATCCATCATGGAGCACATGTGCAGAAGAACTAATTTAGTCCTCCGTTCGATGGACACGCCGTTACATCCCTGAGATAGCATATTCCTTTCCTCCATTGATAGGGCTTATAGTGGTTGAAAGGTATGAATGATTGCACTGATAAACTTTCTTTAGGCTACAAATATATGTATCTAATTCCAATTTTCCAAGTAAGGTATTACATTTATTTGCTAACTGCAGATTTTATTCTAATTATTTTTCTAATTTTCTTATGATCTGGCCTCACCATATGCTAGTCATACTACAGCATTCACCACTGATTCCAACATTCCTTGACTATAAAGTTATGCTAGTGTACATACATATATTTCAGATTTGGAATACTTGCATGAGATTTAGTTTGGAATAACCTTACAATTTAATTGTCCTTAGTGTCCCACTTAGAGAATCCTCATGTTCTTTACTTTGAGAAATGTTTTTCTACCATATAGCAATTAACTTTAATAGCAATTTCAGCATATAGCAATTAACTTTTATACATTTTAACATCTGGTTACATTGGCTTAAAATTTTTATACTTCAAATTTGTCTCTAGTAAACCATTTTATAGAATTTTTTTTGTGGTGCAATTATAAAAATTTGTGATGCTATCACAAATATTGTTAGTTATTGCACGTAGCTATACAGGTATTCATTCCACTTGTATATTTCTTATGTAAACTATTGAATTCAACTAGCTTCTCTTTCAGCCTTGGCTGTACATGATGCAAAAATATATGATGTATATGATATTAAAAGGCTATTAAAATGCAGTTTTACATAAATTGCATATTATAATCTTTAGTGCAACTTTAATATATTATTGATTTTAGATTTTGATTTTAATTATAATCATTTGAATATTATCTGTTGATGATGTATACAAATGTATAAAACCAGTCTTTCACTGTTATGATGATTTCATCTATAATAATAAAGGAAGATGTTTTTTTGTTTGTTGGTAGTGTAGCAGAAAATTTAAGTGACCCATAGCTATGAAATTTAGTATAGTAATATTTCATTTTAGGCCCGAAGACACCTTGAAGCGATAGTTTTAAAATTAGATTTAGTTTTTTTGTTATTAAATGAAGCCATTTTTAGCTATTTTTTCACAAATTGGTTCCTTAGCCATTAAAAATATTATTGAGTTTCTATCTTGACACCATTGTAAAGATAAAAAAAATTCTCTTTTAAACAAACATTGAATGGAATCCATATGGTAATTCCTTAATATGTATATCATATATATTTGTACCTCTATCTAAAAATCGAACTCACAATTTCAAATTTTGCCATAATTGTTGTGTGATAGCTTTGTATTCTAATAATACGTTTTAATTACTCTATGTCTGAATTTTCTATGAATTTTAATATAAAATCTTTCATTATTTTTCAAATCTGCTATAGCAGAAGTCTGATTCTGAAAGATCTTTGCTATAAAAGCTTGGTCTTTCTTCTTTGCTCTATATTGGAGCATACTTATAATGATTGGTAGTATGGAGAAGATAGATAATGTTGGTTTTCAAGAATTCACTATGAGTTCCAATATAATTTTAATCAGAGGACAAACTAGTTTTTTAGCGATTAAAAATATTATTGTGATATTTGCAAGTATTTTCATGCAGAAAATGTGCTGTTGATTTTAATCAACAGCAGTCACAACAGTGGTCATTTTAATCAACAGTGGTCAAAACAGCAGTCAACAGCTGTTGATTTTGTTCAACATTTATTTTGTATAAAATTAGATTTTTTACATGTGTATCAAAAAAAGCTTATTTAGAGTGCATTACGTCTATACATAGGGTGAAAGGTGTATAAAAGGAACTAATTTAGGCATATCAAAAGAGTTTATAAGATGTATTGAAAGATCTTATTTAGGGTATGTCAAGCGTTTATATAGGGCATATAAGAATTTATTTTGAACTTTATCCCTGCTTTAAATCAGGGCAATGCCAGGTACATTTTCTAATTAATTATATTACCATAATTATATTTGTCTACTGATGGGAAGTTATATTTATATATTTCTATCCAATTTACTATAGCTGTTTTTAAGAAGTTTGTAAACAAACCTTTTGCACATCTGAATAATCTTCCTTATACAGTGCATTTTGATCAGTGTTTTCATATTTGGAATTATAAGTAGTTTAAGATTTTAATAATGTAAACTTCTAATTATCTAATGTTTTCTCTTTGCTCTTTCCAAAACTCTTTGATTATTGCCACAAAAATGAAATGTATTTTCTTTGTTTCATGTTTCATTATTCATAATTATTTACTACTAGAAATTTTTATATGCATTTTTATATGAAATATGAAAATTTTTGTATTTTTATTGAAGACAGAAAAATGGCTCTGTGTTTATGCTGCATATATTTTATTTTCCTCATAAAACTTCTATGAAAAATTTTGTTCTCTTTTTTCAAAAGATTTAATTTTATAGTATTTACTTATGCCATGCAAATTCTTGTCAGTTGTCTAATGCAGAGTAATTCTTAGTCTCATTTTTATTGGTTATGTTTAAAAGTTTATTTTAATATTCATAATTTAAAATATACATTTTTTCTATTTTAAATATCTGATTAAGGAAAAAGGTAAACATTTATTATTTTTTTAGATTTATTTTTTCATAATTTTCAAGTTGCAGTTAATTTACTAATATGTTGGTTAGTTTGTTGTTATAGATAATAAGTGTAACTAAATTCATAAAATAATTTTTATATATTTGACAAAAGTATAAAACTATTTTATCAATTTAGTTTTAAGGCTATAGGAATAATTTATGTTTTTTTACCCATTTTTTGTTTGCTTTCTGATTAATTGAAGACTTCAGCAAAATTTCAGATAGTGCATTCTTGGAAATTTTTTTCTTAATCATGTTAACAAATTATCTTTTCCATTCAAGAATAAATAAATGTTAAACATAATGTTTATTAATTTTTTATTATTTTATTAATTGCATTATTAATAAAAATATATTTTAGAATAAACTTTAAAATAATAAAATAAATTTATAACTTTAAAACATCAAGTTTTTGAAATTGAGAAAAGTGTCTTTAGATTCAGATCGTAACACAGGAATGTTAGTTATAAATATAGTCTTAATGGCAGAAAAGTTAACTTTATAATGTTTGGTGATTTATATAAAACATTTCTTAAATAATTAGCCAAAATATAAAAATAAACTAGTTGTATAATGCATTATCAATTAAAATATATATGATTTAGAATAAATTTTAATATAATGGAAGTAAATTTACAACTTTAAACCTTCAATTTTTGTGAAATTGAGAAAAGTGTCTTTAGATTTAGACCATTGCACAGGAATGTTAACCAAGTATAATCTTAATGCTACAAGAGTTAACTTTTATAATGTATTTGGTAAATTATATGAAATATTTCTTGAAATACAAAAATAACAAAAATAAGCTAGTTTAGTTAATCTAATGTGCAATAATTAGAGGCTGGAGATGTATGAAAATATACTTTTTGAACACTTGGCAACACACGAGAATGCAAATTGAATTGCACAATCACACTATTTATGCAAAACTAATTAGCCAAATAAACCTTAATTAACCAAATATGAAAATAAGTTAGTTTAATATATCTAATCTGCAATAATTAGAGGATGGAGATGAATGAAGAAAGATACTTGTAGACTTTCGGCAATATACGAGAATACAAGCATGATTGTATAATCACACTGTTTATGGCAAAAATAAGTCAGTTTTGTTAAATATTTAATCATTTTTGCTCAGACTGAGATAGTTTTATTGAACACTGATATGGAATAATTAGAAGATGCAAATGGATACAAACTCTTAGGCTTAGGTAATACAATATGAACTGAATTGCACAAAATTCAGCATTCCAAATTCGATAATATACAATTTTATGGGGGATTGTCATATTTCATTGAAATTTGGCAGTTCCCTTTGTAAATTCACCCATTTTATGGAAAAAATCATAAAAGTTGGCACTAAAAGAGGGTGTCAAGAGGTGCACATGACCCTTTACAACAGGTCATATATGGGAATTTTTTCATGGAAATTCCTTGAATTTAAAGATTTCTTTAAAAAAAGTGAAAAAACAAGCAAATTACCTTAGTCAGAAAATTGAGATCCCTCCACACGCACACAAAAACCAAACCTAGATGAGTTTCATTAGTAGATTGTGCTGCGGGTATGGGCCAGCACAATTATGTAAAATAGTACATTATAAACATTCTCATCAACAAATATATACATCACTTCTGTGCCCATCTGGTCTATCCATGATCTATGAGTCATTTTTCTTTTGAACTAATGAAGCGTTGTCCGCTAATCAAGTGATAAAAAACATTGCACTGTTGCACCATCTGTCATCAAAATTGGTTTTGGTTGGAACTCCATTAAGTCACTTACATGTTTTCATTTATTTCCTACTTTAATAATTTTTGTTAGTGCTAATCTACAAATAGCAAATTCTCTGAATTTTCCAGAATTTTGAATAAAAAATTGAGATTGTACTCCACTTTTAAATTCCCTGTAAATTCATAGTCCAGAGTATGCATGAATCCTGTTAACTACTGTATGTATTTAATGAAGCTTAAAGTTATATTTTAAATCATAGTAGTAATTATTGTATTTGAATATTACTTTCTTCCACTGGACTTTGAATATTACTATTATACCTGATTTGTATGTTAGAATATTATATTTTAGTTGATATTTAAATTTTTTAATATAGCATAATTTATTCATTATTATTAAGAGATTTTTTTTGCTCTTTTACCTAATTAAATGTTTGATATTCTCACTAATGGTTTTAACACAACAGTATTAGTTGTTTTCTGACATTGTATTGTGACAGATATAAAAATATGTAATGATAATGTGACATTCTTAATTATTATTTTCTCTTACTTTTAGTTGATTGGCTTAATTGTTTAACTATATTAGGATTTTGACACTTGTTGTATTATGGTGTAATTATGTTATTTAATGAAATAACTGTTCAGTGTATGTAGAAAGTTTTAAATTTCATTAGTTATTTTTTCCTAAAAACATTTTAGTGGGGAATATTTTACCAGAATTTAAAGTATCTTGCTGCTATTTGTTTTACTTACTGTTGAGTTCAATATTGCTGTTTTCATTCTAACTATTTTTCCTGAAACACTTTCTATCCTGGAAATAGTCACATTTGTTTTCTAGCATAAAATGACTCAGAAGTCTGTTTGCAAATTTTTGACTAAAAATAAAACTAAAGTAACTTCATTTAAAGCAGTATACAACACAAAAATAATAATGTTTACCAGTTACGAAGATAAGAAACAGTCTTCTTCGTTAGGACACATAAGACATGTAACCTTCACTTGTGGGAGCTAGATTGGCAACTGATGTATGAACAGCAAATATGACTAAAGCAAGGAAAGAGGATTACCAATGAGGAGAGAGGAAAAAAAACAAGTACGAAGGAACAAGAAGTAGGACACAATGAATGCATGGTAAAATACCAAAAAGGAAACCAAACATATAACAGAGGATTCAAAGCACTTGTTCAGTGAGTAAAACTACTTACATAACATAAGAGCCCTATTAAATTAAAAAAAAAGTCAACTAACTGGTTTCGGAAGCTGAAATTAGTCGACCAAACTAGTGGCAAAAATAACAGATTCTAAACAAACACAAAAAATAAATAGAACTGAAAATGTGTTTGGAAGCTAAAAGATATAATATTATCAACAAATATTTTGGAAAAACAAAAACTCATAAAAATTATCAAAATAAAAGAAGGAAGCAAATGAAACCAAGAAATGAAACTAAAAATTTTCAAGTAGAAGAGAAGAAAGGACAATTATCATTAATTAAAGAGTTTGACTGATAAACAATTGAGAAACCTTCAATACAGCTTAATTTTAAAATATAATTAGGAGTAAAAAGGATCTTATCTTCTAAAATTTTTTTCATACCATCATTTTCCTACTTTAGTCATGTTTGCTGTTCTTACAACAGTTGCCAATCCAACTTTCATGAGGAAAGATTGCATCTCTTGTGTGTCCTGATGAAGAAGACTGTTTTTGCCTTTGAAACTGGTTGACACTATCATTATTAGAAGGTTCACAGAAAAGGAAATTTAGTGGTCCAGCTAAAAGATTACCTAGTTCAGCATTTGGTGGTCCAAAAAGTAAACATGGTAGATAAAAGTTAAAATTGCCATATATCCATATCTACACTTATACTACACATTCTTACTACATGTATCTATGTGTTTAGGCAGAAAACAGTGCAAAACACATTCTAAGTTATTCACATTTAAAATTATCAGATATTGAAAACAGTATATGTGGAATTTTAATAAAAAATAAGTAGTAACCACAAAGGTTAAACTCCTCTATACTTATATGTGTGCTGGATTGTTTTTCAATAAAGTTTGTCACCAATCTAATCATAATAAATTATGCAGGACAGGTTTTTTTTTTCTCGGTTATAGATTTTATTTTAAGTTATCTTCAAACAAGCATCTGCACTTTTTATTTTTTCAATTTAAGGTAGCTTTCTCAAATGGAAAGACAGAAAGTGTCAGTCCTTCAGTGCAAATTCTAACAAGGCTATTAATAGTTTCATTTGATCACTATTTCTCAGCTTTGTTTTGATTCAATATTTTAAACTAAGTAATATTTCACATGAGACACTGCTTTCAGGTATCACTTCACAAGTCATCAGCAGCGTGCAAATGTTTGGGTTACATATCCATACGATCTTTAACAATTGTTTATAGAATGGATACATAACTGAAATGTCTGTAATTATTTTGAACTAGATTTTTGAAAATCTTCCCTTCAGCTTGCGAATCTTTTGCAGAGCTTAAATCATCTTTATAAAATGAATATAAAGTTTCCATATTCTCAAATCCATTATCCAAAATATTTGTGTTGGGCAGCTTTTTGGGATTAAATGTGCAAAATGCCTTCAGAACCTTATGACAGCCTGAAGGGAATCTGTCATTTAGATTAGATTCCATGCCTTCAAATAATTTCTGAAAAATCAAATCAAACTTTGAAGTACATGGTTGAATTTTAACACTTTTGTAACACCCAGTCTTTTTCATATCTGCTTACATATAGTTGGCATCGGGAAAACATGTATGTATAATTTTGTTTTCAAAAGTGTTCAAAACAATGTTTTAGGTGACAAATTTGTTGTCCATGTTTGTGATGTTGGTGAGAATTGTTACTTTTCCGCCATACTGTCGTGAACTTTAATTATTTTTCTGTTGTATGTAGTTTTTTTTTACTTTTATTACTTTTGCAGCAGGTTAAGCTGTATATAAATTTTTGACTATTCAGTTTTATAGCTAAGTGCCTATTTGATATAATTATTATGGTGTAAATATTTGACAATTCAGCTTGAAAATAAATTACTTTCCAACTTCTGATTTTCACCTAAAAAGAAATATTTGTATTTTCAGTACCTAACTGATTACATCTAATTTTAAATATTAATTTTGACCAAGCAGATAGATGCATACAAATGTTCATTCATGAACTTATTCCTTTTTGTGAGGGTTAAATATTTTTAATAGTAATGTAAATAATTCTGAATGCTTCAAGAAGCCTTTGTCTTGAGAAGTTCATGCAGCTTAAAATGGCTTTATTTGTAGTTATACTTAAAATTACATATGTAGCTACACATTTCTTGATAACATTTTATCAAGATGCATGATTTCATCACTATTGTGGTGATGTTGGTGAGAATTGTTACTTTTCCGCCATACTGTCGTGAACTTTAATTATTTTTCTGTTGTATGTAGTTTTTTTACTTTTATTACTTTTGCAGCAGGTTAAGCTGTATATAAAATTTTGACTATTCAGTTTTATAGCTAAGTGCCTATTTGATATAATTATTATGGTGTAAATATTTGACAATTTAGCTTGAAAATAAATTACTTTCCATCTTCTGATTTTCACCTAAAAAGAAATATTTGTATTTTCAGTACCTAACTGATTACATCTAATTTTAAATATTAATTTTAACCAAGCAGATAGATGCATACAAATTTTCATTCATGAACTTATTCCTTTTTGTGAGGGTTAAATATTTTTAATAGTAATGTAAAAAATTCTGAATGCTTCAAGAAGCCTTTGTCTTGAGAAGTTCATGCAGCTTAAAATGGCTTTATTTGTAGTTATACTTAAAATTATATATGTAGCTACACATTTCTTGATAACATTGTATCAAGATGCATGATTTCATCACTATTGGTTTGATAAGAAAAATCTGCATTGATAAGAAAAAGCTATTGCAAGACGAATCAAATCAAAATCATGTTTATTCAGATTATTTGAGATCTAAGAGTGTTCCATATGCTGACACATTAAAATATTTATGTCAGATATCATTGGTCTTTTAATAAGTAAAATTAAGTAAGTTGTATGTTTTGAATGTTTGTGGGAAATATCTAATCTATCCTATGTCTTATCAATATATAGTATTAATCATCTATGTCTAATATTAATCATCTGCTTATCATCACACCCTTTTTTTCTCAAGAAATTGAGTTCAAATCATTAAATTTGAAACTAAATCTGTGGCCATCTTGACATTGGCCATTTTCATTGGGATTTCTACAGGGATTGCATTCTTCCTAAAATTCCTTATTTTTTTTCTGTGTTCCTTAATTTCCTAAAATATTATTCATATTCCTAAAATTTTTGAAATGTTCATTAATTTCCTAAAAAAATAAAAATTTAATCAGTTGAGATCGAGAGCATATTTTGATATGTGCAGGAAATATTTCCACATGGATTTTTCCATTTGTTTTGTAAAGAGTCCAACCAATAAATGCTTACTTTTGGTTTCAGTAGTGTAGTCGATTGTGTTCTAAAAATTGATCCTCTCCCATGAAGGTAGATACAGTGTGATGCCTTATGTATTGACGCCGATGGGGAGAAGCTAGTATTTATTTTCTTTTATTGGAGAGTTTGATTAACATGTTAGATGTTGGGGGGAACTAGATTGTTGGATTCCATGAATTCTTTCTTTACTTTTGTCTGGAATAATTTTTCGTGCTCGATAAGCATTTGGTTAGAGTGCACTGCCATGACTTCATTTTATCTTTTTTGTATTTTATTGATGGGCTTCTTTATCTGAGTTTATATAACTAAATATCTTTTCAATTACATCTTTCTCTTGCATTTTGGTACAAAATGCCTGGCGGCAAAACTAAATTTAATATTTCTTGGCTTACTAAAGAACTTGATGGAGTTGTTTAAGAAAAATGATGTTCCCGAACTTCTTTGTTTTTTTTTTGCTTGATGTTTATTATGCGCAGAAACATTTGACATTTCAAATAGTGGCTTTGCACAAATAAAATCTCATCATAATGGTAAAAAACATAATCAGAAATTTCAAGATTGATTTAAAAATCAATCAATTATCGATGCATTTAAAGCTGGTGAAATCAAAGGAACCTGCGAACAAGGTCAATTTCTCATCATAAAAGCAGACGTTCTTTGGGGTATGAAGGTTGCTCAAAGCAATATATCATTTAAGTCCTGCTCTGAAACTGTTGACCTTTCTAAGCAAATGTTTTCCGTTTCGTCTGTTGTAGCAGGGATGCAAATGAATAAGAAAAAACTGCTTATGTTATATCTCAAGGACTTGCACCGTATTTTGATGAGGATTTGAAAAAATATATATCTTATAGTGGAGGAAAAGTAACTGTAGCATTTGATGAGACACAAAATTCTCAAGTTAAGCACCAATTAGATATTTACATCAGATATTGGTCTTGTGAAATCAATTCTATTTCTGTGTTTTTTTGGGACATGTAATTGCCGATATATTGTTGAGAGAGCTGTTAGATGCATTTTCTTTGTTTAATATTTAATTAGAGAGAATTTTGTGCATATCAATGGACAGTCTAAATGTTAATAAATCACTGTTATGCAAACTCAATGACACAATTAAAAAGGAGTGTGGAAGAGAAACTCTGGAGTTGGGATTTTGTAATTTGCATGTTATCAGCAATTCATTTAAGCAATTATTAAGTGCTTTGCAGTTTGAGTTCAATGAATGTGCTACTGATCTCCATTACTTTTTCAAACAGAATGCTGCACAAAGAGAAGACTTTAAATCGGTACAAAATATTACAGATGTAACAGTGCAATTTGTATTACATCATGTAAGCAGTAGGTGACTAACAGTTGGACCTGTTTCAGAAAGACTTCTGGAGAAAATGCCAAATATTTCTGAAAATTTTTTAAATTACCTACCATCTCAAATTTTTTTTGAAAAAACTCTTAGTAATTCAGCAAGGTATAAGAGAATTCACAGCTACTTAAAGGATGAACTAACTCCTTGTTATTTATCATTTATTTCATTTACACACAAGTATTTTGAGCAATTTTCTTTCATTTTTCAAAGTTTTCACCTCAAGTACATCGTCTGTACACTGAGACAAATAATTTGATCAAAAATGTCATGCTTCAGTTTCTTCAAGATGATTTGATTGCTCTTAAGTATGGTTATGACCTAGATAAAATTGATTTGGAGAGCAGTGTCTCATGGAAGCCTTTAAAAGATATAGAAATTGGTATAAAAACCAAAAACTTTTAATGAATCTCAAAGATAAAAAGAAATTTTTATTGAATGTTAGGGCAGGCTTAATTAAAACTAAATATTTGAAAGCAAACCTGCCATTTTGTAATCAGAAGCTAAAAGATTTAGAGATGTTCACATCAAGGTTATTTTCATCTGAAGAAATCTCACTTTGTGTCACTAGCGGCTTACACGAAGTGACTAGGATTTGTAGTTATGTCAATATTTCAGAGGAACTTACAGATAAAATAAGACAAGTTATTAAGATGTTACAAATTGGCTATTTCTGAATTTTCAAAATTCATAAGGGATGGTAGAATCAAGAGTTGACTATTATTGATGCTCAATTTTTAATCTCAATGATTCTTTCGGACAGCCAAAATTGGCAAATATTGTAAAACTAGTAAAATCGTCTTTAATTTTATCTTATGGAAATGCAGACCCTGAGAGAGGGTTTTCAGTAAATAATGCTGCTGTTACTAAAGAAAAAAATTAACTAGGTGATATAACAATTAAATCCTTGAGGATTGTTAAAGGTGCTATAAAGCACTATGGTTGCATTTTAAAAGTGCCTGTTACAACAAATATTTTGATGAGTATAAAAAATGCTCATAAACATTATACAAATTATTTGGAAAAATTAAAAGAAGAAGAAAAACAGCTACAGGAAAAGATGAAAATAGAAAAAGAGGAAAATGAGAAACTTTACAATAATAAATTGAAAGTTGACCTTCATATAAAATTAGAAGAGATAAGATAAGAAGAGAGTATGATATGAAGAGATAAGAGAGTATGATATGAAGAGAGTAAGATATGAAGAGAGAGTATGATATGTGTCTGCTTAAAAGAGATAAAGAAGCTGCTTTTGCCCCTATCCAAGACAGGACTGACAGAATGAAGAAAGCCATAGCCTCTAAAAATCATATTGAAATGACAGTTGCTCAAAACATAATTACCCAAGGATCTGATCAGTTAAAATTATTGGAAGAAAAAATTGCCTTTTTAGAAAAGAAGGAAAGCTTATACGAAAAAGATTTACTTGTTCCTAGAATATACTTTTCAAAAAATGTTTAATCATCAACTCTAATATTATGATTCTGCCTCAGACTTTGATAACATTTGCATTTTGGGGTATTTTTCTAATTTAGAGCTTTTTTTTAAGGAAAATTTTCAATGTATTACCAGTCTTCCAATTCCCCTTAACACAACTTTCTAATTGTATTCAAGTGTCTATCCAGGAATCATCCTTTTCCCCTTCTTTCTTTACAGTTGTTACGATTGTAACATTTAAAATTTCCTATCTATATAAGTTATCTAAAAATAATGTAATATAATTTTTTATCAAAATTGATTACTTAGTTATGTTTATTCTGAAATCTGCTAATGTTACATTGATGTAAGTCGTTAGTCTATTTGAATTTAAATATAAGTAAACCTCCATATTTTTTAAAAAGTGAAAAAAATATACTTATGCTAAAAATTAGTATAATAGAATGCATTAGTTTTGCATATTTTGTATATAACTATTGTAAGTTATAACAGAAATTTTCCTAAAATTTTATTATATTTTCCTAAAATTTTTGTAAAATTTCCTAAAATTCCATTCTAATTTTTTTTTTCAAATATGCTATGACCCTTGTTTCTAAATTTATATAGTACAACCTCTCAAATCTAAAATCCTATGGACCTCGAAAATCCAAAATTTCAGACTTTTCCCAGATGTTAAGTAAAAAAAAAAAAAAAAAAAAAAAAAAAATTGCAGATCTTTACCTCTCCATTTCCTCATTGTAATTTGAATTTCACTGCAAAAAGAAAATTTGAACAGTTTAAGTAAAAATGAAAAAAAAAAAAAATCTAATTTATCATACACATTTAAAATAATCTAAACTTATTTAGTAAATATTTCTGTAATGGTGCATTGTTTCATCATTTTTTTTCCAAAGTAACTTTTTCTTTAATTTTAAAAATGGACATAAGTTTTTGGTCTGTTAAAAAGCTCATTTGTTCCAATCTTTTAATAACATTGTTCAGTAACCCTTCTAAATTATCCAAGGAAACCTTCTCTTCTTCAACATCATCATGATCAGTGGCAAAGCAGGAAGGGAATTTGGGGAGATAGTGGCTACTTAAACAACTCGCTGTCAAGCACTCTCACTTTAATTGTATATTAGAAGAAATATTTTAGGCACCTTAAGTTTAGTGGATGAATAGAAATAAAGTAACTTGGTAGCGAGTTGCTTTTGTAGACACTGCCTCCCAGATTCCTTTATGCATCACTACTGGTCAGTATCGCTATCTACATCATTAATTTCTTCTTGCTGCAGGACTGTTTCATGAATTTTGCCATCATAGGTTTATTTATGATGGTCGTATTATTATCAACATTCAAGTGTTTTTCAATGTCCTTTTCCTCTAGACATAGTGAATGTAAACGCACAATTTCAGTCATATTCCAACAGCACTGAAATTTTGTGTTCAACACTGTTGTTTTAGAGTGTTACCTTAAAAATCAGGCTCTACATTATCATCAATAAATATAGTTTGCGGCCACAGATTATGCATTTTTTAGAATGCTATAATTAACAATTTTCCATGAACACGCTATATTCCACAAAACATCTTTAATAGTACACTGTTTAATATAATTACATATGTTTTCACCCTCGCTGATAGAGTTTAACATATTTTCAAGAAATCAGCCTTATAATGGTATTTTAATGACCTTAGAAAACCTTGGTCCATGGGTGGAAGAATGAAAGTACTGTTAAGAGGACGAAATAAGACCCAGATACTTTTCTTCTCCAATTAGTCAGCAGGCAGATATGCAGAGCAATTATTAAAATAAGTAAGATTTTACATCTTCAGGGAGTGTGCAATGTGCCTTGGCTTGTGGAACAAAGTGGTTCTTGAACCAATCTTTCGTTATTTCTTGGGTTATCTATGCTCTTTTATTTGCTTTATAAAGCAGAAGGAATGTTTTTACACCTTTAAATACTTGTGGATTTTTTACTTTTTTCAATGACAAAGAGCTTTAATTGGTGTACTGGCAGCATTTTTACAGGCCAAAATGGTTAATCTTTGTATTACATTTTTCACTGCCATTTTTCATCCCATCTGCTGTTGCAAGTGTCTTTCTGGGCAAGCGCTGTCAGAACAGAGATGTCTCATCTGCATTATAAATTTGTTCTGTAGTGAAATTTTCGTCTGGTACTAAGAGGCTGAAATGATCTACAAACTGTTCACGATCAGCTAATGCATGTTCGCCACACATTCGTAGATTCTGAATTCAGTGTCGTCTTTTGAACTTCGTGAGCCATCCAGTTGAATATTAACATGCACTTAATATCTTTATGAAAGATTCTGGCCTGTTCCATTAACGGTACATTTTCACACCTGTGTTGTCTAAACCATTCAACCATAACATTGTCATGGTGTTCATTTTTAATGGTATGCATAGTTTTCCTTTCTTCTATGGCTAGGGATGTTGTTGATGATGAGACCCAGACCATCCGACCTACCAGAAAGGTGTAAGGTAACTGTTTGGACGGCCGGGAAGTGCCACCCAATTTAGACCGGAACCCAGTGGGGGAGGCATCCACAGGGACCGTACCCTCCTTCCCCTACCACCAACCTCTCGGAAAGACTTAGGACCCACATGTTTAACGAGATCGTAACTCCGCATGAACACGGCAGCAGTTGTGGCAGCGTGCATATCCAGCGCGCAAACCACTGGGTTACCGTACCCAAAATGTGCCAACAGCACACTGTGTTCCCAGGTGATCACCCACCCAAGTACTAACCGCGCCCGATGCTGCTTGACTTCGGTGATCTAACGAGAACCGGTGTTTTCAACACTCTGCAAAAAACTCCAAAAGTTATTTGTTTATGCATTTGTAAATCATAAATGGTAGACTTTTCTACTCCATACTCTTGACACAACAAACTAACTGAAGTTCTTCTTTCTATTTTTCTCAGAAGTTCTATCTTCTGCTAAATTGAAAGAAAATTAATTATGTTTTCTTTTCAAAGTTTTAAGAGCAGTTTCACTGGCTCTCTTCGACAATGACATGATCTATATTTTACAAAGAATAAAATCGAAAGCAAACATAAAAATTTAAAAGCACATGCTACTGTTCGAAAAGCAGATGGATGATAGAGCGAGATTTTCCCTGCCCTGTATTCCCCTTTTCCTTTGAGACATTCCCTTTATTCGGCCGATCATTATCACTTACTTAATCATGTTCATATTCAGAGTATTGCATTTCTTCCATCCCTCCCCCTTTACTTCTTTTTAACTTCAACAACATTATCTGCAGGAAGCTATTGATCTTTGCTTCTAAAAATAGATTAGCAGGTGGCTGCTGGGATTTCCTTCACATGGGCAGTTAGTTCTTTTGCATTTTCAAAGAGGAGATCTTTTTATGTTCTTACTTACAGTGTTACAGTATGGTAACAAAGCCAATTGTATAATGCAATTTGATAATGACTATATAAATACTTCACTGCTTGTTGAAAATTCCAAATTAGGATGGATATAACACAAATCAATTTCTGAAATGCTTGTTTTGAACAAAAATGATTCCCAAACTTAAAATTTTCTCATTTGCAACCAAGCCAATTGTATAGTTCAATTTTGATAATGGCTATATAAATACTTCACTGCTTGCTGAAAATCTCCAATGAAGATGGAAAAAATACAAGTCAATTTCCGGAATGCCTATTTTGAACAAAAACTGTTTCTGCACTCAATTTTGTTCATTCACAAGCAAGCCAATTATATAGTACAATTTGATAATGGTTATTAATATTTCATTGCTTGCTGAAAATCCCCTGTGCTCCATATACAGGGTGTCCAGTGCTATTGGTGCCCAATCACTATTTCCTCAACCGTTAGTCACAGAGATACACTTCTAATTGCAAAAATGTTTTAAATTTTAAAATCTATTATCTTAGAAACAGTTTAAATCAATAAATGCATTTCTGAAAGAAATACAAAATATAAATTGTTATACAGTTCCCCTGTCTTACCAATTATATTTAGGAAAATCATCCTCATACAATTTTATGCAAAAAAAAAAAAAAAAAAAATCATCCATTTATGACCAAAATTGACTGACTTATAGCTGTTTGAAGTTGGAGCACGTTTTGTGTTGAGAAATGGTAAATACAGTCCCTGATTGGTTGGTTGCCTATAGAAATGGTCAATATGGTCCCTGATTGGTTGGTTGCCTGAAACAGGACATTTTTATTCGTGGAAAAGCGACTTAAGTCATAAAGTTTAATGCTTCATAACTCGGTGAATTTTGGTCATAAAAGGAAGATTTTATTTTTATTTTGCATGAAATTGTATAAGGATGATTTTCCTAAATATAATTGGTAGGACCGGGGGACCGTATAAAAATTTATATTTCATATTTTTTTCAGAAATGTATTTATTGATTTAAACTGTTTCTAAGATAATAGATTTTAAAATTTGAAACAATTTTGCAATTGGAAGCATATCTTTGTGACTAATGATTGAGGAAATAGCCATTGGGCATCGATAGCACTGGGCACCCTGTATAAAATGAGATAACATCTGGTAGCACCAGATGGTGCCATAGAACTTTTCAATGCAATAGAACTTTTCATTTCTGAAACAAATCTGCCATAAACAGGAAGTTTTTTTTTTACTTAAAATAACTGAAAAATTAATTTAAATTAAAAAAGATCTTTCCAAGGCATAAATACCTGTTTTGAACAAAAATTGTTCCTGGGTGATTTTCAAAATGACCGCCTGTTTGATGTCCCAATCTTTGAACTCATATTTCATGCTAATAAAATTATTTTTTTTATACTTTTAGAACATATATTTGTGCCATTAGTTTATAATTAATAAAATGTACTCATTAAAGTGTTTGTTTAAAAAATATTAGCTATTTTCTATTAATTTTAGTTTTCAAGTAATAAATTTGAATGTCCCAACTCAAAAAACCGCACTTAAGGAAGTCTCTTTTTATGCTTTCAAACTAGATTAGCTTTTGTATATGAATTAAAAAATATGGTTTTGCATTTTAAATAATGAAAATGCAAGTGATTCCTTTAAAATATAATTATTAATATTTTAAAGTTTAAATTTAATATGTGTCCCCTGTACATCTCATGAGTGTTACCTCACGAATGTTACTATTATTATTTTAAATAGGTTTTGATTTCTGCAGTTGGTAACAAAGCTGATGGATGCCATATTGTTCCTTCTTATCTACTAAAAAAGATTACAAAAAATTAATAACAGAGTGTAATTTTATTTAGAATCTAAATCTCGTTTTTATGTGATGTAAAGCCAAAAAAGGCAATTCATTTGAAAATCACCCTCGACCATACCCAATATTTTCCATCTGCAATCAAGCTAATTGTATAGTGCAATTTGATAATAGCTATACAAATACCTCACTGCTTGCTGAAAATCCCCAATGAGGATGGAAATAATACAAATCAATTTCCGTAATGCCTGTTTTGAACAAAAACCATTCTCGCACTCAGTTTTGTTCATTCACAAACAAGCCAATTCTAATAGTGCAATTTGATAATGGCTATATTAATATTGCATTGCTTGCTGAAAATCCCTTATGCTCTATATATAAAGTATGAGATAACATCTGGCAGCACTAGATGGTGCCATTAGCAGCCATGCAATAGAACTTCCCATTTATGGAACAAATCTGCCATGAACAGGCAGTTTCTTTTACTTAATGAGATTTAATAACTGAAAAACTAATTCAAATTTAAAAAAAAATCACACTGAGGTATATCATTCTGGTCCTGAAGTACCTGTGTACCAAATTTTATGTTCGTACAATTTTTAGATTTTCCACTACAGACGACACAAATAGACATATTCATATATATATATATAAAATAAACAATGCCTTTGTGTGTGTGTGTTTGTGTCACCAGTAGTGGGAAATCTAAGCATCAGATAGTGATGAAATTTTGTACAGAGGTACTTCAGGACCCAGGAAAATGCATCTTAATGAGACTTTTTAAAAATTCAAATAAGTTTTTTAGTTATTTTATGTTTTAACATGATTTTGAGTGATCTTCATACAAATCAATCTCCTTAGCAACTGAAAATATTATCACACACAGTTTCCATCTTGACATCATCATAAAAATTGAAGAATGTTCTTTCCAATAATCTTTGAACCGAATCTGTGGGACAATTTCTTCATATTTATTATTATTTTTAAATACACTAAAATTTGCATTTTTAGGTTATCTGATACTTACTTCACTGCATTAAAAAAAGTTAGATTAGTACAATTATATAATTTGGTAGAAAGTTGTGTATATATCTTCACATTCTAAAAGATATATATGCTTTTTTAATTAATACATAATTTAATTTTCTGCTATTTTTTGAGCAAATCCATAAAAGCAACAAATTGATTCTCCTTGGAGAGCTGTTTTTTCACCCCTCTTTCAAAGTTCTACCAGTGGACTTTTCTGCACATGCTTGCTTTGGAAGTTTTAAGCCACACCTTCTTTTCAGTACAAGTGAACATTTCATTAATTTTATTGCTTTGCACACTTTGTGGAGTTCTTGTGCGGGGATTTGGTTTGAAAACAAGAAATGATTTGGCAGCAGTTTAGGATATCTATGATTTGAAGAGACGATTTTGAAATTGAGTTGTGTTATCTGTAAATGTATTATTTAGGTAGTAGACACTTATTTATGATCTAGGCAATGTATATATATATATATATATATATATATATATAATATATATTATCAGCATTTAAACTGGCAAAGAAAAGTCTTGAGCATTTAAGCTAATATCTCATCAATTATTTTAGTATTTACGAGATTTCTTTAGCCAGAATGCAAGCTTTGATTTGTTTTATTATTGATGTAAAAATATAAGATGTTCAGCTGAAAAAGAAGTTTATGTTTACTATTATTAATGAATTTTCCATTCTAATCTTATTTGAGATACAAATCATTAAATAATTAAAGTAAATTAATTTTTAATGGGGACTACAAAAATATGATTGCAGTGATGAATTAGAATATATTAATTTTGTTATGATGTCAGAGCATTAAAATTCCTTTCTTTTTGGATTAAACTTTCTTTTCCTTAGCCTGAAAAACTCGGCAATTCATTGATTAATTAAAGTCAAACATTAAATGAGACTTCAAATACTATTCATAGCATTTTTATTAAAATTAATGAGACACTCGTATTTTGAAAACATAATATACAGGACTTTTAATTGATTTGTTGAAAATTTGTATGGGATGTGCAAAATTGGATGCTATTTTCCAATTTTGTACGTCAAATTATATATAGATCATATAGAAGTTTCTACTTTGGAAACAAGTCTAATATTATTTGTCACTGTTTCAAAATTTAGCATTTATGTTTTTCTTTAGGCTGCATCTCAAGAAGAAATGGAAGCTAGAACTGAAGTTGGTTTGGTAAAAGGACATGCTTATGGAATAACTGCAGTAAAAAAAGTTTATATTGGAGAAACATCTCTCATGAGCTTGTTTTCTCAGAAAGAGAAAATATATATGATCCGTATGAGAAATCCTTGGGGTCAAAAAGAATGGAATGGGCCTTTTAGTGATGGGTGAGTCTATAAATCAATACATTATTCAACTTTGTTGTATGGTATGATCATAGTCAGCTGTTTAAATAAATTTTATATTCTGTCTGAAACACCTTTTTTTTCTTGTATAACTATTTTGTGATTTTGTGTGGAATGTTTATTGTAGAATGTTTTTATGTTTGAAAAAAAAAAAGCCTGTTTTAGTTCATTGCACCATGTATGGGACAGGGAGACTTTCATTTGCATATTCAGAATTTTGTTTCATATGTTTCAAAATTTGCTGTTCATTTAAATTTTTCTATTTCAATTTTGATCTATTTTTGGCTTTATTTATTTTTACCCGGCTCGACCTGACCTGATCTGAATTTATTCAGGGCTGGGTCTGCCATGCCCATGTAGACCTCTACTGTGAAGGGATATTTCCCAAAATGTGGTATTAAGACAATGATTTAGGCAAATAGAAAATCAACCATTTTGACAAGGATATATTAAAATTGATATATTCACATTGCTATATTTTATTTTTTATTAAAAATTAATATTTCTTATTATATGTAGTGAAAACTTGTGTGTTACTAAATGCAATTGTTTGTTTTCAATATAAAGTAATTTTCACTGGATAAAAACTTATATGTAAATATATACATTATTGCATAATTATACATATGCTTAAATAATTTTATGTATAAGCCTTTTTGTATTCTGCAGGCATATATATTTCACTTCCTAATCTGATTACTGAAAATGTCTTAAAACTACTGATATTTTCCTTCTTCTCTACTGAAATTTTCATCAACTGGTTGGTATCTCCTAGTAGATGAAAAGTGATTGAAAATTTTAATGAAATTATTAATTTTTACCTAGAGATCATTTTTATGAGTAAACTTAATTTAAATTGGTAAATATGTGGTAATATTTTAATTTGTAAATGCATTTTCTTAGGTCAGCAGAATGGGAACAGATTTCTCCTAGTGAGAGAGAAAGAATTGGACTGACCTTTGATGAAGATGGAGAATTTTGGTAATTAAAATTTACTGTATAATCTGATGCTTTTTTCCAATTAATTGCATTCTTCATTATGCTGGTAAGGATTTTCTCCTAATTTTTCTGAATAATAGATCCTTATTAAAAGCTATAAATTATTTCATTTTCATTCTACTTGCAGTATTAATCCTAATAGTCAAACCCTGTTAACCGAAATCATTTTTTGCAAAATTTTGCTTAATACAGGGTGCGGCAGAAAGAACGTTCTGATTTGGCAGAAGCATTGCTTCGCTCATAGTAGAGGTACAGCAGTGGGCATGGTCACTTTTGACTTGTTTGCGCATGCCATTTTTAGTTACCATCATGGCTTGGAGCAGAGAGCATCCTGCTTTTGTTGTTGAAGAGTTTGTTACGAACGGTGAATCTGTGTTAATGACGCAACGGGCTTTCCGAATACGCTTTCAGCTCGGACGTCATGATCCAGTTCCGGCTGCACAAACAATTCGTCGTTGGGTTTCAGATTTTAGACGAACAAGTTCGGCTTTAAAAAGAAAGAGTCCTGGCCGTCCTAGAAGCGTAACAAGACCGGAAGATGTGGCAGCTGCTAGAGATTCCATACAGCAGTCTCCCAAGTGATCTGCAGTGGTCTGCACGATTTATTTCTGTGGGGCTATCTCAAATCAAAAGTGTACCAACATCGACCAACAAATTTGCAAGCACTCAAGGCAGCAATTACGCAAGAAATCATGGCGATTTCACGGAACATGGTCTGCAGATCACTGCAAAATTTCCAAAACAGTCTTCAAAACTGCATCAACATTGACGGTCGCCATTTAACTGATGTACTCTTCAAAACTTAATGGATAACAATGGCATACTGTGTACTTCTCAAGTATAAAAGATTTCTTTCTCTATCTTGCTTTGTATTTTGTTATTGATGTTCCAAATCGGTATGCTCTTTTTGCCGCACCCTGTACAAATGAAAGATAAGACTGAAAACCAGTAGTATTCCATTAGATAAGGCTAAAAAGTAGTGTTAATTTATTTGTTTTAATATGAAATATATTACACAAAATCCCTCTTAAGATGAATAAATAAATTAGCTCCAAGTCAAAAACTAAATTTTTTTACAAAGAAGTTTCAGATTTGAAACTCTGCTTTGAAACTTCTTCAAACTCACGCCATTGCTATTGGGAATTTTCTTATGGTGGGTTATGTCTCTAAGGGTTTCTTGGTTCAAAGATATTCTATCCTCCTCACTGCTCCCCCTTGTTTTTTTTGTTGTGTGGAAGTTATTTTCACATGGACCAGATAAGCAACAGATCAGTCACAATGAAAGTTTGTGAGAAGGAATTTACTTACTTGGAACAATCCATTAATAAGTTTTACCACCTATAGTTTATCGAAACTTAGTGGCAGTTGTTCTTAGTGTGTCAAAATAAGTCGAAAGTAACAATCTTTATCTTTAGAAATGAAGCAAAATATTTTAAGTGAAATTAGCAATAGAGTATTGAAAAAGATAGGCAGTGTGGCAAAATATAGAGGCCTAAACAGCACGCTCTCTATAATTTTAAAGAATCACAAAAAGATCAAAACAGCTTATGCTGTCAGGCATTTCAAGCCAGCAAAAAAGTGGATCCCAATAGGAAAGAATGAAAACATTGAAGTTGCGTTCTTACAGTGGATAATACAGGCAAGAAGCCAAAACGCCATTTTAACAGATGAGAGGGTTGAAAGAGAAGGCAAAGGCTCTTGATGATGCCCTCAGTGTGAGTGATTTAATTTGTTCCAATGGTTGGCGCTCAAGGTTTAAAGAATGCCATAGAATCATTTACAGAAGGATATGCAAGGAAGAATTTGCTGTAGATCAAGGCACTGGATAAGTTTTTCTCTGAAAAATGGCCTGCCCTCAAGAAAGATTATGTGCCCCATGACATTTTCAATGCCAATAAATTGGGATTCTTTTTCAAAGCAGATATCTTGCGCATACTTACCATGAAAGGAGAAAAATTTTCTGGAGGAAAATGCAGCAAAGAATCACCATTATGGTTGCCTGCAATATGGAAGTGAAACATTACTATTATTTGTAATTGTCAGGGGTGGGAAATCCAACTCTCTACTGGTGAGTTCAGTTTTTCATTTGGAGAGTCCAGTTTTATTTGTTTTTCCAAAATTTTAATCCCAAAGCCTCAAAGTGTAGTCCCGATTATACAAAATAATAGAGACTTCCCAGTGGCTTGAAGCATGTGCCAGATCGCACATTCTGGCTATAATTTAGGTTTAGAATCGATTGTGAGCGGCCATCGCGTAAGTCTAAATCAGTTTATGCAAAAACCAGTTGAATTGGTATGTTGTGTTTTGCTTATAAGAAGAGCCCTTCACTCTCGGAGAATGCAGAGCTAGCTCTTCCTGGGCAAGTTTTCGACAATGTGCCCCTCTCCCTGGGCCATAGCCAAAAATGAAATCCAAGAGAGGCAGGAGTGATATTCAAGGGGGGCTCACTAGAAAAATTTGGGAGGAAGAGAGTAGGGGGTGGGAAATGCACTAAAATATTAAATTTTAGTCTTTAAATAAATCACTGTATTAGAAAAGTTATTTTAATTATAATTAAATACAGTATATCATATATTAACTTTGTGACTACAGAATTGCGAAAACCGGCCGTCCAAACAGCTGCTCTCTTGTCCTCGGACGAGTCGAACAGTCTGGGTCTTCAACATTGCATACAGAATGATAATATATAACTCTATAGAGTCATTCCATGCCAAATCAACACAGCCTCCAACCTGACTGATGCCAATTTTTTTCAAACCTTGCTATTTTGTTGTGCACTTATATAAGACTCTATGCAAAATTTTAGTCCCCAATTTTCATTATTTTTTTAACTATAAAAATTTGAAGTTTGGAAAATTTGGTAATTTTTCATAATTTTTGACATATTCAAACATCTGTATTTTTTGACGTAATCAATGGATTATGCCGAAATAAATCTTATTTTATAGCTTAAGGCATGGCCTTTTTTAGGATAAGTCAAATGACTTTGTAAATGATATTTTTCATTTCAAAGTCATTTGATCTGATCTTTGACCTTAAACTGATAAAAAAGTATATCTTTATTTTTTTTCCAGAAAAATATATTTTGTTGATGCACTATTTATTTCTATTGTACAAAAAATTTAAGTTGGGAAAACCATGGGCTCATAGTGAAAAAAATTCTAAATAAATATATGTTATGTGAGCAGTTATTCAAAAAATGCTAGAAACCACATAAAAGCATAATTGTGTGATATTTATTTGATTGATATTTATTTAATTGATTGATATTTATTTAAATAATTCTTAAATAAATATCATTATACTTAACTAAAAGTTATAAACATTTACTAATGTGCATATAATTTTGTAATTTTTTTTCCTAATTTTAAAATTTTAAAAATAATGTAAATATTATTAATCATAATTATTTTTAAGTACACTTATAATTATTGCTGTTTTGTGTGTGTATGTATATATATGTATATATATATATATATATATATATATATATATATTATAAGTTTGAAAATCCAATGATAGAATGATAGAATAGAGAGAAGTTGCAACTCAAAAATCCTAACTTTAAAAAATGCCTGCATAATAAAACGAAGTATTATTTATATACACTCAAACCTGTTTTTGTGTGGTCTTTTTTGTGCAATTTTTTATTTGTGCGATTTTTTTTGTGCGATTTTTTTTGTTCGGTATATGAAAATTTCAATCAAATTAGAACATAATTGACGAAGTTATCATTAAAAAAAATTAGTAGGTTTGATCGGCCATTTAGATTTTTCGATTTTTGATATGTATTTCATCATATTACATAAGTATTGTGTCAGCCAATTACATTACATATGTATTGAATTCTATAATCGCATAATTTAATTGTTGAATGCACAAGAATTTCCATGTAAATAAATGAAATGTGCAATAGCATATTGCGATGGAATTCTTGCGTAGCAAAGCAAAAATGCATTGATCGCAAATAAACATTGCAGGACATCTGCATCGCGTTAGTTCGGGGTTTTCCTGAAACGGACTGCATGTCTCGTTATGTCGCTGAGTTGGTTTTTTGCTAATGAGATAGTTGGCGACTAGTCTCATGCTTTGTTTTGTTTGTTTTAACGAGTAGGTAGAAGTTTACTTGAAGGGAACAAAGAGTTGCTTTCTTTTATTCGTCTCTGATCTGCGCAAGTGTCAAGTCCGCTAAATAAAGTGATTTAATAAAAAAAAATATTACGTGTGTTTTAATTTTTAAATCTAATATTAATTGACGTCCTTCAAAGTGCTTTCATATTCCTATTGTCAGACTACGAAGGATAATGGTTATACGTTTTGAAAAGTTTTGTATGTGTAAAATAAGTACATATGTAAATAAAATATTTAAAAATGTTCACATGTGTATTTTCTAAATCAGATTTCAAAAGGTTTGGTGAGATTCCAATTAGCTGCCAAGCCTCGTGTCTTGATTTCGTTTAAAAAAGCAATTCCTAGTTATTTCGTAAGGTTTTGAGTTATTTTCTACGTGAGACTTTTTTTATGCGGTCCCTATTCACCGCATAAAAAAAATACTTTTTAATTGTGTTGCGAAAACTATTTTTTATAGATACTCGTGAAGTTTTGTGCGATTTTTTTTTTTATGCGTTTTCTTTTATACGGTCCCTATTCACCGCACAAAAACAGGTTTGAGTGTATATATATATAATATAAATATATTCTTCAAAAAGTAATGTATTTCAGTGATATATTATACTTTAGTTTAGTAGAATAAAAAATAGTCTTAAATTTTATTTTTAGAATTTGTACAGCACCTAGTAATGTGTATGAATCCCACAAACAGGATTTCCAGTTGTGTTCTTATGTTCTGAAGTCATAAATTATTTAGTTTAGTAAAGGCCTTGTGTTTCCATTGGATGGGCACCCCGTGAAAACAAACGTTTGAGGTGGGTCAAATGTGCCAACAATCTTAGAACAATTATATGCTGAAAAGGGGAAAGATCAAATGAAGCCAAGTATACAAAGTGAAAATTACAAAGGATACAAAAATATTTAAGGAACAAAGTTTTCTTTGTTTTATCATCTAGTGAAATATCTGTGGGGAAAAGTCTGAAATACTGCAACATCTAAAACAAAAGTTTCATGAAACTGAAAGCAGGTAGAAAAAAATTCAAATATTAGCAATTTTGCCAAAGAGTTGGAGTATTTGAATTCTATTAGACTGGTCTACTTTATCTAGATATCACTAACTAAATGCTTTTCATCTTTCTGGGGTGCCAGCAAATGACTTACCATCATAAAACGGGGTAGAGTGATTGCTTCAGGGCATGGAATGAGAAAGGGGTGCTGCATATAATAATTTGAAAATTTTTCTGTTAGACAAGTTTCAGCTAATACAAAATTATGATTTTTCTCTTAGTATTTTTTATTTAATCTATTTTTAAGCAGCTATATTTATAAATATTTGAAATAATGATCTCAAATGGGATGACATTTGTGTAGATTGAAATAATTTTATGAACTGTATAGTAAAAGGTTATAAAAATCGGGATTCCCAGGATGTTAGTGGAAACTGTTCTGAAGCTAGTAGTAGTTTATTATTAATAAATTTAGGGAGATTTCCTTGTGCACTATTAAAAATATTGATAACTTCATCATTGAAACACATAAATAAAATAGTCAATGTGAATTTAATTTGTTATTTTAGAAATTAATTTTAGTTATTTTAAAAATTGATAAAATGGATGACAAACATATAAATTAAATGTCGAACACCTTTTCTTTAAGAAAGTGTATATTGAATATGCTTTTGGCTTATTAAGACCAAAGAATGTACATTATGTGAAGGGGCACTCTAAAATTCTTTCTGGATGTGCCAAAATAAAAATCTAGTTATCATTGTATAGTTAAGAGTACTGGTAGATTTCACCCATGCCAAACATATGCCTTTATTAGGTGCCCACCCACTCAACCAATGGCAACATAAGACATTTACTTGACTAAACAGTTTATGACCCCAGAACATGAGAACATAGCTGAAGACCATGCTTGTGGAATTGGGTGCTATGAAAATTCAATATATAAAATTAAAGATTTTTTTTTAGAATTTATTCTTTAATCTACTAAATTAGGGTTCAATATCACTGAAATACATTATTTTATACCAACCAACATTGGTGTCGAACTGTGTTGGCAGGTTTTGTGTGTGCCTACAATACTAAGAAATAGTTAAGTTTCTGTTTTGGTCAAACCATCCAGTAAATAAATTATACAGGGATCACATTCTTCCTAAAATTCCTATTAATTTGAAGCTTCCCTTAAATTCCTAAAATTACACCTAAAATTTATTATTCATCCTAAAATTTTGTAATGTTTTGCTACGGCATCAAATTTACTCTACTATTACCCGAATACATTCCATTCATATGGCAATCAATGTTAAAAAAGTCTTCAGAAATTAAAACATTCAAAATAGCACTCATCTTTTACAAAGATGACAAAAGTGTCAATCATGACAAAATCGCTGATTCTCAATGGTTAAATCTCCTCCATCTGCGGGCAGTTTTAGCGAAATACGATCACAAGATGAATGGTGACCCACGTGATCATTTACAGACCGGAGTTTGGGGGAGATTCTTTGGTTTGTGGGAGTGGGAATCTCTGCAGGATATCTTAGGAATCTCCAGCGCAATCTAACAAACCTAGAAGCCTTTAACCTTTCTCAAAGAAATGAAATAGAAAAAGATGGGTTCTATTGTTGAAATAGTGTGCTTCCTCATATTTACTAGATAAATCACGAAGTTTCTCTTTCTTTGCAAAGTTGGAATTCTGCTCAACTATTCTTTGTTGAAATCAATTTAGTGCAAAAATTTTTAATAATTTTTGGTCTAAATTCAATAATACAAATATAGTTAGTCTAATTATGAATCTCTTACGCCCTTTAATCAACATCATGTCAGAACAGGAGAGAAGAAAAGGAATTTTTGTCTGCTGTTAGCAACCTCTCTAGGCATTGATGATATTAAAGGATATCTCTTCAAAAGGATGCATTGTGTAGGGGCTTGGACCACATAGCAGTTTATGAAGAAAAGCAATTGATAAAATAAAATATGGCATAGTAGGTAGGCCCCGCAATTGGATCGCCACGCTCCTCATAAAATATAAATTAAAAATGAAAGAGCAAAAATGTGAAGAATGTTAAACAAACACATTCCCTCTTCCAACAGATAAGACTTTTAAACAGTTTTCATTTCTTTTTAAATTTAACATTTTGTCAAATTATTCCATGTTTAGTATGCATCTGGGATGAAAAGTACCAAAGATTTGAACTCTGTAAGAATTTTTGCTCAAAAACTAATATTTAAAAATATAGTTTTCTGGACTAAAGTTATTTTGAGCCACAGGAACTTGTGTATGTGTTTTTGTTGATTCTATCAAAACAGAGGATGATTGAAGGGAAATAGCTGTGTCTAGATTAACGCGTTGCAGTAGCTTTGATGAAATATAGAATAATTTATTTCCCTTATATTATTTAATTACTGCCTTTGGCAACCAGCCCTATTGTTTTTTGAAAAAGTTTTTAAACTTACAATACCTTTCTTGCAGTAGCTGTTGATCGTGCACCTCTGTGACGCAAGCCATAGATAACTGGGCAGTTCATAAAGTAACTGTCGATCGCACACCTATGTTACGTGCGCAAGTCACGGCTAAGTGTGCAGTTCATGAAGTGTTGATCTTGTACCTCAGCTATGTGCACAAGTTATGGCTAACAATGTAGTTCATGAAGTAGCTGTCGATCGCACATCTTTGTTATGCGCTCAAGTCATGACTAATGGTTCAGTTCATGAAGTAACTGTGTATCGCCCACCTCAACTACACGCATAAATCGTGGCTAGCGGTGCATTTCATGGAATAGATGTCGATCGCTGTTAGAAAACTTTAGTGTAAACAAGTAACACATACATCAGTTATAGTACTGTCAATATCCAAAAATTACTGTGTGCTGATTGGCTAATCACATGAGGTCAGCTTGTCACTAAGTTTTAACCCCATGTTATGTATTCCTGCAGATTGAGACATCAACATCCGGATTATGCTAATTTTCTACTTCAACCCATTAGAGATTAGCATACTCCGGAAAAACTTTAACTTCTACTTCAAAAAACATTAACTTCAACTTTAAAAAACATTAACTTCTACTTCAATCACACAGCACTATTTAAGCTGGTGGATGTGTCAGTGGAAGTTGTTCTGTTGGCCTGTGTTCTGGTTTGTATTATGTGACCTGTATTATGTGGTCTGTTGTTTGATCTAGTGATGATACTGTTCAAACATTACCTATTTTCTTGAATGTTCTTAATGATGTGTATGTTTCAAAGCGTGATTGCCGGTAAATTGGCCAGTATGTGGCCAGTTCGTATAAGTATGTACCAGTTCGTATAAGTTCATATAAGTATGTGGCCAGTTTGGTTAGGCCTAATTTTCTGTCTTCTATGTAATTTCAAGACTCTGTTGATATGACCTGTACAAATACAGTATCAAAGGAAATGATACTTGTGTTTATGTTTTTATTATATTGCTTTCATGAAAATAAATTTAATTATTTTTTCACGTATCGACTCTTCACTGACGTGTCTACATAAATCCACTGCTACTTCGGCAAAAGTCTTCATGGCAAAGTGCAATATTGAATTTTAACTTGCTTTTAAATTTTTTAAATATTTGTGCATCCCAACAAGTGGGTTATGGGCCCAGCAGCCCTAGTACAGCACCCTAGCAGCCCTCGTACAGCACCCTAGCAGCCCTAGTATGGCAGCCCTAGTGCAGCAGCCCAAGTGGTTACGAAATGCTGCTTATCTAGAATGTCAAAATCCGAACAAGCTCCGAGACGGGGGGCCATAGCCGCATAAAGCTAAGTATGGCGACGACACCGGACATGGAAAAACGTGGTCGAGATAATTACTTAACCTGGAGTACAGACTTAAAATTTGCATTGATGAGTGATTGATTATACAGCTTCATCACAGGAATGGAGTAGAAACCGGGTGAAGACACGACCAGAAAAGAAAAATTAGATTATCAAAGGCGAAGAACAAACTTGCCGAAGAATATCAAACTTGCCGAGGAAGACCAAATTGCCCAGCAGTTACACGACAAGCAACAAAATGGAAGTAAAACTTTTGCTTACAGTAAAGTAAAACTTTTGCCATAAATCTAAAAATGTGTCTAAATTTAAAAATGTAATTTCTAAAAGTGTAAATTTAAATAAACGGGTAGGCCCTTGCCATGTATGCAATGCTTATGGTCATCTTAAGGCAAACTGTAAACAAAACCATGCAAAATTAAGTGAAATCCAGTCTAGCATTGAAAATTGTAATACTGAATCGACCGACAAATTCGGTTGGGTTGTTGATGTGGCAGCAACTAGGCATTTTTGCAACAATTTAGAATTGTTCGACAAATTTAAAGAGCTTAAAGGGACAACAATGTCCTTAGCTGCCAGTGATCAAGAAAACCCAATCGAAGGTGTCGGATCGATCGGTATGTATATATTAAAATGAATAATATGAAGAATTTAATTCATTTAACAGATATAATGTATTCACCTAAACTGAGGAGAAACTTAATTGCTGATTCAATTCTAGAAGAGCAAAATTGTAATTTCGCAGGTAAAAATGGTTTAATTACTTTTTTCAAACCAGATGGTAGCAAATGGTTTTATGCCAAAAGGCAAAATGGCTTGTATTTCCCCAGGTCTCAATATGAGATTGAAACCAAGAATTTTAATGTTGAAAAGTCAGTTGGAAGTAAAATTACTAAGCCTAAAGCTCAAAATGTTAAGCCTAAAAATTCTAGGGATCTTAAAAGTAAATGTAAAGATAATGATTCTTGTGCTTGTAAAACTAAAAATGATTTTAAAAATTCTTACACTTCTTTTAAAAATCCTAATATGAAAAGTAATTTTAAGACTTGCAAACCTGTAAAAAAGTAATGGTAGTAATGTTGAAAGTGTAAATAGAAATGCCAGTAAAGTTTTTAAAAGTAAAATTGTAAATTCTAGAGTAGTTCATATTTACAAGGCTTGTTAAACCTAACAAGCCTTGTAAATATTTTTAAGAATACTGATCATGTAAAATCACCCATTGAAGTCTGGGAAAATACAAGGCTATGACATAAAAGATTCTGTCATATTAACTTTGACTATTTACACCATACGTGTAAAGTATCTGCTGTTAAAGGATTGCTAAGTATCAGTGTGTGAAAAATCAACTGTAAATGTTGTAAATTAGCAAAAGCAAAAAGAATTTCTTTCAAACCCATAGGAAGAATTAGATCTGAGAAACCATTGGAACTAATTCATATGGATGTATGTGGACTTATGCCAAAACCATCACGTGGAGGAGCTAGGTATTTCCTTAGAATAACCGATGATTTTTCACGTAAAATAACAGTGTATCCTATGAAAAGAAAATCAGAAGTTTTTGATAGATTTAAATAATTTCAGGATAGAGCTGAAAGATTTTTTAAATACCAAAATTCTAAGTGTCAGAACCGACAATGGTATGGAATTTTGCAACACTGAATTTGAAAAGTTTTTAGAAACACAAGGCATTAAAGCGGAAAGAACAAACACATACACACCCGAGCAAAACTGGGTTTCAGAAAGGTTCAATTTAACTGCTTTGGATTGTGTTCGGGCATTGTTAAATGATAGCAACTTAAAAGACAATTTTTGGGCAGAAGCCTTACTATGTTTCGCATATGTTAAAAATCGAATATGCCACAAGTTCATGAATCTGACACCGATCGAGTTATACAGTGGTAGGAAACCATCAGTTGCCCACCTCAGAGCATTTGGATGTCAAGTTTTTGTAGACAAGCCTAAACGACATTATGGTAGGATATGTTTTAAAAACTTGGGGATATAGGATATGGCTCTTGAATGAGAGGAAAATAGTCGAGACTAACAATGTTGAATTTAATGAAGAGTGCAACACAGAGGAAGGCGGTCTAGGACCCAATGTAAATGAGAAACCTAAACTAGTAGAAAAATTTACTTTTTCATCTCACAAGCCTACCTATCCAGACTCGTCTGGCGAGGAGTATATGGAGAGGGAAAAAGACGATTCATCAGAAGAAGATCAAGACATTGCATAAAGCAGTGAGGAAACGGGGTCTTCTGGTGATAATCGTCCCAATTCCCTATCCAGATACTGCTTGGGTCAGAAAAGTCATTCCAAGGATGACAGGACCGAGAAAGGATGTTTACTATTATTATAAAGGAAAGAGACCTAGGTTAAGGACGCTAAAAGAAATAGAAAGTTTTTGTGAGAAAAATAAAATAAAATTTAATGAAAAACTTTTCAATTTTAAGGGGGATCATGGGATTGACCAGAAGCAAACATTGTAGAGATCCAAATCCTTAGGAACTACGAGGAAGTGACTAATTCACCCCAATCCAAAGAATGGAATATAGCCATGACAGACGAATTAGGTGTCATGTAGGAAAGAAGTCTCTGAGACTTAGTGCCTGCACCTGTTTCCGACAAAGTAATCTGTTGCCGTTGGATATATACAGTCAAAAGAGACGAAAGGGGTGAAGTTAGCAGGTATAAGGCGAGACTGGTAGCACAGGGGTTTAACAAGGAAAAGGGGCAAACTTATGAAGAAGTGTTTAGCCCGGTGATTAACTTTACAATTGTTAGAATGTTTTTTACTATTTTTGTATGTTTATTAGGGTGGTTCCATATTCAGCTTGATATCAAATGTGCATATTTATATGCCAATCTCAGTGAAAAAATATTCATGAGACAGCCCCCAGGATTTTTTGACAAAAACAAAAGTAGATATGTATGTCAGTTAAATAAAGCAATTTATGGCCTGCACCAAAGCGGTAGAGAATGGTATCTTGAGTTAGACCAGATTCTCAGAAAACTTAATTTCATAAAGTTTAAGTGGTGCAATTGTGCATATAATTTTAACAATAAAGCTTTATCAATTGTTTATGTGGATGACATAATATTATTTGCCAAAAATCAAATTGATCTAAATTCTGTAATTTCTCTTCTAAAGTCTAAATTTGATAATAAAGTGTTAGGTAAAACCAAAATGTTACTAGGTATTGAATTTGAAGAAAACAATGATAAACATTTCAACCATCAAAATCAATACATTACTGAAATTTGTGATAAATTCTCAAACTCTAAATATCCTGTTTCAAGTTTACCCATAGCAAACGGCGTAGTTGATTGCTTTGCTTAACAAAGCAGATTGCCCGGCAAATCATTCTGAAATTGAACAAATGAAGAATATACCTTACAGAAACTTATTAGGTTGTTTGTCATTTCTTGCTAGCAGAACTAGACCTGATATAAGCTATGCTGTAAATATCTTATCCCAATTTCAGGAAAACCCAGGCATGAAACACTGGGATGTTCTACTTCTAGGGTATGTAGGTAAAACTTCTAGGGTATGTGTAGATAAAACAAGGGATTTTAAATTAAACTTATCTAACATTCAATCTGTAAATGTAAATTGTTTTACTAATTCTGATTTTGCAGCTAATAGGGATGATAGAGTGTCAATGTGAGGCATGATATTTTTTGTAGATAGGGTACCTATTTCATGGAGGGCATTTAACATAAATGTGTGAGTTTATCTACAATGGAAGCTGAATATATCTCATTGACTGAATCTGCAATAATATTCTGTGACAACCAAGCAGCCATAAACTTTTCCAATTCACCTATTGA
Source organism: Amaurobius ferox (assembly GCA_951213105.1). Classification (NCBI taxonomy): domain Eukaryota; kingdom Metazoa; phylum Arthropoda; class Arachnida; order Araneae; family Amaurobiidae; genus Amaurobius; species Amaurobius ferox. The sequence goes on along the minus strand of OX578142.1, from coordinate 84,127,874 downwards.
GAATCATAGAACAAAACACATTGATGTTAAATATCATTTTTTGAGAAATCTGGTTGAAAAAAAACTCTGAGATTAAATTTGTAAAAAGCAAAAATAACAAAGCTGATGGTTTTACAAAACCAATTGCCAAAGAAGCAATCTTTAAATTCTGTGAAATCTTTAAAACTTCTTTAAAATGTTTAAATTGTAACTTGAAATCAAAATTTAACTTGTCTAAATTGTATAGTAGTATTTTTCAAATTAACTTCAACACTTTTTTCAAAACCCACTTTGTGTAGTTTAGTTACCAATGTGTTTAAACTGTGTGGCAAAGATTTTTAAGGTTTTTGATATATACTAAAAATAACTTATACATTTTTTCAATCCCTCATGTAGTAGTTTAGATACTAATGAGTTTAAACTGTGTGATGAAGGTTTAAAAGTTAAAAATTTTTTCAATGTGATATGCAAACTTTTTTACGACATTCCCTTAACATGTAGTTTAGGTACTGTTGAGTTTATACTGCATGGCGAAGGATTTAAAGGTTTTTTTAATTTAAAATTGTATCTCCTGTTTTTAACACAGAGATATTTTAACTTTGTGTTCTCGTGTAAATTGTATCATGATGTGTTTATACTTTTTAAAACATTGCCTTGAAATGTTACAAAATTATACACTATGTATTTTGAAACTCTATAAAGCAGTATGTATTCAACTTAAATTTGAAATTTGATAACTTGTATTTTTGTAGTTGAGCAACTCAATCTGCAGGAGGGGGTCATTTGTTAGAAAACTTTAGTGTAAACAAGCAACATGTACATCAGTTATAGTACTATCAAAATCCAAAAATTACTGTGTGCTGATTGGCTAATCACATTAGGTCAGCTTGTCACTAAGTTTTAACCCCATGTTATGTATTCCTGCTGATTGAGACATCAACATCTGGATTATGCTAATTTTCTACTTCAACTCATTAGATATTAGCATACTCTGGTAAAACTTTAACTTCTACTTCAAAAAACATTAACTTCTACTTTAGTCACACAGCACTATTTAAGCTGGTGGATGCGTCAGTAGAAGTTGTTCTGTTGGCTTGTGTTCTGGTCTGTATTATGTGACCTGTATTATGTGGTCTGTTGTTTGATCTAGTGATGATACTGTTCAAACATTACCTATTTTCTAGAATGTTCTAGAATATTCTTAATGATGTTGTGTACGTTTCAAAGCGTGATTGCCGGTAAATTGGCAAAGTATGTGGCCAGTTTGGTTAGGCCTAATTTTCTGTCTGCTATGTAATTTCAAGACTCTGTTGATATGATCTGTACAAATACAGTATCAAAGGAAATGATACTTGTGTTTATGTTTTTATTATATTTTTCTGTACTATACAAAATGAAGTAATTTATAAAAGAAATTCTGAAAAAGCAGTTTTGCATGTAAAATTTAAATGACATGCATGAAATTTCATATCTCTGCTAAAAATGAAATATTTTGATCAGAGAGGGGGCTGGGTATACCTCTTGGGGAGCTTATCCCCCTCTGGCCTCTGCCTCTTCTCCAAATAATAAGATAAAACCGTGATCTAATGCCAAAGAAAATAGGATACCCCCCCCCCCTCCTACTTTTTTCCTCCATTAAAAGAAAAAAAAAATACAACAAATACATTCCCTCTTCCAATAGATACAAAACTTTCAAAGCTGTTTTTAATTATTTATTTTTTCAACTTGAAATGTTTAAAAATTATTTTATGTTTGACATGTACTTCTCATGTAAGGCACTGCTAATTGCACAGTTCATGAAGTAGCTGTCAATTGCACAGTTCATGAAGTAGCTGTCAATTGCACAGTTCATGAAGTAGCTTTCAATTGCACACCTTCGCTACGTGTGAAAGTAATGGCTAACGAGACAGTTCATGAAGTAGGTGTTGATTGACGTCCATATACAGTGTGTACCGTGCTATCGGTGCGCAATGGCTATTTCCTCAACCGTTAGTCACAGAGCTACACTTCCAATTGCAAAAATGTTTTAAATTTTAAAATCTATTATCTTAGAAACAGTTTAAATCAATAAATGTATTTCTGATAAAAATACGAAATATAAATTTTTATACAGTCCCCCTGTCCTACCAGTTATATTTATTAAAATCATCCTCATACAGTTTTATGCAAAATAAAAAAAAAATCATCCTTTTACGACCAAAATTCACAGACTTATAGCTGTTTAAAGTTGGAGCACTTTTTGTGTTGAGAAATGGTCAATACGGTCCCTGATTGGTTGGTTGAATGAAACGGGACATTTTTATGCATGGAAAAGCGACTTAAGTCAAAAAGTTTAATGCTTCATAACTCTGTGAATTTTGGTCTTAAAAGGAAGATTTTTTTTTATTTTGCATGAAATTGTATGAGGATGATTTTCCTGAATATAATTGGTAGAACCTGGGGACCGTATAAAAATTTATATTTTGTATTTCTTTCAGAAATGTTTTTATTGATTTAAACTCTAAGACAATAGATTTTAAAATTTAGAGCATTTTTGCAATTGGAAGTATATCTCTGTGACTAACGGTTGAGGAAATAGCCATTGGGCACCAATAGCACTGGACACCCTGTATACTATACGTATCATGGAAGAAATATAATTTCGTTGTGCCGATTGGAATGTTGTCCATGGTTGTAAAGAAAGACTGAGTCATATTGGAAGAACAAATCACTTTTATTAGTGAATGTAGAATCCATTGCTAAAAATAGTATTACATCACTTGGTAACATTTTATGTCCACTTCATTGCCGATATTCCAAACTCCACTGTAAATGTGCGCGTTTCTGTGCAGATGTCTGGGAGATGCAAACTGCTGGTCATCTGGCGTAGAGACCAATGTTTCTGAGTCTCCTGTAAACAGTTTGTCGTGAAACAGTGACACCTGTGGCGGCTGTCAGAGCTGAACCCAGTTATCTGGCAGAACAGTTCTTCTGACTTTGTGCAGTTATCACCAAATATCGGTCTTGCTGAATGGTTGTTACCCTTGACTACTCTGGTACTGGTTGTCGGGTAACATCTTCAGTAGTTTGGAACCTCTGCCACAGCCTGGAGATCACACACTGAGGCACATTCAGAATTCGAGATGCTTCAGTTTGGGATCGACCGGATTCTAGCATTCCAATAATTCGTCCCTTTAAACATGTCCAGTTGTTATCTTTGGGACATCTTTCATCCTTTTTGATTGTTAACAGTGCTCCATACCACAGCAATTGCGAAATTATGCCACAACTGGCCATGCCGCTCGATGTCGTTTTATACTCGTTCTGATGTGTGCCAGTGGTATGCAAATTTCGATATTGACTGAACTGTTCTGTATATGCACAATGATTTAAATTCATCCCACGATTCTCTACAACTGCTTGTGAACCATTGTATCCATGTTAACTCCGAATTTTTCGCATTTTATGAATTATGCTTAACTTTTAGATATGAGTGTATGTTCCATTAATGTTCCACCAGTGCTACATATACTTAGGTATATGCTCAAATTTTCAATGATTATTTATAGCAATAATTAAGTTGTGTGTACAATGTACATTTTAATTGAAAAAGCAATGAAGTCTAGCAATATGCATGCAGTACGTGTTGGTTGGTAGAATTTTTTTTCACTGGTAAGAATTTTCGATAATTCTCCACCCCTAGTAATCGAAAAGTTGACCAAACCATGCTGCTTTATGCGTATGAAGACTTTACCTGTTCTCTATACTTCTACCAAGAAGGCCTGAAAAGGGATCTTCATTAAATGGCTAGTAGACCTGGATTTGGAAATTCTGCCAGGAAAAAAGAAAGATTTGTTTGATGTTGGACGATTGCACTGCCCACTTTGGTGTTTGAGGACTAAAAGCAATTAAGTGCATTTTCCCCCCCCAAATACTACTGTGAAGCGTCAGCCATGTAACCAAGGAATTATTCAATGCATGAAGATGCACTACAGAAAAGAAATGGTTTGGAAAAGTCCTACCTAAAATGTACATGGAATAGTGTCATTCCTAACCCTGTTAAATTGTTTCAGATATGGGGGGGGGGGGTACAGATGAAAAATATATCCAAGAAATAAATGAAACATAACCTGAAATGCTGACCAATGTAATTGGAGAGACTGAAAAATGAGGAATTGTTTCAGCAGATTTGTTTGCAGAGTACATTGCATGGATAAAGATGTGCTGACAGATGAAGAAATAATGGACAATTCCGACTTCTTTATTTTTATTTTTTGTTCGATTCTAAATGTTGCAAAACGGATAAAAGCATAAAAATTTTTATTCTCCATGCTATATTTTTAATGTTTTATTAGCAGTCAAAGTTCGCTTTTCTGACTGCCGTGGGAAAATGATTCATTTTGGCTTACACGGAATATGAGGTCAGAATGCTCGGTCGTCACTCATGTCTTCGAGTATTGGTGGATAAGTTTAGTTACATTCGGAAAGTTTCGCTAATTATAATTGTTTCTTCCATCCCAAACTGCTGAATAGTTATAAGTATTATATCTCTCCAATGTGCACGACTACTAGTTTTACATCATCAGATAAAATGTTTATATCTGTTCCAAAAAATTATGTTTTCTATAAAATATAGTGTGAATAAAGCCAGATTGTAAACAAAATTCACCACTTTCGTTAAAGTGTGTTCTTTACATATGTTATGATAATAAATCAGTGATTGTATAATCCAATTTTCAAAGCCATATTTATGAGAAGTTATTTCTTTGTGATTTATTAAACTTTGAAAATTCTTTTAGGCCTATCAGCCTTACGTCTTTTCTTTTAAAGACTATTGAAAAGCTTATTGATAGGTATTTAAGGGAAGTGATTCTGGCCTCTAAGCCCTTGTCTAATTCTCAACATGCCTATCAACTGGGCAAATCTACGGACACTGCTCTTTACAGTCTCCTTTATTTTAGAGAGAAATCTCAATGCCAAGGAAATTGCTCTTGCTACCTTTCTCGACATTGAAGGTGCCTTTGATAAGGTACCTATTGACACCATTCTTGTTGCTCTTGACAGAAAAGGTGTTGAAACCACGATCTCTTATTGGATCAAGAACCTGTTATCTAACAGGTATATCTGTGCATCTTTACTTGGTGATAGTATGACTGTGCATGCACTTTCGGGCTGTCCACAAGGAGGTGTGCTCTCACCAATTCACTGGTGTTTAGTTGTGGACTCTCTTTTGGAAAGCATCAATATCTCTGGCATCTCTTGCGTTGGATATGCTGATGATGTTGGTCATCATTGTCAGGGGTAAATTTGGCAACACTGTCTCTGACATGATGTCTACTGCTCTCAGGAGGGTTGAGACATGGTGCAAAAATGCAGGCCTTACGGTTAATCCGCAGAAGACTGCTTTTGTTGCGTTTACAAAGAAACGCATACTTAATCTTGGGAATATTTGCTTCTTTGGGCAGAAGCTTATTTGCTCCAAGGAGGTTAAATTCTTGGGAATTTACTTTGACAAGGAACTCAATTGGAAGAAACACTTGGACTACTGCACAACTAAAGCCAGAAGAATCTTCTGGTCTTGTAGGAATGCTATTGGGAAAACCTGGGGTTTAAATCCCAGAGCTATCCATTGGATTTACTCGATGATAGTCTGTCCTATCATTTCCTATGGATCCATTGTTTGGTGGTCCAGAATTAGAAGTGAAACTGCTAAACTCGATTTAGTTAAGCTTCAAAGGATGGTGTGCATTGCAATCTCTGGATGCATGAAAACCACTCCTACTGCAACTCTTGAACTTTTACTTGGTTTGCATCCGCTTTATATGCGTATTGAAGCAGAGGCACTTATCTGCATGAACAGACTCAAATATCTGAAGTACTGGAAAGATTACTCAAAGTATCTATCTTGGGGCGAACTTAACAGTAAGGTTGCTAGTCATCCTTATTTCTGTATGCCACCTGATGGCATCCATGTCAAATTTACGTTTGACAAGCCTTATGAAATTCTTGTCCCCTCGCGGGATGATTGGAAGAGGACTCCAACCTACAATAAACTGAAATGTTTTGTATGGTACACGGATGGCTCGAAGATTGGCACAAGTACTGGTGCTTGTGTCTGTTGCCCTGATGATGGCACTGAGCTATCTTATCCGCTTGGCAATTTTGCTACTGTCTTTCAGGCTGAAGTATTTGCCATTCTTATGTGTTGTAGAATTTGCTGTGACAGAAAGTATGAGAATAGCCAGATTTTCATTTGTTCTGACAGTCAGGCTGCTCTTATGGCTCTGGGGAAATTCACTGTGACGTCTTCCCTTGTCTGGGAATGTTATAATGCTCTCTGTAAAATTGCTAGTAATAGTAGTGTCATTCTGTACTGGGTGCCTGGTCATTCGGGCATTCCTGGCAATGAATTGGCAGATGAACTTGCTAGGAAAGGCTCTAGTACTCCTTTTGTGGGCCCTGAGCCGGCCTTGGGTATTCCCAATGACCTTGTCAGAAGAATTGTCTATGACATCTTCAGGAAGTTTCAATGTAAGAACTGGCGTGACACTAAGGGACAAAGGCAAGCGAAAATTCTCAACTGCAATTGCCCTAGTACACATCAAAAGGAACTTTTCAGGCTCAGTAGAACTGGCATCAGGAGAGCTGTTGGGCTCCTTACTGGGCACTGCACCCTCAAGAGACATCTTAATATTATGGGTGTCTCCAAGGATTCGCTTTGCAGAGGCTGCAATTACAGCGAAGAAACTGAAGCTCACATTCTATGTGAATGTGAGGCCTGCTCTGCTCACAGATTCGAACACATTGGTCGTCATGTGATTGAACCCTGGGAGCTGAACGACATACCTGTCAAGTGCCTGCTTATTTTCGCATCGGCTACTGGTCTCTTTTCTTAGGGATCTTCATTTTCTTTTTGGGGTAGTACAATAGACCTCTGGTCGATGTGCTGGGCTCTTTTGGAGCCACCCACCTTCATTTCATTCATTCAAACTTTGAAAATCCTTAACAGTGTCCATTACTGGTTCGGCATTCTATTTTTACTTTTGCTATTAGGGGTGAATTTAAAGCCAGATTCAAAGTGAATTATTGACTTTGTCCCCTGTTTAGTTTGTTATGTTAGCAGGTAATTTAGAGAATATAAAAATTTTTCGTACATGAACATTTTTTATACCAGTATACTGCACTGAGCAGTTGCAATTTAGTATTTTCATTAAGTACATGTGCTTTTGAAAAGTTATAAAATATATTTTATTTAAAAAAATAAATCACAAATTTAAAGCATTGCACAAAAGGAATAGAAATTAAATTGAAAATATGTTAAAATTGCTTCACCTATTCAGAATCATAAATGATTTACTGTTTAAAATAATTTAATATTATAAGAAACAATTTAAAACTGCTTTTAATTTAAAAAATAAATTATTAAATACTATATTTAGAGTCCTCAGGAATCATATAAATGTAATAAAAAATATTAAATAAAAAATATATACATTAAATATATATATATAAACATAAATACATAAATATTTTTTTTTAATTCCCAGAAAAAATTCACCACTCAATCTAAACTGTCGGTAACAAACTTATCTAAAAAGTTATTTGCACTCAAATCATGGAGCACATTACAAAAAAAAAAAAAAAAAAAAAAAAAAAAAAAACAGTGGTGGGGTTTCCAATTTGATGGAGCAGAAATGGTTTTGCCTAAATAATAATTTTGTAAAATAAAACTTCAGTCAGGTTCAATAAATTTGTTCCATTTTTTTTTCAGACTCATTTGTTTCATTTACAGTCTTCAAAGTGCTACAAATTACTTGCAAACTGTTTATAGCTAGCTAGCACTTTTAGTTTTTGACCCGATTTCATCTGGATACTTCGACTCTGGACCACGTCAAAATATGCAATTTTTTTTATTAACTTGCTCTGCGGTATATATATTAAATATAACAATATATCTGATGAGATTTTACATTCAAGTTAATTAATAAACTTGTATGGCGGCACAAAATTACGTACTTGGTTACATATATTTCCATGTATTCTGTTCAAACCTCATCAGTCATTAAACATCTTTAGAATCCCCAAGTTTATTTAACCTTCTAATTTTTTTTAAACAAAATAAAATATCTTGTGCTTGTGCACCCATATTTCACCAAGGAGTAAGTAAAGACACTGAGCTGCAACAGTCATGACATTTTAAATATTGCAGCTTTCCCAGCTATTCAAAAATCCAGGTTAAAAACAAAGTATTGAAATTATAACCACTCGATCCAAAATCCAATTATATATATTTGCAAGACTTTAAAAGATCTACAAATTTATGCTTATTGTTCATAGCTAGCACTTTTAATTTTTGAGATATAAGCATTAAACTTATAAAGCGAAAAATTTTCAATCTTCTTCAACTTGACAAGATAATTACTACAAAACTATATAAGCTTTTTTTTTTCAAAATATAAATTGATTCAGAAACTGAATTTCCTAATACATATTTTTGCCGCTTACTATTTATATTTATCTTTTGAAGTTTGAGTGAAAGTAAGAAAAATTAAGGCATCTGTCCGAGCGAGGGACTTTTTAAGTTTTTCTAAAAATGTATTTAAATTATTTTATATATTCATAATCTGGACAAACAAAACAAGAAAAAATATTTTCATTTTTATCTATCAGGTTCGGAGCAATTAGCATCCAAAGTGTTTGTATTTTTCGTAATGCTCCGATTTCCACCGCAGATATCCCAAACGCAGTACCATGATGTAGTATTATTATTATTCGCATGTTATTCACATTATGATTATAATAATAATAATAATAATAAACCTTTAAGAAAAGGGTATTGTGTTTACACTTCCGAGCTTCAACTGTCACAAAATATTTATTGATTTATTGTTTCTGAAATAGAGCGCCATCACAGTAAAATCGATCTTAGGCAAATTATTTGATTCCCTTTCAAAAACCAGAATCCAAACCAACCATAATAAAATAAAATAATCAACAAATGATCTAAATTTAAGCAGACTAAGTACAAATGTAAAAATTCAATTTCAAACAAAATTAAACCCCAACTACCCTGCAAATATCTCAAGGCAAAACATGATAGAATGGTGCATCACAGGTCAAACAGGGAAAATGATGTCACAGACAATCACTGGGTGTTTTGTGTTTGCTAAGATTTTGCGTTTTTTCTTTTCTTGATATTTAAATTAATTGTTTTAAGAGATTTTTTGTTTGGATATTTGGAATCAGTAAAAAATTCTCTTTAAATATGAATTGGTTTTAAGAGTTAAAAAAAAAAAAAAAAAAATCAGAATTGCCCATTGCTGAATTAGCTAGAAAAAAGGAAGATATAAACCTCAGTGGGTTTGATGGAAGTGAAGATTCCGACTGAGAACCAGATAGTTTAGTGTCCTTAAATAAAGTGGCAGTGGCATTGAAAACTTTTCAGCATTTCCTTATGGAATAAGAGCACACTTTGTGTACTTTAGATAATTTATAAGAGGTGGATATATTGTTTAAAGGATGTTATATAAAAAAATTGAAGCAAAAGTCAATAACAGACTTTTTTTAAAGGATGACTCGTGCATTTGCAGGCAGCCAAACTCAATTAGTCTAAGAATGTGAATACTGGGTTGGGGTTTATTAATTAGTGTGTGCTCTAATTATCCATTTCTTTCCATCCTTATAATTTTTAAAACAGTATTAAATTATCTTTCAAATGAATTTTAATTAAAACATGCATGATTAAAATTGTGACCTTGAAAGAATGTTAACGTATAGTAAAGCATGAAGTTCAAAAAATAATTATCTGTTTTTTTTAAACCTATATCTTAAATTAAAGTATATACAATTATCTTTCAAAATCACATTCACTCAAGTTTTTCAGATTTTAACTTTTGATGTTTGTTTTAAACCATTTTTTTACAGTTAAATAACTATATTTAATAAATTAAATGAATTTTAGATAAATTATTTTATAGAAAACTAAAAATTATGTTATTAATAAAGCCTTTTCTGTCTCTCTGACATTATTTTCCCACTTTTACCAATTTAAAAAAGAAAATCAATTTGAGCATGTAAAATCAAAATTTTATTTTTAAATTGCAACCCTTCAAGATCGACCAATTTATGAACGAAATATTCAGACTGTAAAATGTCCATATTTTCTGATTATATTGTATTAAATGACCAGTTTTTTGATAATTATATATAGAAAATTTAATGTTTTAAAATTTGAACTTAAGATTTTAAGTTACCTAATTATCTGTTAACTAAATCAATCCTAAAAAAATCTGTCTATTACACACCTCTGTTGCTTCATTTAAAACTTTGTTTTGCAAATTAAAATTAGCAATTTAAATTTTTTTAAATTATAATTTCCAAATTATTTTAAATTAGTTCATTATCTGTCTGATAAATTAATCCTCAAATAAATCCGTCAATTACACACTTGTGTAGCTTGATTGAAATTTTTGTCTCAAGGAGAAGAATTACGTTAGAATCACTAACTTTATAAAAATTTTATAACGTTATATCTTTTTTTAATTTTCATCTTAGAAAGTTCATCTAAGTTTCATTTTAAAGCTTGTGTAGAGCTCTAGCTAAATAATTTTACCTCATGTTCAAAGCTTATGCCATGTTTTACGGAAGCACTTTAACATGCATGAGTTGTGCAAAATACTATAAGCAGAGGCTCATTCAGCTGACGTTTGTGTTGTGTTAGCTTCGTTTCATTCATTGCACATTTCTTTTTTTAGCTTGTTGCAGACCGATAGCCTTGCTTGATTTAAACAAAGTTAGACAAGCCATTAAATTTTTGTGTAATTTGTATGCTCTCTTCAAAGTTCATAAAGCAGTTGTTTCTTTTAGACTCATTGTCTAATATTGGCACTGCTTTTTACAAATTAGAGTGCATTTCATCATTTTGATTTCTTGGTTGTTGGTTCTGTTACACTGATGAAGGGGATCGAGCATATCCTCAAAAACCTGTATGCTTCATTATTTTATTTGGGCTTAAATATATTGTTCAAGTTTTCCTTATATTTGCACTATTTGTTTATTTAGCGTAATGTGCATAGCTAAAAAAGTAGTGCTTCCAAAATGACTCATATTTGATTAAATTATTCTATTGACACCAATCAACATCATATATGATTTCCCATGGGCCTTAAAAACACCTTAAATCAATTTTAAGGTGAACCAAGAATCAAGTTCAAGTTTCAGTATTCACATTGAGCCTTTTTTTTATTCCCCTCCCCCTCCTAAAGGATTAAAAGCCATATAATATTATTTTGGGGTTATATTGCTTATCAAAGACACTATCTAGCGTACTCTAAAAATATCTTTTAATTATAGTCTTTGAGATAAATTGGCTCAAAGTGTCAGTTTCTCAAGAAAGTTTGAGCCATTTAGGCGCAAAAGCTTGTGTTTATATATATTAATAAGTATTGATGTGTATTTATTCAATTTATAATTAAATAACACTTTTTCACTAAAACATTATGTTCTTCTTTTGTAGGATGACGTTTGATGACTTCTGCAAATACTTCACAGATTTGTCAGTATGTCGTTTGGTCAATACTTCATGGTTTAGTTTTAACAAAACTTGGACTGAAGCATGTTTTTGTGGCAAATGGATTGCAGGTCCGAAAAATTCTGAAACTGATCGAGCTGGTGGATGTTATAATAACAAGGATACTTTTCTTCAGAATCCACAGGTGTTTAGCAAATTTATTTTATTGATGTGGTATAACTAAAAATTTTCTCATTACAAAACTTATTCCAAAACAGATTAAGGGTTGTTTCTTTCAATAATTCATGCATCTTGTTTTGTATTTAAATTTGATTTTATTCCTAAAGTAATTCTATGTTGTTATATAGAAATGCAATATTTTTGCATAATGAGGGTTTGCACAATTTTCAAAATGCTTATTTCTATGTATCAGTAGGATGGTTCAAAAAATTTAAACATTGAAATGTTTTGGGACTCAGATTTTTTTGGTCCTTTTGATGAGAAAATTTCTTACCAAAAATTTCAAAGAAAAACAGCAGGGATCACAGAGCTCCTATATTTATTTTTTTAAATCTTATTTTTTTTCTGTTTTTTCCCTATTTTTTCTTATTTTTCAAATGATTTCAGAAAGAATATCATAAATCAATCATCTGTGGAATTTTTCTCCTCATTAAAGCAATAAAGAATGCCCCGCTGCGAAAAAAAAACCCCCTCAAAACACCTTTTTTTTAAAAATTTTCTTTTGCTTCAAAATCTGTACTTCATTAGAGGAATCAAAAGTAAAGAAGGAAAGCATCCCATTTTCACCTCGCCTCATTTGGGTAAACAATATTTTCATAAAGTGTGAAATATTAAACTTGAATCATTCATCAAAACACTGAAGGGGAGTGAGAATTCTTTGGTTAGTGATGTAGGGGAGAGATTGTTGGGATTAAAGAGGTCAAGCATCATAATGAGATTGAAATATTTTGTTTCTGTTTCTGAGCACTATACACATAAATTATCCCAATATTTTAAAATTAATAGATATTTTGTTAAACAAGATAGTTTCACATAAATTGTGTTGCGCAATTCATTTTGTATTTTCGTGCATTATTGAGAGTCCACAAGCATCTTTTTTCAGCTAGCTTCATCCTTTAATTATTACCCCTTATACAGGTTAAACTTGCTCATTTTCATATTTTGGTTAATTTTAAAGAAATATTTTGCATAATCAAGACATGTTGATTACTACTGATTGTTCATAGTTTCTACAGGAAACAACCTCACACAGAATACTATATATATATAGTTGTATATACAGGGTGATTAAAAAAAGATGGCCAAACTTTATGAGATGGTAGTACACACCACACCAAGCATTTTTTGTCATAGTTTACCGGGTTGGAAATGAAACGTGAAGGCCCCACTGGACGTTTAATGGTGAAATCTATGAGGTAAGGCTAAAACACAAGAATGACTTAAGTTATAAAATGACATTTAATAAACAATAATTACAGTAATGGCTCAAAAGAATGACCGTCAACCTGAATGCGCGTCTCACAGTGGCAATGGAGGGATTGACAAACTCTCTTGAACAGACCAGGCATGTTGCGCACTTTGGCAACAGCAGCCGAATTACTGGTAATGAGTTCCTCTTCAAATTCAAGGGGAGTATCATAGACGAGACTCTTGAGATACTCCCACAAAAAGAAATCAACACACAACAGATTGGGCAATCTTGGGGGCCAAGCTATGGGACTACCTTGCCCAATCCATTGACCTGAAAAAGTGATATCTAGATAGTTCCTTACCTGTCAACCAAAATGGGCTGGTGTTCCATCATGCTGGAACCACATATGCCACCGTATGTCTGTTGGAACATCCTCAAGCAATTCTGGAAAGACATCCTGTAGGAAAATATGGTACATTCTTCCATCAAGTCATTCCGGCATAAGATATGGCCCTATTTGACGGTCGCTGATGATTCCTGCTTACACATTGACAGAGAATTGTCGCCGATGATTCCTGCTTACACATTGACGGAGAATCGTCGCCGATGATTCCTGCTTACACATTGACGGATAATCTTCATTGATGCGCATGTGGATATGTTGTATATGAATTTACACTTGCCTACACTTGTTCATTGTGGATGTTAAATGTGCTATCATGTGTGAAGGAGAATTCATCTGTGAAAAGCACAGTCGCTGGAAATTTTTTTATTTTTCACACAAACTGGTTTCTTAGGTTGGTTTTCAAAAATATTATCACAGAGTTTCCAAAAGAATGATTTTTTTGAGAAGCTTTAAATAAAATCTGTATAGCAATTTTTTCAAATACAATTTTATTTTTTTGAAAATGGAAATATATGTAATTTCTACAATTTTGCTTATTTTCGCACAGAACTTTTGTAAAGATTAACATGGTTCTAATTTTTGACATGAATACAAAAATTAAACGAATGAATGCTTTTAATCCCTGCTTTACAAGCAACACTGGATACATTTTATAGTAGATGTAATTTGAATTTAATGCTAGAAAAGCAAAACCATATCTTGTTTGAGGTGATAGAGATCTACTTGCTCATTGTTTAGAATGATAAACTGATATTGTCTTTATTCCTCATACTTAGGGCAGTAATTTTATCCTGTGGAAGAAAAAAGCAAAATTCGCAGAGTGGTCACAGAGTAAATCGAAAAATAATTTCGTGTCCCAGGTTTTACACTAATATTTCCAAAAGAAAGTTTACGAGTTACAAAGCAGTATTACATATAATTACTATGTAATTTAACCCTTTCAGGACGGCGGCATTCTGAAACTGCCTTGGCCCAAAGGACGGAGTGCTTCGTTTCTGAACTGTTCCCAAAGGATGGCTAATTTTTTGCGCTAAGCCTAACTCTAAAAAATATTCACTAAAAATCACCCATTCAACACAGCATTCTACTTTTTCAGGAATAAAGGAAATACTTATTTTCTATTTGATGTATATTTTTCAGACAAATTTTCTTTTATCAAAATATTAAAAATTTTAGTGCATTAAAAATGATTATTTACCATGATTAAAACAGTTAATCAGAAAAAATATTGAAATGATTGTAATCAAATATTTATATAGCTAATAGAAATTATGTACATATATATACAAGAAAATAGCGTAGCTATTTTCATTAATTAACACACCTTTTGCGTGTGGTATATTTCAAAGCAAGAATCCACGCACAGACCAACATTGCAATCTTTGCATTCATAATAAATGTCTATGCACTTTCTTTTGCCTTTTGTAGTTTGCGAGCAAACTATACATCTTCGGTGGTCTTTTTTACCTGTATTAGAGCACAATTTTGGAAAATGTCTTCCAGTTAGACGGAGAGGAGAGGGGATGAGATAAGCTGGTGGCGTTGTAATAATAGTATGCTCAGAATCTGAAGAATCAATTGCATTTTCAGATTCATCATCAGAAATAAGACAGTTCCACGAATCTTCACTATCTGCATCACTTTCATTACTGTCTGGTTCGTTTACCATATGAGTATATTCTTCCACAGAAAACATCTCAGCCCAGCCATTCTTTTATCCCAAATAACCTAATCATTTCACTGCCGCACATTCCTCTAACAGCCCCCCCCCCCCCCCCCAAAACACTCTCTCATATTCCTATAATTCACCAACAAAATCATTAAGCTAAAATCAAAACGAGACCCGAAACTCAATTATGAAATTGTTGAATGCAAGTTTGCAGCTGACACGTGGGTGCGTCTGCCGTCTTGAAAGGGTTAATAAGCAATATATTATTGTTGTTGAGACCCAGACCGTCCAACCTACCAGAAAGGTGTAAGGTAACTGTTTGGACAGCCGGGAAGAGCCACCCAATTTAGACCGGAACCCAGTGAGGGAGGCATCCACAGGGACCATGCCTTCCTTCCCCTACCACCAACCTCTCGGAAGGACTTACAGACCCACATGTTTAACTTGATTATACTCCGCTTGAACATGGCGGCAGTTTTGGCAGCGGAGGGAATCGAACCCCGGGCCTACCGATTGCAATTCCCACTCACTAACCACTGGACTACCGCACCCAAGCATTATATTGCACATATGTTTGCATTTATACTTACATTTATAAACCATTAAAATTCTGGTAATGTAATCAATGCTGTGACATGAGATAAAATCAAGATTTTCATTTAAGTGGACGGTGTTTTGATAAATTTTATTGTACATAAACAGATTTTCTTCTTTAATGTTTATTGTCTTGTAACATGTTTTTAAATTTAAAATTGAATCGTTTGGCATCAAGACTATTTGTGGATACTGACAGACAACAGATAGTAGCTTTATGCAACTAGACTTTATATAGCTAGCTTATTTAGCTTTATGTAGGAAAATGGTCCCTTCTTTTGATATCCAGAAATCTATTAAGCCTTCATTGACACTAAATCCTTTTACACTCAATATTATATGAACAAAATTTGCATTTCAGTGGGTTTTCATCTTTGAACATACGAATGTGATTGAAAACAATCAAATCTTCTTCTAAATGGTCTAAAGATATGATATATTTGGTATTTGGGAAATTTCAGAAAAAAATCCTAAAATTTGTGAAAAAAATAGAAGAAATGTGCACCATGAAACAATAATCTAAAAATTATAATAGAAGTTCAGCAATAATAAGATAAATATCTAAAATGTGTAAATATATTTGATATTTGCAAAATTTTAGAAGCCTTATAAAATTCGCAAAAAATATCGAGGAAATTTGTACCATGAAATAATTAGTGTCCTACTCATTTTTAATACTATTTTAAGGTGTATTTAGAAAATTAGTGTGCATAAGTTCGTAATTTTGACTAATGAAATGAGTATGAATCTTGTATAAGTTCTTAATTTATATTTTAGTTTCGCTTTGATGTGGATGCTGATGATGATACTGTAATGATATTTTTGATGCAAAGAGACAGACGTTCCCTTCGTAGTAAAGGAATAAATCACCTTGTCATGGGATTTCATGTTATGAAGGTAATGCGTCTTTTTATCTACAAATCATGTTTTCTTTATGCCAATATAATTAAATATAATTCATTGCAGGTTGAAGCCAATCGCCGATATCGTTTACATGCAGTTAAAGAGAAAGCTGCAGGATCTGAGTATGCCATGTCCAGAAATGTGTTTCACCGCTGTACTCTCAAAGCAGGTCGATATGTAGTTGTACCTACAACTTTTGAACCAGGTGAAGAAGGAGAGTTTTTACTTAAAATTTTTACCAGCAAGTCTAGTAATGGAAAGTAAGTAACTTTATATGTTTTGAGATTGTCATATATTTGTAATGTTTATGATACAAATCCATTATTGCTGTTTGGCAGGACATTTCACCACTTAATCTTTTAACTTTTTTTTGTCAATAGATGACTGGTGTGGTTATATTTTGTGTTTTTTTTTGTTCAAAACTAGCTAATGAAAACCATGCCTGACATCAGTGTTTGACATGCCTTAAGGCAATATGTTCTTACCTCTCCCACTTTTCACTTACTTTACCTACTAAAGTAAGAAAACTCCTACTGAGGAATATGGCTTACTTTTACTACTTTTAAAAGGAAAATGCCTGCTTTTTGTATCTTTTGGCAGAAATTTTCTATATATTAGTGAAAAACCCTATTACATGGTTAAATATAAGTACCATTTTTGATCATAGGTGATGTTCATGAAGTTTCTTTAAGAGTTCCTTTATAGTCGCGTTTAGACAAATGTGTGATCAATTTTGTTTCATTCTATCACCTTGCAATAAAGTTGTTATACTCTACTAGCCTTTCAAACATTGGGGCATAGACTTCATTTATTTTTCTAAAACATAAGAATATAGATCATATTCAGGGTCCAACTTAGCCTAACTGCTGTCTGGGGCAGACATTCCTCCTGGTTCCCCCTTTACTTCTCAACTGATATGAAATAAGCAAGTATATTTTTTCAAAAACATAACCTCATTTTAAAAAAAATGTGCAAAATAAAATTTTTATATATTTTGATGGAATTTAAATTATTGGCAGCTTTCTCATCATAGTCAATAAGTCAGCATGCTAAATTAGTGTGGTGATCCTTATATATTCTAAAGATAAATCTTTTTGCTGGAAAAACCTATTCCAATCACATATTTTTTTCTTTAATACACAATCGTTAATTTTTTGATGCTGCAACTGTTTAATTTGGGGCTCCTATGCCACTGGGGCCTACATGTCCCTGCATTAGTAAGGCCATGATCACATTAAAAAAAACTATACATCATTTTTTATGTAACTTCTTTCACTCATTGCTAAACTAATTAGAATTTTTATACCATTCCACGCTAGCTGCTAAATGCTTCTGCAAGGGATGTTACAACTAGTTTAGACCAGGTTGTCCAACCCATGGTTCTGTCAAGCAACTTTGTTTTTTGTCATCAGAGTTACAATAGTGATAATTTGTCTAAACTGTCAGTGCTGGCAAAATAAGATCACCGAGAACTTAAAAGTTGTAAATGCATATAAAATACTTTTATTCAAATTTGAGCATTACAAATTATTTTTACACAGCTGTGACCAGATATTTTATATGCTGTGACCAGTTTCAAATAGATTTTAACTTCTAAACTCTAAAAAATATATCTAGTTGTGAGTCTCTACCCGACTTTCTCATGAATTCATATTCTATATTGTTTAGGTTGGCTGTGCTATTTCTGTGGAAAAGACCATTAGTTATTCAAAAGTGAAACGTTTTTCAATTTACAAAAAAACTCATGCATATTGGGCCAAAATTATGACATTTAAAGAATGATTATTTGATTATGGTGAACTTAAGAGCCAGCTCATTTGGGTTTGCAGCTATGAAAACCTAACTCATCTAATACAGGGTGGCCACTCAACCTGGAAACCGGGAGAACCGGGAAAAGTCAGGGAATTTTAGAATGGTCAGGGAAAACCGGGAAAAGTCAGGGAATTTTGTGAAAATTCTGGATTTTTTTTTTTTTTTTCACTAGTCCATATAAAAACAGAACTGCCCAGTTTGTATGCCATTTTCGAAAAATTTCGCCAAGTATTACGCTGTATTCGTAACCGCTAAATAAAGGTTGCCTGTATCCATTTGATTCCGTATAAAAGCAAAAATGCGGAGTTTGTGCGCCATTTTGGACAAATGTCGCCAAGTACACAGATGCCAACTTTTACGGATTTTCCGTAGTTTGTACGGATTTTTACTTCACCTTACCGTTTTATGGACATTACTCCCAAAACTACGGAAAATCCCGTGAAATCCATGCATCCTGCCATTCAGTTCATATTCCCTGCTTTGCTTAGAGTCCAAAATGATCAGTTTGCATCCATTTTCTTTTTCTAATGATTTGATATCAGAACAATAGACCTAATTTATTTTTATAGTGCGCGTAAAAATAAAGAAATATTTTGCTAAACAAATTATATTTTGCTTAAATTATAAGATTGCGCAATTCAGTCCTTCTTTTCGGGCTTTGCTGAGAGTGCACAATTGTCTTTTTCCATCCATCTCCATCCCCTTATTATTGTACATTAGCTTAACTAAACTAGCTTATTTTCATATTTTGGTTGATTATAAAGGCTAATTTTTTAATTATTTTCACATAAATAGTCCGATCTTGAAATTCAGTTTTTTTTTTTCACGGGCGTTGCCGAGAGTACGTAATTATCCTTTTCCATCGATCTCCATCTCCCTATTGCAGCACATTAACTTGACTAAACAAGATTATTTTCATATTTTGGTTGATTATAAAGGGTAATTTTTTAATTATTTTCACATAAATAGTACGATCGTGAAATTCAGTTTTTTTTTCGCGGGCGTTGCCGAGAGTACACAGTTATCCTTTTCCATCGATCTCCATTTCCCTATTTTTGCACATTAACTTGACTAAACTAACATATTTTGATATTTTGGTTAATTATAAAGTCTAATCTTTTAATTATTTTCATATAAATAGTACGATCGTGAAATTCAGTTTTTTCCCCCCTCGGGCGTTGCCGAGGGTACGAAATTATCCTTTGCCATGGATCTCAATCTCCCTATTGTTGCACATTAACTTGACTAAACTAGCTTATTTTCGTATTTTGGTTAATTTCCTAATTATTTTCACATAAGTATTGCCATTTAGTTGTAATTAACTCAGTTAAGTTAGCAAAACTACATTTTGAACTTACTCTAAGGTTTTAAAATATATATTGTCAATATACGTAAAATCTTACTGATGGTCGATGCCTTTTTACTGAATACGCCTGATTTTTCTTACTGATGACCCTTTTCAGAGGTTGGCATCTCTGTATATATATTATATACATTTTGCTATATTTTTTTCTATTTTAATGACATTCTTTTGACATTGCTGAATTGACATTAATTATTCAATGGCTGTGATTTGTTATAGTGTAGTTATTGCATATCTTTAATGATATCTGTCATTGTGAGCAATTTGCAATGCCCATATTTAAGGACATCAGCTTGAACTATTTCTTTTTATTGTCTTCAATGAAAACCATTAAATTATTTTAAATATTTCAGAAGTCCAATTTTACTGCATTTATATGTATTTTTTATTAAAAATGTCAACATTTATTTGTAAAACAAAAAAATGTGTATTTTTTTCTCCTGATTTAATATAACTTTTTTTGGATAGTGGCGTTAAATTGTTAAGATTCTTTAATCAAATTTGTAACTAAATAGCGACGTAAGCACGTTTATGTTAAAATTACTGGTCTGGAATTTCTTTTCAATTCACCTGGAAAACCTGGAAAAGTCAGGGAATTTCAATATGTCCGAAGAGTGGCCACCCTGTAATACTGCAGAAGTTTGGGCACCAGCGATTAATGCATGGCATGGCATAAATACTTAAAACTGTAGAAGACAGTATTCACATGCATATTAATAATTAATGCTCAAATATTACTTTGTTTCATAACCATGCTTGGGGCTTTGATGATGCACGCAGACATCTAATTTTTTTGTAAGAGGGGCTCTCGCAAAAGACCCAATTAATGCTAAACATGTAGAATAAACAAAGTACTACATATAGGGCACTTATAAAACAGTTATAAATTGTATACAAGTGCATGGTGAGTAATGGTGATGAGGCCATTTTGAATATTGAGGGTGACTGTAATGGGGATAAGAAAACATAATTATAAAGTTAAATGAATAAGAAAAAAAAGACAGGAATTTGGAAGTGACAGTGAAATTTGGTTGAAATTTAGAAACAGTGTGAGGTGAAATGTAATGTCGATGTTCAACGAGGCTTAGTGATTTTGCTCAGCGAGGCTTGATTCTGTGAGGTTTGTTAGTTAGGTTGGTGATGACTGAAAAAAATACAGCTAACTCTCTTTGTTCTTAAGAAATTTCCCCTGATATAGACTTTTCTAGACACCCTGTATATATATTTTTGAAGTCTTTTTTTCATAAGTATTTTTACAATAAGTTTTATGTATGTTTTTTAAAGTTAGTTAATGTATATTCTGAAATAAACTGTTTTCTTTATTTTTTTTACTGTAGTGGACTTAAGTTCATAGTTTTATTCACTTAAAAAGTATTTTTAAATTCAACTGTTTTCTTCTTCTTTGGTTTTTCCTTTCATTTTTTGAATTCTTATATGGCAGCTATTTTTATTCTGGGTTATGTGATGTAACCATTTCTTGACAGACATGCACTTGCCGTTGTTAGTGTGGGTGCTTTGTTTTTTTTACCCTGAAGAAGGCTGTTTTTTGCCTCCAAAAGTGTTTGAAAGAAAAGTTATGTTAAATGAATATCAAAATAAGATAGTTTATTTAATTAAACATAGTATTATATTCATGGTTCAGGAAATAAAAAAAAAAGTATTGAAAGAAACTATCAAATGTATAAAAATTCATTTAACATTGTAACATTGACATCGCTACATTAATTTTAAAATCAAAGGCTGCAAACAGCATATGCACCAGTCAGTACTTGTAGTACTGTGTACAGTTGAAAACACTAGATATTTTGCACACCAACTCAAGTACACAATGCAAACATATAATTTCTAATGCATAATGTTAAATATTATGTAAATATTTTGCAAAAATATAATTTTTTTTTTAATACAATTCCTTTTTAGGTGTAAATTTAGAGATAATTTTATCATAGCTTTACTGTAAATGGATTTTACTGGCCTCAATTTTGCAAATAAATGACATCATTCAAGGTTGATCTTTTCAGAGTTTCTTAGAATTCTGATAATTTAATATATTTTTTTTTATGAGGGAAAATATTCATGTCACCTGAATGGCGCAGCGTCGCTGAAATGACTGTTTATATGAAAGGGCTAATTAAACAGTATTATTATAATAATACAATGCACATTGAATCATTGAAAAACAACTTATTTTATTATACCACAAATTAACTAAAATGTTTTACAAGAAATGGTAAAAATTCTTTAACACAACATTACAGCCTAAACACTAGAACATACAAAAATGAAACATTGCCACTGTGACAGTGGCAATGTTTCATTGCAGTTTCACTCAGGCCCTGCAGTTTCACTCAGGTAGAACTGCCCATAGGATAGGGAGGGGGGAGGCAGACCTCCAATATATTTTTGTGGGAAAAGACATGAAAAAATCATATAAAGGTGAAAATCAAGTATGAAGGAAGGGACCCATGATAAATGTTTGTAGGGGGCGCTTAATTTGTATGGGCAACTGTTGTGTACTGAATACTAGACTGCATCCGACTTCTGGAAGCCAAGAAAGACAACTCCTCAGCTCGAGCAAGCAAGAACATTCTGAATTCTGATTCTAGATTGTGTTGTCAGGTTGTATGTTGTGTAACGTTAAATGTAATAAAAGTGTGTTAGTCTCATAAATTGTTTGGTTCATACAAATAACATAAAACTATAAAACTGGCTATAAAACTGGCGACGAGGATTGAATTCGAACCCATGCAGGCAAATCCCACGAACTTCAAGCATTTCTTTGTATGCTGAATTTTTATGGTTGCTTTCTTAAGAACCGTTCTTATGTTCTGGAGCCGTTACACAGACTTTTACAGAAAAACACACCATGGTGTTGGACATCCTGTCATGATAAAGCTTACAAGGCAGCAAAAGAACTCGTGCAAGAAGATAATTTATTAGCTCATTTTGACGAAACTCTATCTGTAATTCTTACCTGTTATGCTTTATCATATGGTCTTTGTGCTGTTTTGGGACATGTGCTGCCTAACAGCAAGGAAGTTCCTGTTGCTTATTGTTCTCGGACGTTGGCCAAAGCTGAAAGGAATTAGTTAGATGGATTGAGAAGCTCTAGCAATTTTGGCTGCTGTTAAAAAATTTCACCAATATTTTCTGGGTCGAAAATTTAAAATGACAACGGATCATAAATCTCTTTTAGGCCTGCTGACTAGAGCTCAACCAAACCACTTCTTCAAATGATTTTACCACGTGTTCTTCATTGGAGTTTGAGTTTATCAACTTGTGAATTTGAGCTTGAGTATCGGAAGGGAAAAGAAATACTGAATGCTGATGCATTAAGCAGACTTCCCTTACCAACGCCTGACTTTGAGGTTCCTTATCCATAAGATGTTCTACTTCTTGGAACTGTTCCTGATGTTCAATTGGATTCTAGATTACTGGCTACAAAGCACTCAAAGGGATCATACCCTTTCAAGAGTATCTCTGTGGATACTAAACGGATAGCCTAATAAAATTTCAGATGAGCGTTTTAGACCATATTTTTGAAGACAGAATGAACTAAGTGTTCACCGTAACTGTATTCTTTGGGGAAGTAGAGTAATCATTCCGGAGGCTCTACGTAAACAAGTTCTATCACTATTGCATGAGTTCACCCTAAAATTGTAAGAATGATGGGGTTGGCTTGCAGCTATGTATGGTGGCCAAAGCTGAAAGGAATTATAGTCAGATGGATCGAGAAGCTCTAGCAATTTTGGCTGCTGTTAAAAAATTTCACCAATATGGATAGTGAAATTGAATTTACCTTTCAGATATGTTCGACATGTCAAGAGAATCTGAAATTTCCACCTAAGGTACCAATTCACCCCTGGGAATGGACTGAGAGACCGTGGTCTAGATTATGTATAGACTTTGCTGGTCCTTGTCATGGACAAACATTTTTTCTGATTGTCGATTTTCATTCTAAGTGGTTAAAAGTACTTCCGGTACCTTCAGTGTTTTTTCAACAGCAATAGCAAATCTTCGATATCTATTTCATACACATAGTTTACCGGATACCATTGTGTCCGATAATGGGGCAACATTCACATCTAGAGAATTCAAAGAATTTCTAACGGAAAACTTGATTAGACAAGCTTTGGTAGCTCCTTACCACCCTTTTTCTAATGACCAGGCAGAATGCATGGTTGCTACTACAAAATGTGCACTTAAACACATTGTGTATGGTGACTGGAAAGCTCGATTGGCTAGATTTCTGTATTCCCAGCATACCCTACCATGCACAACTATCGGAAAATCTCCTGCTGAACTGCTGATGAACTGACACCTTGCATCCCCAGTTGATCGTCTACATCCCGATCTGAATAGAGTTGTGAGAGATAAGAAAGAAGATTCAAAACAAGACTGCAGTCGAGTTCGTACTTTTAAAACTAACAATCCTGTTTTTGTTAAAAACTATTCGTCTGGAACACCATGGATCCCAGCCACAATTGTAAGGCCTACCAGACCGCTTTCATATGAAGTAAAATCTGGAGATGGTGATATTTCATGATGGCATGTGGACCAGATTAGAAATCGTCTCATGTCCGAACCTGTAACGAGTGAACAGCTAATTTTACCAGAAATTGTGTCAGAAAATTCTCCTCCACCTAATGACATTCATTTAAAGGAACTCGATGAATCGTATGATGTGGAATCCATTGTAGTTCCTGAAAAATCTGCGACTTCAGATTCTGACTTTATTTTGCGTCGGTCACAATGGTCAGTTGCACGTCTAAAATATCTGGATGATTATGTTCTACATCTCACGACTGGAGAAGTGTTGTGTACTGAACACCAGACGGCATCCGACTTCCAGAAGCCAACACCTCAACTCGAGCTAACAAGAACATTCTGAATTCTGATTCTATGTTGTGTTGTTAGGTTGTATGGTGTGTAACGTTAAATGTAATAAAAATGTGTTAGTCTTACAAATTTAGTCCATACAAATAAAATAGGGAACTATGAATACAAATAAAATAGGGACCCATAAATACAAATAAAATTGGGAACTAACTGCCTCAGGCTATTTTAGAATAGCACAGTTCCCTGGTTGCCTTTTTGTTATCAGAGCAGATTCCCCTTGCCCTTTTGTGATGAGAAAAGCACCCTGCTTAGCCCTTTATTAAGAGAACAAAGTTTTCCACTGCCTGTTATCTCCCAACAATAAAAAAAAAAGTAATAAGATTAAGATCTGATCTAGAGTCAAAGAAAACATCCCCCACCATACTTTCTTCCATCAAAAGAAACAAAATAGAAATGACAAGGATAAGATTGTTATGTCAATATATTCCCTTTTTTACATGATTAAAACTCAAATTTGTTAAATTATTCCATGATTGGTTTGCATTTGGGGTAAAAAGTTCTAAAAATTAAAACTCTATAAACATTTTTGCCCTAAAACCAATATTTAAAAATATAGCTTGGACTAGGGTTCTTTTGTACCATTTGCAGCAGCTCCTGTTTATTTATGTTGAGTCAGTGAAAGTCAAACCATAAGAAGATAGGAAGGAAATAATATGTTGTGCCTAGATGAGTGTATTGCAGTAATGTCAGACTTTCGCCAGCTGTAATGAAATATGAGAAAAAGTTTTTCCTTATATTATTTACTAACTGCTTTCAGCGACCAGCATGGTTGTTTTTTGAAAAAGATCATAACTTACAATAACATTCTTGCAGCAACTGTTGACTGCATACTTATATGCATGTATGCTGGCAACAATTCATGCAGTAGTTGTTAACCGTGTATCCAAATGCTATGCAGGCTCATGCAATCCTCGTAAGTTACATGCAATAATGATAACCCTGCTTCATGAAAAGCAAAACACACACTGTATAATGTAAATATTTTTGCAATGTAAAATTCACTATTAAAATTCGCGATGTAAATTCTGTATTAAAAATATGTTTTAATTAAAATATTTCATTCTGTATTAACAGATGTCCTTAAATTTTGCAGCAATTCCGATTTACATTATTAATGTGTTAATAAGAAGATATTTTAATTAAAATATTTCATTCTGTATTAAAAAATTTTCTTAATTTCACAAAAATTCCTATTCTTGATGATCCTGTTAGTGAAAACTACAGAAAAATCCTTAAAAGAAAAAAAATTCTACCATCATTTCAAAGCCGAATGGACCCTCGTGTTATTCTGTGTAATGTAAGTCATACCATTCACGTGACACAGTTGATGTTTGTATATATTGTTATTCCACACACAAATCGAAATTAACATTTGAAAATAAAATTTGCACTATGCAAAACACACTTTTATATGCTAACAAAAGACATATTACTTTTAAATTTTCTTCCATATTAACAATGATTAAATGCGTGACATAGTTGATGGATAATAAATATACGCATCAAAAATAAATGATAAAATTGTGTTTTTCGCTTTCCTTAATTATCGTAAAGTGGTAAAACTTTAAACAAATATAAAACAAAACTCTACGTGATATTATTTTAGAATTTAATGCCGCTGCTGTCGCCATCTAGTGGAAGGAAAAGATGATTTTTCGAACATCGTCTCATTATCGCCGATTCTCAGGGACAAGCATGTATATGCAATTTTGTAAAAAATTATCATTAAAATTTTTAAGAAAATGATATTTTGACAAGTTATAATCATAATTTCTTAAATTTCAATCATTTATTTCCATTATTTATGTTTTTTACTTATGTAATTAAGAGATGAAAACTCAACTTATCACTGGGGGACAGTGACACAAAAGACAAATTTGCTGTTTTATGACGTCAAAACTATATTTAATATTATTGAAAAATATGTGGAACAGACTGTATTCTGAACAAATACAGCAAAAAATATATGTTTTATTTATAATTTTTTTTAGAGCTCAAGGGACCCAAAATTGTCGATTATCAGAAATTCAGCCATACCATCTTTGACGCTGGACTGATAATAGCCTACACGTGTGGTACTGAACATGTATATTCAGATAAGACAAGTTATAAGTCTTTTCTCGCTGTGTATGGATGTTTTTTAAAAGATATTTTTGTGAATCATTTTTCAAAAAGAACAGAATTAATCTCAGTCTATTATTTCTAAAGGCAGATGAGCAACACGATGCTCACAAATGTTCAATAGTTCCTCTAGTATTTTAAGAATTTCATTATTAAAAATCAAAAGCATATTGTTTAAGGATATGTCAAACATTTTGTTGCTTTATTTTATAAAAAATTTGTAAATTATGTAAAAAAATCATTATTTTATTTGAAAATGTTGAAACATTTCTACTAATTTGCTTGTTTTAAGGAATTAAAAATATTTTTCTGTAGACCTAATAGGAATAGTATAATTTTAGACATTGCACACCTATTGTGATATGCTTTAGACATTTTATTTACATAATAATATATTAATCAAATAACTGATATAATAATAATATTAATTTTCCAAATATTTTCAAAGTACATATTGGCACAAAGTATTTGTGCACTAATGCACCATTAATATTTGTATATCATTTTTCAAAGCATCGGGAAAAATATCTTTTCAGGCAAATCTTTATATTGTGAAACTTGTATTGACTGGGAGTTACATGTTCATGTTCAAATGATTTTGTTATATATTTTGTGTTAATTAAATTGTATTTTGTTTCAGAGAAATGACACTTGATGTACCTGCACAGAGTATGTGGCCTTGTGTGTCATACCCATGTCTGGTTACTAAGATTTTTGTTAAAGGTGCTACTGATTTGGAGAAGCAAGATCGGTTTGGAAGTAAGTATTTGCTTTTTTTCAGTGTGTTTAAAATATTTCTTTTGTGTTCCATTAATAAATGTAAATTATAAAAAATCTTTATCATTATTTGTCTTCTATTGTAACCCTTAGCAATGTTAAGAAAGAAATGCCTCTATAATAATAAAATGTCTGTTTGTGTCATACATAACTGGAAATCTAAGTTATGTACCATTACAAAATACAATACAGTGGTACTTAAGGTCAGGTGACAATGTACCTCAGTGAGATTTTTAAAAAATCAAATTAGTTTTAAGTTATTTAATGTTGATGTGCAATTTTAAGCAATTTTCACACACATAGGTTTTTAGTAATCAAAAGTGTTATCACAGAGTGTTCCACAATCTTAACACTACCAGAAAGATTAAAGAACATTCTTTCTAACAAGATTTGAATTGAATCTGTAGCACAATATCCCAATTTTAAATAATTTTGCAAAAAAATCATTAAGCATTGCAATTTACATAATATATTTTAAATTTCCAGCATCAGCAAAACTTGTTACACTCTTGTTCTGCAATTTGGTCAGCATCAAAATGTATTTAATTCTTTGAGAACAAATTATGATTCTAATTTAATTTGGAGGTTTTGGACAATTAAATTAGGAAGGTGACTGACAATTTACATTATCATTGAAGAAAGGAAGTACTTCAATTCGACCCTTTTCTCCCTTCATATGGGTCTTGTGGAAATAGCTGTTGAAAGACATATTTAGATCATTTCAATCAGTACCAAAAAGTTGTATGTATTTCGCCATGAGAGAAGGAATTTCAGCCAGATTTTGTACCAATAAAAAGTGAAATATAAAGAAACAGACATTTTCTTTAAAGGGGTATTCGTGTGTTGCAAGGTACATATTTATGTGCTAATTATGCTAAAGCTTAGTTTTAAAGGTAGTAGCTTGAGCTATGCAGATGCTGCTTTAAATCTCGCACAATTGTGTAAATTAATTCTAATTTATTAAATAAAATACAAAAATATAAAAAGTTTTTGAAATCAATCGGGGAAAATACTTAATTATTACATCAACTAAAATTAAAGATATTGAAATCCCCACTAAATTAAACACAAAACACAGTATGATTATTAGAAAGTTAGTAGGTTCACACTAACAAAATTTCATCCTTTACCAAATCAAATTTTACTAGTAGTTCTTATACATTTAATAGATGGAATTTCTAAGTAATTATCTGTTATAATAGTATATTTTAGACTTATAATATCAATGTTATAGCCACTCTTGACCCTAAAACCCCATTTTTGAAGGTTTTAATCACAGTATATATTTTGCAATATATTATATCTGACTGCATATATGACTTTTATATAGTTTTATTACTTCTAGTAGCATATTTACCATTTTACCTTCTATGAGTTAAATTTTTTGTCTATAGTGTAGTGTTAAGTTGGAATTTTTTGCCTTTTATGCAATGGCTGTAGGCTCTTCCTGGTATAATAATTAGAGCTTGGATTTATAGGCACTAAAAATTTCAAAATAGGTAGGCAAAATAGATACTAAAGAGGTAAAATAGGCAATCAAAATAAGTACTAAAAAGATAATCACTTAAAATAAACATTAAAAAGGTACACCTGTAGATATTGTCATAGATACTTTTAAGATGTCTATGGATACACCCATGCAGCGGGTCCTATACAAGTATGTTTTGGCAATAGCATGGATGCGAAGTGCCCTTTCTTTCTTTTGACCCAGATGGTCCAATCTACTTCGAAAATAAGCAATTAAAACAGGCACTAAAAATTAAAAAAGGACACTAAAATTGTTCAATCACAGTTTTAAAACAATCACAGATGTGGGCAGTCACAGTGTTGTGTGGCACAGGTTAGTCCAGTCACAGGTGTGGGCGATTCAGCTGTTACTCAATCTTTGTTAAGAAGCTGCTGTTTAGCAGCTACATATGATGCTTAGTCCACTTTTGTAATCTGGGACACTGATGGATGTCATAGTAGATATCCTTGTAGGTACTTTTAGGATATCTTCAGGTACAGCCATAGGTATCTTCATAGATACCTTTAGGCATATGTGCCAACTCTACTGAATTTGGCGGGAGATTCCCGATTTTGGAGTGTTTCTCTCGATTTTAATGATTTTTTGAAAAAATCCCTACGTTTAGGGATAATATCTAAAAAAATTTTTATATAAAAGGGATTTTTTTAGTTAAGTGGGAAATTTTTCTCTATTTGATCAAAAGAACGTCCATAAGATTGCATATGCAGACGTGCCAACTCTTTGGATTTTGGCTGGAGACTCCGGATTTTTCATTACTTCTCCGGCTCTGGATTACTGACGAAATTCTCTGGCTTTTTTTGTTTGAAATTTATCAATTAACCAGACATGTTATAATTCCTCGGAAACACCGATTTTCTGCTTTTTTAGCACTGATTTC
Organism: Amaurobius ferox; assembly: GCA_951213105.1. Lineage (NCBI taxonomy): Eukaryota > Metazoa > Arthropoda > Arachnida > Araneae > Amaurobiidae > Amaurobius > Amaurobius ferox. The sequence goes on along the minus strand of OX578142.1, from coordinate 84,098,026 downwards.
TACCATTCCCGAGATCGTAGCAAATCCATAATAAAATGCAGGATAATGCCAATTAAATTACCTTAGATTTACGGCCGCTTGTAATGTAAATTAAGATCTCAATCGCTTATTTTATGAAAGTAATAAATATACTTCTTCAAAGGTTGTCTAATTCAGCATAAATCGCTAAAATGTTATTTTGTTCATTAATTTCACATAAACATTTTGATTGGTCAATTCAGTTTGTTCTCATGAATCGTCGAGAGTTCAATAGTATCGTTTTCCATCCATCTCAATCTTCTACATATTGCAGTTTTGATTGACTAAACTAGCGTATTTTCATATTCTGATTAATTATTATGGTTAATTTCTTAATTATTTTCGCTTAAACAGTGCGATTGTGCAATTCAGTTACTTCGCGTGAAATGCCGAGAGTACGTTACTATCTTTTCCCATCCATCTCCATCATTTAAATGTTGCATATTAGATCAACTAAACTAGCTTATTTTCATATTTTGATTAATTATTACTGTTAATTTTTTAATTATTTTTGCATAAACAGTGCGATTGTGCAATTCAGTTACATCGTGTGAATGCCAAGAGTACGTTAGTATCTTTTTCCATCCATCTCTATCATTTAAATGTTGCATATTAGATCGACTAAACTAGTTAATTTTCATGTTATGGCTAATTATTAAGGTTAATTTTTTAATTATATTTGCATAATACAAATTTTTCTATTTTGAAAAATGGGTAGTATGAACTTCTGTGAAGGGATATTTTCCAAAAAGTGGTATTAAAGCAATGATTTAGGCAAATAAAAGTAATGCGGAGTGTGAACGTATTTTTAGCCACTTACGAAAAATTGAAACTAAGTTTTGCACCTCAATTTCTGATGATAATCTAGATAACTTGATCGTTATGAAATGTAATTTAAATGGTAAATGCTATGAAAAGAAACTAGATAGTAAATTTTTATTAAAAGCCAAATCTGCAACTTTTATAAAAAATAAAATGTAGCTGTCATAAAGCTATTCTTCATTATTTCTTGTGTATATGTGTATTTATAATTCAAATTTAGGGGGGGTGGGGTGGAGATGAGAAAAATCCCTATTTTCCCTAAATGTATGTTACTTTTATACTGCAACGTTTGTTATGACATTGAAAAGCACGCTTTAAGAAATCTACTGAATTTTCTTCAGTGAGGGTTGGCAGGTATGCTTTAGGATATCTATGAATACATTTTCATTCTTTCGACCCAGATAGTCCGATCTACCTGAAGGTGTAAGGCAGTAATTCTCAGCCTTTTTAAAGCTGCCATCCCCCTAAGGAGTGAAAATTTTTTCAGTGCCCCCCCCCCCCTATGTGAAAATCTCGTAATGTAGGGTATGGGGAAGGAGGGGGTACTGAATTATAAGAGGCAAAATTTTTAAGTAATTTTCTTCAATAGACTTACACACCAAATTTGTTTGGTTTAACTCGATACTTTTGCCCTGGCAGGTAATTGCAGTCTATTTGCTAAAATTAAAATGACTAATGCAAAAAATAACAAAAAACTTATGCTTAAAAAGAGTTCTTTATTCTTAATTAGATAATTAAGAAAAACAGCAAAAAAAATTTTTTTACACAAAAAAGTAGTATCAATGAAACAATCAAGTACCCAAGTCAGTGGTCAGTGGGATAGTTGTGCTTGATGGTTCAGAGCCAGTTTCTTAACGTTCAGTTCAATATTTTTAGTGAGATCAAGGCACAAGTCCCTTCTTTGCACAATGTGGAGTCAATTTCTCTGTTTTGTAACTAGATCCGTCATAGCACTGAATCCTCACTCAACAAGGTAGGAGGAAGGGAAGGCAATTAAAAAATTTTTGACGATTGTCCACAGTCCAGGGTAGAGGCGACTGATGTTACCTTGAAGCCAAAATTCTGTGAGACGATCACCATTCTGGAAGCTGGCTTTCAAAGTTTCATTAGTTGGAAGTTCGACCAATTCCTCCTGAATCTGAACTTCTGCTGTCTCAATATTTACAAAAGGGTTCATGACCCATTGAGGGACTTCCAGGGACAAAATATCCTCAAAATCTCAGAAAAGTCCTTGTGCAAAGATTCAAGGTTTTGACAGTAAACTTGTGTATCATCGAAGGGGATTTCACTGTTCTTATGCAGATCCGACAAGATTGGAAACTGGCTGAACTCGTTGCGACCGAAATTCTGTTTACACAAAGTGAGTTTTTTTAGGAAGGCAGAAATAACAGATTTTGTTGTGCTCAAATTGAGCTCGTCACCTTGAAGCTGCAAATTAATTCCATTGAATTTTGCAAATAAATCGGTCATGTAAGCAACATTGATCTTAAATTGTAGCAATCTGTCTCTCAGAGCTACATCTTTTGCTTTGAGGAACTCAAGCACAGAGTTGAAAAGATTCCAGAACCTATTGAGGCAGGTGCCTTTGGAGAGTCAGTGAGCCTCGGTGTGTAGAAGCAAGTGATTGAATTCTTCGTCTTTGTCCTTACACAGCTGCCCGAATAATCAATCTTTGAGAGTATTACTGTGAATTTTGTTTACAGCAGAGATGACATATTGTAATGACTGATGCAAATGGTCGCTAAGATTTTTTGCAACTAAATGCTGTCTGTTAATCATGCAGTGAACAGCTAAAATACCTGGTACCTCCCTCTTCACAAGGGCGGTGAGCCCATGATGACAACCCACCATTGCAGGAGCTCCATCAGTGGCAACAGACATAATGTTTGCAAGAGGAATATTTTTTCTTTAAAATAATCTTTGACAGTATTAAAAATAGATTCACCTTTAGTATCTGCAATCAAGTTTCTTGCAAAAAGCATATCTTGAATAATTTTTTTCTTTCTTCACAAACCAGACGCACGCCAACAGTAAAGCCTCCTTACTTGGCAAGGTTGATTCATCAACTTGAAGTGAAAATTCGGTGGGTAGCAAAAGTTTGCATAAGGAAATTTCAGCATCTTCAGCTATCTCATCAATTCGTTGTCGTACTGTATCATTGCTTAATGGGGCATTTTTGATTATATTGGACACGGCTGGATGGTTGTCAATGTTAAGACCCAGACTGTCCAACCTACCAGAAAGGTGTAAGATAACTGTTTGGACAGTCGGCAAGTGCCACCCAATTTAGACCAGAACCCAGTGGGGAAGGCATCCACAGGGACCGTACCCTCCTTCCCCTACCACCAACCTCTCGGAAGGACTTACAGACCCATATGTTTAACGTGATCGTACTCCGCGTGAACACGGTGGCAGTTTTGGCAGTGGCTGGAATTGAACCCGGGCCTACCGAGTGCAACTCCAGCATGCTAACCACTGGGCTACTGTGCCCCATGGCTGGATAGTGTAAAACTGTTTCTAAAACTTTCTTGACAGCCGGCAGTATCAACTCTTCGCCGATGGTATGAGCTTTCCCCGATTTAGCAATTGATTTTGATATATTATAAGAGGCTATCAAACCATCGTCACATTTTTGTAATGAGGTTGCTAGTAAGTCTGAGACCGATGGTGCCTTCAGAAACATGTCCTTGATGTTCGTGAAAAAGACAAATTTTTATTTTGTTTGTCAGGATGAATTTTTTGCAGATGCTCCTGCAAACGAGACAGTTTCATTGTCTTATTAGATAATACTTTGTTACAAAGTAAACACAAGGGTAGTTGCGAGTTCGACGGCGATTGAACAAATCCAAACTTCAAGTACATGGTACTGTATTGACGACACTTCATTTTGTTAACCGACATCGTTGGCGGCAGCAGAATATGATGAGGGAAAGATAACTATTTCTCAAAATTAATAATTCATGATAAAGAACTAATAAGCGCACGTACCTAGCCGACTGGCCAAATAAACAATGAAAGTAAATCGAAACTGGGGGAAAACACAGAAATGAAGCGAACGAAAATCAACACAAGAAACATGGGTCAAATCAAACATTCATACTGAAAGGACGCTCAACTCATGCGCTGTGATTAATTGCGGTAAAGAGAATTTGCCAAATAGCTTGAATGAGCCAAGTATTCAGAGGTGAAAACAGCTGACTCATGCGCTGCACTGGTTGGGATCGGAGAAGAATCCTGATGGCCAAGGACTCGTAGTGTAAGTTCTTCAAGGTCATCCTACCTAGAATAACCTTTTCCTAATGGTGAAATAAGGCTTTGTTTTTGCTTCGGACAAATTCCTCTCCGCATTCTGAGAATTGTGCGAGGGGAGTCTCATTGTATTTCCCGACATCTTCATGATAGGGAGTGTTGAATGTCATTTTGTGTCAATACATACAAAGACGAAACTATTGCCAATTACCCAGAGGCAAAATACCGAACCCCTGCTTCTTTTTCCTGACCACAGGCATGAAGGGGTTGTACAATGGGAACACACTTATCGGCATTGAAGAAAGAGACTTGGGAAATGTAGGGGATGAAACTTACTAGTTCCAGTGCCGTCGTGTACGTTCTTTTTATTACTGGTACAAATGGTGTAAATTGGATAATCGATTTAATAAATTTATTTGGGAGTTTTAAAATTAAGTTTGAATGCCAAAACATGCTCATCGCCTCCCCCTACCGCTCAAAACATGCCCACCACCCTCCTACCGCCCAAAACAAGTTCACTGCACCTCAGCATCCTCCCACCACCCCCATTGAGAACCAATGATGTAAGGTATCTGTTTGGACGCCCAGAACAATGTCACCCAATTTAGACCAGTAGCCAGTTGTGGAGACACTCACAAGGACCATACCCTCCCCCTGCCACCAACCTCACAGGATTTTTGGATCCACAGATTTTAATATGCTCGTACTCCATGTGGTTTGGACAAAGCTAGGAATCAGTCTTGGATCCTATGAATGCAATTTTTGTGCATTAACCACTGGACTATCTCATCTTCTTAAAGCCCCTTTTGTCAATAAGTGCCTGCTTAGAATACAAATAATCCGATCAGTCCTCTTATGCAATCCAAGTAAATTCAGATAGCCAGTGTGATATGTCCTAAATATGCTTCTTAGGTCCACTGTATGGGTGCTTCAGCCACTATGTGGTTTTTGTGAATAAGCTACCATTTAACAGCCACATAGGACACTCAGGCAATCCAAGTGCACAATCGGAATGGACATTATATGCCATAATAAGTATCTTTGGTTACTTTGCAGGTTCAGTGCGCTTTGGCTATTAAGTGCCCACTTAGTGTGCACATAATCCACTCAGTCCACTTATGCATTCCAGGTGCAGCCGTGCAGTGGATGTTATACAACTTAAATAAACATCTTTAGCATACTATGTGGATGCTTCTGCTGCTACATGATCTTTGTTAAAAAGCGGCTACTTTGTAGTCACATAGTCCACTCAGTTTACTGTTGCAATCCAGACACCTGTACAATGAATGTGATATGGCCTAGATAAGTGACTTTGACCCACTGTGCAAGCGCAGTGTGCTCTGACTGCAAGCACCTTTTATTAATAAGCTTCTTCTTAGTCTTGCACATAGGATGCTCAGTGTACTTATGCAACGTATGCAAGTGCCTCCACTTTGTGGACATGATACACCTCAAATAAATGTTGTTAGCACGCTGTGAAGGCACTTGGTTCACTTCGCACCAGTGGCTGTCATCAAATGCTGACAATGAACTACGCACATTTGCGATCGGCTGCCTTTTTTAACAAGCACCCATTTAGTGGGCACATTGACCACATAGTCTGCTGATGAAATCTGTATATGCCCATGCAGCTGGTGTGATATGCCCTGAATGAGAGTGAAAATTGCATGTTAATTGGAGCAACAACAGTGACTAAGTTGCGGTTAAAATGGAGGTTACTAGCCCTTATTTCAGCATCGATTCTAATGCTAAAATTTCCATAAGAATATGCATACTTTGAGAAAAGATGCCAAAATTTGAAAATTTTTTTGAAAATTGCTAAACTTCATAATTTTTTAGAAAGAGCTTTTTAAAGCTATAAATTCATAATTTTTATAAACAGAAAAGCAATAAAATGCATGATTAAGAGAGTTTTTCCCAATAGTTATTTTAAATCAATTATCAAGAATTTTAGCTTTTTTAAATAATATTGTATATTTTAGCACTTTGAATAAAATAGCATATTTTAGTACTTTAAATAAAATAGCAAATATTAGCTTTAATTTGAAAAATTGCATTTAAGCATCTTATCTCAGAAATCATGAAATATTGCACTCTTTCTTAAAAATCGTGAATATTAGCACTCTTGGATTTGCACTTTTTGAGAAAGGATGCTAAACTTTACATTTAAAAAAAATCTCTAAACTTCACAATTTTTTAGAAAGAATGCGAAAGCTCACAAGTTGACTTAAAAGTATAAATTTATTTACTATTTTGTACTCATCAATTTAGTACTCCTATTTTTTTTTCCATCTTTTTTTAAAAGTATAAATTTCGGATTTGCATTAAAAAAAAAGCACTAAAAATCGCAATCAGTAAGACGGTTCTTTCTATTTTTATCATTTTAAATAATTTTCTATGAATTTTAGCCTTTTTAGCACTCTTTCTTTAACATTGCTAATTTTAGAGTTCTTATAAAACTGAAGGAAGAACAAAATTCTAAACTGAAGAAAGAACAGATCATTGGAATAATCTGAAATAATTGCTGTTTTACAGGAAGATTTGACTTCTGCAAATGACTGTGTAGCAGAAGACAATGAGAGGTTAATTCAGCAGTTTCCATTAAGATAAAAATACTTTAAAGTTATAAGAATTGCTTTAACAATAATTGAAGCAGGTGCACACAGTATTAAAAAACTAGCAAAAGAATGTACAGTACACAACAAGAGCAGAATGCCTAGCATAAAATAAGAATTCTTAGAGATTTCTTTTCTTGCTTAAGGTCCTCTTAAAGGTAATTAAAATGCTTTGGTCACTTTTATAAAATAACTAGTAAAATATATATTTCATCAAGCTTTACTGAGTAAGTTTTATTTGTTTTATTTTCTGGTGATTTATTAGGCACAGATGTGAAAAAAAGCAAGTCTAGTTTTTTAATTCAATCAAATAATTAGTTATTCAGAGACTTTTATAGTAAATTTTTTATACTTTGAATTTAGTGCTTCTATTTTTTTCTATCTTTTGAAAATTTTCTATTTTTACACCTATTTATTAAAAAATATGATGCCTGGCATTGGGTAATTATTTAAAAAAAACAACTTTAAAGTCATTTTACTTAATTTTGAAATTCCCCCTTTTAATGAAAAAATTCCTGAAGCATTTTAGGTAAAGCACCAAAAATAATATGTATTGATCACATTCCTAATTTTTGTGTATGAGTGTCCCAAATTTTGAAGTTTCAGGGTTGGTATATTGGCTTTAGTATTAAATGCCAGTGTGTGCTTTTTATTACAGAATTACACATTTCTCTTTAAGTATATCATACATTTAATTTAGAATGTTACTGTGAGATAATTAATTGAATTGGTTATTAAATGGGTTTTAATGTGGTTTTTAACCGATGTGCCATGGCTCCTTGTGGCATCTTGACTAATAGGCAGATGTACCATGGGTGGATGTATTTATTACTTTTTGTTAAAAAATATTAAATATCTGAATCTTTTTGACTAGTTTTGTAGTAGCCATTGTAGCTACAGGGAACCTGCAGAAAGAATACAGTTGGTCAAGGGTGGCTATTGACTCAAAAAAATGAGAATCACTGGGCTACTGTATTGAATGAAAATTATTTTGTAGTAATAAGATTCAATTAAGCAGTAGTCATTGAATTATTCTTCCTAATTTTATTTACTGCCATTTAAATATTTTTTATACATCTGAGAGATATTTTTATTTCTGATTTTATTATTTCTTTTGATATGTTATTCGTAGAGATTTTAAATGCAGATAAGGCATGGAAATTTTTCTGTAATATAATAAAATACAATATTTCAGGTGCTGACCCTTACTGCATTATTAAATGTGAAGGTGAACGTGTAAGAAGTCCAGTATGTCGTGAAACATTGAGTCCAGAATGGAATATAACTGCATTGTTTTATCGGAAAAGTTCTGATTCCTTAATTAAAATTCAGGTTACTATTTTTAATTATTAATTTAATTAAGGCTTTTATGCATTTAAACAATTTTGTACTAAAAGGTTTAAGGCAAAGATATAATGCTAATTTCTTTATTTTAAGTACAAGACCTTTTTAACTTTGTAATCATTTTGCAGAAAATTAAGTAAAAATTTTTAGTGAGGTTGTAGTAAAATATTTCAAGAATCAAAGTGCGATTACTAGTATCATAACATATACAATTGATTAATATCACAATAATTAATGACATCACTCATCATGGAGCTTTCAATAAAATGCCAATATTGTGTAAATATTATCAGATTATTATTTTGAATTCGTTATTTCTTTTGAAATATTGCAAATAAGACATCATTATAAATAATGGTTATTTATTTTTTCAATGCAAGAAATAGTTGTTAAAAACTAAAATACATCATAAAACAAATTCTAAGAGTATTAACTAGTTTTGGAGAAAAAAAAAATTTCATAATTTGCTTTATGCTGTATTTTAACAAAGAATTTACTTTTTAGCTATTTTTGTAGTAGTTTAGGTAAATAGTATTTGTTGAGTGTTTAATATTTGTTGTATTTCCTAAAAGATGTATTTTGGATCCTGGAGGCCTTATTATAAAAGTTTAGTTTTTATTCCTTTGAAATACTTAAGAAATCAAAAATTCATTCAAGACCATTGCTTATAGTATAATTGCACTTTGTTGGTGAGAATATTGATTTTTAATACTTTTAAAGTGTTACTTTTTCTCATTTGCTTACTAAAATTCCTATCATTTATTAATAATTTCAAACTGCACCTAAAACAATGATTCAAAATTAACATGTAATATTTTATAAATAGTAACTGAATATTGTATATATATTTTTTGGTAGTCCACTTGGATTTTGAGATTTCTTATGTTGTAATTATAGTACATTTCAATTTGTGTAATTAGGATGTAAAATATAGTGTATTTTAATTTATATCCTAACAAATGAGAGTGCTTAATATTTCCACTCGCTAGTCGTCACTTGGCAATAATACTTGGAAACTGTTGATAACAAAATCCTGATCACCGGTCAGACTTTGTTAGCCTAAACAATCCTCCCTGTGTGGAGGAAGAAAACTCAAAATAATCACTACTGTACTGCTACAACTCCTGTAGTTCTTCCATATCAGCTACTCCTAATTTATTATACTTGCAAACGAGAATGAGTGCATTGTGCATTCCTATCTCCTCCCTTCCCATCACCCTTACCGCACTCTATCCATTGACCTGAAAAATTTCAGAGTTCCCCCACTTTTATATGCTGTACATCTTTCATAATTTTTACAATTGCCTCAATTTTTCAAGTGTTCCTGAAAGTGGATGCAGACATAGAATTCAAATCACATACGAAAATAAAATTGGTGTACAAAATTACAAAATTCACCTACATTATTTTCGGCTTATGAATTTATTTGCTTAATACACTTCATATATTTTGCATCATAATAAATTAAAAGAAATAAACTATGCAATATTTTCTGGAATACATTGCAGCCTGCATGACTAAACTTATAGCTAGACGCATGTTATGATGAAGAGAGCATTGGCAAAAAGAGGAAAGTGATGCTTTTCATGGAAATTAAGAGTTTGTCTCATATTTGCAAGAAGTTCTTATTTCTCATATTTGAAGAAAACTTTCTAAGATAAAACAAAAGTTTGTATCTGTTCTACTAGATGGCAGCATCATCACGCATATATAAGCAATTGGCAAATTGCTTTTATGCTCAGAAATATTGCATGCCTTTTAAACTTAAAACATTTAGCCCTTTCGCGACAGCAGCATTCCGGAACTACCGTGGCCCAAAGGACGGAGCGCTTTGCTTCCGAACTGTTCCCACGGGACGGCAATTTTTTTGCACTAAGCCTAATTCTCTAAAAAAATTCACTAAAAATCACCTATTCAACACAGAAATCTACCTTTTTCAGGAATAAAAGAAATATTTATTTTCTATTTGATGTATATTTTTCATACAAATCTGAATACAAAATACTCGTTGCTCCCATTCTTTTATCTGAAATAAACGAATAATTTCATTGCCTCTAAAACCCAAACAAAAATACTCTCTTATATTCCTATGATTCACCAACGAAATCATAAAGCTCAAATCAAAACAGGCACCGAAACTCAATTATAAAATTGTTGATGCTGCGAGAAGTGCTCTTTTTAACACTTTACAACAAAGTTGAAAAGTATTTATGACTTTGTTGTTTATATTACAAAACCATGTTTCATCACTCCAAATGGAGAAATAATTCATTGGATCCTTCTTATGCCAAGGTCAACTATCTGCAAAATACATTGAAGTTGTTTCCACGGACATTTAATGCCATCTATTAGACAAATTAAAACGTTCCACGTGAAAACACGCATACGTGCTTCTCGCCGTTTAGGTAAAGTTTTCTCCGTTACGAATGCGTGCCATCCATGATTGAATGCAAGTTTGCAGCCGACATGCGGGTGTGCTAACCATCGCGAAAGGGTTAAATAATAACTAATTTTAAATTTATTTAATGTTTCATTTTACTTAATAACAGATTTTTAGGGGAAATCACGAATTTTTAGATGATAAGAATAGGCGAAAAATGAAGCTGATACCATGTTTTTAAACAGCAAACTGCAAATTAGTGCTTCTGTTTCTGGGTTACCATGGCTGTCACTGACGTTATAAGCAAGCCAAGCGACATCGAGATCGGGAAGTTTTAATTTGAGCTTGGCCATTTGAGCTCCATTTCATAAATGCAAATTCTGCTGAGATTTTATAGTAAAAAAATATTTCGATTTTTTAAAACTGATGTAAGGTAAGCAATGCTTACATTGCTTCTATGGACTGCACACCACATGTACAGTCCATGAATAACCATACAGTAAATATGACAAGGATGACATTGGCTAAAAGAGTGTTTGAAGGATACCATCTAGGATATATTTCCCATTAATTTTAAAGCTAGATCATAAGAATTTCACCTTTTTTAAAGTCTCAGTGCATGACAATTTCTTATACAAAGAAATTTAAGATTTCTTTTTTTATAGATTATACTTTGTTTTAAGTTAATAATCTGATATCAACATTGTAAAAAAATAAAATTGTATAGATTCCTTAAATGTTTTTAGTTATATTTTCAGAAGTGCCAACTGTTAACAATTATTATCAATGTAAAGTTAACCCTCTGACTGCCTATCCCACGATTACCGCAGGCAGTGCGAATGTACAAAATTTGCTCATCCCCTGCGATTTCCGCTGGTGTGAGTTCTTTCCCTTTATTTTAAAGCGCATCTCATGTTTTCCCCTTTGAACTGGTGAAAAGGTTTTATATACAATATTTAGCCTTTGAATCAGGTTTTGACCAACAGATGGTGATAGTTGTCCACTGAATTCTTGTGTTTGAGTAATGTTCGTTAGCTAGTTTTACGTGCTCATTCTCTTTTTCGTTCTAATCAGAAATGGCTGGTAGAAAACATTCAGTAAGGGAAACAACTTATAATCCTGATGATTCCTTGATTTCTGAAAACAATAGTAGTTGTTTTGAAGATAGTGATATAGATTTCACAGATTCTTCTCCAGATAGTGATGGATCTGAAGATGATTCAATATCCCTGCAAAACGTTAGACAGTGGTGCAAAATAAATATGAAAAACATTCCCCCGCCTCCTGCCTCATTTCCATTTTGTGGTATTCCAGGAATAATTATGAATATGGATAACAATGCAAGTATTTTGGATTATTTTGAAATATTTTTTGATGATCCAATATTACAAATGATAATCCAAGAAACAAACAGATGCACTGAACAATTTATCAACAAAGCTGTTGCTCAAGATAGATCATGTTGGGGAAAATGGACAGAAACCAATGTGAAAGAAGTTAGATTATTTTTTTCAATTTTATTACTCCAAAGTGTTATAAAATAGCCACAACAGAAATATTATTGGTCAAAACTTCAAATATTACAAACAGCAATTTTTTCAAAAGTAATTGGGAAAAATAGGTTTATTTTGCTAATGAAGTTTCTTCATTTTGCCAATAATGAGGAATTTGATAAAGACAACCACCCATGGCCAAAATTGAATAAAATTTAACATAATGGAACATCTTCGAAGCAAATTTCAAGAAGTCTATGTACCAGCCAATCATCTGAGTTTAGATGCGAGTTTGATGCGCTTCAAGGGCAGGCTCAGCTTGAAAATGTATATTGCCAAAAAAAGAGCAAGATTTGACCTAAAGTTTTTTGTCCTTTGTGAAGCAGAAACAGGGTATATTTCAGATTTCCTGATATACATAGGTGAAGGGATAGTGTAGTATCCTAAATATGGGCATTATCCAGTTTCCACTAAAATTGTTTTGCACTTGATGGATCGGTTCTTGGAAAAAGGTTACTGTATCACAATGGACAATATCTACATGTCTCCACAGTTGGCAGATATCTTAGTTATAGCAAAAACAGACACTTATAGAACAGTAAATAAAATTAGAAAAGGCCTTCCTCCCAATTTTTCTAAAGAGAAAATTTCCAAGGGTAAAGTTGTTGCATTTCAAAGGGGTAAAGTTATGGCCATGAAATGGCAGGACAAGAAGAGTGTATGTCTCATGAGCACCATCTATGATGCAAGTTCATGTTTAGTGAAATGCAAATCTAACTAGACTGTTATGAAACCAGTTGTTGTTTGTGACTATAATAATACAATGGGTGGTGTCGATTTATACGACCAAGAACTGTCATACTACCCTACTCTCAGAAAACAACAGGGAAAGTATTATATAAAAATTTTCAGACAGTTCTTGGATCAATCTCTATGGAATGCTTATGTTCTTTATAAAAACAGCAATCCAACGCAAATGATTGAACAAAATATCCAAAAGTATTCAGATGAAGAAATGAGTGGTACACCTGGAAGACCTAGTTCTACTTTTTAAACCCTTTGAGATTGACAGCTCGTCATTTTGCAGGCCATATACCTCCTAATCCAATAAAGAAAGAGCCTCACAGACAGTATGCTGTTTGTTGCTCCAAAAATATGAACACTGGCAAAAAAATTCGCAAAGAAACTCGAATTTGGTGCAAAGAATGCAAAGTTGGACTTTGCCTTGAACCATGTTTTAAGATTTACCATACTAAATTGCATTTCTAGGATATTTTGTGTTATTATATTATATTTTCTTTAGTGTATACATTTTACTTTTGTTTTTTATGTAATAAATAGGAATGTATCTGCCATTTAATTGTGAATTATTTTCAAATTACCGTTTTTATGTGAAAACGCATGAAATTGAGTTTTCTGAGATTACATTTTCTCATGGACAAATTCTATATAAAAAAATCTCCGTTGCAGAAAAACATTGCACATTTTAGTTCCCAAATATAGATAGATTTGAAATATGCAATAAAAAAAAATGCAATTTTTGAAGCGGTTTTGGTCCCAAAATTGAGCAGTCAGAGTGTTAAATTGGTTCTATTTTCAACTTACTTTTGGCCAGGGGTGGTTCATGCCCCACCCCTTTTTCTGTTGATCAGGGAATTTGAGTATTGCAATAAAATGTCATTTGTTTATAGTGACTTTTATATGAAATACAATACTGATATTTTTAAAATTCAGAAATGTTGAAATATTGAAAAAAATTCTTTAAATAAGAATTTAGTAGTAATAAAATAAGCATGTTGCAGAAATTTTAAAATAAAAAGGGTTGTTAAGTTTATGACATTCAGTAATATAACGTGAAAAATGATGGAAGTATCACCATCACGATGATCAAACAGTTATAAAGTAAGTGATTAAAAAGTAGAAACAAGAATATAAATTAATAGAAAATTGTTTAAAATTATTGGTAATAATATAAAGAAAAATTAGTAGCTTCTCAACAGTAAAAAATTTAATAAATAATGGAAAATGCTTCATTAACTGGGAAAAGTAAAATAATAAAACATCAGAAAATTTAACTTGAGAGAGACGGGCTTATTTGAAAATAATTTGTAATTTTGGTAAAAAAATAAACCTGAAAGAATTTAAAATAATTAAATTATGTGAAAAAATGGATTTAGAAAGTATTTGAATGCTTCATAGTAAATGATATTCTTTAGGATGTCCTTGAAAACAAATATTGTAAAACACCTGAAAAGACCTATAATTAAAAAAATATTGGTAGAATTTTTAGCAATGTTAAAAATTTAGTGACTATAAATGTTTAAAGCTTTAAAAATCTAAATTAAAAATCATTTAAGAAATGGGAAAAATGGGAATACTGACAAGGATTTTCAGAGAAAACTTAGTTTTAAAAAACACACCTAAAATAAATAAGTTTTGAAAATTTATTAAATGTCAAAAATAGCAATAGCATATTAACAATATTGCTCATTTGAAATGAAAATATTTCTGTGAATTTATCTTTGTGTTTATATCAGAAAAAATAAGTTTTGTATTTTGCAAATAATTAAAATAAATTCTTGATCACAATAAAGTGGATCAGTTTGTTTGGAATGTAATGTTAGTTATCTAGATTGATATTCCATAGCCATCCAATAATAAATTGAGTACATAGTTAACCTGGTATTTGGTTAACAGAATTTAAAAAATGGAAATTTTAAAGTATCTGTTTTGAAAATAGCTAGTGCAATTTATTGTTTGCAATAATGGTAACAGTATCTCATGTACAGGGTGTCCCTAAAAGATTGAAACATGCTTTAATTCTTTACCTGTTGGAGTTAAGTGGGCAATGTAAATTGCAAAAATGTTGAAAGTAAGGTAGGAAATAAGACTACGTTAATGAAATAGTCCTCCCATTAATTTAAAAAAATTTACACTCTTTTAATTTTTATATGACCCCCCCCCCCCCTAGACAAATTTGGTCAATCAGAAATTTTTTATTTTTAATGTAACAAGATCATTAAAACAACCACATACAGTCAAACCTGTCTATCTCGAAACTTGTTTATCTCAAAAACCTCTATATCTCGAAATTTACTTATTTCCCAGCCTTTTCAGCCTAAATTCAATGTATTTTCCATGTTTATCTCGAAAAATGTTCTCCCAAAACTTCCATATATCGAATTACGGCATGAAAAGTTAATTATACAAATTCGAGCCGTTAAGAAATATTCCTTGCATAGCAACAGTCACAACGTCACGTGTAGATGGTTGGAAGGTAGATTGAAGACAGGTGCAAGTCACAAATTTCTCGACAATCCACAAAGTGACCGGAACTTGCTTTGGCCGTTTCAGTAGGGATTGGGAACTTTGAACAATGGGGGTTGGGGAGGGGACTGATAAACTGATAAGCAACTGGCCAGTTTTGCTCTTCTGTTTGTGGAGTTAGTAACATAGTTTGTGATGCAACTTTAAGTGAAGCAAATAGTGGGAGTGAAAAGGAAGTTAAATCTTCTTTCGATGGAAGAAAAATTGAAAATTAAAAAATTTTTGGATGGAAATCCTCTACTTTAAAAGAATGAACATGCAATGAAGTTTGGCATGCCACTGAGGACCCTTTTGACAAAAATAAAGAACAAAGATTTGGTAGAGAGAAACTTTGAAAACAATAAGGAAGTGAAAAAAAATCGAAAATGTACTTTCCCGGATGTTGACGAGTGTGTGAGAAAATGGTTTGTACAATGTTGTGACCAAGGGGTTCCTATTAGCGGAATGATGCTACAGAGAAAAGCTGAAGATTTTGCAAAAGAACTTGGCCATAGCAGTGAATTTAAAGCCAGCGACAAGTGGCTTCAGAGCTTCAAAAGGAGACACCACATCATTTTCGGGAAACTATACGGTGAAAGTGCTGTCTGTATCTCAAAGTGTTTGCGAAGAGTGGATCAAGGAGCTGCCTTCCCTGCTGGAAGTCTATGAGCCAATGGATGTCTTCAATGCCGATGAAACGGCTATTTTTTCAATGTTTACCCAACAAAATAACGACATTCAAAGGATAAGAGCGCGGAGGTAGTAAACAGAGTAAAGTACTTGTAACTGTACTTTTAGCAGCTAATCAATATGGAAGTGAAAAACTTCCACCACTAATGATCGGTCTTCCTGCAAAGCCCAGATGTTTCTCGAAAGTGAAATTGTTTCCTTTTTCATACAAAGTAAATAAGAAAGCCTGAAGGACCAGCGTAATTTGTAGCGACTGGTTGAAGGAAATCGACAAATCTATCGGTTGAAGAAAAAAAAAATTTCTTCTGTTCATCGATAACTACAATGCTCATTCCAACTTCCTTACTCTAAGAAATGTCACTATAAAGTTTTTGCCTCCTAACACTACATCCAAGCTACGACCCCTCGATCAAGGAATCATTCGAAGTTTCAAAGTGGGATGCAGACGAGAACTGGTTTGAAAACTTCTAGACGCCATCGACGAAGGCAATACCCTTCTCAACATAAATGTTTTGGATGTAATGAGGATGATAGACTGCTTGGAGGAATGTTGCGGAGAAGCCGATCAGGAATTGTTTCCTAAAAGCTGGATTTAAACAAAGGAACAACGAGGAAGAGCAAGAACAACAAGCGAGCATTGACACGATGTATGAGTAGAAGTCAATGAAGTGAATTTGGAAAAATGTATGATCATCAAGAATAGACTTAATCTAGACATCTTATTCGAAACCTTTTTAGACGTGGATGATTCCCTGACAACATGCAGAATGTTGACAGATACAGAGATCATAGACGACGTGAGAGGAGTTTCTAATGGTGACGGTCATGAAATAGTGGATACAGATTCACCTAAAGTTACCATAAAAGAAGTGGAGAAGGTTATTGAAAAGTTGGGAATTTTCCTTGAATCCCAAGAGGATATTAGTTAGAACGCATTTGCAGCTATTGCTAACCTTAAAAAAAATTTCGGGTCAAAGAAAATTAGGCATCATAAATTATTGCTTGATTATTTTTATTAAGGTATGTAATAAATGCGTTATTTTCACTCTCTATTTTTTGAAACCTCTCTATCTCGAAACCTCTTTATCTCAAATTTTCTTTTCAGTCCCGCGAGATTCGAGATAGACAGGTTTGACTGTATCTGTATCTTTAAAATTGAGCGAGTTATATTTAATTGAAAATTGAACATTGTGAATGGGGACTATATATCAAATTAGAAATGTAAATTTGTGATATATCACAAGAAAGATAAAACTGGATGATAATACATAGGATAACATATATATTTTAATTATGTCCCCTAACCCCATAGTGAGTACCACTGCTTTATATGATCTCTGTCTGTGTAATGCTTTATTTAGATGCATTTGTGATAAAAAATTTTGACACATATTAACGTATTTTTGATCTAAACAATTTCCATCATCAATTTGTTTATGATCCCTATTTTCACTGATGAAACAGCCTTTCACATGATACAGAAAAGTGGCATAAGTCAGATTTTTTCCTTTATCATAATTCAGTTGATTTTAAAGATACAGATATGTAGGGTTTTTTAATGATCTTGTTACATTAAAAATAAAATTTTTTTGATTGACCGAATTTGGCTAAGGGGGGTCATAGAAAAATTTAAAAAGTAACTTTTTGAAAATTAATGGGAGGACTATTTCATTAACATAGTCTTATTTCCTACCTTACTTTCAACATATTTGCAATTTACATTTCCCACTTATCTCCAACATGTAAAGAATTAAAGCACGTTTCAACCTTGGGACACCCTGTATATCGATACCTGTTTTTAAGCAAATAAATAAACAAATGCCTATTGCATGTAACTCTGCAATATTAAAAGCAATGATAATAAAATGTTACTTTTTCAGGTTTGGAATAGTAACGTTGTTATGGATACTTGTTTGGGTAAAACTTCTGTTGAAGCTCCTCTGAACACAGACACAGTTGTGAAACAGCTTGAACTGTATGCAACAACTAAAGGGGATTCAGAAGAAAAAACTGAGAAGAAACCAGGCATTATAACTGTTGAAGTAACAACATGTGATGATCTCATGACATTTTAAACACATTTAATATATTTTTGAATGAACTTTGCTATTGCTCAAGCTTTATTGCCTGGCTATGTACAAAATTGTATAGTGTCTTGAAGTGATCAATCATGAATTTATCACATTTTATTTTAAAATAATTGATATTTTCATCTTGTATAAATATCATTTTCTTTATTGCATTTGCTCTGGGCTTTTATACTGTTATTTTATACACTGAAGAATTCATTTTCTTGTAAACATTTTTATACCTGTAATAGTAATATATAGCAAGCTTTAACTTGATGTGATATTTTAAGTAATGTTTTCTTTGAAGAAATTGCAAATGCAAACTGCCTATAAGCTGTGTACTTTTATTTAAGAGTTGACAAAATATATTAATGCACATAGCATGACAGTGTTTTCATTCATTTCTAATTAATGTCTTCATCACAGAATACTATATTCAGAAGGTTCACTCCCATAGGATCCTATGGCAACGTTTTTAACATGGGATGTCGCATAGACACTAGAGCTCGTGAGTTTGACCAACTGAACTACGATGTGTCTGCCAGATTTGGCGTGTTATCGCTCGCTTGGCAATTTTTTTTTTTTAAAACGGGAGGGGAACAAAATGTTGAGGACTGTACTTTTATAATTTTTGAAACTATAGAAATGATCAGGATTTAAAAATACATTCATCTGCAACATAAATATATTCATTAGTTTAAGTAAATTTAAATAAACATAGTTATATATTTAATTCAAATAATCATAAAATAGATTAAAAAATAGACACATTGCATTGTCTCACTATAAAACATAATGCACAAAAAATTACAAGCTAACATACTCAAAAGACTGAAATATTATATAGTATTTTCAGTCTAAAAAGTATACTAGCGTATTGATCGTTAATTACTTGATCCTTAATTTGTTCTGGGATACTGATAATAGACTTTTTTTAAATATAAAAATATTACAGAAATGCACTATCGAAGTTGTGGAACTCAATCATTAATTACACGAGGGGGGGGGGTGAATTTTCCACCATAAGGCACTTAATAAAAATTTGACATAAATATATACACATACAATATCACATTCAACTAAGAAAAAGCTATTCAAATATCAATTATTTCACATTTTATAAAAATACGAAAAATATTTTTAACTAATTATACTACTACCTCTTAAAATTTAGTCTAATCTGGCAGTAATAACACAGCACTAATTTCGTATGATGAACGCATGTATACTTATATGAACACATGTATACTTATGAACACGTATATACTTATAATGAACACGTATGTAGGATGGTGATAACTAAAATTATTTCAATTTTAATAAAAATAAATTACATACCCTGTAACGCAACCAGTTTTCTTTTATCAATCCATTTCTATGAAATGGTCTAAACACTTAACAAATAATCCTTTTTCACGTTACTCAAACCACGCTAGTCTGTTCTATGTTTTCGTCGAGCGAAATAGGATTATAACATTGAAAATCATCTTGGACTCAAACCAGACCATCACCAAGAGCGCGCCAACCCTCGTTTTGGTCTATCTCTAATGGCCGCCGCGAAAACGAAACTATCGAGAGTGGCAGGTCTGTATAATAGTCTGTGTGTGGTTTTCATATGGGCTGCTAATACTCTGCCTTTGCAAATTGTGTGTAAATTGATTACTTATTTTTAAATTATTTATTTAACGTTAAGCATTTAAATGTGTTTGTAATTATTTCATATTTTCATGCGTTTAAAGCTAGTACCAAATTAACAATGGATAGTGGATAGCACAAACTACATTATACATGAACAAATTTTCATTCCCCTTTATGTTTGTATATATATATATATATATATATATTTGTTTTTCATGGATATGCTTGTGTGTGTGTATATATATATATATATATATATATATATATATATATATATATATACACACCATGAAGTTTCACTATATATACTCAAATACATAGAAAATCAAATTTATTTCACAAATATGTTAATATGAATATATATATCGTTGCACACTGATTGGAGATAAATTTGTTTATTGTAGTGCATAATTATTTTGAAACAACAAAATAGCATTGAATTATTAATGTCTCTTTACATATGTTTGAACTTTTATTTACTTTATTTCTTTAATTTTGAACTTATTCATTTTTAATTTTAAGCATTTTAAGTTTTTGGTTAAGTGTTATTCCATACATATATAAAAACTCTGATTATATATATATATATATGTAATCAATGGAGAAAATATTAAAGTAATACTCTTGTGGAATTCCGCAAAAACTAACCTCGAACATATTGAAGCCTAATAAGTACAAAATACATATGTAAGCATACATATGTGCAGACAAATTTTACTGTATAATTATACATATGTAGCCTATGAGTCATATAAACATTTATAGCATTAAAATTTGCAACCATAGTATTTAGTATTTACACTAAAATACAAATGGAATTTTGGACTATAATTAATTTTCTTTGCCATTTAAATTTTCCTTTTAAATTTGACTTTTTATATTTATTGTTATACTTTTAATTTTAGTATCTTATTAATATTTAATTTTTTGATTCTTTAGATATATTTTATTTGTGTACATTTCTACTTTAGTGTAAAAACAATATTATGGTTGTAAATTTTAATATCATCAATGTTTATATTACTCATAAGCTCTATTCAATCTACTAATATATATATATATATATATATATATATATATATATATATATATATATATATTTATTCATGACAGCTTGTAGCAATGTATTGCAGAGCACATTAAGTGTTTTGATATAGTTTATAATTCAATTTTCTAGTGTAACATAATTATAATATTAAAAATATATGTTATGATATTATGATTCCTTTTGAGTCATAATATCACATCCTGAAAATTGCTATTTATTACAATACTACGTAGTTGAGTCCTTTCATCATACAGACATGCTTTTCTTCTTTCTCGGTCTACTTGTATTTTCCTACTATTTTACTTATTGGATACTACTTTGTTTTACTGCTTGGCTATATAGAGCATGCATACTTGTTAAACACTTGGTTATTTTTCATATTTCTTCAATTGTAATATATATTTCTGTTTGTCAACTGATCATACAGTGTTCATAGAAATGAAATAGCATCATAGAGACAGGCACTTATGTTGGGTTAATTCGTATTAAAGGCCAGCCTTTAAAGTAAGTTTAATTCTAAATTAACCCCCTTTTTATATATATTATAACTTGTAGAACACGCAGTGAACCAGAAAATATCATAAAAAACACTTATACACATAAAAATGGAAACAATTAATATACATTATTTTTAAGGGAATACCACAGATAAGATGAACTATAAGATGTCAAAAAAGCATATTAACCTTGTGTGGGCGGCAGCATTTCGGAACTGCCATAGCCTAAAGGACAGAGTGCTTCGCTTCCAAACTGTACCCCAAAGGATGGCTATTTTTTTGCATTAAGCCTAACTTTTGAAACAAAAAATCACTAAAAATCACCTGTTCAACACAGCAATCTACTTTTTTCAAGAATAAAAAAAATACTTATTTTCTACTTGATGTATATTTTTCATACAAAATATGCGTTAATTGCTTTTACTATGAATTCTACTAGATCATCATTGAAAAATATGCTTAAAATATAAATTGCCGTATCTAAATTAGGTGTCATAATATTGTGATTGATTTCAGGTTGCTCAAAAACTCAAAAGAATTCAGATCTTTCAAATCTCTTGTCCAAACATCATTTGCAGAAACAGCTACTGAAACTGGTGGCATTGTAATATAGTGTGCTCTGAATCTGAAAAATCACTTGCATTTTCAGATTCATCATCAGAAATACCACAGTTCCACGAATCTTTACTATCTGTATCACTTTTATTACTGTCTGGTTCGTTTATCATACGAGTGTATTCTTCCACAGAAAGAAAACGTTTTGGCCCAGCCATTCTTTTATCCCAAATAACCTAATAATTTCACTACCGCACATTCCTCTAAAACCCAAACTTAAAAAATAATACTAAAATAATGAAAATAATACTATCTTATATTCCTATGATTCACCAAGGAAATCATTAAGTTAAAATCAAAATGAGAACCAAAACTCAATTTTAAAATAGCAGAGGCTACGAGAAGTGCTTTGTTTGCTTTTATTACAAAACCATGTTTCTCCACTCCAGATGGAGAAATGATTCATTGGATCCCCCCTATGCTAATGTCAAGTATCTGCAAAATACATTGGAGTTGTTCATATGGACATCTAATGCCATCTAGTACACAAATAAATTCAAATAAAAATGTTCCATATGAAACTGTACATTGGTGACTGCCATCCTTTAGGGTAAATTTTTCTTCGACTCGAATGCATGAGTACAGTCTTTGAATGCGAGTTCGCAGTCGACGCACAGGCTCGTCTACCGTCTGCAAAGGGTTAAAGATCAAATATTAAAAATAATAAATGGAAAGCCATCATCAATTTTCATTTTTTTTTTTATATACCTGCATCTCTTTATGCATGTATATTCTGACGTTCTAGTGTTTTCAATAAACTGCCTTGTGTTTGTAAACAAAAATATAATTTTGTGTCCCAAAGAACATAAAAAGTGGCAACGAAATCAAGAAGAAGTTATAAAAAAGAAAGATTATTTTAATGAAATTTGCCTTGAATACAATCCATTCACCTCATATTAACTTAATATGAAAATCAATTCCTTTTGGCACTCATGTATAAGTAAACTTTAGTGCTATTAAAATGTGTTTGAAAAATAATATATATATTTCAGTTGCAGATTAATTGGGGGTAATTCCATTTGATATAAATAATCATCTTAAAACAAAAAAATATCATTGAATTATATATATATACATATGCACATACATATACACATACATATATACACACATACATATTTCTGGCCACACATATTGCTACCGTAAACCCTAGGGTTGGTCGTGTGGTCTGGGTCTTCAACACATACATATTTCAAGTTTTTGCTCAATCTTTTATTCATTTTATAGATAAACTGGAGCTAGTTTTTCCTCCAGTTCACTTTATTTATACATATGTTTAAAACATTTAAAAATATTGCATAAAGTATTTCAACATTATTTTTTTTTAAAATTTGTATTGTTTAATTTGTTTTCGCACAAATTTACATATTTTGTTTAGATGTTAAATTATGTTTTAACTGTTTGAATTTTTAATCTCAGCCATGTAAAAACTTTTATATGCAAACAAAAACAAAACAAGTTTTGTACATAAATTATAAATAGATAACTATGTATTTAATTGTAGAAACTATTATATTTAGTTTCTTTTTCATGCAAAATAATTTTTTTATATTCATATTGCTTATATTTAAAATTGACATTATTTCTTTTTTCTGAAACAGCATTTTGTAGTCATTAAAATTTGCATTATATTTATTTCTTTTGCAAGCATTTATCATAAAATTGTGACTTTTTTTATGTTTGAGAAAATATGATAAAAATTTGCATATTTTTATACACTTTTAGCATGCCTGTTATGTGAGTTTTCAACTGCTGTTTAGTATTTGATGTAATTTTAAATTTGATACATATTCTGTTATTTAGGAAATGCTATGTTAAAATTATAATATTAGACATCACCTTGTGATGTGCAATGCATTTTGTCATTTTACTTGCAGTTTTTGAGTTTTAGATTAATCATTTTTAATTTATTATACAATTTAAATCGAACTATGCTTGCTTATTGTCAATTTAATGCAATTTATAAAGGACTTATTCTAAGATATCCGATTGTTTTATATTGCAACTATTTTCTTTTATTTAATGTTCTATCTTTTAATATTTTATATTAGGTAACTTTATCACTTATATGTTCTTTAAAATGTTTAGCATTTTAAGAGCATATCTCATATATGAGGAGAATTTGCTATTTTTTTACTAAATAGGCAGTTGTTCTGCTGCAAATTACCAAAATCATTTGTATATGCTGATGAGAAAAAGCTTGAAATTAGAATAAGAAGCATCTTTCCGATCCAGCCATTGTTTGATTTTTAAACAATTATTTTAATCTGAATCGGTTGCACTTGTTAGGGATGTACTGCATGTTATAAATTTAAAATGGTTTCATCAGAAGACATTTTATTTAAAATGACTGTGAAATATACAGCACAGCTAAGTTTAAAAATTGGTTAACCATTTAAATACAGGAGGAAGGAAAAAATGTTAATAATGATGTGCTGTACAATCTTAGTAGCACCTATTTTACATAGGCTTATATGGCTTCATTTGAGTAGTTTCCATTTATGTTCACTTTATAAAACCAGTTAACTATTATTTAAATAAATATAATAATATAATATAATTGTTGAAAGTTTTTTTTTTCATTTCTTATTTCATTGTAAATTAGTGTTTCTCAACTCATCAGTTTTATTGGAAAAAATTTTCAACCGTTTTGTTTTGAGCTTTTTATGACATTAAATGTTAAAATTAAGAAAAAATGTTTTTGTGTTGCATATTCTGTGCTTTTTTTAACCATTATCATGGAATGTTCTATCAAGTTGTATGAGTAAATATATGTCAATTTCTTCCAGGTATATAATGTATTCTTTATAATCATGTGATGGAATGTCTGTTGCTTTTTAAGATGTGTGTAATTATTAGTGGTTTGTTCATTGCTATGTAAAAAAATGTTAAAATACTTTATTAATATGAAGGATAATTTTTTCATACATGAATAATGGTTGTGTGCAAAAAAGTTTAATAAAATTGAGATGCAATATAATAATATATTTAATGTTTGTGTACAAATTTTCAATTATACTATGTGATAACAGTGTTCATTTAAGCATAGAAATTTAAATGGAAATTTAAGTTGTTTTGATATGTATTTTATTGGAGGTTTCTCAGATTTTTCTATTAATGTTTGAAATCATATTTATTCTATGGTTTTTTATTGAAAGCAGCTATTTTTATCCATGGTTTCTATTTATTCTTATTTGAACTTGAAAAAATTGCCAGTTTTTTTGTGAAGAGAGGAGGGAGATTTTAATAAGGTAAAATACAGGTGACATGGGATACTTTGTGGAGGTCTTCCAGAAGGAAATTGAATAGAAGCACGGAACATGTTAAGACAATTAAAAAGCTTCTTACTGAATCAGTTCACAAAGGTTCAAAGTTGACAGATTTCTTGCAATGTGGAAAAGTCAATTTCCAAAGGGCATAAAGCCATTTGTATGTAACAGATTAAGGTTGATAGTATTTTCTAAAGATACAAAAATATTAAAATCTATTTAGCAAGGTTAAAAAAATATATATCTTAATATTGTCTACTGTATACTTATGCAAATAATTAAAAACATTTAAGAGATTTATATAGTTTTTTCTCCATTTTATTTCCCATCTATTAGAAATGTTTCAGCACATCTATTCAGATTAAACAGGAAACAGCCCAATAATTGTCCAGAAATCTTTATCCATTCCACCACAAAGTTACTGAATCACTGGTTCTTAATACTCTGGTTACGAAGAACTATACTGACAATGGACTTGTCCATTGTCAATATGCTCTTAAAATATGCTCTTAAAATGCTAAACATTTTAAAGAACATATAAGTGATAAAGTTACCAAATATAAAATATTAAAAGATAGAACATTAAATAAAAGAAAATAGTTGCAATATAAAACAATCGGATATCTTAGAATAAGTCCTTTATAAATTGCATTAAATTGACAATAAGCAAGCATAGTTCGATTTGTCATTCAAGTTAATCTATAAACTTGTCTGGCGGCACATAACTATGTACTTGATTACGTATATTTTCAAGTATTCTGTTCAAACCACACCAAGCATTAAACATCTTTAGAATCTCCATGTTTATTTAACTTTCTCATTTTTTTAAACGTAATAAAATATCTCGTGCTTGTGCACCAATATTTCACCAAGGAGTACGTAAAGACACTGAGCTGTAACAATCGTGATATTTTAAATATTGCAGCTTTCCCAGCTATATCCAGGTTAAAAACTAAGCTATCAAAATTATAACAACTTGATCCAAAACCCAATTATATACACTTGCAAGACTTTAAAAGAGCTACAAATTCTTGCTTATTGTATATAGCTAGCACTTTTAGTTTTGAGATATAAGCATTAAAAACTTATAAAAGGAAAATTTTTCAATCTTCTTCAACTTGACAAGACAATTCTTGAAAACTAAGTCAGTAAGGTTCAATAAATTAGCTTTTTGTTTTTTCAAAAAATAGATTTAGAAACTAAATTTGCTAATACATATTTTTGTCGCTTACTATTTATATCTATCTTTTGAAGTTTGAGTGAAAGTAAGAAAAATTAAAAAGTCACTCACTCGGACAGATGCTGTAAGTGTTTTCTAAAAAATTCAAACTATTAAAATTATTTTATATATTCATAATCTGGACCAACAAAACATGAAAAAAATATGTACATTTTTATCTATCAGGTTCGGAGAAATTGGCATCCAAAGTGTTTGCATTTTTTGTAATGTTTCTATTTCCACCACTGATACCCCAAACATAGATGTAATTCACATAATAGTAATAATAATAATAAACTTTCAAGAAAATGGTATCAAGTTTACACCTCGATTTTCAGCTGTCATAAAATATTTATTGTTTCTGAAATAGAGCTCCATCACAGTAAAATCGATCTTAGGCAAATTGTCTGATTCCCCTTCAAAAACTAGGATCAAAACCAGGATCCATGTTTTTAATAAAATAAAATAATCAACAAATGATCTAAATTCAAACTGATCAGGTACAAATGTAAAAATTCAATCGTGCACAAAATTAAACCCCAACTACCCTGCAAATATCTCATGGCGAAGCGCAATAGAATGTTGCATCACAGGTCGAATGGGGAAAATGATGTCACAGCCAATCACTGGGCATTTTGTGTTTGCTCAGATTTTGCATTTTTTCTTTTCTCGATATTTAAATAAATAATTGTTTTAAGAGATTTTCGTTTGGATATTTGGATTCAGTAAAAAATTCTCTTTAAATATGAATTGGTTTTAAGAGTTTAAAAAAAACAAAAATTGTCCATTCATTGTTTGCACTTGACTGGAGTAATAATTTTATTATAAATTCATTTGGAATGTAATTATTAAAGTAAACAACCCTGTATTTAATATAGTCTTTTTCTTACAGTTTAAGTATTTTATTTAGGGCTGAATGGGTTTATTTATAGACTAGTAATTGGCTATAAGATTTATTAATAAATCAGATTGTACAGTAGGACATATTGACTGCTGCTCAAAATTTATTCATATGTTGGAGAGGATGGGCAACAAATTATTGATATTCTCTCATAATTTATGGAGCTTCAGAATATTGAAAAGGCATTCATGGCATATTTAATGTTAAAAAATCCCCCAGTGTTAAACTTAATTACTTCCATCGTACCAATCAATTTCTACTATTGAAATTTATCTATACTTACGCTTTTAACAAATGCAGGTTTGTCTGAAATAGATAAGGCTATTGCACTTGTTATTTACATATTTTGGGCCACATGATAAATCTGAACATGTTACCTTCTTCAAGTTGCATTGAACTTCCTCATATAATGCAAGTTATGCAGGCTTTTGCAAATTATTAAATTTTTGGCATTAGTATATTTATTTCATCTCTAGTAGAAAATATAATTGTCAGATACTGGCTAGTTTATAAATTTTTTCACTTTTTTATTTTTTACTTCTGGTTCTTTCCAGTTTCTTCCAGTAACCAGAAGAAATTATTTTCTTAAAGATATCAAACCCTATAAGTTTCTGTGCCTGAAGGCTTAACTTTTTTTTTCAATTTTAATATTTGCTTACCTGTTTATCCTTTTGATATTGGTTTTACAATACAACTATGAAATATTATTTTCTGAAACTGAATTTTGAGATATTTTAGTTATTATTCTTATGTGCTTGAGATTGATTTTTTTTATCATGTGAATAAATTCATGTATTTTATATCTTTGGTGTTTTACTGCTAATGGACATGCATTATAAGAACATGAAATGTTTTGTCTTCCTGTTTTCATCATCTAATTATAAAAAAAAATGTACATTCATAAATGTTTTAAATTTCAAGACACTTGATATTCTATTATAATGTGATAAAACCTATCCATAGTTTGCAGTTCCTGGAGTATATGGACTAAGACAAGTAGTCACCTAACCATTTAGAAGCTGAATTATGTATCTGAATAATTTTCTGTTTTATTTCTTAATATATTCCCAATAATGTTAAAAAGTGTGCAATACATCCTTGAAGAATGCAGGCATTTGTCAGTTAGGTAACTACAATTTTGTCGAGGGCATTTTAGCTCTTTTTTTTCAGGTCAAAGGAGCAGTAAGTACTCTTAACAATTGCTAAGAACAAACTAAATGAAAAATAAGAAGGTCTTTGAGCTTGATAGAAGAAGCTGTTTGTCCATGACTTGGTTTTCAGCTTTCCAATTTCATGCTCTTTTAGACAATTTGCGGTGATTTTGATTCAGAAATCTGCATAAATTGCATGTCTTAGTAGTTACTAAAATGCAATCTTTATATTTAGTTAAGTTATTTAGTTACTGCAGTTTTAAATATTTATATTTAATATTCAATCGCTTATATCAATGTTAAAACTTTTATAGCACAATTTAAAAATGTATCAAATTGAATATTGAATGCTACAATCCAACTTCATTAATGACAATCTTATAAAGTAAATTACAGCTATAATAATAAGCTTGATTGTTCTTCACATATAACAGAAAAAAATACTTGCATATATTTATTTGATAGACTATTTGTCTCTTAGGCGATGAAGGTGATTTACAGAATTATTGAAACAGATGTTAGAGCTTTTAACTTGTTGCTTTTATCATTAGAGATGTTTTTGAACAAAGACATTTATTTTATGTGTTAATTCTACAGTGTTTTGATTTTATGCTGCTGTGAACATGGTGTGTTTCTAGCTTCTAAATATTTAATTTATGATGGATACAGTTTGAATATTACATATATTTGAGTGTGGAATTAAGAAGTTTGTTTTATTTGAAACAATTTTAATTGTTTCTACTGAACATTTTGTGTCAATTGCATCTAGCATATTTTAAATTTTATTATAAAATGTCACAAACTCATTGCTGAACTTAAATATGTTTTTCTTTTTATCTGCCCCATATGTCTAGTTGGATTGAAATTTATATTGAATTTGAATTTATAGAAATTAATAAAATTGTTTTTATCCTCTTCATTTCTATATTGACTTTAAAATGTTAAAGTTGGTGCTAATTCTGTGTATCTGTACATTTATATCTAATATGCTTTGTTAATCTCATGATATTTAAAGCTTTGCAGCTGATATATTTTGTAATTGAGTTTTTCAGTTATGCAATAAATTATAATTCAGATAGTTTTGAAACTGAATAAATAGGTTTCAGAGTTGTTATTCTATCTGCCTTTTCCAGAAAACCTAATATATTAAGGAAAATTAATTAACAATAATGATGGAATTGTTCAAAATAAAGAATGATATTTAAAGTTTGTAATTTTTCATATCACAATATCATTTTTTGATAGGGTTGCCTGTGTTCAGGTCAAACAGTTAAGATTGTATAATTAGTTGCCAAATCAAAAACTACTGTATAAAAGATTTAATTTGTATCAGCTTCTTCTAGTAAAGGGAAGTTCAAATCTATGGCAGATTTATTATATCATAATCTTCCAGTTTTAATTATGAGAAGTCTGAAAAATATGTCTGAAATGCTAGGGAAAACCTGAAAATAAATAAAGCATGTGACTTTGCACACAATCAGTAATAAAGTAGTTTACAACGTACAATGCAGTGCAAATTTGGACAAATAAGCATACATACATTTCAGAAATCAACTGGATTTCCTTTATCAGTGCAAAGAGTCTGGACCAAAATGCTTTAATAAGCATAAGACTATGTAGACTGAACTGAAATGGCTAAACAACATCATAATGTAGTGTCACCACCTATTGGCATGAAAGGAAAATAAAACAATTAAAGTAGGAAATAAGGAAATATGGACATGAGACATAAAGGAGAACAAAAAAATAAAAGAATAGCAGAGAATATGAACTCCAAAAAATTAGACATGGTCAAGCCATATCTCTGTTTTTGTTTCTTTGAGTTCATATTTTCTGCCTTATATTTTTATTTACATCTCTTGTTCATATTTTCTTATTTCCTATTTTTGTTTTATTTTCTTTCATGCCACTAAGTGGTGCCACTATATTTCAAGGTCGTATAGCCATTTCAGTTTATCTGACATTGACACTTATTTGGGTATTTAGGTCAAGACTTTTTGCATTGATGAAGAAAATTCAGTTGATTTCCAAAATGTATGCATCTTTATTTATCTTGATTTACACTGCTTTTTACATTGTAAACCAGTTCATTACTAAAACCTGAGAATGTTAGCAGTTTTTTAAATCAAAATTGTGTGCAAAATCCTGATTTGTTTTTGCATGGTAAAAACTAATTCTAAAATTTCTTGTAATATTATCAAGGTTGTAAGATTGCATGATTATAAAATTTAAGTTTTTCTAACATTTATACCATTGTAAACCTGTAGAGTTTCATGCTGTAGAATTATAAATAAATCTTCAATTCTTAAACTTTTCAAAGTAATTAAATTATTTACTAGAAGTTGAGATTATATATTTAAAAGAAATAAAATCAAAGTATTTATTTTTCATTTTTAAGGACGTAAATGACTAGCCATAATTAAAAGGTTTATAAAATTTGATTTCATTGCAATGTTTTTCATATTTAATAAAATTTTATAAGCATAGTTTAAGGATTTCTGAGATTTTGTGTGTACTCTATAAATTAATTCTGCATTTAAACTGTAATTTCTGTGCATATTAAATTAAAATTTAAGAATATCCAATGAAGAGATATTATAATATTATAAAGAGTTTAAGGATTTCTGAGATTTTGTGTGTACTCTATATATTAATTCTGCATTTAAACTGTAATTTCTGTGCATATTAAATTAAAATTTAAGAATATCCAATGAATTGAAAGATATATATATATATATATATATATATAAGCTATATCTAATTTGTTTTTCTGTTTAAGACTTTATTAAAGTAACATTTAGTTTTTGGTTTGGAATTGTTTTTTAGATTTAAGAATTGTTTAGTTATTGATTATATAGACCTGAGTTCCCATAGTCCTTTAAAAATCCATATTTTTTTAAATCAATGATTAGTAACCTTTTGAAGTAGGCGAGATTAAGTATAATGCATTTCCAAAATTTCTTCACTGATGACACCATATATTCTACAAATAGTTATTTTTCTATGGGCAGTACAATTTAAGATTGAACACAGTAACGTTTAGCATGTTTGATACATTACAAAATTTATGCATTTTTAAATTTATTTATAAATTACCTTAGTGCATTGTTTTAAATACTAAAAATAAGATTCATGTATGAATCAAAGTATAGTCATAAAAGTATAGCCCATCAAAGTCTGCTGAACTTATACTATTGCTTTAAAATTTAATCATGTAGGCTTATTTTATTTTTTAAATTAAATATGTACCAAAGCACCCCAACACATGAAGTGCCTCTACTATTGGAAGATTTGGATACGATTGCAGCTAGTTAATGTAACTGTTAAAACTAGGAACTGTAATTAATTGCAAACAATATTTAATGAAAATAAGAGCAAATTTTATTATTTAGACTATAAATGTAATTTAAATAAACTTTGCATTAAAAGAAAAAATATTAAAAAACAAAACAAAAAAACTGTTACTTAGTTTTTGTATTGTGTAATAATAATCTTAATTTTCGTATCCAGTAATTAACTCTAATTTTTTAAATAATCATAGATTGGGAATTAATAGGAGATTTTATATTCTAGAGAAAATGTTTGAATTTCTATTTTATAATTGGGATGTTAGAAGGTCATATAGTTCTGATTTCTTGATTTTGCTTTCAAAAATTAATTTGATTATGTTCTGACACTAGCTATCATGCAGTCATATGCCTCTACAATATATAGTTGCTAGCAAAATGAAAAAAAATTAATAACGTCAATAAAACCAATAGTTTTAATGTAATTGAAGTGTTTTATTCAAATAAGTGTTTAGTGTATTCAAATAATTATAAACTAGTTTATGACAAGATTAAATTTGAGATGCTTTTAGTCAGTTAAAATCTCAACCCAAAATATAACGTAGGCTGGCAAATTCCCCCCAGTCCCAAATATTTTGCTTCAGGTCAGTATGTTTCTAAAATTTTCTATAGCCAAATGGCAAGTGAGTTTTTCCCCTGTTCCTTAATCATTCTAGATAAATGAAATACAACAAAAATCTCAGATTGAATGTAAAATTTGATGTTTGATTGCACTTAAATTTTCAACGATCTTAGCACAAATTATAGTTAGGAAATATGCAACCTCTTTTTCAATTATTCACACCAGTTAAAAAGTGTAGTAAAATAAAAATTTCCATTTTATGGAGTGCTTGTTATTGCCCATATTCCATTTTCAGAGTAAACAAAACAAATTAATACAATGCAAATAATATTTTTTTCGTATCTGTTAAATTTATTCTCATGTCCTTAAAAGATTGATACAGTGTAGAAGAATTACTTTTTGATTGCATTAATTGGAAGTTTCTTTTAATAAAAATATTTTTGTTTCTTTTTTATAGCAAAAAATTTCTTGTGGCGATTGAAAAACATTGCTCTAGATCATTGAAATTAATTTTTATGATTTTTTGAAGTTTAGTGCATGTTTTAAATAGTATGTCTGGAAAATTGTCAGTTAATTAAGTGTCAGTTTAAAAGTCATTTGACAAGTTGTATTTAAATAGAGGGTTAGAGAGAACTGACGCAAAACATTTTGAGTTGTTAAAAAATAAAAAAATATTATTTATGTTCTTAGAAATTTCCGAAGTTATTAGAAATAAGTGGGAACACTAAAATAATTATTTTAATGAAACAATTTTGGAGGGATTATATACCTAACAGAGCGAAGTATTTTAATAGATCTCATTTAAGTAACTTGGAAAAGTTATACAATGAAACCCCATTTTTTTTTTCAAAAAACTAGCAGGGAAAAATAATCATATGACACATGAATAGGTGAAACCAAAGTTAAAGAGAAAAATAAGCAAGAATACACTTTGAAAATAACAATGTGCAAGCTTACTATATCATTGTCGACATAATAATAATTAAAATATGCAATACTTGCATTATTGGTCTTTAGTTTTAAAAGAAAAGAAGGTAAAATTCATGATTGTTTTCTATGTTTTGCATTTAGTTTGAATAAAACATTTTCGATAATAGAAATGCTTTACAAGTGTTTTTCTTGCTAATTGCAAGCTTTAAATAATTTCCACAAGTTTAAATATGTTTAATACCATATGAAATGTTGATATAAGGTTCCGACATTTAAATGTCATCATTATTTAAGTTTTTTGACCTGGTCAACATTTTGTGTTATTAAATGTTTAGATGTATGATTTAAGGCCTGCTTATCAAAGTCAGATGAAAGCTTTTTATTTATTCCTCTTCTCTCTCATGCAAGAGGAAAAATAACTGGAAAGCACACTTAATGAGGTTTGAAACAAAGAAATGTAAAAAAAATCTGATTTGGCTCCAAAAATTTTAAGCATATGATGTGGGAAATAATGAGATTGGAATAATATATTGTATGGAAAAAATTCATTTTTGATATAATAAATTATCGGGGTTAAAATAAAATGATGTACAAAGTGAGAAAAATGTAGAATAGAGGGATGTAAATTTGGGTTTTCACATAGTTGATATGTTCATTTAGGTTCATTTGGATTATACAGATGTCGAGATGGTATATTTTTTATTGTTATACTTTATATTTTAATAAATGCATTAAAGTACCAATAACTATAATTTTGTGAAAACCAACTTATCTGCTTCAACAATTGATAGATAAAAAATTTAAATTTAGTATTAATTTATCATACATTTATATATTATGTATACAAAAAGTCTCTGGAAATATGAATCTATGCAATTTTATTGAATTATACTTTTATTAAATATATTGCAATTGTTTTGTTTTATGAAGAAGAGATGACCTTTTAAACTTGCTATAAATTCGTCCTTTTACTTTAATGGCATCTAAGCTAAGCGTAAATATGCTAAAAAAATATTTATTTTGAGTGCATTTTAGTAAAAATATGGTTTATTTTTTAAATTTGTTTTATATATTTTTATAATTTTGAATATTATATTTTATTTATATTTGCTTATCTATTTTCTTCGGATTTTAAACTGATCATGATTTTATATATGTGTTTATGAGATTTTATTCTGTCTGTCAAAGTATTGTTTTTCTGGTTTAAAATTTGTTTTTATGATCTGTAGTTGTGTAAGATGCTTGATATTAAACTATTTCAAATACACAATTTGGTGTTTTAATTTCTAAAATACATTTTCACTTTTTCATATGGGGCATGGAAAATGTTTTCAAGAAAATTTTCGATTTCAAGATTATGATGTCAATATGCGTTTTAAGGCCTCCTGAACACATTTTAACTTTTTGGGGTGATGTCTGTCTGTTTGTGATCAATTTCTTGTGTACACGATAGCTGCCACAAATATTAATGGATTTTCACAAAACTTTATTTCGGCTTTGCTAACAAAAAATTTAGAACTTTTAAAAATTTAAGCGAATTCAAGCGTGGTGCAAGCACTCCATGCAAATTGCACCATCTAAACAGATATCTTACACCTTTGTCGGACGGTCGGTCTGGAAAGAAATCAGTTTTATTTATTGTACGATAAATATTTTTAATCGTTTTACGCCTGCACCACTTTAGTTTACCACTTATAAAACTTTCTCTTTGACTCCTGAACTCGCTCCCTTCTTGACGTACCAGATGTCATCGTCTACGCAGTGCATTTTCTCCCTTTAAAGAGCAATTAGGGGGTTGAAAGTCAGAAGTACCATATATGTCTATGTTGAAGGGGGGGGGGGCTACAAGGCTAGTGTCTTGTAACGTTGCCATCGATATAGGTAACGCTTGTAGTCCCCCTAGCAAGAATCCGTCACGTTCTGCTCTCCAGCATATTGTTGATTAAACACACCAGACCCTGATATGATCTGTGGGATCTCTATAAAAATTTCCCAGTGGATCGGGTCCATTGCATTTCATTTTTTCTGTAATGTGTATGATGGGCCTAAAGGGGCGATCATGCCCCGTTTATCCTGATCCAATCTGAGAGCTAGTATCCGGGGCTGCGGCCACACCCACTGAGAGTGGAAAGCCAAGGCCGCCCGACTCACCCGAGGGCATGAGCAGTAAAGTTAGCGACCGGACACCCACTGAGGGTAAAAAAGGATAAAGTTGCAAAACAATAAAATGAAAAACTGGAGTTATATGTAACGAAACCTTAAGATTTCGTAACATAAATTTATATGAATCTGGATGTCCATGCCATCATGTGAGGAGGTATGCAAAAACAAGTTTCATTAAGAACACATAAACGTGTAAATGAAGGGCTTGAAGCACCAACATGACTGGCGACACTTTTTGTCAAACTGGGATTTCTCCGTCAAATAACACAACGGGTATGCAGCAATTTCTGGAAAAATACCATTTCTGTGTTAAAATTATAGCATTGTCATGTTTTACCAATCCCTTTAAATGAAAGATCTAATATAGTTATATTATTTAAATCAAAAGCACCTATCAATACCATTTAATAGAATGCGATGCGCAGAACCATTATAACATATACTTACCAGTGTTGCGCTTAAATCAAAATCTGCATGTTTAATATAATATACAGGTCTTTCAGCAGTTTGGAGATTTCTCATGTAAATAAATTTTTGCTGTTTTAATTCAAATTTATTCAGGAGAAATAAGTATGTTTATATATAATTATAAATCGAAATATAACCTTTACGAATAGCACAAAAATATTGCTTTCTTTTTTCATCACAAACCAAACTGAAACCTTTATTAACAGAACTAAAACATCACATTGCCTTCAACACCCCCAAACATCGTTCATCTGAGTTAAACATATGCCATCACCAGTTAAACCTATGCCAAGTCTTCCTACAAAACGCAACCATTTTTCCACAAGGTTCCTACGAATCCGATATTTTCTATTTTCTCATAATTTATATTTCTAGCTTTCTGGGCTCAAATGACTTTGTTGTTGGCTGTCAAATGTTCTGCGCTCACCAGGAATAAAGCTACCCGCGGGGTTTGCGGCTTTAAACGAAATGAATGCCACCTGTAAAGACGGTACTGGTATCGAGGAGTAATTACAGATAAGATCTCTTTAGGTAGATCAAATAAGTCATCTCTACTTCGTGGTTATCATTTATAGTTATTACTGGAGAGTGACAGCTATTTTTTGGAAATGCCAGTCCCATGGCTGTAAATATTCCGTTTCTCTTTGAATTAGGAGGTCAGTCGGAAAAGTTCTGGTAACCAGGTGTTTTTGTCATTAGCGTAAACATGTTTCCTGGGAGTAAAGAGGAGCTTGGTTGTTTGTGTGCGAGATAATTTACGGGGCTATGGTAAGGAAGATGTGAGCAAGACTGAACTGAAATGTGACATTTGCGATTTTCTTTCAATTATTTTTATGTTTAAAAAATTCCATTTTCTGGTAATTAGTAAAATATGAAGTAAGTTAGAAAAAATCTTGAAATGCCCCCTCTGGAAAAGTTCAGCGGGGGCTCGTGCCCCCTGTAGTCGGCGCCTATGTGCCCAAATATTAATATTTGGACATTCTTCCATTGCAATATTAAATTACATGCTGCGCAAGTAATTATGTAGAGCTATAAGATCTTATAACATGATTGGTAATACAATGTGCCACTATTGACATGTTAAAATTTTTCACCATCTGAGTACCAATCGTTCGAATGTGAAGAAATATTCGAGATCAATTATGAAAATTTTTTAACTATAATGAAAAAAATCTGATGTGGGCAGCACATGACTTTCCTTATATAATGTAATGAATTTACTACTTTTACAGTAAAAAAAATAGGTTTTTCTTATAGTAGATACTAATATTCTTTCCAAGATATTTAATTTTCGACAATTAGTCGTCATTTTCATTGATTTAGCGTCATTTTTATCCATTTGGCGAGATTTTCGTTAATTTGGCAACATTTAAAAAAGTCGCCAAGTTGGCGACATTCCGCCAAAATCTCGCCAAGCGTTTTGGATGAAGAAATAAGTTGTTCTTACAGCAGATAAATGACTATTGGCGTTCAAATACAAAAGTATTACTCAAAGTATCTTTTTTCATGAATGGAACGAGCTAGATTCACGAGAATGATGTCACCCAATTTATCGCATGGTATTACATATGAAAAGTGAACATGTTTCTCAATAGGAAATATTTTTGTTTCATTTTATATGACTTTTTAATATTTTTTTTGAAAAATGTGCAATATCTCGAGAACGGTTCTTGTTAGCATTCTAAAATTTATGTCAATCGTTTTCTAATGAAAAATTGCATAAGAAATGTCTATTTGCATAACTTTATTAGTGGTTTTTATTTTTTGAAGATTTTTTCAAAATTTTATTCAAAAATTTAGGGGGGTTCTGAACATTCGATTACGTATAAAAACAATAGGCTTCCAGTGTTTACGGATTGTGATTTTTGTACCAAATTTGGTTCGAATCGGTCCATTCGTTCGTCAGTTATCGTCTCCACAGACTCACTGACACACACACACACACTTACTTTCACACACACACACAGACATCACTTCAAAAATGTTTGATTCGTGATCAGGGATGCTTGAAACGTGCTCTCCCGTCGAAAACTCGATTTCGAATTTTCGACCCCGTCACAATACTTTCCTTATACATTATGTATATAAGGAAAGTAAAAAAAAATTGAATGAAACATCAAAGAACTTATAAATGTGGAAAAGAGTGATTTGTGACTTGTTCGCAGCATATCTTGATCTGGTAATGAATGTTACGCAGTATTTTAAAAACATATTGGTTAAAGTGCTAGCGGCTCAGTGCAAATAAGGTGCCACATTAGAAATCGCTTTGCACTCCATACTTCACAAGGACCGCTGACAACTAGAAAAGGGGAATATGGTATTGGCATACCAATTTGATAGTTTCTGCGAATCATGGATGAAAAGTACTTTCTGAGCCATTATCCCAGTAAAGTTTGAAGGCAACATATTGTGGAGCTGCTTTTTTTTTATCATGATTTCACCTAGACCCATTTGTTCACAGAAATGGTAACCACAACAACAAAAAAGATTAAAACCAATTTGCCATAAAAAATTTTGAGGACGTAAAAAGGATATGGGTGTAATTATTATTTTAATTTTTATTTAAAAAACTACCGAACATATTTTGCTGAAATTTTTTTATGTATTTTGTAGGATAACTTGAATATTTCCTAAAATTTTCGAAGCAATTTGAGAATTTTAACTTTACTTAAAAAATGTTTCAAAAATTAGGTCCCATAGTGTTCAATGCATTTCACTCTTTCAATCCGGGTTCAGTCCAAAACTGATTGGGTTATATTATTCATTTACATTCCCATATGTTCCACAGACCGTCTCAACAACATACTAACATTTCATTTTGGTAAAGTCATTTTTATGGCAGTTGACGTGCGAACGGACAGACAGACAAAATGAACAAAGTCATAAACACTTTTCAACTGTGTTGGAAAGTGTTAAAAATGAATAAAGTGAACTTACGCTAATTTTTTTCAAATTGGAGCCTTACAGACCATACTTATAGCTGCAACCCATAACACCTAGAACTTATATAAAGTTTCCCCAAACTGTCTATATTCTGGTCAGTGGTGTACTATGAAATATATCAAGGAAGGATGCAAAATATTCATTTATTTATTCTTTATTTGGTTTCAAATGATAAAGTTCCTTTATAAGAAATAGACAAACTTTAATGTGCATTGTGAGTTAATTTTCATTAATTAGTTAAATTTGTAATAAATTATCTATCAATTCTATCAATGTAATAGGTGCATCTGCATCCCCCCCCCCCTGAAAAAAAAAACCCTGATTCAGGTAGCACATGACATTCCCTATATAATGCAATGAATTAACTTCTTTCACAGTGTAAAACTGATGTGCAAGATTTTCTGTACAATGTTTTAAATGTAGAATTGTGCATTTGGTGTTTTTCCGGATGATTGCACTTAAAACTAT
The DNA here is from genome assembly GCA_951213105.1 of Amaurobius ferox. Classification (NCBI taxonomy): domain Eukaryota; kingdom Metazoa; phylum Arthropoda; class Arachnida; order Araneae; family Amaurobiidae; genus Amaurobius; species Amaurobius ferox. The sequence goes on along the minus strand of OX578142.1, from coordinate 84,058,821 downwards.
TTCGAAGTACTGAATTAACATATATCACGCAACACTAAATTGATAATTATCAATATTGATAGCATGCGCAATAAGCAATATAGCTCCATTCGTTCGTGAGATACCGTTTCCACAGACTCACTGATATACAGACATCACCTTAAAAACGATCGATTCGAGTTCAGGGATACTTGAAACATGCTCTTCCATCGACTACTTGAATTTGAATTTTCGACCTCGTCAAATACTTTCTCTTGACGTTGTACTATGTATATAGGGAAAGTAACAATGGCAACATTTTTAAAATTATTTTGTTTCATAAAATAAAATATTTGTATATTTCATGGATTTCACAGTATTCAGTGTGCATATAAGCGATGAAAATTGCGGTTCAAATATTAATTTCTTCTATCGAAACTTATATCAGCTGTGTGCTTTATATTGTTACAAGAGGTACACGTTAAGAGTCTGATATTTTACAAATTATTTGTAATGCTGAACAAGCAATCTGATAAGGGGTTGAGCGCGGAAGATTTCAAAATCTATGCTGCTAGGGGAAAAAATCTACAGTGGATTTTTTTTCAATTTGTTTTTATTATTCTTTTACTTGTAATTTCCTATACAACCTATCTCAATTCCACAAGCAAAGGCTTCTAAAATAACGTGATTATGTCCAATAGAATTTTAATTAGCCATTATCTTTTCTACATTTTCCAAGTGGGAGAGCATGCACAGAATGACTAGTGTGACTAAATGGTTAGTGCCGATCAGGTGGTCGAGCGGTCAGGGGCATGCGTTTCCGTCTGATCGCTGGATTGCCGGGTTGTGGGTTCGAATCCCGCCAGCGGACATGGATGTTGTGTAGTCGAGGCAAAGTCGGACTTCTGCCCTTAGGGAGCCTCAATAAAAGTGAAGCTGCATATTCTCCCCTTCGCCTTGGGACCAGGGGTCTAGGGACGTGGTGCTAGACGCTCCTCACCACGGGGGGATAAGTCACAACAACAACAACAAATGGTTTGTAGTGAGCAAAATAACAAAGTAAACGGCTTTGGAAGCTATATTAGCTAACATTATCAGCTAAACTCAAATAATTGATCAATCCACTTAAACACCAATGAATAAGACTTGAATTAAGAAGGCAGTAACAAAATTGAAGGAAAAACAAACGTTTGAAAGCTGTAAGAGCTAATTTTTAATGTCAAGGATGCGTATGGAGGATATTTTTTCAAGCTAAGGAGACATAAGGAACTGCTGATTTATCATTTACAAGATTATCCGAGTTTAAATAAATAAATGCTCCTTCCAAAAGATCTAGTTCAGATATAGTGCGGACATCAGCAATGATTTTAGCTTGAGAAAATCGAAAGTGATTTTCAGATCAACAATGTTGGGAAATGGATGACTTCGATGCTTTTTGCTTAACAACCATCCTGGAATGTTCTTTGATACGTTCCTTGAAAGCTACTTTTGTCTGTTCAATGTAGATTTATGAATGATAGAATTAAAACCCCTACTTTGAACTACAAATTTCGCGATCTTAATATTTAGCTCAAAGTAGGGGGTTTAATCTTTTTATCACTGATAGAGCTTTGGTAAAATTTCACATAGTCCATTTTCCATTCTTTCTTTTGATAAAGATTTCGTTCATAGAAAGTTTTGCCCTTTAATGCTCCTATAATTAAAATTTCTAGAGTTCTATGAAGATTCAAATTTAAAGTAGTTTTTAGATCAGTTAATAAATTTCAGTTTCTCTTCATTAAAGCTGTTGTTCCATACATACCTAAATTTATTTTACTTGGAAAATTAAAACCTTCTAACTTCATGTTTAAAACTTCATTCAACCTTTATTCAAATGACGTCATCAAAATATAAATCGTTTGGCTCTCTATGTAAAAGAAGTGAGTATTTCATTCAAACACTTTTATTTCACACTTCAGAGTTAAATAATTTTGCGTGAAAAAAATTCAGCAATTCTTATACAACTCATCTCACAATTACTTGTTTACATTTTACCTTCATTAAAGTTAGGCTTCGTTGTAGAAATAATCAAAGTTTGATGATTATTTAAACTAAAAAATATTGTAACTTCTTTAGCGCAGAATATGAATACACAGAAAAAACGCAAAAATAAAGCGGTTTTAGGACGAATGCAACACTAAATATAAATGTAAAAGAACTTTAAAAATTACGATTTTGATACAAGATGGATCAAGTTTATATTAATCAATCACAGGGCGAATGAAATCTTGTAGTATATTGCAATTTCCTCTGGCAAACATCATTAAATTAATTTCTGCTGATTTTCATTGACATATCCCATTCTGATCACCAATAAATGTATATTGTTATTCAGTATAAAATTGATTATTGTATTATTAAATTCATTTTGGTTTGAAAAAAATAAAATGGTATTTAAAAAAATATTTATCTATTGTATTTTACCATGGAAGTCATCTGAGCAGTCTTATTCATTTTAAACTTTAAATGCAGCTTGGTCACTGACATTCGCTACATAGATGTTATTTAGGCGTTCTGTTTCTGAGCTTTTCGAGACATTCACGAATATTATTCTCCTAAGAATATTAGAATATTTCCACTGTGAAATATTTATTCATCAAAATAGCCTAGAAAACTAAAACGTCGAATTCCAGGAGAATCTCTCGCGACTCAGTATAATTAATGCCATAATCCGGCATCGGGCCGTGCCCATCTAGCTTTTGCCTAAGGGAGCCGACTAAGGCTGGATCCAATTCCTTCACCAGGTTGTTGGAGAATAGAGTTTAGCTTTGGTCTGGACTAAGACGACACTGCTCGTTTAGCAGTATGACCATCTGAAGATGCTTAATAAAATCGGTGAAAGTTCGTAGTAAAGTTTCTAGTTCGTTGAAATTTAGATTTAGTTTGCATAAATGCTTCAAGATATGCAACAAATTCTTACAAAGAGAAAAAGTTACACTTATTCATAAGAGATGGCAGCACTAGCCGCATGCTGAGAATGTCCTATATTAATGAGAGTCTGGCATTGGCCAGACTCTCAAACCGATTCTGAGTAGTTCTGCCATTTTGAGTGGGAAAATGTGTTTGAAGTCCTGTTATTTAACACGAGACGCCGAGTTTTATTACCATGCTTCATTTTCTACAATTTTAAAGTACTTTAAAGATATTTTTGGGGTAAAACTAAATTGTTTAATTTTTCTTCTAAGATGTTTTAGTCGTTGATACAATAATCAAAAATTTCATGCGCTGAACTTCCCTAAATAATGAAAGTACTTTACTTCTTTCAATACGAAATAATGATGGACAAAATCCACGTCACAATTTTTAATGTTAGTTTATTATTGCAATATCGGTGTATAGATAAACACATTGAATTTAAATCCGTTGCTAAGCGTCATGATATCATTGTCTTCAAATAAATTGGCTGAAAAAATATCGGCTGCATAATGCTATGGAAGATTTAATTGTTCGTTTTTAACACTTTAATACATAGTTGATAAGTGTTTATAACTTTGTGCATTCTGTCTGTCTGTCTAGAAGTTTGCAGGATAACTGCCGTAAAAATGACTTTATCAAAATGAAATTGTAAAATGTTGTTCAGATGGTCTGTGGGACCTATGGGAATATAAATGAATAACATCACCCAGTTAGTTTTAGATTGAACCCGGGTTGAAAAAATGAAATATATTGAACCCTATGGGACCTAATTTTTCAAACATTTTTTAAGCGAATTTAAAATTCACAAATTGCTTCGAAAGTTTTAGGAAATATTCAAATTATCCTATAAAATATATAAAAAAAAATCAGCAAAATATATTCAGTAGTTTTTTAAATAAAAATTAAAAGAATCACTACCCCCTTTATATGAAGAGATCATGTGACCCACTTCAAAATAAAATATGGCATCCATCTTGTGTCAAAATCGTGATTTTTAAAGTTCTTTTTCATTTATATTTAGTGTAGTACCAGTCCTAAAACCGCTTTATTTTTGCTTAATTTATGTGCATCTATATTCTGAAATAACGCAATTACAATATATTTGTGTTTAAAGGACCAATGTCATTCATCTTGTGTCAAAATCGTGATTTTTAAAGTTCTTTTTAATTTATATGTAGTATTGTATCCTTCCTAAAACCGATTTATTTTTGCTTAATTTCTGTGCATCTATATTCTGAAACAACGCAATTACAATATATTTGAGTTTAAATGATCACGAAACTTTGATTATTTCTATAACGAAGCCTAATTTTCACTTATGGAGCATATAAATACATCAAGATGTAGGATGAGTTGTATAAGAATTGCTGAATTTCTTTAACGCAAAATTATTTAGTTTTGAAGTCTGCCATATAGCTCATATGAATGAAACATTCATTGATTTTACATAGAGAAGCAGACGATTTTATAGAAAACTTTTTCGACGAAGTTTTAAGCATAGAGTTAAATTACTTTTACCTCAATGGTTTTAAGTTTTTAAGTAAAATAAATTACTGTAGTATTGTGATGAATGAAAGGAAAGGAAAAAAGTGTATGAATGAAATATGCAGTGTTTTTACATAGAATGCCAGGCGATTTATATTTCAATGACGTCATTTGAATGAAGATAATTTATTTTACTCGAAAACTTCAAACTTCATCGAAAAACATGGATTTTACTCAAATGACGTCATCGAAGCATAAATAGTCTGACTCTCTGTAAAAGCCGTGAATATTTCATTCATACACTTTTATTACAGACGCCAAAGTTAAATGATTTTGCGTGAAAAAATTTCAGCAATTCTTATACAACTCATCTTATAATCACTTGTTTACATTTTGCATCCATTAAAATTAGGCTTCGTTGTAGAAACAAAGTTAGATGATCATTTAAACTAAAAGCGCAACTAAGCGTTGGCGCAGAATTTAGATGCACAGAAAATACGCAAAAATAAAGCGGTTTTAGGACGGATGCGACACTCAATATAAATTTAAAAGAACTTTAAAAATCACAATTTTTGTACTATGGGAAAAAAAGATGGATGCCCTATGTTATTTTGAAGTGGGTCACGTGATTTCTTCATATTATAGGGGTGTAATTATTATTTTAAATTTTATTTTAAAAACTAACGAACATATTTTGCTGAAATTTTTTTTTATATATTTTATGGGATAATTTGAATATGTCCTAATATTTTCGAAGCAATTTTAACTTTGCTTAAAAATGTTTGAAAAATCCATCGGTTTCAATGTATTTCATTTTTTCAATCTGGGTTCAATCTAAAACTAATTTCGTGATATTATTCATTTACATTCCCATATGTTTCACAGACCGTCTCAACATTATACTAAAATTTCATTTTGATAAAGTCATTTTTATGACAGTTATCATGCAAACGGACAGAAAGACAGACAGACTGAATGAACAAAGTCATAAACACTTTTCAACTATGTTGTAAAATGTCAAAAACTTAGAATTTACAATCATGTGCAAACTCCTATAATATTCTAAATGGCATTGCTATTCAACGAATTCCATTAAAATATTTAAATTAATGCTCCTTAAAAGAAATTTAAGAATCTCTGTTCTTACTATACAAAATTATCTTCCCAGGAAGATCTGACGAAAAAAATATCCTGGTTTCGCTTGTAAACAAATTTACAAAAATTATGAAATTAAATCAATATATGTCAAAATAAAAGCGCTAAAGTTGTTACGGAAGATATATTCGTACTGCTTATATTCTCGAATGTTAGAAGATATATATACCTGTGTATGAATAAAAGATTACCCGTCTACAATATATGAATTTCAAATATATATTTTCTAAACAAGAAAAATAAATCATCCATAAAGCATTGATTATGAAACACTTTCCAACTTCAATGCAATTTCATTTAAACATCTCTAAAATGCGATACATTCCTTTTTTATATATTTTATGGAACAATTTGAATATTACCTAAAATTTTTGAAGCAATTTGTGAATTTTAAATCCGCTTAAAAAATGTTTGAAAAATTAGGTCCCATAGGGCTCAATGTATTTCATTTTTTCGACCCGGGTTCAATCCAAAACTAATTGGGTAATATTGTTCATTTATATTCTCATGGGTTCTACAGACCGTCTGAACAATATACTAAAATTTCATTTTGATTAAGTCATTTTTACGGCAGTTATCGTGCTAACGGATAGACAGACAGACAGACAGACAGAATGAACAAAGTCATAAGCACTTTTCAACTTTGTTGTAAAGTGTTAATAATAAAAGAGGTAGAATTGTATCGGAAGGTATACCAATACATGAATTTCAAAAATCCTTGCGAAATACAACAGATGACGTGATAGGGTGAAAATATAAATTATCTTTAAACTTTAGGGCCGTAATCGATTCCAATGTATGTCATAATGAAAGCGCCAAAACTGTATGGGAAGGTATAACCGTGTTACTTTTGTTTTAGAAGATATACCCGTGTACTAATGGAGGATTACCCGTGCTACAATATATGAGTTTCAACCGTTTTTGACAAAATAAAACAGATGATATAATAAATTGAAAATATCAATAATCCCAAAGTAATCTTTAAAAATCCAGTTAAAAATGCAATTTCGATAAAATTTATTTCATATACATTTCTTAATTATTTAAATCGGAAAAGATTTAATAAAAATTGTTTGCGTCATGAACACATTGGATTTAAATCCTTTGCTTAACGACATGATATCATTTTATTCAAATAAATATACGGGAAAAAATATGGTCTGCATAATGTTATGTCTATGGACGGTTTACCTGCGCGTTTTTAATTAATATAGACAACCCCTGGTCATCGAAACTCTGAACATGGGCTAAATTTTAAGTGGGGCTATTCCAAGCCTACTTACAAAATTTTATGAAATTCGGTTAAGTAGTTCTCCCGTGAAGATCAGATAGACAGACAGACATATTTTCAATTTTATTTATATAGATTAAGCTATTTTTTATTACTTATTTAATTGGACCACTAAATATGGAATATATGAATATCAGTACAAATATGATTTAATATCAGTACAAAAAATATGATCTAATTAATAAAAAACATTTATTCTTTTTCTTAGCTACCGAAGGAATTAATTTAATTTTGAATCCAGGTGACACTGAACTATAAATTATAACATCTTATTCGAATTGATCATCTTCTGATGACATTCTATCCTACAAATGAGACTATGATGGAATATTAAACTGAAATAATAAAAAGATATATGATTTATTTTGAGACGTAAAGTGATTTATGGTGAAAGGATGCCCACTATTGGAATTGTGCCCACTACTGGCTGGGCACCCTAAATGAAATTAAAATTTGAACTTCGCGGTTTTAAAATAGGAAATTCTAATCTGAAAAATAGCGTAAATGAAACTTAATTTCAAAAGGCTTTTCATAAATGTAATGAACAATCTTTGATGACAGTGGCGGTTTTTTAGTGTCTCGCTTCATAGCTTCACGCCATTTTATTTAATGAAGAACATCATATCCAGACACAGATGTGGATGCTATATACTGGGAGCCCTTCACATTGGAATGATGCAATAATTGTAACTGCTCGACGTTTTGAGACGGGCGGAACAGTGATAATTAGCAAAGCTTTCGAATGAAAGCGAGTTGGTTTACCGATTCGCAATGACACAAACGTACTGCTGGGTGTAGGCGTAGAGTTCTAGAAAATATTGGGGTCGGGGGGGGGGGGTAAATCTGATCTTTCTTCTTTAATGAGAGTCATATAGAGTAAAGACTTTCTAAGGCACACTACTGAAAATCGGACATTTTCATTTATTGGGCACTCCTTAATACAGGACAACTCCATTTAACGGACACGCTTCCATACAGGACACATCCATTTAATTTACCTTTTGGAATTCCCGACACATTAATTTAAAATGGCATTTACAAATTGTCCCACAAAATATAAAGAGCTCTTTTACTGGATAATAGCTCACTATCCGGCCAACGGCAAATGATAATTTATGTCAAATAAATTTTTAAATCGGATGTAGGCAGCACGCGACTTTCCCTATAGACTCAAATTCATTTTCTTATTTTTTATTTCGTGCTGCATTAAACTGAGATTAATTGCAGGAAATAATATGGATACTTTTCTGATGTTATATTCAATTTATATATTTTTAATGCATCTTCGTTTCATTTGGCAACTTATTGCATTGTAAAAATTTCCAGAAAACTAAAATATCTCAAGAACAGTTTATCCAAGAGTCATGGGGGGTCAGCCTTAATCGCTGTGTTGTCAAAAATTACATGAAGAACAAGTATATAACTGATATGTTTCAGTAATTTTAGTCATTTATTTCAGATATTCACAATGTTTGTGAGCAACTTTGCAAAAAAAGAGGTCGGTTGTATTTTGCCAAATAATGCCAAAATCGAATCAGCATCAGAATTACCCTCAAGGGACATAACTACTAAATTTTACGAAATTTCATCAAATAGGTATTTAACTACAGTGAAAAGCATCTCCAACCTCGCAAAATTAAAAGAACCTAAATATCTCAAGGATGACCCATCTTAGAGAAATTTTTAGTCAAACTGTTGAATTGCCATGTTTCACCATACCCTTTAAATGAAAGATCTAATATAGTTAAATTATGAAATTCAAAAACAAATCTATCAGTACAATTTCACTTAATGCGATGCGCAGAGCCATTATAACATACATACTTACCAGATAGTGTTGCGCTTAAATCAAAATCTGCATGATTTTTAATATAACATGCAGGCCTTTCAGTAGTTTGGGGATTTCTTAAACAAGAAGAAACTTTTGCTACTCCAATTTAAATTTATCTGTGAGAAATAAGTATGTTTATTTTTAATTACATACCGAAACGCAACCTTTAAGAATAGTACAAAAATATCGTGTTGTTTTTTCATCAGAACCAAAATATCACACTGCCTTTAACACTATAACCATCACTCATCTGAGACCACAACAGTTGAAGATATGCCAATTTCTCCTATAAAAGCAATAATTTTTCCACGAAGTTCCCAACGAATCGGGCATTTTCCTTTTCTCGCAATTTATACTCTAACTTTCTGGTCTCAAACGACTTGTGGCTGATGACTGCTAAACGTAGCTCTTTAGGGCGAAGCTACTCGCGGGGTCCGCAGCTTCAAACGGATATACTATTATACACAATACCACCTGGAACTATGGCACTGGTCTGGTATATAGAATCTAGAAGCAATTACAGATGAGAGCTTTTTGGTATATAGTAGATCAAATAAGTCATCCCTACTTCGTGGTTATCTTTTATAGTTATAAGTAGAGACAGCTACTTTAAAAAAATGTCAATCCCATGGCTGTAAATATTTCTTTTTCTCTTTGAATTAAGAGGTCAATCGAAAAAGTTTTGGTAGGCAGGTGCTGTTGTCATTAGTGTAAACATGTTTCCTGGGAGTAAAGAGGGTCTTGATTTGTGTACGAGGTAGTTTATGGTCCTGCGGTAAGAAAGATGCCAACAAGATAGAACTGAAATGTGACATTTATGTTTTAGAAGATGTTTTAAATTTTTTTTTGATTTAATAATTGAAAATTGCATTTTCTGGTTTTAGTAAAATATGAAGTTAGAAAAAAAATCTTGAAATTTCCTAGAAGGGGCAATGCCTCCTCTGGGAAACTCTCAAACTGCCCACTCCTATGCTTCTTGACGAAGTATCTCAATTCTTAACAACAAAATATATAAATGTACATAAATTGAAAAAAAATATTTAATGGGTAATTCATGTTTAGTGGGGTGGGTCTGTAGATGGCCAGGGGTATGGTCGTCACCTCCGATAGCAGAAGTCTGAGCACAACCTCTCAAATGTGGACCACGTCGTTCTCTGTAGGCCCAAATCTGGCCTTTGAATTTCGCCAGACCTTTTATGAAAAATTCTTCCCAGCAGCCCAAACAAAGAAGGCAGTCATTAAGTAGCTGACTCGTGGATGTAACGGACAACGGATTATTTTCTTTCAAGACTATATTCTTTTATCGTGTTTTGTGAGTCTGTAATTTCTTATTTCCATGATTTGATATGGCTTTGCATACTTTATTACTTTATCGTGATACATTGGATACATTACTACATATTGTAGATGCTACTTAGAAGTAAGTGTGCTTCTTATCATGCCATTTAAAATTACTTATAATTTTAAATATATGGCATTCAAAATATTTAAATTATATTATTCTCTTGGCTAAATTTCTTTTCAATTAAAGTTAACTGAATTCTAAATTGTTTTGTTGCTAATTATAACGTCAAAAAACATTTTAGAGTTTTTTTTATCTAGTTTTAAAATATCATTGTTGTCACATTAATTAAGAAAACTGTCTAGACACTTGTAAAATTAAGCTTTGTTAAATAGTTTTGAAGTATTTAAAATCCTTCCATGTTTAAAATGTGTATTTTATCAGGTTAGCATAACAAAATGACATAACAAAAAGAAAATAGGTGAGTTCTACCGTGTTGAGATAATAAACAGACAGATAGATGCACAACTTACAATTTTATGTATACTGTTAATAGCAGATATACCCGGCATTGCTCATGATTTAAAATATGTGCAAATTCCTGCTGTATTCTAAATGACATTGTTACTCAAAACATTCTATTAAAATATTTCATTTAATTCTCCTTTCACTTAATTCTTCTAAATTTAATTCTCCTTTCTGTGTTTTATATACAAAATTATCTTCACAAGCAGATCTGAAGAATGAAACATACTGATCCTGTTTGCAAGCAAATTATAAAATATATATGAATCGGATCAATGTATACTAAAATGAATGCGCTAAAATGGTATTATCACTTTTATTCTGTTTCAACATTTGGCTAAGCACAATATATGTGTTAGACTAAAAACGCAATATATAAATTCATTAACTAAACACAATATATGAATTAATTGACTAAACATGTCATGAGTTTTTGCCAAAATAAAACATATGAGGTATTAAACCGAAAATGTTATTAATTCCCGTAATATTTAAACCCGAAAGCTGTAATTGATGTAATCTAGCTCAAGATGAAATTCCGATCATTTATAAAATTTTTTTATATCAATTTCTTTATTATTTAAATCGGAAAAAATTTAATAATCGTCTGATTAATAAACACATTTGATTTAATTGCGTTGCTAAGCATCATGATATAATCTATATATATAAAATTGAAAATCTGTCTGTCTGTCTGTCTGTCCCGTCATCACTGGAGGACGGCTGAACCGAATTTGATGAAATTTTGTGGGTAGCCTGGAAATAGTCCGACTTAAAATTTAGTCCATGTTTGGAGTTTCTACAATCAGTGGTTCTCGAGATATTAGTGAAAAACGAAATTTTCGTTTGTTTCATCATCACGGGAGAAAGGATGAACCGAATTTGATAAAATTTTGTGGATAGCCTTAAAATTATCCCCCATAAATTGTCCCAACTTAAAATTGTCCCCCATAAAGTTTCGAGTATCTCAGACCAGGGGTTGTCGAGATATTAATGAAAAACGAAACTTTTTCCTAGGAGTTTTACTCTCTAACTCCGTGGTTTATCCAAAAGAAAAGCTTGAAAATCGTTTGAAAGTGAATTAAATTTTAATCTCTAAGTTTGATGGCAGATTTTTTTGCGATAATTAGTCACTTTCTGAAAACATGATTTAACTGGGAAATCTATCTCCATGGTTTATTTTAAACAAGCTTTTACTGAACAATGACAAGTATAAAGAAATCAAAATGGTTATTTAATTTCGCAGTTTATGAGGAAGATTCTATCTTATATCATGTTGCTCAGAAATGCAATTAAATTAAATCTGTCTGTTAATTTTAATTATTATTTTTTCGATTTGAATAGCAAATAAATGGATATAAAAATATACTTTAGAAAAGAACGATTTGATTTTTCTTATAGCATTTTTGACTGGATAATATCAATTACGGTCTTCAGGTTTAAACGTTATTATTATTGATATTTTCGGGGATTATTGATATTTTCAAGTTATTATGCAATTGTTTTATTATGACAAAAATTGTTTAAACTCATATATTGTACGTTGTACGAGTAATCTTCTACAAATACACGGATATATCTTCTAATTTACGAGAATATAAGAAGTACAGGTATATTGGCATATGTTTTGATATATATTGGCATATATTGGAATAAATTACAACCTTCTGGTATAAAGAGTACGGGGATTATTGATATTTTTAATTTATTACGTCTCTTTTATTTTGGCAAATATTTTTGAGACTCGCATTGTAATACGGGTAATCTTCTGCTAACATACTGGCATATTTTCTAATCTGCGACAATATAAGTAGTACGGGGTTGCATATATTGATTCAATTCCTTTTTTTTTTGCAAATTTGCTTACAAAAGGGGCCAGGATGTTTTATTCTTCAGATCTTCCCGTGAAGGTAATTTTGCATAGTGAAAACAGATATTCTTAAACTTCTCTTTAGGAGCAATAAATTTAATATTTTAACAGGATTTGCAGGTGATTGCGAATTATAAGTTTCTTTATATTATATACTCCGTACGAAGAAGGGTATGCTGCTAGTTTTCTTAATCAATTTGAGGAAAATATATCATCTGCATAATGCTATTTCTATGGAAGGTTTAATTGTGTGATTTTTATTCATATCTCGACAATCCCTGGTTCTAGAAACTCGAAACATGGACTAAAATTTAAGTGGGGCTATTTCCAGGCTACCCACAACATTTTCATGAAATTCGATGCAATTGTTCTCTCGTGACGATGAGATAAATAAACACACAGACAGACAGACAGATAGGTTTATTTTCAATTTTATTTATATAGATAAAAAAAATTTCATTCTCTTTTAAGATATTGTCAATAGTAAGAAATTGTAGCAATAAAAATGCTATGCTAAAGTTATGAAAGTAAAATAATAATGTAAAATGTAATATTTCATCCATCAAATAGCATATTTTTAACCGTTTTATAAGTAAGAAATTGCATGTAAAAGAATTTAGTATCTTAATATGTTGCATGTATATTTTTTATTATTTGTTATGGCATGCTGAAATTTAAAAAAAATGGGTAAAGAAGTCATTTGTGTTTAGGTTGTGCATATTTTTAAATGTAGCGAATAAACTGTTATTATATTATTGAAAATTATTAAAATTACTTGGAAAAAAGTAAAGTAACTAACTTGTAATTTCAAGTTACCATTTACCAAGTTACCATTTTATATTAGTTAATGTTATTTTAATAATACAAAGCTAATTTAATCTTTCTTACATTTTCAATTTAAATGGAATAAGTGAAATATTAATGCCAAAAAATTCTATTATACAGCTTTATTAAATATGCAAAACCCCTGAGGTATTTCAAACTATATAATTAAGCAAAATTGTTTACTATTTGCTAATGTGTAGTAGTAAAAAAAGGAATATAAGATGTGCTACATTAGAAAACCTGAACTTCTACAAATTATAGTGCATAGGTTAATGAATGACATTCAACTAGTATTTTATTTTAATTCTAAATCATTTTACGATTTACAACAACAACAAAAAATAAAATAAAATAAAAATAAATGAATAAATAAGCATATTGAAAGTTAAATTCTGAGTTTATTTCTTATGATTATCTTATGACATTCAAAGAAAAATATAGTATTCAATAATCCTTTTAGTTTCAGCATACTTTAGCTGTAAGTGAATGTACTGAAAAATTATTTAAATAAAATGCCTGATTAAGCAATAAATACCCAGGTTTTTTTTAAAACTTTTATTAAAACGTCTTTGACTAACTGAATGGAATCCATTCATCTTTGCTTCCAGAGTGAATTTGAGTAATTTTAAATATATTATTTTAAGGAAATTTACAGCAATATTAATTTTTTAAATCACCCACTTTAATGTGAATTATTTAATTATTTGTGAACAAACATAAATACAGCATTTCCTTACGTTTCACTTTGTTTGTTTTACGGTTTGTAGATAATTTCAAATTTCCAAATTTAATGAATATTATTGATTTACTGACAAATTATTATTTCTTTGCATCGAACAGAGAAACAAAAGGGAAGCAAATGCTTCGATGGCGATCTGGAAGACCTAATCGCAGTGGGCCTACAAGCCGAGACGTCGAAAGTTAGTGCTCCGGCTTCTGCTATCGGAGGTGACGGCCTGTCGCGGCCCGGACCAGGCCGCTATCGCCGACCGGACCAGACTGCTATCGCGAACCACACCAGGCTGTTATCGTTGACCGGACCAGCCAACCCCCCCCTCCCCTCTGGCTTATGTCCGGCCAAGGCTAAACTCGATTACTCCACGGGGTTGTTAGAGAATCGAGTTTAGTCTTAGTCTCAAGTCCGGCAAAGACAGTCCTGCTCCTTTAGCAGTATGGCCATCTGGAGGTGCTTAATAAAATCTTCCTTCTTTATTCAATAAGTTGAATTTCGGTTGAAATTATATAGACACTTTAAAACAAGTGACGGATTTTTCACAAAGAGAAAAAGTTACACATATTCATAAGAGATGGCAGCACTAGCCCCATGGTGACAATGTCCTTTTATAATGCCAGTCTGGTCAATTGCAAACCGTTTATGAGTAGTTCTGCGTATTTTGAGCGAGATAAAGTATTTGAATTTCTATTATTTAACATATGACATGCCGATTTTAATTATCTTGCCTTTTCTACAAATTTGAAGTATTTTAGAGATATTTTTGGGTAAAACTACGTTGTTTTAATTTTTTTTTTTTAACATTTTACAACATGGTTGAAAAGAGTTTATGACTTTCGTTATTCCGTCTGTCCGTTCGCACGATAACTACCGTAAAAATGACTTTATCAAAATGAAATTTTAGTATGTTTTTGAGACGGTTTGTGGGACATATGGGAATATAAATGAATACTATCACCCAATTAGTTTTGGATTGAACCCTAGTTGAAAAAATGAAATGCATTGAACCCTATGGAAGCTAATTTTTCAAACATTTTTTAAGCAAAGTTAAAATTCACAAATTGCTTCAAAAATTTTAGAAAATATTCAAACTGTACCATAAAATATATAAAAAAAATTTAGCACAATATGTTTGTTAGTTTTTAAATAAAAATTAAAAGAATAATTACACCCATATGATATGAGGCCAACGGCCGTACCGTGCTGAAAACACCGGCTCTCGTTAGATCACCGAAGTCAAGCAGCATCGGGCGCGGTTAGTACTTGGTGGGTGACCACCTCGGAACACCGCGTGCTGTTGGCCATCTCGGGTGCGGTATCCCCGTGGTTTGCGCGCTAGATTTGCACGCTGCCACAAATGCCGCCGTGTTCATGCGGAGTACGATCACGTTAAACATGTGGGTCCGTAAGTCCTTCCGAGAGGTTGGTGGTAGGGGAAGGAGGGTACGGTCCCTGTGGATGCCTCCCCCACTGGGTTCCGGTCTAAATTGGGTGGCACTTCCCGGCCGTCCATACAGTTACCTTACACCTTTCTGGTAGGTCGGACGGTCTGGGTCTCAACAACAACCCATATGATATGAAGAGATCACGTGATCCACTTCAAAGTAAAATATGGCATCCATCTTTTTTCCCAGAGTAAAAATCGTGATTTATAAAGTTCTTTTAAATTTAGATTTAGTGTTGCATCTGTCCTAAAACCACTTTACTTTTGATTTTTTTTTCTGTGCATCTTAACTTTGAGCCAACGCAATTACAATATTTTTGAGTTTAAATGATCAAACTTTGATTATTTCTGCAACGAAGCCTAATTTTAACGTATGCAGAATGTAAACAAATCAAGCTGTAAAATGAGTTGTATAAGAATTGCTGAATTTTTTTAACGCAAAATTATTTAACTCCGGAGTCTGGAATATAAGCGATATGAATGATATATTCATTGATTTTACATAGATAAGCAGACGATTTTATGACATTGTCTTTTTCGATGAAGTTTTAAGCATGAAGTTAGAAAGTACTTTTATCTCCATGGTTGTAAGTTTCCAAGTAAAATAAATTATTATAGTACTGTGATAATTTATGAGAATGTAGACAAGTGATTGTAAGATGAGTTGTATAAGAATTGCTGAATTTTTTCACGCAAAATTATTTAACTCTGGTGTCTGGAATAAAAGTGTATGAATGAAATATATACTGCTTTTACATAGAGAGCCAGACGATTTATATTTTGATGACATCATTTGAATAAAGTTCATTTTTTCGATGAAGTTTTAAGTTTTCAAGTAAAATAAATTATTGTAGTTCTGTGATATTTAAAATAATATCACCGCTGAATGTATCGCATTTTAGAGATAAGATACATTCAGCAGATTTCATTTCAGTTGGAAAGTGTTTCATAATCAATGCTTTATGCATGATTGATCTTTCTTGTTAAAATATGTTTTAGTCATTGATACAATAATAAAAAAGTCTGATGTAGGCAGTATATGACTTTCTCTATATAATCATAATGCAAGTACATTACTTCTTTCAAGGCGAAATAAAGATGGACAAGATCCAAGATATAATGTTTTTAATGTTGAAAAGTATACTGACATTGGGCGCTTTTTTGGATAACAACTTCTAAAATTATTTTAAAGTACCCAATTAACTTATATTTCAGTCAAATCCAACTTGACAACTGGAAATATTGCTAACATCTATAGACATCTAAGTAATATACTTCATGTTAATTTCTTCAATTTAAAAAATACCATCGCTGTATGTATCGTATTTTAGAGATGTTTGAATAAAATTGCATTGCAGTTGAAAAGTGTTTCATAATCAATGCTTTATGCATGATTGATCGTTCCTGTTTCTACCTCAACTGTGAACGAAGCAAAACAAAAGATTTTCCCCACAACTTATCTAAGCCGGGCATCTAGTGACGGATTTCAAGGAAGAAAGTATGGGAAAGAGTTTAAACTGGCATGCAATTCTCAGTTATTAGTATTGGATGTGTTCAAATTCGAAAAAAACATTAACTCTAGTGTTGCTCAACTCGATTTTCTCATACCTGAATCCGTTTTTAGTAGCTCTTTTTACTTTCCTTATATACATAATGTATAAGGAAAGTATTGTGAGGGGGTCGAAAATTCGAATTCGAGTTTTCGACGGGAGAGCACGTTTGAAGCATCCCTGATCACGAATCAAACATTTTTGAGGTGATGTCTGTGTGTGTGTCAGTGAGTCTGTGGAGACGATATCTCACGAATGAATGGAGCGATTCGAATGAAGCTTAGTACAAAAATCGCAATCCGTGAATACTGGAAACCTATTGTTTTTAAACGCAATCGAATGTTCAGAACCTCCCTAAATTTTCGAGTGAAATTTTGAAAAATTCATCAAAAAATCAAAACCTTTAATAAAGTTACCCAAATAGACGTTTCTTATCATGCGATAATATCATGCGATATAACATCATGCTATAAATTTGGTGACATCATTCTCGTGGATCTATCTCGTTCCATTCATGAGAAAAGATACTTTGAGTAATACTTTTGTATTTGAACGCCAATAGTCATTTATCTGTTATAAGAATAACTTATTTCTCTGTTCATAACGCTTGGCGAGATTTTGGCGACGAATTTGGCGGAATGTCGCCAAATGTGTTTTAAAATGTTACCAAATTAACGAAAATCTCGCCAAATGGATAAAAATGACGCTAAATCAATGAAAATGACGACTCATTGACGAAAATTCAGTATCTTGGAAAGAATATACGTATCTACTATAAGAATAACCTATTTCTTTTACTGTAAAAGTCGTAAATTCATTGCATTATATAAGGAAAATCATGTGCTGTCCACATCAGATTTTTTTTTATTTTAAAAGAAATTTTTTGAAAATTTTGCATCGTAGGTTCAAATGATAACAATTATAGCGTGTTACTCTTCACTTTAAAGGGCTTGAACAATTAATTGATACCATATTTGACAATGTGTAACCCGAGGGTGTAACTTAAATACATAACGTTAAATATCACGTATAAATTACATAACGTTAAATATCTAAATGGCGACCCTATTGCTTTGGCGCTCTTGAGTAGTGAACAACCTGCACACCCATACGCCGCGGCCTTTAAAATATCAAGACTTGAATAATCTGATAATAGTAAAGGAAGATGCTCTCTCTGTTCGTATCGTCCGTAGAAGAAAATCTAAGGACTGTGCTTCCATGAAATGTGGTACGCGCGAACTTTAGAACTTCAGGTGGTCTCGGCGAGATTCTTCTTTTAAAATTCGAATTATTTCTTTAGTTATTTTATGTTTTAGTACGATTTTGGGAGATTTCCACATAAATCGGTTATTTTGTGAACAAAAATATTATCACAGAGTTTCCATCTTAGAACCTGCGAAAAGATAAAAGAAAAATTTCTTTTAAACATATGGTGAACAGAATCTACACTATTAATAGACGGATTTTCGCGAATTTTTAAAACATATGTACTTTTCTGGTGTTGAGGACATAATCTTCCAAGAGGAGAGGCTCCCGAGATTGTCTCGCGGAGTTTCTTTCTCAGCACCATCGGCGAATCGGTTTTTATGATTTTGTGGTTGATGTTATAAGCGGGTGTACTGTTAAGCCGTGTCTTGATTTTCGAGAATTTGCTGTGAGTTCCGGGGCGATTTTAACTGAAGGTTCGCATCTCCAATTGCTGAGTATATTTCCAACACTGCGTACATTTTCTAGTAATAAATAATCACTTCTGATGTAATTTTTCATTAGAAAATGAATGACAAATTTTAGAGCGCTATCAAGATATTTCCCTATTTTTTTCGAATAGATATTTAAAAATCATTAAAAGTCACGGCTTTATCATTGTTAAATAAATAATCATGTTACATGCAATTCTTTATTAGAAAATGTATTACAAACTTTAGAACGCTAGAATCAACCGTTCTCTCTCGCCAGTACGAAGATTCGTGGCTCGATGCTCAGTTGGGGCAGCAAAGTTCTTCACAATTTTTTGTAATAGTTTTGTATTTTTTGTGTTGTTCGTTTTACAGATAAGTTTAATACAAAAGTTACATAAAACTTAAAAAGTAATAAGTATCATCTAATGTGTTCACTTTTCATATGCAATATTATGTAATAAATCTGTAAACATTATTATCGTGGATCTATTTTGTTCCATTAACAAGTCCACTTCGATAAAAAGAGCAATTCCCTCCCAGAAGCTCACCGGTAGAGCGTCGGCTGGCTAGTATGAATATTCGCAGTTCGATTCCCTCTTGGGGGCAGCAAGGTATTTTACAACGGTGCCCGAACAAATCAACAGTAGTTATAAAAGAGGCGTACCATGCCCGATTGAAGAGGCGGAGCCAATGACTCATTGAGGAGGGTCCCCTCATTGGGGAGGAGAGTTGCCTCATTGAGGAGGGTTGTTTTTGGTGAGGCAGCGCACCCGATGACCTCACTGAGAGAGGAGGGTTGTTTCTGGTGGAGGATACCTCACTGACAGAGGAGGGTCTTTAGACCAACTGAGGAGGCACTATTGCGAAAGAGGTAGTATTGGGAAAGAGGCCTTGAAGCTGAGGAGGTTTGAGTGGATGTCGCAATCGCTGACTGATAATCTGGAGATGACCTTTGACCTGATTGCACAATAGTGCAATCACGAGAGCTTCTTAGCACACGACCTTCCTCCACCGCTGCTGCTGACGAACTGAACTGTGTTATCAGTGATGACATAGTTAAAGCGCCCTCTGGCGAAGGTTGGTGAGGTACTGCCACCTACTATCGGCATTTTTTTAAAATTTCCAAAAGGTATTGATTTTCCACATGTCAGGGATTGGGTTGATCTCGGGGCCGTTTGATTAATAGGCAGACGCCTTATCCGTTATGCCAACCGGCTCGTGCTTCGTAGATTCTTATCGTCAAAGTGTAGGCTGTGAAAGTCAACGGGAGATAGATTATTTTCAGGGTTGTGTTAAGAACATTTTGAATAGAGTTATTAGGGGGGAACTATATTTTGTAATGAAAATCATATGTATCTAATAAAAGGGAATGCATATGTGATACTTAATAATTTTTCGGTGTGTTTGGTATATAGCAATATGTTTTTTTTATAATACAGAAATGATTTCATGCGTGTTTAAAAGCACATTTAATACTAAATTATGGTTAGGCATTTTCAAAAATTGTGTTAAGTGGTCTTTTGAACAGGATTCGACCATTTTAAGTGTTGTGGATTTAAAAAATGAAACTTATGGTGCATTATACTTAGGTATTTTCAAAAATTGTGTTAAGCGGTCTCGCGAACAGGATTCGACCACTTTGTATGTAGAGATTGTTAACACTATGATTTTTTAACATCTCTAGAATAGGATTTGACCGAAATAATTTTAAGCGTGTATGTATGTTTAAAAACGAATTTAATACTATATTATTTTCACGGATTTCAAGTGAACACAAAATTGTGTTAAGCGGTCTCGTGAAGAGGATTCGACTATTTTAAGTGTTGTGAATTTTAACACTACGTTTCGACAGCATTTGAAATATATTTTTGCGGTTCTAGAATTTTCTAAATATGAATCGACTATTTTGAACTAACATTTTCACAGGTTGCAAATATCCTTTCTGGTAGGTCGGACGGTCTGGGTCTCAACAACAACAACAACAGGTTGCAAATATGGGCCAACGGCCCTACCGTGCTAAAAACACCGGTTCTCGTTAGATCACCGAAGTCAAACAGCATCGGGCGCGGTTAGTACTTGGACGGGTGACCACCTGGGAACACAGCGCGCTGTTAGCACATTTCGGGTGCGGTAGCTCGGTGGTTTGCGTACTGGATTTGCACGCTGCCACAACTGCCGCCGTGTTCATGCGGAGTACGATCACGTTAAACATGTGGGTCCGTAAGTCCTTCCAAGAGGTTGGTGTTAGGGGAAGAAGGGTACGGTCCCTGTGGATGTCTCCGCCACTGAGTTCCGGTCTAAATTGTGTGGCACTTCCCGGCCGTCCAAACGGTTACCTTACACCTTTCTGGTAGGTCGGACGGTCTGGGAATCAACAACAACAGGTTGCAAATATGTGCAATGTAAATATTTCGGTGAAGCCCAGCTTAGTTAAAGATTGAATATATAGACACATTTTATATATTTTTAGTAGATATATGTTACACACAGTGTGGAAAATAGTTAACAAAAATTGAAACTCACGAAGAGACGTCTTCACTACTTGCTATCCAAACTAGAAATGAACGATATACTGTATTAAAAATGAGATCTTATCTATGATGGCGTCATCATTTTGACATGTTGGCACCAACGAGTTAGAATATATGGAGAGAGCTTAAGGGTTGCAATCGTCATCCAAGATAAAGGCAGGTGTCTTAGGGACGAATTCCCCGAGAACGCATTTTCTTCCGACTGTGACCCTATACATTTCAATGGCAATTTCATACCGAGAGCGTACTCGAGAAATATAAATGCTAAAATAATGGCTATATACTGTTGTAATTACGGCTGCAAGTAAAAGCATGTACAAGGAGGGCTTTACTCTTTTCATGGATAACATTTGTTTCCATTATATATCTTACAAATAGAGTTAAAAAGGAATTGTGCTAGATTTTAGCGTGGTGCATTTCATTTGGCTATTAATTTCATTGCTTTTAATGCTGTATAATTAGAAGTTTTGCTTTATTTTTGGTGTTTGTGATATTGCAAAAGACTTCTAATGTCATTCTAACACTTTAAAAAAACATTTGGAGTACTTTGCTGATAGTTATAGAGTTATTTTCGGTATCCTCGTATGTTTTCTCTTCGAGGTAGAACTTGGCGACGGTTGGCGACTCGCAAGATCGGGTGGCTAGGGAAGAAAACTGGGAGTTTTAATGAGAGTAAAGACGTGTCGTATGATAAAATTTTACGTTCATAATAAAATATAATAATGGTTTACATTCATTGAAAATGTCAGCTAGATTTTACATCATAACTTTTCGGTGCATTTTATATAATGATATATGAGCATGATCTCATTTCTAGTTCAGAGTAAATCGTACTTAATAAGTATTACTAGTTAGCATGGACGCCCATAGGGGATGACAAGGGGACACTCCAAAATCACAAAGGCGGACATCAAACTAGTCGATGTTGTTAATCTTATCCTTGAATCCCTCCGGATAAATTTTATAGGTGCCGATGCTGGTTAGAATTAATTTCATATAAACATCTCGATTAAAAAGATATATTTCCCCCCGTTCACAAATTAAAAATCAAAGGATGTATCACCAAACTCCCAGTGTTTTCAAGAGGTATTTTGGTATTACACTCTTGTTTAGTTTGGCGCGGTAGCCCAGTGGTTAGCACGCGGGAATTGCTCTCGGTAGGCCTGGGTTCGATTCCCTCTGCTGCTAAAACTGTCGCCGTGTTCACGCGGAGTACGATCACGTTAAATATGTGGGTCAGTAGGTCCTTCCGAGAGGTTGGTGGTAGGGGAAGGAGGGTACGGTCCCTGTGGATGCTTCCCCACTGGGTTCTGGTCTAAATTGAGTGGCTCTTTCCGGCCGTCCAAACAGTTACACCTTTCTGGTAGGTCGGACGGTCTGGGTCTCAACAACAACAACTCTTGTTTAGTTCTCGAGAAAGAAATATGCCTTGCCCAAAGAAGTATTTGAATCACCGATTTCTTGATCATCCGTTAGCAATCTATTAAATGAGCAATCTTAACTCTAAAAGAACCTCACATTCTCCTCATCATAATTTAAGTAATAGTCTTCTTGATTTAGAAACAGCTCTACCAATATAAATATTTTTACTTACATCATACATTTTTACTTACATACTTTACATTACAAATGCAGAAGCATTTAATAAAAAATTAACTCTATTTAAAAGTCATTAAAACTTAATTCTGCACATAGCTTTAATTATAATTTTGGTCCTAATGCTTCAGTTGTTTTTAAAACTATAAATTGCCCTTTAATTTTACATAGTAACAGAAAAACGGGATTTTTAGGTTTATTAACATGTATCAATAGCACAAAATTACTATATAGCATTTTAATTGATTCTCAGCTTCTAATTTTTTTACCCACGTACAAACTTTTCCAAGATCACATTGAAATGTTTTTAGTGCAGTACGAAGCAAAGGCGGACACAACAATAACCCTACAGCCATACAATTTAAATCAGCATACGTTAGATTACTCTCTCATCACCAGATTACATCCTCCCTTAATTCAAACTGCTTGCCTTTAGATGAAACCAATATCCTGAATGTCTCATCATCTATAAACAAATACACTAATACTTTAAATGAAGATATTACTTTTTATGATGAAACGGTAGAACAAAATATTAGAGATAGAAAATAATATAATGGACTTAAGCAATTTGAGCCTTTTTATTACTGATATTGTAGGCTACATTTCAGGATTCATCATAAAAAAATTAACCAAATCACTCAAGTGCTCACAATGTATTTTGGCATTAACAGTGAACTCTTCTTTTTCCAATTTAATTAAAATTAAAAACAGAGATGGATTAATATCGCCTGGTGATGATGTACATAAACTTTGCAAAGTTGCAGAAAAATCTTTTCGTATAATTGAAGCTGCTGGAAAATTACACAAACGCAACATTATGCACACACTTATAACTTATTCAATGATGCAGATGGATCCATATCTTTTCTCAAATTTAAATGATCACATTTTAAACCACGACCCAATACAAAACCACAAAGTTCTGTTAATAAAATCCGTACTCTTTGAATTTTTTAAAATAAGGCTGTGTCACACTGCGAAACTTCATACTGAGAAACTTCAACAAAACAAATGCAGAAGTATTAATACAAAATTAACTCTATTTAAAGGTCATTAAAATTTAAAATTCTGCACATAGCTTTAATTATAATTTTGGTCCTAATGCTTTAGTTGTTTTTAAAATTTTTAGAAATAATTTTGGATAGATTGATCTTCAATTTCTGCTATAAGTTTTTAATATTTAATATAATTGTACAACATTTATTTTTATGCCACATTGAGTTAGCGCACTGCAATTGTGCTTACGGTCTTTTTAATTCTGGATGTAAATTTCACAATATTTATTTAAAGCATTTTTCAAACGAATTATTAGCAGTCAAATCTCTGAAACTATTATAATTAAATGCAATTTTTCTATTTTGTTCCGTAATATATTATAATCGTATTTATTTCCTATACTTTATAGAAAAACACTTTTAAACAATTTCCAGATTCTATGTGGATTAAACAAGCAAAAACACTTCCGAACACGTTTTGACAATTTAAGAATCGTAGCTATTTCAATATCTGAGCCCCTATTTATGAATTTAGACATGATTTTGTATTTTATTCTGAAATGTCATTTTATATTAAAAAAAGTGCAAATAAAGTTAAATATTTTATTATTGCAAATATTACATTGTTTTATATTTGACGGTACGCATACAATACATTAAAATAAATTAGATGTAAAAATGACTCAATCGTATTACGCCTCAAAGCAGATATGGATACTGCTAACATAACTTTCAAAGATAAAGTTTATCTGGATAAAAGTGGAGAATTCCACATTTTAAGCGAGCATGCACATAATTTTTTCATATACTTTATAATTGTTTTTAAATATATTATACATATTCTTCAATTTGTATACTTGTAATCTATTTCCTATTATATTTTATTTGCAATTGTTTAGCAGTTCAATTTGTTTTTTGAAATTGACTTCATTAACAAAATTTGTCTTTAGTAATAAAATTTTTTGGTAATAAAAATATTCTAATCTTATTTCGTATTTTTCTTCATACATATTTTTTAAAATCATGTATATATAATACGTGTAACAACTTCCCATTCATCCTCAACTTTAATAGAAGTTAAAAAAGAAAACAGAAGGTACACGACACAGTTTAGGCGATAAATCGCCAAAGCATGAGTGGCCTTCTCCTCCTCAACCACTAGCACCTGCTCTATGTTTGGCCACGTTTATAATATGGAACAGATTGGACCGCACTCTCTCCATATATTCTAACTCGTTGGTTGGCACAAGGTACCTATTCTTTCTTAATTACATATTTTTAATAACTTAATTGTATTAAACACTATATGCTAACCATTGCCCCCCCTCCCCCCAACCTGAATGTAGCAATATTTTTTTTTTTATAATAATAACATAATGATTTCGAGTGTGTGTGTGTTTAAAAACAAAAAATGTAATATTAAAGTATACTTAGAAATTTACAAAAATTGTGTTAAGCGGTCTCGTGAACAGGATTCGACCATTTTAAGTGTTGTGAATTTTAAAACAAAATGTAATAGTGCATTATACTTAGATATTTTCAAAAATTGTGTTAAGCAGTCTCGTGAATGCGATTCGACCATTTTAAGTGTTGTGAATTTTAACACTGCAATTTTTTAACATGTACAGAATATGATTTAACTGTTACCGAAATGATTTTAAGTTTGTGTGTGTGTGTGTGTGTGTGTTTAAAAACGAATTTAATACTAAATTATGGTTAGAAATGTTCAAAAATTGTGTTAAGTGGTCTTGTGAACAGGATTCGACAATTTTAAGTGTTGTAGATTTTAACACTGCGATTTTTTAACATGAACGTTTCGGAAGATTACTGTTTTTGAACTAACAAAAGATGTTTTCACCGATTGCAAATATGTGCAATGCAAATATTTCGATGAAACCGAGCCTACTTTAAGCTTCTAAGTGTGAATATTTAGAAACATTTTATATATATTTTTATATTCGCACTGAAAATAGTCAACAAAATTGGAACTCACGGAGTGACTAGTTGCTATCCAAACTAGAAACAAGATTCGACCATTTTAAGTGTTGTGAATTTAAAAACAATATCTTATAGTAAATTATGCTTAGGTATTTTCAAAAATAGTGTTAAATGAATTTTATCTAGTAAATAGGATTCAACCATTTTAAGTGTTATGGATTTTAACACTGCGACATGTACATTTCGACAGCTTTTAAAATAGATTTTCAAGGTTCTAGAATTTTCCAAATAATATTCGACTGTTTTAAACTGACATTTTCACAGATTGCAAACATGTGCAATCCAAATATTTCGATGAAACCGAGCTTAGTAAAAGCTTCTAAGTTTGAATATTTAGAAACACTTTATATCCGCATTGAAAATAGTTAGCATAAATTGGAACTCACAAAGAGACGTAATGAGCTTACATCTATGGTGACGTCATCATTTTGACATGTTGCCCCTTATTCTCTCTTAATGACATATTTTTAATAACTTAATGTTATGAACCTCATTGTACTAACCATGGGTCTGGCCCGCACAATCAATTCTTACAAGCCAATGCATTACTTGGGAGATATTAATGAAGACTCAAATTGAAACAAGACAACACTGTACTCCGAGTTTAAAAAGAAAGCTAATTTTTTATGCTGTAAAAATATTGAACACATATAAAATTTAGTATTGTGTCACAAAGTATAACATTTATTTTTACAATATTCGAGAACTTTATGGTAGATATTTTAAAAAATGCGATCTGCCGACACCCCTACAAGCTAACCACTGATTTCGGTTCGTAGCAAAGAACTTGATACTTGGTGGATATTTTAAAATGGGAAAACACTTACATTAGAAATAGCGAGTGACATATATTCAGAATTATACATATCGAGGCTCCACGTATGTACATACATACACTATACGAAAAATATCTGAAAATATTAAATAAACAAGAATATGTGTTTTATTTGTTTATTTTTTTAACTTCATACAAGCAGTTATTCCATGGGGCTTCTAAAATATAATATAAAACTCTCTGTCTCCACACACACACACACACACACACACACACACACACGCAATTAAACCCGTTAAACTCAAACATTCCAAATCGGCCATATTGCTTATCGCGTTTATCACCATATTAAATTGTAACCGAAAGTTCGCGTTCGCAGAGCCAGAAAATTCAAATGCCATTGTTTCTATATTTAAATGAAAAATTTATCAAATTGCGCGATACTCGCAAGGGGAAGATATTAAAATTTAAATATTTTAGCTTGGCCAAGAATACGTTTTTCGATATTCCAAAAAATTCACTATTTCAGTGAATTATTTGATTGTTAGTGAAAGTTTGGGGAGCGAGGGGTATGCCTTTAATGGTACACAAGCTCTAAGACTCATCTATCGTTTAAAATAGTAATATTTGTGTGAAATTTAACAATACTTAGTGGATGACTATCGAATAAGAGGCATGTGTTTTAATGCTGTATATATGTCTCAGGGCCTTAAATCGATATATTTTTAAAACTCTCAGGAATTTTAGAGGAATTGAATAGCACTTAGTGGTATTTTAATGATATACAATCGTTAACGTTGAATTTAAATGAATGAGCGACTCTCTGGAGTAACGTTACATAAACCCTAAGACTACTTTATCACTTAAAATTATCATAGTTTAAGGAAATTTTGCAAAAATTTTACAATACTTAGTAGATGATTACCGAATAAGAGCTATGTTTTAATGTTGCAACATCGTTCATGATCATTAAATCTCTATATTTTTTAAAAACTGTCATGAAAGAGAATAGATTATCACTTAATGTTTTTTTTTAAGGATATACGATTATTAATATTGAATTTAAATGAAAGAGTAACCCTCTGAGACAAGTACACTATATTGTAATAACATTAAAATAAGAAAGATATGCAATTATCACTTTAAATGAAACATATAAAGAGATTTGATATTTTAATACGAGATATGATTGACGTACACCTTGAAATGTCAGGATTTCGCAGCTGTAGGTGCTCCGCTCTTAATGAATAGGCACATTTGAATGTACATATTTAACAACACATGGAAAATGACAAGACTAAACTGAGATCTACGACAATTTTTACAATTATGACAGACTAAATCCCAACTTTGTAGATTTTTAAGAAAGTGTCAAATTTTCACCGATTCTTAGAGATTGAAACACAACATTCTTTATGAATCTTCATACTGTAGAGAATGGAACATAACTTAGCATTTATTCTTAATGAATAAGAGTGTTTCAGAATTTTAACACTGATCATAAATTTTATGATTTAAACTCTGTAGAGGGTAAATATCTTTCGTTACGAAACTCACACTGTAGACATTTGATATGATTCGAATAAATCTATTTTTATTTTTTTTATATTTTATTTTAAAAAGCGAGATTAGTAAACCTGTTACACTTATGTATAGATACATAACACATGACCACATGATATTTTTAAATGGAACATGTTGAATAAAAAATAAATAGTTGATGAGCTTAAATAAGGAGTTCAATTTGAAAGATAAAAAACCATTTAATGAATCTATTCTTCATAAAATACACATTAACCATTATTTGTTGTACATTTAAATAAATAAGTTAAAATAATTTCCCTTATCGCACATTCATAGTCCTCTGATTTGAATGACTTGAAAAATTTCGATCGTACCAGTAAAAGACTTCTTCATCACGCAACAAAACTTTCTTTGCTATGTTATTAATGTCAAGAAATAGAAGTACTTGCTCAGCCACTCTGTCATACATTTCTAATGGAATGCTGTAAAGACATTCATGGTAACTTTGATCTTCAATTTGAGCGACACATTTGAAAAGTTTTTTACACGACACATCATACTGTCATGAATACAAGAGATTAATTGTTCGAATGCGAAATTTTTATCACAAATAAGTGATGGTAGAAAGGTTATAGTGTTCTTTATTTTTAATATTTGAGTAGGAAGCCACTCTATAAATGTACTTTCTCGAAGTTTTATACTAATGTTGTTAACACAATTCTGTAAACATGCTATTTGGTTTTTATCTAAGGTAATATGACACTGTGTTAGACAAAATTTTGGATCATATAATTGAATTATTTTCTGTAAATGCAGTTTTCCATTGTCATTGAAACAGAACAACTCATTGCGACTGACGAAAGAGGTATCTGCATGTAGAATATTGAACGACCACAATTTTTGAGAAAATTCACTCCATGTAGCAGGGGGCGCGGTAGCCCATTGGTTAGCGCGCTGGAGTTGCACTCGGTAGGCCCGGGTTCGATTCCAGCCACTGCCAAAACTGCCGCCGTGTTCACGCGGAGTACGATCACGTTAAACATGTGGGTCCGTAAGTCCTTCCGAGAGGTTGGTGGTAGGGGAAGGAGGGTACGGTCCCTGTGGATGCCTCCCCCACTGGGTTCCGGTCTAAATTGGGTGGCACTTCCCGGCCGTCCAAACAGTTACCTTACACCTTTCTGGTAGGTCGGACGGTCTGGGTCTCAACAACAACAACTCCATGTAGCAGGTGACAGTGTAACGCTTTCACGCGTAGGCTGTAATTCATTTTGCTCGTTAGAGAGATATTTCCATATATACACTTTTAACTTCCCATGACGAAGTTTCAAATATACATACATATCAGAACCTAAATGCCAACGACGGAGCGCATCTTGCACAAAATCTGAAGAAGTAGATTCAGTCGAAATTGATTCTGTAGTGGTGGATAACACTCCGCTATGTGTTAGAGCACAAGAAAGCAGATCTTGAGTTGAGTTTCCAACCTCGGTGAGAACTTGTGAATTGACAACGGTAGATGTTTCTGCTGGGATTATAGAAGACATAAGATAGGTTTCTAACCAATCCACAGCAATCTTTTATGAGGATGAATTAATCACATCTGAGACAATGTCCACAGATTTTGCTTCTTCTAGGGCAGGAACAGACAACTCCACGGTATTTACACTAGAAATTATTTGTTCGAGTGATGGCATACTTTGAATTTTAGACATTATTTTTAGATAGTAACATTCAACTACCACATTCACAGTATAAGATTTATTTTTAAAACACTAAGATTTTAAAACACTCTAAATTTGTCGCAGCTATGAACGAACCGAACCTATCCACGCAACGCCCAAGGTTGAAATGTCTTATCGGGCTACGTCATAAGTATAATCACGTGATCTAAATCGAGTGTCGTGGGCAAACAGATCACATAAGATATGAAGTGATTAGAACTTGTAATTTTTAATGAATCGTACAACATTAGATTGTGCTAAACGCAATTGTTATCTACATGAGAAAATTTCTACCTTATTTTATTCATCTTCGAAATCATAAAGTGAAAATATGTACCAAACTTAGTTAAAGTTCCTAATTTTAAATCACATTAACATTAAATACTTAGAAAAATTTTGTATATTTTTATAACTTTAGGAGATATGTATCGCGCGGAATATACAAGAATAGCTGGCAAAGATATGAAAATAACTTACAGTATGAGGTCTTCATTTGCCGACATCCAAACTGGAAATGAACAATATACACACTAATTACAACACTAAAATGAGAGCTTATCAGTTTTTACCTTATCTAAGATTTCACATAAAATGACGTCATCGCTCCAAAGTTCACAAGATGACGTCATTGGTCCAAGGTTCAGAAGATGGCCTTATTGTTTTAATTACTCCCTATTTTTAATTACTACTTAATTTTTTAATTAAGTAGTAATTAAAAATAGGGAGTTATATATAGGGAGTTTATATATAGGGAGTTAAAAATAGGGGAATTAATCTTAATTTTTTATAAGGCCAAATTGTGATGCATAATTCTGAATATATGTCACTCGTAATTTCTAATGTAAGTGTTTTCCCATTTTAAAATATCCACCAAGTATCAAGTTCTTTGCTACGAACAGATTGCATGGGCCAAATCAGTGGTTAGTTTGTAGGGGTGTCGGCAGATCGCATTTTTTAAAATATCTACCATAAAGTTCTCGAACATTGTAAAAAAAATGTTATACTTTGTGAAAAAATACTAAATTTTATGTGTTCAATATTTTTCCAGCATAAAAAATTAACTTTCTTGTTAAACTCGGAATACAGTGTTGTCTGTCTTCTTTCAATTTTAGTCTTCATTAATATCTACCAAGTAATGCATTGGCTTGTAAGAATTGATTGTGCGGGCCAGACCCATGGTTAGTACAATGAGGTTCATAACATTAAGTTATTAAAAATATGGCATTAAGAAAGAATAAGTGGTATCATGCCCAAATGCTGACGTCACCATAGATGTAAGCTCATTACCTCTCTTTGTGAGTTCCAATTTATGCTAACTATTTTCAATGCGAATATAAAATGTTTCTAAATATTAAAACTTAGAAGCTTTAACTAAGCTCGATTTCATCGAAATAATTGCATTGCACATATTTGCAATCCGTGAAAATGTTAGTTTAAAACAGTCGAAGAAATTTTAGTTAGTTTAAAACAGACGAAACACCTTGAAAATCTATTTTAAAAGCTGTCGAAACGTACATGTCGTACATACTATTTTTGAAAATACCTAAGTATAAATTACTTTGTTTTTAAATTCACATTTAAATTCAGTTATTAAAATAAAATGGTCGAATCTTGTTTCTAGTTTGGATAGCAACTTGTCACTCCGAGAGTTCCAATTTTGTTGACTATTTTCAGTGCGAATATAAAAATATATATAAAATGTTTCTAAATATTCAAACTTAGAAGCTTAATACAAGCTCGGTTTCATCGAAATATTTGCATTGCACATATTTGCAATAGGTGAAAACATCTTTTGTTAGTTCAAAAACAGTAAGCTTGCGAAACGTTCACGTTAAAAAATCGCAGTGTTAAAATCCACAACACTTAAAATGGTCGAATCCCATTCACGAGACCGCTTAACACAATTTTTGAAAATATCTAAGTATAATGCACTATTACATTTTGTTTTAAAATTCATAACACTTAAAATTTTCGAATCCTGTTCACGAGACCGCTTAACACAATGTTTGTAAATATCTAAGTATAATTTAGTATTATATTTTTTTTTAAACAGACACACACTCGAAATCATTACGTTATTATTATGAAAAAAAAACATATTGCTACATACAAGTCAGGGGGGAGGGGGGGGGGCAATGGTTAGCATATAGTGTTTAATAACATTAAGTTATTAAAAATGTGTAATTAAGAAAGAATAGGCACCTTGTGGCAACAGGTCAAAATGATGACATCATCATAGATAAGATCTCATTTTTAATACAGTATATCGTTGGTTTTATTGTTTGGATTGCAAGTAGTGTAGACATCTCTTCGTGAGTTTCAATTTTTGTTAACTATTTTCCACACTGTGTGTAACATATATCTCCTAAAAATGTATAAATTTGTCTATATATTCAATCTTTAACTAAGCTCGGTTTCACCGAAATATTTGCATTGCACATATTTGCAACCTGTTGTTGTCGAGACCCAGACCGTCCGACCTACCAGAAAGATGAAAGGTAACCGTCTGGACGGCCGGGAAGTGCCACCCAATTTAGACCGGAACCCAGTGGGGGAGGCATCCACAGGGACCGTACCCTCCTTCCCCTACCACCAACCTCTCGGAAGGACTTACGGACCCACATGTTTAACGTGATCGTACTCCGCATGAACACGGCGGCAGTTATGGCAGTGTGCAAATCCAGCGCGCAAACCACCGGGCTACCGCGCTCGAAATGTGCCAATAGCACGCGGTGTTCCCAGGTGGTCATCCACCTAAGGACTAACCGCGCCCGATGCTGCTTGACTTCAGTGATCTAAGGAGAACCGGTGTTTTCAGCACGGTAGGGCCGTTGGCATATATTTGCAACCTGTGAAAATGTTAGTTCAAAACAGTGGATTCATATTTAGAAAATTTTAGAACCATAAAAATCTATTTTAAATGCTGTCGAAGCGTAGTGTTAAAATTCACAACACCACGAATAGTCGAATCCTGTTCATGAGACCGCTTAACACAATTTTGTGTTCACTTGAAATCCGTAAAAATAAATTAGTATTAAATTCGTTTTTAACACTTTACAACAAAGTTGAAAAGTGTTTATGACTTTGTTCATTCTGTCTGTCTGTCTGTCCGTTAGCACGATAACTGCCGTAAAAATGACTTAATCAAAATGAAATGTTAGTATGTTGTTCAGACGGTCTGTTGGACCTATGGGAATATGCATGAATAATATCACCCAATTAGTTTTGGATTGAACCCGGGTTGAAAAAATGAAATACATTGAGCCCTATGGGACCTAATTTTTCAAACATTTTTTAAGCGGATTTAAAATTCACAAATTGCTTTGAAATTTTTAGGTAATATTCAAATTGTTCCATAAAATATATAAAAAAAACATTCAGCGAAATTAATTCAGTAGTTTTTTAAATAAAAATTAAAATAATAATAACACCTCCTATATGAAACGATCACGTGACCATGATATGAAAGTATCACGTGATCCACTTCAAAATGATATATGGCATCCATCTTGTCGCAAAATCGTGATTTTTAAAGTTCTTTTTATTCCACTTTATTTTGGTTTAAATTCTGTGCATCTACATACTAAATCAACGCAATTACAATATATATGAGTTTAAATGCTTATCCAAATTTGATTATTTCTACAACGAAGCCTATTTTTCACTTATGTAAAATGTAAACAGCAAAATATGTAGGATGAGTTGTATAATTGCTGTATTTTTTTAACGCAAAAGAATTTAGCTCATGGAGTCTGCATAGCTGCAATATGAAAGAAATATTATTTGACTTTACCGAGAGAAGGACAATTTTTTGCGATGAAGTTTTAAGCATAGAGTTAAATTACTTGTAGCTCCATGGTCTTAATTTTTAAATAAAATAAATTATTATAGTATTGTGATGAATGACATGAATGGGAAATTATTTATGAATGAAATGCTGCTTTTTTAGAGAGAGCCAGGCGTGTTATTTTTTCTATGACGTCATTTGAATGAATTTCAGTTGTTTTCGATAAAGTTTTTAAATATAATAAATTATCGTGGTATTATGATAATTCTAAAATTATTATCGAGCAGTATATCACATTTTAGAGATGTTTAAACCAGGCAATTTATATTTCAATGCCGTCATTTGAATGATGTTCACTTTTTTCGATGAAGGTTTAAGTTTTCAAATATAATAAATCAATGTAGTATTGTGAGAAGTTTTAAAATATTACCGAGGAATGTATTGCATTTTAGACATGTTTAAATAAAATTGCATTGCTGTTGGAAAGTGTTTCATAATCAATGCTTTAAGCATGATTGATCTTTCTTGTTAATCATACATACACGCTTAAAATTATTTCGGTCGAATCCTATTCTAGAGATGTTAAAAAATTATAGTGTTAACAATCACTACATACAAAGTGGTCGAATCCTGTTCGCGAGACCGCTTAACACAATTTTTGAAAATACCTAAGTATAATGCACTATGAGTTTCATTTTTTAAATCCACAACACTTAAAATGGCCGAATCCTGTTCACGAGACCACTGAATACAATTTTTGAAAATGCCCAACCATAATTTAGTATTAAATGTGTTTTTTTAAACACGCATGAAATCATTTTTTTATTATAAAACAAAACATATTGCTATATAGCAAACACACCGAAAAATTATTAATTATCATATATACATTCCTTTTTATTAGATATATATAATTTTCATTACAAAACATAGCTCCCCCTAATAACTCTATTCAAAATCTTCTTAACACAACCCTGAAAATAATCTATCTCCCGTTGACTTTCACAGCCTACACTTTGACGATAAAAATCTACGAAGAACGAGCCGGTTGGCACAACGGATAAGGCGTCTGCCTTGTAATGAAACGGCCCCGGGATCAAACACAATCCCTGACAAGTGGAAAATAAATATCTTTTGGAAATTTAAAAAAAATGCCGATAGGTGGTAGCACCTCACCAACTTTCGCCAGAGGGCGCTTTAACTACGTTATTACTGATAACACGGTTCAGTTCGTCAGCAGAAGTGGTGGAGGAAGGTCGTGTGCTAAGAAGCTCTCGTGATTGCAGTATTGTGCAATCCGGTCAAAGGTCATCTCCAGATTATCAGTCAGCGATTGCGACATCCACTCAAACCTCCTCAGCTTCAAAGCATCTTTCCCTATACTACCTCTTTCGCAATAGTGCCTCCTCAGTTGGTCTAATGACCCTCCTCTCTCAGTGAGGTCATCGGGTGCGCCGCTTCACCAAAAACAACCCTCCTCAATGAGTCATTGGCTCCGCTTTCTCAATCGGACATGGTACGCCCCCCTTTTTTTAATTCAATTAACGTGGCAACAACAGATCGAAATCCAGTTATAGTAGCCACACAAGCCTCCATACCTTATTCGGGATTCGAACCCGAGCCCTTCAGATAGCAGCCGAACACGCTATCCACTACACCTCCTGGGCGGCCTTTTATAACTACTATCAACCCTATATATAGTGTAACGATGTTGGATGTCTGAAAGTCATCCTAGTACTACTAGCACGGATTCAGGGGACTCTGGTATATTGAGGATCGATTTTAAATCGGGTGGCCAAAGACCACATAGGAGTCTGACCTGGAAGATAAAAATAGCAGGAGGAGGATAACCCAAGCTAAAATAACAAGAGATGGTCAGTCAGATTGTCTGTTGTACTCCAATATGAAATTAGAGGGTGGAGAATGCATAGTCCACTTCGATGTAAATAGCAATTCCGTTCCAATAACCCAAAGGTAGAGCGTCGGCTGGTTACTACGAAGATTCTTGGTTCTATGTTCGGTTGGCAAAATTTCTTTACAACTTTTTGCAAAAGTTTTGTATTTTTTATAGACAAAACATTTTGCTGTTGATCACACAATTATATCGCTGTGAAAGAAGAAAAATCATTGCATTATTTAGGGAAGTCATATGCTGCCCACATCAGATTTTTTCTTTTATATATTAGATGTTTTAAAAATGAATGTATGCTTAGATAAACTTCAGCGTCAATTAAATGTGTTTTTATACAGTCGCAAAAACGTTTACAAATTTCAAATATAAGTTCAATTCTTAATTGCTTGTTTATTAAGGATTATTCCTTTATCCTTAAAGTTTTGTTCAACCTGAGATATTGTTCTTGTATGAAATATTATTCTGTCACTAGATTCTTTGGACTGGAATTTCTAGTTCAATGCTGGGCATTTTAGACTATCTTGTAAACCATTACTTTTTCGTTTGAAACGAAGTTATTTACTTTGAAGTCGGAGTGCAAGTCCTTTACGGTTTAGAATTTCCAAGTTCAACTGCTTTTTATTTCTTTTTCTCATGTGAAGTATTTTCCACACAGGCTTTAAAAATATTACTTTCTTTACTGACTTCTCAATTCGAATGTCAAAAATCATGAAATAGAAGTTATTTTGCTTAAGAATTGCATAGGTAGAAAGTATTCTTTGACTTTTCAACTTTGATAAGAGAAATGAGTTATAATGCTGCACATTTCATAAAATCTGATGCCGTTTGATAATATGTAGATGAGCAGTATTTTCCATCAACAGTTTTAGAGAAACGAATGTAAATGTGCATTAACATTCAGTATACAGAATAATGTAAAAGAAACTCAATAAATGTAATTAACCATGATATGGTAATGTGGTTTAGTTATACAAAATAAACTGATTTTAAAGTTACAACAAGAAAGATCAATCATGCATAAGCATTGAAAATGAAACACTTTCCAACTGAAATGTAATTTCATTTAAAAATTTCTAAAATGTGATACATTCAGTGGTGATATCTTTTACATTATCACAGTACTACATTAATTTATTATACTTAAATATTTAAAACTGTATCGAAATATAAATCATCTGATTCTTTATGCAAAATCAATGAATATTTCATTCATATAACTTGTATTCCAGACTCCAGAGTTAAATAATTTTGTGTGAAAAAAATTCAGCAATTCTTATGTAATTCATCTTACAATCGCTTGAGATATTTGCATTCTGCATATGTTAAAATTAGGCTTCGTTGAAGAAAGAATAAAAGTTTAGGGATTATTTAAAATCCCAATTATTGTAATTGCATAGGCACGGAATTTAGATACACAGATAATATATGTGTGTATGTGTATGTACTCAAAGTATTGGAATCGTGCCGAAGATCGGAACTCGAATTTTCAAAGGATCTACACGTTTTGGGACTTCTAGAACACGAAAAAACTATTTTTAGGAAGACGTCTGTGTGTGTAAGGGTGTATCTGTGTATGTGTCTGTGTGGATATTACATTCACTCTAATTGAAAAACTAATAGACCGAATTTCATACAATTTGGTAGGTATGTTTTTTGTGGGAAATCCTGATGTTCACTAGATTATAGTACGATTCGTAATAAAAGAATTTGCCTTCTTTGCGAAATGGCCGCAGAAATTGCCTTTATCCACTCTAGCTAAAAACTAATGGAACAAATTTAACAAAATTTGGTGTATAATATTCCAATAACCTACAAGTGACTTATATACTAAATTTAACAAAATTTTGTATATAAATCATTTGTAGGTTATTCTAGTACGATTCGGGAAAAAGGAACGGGCTATTTTTGCGAAATGGCCCGCAAAAATCGTTATATATAAAAATAAAAGACTACGTGTGCTCAATTATATCAATTAAATTCCTATTTTATACGTGATTTTTGACAACAAAAAGAATAAGACTAACCCCATTACTCTAGGACTAGCCGTTCTTGAGATATTCTAGTTTTTTCGCGTTTTCGCTACGCCACCTTTGACAATAAGTCCAGCTATCAAATGAGAACCAAATTTAAGTTTAACGTGTAAATTCAATGTCATTTAAAATACTTATGGTTGTTATTTTGTGCAGATACACTCAAATTATTATTGAATAAATAAAGAGAACGAATATGAGTCTGCAGTAGAAGACATGTGCTGTCCACATCAGAATTTTTAACAATATTACAACAATGATTTATAGAAGTGAACGGGGATTATTTTCAGGCCATTTCGAAAAAAATGTATGATCTATATTTAAAGATCCATCAAATTTTTGTCGAATAAAATGTTCAACAAATTTAAGCTGTGTACCAAATTTTAACTCTCTAGGACGTAGGAAAGTGCATTAAAAATGCCATCAAATAAGTTATATAAAATTTAAAAAAAATGAAAAATTGTTATCTACCAAATTTATTTCAAAATGTGAAGGCTCTCCCATATGCAAAACGTTTAAATCCAGTCGTAGTGTCGTACAAGACAGAGCACCAGGCGCGAAGCGCCTTTAATCTCTAGTTTCAATATGTGGTTCTTATCGTCAAACTGTGACATTAATTCAGTGACCCTAATTGGAGGTTCGAGGTTTTTATTTACTACTTTTTAACACTTTACAACAAAGTTGAAGAGTGTTTATGACTTTGTTCATTCTGTCTGTCTGTCTGTCCGTTAGCACGATAACTGCCGTAAAAATGAGTTTATCAAAATGAAATTTTAGTATGTTGTTCAGACGGTCTGTAGGACCTATGGGAATATAAATAAATAATATCACCCAATTAGTTTTTTATTGAACCCGGGTTGAAAAAATGAAATACATTGAACCCTATGGGACCGAATTTTTCAAACATTTTTTAAGTAAATTTAAAATTCACGAATTGCTTCGAAATTTTTAGGAAATATTCACATTATCCCATAGAATATATAAAAAAAAATTCAGTAAAATATGTTAAGTAGTTTTTTAATTAAAAAAATTATTTAATATAGGGAAAAAAACAAATTCAATTAAATTCTGACTTTGGGATATCTTCCAGAAAGAAAAGAGAGAGATATTATATAATAAATATCTCTCCATTTGTTTAAACGTTTTGCATATGGGAGTGGCTTCATATTTTAAAATAAATTTGGTAGATAGCAATTTTTCATTTTTTTTAAATTTTATATAACTCTTCATGATAAATTTAATTAATGGCATTTTAAATGCACTTTCCTACGTCCTAGAGAGTTAAAATTTGGTACACAGCTTAAATTTGTTGAACATTTTATTCGACAAAAATTTGATGGATCTTTAAATATAGATCATACATTTTTTTCGAAATGGCCTGAAAATAATCCCCGTTCACTTCTATAAATCATTGTTGTAATATTGTTAAAAATTCTGATGTGGACAGCACATGTCTTTCCCTGCAGACTCATATTCGTTCTCTTTATTTATTCAATGATAATTTGAGTTTATCTGCACAACATAAGTATTTTAAATGACATTGAATTTACACGTTAAACTTAAATTTGGTTCTCATTTGATAGCTGGACTTATTGTCAAAGGTGGCGTAGCGAAAACGCGAAAAAACTAGAATATCTCAAGAACGGCTAGTCCTAGAGTAATGGGGTTAGTCTTATTCTTTTTGTTGTCAAAAATCACATATAAAATAGGAATTTAATTGATATAATTGAGCACACGTAGTCTTTTATTTTTATATATAACGATTTTTGCTGGCCATTTCGCAAAAATAGCCCGTTCCTTTTTCCCGAATCGTAGTAGAAAACCTACAAATGATTTATATACAAAATTTTGTTAAATTTGGTATATAAATCACTTGTAGGTTATTGAAATATTATACACCAAATTTTGTTAAATTTGGTTCATTAGTTTTTAGCTAGAGTGGATAAAGGCAATTTCTGCGGCCATTTCGCAAAGAAGGCAGATTATTTTATTACGAATCGTACTATAATCTAATGAACATCAGGATTTCCCCACAAAAAACATACCTACCAAATTGTATGAAATTCGGTCCATTAGTTTTTAAATTAGAGTGGATGTAATATCCACACAGACACACAGAAACATACACAGATACACACTTACACACACAGACGTCTTCCTAAAACTAGTTTTTTCGTGTTCTAGAAGTCCCAAAACGTGTAGATCCTTTGAAAATTCGAGTTCCGATCTTCGGCACGATTCCAATACTTTGAGTACATACACATACACATATATGTTATCTGTGTATCTAAATTCCGTGCCTATGCAATTACAATAGTTGTGATTTTAAATGATCCCTAAACTTTTATTATTTCTTCAAGGAAGCCTAATTTTAACATATGCAGAATGCAAATATCTCAAGCGATTGTAAGATGAATTACATAAGAATTGCTGAATTTTTTTCACACACAATTATTTAGCTCTGGAGTCTGGAATACAAGTTATATGAATGAAATATTCATTGATTTTGCATAAAGAATCAGATGATTTATATTTCGATACAGTTTTAAATATTTAAGTATAATAAATTACTGTAGTACTGTGATAATGTAAAAGATATTACCACTGAATGAATCACATTTTAGAAATTTTTAAATGAAATTACATTTCAGTTGGAAAGTGTTTCATAATCAATGCTTATGCATGATTGATCTTTCTTGTTATTATTTGTCCTAGCTCCTAGTGTGGCAGTTTGTTGCACATTTAAAGTTTAAGCAGTTTGGGGGGTTGATGCAGATCTAAGGGTTACCTAGCGTTTTGGCAGTTTAGAGTTTAGAATATTTTTTTTTTATAAAATAATAGTCGCGAGTTTTATTTAAAAATCAGATGTTTGAGGTGGGATCTTTTAATTCCGATTATCGATGTTTAGAACAGGGGGGGTCTCTTACGAGATTTGGCCTTGCGATGATCATAGTCATGCAGATTGAATAACAGTTCGTTTGGAACGTATGGCAAATTTCTGTAAAATTTAAGCGCTAGCTTTTTAATTTGGGCTCTAACAGTTTTTATTTTGAAGTCATTCCTAATTACCGAGTTTCTTAAGTACCTGGAAGCTTTCCTGATAATCCGTAGGATTTTGTTTTGTTTTGTCTCTAGGAGGTCTATTGTAGTTTTACAGTCATATCCCCATACGGGTGCTGCATACAGCATTCCCGGGCGGATGACCGATTTATAAATTAGGAGTTTATTTTGATAACTTAGATTTCCGTTTCCTATCATTGGGTATAAGGCTCCTGTGGCCATATACGCTTTTTTTAATTTAGTTCGTTACGTGCTGTTTCCAGGTTAGGTGGGAATCTATCGTTACACCTAGGTATTTAGTAGATTTTTCCGCTTTTAGGGCATGGTTGTTTATGTACAGAATCGGCGGAGGTTTACGTTTTCTAGAGAAATAAATCCAATGACATTTATTGGGGTTTAATTTTATTCGCCATTTTTCCAGCCAAGTTTGGAGTATGTCTAAGTGTTGTTGTAGCTGTATGTGCATTACTGAGACATAGGGGTGTTTTGCAAGTATCGCACTGTCGTCTGTATAGAGTGCCAGTTCTGTGGTCCTTGGAGTCCTAGGGATGTCGTTCAGGTATATGTTAAAGAGTGTCGGGACCAGGATAGAACCTTGCGGTACACTACTTTTAATGAGCTTGGGTGTAGATAAGTTACCTCCTACTCTGACTTGAAAGTGTCTGTTATTTAAGTATGAGATTAAAAGATTGACAAGAGCGTCAGGGACTTTTAAAGTGATCAATTTGTACGCTAATCCACAGTGCCATACTTTATCAAAGGCTTTTTGTATGCCCAGAAAAATCGCAGCTGTGGGTGTCTTGTTATTGAGACCAGAAGATATGTACTCTACCACTCTCAGCAATTGATGAGTGGTGGAGTGCTTTGGCCGAAATCCAAACTGCTCCGGAATGAAGATATTTATTATATAATATATCTCTCTTTTCTTTCTGGAAGATATCCCAAAGTCAGAATTTAATTGAATTTGTTTTTTTCCCTATATTAAATAATTTTTAATTAAAGAACTACTTAACATATTTTACTGAATATTTTTTTATATATTCTATGGGATAATATGAATATTTTTTAAAAATTTCGAAGCAATTCGTGAATTTTAAATTTACTTAAAAAATGTTTGAAAAATTAGGTCCCATAGGGTTCAATGTATTTCATTTTTTCAACCCAGGTTCAATAAAAAACTAATTGGGTGATATTATTTATTTATATTCCCATAGGTCCTACAGACCGTCTGAACAACATACTAAAATTTCATTTTGATAAAGTCATTTTTACGGCAGTTATCGTGCTAACGGACAGACAGACAGAAAGAATTAACAAAGTCATAAACACTTTTCAACTTTGTTGTAAAGTGTTAAAAACACATAGGATGCGTTAGTAAAATATTCGAAATTCTTAAAATATGAATTGTTTAAAATATTTTTATATTTTCAACGATTCATATTTTGAGCTTAAGTGCAATTCAAAAAGTAGATTAAGTTTAATTAAGGAAATAAGCTTAAGTGCAATTTAGGTATATATTGCTTCCTATAAACGAATTTCCTGCCTTACCGATGTCGATTCCTACTAAATCCTCTACAAATCTGTAATTGACATTTTTCTTCTATCATGCTTTTGTTGTCAAGTTTGTTTTCCTAACTTTTAATATTATCCGCTAGGGCGTTGCAATCACTTTTATTCGATCGGGCATCGTCACTTTAATATAGATAGTCCTGAAGTATAAACTCATGGACCTTTTCTTACAAAGTTATTGGAGTGCTTATGGTCTTTCTCTAGGAGCTCTGCTATTCAGCATTAATTAAATGCATTTTTGTATAATTGCAAAATATTTACACATTTCAAATTTGAAATGTGAAAATATTTACAACATGAAATTAACCTGAATATGGCATTAAAGGTTCAATTTATATTTATATAAGTTGAAT
Organism: Amaurobius ferox; assembly: GCA_951213105.1. NCBI lineage: Eukaryota > Metazoa > Arthropoda > Arachnida > Araneae > Amaurobiidae > Amaurobius > Amaurobius ferox. The sequence goes on along the minus strand of OX578142.1, from coordinate 84,016,384 downwards.
CCTTAATTGCTCGTTTATTTCTTTGTCTTTAAAGTTTTGTCCAACCTGATATGTTCTTTTACGAAATATTTCTGTGTTACAAGATTCTTTGGCCTGGAATTTCCAGTTTAGTACTAGATATTTTAGACTATCTTGTAAAGCATTTACCTTCTCGTTTGAAACAAAGTTATATTTACTTTGAAGTTGGAGTGCAAGATTTTTACGGTTTAGAATTTCCAAGCTCAACTGTCTTTTTAACACTTTACAACAAAGTTGAAAAGTGTTTATGACTTTGTTCATTCTGTCTGTCTGTCTGGCTGTCTGTCCGTTAGCACGATAACTGCCGTAAAAATGACTTAATCAAAATGAAATTTTAGTATGTTGTTCAGACGGTCTGTAAGACCTATGGGAATATAAATGAATAATATCACCCAATTCGTTTTGGATAGAACCCGGGTTGAAAAAATGAAATACATCGAACTCTATGGAACCTAATTTTTCAAACATTTTTTAAGCGGATTTAAAATTTACAAATTGCTTCGAAATTTTTAGGTAATATTCAAATTGTTCCATAAAATATATAAAAAAAAAATTCAGCGAAATATATTCAGTAGTTTTTTAAATAAAATTTAAAATAATAATAACACCTCTTATATGAAGCGGTCACGTGACCATGATATGAACAGATCGCGTGACCCACTTCAAAATGACATATGGCATCCATCTAGTTCCAAAATCGTGATTTTTAAAGTTATTTTTAATTCATATTGAGTGTTGTATCCTTCCTAAAACCACTTTATTTTCGCTTAAATTCTATGCATCTACATACTGAAACAAAGCAATTACAATATATTTGAGCTTAAATGCTCATCCAAATTTGATTATTTCTACAACGAAACCTATTTTTCACCCATGTAAAATGTAAGCAGCAAAATATGTAGAATTAGTTGTATTAGAATTGCTGTATTTCTTTAACACAAAATCATTTAGTTCATGGAGTCTGCGTAGCTGATATGAATGAAATATTCATTGATTTTACAAAGAGAAGGACGATATTTTCGCTGAAGTTTTACGCGAGTTTAATTACTTGTAGCTCCATGGGCTTAATTTTTAAATAAAATAAATTATTAGAGTATTGTGATGAATGACATGAATGGGAAATTGTTTATGAATGAAATGCTGCTTTTATAGAGCCAGACGTGTTATTTTTTTATGACGTCATTTGAATGAATTTCAGTTGTTTTCGATGAAGTTTTCAAATATAATAAATTATCGTAGTATTATGACAATTCTAAAATTATTACCTAGGAATGTATCACATTTTAGAGATTTTTAAACCAGGCAATTTATATTTCAATGCCGTCATTTGAATGAAGTTTATTTTTTTCAATGAAGGTTTAAGTTTTCAAATATAATAAATTAATGTAGTATTGTGATAAGTTTTAAAATATTACCGAGGAATGTATTGCATTTTAGACATGTTTAAATAAAATTGCATTGAAGTTGGAAAGTGTTTCATAATCAATGCTTTAAGCATGATTGATCTTTCTTGTTTATATCTTAGTTTGGAGATTTTTCTCACATGACGCACTTTTCTCACAGACTTTAAAATTATTACTTTCTTTATTGACTTTTCAACTCCGATGTTGAGTTAAAAATCATAAAATAAGGACCAAAAGAAGTTATTTGGCTTAAGAATTGCATACGTAGAAAGTATTTCTCGACTTTTTCACATTGGAATGGGTTCATAATGATGCACATTTCTTAAAATCTAACGCTGTCTAATAATATGTAGATGAGTAGTATTTTCCATCTAAAATTTTGGATAAAATGTTACAAACTTAATTGACGTTGATTGACTTAGTGTAAATTAATACAACAGAAGCTGAATTAAAGAAAATAATTTGCCTTCATATGGTAATGTGGTTTACTTATAAAAAAAATAGACTGATGTTAAATTTACGGAAACACACATAGGATACATTTATTGTTATAGTTGAATTGCACTTACGCCAAAATATGAATTGTTTAAAAGATATTTATGTTTTCAGCAATTAATATTTAAGCTTAAGTGTAACTCGAAGCAGCTTAAATGTAATTCAGGAATTAAGTTTATGTGTAATTCAGGTATTTAATGCCTTTCATATACGAGTTTTGTCCGTTACTAAAGTCGATTCCTGCTAAATTGATAATCCTCTACATCTTTGTAATTGACATCTTTTTCTATCTTGTTTTGTTGCCAACTTCGTTATCTTAGCTTTTTATATTCTCTGCTAGAGTCATTGTAATCCCCTTTATTCGATAGGGCATAGTCACTTCACTATAGATAGCACTAACGTGTACACTCATGGACTTTTCCTTATAAAGGCATTGGACTGCTTAAGAACATTCTTACGAATTCTGTATATTAGATGTTTTTAAAATGAATATAAAATTCAGCTTCAATTAAATGTGTTTTTGCACCCAATGCTGCGTTTTTGTAAGAAAGTTTTCTTCTTAAACTTTCTGTATGACAAAGAAACTTTCTAATTTTTATCGGGTAGCTGAGTTCTTGTTTCCTTCAAGACAGCTGGGTGCAAATTTTTACAGTGTACTCCCTGGGATATAGAAAATTTTGGCAACCCACCTAGGAACTATCTTGGAAGAGATGATATCAACTTTCTTCAATGTCAAACTCTAAGAAACACTCCTTGTAAATCCGACCCTAAGCCAGTGACTTTGAGTTGATGAAAATTTACAGTTTTGAAAGAAATTTTGACATAAAAATGGAGCAAAGGGAAAAAAGGGCCTATAATGGAAAATTTGAGCGTCGGAACGAGAAGTTGATGGAAAATCTTAAAACCAAAAAGTGATTGACGAAAAAATAATTTGTAAAAAAAGGATTGATCAAGCATGATAGGAATAAAATTGTTTTTCTGAGAATTTACATCGAATCCTCAATTTCCGGTGTGTATAGAAATAAAAGCGCATTTTATGCAATGAAATGTTTGTAAAATAGTAAAATTTTGTACGCCTAGCAGAGGGAAATTCTTTCGAGACCACATACCATCACGGACCTGGGTATATTTGCACAAATTATCACTTATTTTACTGCATTTTTTTTCAAATAGGAAACATAATTTAATTATAACCCTTGGATCAAGGTTATTGTCTTTGGTAGTATTTTATTAGTGCACTGATAACTTATTAGTGCGACTTACAATAGCCCCTTCCCAAAGTGTTATCTGTGGAACTGTTTAACGTTTTTGTGTCTTCTGAAACACTACAGAAGTCCTGTGGAATGTTTGCACACTTATAATATCGATCCCAAAACAGAACCTGACAGAGTTCTCGTCCCCGAGAAGACAGAAAAAATGTTTTTTCGAAAAGTCTTTTTAGATCCTCTATAAGCTTGCCAGTGACTTAGAAGACTGAATCTTTGCATCTTTAAAGTATCGACAACGAAGCAGAGCTTAACGGAGTCAGATTGTTTATTTCTCTCCCGGGGACGGACAAAAAAAAAACAAAAAGTGGACGGGGGGGGGGGGGGTCGAAAAGTCTTTCCATATCCTCCAAACTCCCAAGTGATTTAGGATGAACCTTTTCACAGTTATACGGCCACGGGATCAAACTGAATTGAGCCAATTTCCGATTAAGATGAATATTTTCGACGCTAATCACCCTTAAATTTCATTATTAAACAAAATAAAACTTATTAAAAAAGTTGAAATGAAAAATGAATTTTTTAGTTTCACTGTCTTGGACAGGCTTAAATAATTGTATATTTCTAACATATTTATCTTTTATGCTATCCACATGTGACCTTAAGTATGATAAAAAATTACAATGGAAAATCTCAAAATATATTGTAATGAACATCACAGTCAGCACATGTATTTTTACGTGTACCAATTAATGAATGCTTGATTTTGTATTATGTTCTGATACATTTACTAACATTTACAAAAAATATTCAAATATCTACAACATATCATGCCTGGCTTGTTTGGGAACATAGCGGCTTATGCATTTAAAGCAAAACTTCTTTCTAAAATTACATTCGAAGTTTCAGATTTTTAAAATTCTTGTCGTAATTGAACAAAATCTGTTTTACACACTTTCCGTACATGTATTACATGTTAACACAATTAAATTAAAAGAAAGTTCCGTACATGTGAACACAATTAAATTAGAAGAAAATTCCGTACATGTGAACACAATGAAATTAGAAGAAAGTTCCGTATATGTGCATACGGTTAAATTAGAAGAAAGTTCCGTGTACGTGAACACAATTAAATTAGAAGCAAGTTGCGTGCACGTGAATACAATTAAATTTGAAGAATGTTCCGTATATGTGAACACAATTAAATTTGAAGAAAGTTCCGTACATGTGGAATACAATTAAATTAGAAGAAAGTTCCGTACATGTGAACACAATTAAATAAGAAAGTTCCGACCATGTGAAATACAATTAAATCAACAAAAATATATGATAACGTATTAAAGAATGTCGTTATAAATACTGCACATCACTTGTATCAAAATGCAACAAAAATGTATGGTAAGGTATACAGTGAAAGAATGGCATTATAAATACTGCATATCACTTGTTACTGCATCTAATACATAAAAGGGAAATTTCCGTAGACGAGTTTAAGCAGACTATATACGGAACTACGTAATATATTTTGATGAAATTTTTTCCAGCAATGATATTGAGTCCAGAAAATGTTTTTATATAAGTTGTTAGTTTTAGCAGAAATAGTGGGTATTATGGTAAATGATAAACATTACGATTATATTAGACAGAACTATATTTAAACGAAAAGAAATACATCACGTAACATCTCACACAAACATACAATAAACAAACGCGCGGCTACATAAAACATCGAACATAAACAACACACGGCCGTTGCCATTCTGACAACACAAGAAAAGGTGTTGCCATTACAAACATAAGTAATGTTGCAATATGGGCTTAGGCACAACTAATAGCATATTTCTTACACTCCCCCTTGAATAAGCCCATTTTGTACAGTTCCGTTTAATCTGAAAAGTCCCATTTCATTTAGGTGAGTGTTCATCTTTTTACTTCCTAGTGTCTTCGTCAACATATCTGCAAGATTGTTTCCTGTAGGAATGTACTCAAAAATCAGCTCATTTGCTTCAACTTTCTCTCGAAGAAAGAAATGTCGAAGATCTATGTGCTTGTTTCTCTCCGATGTCACCTGATTTTTCGCTAAGGAGATAGCACCCTGATTGTCCACGTGTATAATTTGTGGTAATGGCATGAACTCACCAGCTCCGATTTCATACAGGAAATTTCGCAACCAAAGAATTTCCTTCGCAGTATGACACATCGCTATGTATTCTGCTTCCACTGTTGAGAGCGCAGTTGACCGTTGCTTCTTACTGCACCAAGAGATTGTTGTACCCGCTAACTGAATCGCATAACCACTGAAGGATCGTCTATCACTTTTGTCTGTGGCCCAGTCAGCATCACAATACACGGTCACACTTCTTCCAGTTTTTCTGAATATTAGGCTGTAGTCTTTTGTCTGCTTTACATATCGTAATATATGCTTGACACCGGTCCAATGTTCTTTACTTGGCCTATTACTAAACTGGCTCATGTACGTCGTAGCAAAGCTTAAGTCTGGCCTCGTGCCACCAGCTAAATACAAAAGTCCTCCAATAGCTTGTCGATATCTGCGTGCGTCTTCAGAGATCATTACTTCGTCATCTGATGATCGGCTGAATTTCATTCCAGGGTCCAAAGGTGTAGATGCTCCCTTACAGTCAGTCATAGCGAAGGTCGTCAACAGTTCAGTTGCGTATGCTGATTGGTCTAGGGTGAGTGTCCCATCGTCATCATATTCAGCCTTCATAGATAATATGTGGTTAACTTTTCCTAAGTCTTTTACTTCGAAGACTTTATTTATCTTAGATTTGAATGACTGGATGGTTACGTCATCATTTGAAAGAATGATAAGATCGTCAACGTAAACTCCAATAATTAAGTCATGTTGTTTAGTGAAATAAACACATGGGTCTGCTTTTGATCTTATTAGTCCGATTGATTTCAAGAACTCGTCCAAGCGAACATTCCACTCTCTTCCTGATTGATGTAGACCATACAGACTCTTCTTTAACAAGCAGACATATTCCTTTTCATCCGCATCTATGCACATCGTAGGTAGTTCCATGTATATGGTCTCTTTTAATACGCCATTCAGATAAGCTGCTGTGATGTCCAGCTGATGAACTTTCCAGCTACGCTCCACTGCGAGTGCAAGCAAAGTCCTAATAGATTTTATCTTCACAACTGGTGAAAAAGTCTCATTGAAATCAATTCCTTCTACTTGTGTGAAACCACGGGCAACAAGCCTGGCTTTGTACCTTTCTAATTTGCCATTTTTGTCAAACTTCCTTTTGAAAACCCATTTGCTTTTCACTATTCTTCTTCCTTCAGGTCGTGGTACTATTTGCCATGTATCATTTCGTCTTAAGTTTTCTAACTCTTCTTGAATGGCCATTTCCCATTAATTTGCTTCTGGAGACGATAGAGCTTCTTCTATCGTTATTGGGTCTTTTACAGGATCTTGCCGTTTGACAGAATTGCATATATGGCATGTCACTTGTTTTGGTTTCTTTGTCGCCAACCGTTCTGAACGTCTTGATGTTGATGGACCACCTAATGTTATTGTATTGTGGAACACTAACAGGGGTGTTTGCAAGAGTTACATCTTGCATACTTGTTACATCTTGTACACTTGTTGAGTTCAAGTTTACAATTTCACTCGTTATTATGCTCGTCGGTGGAGTTATAGCAATCTCCCCCTCACCACCAGCTTCAAAACTCCAACTCTGTGCATCATTACTTTCTTCATTCTCAATGTGAATTATAGCAGTATCTTCGATATTGTGGCTTTCTACGTCTTGAGAATTTGGTTCTTTCTTGCAGGGAAATACATTTTCTTCAAAAATTACATTCCGGCTGACAAAGAAAGTATTACGCTTCATGTCCCACAATTTATAGCCTTTAACTCCATCTGGATAACCCACAAATATACACTCTATAGATTTGGGGTCTAATTTACTGTGTCTGTATCTGCGATTCACCACACTCCATGCCTTGCAACCGTACACTCTTAGATGATCAAGTGAGGCTTCTTTTCCAAACCATAATGCTTCGGGAGCATTTCCGTCAATAGATTTGGAGGGGCACTTGTTCCTAATGTAACTTGCTGTACATACTGCATCAGCCCATAGAGTTCTTTTAAGTCCTGATTCGATTAGCAGACACCTAGTCATATCCAACAATGTTTGATTCATCCTTTCGGCGACGCCGTTTTGCTGTGGAGTATCGGGAACTGTTAGTTGTCTTCGTATTCCATGCTTAAGTAGATAGTCATTAAATTCTTTGCTATCATATTCACCGCCGTTGTCGCTTCTCAGTGTTCCTATCTTGCGCTTATGGAGATTTTCAACCATCCGCCTATATTCATCAAATTTACTAAGAACATCGCTTTTTGCTTTCAATGGATACACAACTGTATATCGAGAGTAGTCATCAATAAAAGTAACAAAGTACTTTGATCCACCCGCTGATGTTGGTTCTATTTTTCCAACTACGTCAGAGTGGACTAATTCTAATACTTCCTTTGCTCTGGTAGCATTACCTTCTGGAAAACTTAGCTTCTTCATTTTTCCCATCATACAGACAGAACACGTTTCTTGGGGATCTTCAGTCGATTTAAAATGCTGTGCTCCACTTCTTAATTGTTTTATGGCATTATAATGGAGGTGTCCAAGTCGGCGATGCAACAATGATTCATCAACGAGTTTTGCAAACTTTGCCACTTTACGATGTTCTTCAACTGCATAAAGTCTGCCACTGCGTTTTGCCGTCAGCAAAATCTGTCCATTTTTCTTGATAACTCTGGCTTAATTATTTACAAATTGTATTTTAAGTCCAAGCTCTTCAATTCTACCAACTGATAAAAGGTTTCCGTCTAAACCAGGTACATATAAAACATTGTCCATGTGGGCATGTAATCCACCATTTGCTTCACACAATTCAATGTCAACATGCCCCACACCTTCAACTCGAATTTCATCTTTGTTGGCAACTTTAACGCTTGAATCCGTTTTTCTGAAACTTGAAAATTTTTCTCTGTATGACGTCATGTGGTCTGTGGCACCACTATCCAGATACCAAACTAATGGATTTTCCACTGTTCCATTCTTTGCAGATAATGCTGAATGTACAACTTTCTTTACTTCATGTTTTGCATTTTGTTTATTTACGTCTTGGCTGTTTACTGTACAGTTGTAGCCTTCAGGGCAGTTTCTTGCAATATGACCAAATTTATTGCAACAAAAACATTTTACACGTCTTCCTTCTCTGTTATAGTCTTTTTGAAATAAACTTTTATGCCCCAAAGTAGTTTTATTATTTTCAACCTGATTTGAATGTTTATGTTTAGCTACACTTCTTTTTTGTATAAACATTCAGCAGTTTCTTTTTCTTCATTACGGCGATTTATTCTTTTCTCTTCTATCAAAAGTCTAGCCTTCACCTTTTTTGTTGTTAGACTTTCTTCATCTTGTTCAAGATTGAGAATTAGGGCTTCATACGTCTTTGGAATACCCAGTAACATCACCAATGCGACTTCTTTATCATTAAAAGCGTAACCACTGCTGGCTAATTTTCTATGAATATCCATTAAACGTCCAAGATAATCTTTCATCTCTTCATTATTTTTCATTTTTATGTTGAAGAAATCCCGCATTAATTGTAGAATGTACAACAAACCGCATTTCGAATTAATTTCCTCAAGCGCATTCCATGCTTCTCTTGCGGTAGTGCACATCTCAATATCATCCAAATACGTGTCATCAACAACAAGAAACAGAAAAGTTAAAGCTCGATTATTCATTTTCTTTTCGTCAGTCGTCATTTCGGATCCAAAACCAGGATCTATGGCCTCCCAGCATCCCTTCTGAACCAAAACTGCTCTGGCACGAATAGCCCAAGAATGGTAATTATCACTCGATAATTTAGGGATTCTGAATTCTTCATTCATTGCAGCCATGCTTCTTTATTTTAAAGTTCTGATTATAATCCGTAATATTTAATAACTTCTAAGTGCGTCTACTTATTGCAATTTACCATAGAACAAAAAATTCTCAGCATTCGCGAAAACGAAAGTACGTCTTCTTACCGTTTCGCAGATAAACAACCTGGGCAACCATAACCTGTTAGTTTTAGCAGAAATAGTGGGTGTTATGGTAAATGATAAACATTACGATTATATTAGACAGAACTATATTTAAACGAAAAGAAATACATCACGTAACATCTCACACAAACATACAATAAACAAACGCGCGGCTACATAAAACATCGAACATAAACAACACACGGCCGTTGCCATTCTGACAACACAAGAAAAGGTGTTGCCATTACAAACATAAGTAATGTTGCAATATGGGCTTAGGCACAACTAATAGCATATTTCTTACATAAGTTTTATTATTCTTGTAGTGCGAGGTTAATGATAACATGACTGGATATTGCGCATCAAGAACATCTTACCTGTGGAAGAACATCCGTCGGATTTACGACACCTACAGGAGAGAATTATACAAAGCACTTTAACTCAATAACTACAGCAGGATCTACCGGTAAAGTTTTTATTTTAATTAGTTATAACTTGATTAGACTAAAATGAATGTGCATTTTACAAATATACTGAGCACAGAATGATTTAAATAATTGTAATTTTTGTGGCTAACATGTTTTGACATTGCTAAGATCTGCAGACGTAATATTGAAAAATATTTGCATGCCAAAAAAATCTTATGTGGGTAGCACGTGACTTCCCCTACAGATGCAAATTCATTTTCTCTTTCTTCCTTTTGTAATTCATTAAATAGAGTTTAATTGCACAAAATTACACGAATAATTATTTGAAATTTCACTGCATTTGTGGTTTTATTTCAATTTTCGTTTTCATTTAGCTACCAAACGTATTTTCATAGGTGACGTGGCAAAAATACGTAAAAGCTAAAATATCTCAAAAGCGGTTAGTTCTAAAGTTATGGGGTTAATTTTAATCTTTTTGTTGTCCAAAATTACGTATAAAATATGCATTTAATTGATACATTTGAGTATACGTAGCCTTTAATTTCAGATTATGGTAATTTTTGCGGGCCATTCTGCAAAAAAAAAGGCAAGTTCCTTTTTTCCTAATCGTTCCAAAATCTAATTAGCATCAGAGTATCCCAAAAGGCGACTTTTTTTTAATCAAATTTTCTGAAATTTGGTCAATTAGTTTTTCATTTAGAGTGGATACATACTTTTTTGCGGGCCATTTCGCAAAAAGGCAAAAAGGTAAGTTTTTTTTGAATCGTACCAAAATCTAATCAGCGCCAGGGTAATCCACAAGTGACTTATCTACCAAATTTTGGGGAGTTTGGTCAATTAGTTTTGCAGCTAGAGTGAAGACATGTATTGTACAGGCAGACAAACACACAGATGTCACGCTAAAAATAGTTTTTTCGGATTTTAGAGTACTTGAAACGTGTAGATCCGTGGAAAACTCGTGCTGCGATTTTCGACATAATTCCAATGCTTTTCTGACACATTACCATGTAGTGTAGGGAGAGTACAAAGCTATATTTGGTATCACTGTCCCGGGGTTATGCGAAAACTGCAATTTTGGTCATTTAATTCATTAAAAATTGAGCACCGTGGAAAATTAGAAATTGAGCACAGTGGAAAATTAGAAATCGGATCTATTGTCCTGAATGGATACTGAGTTGGTGTATATGCTGGGACTTGAGTTGGGTAAAAATCCAATATAGCGCTCGTAGACGGAAACACAAAATTGCCAACTACGAGCCCACTGCAGGATCTTGGAGTCGAAAATTTTCCTTATTCCTCCAACCCCGTCTAATAAATTGATTCTTAACTTTTTCTCGTCACTGATTCTTTCAAAAGTCATCAGACACTGCGGTGATGTTTGTTCGTTTTCTTAATTTCTGGGGTTGCATCCGATGATCGCATTTTTAACACTTTACAACAAAGTTGAAAGGTGTTTATGACTTTCTTCATTCTGTCTGTCTGTCTGTCTGTCCGTTAGCACGATAACTGCCGTAAAAATGACTTAATCAAAATGAAATTTTAGTATGGTGTTCAGACGGTCTGAAGGACCTATGGGAATATAAATGAATATCACCCAATTAGTTTTGGATTGAACCCGGGTCGAAAAAATGAAATACATGGAGCCCAATGGGACCTAATTTTTCAAACAATTTTTAAGCGGATTTCAAATTCACAAATTGCTTCGAAAATTTTAGGTAATATTCAAATTGTTCCATAAAATATATAAATAAAAATTCAGCGAAATATATTCAGTACTTTTTCAAATAAAAATTAAAATAATAATAACACCTCTTATATGAAGCGATCACGTGACCATGATACGAAAATATCACGTGACCCACTTCAAAATGATATATGGCATCCATCTTGTCTCAAAATCGTGATTTTATAAGTTCTTTTTAATTCATATTGAGTGTTGTATCCGTCCTTAAACCACTTTATTTTTGCTTAAATTCTGTGCATCTACATACTGAAACAACGCAATTACAATATATTTGAGTTTAAATGATCATCCAAATTTGATTATTTCTACAACGAAGCCTATTCTTCACTTATGTAAAATGGAAACAGCAAAATATGTAGAATGAGTTGTATTAGAGTCGCTGTATTTCTTTAATACAAAATCATTTAGTTCATGGAGTCTGCGTAGCCGATATGAATGAAATATTCATTAATTTCACAAAGAGAAGGACGATTTTTCTCGCTGAAGTTTTACGCATAGAGTTTAATTACTTGCAGCTCCATGGTCTTAATTTTTAAATAAAATAAATTATTATAGTATTGTGATGAATGAATGACATGAATGGGAAATTATTTGTGAATGAAATGCTGCTTTTATAGAGAGAGTCAGGCGTGTTATTTTTTCTATGACGTCATTTGAATGAATTTCAGTTTTTTTTCGATGAAGTTTTCAAATATAATAAATTATCGTAGTATTATGATAATTCTAAAATTATTACCGAGGAATGTATCACATTTTAGAGATGTTTAAACCGGGCAATTTATATTTCAATGCCGTCATTTGAATGAAGTTCATTTTTTTCGATGAAGGTTTAAGTTTTCAAATATAATAAATTAATGTAGTATTGTGATAAGTTTTAAAATATTACCGAGAAATGTATTGCATTTTAGACATGTTTAAATAAAATTGCATTGAAATTGGAAAGTGTTTCATAATCAATGCTTTAAGCATGATTGATCTTTCTTGTTATGTATGGGGAGGACTAGTTCTCCAGTCCGGTCGTTCATGATATGATTTTTGACCCCGACCAGTAGCCGTTACCATATATGGAGAGTTACTCATATATGGAGGTCGAAAATGTCCTCGTCTATCATGTTGGTTTTATAACTTTAAATATTTAATGTTCGTACAATATAAATGAAAAGAAGAACACAGTTTGTCAAAATGTGGTTCTTGTTAATATCGCAATTCTGAACCAAGCTCGGAATGAATGGAATAAAAAATTTGTTTCTGCCTGTGTTTCTATTTAATGTTTGCTTATAATTATAGAACGACTTTATGATTTTGCATACCTTTTTCATTGGTTTGTTAAACTTAATTAGATGTAGGTTTACGGATAAAATATTTCAGATTTTGTACCGTATTAACTTTTTCAGTATTATACCTGACAACGTTGGGTATTTCTGCAAGCATCATTGTAATTTGAAATTTGAGAATACGTAAGTCTTTGGAACTTAGTGTATATTTTTGAATTAGTTGTGGGCTGCTTGTTAATTAAATGTACACATAAAAACCCGATATTTACCTATAAAACAGAAAAAATTCAGAAAAAATATGTATTCTACTGAGCAACCTGCTTTAATAAATAACATATTACAATATATTTAAAACAGCAATGAAAATTACACTAATCAAGAAACAAATATAATACAATATCTTTTATAATTAATCAATCAATTAAATGCATCAAAAGACTGGTATAAATTATTACCCTATCCTAACTTTAACTAATCACTACAGTATTGCACCATAACGATGCAATTACTTATGAAGTGCTCCAAAACACATCCACTCTTCAAACAAGCAAATCAAATTCATGCCCGGTCTTCGTGAGCTGGCGGGAGAAGTTAATTTCCCCAACTTTAAATATCTACTAACACGTTACCAGAATCGGTTAGAATTTGCATAAGTTTAAAATTATAACCCATTCTTAATCTCACGTCGCTTAAATTACTATCCCATCCCAGTCTCAATTAATCACTACAATTTTGCATTATAACAATCTAATTACCTATGTAGTGCTAGCAAATACATCCGTTATTTAAACAAACAAATCTGAAATCAGATATTAAAGGATAACACTTTATAATAAATGTCTTTTATTTTGATTACATCATTAAGACGTAAAATTATATAAAACCAGGGTGTTTTCAGACGTTAAACGTCCATCATCAGTGGCAATGCGGAAAAAGAGGAGGATACACAGCCAGAAACAGGGGACAAAATTTGCATATGAATAGTCAGATTACTCAAGAAAAAGTACGAACAAAACATTCAATTACAAAATTTACACAGCAGAAGTAAAATACAAATAACAGCTTTTTTAAAAGTCATAAAATATAATTAAAAGCAAAGGCATCAGAACTAGATATCGAAAAATGTAGACAAATATGTAACTTACAGGGAGTTGAGAATGTGACGTTATGCGAAACTGAGGGTTTGAGTAGGATCAAAGTTACAATTTGAGTCTCGATAAATATAAACAGGAAAGATCAATCATGCATAAAGCATTGATAATGAAACACTTTCCAACTGAAATGTAATTTTATTTAAACATATCTAAAATGCGATACATTCAACACTCACATGTTTTAAATTATCACAGTACTATAATAATATATTATATTTGAAAACTTAAAACTTCGAAAAAAACGAACTTTATTCAAATGACGTCATCGAAATATAAATCGTCTGGCTCACTATGTAAAAGCGATGAATATTTCATTCATATCACATTTATTCCAGACTCCAGAGCTTAATAATTTTGAGCAAAAAAAATCAGCAATTATTATACAACTCATCTTACAATCACTTGTTTACATTCTGCATCCATTAAAATTAGGCTTCGTTGTAGAAATAATCAAAGTTTGATGATCAGTTAAACTAAAAAATATTGTAATTGCGTTGGCACATAATATAGATGCACGGAAAATAGGCAAAAATAAAGCGATTTTAGGATGGATGCAACACTAAATATAAATTTAAAATAACTTTAAAAATCACGAATTTTACACAGGGAAGTAAAGATGGATGCCATATTTTATTTTGAAGTGGGTTATGTGATCTCTTCATATTATATGGGTGTAATTATTATTTAAATTTTTATTTAAAAAACTACCTAACATATTTTGCTGAAATTTTTTTATATATTTTATGAGATAATTTGAATATTTCCTAAGATTTTCGAATCGATTTGTGAATTTTAACTTTGCTTTAAGATGCTTGAAAAATGAGGTCCCATAGGGTTTAACGTATCTCATTTTTTCAACCCTGGTTCAATCCAAAACGAATTGGATGATATTATTCATTTACATTCCCATATGTTCCACAGACCGTTTCAGTGACATACTAAAATTTCAGTTTGAATTCAAGTTTTTTAAGTTTTCCAATTTTTATTTTTACTACAATTAGCGTGGGAATGGCCAGATAGACAGAATGAGCAAAAACACTTTTCAACTATGTTGTAAAGTGTTAATAAAAAGGGATTTGAAAAGAAAAATATTTCTTGGATTATTACAATTGGTTATCAGAAAGGTTTTATCAAAATCTGGATAAATTGATCGTAAATAACAATTTAGGAAAAAACAGATGAAAATTTATTATTTTTAATATATCGTGCGTGTTCGGATAATCTAATGCCAACGGTACGTTTAGTGTTGCCAATCTAAAATTAATAATTATTTTCATTGTATAGGAAGGGGAAGAAATATATTCCACCCTGATTTATGATGTTATTTATTTCTAAATCTATCGGTACGAATAGGACTAAATAAAGGGATAACAGTAGAATGGGCAGTTTTAAATATAAATTCGTGATAAAATTGAATCATGGGACAGAAAATCGTAGGATGGTAGGGGGAGATTCGATTTGTAAGGCAAACAGTCAGAGGAAAGGGCAAACTTAGTTTTAGGATAAATAGCTTTAGAACGGATAGAGGAGAAATTTTGATAATTAAGCTCAAAAGATTAAGCGGCCTCATAGCCAAGGCTAAAGATAAAGTTAATTTCGTTATGTAAATCCTCAACAACTAAGGAACAGACAATTAAGACACGATTAAAATAGGCAATGAAAGAAGCTTACTTAAAAGAAACGGGGTCAGAAGATTCAGTGGGAAGTACTGTTGGAATTAAATTATCTGAATACGCGCGGGATATTAAGTAGCAAACTTTCAGTACTGTTGGCATTAGATTATCGAAACACGAGCGGGATATTAAAAAAAATAAATTTTCAACACCTCTTTCTCAGATTGTTATTAATGATTAATTTATACCGATCTTTGATAAAACCTTTCTATTAATCATTCGCTATAATTCACATAATATTTTGCTTTTAGAATCATTATTTATTTATATTTATCGTGACTTTATGTGTAATTTCGATCCTGTTCAAAGTTTCAGTTTCGCATGGCGTAACATTCTCGACTTCCTGCAGGTTACATTTTCGTCTATTTAGATATTTAGCTCTGCTAACTTTGCTTTTAATGCAATTTTTGACTTCTTAAAGCTGCTATTGGTATTTGACTTCTGCTGTGTGAATTTGTAGTTGAATGTTTTTATTCATATTTTGTCTTGGATAATCTGACTATCCATATGTAAATTTTATCCACTGTTTCTGGCTGTACATAAGAGCCCATGCCTCCTCCCCCTTTTTAGCATTGCCGCTGCTGATGAATGTTTAACGTCTGAAACCTGTTTGATTTCTATGTAATATTAACGTCTTAATGGTGTGGTCAAAATAAAATACATTTATTTAAAAGCGTCATCCTTTAATGTCTGATTTTTAGACGTGTCGCCATCCTTGTTGAATTTTAAACAAGTCAAATTTATGTTTGGTCATTGTGAGCTGGCTAGTGAAGATGATTTCCCCCGTACGCGTTATCAGAATGGGTTGTAATTTGCCCCTTTTCACCTCCTGAGTGCTGGGAGGTAGTTTTCTTCTAGCCATAAATTTCGTTGTCTTGCACCTTCGGGCAATCTCGACCGTAAAGGAAGCCGTTATGAGCATTAAATAACAAGAAAGATCAATCTTGCTTAAAGCATTGATTATGAAACACTTTCCAACTTCAATGCAATTTTATTTAAACATGTCTAAAATGCAATACATTCCTCGGTAATATTTTAAAACTTATCACAATACTACATTAATTTATTATATTTGAAACCTTAAACCTTCATCGAAAAAAAATAACTTCATTCAAATGACGGCATTAAAGTAAAAATTGCCTGGTTTAAACATCTCTAAAATGTTATACATTACTCGGTAATAATTTTAGAATTATCATAATACTACGATAATTTATTATATTTGAAAACTTCATCGAAAACAACTGAAATTCATTCAAATGACGTCATAAAAAAATAACACGCCTGACTCTCTCTATAAAAGCAACATTTCATTCATAAATAATTCCCCCATTCATGTCATTCATCACAATACTATAATAATTTATTTTATTTAAAAATTAAGACCATTGAGCTGCAAGTAAGTAAGCTCTATGCGTAAAACTTCATCGAAAAATATCGTCCTTCTCTTTCTAAAATCAATGAATTCATATCAGCTAAGCAGACTCCATGGACTAAATGATTTTGTGTTAAAGAATTACAGCGATTCTAATACAACTCATTCTACATATTTTGCTGTTTACATTTTACATAGGTGAAAAATAGGCTTAATAGTAGAAATAATCAAATTTGGAAGAGCATTTAAGCTCATATATATTGTAATTGCGTTGTTTTAGTATGTAGATGCACAGAATTTAAGCCAAAATAAAGTGGTTTTAGGACGGATACAACACTCAATATGAAATAAAAAGAACTTTAAAAATCACGATTTTGAGTCAAGATGGATGCCATATATCATTTTGAAGTGGATCACGTGATACTTTCATATCATGGTCACGTGATCGTTTCATTTAAGAGGTGTTATTATTATTTTAATTTTTATTTTAAAAAATTACTAAATGTATTTCGCTGAATTTTTTTTTATATATTTTATGGAACAATTTGAATATTACCTAAAAATGTCGAAGCAATTTGTGAATTTTAAATCCGCTTAAAAATGTTTGAAAAATTAGGTCCCATAGGACTCAATGTATTTCATTTTTTCCACCCGGGTTCAATCCAAAACTAATTGGGTGATATTATTCGTTTATATTCCCATAGGTGCTACAGACCGTCTGAACAACATACTGAAATTTCATTTTGATTAAGTCACTTTTACGGCAGTTATCGTGCTAACGGACAGACAGACAGACCGACAGACAGAATGAACAAAGTCATAAACACTTTTCAACATTGTTGTAAAGTGTTAAAAATGAAACCCAATAACTATTTTACGGGTTGCCCAAAATTTGCTACGGACTAACCCGAAGACTGCAGCAAGGGGGAAGCAGTACTCCCACTTAATCAGGACTGATCCATAAACCACATGCACTAAGAAAGGGGCTTGTATCACCAAACGGGTTCAGGGTCTAAAAGGAAGGCGTTTCTTTCCGAAGCCGAGTTCAAGAAAAACAGCACAACTAAAAAAATCTGATGTGGGCAGCACGTCTTTCCTTGTATAATGCAATGAATTTACTACTTTTACAGTAGAAAGAAAATGTATAAGAGCCAGGGTACTGTGCTTTTATCGTTGAATTGTACATTTGGCAATTTTCCGGATGACAACATGTAAAACTATTTCAAAATACCCAATTTACTTATATTTCGCGCAACTCTAAATAAGCAATCGTCAATATTAATAGCATCCTCAATAAGCAATATAGTACATATATTAAAATATTTTAATAATCGATTTATCAATTAGGCGTTATTTTCATTAATTTAGCATCATTTCTGCAATTTTGACGATATTTTTGTCAATCTGGGACGAAATATCGCCAAGTTAGCGATACCTTGTTAATATATTCTCCAAGTTCGCCAAATGCATCACTATGTGTTACAGATAAACGGAGAAAAAGTATGTCTTATATACTAGAAAGTATGCCCTTCATATGACGGAAATCAAAATTTACGAAACATTACTTCCAGTTTGGCGTCATTTTCATCAATTTGGCGACATTTTTGCCACTTTGGCAACATTTAAAATAGTCGCCAAGGTGGCGACGCCCCGCTAAATTTCTCTCCAAGACGGACTGAGAAATGGGTTATTTTATTCTTATGTTCTTTCCAAGATATTGAACTTTTATCAATTAGTGTATTCATTGATTTTGTGTCATTTTTATCAATTTGGTGACAGTTTCGTTAATTGGGCAACATTTGAAAAATCGCCAAGTTGGCGACATTCCGCCATAATTTCGCCAAGCGTGGACGGAGAAATAAGTTATTCTTATAGCAGATAAATGACTATTTACGTCCAAATACAAAAGTATTACCTAAAGTATCTTTTCTCATGAATGGAACGAGCTAGATCCACGAGAATGATGTCACTAAATTTATCCATGATATTACTTATGAAAAGTGAACATAGTTCACAACAGTTAATATTTTTTTTTATTTTATATGATATTTTGATAATTTTTTTTGAAAAATGCGCAATATCTTGAGAACGGTTCATGCTAGCGTTCTAAAATGCATGTCAATCGTTTTCTAATGAAAAATTATATGAAAAATTACTATTTACGTATTTTTATTAAAGGTTTTGAGTTTTTCAAATTTCACTCGAAAATTTAGGTGCGTTCTGATCATTCGATTGCGTATAAAAACAATAGATTTCCAGTATTCACGGATTATAATTTTTTGTACCAAATTTCGTTCGAATCTCTCCATATTGTCTCCATAGACGCACTGACACCCACACACACATATATACATCATTTCAAAAATGTTTGATTTGTGTTCAGGGATGCTTGAAACGTGCTCTCCCGTCGAAAACTCGAATTTGAATTTTCGACCCCGTCGCAATACTTTTCTCATACATTATACTATGCATATAATGAAAGTAATTAGGCAAGAAAAATTTTTGCACTGGAGAAAATACTTTTCATGAGATGAGTATTTTCTCGATATTGTTAAAATAGCGAGAACGTAAAAGCCAGGACAAGAGTAAGGTCATGTCAGTGCGGCAAGGGTGTCAACGAGTGTCCCATGTTGTAAAGAGGTATGTGCGTAGCATGCTGTATAGAGGTACTTGCGAAGCATGCTGTATAGAGGTATGTGCGTTGTTTAGAGGTATTTGCGTTGTATAGCGGTATGTGCGTTGCATAGAGGTGTCTGCGTTGTGTAGAGGTATGTGCTATATGTCATATGTCGAGAGTTTTGCAAAAACGATTTTTGCCTGCTAAAGTAAACACCACGCTGGTCTCCCCCCACTCTCTCTCTCTCTCCCTCTCTCTTTCTCCATCTTTCTAGCTCTCTGTCCCTCTCTCTTCGTCTCATATTGTTTAAAAATAGTTAAGATTATAAGTGTAATTAAGCGAGCCTGTTTTTGTAATAATATGGTAAATCTGCAAATAACTAAAATAAAAATTAATTTAAATATTACTAAAGACCCTTTAATGATTATTTAAATTAACTTCACATCAATTGTAAGTAGTATCTCTCACTGGAATAAATTTTGAGGGTTATTCACAACGCAGCTCTTTAAGGAGCATTTGAACAATAATTTATCACCACAGTATCAACAATAATAATCAATGAATGTAATACTTATATTTAGACTATTTCCTTTCACCACACTTATGTAGTATTCGCGAACACACCAACTCTTCAAGCAAATGAATCAGCTTCTTGCTCGTTCATTTTGAAATAATTGAAGAATCCATGTTCTATTACTTTAAATATCCACTTAGACGTTTACCAAAATATTTGATTTTAATTTGCATAAGCCTAAAATTACAAGCCATTCCTAACTGCACAGTGCGTAAATTACTATCCTATCGTAACTTTAGTTAATGCAATATCTGTAGATTGAGAACTTCATTAAAACGTAGCATAATATAAATTAGAAACGGTATGCTTTGAAATCCCTATTTATTTATTAGTAGCAATAAATTTTGTCATCTAAATTTTTTTTTAAGCATCTACTTCTCAGGATCTACTGTATATATAAATGATAACTGATATGAATTCCCCAACGAATTTGAAAGGCGGTGGGATTGTACTAAATATTTTCATTTCCGCTTCTTTTTCCAGTTCCATTTGAAAATTTTTCTTTTGAACATCTATTTCGTAGGAATGTCAATAGATAGGGCTTATATAAAGTCTGATTTGGATTCAGCATTAAATTCTGAAGGGGGTTGACTGACTAAAAATTTCTACTTTCGGTTCTGGAGATGTGACTTTCGATTTAAAAATTTACATTTTCTTTGCAGAATCTTTTTTTTCAGGATCGGCTGTAGAAAGAGCTTAGATGGCAACTGATATGGATTGAGCATCAAATTATGGAGCAGGAAGGAAGTTGGTTCACTAAGGATTTCCACTTCTGGTTTAAAAATTTTCCTTGAAACATCTATTTCTCAAAATTGGCTACAGATAGAGCTAAAATGATGACTAATATTTATTTAGCATATAAATTCTAGAAATGGTAGGGTGCTACATAAAATTTTCACATCTGGTTTTTCCCAATTTTCAGCAATTTTATTTTCCCTGAAAGATTTATTTCTCAGAATGGTCAGAGCTTAGATGATGACTGATATGGATTTAGTATCAAATTTCTGAGGAGGTAGTGGGATTTACTCCGGATCTCTACTTCCGACTTCCGGTTTAAATACTGTTCTTGAAACATTCATTTGTTTTATAATTGACTATAGATACAGTTTAGTTGATGAATGATGGATTGAGCATCAAATTTTTGAAGCGGTAGTGGGTTTTACCTGGATTTCTACTTCCGGTTTAAATACTGTCCTTGAAACGTCTATTTGTTTCAGAATTGACTATAGATAGAGTTTAGGGGTGATGACTGATATGAAATCAATATTAAATTCTAGGGCTGTAGGGTCTCACTAAGGATTTCCACTTCCAGCTTTAGAGATGCTACTTCCGATTACAATATTTGCATTTTTCTTATAACATATATTTCTCACTATCGACTATAGATAAAGCTTAGATGATGATTGATATGGATTTAACATTGAATTTTTGAGAGTGTTGGGGGTTCACTAAGGATATTCCCTTCCGTTCTAGAGGCGCCACGTTCGGTTACAGAAATTACATTTTCCTTGCATCATCTATTTCTCATTATTGACTATAAATAAAGCTTAGGTGATGATTGATGTGTATTTGTCATCGAATTTTGGATGGGGTTAGGGTTTCACTAATTATACACCCCTTTCTGTTCTGGAGACGTTATTTACGGTTTTCTGTTAATTCGGTTTTCTGTTTTCTGTTATTTACGGTTTTCTGTTATTTACGGTTTTCTGTTAATGAAATTTACACACCACTTGCCAGCACATTGATGGTTCCTTCATAATTTTTTTTGTTAATATACACATTTTTACACCATTGTTCACGAATTTGATTTAATGGTTATGTGGTGCTGGGAAAAAAAGGAATGTAAAGCATACTTTTAATTGAACTCTTAAACATGGTCGTTGATCGTAAGTCGTATAACATTGCATTATGCCGCATCAAAACCTACCATATAATCTTTAGTACGAGTTCCTGCAATAAAATCTATTAACATAATACTACTCGCGATTAACTGCAGTCATTTTAACTTTAAAATAACATTATTTATTGAGAACATTCTATTCATTATTAATTTAATTACAACAATTATCATATATTATTAAGGAGAATATTGGGTATGTGAGACCAGGTAACTTATTATAAATCTGGTTATGACCTTTTACAATATTTGATAGGTACATACCTCCAATTTTGTCTTTGGACATGGACATACTGCCTTCCATTGTTGGCACTCGCACAACTTGCAATTGCACATTTCCTCTTCGGCAATATTTGCCTCCATTTTATGACTGCACACTAATAACCACACTAATAACTCTCGTCTGAAAGCTGACACATCATCACTGCTGTAGCGCCAACGGCCCTACCGTGCTGAAAACACCGGTTCACGTTAGATCTCCGAAGTCAAGCAGTATCGGGCGCGGTTAGTACTTGGGTGGGTGACCACCTGGGAATACCGCGTGCTGTTGGCACATTCCGGGCTCTGTAGCCCGGTGGTTTGCGCGCTGGATTTGCACGCTGCCACAACTGCCGCCGTGTTCATGCGGAGTACGATCACGTTAAACATGTGGGTTCGTAAGTCCTTCCGAGAGGTTGGTGGTAGGGGAAGGAGGGTACGGTCCCTGTGGTTGCCTACCCCACTGGGTTCCGGTCTAAATTGGGTGGCACTTCCCGGCCGTCCAAACGGTTACCTTACACCTTTCTGGTAGGTCGGATGGCCTGGGTCTCAACAACAACAACAACAACATCATTACTGCGTGCGCGTAACTTCATGAATATTTCAATGGACGTCTTCCTTCTTACTGTGGTAGCCTGTTACTGTTACACATCTCTTTCTTTTACTCTAACTTACATCTCTCACTATATTACTCTGAATTATACTGATCCTACATATCTCACTACATTACTCTGAATCTATTACTGATCTCTTACTAAATCTGTTCTATGTTTAATATCTGTTTCATTTCTGAATTTGTAGAACATTCTCTCAGATGCCACCTCTTTTTGCCTGAAGTCTGATACGCCTCTTTGGCGACCATTGGTTGAGCTCAGGGCGACGCGGTAACTATCATAAATCCACATATAAAACTATCTACGTGAATCCTAGACTCACAGGTTAATTGACACATATACTTTATTGACTCTAAACTTCAAACTCGAACAGCAGAATTTCATTATACAGTAAAACCTGTTTATAACGATATTCTAATGACCTGGAAAAATATCGTTATGGTCTTTTTACCGTTATAGACACGGTTGTTTTATCTATTTTTGAAGCAGTGTAGCAATAAATTTATTCACTACAATATTGCACCACAAACGATCCAATTGTGCTCACAGATGCATCTGCTCTGTAAACAAACGAATCAGATTTATACTCGCTAATTGTGAGCTGATGCGATTCCTCTTCAAAAGATTTATTTACGAGTTTGGTGAAATTGGTTCATATTGAATAAACACAAAATGATTGGTTTGTGAATAATAAAACCATTCTCACAAAACACACATGTACTAGACACATGCAATTATACTGTTTACAACATGAAAACGTTCCAGCTAAAACAACATTTAAAGAAAAATGCAAATTGAAGCACTGAAAATTTTGTTTGAATAAATTGCTGTATTTAAATTGGATTTTATTTCTCGAAAAATATTTAATTTGTCCAAAGCAATTTTGTTCTGGATAAAATTATGCTGCGTATTTAAGCATGACAATGAAATTTAACTTCCAATTGTGAACCCAAAGTGGAAACTAGATGATTTAGAAATGCTAATTGCATATTACTGTTATTATTTATATTTACTATTACTTTAAAATGTGATTGTTTATGGTTTTATTCTCTTATTAGAGAAATTTCGTCTTAAAAATATGAATTTGCATCGTAAAATATGACAAGATACTAAACAGCACTGTTTTAACGAGCTGCTTGTTAATAATATATTTCCGTATACAGGTGGGGATACATATTAAACCAAACCTGATCCATCATGACCATGCCTGATCTAATAAAGGGGATTGCAGCGCCACCTAGCGGAGAATTTAGGAAGTTAGGATGACGAAATTGGCAACAAAGCGAGATGGATGATAGAAGCTAATTAGAAAGTTGATAAGCATTGTCTAATGAGTAGAAATCCACACCAGGAAGGAACCAAAACTCGTACATAGAAGGCAATAAATACCCATCAAATAGTTATATTATTAGGGCCTCTAACACGGTGACACCTGCAGTGCTTGCAAAGTACCCGGTTCTGGAATTCAACTGTGCATTTTCACTGATGGAGGGCATTTTAAACAGACTCTACAGTAGAGTTATGTTCATGTCTGTTTTGTTTATTGTATCATTCTTGAATATGATACGTCTTGAATTCGTCAATAATCCTATTGTGCCCAATAAATGCCTTTTGAAACAGTTTCTGCAACCTACTTATTAGACAATGTTCTACAAGTTTGTAATTGGCTGTTTTTGTCAATCTCGCTTTGTTCGTTATAGAAACATTTTCAATTCCCAACTAGGGGCACTGCAATCACTTTTATTCGATTGGGCATGGGCATTTCTCTATAATTAGACAAACGTGCAGATTCATGGACCTTTCCCTACAAAGTTAGAAGCGTGCTTAAGGACTTTCCTAAAAACCCTGTATAACGAACAAACTAAATACAATTGTTTACCGTTAAAATTTTCCGAAATTTTTACTTTCCTTATATACATAATACACTGCGGCCTGCAAAAGTTAGTACGGACGGTAAAATCAACAAAAATGGAAAAGTAAAGCTTTGATTAACTAAAAATTGTACATTAAGGTAGCAAATGTGTTTATTTATTAAAGAAAACAAGAATTATGTACAAATATGAAAAAGTATTTACTTTTCGTAAGTTATATGATGACGTCACATTTGGGTCATTAACAAAATGATGTTTAAAAGCCAACAAACCAAACAAAACTTACATTGATATGGTATGTGACCATCCCGGACTTTCGCACAAATTTTACAATTATTTTCCATGCTTTCAATGGATTCTGGATAACCATCGCAGATGTGAGCAATGGCCATTCCTCCAAAAGGGCAGTTTCCAAGTGAGACTGGCTGGAGGAGGTAAACGTGCAGAGACAGCATGCACGAGGACATCCCAAAGGTTTTCAATGGGATTAAGGTCGGGGGAATACGCTGGCCATTCCATACGAGAAATGCCCTCACTTTCCAGGTATTCGTCAACGATGTTAACTCGATGGGGACGGGCATTATAATCCATAAGGAGGAAATCAGGACCAACTGTTGCAGCGTAGAGTCTCGCAATGGGGTCTAGGACTTTATCCCGATACCGCGCAGCCTTCACAGAACCGCCTTTAAAGATGTACAGCTCTGTGCGATATCCCATTAAAATTCCAGCTCACACCATGACGCTGTCACCTCTGAATACCACAGCGTTGTTTCGTCATTTATGAAGCGCCTGCCAGGTTGTGCCGTATCTTCGATATGTGCGTTGAGTATCTTGAAGCTTTGACATCAGTTGACTGGATTGCAGGTGTGCAGATAGAGTCCATAGGGACCACCCATAGTGGGCGGAGCAACGGGATCCGTTTTTCCTGTTGGTCAAGAGAACTGGAGCACAATTCTGAAAAACTATCTTGCAAGGCAGAGTTAGTTTAAGTTATGGGGAAAGTTTGAGGTTTTTTGATCTGCAATTTGTGTGATTATATCAAAGGTCTTTTGCATCGGGTCTACGTCTGCTTTAATTATTTTGGTGATTTGATTTAAGAAGTTCCTGACATCACTGATATTGAAATAATCTTGTATTTCTTTAAAGAATTTAATGAATTCTAGAAAGAGGTTAGGAATTTGATTTGAAGATTTTTGGGCATCTGAGTGCGTGTGGACCACGTGCTCTTCCGAACTTGGTGTTCTTGTCTCGGCACGCGCCACCGCCACGTTGTCTGTAACAATTTCGAGGTTTTGTGATTTAGAGAACTGTGGAAAGTTTTTCATGCTCAGGTTTGAATTATCTGATCTATTAATACGAAGGTTTTGGGGTTTGGTTTTAGGTTCCTGGAACTTATTACGGTTCCAGAGGTTTTTGGGGCAGAGCCTAAAGTTGGCGGGGTGGGCCCCACCACAATTAGTACACTTTGCCGGAAGGTCTCTAGGTTTAAGGCATTCGCGAGTTTGATGTTTTTTCCTGCATTTTAAACACCTGGCGGGAAGCGCGCAATTATCCGAAGAATGGTTATAATTTTGACAATTGTAACAAATTTTTACTCCTTTTGATTTGAGGGCTTGCACTACGATTCTCATGTAGAGAATGGAGGTGAAGTTGTAAATTTTCTCCCACCCCTCAGCCGGCTCTAGGCAGACCAAGAAGATGGGGAGAAGTGACCTATCACGACGATTTCTAAGCTGTGAAATCCTAACAATCCTGAATCCTTCACGGGATATAGCCTCTTTAATAGTCTATGCTAGTGTTGG
Source organism: Amaurobius ferox (assembly GCA_951213105.1). Lineage (NCBI taxonomy): Eukaryota > Metazoa > Arthropoda > Arachnida > Araneae > Amaurobiidae > Amaurobius > Amaurobius ferox. The sequence continues at coordinate 83,989,918 of OX578142.1, read as the reverse complement.
CTGGCAGCCCTTTTATCACTACTTTTTTTGGTCTTTCGCTTTTTAAGCATATGGAGCTAAAAGGGATTTTATTCTGAGTCAGGTGAGTCTGTACGCTCCTGTAATCCTCAACGGATCCAGGAGTGAACCTAATCACCCTCCCCATCAACAGTCATTCAATTTCAGTGCCTAAAGTTTTGTTTAATTCTTCAATGAGGGCTCCCCAATTACTCGAGGAGTCAACATAGAAGGAAGAAATTTTGGGATTAGGTTTTGGGTCACTATTTACATTCTCTTCTTGATTATCAAGCGGCATGAATTTATTTTTAAGTAGAGGGAAGTCCTTATTAGATGCAGCTTCTCGTGGCATGGCCTCAGCTAACTTAGCAGCCGTAATCTCGTCATTAGGCTTCCTGCGCTTATTGCGCGGGAACTCAAAATTTAGTTTGAAAGATTTCGCGATTTTGGTTTTGTATTGACTATACAAAAAATCCTCAGATAAGCTATTCCATGTTTTGATGACATAAGCCGTAGCCTGATAGGATTTCCTAACCAAGAGATTCTCAGGGGTAGGGGTATCCGCTAGCAAGATAGCATTAGAAGTTATGCTTACCAATATCTCTTTGATGAGTGCCGCCTTGTCGGTGTACTCGGCTTCCTCGATAACGATTTCGGCATCCAGGTGTCTCTTGGCCCAGTCATAGATCTCACAGTGTCTGTGGATATCGAAGGCTTCATTTTTGGGTGTCTCGGGGGTATATCCCACGCTTGCTTTGCATCTGGCAGCGAAGGATGTGAAGTACTCAGGAGTCTTGTGCGCCTGTCGCACCAGCTTCTCAGCACGTGCTGCTCCGTCCAAGTCTTTTCTTTTTTTCTTTTCCTCCTCATCGATCTCCATGGCATCTGCCCAGCTGAGAGTCTCTTTTTCCTTGTCCTTCCTGTGTCTTTCGAAAATATTTTTTTCCTTACTCTTGGTCTGTCTGCCTTTCGCGTCCTCCTCTTTGCCTTGGGGTATGTCCTTACTGTCGTTGGCTTTCTTGTCTTTAGGCCTAGGCATCTCGGCTATCTCCTGTCGTCCCTCAGTTTGTACACTTTCCTTTGAAATCCAATTATATTCCTCTAGTTTCTCCTGTACCTCCTCCTCTGTTTTTCCAAAGCTCTTAACAAATAAATCTCTAATAAGCAGTAATTTCTCTTTTACCTCCGGCGAAAGCATCTTGATTAGCTTAGCCCGATATATTCTACTAAAAACCTCTGAATGCGTGATGTTCGATGCTGGTCTTGGCCTGATTACGTGTGACTCGTTTTCTCCAGACCTTTACACGCTTATCATCTGATTCCAGGGTAAATCTGGACTCGTCCGTGAGCAGGAAGTTGCACCAATCTGAGACAATCCAATTGACACGTTGACGCCACCAATTTAATCTTGCTCCTTTGGCTTGGACGGTTAGTGGCACAAAAACGTACTCCTCGGGCGTGCAGTCCCTTAACGTGGAGCCTTCGGCGCACAGTACTGGCAGATATTGCCTTACCAAGTGCCCCTGCAACCATGGATATAAAAGTTTTGGAGGTCGCTCGTTGATTCTGCTTGGCTACTATAGCAATATACCGATCATCAGAGGTTAGTGGTAACCCTTGGATGACCGAACACAGGTCTTCGGATAACTGTTTGACTTGTTTGGAATTATTTCCATAATCGAGAAATTATCAAACGATCAACCCCAAAGAAAATAGTGACGCCTTTGATTGACTGCCCTGCTTCAATGCGTCCGACAGCACACCAGCTCTCACTGTCTGTCATTCGTCTTCTTTCAGCTACAGAAACACGAATATCATAAAAAAAATCCTACAGAAGTTATAAACACTTCGTATCAGCATTTAAATGCACATCCTCAAACCCTTCAAAATGCTGGCGTCTTCAATGACTGCTTAATTAGCATATATCCGGACAGTCAATCGTGATTGGCTGTAACATATGTGCATACCGCCATCTACATTCGCAGCGATTTTCAGCCACTCAAATTCAAATACGCTTTCGAAAAATAAAAATTTGCATTGTGCGCTTAACTTTTGGAAGTGAGTGTATAATGTATAAGGGAAGTATTGTGACGGGGTCGAAAATTCGAATTCGAGTTTTCGACGGGAGAGCACGTTTCAAGCATCCTTGAACACGATTCAGACGTTTTTGAGGTGATGTGTGTGTGTGTGTGCGTGCGTGCGTGTGTGTATATATATGTGTGTAAGTATGTGTGTGTGTATATATGTGTGTAAGTATGTGTGTGTGTAAGTATGTGTGTGTGTGTAAGTATGTGTGTGTGCCTGTGTGCGTGCGTGTGTGCCTGTGTGCGTGCGTGTGTGTGTTTGTGTGTGAGTCAGTGAGACTCTGGAGACTATATCTCACGAACGAATGAAGCGTTCCGAACAAAATTTGGTACAAAAATCACAATCAGTGAGTACTGGAAGCTTATTGTTTTTACTCGCAATCGAATGTTCAGAAAATGTGTGAATGTTCAGAAAATGAATGTTCAGAATCGTCAAAAAATTAAAACATTCAATAAAGCTACGTAAAATAATCATTTCTTATGTAATTTTTCATTAGAAAACGATTGACATAAACATTACAACTTTAGAATGAACTTTCCTTAAGATATTTCATATTTTAAAATACATTTATGAAAAAATCACTTAAAATTAAAAAATATATTAACTATTGTTAAATCGGTTCATTTTTTATATGTAATATTATGTGATAAATTTATTATCATCATTTTTGTAAATCTAGCTCGTTCCATTCACGAGAAAAGAAATTTTGGGTAATAGTTTTGTAATTTGACGCCATTAGTCGTTTATCTTCTATAAGACTGACCCATTTCTCCATAAACAATGCTTGGCGAAATTTTGGCGAAGAATTTGACTTAATATCGGCAACTTGGCGAGTTTTTGAAATGTCACCAAATTAATAATGAATGACGGAATTAAAAATTTGCAAAACATTACATCCTATGTGGCGTCATTTTTATCAATTTGGCAACAGTTTCGTCAATTTGGCAATATTTAAAACAGTAGCCAAGTTGGCGTTATGTCGCCAATGTATCAATGAAAATGACAACTAATTGATTAAAATTCACTATTTTGGAAAGAATATAAGACTCTACCATAAAAATAACCTATTTCTCTATCTGTAATGCTTGGCAAAATTCTCTCGACGAATTTTGGCGACATATCACCAACTTGGCAACTGTTTTAAATGTTGCCAAATTGACGAAACTTTTGCCAAATTGATAAAAATGACGCCACATAGGATGCAATGTTTTGCAAATTTTTAATATCGTCATATGACGGGCATACCTTTTATAGAAATGCTCTTCTAAGTATAGCCAACCTGGCGATGTTTAGCCCATATTGACGAAAATATCATCAAAATTGCAAAAATGACGTCGTGTTAATAAAAATGACGCCTAATTGATGAATTTACTATTAAAATATTTAAATATATGGACTATATTGCTTATTGCGGATGCTATCAATATTGATAATTGATAACTTAGAGTTATGTAAAATATAAGTTTATTGGGTACGAAATAGTTCTAGATGTTGTCATCCGGAAAAGCTCCAATTTAGCGTTACAAACACTGTGGCGTGGATCTTTTTATCACTTGTTCGTCGTAAAGAAGTAAATTCATTGTATTACATAAGGAAAGTAATGTGCTGCCCACATCAGATTTTTACTTTCCTTACAATACATAGGATCTAGGTAACGGGCTGTGATGGGGTCAAAAATTCGACTCTCGAATTTTGGAGGATTTGTATATTTTAATCATATCTAAACAAGAATCCACCACTTTTTAATGTATGTGTGTCTGTCTGTGGGCATGACACCTCTCGAACAAACAGAGCAAGTCAAATGAAATTGGATATAATTTTTTTAATCGACAACCTTACCGTAACCGTAGACTAAGCGGTAATGTAATCATAACCGTAATGGTAATCGTATTTGATTGAAAGGGAGATCGGAAAAGACAAATATCCTCGAATCTTTCGAAAATTTAAAAGAAATACAGAAAAATTGTGCTGGTAAATGTTAAAATATAGTTATTTCGTTTGCAATCTTTTGCTTAAAACGATTGAAATAATTTTTAGGACGTCATTACGTTTCTTCCTCAAAAAATTGTATGTTTTCTAAGTCACCTTAGAGCAAGAAAGATAAATCTAAAATTTTAAGGAATATTGTTTGCCTTTCTTTTATTTCGAAAATTAGTTAAAAATTTTCTAGAATTATCAATAAGTTGTAAAGTAACTGCCTTCCTCAACATTCTCTGATTACTTTATTCTACGGATCTACAGACCTTTCGGTTCAAGGGCAGTAACACAGGACTGCAATGAGTTGAATCAAACTAATATTTATTGTGCACTGCACAGAATTAACAGCGGCTGGCTGTTGAAAGCAACTGATGACATAGACAATAATTATTATTGTACATGTCGCGAATAATTTACAATATATACAAGATACTATAATTACTAGCATGGTGAGCACTTTTAAATGGAAACGATCCTAAAGCTCTTATGCTTACAATTCGAACTTTTATATCTCGCTTCGTATTGCGGCTAGAACTCTGAATACTAAGCCTTTCTTAGTCATCGTTGTATTCACTGGGTTTTCCTTCCCAGCACTCATTCAAGATAAGACCAGTACACGACAAGAACTCACTCACTCACTACAAGAATCAACCTCACTCAGGACACGACAAGAACCAACGACTGAACTCTCCCGCTCCGAAACTTATCCTACTTTACCGTAGGAACGCACAAAATGCTGATTAGGCTGGTGATTCGTCTAACAACCGAACCAGTTAGGATCGTTAGTTTAAATAAACATAAATTATAATGAAAACTGGGGGAAATAATAATGGAAAGGTTATTTAGACCTTATAAAGTTTAACTTCAAAACGGTATTCTCCCCTATCAAAAAATTAAACTTTGTTCTTTTAAGGATCCTATGGAAAAGTCCAGTAATTGGAATATTTATCAAATTCCTTGTCAATATGGACGATCGTACATAGATCAAACTAAACTCGCTTTAAAGTGTCACTTAAAAGAATATAAAAATTGTGCAAAAAACTAATAAATTAATAAATCTTCAATCGCTAACCATTGTTGGGTGACTAGTGTTGGGTTTGAATTTTTTTTGCCTTCTTTTTATAAAAGTGCTCTTCAATTTTCGATTTGGATTCCTTTAAAGATTTTCATATCAATAGAAATTCCAGTAATCTAGTTAATTATTTGTCAATGACTTCATATTTCTCCGAGGCATGTCGTGATAATGTCTAATTTTTTGTTTCTTTAAGTTCATATTCTACTGCATTTTATTTTTGCTTGTTCTTCTTATTCCTCTTTTTTCTATTTTTCTCGTTTTATTTTCCTTTCTTCACACTTGGTGGCACAACGATATCGATATCTGTCGTTTAGTCATTTATAGTTTTGGTCAACATAGTCTTGTGCTTAATTGGGCGTTCTGGTCCAGACTTCTTGCGTTGAAGAAGGAAATGCAAATGATTTCCTAAAAGTACGCATGCTTATGTGAATCTGTTCATTATTGCAGGTTTTATTCTAATACACAGACACACACACACACACACACACACACACACACACACACATATATATATATATATATTCACCCTCTCACGGACCCACATATACACAGACATCACTTCTTAAAACCGTTCGATTGGAGTTCAGGGATTCTTAAAACGTGCTCTTCCGTCGAAAATTTAAAGTTTCGGATCAAAATTTGAATTTTCAACCCCATCGCAATACTATCATTATACATTATATTATGTATATAGGGAAAGCAATCATTGTCACAATGTTTAGCTGATGCTAATAATCGGTTGGTTTTCCACGTGTTTTTGAAAGTGAAAAAATTTCGTTAATCTATTTTTTTATTGTTCAAAGATGTTAGCCCATAATTTCTCTCTTTTCATTTCTAGTATTTTGTAGTATATTGAACTAATATAAATCACTCTGATAGATTTTTTTAAGTACAGTCCATTTTGTTTTTTCAGAACTCTGACATTGATTCCGTTGTTAAAGCATACTAAAACCTCATCTCCTCGACTAAAGGAAGTTGGGCAAAAACACCCTCATACAAAATAGAATTTTTAGTCATCAATTATTGTCCAATGAATGATATGTGCAGAGCAAAAAGAGTCTTATACTTCTACGACAAAGAGTAAAACAGATTTTTTTTTTCATTTCTTTTCTTTAAAAAAAAACCCCTCATTTCAACTCTCCGCTTTTTGAAAAAAAAAATTCTTCTCGCATTTGCGAAAACAAAATTCAAAAGCTTCGATTCCCCAATACGCCATTTTTTCTCACTTCTTTTTTTTTTTCCCGTGCCCTTTTCCGTACGGCGTTCATGCATTCGTCTTCATCGGACAGAATATAGGAAAAAAAATGGCGAAAAATAATTTTTGATTCTTTTCCACATTTTCCTGTGCGCCCGATATTGTTTCCTTTAGCAATTTCGCTGGTGACAAGAGGGAAATAGGGTGTTAAAAGCAACTTTAGTCAATCAACAACTCTTTTATCTTAAAGAAGTCTAGTGACATTAGTTTCCAACCGCTTTTTCATTGCATTTTCTTTTCACTTTTTCTATTTCATTCCAAAGCGGAGAAAAACTGATAAGCTACTCATGTATTTCCCGCTTACAAGTTGGAAAAAAAAAAATTAAGTATCACGCGAGGTAAAAGCATGACTTAATTCAGCAGATGCTAAGCCACTTAGAGATAAATATCAGCAGACTATATTTTTTTACTTAGGAACAGCCGGCGTCTGAAGAATAATGTTTAGATTTTTTTTCTATGCTATAGTATTTTGCTCACTGATGATAGCCAAGAGTTTATGAACTTCCATAAAACTTTCTGAAAATTATTAAGTGTTCAAAGACATGACTACCGTAAACTTTAAGTTTTTACGAATATACTTTATTATTATGCGATGCTGAGTATGAAAGTATCTTAACCCATAAAACAAAAAAGTCTGACGAAGTGCAGATCATGACGTTTTCTACAAATTGTGACATATCCATATATTTTTAAGTTATAATAATAAAAGAAGGTATCTGTCCATTTGTGTTCGTCTGTTGGTTGTATACCGGATAATCTAAGCGACCCCGAGCTAAGAAATTCGGCACAGTGGTACTTCAGATCAGGTTTGAAGACAATGTAGAGTGATGCTTTTAAAAATTCGAATTAGTTTTTATGTTACTTTATGTTGAAACGTAATTTTAAGCGATTTTTGTATAAATTGGTTCCTTACCAATTGAAATTTTATTACAGAGTTTCCATGTTGAGTTCCATATAGTTCGTTGACTACCTGTGTTTGGAACGTGACAACTGGATATAGGATAGATAGTCTGTAGCTGCGTTGGATAAAAGAATTTGATAAACTGGTTGAAAATGGGCGATTTTCGGTTAAAAAGTCCATAACTTTTAAATTAATTGGAACTAAACAAGAAAGATCAATCATGCTTAAAGCATTGATTATGAAACACTTTCCAACTTCAATGCAATTTTATTTAAACATGTCTAAAATGCAATACATTCCTCGGTAATATTTTAAAACTTATCACAATACTACATTAATTTATTATATTTGAAAACTCAAAACTTCATCGAAAGAAATGAACTTTATTCAAATGACGGCATTGAAATATAAATTGCCTGGTTTAAACATATGTGATACATTCCTCGGTAATATACATAATTTTAGAATTATCATAATACTACGATAATTTATTATATTTGAAAACTTCATCGAAAACAACTGAAATTCATTCAAATGACGTCATAGAAAAAATAACACGCCTGGCCCTCTCTATAAAAGCATCATTTCATTCATGACTAATTTCCCATTCATGTCATTCATCACAATACTATAATAATTTATTTTATTTAAAAATTAAGACTATGGAGCTACAAGTAATTAAACTCTATCGTAACACTTCATCGAAAAAAATCGTCCTTCTCTTTGTAAAATCAATGAATATTTCATTCATATGCAGACTCCAGGAACTAAATGATTTAGTGTTAAAGGAATACAGCAATTCTAAAGCAACTAATTCTACATATTTTGCTGTTTACATTTTGCATAGGTGAAAAATAGGCTTCGTTGTAGAAATAATAAAATTTGGATAAGCATTTAAACTCAAATATTTTGTTATTGCGTTGTTTCAGTATGTAGATGCACAGAATTTAAGCAAAAATAAAGTGGTTTTAGGAAGGACACAGCACTCAATATGAATTAAAAAGAACTTTAAAAATCACGATTTTGAGACAAGATGGATGCAATATATCATTTTGAAGTGGGTCACGTGATCTTTTCATATCATGGTCACGTGATCGCTTCATATAAGAGGTGTTATTATTATTTTAATTTTTATTTAAAAAACTACTGAATATATTTCGCTGATTTTTTTTATATATTTTATGGAACAATTTGAATATTACCTAAAATTTTCGAAGCAATTTGTGAATTTGAAATCCGCTTAAAAAATGCTTGAAAAATTAGGTCCCATAGGGCTCAATTTATTTAATTTTTTCAACCCGGGTTCAATCCAAAACTAATTTGGTGATATTATTCATTTATATTCCCATAGGCCCTACAGACCGTCCGAACAACATACTAAAATTTCATTTTGATTAAGTCATTTTTACGGCTGTTATCGTGCTAACGGACAGACAGACAGACAGACAGACAGAATGAACAAAGTCATAAACACTTTTCAACTTTGTTGTAAAGTGTTAAAAAAAGCTCGGCGTGGTCTGTCGTATTGGGAGTTCAGTTAACTCTGTACCGAATTTTGTGACTGTCCAAAGCTTCGATTTTATGCTACAGAAGCCAGGCGCACACACACACACACACACATCTTTTATTATGTAAGATACACATAAATGTTTTCTAAGTTTTAACACAGCTTTAAATCGAATATTTGCTCTTAAATTTTTAATCAACAGCAGAGTGTGTTAAACATGCATTATAAACTCCTCTATGATAAAGCGACAGGCAGACATACAAACAGAGGCGTAACAATCGAGTAGCAGCAGCAAACAACGATTTGGGTCCTCAGGACTGGAATGGGCTTGAGATAGAATGGCAGAACTAATCCGTCAATCGGCAAGAGAAATTGTGAAATCAACGAATTTGAATTTATTATCAGAAAGGCGATAATTCTTCCTTCCACGCAATTATATCCAAAAAAATTTCCCCAATAAAGAAAGGGGGCCTCGAAATAAATTAGCTTACGAGGAATAACTCAAATCATTGAGAAAATTGCAGATTTGTATAGCAACCCTAAAGTATTTAAAAACATCAAAGGCCAGTAGTCGAATTTTCTACTTTATCGCAATATTTTTTATTTTGGCGTTAGAGAAAATAAAAATTTAATGAGATATCACTCTATAAACTTCGTGCATGAATGACAAACCATTAATTTTCAGCCGCAAAAGCAAAATATTCCACAAAATCCTCTCAAATAACATGTATCCTCTCAAAAATATCTCACGTAATATACGAGGCCAGAGCCAACAGAAGTCTGTTCGGCGTCTGGAAACAAGATCCGGCTATATAATCGCCGCATGTTGGATATGTTTCTGATTTTTCTTTATGTCTCTCTCGCTCGATACAACACAACTAAAAGAAACTTTTTGTCACCCACGACAAACTGACGAAAGAACACTTTGTGACACGAAGAAAAAGGTACCTTCTTTCAGAAACATGTTGGAAAAGAAAAAGTAATATTCAGGCTTTTAAGTAAGCAAGGATTCGATTTTGGCTTTTGCATTTTATCGTTAGACGCCGTGTATCTCCTTAAATTCTTTTTGTTATAAATCAATCAGGGTTATAAAGGAAAAGTTTTCTCTAAGAATGGGATGGAATAATTTGGTTTCTTTGTATGTGGAAAATGTTGCAAGATTTTTAATAGGAAGTTATTTAATTTTATATTTATTTTTATTTCTTTCCTGCAATAGATAGTACAGTTGATACCCGTTATAGCGAACTCTCAGTATAGCGTTCTCTCGGATTGAACGAAACTGCGTTCTGGTTTCAACTGGAGATGCAAAGAAATTTGAACTAATGGAGATTTCTTATTATCGGTCAATATTGATTGAATATGAATGAATTAATCACGTCGTAATAAGTATTTTATCATTAGGAGCGTTTTAAAGTTTAAAATATTTACAAATTAAATTACAATTTATTTGTGGAGTTAGGTTTCATTTCTACATGTAATAAGAAAGTCACATACTTCAATATTTTTCTTGGATGTAACAAATCTCTCTCAATTTTCAATATTTCATCTATTTACAAAGTCAAATGAATATATATATATATATTATATATATATATATATATATATATATATATGTATATATATTTATATATATATATATATATATATATATATATATATATATATATATATATATATATATATATATATATATATATATATATATATATATATATATATATATATATATATATATATATATATATATATATATATATATATATATATATATGTGTATTCCTGGAAATAAATAGGGTTTTTACCCGTTATTGCAACTCTATAGTTCCACCCAATCTTCAATATAATTAAAGATATTTAAAACGTTTATAATGGACTTCCCTAGGATATAAAGAATTTTAAAATCTTCATTAATCAAAAGTTTTTGAAGGGAAGTTAGTTCCGAGTCTTACGTCCTTAAAATCGACTCAAATCTGATTCTGTGCACACGTTGCATTGACGTAGCAAAACTCAAACGATTCGAATAAAATTTGGCACGCCGTGTGATCACATCCTGGTTTAGATCATGAAGGAGACCTAACTTTAAATTTCGATCTATGTACTAAGATATCTGAGGCCAAAAGTCAGATAATGCCAAATCTATGGAGGGAAATTAACTAAAATAAATTCGCGTTGTGAACAAACAGATTTACTATTTGTCTGCTATAACTTATACAACAAGTTAGTAGTCTGTCTTACATTAATTATTTAATATTTTGGACTTAATATTTTGAGTCTTTTACTCCTTTCATGAAATAAACGTCTCATACTTTTGAATTCAAACCTTTGATTACAATCACAGTGGAATTCATAGTGAATTCTCGAAAACCAAACAACGCTTTAATAATACGCCCACATAATAATAAGAAAGATCAATCATGCATAAAGCATTGATTATGAAACACTTTCCAACTGAAATGTAACTTTATTTAAACATCTCTAAAATGCGATACATTCAACGGTAATATTTTAAAAATTATCACACTATTACAATAATTTATTATATTTGAAAACTTAAAACTTCATCGAAAAAATGAACTTCCAAATGACGCCATTGAAATATAAATCGCCTGGTTCTCTATGAAAAAGCAGTAAATATTTCATTCATACACTTTTTACCACTCTTTTCATTCATCACAATACTACAATAATTTATTTTACATAAAAACTTAAAACCATGGAGGTAAAAGTAATTTAAGTCTATGCTTAAAATTTCAACTGAAAACGTCTCTAGTTAACGTCCACGTCTCTAGTTAAATAATTTTGCATTAAAAAAAAATTCAGCAATTCTTACACAACTCATCTTACAGCTTGATGTGTTTACTTTTTCCATAAGTGAAAATTAAGCATTGTTGTGGAAATAATCAGAGTTTGATGATAATTAAACTCAAATATATTCTAATTGCGTTGCTTCAGAATATAGATGCACAGAAATTAAGCAAAAATAAAGCTGTTTTAAGACGGATACAACACTAAATATAAACAAGAAAGATCAATCATGCATAAAGCATTGATTATGAAACACTTTCCAATTGCAATGCAGTTTTATTTAAACATCTCTAAAATGCGATACATTCAGCGGTAATATTTTTAAATTTATCACAATACTACATTAATTTATTAAATTTGAAAACGTAAAACTTCATCAAAAAAATTAACTTTATTCAGATGAAGTCATTAAAATATAAGTCACCTGGCTTAAACATCTCTAAAGTGCGATACATGCAGCGGTAATATTTTTAAAATTATCATAATAATACAATAATTTTTTTATTACATTTGAGAACTTAAAACGTCATCGAAAAAAATGAACTTTATTCCAATGACTTCATTAAAATATAAATCGTCTGGCTTTCTATGTAAAAGCTGTAAATATTTCATTCATACACATTTATTCCATTCCTTTCATTCATCACAATAATACAATAATTTATTTTGTCTAAAAACTTAAAACCAAGGAGGTAAACGTAATTTAAATTTATCCTTAAAACTTCATCGAAAAAAATCGTCTTCATCTATAAAATCGTCTGTTTTTCATGCAAAATCAATGAATGTTTTATTCTAGCTATATTTTAGATTCAAAGAGCTAAATAATTTTGTGTTGAAGATATTCAGTAATTCTTATACAACTCATCCTACATCTTTATTTGTTTGCATTTTCCATGAGTGAAAATTAAGCTTCGTTGTAGAAATAATCAAAGTTTGATGATCATTTAAACTTAAATATATTGTAATTGCGTTGCTTCAGAATGTAGATGCACAGAAATTAAGCAAAAATAAAGCGGTTTTACAAGACTAAATATAAATTAAAAGGGACTTTAAGAATCACGATTTTGACACAAGATGGATGCTATATTTTATTTTAAAGTGGGTCACGTGATCTCTTCATATAATATGGGTGTAATTATTATTTAAATATTTATTTAAAAAACTACCGAATATATGTTGCTGAAATTGTTTTTATATTTTTTATGGGAAAATTTGAATACTTCCTAAAACTTCCGGAGCAATTTTTTGCTCGCTTAAATTTTTTTTAAAATTTTTTGCTCGCTTTTTTAAATTCGCTTAAAAAATGTTTGAAGAATTCGATCTCATAGGGTTCAATGTATTTCAGTTTTTCAACCCGGGTTCAATCCAAAACTAATTGGGTGATATTATTCATTTATATTCCCATAGACGCCACAGACCGTCTCAACCACATACTAAAATTTCATTTTGATAAAGTCATTTTTACGGCAGTTACCGTGTTAACGGACAGACAGACAGACAGAATGAATTAAGTCATAAACACTTTTTAACTATGTTGTAAAGTGTTAATTCAAAAAATCTTTAAAATCACGATTATGATACAAGATAGATGGCTCCGAGAGGTTGGTGGTAGGGGAAGGAGGGTACGGTCCCTGTGGATGCCTCCCCCACTGGGTTCCGGTCCAAATTGGGTGGCACTTCCCGGCCGTCCAAACAGTTACCTTACACCTTTCTGGTAGGTCGGACGGTCTGGATCTCAACAACAACAAGATAGATGGCATTGATCGTTTAAACTCAATTGCGCTATTTCAGAATATATATGTACAGAATTTAAGTAAAAATAGAGCGGTTTTAGGACGGATCCAATACTAAATATAAACAAGAAAGATCAATCATGCATAAAGCATTGAGTATGAAACACTTTTCAACTGGAATGCAATTTTATTTAAACATCTCTAAAATGCGATACATGCAGCGCTGATATGTTTTAAATTATCGCAGTACTAAAATAATTTATTACATTAAAAAACTTAAGACTTCATAGTAAAAAATGAACTTTATTCAAATGACCTCATCGAAGTATAAATCGTCTGACTCTCTATGTAAGAGCAATGAATGTTTCATTTATATCATTTTTATTCCAGACTCCAGAGCTAAATGATTTTGCATAAAAAAATTCAGCAATTCTTATACAAGTCATCTTACAATCATTTGTTTATATTCTGCATCTATTAAAATTAGGCTTCGTTGTAGAAATAATCAAAGTTTGATGATCACTTAAACTCAAATATATTGTAATTGCGTTGTTTCAGAATGTAGATCCACAGAAATTAAGCAAAAATAAAGCGGTTTTAGGACGGATGCAACACTAAATATAAATTTTAAGGAATTTTAAAAATCACGATTATTACACTGGGAAAAAGAGATGGATGCCATATTTTATTTTGAAGTGAGTGACGTGATCTCGTTATATAATATGAGTGTAATTATTATTCTAATTTTTATTTAAACAAGAAAGATCAATCATGCATAAAGCATTGATTATGAAACATTTCCAACTTCAGTGCAATTTCATTTAAACATCTCTAAATTGCGATACATTCCTCTGTAATATATTTAAAATTATCACAATACTACATTAATTTATTATTTTTGAAAACTTTAAATTTCATCGAACACATGAACTTCATTAAAATGACGGCATTGAAATATAAATTGTCTGGTTCAAACATATCAAAAATGCGACACATTCCTCGGTAATATTTTTAAAATTATCACAATACTACAATAATTTATTATATTAGAAAACTTCATTGAAAACAAATTAAATTTATTCAAATAACGTCATCGAAATATAACACGCCTGACTCTCTCTATAAAAGCAGCATTTCATTCATAAACTTTTTCCCATTCATTTCATTCATCCCAATACTATAATAATTTATTTTATCTAAAAACTTAAGACCATGGAGGTACAAGTAATTAAACTCTATGTTTAAAATTTCATCGAAAAAATCGCCTGCTTCTCTGTGTAAAATCAATGAGTATTTCATTCATATCACCAATATTGCAGACTCCATGAGCTAAATAATTTTGCGTTAAAGAAATGCAGCTATTCTTATACAACTCATTCTACAACTTTTGGTATTTACATTCTCCATAAGTGAAAATTAGACTTTGTTGTAGAAATAATCAAATTTGGATGATCATTTAAACTCAAATATATTGTAATTGCATTGTTTCAGTATGTAGATGCACAGAATTTAAGTAAAAAGAAAACGATTTTAGGACGGATACAACACTAAATATGAATTAAAAAGAACTTTAAAAATTGCGATTTTGACACAAGATGGATATCATATTTTATTTTGAAGTGGGTCACGTGATCCCTTCATATAATGGTCACGTACCCTCTTCATATAAAGGGTGTAATTATTATTTTAATTTTATTTAAAAAACTACTGAATATATTTTGCTGAAATTTTTTTTATATATTTTAAGGTATAATTTGAATATTTCCGAAAACTTTTGAAACAAATTTGTGAATTTTAAATCCGCTTAAAAATGTTTGAAAAATTAGGTTCCATAGAGTTCAATGTATTTCATTTTTTCACCCCGGGTTCAATCCAAAACGAATTGGGTGATATTATTCATTTATATTCCCATAGGTTTCACAGACCGTCTGAGCTACATACTAAAATATCATTTTGATAAAGTCATTTTTACGGCAGTTATCGTGCGAGCAGACCGACAGACAGACAGACCGAATGCACAAAGTCATAAGCACTTTTCAACTAGGTTGTAAAGTGTTAAAAACAACAAATACCGCTGCGCCGATGGTGTTAAGATGGAAACTCTGCGACAACATCTTGGAAGTCTATTATTATAGATGGATTCCATCTTCAACACGTGAAAAGTACATATTTCTTTTTAATTTCACTAAAATTCGACTATTAATTGTATGGATACTGTTCAAAATTTGTTTGAACGAGAATTTTTTTACTTTCCTTATATACATAATGTACAAGGAAAGTATTGTGACGGGTCGAAAATTCGAATTCGAGTTTTCGACGGGAGAGCACGTTTCAAGCATCCCTGAAAACGAATCAA
Organism: Amaurobius ferox; assembly: GCA_951213105.1. Taxonomy (NCBI): domain Eukaryota; kingdom Metazoa; phylum Arthropoda; class Arachnida; order Araneae; family Amaurobiidae; genus Amaurobius; species Amaurobius ferox. Next base: position 83,974,227 of record OX578142.1, on the reverse strand, counting down.
TCATTTTTGAAGTGATGTCTCTGTGTGTGTGTGTGAAAGTATGTGTGTGTGTGTGTGAAAGTATGTGTATGTGTGTGTGAAAGTATGTGTGTGTGTGAAAGTATGTGTGTGTGTGAAAGTATGTGTGTGTCAGTGAGTCTGTGGAGACGATAACTGACGAACGAATGGACCGATTCGAACGAAATTTGGTACAAAAATCACAATCTGTAAACACTGGAAGCCTATTGTTTTTATACGCAATCGAATGTTCAGAACCCTTCTAAATTTTCGAGTGAAATTTTGAAAAAATCGTTAAAAAATCAAAACAGCTAATAAAGTTACGCAAAAAGACATTTCTTATGTAATTTTTTATTAGAAAACGATTGACATTAATTTTAGAACGCTAACATGAACCGTTCTTGAGATATTGCACATTTTTAAAAAAATTATCAAAAAGTTATATAAAATAAAAAAAATATATTTTCTATTGAGAAACATGTTCACTTTTCATATGTAATACCATGCGATAAATTTGGTGACATCATTCTCGTGAATCTAGCTCGTTTCATTCATGAGAATGATACTTTGAGTAACACTTTTGTATTTGAACGCCAATAATCATTTATCTGCTGTAAGAATAACTTATTTTTCCGTCCATTATGCTTGGCGAGATTTTGGCGACGAATTTGGCGGAATGTCGCCAACTTGGCGACATTTTTAATTGCTGCCAAATTAATAAAAATCTCGCCAAATTGATAAAAATGACGCTAAATCAATGAAAATTACGACTAATTGAAGAAAATTCAATATGTTGGAAAGAATACAAGATCTACTATAAGAATAACATTTTTTTTAACTGTAAAAGCAGTAAATTCATTGCATTATATAAGGAAAGTCATGTATTGCTCACATCAATTTTTTTACCTTTACGATGGTGTTAAGATATAAATTAAAAAAAATATCTTCGGTTACTAAGGAATGCATTTTTGTGAAAATCGTGTTAAAATATGAAAAAACAACAAAAAATATTAATTCGAAATTAAAAAAAATATTGCTAAGGTGCATTTCCTCGGGTTCCGAAGTACCTTTGTACCAAATTTTATGGCCACATGGTGCTTAGATTTCTGGCTATACACTGCACAGACACATATACACAGACATATATAGTCCTTTATTATGTACTAGAAAATGTACCAGGCTTTACCCGGAAGTTAAAGTAGGCTAGTTATATAATTTAACAAAAATAAATAAATTTTATTCATACAGTTTATTTTAATTTTATTCAGAATTTTATTTTACAGTAAAGATTGCATGCAATCCATGTACATCGCTCCCCCAATTATATAATCGAAAGCCGTCTCTTGCGGAGATTCTATTTTCTACGTTAAGAGGAACAATTTTAATTTTAATTTCAATAATCTCAGCATAATTAAACAAATTTCTGCATTGTCGTATCTTCGGCAAACAACGCAATTTTCATACTATTTCAAAAGTATAGAAATTAAACTGCACCCAGTGACGCCAGGGTCCTAAGTATACGACCGCTGTGTAAAATAATATAAATGAAGATAGAAATAACACAACTCAATTTCTGAAATGCCTCTTTTGAACAAAAATTGTTTCCGCAATCAATTTTTTTCCATTCGCGATCAAGCCAATTGTGTAGCTAATTTAATAATGATTATATAAGTACTTTACTTCATGTTGAAAATCTTCTGTGGTCCGTATTTAAAGTATGAGATAACAACGACACGTGGGAGTGCTCTCAGTAGCTAGAACAGCTCCCTAAGCGGGATCGAGCTGGAGTCAGGAAACTCTAGCTTCGTTCAAAATATCTAAGATATGCCTTGGATAAAAATTTTGTAATTAATCAACTGATAGATTTATGAAACTATTTTCTTTTTTGAAGTGGTCTGTGATATATTTATGAGCTGCTTTTAAAATATGAACGTTGAATGGCATGCCACTTTTTGTACATCCTAATATAAAAATTGGAGAGGTTTAAAACGTACGAAAAGTATATAGTTTCAAAAGTTTCTTAAAATTTGTATATTCATCGTATGAAATTCGCTCAAAGTTTGTTTGAAAGATAATCTTTCGGTCTTTTCGATGGTTTTTTTAACACTTTACAACAAAGTTGAAAAGTGTTTATGACTTTGTTCATTCTGTCTGTCTGTCTGTCTGTCTGTCTGTCTGTCCGTTAGCACGATAACTGCCGTAAAAATGACTTAATCAAAATGAAATTTTAGTATGTTGTTCAGGCGGTCTATAGGACCTATGGGAATATAAATGAATAATATCACCCAATTAGTTTTGGATTGAACCCGGGTTGAAAAAATGGAATACATTGAGCCCTATGGGACCTAATTTTTCAAGCATTTTTTAAGCGGATTTAAAATTCACAAATTGCTTCGAAAATTTTAGGCAATATTCAAATTGTTCCATAAAATATATAAAAAAAAATTCAGCGAAATATATTCAGTTGTTTTTTAAATAAAAATTAAAATAATAATAACACCTCTTATATGAAGCGATCACGTGTCCATGATATGAAACGATCACATGACCCACTTCAAAATGATATATGGCATCCATCTTGTGTCAAAATCGTGATTTTTAAAGTTCTTTTTAATTCATATTGAGTGTTGTATCCGTCCTAAAAGTACTTTATTTTTGCCTAAATTCTGTGCATCTACATACTGAAACAACGCAATGACAATATATTTCAGTTTAAATGCTCTTCCAAATTTGATTATTTCTACTATTAAGCCTATTTTTCACCTATGTAAAATGTAAACAGCAAAATATGTAGAATGAGTTGTATTAGAATCGCTGTAATTCTTTAACACAAAATCATTTAGTCCATGGAGTCTGCTTAGCTGATGTGAATGAAATATTCATTGATTTTAGAAAGAGACGGACGATATTTTTCGATGAAGTTTTACCACATAGAGTTTACTTACTTGTAACTCAATGGTCTTAATTTTTAAATAAAATAAATTATTATAGTATTGTGATGAATGACATGAATGGGGGAATTATTTATGAATGAAATGTTGCTTTTATAGAGAGAGCCAGGCGTGTTATTTTTTTATGACGTCATTTGAATGAATTTCAGTTGTTTTCGATGAAGTTTTCAAATATAATAAATTATCGTAGTATTATGATAATTCTAAAATTATTACCGAGGAATATATTACATTTTAGATATGTTTAACCCAGGCAATTTATACTTTAATGCCGTCATTTGAATGAAGTTAATTTTTTTCGATGAAGGTTTAAGGTTTCAAATATAATAAATTAATGTAGTATTGTGCTCTGTTTTAAAATATTACCGAGGAATGTATTGCATTTTAGACATGTTTAAATAAAATTGCATTGAAGTTGGAAAGTGTTTCATAATCAATGCTTTAAGCGTGATTGATCTTTCTTGTTTATAGTGTGTTTGATGAAAACTCTGTGACAATATTTTAGGCTGTTAAGGAATTGATTTTTGTAAATATTTGCCTATAACATAAAAATTTTAAAACATTGTTGTTGTTGTTGTTGCTCATAACCTCCTGTTTCGGTCGAACCACAAACAGGACCAGTGATGCCAGAAGAAGGACAAAGAATGACACAAGACGAGATCACAAAGTTTTTTTTATTAGCACAAACAAGCATCACTGACGAAGGTCTGGGGGGGGGGTGCAGCTTCACATTTGGCGAGGACCCAGAAGGCGGAAGACTGACTTCATCCTCAAGAAAACACCCATGCCTTACTCGGGATTCGAACCCAAGCCCACTAGACAGCAGTCGGAGACGCTATCCACTTCACCGCCTGGGCGGCATTAAAACATTAATTCAAAATTAAAAAAATATAACGCCAAGCACACCTATTCGGATTTTGAAATAACTGTGTACCAAATTTCATAGTCGTATAACGCTTAGATTCCTCGCTACAGACTGCACACACAGACATACATCTTCCAGAATTATATAAGAAGATATAAGTAGCTATGTATTCTGCTTCGCTTCAATTTCGGATCGCGAGTTAGAAATTAGTTATTTCGAATTCTAAAAATTTGTGGCGTCTCACGAAACGTAACATATTTATAAATTATCATATATGATCGTATACAGTGTACACCGTATACGATTGTAAAAGCCACAAAAGCTTGCAAATATATCTCTAAGCCCCTTTTTACAAAGATACCTCTAAATTACTGTGTACGACAATATAAACTGGAAATATGAACAAAATGATTTAGAATCTGATGTTTATTTCTGATTAAAACGTCATTTTGTAAAGTAGCATAGCAAATCCCTCAAAGAGTTGAAAGCAGTAAATAAATTATCCTTTTTAAGAACTTTTGCTGAAAATTAGCAAAGAACAACACTGCTCGTGAATCAATTAAGTACGCTCTGAACAAAATTCTCATATGAAGGCAAATCATTAAAAGAATTATTATATTATAGCGTATCGCAGTAAGAATTCTTAGTATAAGGATTCCCTATATTGAATTTTCGAACGTTTTTTTTCTTAAGTAATTTTGAAGTATCAAAGCTTCGAAAAATGTGAAGTTTAATAAATGATAAATAGCTAATTAAATGATCTGCACATTCTGCCGTGGCGTGTTAGTGCGGTTATTAAGCAAGTTTTGTTGTTATATCGAAAAGCAAGCTTCGCAATATTCATGAAGTGTTAATTAAATTTCTGAGTTTTTCCTGCAAGATAGGGAATTTTGATGTTATATTTTTATCTTTGCTCCAGACAGATTGTGTTGCATAACAACTAGATTACTTCCTTGGACTAAATTTTATTTTAATGATTTTCTCTCGCTAATTAAATGTATTGGAGATTATTTTGCACATATAGTTAGAAAGTTATATTGCATTTAGGCAGTTTAGGATAAAAGATGGTTATCCCAACATATTCACATTGATACTTTTAGTACAGAGAACTAGCAGATATACCTGCCCTTTTTTGCCGATAATATCTCGCCTACACACACACACACATATATATATCTCTCTCTATATCTATCTATCTATCTATCTATCTATATATATATATATATATATATATATAAAAATAAATTATTAAATCCAAAGTTATATATATATATATATATATATATATATATATATATATACATATGTATAACCCAATTATATATATTTGCAAGACTTTAAAAGAGTTACAAATTCTTGCTTATTGTTCATAATTAACACTTTTAGTTTTTGAGATATATGCATTACAAACTTGTAAAACGAAACATTTTCAATCTTCTTCAACTGGATAAGACGATTACTCAAAAACTAAGTGAGTAAGGTTCAATAAATTAGCTTTTTTTTCAAAAATGAGATTCAGAAACTAAATTTGCTAATACAAGTTTTTGTCGCTTACTATATATATCTATCTTTTGAAATTTGAGTGAAAGTAAGAAAAATTAAAAAATCACTCGCTCGGATAGATGCTTCAAGTGTTTTCTAAAAAAGTTCGAATGAGAAGCTTTAAGTGTGAGCTTTAAGTGTTTTCTAAAAGTATTAAAATTATTTCATATATTCATAATCTGGATCAACGACACCAGAAAAAAATATAATTTTTATCTATCAGGTTCTGAGAAATTGGCATCCAAAGTGTTTGCATTTTTCGTAATGCTTCGATTTCCACCACAGATACCCTAAACGTAGATGTAATTTACATAATAATAATAATAATAATAATAATAATAATAATTATTATTATGATAAACCTTCAAGAAAAGGGTATCAAGTTTACATCTCGAGTTTCAACTATTACAAAATATTTATTGTTTCTGAAATAGAGCGCCATCATAGTAAAATCAATCTTAGGTAAATTGTCTAATTCCCCTTCAAAAATTAGGATTAAAACCAGGATCTATGTATTCTCGTTCCAGGATCTATTAAAACCAGGATCTATTGAATAAAATAAAATAATCAGTAAATGATCAAATTCAAACAGACCAAGTACAAATGTAAAATTTTAATTATGCACAAAATTAAACCCCAACTACCCTGCTAATATCTCAAGGCAAAACGTGATAGAATGTTGCATCTCAGGTCGAACGGGGAATATGACGTCACAGCCAATCACGGGTATTTTGTGTTTGCTCAGATTTTGCGGTTTTTCTTTTCTTGATATTTAAATAAATAATTGTTTTAAGAGATTTTCGCTTGAATATTTGGAATCAGAAAAATATTATCTTTAAATGTGAATTGGTTTTAAGATTTTTAAAAAAAAATCGGAATTGTCCATTGAGTTCTTAATCCAGGTCTTGTGTATATAACACTCTCTGTCTCTTCTATTTACGCCCATTCATTTTTTTGAACTTCAGGTTTGTTGGTTCTCTTGCACTGACGAAGAGGATCCAGTGTATTCTCAAAACAGCTGTATGCTGTGTTATTTGTGCTTATATACGTTGTACAAGTTTTCCTTATCTTTTGCACAAAGTTTATTTGACTTATTAATAATAGATAAATTTACCACTATCATTTGTTGAAGGAGATTATACAAAAGTCTACAAAATGTAGAGGAAAATTGTAGAATGAGCATCATTTTCTGAGACGATTGATGTGAGATGGTTGAAACTGTTTACGAGTAAGGGGTTCAGTTCGAAACATAAAGTTGATAATTAGAATTTTAAACACTTGGTTATTAAGGCATGTGAGAATAATGTGACATTGAATTGAAATTTATGTAGTTTGTCATAAATAGTAGTTCTTATTAAGCCATCTTGTACATAAAGAGTAATGTCTAGAAAATTAACTTTTTTGGAAGGTTTGTTATAATTAGGTATTAACTCAAGTTAAGATGGGTAGATATTAATTTTTTGTTGTGGTTCTTGAGGAGTATTAATATAAATAACGACATTATCAATGAAACGAAAAATAGAAATGTTTTATGTAATTGGAGTGGATTGTTTTTCATAAAAGTATAGATAAAGATTTGCAAGCATAGAACTACTGGTGGATCCTTTGTGGCACTCCTGTCGTTTGTAGGTATACATATTTGCCATGTGCAAGATAGTTGTGAAAAAGAATAAAATGTAATAAATTATTCAAATAAGGTGAGTTATATTTAATACGAGTGTTTAAATTGAATAAATTGAAAAGTTGTTTAATTATTGAAAAGATAAGATATTTTTGATGTTGATAAAAATATCCTTAAAAGTTTGATGTTCGCAGAGAGTCAATGGTAGTAAAGAATTTTATGTATTAATTCACTGTTTTTAATGATGCAGTGGGATTCTTTTGAAAATTCTCGAAATAATGTGTTTAAGACTTCTAGAAGATTTTTTTGGCTTTTATAGCATATGCGTTATGCCCACTGGTTACAGATCTAAATTAAACTGCGTCTCTGTAGAATTTAGAAATAGTAACTAAATATGGAATTTTTAAGTTTTGATGAGTGCCAAATAATTGTTTGCATTTAGATATTAGTTTCCTTTTAAGACCATGTATACGTGTGTTGCAGTTGGAAGGTTCGATTAGGATTAAGTGTGAACAATGAAGTTTTGTCATAAAAATATTTGCAATTTAAAGCAGATTTATCAACATGAGTAAATACTAAGAATTCTTGTATTTGTTTAATTTGTTGTTTTAATTTGATAAATAAAAGTTGGACTTGGGAATGCAAATATGAGATAAATAATATGTAATTTTTAATTTCCAAATACGAAAGGCTTCCATTGGCATAGAGTGGGTAATGGATATTTTATAATGGAATTTATAGAGATCGAGTCAGAAACTGTTTAATAGTATGGAATTAGGGTGATGTTTTGATGGCTACTTGTATTTGATACCATAAAGTACAATTAATTTTAATGAGGGGTCAGTAATTATAAGTCTAAGTTTGTGAAGTCCTCACCCCAGGATATTTATTCTGAATATAAAGTGTCATAACTCAAACGCGATCCTGAAAATAAAAATAAAAGTCTTAATGACCATAGAAGCACACACAGATAGTTTTAAGGGTCAACAAAACACATTTATTAATTCAAATCTACAACTTCTATTTTCTTTCGACCCAGACCGTCCGACATACCAGAAGGTATTAGGTATCTGTTTCGACTATCGGGACTGCGTTAACCAGGAGAGACCGGAACCCAGTGGGGGTTACATCCACAGGGACCGTAACCTCCTTCCCTGTCACCAAGGAATGACGTTTGAAGCCACAGATTTAATGTACTCGTTTTCTGCGTAGACACTAGGATAGTTTAGGCAGCGCCCGAAATCGAGTCTTCCGAGTGCAATTCCCGTGCTCTAACAACCTTATAAAAAAGAACACTCACGAGAAACACGTATAAATTATACTCCACACATAAGTGGCCATACCCCGAGAAAAGCCTAATAAACTCCATTATCTTTCAAAGGGATACATCGGACAACAAAGCTCACGCACGTTTTACAGATTCGTGCATTACCTACCGTCTTTGAAGACCCAAGTCTAAGTAAATTCTTCAAGCACTTGTCAGTCACATTCCACAGCGCACAACGTCTTGGAATAACAAGAATGACCGATCTGGTTTAAACTTTGATTCTATTCCAATATAAATCGCCGCTTAGTTCGACTCAGTCAAATCTGAAGTCTTAATAGACTATTAGTGAATCGTAAAAGCAAACAATAAATGTAAGTGAGGGAAAGGAAATTATAACAAAATGGTTATCGTGACCTCACACTCGTTCCAACTAGACAAAATTTTGAATGCGAGGTATCTTTCAACGTGACTGATATTTCAAAATTATCTCAAGATACCCCAATTTATCGGTAGTCAAAAACCAAACTGCCACATCTACGATCCTTCGTCCCGCTTAGCCTATATCAGAGTGAGATATTGACAGCCGGCAAACCGATATTGCCATAAAACGTTTATAAAACAGAGTGGCAAAGCTTATATATAGTGTTTACAAATGTCATCATTAGTACATTAAAATTTATTCATACATGTTTTATCTTCTTCTACTATTTTTGAAAATAAATAAATATATATTAGCCCTGGTTTACTCTTTTTTATACACTCAGCTGCTTCCAGCCTAAATGCAAGATATCAAGCACTTCACATTTTATTTCAATATTAAAAAATTATATTTACGATTATAATTTAAATTGCACTTTATTTATTGCCTTCACTTGACCTTCATTTATATTCCATGCATTTGTTCATCTAAACCAATCGAACAGGATCTGAAAATTTTCCTAATCAAAACCAAGGAAACATGAGAAAATTCGCATATATATATATATATATATATATATATATATAACCTTATCAAAATACCTTCATCAAAACAACAACAGAAAACATGACCTTCGGCGCCAAGCAGCTCATCTAAGTATATCTATATAAAAGGTAATAATTAAAATGAAATAGAATGAAATATAATGAAATAGAAGAATAGCAAAGTATCAAAAAAAGGCCAGGAGGATTGTGACCCCTTCCCGGTGTGTTTTAAGTATTGAGTACTTTGTTTTTGGCAGTGTATCGGCTTCCAGGAGTGTCGTCATGACATAAAACTGGCTTAACCGGGAAGTGGGGATCACAATCCCCCCCGACCTTTTTTGATACTTTGCTATTTTTTATTTCATTCTATTTCATTTTAATTATTACCTTACATATATATATATAGTATATGTCAGACCAGAAATAGATCTCACACTGGTTATTGTGAGACAGTTTTATGTCAGTAACTTATTGTGTCTGGAACATCAAATAATACCCCCAGTCTCAATGACGCCAGTGTTTGCGACACGTGAACCCAAAGGTCAGATAAAATCATAAATTTAGGGGCGTCGAGACAGGAGGGGAGAACTCTTAAGGAAATGTGAAATAACTACATTGGATAAAAAGGTTGACCAATTGAGAAGAAGCTTGTAGCGTGAACCTGAAAACCGCAAATGAGAGCAAAGGGGGAGTGACAGTCCTGAGGCAAAAGGGCCACAACCTAAGACAGAGCAAAAAGACATAAGAACGATAATACTTGGTCAATACAACAACAGATTTTGAGTTTAAATAGAAAAGAAAGAGAGAATACGTTAAAATACAGTGCTATAAGGGGTTGTTCTAATACTACGTCTAAAATGGCAGTAATAGAAAAGTGGTTAGCAAAATATGAACATAATAATAAAATAAGGGGCAGATATATATATTTAGAATAGATTAAGTCAACGTTTATATACACGTCGAATGGGATAATAAAAGTTACGATACTTGTGTTTGAGTCCGTTGTTTAGCGAGCGCCATCTTCAGTGTTCAAACCACGAGCGCAGATACGGCACTTCAAAATGCCCGGTCATTCTTCAACGTGGAGTTGAGAGGATGTAGCTTGTAATGAGTTATTAGCAGGAACGAGTTAAAAAAGAATCGTTTTCGAGGGTCATTTATTCGTACTGGTCACCCTCCGATGTTCGAAGGAGATTTACGAACACTTCTTGTTTCTGTTAACACTTCCGCCGAGGAGGAAAAGGGGTCCTCTAATGACCAATCAATTAACTGTCACCAGTCCAGGGCGGTCTGTTGTTTACGTTCGGTGTTAAGAAGCATTTAAATGGAAAATGTCAGATCAATGTTGTCATTTTCATTTGCAATGTTAAAGGTATTTAAAGAGCCTGATGTTAAAAGTATGTTTTAAATGGCCGAATTTAAAAGAATTTTTTTTTGTTGTTAATAATTATATACTGATGTTAAAGGTTAAGCAAATATATTGTATTATGTTATGAAAGCATCAATAATAAAAATTGGTAAATTAATAAGGAAGGGATTGTGTTAAAATAAATATGCTGTGTAATTTGTAAAAAAAACTGTAGTTTTGCAAAGAGTATCAGTAGTTAGATATATAAGTGTGTAACATTGCCAGGTGAATGTGCATATGTTTAAAATCTTATAAAATAGTCAAAATGTAATTTTGCTTCAGTTGAAAGCTTGACTTGATATTGATTTGATGAGTACATAACTTTTAGATATATAGTGTATAATATGTGTTGACAAACGTTTGGTGATCACAAGACTGTGTTTGAACTGTAGTTCTTTGATGAACTTTGTTCCAAGGAAAAATGCCAATTACAGAGTTGGAAGCGACTTGTACTTTCATCGAACTTTATTGGTGTTGATTTTTTTGTTTCTTTGTCCATGGAGAGATGTGTTAGACCAGAAATAGATCTCACACTGGTTATTGTGAGACAGTTTTATGCCAGTAATTTATTGTGTCTGAAACGTCAAACAATACCCCCAGTCTCAATGACGCCAGTGTTTGAGACACGTGAACCCAAAGGTCAGATAATATCATAAATTTAGGGGCGTCGAGACAGGAGGGGCGAACTCTTAAGGAAATGTGAAGTAACTACATTGGATAAAAAGGTTGACCAATTGAGAAAAAGCTTGTAGCGTAACTATGAAGCCGCAAATGAGAGCAAAGGGGGAGTGACAGTCCTGAGGAAAAAGAGCCACAACCTAAGATAAAGCACACATACATAAATAAGAACGATAATACTTGGTCAATACAACAGCAGATTGTAACAGTTCGACATGAAGACTTACACGACGACTAGACTTAACAGATTAACAGCACGACATTAAGGAGCAAGAGACTTACACAACGACTAGATATGTGGAGAGAACAGATTAAGAGAATGAAATAAGTACGAGTGCTCAAGCCAGCAGTACAATATGATCGGCGAATTACACCGCGAGTTGATTCCAGTGATATAATCGGCGAAGTACGTGCTGGTGGCCAAGCCAAGACAGCCTTGAAGGTATGTGTTCCTCAAATTACACCAGGTCGTAAAAACATTTTAGGCATTTCAATAATGGTCTTACATTGTCTCTTTTCGCCGGAATAATTAATAAGAAGAATAATTGTTGTAATTAAGTATTTTATGTTGTTAATAAATGTTTTATTGTTAAAGTTAAAATGGTGCAATCAATTTAGTATTATATTGATTAATATTCTTTTACAGAACTCGCGCGAAAGATAAATAATTGGAGGGCTAATAGCGGCAAACAACGCAATGTACAATTTAATAATGAGTTCCACTATGTACGATTTTACGGCCATGTTAAGATAAGATATATGTTATAAAAATAAATCTAAAATGTCAACTTCAGATATTGTTTCTTTTTGCGCACCACAATATATATATATATATATATATATATATATATATATATATATATATATATATATATATATATATATGTATATATATTTATATACATATATATGTATATATATACAGAGGCTGTTCACACATTTTTTAGACGATGTATATTGTATTCACAAAACTAAATTACATAAAATTCTTGTGTTTTAAATGTTCTATTTGACATCCCTTATTCTGAACTATCTTTCGACACCGCAATTTCCAGGATAATAATGCCTTTTGAAGTGTCAGAAGAGGTATTCTATCCCATTCCTCCTGAACAGCTTTCCAGAGTCCTGTAAGAGTTTTGGGACGACGTTTGGATAATGCAGATTTTAAAAGTCCGAAAGCACAAAAATCCATAGGTGATACATCGGGAGATTTAGTAGGTATATCAGTGAAGGGTATGGCCTTGATACCAGTTTTTTGTTCCATTTCTTTTAGGAAATTTACAGTGGATTTTGATGTGTGACTGCTAGCTTTGTCCTGATGGAGTCTCACAGATTGATGGCACTGTGGGTAAAGCGATGGTATTTCATTCAGAAAAATTGGCGATAAAATATGTTCCTGATAGTATTTGGAGTTAATCTTGACATTTTTTCCCACTCTCTTTATTTTTAACTTGCCATTATAAGAAAAACCAGCAACAATCATGAATCCCTTAGAAAAACTTTGTTTCGATTCTTTGAACCATGTACTTAAATTTTTTTCTCCCCTTTTATGATAATAAATGGCTCTTTTTTTGTTGCAATCATTTAAATACACCCATGATTCATCTATTGTGACAATTGTTTTCCATTTTTCTTTGGATAAGTGTTTCTCATATAGAATTCTGCAGCGTGTCCTGCGTTCAGCGATATGATTTGGAAGAAGACGATGCACATTGCGTTTTTTCGCTTTCTTAAGATTTAAATCAACGTTTATCATTTTGTTTACAGTGGACACCGAGCATTTTAATGATTTTGCAACTGTCCTTTGACTAGGGGGATTTTCTATAAACATTAAACAACGTACCTTTGCAATATTCGAAGATGTCCGTTTTTTCCTTGGATACTTGTTTGGAATTTTTGTCCCACTTGAGGCTCCAATTTGACGTTTTTTTCCTTTCCTGTTGACGATATTACCTATCGACGCTTTAGATATCACAAAACCATGACTCTCACATCGTTTTTGGATAACAGAGTATGCATATTTCTCTTCGGAAAGAGCATAAATGTAGCCTTCGAACCACTGTTTTGTTAAAAACACCATTTTTGAATAAAAACAAAACTTTCAAGCAGCAGACGATAATTTTGACTTTTAAAAACATAGTACAATTGGAATTATTTCTTTTGCAGCAAACGATTTTTTATTACCGCTTACCAAAATCGTCTAAAAAATGTGCGAACAGCCTCTGTATGTATATATGTATATATATACATATATATACACACACACACACACACAAACACACACACACACACACACATATATATATATATAAACTTTACTCTACTGCCCCACTTGTTAAATTACCTTTCATTTTTACATCTATTTTTATTAACAGAAACACTGCAAATTTACAGCAGAATTAATTTTTCAAAGTAGTTATAAAAACAATCAAAGTTTTTTTGACGAACGTTCTTTATGAGCTTTTTATATACAGATATAAAAATTCCTTATACAATTGGTTGAAAATCGGAACTATTTTAACATGCATTTCAATTTCGTATACATTACATTATCGTTGCGAACGGGCAATATTCCCCTTGGCGCCTCCCCTTTCGTCTGTCTTGAAGGTCAGGCGAAGGAAACACAGTCCATGACGTCACATGACGTGAGGATGACGTGAGCACAGGGTTGCAAGATTTCAGAGTTAGAAGAAGGGTTGCCAAGTTTGGCGACATTTGGTAACTTTCGGAATGTTCTAGGAACTTCACGAAATAACGATTAATCTAGGCGATATGGAGAGACTTCCAGAAGTTTCTATAGAAAGACTATAAAAAATCTCATCCCTTTGTTGATGTGGAGTTGACGAATTGACGTGACACTAGCTACATTGGACTGTGATTTTTGTCAATGTTTTGGGAATAGTAGCTGCTGTTTTGTGAAATTATTTTCGTCAGTATTTGAGAATAATATCGCTTATTCTGTGAAATTAGTGGAGAATTTAAATGCTGTTTGATTGTGTATTGTTCCTGTTTACTTTATGCTTGTGAATAAACTTAAGTTACCCAGAAACTTGGACTCGTTCTTGTATCCTGAGTATACACCCACGATTCTAGAGGATACGTTCGTAACATTATTTACAAATTTATATAAATTTCACTAATTTGTATATATATTTATACTCGATGTTCAATTAAACTTTCCACGGGTTCCTGAACCACTTTTTCGGTGCCTTCTTTTCCCCCCGTAGTATTATCGTTCAGTTTCGGACTTTTAAGACCCTTTTGCGTGCATAATACTTTGCAGGGATATAGTATAATTATATATTTTTAGGAGTGGTCCCCTTTTGGTTGGCCACTCTAGGCGATTGTGCGGGTTACCTATGCTTTAAGCCAACTCTGGATATTATGATTTTCTTATGAATACCATATACTATTTTACGGAGAATAAAAACTTTTTTGAAGATAAACCATACACTGAAATTTAAACCGTTATATTTAACATATTTCTATATACCAGGAGGAAGCTATAATACCCTTTTTCCAAAACAAGAGAGGGAAACAATTTAAAAATATATAAATCGCAAATCATCACTTTCGGTAAAAGTCTGATAAGCACGAATTTCATTTTATAAAATTCCATACAAAAAACTATGTATAATCATATATAAACACTGAAATACCACAGTTCTGAAACCGAAATAAATTACAAATAACAAATGCAATATTTCACTTCGCTGTTAAGTAAACACATAACCTGCAAAACCTGAACATTCCTTAAAATAAATTTCTGGCTAGAAAAGCTATTGACAACTCAACAAAAACGTTAATACAAAAATATGCGCGTAATATGTTTTTTCGATTCAAATGGAAAATATTCTGGAATAACACATTACTTCAAATGAAAGAAAAGTGCTTTGGATGCATGCCAAATAAAACAACAAATTTGTGTGTTTTGCTGTAGTTCGCTATTTGAGAAGGCAAAACAGCGAACATGCTTGTTAATACATATAGCTGTACATTTTTTTAAATAGATTTCCCCTCGAAAAGATCTTGTCAATATATGACGAACAAGCACTCATCAAGAAAGAAAAAAACATTTACGTGACCAAAACACAGATTTCAGCAAACTTTGAAAGATTTCTCGGCGTGAAGTAGTATTAAGAGATGTTTCAAAAGGCTTTCAAAATGTTTGACGTAAAATAAGGATTTGATGTTCTTCAAATAAAATAGTATTTTTTTTTATCTAAATACAGATGAATTTCGAATGTAAGAGAAACATGGATTTCAAGGTAATATTTTAATAACGATCAATGGTTTTTATTACAGTTATTATAAGGCGTGCTGAATTCATGGAAAACGTATCGCAATTTAAAATATGTGTAAATTGTAGTAATATTCTAAATGATATTGTTCGTCAAAATTGCATTAAAAATATAAAAATATTTAATATAATTTCTCTATGACTATATAAGAATATCTGGTATCGCTAAACAAAATTATTTACACTGGCAAATCTGAAATGTAAAACATCCTAGTCTTGTTTGCAAAAAAAAAAAATGCATAAATGAAAGTTGGTCAATATACTCAAAGATGAAGATATCACCAACATTTTAATATACTATTGCAACAATCAGTTAATCACTGTATAAAATGTTTGAATTTTCAAAAATTTTGATAAATTAAACGAAAATCGTCTGTTGTACAAACCCATTTGTTGTAATCCTCTTTTTAAGCAACATAACACAATTTTATTCAAATAAAGCTTACGAATAAAAATGATCTGCACGATATAATTTCTATGGAGGGTTTAATGTTGTATTTTATATTAATATTTGATAACCCCTGATTCTATGATTCTAGAAATGTCAAATATGGACGCATTTACTCACAGTAAAGTAGAAAAAACCCAATATATATATATATATATATATATATATATGTGTGTGTGTGTGTGTGTGTGTATACGTATAATGTACACAGTGGAGTGCGATGCAACATTCCACACGTCGTGTCATGCTTTGCACAACATTATCCAGCAGCTGTTGAGGAAAGTTATCTCACTCCTCTGTCAGTGCATGGATGAGGGTGTTCTTGTTTGTTGGAGGATATTTTCGACCAGCAACTCGCCTCCCCAAAGCAACCTAAACATTTCCAATGGGGTTTAGATCTGGAGAACGTGCTGGCCATACGAGGCATTGAATACCCTCGCTGACTAAACAATCCTGAACAGCGAGTGTTCGATGACATGGTGCGTTGTTGGCCATGAAAACAAATTTATCACCGACAGCACCAAGGAAAAGGCGAACATGAGGCAGTAGAACTTCATCAATGTATCGTTGACAGGTCATAGTGTAAAAGCGTTTTCTAAGTGTTAAAAGACTTTTCTGCTTTCACATTCAAATGTATAAGGTTAGTTGATATAAAACATGTAACACAATAACGTAATAGTGGTAAGTACTAAACTCCAGAGTTCAGATCCGTCTCCCTGGTGAGAAGCGAAACTACAACTCAATGGCTGGAATAAATAACTGGCAAGAACAACTCATTAAATGATGAGATTAAAGACATTTTTAAATTAAAACACAGTCTTTAATTAAATGGTAGTTAGGTAATTCAAATACAAGCATGACATCAAAATTCACTCTTAACTCGGAACATCTGCGTTCCTATCTTTCTGAAGTAATATACAAATGATGACATGAAAGCAAAGATATATGCTCTTAAATTATTTACTGGCAATACATTATTTCTTGCTGGCATCTTAAAATCTGGAATTACTTTTAACCAGTCAAACTGGAATTTAAACAAAGTTACCAGCTCTACTATGATAAGTATTTATACTTACAAAACTTCTCTTTACTCTTGGCAGGGCAGTCATCATTAGAGGGTGAGATTTGAAAAACATCTTTCAATTTAATTCAATTACCAACACTTTAGCCATTTTTAAATTTTGACGAGAGAAATTTTAATTGACTGCCCCTACCAAGTCCTGTTCCAAATCTGAAGACAAAAAGCCAAGCGCGTCACTTTACATTTACCGCGCTGACGTCACAACACACATATACATATCACATGTACCAAAACCGAGCATTGGAAAATAATCAACAAAATAAAATTAACACTCAACGGCTTTTCTTTCTCTCTCCGCTGACTGGCAGGCGAGCCTTTTCAAGGTCGCACACACTCCACAATTTTGCTCTATTTCCCCAGAAATCGTCTGAGAGCTTCTACATTTACATGACATGAAAAAGGAGCATTTAAACAAAAATATGCATCGCAGATTTCGATGCCACAAATATCTTCCCCCCCCGGCAAAAAATTTTGCAACCGCAGGGCAGGAAAATTTTCTCCAAGAGAATCCTGTAGAAGCATCACCTCCAGCAGGGCGATCGCAGAAGCAGCAACTGCCGCAGGCAATTTTGCACAAAAATTTTGAGGGTGAGCAATGTACGTACGTCTACACTACCACCACACTCAAGGAGTCCAGAGACTTGATCAGGGTCCCCGTTGTCCAAGAGTCAAAACATCAAAACATGGCCAAAAGAGAGGACACAATGCTGTCCAAAAACTGCTATAGGATCCTTTCAAAAGAAAACACACAGTTAAAACATATGCAAATACACTGAAATACACAAAATATGCTCTTATCAAACTTTCTCAAATTCTTCAAATAAAAAAAAAATACACCTGTAAAATACACTAAAGATTCCTGCTGTGTAACTGTACAGAAAAATATGTTTCCAGAAAGAGTAAAATCAGCGGGGAACTATACGGGTTGCCATCATAATAAAATGGGTGTGTATGAAAATGAGAAAAAAAATATATCCCGCGTGCTGGGCTTCCGGTGCATCCAGACGAAAGCAGGACAGCCACGGTCCAAAGCACTTGTCAATTCAGCAAAGATGAGAAACCCAACTCCGAAGCGATGAGTCCTCCATCACGACATTACTCCTCCGACACACAGGGGTTCCAGATGATACGCTTCTCGCCTCCGCTCTGGAAACAACGGCGAGATCTGTCCAGCCTCGACCAGGTGCAGCAAAAAGCCGGGATTTTAAAATGCTTCATTCACATCCCTCTCGAAACACAGGGTGTAGCTTGTTTGTGTAAACACCTGCAATTCACTCAAAAAAGAAAAAACATTTGCAACATTGAACTCAAGGGACAATGGTGACTGACGAAACTACTGTACTCATTGTACCAGTAGGGAAGTGGACTTGTAAAATTTGTAAACATTGAAATGCAGATCAAATAAAAAATATATGTAAAGCAGGAACAGAAAAACACATGAAATAAATTTTCAAAAACAGAAATATTCAAAATTTTTTTCAAAATCAGGTAAGTTGTCAGAAGTGTTAACTCATGCACTTCACAACAGTTTTTCTTATCAGGTACTCAAAATTCTGCACATCTGAAATTAAAATTTTCATCAACACATGATATTCAAATTACTTGAAATTATTGTAAATATTGAAAACTATTTCAGAAGAGGTTCCATCACAACCTCAAATAGATGAACTTGATCAAACACAGTCATCTCATCACTCAAAAAAGTTTTTCGAAGATTTCAAAACAAATCACCAAAAATTTCACAGCTCAAAGATCACGAAAAGTTTCAAATTTCCAGATTCAAAAAGTTTATCAAAAGATAATCAAAAGTTTTTGTAGAGTGAAAAGTTTCTGTCGATAACACACACATTACAAAATTAAAATTGCATATAAATTCAAAACAATAAAATTAATAAAAATAATTTTGTATTTTCACAGATGAAGTATGTTTCACAGATGAAATAACCTTCTATTACAATGGATCAGAGATGTGTGTAAATAAAAAATATTTAGAATAAACAATAATAAATTTCAATAATCAGATTCAATACTTTCAGAAAAATTATGCACAACAATCAATTAAGCTTAAATTTCAAAATTCCAAAATTTTAACAAGCTGCATTAACAATTACTGTATCACTATTTCTTAAACAAATTTTGTAAACACTGGAATTTTTCATCACAGAAGAAAAAGATTTTGAACATTGTTGTGCACAGATGAAAGACTGGATTAATTAAATTGTCTGAGAGAGTATCGACTGTTCACTCTAGGACGCTGCTGGTTTAAAGCTCTATTGTAGACCACTCTGGTATGACGGTTATCACAGTTTGTGTGACTGGAAGGAGAAAGTTGTTTGTTTACACTATTTGGATCCCTGGAAAATGGAACACTGGAATCTGAAGCACTGGAAACAGGTTGTTTGTTTGCACGGCTCTGAGAACTGGAAATTGGAGCACTGGAATTTTGCCGCTGGAAAACACTCGAGGTTGATGAGGACACAGTTTGTTTATCACGACCAAGTGCACTATCTTTTGGAAGAGTTTGAAGCTCAACTCTTCTAGGTGGTAGTAATGTAAGTCTGTTGACATGGACTCTCTGCTCGTTCTTCGGATTTAGAACATGTTGTATTATAAAGTTAACTGGAGAGATTTTCTTGATCACCTTAAATGGACCTCTATTATATGAAGAAAGTTTTTTGGACTGGTCGCGTGGTAAATATGGTGTGTAAAGGTACACATGGTCATTTACTTTAATCACAGGTTGTTTTGCACCTTTATGTTGTTGTTGCATTTGACTCTGTTGTGCTTTATCCAAATTAACTTTAACAATTTCATAGATTTTCTTTAATCTATATTCCAAATCTTGACCATAATCATGCACAGAATCATACTTCGTGCTTTTAAATCCTGTTAAAAGGGTATTTGGTACTGTTAAATCTCTGCCATACATGAGGTATGCAGGAGTTTCTCCAGTTGATGCATGAACAGCATTTCTGTGGGCCAGAAGGGCAAAAGGAACTGAACGATCCCAGTCGTATTTCTCTTTATATGCAAGATTCTTCAAACTTCTGAGCAAAGATTTATTTGCTCTCTCGCAGAGGCCATCAGATTGGGGATGATAGCTAGTGGTACTATGTTTGATGATTCCCAACTTCTTGTATAGGCTCTGAGCAGCTTTTGAAAGAAAGTTCGACCCTTTGTCCGTAATCAGGATGTGGGGAATACCGTGAGACGATATGAATTTCTCAAAACATTCCAAAATTTTCTCTGAAGTAATAGATGACAATGGGTAAGCTTCTGCCCATCTTGTGAAATAGTCTGTAATGACCAAAATATACCTTTTCCCAGAATTAGAGACTGGAAAAGGACCTATACAATCCATTGCCACTCTTTGGAAGGGAAAATCAGATGTATCAAACTTCTGTACTGGTGCTTTAAAATTTCTGAACCCATGATTCATGACACAAACATCACAAGAACTGACATAATTCTGTGTTTGAGTGTACATGTCTTGCCAATAATACTTTCTGCTGATACTGGACAAAGTTCTGCGAAACCCACAGTGAGCAAATGCAGGACAGTCATGGTGCAGCCACAAAATTTCAGATACCAATGACTGAGGTACTACCAATCTTTCATTAAATTCGTGTCTTCTTTTGGGGTGCTTATGTGTGCACCACAATGCATTTTCTCTCTCGAAAAAGGTTAATCTTTGTGGATATGGAGCCACATTTTTTTCTAAGAAATTCTTAATTTTGTTGCATCTGCTATCAGATTTTTGAGCGTTAACTATTCTAGTAAACAAAGTTGGTTCCACTGTCAATTGCTCTAAATTTTCACTCTGAATATTTTCTTCATCATTTACATTTGTATTAATTGCATTCACCTGTTGAATTTCTGAACTTTTTGAAGATTTCTGATTTTGTGCAAAATTTACTTTCTTTGGTTTTTGGGCATTAGCCGAATTTTTAGCACTTGCAGAATTCTTTGACAATGGATTTTCCTTGTCACCGACACATCTTGATAAGTAATCAGCCACAATATTCGCCTTTCCTGGCTTATGAATGATCTCATAGTCAAACTGGGAAAGAGAAGCTATCCAACGTGAAAGTCTGGAGGTTGGATCCTTGAATTTGAAAATAAATGAGAGGGAGTGCTGATCGCAATAAATTGTGAAATGAGCTCCAATTAAATAGTGTTTGAAAAAATTTGTTGCCCAGACTACAGCTAAAGCTTCACGCTCAACAACACTGTATCTGGTTTCAGCATCATTTAGCTTCCTGCTGGCATATGAAATAGGGTGTAAAAAACCATTTTCATCTTGCTGTGAAATATATGCTCCAAGTGCATATTTAGATGCATCTGTGTGCAATATGAATTTCTTTTTAAAATCAGGTAAAATCAAAATTGGTTCTTTTAAAAGTTCTTTCCTCAAAATGTCAAAAGATTCTTGAGCTGCTTCATTCCACTTAAATTTTTCACCTTGTTTTGTTTTTAAAAGTTGTGTGAGGGGTAAAGCAACATCTGCAAAATTCTTCACAAATTTTCTATAAAATCCTGTGAGACCCAGGAATTGCCTCACATTCTTTATGGACTTTGGCGTCTTAAATTTCTGAATTGTTTCTAGATTGTGTGGATCAGGTTGCACTTTCCCATCTGAGACCAAAAATCCCAGGTATTTAATTGTTCTTCGAAAGAAGTAACATTTTGAAGGCTTTAATTTTAAGTGATGTTCTTGCAATTTAACAAATACTTCTTCCAATTTTTGTATATGTTCTTCAAAGGATTTTGAAGCCACAACTATATCATCTATATAAACATTCGAAACACCTGCCAAGACCAATGACATCAATCTTTGGAAAGATGCAGGGGCATTTTTGAGCCCAAAAGAAGTGCGACACCACTCGAAATGGCCTTTGTTGGTTGAAAAAGCTGTCTTTTCACAGTCATTCGGGTCCAAACAAAGTTGGTAAAACCCAGAAGTAAGGTCCAGAGTGGAAAAATAAGTTGCTCCAGCCAAATTGTCGATGAGCTCACTGATATTAGGAATTGGATATGGTTCGTCAATCATGACTTCATTTAACTGCCTAAAATCGCAGACCAAACGATATGACCCATCTGCTTTCTTGACAAATAGGACCGGCGTATTATAAGGCGAAGTACTGGGCCTAATAATACCCGCACCAAGTAGTTCAGTCACTTGTTTATTTAATTCCTCTTGAAGGTGATGAGGCACTCTGTAATTTTTCTTTTTAATTGGTATGTTAGTTCTTAAATTTATTGTATGGAAAATTGTATCACAGCCCTCAATTTCTGAAACCGACTTTGCAAAAACTCTACGATGCTTTTTAAGAAGTTCCAATAACTTCCTCTTCTTCTCTCCATATAAGTGACTTAAGTCAAAGTCACCACCCCATGCTTCAAATTTTTCATTATTTTCAATGGGTGTGTGGTCAGTTACTGTATTTACTGGCAATGCTTGTACTTCTTTAATACTTTGTAATTTTGCAATTTTCATTTTCTTGTTCAAATTAATTACATTTTCAGAAGGATTTGCTATTTTCACATACAAATAATCTTTTTGAGGTGTCTTGTACACTGCTCTTGCCACAAAAAATTCTTTTTCTCCCTCAAGCGGTTCAATCAAAATAGTATCATTATCTTGAAATTTATGATTTATTCTAATTTTTATAAAAGATTCAGTAAGTGGATTAAGTTTACTTTTTTGAAATACAGTTGCAACAATAAATTTATTTTCTTTAATTTCATTAATAACATTGATTCTTTCTTCCTTTTCATTATAAGTATTTTTGTACAAAGTTGGTCCCAAAACTGAGTTATTCGGGCTGGTCAGAAAGTAAGGAATTTCCTTCCGATTTGCATTGTTTACATTCGTGAATGTCTGTCTGTCATGTACCTTTTCATTTCTATTTCCAAAATTCTGATCAAAATTTCTAAATAAACTTCGTCTTTCCAAACAACTATCTTCTTGTAAGCTACAGACATTTGCCAGTGAAAATTCCTGACTGGAAAAATTTTCTCTGCTTTTAAATGGAATATTTTGTCCACAGATGATCATGTTATTGTTTTCAAAATCGATTACAGCTTTATTTTCTGCTAAAAATGAGTTTCCAATGATAGCTTTGTAATTTGATGGTGCAGGAGAATTCAAAACCCAGAACTCAAGAATAAAGTTTTCATCCTGTATGGTTAATTTAATTGAAATTTTATAATTCACAATTGTATCTCCTCCATTAAATCCACGCAGTACAGCAGGTTTTCTATGCACTGTATATTTCTTTTTATCGAATAAATTTAAAATTTCTTCATATGTGATATTTATGCTGGACCCTGTGTCAATTAGCATATTCATGGAATTTCCTGCAAGTTTAGCAGAAATAACAGGCAAGTTTGTTGCATTTTGAGATGCGTTCTGTACTATTGTACTAATTTCATAAGTGTTTCCAAAATTTCCAAAGCTCTTTCTTGAATTTTGGTTCAAATTCCCAAAATGTACTTGATTGGCTGATCTGTCTTTTCTAAAATTTCTTCTATTAAAGTTACTTTTGTAGCCGAAATTTGTGTTATTACTATGATTTGTTCTAAAATTTGGACTTTTGTAAATATCGAAAGTATTTCCTCTATTGTTGTTGTTTCCTCTAGCTCTTGGTGTAGCCGGAATAAAATTATTTCTTTCACCAGGTTTCCTGTAACTACAAAATCCTCTCTGTTGATTTACTTCTCTCAAGTAGTTATTTCTGCTTTCTTCT
Organism: Amaurobius ferox; assembly: GCA_951213105.1. Classification (NCBI taxonomy): domain Eukaryota; kingdom Metazoa; phylum Arthropoda; class Arachnida; order Araneae; family Amaurobiidae; genus Amaurobius; species Amaurobius ferox. Next base: position 83,950,357 of record OX578142.1, on the reverse strand, counting down.
CTCTTCGGGGTAACCGGAATTCTTCTCGCAAATTTTCCTCTACTTCTGCTTCCCGGGGATATGTACGTCTTCATATTTGATCGAAAATTTCTTAAATTAGGTGTTCTAGGGGATTTCTGTGTTACGTCATTTTCTTCCCATATTTCTTCTTCGTCTTCCCAATTTTCTTCCTGTCTGTCCCTTTTTTCTAGTTCATTCTTAAATTCTTCGATCTGTTTACTTTGAATTTTAAGCTGCTTTTCTAATTTTGTTATTTTCTCATCCTCTAAATTTTTCTTTTCAACCGAATTTACTTCTAAATGTTCTTCATTTTCGTTTTTACACTGCTCTTCAAGCACCGCTAACTCTTTAGCTGATTCAAATGTTTTCGGATTCTGCGCTAGGACTAATCTTCTAAAATCAGGATTTAATCCCCTTATAAATGCATTTTTCAAAAGCGCTTTTCTTATGAAGTAATTATTGTTTTTTTCCAACTCTTCCGGTACCGCTACGTACGAGGCTGATTCAATTCGAACAGCGAACTGGCGAACCGTTTCTCCCGATTTCTGTCTTATATTTACCAGCTCAGCAATTCGCTTTGCCATATCTTCTTTATTTTCAAAGTTTTCCCTAAGAGCCAAAACTAATTCATCATAATTCTTCGAATTCTTTAAATTCGGAATGCCGTTTACTAGCCGACTCGCTGGACCAGACAGTTTCATTTTCAAACAAAAAATTTTCTCTTGAGACGTCCATCCCGCATTCTCTGATATCAACTCCAATCTATCTAAAAATGATTGGAGTGAACTATCCTCCGCTCCGTAGAACTCTGGAACCGAGTTCCAAAATTGAGTCTTCCCGATGTTTGATTTAGCAGTCCCAGTGGTGCTCACAGAAAGTGACCGACGCTGAGGAGGTGAGCGTACCGGTGAAGGTGAAGCCTGTCTGACATTGTTAACGTTCCTTTGAACTTGTGAGTTACTTCTCACATTTCTTTTCCTTCTGCTTTGTCTGCCTGACATTCTTAATTTTGTTCTCAAAATTTATTTTTAACAAATGTTTATTTAAATCAAGTCGAAAATGTGTCGTGTAAAAAGTGTTCTTGTGAAAAATGTTTATATGTCAAAATATGCAGCAATTTCATAAATGAATTTCATTTGCAAATATATACTGACTTACTTCGGTGGTATCAAAGACCACATTCATATCTGTATATACACATATTATAAATACATTTTCTTTTCACAAAAATATCAAATATATTTTTATTTCAACTCTTGCCATTTCAAAATAATTTTTTTTTTTTTTTTTATTGAAACCGAAAATAACACAAATATTTTTTTGAAATCGAAAGTATTCCAGCACTCAGGGAGACAAAAGGGCACGGCGCCAAACATGTAAAAGCGTTTTCTAAGTGTTAAAAGACTTTTCTGCTTTCACATTCAAATGTATAAGGTTAGTTGATATAAAACATGTAACACAATAACGTAATAGTGGTAAGTACTAAACTCCAGAGTTCAGATCCGTCTCCCTGGTGAGAAGCGAAACTACAACTCAATGGCTGGAATAAATAACTGGCAAGAACAACTCATTAAATGATGAGATTAAAGACATTTTTAAATTAAAACACAGTCTTTAATTAAATGGTAGTTAGGTAATTCAAATACAAGCATGACATCAAAATTCACTCTTAACTCGGAACATCTGCGTTCCTATCTTTCTGAAGTAATATACAAATGATGACATGAAAGCAAAGATATATGCTCTTAAATTATTTACTGGCAATACATTATTTCTTGCTGGCATCTTAAAATCTGGAATTACTTTTAACCAGTCAAACTGGAATTTAAACAAAGTTACCAGCTCTACTATGATAAGTATTTATACTTACAAAACTTCTCTTTACTCTTGGCAGGGCAGTCATCATTAGAGGGTGAGATTTGAAAAACATCTTTCAATTTAATTCAATTACCAACACTTTAGCCATTTTTAAATTTTGACGAGAGAAATTTTAATTGACTGCCCCTACCAAGTCCTGTTCCAAATCTGAAGACAAAAAGCCAAGCGCGTCACTTTACATTTACCGCGCTGACGTCACAACACACATATACATATCACATGTACCAAAACCGAGCATTGGAAAATAATCAACAAAATAAAATTAACACTCAACGGCTTTTCTTTCTCTCTCCGCTGACTGGCAGGCGAGCCTTTTCAAGGTCGCACACACTCCACAATTTTGCTCTATTTCCCCAGAAATCGTCTGAGAGCTTCTACATTTACATGACATGAAAAAGGAGCATTTAAACAAAAATATGCATCGCAGATTTCGATGCCACAATAGTCCCAGTTGCAACCACTTGTAGGGGCGTGCGGCCATTAATAATGTTGCCGGCCCATACCATGATACTACATGTCGGATATCGGCTTCTTTCCTAGATATTTTATGGACGATAAGCAGTACCAGTCTCATGCCAGATCAGTTGGCGTCTACAATTCGATGACAGACTGAACTTACTCTCATTTGAGAATAGTACGCAAGCCCAGTCTTGTTCTGTCCAATTGCGATGTTCACGACACCATTGCAAACGGACGGTACTGTGCAGTCTGGACAACGGGACACACACAACAGGTCTGCGGGCGTATAGTCCTCCTGCTCTCAAACGTCTGGCTACAGTTGTTCAGAAGATCCGCTGCCACCTGCTACGCTGTGGTGCGCTGGTCCCTTTCTGTCGATAGGACGTCGTACTTCTGACACGACCTCCCCTGTGAGATTTGCTACACATTCCAGTTGTTTTAAATGTTTGTCACAGCTGTGAAACAACGCTGTAAGCGATGTCGAACTCCCTGACAACATCTGTTAATTTTCGCTCTCCTTTGATCTTTCCAATAACACGGCCACACATAAAATCATCTAAGTGATATCGGAAAGACATACCGGAAATTTCAAGTTCGTCAATTATATCTTTCCCGTAAAATTTTTACTTGGAACAACAACTGTCCACACTCGTCAAATCCTTTAAATCTTGTATCAGCGCTATTACGTGACGAACAGGCGTGGAAATGAAAGGCTTGCTCACGCACGCCTCTTCGGCCTTCCATATAGACGCTCTATGTCCTTGGATGAGTCGGACTGTCTGGGTCTTCAACACACCTCTTCTTACTGTATCCCTCACTTATTCTAATTTTCCACATTTTGCTTCTTTCCATTTTGTGGTTGCTATGGGTGATAGTGTCATCCATTCTGTCCTCAGCAATTGTTCAGCAGTGTATATATATATATATATATATATATATATATATATATATATATATATATATTCAAATGGAATATGTAACAAGAAAGATCGATCATGCTTAAAGCATTGATTATGAAACACTTTCCAACTTCAATGCAATTTTATTTAAAAAAATCTAAAATGCAAAACATTCCTCGGTAATATTTTAAAACTTATCACAATACTACATAAATTTATTATATTTGAAAACATAAACCTTCATTGAAAAAAATGAACTTCATTCAAATGACGGCATTGAAATATAAATTGCCTGGTTTAAATATCTCTAAAATGCGATACATTCCACGGTAATATTTTTAAAACTATCATAATACTACGATAATTTATTATAGAAAACTTCATCGAAAACAACTGAAATTAATTCAAATGACGTCATAGAAAAAATAACACGCCTGGATCTCTCTATAAAAACAGCATTTCATTCGTAACTTTCCCCCATTCATTTCATTCATCACAATACTATAATAATTTATTTTAATTACAAATTAAGACCATGGAGCTACACGTAATTAAACTCTATGTTTAAAACTTCATCGAAAAAAATCGTCCTTCTCTTTATAAAATCAATTAATATTTCATTCATATCAGCCATGCAGACTTCATGGGTTAAATTATTTTGTGTTAAAGAAATACAGCAATTCTAATACAACTCATTCTATATATTTTGCTGTTTACATTTTACATAAGTGAAAAATAGGCTTCGTTGTAGATATAATCAAATTTGGATAAGCATTTAAACTCAAATATATTGTATTTGCGTTGTTTCAGTATGTATATGCACAGAATATAAGCAAAAATAAAGTAGTTTTAGGACGGATACAACACTCAATACGAATTAAAAAGAACTTAAAAAAATCACGATTTTGAAACAAGATCGATGCTATATATCATTTTGAAGTGGGTCATGTGATCTTTTCATATCATGGTCACGTGATCGTTTCATATAAGAGGTGTAATTATTATTTTAATTTTTATTTAAAAAACTACTTAATATATTTCGCTGGATTTTTTTTATGTATTTTATGAAACAATTTGAATATTACCTAAAATATTCGAAGCAATTTGTGAATTTTAAATCCGCTTAAAAAATGTTTGAAAAATCAGGTCCCATAGGGCTCAATGTATTTCATTTTTTCAACCCGGGTTCAATCCAAAACTAATTGGTTGATATTATTCATTTATATTCCCATAGGTCCTACAGACCGTCTGAACAACATACTGAAATTTTATTTTGATTAAGTCATTTTTACGGCAGTTATCGTGCTAACGGACAGACAGACAGAATGAACAAAGTCATAAACACTTTTCAACTTTGTTGTAAAGTGTTAAAAAAGAGTATGCGAACAATAAAAAGTACCACAAATTGGCCGGGGTGTGTGTGTGACCCCAATTCCCAGGTTAAAGCATGCTTACAGCCGGGTACTCTGACTTGAGTACAGTCTACTGATTTATTTTCAGTTTGTTGGCATGATGATTGTATATCCCTGTCTTGCATGTATTTTATTTGTGGTTTTATATATATTTTTTGGTAATTGACCATCTCAAATTAGTACCGGTCACCGGGATATATATATATATATATATATATATATATATATACATATATATATATATATATACATATATATATATATATACATATATATATATATATATATATATATATATATATATATATGTATATACACACATATATATATATTCTCCCCCCCTCGAAACATACATTTAGCATATGAACTTTTGAGTACGCAAATTCAATATAAGTCATCCTCTTCTAAAAGTAGTCTGTATGCTATTAACAACGGCGAATTTAGATTAAATAAATTTTGCACAGTTAAAATAGGTAACAAATTATTCTGAGATTGAAGATTGTCTTCATATTATCGAGTTATTAGGACTCAAGTTAGAACAAAGACTTGAAGTAAAATTTGAAGAAAGTTTCAGATTTAAACCTTTCGATCGAAATTCTACGTTGCAATCTTTTTACTCCGAAATTCAGTTCGAGACTTTGAAGCAATTTAAAATTCATCTAAAGCTACCATTACGTGACTTCTGGTAAATATAGGATAAGAGTGGTACAGTGGCTACTCTGAGAAAATAATATTTTTATAAAAATACCAATCAATGTAACAAAATTAAAATAATACTATTAACCAATATTATGAATTATGCCGATTTATATTTTGCATGATTGTAGTTTTTTAACACTTTACAACAAAGTTAAAAAGTGTTTATGACTTTGTTCATTCTGTCTGTCTGTCTGTCTCTCTGTCTGTCTGTCTGTCTGTCTGTCTGTCTGTCCGTTAGCACGATAACTGCCGTAAAAATGAGTTTATCAAAATGAAATTTTAGTATGTTGTTCAGACGGTCTGTAGGACCTATGGGAATATAAATAAATAATATCACCCAATTAGTTTTTTATTGAACCCGGGTTGAAAAAATGAAATACATTGAACCCTATGGGACCTAATTTTTCAAACATTTTTTAAGTAAATTTAAAATTCACGAATTGCTTCGAAATTTTTAGGAAATATTCACATTATCCCATAGAATATATAAAAAAAAATTCAGTAAAATATGTTAAGTAGTTTTTTAATTAAAAAAATTATTTAATATAGGGAAAAAAACAAATTCAATTAAATTCTGACTTTGGGATATCTTCCAGAAAGAAAAGAGAGAGATATTATATAATAAATATCTCCCCATTTGCTTAAACGTTTAGCATATGGGAGTGGCTTCATATTTTAAAATAAATTTGGTAGATAACAATTTTTCATTTTTTTTAAATTTTATATAACTCTTCATGATAAATTTAATTGATGGCATTTTAAATGCACTTTCCTACGTCCTAGAGAGTTAAAATTTGGTACACAGCTTAAATTTGTTGAACATTTTATTCGACAAAAATTTGATGGATCTTTAAATATAGATCATACATTTTTTTCGAAATGGCCTGAAAATAATCCCCGTTCACTTCTATAAATCATTGGTGTAATATTGTTAAAAATTCTGATGTGGACAGCACATGTCTTTCTCTGCAGACTCATATTCGTTCTCTTTATTTATTCAATGATAATTTGAGTTTATCTGCACAACATAAGTATTTTAAATGACATTGAATTTACACGTTAAGCTTAAATTTGGTTCTCATTTGATAGCTGGACTTATTGTCAAAGGTGGCGTAGTGAAAACGCGAAAAAACTAGAATATCTCAAGAACGGCTAGTCCTAGAGTAATGGGGTTAGTCTTATTCTTTTTGTTGTCAAAAATCACATATAAAATAGGAATTTAATTGATATAATTGAGCACACGTAGTCTTTTATTTTTATATTTAACGATTTTTGCGAGCCATTTCGCAAAAATAGCCCGTTCCTTTTCCCGAAATTTTGTTAAAGTTGGTATATAAATCAGTTGTAGGTAATTGAAATATTATACACCAAATTTTGTTAAATTTGTACCATTGGCTAGAGTGGATAAAGGCATTTTCTGCCGGCCATTTCGCAAAGAAGGCAGATTCTTTTATTACGAATCGTACTATAATCTAATGAACATCAGGATTTCCCACAAAAAACATACCTACCAAATTGTATGAAATTCGGTCCATTAGTTTTTCAATTAGAGTGGATGTAATATCCACACAGACACACAGAAACATACACAGATACACCCTTACACACACAGACGTCTTCCTAAAAGTAGTTTTTTCGTGTTCTAGAAGTCCCAAAACGTGTAGATCCTTTGAAAATTCGAGTTCCGATCTTCGGCACGATTCCAATACTTTGAGTACATACACATACACATATATATTATCTGTGTATTATCTGTGTATCTAAATTCCGTGCCTATGCAATTACAATAGTTGTGATTTTAAATGATCCCTAAACTTTTATTATTTCTTCAAGGAAGCCTAATTTTAACATATGCAGAATGCAAATATCTCAAGCGATTGTAAGATGAATTACATAAGAATTGCTGAATTTTTTTCACACAAAATTATTTAGCTCTGGAGTCTGGAATACAAGTTATATGAATGAAATATTCATTGATTTTGCATAAAGAATCAGATGATTTATATTTCGATACAGTTTTAAATATTTAAGTATAATAAATTACTGTAGTACTGTGATAATGTAAAAGATATTACCACTGAATGAATCACATTTTAGAAATTTTTAAATGAAATTACATTTCAGTTGGAAAGTGTTTCATAATCAATGCTTATGCATGATTGATCTTTCTTGTTTTATGTGTCTTATCAGAAGTAAATTACAATAATCCTATCAAATGACCAATTTACCCAGTATAAGAGGGCAGAGTGGCACTATACCAAATAAAAAAAATTAAACACTTAAAAGAGTAAAAAATATTTACACTATTTTTAAAATATTATAGTAAATAAGAGATAGGAATACTCTATACTATAAGCATTACAATATTTCCATTTTTAAATATAAAAATGGCATTTTATTGAAAAATAGCATAATGCTTTGTGTAATGACTAAATAAAGTAGAAAGCAAATTTACGCATAAAAAATGAAATAGCAAATAAATAATCTGTTAGAGTTGACGCACAGCGTCATATTCATCATCAAAATATTTATTCTTATTGTTGGCCCGAGTCGTCTTGACGCCTGTGCGACTACAAGCTATTAACACTAAATCTATGAACATTGTAATTGTTAAAAAATTGAGTTTCCATGGTATAGAATATTGACTTTCTGTAATTTGTTTTATTAAAATCTATTAAAGTTAAATGATAAATCAAAGATAATTACCGATATTTTCACTTATCTTACATTACTTTACATCAACCATAACCCCATTCAAAATAGTTTGCATCATTTCAGATAGGTGGTAGGTAGCACGTTGAAGATGAAAAAATATCACATGGCCACATTACTCGTGTAACCACTTTACCCATTCTTTGCCTACTCATTTTTTGAAATACTGATGTGTGTCTGTCTTTCACTGAGATCGAATTTACACATTTCGCGATCTGAAGCGCAAAACTGTAAAAGGTATTTCGGTAGAGAATTAAAATCTGATGACCTAGAAAAATTTTAAAATAAATATACAATGTTGGATACTCACGGATAGCAGCAAAAATTACCGTATATCTTATGACTCGATTCCGTTGCAAATCATTGAGCTTATCATTGCTATTGATTAAATTAAACGTATCAAATTTGATGGAAATCGCTTGATATTTTTCAGCGATACACTATGAGGAAAGTAAATTCTCAATATCCCGAGAACGGTTAGTGATAACTCTTGAAATTGTTTTTATTCCCTTTTGGTTAAAAGTATTAATTTAATGTATTCACTTATTTGATTCTTCAGTTATAGTGTTAACTCCTCACATACGTCCACATAAACATATTCATACAGACGAATGTTTTTTCAAAAGTGTTCGAAATTGGTTCACGATAAAGTAAACACATACACACATGTATATATATATATATATATATATATATATATATATATATATATGCACAAGGTAGGATCAAAAAGTTCGGAAACTGTGCTGATATCTCCAATCTTGATTGGAGGAGAGTGGAACTATTTTACCGTGGCGTAGAGGCACATGTGACGCGAGATGTGAAAAGGAAGAGGCAGGTGTTTTTCCAGACAATGTCTGTCAGTGAACTGTAGTCGTTCGCTTTTGTCGAAAATAGAAATGACGTTTCCCTTTTCGACGAACGCGAAAGACTGCAGTTCACTGACACTCATTGTCTGGAAAAATCCTGCACTGCGGACCTGCTTCTTCCTTTTCACACCTCGCGTTACATGCGCCCCTCTAGGCCACGGTAAAATAGTTCCCTTCTCCTCCAATTAGGTATGATATATATATATATATATACATATATAAATAATAACATATTCTTTGAGACAAATAATATATTCATTTATTTCATTAATGATTTGTACTTTATATAAATGAAAGAAGTATTTTAAAATCAAATTTAAGTTTATTACAGGATACTTATTTTTCTTTAGCACTTCTCCGTTGAGTATCATAATTACTTTCGCGAAAAACCGGCATATTCCTATCCGAAGATGAAATTTCATAATTACTTTTAGAATACTTTTTGTATCGTTAAAGGAGAAGAAAGTGTTATATATCTCTAAAATTATGTCGACACTTCATTAATGGTAGCTAAAGCAGGGAAGTAATTTTTATTCTATAAATTTAAACTATGTATCCTTCAAAATTCTATTAATAACAAAGCTGCATAATTACAAACAACGTTCTCGCAAAATTTCTAAATTGCAATTTTTATATCTTTTTCACATTGTAACATCAATTTACAAAAGCGATATAGTGCGGATGGCTTATCATTCTTTTTCAACATTTTCACCACGATGGCTGTCTTCACAATATCTCCGAACAAATGTGGCAATTTAAAGAAATTTTAACATTAGAGTGAAGTATTCAGGTTTTAAATATTGTGATTAATTTAACTTTATAAAATTACGGACATGATATAGGTTGTTTTATTCTTTTAAATTTATCGCATTATTGAGTTGATGGTTTATGCCCCCCCCCCCTAAGTTTGTAAATCTATGGAGTATGTCTGGGTAAATGTAAAAGCGTAAAGCATTTTTATGCTGAAGTAAAGTATATCTAATTAGGGATTTTCGAAATTAGTTGGAGTAAAGCAATTTATTTGGAAATTATTTGATGGAAAATAAATAAGTTTAGAAACGAGCACATGAATCTGTGACGTTCATTAAATTCGTAGTTAAAGTACTTAATCCGCGTATACTGAATATAAAAGTATGATATTGCATTTTTCATGTCGGCAGATTTCGTTTACCGCCTTACTATTGCTTCCTCAATCAAATGGTATCAAATTGGAAATTATTGCTCTACATTAAGTGGCTTTATGTATGTGAAAAAAAAATAAGTTGTTTTCATTCATATACTTTTTCTAAACATTTATTTATTTATCAAATGCCAGCCTGTTGACCATTAAATCACTTTTTCTAAACAAAAGCATTTAAATTGGAAGTTCTTACAGCTCCCGTGCCCCACTTAATGCAAAAAAAAAAAAAAAGTTTTTTTTTCTTAATCTGAATATGTTTTAATTTTTGATATCATACTCAAATATTTTGGATCGTTTATTACTTTCCCTACATCTATATAAACAAAATTGAAAATTTGTCTGTCTTTCTGTATGTCTGTCTATCTGTATGTTTGCCTCATCATCACGGGAGAACGGCTGAAACGAATTTCATGAAATTTTGTAGGTAGTCTTGGAATAGCCCCGCTTAAAATTTAGTCCATTGTTTCGAGTTTCTAGGACCTGGGGTTGTATAGAAATTAATTAAAAAGGCATAGTTAAGCCTTCCATAGACATAGCATCATGCAGACTATATTTTCCCCCGTAAATTTATTTGAAGAAAATGATACCATATCGCTTAGCAAAGGTTTTAAATCCAATATGTTCATGCGGCAGACAATTTTTATTAAATCGTTTCCGATTTAATAAAAACCGAAAGCGATATCTTACGAACAAATGAAGCTTTTTGAAAGTAATTTGGTAGGATTATTACAATCAGTGAATGGTGGGACTCTATTGATTTTAAATGAAATCAAATGCTTTGAAAATTTTCAATTTTCAAAGGAATTTTCGAAAAAATCCGAACTTTTAATAATGATAAATAAATAATATTTCGGACGTAATATCTCATTAGAAAAAGAGTGACACCAATTTTAGAATGCTAGCATGAACCGTTCTTGAGATATGACACGTTTTCAAATACATTTATTAAACAATTTACACAAAATTAAAAAAAATAGTAAGTATTATAGAATAGATTGATTTTCCACATGCAATATTTTACAATATATCTGTTAATCTGTTAACATTATTATCGTGGGTCTAACTCATTCTATTCACGAGAAAATATACTTTATGTATTAGTTCTGTATTTTGACTCCAAAGTAATTTATTTCTCGGTATATTCATTAACAGTCAAATATATTTTGATAAGGATTTTGTACGTGAGTATAAATTAGTCTCTCTGTTTGGACCCATAAGTTGCCAAAAGCGCCTCACTTCAGTTAACTTGGTGTTAATTCAATGATAAAATCATTGTGCCGTGTATATTGTATACAATTGTTTTTAAAAAGTGAAGTCATTGCATTATGTAGGGAAAGACATATGCTGTCCACATCAGATTTTTAAAATATCGCATACCGCAGTAAAAAATCTGATGTGGGCAGCACATGACTTTCCTTATATAATGCAATGTATTTACTACTTTTACAGTAAAAACAAAATAGGTTATTCTTATAGTAGATACTTATATTTATTCCATAATATTGAATTTTCGTCAAATAGTCGTTAATTTCATTGATTTAATGTCATTTTTATCTATTTGGCGAGATTTTCTTTGATTTGGTAACATTTAAAAAAGTCGCCAAGTTGGCGATATTCCGCCAAATTCGTCGCCAAAATCTCGCTAAGTGTTATGGACGGAGAAATAATTTATTCTTATAACAGATAAATGACTATTGGCGTTCAAATACAAAAGTATTACTCAAAGTGTCTTTTTTCATGAATGGAACGAGCTAGGATCCACGAGAATAATGTCACAAAATTTATCGCATGATATTACATATGAAAAGTGAACATGTTTCTCAATAGGAAATATTTTTTTTTATTCTATATATTTTTTTTTGAAAAATGTGCAATAACTCGAGAACGGTTCATGCTAGCGTTCTAAAATTTATGTTAATCGTTTTCTAATGAAAAATTACATAAGAAATGTCTGCGTAACTTTATTAGAGGTTTTGATTTTTTGATGATTTTTTCAAAATTTCACCCGAAAATTTAGGGAGGTTCTGAACATTCGATTGCGTATAAAAACAGTAGACTTGCAGTAATCACGGATTGTAATTTTCGTACCAAATTTCGTTCGAATCGGTCCATTCGTTCGTCACTTATCATCTCTACAGACTCACTGACACACACACACACACACACACACACACACACACACACACACACACACACACACACACACACACACACGCATATATACACACACATACACACACATACTTTCACGCACACACACACATACTTTCACGCACACACAGACATCACCTCAAAAATGTTCGATTCATGATCAGAGATGCTTGAAACGTGCTCTCCCGTCGAAAACTCGAATTCGAATTTTCGACCCCGTCATAATACTTTCTTTATACATTATTGTATATAAGGAAAGTAAAAAGGCAAACGTTTACCTCTCCCATCCCCCTCAATGACTGCACATAAAATTGGAAAATTTGGTATTCTCCTAGTTTTAGAGTGCCTTATTTTTGAAATCCCGCACAAATATTTTAAACGTTTTTGAATTTTCACTTCACCCATTTTTTGATATTCTTCTCTTAGTCTCAACTTTTTGATATCCCACACAAAGCTTTTGATTTTCTTATTTCAACTCTACCAATTTTTTTGGTATTTTTTTCTTGGACTTAATGTAGCTTATGTTTTGATATCCCACACAAATATTTTGATTTTGCTTAATTTCCAATCAACCCTTTTTTTATATTCTTCTCTTACTCCTCATTTGTTCAATTTTTGAAGTTTCACACAAATAGTTTGATTTTTTATATTTCCACCTAAATACTTTAGCCTTTTCTTTTTATAGTCAAATTAAAATTTCCGTGTTATTTTTCTTGCAAATGAGCATGCAAATAATGGCTATATGTATGTATGAAATGTGTTTTAAATGTATTTGTTGATTACTGTATCCACATCTCCACATGGAAGAAACTCAAACTTGGCGATTTATCCCTACCAATGACTGTAAAAATGGAATGTAATTTATATTTGAAATTCCACACAAATGTTTTGATTTTTTTAAATTTACGCCCCAACACACTTTTACTTTCTTCCTCTTAAATATGAAATTGAAGCATCCATGTTATTTTTTCTGTGTTTGGGTTGAGTTGATGTATCGCTGAAAAATTATCAGATAGGTCTATTCATTACTTTTCGACGACCAAACCTTTCGGCCACTCACATTGCTGCTCGTACCCTTGGGTGAGTCGGGCGGTCTGGGCTTTCAACAAACGCAAAACGTAAAGAAAATTTGGCATTTTTTTACTACCGCTTCTTCCCCAGTGACTGCAGAAACAAAACGTTTCATATTTTTCTGATTTCATATTTTTCTGAATTCGAATAAGTTTTTGATAATCTACTGGGATGTTTCATGCATGTCTAATTTCCACCTTGATGCACTTTATTACCCCCTTCCTTTTTTAATCAACTTAAATCATTCACGTTATTTGTTCTATATTTGTGCTGGTTAATGTATCTTTGAAATTTCTTTCAGAGGTTTTCGTTCATTACCTTTTCCATAAGTAAGATAAAACGAAAACTTGATATGTTGAAAATATGTCTCATCAGTGAATTTATAATTGAAAAAAAATCCTATATTCTTATAAATTTTAATGCATTCCCTTATTTTGACATTCCACTCCCAATTTTATAAGCGTTTTGTTTTTCGACTAACTGTGTTTAGATTAACAGACCCCATCTTCAGGAATTTAGTTTTTTATTTAATTTTTATAATTTAACCAGAAGGTATGCCCGTCATATGACGGAATTAAAAATTTACAAAGCATTGCCTCCCATTTAGCGTTAGATTTATCAAATTTTTACATTTATTTTTTACATTTTCGTCAATTTGGAAATACATTTAAAAAAGTAAGTCGTCAAGTTTACGATATCCCACCAAATTTTTCGCCAAACATTACGTACGGGCGGAGAAATGGGTTATTCATATAGTCGTTTGTTATGTTATCTCCAAGATATTGAATTTTCATCAATTAGTTGTCATTTTCATTGATTTGGCGTCAATTTTTATCAATTTGGCGACATTTTCGTTAATTTAGCAGCATTTAGAAAGACTCGCTAGGTTGGCGATATGCCGTCAAAATTTGTCGCCAGAATTTCCCCAAGCGTTACAGACGGAGAAATAGGCTATTCTTATAGTAGATTCTTATATTTTTTCCAAGATATAAATTTTCATCAATTAGTAGTCATTTTCACCAATTCGGCTACATTTTTACCAATTTGGTGACATTTTTATCAATTTCGCGACATTTTCGTCAATTTGGCAAAATTTTCGTCAATTTGGCAACATTTAAAAGATCTCGCCAAGTTAGCAATATTCCTCCAATTTCGACACCGTAAATTCGCCAAGCGTTACCCATAGATAGATAGATAAACAGGGAGATAAATTAAGGTGTTTATATAATAAATATATTCTTATTTGGGTACTAGTCTGCATCGTCTTGCTAAATTTCAAGATTGCAGAATGGACAAATTTGTTTTCATAGGAAAGAGTAGGGGAGGTACGGACAGTCCGCCCATTTTGCTGAACGTTAAGGGACAGCTATGGAACCCGGCATCCAACTATGGTTGGTTCGTGAGCATATTACGTAAATAACATGGAATCCGTTTGCGGGACTTTACAACTGAGTAGTTGTCACACTTGACTCTCATTATGTCGAAAATATAAATGTCACTTTATGTCGTGTGAATTGTGCTACCATTCATTAACGTGCTTGTGAATTGTTGATCACAATGGGATAAATATTACAAATGCTACACCCATTTTCTACGTTTTGAATATCTGTATTTGTAATTTGTACAATTTCTGGCATTACAATATTAAATATTTGTATAACCAGACTGGTGCCAGAATTGACATTTTAAATTGAACATTCTATGAGGGGAAACTATGTTCCTAGAAAATGTAACCATTCTAGTGGTGTGATTTCAAAGTCAAGTAATTTTCTCACGAACGTAAATTTTAGATTACAGGAAAAATGGAAGGGCCGACAGCAGCATAACATACTTTTTCATAGATGGAAAAATATGCAGAAATATAGATAAACGCCAAATAATGGTTGTGAATGTAAAGGTGCAATTTTTAATACATATTTAAGTATTTGACTATGAACATATACATTATGATGAGAGGAATATAGAAATATAATAGACATGTGATGATAGATACAGCAACATTGTTGCAAGAACCATAAAGGATAAGTGGATAAGTGGCAACTGACATGCTAAAGAATAGAATAGCTTAAAGATATTTTACATTTATTAACGTTCAGTGAATAAAATTTTCCCCGTAATTTTATACGTGTATTCACTAGTAAGTTAAACAGATGTAAGTTGAAATATCATAGCTGAGTTCAAGAACTTAAGAAATATACTTTTAATAAAACTTCCATATTAAACCCACTTTCTTATCTGAATGTCTTTAAGTTTTCCCAGCATATTCTTTGTTACTTCATATCTTTAGACATGTAGTAGAGGAAAGTCTAATGAATCTTGACTTTTCCTGATTGGAAATACTGAGTCACGTCCAAACTAATACGCCGTAAGACGAAGCTTTAATGCTTTAGACTGCAAATTCAAATATTTTAGTTTTATAATTTCTATGTTTCATCATGGAATTATGCAGACTAAAATATTGACCGGCCGAAAATAAATTTTCCGAGTACAGAGAAAATGCATTTTACATCACTAGAGAACGTATATATTTAGATTTTGAGTTTCTAAAATCATTCGTTGCATTTACAATAATAAACTGGTTCAAAATTTTCTACATTATGTATTTAATCACAAAGAAAGTATCCAAAATTTTGTACATTGTCATTGTCAATTTTTGGACATTGTCAATTTTCATCATTGGATATATCGGCTATTCTATGTTGATGAGTGCATAATAACCACAAAATTGTTCCATAGATGCTGTTATTTACAATGAGAGCATGGTTTTAACTCTTAATGATGTTATCTTCCTAAATAGGTGAGCTCTACGAGTATGAAGTTATAACCTTTTGTAGTCCAAGCTCAATTTTGAAGACATTTGAAACTGGTTGAATTTATCAGTTCTCATATAGGTTCGTAAAATCGTGGCATACAGCAAGTTTTTATGCTACTATTTCAAATATCTCTACATAGGTTCACTATATTGTAGTACATAGCCAGCTTTTATACTATCATTGGAAATATTCCTATATAGCTTCTCAAAATTTGGACACACAGCCAGTTGCAAATGTTGCCATATAGGCTCGTAAAACTTTGACACACAGCAAGTTTTTGTGCTGCCATTGCAAATATTCTCAAAGGTCGCAAACTCATATAACACAAAGCACGTTTTTGTGCTGCCATCGCAAATATTTGTAAATATTCTCATATAGCTTCAAAAATTGTGACACACAGCCAATTTTTTGTGCTACCGTTGCAAATGTTACCATATAGGATCATAAAATTGTAGTATACAGCAAGTTTTTGTGTTGCCATTGCAAATATTCCCATATAGGCTCACAAAACCGTAGCACAAAGCACGTTTTTGTGCTGCCATTGCAAATATTTGTAAATATTCTCATATAGCTTCGCAAAATCGAGATACACAGCCAGTTTTTTTGCTCTACCGTTGCAAATGTTACCATATAGGATAGCAAAATTGTAGTATACAGTAAGTTTTTGTGATGCCATTGCAAATATTCCATGCTATATCATGATGACATAAAAATATAAGGGCAAAATCGATAAATGGATTCTGTTATTTGCAATGGGAAAATGATTGATCCTAACGTATACCTGTTCAAAGCGATTTTTAGAGATATCTACTAGACGAGTGCCACGCAGGAGGTCATAAATTAGGATCACGTCCCATTTCAGATAATTTGCAATGGCAGTATCGGTTAGCTATCAGCAACTGATAGTAAAGCTCCAATTTTTATGGGTGCGCCCATATAAATTGGAGCTACAGCCGCATAACTTGGCATGCAAATGTCGTTATAAGAGATATGCAAATGAACAAACTGACAGAGCACCAATGATGTAATAAGGCTTGTGCACAGCTCATGAAAACTACTCATTGTGCAGCATTTAAAACGACCGGTGATCTCATTGACGGGAAATTGGAACTGAATTTTCTGCTTTGATGCTGCAAGCTGTGCATAAATATGACTTTGAGATATACTCAACGACGCTACGAACAATTGTTGGAGTTAGGGAGGCCTAAGGGAAGCTGATTGGTCAAACAGACGTATCAATGGCCATCTTGGTCGGAGCAATATGGATTTACTCCATGTTAACAACAGTGGATCAGAAAAAGCACGAGGGTCAGGACGCCTTAGGCAGACAACTGCTCGAGAGGATCGTGCAGTCAGAAGCGGAACCACGACCACACCAATGGCGTCGTTCGTAGCCATTGGAAGGCACTTGCCACCCTCATGCATTTTGTACCAAGGGGTATTATTCGAAGACGACTGGAAGAAGGTGGGATTAGATGTCGACGACCTTTAGGGCGCCTATCATTGACTACTCAACATAGGAAGAACCACCTGGATTGGTGCCGAGTTCAATCAGCCTGGACAATGTCAGATTGTGTATGGAGGAAGACTGACTAACGCTCCGATTTCGCATTTGTTGTCGAGCGACACACGGCCATCACACGTGGTGTGACAGTCTGAAGAGTCACCTCGTGGGACATTTGATCTCTAGTTATACTGCAAGTAATCTGACGGCTCGCTTGCACGTCGATGATATTCTGAAGCCATTGTTCTGCCTACGCTGTCAAGCTGCCCAGGTTCAATTTACCAGCAAGATTACCAACATATTAGAAAATTTGGAGCTCTTCGGAATGTTCAATTACTTTTAAAATCAACAAGCTTCTAGTATTCCCAGATCGTAACAATCGTACCCAATTTCGTTAGAAATGCTCCGTTTGTTCGTGAGATATCACATACACACAGACATCACCTTAAACACATTCGATTAGAGCTCATCAGGGTGCTTTTAAGCGTGCTGTATCGTTGACAAGGTGAATTCGAATTATCAACCTCGTCACAACGTTTTCCCTATATATTACTATGTAACTATATAGGGAAAGTAAAAGGGTGGAATTCCGAAAACGCTTCCAAGCTAAATATCTCCTGAAGTACGTACCCTACATCGATGAAACTTTTTAAAAAGTGAGACTTAATTCAAAAAATATTTTAATATAAATTGTATCCTCTTATACCTATCCGTAAAACAACAGGAAATAAAATAATTGTTTTATTCATCTGCAATCTTATTTACGTACTTTTTTAACCTGTTGATTAACCTTAAATAAAAGCAGATATTTGGCTAAAATATTACAGATATTGCATCGCGTTTGCTATAGTTCAGTATTATTTCAGATAACGCCGAGTATTTCTTCCACATAAAACAGATCTAAACGTATTTTTGCAGTTTTCAAAAAACATGGTATACCATTCAATATTTTCAGAGATGTGCTAGAGGCAAGTAAAATGAAACTTGCCTTATTGGCCAGATCGAGTCGCGTTCAATCCAGTACGCCGTAGGATGAAGCTGTGATGATCCAACTTTAAATTCAACCATTTTAATTTTATAAACTCTATGCTTCATCACCGAACTATGCAGATTTAAATATTGACAACCCTGGGGGGATATTAAACTTTTCCTGCGTATAGAAAATGCATTTTACGTAAATTGAGAAACTTCTAGGTATATATTTAGATATTGAGATTCTAAATTCTTTTGTTGAGTTTTCATAGCACGAAATGCATCAGAATTTTCTGCCTAAGTAGATAAATATTATATTAGGAAAAATTATCAAACTATAGGTTCGTAATTTAAAAAATATAAATAAAATGCTTATGAAGGAGTCTTCATATGGTGGCAAAAAGTGTGTACACCCTATTCCTGACGGAACTATTAGTCATTTTTATTCACTTTTACTCACTTATTTCGTACATTCATACAAACTTTCGGAAAAACTGTAAGAGACATCTCCAAAACAGAAAGTAGAGATCCTTATTGAATCTCCTACCCTCTCAGGTTTGCTGAATTCACATCAATCATCATCTAAGTTCTATTAATCGCCAATCATAAAAAATATATGTTTCAAGGAATTTTTTTGAACAGGAAGTAAAAAAAAATTCGGTCGGAAGTGAAAAAATACTTACTTAACACTACCTCTTCTAAAATTTTCTGCTGAATCCATATCTGTCATTATATAAGTTATATTCATAGCCGATCCTGAGAAATAGATGTTGCAAGGAAAATGTAAATTTTTGAATTGGAAGTGACATCGCCAGAACCGGAAGTGAAAATCCTTAGTAATTCCCAACTCCCTTTAAATATTCGATATTGAATCCTTATTAGTCATCATATAATTTCTATCTATAGCCGATTTCGAGAAATAGACGTTTTAAGGAAAATTTTTGAACCGAAAGTGGAAAAGGAACTAAAAATGAACATCCTTAGCAAACCATCTTACCTCCTTTAGAATTTAATGCTGATTTAATGCTGCTTTATATTAGTCATTCCCTAATCTCTATCTATAAAAGATTCTGAGAAATAGATGCTTCACAAAAAATTTAGCTAAAACAATAGTCTGGCAAAATTTTTGCCACCAATAATCTGAAGTATTCAGTACGTCGCTTTCTCTCCAGTTGAACAAATTCAGATACAAAGTCAATTCTCTTGCAGTATCTCGGTCTTATAAACGATATGGTCTTGCAAACGATGTTATTCTATTTTGATCATAAAATCACATGTAGAATTGTCATTTTCGAAACATTTAAAAACATAATTTACTTTTCATAATGTTTTTTATGATTTTCGAAGAAAATTTCGAAAAATTAAGAGCATATCCTGGTTCATTTATCTCCAAAATTGACAGGTTTCTGATTTCTATCGATTTAAATAATTGTTCCAACTATCATCCAATTTTCTTAATGAGTTTGAGACACATCATCTCCACAGATTTATAGATAGACACCCCCCAGACATATGGACACACATACAGACATGCAATCATATGTATAGAAACACAGAGATCATTAAAAATTGGGCGATTCGCATACGGTAAAAACGCGCCCAAATCCATCCAGAGGTGGATTTTAACCGCATCACAGTACTTTCCTTCTCTATATACTACGTATTGTAGGGAAACTAATGAAATATGCACTTATATGTAAGCTTTATATAAAACTTACTCTGTATACATAATTTAAGTATAAGTGTGTATTTTTATACTCAAGCATTTTATACGTTTTATTGCTCGAATATATTTTTCAGTGTTCAGAAAATATTTTGTACTTTAATATTTCTCAACAAATTGATAGAAGAATGTCTGGCGAATCTTGACTTTTCGTGATTGGTAAGAGTTTCGTACAAACTAATGCGCCAGAGGATGGAGTTCTATTGCTTCCGGCTGCAGATTTAAAGATTTTAATTGCATAAGTTGTGATTAAGCATCCAAATATACAGACTTAAATATTGGCCAGTTTGAGCAATGAACTATTCATGTATATAGAAAATGTACTTTGCATTGTTCGAGAAATTTCTCCAAATTTTGAGATTCCAAAGTTCAATCGGTGATTTTCCGATAAGAAACTGTTCCTAAATTTTCTTGATAAATATGGTTTTGAAGTTTTTTGCAATGTGTAAGAGGCAAAATTACTTAAAAACAAAAGAAAATATATATGAGTTTGATTAAAAAGCTTTAGTAAATTAAATTAGAAACTTTTTCGATATCTTTAAAATTTAAAGAGACAAAATTACGTAAAGTGAAAAAAATATGTATGAGTTTGATTAAAAAGCTTTAGTAAATTGTAAATAACTTTGCTGTCCCAAACGGGAATCGAACCACGTATCTTTATACTGGCCAGTCGACTCTCAACCGTTGAGCTACTAGGACGGAATTGCAAGCTCTTATTGTCGAAGTGAGCTCTGCAAAATTAAATTAGAAACTTTTTCCATATTTTCAAAGCTTAAATTTACCTAAATGAATTTGTAGAACTTAGTGAAACCCCAATTTCATATTTTCCAGAGAATGAAAAGAATTTGAGATGTAAGCATGCGGATCTGTGATGTACATAGTTTATGACAAAAGGTCTTTACTACTCTTCTGTGAATAGAAAAAAAAAGTTTTTATTTAAATTTCTGTTGTTCTTTTTAAAGTCCTTTTTTCTGATACCTCATTTGACTAATGATATTTTAAAATTTACACCATCCTCATTTTATTTATGCCCTCTTTTCTAATCACTTTGAAGCATACCTGGTACTTTTCCTGCATCTCCTGATTATTAAACTTCATCATACTTAATAAACATGACAATAATCTGATGCGGGCAGTAAGTATTTGGTTTAACTACAGACTGAATTTTTTCTTTATTTGTATGTATTAATGTGAGTTTTAATTACCAAAATAAAAAATGAAATTGATGGAATTGATCTAATTTACAGCTTTTAAAAAATTTTTATTTGGAAATTTTGCACATTTTAAAGACGACGCTAAATCACCAAGCAAAAAAGAAACATATCTAAAGATCGGTTCATCAAAACGTATTAAGGACTATTTTATTCCTTTTTTAATCAAAATATTATGTATAAAACAAGCATTTGATTAATAAATATAAATATATCCATTCGTTCACTAACTTATAATCCTTTGAAAAATCAACGTTCAGATATCGTATGATGCAAAGGAATAATTATAAAAGATCAAAACAGCTTTTGAAAATGGTAGAGCGCGTCCACTCGAGCCATAATTTCGATTTTGCTGACAATCGATTCATCTCAGCTTCCGGATCAACGACTGTGAGACCATTTAGCCCTATTTTGGTAATTTTTAATCGAACGAAGGACTCAGACGAGAAAAACCACGTTTGACAGTCTTGGCCTGGAGAAGTTTACGACCCATGAATCCATGACACCAAAACAAAAATTACAATGACGACTTTGGACGTAAACGATGCTCTCGGGCAAGACTTGCTCAATTTTCATAAGCTTCATACGAGCCAGACAAGATGCACCCCGACTTCACACAATGGTTATGCCAATGAAAGTCAGAGAGAGCGTATTTCCCCGGAATAAGAAAAGACACAATTTGACAGTAAAAGTTGTGGGACTAAAAATAAGACGAGGTATAAAATTGTAAGGATGAAGTGGGTAAAAATTGAGTAGTGCAGATGATATTAGATATCAGATCAAGAGACGAAAAACAACGTCGTATAATAAATTACTCTTGACGAATATTATTTATTGCATTCTTAATTGTATGTAATTTTTTTGAGAAATATATTTAAAAAACGTGCAATATCTAGAGAACAGGTCATGCTAGCGTTTTAAAGTTTTTGTCATTTGTTAATTAATTAATAATTAGTCATTAATTAATTAATGTACCTGCCATAATATAGTGTTGTTGTTGTTGTTGTTGAGACCCAAACCGTCCATAATATAGTGTTGTTGTTGAAACCCAGACCGTCCGACCTACCAGAAAGGTGTAAGGTAACTGCTTGGACGGTCGGGAAGTGCCACCCAATTTAGACCGGAACCCAGTGGGGGAGGCATCCATAGGGACCGTACCCTCCTTCCCCTACCACCAACCTCTCGGAAGGACTTTCGGACCCACATGTTTAACGTGATCGTACTCCGCATGAACACGGCGGCAGTTTTGGCAGTGGCTGGAATCGAACCCGGGCCAACCGAGTGCAACTCCAGCGCGCTAACCAATGGGCTACCGCGCCCATCCATAATATAGTGTTGAAGGCCCAGACCACACGACCAACCCAGGGGTTTATGGTAAAAAATTGTGTGGCCGGGAAACCATAATATAGTGTGTAATAGTTAATAATATGTATATGTATGTAATATGTATGTAATATATATATATGTATGTAATATATAATATGTAGTTAATAATTGTATAGTGTGTAATAGTTAATAATAGGTACATTAGTTAATTAATTAGTCATTAGTTAATGAAATATTATGTATGAAATAATTATATTCTTAGCAGTTTTGAAGGTTCTGATTTTTAATGATTTTTTTTAATTCATACGAAAATCGCAAAATAGCTCGAAAACAGTTCTTGCTAGCGTTTTGAAGTTTATATCATTTTCTTCTTAATGAAATATTAAGTCTGAAACGTTTATTTATATATCATTCTAGAAATTTCCTAATATTTTAATGATTTTTTCAAAAATTCATTCACAAATTGGGGGAAGATCTTCCGAACATTCGATTGCGCATAAAATCGATATTATTCCCATGTTCACTGTTTGTAATAATGGTGCTGAATTATATTCGAAACGGTGCAGTCGTTCAGGAGATATCGCATCCCCCCCATACACATACACACAGACATCACTTTAAAGACTTTTGATTTTAGTTCAGGGATGCTTAAAATGTGCTCTTCCGTAGAAAACTTGAATTCGAAATGTCACCTCGTCACTAGACGTTTCCTATACTGTATCCCATGCATCTGGGGGAAAATAACAAAAGTAGCTGAAACCTTTAGAGCATTTAGCTCCATCTAGTGTTGATGAATAAATATGTTTCAAACAATAAAATATGAAAGCGAGGGTGGTCAAACCTCTACGATATTCTAAAGGTCCCAAGATCCTCCACATAAGCATAAATACTCAGTAGTAAATCAAGAAATATATATTCTTACCAAATTGCATTTCAATTTCATGTTCATATCTAAGTTTCCAGACCTCCGTCCAATGCTATTTTACCCGATATATTTAAATATTCTTTTAATAAATAATAAAAAAGTATCATTCTTAGATACTAAATAAACTGTTACATTTTTTTTTGTAAGATGAAAAGTTGTCACTTTAAATTATGCACTTAAATATGATTTCTGACTCTGGCATGCGTAAATATTATTTATGCATTATATATGGAGGATTTTTTAAGATTTCACTATAAAACTCAAGCACGTAGGTTACGTCTAGATGTATGAAAACTTGATCTTCTTGCATAATATATAGCAAAGCTTCTTCTGTATTAAAATATCTTCTGTATTAAAAATTTATATATATTAAGAAAGAATTCAGAATATGTTATATCCTTTTCCCTTTTAGAATCAGAGCAAAACTTCAAGGTATTTGAAAATCATTTTCCCCATTTTGATTTAAAAGATGCTTTTTTAAAAGAAAAAAAGGCTGATGTATTTTACATGTATTTTTTCTCGCGCATTAACAAATTTTGATGTCGTTAGAAAAAAAGTATTCAATAAAATATTCATAAAACTCAAGAACACTGAAAATCAATTAGTTGTTATCAATTAAAATCTATCCTATTAAAACGTGTGCAATTCTATTAAACGTCTAACGTATATATTTACGTTATATGTATATATATATATATATATATATATATATATATATATATATATATATATATATATATATAATAGCAGGTACAATTGTCCAGTGAAGAAACTTTTCAGGTTACCAAAAATCTGCTTTGTTATATGGCACTCGAACCATATCATTTGTTACATAGGGCCGAGCTCCGGCGACCAGCTCTCACGAAATCTCAATGCTGTCTGCGTTGGTTCACACAGTGTACAGTTACATCAGAGGGGGAGGAATATGACGACATGGGGCACATGCTGTCTTCGCGTTCTTTATATTTTAAGAAATGTGATGGGGAAGCAGTTTCATATGAGAAAGTTTATGCAGAGATCAGGGGCGGCAAATAGGGGGCGCGAGGGGGCGCGGTCGCGCCCCCAAATTTCTCCTCGTCGTCAATCGGCTTCTCCCTTTTTTATCGACTGTCCACTGGTCAGTTTTCTCACTCTATGGTGCTTCAAAAGAACCAACAATCACAGTGAAGTTTTCACTTCCGGCTGGAACGAATCCTTTTCAATTTGAAAAGATTGGGTATGATGTTATCCTTTTCACTTGAGAATTTCAAGTGTCTGATTAAATGTATGTGCAGTTAGTGCATGCTCATCCAATCCTTCTGCTAGAAATGTATTTCAGCAGCTCAATGTATTACATATTTTCATAGAAACATCATATAAAAGACATGCTATTTTTGAAAAGTTTCGCTCATCAACAAATACTTTTCTGGAGGCTCTTCAACTCTACAATCACTAAGTGATACGAGGTGGTCTTCCAGAGTTAAAGCCATAAAAGCACTACTTGATAATTTTGAAGTGGTGATTTTAACACTGGAAGAATTATCTGAAAACGATTCTCCCAATGGTGGAAGAGCCGAAGCCCTTTTAACATCCATGACATCGTTTGAATTTTTGTTCCCTTTGTTTGTATTGAACAGTGTTTTTGATCAATACAATATTCTCTCAACGCATCTTCAGTCATCTGATCTTAATTTTTAGACTGTGCAAGCTTTTGCTTTAGCTACCATTGAAACTGTTAGTTCTTTTCGCACTGATGCATATTTCAATCAAGTGTAGAGTTTTGTGTCAGAACTTTGCGAAAAAAATTCTTATTCTGGACCAAAACTGAAATTGCGTAAAAAGTTCCAAGCAAATTCGGAGGCGGTGAGAAAAATCCCCATGATGATGTTAAATCATATCACTGAATCAATATTCAATATGAAATCACAGATTCAGTATCTAATGAAATTGAGACAAGATTTAATGGGAACAATATATCTGTTTTGTTTGCCCTTAGTTCAGTATTATCCGGATCAGATGTCGAAAAAGAAAAAGAAAACGTATCAACCATATGCAAAGTATATGACTTCCAGAAAGAGGAATTGCTGTGTGAATTGCGACTGGTTTTATTTTTAATGGTGAAAAATGAAAACATAGATCATCCCAATTTTAAAAGTCGCCTGGATTATTTTAAAGAGCGGAATTTAAAAAATGTGCTTCCTGTCATAACATTATTAGTTGAATTGTTTTTGACTGTGCCAATCAGCTCAGCCAGTTCTGGAAGGTCTTTTTAGTGTCTTAGGAAGCTGAAAAATTATTTTCGCACTACAATGGTACAAGAAAGACTTTCATTTTTAGCTGTTTTAGCTATAGAACAAGATATACCGCTGGATTACGATGATATTGTAACAAAATTTTTTCTTCTTCCAAACTCTAAGAACCGGCGTTTAAAACTTCAATATAAGGTAAATAAATATAGATATTTGTATTTAGAAAAATTATGTTAACATCAATTATGTTAACACAATTATGTACAAACTTATGTTAACAACAATTATTTTTCTCAACATCAATTCAATTTTGTGATCCCCCCCCCTATTAACAAACATTTTATTTATTCCATATTGTGAATTTTCATACATACAAATCTCGCACCCCCAAATGGAATGCTGAAATGCAGCCCCTGGAAGAGATTAAGATAAGTGGCCATATAGGGTATGATAGATTAAAAGGGGAAGTGCTGGTAGACTTTGTTAATATTAGTGGCGTGGGATAGAATTTAATGCAGTTGCAGTATGTGCTGGGCATGAAATGTGAATTTGGAATTATAATTATTAAAGAAAAGTCTTATTGGGAAAAGCTTAAAATTTCTATATCATACCCCCCCCCCACACCCTCCAAAAACAAAAGGCTTGGGCACAGACACACTTCATGTCCAAGACTTGGTCGCAAGTTAAGCAGTTAGGTGCAAGAGGGCGCTTTCTATTTCCTCAGATACGCTGTCTTTCACAAGGCAAAGACTTATAAAAGTGGAGGTTTTTGCACACACTGTTATTTGCGATTTGGAATGGATCAGTATACGAATGAGGAGAAGGTGGATATGCATTTCTTCTACAGTCTCGCCAATGGTAATGGAAGGGAGGTTCAAAATCTTTACCGAGAGTGCTTCCTCAACAGGCGTGTGCCGGATTATAGAAAGTTCTATCGCTTGCACAGCCAATTAGCCGAAAGGGGTACAGTCATTGCCGCCATGCATGATACAGGTCGTGGAAGAAGTGTCAGAATGCCGGACATGTCAGAAGAGGTTTTACGTCATGTAGAAGATCTTCCTGACACCAGCAGAGAGATGTAGACTGTAGCACAGGTGTACCCCATACTGTGGTGTGAGTGTTTTACGCCACGTAGACGTTTTCCAGTTGCTAATGACTGTGCATGCAAAAAACACCGCTTTTATATGCCTTTGCGTTGCGAAAGGCAACGTGTTTGGGGAAATGGAAAGCGCCCTCCAAGGTCTAATCGCTTATCATGCAATTATGCATTTTTTGACGAAAAATGTTTGTTTCGATGTGTTTCACAACCCCTTAAAGTCTGTTCCATTGGTTTTGAAATACTCTGTATATATATATATATATATAATATATATATATATATATATATATATATATATATATATATATATATATATATATATATATATATACATTTGTGCATTTATATTTTTTTCTGTGTTTTTTTCATCTATGTCGCTCTCCTCAAAATCAAGGTTGGTGTTTTTATGAAAACTTTTTTCATAGAAGATGGCGAAATATTCAAAAAGTCAAAAACAATAATAGATTTTCATTATATGTAAGAAAACCTACTAGAAATCTGTCCAAAAATATCTTGCTGAACAATGTATAAAAATGAAGCATGTTGATCGCAGTAAATTTATTGTTGTACAACTGGCCACCCACCCTGTCGGTTTTTTGAAAAGTAATAATTGTGTGATCAAGGGAACTTGCAAAATAAACTTGCAATAGCTATGTGAAGGGAATTTTTGTGGTGGGAAGTTATTGCAGTAGTGCGTTGTTCACTCGATCGCAATACGGATGCGTAGCTCATGCGTTCCAATACATGCTTGACGATCACTTGCTACTGGTATGTCACAGATAACAATAGACATAAATATTTCTAAAGCTGAAGCGATAGAAGCAAAAATAAAGAAATATAATACTCGGGATATCCGCCCGCCGTAACCGCGGTACATGATCGGCAAATAACCGGTAGTACCTTTTACGCGGGAAAAGAAAAAAAAATGATTAAATATGCCATTTTGATCGGCCGTAGACAAATTAATTGTCTAGTGTAATTAATTCTGATTCCGTCTTGAATGCCATTTTGATATTTTGCAACAATGAATTTACACCGATGACTTTTATTCATTGTTAGAAATTGTTATTGTTCCTTATATAGGATGGATAACGGGACGTTTTAATAAATTTAAACTAGCCCAGCTTCCATAAAAATGTTCTCTAAAATGACAGTTATTGCCAAAGGTATTTCTTTGCGAAATAAAATTTTGTATCTTATGAAAGAAGACAGAAAATACGAAAAAATATTTCCAGTATCTAAAAGTAGCAATTTAGATGTCTGTTCGAACTGAAAATATCAATATCAATGTACAATTTTAGCGCCAAACTTGACGTTATGAGGTTTTCGCAATAACATTCATATTTAAAAGAAAGTTTTTGGAATTACCATTTAGCTAAAAGTATTGTGATAAAATCTTGCTTTTACTTGAATAATATCAGCGATGAAGCAATAGAATAAATTGAATGAGCTGTTCTGCGTCACTAATTTAGGGTTTATTTCAACTGTAGAAAAACAGCAGTCGCAGGGGGTGAAGGGAATTTGAGAAATAGTGTCTGCCCAAACATCCAGTACCGCGCAACTCCCACTTTAATTATATATTATTAGAAATATTTATTCTATGCACTTTGAACAATATATAATTAAAACAAAAGTTGCTTGGTATTTTGTTATTTGGATAGCAACTCAAGAACATATTTCTATACACTTAAAAAAAAGAAAAATTTACCACACGTCTCCAATCAATCAGAGTGAGTAAGAGGCATGCCAATCCCTTTGGGTTTATAATTTGACTGTGTTTTGCCATGGAAATAGGAATGTAAATCAAGAGCATGATAGAGACAGAAGGAAACGAACATTGCGTGATAAGCTTCACGTATATATATATATAGATATATATATATATATATATATATATATATATATATATATATATATATATATATATATATATATATATATATATATATATATATATATATATATAAACTCTCTCTCTCTCTCTCTATATATATATATATATATATAAATTAAATTTGGTACATTTACACTTGAGGACCCTGGAAGGTGGACCTTCGGCGTTATTTCTTTTAATTACGAACTAGATTTTAAGTCATTTTATGTTATAGCACTTTGGTTATAGCACAAATTGGTTCCTTAGCGATCTAAAATATTATCATAGAGTTTCTATCTTGGCATCATCAGAAAGATAACAAAATTCTCTTACAAACAAACTTTGAACGGAGTCCATATGATTAATAGATAAATATTAATGAATTTAAAAAAATATAAAAATATATACTTTTCGCGTTTCTTTTTTAAACTTTTCCTATCTTATTACGATATATTATAATTATTATTATATTACAATATATAAAAATTTACTCGCCATTCAACGTTTTTTACAACAACTGCTTAAGATATCGCAGACTACTCCAGAAAAAATATAATTTCATAAAGCTATCCAGATTAATTTTCAATTTTTTATTCCAGGCATGTTTTTGAGTTTTGGAACGATTTTCATATTTTTTTTTGCTTTTGCAAAGAGCGCTTGTGATTTGATTCGTGCAATTCGGATCAAAGCCATTTTAAATCGCCTTCAAATGTATTAAAGCAGCGGATGCTTACTTAATTATGTATATTTAGTGGACGCTTATTATTTAGTTATTTAGATCCCGAGCAAGCGCGGATATTTAGTTCTATTATAATATATATATATATATATATATATATATATATATATATATATATATATATATATATATATATGTATATATATATATATATATATATATATAATAGTTTGAAAGTCCAATGGTAGAAAAGCGAGAAGTTGCAACTAGAAAAACCTAACTTTCTAACAAACCCACAAAATAAAAGTATAATAAATACAAATTTCGAGTCATCAAGTTAAAGAAAATCAACAAATTTCAATGGTATGGAAACGATAATAGAAAAACATAAAAAATTCAAGCATTAATGCTATACACGTGGACAAGGGCTAGGCCTAAAAATGAAAATGTTCACTTCGCCAAAACTCTTCATCGGGTCCAAGTATTTTGTCGAAGAAAACACAAAATATGTATGTTTCTGAAGAAATAGACCAACTTAACATGATGAAAGACTCACAAAAGTACTCTAATATGGGATAAATACACTAAAATTGTTTCACTGGCTGAAATTAAATCATACGTGGACTTGTAAACATTGTCTGCACAGATAATGGAGATAGCGAACTGTAGCTTATTTTCCATATTTCAGTGGTCAGCATTATACATTCCCGGCTATCAATGTATGTGAGTTAAAAAATGCAGTCAAAAACCAAAAAAATTATTTTTATATCTTGTACATCCAATAAATATAAAACAATGATTAAGAAAGAATAAATTAAGCCATTAAGGGGAAATTTATCAGGGTCATTTAAATATGCAAACCACATGCAGAAGAAACAAATTGTAGATACGTACATACATTATACTTATCTGCAAATTGATTTTATGATTAATTGTTTAAAAGAATACTTAAAACAAGTGAGAAACAAATTAATCGGAAGTAATGCGGATCATTGCAAACAGTTCAAAAATTTATTGATAATATTTGTAGATTTTACTTTCTTGTCCGTTCATTGAATCCATTTTTTATACCTAGCTCTCAAGCGTATTTCTCCTTGAAACTTTCACCTTTTATATTACTTTGATTAAAAAAAAAATACTTCAAAGTTTGGTATGAAGAAAAAATAAATTCGATTTAAGGTTCTAGATTTCGTTTTGATTGTTTGAGTACTTTTTTCATGCGTTTGTCTGGATTGTTAATCTTTAAAAATGGCTTTTGCCTTCATGTATATTTTATAAGGCATTGATTTTTTCTTTCTTTTCCCATTGTTTTTGTTATGACTGTGAAACTGCATTTTTTATCTCTTACTTGTGAAGATGGTGTTTTGTTTTTATTAAATTTTATTTCCCATTAAGCTATTGTGGATTACATTTTTATTTTGTAGAATTGAATTTCTTCCGTCTGAGCGCGATGAAATATTTCATTTTTACTACTTGTTATCCGTAATTTTGGTTTTACGCAATTTAGCAAATTTATATTTATTTTTATTTCATTCAGAATAGATTTTTGAGGTTTGTATTATTTCATTTGCAAGCTGATTCGTTTCTTGATATCTTTGAGATATATTTGAATTAATTTAAAATGATAATTTGATGTGGGCGCCATATGATTTTCCTGACATATTGCACGGTCTTCATTTGTTTCACAGCAAACTAATGGTATGCAAGATCCATGGCACAATGTTTTTAGCAATAAATTGTTCGTTAATATTTGGTTGGTGCCGTTCTGGATCACAATCCATAGAACTATTTCAATTTCGGGCAAATCTAATTACAAACAGCGTAGTTTCCGCAAAACAATATAGGTCGATCCGGTGGTCGAGCGGTCAGGAGCATGCGTTTCCGTCTGATCACTGGATTGCCGGGTTGTGGGTTCAAATCCCGTCAGCGGGCATGGATGTTGTGTTGTCGAGGTGAAGTCAGACTTCTGCTCTTGGGGAGCCTCAATAAAAGTGAAGCTGTATATTATCTCCCCTTCGCCATGGGACCAGGGGTGTAGTGGACGTGGTGCATAGGCCCTCCTTCACCACGGGGGATTAGCAACAGCAACAACAACAACAATAAACAATATAGTCCATATATTAAACGATTTTAATCATTACAAAATATTGAATTTTCTTTAGTTTCGGGGTCATTCTTGATAATTAAGCCTCGTTTTTGCCCATTTGTTGATATTTTCGTCGATTTGGCTACATTCCCAAACGTCGTCAAGTTTGAAATATTTCGCAAAATTTATCGCTAAGGTAAACCTATTTAAGGATAATTGATACACATTTAAATTCTATCTAATTGTTTTGATAAACATATCTGAAGACTTGCAATGTCTCGAGAATGTTCATGCGAGCGTTCTAAAGTCATGCGAATGTTCTAAAGTCATGCGAATGTTCTAAAGTGGGCGGTCTTTAGAACATTCGATCACATTTAAAATCAATATTGTTCCAGTATTCATCGATTGCAATAATCGTAACAAATTATTTTTCCTAATATCTGCTTTCGTTCCTGAGATATCACTTCCACAGACTGATTGACATACATACTAACACACACGCACGCACACATATTAATATACATACACACATATCCACATTGTGTTAACACACATATTAACATATGTGTGTATGTTTGTTAATATATGTGTGCATGTATGTTTGTGTATACGTGTGCAACTATGTTTGTGTATATGTGTACATGTATGTTTGGGTATGTTAATATGTGTTGTTGTTGAGACCCAGACCGTCCGACCTACCAGAAAGGTGTAAGGTAACCGTTTGGACGGCCGGGAAGTGCCACCTAATTTAGACCGGAACCCAGTGGGGGAGGCATCCACTGAGACGGTACCCTCCTTCCCCTACCACCAACCTCTCGGAAGGACTTACGGACCCACATGTTTAACGTGATCGTACTCCGCATGAACACGGCGGCAGTTGTGGCAGCGTGCAAATCCAGCGCGCAAACTACCGGGCTACCGTGCCCGAAATGTGCCAACCGGTCCCTGTGGATGCCTTCCCCACTGGATTCCGGTCTAAATTGGGTGGCACTTCCCGGCCGTCCAAACGGTTACCATACACCTTTCTGGTAGGTCGGACGGTCTGGGTCTCAACAACAACAACACATACCCAAACATACTTATACACATATACACAAACATAATTGCACACGTATACACAAACATACATGCACACATATGTTAACAAGCATACACACATACTAACATACACACAAACATACATGTACACATACACGCACATACACACATCATCTCAATATTAATAATTACCGTAATCTTATATCCTGTATCCCTGAGTGATACCCTATAAAAATGTAATAACATTTATTTCTTAGATTTATAATTTTCCCTGTGTACATAGTCTAATGTATAGGGAAAAAAGCACAATTCAACATTAAAAATATTGTACCATGGATCTTACACATAATTTTTTCACTGTAAAAGAATTAAAGGCAATATATGTGTGCTAATATATGTGTATATATAGGGAAAGCTGCCCACATCAGATTTTTTTATATCGATTTATTTATTATTTAAATGAAATAAATTGAATTAAAATCGTTTGCCCTATTAACACATTTGTATTCCTTTGGTAAGCAATTATACATATTTTAAAATAAAGTTTCGGAAAAATCGTCTGCCTAATGATATTTCTACAGATGTTAGATTTTGCTTTTTTCCTTAAAAACTCGGCAATTCCTGAACCTAGAAACTCATAACTTGGACGCGGCACCCATAGTTAAGTGGGGAACAACCATATTAGACAGACAAACAGATGGACATACGTTGAAGTATATACATGTAAAGTTAAAATTAGTTGTCAGGTTCGTCAAATTTATACTAAATGACTATTAACAAATTCTTGGGAATCAAAATACAAAACTATTACTC
Source organism: Amaurobius ferox (assembly GCA_951213105.1). Taxonomy (NCBI): domain Eukaryota; kingdom Metazoa; phylum Arthropoda; class Arachnida; order Araneae; family Amaurobiidae; genus Amaurobius; species Amaurobius ferox. The sequence continues at coordinate 83,916,737 of OX578142.1, read as the reverse complement.
AAAGAATCCTCTCACTTGAATGGAGCGAAATATAACCATGAGAATGATGTTAATAAATATGGCGCAAAATATTGCATATAAAAAGTGAAAATATTTCACAATATACAATAATTTTTTTTTATTTTACGTAGTTTTTAATTTTATGTAATTTTGTTTATAAATTTATTTGCAAAACGTGTAATATCTCGAGAACAGTTCATGCCGGTGTTCTTAATTTTGGGTCATTCGTTTTCTAATAAATGTTAGATTCAAGTTCAGGTATGCTTCAAACGTGCTCTTCCGTCGAAAACTTGAATACGAATTTTCGAACCCACCACAATACTTTTCCTATACATTATACTATTATGTAGGGAAAGTAAATGTATCGTTGCTATTTTATGCAATTAAACTCTGCAATTGAATTTGAGCTTGTAGGCAAAGTCATATGCTGCCCACATTAGATTGTTTTTTTTATAGCCTATCTCTAAACAACTTTCTAGAAAATTAAAAAAATATATGATCAATAAATTTAGAAATGTAAATATATATCTATAAGGAAAAACTAATTTAAGTAAAATAGAATTCAGTAATAAAGAAGGCAGACATCATTTTTAGCCACATGAAGAAGTTTACTTTGAGAGTATATATTTACTTTACTCCGACTAACTTTAAACATTAATGAGCATAAATAATTCGTCTTTGAATACTATAAATTTTCTTCTTCAATGTAAGTTTTCCGTTTTAATTATAATTTATATTTACATTTTTTATGTGCTTTTTCGTTTCGAATATGATCTTATATATTTTTTGATTACGCGATTCAGAACAATGCTAATTAAAATTGTTCCATGTGAACCTCTTTTAAATAATTTATGCAACTTCAACAATATGCGATCAATAGCAGCGTGATTAAATTAGTTGAGCACATACCTTTTACCTTTTAATGTCGGAGAGATGAATCGAATAGTGAGAAGAGTAGATCACGTGCTCAAAATAGAAAATGTTTGACGTATAAAATTTTGAATCAATACTGTTATTCTTACATTTTCAAAGTATTTCAAAGTTGGTTGAATATTGGATGAAATTATTAGTATCAAATGGGTAAAATATTGAAATTATATTGAGAATATAATCTTGAGGTTTCAATACTTTGTATATTGGTTTTAGAGGCGTGTTTGTCAGTGGGGTAGCGTCCATTGAGGCTCAGAAACTGAGCCTCCCCTGTTTACAATCTCATTCAAATATACTTTTATTTATTATATTTTTAAAAATAACTTTGCGAATATATATGTTTTTTTAGAAAAGTGTTACACTTTACTTACTTAAAATGAGACGTTTCAAAGTATTTTTCCCATTAAAACGCATATCTAGAAGCTGAAATCCTCTAGCCTTTACGGTGCATTGAAAGAAGCACGGTATTAGGACCGCCCAATTATTAAACTCAGCCCTGGTTGATAAGCTAGAACTATAAGCTAGCTTCCAGAAAGGTGTGGCTATTGCATTCCCCATTTTCAACGCTTTATAAACATCGTAACTTAAGAAAATGATTGGATATGGGACGTGACGTTTCAGGAATGAAAATTTCGTGGGCAAGGCTAATGGATCCACCATTTTGGGTCAAACATGGTTCTATTAATTAATCTTCGAAGAAAAAGGTCATATGTAATACTAAAATATATGAGGCATTTTCCACGAATGGCATGACATTCACCTAAATTAAAACAATATCAAGACGGAGAAGCACGCTAATAATGACTATCATTAAACTTAAGTAGTTTGTGAAGTAGACTAAGTCACAGTAACAATATGGCGAAGCATCCGTTTGAGTATTTAGGAGTTCTAGAAAGAATAAATCCGATTTCCCTTTAAAAATCACTTTACACGAGAATCTCAGTTAAACAAAAGCCATTGATAATTTTCTAGCGGATATTTAGCATATTGTGGTATTAGGATATTTTGAGGTTTTCAAAGTATAGTATTTGTAAAGAATTAATATACAAAATTGTTTAAGGACATTGTTGTCCACAGTGATTTTCAACTAAGCTTATGTTACAGATATATTTTTCACCCATTTTCAGTGAACTTCTTTGAATTGCTCTATTTCGTTAGTTCTAACTGTTTATATTTACAAAACTGTTATATTTTTTTCATCACTTGCCAATAATATTCTAATATATTTCTACTTCCTACATAGGCGCTTGTAAAACGTTTTCCAATTGGGGGGAGGGGATAAACTCAAGCACATGATGTGCAACATCGACTGGCTTGATGCTCACCTTTTTTATATTGAATGTCCAAGGGGGAGTGTGATCCCCTATACCTCCCCTATGGGCGACCATGACTTCATATTTAATAAAATGATTGTAAATGTTCATTTAATTTAGAAATAAGAAAACATTTAAATTATTATATTTTGTATGTATTCATCTTTTAAAATCATTATCATTATCCGGTATCATTATCTGGTATCATTTTAAAATTTCGTGCATTTCATCTACTCTTTGCATTTTTATGTAAAATTACTTTATTTTATTCACCACTAAATAAAACTTATGAATATGCGAATTCCAATATAAATTTAACTTGTAATGCTAAAATTTTTTCCAAATTTTCAGCCTTTCCAGTTAAGAATCTCACGATACGCTACTGGTGTCTGTTGAAAATTATTGCCCGGTGTTTATTTTGGTAAACATTTCACATAAAAAAATAAAACCCACCGACAATTCTATTTTGAACCAAAGTGAAACATGTACCTGTAACATACATATAGAACCTACCTAAAGAGGGCGTTTCTACTGTCGATACTACTAATGTAGATACTACTGTACTGCTTATGGTCAAATAAATTGAAATAGGCACCAAACGTGGCACATAATTGAACTTTAATTGTTGATTAAAATTAAATGAAGAAAGCCATTAATAAAATATTCGCGTTGTTCATAAACCAGTAGTAACCTAACAAAATATTGGTTGTTACTTTGCTGCATCTGTTAAAAATTACTAAAAGGCTAAGCATTGATTTTTGGAGTCCAAATAATAGGAAAACTTGAGTAACTTTTAAATTTTTTTTTAAATTTTAACACTAGCTGTCCAAAATCAAATTCATCCAAAATACAAATCAAGGTTATGTTTATGTATCAAAGTTACTTGACAAAATATTCACTGCATCAAAATTATTCACATTTCATGCACGCCGCTTATTTTTATGTACTCAAAGATAATTTTAGACACCAGTATATTTCTACACTAATAATATTTGCACACCAGTCTATTAAACAGAATCTAACGAAGATCCCCTTCCCTGGAGGTGGAAAAAATGAGTCTCATCGGGAAATATTTCCAGGTCATCCAACAGCACCCGTTGACCTAGAAGGGTGAATATTTGTACAATTATAGTATGGTCTACGGAATAGAATCTAACAGTATCGGGTTTTCGATTTTTATCCGTAGGAAAGCAAAATAGGACGGGGGTACATTTCCAGACCGTCCAGAAGCTCTACAGTGACGTAGAAGGCTATAGCTTTGACACTTATAACATTGACTAGGGAATAGAACTTTACTTGGATTTCGATTAAGATGACTATTTACGACACTACGTGCTACTCATTGTTAAAAAAATCTGATGTGGGCAGTACATGACTTTCTCCAGATGTAAATTTATTTTCTCTTTATATCTTTCATAATTCATTAAACTGATTTTAATTACACAAAACATTGATAATTATTTAAAATTATACTGAATTGGCAGTTTTAACATTATTTTCGCTTCCATTTCGCAATTAAAAGTAATTTCAAAGGCGACGTTGCAAAATATGCAAAATCCTGAAATATCTCAACGGTTAGTCCTAGAGTAAAGAGGTTGGTTTTATTCTTTTTGTTGCCAACAATTACATATAAAACATGCATTTAATTAATACATTTAAGCATATGTAGTCTTTTATTTTACATTTTAACGATTTTTGAGGTCGCAAAAACACATATTTTTTCTTCCAAATCTTACGAAAATTTAATTAGCACCAGGGTAATCCCCAAGTGCATTACTTAGCAAATTTTATGAAATGCAGTCAATTAGTTTTTGAGTTAGAGTAGTTACATACATTGCGCAGCTAGCCAGATTGATAAACAGATAAACAGATACACACACATACGCCACGCTAAAAATATATTTTTTCTGGTTTTAGAGTGATCGAAATGTGTAGATCCTTCAAAAATTCTAGCTGCGATTTTCGACATGATTTCAATACTTTCCCTGCATATTGACACGCATTTATTGCATGGAAAGTAAATATAAATAAAGTTATAACATTTTTTAGTTTTTCTGTTTTCGACACGATTAAATTCTAGTTCCAAAATTATATGTAAAAAATCTTACTAGCACAGTGATCCAGGGAAGAAACATAAAATATGCTGTAATACCACAGAATAAAATGCTGTAAATATAATACACACTCGCACAATAACAGAGTAGTATTTTTGGGCAGGTCGCAACACAAAGGCATGTGTGTAAGCGATATTGCTCCATATATTGCCATATTTCCCTTTCCCTTCTATTTTATGTTACTACAGAATGCAATCTAATGCTGGTTGTCATACGCTGTTTCTGTTAAAGGATTTATTCTGTGCATTTTGCTCTGTGAGTGATATAGAAGGACAACTCAATATTTTCTTCCAGGTTCAGGATTGAAGACCTTTACCTATAGACGCTTTATTATTTTCAATCCAATACACAGAGCATGTAATGCAAAAATTATATGACGTATACGATACGAAAATACGATATATACGGACGTATGCGGAAATACGATAATCGAATTTTGATGAATTTATACGATTTTGGCATCTCTCAGAGGAATCCAGAAAATCGAAGGAAAATTTCTGATTATTTCAATCGATCTTCATTGATTTTGAACCAGATCAAATTGTGGCAATAATAACATTTTTTCGTGCATGTATTTGTAAATAAATCATTAAAAATAGTTCGAATTATCATTACAAAACATGCCTAATAAAGTGCTATTTTATTTTACTCGTACTTTTATTAAAATATGAAGACAATTTATGTAAAGGTACGAACATGTACTGTATTCAAAACACTACACGTTTTAAAGCTAATTTTTCTTAAAAAATGCGATAAAAATTAAGTCAATTCAGATTGCCTACTAGGCTGTAGCACAAGCGTTAATATTAAAATTTCATATTATTGATTTAAGGTGATTAAATGGATGATCTAAGTGGGAGTAAAAAATTTTCACTGGATCATAGATACCAGATTGAAAGTTAATCCTATTAATTTTAAAACTTTGCGTGCATTTATAAAGTTAATTTTTAATAAAAAAATAGCAGGATTTATTTATGAAAAGTTTAGGATTTTAAATTGAAGCTCTTAATAACACACATTTTGATGGGCAATAAATCACTTTTAACTAAAATTGTATGGAAAACACGTCAAATCAATTTAAAAATATAAAGACAACCAAAATTTTGCTATTATTAAAATACATTAATTAAAATCGCCATCCACTATGTACACAAAAATTTACAACCATAGCAGTTTTGGGCATTATAATACCTCTCATCAGTGGCAACGTAAAAATAGGTGTTATATACACAGAAGACAACCGCGAAATAAAAATTGTAATAAATCCTTTTACAGTTTAAGGGGATGGTGCACGTTGAAATGAGCAAAAATCGACTAAAAAAAGTTTTTTTTTAATATAAAACATGGTTTTACACATTTAACCTTTTGCTTACGGGTGGGACAGCGTCCATCCCAAACGAAGAACCTCCCAAAAATACAGGTATTTGACTTACCCTATCCCAAACAGTTCGACCCCCTTGCAGACATTGGCGTCCATGGAAATCGCCGGCAGAAGTATTGCACCTGCTACAGCAAGTGCAATGTTTCTGCCGGGTGCTGCGCATCAAAATTTTCGATTTTCGGAATAAAGTTGAAACGCCCCTTTTAAAACGTGATAGAGGCTTGATATTTGGTATATGGGCGAATCATCTGATAGAAAACACAAGAAGAATAGAGTTTTTCGAAAATGCATATTTAAGGGGGTGTGTACTCCACACAAAAACATTCGAAAGGTGAAATGATAGAAAAAGAATGCTTCGCGATGAGATAGAGACTTCAAATTTGGTGTACGGGTGAAAAGTTGGAAAGGAAGGAAGTGTGCAATTTCAGTTTTCCAACATTTGCTATTGTAGGGGGTGCCGCTCACTAAAATATTCGATTTGTCGAACAAATGAAAAACGTCTCCTTTACAATGTGATAGAGGCTTGAAATTTAGTATATGGACTAACCATTTGATAAAAAAACCAAAGATGAATACTGTTTGACAAAAATGTTCATTAAGGGGATGCTACACACAAAAAAAAAAACGTTCGAAAGGTGAAGTGATAGAAAAAACATGCTTCGCGATAGGATGGAGGCTTCAAATTTTGCCTACGGGTAGATAGTTTGAAAGGAAGAAAGTGTGAAATTTCAGATTTCTAATATTTCCTACTTTAAGGGGTGTTGCAATATGTTCGATTTTCCGAATAAATGAGGCACGCTTCCTCTTAAATGTGATAGAGACTTGATATTTGGTATATGGGCCAATCATCTGATAAAAAATCCGAGACAAACAGAGCTTTTCAAAAATGTTAATTTATGGGTCCGCTTCAAGGAAAAGCGTTCGAAAGGAGAAATGATGAAATAGCAATGCTTCGGGATGAGATAGACTTTAATGTGGCGTATGGGTAGATAGCTTGAAAGGAAGAAGTGCGTAATTTAAGTTTCCCAATATTTTCTTCTTTAGGGGGTTCTGCACACCAAAATATTCGATTTGCCGAATGAATGTGAAAAGCGAAGTATTCAAAAATTTACATTATTCAGGAGTTGCTTATTGCGGGACCGTTGATTTTCAACGGGTATTCGGCTAGCATTCAGCTAATTATCGTTTGCTGGAGGGTTATTTTAGACATTTTTATATATATTATCACAACTATCAGGAACCTTACTCCCATTACTAACAACTGATTCCCCTGAAACTTTCAGTAACATGCTTGCAAATGCTTTACAGTGTATATTCATAATACGCAATGTTTTTATCTTCATTATTATTGTTCCAGAAATTAAGTTCATTTATTGGGAAAGTCTTGTGTTGGCTCACACAAGCGTTAGAGTTTTTACGTATCAGTTCATAACAGAATACGAAGAAATTTAAGTGATAAATGAGTTTATGTTTTGGAATAAGAACCCTTAGGTGAAATGTTTCTATATTCTCGATTTAAAGACCTATAATAGTTTTTCAAACTTCAAAGAAGTAAGAAACAGCTTTGGGATATAGATTTTGCCCGAAGTTATATACAGGTAACAAAAAATTTAAAATATGCATACCCATTTATACGTAGGCATAGCCAAGATCTTGAAATGGAGAGTTAAGACTGAATGGGGGAAGTTAGAGTGCCGGATTTCGTTTTCATTGTAGATCCTATGTTCTTTCATCTTATAGAGAACCAGTGCAACTTTTCCGTAAATGATGTGTGATCCAAATCCAACTCCTTGCTTCCGACCATGCTTTTATACTCAACTTTCGTACCTCATGACATTTCGTAAACGTTAAGTATTCTCATATTTTTAAGCTTATAGTTTTCTTTTTATTTCATGCCAAACTTGAACTTTTTACTGTGAAATGACTGTGAAGGAGTAGAAAAAATATTTTATATTTTTATGTGAACCCTCTAATAATTTTGTTGATTCCTCGGTATGCTAGGACTTTGAATAATGGACCAATGCCTAAATTTAATGAATTGATTAACTTTATTTGCCAATTTCTATTCTCCAATCATACGCCATTTTAGGCAGTGTTTTTTTTGTCACAACGCCCCACCTAAATATGACGGATAACTTTCTCATACATAGTATTGAGAAAGTATTGTTTCCGCGAAAATTTTCAATTTCGAGATTTTGATGCCAATGTATGTTTTAAGACCTTGTGGTGACGTCACGACTGCGGGACTTCACAGACTCTCTGCGGGATGTTACAGACTCCGCGGTCCTGTGAGTGCATACCTGCGCATGTCAACGATTCCATATTTAAGACGTTGCATCGTGCAGTTCTTCAGTCTCGTATTCAGTCTAGTATACTCGCTGTCTAGTATACTGACAGTCTCGTACTCGCGTAGACTCGAAGTCTGAACTTTTGAAGCATGACGTCTCATACCTGGAGTCTTGGCGTAACATAGGTTACGTGGTAGATATTTTCTAGCTTAACCTTATGCACTCATATAATGATGCAATTTGACGGTGTAATGTTTTCGAGTTCAGCAAGTAAAAGTTCCTGTATTGTTAAGTTAAGTTTCAGTTATTAAATGTGAAGTTTTTCTAATGTGTCGAGTATTCTTATACGTTAGCTGTAGTCCACTCACCCACGCCAACATTCAACCAACATTCAACCAATGCAACCTTCAACAAATGTGTTCTTCAAAAAAGGAGTTAAAGTGGTGAGCTGAAACCCTTTAATAGCACTCTTCACTATAGTGCCTAACAGCATCACCAAAACCTCTTGAACACGTTTTGACTATTTTCGGAGTGATGTATGTGCTCGATTTCTTGCGTACACGACAGTAACTACAAATATCAATGGGCTTTCACAAAATTTTATATCCGGTTTGTTATAAAAAAATTATAAATTTTCATAAATTCGAGCGAAAAATTTATATATTATTCGAAATTCTATATTTTTTTTAACATAACAGCATCGGACAAAATTTTACATAATCATTCATAAAAGGATTCATTTATGGTTTAATGATCAAGAGACTTAATAGTTTTAATCATTGTTGTGAAAAATTGCCGCGATGCAATTTTTTTTTGTTCGTGACGTCATTAGTCCCCCTTGGGGGGTTAGTTACCTCCCGGGTGGTACATTGTCAAGTATGGTATAAATCGAAAGATTTTTACAAGTGCTTTAAAGTGAAGGGTAACATGCTATAGTTGTAATCATTTGGACCCACGATACCAATTTTTCAAATTTTTTTCTTGTAAAATTTGAGAAAAGAAAAAAGAATTCTAGTATGATAAAGTCGAGTGGAGCTAAACTCCACTTAATTGTTTTTGCAAATCTTCCAGTGAAAAAAATCTTCTCTAAGCAATATGATCATGTATCAGCCTTAAGTAATATAATAATATCTCTCACATTATTTTGCCATATTTTAATAGATTTTTTTTTCAAATGAATCAGGAAAAAAAAAATCTCAATATATACTTTAAGAGCCACTGAATAAGTCAGAAAATCTAGGTTACAATACGTTGAAAAACACTGCTATTCTGTAAAATTTTATTCGTGAATAGGAGATTGTGATGGACATCATGATTCATACCTGTTGAACATGATTCGATAATTTCTGGAGTGATGTCTTAGCTGACAAGGCATTCCTATGACTGAGTAGTTAATGATTTGACTTGCATTCCATCGTAGTTACCTGGATCTATAGCAGTATAGCCTTAACATGCCTAGTTATACCCTCGTTTATATTCAAAGTGACACTGTTACAGAAAGCGAGAAAGAGTACAGGCAGACAGAAAGGCAGAGACAAAGATAAAGAAAAGGAATGGGAGACAAAAGAAAAAGAGCAGGAAAGAGAGAAAATAAAGAAAAAGCAAGGAAGTTCTCTAAAAATGTTCCAAGAGAGTTCAGGTATTAAAATGTGTTTTACCATCAAAATCTTGAATTGGAAAATTTCTAGGAAATTAATACTTCTCGATACTATAGTATGATAAAGTGAATAATTAACGTGAGGTAGTGCCATTTATTAACGTTTAAAGGTATATAAAGTTTTTTCTAGAACAGTATCAGTGTAATGAAGTACATAGCACTAAATTTACATGAACATGTTCGGACTCTTTCAAACACGCATTTCTGGTAAAGTATTTAAAAACCTCAAATTAACAATATCTCCTGTATTTCACAGCACAAAAAAGCAATAAATAATGCAATAAACGTTAGCAAGGAAATTTACGGCACTAGTATCTACTGTAGTGTCCCATTTTATCTGCTGTTTGTTACAACCCTGTAACAAAAGATATCTATTCTCTACCTTATACCTCTAATCTAGACGAGATGTCCTCCTTATTACAGAATATAATGTAGCTGAGATTACATTTTACGCAACTTTTCTACGAGGGAAATGTTGTTTGGAAGGAAAATAATGCTTTCTTAGCGTGTATATTCAGCTCTTGGTGGCACTTCCTATTCTCAAAGGAAAATATTTTATCACAAAGGGATTTAAGTACTGAGACTATCTAAGGGTTTGCCTCAAAATATTATTACTGTATTTTATAGATTATGCACATCATAGGATAAAGTGATAAGAGTAATGTTTTTTTATATAACTTTCAAAGAAATTTTATTTAATACGTTTTTGAATATTTGAAATTTATCTTGTTAACACTTTACAACAAAGTTGAAAAGTGTTTATGACTTTGTTCATTCTGTCTGCCTGCCTGTCTGTCTGTCTGTCTGTCTGTTAGCACGATAACTGCCGTAAAAATGACTTAATCAAAATAAAATTTTAGTATGTTGTTCAGACGGTCTGTAGGACCTATGGGAATATAAATGAATAATATCACCCAATTAGTTTTGGATTGAACCCGGCTTGAAAAAATGAAATACATTGAGCCCTATGGGACCTAATTTTTCAAACATTTTTTAAGCGGATTTAAAATTCACAAATTGCTTCGAAAATATTAGGTAATATTCAAATTGTTCCATGAAATATATAAAAAAAATTCAGCGAAATATATTCAGTAGTTTTTTAAATAAAAATTAATATAATAATTACACCTCTTATATGAAGCGATCACGTGACCATGATATGAAAAGATAACATGACCCACTTCAAAATGATATATGGCATCTATCTTGTCTCAAAATCGTGATTTTATAAGTTCTTTTTAATTCATATTGAGTGTTGTATCCGTCCTAAAACCACTTTATTTTTGCTTAAATTCTGTGCATCTACATACTGAAACAACGCAATTACAATATATTTGAGTTTAAATGATCATCCAAATTTGATTATTTCTACAACGAAGCCTATTTTTCACTTATGTAAAATGTAAACAGCAAAATATGTAGAATGAGTTGCATTAGAATTGCTGTATTTTTTTAACACAAAATTATTTAGCCCATGGAGTCTGCATAGCTGATATGAATGAAATATTCATTGATTTTACAAAGAGAAGGACGATTTTTTCGATGAAGTTTTAAGCATAGAGTTTAATTACTTGTAGCTCCATGGTCTTACTTTTTAAATAAAATAAATTATTATAGTATTGTGATGAATGAAATGAATGGGAAAATGTTATGAATGAAATGCTGTATTCACAGAGAGAGCCAGGGGTGTTATTTTTTCTATGACGTCATTTGAATGAATTTCAGTTGTTTTCGATGAAGTTTCCAAATATAATAAATTATCGTAGTATTATGATAGTTCTAAAATTATTACCGAAGAATGTATCGCATTTTAGAGATGTTTAAACCAGGCAATTTATATTTCAATGCCGTCATTTGAATGAAGTTCATTTTTTTCGATGAAGGTTTAAGTTTTCAAATATTATAAATTAATGTAGTATTGTGATAAATTTTAAAATATTACCGAGGAATGTATTGCATTTTAGACATGTTTAAATAAATTTGCATTGAAGTTGGAAAGTGTTTCATAATCAATGCTTTAAGCATGATTGATCTTTCTTGTTAACATTGAATTGTACATTTGGCGATTTTCCGGATGACAACATGTAAAGCTATTAGTTTACATGCTTACTCAATTAACTTATATTTTACGCAATTCCAAATTAACAATTATCATTATTGATAGCATCCTCAATAAGCAATATAGTCCGTAGATTAAAATATTTCCATAATAAATTCATCAATTAGGCGTCCTTTTCATCAAATTGGCTAGATTATTCATCAAGTTCGCCAAATGTATCACTAAGTGTTACAGAAAAACGAAAAGAAGAGTATTTTTTATGTACTAGAAGATATGCCCGCATATGACGATAATCAGAATTTAAGGAGCATTATTTCCCATTTAGCGCCTCGGCGACATTTTGTCACTTTGGCAACATTTAAAAATGTTGCCAAGTGGGCGAAGTCTCGCTAAATGTCTCGCCAAGAGTTATGGACAGACGGACGGAGAAATTGGTTATTCTTATAGTCTATTCTTATGTTTTTCCAGTATATTGAGCTTTCATCAATTAGTCTTAATTTTATTGATTTAGTACCAGTTTCATCAATTTGGCGAATTTTTATCAATTGGATCACATTTTGACCAATTTGGCAATATTTAAAAAGTCAGTAAGTTGGAAATATTCCGACGAATTCGTCACCAAAATTTTGCAAAACGTTATGGACGGGAACATAGGTTATACTTATAGTAGATTCTTATATTCTGTCCAAGATATTGAATTTTCATCAATTTGTCGTCATTTTAATCGATTTAGTATCAGTTTCACCAATTTTGAGAATTTTTATCAATTTGGAGACATTTTCGTTAATTTGGCAACATTAAAAAAAGTCTTCAAGTTGGCAACATTTTCTTAAATTTGTCGCTAAAATCTCTTTAAGCGTTATGGACGGTGAAATAAGTTATTCTTATAGCAGATAAATGACTATTGGCGTACAAATACAAAATTATTATCCAAAGTATATTTCCTCATGTATGGAGCAAGCTAGCTCCACCAGAATGATGTCACCAAATTTATCACATGATATTACATATGAAAAGTGAACATATTTCACAATAGTTAATAATTTTTTTTTATTTTATGTGATTTTTTGATAAATTTATTTGACAAAATGTGCAACATCTCTAGAACGATTCTAAAGCATCTCTAGCATTCTAAAGTTTGTGTTAATCGTTTTATAATGAAAACTTACATAAGAAATGATAACTTGCGTAACTTTATTAAGGGGTTTTTATTTTTTGATGATTTTTCAAAATTTTCCTGGAAAATTTAAGGGGGGGGGGGGTTCTGAACATTCGATTGTGTTTAAAACAATAAATTTCAAGTATTCACGGATTATAATTTTCGTACCAAATTTCGTTCTAATCACTCCATTCGTTCGGCAGATATCGTCTCCACAGACTCATTGACACACACACACACACACACACAGACAGACATTACCTCAAAAACATTTTATTCTTGTCCAGGGACGTTTGAAACGTGCTCTCCAGTCAGAAACTCGAATTCGAATTTTCGATCACATGACAATACTTTGCTTATATATTATACTAGCCGCTTTAGGCGACCAGCCTGTTCGCAACCCTTGAAAATTCTGACTGTGGCAAACTCGCTGGCTCCACAACCCCGTGGAGTAAACAAAGTTTGTTTTAGTTTAATGACGTTAAAACTAATAATGAAATTTTAAGATGAAAAATAATGTTCTAGGGGGGGGGGTCTTGAAAAAAATAACATACCTTATAAATCTTATAAAAAACAAATACTAATTCGGTTTTGATTGTCCCTAGATCAAAAACCGTACAAAAAGCAAACACTTATTCGGTTTTTAATTATCCCTAGTTCAAAAACCGTATAAAAAGCAATCACTGATTACATTTGCAAATATAATTTAATACCCATGCGAATATCCTCATCAGGATATTCCCATGGGTATCAAGAGCATGGCCCAAATGTATCAGCCAGATACTACCAAACACTAATTCGGTTTTTAATTGTCTCTAGGCCAAAAACCGTATGAAAAGCAAACACTTATTCTGTTTTTAATTGTCCCTAGGCCAAAAACCGTATAGAAAACAAACACTTATTCGGTTTTTAATTGTCCCTAGGCCAAAAACCATATAAAAAGCAAACACTTATTCGGTTTTTAATTGTCCCTAGGCCAAAAACCGTATAAAAGCAAACACTTATTCGGTCTTTAATTGTTCCTAGGCCAAAAACCGCATAAAGAGCAAACACTTATTCGGTTTTTAATTGTCCCTAGGCCAAAAATCGTATAAAAAGCAAACACTTATTCGGTTTTTAATTGCACCTAGGCCAAAAACCGTATAAAAAGCAAACACTTATTCGGTTTATAATTGTCCCTAAGCCAAAAACCGTATAAAAAGCAAACACTTATTCGGTTTTTAAATGTCCCTAGGCCAAAAACTGTATAAAAAGCAATCACTGACGACATTTGCAAATATAATAAATATAATAATTTCATATAAATATAATAATTTCACTCTGTATACTGTTACTACCACTCGATGTATACAATACATCACCACAATTCCATCCACCATAATTCAATCATTTGAATTTTATACTGACCATATACTAAGCTCTTAATTCCATAATTTAAAATATAACATAATTTTCTAACCCGATGCATAAATGCACCGCGACGATCTCCATAACTTTCTTTTTATTTATTTTTTTCTCCATAGAAACACTGTGCATCTGCGCTCGCATGTGGTTAAAAAACTTCTTTCGCGGTTCACCGAGAAATTGAAAATCATTACTTCCTTAAAATCCGGATCGTGCGGCTAATTTTTATTATTTCTTGATCAGATTGGACTCGTAAGAAAGCCTGATCTTTGAGCTTTCTAAAGATGTAAATTATTAGTCAAAATTGTCTGTACTTTTCCCGACGCGAGGATTTAAAAACGAAAGTTCGTTTTTTTGAGCCGAAAGTGATTTTTGTTTTAAAATCTTTAAAAAATATTAGAATTTGTCCCTGAGATTTGAAATTGATATATTTTTACTCGCAATTGTTTGCTCTTTCCGGTTGTGTGATTTGTTTTTTTTTTACGACGTCTGAATGGTGGAGAAAAAAGGGAAAAACGGTCGAAATCGCATAAAATATTAAATAACAACAACAACAAAAATAATCCAAATTTTAAAAATCGTTTTTCACGTGTCACCTTCCCACCCCACGGTTCTCCGATTGCCAAATTTCGTAGCTCTGCGACGCGCGGTCGTTGAGTCTATAGTGTATAAGACACACAGACATTGCCTTTTGTTATATAGACTAGCCGCCTTCGGCGACCAGCCTGTTCGCTACCCTTGAAAACTCTGACCGTGGCAAACTAGCTGGCTCCACAACCCCGTGGAGTTAACAATGTTTGTTTTAGTTTAATGACGTTAAATCTAATAATGAAATTTTAAGATGAAAGATAATGTTCTAGGGGGAGGGGTTCTAGAAAATTGATTTGTAAAGTGAATTTATTCTAATGTTTGTGAACTGTGAGATTCTAAGGATTTCTGTACCTGTAACCCTAGGAAAGGGATCTCTTTCATGTGTACTCACAGCCGGGATCAGCTGTTTCTATGCTTTTTTATAGAGGTATGTTCCTCTATTTTTTGTTTTACATAAATGAAATTGTATCTGTTTGTCTGCATTTTTAGCATTGCATCGCAAATGACATGAAAATATTTTTGAGACTGATGATGTTGAATGTGAATTCAGTATTTAAGAAATAACGATGATGCTTTAACGTTGCTGCTCAGCCAAAAAAAGTTTTTTTTAAAGATGTCCCCACCACCACCCGATGCATAAATGCACCGCGACAATCTCCATAACTTTCTTTTTATTTACTTTTTTATTTCTTCAGTGTTTAAGTTTTTTCATTGTGGTCCCAACCACCACACGATGTAAACAATACATCGCCACAATTTAATCCAGCATAATGAGCCAAAAACCTTATAAAAAGCAAACACTAATTCGGTTTTTAATTGTCACTAGGCCAAAAAACGTACAAAAGCAAACACTTATTCGGTTTTTAATTGTCCCTAGGCCAAAAACCTTTTGAAAAGCAATCACTGATGACATTTGCAAATATAATTTAATACCTATGCGAATATCCTCACCAAGATATTCGCACGGGTATCAAGAGTATGGCCCAAATATATCAGCCAGATATCACCAAACACTAATTCGGTTTTTAATTGTCCCTAGTCCAAAAATCGTCACTATAAAAACACAGTGCGTCTGCACGCGTATATGTGTGAAAAATCGAACTTCATTCGTCGTTTCTCCCGGGAAATTGAAAATCATATCTTCTTTAAAATCCGGATCGTGCTACTATTTTTTATTATTTCTTGACCAGATTGGGCTTGTAAGAAAGCCTGATCATTGAGTTTTCTAAAAATGTAAATTATTAGGTGAAATTGTCGGTACTTTTCCCGACGCGAGGATTTAAAAACGAAAGTTCGTTTTTTTGAGCCAAAAGTGACTTCTGTTTTGAAATCTTTAAAAAATATTCGAATTTGTCCCTGAGATTTGAAATAGATATATTTTTACTCGCAATTGTCTGCTCTTTCCGGTGGTGTAGTTTGTTTTTTTCTACGATGTTTGGATGGTGGAGGAAAAAGGGGAAAACTGAAAAAAAAAACGGTTGAAATCGAATAAAACATTAAATAACAAAAAAAAATAATTTAAATTTTAAAAATCGGTTTTCACGTGTCACCTTCCCACAACTCCGGGTCTTCGATTGCCAAATTTCTTAGCTCTGCGACGTGCGGTCGCTGAGCCTATAGTGTATAAGACACACAGACATTGCCTTTTATTATATAGACTATGTATATAAGGAACGAAAGGTATGTATTATATTATGTATATAAGGAAAGAAAGATATATAAGGAAAGAAAGATATATAAGAAAAGAAAGATACGTAAGAAACTGGTCATTGAGCCCCGAAGTTTCTTAGATCCCAAAAGTTTGGGAGTCTTGTTGCGGGCCGTTCGGGCCTAGCAATTTCTTTCGTCACTTTTGAGAATGGTACTTTGATAAGCGTAATGATAATCAAATTTTGAATAAAATGTGATAGCACACTCAATACTGCACTGATAAAACTGAAATGTTGTATACCGATGTCTCAGACGCAACTGCATCGAATGATGTCAAAATTAGCCACTGTTTCTATTCACAATTTATAGGAATGTGTCGGAGCGGCATTGCCAGCAGGGGCAAAGTTGCATCAGCCATGTCGAATCAGAGGAAAAAGGCAACACCGATCCGCAAATGTCAAACCCCTCCAAAATAACATTCAAAATGTACATTGCGTTTTAAACCAAATTTATCAACACTTAAATTTCCACAATAAAACCCAGCTTTTTGTCTGGGAGAATTATTTCCCAGATGGGTAGCAGCAACAAGACAACAAAATATTGGTGTGGCAAGCAACAGTTTTATTAAAATATGCACCACACCAACGCAATTACAATATTTTGATTTTAAAGGATCACTAAAATTTCTTTATTCCTACAACAAAGCCTAATTTTAACGCTATAGTATACTGTAGCATACAGAATGTAAACAAATCAAGCGATTGTAAGCTGAGTGGTAAACGAATTGCTAAATTTTTTTTCACTCAAAATTATTTAGCTCTGGAGTCTGGAATATAAGTGATATGAATGAAACATTAATTAATTTTATTTATAGAGGCAGACAGTTTATAAAATAAAATCTTTTGTCATAGTTACAATAATTTCGAAGAACTATGTAACATGAGATAAGAAAACTATAGAGTTTCTGTAATAATGAAATATTATAATTGTGGGGTGATATTAACTGCAAAAGCATCGTAAACGCTTTGCAAATTATACTTTCGATGACGTCATTTGAATAAAGTTCATTTTGTGTAATCAGCATTGTCTTTTTGGATGAAGTTTTAAAATTAATTTTATCGATGGTAATTTTTGAAGCAGCTAAAAATGCAAATAAAATTGTATTTCAGTTGGAAAGTGTTTCATAATCAATGCTTCATGCATGATTGATTTTTCTTGTTTATTTTGATGACTGATCACACGCACGCAATATAAAAAATCTGATGCGGGCAGCACATGACTTTCCTTATATAATGCAATGAATTTACTACTTATACAGTTAAAAGAATGTTATTCTTATAGTATATACTTATATTCTTTCCAAGATATAGAATTTTCGTCAATGAGTCGTCATTTTTCTTGATTTAGAGTCATTTTTATCCATTTGGCGAGTTTTTCTTTAATTTAGCAACATTTAAAAAAGTCGCCAAATTGGCGACATTCCACCAATTCGTCGCAAAATCTCGCCAAGCGTTATGGATGGAAAAATAAGTTATTCTTACAGCAGATAAATGGCTATTGGAGTTCAAATACAAAAGTATTACTCAAAGTATCTTTTTTCATGAATGGAACGAGCTAGATCCACGAGAATAATGTCACCCAATTTATCGCATGGTATTACATATGAAAAGTGAACATATTTCTCAATAGGAAATATTTTTTTTTTATTTTATATGATTTTTTGATAATTTTTTTGAAAAATGTGAAATATCTCGAGAACGGTTCATTTTAACGTTCTAAAATTTATGTCAATCGTTTTCTAATGAAAATTTACATAAGAAATGTCTATTTGCGTAACTTTATTAGAGGTTTTGATTTTTTGACGATTTTTTCAAAATTTCACTCGAAAATTTAGGGGTGTTTTGAACATTCGATTGTTTATAAAAACAATAGGTTTCCAGTGTTTACGGATTGTAATTTTTGTACCAAATTTCGCTCGAATCGGTCCATTCGTCCGTCAGTTATCGTCTCCATAGACTCACTGACACACACACACACACACACACACACACACACACACACACACACACACACACACACACACACACACACACACACACACACACACAGACATCACTTCAAAAATGTTTGGTTCGTGATCAGGGATGCTTGAAACGTGCTCTCCCGTCGAAAACTCGAATTCGAATTTTCGACCCCGTCACAATACTTTCCTTATACATTATTGTATATAAGGAAAGTAAAAACTCATGTCCTGCTAGGATTCAAACAAAGGAGTTTGCCTACTCAATTGGCGCTCCGTCTATTGAATTACTGAGATCATTGAGATCATTGAACTACTGAGAAGTGGGTCCTACCAAACACACGAACGCACGCACACACACGCAAGTACACGACCGTATTCTCCCTACATGAAATCACTTCAAAACTATCGTGTTGTTTTCTAATCAGATATTTCCACCAGAATCTTCAGGTAACAATACATTCTCTAAATAATTGCATAAATTGTGTAATATTATTTATCTATAAAAGTGTGCAATGCCAATTTTTCTGTGTGCGTTCCATTTTATCTATAGTTTGTTACAATCTTGTAACAAAAGAATTCTATTCCATACCTTACACCTCTAATGTAGGCGAGATTTCTCCTTATTACTTGATATAATGTAGCTGAGATTGCATTTTACGCAACACTTCCACAAGGAGAATGTTGTTTGGAAGGAAAATAATGCTTTCTAAGCGTGTATATTCAGCGCTTGGGAGCACTTTTCCACTCGCAAAGTGAAATATTTTATCACTAAGAGATCTAAGCGCAGACTATCAAAGTATTTCTCTCAAAATATTATTACTTGTTTTAACAGATTATGTACTCATAAGATACACTGGTAAGTGCAATACTTCTTTCGAGAGGCGTTTGATAACTTTTTATTCAATATATTTAATTTATAATGTTTGTGTCTTGACTTTTTATGCTTGAAAATTAAATTGTAAAAGTTATGCGTTTAGAAGGAGAATGTTAATAAAAATAATTTTTGCCCATTAAACTAACAGAATATGTACTCATAACTTTCCTTATGGATTCTGTATACATCATATATAATAAATTGGTAAGTACCATATGTCCTTCAAGAGTCATTAGATTTTGAACCAATATATTTAATTTATAATGCTTTTTTTTTCATTTTTACTTTCTTTATATACATAGTATAATGTATAAGGAGAGTATTGTGACAGGGTCGAAAATTCGAATTCGAGATTTCGACGGGAGAGCGCGTTTCAAGCATCCCAGAACACAAATCAGAGTTTTTTGAGGTGATGTCTGTCTCTGTGTGTGTGCGTGTCAGTGAGTCTGTGGAGACGATATCTCATGAACAAAATCAAGTGATCCGAACAAAATTTGGTACAAAAATTACAATCAGTGAATACTGGAAGCCTATTGTTTTTATACGTAATCGAATGCTCAGAACCCTCCTAAATTTTGAAATGAAATTAAAAATAAAATCAATAAAAAATTAAAACATTCAATAAAGTTACGTAAATAATAATTTCTTATGTAATTTCTTAATAGAAAACGATTGGCAAAAATTTTAGATTTCTAGCATGAACCGTTCTCGAGATATTGCACATTTTTCAAATAAATTTATAAAAAAATCACATAAAATAAAAAAATACATTAGTTATTGTGAAATCTGTTATAATCCGATAAATTTATTATCATCATTTTCTTAGATTTAGACCATTCTATTTACGAGACAAGACACTTTGGGGGTAATAGCTTTGTAATTTGACGTAATTAGTCATTTATCTACCATAAGACTAATCTATTTCTCCATAAACTATGTTTGGCGAAATTTTGGCTGCGAATTTAGCGGAATATCGTCAACTTGGCGAATTTTTTAAATGCTGCAATATTGATAAAATTGTCACCAAATTGATAAAAATGAAGACTGATGAAAATCCAATATCTTGGAAAGAATAAGAATCTATTATAAGAGAGGATGTTTTGGGTAATAGTTTTGTATTTGGACGCCATTGGTCGTTTATCTGCTATAAGAAAAACCTATTTCTTGGACTATAATGCTCGACAAAATTTTAGCGATGAATTTGGCGGAATATCGCCAATTTGGCGAGTTTTGAAATGTCGCCAAATTGATGAAAATGTTGCCAAATTGATAAGAATGACGCTAAATCAATGAAAATGACAACTAATTGATTAAAATTCAGTACTTTGGAAATAATATAAGACTCTACTATAAGACTTTGTCTGTAACGCTTGGAAAAATTCTAGCTACGAATTTTAGCACCATATCGTCAACTTGGCGACTTTTTAAATGTTGTCAAACTGACGAAACTGTTGCCAAATTGATAAAAATGTTATCAAATTGATAAAATATTGACAAAAAGATAAAAATGAAGACATATAGGATGGAAAGTTTTGAAAATTTTTAATTCCGTCATATGATGGGTATACCTTTTATTATATAGAACATGCTCTTCTAAATATCGTCAAATTGGCGATATTTGGCTCCATATTGACCGAAAATATCGTCAAAATTGCAAAAATGACGCCGAGTTAATGAAACTGACGCCTAATTGATGAATTTATTATTAAAATATTTAAATATATGGACTATGTTCCTTATTGAGGATGCTATCAATATCTATAATTGTTAATTTAGAGTTGCGTAACATATAAGTTATTGGGTACGAAATGGTTTTAGATGCTGTCATTGGGATGTACAATTTCCTGCGCCAAATGTACAATTTAACGTTACAAATACTGTGCTGTGGATCTTTTCATCACTTTCTTACCGTTAAAGAAGTGATGTGTCATAAGGTAAAATTGTCCTTATCAAAAATTACCAGTATAGGACGTACCTATGATGCCGCCACTAAGGGTGGAGCATGTAAGCTCCCGGTTCTCAAGCTCGGACTACGAACACACAAAACATAAAGAAACACACATGCTTAATTGCTCAATTTATTTTAATATTTTACTTAATAGATATCTATTATATCTGGAGTAACTATGCTATAATTAAATCACTTATTAAAGACACATAATACTAACAATATTACATTAATATATATATATATTTACACACATAATACTTTGACTTAAATTTCTTAAAAAAACAGTTTCCTTTAAACAAGCGATAAAGAATGGTTCTTATAGTTCAATATTTACGAACTCGTTCATATGGTATACTCATACGAACTGGTAGTCAATTATTTTGATAATCGTTAAAGGTGTGCCTTCCGTGCTAATAGTGACAATTGAAAGTTGGTTACCTTTACTTTTTGTTACGTGCATATTCGTGCCGTCTCAATGATGTGGGAAAATCGTTGCACTTCGCGTACTTGCGCAGGCTACCATTCTATTGCTCACAATCTACAGACACTTTTTCACAAAAACCAAAAACATGATGCTGCCTCGTTCGAAAGTTTTTAAGACGACTCAAAAAAACTCAGGTGCGTCTAGGACGCTGTCGAAATTGCATCTGTGGAAAGTTCTAGAACATTCTCGCCAAGCTTTTTCTTTTCACATTGTAGTGTTGTTGTTGATTCGTTGAAGTGAAGAAGGGGATGCGCTGCTTATTTATGTTTGTATTGCCATTGGCTCCCTCCGCAGCATTTAAATAGCTCATTAGCTAGGTTGGCATCCGCAATTGGAATTTCGAAATGGCTAGGTTGGCATCCGTAATTGGAATGTAACATGTAATACAAATATTGTGTTACATGATATCCCCCCTTGCAGAGAGAAAATTTCAGCACACGGTAAACATTGCACTGAATACATATGTGTACACATTGCGGCCACTGTGGAAATGTTGCTTTGATCCACTGCACATATATCTGTCACAGAAATGCAGATCACCGCATGTAAGACACACTATATTGTAACATTGACATACATATATCGGTGCATTACAACCGACATGTCACTAAAATGAAGGAACTCACTGTTCGGAAGATACACCATATCGTACTTGGTGACACATATATTGCTGCACATGAAGAAATTAATACTGTTCGGCAGGCACACTATATCGTACTTAGTAACACATATATTGATGTACATGAAGAAATTATCACTGTTCGGAAGGCACACTATATTGTCACATGGAATTATCACGAGCACGGAAGACACCTTATTGTCACATGGAATTATCATGAGCACGGAAGACACCTTATTGTCACATTGAATTATCATGAGCACGGAAGACACCTTATTGTCACATGGAATTATCATGAGCACGGAAGACTGAGTCACCATCCTGTGACTTAACTTTCAAAGTTCCGGTACTTCAATATTTATATTTTCATTATGTTGCTTCGTACAGTCTATTGTACACTTCAAATGAAGACTATATCATAATTGTTATTTGCATTTCTATTTATATACAATTTCACAACATTACATTAAAATATACGCAATTCATTACCTTGATTTCTCATTTTCACAGACGTACATAATTTTTTAGACAATTTTTTTTAGCTGTATATATTTCTTATTTGTTACAATGAATAACATATTATATATTTTTGTGTGTATAAATCATGACTCTTTTGAACATCATATTTATATCATATTACATCTCGGCCTTTAAAATATCACATATATATCATCAATATATCAAATGTACTCATTTTGCTCTTCAAAAAATTGTGCATCTCACAATACGCACGAGCATTTCCTCTTCGACTGCCCTTTCGTGTGTAACAACGGGAGGAAGGGAGAAAAGAAAAAAGAAAAAATTCGCTTGACCCGTAGCTTTCCTCTGTTCCTCTCAACGCGTTTCTATGGCAACTGCGAATCTGTTGACCCCACACGACGAGCCTTGAATGAGTGTCTTCATTGTTTGCAGAGCGCAAACTTACGTAAAAGGGATTTTAACTGCCTTTTGCATGTATCGCTAAAGATTTAATCGTTATCGTGTAACTTGGCGGTATCGTCTTGTCAAGCGCGGGCTTTTGACTTTCCGGTGATGAATGTGCAAGCTAATATTGACGTGGGAGGTTTTACGTGTATCCTTTTAAGGAATTTACTTACAGTTATATTTTATGTGTATCATATTATATATTTATTTTACATATGTTGTTATTAATTCTATTTAATTTGATATATATATATTTTTTATTATTATTATCTTATGATCTTAACACAGATCTGACTGTTGAATTATTATTTTGATTTCATGTACCTCTAATTTATTGGATTTATTTATCCCTTGTTGCAACAACGCGTGATATATTATTTTATGTGTAGTATTATGAATATACCATGCTTTTGCTATGTTATTGATATAACTGACTTTATGTTCCCGTTTCAGCATAACTTTACATATTTATTTATTTAAATATAATTCTTTCATATTTGATTTTATCTGTTATTTCTTTTTTTTATTTACTGTGATGTCTAATTAATGCAATAATTTATTAACATACTCAATCATTTATCATTTACATACAAATCAATGTGTTTTCCTAATGTATTTTATTTTTTATATACCGGCCGGTATTTTTAAATAACTATAATTGCCTGCAATTATAATTTTAAATTTTGATACATTTATTGTATGCTTACAATAGAACTTTTTTTTTTGTATTATTCTCGTACTATGCATGGGAGATTTTCTCCGATGTTTATTTTTTTTTTTTGCCTGTCTATTTATTTTGAAGGTGAATAGCTTTCGCCGTACAATGGCCATATATGGAGCTGTTACGCTGACTGTGAAGGATGGGACATTAATCCTATTTTATTGAAGTTTATTAATCCATTTATGTAATTAACTTTTATTTTGTTTTTTTTTTTAGATTGCTTGTTTTCGTAAAAGGTCTGTATACACTATTTATGCAATATATATCTATTAATTTACTAATTATTATTTACATCAGCTGTGAGTGTTATTTTTGACTTCACACTTTTATTTATTTATTTATTTATGATTTTGCTTTTATTCTGTCAGCTTTTTGTGAGGTATTTAATTAATACTTTTATGATTTTGAATATTATATACTTGCATTTACCATGTTCCATGACTTTATTTTGCATTTTATTAATTATGTTATACAATTTTTTCAAGACCCGTACAAGAAAAATGAAACAGTGCATATACTTCATCAGCATGTTACCATTGGAAACAAAATTTGCCACTTCCTCGTTGACCTCTACAGCCATTCATCATTTGTTATCAATAAAGACACATGACCATCAAGATTCTTGAATTGTCAACTCCCTATTACGACACTCCTACCCTTAATTCATCAGTCACCGTACAAGTAATACAAATTGAAAGTAAGTAAAATTTATTTATTTCTCTCTCTCTCTTTCTTACAACACATGTTAGTTTATTTATTTTTAGAACATTGAGGGGTATTGTATGTATTATTTATCACTTCTACATATTTTTTCTGATATTTATTGCTCTATATATAAGTTATGTATTCATACATAAATGTTTTTTTATTACCTATATTTTTATTTTATACTCATATTTACAAAATCCTCATATTTACAAAAATTTTATCCTCATATTAATTTTACAAATATGTTATCCTCATATTTATTTTACAAAATGAATCTCCCTGGTCTTATCCCCACTTACATAGTATTTGACAATGTCCATTTTTATAACGTAGACTAATTTTTATTTTGTTTGGAAGGGAAAAAACATTTATTTACTATTTTCTTTCACTTCAAAATTTTCCGAGTCTCCGTTTTTATTTTGTTCTCAAACATTTTAATTTCCTGAAATCATTATTGTATTACATATTATTTATACTTCAGATATCTTTTATTTTTATTTTTTTATTTTTTTTATTTTTTTTACGTCCACTGAATTATTTACTTTACTTATATTTTCTAAGATTAAATTTATTTATTTTACTTATATTTTCATATAAATTATTTATCTTTTATCATTGTCCGTTCATTTATTTAATATCTACTTGCATAAAAGGGACGGGAATCTAGAACTTTTTAATTTTGCTGTACTGCTACTTGATGAAACGCTGATAATTTTAATAAAATGGGCTGGCGCTAATACTTTTACGTTGTACACGTTGATACTTATTGACAACATTACTGCTAACCAGTCAACCCGCTGATAAACTTTCCTACTGTTCTTTTTTTTTGTTGCTGTTGTTGCAGAAAAATCCATGATTTAAAAATTCCTATCCGCTGGACTTGCCTTCCTCCAGACAATTTTTTTTGACGTTTTATTTAATTTTGCAATTTTGTTGACTACCGTGCATTTTGGATAACTATCATGCCTATCCTCACACTAAGTCTTCACTACTACACACTTTTCCTCAACACTACAGTTTTCCCAATATACCATACATAATATACAATACACAATACATACTAAAATAACCATATACTTTTGCTGCCCTATGTTTTGCAGATATTGTGGCACTATGCTATTTGTAACACACTTGTTGTCTATTTACTTATTTATCACTTAATTTTGAAAGTTGCTCTATCTACATAAATTTTCTATTATTATAATTATATTCATTTTCTTTACATTAACCAAAAATATCTATTTGTAGACTACCTTCCAACTTAATTTTTACATTTACTGTAGACTACCAAAATTATTTCAAAATGCTTTCCAATTTAATTTCAAAATATTGTAGGAAACTAATATATTTTATAATACCATCTAATTTAATTTAAAAATCATTATAGACTGCTACACATCTTGTAGAATGCTTTCCAATTAATTTTAATTTTATTGTAGAATCGTAAAACAATATTGCAGAATATCTTTTAAAATATTCAATAACTATTGTAGAATACTAAAAAAAATTATTTTGCAGAATATCATTTGAATTAATTTTAACATTATTGTATAATATTACACATACTGTAAAACTTTTCCAAATTTTATTTTTGAATTCACTGGCTCTACACCTTGTGCTGCATTTATTTGCATACACTTACTATTTATTTCTGCTTTATAATATTTTAATTTTTCCACTTAATTTAGCAGACAATTTTAAATTTTTTTTTTTTTTTTTTTTTACTTTTTATATTATTTTGCTTTCGAATACTATTTTTTGCGTGTCCTGAGATTATAACGTCTCGGACTCTGATAATTATGATTATTGGCGTTATATTCTTTGTTTACATGCGATTGACTTCTGTCAACAGTTCGCCGTGTTTGTTTATTTTGTAAATACTTTTTACGCGGCTCTGCTTTATATAATTTATTCGCGTGAACAACTATCCATTTTTTATTTGGATCGTACATAGGTGTGATAGCGTAATTATTGTTACGGATCACCTTTACGATGCGAAATGGTCCTTGAAATTTTTTTTGTAATGCTGTGGTGGGTCTCAGGTTTTTTAAATATACAATTTGTCCTTTTAATAATTTCTGCTGTCTAACTCTTTTAAAAATTCTTTCTTGGCGACTTTGGGCTTGAATTTGTTTTCGTTTTGTATATCTATTAATTTTTTCCGCTAAAGTAAGTGCTTCACTGACGTCATTATCATATTCAGTTTTAGTTAAATTCGGACTGTCATCCGGGTCCGCTATTTCCAGATTATTTTCTCCGGGTAATTTCAAATCTCTGGTAAGAAACAAAATAGCGGGACTGTGGTCTATATTTGCGCTGGGTGTTGCATTATGAAATAATTTTACATATGGCAAGACTTTGTGCCAATTAAATGTTTGGTCAGCCATTGCTGCCAAAGAATTTTTTATTCCCAAGTGGCTTCTTTCTAAAATTGCATTTGAGCTGGGTTTGTAAATTGAAGTATATTTCAATTTTATACCATGTTGCTCTGCGAATTTTTTAAATTCCTCGCTTTTCAGTTGCCGAGCATTATCGGTCAGCAGCCACATAGGAACGCCATTTTGTGAAATCCAATTCGTTAGGACCTGTAATACACTCGCAGTTGTAATATTTCTCACGGGTACTGCCTCCAGGAATCTCGAGTAATGGTCTATCATCGTTATGATGTACTCGTGCTGTCCGTTACTTCTCGGTAGCTTCCCTACAATGTCTAATGCCACCGTGTGATTTTGTTTACATGGACGTGGCACATGTTGTAATGGCATAGGTCTTATAGCCTTATTTTTGTAACATAAACATGCATCACATGATGCGCAAAAATTCTTTACATCACTGTATGCTCCTTTCCAGTAATACTTTCTATTCAGAATTTGATATGTTTTTTCTACTCCAAAATGTGGTGTATGAGCTAACTCAATAACTGCGAATTTTAGACTGTGAGGTATTAGAATTCTGTCGTTTTGCATAGGATTTCTGATATATCTAGCAGTCTTTATCATAATTAAACCCGTATTTACATCTTTATAGTATTTATTTACATATTTTGGCTGTTTACATTTTGCATTTAGTCCGTTAATAATTTTCTTTATCTCTCTATCTTTTGCTTGCTCTTCTAAAATTTTGGCTATTGTTATAGCGCTGTCATTAGCAATAATGTTATTTATTAATTTAGTCTTAGTTTGTTCAGAAAAAATTTGGCGTGACATAAAATCACTGGGATTATCTTGTCCTTTAATGTATTTGATGTCAAATGAATATTGTTGTAAATTTAATAACCATCTTGCGATTAAATCAGAATTTTGATTTTCCAAATGTATAAAATGAGTTAAAGCTTTAGAGTCGGTCAAAATTGTGAAATGCGTACCATATAAAAAATCTTTGAAATGTATTATAGCGTCGTGAATTGCTAGCAATTCTAGTTTCATGCTCGGATATTTCTTTTCACTGTCTGAAAGTTTCCTGCTATAATACTCGATAGGATGAAAATTTCCATTCACTGATTGAAGTAAAATTCCTGACGCGGCTACTTTTGAACAATCAGTCGACAAAAAGAACGGCTTTGACATATCAGCTGCCTTGACTACCGGTTTCGATAAAATCGCGTTTTGCAATGTTACAAACGCTTCTTCGCATTTCTCCGTCCATATAAATTTTTTATCTTTCTTTGTTAACTCAATTAAAGGATTGCATAGTTCAGAAAATTTTGGTATGATCTGCCTAAAATAATTACATAAACCTAAAAATGATTTTACTTTTTTTACTGTCGTTGGCACAGGGAATTTCGTTATTTTCTGTACATTATCATCTGAAGGTGTTATGCCTTCCTTACTTATTTTAAATCCTAGAAATTTAATGTTCTCTTTACACATTTGTAATTTTGAAGGGTCAATGGTTAAACCAAATTTAGCTAATCTCGAAAATACCGTTTTTAATTTCTCCAACATTTTCTCGAATGAATTTGCGGCAATCACAATGTCATCTAAATAAAATTCAATTTTCTGATCTTTTAAATCTCCTAAGCATTTCATCATTAGTAATGAGAAATAGGCTAATGAGTTTTTTGCGCCAAAAGGCATTCTATTAGGGCTATAGGCGGCTTCCTTCGTTACGAATGTGAGTATCGACCCATATTCAGGTTTGATTTTTATCTGAAAAAACGCGGCTTTTAAATCAATTACAGTATATAATTTGTGGCCTGCGATGTTGTGCAGAATGTCGCTAATTTTACCAATATTTACGGGCAGTAATTCAGTAATCTGATTAAGTAGCCTGTAATCTACGGCTAAACGATATTTTTGTTCTTTATTGGCATTATTACTATTAATACTGGCTTTCTTCTTTATCAATAAGCATGGGAACGCATAATTACTTGTAGATTTTTCTATAATTCCAGCTTCACACAATTGTTTTATCTCACTTTCGAGTACAGGTTTTAACATTTTTGGCAAGGGATAAGGTTTACACTGAATTGGGTATTGGTGTAGTAAATTAAATTCCGGTACTATTTCTTCCGTCATTCCCAGCGTTTTGTATGATTTCGAAAATACATCATAATTTTGTAACAGTAATTTTAGCAATATATGTTTTTCATTTTCTTGTAAGTGATCTAGTTTAAAATCTTGCGGTGTTAATTCCGCTTTTCGTAACGCTGAAATGTCTATTTTTTGTGGATCATTTAAGCTTTCGATATTGTTAATCTGTAAAATTTTATCAGTATCATGTTTCTCTTCATAAATTTCAAACTGCGGTGTTACAGTACCAAATATCATATTTTTATTTAGATGAATCTCTTCTTCTGTTTTGTTTGTTAAAAGAGTAGAAATAAATTTTCTATTATTTACATAATGTAAAGAATGCTCAGCGTGTAAATCTTTTAATGAATTTGTAATATTTAACAATACCTCCTTATCCTCAAAATAGTTTTCATTTAATTTTAATTTTATTGAT
Organism: Amaurobius ferox; assembly: GCA_951213105.1. Taxonomy (NCBI): domain Eukaryota; kingdom Metazoa; phylum Arthropoda; class Arachnida; order Araneae; family Amaurobiidae; genus Amaurobius; species Amaurobius ferox. The sequence continues at coordinate 83,886,940 of OX578142.1, read as the reverse complement.
TTTGTTTCTTTAGGTAGTAATTTAATTTTATGCGCTAAGCTTGCATTTAAGCATTGAATATGTTCAACTCTTGTATAATTATTTTCTGGTTCCTGTGCTTTTTTCTGATTTTTGTCTTGAAATGGTATAGATATGGATTCTTTGACAAACTTTAATATTAATTTATTTGTGTCAATTATGGCATGATGGTTTTTGAGAAAATCAAATCCTAAGATTATTTCATAGGGTGTGTTGTTTAATTGTTTAGTTATGAAAAAAGAATTTTTGCATCTTTTGTTTTCAATTTTAAAGCTAAAGCTGATGCATTTTGAAAATTGAATGTTTTCTTTGGTCATAGTCTGTATTTTTACTTGTCTAGATAAATAGTTAATTTTAATTTTATTTTTGATTTTTTGAAAAATGTTATCTGATAATAAAGTGACACTTGCGCCACTATCTATGAGAGCCACTGTTTTTATATTTTCTAAATTAATGTTAATCATTGGCAATGCGTCACTCTGTCCATATGTTGAATTCAGTAGATGTTCATTTAAATTTTGTGCATCCTTATTAATTTTGCTTGCAATTTTATGGGATCTCGAATCCTTATTTGATGCCTTATAACTTTCTGTTTGTCTTTTATTTCGAGGTCCCTTTCTTAGTTTAAATATTCATTATTCTGATATTGCCTATGATTGCTTTCATAATGTGGTCCATTATTCTGATATGATCTTCTGTTATTACTTTGAAATTGTCTGTTATTTCCTGCACGCCGCCGTATTCCCCAGTTATTTATGAAATTACCTCTTCTGAAATTCGCCCTACTATAGTGTGCATAACTATTTTGAATAGTGGGTCTTTGTTGAAAATTGGTAGTTTCTTGACTGCTGTTTTCATTTGTGAATGCCCTTTTTAAATTATTTTGTACTTTTTGCAGCGTAAAACATTCTGACATCCAGTGATTGTTGCGACCGCACGCTATACAGAATTTCTGTGGCGGCTTTTCTGCATTATTTTCAGTTTTTACATGATTTATTTCTACATTCTCAATTATTTTATTTTCTATTTCCATACTATTTATACAATCACTATCTTCCTCCAATGCGGATTCTATCACCTCAGCTATTTTCACTGCTTCGTCAAAGGTTTTCGGGTCATTTTTTTTTATTTCTGTTCTTAAATCTTCTCTGACTATCTGTAAAAATTTGGTGAGTTTAATTTTCTCTGTAATTTTTTTTTACATTTGCGTCCATTGTTTCATCTACTTCTAGAAAAATTATCGCCTGGTTTTCGATTTCTTGTGCAAGTTCCTTAATTGTCATATTTGGTAAATGTTTCAGATTGTTAAAATTGTTGTGTTTTTGCACTAATGTTTGTTTCCTTTCAAATTTGTTTTTTAATAACTCCATGAATTTTTCATATGATTTTTCCTTTTGCAGGGCAATATTTTCTGCTAGAAATTGTTGAGCCTTTCCCTTTAATCTTGATTTGACAATTATAATTTTCTCTTGTTCGGACCATGATGTTAACTCCGCTATTTCCTTAAATTGTATGATAAAGAAATTGACATTATTTTCTTTTTGTCCATCAAATGATGGCAACATCTGCATAATTGGCAACGATGTATTTTGCTGCGCTTGATTTGCGGGCATCTGTATCTGGATCGCGTTATTTGCCGAACTATCTGTTATACTGCTATTTACATTAATCGGCGGATCTTGCCTCGCTCTTTTATTTGTTTGCCTAGTTTTATTCGGCGCCATGATTTACTACACTGTTATACAATTCTGACTCTATATTAAATATCTACACTAATACACACATATATACACAATAATATAATACATATTAAAATTATCATTTTCATGCATATTCTTATCGTTCTACTGAGTTATATCTCATTATTAAATTCATTGTTAAATTCAATATTACATTCCACTTATTATTAAATTCACTTTTATATTCAAACTCATTATTAAATTTACTATTATATTCAAACTCATTATTAAATTTAATATTATATTCAAACTTATTATTAAATTTAATTTTGCCTTTTACTTATATTTTTTACTTTCTCTTATGAAAATTAATTCTCTCCGAGCTTGACCACATACGGCACCAATTCGCGCGGCGACATCATGTCATAAGGTAAAATTGTCCTTATCAAAAATTACCAGTATAGGACGTACCTATGATGCCGCCACTAAGGGTGGAGCATGTAAGCTCCCGGTTCTCAAGCTCGGACTACGAACACACAAAACATAAAGAAACACACATGCTTAATTGCTCAATTTATTTTAATATTTTACTTAATAGATATCTATTATATCTGGAGTAACTATGCTATAATTAAATCACTTATTAAAGACACATAATACTAACAATATTACATTAATATATATATATATTTACACACATAATACTTTGACTTAAATTTCTTAAAAAAACAGTTTCCTTTAAACAAGCGATAAAGAATGGTTCTTATAGTTCAATATTTACGAACTCGTTCATATGGTATACTCATACGAACTGGTAGTCAATTATTTTGATAATCGTTAAAGGTGTGCCTTCCGTGCTAATAGTGACAATTGAAAGTTGGTTACCTTTACTCTTTGTTACGTGCATATTCGTGCCGTCTCAATGATGTGGGAAAATCGTTGCACTTCGCGTACTTGCGCAGGCTACCATTCTATTGCTCACAATCTACAGACACTTTTTCACAAAAACCAAAAACATGATGCTGCCTCGTTCGAAAGTTTTTAAGACGACTCAAAAAAACTCAGGTGCGTCTAGGACGCTGTCGAAATTGCATCTGTGGAAAGTTCTAGAACATTCTCGCCAAGCTTTTTCTTTTCACATTGTAGTGTTGTTGTTGATTCGTTGAAGTGAAGAAGGGGATACGCTGCTTATTTATGTTTGTATTGCCATTGGCTCCCTCCGCAGCATTTAAATAGCTCATTAGCTAGGTTGGCATCCGCAATTGGAATTTCGAAATGGCTAGGTTGGCATCCGTAATTGGAATGTAACATGTAATACAAATATTGTGTTACATGATGCATTATAAGGAAAGTCATGTGCTGCCCACATCAGATTTTTTATGATTGAAAATGACATTGTAAAACTTGTGCGTTTATAAGTAAAACTTTAATAAATATAATATTTTAACTAACAGATTATGTACTCCTAACTTACCTAACAGACTGTTTTCAAAAGACAAATTGGTAAGTGCAATACTTCTTTTGAGAAGCGTTAGATAACTTTAGAACAACTATAATTCAATATATTTAATTCATAATGTTTGTGCTTCTATTGCTTACTAGAACGAATTAATCGGCGTTGCCTTCAGTTCCTTCAAAGCGTTCGCTACTTAAATAATGCATTTATAGAATCGCTTTTTCAAACCGTCTTAATTTCCAAATCATTTATTCCTTTCTTTTCAAACTAAATTCACACGCATGCGCTCCTCCTGTCTCGGAAAGTTCCAAACCAGGCATGCGCAGAAAGTCCATCGTGTGTGTGTGGGGGGGGGGAGGAGGTCCATAAAACTTTATTTATGTTATATACAATTTATGTTTTAATGCGCTTGTTTAAAAAATTGCAAAAAATTAAATGATTTTGAATTAGGAAATATTATTTGTTAAAATGCGAAGATAATGCTCGTTTACCTAAAAATTATGTTTTTCTATCAAACAGTTTTTGTTTCCTTCGCATTTCGGCGCCAAATTCTCCCCTGGAAGGGATTTTCAAAACTACAATTTTGTGAAAACATTTCCGCTTTTTGGGAAGGTTATTTCAAGTAAGTTTATTTTAGTCTCAACTATAAGATATTTCTGCGGAATGCTTTGAATAGGGATCATTTCATTATGCATACTGTATTATTTATATTGAATTTATTTATTTTACCGAATGTACTTATTGACTGAAAGTTGTTTTACGTATGCAATAACTCACCTTCACTTATTGATACTTCGCTGCCTGAACATGCTGTGTCATGAAAACTGCTACTGTACGGTAAATTATAAATTTTGGAGTCTACTAAATAGAATGTGTTTTCTCTTAATATATTTATTTTAAAACACCTTTCATTAAATATATCCATTATACAAAAATCATAAATTTGAATAGAAATATTGGTACTTATATCAATTAAATTTGACATATGAAAGAGATCTCAATGTGATGACGTCTAATTGAAATAACTCATTAATATTTGCGATTTTATATTGTTTAGATGCTGAGCAATTTTCATCATTTCAATAACACTGATATAGAACAAGAAAGATCAATCATGCGTAAAGCCTTGAGTATGAAACACTTTCCAACTAAAATGCAATTTTATTTCCCTTTTAAGCTGCTTCAAAAATTGCCATCGATAAAATTAGTCTTAAAACTTCATCGAAAAAGACAATGCTACTTACACAAAATGAACTTTATTCAAATGACGTCATCTAAAGTACAATTTGCGAAGTGTTTACGATGCTTTTGCAGTTAATATTATATCGCAATTATAATGTTTCATTATTAGAGAAACTATATCGCTTGCTTATCTCATGTTCAATTAGTTCTTCGAAATTGCTATAATCACTCTAACTCCATGGTTATAGCTATGACAAACCATTTCATTTTATAATCGTCTACCTCTCTATGTAAAATCAATGAATATTTCATTCATATCACTTATATTCTAGACTCCAGAGCTAAATAATTTTGCATGGAAAAGAGTTAAGCAAATCTTATACAACTCACCTTACAATAGTTTGGTATTAGTGATTGCAATACCGGAATACCGGTATACCGAATACCGGTATTTCGTGCTATTTTGTAATTTCTTGAAACCGGTATTTGCTAAGGTAAAATACCGGTATTTTTGGTATTAGCTATAATACATATCTTATTGGGCATCTACTGTTATTTGAAATACGTATTTTTAAAAATACGTATATAAATAAAAATATTTAAAAATACTTATAGAAATACGTATTTTTATACGTATTTTTAAAAATACGTATAAAAATTGTAAAGTAAAATACTCCTTGCACAGGCGTAGTTAATTTCCAACATAAACTATAACTTAAAATTTAATATTCTAAGCTATCTAATAATACGAATTACTAGACGAGATCGTATTCTAAACTAACATCTTCTTCATTAAAATATATTTTTGCATAATTTTACGTTAACTTGCATATATTTCAATATTTTTATACTGGAATACGCTATATCTCTTGACACGCATGACATGGTAAATGATTTTTTTTATCGCTGTTACAGAGTACATAGAATTCAAGTATAATATACCAGTTTTTATTAGAATTTAGGAAAATACAATTTTTAGATAAAGTAATACAAATATGAATCATTAAAATTTTATACAACAAGAGAGTAATACACAAATCCGATTCCAAAATTGCTTTTAATTTTTCGTGGCTATAATTTTAATTTAATACAATCTCAAGTTTTCATTTCCCCTAAAGAATATACTCAAGACAAATTTATGCTGAACTTATGTCAAATGCATTTGATAAACTCGTAAAATAATCTAATTTTCATGAATATTTAATTGCAGAAAATTTTTACTGTAAGCAATCTTTTGAAAGGTATTTCTGATGTGAATTAATGAGATCTCTCTCAAGGTTAGTAGCTGAAAGATGTTCAGAAGTGAAATGGCGAGAGGAACGTGAAAAAATGCAGATTGAGAATTGAATGTAATTATCATGAAATACATTTTAACGTTTTCATTTTTGGATAATTATAATTTTAGCCGGATTTTATTCACTTGTACGTATTTTTACTGGAGTTGATATCTAAAATTCTGTTCAAAAGAACAAATTTTAACTTATAGATCAACTTCGTCGTTCACGTAAAACAGAAGTACACTTTATGCAATTTTCAGTTTTGTCTCTTGAGCAGAAAAGTCAACATTAAACTTTTTCTAAAGATTTGTTTACTGAAGAGAAAATTATGAAAAGTCTATCGATTTTTTTTAATGAAATCGAAAGATTGCCTAGCCAAGAAGGATCTCAACAGTAGATTCTATAGAATTACAAATACAGACATTTTATCCATAGGAGACTTTTTGTGAGCTGCGAAACCCACCTGTGGATAAACGGTTCACTCTCTAGACTTCATATGCTAGAAGGTGGGTTTGAGAAATTGAGAGGCAAAGAGAGAGCAAGCTTATTTGTCGTGTTAGTGCTCCCTTTTTTTGTCTTTTTTCTCGCCTTTGAAGCTAAGGCTCTCCAGGTAAAAGGATTGGGAGTTCCTTTTGTCTGACTAGTCCTTGTATGCACGCATGCATACTCATATAGAGAGACCAATAGAGCAGTAAAGTACTCCGATTGAATCCTTAACAGATAGAGCACTGATCTAACTTGACAGATAGAGCACTGGTCTAACTAGAGAAATTGAGCACTGGTTTTCTGATTCAGAGGTCAAGGTTTACTGTTTTTCTGGGCATCACTTCTTCCTGTCGTCCGAACGATGTTGTCAACAGTGACATGATAAATGAAAGCTATGTGGGTGATATTAAAATAACGATGTGCAAGGGAAAAAATAAGGTGCATTATTTGAGAGAAAAGAGTGTCGACCTCAAATGTAGTGAAGGATAATGTGGTGCTTTCTCACGAATTCGATTGACACAGTCGACACCTTTGAATTGGACATCACCCGTAGATATCCTACAGAATAGATGGAGTCCTACTATATTTTCCAATACTAGAAATCCGGGGTAGCATATCATTCTGAACTCTCACTTTGACCTCGTGATTTTGACGATAAAGCGTCAAAAATATTCTCTGATTGGTTACGTTTTTTGACATTCTGCTAGTCAACTGTTAAGGTGCCTTCCCACTCACCGCAACGCAACGGTAGACGGTTCACGGCAACGCTCGAGGTACACGCAAGTCTTTGCGGCGAAGTAGACCCTTTCACACTGTCGGTCGACGGCGAAGAAATGTAGGCAATCAGATGCAAGCGCAGAAATTTCTCCTAGTTCAACGGCCATGTTTACAAACCATCTCTTCCAAAACGATTTTATATAAATGAAATATTATATAATAAAAATTAAGATAGTATTACTAATATAATCTCTTTGGTCTCTTCTGATTCAAATTTGTATTTACAAGCGGCTTGCTAGTTTACAGTATTGACGCGTTTCGGAAAATCCTCCTTACAAGAGCGTACGCGAGTTTGCTTTGGCGATATATACATATTTCATCAATGTTCTAAAATAAGCTAACTAAAGTGATTCTATCACAAAACACAAAGGATCCTAATTTAAATTGTTTTAGAACTACACTATAGCAATTTCCTCGTTTTAACGAATACAATTATGTTTCCTTTCTCGAATCGTTAAAAAAAACATCCGACAGAATTCAGAAAATAAATTTTGATGTATGTTCTCCATAAACTTTTTTTTTATCTATGTATTGCAATTCTAAAACAACTGGAAAACATATTCTGTTTACTCTTTAAAAAAATATTCTAAAATAGCATTAAATGCTTTGCATGATATAATGTGTTAGCACATTTCACGTGTGAAGTTTTGGCTTGGGTGGTAGCGAATCAGCTCCGCAAGCGAGTGGGTTTTGGTTCGAATCCAAGCGAATCTCAGGTTTCATAAGTGTTGCTAAAATATTCAAATACAATTTTTCTTTAACAATCTGCAGAATTTTTTTATTTTAAATTATTTTAAGTTCTATATACAAAATAACCTTATATCAGTAAATTATTTTTAAGTTTGAATGCTTATAAAAATGTATTTCGAAGCTACTTTAAAAACTGTCTTGAAGTATACTTTATACCAGCTACAGAGGGAATGTACTCTTCTTAATTAAAAAAGTGTTTGTAGAAATAGCAAATATAAAATGTGCATATAAAATTAGACAGAAATCATCGAACATCCTTATACGAGTAGTAGTTATCTTTCGACTTGTAATTTTGAACATTTTAGATTGGAATAGAAACAAAAATCAAACTACTTTGAAATTTTAAAGAGGTTGTATTTTAATAATTTGACGCTAACATTTGAAGAATTTTTTTATTATTTTAAATACACATAGACAATTAGAAATAAGTTTACATGTAAATATGAAAAGTTTACTCTTTTAAGTTTGAATGCTTATAAAAATTTATTTCGAAGTTACTTTGAAAAACATCTTGAAGTATACTTTATACCAGCTATAGATGGAACATTACATTTAAATATATTTTAAAACATAATTACTCAATAAATATAAATGTAGATAAAATAATTTTTAAATTTAAAAGTTTACTTTAATGAGAAATATTTTAAACGTTACAAATGAGCAAGGAACATATTCGGATATTTACTATAGATACGTATTTGAAAACGTTTGAAATCGAATATAAAATGGTAATGAACTTAAATTTGTTTAAGACATAATATTTTAATAACGACATTCTTGAATTTAAAAACTTTTTACGTTTTTTTTTTGTTTCATTTCAGTCAATATCGTCAATATCGCTTTCTAAACTAATTTTGTATCTTAAAATAGAGTGAATATTTTTCAACAAATATTTATTTGCTTTTTTATACGGATGTGTGACAAATCCAAATATTTTTTAATGTTCATTCATCTTTTTAAGCTTTTGATATCTAAAGTAATCCATATAAAAAAGATCAAATCAAAAATTTACTATACGAAATATTAATTTAGCAGTAAAAACATGATCTACGATGCTATTGCCTGTTGCGTTGCCGTCAACCGTGCGGTACGCGTTGAATTCGGTTTCATTTCGAATTTAGCATTGCGGCCTGCGTTCACCGCGGAAGAGAACTTTCCCCTACTTTTTCATCGTACAGCGCATGCGTGAACTGAACCGTCCTCTGCGGTGCGTTGCGTTGCGGGAGTGGGAAGGCACCTTTAGACATGATACAGTGTAATACGTGCTGTGTTTGGGTACATGAAGAATATTGTGGCCTTACAAGTAAGGAAAAATTTTATATTTTTGTATGTCCATCTTGTGCCGACTCAGATTAAAGTTTTACGTTGATTTAAGGTTTTTTTAGCATAATTTTTAAGGATTAAGTGCAAAGGTTCCAAATATGGGCATAGGTTCTCAACATGGACACTGTCCATTATTAGCACCTATCTGATGTTTTTAACTCAATTATCATTTTCCCCTGTTACCCCCTGCAAAGAGAATACAGCCACCAATTTTCAAATTTTTATCTGCTAAAACAAACATTATAATAATTAAAATGCTTAGGAGTGCCCATATTTGGGTCACTTACCTTATATTAAATAAAATCTGATGTGAGCAGAACATGACTTTCCTTATATATTGCAATGAATTTACTACTTTTACAGTAAAAAATAATGTATAAGATCATGGTACTGTGTTTTGAATTGTACATTTGGCGATTTGTGTTATTGAATTGTACATTTGGCGATTTTCCGAATAACAACATGTAAAACTATTTCAAAATACCCAATTAACTTATATTTCGCGCAACTCTAAATAAACAATTATAAATATTGATAGCATCCTTAATCAGCGAACATATTAAACTATTTTAATAATTAATTCATTAATTATGCGTCATTTTTCTAATTTTGACGATATCAATCTGGGGCGAAATATCGCCAAGTTGACGATACTTTTTTAAATTATTCTTCAAGTTAGCCAAATTCATCACCAAGCGTTGCAGACAAACGGAGAGAAGAGCATTTCTTATGTACTAGAAGGTATGACCTTCATATGACGGAAATCAGAATTTGCGAAACATTGCATCCCACTTGGCATCACTTTTATCAATTTGGCGACATTTTTGTCACTTTGGCAACATTTAATTTTGGCGATGTCAAGCAAAAATTTCTCGCCAAGAGTTACGGACGAATAGAGAAATGGGTTATTCTTATAGTCTACTCTTATTTTCTTTCCAAGATACAGAACTTTTATCAAATAGTCGTCATTTATATTCATTTAGCGTCATTTTTATCAATTTGGCGACATTTTCATTAATTTGGCAACATTTAAAAAAGTTGCCAAATTGGCGACATTCCGCCAAAATCTCGCCAAGCGTTATGGACGGAGAAATAAGTCATTCTTATAGCAGATAAATGACTATTGGATTTCAAATGCAAAATTATTACCCAAAGTATATTTCATTATGAATGGAACGATCTAGATCCACGAGAATGATGTCACCCAATTTCTCGCATGATATTACTTATAAAATGTGAAAGTATTTCACAATAGTTAATATTTTTTTTATTTTATGTGATTTTTCATACTTTTTTTAAAAATGTGCAATACTTTAGAACGTTTCATGCTAATTTTTCTAAAATTTGTTTCAATCGTTTTCGAATGAAAAATTACATAATAAATGACTATCTACGTAACTTTATTAAAGATTTTGATTTTTTGATTATTTTTTCAAAATTTTACTCGAAAATGTAGAGGAGTTCTGAACATTCGATTGAGAATAAAAACAATAAGCTTCCAGTATTCATGGATAGTAATATTTGTATCAAATTTCGCTCGAATCACTCCATTCGTTCGTGAGATATCGTTTCCACAGATTCACTGATACACCCCCCCCCCCACACACACACCACACATAGACAGGCACAGATATCCATTAAAAAACGTTTGTTTCGTGTTTAGGGGTGCTTGAAACGTACTCTCCCATCGAAAACTCGAATTCGAATTTCCGACCCCGTCACAATACTTTCCTTATACATTATACTATGTATGTAGGGAAATAATAAAACAAAAAATTCAATACTTGTTATGAAAAAAAAATGTGCGAGACATAAGACTGAGATCTGATGCAACCTCACCATAAAAATGAAACTCGTAAATACAAATCTCTATCTTGAATGCAAACAATTTTTATTGCTGTCAGAACAAAAGTTAAAATATGTGAGAGTTCAAGGCTTGTGTTATTTTATGCGTAATTCTACGCAGAATTTTTGTTTCAGAGCAGAAAATATAAACCTGCAAGTCACATACTGTCTTTTTAAAAACTTTTTGGAAAGAGTTTGATTTCGACTCTTGTGTCTAAAGTCAACAAAGGATAAAAAAATAGAATTTTTTCAAAATGTGTTATAAAATAGTTGCTTTCTGTGAATATACAGCGTTCTTAGCAAAGTCATAACTTTATCACAAAGTCTTATAACTGTGTCTAAGTCTTATAACAAAGTCTTAATAACAAAGTCGCAACTTTGTCACAAAGTCTTATAACTTTATAAGGAAAGCTTGATGAGTATATACGTTAGGTCTTTGTATAGTAAACTGATCGTGCTCAGACGAATAAAAGTGGTTACAGATTCAACGATACTACTAACCCAAAAACAAAAAAAAATCTGATGTGGGCAGCACATGACTTTCCCTGCAGACTCAAATTCATATTTTCTTTATTTCTTTAATAATTCATTAGATTGAGTTTAATTGAACCAAATAACACTAAATTTGCATTTTTAATTCAATTTTAGTTTTTATTTGGTAATTGGACATTTTTCCGAAATCGGCGTAACAAAAATGCAAGAAATCTCAAATATCTTGAGAACGGTTAGTCCTAAAGTATAATGGAGTGTGATATATTATTTCTCTCTTCAAAAATTGCGTATAAAACAAGAATTTAATTGATACATTTGAGCATACACTACTTAGTCTTTTTTTTTAGATTTTGGCGATTTTGACGGGCCATTTCGTAAAAAAGGCGGGTTCTTCTTCTTGGAATTGTACCAAATTCTAATCAGCACCAAAGTATCGAACAAATAACTTATCTACCAAATTTTGTGAAATTTGGTTAATTAGTATTTTTGATAAGGCGGATAAATGAAATTTTTACAGACCATTTCGCAAAAGAAGGCAGGTTCTGTTTTTACGAATCGTACCAAAAACTAATCAGCATCAGGGTCACATCCAAGTGACTTGCCTACCAAAGTTTATGAAATTCGATCCATTAGTTTTTGAGTTAGAGTGGATACATACGTTGCACAGACACACAGACAGACAGACACACACACACAGACGTCACGCTAAAAATGGTTTTTACGTATTCTAGATGTCTCGAAAAGTGTAGATCCGTCGAAAACTCGAGTTGAGATTTTCGGCATGATTCCAATACTTTCCCTATACATTACCATGTATTGCAGGGAAAGTAATTATGCCCTTACCCCTACCACGGCTCCACTCGATTACGCAATGCGACGCGTTTTTGCTATAGCGGTCTGCCGAAACTGGGAAAAAGCCGGAATCATATTGTAGTTCCAGCTTCATCCAGAAAATGTAGGTGGCGCTGATTTGTTACCCAATTTTTTTCGCAATGGGATACGATTCTCTTTAATTTTAACAAGATGCCAACAGTAAATTGGGTTGGTAAATTACAATACAAACGTAAATTACTAGTTTTGCGATACAGATGTGCTATTATAAAATAATACAGCGCTGAAAATTAAGCAAGTCAACATGTTATTACAGCTTCCAACTCCTAGCTTTCTCTATCAATGAATACAATAAATCTGAGCTAATCTTAATGAATGGTGTATTTATGCACTTCCTATATTTGAGAGGCACAGGTAAATATTTTTATATGTTTTCTCCTAGCTTTTTCTAATAATACAAACTTTGAAAAATTATATGTATATTAATTTTAGTCAACACTTTTAAAACGGTTTCACAATTAAAAACTTTATATTAATATATACTCGTGCAGCCAGCTGGGAATTTTATCACAGCAGAATTAATTGAACTGTTCTGCTGTGTTTGTTGACTTGCTAGCTCATAAATTTATCCCAATTATGTGCATTTAATCTGCATGCAATTCATTTGTTTTCATAAATTACTAGAATGTATGATTATATATCTTGTTTTTTTAATTGTGCTAAATGTCCATGTTAGTTTCTTACCTTGATTAAATTATCAAAATTACATGCTATCTGAGTGATTAAAATGTAAAGAAAGTTGCATAAATTTCTATGGATATATAAACTAATTATTTTGTATTAAATGTGTATGTATTTGAGATAATTCTAAGAAAATGAGTAAGAGGAAACTTGAATTACATTTTAGCATACATTACAAGTCAAAGAAGTTTTTAAGAAAAGTTTTTAGAGAGCTTCGAGGATAACATTTCGGCTTCATTCTGGGTTCTGTTCAAATTTCTCCGCCCTTGGGTGATAAATTAAAAATTCGGTTCCATTAGGTTCTGTCCCGTGATCGATAATATAAGTGTGCCTTCTATGTCAACAGAAGGGAGAGGATCTCTCTGGAGGATCAGGAATTTTTTTCCAATACAATTTTCTCCGCCCCAGTGAGCAGTGCTGCCGATAGAATTTTCGGGCTCCTATTTAGCAAATGCACGAGCTCCCTACTTCCCTATGTTATAAGTTAATGGTACTTTTTATAAACTATTAATGAGGATCGGACCAGTAAGTAATGCATTTCGCCCCTCCATCACATTCGGCTGTTCTGTCCGTGGGAGAAATAGAAAATTATGGTCCTTTAAATTCTGTCCCGTGGTCGATACTTCAATTTTGCCAGTTTTCTAGGTCATCGAGGAGGTGCTTCTGGAATATGAGGAAATACTTATTCAAACCCATTTTTTCCGCCCCCATGGTCAGTGCTGTTAACAGGATTTTTAGACCCCTATATAACAAATGTATGGGCCTCCTACAACCCCTTATTTTATAAGTTAATTACCGTTTCTTATGAAATGTTCATGTGGAGCTGGCCCCTAAGTGATGCATACTTTTACCCCCCCCCCCGTTCGGTGGCTTTGTCCGTGGAAGAAATTGAAAATCCAAATCCGTTAAATTCTGTTCCATGATTGATATTATAAATGTGCAAATATTATGCCTTCTAGGTCACCGACTGGGAGTCCGTAAAAACTCTTCGGGGGAAAAAATCCCACTCATGGGGGGAAGTCGAAAATTCAGCTTCGTTCTGGGATTAATTTCAGCCATTTAGAATAAAGTTCTGGGTCTGAAGGAAACTGATGGAAGGAAGCATCAACTGTTTTTCAATGTTTTGATTTGTGAAATGGTACGCAACAATACATATTTTCATAAAGCAATATAAATTATTGGTTAAAGTACACACAAAAAAATATCAAACGGTCTGTGATATAAAATCTAACTACAAAATAGCATGCAAGTTGCCTGTAAGAACACACATAGAACGTAATTTTGAGGGGTAACGATGTGCTGCCACTTACCGGCTAAAAGTATATACGCACAAGGTAAAAATGATTCCATAGATCCTATTGTTTATTGGATTATTCGGCATGCCGTTAGAGCAAGCTCATTACGTTATCGAGTAGGGCCGTGCCCCTACGAACACCGAAACTCGTTTGAAGTCCCATGAAAACGCGAAAAGTATAGCTCCTATTCCGCATCTACTGAAACGCAGAAATGATCTCCCATCCTCAAATTATCCCATTTCCTTTACCTTTGAAACGGGTTTGATCCTGATCAGGAGAGTAGAGAATGCTTCATTTTTCTTCTATCTTCCAGGGTGATCTTCCAGGGACGGGACATCGAAAATTTTCATAATTCACTTGCTCAAAATATTATAATCAATGAATGGGTAGCTGCAGGAATTCGTTTTTTTGGATTGGATCAGTGCGTGATATTTAAAGTAGCTGGTGTTGAATTACAAGTATTGGATTGCCCGTCAGTGCTTTATATCTGAATTTAAAAATCGGGAACATTTTGAACATGCGTAAGGTATATATATATTTTAAATTCGCGAAAATTTGTCTATTAATTTTATGGATTCCGTTCATTGTTTGAAAGAGATCGATCTTTCGATCTTTCCGATGATGCCAATATGGAAATTCTATGATAATATTTTCAGTCGCTAAGGAACCGATTTGTGTGAAAAAGCTAAAACATAAAATAACTAAAACACTAACTCGAAATTTAAAAAGATAACTCCGAGGTACACCTTCCCGAGTCCTGAAGTATTTGTGTACCAGATTCCATGGGATTACGATCCTTAAATTTTCTGTTACAGACCACACACACACACACACACACACACACACACACACACACATTTTCCCTTTTCATGTAAGATTATTAGTTTTACTGTGCCTTATACGGATATCACGTTAAGAATTAAATAAAAGATCTGTAACTTCGTTAGATAGAAAAGCCATTTTAAAGGTCAGATATTGGTAAGTTTAATATTTAGCCCATAAATGGCGTTTGAAGTATAAAAGTGAAGTAATTACCTTGAAATAGTGATGTTGGGGTTCATTGGACATCTTACTGTAACTAATAATATTTAATATCTGCGCTCACTCGATAGCTGACTTTAACTAAAAATGTTCAATGTCGTGGCCTACCCGATATCTGATTGGAACTAATAGTTTTCAATGTTAGGGCCCTTCTGACACAGGACTGCAAAAGGTTTTTTGCCAACAACGAAATAATGCTGTTACATTAAAAATTCATCTAATTTTCATCTTTATGTCTTCACATATAGAACAAAGAATAATAAATTATTTTAACTCTTTAAATCATTTAAATGCATAAGAAAATATCTATAAAAGTCTATAGAACATTTCTTAGGTTGCTTAGATTTGTGGGGCTGAATAAATTTATAAAAGCAAAAACTATATTAGTTTGAGCATATAAGGGGAATAAAGATACCAGCCTGTTTTAAAGACTTGAAAGAGCCTTTTTCGTCTGGATAAAAGAGACAGGGCATCATCATCACCAATGACAACACAGCCCACTGTAGGCTTTGGCCTTCCTCAAACGATTCTTTCAAGCGCCCTCCCTTGGAACAATGCTTCACCATTTTTTTATCTTTAACACCTCAAAGTCCTCATTAATCGACCCATCTTAACTTTGGTCGTCCTCTAGGTCTTTGTCCCGATCGGTGTGGATACACAAATTTTCTTTGTGATTCTGTTATATCCATGCTTAGCAAATGTCCTGCCCATTGCATTCTGTTAATTTTAATGCCTGTGATCGTATCAGGATCTTTATATAATCTGTATAGTTCGAAAGAAACATTTAAAAGTGAAATTGTATCTTCTTCTCTAAATATCATTTTTCTGAATTCTATCAAAACCTTATTTATTTCAAAAGACCAGGCATTTGATACATAATTTGTCCATAGTGAACCAGTTAGTCGCCATATGACGTCGCCCCGTTGCACCAGCGGAGCGGAACACACTGCGCCCAACAACACAATATCCATGCCAGTAGGTGAGACTCGAACCCACAATCCGGCAGCCGAGCGAACACGAGGAAACGCTTGACTTTACAGCTCAACTACCGCTTCGGCATTCCACCAAAAATACTGTGCATAATTTTTCGATTAAAGAATCAAAGAGCCTTTTCACCATGTCCTGTGAGGGTCCAGGTCTCTGAAGCATAAATTAAGATATGTTTTATGAGTGTATTTTTATTTAGTTGTAATTTTGTTTTTCTCTCAATCAGGTGTGGTCTGAAAAAAAAAATAATCCATGAAACCAGCAATTTGCAATTCGTTTTGGATTACTAAGTAAATATTATTTTTGCAGTTTATGTGAAATCCCAGATAGTTAAAATGCTCGACAGATTCAAATTTGTACAAACCCGTCTTAAATGTGATGAGAAAATACCCACTTCTGGCAAAAGCCATGTATTTAGTTTTGTTTTGGTTAATTTTCGAATATTTAGCAGCGGTGCTTTTTGAGGCAAGAGGCCTCCTTTGAATCTTTAGTGGTTCTGGCTATAATATCGATGTCATCAACATATACAAGAATTTGAATATATCTGTGATAGATGTTTCCTTTAGTGTTGATATTAGAATCTCTAATTATTGTCTCCAGGCCTAAGTTGTAACATAGACAAGGCAACAGTACCAATAAAAACAGACGCGTTCTTGCTATTACTGGTACTGGTACTGTGTCTCATTTATCTTAATAAAGAAGACTCGTGAGGTCTAAATAACCTTTCGATTATTAATTCCGACAGTTTGCATTATAATTTATGCTTCTTTAAACTAACCATTCTAACTGGTTCGATTGTTAGACGAATTACCGACATAATCAGCATTTTCTGAGTTCCTACTGTAGAATATGTTTCGGATCGTAAGGTTTTCAGTGTTCTTGGAATGAATGGCGTGGCTTCTTGAGTAGTGGCTGCGTGAGTAGTGGGTTTTTAACTAGAGTTTTCTTGAATAGAGGGCCTTGGAATGAAAGAAAGTTTCTTGAGTAGACGATGAAGGATTCGAGTAGTGAGTGAAAGGAAACCCCATTCGATACAACGATGACTAGGAAGAGTCTAGTATTCAGGGTGTGGCCGGAATATGGGGCGAAGCAACAGATTTTCAGGGTAAGCATATAAGATTTGTAAATGCGTATCCATGTAAGCATTATCACTAGCCTAGTATATTGTAGTAGCTTGTATAATTGTTATCTATTCTGGGCTTGTGTAATAACGATTAGTATATATGTTGTCCGTTGCTTTAAACAACAATCTGCTATAATTTCTGTGAAGTCTCCGATAAACTGAGTTATATTTAAACAGTGCCGTACTTTGTTATTGCCCTTGGATCGAAAGGTCGAAATGTCAAATACTCTAAGTTTGAGTTAAGTAACTTTTGACAGATTAAATACAAATCCTCTATAAAGGCATCTAAAGAGGCTAAAAAGACTTATAAACTTTGCAATGGCGCCCGAATAAATCAACCCTGTAGGTTAGTGCAGAGATGTCGGAGGTCTGAAAGTGACCCTAGTAAGACGAGTACGGATTCAGTGGGCTCTGGATTGACTGAGCGCCGATTTCAAATTCAGAGGTTAACGACCACGCAACTGACCTGAGTAAAAATAGTAGTAGCAGGAGGCTAACCTGAGGTAAAGATGAGGTAAGATAGTAAAAGGTGGTCGGTCAGATTGTCAGTTGCCCGCCAATTTGACATTAGAGTATGGAGAATGCAGAGTCCACTTCGCCGATAAAAGCTTCCAATTTCGTTTCAGTAGCTCAACGGTAGAGCGTCGGCTGGACAGTTCGGAGATCCAAGGTTAGATTCCCGGTTGGGGCAGCAAGACTCTTTACAGACTCTTTTAGCCTTTGTAACCGGTTAATCCTTTATTGAAATTTGTATGATGAGTCTAACGAAGTTTATATTTCGCAAATCTCTGAAATTCGTTGTGCTTCTTGAATGTATTGCGAGGTTAATTTTCTATTCTTAACTTAAGTTGCTTTAGTTGCAAAGTCGAGCATACCTTGACATTTCTTATAGCATAACTTGTCTTCATCATTCGGAGTGTTTTGAATTTCAAACTGAAAATGAGAATTTCACTTCTCAGGAAGTGCATTTCTAAACTTTAACAGTAAAAATCTCTCATATTTGAGTTTAGTTTACTCGAGCTCCCTTAAGGCATAAATAAATTCAAATATTATGTTAGCCATGAGTTGCATTTAAATTGTGCACTATTAGGCAGCAGTTATTCATATATCTAAATACTTCAAAAATTGCAATAAAATAAAAAATGCCCATTTTGTAAAATAAGAATACAAAAAATATATATTTACAAATCTATAAGAGTATAGGATTTGTATTTACCAATGCGGTATTTAGTGAAATGGATAAAAATTTAGCTGTAATATGATTATCTTTGGCATAGTTATCGTTGATTAATTAAGCAATAAGGGGATATCCAAAAGTCAATTTCGGTTGTAAATAGTTACTATAATTTTTACTACTTATTCAAATATATTTTATGCAAATATTTCAGTAAAACTATTACTTACCATTATTTTAATTCGCAGTTTGTATTTAAGTATCCATCAAAGCAAATATTACTTAACTAGAGTTTAAATTATAGCGCTATTTAGCAATGCCAAACCTTGATTATAATTTACATGATTATAATTTACTTGATTGTAATTAAAGATCGTATAGTTCCGAATACAACCGATCTCAAACCGATTTAAAAAATTGAAAGAATATGCTTCTCCCCCCTTCCCCCATAGATTTTGTTAATGAAATGTATGGCAGCTCAACAAAGTCCCAATTATTAGTGTTTTTACGTTATTTAAGGGTTAAAATAACTTTTAACCAGAATCATCTGTCTGTCATTAATAGTTTAAAAGACAAACTTCTGAAAAAATTGTTTTACAAACTTTACAAACGATCTTTGTCATTCAATTCAATATGTAACCCTTAGATTCATGAATTGCGGTGAAAGCATATCGAGGAGATAAAGTGGTGTAAGTAATAACCAAGATAAAGTGGTGTAAGTAATAAAGTTTGACAATTTATTTCGTCCTAAGTTTGCACTTTTGCGATCCATTTTTAACACTTTACAACAAAGTTGAAAAGTGTTTATGACTTTGTTCATTCTGTCTGTCTGTCCGTTAGCATGATAACTGCCGTAAAAATGACTTAATCAAAATGAAATTTTAGTATGTTGTTCAGACGGTCTATAGGACCTATGGGAATATAAATGAATAATATTAGTTTTGGATTAAACCCGGGTTGAAAAAATGGAATACATTGAGCCCTATGGGACCTAATTTTTCAAGCATTTTTTAAGCGGATTTAAAATTCACAAATTGCTTCGAAAATTTTAGGCAATATTCAAATTGTTCCTTAAAATATATAAAAAAAATTCAGCGAAATATATTCAGTTGTTTTTAAATAAAAATTAAAATAATAATAACACCTCTTATATGAAGCGATCACGTGTCCATGATATGAAACGATCACATGACCCACTTCAAAATGATATATGGCATCTATCTTGTGTCAAAATCGTGATTATTAAAGTTCTTTTTAATTCATATTGAGTGTTGTATCCGTCCTAAAACTACTTTATTTTTGCCTAAATTCTGTGCATCTACATACTGAAACAACGCAATGACAATATATTTCAGTTTAAATGCTCTTCCAAATTTGATTATTTCTACTATTAAGCCTATTTTTCACCTATGTAAAATGTAAACAGCAAAATATGTAGAATGAGTTGTATTAGAATCGCTGTAATTCTTTAACACAAAATCATTTAGTCCATGGAGTCTGCTTAGCTAATATGAATGAAATATTCATTGATTTTAGAAAGAGAAGGACGATATTTTTCGACGAAGTTTTACGCATAGAGTTTATTTACTTGCAGCTCAATGGTCTTAATTTTTAAATAAAATAAATTATTATAGTATTGTGATGAATGACATGAATGGGGGAATTATTTATGAATGAAATGTTGCTTTTATAGAGAGAGCCAGGAGTAGTTATAAAAGGGGCGTACCAGTCCAAAGAGGGGAGGCGGCCCTCTTTGGGAGGATGCCTCTTTGGAGTGTCTTCCCTCTTTTGAGAGGAAGCTTCCCTCCTTGGAGGGTCTTGAGACCCCCAGGAGGGAGGATGCCTCTCACTGCCCCCCTCCCCTCTTTTGGAAGTTTGGTACAGCACCGGATGCCTCTTTCCTAGTATTGCGAAGTCTTTCACAGAGGCATCATGACTCATACGGAGTGAGTTTCACTTCACTCGGAGTCTTGAGAGGGAGTGTCACAATCGTTGACCTGAGGAAGGGGTTTCAAGCGATGTCGCAATCGATGACTGACCCTTGACCTGCGGAAGAGGTTTCAAGGGATTTCGCAATCGCACAATCTGGAAATGACGTGTCGCGATTGATAACCTTAGAAGTGACCTTTGACAAGAACACACGTCCTCCCTCTCTGCTGGTCAGCGACAGACTGAAAGATCTTATCAGCCGGATGTAGTTAAAGCGCCCTCTGGCGAATTTTGATGAAGTGCTGCCATCTATCGGCATTTTTTTTCCCAAAAGAAATTAATGTTTCACTGGTCAGGAGCTGGATTCGAACTTGGATCCAGCCGATTACAAGCCACGCGTCTTACCGCCGTGCCACAAGGCCTTGCTACATAGAAAGTTATCTTCGAAGTGTACCTTATCAGCGGAAGTTAGATTATTTTTCGAAGTTCATTCGAATCGCACGGTGAATAGCGATGTGTTTTAAAACAGAATGCTACGGTGTGAATATAAAATTGTGTATTATAACACTATGATTTTTTAAAACAAATTGTGTTCAGTGGACACAAAAATTGTATTCAGTGATATATAGCAATGTGGATTTTTTTTTTTTTTTAAATAAATCTAACCGCATATATCATTATGATTTTTTTTTTAAAAGGAATGGAATACACTCCAGTATAGTTACGCATTTTCAAAATGGTGTTAAGTGAATAGCATTCAACCCTTTATGTGTTGTGTATCTAAAAACAAATTTATACACGTACACAAACTTTAAAAACACGAATGTAATAATTAGCTAAAATTGTATTAAGTGATATATAGCAATGTGTTTAAAAATAAATCTAACAGCATATATCAATATGATTTTTTTTTTAAATGAATTGAATACACCCAAGTATAGTTACACATTTTCAAAATGGTGTTTAAGTGAATAGCATTCAACCCTTTTAACACTTAAAAACATGAATGTAATACATAGTTGAAATTATGTTTTGTGAACAGGATTCGACCCTTTCAAGTGTTGTGTATCCAAAATCAAATTTATACACGTACACAAACTTTAAAAACACGAATGTAATACTTAGCTGAGTGATATATAGCAATGTGTTTAAAAATAAATCTAGCAGCATATATCAATATGATTTTTTTTTTTTTTAAATGAATTGAATACACCCAAGTATAGTTACGCATTTTCAAAATGGTGTTAAGTGAATAGCATTCAACCCTTTTAACACTTAAAAACATGAATGTAATACATAGTTGAAATTATGTTTTGTGAACAGGATTCGACCCTTTCAAGTGTTGTGTATCCAAAATCAAATTTATACACGTACACAAACTTTAAAAACACGAATGTAATAATTAGGTAAAATTGTATTAAGTGATATATAGCAATGTGTTTAAAAATAAATCTAACAGCATATATCAATATAATTTTTATAATAATAACGAAATGATTTTTTTTTCTTTTTATAAAAATAATAATGAAAATTAGAACTCACGGAACAACGTCTTCGCATCCACGCTGCAAATGAGTGATATACTCTCATTATGCTATTAAAAATTAGATCTTATCTATAATGACGTCAGCAGTATGAGGTGTTGCCACCTATTTTTTCTAATAATATATTTTAATAGTTGGATACTTCAAGGGTCTGATTTGCTACACGTAATCTGAAATACATCATTTTAATGATATTACGCATCGAATATGATTTGACCATTTTAAAGTGGTGGATGTAATTGAAATATCGAAGTTTAGAATTTAACAAGCTAACGAATTTTCACCCCCAAAATTTTAGCATTAAGTTTAAATAAAATAAAAACCAACGAATATGATATAACCATTTTAACAGTGAAGGGTATAATTTTTACTACTATTATAGAGCTTAGAATTGAGTGTACATTATTTTTTTCAGGACACCTACACATTTTAAAATCTATTGAATAGGAATAGACCATTTTGCACATACATGTACCTAGATTTCAACACCCGGTATTAAAACCTGCTAAACATGAAACGAGTAAGTATTGTGTGAGATTTTATCACACTAACTTTCAAACTTTTTAAATTTTGAAAATGTCCGAAATAGTTGTATTTCATCGGTAGACATAATTTGTATGGAACACATTTTTATGAAAAAAATATCTGTTTCGACAGCTTTTAAAATATATTTCTACAGTTGTACACTACAGTTCTAGAATTTTCTAAATATGAATCGACTGTTTGAACTACCAATGGTGTTTTTACCGATGCAAATATTTACAGGACAAATATTTCGATGAAACCGAACTTAGTTGAAGCTTCTAAGTTTGAATATTTAGAATCATTTCATATAATTTTTATATTCACATTGAAAATAGTTAACAAAGTTGGAACTCACGAAGTGACATCTTCACAGCTTACTGTCTAGACTCCAAATGAGTGATACACTCTCATTACATTATTAAAAATTTGATCTTATCTATAATGACGTCATTATGTTGACGTGTTGCCACTACACAATTATTCTTTCCAAATTATGCATTTTTTCTTTTTTTTAATAACTTGCTACTGTCTTATGCTATCCATTTTTTTTTTCATATAAGCAGATATTCCATATACCTTCTAAATGTTAAGTTATAATTTAAAAAAAAAAGCATTAGAGGTGTATTTTACGTCTGAATTCGTCCAAGTGGAAATCCGACGATTGCAAATCCATGATTGGATCCTTACATTTCAATAGACACCACTAAAATGTGTGGATCTTATTTTGAAAAAGCTGCTCTCAGAAAGAATATGTATATGAATACATATTTTCCTTAAGTACCCCCCCCCCTCCACACAATACACACAACATGCAAGCCAAAGACTCACCCAGAATACATTCCAAATCGGCTCTATAGCTTATCGTGCTTATCAGTGTAACAGATAGTGACCCAAAGTTCATGTTCGCAAAGCGAGATAATTGCAATGTTATTGTTTAAAGCAGATCCCATATTTAAATGAAAAATTTATCAAATTATACAATACATACAAGAGCTGGAAGATCTTAACATTTCAATATTATAGAATACTCACGAATGTTTTTTTTTCCCAATTTAAAATTATCAAATTTTAATGCAATTTGACAAAAATTGCACAATACTTAGTGTATGACTATCAAATAAGAGCTAGGTTTTATTGTTACAACAAAGTTTAAGATCATTAAACGACTATATATATATTTTTTTTTAAAGAAGAATAGTATATAACTTAGTGTTTTTAAGGATAGGCGATTGTTAACATTGAATTTAAATGAAAGAGTACCCCTCTGAGACAAGTACAGTACATTGCAATAACATTAAAAGATATGAAAGATATACAATTAACACCCTAAAAGAAACATGTAATGAGTTTTGATATCTTAATACGAGACATTATTGACATGCACATAGAAATGTCACAATTTTGTGGCTGTAGGTGCTCCATAAGACCCTTCTGCTCTTAATAAATGATCCCATTTGAATCTACATATTTAACAACACACAGAAAATGACAGAACCACAACAAAATTTTACACCTATTACAGAATAAGTCCCAACTTCGTAGATTTTTAAGAAACTACAGTCGAATTTTCACCGATTCTTAGAGATTGAAACACAACATTGTTTATGAATCTTCATACTTTAGAGAATGGAACATAACTTAGCATTTATTTTGAATGAATTCAGAATTTTGACATTGATTATAAATTTATGATTTAAACTCTGTAAAGTGTAAATATCCTTTGTTATGAAATTCACACTGTAGACATTTGATATGATTCGAATAAATCTATTTTTAATTTTTTATATTTTATTTTAAAAAGTGAGATTAGTAAACCTGTTACACTTGAATGTATAGATACATAACTCATAACCATATAACATTTCTTAAATGGAACATGCTTAAAAAAAAAAAAAATTAGCTAATGAGTAAGGAATTCAATTTGAAAGATAAAAACCATTTAATGAATCTATTATTCATGAAATACACATTAACCATTATCAGTTGTACATTTAAACAAATAAGTTAAAATGATTTCCTTATTGCACATTTCATAGTCCTCTGATTTGAATGACTCGAAAAAATTTCTATCATAGCAGTAAAAGACTTCTTCACCACGCAACAAAACTTTCGTAGCAATGTTATTAATGTCAAGATTTAGAAGCACTTGTTCAGACACTCTGTCATACATTTGTAATGGAGTGCTGTAAAGACATTCATGGTAACTTAAATCTTCAACTTGAGCAACACAGCCGACACATTTGAAAAGTTTTCTTACATGACACATGATGTTGTCATGAATACAAGAGATTAATTGTTCGAATGCAAAATTTTTGTCACAAATAAGTGATGGTAGAAAGGTTATAGTGTTCTTTATTTTTAATATTTGAGCAGGAAGCCACTCTATAAATATACTTTCTCGAAGATGTATACTAATGTTGTTAACACTATTCTGTAAACATACTATTTGATTTTTATCTAAGGTAATATGATATGTATCACGCGGAATATACAAGAATAGCTACCAAAAACACGAAAATAACTAACAGTATGAGACCTTCACAAGTCGACATCCAAACTAGAAATGAACGATAAACACACTAATTACAACAATTAGATGAGAGCTTATCAGTTCTTATCTTATCTAAGATTTCACATAAAATGACGTCATCACTCCAAAGTTCACAAGATGAGGTCATTGGTCCAAGGTTCGCAAGATAGCCGTTTAGCCTTTTAAAATTAAGAAGTAATTAAAATAAAAATTTTTTAATTACTACCGATTTTAATTACTTCTTAATTTTAAATCACTTATTCACAATTATAAAAATTTTAATTGCTTCTTAATTTTAAAAGGCTAAACGGCTATCTTGCGAACCTTGGACCAATGACGTCATCTTGTGAACTTTGGAGTGATGACGTCATTTTATGTGAAATCTTAGATAAGATAAGAACTGATAAGCTCTCATCTAATTGTTGTAATTAGTGTGTTTATCGTTCATTTCTAGTTTGGATGTCGACTTGTGAAGGCCTCATACTGTTAGTTATTTTCGTGTTTTTGGTAGCTATTCTTGTATATTCCGCGTGATACATATCACCTAAAGTTATAAAAATATATATAAAATTTTTCTAAGTATATAATGTTAATGTGATTTAAAATTAGGAACTTTAAGTAAGTTTGGTACATATTTTCACTCTATGATTTCGAAGCTGAATGAAATAATATAGAAATTTTCTCATGTAGATAACAATTGTATTTACCACAATCTAATGTTGTACGATTCATTAAAAATTATAAGTTCTAATCACTTCATATCTTATGTGATCTGTTTGCACACGACACTCGATTTAGGTTATGTGATTATACTTATGAAGTTGTTTGATAAGTCATTTCAACTTTGGGCGTTGTGTGGATAGGTTTGGTTGGTTCATAGCTGCGACAAAATTATAATGTTTTAAGATGTTAGTGTTTTAAAAATAAATCTTATACTGTGAATGTCGTAGTTGGATGTTACAATCTAAAAAGAATGCCTAAAATTCAAAGTATGCCATCACTCGAGCAAATAATTTCTAGTGTAAATAGTGCGGAGTTGACTGTTCCTGCCCTAGAAGAAACAAAATCTGTGGACATTGTCTCAGATGTGATTAATTCGCCCTCACAAAAATTTGCTGAGGATTGGTTAGAGACCTATCTTATGTCTTCCAAAACCCCAGCAGAAACATCTACCGTTGTCAATTCACAAGTTCTCACCGAGGTTGAAAACTCAACTCAAGATCTACTTTCTTGTGCTCTAACACATAGCGGAGTGTTATCTTCCACTACAGAATCAGTTTCGACTGAATCTACTTCTTCAGATTTTATGCAAGATGCACTCCGTCGTTGGCATTTAGGATCTAATGTGTATGTATATTTAAAACTTCGTCATGGGAAGTTAAAAGTGTATATATGGAAATATCTCTCTAACGATCGAAATGAATTACAGCCTACGCGTGAAGGTGTTACACTGTCACCGGCTACGTGGAGTGAATTTTCTCAAAAATTGTGGTCGTTCAATATTCTATATGCAGATACCTCTTTCGTCAGTCGCAATGAGTTGTTCTGTTTCAATGACAACGGAAAATTGCATTTGCAGAAAATAATTCAATTATATGATTCAAAATTTTGTCTAACACAGTGTCATATTACCTTAGATAAAAATCAAATAGTATGTTTACAGAATAGTGTTAACAACATTAGTATACATCTTCGAGAAAGTATATTTATAGAGTGGCTTCCTGCTCAAATATTAAAAATAAAGAACACTATAACCTTTCTACCATCACTTATTTGTGACAAAAATTTTGCATTCGAACAATTAATCTCTTGTATTCATGACAACATCATGTGTCATGTAAGAAAACTTTTCAAATGTGTCGGCTGTGTTGCTCAAGTTGAAGATTTAAGTTACCATGAATGTCTTTACAGCACTCCATTACAAATGTATGACAGAGTGTCTGAACAAGTGCTTCTAAATCTTGACATTAATAACATTGCTACGAAAGTTTTGTTGCGTGGTGAAGAAGTCTTTTACTGCTATGATAGAAATTTTTTCGAGTCATTCAAATCAGAGGACTATGAAATGTGCAATAAGGAAATCATTTTAACTTATTTGTTTAAATGTACAACTGATAATGGTTAATGTGTATTTCATGAATAATAGATTCATTAAATGGTTTTTATCTTTCAAATTGAATTCCTTACTCATTAGCTAATTTTTTTTTTTTTAAGCATGTTCCATTTAAGAAATGTTATATGGTTATGAGTTATGTATCTATACATTCAAGTGTAACAGGTTTACTAATCTCACTTTTTAAAATAAAATATAAAAAATTAAAAATAGATTTGTTCGAATCATATCAAATGTCTACAGTGTGAATTTCATAACAAAGGATATTTACACTTTACAGAGTTTAAATCATAAATTTATAATCAATGTCAAAATTCTGAATTCATTCAAAATAAATGCTAAGTTATGTTCCATTCTCTAAAGTATGAAGATTCATAAACAATGTTGTGTTTCAATCTCTAAGAATCGGTGAAAATTCGACTGTAGTTTCTTAAAAATCTACGAAGTTGGGACTTATTCTGTAATAGGTGTAAAATTTTGTTGTGGTTCTGTCATTTTCTGTGTGTTGTTAAATATGTAGATTCAAATGGGATCATTTATTAAGAGCAGAAGGGTCTTATGGAGCACCTACAGCCACAAAATTGTGACATTTCTATGTGCATGTCAATAATGTCTCGTATTAAGATATCAAAACTCATTACATGTTTCTTTTAGGGTGTTAATTGTATATCTTTCATATCTTTTAATGTTATTGCAATGTACTGTACTTGTCTCAGAGGGGTACTCTTTCATTTAAATTCAATGTTAACAATCGCTTATCCTTAAAAACACTAAGTTATATACTATTCTTCTTTAAAAAAATATATATATATAGTCGTTTAATGATCTTAAACTTTGTTGTAACAATAAAACCTAGCTCTTATTTGATAGTCATACACTAAGTATTGTGCAATTTTTGTCAAATTGCATTAAAATTTGATAATTTTAAATTGGGAAAAAAAAACATTCGTGAGTATTCTATAATATTGAAATGTTAAGATCTTCCAGCTCTTGTATGTATTGTATAATTTGATAAATTTTTCATTTAAATATGGGATCTGCTTTAAACAATAACATTGCAATTATCTCGCTTTGCGAACATGAACTTTGGGTCACTATCTGTTACACTGATAAGCACGATAAGCTATAGAGCCGATTTGGAATGTATTCTGGGTGAGTCTTTGGCTTGCATGTTGTGTGTATTGTGTGGAGGGGGGGGGGTATTTAAGGAAAATATGTATTCATATACATATTCTTTCTGAGAGCAGCTTTTTCAAAATAAGATCCACACATTTTAGTGGTGTCTATTGAAATGTAAGGATCCAATCATGGATTTGCAATCGTCGGATTTCCACTTGGACGAATTCAGACGTAAAATACACCTCTAATGCTTTTTTTTAAATTATAACTTAACATTTAGAAGGTATATGGAATATCTGCTTATATGAAAAAAAAATGGATAGCATAAGACAGTAGCAAGTTATTAAAAAAAAAGAAAAAATGCATAATTTGGAAAGAATAATTGTGTAGTGGCAACACGTCAACATAATGACGTCATTATAGATAAGATCTAATTTTTAATAATGTAATGAGAGTGTATCACTCATTTGGAGTATAGACAGTAAGCTGTGAAGATGTCACTTCGTGAGTTCCAACTTTGTTAACTATTTTCAATGTGAATATAAAAATTATATGAAATGATTCTAAATATTCAAACTTAGAAGCTTCAACTAAGTTCGGTTTCATCGAAATATTTGTCCTGTAAATATTTGCATCGGTAAAAACACCATTGGTAGTTCAAACAGTCGATTCATATTTAGAAAATTCTAGAACTGTAGTGTACAACTGTAGAAATCTATTTTAAAAGCTGTCGAAACAGATATTTTTTTCATAAAAATGTGTTCCATACAATTTATGTCTACTGATGAAATACAACTATTTCGGACATTTTTAAAAATTTAAAAAGTTTGAAAGTTAGTGTGATAAAATCTCACACAATACTTACTCGTTTCATGTTTAGCAGGTTTTAATACCGGGTGTTGAAATCTAGGTACATGTATGTGCAAAATGGTCTATTCCTATTCAATAGATTTTAAAATGTGTAGGTGTCCTGAAAAAAATAATGTACACTCAATTCTATGTTCTATAATAGTAGTAAAAATTATACCCTTCACTGTTAAAATGGTTATATCATATTCGTTGGTTTTTATTTTATTTAAACTTAATGCTAAAATTTTGGGGGTGAAAATTCGTTAGCTTGTTAAATTCTAAACTTCGATATTTCAATTACATCCACCACTTTAAAATGGTCAAATCATATTCGATGCGTAATATCATTAAAATGATGTATTTCAGATTACGTGTAGCAAATCAGACCCTTGAAGTATCCAACTATTAAAATATATTATTAGAAAAAATAGGTGGCAACACCTCATACTGCTGACGTCATTATAGATAAGATCTAATTTTTAATAGCATAATGAGAGTATATCACTCATTTGCAGCGTGGATGCGAAGACGTTGTTCCGTGAGTTCTAATTTTCATTATTATTTTTATAAAAAGAAAAAAAAAATCATTTCGTTATTATTATAAAAATTATATTGATATATGCTGTTAGATTTATTTTTAAACACATTGCTATATATCACTTAATACAATTTTACCTAATTATTACATTCGTGTTTTTAAAGTTTGTGTACGTGTATAAATTGGATTTTGGATACACAACACTTGAAAGGGTCGAATCCTGTTCACAAAACATAATTTCAACTATGTATTACATTCATGTTTTTAAGTGTTAAAAGGGTTGAATGCTATTCACTTAACACCATTTTGAAAATGCGTAACTATACTTGGGTGTATTCAATTCATTTAAAAAAAAAAATCATATTGATATATGCTGTTAGATTTATTTTTAAACACATTGCTATATATCACTCAGCTAAGTATTACATTCGTGTTTTTAAAGTTTGTGTACGTGTATAAATTTGATTTTGGATACACAACACTTGAAAGGTCGAATCCTGTTCACAAAACATAATTTCAACTATGTATTACATTCATGTTTTTAAGTGTTAAAAGGGTTGAATGCTATTCACTTGACACCATTTTGAAAATGTGTAACTATACTTGGGTGTATTCAATTCATTTAAAAAAAAAATCATATTGATATATGCTGTTAGATTTATTTTTAAACACATTGCTATATATCACTTAATACAATTTTAGTTAATTATTACATTCGTGTTTTTAAAGTTTGTGTACGTGTATAAATTTGTTTTTAGATACACAACGCATAAAGGGTTGAATGCTATTCCATTAACACCATTTTGAAAATGCGTAACTATACTGGAGTGTATTCCATTCCTTTTAAAAAAAAAATCATAATGATATATGCTGTTAGATTTATTTAAAAAAAAAAAATCCACATTGCTATATATCACTGAATACAATTTTTGTGTCCACTGAACACAATTTGTTTTAAAAAATCATAGTGTTATAATACACAATTTTATATTCACACCGTAGCATTCTGTTTTAAAACACATCGCTATTCACCGTGCGATTCGAATGAACTTCGAAAAATAATCTAACTTCCGCTGATAAGGTACACTTCGAAGATAACTTTCTATGTAGCAAGGCCTTGTGGCACGGCGGTAAGACGCGTGGCTTGTAATCGGCTGGATCCAAGTTCGAATCCAGCTCCTGACCAGTGAAACATTAATTTCTTTTGGGAAAAAAAAATGCCGATAGATGGCAGCACTTCATCAAATTTCGCCAGAGGGCGCTTTAACTACATCCCGCTGATAAGATCTTTCAGTCTGTCGCTGACCAGCAGAGAGGGAGGACGTGTGTTCTTGTCAAAGGTCACTTCTAAGGTTATCAATCGCGACACGTCATTTCCAGATTGTGCGATTGCGAAATCCCTTGAAACCTCTTCCTCAGGTCAAGGGTCAGTCATCGATTGCGACATCGCTTGAAACCCCTTCCTCAGGTCAACGATTGTGACACTCCCTCTCAAGACTCCGAGTGAAGTGAAACTCACTCCGTATGAGTCATGATGCCTCTGTGAAAGACTTCGCAATACTAGGAAAGAGGCATCCTCCCAAGAGAGGCATCCGGTGCTGTACCAAACTTCCAAAAAAGGGGAGGGGGGCAGTGATAGGCATCCTCCCTCCTGGGGGTCTCAAGACCCTCCAAGGAGGGAAGCTTCCTCTCAAAAGAGGGAAGACACTCCAAAGAGGCATCCTCCCAAAGAGGGCCTCCTCCTCCTGTGCCGCCTCCCCTCTTTGGACTGGTGCGCCCCTTTTATAACTACTGCCAGGCGTGTTATTTTTTTATGACGTCATTTGAATGGATTTCAGTTGTTTTCGATGAAGTTTTTATATATAATAAATTATCGTAGTATTATGATAATTCTAAAATTATTACCGAGGAATGTATCACATTTTAGAGATGTTTAAACCAGGCAATTTATACTTTAATGCCGTCATTTGAATGAAGTTAATTTTTTTCGATGAAGATTTAAGGTTTCAAATATGATAAATTAATGTAGTATTGTGATAAGTTTTAAAATATTACCGAGGAATGTATTGCATTTTAGACATGTTTAAATAAAATTGCATTGAAGTTGGAAAGTGTTTCATAATCAATGCTTTAAGCATGATTGATCTTTCATGTTTCTTTTTTAGTTTGACTACATAATGCATGGGCAATGTTTTTGTAATTTAACTTTTGCGCTAGAGGGGCTATATAAAAATTAGATTTCTTAAATATTTTACGTAAATATTGCATGTTATTTAAATTACTATTGCATGATTTTATACTTTATTTAAAGCAGTTTTGCAATTGAAACTATGTGTCTATGCAACTAACGATTTTCTATATAAATAAAATTGAAAATCTGTCTGTGTGTTTATTTGTGGATATATTTCTGTGTTTCTTTGTCTCAGCAATACGGGAGAAAGACTGCACCGAATTGGATGACATTTTTGGGATGGACTTGGAATAGCCCCACTTAAAATTTAGCCCATGTTTTGAGTTTTTAAGATCATGGATTATCGAGATATTAATATAAGATGCACTATTAAACCTTGATTGAGATAGCATTATGCAAACGATATTTGTTCCGCAAAATTATTTGAAAAAAAAAGTTATAATATCGCTAAGAGAGGGAATTAAATCCATTGAGTTTATACACTACGTGACAGTGAAAATGAGACACCAAGAAGGAGTGACTAGAAAAATAGGCAAGTTACAGTGTAGGCGCAGCTTACCGAGTTATGTAAATGATGCGAAATGCGCAGATGCCCCGTGCACGTTGAGTGAGATAGAAGGTAAGGAACCTGCTGAATTGGTAATAGTTGCACTGTTCTGTCTTAAAGGGAAATCATTTTGCATTTTTTTTTATCTCAGAGGAAACGTGCAGTAACAAAGAATACCAAACCGCCGCCAACCTAGGCAGTTCCAGCAGACATACGATTTAACGAGGGATTTGGTGATTGAACTCAGAAGAGCAGGTTGGTCCATACTTCAAATCTTAGCGGACAGCCACCTACACGCATCCACGGTGCACAGATTGTGGCGAAGATGGTTGGAACACGGGAATGTGGCACGTTTGAGGGATGCCGGTACGGCCAGAGCGACGTCAGCACGCGTGGACCGACGCATCCGCCGGCAAGTGTTGGCGGCCCTGTAGACCATTTCCGTCGCCCATTTGCAGCATGTGTAGGACATTTTACATGCTCTTATATCGACCAGACCATTATCAGTCGATTGGTCGCCGGCGACCTGCACTCATGCCGCCTGTTATAAAAATTGCCATTGACCCAACAGCACAGACGCCTCCGTCTGCAATGGTGTCGGGATAGAGTCACGTGGACGGCGGAATGTCACAGGGTCGTGTTATCAGACGTGTCACGCTTCTGTTTTAGCAATGAACACTCGCCGTGTACGAATGTGGCGCCGAAGTGGTGACTGGTCCAATCCGGCCGCAACTGTAGAACGCTGCACTGCGTGACAACGCTGCAGCATGGTTTGGGGCGCCATCGCCTACTATAGCAAGTCACCTCTAATCCGTATTGAGGGCACAATGACGACCCAGCGATACGTGGCTGACGTGCTACGGCCGGTGATACTATCCTTCCTTCAGGGGGTGTCCAATGCCATTTACCAGCAGGATAATGCCCGACCACACGACACGTGTCAGCTAACATGTCCTGCAAGGTACGCAGGTGCTTCCCTGGCCACCAGTCTCCCCTGATCTCTTACCAATCGAATACGTCTGGGACGTGATTGGACGTCGCTTGCGTGCGCTGCCATCGCCGTGTTTAGAAGACGAACTCTGGCAAATGGTTGACAGGGAATAGGCAGTCATCCCTCAAGACACCATCCACACGCTCATTGAATCTGTACCTAGACGTGTTGCTGCCTGCATCGACACCCGCGGTGCTCCTACAACCTACTGATCAGACGTTGTTTTTGCTCAGTGTATGGGTGTATCATGTTGCAATAAACATCACTTATTGTTCGTTGCTGTTTTTCTCTGCTTGTCGATTTTCATCACTTTATGCCCACTTCTTCTTGGTGTCTCATTTTCATTGTCACGCAGTGTATTTGAAAAAAAATATGCTGCTAAGAAACGGAGTTAAACCAAATGAGTTATTACAGCAGTAAATCTTTTACGATTTAAATAATAGAGAAAAATATATATATATAAATAAATTTTTATCGGAATTGCATTTTTGATTGGATTATATAATTACAGCCTTTGGGTTTAACGAGTTTAGATTATTGACAAGTCGATTACCCGTTGAAAATCAACGGTCTCGTAATAAGCAATCCTCCGAATAATATAAATTTTTGAATAATTCGTTTTCACATTTAATCGGCTAATCGAATATTTTGGGGCGCAGAACCCCTTAAAGAAGAAAATATTGGAAAACTTAAATTGCACACTTTTTCCTTTCGAACTATCTATCCATGCATAAAATTAAAGTCTCTATCTCATCCCGAAGCGTGCTATTTTATCATTTCTAAATTCGAACGTCTTTCTGTGGCACAGCTGTAGAGGACATTTAGGAAAACTCTATACGTCTTGGGTATTTTATCAGATGATTGGCCCATATACCAAATATCAAGTCTCTATCACATTTAAAATGAAGCGTGTACAACTTATTCGGAAAATCGAAGAGTTTGGTATGCGGCACCCCCTAAAGTAACACATATTGGAATCTGAAATTGAACACTTTCTTCCTTTCAAACTATCTACTCGTACACCAAATTTCAAGTCTTTATCCTATCGCGAAGTATGCTTTTACTATCATTTCACTTTTCGAACGTTTTTCTGTGTAGCATCGTCTCTAATGAACATTTTTGGAAAACTGTATTCATTAAATGTATTTATCAAAATATTAGTTCATGTACCAAATTTCAAGCCTCTATCACATTGTAAAGGAGGCGATTTTCATTTGTTCGTCAAATCGAATATTTTAGTGTGCGGTACCCCCCCCCCACAGTTGCAAATGTTCGAACACTGAAATTGCACACTTTCTTCCACTGCAACAATCTACCTGTACACCAAATTTGTCTGTACACCAAACTGTACCTACCTGTACACCAAAAAGTCTATAACTCATCGAAGCATACTTTTTATATCATTTCACCTTTTGAATGTTTTTGTGTGTGTACCCACCCCCTTAAATGAGTATTTTTGAAAATGTCCATTATTCTTGGGTTTTCTATCAGATGATTCTCCCATATATAAAATATCAATCCTCTATCACGTATTAAAAGGGGCGTTTCAATTTTATTTCGAAAATCGAACATTTTGGTGTGCGACACCACCTAAAGTAGAGAATATTGGAAAACTGAAAGTCTACACTTTCTTCCTTCCAAATTATATACCAGTACACTAAATTTGAAATCTCTATCCCACCCTGAAGCATAGTTTTTCATCATTTCATTTTTCGAAAGTTTTTCTCCGGAGCATTCTCTTAAACGAACATTTTTGAAAAACTCTTATGTCTTGGGTGTTTTCATGAAATGATCCGCCCATATACCAAATATCAAGCCTATTTCACGTTTTAAAAGGGGCGTTTCTCCTTTATTTCGAAAATCGAATATTTTTGTGTGCGGTACCCTCTTAAGTTGGAAATATTGAAAAACTGAAATTGTACACTTGCTTCTTCCTAAATTATCTACCCGTACACCAAATTTGAAATTTCTATCTCATTTCGAAGCATGTTTTTTTATCAATTCACCTTTTGAACGTTTTCCTCTGGAGCACCCCCTTAAATGAACATTGAAAAAAAAACTATATTCGTCTTATGTGTTTTTAACACTTTACAACAAAGTTGAAAAGTGTTTATGACTTTGTTTATTCTGTCTGTCTGTCTGTCCGTTAGCACGATAACTGCCGTAAAACTGACTTAATCAAAATGAAATTTTAGTATGTTGTTCAGACGGTTTGTAGGACCGATGGGAACATAAATGAATAATAGCACCCAATTAGTTTTGGATTAAACCCGGGTTGAAGAAATGAAATACATTGAGCCCTATGGGATCAAATTCTTCAAACATTTTTTAAGCGGATTTAAAATTCACAAATTGCTTCAAAAATTTTAGGTAATATTCAAATTGTTCCATAAAATATTTTAAAAAAATTCAGCGAAATATATTCAGTAGTTTTTTAAATAAAAATTAAAATAGTAATAACACCTCTTATATGAAGCGATCACGTGACCATGATATGAAAAGATCACGTGACCCACTTCAAAATGATATATGGCATCCATCTTGTCTCAAAATCGTGATTTTTAAATTTCTTTTTAATTCATATTGAGTGTTGCATCCGTCCTAAAACCACTTTATTTTTGCCTAAATTCTGTACATCTACATACTGAAACAAAGTAATTACAATATATTTGAGTTTAAATGCTCATCCAAATTTGAGTATTTCTACAACGAAGCCTATATTTCACCTATGTAAAATGTAAACAGCAAAATATGTAGAATGAGTTGTATTAGAATTGCTGTATTTCTTTAACACAAAATTATTTAGTTCATGGAGTCTGCATAGCTGATATGAATGAAATATTCATTGATTTTATAAAGAGAAGGACGATTTATATCGATGAAGTTTTACGCATAGAGCTTAATTACTTGTAGCTCCATGGTCTTAATTTTTAAATAAAATAAATTATTATAGTATTGTGATGAATGACATGAGTGGGAAATTATTTATGAATGAAATGCTGCTTTTATAGAGAGAGCCAGGCGTGTTATTTTTTCTATGACGTCATTTGTGTGAATTTCAGTTGTTTTCGATGAAATTTTCAAATATAATAAATTATCCTAGTATTATGATAATTCAAAAATTATTACCGAGGAATGTATCCCATTTTAGAGATGTTTAAACCAGGCAATTTATATTTCAATGCCGTCATTTGAATGAAGTTCATTTTTTTCGATGAAGGTTTAAGTTTTCAAATATAATAAATTAATGTAGTATTGTGATAAGTTTTAAAATATTACCGAGGAATGTATTGCATTTTAGACATGTTTAAATAAAATTGCATTGAAGTGGGAAAGGGTTTCATAATCAATGCCATAAGCATGATTGAACTTTCTTGTTATAAAATGATTAGCCCGTATACCACATTGCAAGCCTGTATCAAATTTTAATGGAGCCGTTTCTCATTTCTTCGGAAAATCGAACATTTTGGTGTGAGACAACACCTTAAGTAGAAAATATTGGAAATGTGAAATTGCACATTTTTTTAATTTTGAACCGTTTACCCATACACCAAATTTGAAGTGTCTAATTTATCGCAAAGCATGCTTTCCTATAATTTCACTTTTCGAATGTTTATGTGTGGAGTACCCCCCCTCTAGAGAACGTTTTTGAAAAATTTTTTCAGGGGGTTTTGTCGAACGACCGAGCCGTGTACCAAATTGCAAGTATCTATCTACTTGGAAAGTGCATAAAAAGCGTGACAGACAGACGGACGGACAGACAGACTGACGAACAGACAGATTGATGGACAGACAGACGGACACTTGGCAATTAGTATATACTAGCCGAATACCGATTGAAAATCAACTGTCTTGCAATAAGAAACCCATGAATAATGTAAATTTTGGAATAATTCGCGTTTCACATTTATTCGGCAAATTGAATAATTTGGTGTGCAGACCCCCTAAAGAAAAAATATATTGGAAAACTTAATTGGTGCATTTCTTACTTTCGAAATAATCTACCCGTACACCAAATTAAAGTCTACATCATCCTGAAGCATGCTAATTTATCAACTCCCCTTTCGAATGTTTATCTGTGGAGCAGACCAATAAATAAACATTTCTGAAAAACTCTGTTCATCTTGAGTTTTTAATTAGATGTTTGACCCTTATACCAAATACCACATTTAAAAGAAGCTTGTCTCATTAATTCGGAAAATCGAATATATTGGTGTGCAACACCCCCTAAAGTAGCAAATATTTTAAATCTGAAATTGCACACTTTCTATCTTTTAAGCTATCTACCCGTACACCGAATTTGAAGTCTCTACCCCATCGAGAAGCATGTTTTTCTATCACTTCACATTTCGAAAGTTTTTCTGTGTAGCACCCCTTTAAATGAACATTTTTGAAAAACCGTATTCATCTTGGTTTTTTTATCAAATGATGAGCCCATATACCGAATTTCAAGCCTTTATCACATTGTAAAGAAGGCGTTTTCCATTTCTTCGGCAAATCGAATGTTTTAGTGAACGGCACCCCCTACAATAGCAAATATTTGAAAACTGAAATTGCACACTTTCTACCTTTCCAACTATTTACCTGTACACCAAATTTGAAGTCTCGATCTCATCGAGAAGCATGCTCTTTCTATCATTTTAACTTTCGAAAGTTTTTGTGTGCAGTACCCCCCCCCCCCCCCCCCTCCCTTCCCCTCAAACATATACTTTTGAAAAACTCCATTCTGATTGGGTTTACTATCAGATTATTCATCTATATAACAAATATCAACTCTATCATGTTTGAAAAAGGGGATTTCCTTCTGTATTAAGAAAATCGAACATTTTGGTGTGCAGTATCCCCTGAAGTATTAAATATTGGAAAACTGAAATTGTACACTTTCTTCGTTCCAAACTATCTAACCGTACACTAAATTTGAAATCTCTATCTCATCCCGAAGCATGTTTTTTTATCAATTCACCTTTCGAACGTTTTTCTCTGGAGTACCCCTTAAACGAACATTTTTGAAAAATATATTCGTTTTGGGTGTTTTCATCAAATGCTTAGCGCGTATACCAAATTTCTAGTTTCTATCACAATTTGAAGGCGGCGTTTCTAGTTCATTCGATAAATCGAAAATTTTGGTGTCCGTCACCCTTTAGGAGAGCAATCATTAGAAATCTGAAATTGCAAATTTTCTTTCTATTGAACGATTAACCTGTACACCAAATTTAAAGTATCTATCTCATCGCAAAGCATGGTTTTCTATCATTTCAAGTTTCGAACGTTTTGGTGTGGGGCAACCTTTCTAAAGAACATTCTCGAAAAATTCCATTTCACAGGGTTTTTTATCAAACGATCGACCCGTGAACTAAATTGCAAGTCTATATCTACTTAGGAAGTGTCTAAAAAAAGCGTGTCAGATAGACGGACTGACAGACAGACAGACAGACAGACAGACGGACAAGTGGCAATTAGTATATACTAACCGAATACCCGTTGAAAATAAACAGTCTCGCAATAAAACCCCCCTTAATAATGTAAATTTTTGAATAATTGGCGTTTCACATGTATTTTTGCAAATTGAATATTGACAGGGGTTTTTATCGAACGATCGACCCGTGTACCGAATTGCAAGTCTCTAGCTATCCGGAAAGTGCCTAAAAACGTGACAGACAGACGGACAGACAGACACTTGTCTATTAGTATATTCTAGCTGAATACCCGTTGAAAATCAACGGTCTCGCAATAAGCAAATTTTGGAAAATGTGAATTTTCGTATAATTTGAGTTTCACATTTATTCGGCAAATCGAATATTTTGGTGTGCAGAACCCCCTAAAGAAGTAAATATTGGAAAACTTAAATTACGGACTTCTTTCTTTCGAACTATCTACCCGTACACCAAATTAAAGTCTCTTTCTCATCCCTAATCATTCTATTTTATCATTTTCCCTTTTCGAATGTTTTTCTGTGGACATTTTTGAAAAATTCTGTTCAAATTCAGTTTTTTATCAGTTGATTGGCCCATATGCCAAATATCAAACCTCTATCACAATTAAAAGGAAGCTTGTCTCATTTATTCGGAAAATCGAACATAATGATGTGTGGCACCTCCTAAAGTAGCAAATATTGGAAATCAGAAATTGCACACTGTCTTTCTTTCAAACTATCAACTAGCCCACCAAATTTGAATATTCTATCCTATCGCAAAGCATGTTTATTCTATCACCTCACCTTTCGAACGTTTTTCTATGTATCACCCTTTAAATGAACATTTTTGGAAAACCGTATTCATCTTGGGTTTTTTTATGAAATGATTAGCCCATATACTAAATTTCAAGTATCTATCACATTGTAAATTAAGTGCTTTTTATTTATTCGGCAAATCGAATATTTCAGTGAGCGGTACCCCTACAACAGCAAATGTTGGAAAATTCCAAATGCACACTTTCTACCTTTCCAACTATATACCTGTATACCAAAATTGAAGTCTCTATCTCATCGCGAAGTATGCTTTTCTATCATTTCACTTTTTGAATGTTTTTGTGTGCAGTACCCACTCCTTAAATATAGATTTTTGAAAAACTCCATTCTGATTGCGTTTACTATCATCTGATGCGCCAATATGCCAAATATCAAGTCTCTATCACGTTTGAAAAGGGGTGTCTCTCCTTAATTTTAAAAGTCGAATATTTTGGTGTGCGGCACTCCCTAAAGTAGAAAATATTTTAAGACTGAAGTTATACACCTTTTCCTTCCAAACTATCTACCCGTACACTAAATGTGAAATCTCTATCTCATCACTTCACCTTTCGAACGTTTTTCTCTGGAGCATCTCCTCAACGAACATTTTTGAAAAACT
The DNA here is from genome assembly GCA_951213105.1 of Amaurobius ferox. Taxonomy (NCBI): domain Eukaryota; kingdom Metazoa; phylum Arthropoda; class Arachnida; order Araneae; family Amaurobiidae; genus Amaurobius; species Amaurobius ferox. The sequence continues at coordinate 83,846,742 of OX578142.1, read as the reverse complement.
ATATTCGTCTTCGGTGTTTTCATCAAATGATTAGCCTATACCAAATTTCAAGTCTATCAAAATTTAAAGGGAGCATTTCTCATTCATTTGACAAGTCGAACATTTTGGTGTGAGTCACCCTATAGTTTAGCAATTATTGGAATTTTGAAATTGCAGATTTTCTTTCTTTCGAACAATTTACCCGTACACCAAATTTAAAGTCGCCAGCTCATCGCAAAGCATGCTTTTTAACACTTTACAACAAAGTTGAAAAGTGTTTATGACTTTGTTCATTCTGTCTGTCTGTCTGTCTGTCTGTCTGTCTGTCCGTTAGCACGATAACTGCCGTAAAAATGACTTAATCAAAATGAAATTTTAGTATGTTGTTCAGACGGTCTGTAGGACCTATGGGAATATAAATGAATAATATCACCCAATTAGTTTTGGATTGAACCCGGTTTGAAAAAATGAAATACATTGAGCCCTATGGGACCTAATTTTTCAAACATTTTTTAAGCGGATTTAAAATTCAAAAATTGCTTCGAAAATTTTAGATAATATTCAAATTGTTCCATAAAATATATAAAAAAATTCAGCGAAATATATTGAGTAGTTTTTTAAATAAAAATTAAAATAATAATTACACCTCTTATATGAAACGATCACGTGACCATGATATGAAAAGATCACGTGACCCACTTCAAAATGATATATGGCATCCATCTTGTTTCAAAATCGTGATTTTTTAAAGTTCTTTTTAATTCATATTGAGTGTTGTATCCGTCCTAAAACTACTTTATTTCTGCTTAAATTCTGTGCATCTACATACTGAAAAAACGCAATGACAATATATTTGAGTTTAAATGCTCATCTAAATTTGATTATTTCTACAACTAAGCCAATTTTTCACCTATGTAAAATGCAAACAGCAAAATATATAGAATGAGTTGTATTAGAATTCCTGTATTTTTTTAACACAAAATAATTTAGTCCATGGAGTCTGCATGGCTGATATGAATGAAATATTAATTGATTTTATAAAGAGAAGGACGATTTTTTTCGATGAAGTTTTAAGCATAGAGTTTAATTATTTGTAGCTCCATGGTCTTAAATAAAATGTTTAAATAAAATAAATTATTATAGTATTTTGATGAATGAAATGAATGGGAGAAAGTTATCAATGAAATCCTGTTTTTATAGAGTGATCCAGGTGTGTTATTTTTTCTATGACGTCATTTAAATTAATTTCAGTTATTTTCGATGAAGTTTTCAAATATAATAAATTATCATAGTATTATGATAGTTTAAAAAATATTACCGTGGAATGTATTGCATTTTAGAGATATTTAAACCAGGCAATTTATATTTCAATGCCGTCATTTGTATGAAGTTCATATTTTTCAAGGGTTTAAGTTTTCAAATATAATAAATCAATGTAGTATTGTGATAAGTTTTAAAATATTACCGAGGAATGTATTGCATTTTCGACTTTTTTAAAATAAAATTGCATTGAAGTTGGAAAGTGTTTCATAATCAATGCTTTAAGCATGATTGATCTTTCTTGTTTATCATTTAACCTTTTCAAACGTTTTGGTGTTGAGTAAATAGAACATTTTCGAAAAATTCGATTTTTTCAGGAGGTGTTATCTAACGGTCGACCGGTGTACCAAATTACAAGTCTCTATCTACTTGGGAAGTGCCTAAAAACAGCGTGAAACTTGCGAGTTAGTATGTACTAGCCGACTACCCGTTGAAAATTAACGATCTCGCAATAAGCATTCCCCCGAATAATGTAAATTTTTGAATAATTCGCGTTTCACATTTATTCGGCAAATCTAAAATTTTTGTGTGCAGAACCCTCTAAAGAAGAAAATATTGGAAATCTGAATATACATTCCGTACATTGCATAATAAATTACAAAGTTGCGTAGAAAAAGGTACAAAATTTTATGAAATCGATAAAAATTTTCGGGGGTTAAATTCGAAGAAATACAAAATTTCAATTTTTATACGGCTCCCGTACAAAAACATTTCCAATGAGTAAAATGTGACCCATACTCTAAACTAATAAGGTGATGTACAAAATTTCATCATTTTATCATAAAAAGTCCCAGAGATATGTTTAAACAAAGTTGGTGAGGGATTAATGGCAAATTAAAATGTAAATGTTTACAACAAGAGTGAAATGACGCAACGCAGAAATGCATCGTAGGCAAATAATATACGCCTCTTATCTTTAATGGATCTTTGGCATGGATGGAAAGCATTTTGAACAAGCTGTGTAATCTTTGTGTAAAGTTATTATTTCTACACGGTGTAGATACTTTTGTACCAAAAAATGACAGAATTATTATTTATTTATGTAATCATTGTTTTCATTCGTAATTTGTGTATGACCCTTGAAACGCGATATGCCGACATGATTTTTCCCCTCTGATATCCATGGTTATGGACCGAAAAGTGGTTTAAGTCAGCATTTTTGCCTTTTCATATATCTGGGACTTTTTATGATGAAATGGTGAAATTTTGTAGATCACTTATTAGTGTATGGGGCACATTTTACTCATTGGAAATGGTTTTGTACGGGGGCGTATAAAAATTTAAATTTTGTATTTCTTAAAATTTATTTCCTTTGAAAATTTTAATCGATTTTATAAAATTCTGTACCTTTTGTTACGCAACTTTGTAATTTATTATATATCTCTAAGATCAATATTTAAGGAATAAAAGTCGAGGTCAATGTTTTTTGGGACACTCTGTATACACACACACACACACACACACACACACACATATATATATATATATATATATATTTATATAGTATCCTAAATTGAGTTTTGTTATTTATTCCCATGAATATGCTGTGAAGAAACTGATTATTTCTTTGGTACTATTATTAAAGATGATACACCTGTATTATACTCGTACATTAAGTATAGTTGATATTATATTAGACTCTAGTCATTTTGTTACCCCATGAATATTATCAGGAAAAATAATGTTTTATGCATGTATATAAAATTCACGTATAGGTAGATATAATAGCTTTACTGTTTGAACATAAATATATTTTATTTCCCTTGCAATATTCGATACGTAAGAATACGTAATGGTTTTCTGAAAGTATAAGCGATTACTCTGAATATTTTATAGCTCTAGGGTTGGAATGATGGTAAAGGAATAATGGCAACTGGGATAATGGCAATGGAATAATGGCAATGGAGTACTGAAAATCTACGGCGGGTTAAATGAGGCTCTATCTGTTGAGTAACTGAGACGGTTGTCTCTCCTTTTATGTTTTGAAGTAGATTCTGCAATTTTCTCTTTCAAATTTTAGATTAATATTTAATTTGCACGACGTCTTCACTAATCAGCTTTTTATTTATCTTGTATAGTTCTGGTATACATAATGTATTGTGATAAACTGAAAAAGCGAACTCTCAGATTTGTATATGTCTAGACGTTTTAAGCAGCCGTAAATACAAATCAACCATTTTTTTCAATAATGATTGTATCAGTGGGGTTATGGGTGAGGTATTTTTGGCGAAAATTGAGGAGATAAAACGAAATTTGGGACAATCAATAAATAATCGTCATATGGCTATTGACTTTCGGAGAGCTCGTATCAGGCGACTCTCTTAAAATTTTCAAAATTATTTTGTGAAATTCGAAAAAATATTAAAATAATTAATAATCAGTATCGAGCAACACAACCATTTTATGCCCCATGCAGCAACGCTGATATTGCGGTCGACTTTGCTAGCTATTTTTTGTGTAAATAATTCTGGGATCAGCTTTGCTGACTGTGCTTTGACAGAATCTTACAGTGACACTAATACAGTCTTTCATGAAACACGTACCGGTATCGGCTGCCAACGTTGTTGAAACCAGCAGTTGCAACGTAAAATTAACGTATGCAGTGTTCCTAGGAAAGCTTTTAAGCATTTCTATAATTGTGTAAGGAAAGTTACATATTAGACACTATAGGGCGTGGTAGCCCAGTGGTTAGTGCGCGGGAGTTGCACTCGGTAGGCCTGGGTTCAATTCCCGCCACTGCCAAAACTGCCGCCCGTGGTCACGCGGAGTACGATCAAGTTAAACATGTGGGTCAGTGAGTCCTTCCGAGAGGTTGGTGGTAGGGGAAGGAGGGTACGGTCCCTGTGGGTGCTCCCCCCACTGGGTTCCGGTCTAAATTGGGTGGCACTTCCCGGCCGTCCAAACAGATACCTTACACTTTTCTGGTAGGTCGGACGGTCTGGGTCTCAACAACAACATTAGACACTATAGCAAAGTACACAATAGTAAATTGATCATTTCCTATAAAAAAGTGATTGCAGTGCCCATGGCGGAGAATTTTAAAAGTTTGGATAATGAACTTGGAAACATGACGATATAGACAAAAAATGTCAAATTCAAAGTTGTGGAGCATTGTCTAATGGGTAGGAATCGACAATAAAACTCCTATAGAAGGCATTTATTTGGTATAATATATGTTATTGGAGAATTGCTGTCCTATTCAGGAATGATAAAATAAGCAATACTTACATGCATAGGAATGTAATGCATTGCCTGCTCAAACTGCGCTCCGTTATCAATAATGGACATTTGAATTCAAGAAAGAATATGACTATGTACTTTGACATGAATTGGAGGTGTCGCGGTGGCGATAAGCCCAAAGGTATACCAATTCAGAAAGCTTCTCTCACATCACACGCCAAACGTCGTTTTATCGCCAGTTCTGGTACACTATTTTTGCAACTCCTGCAAAAGCGGAGAGAAAGACGATTGTTTTTAATCCGCGATATTGTTCATGAAGACCGATTAGATACATTTGTTTCCCATTATTTAAATCACGTTTTATGTGCATTTTGGTTTTAAAGTAATACTATGAAAATACATGTATTTAAGACCTTTTTGTACTGCACACAGATTGTTTGCAATGAGTGTAAGAAATGTTCCACCCACATATATAATTTATTATTTGAATAAAACCTTTAAATGCGAGATTTTGGAGTAAATATATGTGTAGGATCCGTATGTTGTCCAATACTTATATAGTACAAGAATCAGTGACGAAAATTGAAGATTATTTGAAAGGAAGAAATATTTGTCATTTTAAAAATGCAAAATTTGTGACATTTTAAGGAAATTTGCTTGACATTTTCGGTTTGTTGGAGCAATAAATGTTACTTTTCTGACATACCTAGAATAATGCATCGTTTTTCAAGGTGGACTTTTCAAGGTTTTCGGAACCCTTGGGATTCGCGACGTGCTAGTTTCATGCAAATTGTCTTAAATTTAAAAACGTGTAAAATTTTGATGCATAATTTGGACAAATGGGGATATTTCTTATTTTGGGGTTCTACCATCAAATTAAATTTCAAAAGGGTTTCGTGAGAAAATAAATTTGTAAAACACTGATATAATGTATAGGGAAAATATTATGACGAGGTTGAAAACTCAAATTCTACTTAGTGTTTTCGAGTAGAGCTTGTTTCGGTAGAGCTTGTTTCAAACATTCCTGAAATCGAATTGAATGTTTTTAAAGTGATATCTGTGTGTGTGTGTGTGTCTGTATATTAATGTATGTAGTATGTGCATGTATATTAATGTGTGTGTGTGTATGTATATTAGTGTGTGTGTATGTATATTAGTGTGTGCGTCCTTGAGTCAGTGGATGCAATATCTAACGAACGGATGGAACGTTTCAAACAAAAAAAATTCGATTATTACAATCTGTGAATACTGGAAGTCTATTGATTTTATAAGCAATCGAATATTTGGAAACTAGCTCCAAACTTCCGAATGAAATTTTGAAAAAAAATCATAAAAAATCAGAACCTTTAATATTGTTACATAAAATATCATTTTTTATTTAATTTTTTATTAGAAAATGAATAACATAAACTTTGGGATAATAGCATGAACCGTTCTTGATATATTGTACGTTTTTCAAATAAATTTTAAAAAATACATGAAATTAAAACAGTGCTAACTACCGTAATATGTTTCCATTCCATGTACAATATTATGTGACAACGGTGTTAGCATCATTCTGGTAGATTTTATTCACGAAACACTGTTTTACAATAGTTTTGTATTTTGACATCAAACAATTTGTCAAATGTAATTTATTAGTTTGTCTGTCTGTAATGCTTATCGATAAATTAACAAAATATCGTCAACTTGACATTTTATTTAAAATGTTTCCAAATTGACAAAAATGACACTAAAATTAATAAAAATGATGTCAAATTGATGAATAGTCAATATCTTGGAAAATGAAGTTTAATTTATTTGATAATTCCTGTCCCTTTGGGGAAATTAATATTCTTGATTTAAGATATGTTGAGTTTCGCGGTTATAATCGTTTCAAATACAATATTTGCACAAAATAAAAGTTAATTCGGTTAAGCTGTGAAGGACTCAAAGTCATTGATTGATAAAGTCTTTTTGACACTCCCACCCATTTTATTCGCCCTCGAGTGAGAAACAAAAATATTAAGCTCCGTTAGATTTTGTCCTGTTGTCGATACTATAAGCATGGGCGCCTATAGCACTTTTTAGAAGTTAAACGCAATGATATGTACAATATCGACTACCTTGATCCCCACATTTGGGAACCTGAATGTCCAGGGAAGCGGAAGTGCCTCCTTTCCCTCCCCTATGGGCACTCATTGAAAAAACTCCCTGCTTATACTAGTTACCTCAGGACAGAACCTAACGGAGTTGAGTTTCGATTTCCCAAGAGGTGGAAAAGGGAGTCTTTCCAGACCCCACAAAAGTTTCCGTGAAGTCTAAAACTTTACACACTTAAGCCACGCCACGTCGTTAGATCACCGAAGTCAAGCAGCATCGGGCGCGGTTAGTACTTGGGTGGGTGACCATCTGGGAACACCGCGTGCTGTTGGCAGCTTTCGGGCGCGGTAGCCCGGTGGTTTGCGCGCTCCTAATGAAGCACAACCACGTTTGCGAGAGGTTGTCACACGCTGCAGGTTGCATGGTCCATGCGGCTCAAGAAATTCACACACGGCATGTATGGGGCGCGGTAGCCCATTGGTTAGCGCGCTGGAGTTGCACTCCGTAGGCTCGGGTTCGATTCCAGCCACTGCCACAACTGCCGCCGTGTTCATGCGGAGTACGATCACGTTAAACATGTGGGTCCGTAAGTCCTTCCGAGAGGTTGGTGGTAGGGGAAGGAGGGTACGGTCCCTGTGGATGCCTCCCCCACTGGGTTCCGGTCTAAATTGGGTGGCACTTCCCGGCCGTCCATACAGTTACCTTACACCTTTCTGGTAGGTCGGACGGTCTGGGTCTCAACAACACTTATAGCCACGCCGGCCACTCAAATAGCTGCTGTAAGCCCTCTGGGTCAGTCGAGTGGTTTGGGTCTGCAACACTTATAGCCACAGAATACTATATTAGTCTGTGCTTATAGCCATCTCTTCCGGCCACTCAAACAGCTGCTGTAAGCCCTATAGGGCTAGTCAAATGGTCTGGGTCTTCAACACTTATAGCCATGGGTGCCCATAGGGGTGTTCAAAGTCACAAATGTAGGTATCAAACTATAGGTATCAAACTATAATATATTGTACTTCTCATCCATGAGTTTACCCTCTGGAAAATGTTCTATGGGCACCCATAGGGGAGCACTAGGGGGCACTTTCGCTCCCTCGAACGTTCAAGGTCAAAAATGTAGGTATTAAGTTAATAGGTATTTACCTCCCATCCTTGAGTTTGGCTATCTCAGGAATAAGTTTTATGGGCGCCTTTGAAGTCTACTCGTTCGAAACAAGGTCGACCTCTCCTGCAGTTATCACACTATATTTTGACCGTTCTATATTTTGACACACACACAACCACACTCTTTCTCTCTCGCTCTCTGTGTCTCCCTCCCTCCCTTTTACCCGTATTCTAATCACGTTAATTACATGATGATGTACCTAATTCTAATTTTTTCAGAATGTAGCTACATATAGAATTTCGTGGCTGTACGTACTCTCTCTAATTTAAAATCTCTAATTTCGAATAATGTTTTAATCCCATTTATTATAAAATATTCCACCTGTTTCTAATTTTCTACAGAATGCATCTACATATAAATTGCCATAGTGATACGTGCATTCGGACCCTACCGATACACACACACACTGGTGGAAATATTTCCCAAAATGTTCGAAATGTGTTCATGGTGTCTTTAAGTGGAAACCCCAGGCCGTCCGACTCGTCCAGAGGACTTGAGTAACAATTTGGAGTGTATTTTTTCGTCTAAATGTCGTGATATTATCCGTGAACTTCCTCTATACAATAGCATTAGAAAATATTAAAATGATTCTTTAATTGAGTCAATACTGAATTAATTTAATTCCAATCTAAGAGATAATGCATTTAAAAAGTGTCTATATTGCTTAATTGTAAGTTATATATCGGCGATAAGCCCATATTGCTTAATTGTAAGTTATATATCGGCTTCTTTAATCTAATCAGTATTGAATTAATTTAATTCCAATCTAAGAGACAATCCATTTAAAACGTGTCTCTATTGCTAAATTGTAAGTTATACATATATATATATATATCCTATAAAAGATAAACCAAATTGCGAGAGTCCTTTCTCTTGATATGGCTGCTATAGTAACCTTGACAGAGAGAGAGAGCACTCCTTCCACGCTGGCGATAAAACGAAGTTTGGCGTCTGATTTCAAAGAAGGCTTTCTGGCTTAGTATACTTTTGGGCCTTCCGCGTCGCGGTGTCACAGCATCCAGCAATCGATGAAATATAACTACGATGACCATACATCTTTTATTTTAGAGGACTGTCCTTATTTTTAAGAAGCTGTCCTTTGGATTTTTTTTCGGAACTTAAATTTGGCCTTTATTTTTATGAAGATTGAATCACATGCTCCAACTGAGCGAGTATTTTTGAACATAAATAATTTTTGAACAAGTGATAGAATGCAACTTAAAGTTTCAACTCTGGAAGCTTGCATTTACACAAAATGCAACTATGAGATGGTTTATCTACAGTTTTATGATATTCTGAAATATGACCACGTTCTTTTAAAAGAAAATCCATTCATCTGAACAATATTGAGCATACAACAAAAGCAACAATGAAAGCATACATTTTTAATGTTTATTATTTTAATGTCAATTAACTGTAATTCATTACTATAATTAAAAAAATATTTTTGCTACTTATATAATTCGTGCTATTTTTTGTTAATTATATTTTGTTATTAAAATCGAAATGTTTGAAAATTTTTAGTGTTTTTAACAGATAAAATAGAAATATCACGAATGTAGAACGCATGAATTTTATCAAAATATACTAAGATTATATACAATAGAACATGTTTTATATACAAGTATTTTTCACAACTGAAGCTTAATATATAATTCTATTAATATTTAATACAAGATTAAAAAGTATCAAATAAACTAATTTTAAAAAACTGTAGTGCATATTTTGATAAAAATAAATAGTTAAAAGTTTCTGTAACGAATAAAAGCTTCCATTTTCAAGCAATGCAACTCGGATGTGTCTAATCTAATAAATATATTTTTTTAATTTTTAATCCAATTTTCTTATTTTACAAAGATTTTATTCGATATAGTTTCAAATTGTTTTTAATTAACTATTCCAAAATTTTACAAAATAGTATATGTCAAACTTTTATTCCACATTTTCACAACATTTTTGTTAACTTCTATGAATATTTATTTTAGTTGTCTTGTGCAATCTGTGTCAACATTTACTTGCTTTATATTTCTTTAAAATGAAATTCGCCTAACTTTTCGCCGATTGCATATGATTAAACATGCTAAACAATTTTGTGAATATTCATTTTCTACAAAGATATAATCTATATCGAAAACTTAAAAATATATTAAATTTTATAAAACAACTTTCTGCAGATCACTCTTTTTAACATAGAAATGAAATGGGGTATGTTTTGGTGAACGCGAAACTGCAAAATAAACTTGAATTTTAACTTGAATAAAATTAGATTTTATCTTTATTTGCGATGTCTTCAATTTGATTTTCCACAAAATGTGTTTTTATCAATATCTCGGTTATAAAAGCTAATTTAATTTGATATTGAAGTATATTTATTGTTCAAAATTGAAATAATATTTTAATATTTTCTGTAAATTTTCTGTAGTGACTAGATTTTTAGTAAAATTAAAGATGTTAGTTTTTTTAATCTTGAAGGTTTGGCAAAAGAACATGAAATAAAAGTAAGTAATATATATATAATGCTAAAGTTAAAGTTCATGTAATGATCTATCTAGCTTGGAGAAAATAATGTTCATTTAGTTGAAAATAAATAAAAAGCAAGCTGATAATTTAAATAAATTTGATGTTGCGAGTCGAGCGAATTCTTCTTTCGACTCGCAACATCAAATTTATTTGAATTATCAGCTTACTTGTTATTTATTTTTTTTACTTAGAACCGAAATCTTTTTTATTTTTTTACTTAGAACCGAAATAATTATATAAATTCTGTAATTAAACACGTTAATTTAACTTTTAAAATGTCCAAGTAAGTTCACTTTTAGAGAACTTATATGCTGGAATTGTATGTATTTCTTATGTGAACCCGAATTTCTGAAAATAATTTTTAATTTTTAATTTTATTTGCATCCCATTAACTGGCATATAAAATTTTAAAATTATTTTAACTAAACTTTAGCGGCCAACGGTCCTACCGTGCGGAAAACACTGGTTCTCGTTAGATCACCGAAGTCAAGCAGCATCCGGCGCGGTTAGTACTTGGGTGGGTGACCACCTGGGAACACCGCGTGCTGTTGCCACGTTTCGGACGCGGTAGCCCGTTGGTTTGCCGCTGGATTTGCACGCTGCCACAACTGCCGACGTGTTCATGCGGAGTACGATCACGTGAAACATATGGGTCCGTAAGTCCTTCCGAGAGGTTGGTGATAGGGGAAGGGGGGTACGGTCCCTGTGGATGCCTCCCCCACTGGGTTCCAGTCAAAATTGGGTAGCACTTCCCGGCCGTCCAAACAGTTACCTTACACCTTTCTGGTAGGTCGGACGGTCTGGGTCTCAACAACAACAACTAAACTTTAGCCAATTGCGTATGATAAACATAATAAATAATCTTATTTTAAATTAATATTAAATTATTACATATATGTAATTTACACTTCGAATTTTAAGCTATTTTTTGATTTTATTATCTATTTTTCCATAGATCAGTATGTGAAATATAGAAATTGATATTATATATCAAAATAAGATCACCAACAAAAAATAAATTTGAATAAAACGAGAATTTATATTTTCCTTATGACTGTTTTTAGTTTAACTTTAAACTTGTTTTCTGTTTTCTTTAATGAAAATTTTGTTTCTTAAAGTTAACTTAATTTTAACCCAATTTTGAAATACAAATTCATATTTTCTGCTAGTTTTTCTGAAGTTACTTGATATGTAATGAGATTAAATATGATTTTCGGTCCATTAAGCACTAAAAGTAAATACGACGTCACATGTAATAGAAACAGATATCATTTATAAAGAATGTTAAAATGTATTATATAAATAGTTCTAGATAATAGTTTTGAAAGGAAGTATAACATAAGTATCGTATTTTATATTCATTACAACACACAATAAATGCACAAGGAAAGTATTGCAACGCGGTCTATATCATTTAATAAAGATTTCAATGGTTTAACGCGATGTGGGTTTTATGCAAGAATAAACTGTTTTTAGCTTAAAGCCGACGACGACTGGAGTCTTTGTTTGGTAGGTTTTCTTAGGTTTTCTTTCCTGCCAGGGGAATGGTTCCGTCGACCGTATCCTCCATGGCTGGGGCTTTGTTGAAAGCGGAGATTACGCTAACTTGAGGACCACCAGTTTTAGTCTTCATAAACCGACCGCACTATTGCCATGGCGTATCCCTCTTCTATCTTATCCTGTGTGTGTCTTACCACGTAGCCGGCATCAAATTTAATTTTACCACGCAGATCGACAAATTCAGCCTTAACAAGCAGCTGGTATAAAAATTACCTAATTACTGTGTAAAATTATTTAATTACTGTGTTAAAATTACTGTGTAGTCTTATTACACAGATTGACAAATTTAGTCTCACCACGTAGTCTCACCGCGTATTCTCACCATCAAATTCGGTCTTGACATGTCGAGTGAGAAATTTAACCCTACCACGCAGCCTGAATAAAATCCAATTTTACCACGCAGATTTATAAATTTTGTTTTACCCCGCAGCCAGCATCAAATTAAATCTTATCGCGCGTACTGACAAATTTTGTCTTACCACGTAGCCGTCATCAAATTCAGTCTTACCGCGCAGCTGGCATCAAACTCAGTCTTACCACACAGATCCACAGATTTAGTCTTATCACGTTGCAGGCATCAAATTTAGAATTCTCCTGCAAAATAACAAATTTAGTCTTATCACGTAGCTTGTATCAGATTTAGTCTTACCGCGCAGATGGCAAATTTAGTCTTACTACGTAACCGTTAACAAATTCTACTCTTACCGAACGAATTTAAACTTATACAGTTAGTTGCCTGGCAAGACAAAAACTGGGGTAATATTCTCTGACAAGACGAATTCTGTAGAGGTTTCTTAAAATTGTGATACATAGCACGATTTCTTTCTACCGTTGAAGGTATATATTCCATTCCGAAGAGAGCTAGAAGCTCATAACCAGTCAATGGATGCAGGCATCTGCAATGGGTGCGCGGTCCTAGCTTTGGGAACATCCCTGTAAACAGGCTTTGTGAACATATCTAAACTGTGATTAAGTTTAATACTTCCTTAAGTTTAATAAAACTTGTTTAGAGTGATTAAAATCCTTCATGATTATTTAATATTTAAAGATTTATTTGTGAATTTTCTGTTCAATATCTAAAAAATATTTTCACAATAACAAAAAAGTGAAGGGTTAGCATGCAAAATCTACTCTATGCAGATCATAATCTGTCACTTTTTATTCAACGGGTTAATATAGATAAGCCTTATATATATAAAGTGTTTTAAGAACAGTTTTTCAATTTGGATGGATAAAATATGCGATTTGAAGAACAGTAAATTTTTCTGGTAATTACGAAATTTTAAAATAAACAATTCAAACATCAGATGGCATTGCTCTACTTGTGCTTGTGATGGCAAAATGATGCATTTTGAGAAAAATCCTTCCAAGTTAAAATTGGTTTTCAAATTAATTAATGCTATGGAAATATTTTCATTCACATTTTCCTATCTGCTTTATTAATTTAGATATGCTAATATCATAGCTTTAACCAATTAAATAATGCTAACTCACATTGTAAAGACCAAACGACGTATTTTAAGACAGGTCCTTCTGTTATTACAATGCTGTACTGTAGAAGCATGATACATTTAATATCATAGTGATACTTAAGGATTAAGTAACTACTATAAATTATATAATAACATATATGTAACTTTCAAAGATATATTAATTAGAGCATAATTTAAGAAAGTCAGTACGAAAAATTCGTTTTGGAGGCATAGTGTTACCAATAACTATCCTAAAATGGGGTAAATACCTACAGCCGAAGCGGTGGTTGAGCGGCCAAGGCAAGCATTTCCTCGCGCTCGTTCTGCTGCCGGGTTATGGTTTCGAGTCCCACCTTCAGACCTCGGAAGTTGTGTTGTTGGGCGCAGTGTGTTCTTGTTGATGTTGTTGAGAACCAAACCGTCCGACCTACCAGAAAGGTGTATGGTAACTGTTTGGACGGCCGGGAAGTGCTACCCAATTTAGACCGGAACCCAATGGGGGAGGCATCCACAGGGACCGTACCCTCCTTCCCCTACCACCAACCTCTCGGAAGGATTTACGGACCCACATGTTTTACGTGATCGTACTCCGCGTGAACACGGCGGTAGTTTTGGCAGTGGCAGGAATCGAACCAGGGTCTACCGAGCGCAATTCCCGCGTGCTAACCACTGGGCTACCGCGCTCTGTATCGCAGTGAGTGTCGGGGCAACGTCATGTGATGGCGAAATTGTTCACGATTGTGGTCGATGTATAGGCGAATGATTTTGTATCAACTACCTGACCATTTGCAATAAATAAATAAACATTTAGATTACACATGGTTACATATGGTTATACAACCATAGACGAAAAGACGATTGATGCAGTAGCTTCACGGATAGGACGTCAATTGGTATGGCAGATAGGTGGTTCGAATCTTGGTTGGGACATGAGATCTTTATATACATTACCAGCTACATAATTCAAACACAAACATTCTTTAAAATCTTTTAAAATTGCAAACTGCTGTAAAATTATGTTAATTGAATTCTGTGGGAAGAAAGACATCTTCTATTAAATGAACCCTGAAAAGTAATCGAATTACTAACCTCCGAAACAGCAATAAAAATGTCAAAATGAATGCGAAGTAATGCGTTTTCTCGGTTCCAGAGCGAAATATTCTAGAACAAACTTTAAAATGAAGAAATGTTGCTTTTGGGGGAATGCCAAGCGAGATCCAACTTTTGGAAATTCGACATCGAATGCTATTTGAGTCTACGCCATAATAACCGCAATAATGAGTTTTGTCAATGTATATACATCCATCATTTAAATGAAAAGTATTTGAAGATATACTGCTGAAAAATCTCACCGAGTTATGTTATTGCGTCAGCCAAACAAAAAATATGCTTTGCTTAGTCGGTGAAAAGATTTTTGGAACTCTAAAACGTATTTCGGTAATCCTTAAACGAAAATTCTACATAAAAAGATCCAATTTTGGCAAAAGAATATCTCGGCGTTTTGATGGATTTGAAAAATCCGCAGCGAAGGAATATTTTTGGTTTTCCCTTTTTCAGCTATTATTGAGCATATAGGTATCTACCATTACATTAGCAATGTATGCAGTATTATTTTTTCTATATTAAAATGTTATGAAAGAATAAACATAAAATAGAGAAGAAAGGGGCACCTTGGGACACTTTTCAGTCATTGATTTTTATATATATTGGTTTATACTAAAATAAAGGTGCAGGCATATCTAAAACTTTTAAATATAAATATCATAGATAACACTTGAAACGATAATACAAACAGGCTAGAGCACTTTCGGACGTCAAACATCTTTCATCGGGGGCTCGACAGCCCAGTGGTTAGCGCGTGGGGCTTGCAATCGGACTATCCGAGTTCGATCCCCTCCTTACCCAAACGGCCTCCGTGTTCTCGCGGAGTACGATCACGTTACACATGTGGATCCGCAAGTCCTTCCGAGAGGTTGGTGGTAGGAGAAGGAGGCTACGGTCCTTGTAAATGCTCCCACTGGGTTCCGGTCTAAATTGGGTGTCACTTTCCGGACATCCAAATGGATACCTTACACCTTTGGGTAGATTGGACGGTACGGTCTCCGTAAATGCTCCCACTGAGTTCCGGTTTAAATTGGGTGGCACTTTCAGGCCATCCAAACGGATATCTTACACCTTTGGGTAGGTCGGACGGTCTGGCTCGAAGAAGAGAAACATTCTTCATTAGTGGCAATGCAATTAAGGTGGAAAATGCACGGGCTCATATATACAGACAAAAGCCGCGAATCAAAATTTGCTTATAATTAGTCTGATTACCTAAGCAAATTTGAATTAAATTATGCTATTACAGAAATACATATAGCGGAAATAAGACATAAATAACAGCAATTTAGTAATAAAAATAAATAATTTTTTTTATAAGTAGCAAAATACGATGAACTAGATATCAAAAAATTCAGACAATGGTTTAATGCGCAGGGTGTCGAGAATGAGACTCCATGCAAAACTGAGGGTTTGGAAAGGATCGAAGTTACAAATTGAGTCGTACAAGTGTTGCAATTAGTTAAAATAAAGTTTTTATCGAAGACAGAGATAAATTTATTATTACAATCTGAATTAATTTATCATTACATAAGTACTATGTTTCATACTTCTATCTAAACCAAACACTTCTTCATATACATTAAATACTTCCGCATAAGATAAACGTATAATCCACTCTCAATGTTTTATGCATAATAAATAAATATTATTTTTTCAGAAACTGTCCAGTGTCCTAAGGTGCCTTACCCGGTGGGGCACCTTAGGACAGTGCCTTAAATGGATAGAAAATTATTAACTGTCAAATATTCTGAGACAAATTTTTGATTATATTGCTCAATTTAAAAAACTAACATGGCAGATCTGAATTAAAGCTGACAAAAATTTACACAAAGCACATGTATTAAACTTTTGGTAAAAAATCTTTAATAATTCTAACATTTTCAATCTGTATATTTGAAATAATCTCTATATTTGATGATGAATCATCAAATATGTAGATGAAAAATATAGAGACCTTTTAACTAACAAAGACTTAAATCGAACGTTTATGCCATATTGAAATCATTACATACAGCAGTCACTGGAAAAACAGTTCCATTAGGTGTTCCAAGGTGCTCTAATATCACGTGTCTCAAGGTGCTCTAATATCACGTGTCTCAAGGTGCCTCAACTGGCTAGATTCTTCTTGAAGTATCCCATACTTTTAGTAACTAGTACATAATAACCATTTTACGTTTAATATCACAATAAATATCTTTATTTTTTTGGAGGAAAATCTAGTAGTACATAAAATAGAAGAGTTTACGTTAAAAACCTGACTTTAAAATTTTAGGTGTCGGTAGGTCCTGTCTTTTTTGACACAGACCATCCGACCAACCTGAAGGTGTGAGGTATCTTTTTGGACAGCCGAGACGTGCCACTTATTTTAAGCCCGGAATCCAGTGAGGGCGGCATTTACAGGAACCATACTCTCCTTCCCCTACCACCAACTTCTCGGAAGGACTCACGGATGCACATATTTAAGGTACTCGTATTCCGCGTGAACACGGGGACAGATTGGACAGACTCGGGAAGAATTCTGTCTTGAACTTGAAATCACACAGCACTGTCAAAACCTTTGAAAGGGGAACAGCAGAAATATGTAGCTGTTGCTTTGTTCAAATCATTGCTCTGAAAACAAGGCGGTATTGTGCAAATTATACATTTTGAAATATTGTGTAACCTTCGAAATAGGTTGTTTCTTTTAATCGTTATTATATGCTGTAGATATAGAGTAGTTCACGTGACCCAGGAGGTAACGCGATGCTAAACGGAAAAAAAGAAGACATGAAAGGCATATACCGAGGTGGAAGTAAATGAAAGGTAAACGCATTTTATGAGTAAGAATTGAAAAACTATGGAGGAATGTGAACGGACAGAAGATGAATTCAACGTATTTATAAACATCTTGTAAACGTGTTTAGTTTATAAGACTTCAGTATCGTATGATAAATTAAGAAAAACCGGTTTTGGGGAGTTGCTTAGACAGCTGAAGAAATAACAGCTTATAAAAGACTACCAAAATTAAAGAGACTATAATAAACAAGAAAGATCAATCAAGCTTAAAGCATTGATTATGAAACACTTTCCAACAGCAATGCAATTTTATTTAAACATGTCTAAAATGCAATACATTCCTCGGTAATATTTTAAAACTTTTCACAATACTACATTGATTTATTATATTTGAAAACTTAAACCTTCATCGAAAAAAATGAACTTCATTTAAATGACGGCATTGAAATATAAATGGCCAGGTTTAAACATCTCTAAAATGTGATATATTACTCGATAATAATTTTAGAATTATCATAATACCACGATAATTTATTATATTTAAAAACTTCATCGAAAACAACTGAAATTCATTCAAATGACGTCATAGAAAAAATAACACGCCTGGCTCTCTCTAAAAAGCAGCATTTCATTCATAAATAATTTCCCATTCATGTCATTCATCACAATACTATAATAATTCATTTTATTTAAAAATTAAGACCATGGAGCTACAAGTAATTTAACTCTATGCTTAAAACTTCATCGCAAAAAATCGTCCTCCTCTCGGTAAAGTCAATGAATATTTCTTTCATATCAGCTATGCAGACTCCATGAGCTAAATCTTTTGCGTTAAAAAAATACAGCAATTCCTATACAACTCATCCTACATATTTTGCTGTTTACATTTTACATAAGTGAAAAATAGGCTTCGTTGTAGAAATAATCAAATTTAGATGAGCATTTAAACTCATATATATTGTAATTGCGTTGATTTAGTATGTAGATGCACAGAATTTAAACCAAAATAAGGTGGTTTTAGGACGGATACAACACCCAATATGAAATAAAAAGAACTTTAAAAATCACGATTTTGAGACAAGATGGATGCCATATATCATTTTGAAGTGGATCACGTGATACTTTCATATCATGGTCACGTGATCGTTTAATATAAGAGGTGTTATTATTATTTTAATTTTTATTTAAAAAACTACTGAATATATTTCGTTGAATTTTTTTTTATATATTTTATGGAACAATTTGAATATTACCTAAAAATTTCGAAGCAATTTGTGAATTTTAAATCTGCTTAAAAAATTTTTGAAAAATTATGTCCCATAGGGCTCAATGTATTTCATTTTTTCAACCCGGGTTCAATCCAGAACTAATTGGGTGATATTATTAATTTATATTCTCATAGGTCCTACAGACCGTCTGAACAACGTACTAAAATTTCATTTTGATTAAGTAATTTTTACGGCAGTTATCGTGCTAACGGACAGACAGACAGACAGACAGATTGAACAAAGTCATAAACACTTTTCAACTTTGTTGTAAAGTGTTCAAAATGGCGACACAGAATCCGTTTCGAAAGCTATATTGGCTAACTTCACGAGCTTAATTAAATCACATGTGACTACAGAAACTGATATTTACTTCCGATGTCCAGGGTGGAGAGCCATTTGCATGTACATATGCTGATACTTTTTGGATTCTAAACAAACTGATATTTGATTTAGACATTCCGGTAAAAGAACCTTTTGCATGTATATATACTCATCTTGTTTGGATTCCAAACAAACTGATATTAACTCTGATATAAACTGATCTTAACTGATATTAACTCTATTTCCTAACTTATCCCGAGTGAAGAGCCATTTATATGTATACATGTTCATACTGTTTGAATTCCAAACAAACTGATATTAACTCTATACGTCCCGGGTGAAGGGTTTTTTGTATATATATATATACATGGTCATATTGCTTGAATTCCAAACAAACTAATATTAACTCTTATTAGCCATCCCGGTTGGGGCTTTCGTATGTATACATGCTCATATTGCTTGAATTACAAACAAATTGATATTATTATGTTGAGACATTTCGGGTTGGGCCTTTTGTTTGTACAAAATACGTACAAGGTATTTTCTTAATTTCTTTATTGAACAAGAAAGCTTTATGATTCCTGCAGAACTAAATGTTTCATTGTACAGGGCATCTGGGTGTAGGATTTTCTGTTTGCCATATATATATATATAATCTGTTCCCATATATTTGGAATTAAAGTTATAGTTTCATTTAAATGCATATACAATTGATCAGCTTTGAAAATAAATATTGTTAAATAAAGACTCTTTCCTAACTTTTCTGAAAACCTTCTAAGTTTACCCCGCTTTTCAAAACTTTAATCAATCTTTAAATGAGGCAGTACGTTAGATGGAATCTTAATTATATACTGTATATCAAATGGATTCTTAATTATAAGTTTTAAATCATATTGTTTTGAGATATTGAGTTGCGATATTAACTCAATGAAGCCATATTTACTCGACGCTTTATTAAGATGATTTGATAACTACCACACATTAAAATTACTTGGAATGCAGTGAATCAAAATTTTAACTTTGATGAAATTAGTATTTATATTTTATGAAAAAAAAATCAATAAAAACCCCACGTATTTTGATGTTTCACTTATTATGAGCATTAAAAACAATTACCAATTTCATAATATATTTTCTTATGTAAGGTAGTTATAAGTAGCTATATAATAATTTTCTAACGCCGTTGTATCTTTTCAGATCATACAGAAGACTACTGGTGACGTAAAAGATTGATTTCAGTATCGACTACGAGACAGCGGATTTTCGATCACTGTACCCTCCCTCTTCGTGGAGGGTACGGGAAATTATTTTTAGAAGAGTTATTCCAGACCCTTCAGAACACCCTACGTGATATTACAGAATGAATATTTGCAACCGTAGTAGTATTGACAACGGTGTAGGTTGGACGGTCTGGGAGGAAAGAAATGAAATATTGGCCACGGGACAGCATCTAATGGAACTAGATTTTCTATTCCCACCCCCAGGGGACGAGAAAATGGTTTTTAAGAAAAGCCCGAAAAGCCCCCCGGCGACCTATGAGGATGAGTATTTTACCCTTATAGTATCGACCACGGGAAATGACCTAATGGAGTCATTTTTAACACTTTACAACACAGTTGAAAAGTGTTTATGACTGTGTTCATTCTGTCTGTCTGTCTGTCCGTTAGCACGATAACTGCCGTAAAAATGACTTAATCAAAATGAAATTTTAGTATGTTGTTCAGACGGTCTGTAGGACCTATGGGAATATAAATCAATAATATCACCCAATTAGTTTTGGATTGAACCCGGGTTGAAAAAATGAATTACATTGATCCCTATGGGACCTAATTTTTCAAATATTTTTTAAGCGGATTTAAAATTCACAAATTGCTTCGAAAATTTTAGGTAATATTCAAATTGTTCCATAAAATATATAAAAAAAAATTTAGCGAAATATATTCAGTGGTTTTTAAATAAAAATTAAAATAATAATAACACCTCTTATATGAAGGGATCACGTGACCATGATATGAAAATATCACGTGATCCACTTCAAAATGATATATGGCATCCATCTTGTCTCAAAATCGTGATTTTTAAAGTTCTTTTTAATTCATATTGAGTGTTGTATCCGTCCTAAAATCACTTTATTTTTGCATAAATTCTGTGCATCTACATACTGAAACAACGCAATTACAATATATTTGAGTTTAAATGCTCATCCAAATTTGATTATTTCTACAACGAAGCCTATTTTTCACCTATGTAAAATGTAAATAGCAAAATATGTAGAATGAGTTGTATTAGAATTGCTGTATTTCTTTAACACAAAATCATTTAGTCCATGGAGTCTGCATAGCTGATATGAATGAAATATTCATTGATTTTACAAACAGAAGGACGGTTTTTTCCAATGAAGTGTTACGCATAGAGTTTAATTACGTGTAGCGCCATGGTCTTAATTTTTAAATAAAATAAATTATTATAGTATTCTGATGAATGACATGAATGGGAAAATGTTATGAATGAAAGGCTGTTTTTATAGAGAGATCCAGGCGTATTATTTTTTCTATGACGTCATTTGAATAAATTTCAGCTGTTTTCGATGATGTTTTCAAATATAATAAATTATCGTAGTATTATGATAGTTTTAAAAATATTACCGTGGAATGTATCGCATTTTAGAGATATTTTAACCAGGCAATTTATATTTCAATGCCGTCATTTGAATGAAGTTCATTTTTTTTCAATGAAGGTTTAAGTTTTCAATTATAATAAATGAATGTAGTATTGTGATAAGTTTTAAAATATTACCGGGGAATGTAATGCATTTTCGACTTTTTTAAATAAAATTGCATTGAAGTTGGAAAGTGTTTCATAATCAATGCTTTAAGCATGATTGATCTTTCTTGTTAGCTATGTCTAAATGATAGAACACCGACAATTATGTAACTCAAAGACATAACTCCACTTAAACTTAACGTCTAAAATGTTTATCTTCTCCAGCCTGTTTGCTGCTTATTAAACATAAAACAAACAGAAAATCAGAGTTAACTTTTTAAAAAAAAATTATTTCACTCTGCTACAGCATTTGAGGAAAATAGAAAATTATTCTGACATTCTGCAAAATTTATTTGAAAGCAAAGTAAATGCATATTAGCGCCTCTTAAAACGCTATTTAAATATTTGCTTTCTATTTTTAATGTGAATAGCATTCTATGCATTACTGACAACATAAAAAAACTGTGTATTTCACAGACAAATTGCAGTGGCACTTACGACATAAGCTATTCAGGTACATGTTTACTCAGTGAACAACCTTAAAGTAAACACTGAAGAAATAAAACATTTTAAACAAGTTTTACTCTCTTGGAAATGAATGATAAAAGATCATCTAAAAGAATTGCAATTTATAAAGAGTAACCAGGGCGGAAGAATGTTAAGGAAATAAATCAATGTACTGTAAAAGAAGTTTAGATTAAATAGCTCCAAATTAAATATGCTGAGGAGTTCAAAAAATTACCTTTATAAAACAAGAGTAGTTTTAATTTAAAACCTCTTGTTAAATGTGTTTTATGTAATATGATTCGATTGGACATGGGATTAAATAGTTTGTAAATTAATAGACTGTAATTTAAATGTTATAAGGTTTGTATAAAATGCTATTTCATGCAATTCTTAGAGATAAATTTTTGGTAGTTGAAACAATAATGCATAAAATAAAAATAATTATTGTTAACAATAAAAATAAATTAATATTTAGTCAATTTCCGAGCATAAGCTATCTCTAAATTAAATTTTACTATGATATTCCTTAATATATACCAGAAGCTATATGTATGCTCATAAAATTTAAATTGTTGAAATATCTGATATCTTACATAATAAAAGAACATGTCTGTGCATCTTTCTGCGTATGTATGTCGCCTGTAGTGGAAAATCTAAGCATTGGACAGATGTGAAATTTGCTATAGAGGTACTTTACGTCCCTGTACGATGCGCATGGTGAATATTGTTATGAAAAGTTTGTTTTAGTTATTTTATGTTAAAGTACGATTTAAGTCATTTTTTCACTCATATTGTTTCTTTAACGATCAATACTATTATAACAGATTTTCTATTTTGACAGTATCAGAAAGATCGAAAAACGCTCGTTCAAACGATCCTTGAACTGAATTCGTAAGATAATTTCTTTTTTCTTTATTTATTTTTAAATGTATTGAACTATCTATGTTTTAGGTAATCTAATTCCTACTTCGCCGCACCAAATAATGGAAGGTTAACATAATTCTATAGTTTGACAAAATATGTGTTGATATCTTCTCATTCTAATAAAATATTTTTTTTAATTATTCTATTTTCTGAGTTTTCTTTGAGTATTCGAAAAAAAAATTATAGAAATTGAGATTTTCGATTACGCTGGCTTCATTCTCCGGTTCGTCGGTTGCTGTGCACTGGGAGTAGGAACTGACTTCCCAAACTGTCCCTTGCTAAGGAAAGCAGTGACGGATTTATCGTAAAAGTGTATAAAAATAAGTCGATATAGATAAAATACCGCTTTTCATAAGCTGTTTGCATAGCAGTTAATTTTATATTCGATTTTGAAAAAGTGGACGGGGAGCGATTACACTTAAAAAGTTCAATGAATGAATTCAATTAATTCTTGATTTAAATCCCGGGAAGCGCCGGGAACATTTTCTCATATTATATACAATGGAAATAGTTCAGAGATTCCTAAAATTTAAACATGTACACATTTACATATATATATATATATATTGACTAGAACGTATCGAACGCTACTCGGGACCTAAATAAGTGCCTGGTACTTAAATAATATAGACACAGATAACATCCTACTCGATTTCCAAATCGCCTGTTTTGAACTAAAATCATTCTCACAATACAAATAAAATTTCCAAATCATAGAAAAAAAAAATCGCAGTTGCTCATATCTTCTGCAAATAACATAATTATTATATTTTCAATTCTCCATTTTGACCACTTATAATAACTCGAAACGAACTTACTGGCTCCCATCTATAATAATACACCAGGAAGTTTTCTACCTCCGCAAAGCAAAAAAAAAAAATTCAAAACTTCTTTCCGGTAGTCCTTCTCGAATGCCAAGAAACCACCCATTATGTACAACCACATAGTCATATTTTAAACGGACCTGATATTTGATCCAGATAGAGGGAAACAGGGAAGTGCAGACAGTCCATGACTAAATGTGATCACTTAAGAATTGAAAGAATTAGAATTATATATATATAAGTTGATATATTTTTAAAAATACGAAGAAATTTCCCCGAGGAATTGGTTCAAACATTGCTGTAAAGAACATTACTAAAGAACAACACAACTAAAAACTAATTAGAAATTAAAAAAAAATAATACCAAGGTGCACCCATTAGAATCCTGAAGTACCTGTATTCCAAATTTCATGGTCGTACGACGCTTAGATTTCCCGGTAGAGACTGTACACACAGATAGAAAGGAAGAAAAATACACAGACATTTTCCTTTATTATTTAAGATTCATTCCATGTAGTTATTGGTATATTTCAGTAATCTTCTATTCTAAGCAATTGCACTTTTATTATATATAAGTTTATGTGTATAGTTTCATAATTTCTAGTATTGGAAATCCATTCATGTGTTTTATCTGATAATATAATCTAAGATAGAACTTGTATAGCCGTTAATGTTTTATTGAAATAAAAAGAACAAACGATCTTTATCAGAGAGTTTCAACTTTATATCTTGTTCCTCTTCATATCATTTATTTCTAGTGTCTCATCATTAATTTCGAGAGTTAAGGAAGATTTTCATTCTTACCAAATAATTTTTCTTCATTTGTAGTTGTGTGGACTCAATTTATTTACACATTTTTTTGTCTTACATAACCTTAATACAAAAGTATTGAATTCGATATGATCTAAACTTTTAGTGTCAAATTTTTCTGCAGTGTGGATAATACAAAGTACGTATGTCCTCATATATTGATATATTTTTAGTTAGAATACATGAATTGCACGTGTAGGAGTTATATTCAAATAAATAAAATATTCACATCTATATATACTAATTGCCAAGTGTCCGTCTGTCTTTCTGTTCTTCTGTCATACCTATTTCAGGCCCTTCCCGGATAGATAGAGATTTGCAATTTGGTCTAAGGGTAAAATATAATTAAGAAAATGTTCCGTAGACAAGAGATCCACAGGAAAACTTTCGAGAGGTGATATGATAGAAAAGCATACTTACAGATGAGAGAACTCCTTCAAATTTGAAACAAAAAAATGCGTGCAATTTAATTTTTCCAATACTTGTTACTTTAGGGGTGCCGTGTACCAAAATATCCGATTCGCTAAATAAATGAGAACCGCTTCCTGAAATTTCTCAAAGCCCGTCGACTCTGTACTAAATGAGAGATTCCAAAAGAATCTCAAGCACGCCGAGATGCACTTGCTGAACCTCAACTCTGAGACCAAGGGCGTTAAAGTTAAGTGAGTCGCGACGAAGCGCTTAATTCCGTTTAGGCTTGAGTAGAATCACATAACTGTGGATCGATTAATGTTATTTTCCATTTTTGTTTTCAAGGAATTTTGCTGTTGAACACCCATCTAATGGAGAATGCATCATATGTTGCTGCAAAGGAAAAGTCAGAATGGAGAAGCCCTTAGATGCAAACGACAATGTGTTGCTTTACTTAAATTCCCGTCGTGACTTAATGATGAATCCTGATAATTCAGGATATAAGAACGTTTTCAAAAAATTCACTCATACAACAGTGCTGTTTCATTTGCATCGATGGAAGGTAATGTAGTTAATTTCAGTGGCGAAGGATCTTGCGGTTTTAAAGTTCATGGTTAAATTTGTCGTAGCACGAGTCACATTCTTCTTCTTCTATCCAGACCTTCCGATCTACCCGAATGTGTAAGGTATCTGTTTGGACGGCCGGGAAGTGCCACCCAATTTTGACTGGAACCCAGTGGGGGAGGAATGCACAGAGATCATACCCCTTTTCTCCTATCATCAGCCTATCGGAAGGACTTACGAACCCACATGTTGAACGTGATCTGCCAGTTTAGGCGGCGGCGGGAATCAAACTCGGGTCACAGAAATATGAGTTGCTCATCCCTAGACAGCACAATCACCACATTCCACACCCGACGCAGCACTGTGACATAGCATTGTGACACAGCACTCTGACACATCACTTACTCTGGCATAGCACACTTTGACACAACACTGACACAACACTTTGACACATACAGCATTCTTTGTAAGGTTGAAACTCGAGCACTTAAAAAGCAAATCAAGCAGATGAAGATATTTCTGTCATTAATATAGTGTTCTGAGGAGACCATTGTTCTGCTCAGCGACGATATAATGCATAGGCTGCCAACGAAATTACAATGGTTAGTGATCGAGACCCTCCTTTCGAACGTGACATTCGTGTGTATCCGCTGAATCCGTCGGATCTTCAGCCATTTATAAAAACTAACATTCTCAGCCTAAACTTGGAACCAATATCGTATCCGATTTTGTTGCCATAGAACAAGCCTAGTTGGCAATGCACATGGTGCTGTGAGACTTATGATGGAGCCCCAGGAAATCGTAGCAGAGTCCAAGTGACTATGCTTCAGTACAAAACAACGTTAACAGCAATCAGAGAAGAATCCAATCCGATTGTTAGCGTAGGCGAAACTTACGCAGCAATGGATTGTCGATCGTATCTCCAAGTAGAAGCAGGAAACATGAATTTCATCCGAATGCATCAGCAGCAATTACGAACTGAGCTCATAAAGGCTTTGTAGACCATTTTGATAACGCGGCTCAAAATTCTGGCGTACTTACTAGAACTCCAGTGATGCAGCCCTTATCATTTGAAGGTTCACTAAGAAACATGAGAGAACGATGTGCTGCAGCGATGTTCATCTTCGCCAAACACTGTTCAACAGATTTTTTCATTAAAATTTCAGAAAATGCAACATGCTCAGAAATCATCGAACACTTGCGAAGGGGAGAATACCCATCTGACAGTCCGATGGTCAGCTTTATGTTGCATTATCAAGATCTTGAAACCCAAAAAACTTTATGCCAAAACAACTGAACATCAAAGAAAATTGTTAAATAGCAACAAATATTTTACACAAAGTGTTGTTTATCGTGAGCTCATTTAATAAAGAAAAAACAGAAATAAATAGAATTTAATTTTTCATTCTTATGTCAATCAATTTTTGCTATATTTCCTTGCAGAAGTTTTATAATGCATTATTAATGATATGCACTCGATATCTATACTAGAGAATTTTTTATTTAGTGTACCAGATATTTTTTACTTATTGTATAAGGAAAGAAGGTATGTAATAGCGACTACGTATGGAAAGTTCCAATTATCAATATATCAGTCAGTTGCACTGTTCATCGGATGGCTGGCCATTTTCCCCGTGCAAAAGCGCTGGCGAAATGGCTAGTATATGTATAACCAAACAAAAAAACTTGCTAAAAAGTTGCCATTTTATTTTTCAAGAATGTTAGCTTCCTTATCTTGGCAGATTTAAATACTAGTATTGAATCAATCTTCATACTACTATGAGGAATAAAGTTTATTTTAATTTATATATGAAACTCTTGATGTTTTGTTTGTCCAGTTTCAAATATCATCCTATGACGACTTCTGCCAAAACAATATTTGACTTGGCACTCATCCAAGGCACCTTTTTGCATTTCCCAGAAGTTTCCTTTCCAAATATTTTTTCTATAAGAAATCCCTTATTTACTAGGCATATTTTGATTCGCTATTAACACCGGCAGTATCAAATAACTTATATTTTATCTGGAACTCCATATGTTAAAATAATTGAGATCCTTTGAGCTTGCATGCTTATTTAAAGTTGAAAGAAAATGACTTAAAATATTTTGAAATATTTAAATTATTGTCAATATAATTTGAATAATTTGGTCTCTGTCTCTCCTCTTCTTTAGCTCACCCGCAAACACATAGACATGCACAAACATACACAGAAGCACGCACGTATGCATACAAAATAATTGAAGGGTTTTCCATCAGTAGACAGTCACTTGAAGGTGACAAAATGTTTTTCGAGAATGATTTGAATTCAAGACTCAACTTGCTTATGCAGAGTCGAATATTATTAACTAGAAAATGTACCCGACGTTTTCTGGGAGTTAAAGCAAGGTAGTTATATATAAAATACCAAAACACATAAATTTTATTCATATAAATAATAGTGAAAATTGCATGCAATTCGGGTACATCGACACAACGAACGACGATACGAAACCCCTAATTCACAAAACTGAAATCTGTCACTGGCAGAAACTCTAAATTCTATCTTAAAATCTCTCAGAACAGTTTTACCAATTTATATATTGGCCATTTCTTCCGCAAGTAGAGTGAGTTTTTGTTGTTGAGACCCAGACCGTCCGACCTATCAGAAAGGTGTTGTTGATTGTTGAAACCCAGACCGCCCGACCTACCAGAAAGGTGTAAGGTAACTGTTTGGACGGTCGGGAAGTGCCACCCAATTTAGACCGGAACCCAGTGGGGGAGGCATCCACAGGGACCGTACCCTCCTTCCCCTACCACCAACCTCTCGGAAGGACTTTCGGACCCACATGTTTAACGTGATCGTACTCCGCATGAACACGGCGGCAGTTTTGGCAGTGGCTGGAATCGAACCCGGGCCTACCGAGTGCAACTCCAGCGCGCTAACCAATGGGCTACCGCGCCCCTATCAGAAAGGTGTAAGGTAACCGTTTGGACGGCCAGGAAGTGCCACCCAATTTAGACCAGAACCCTGTGCGGGAGGTATCCACAGGGACCGTACCCTCCTTCCCCTACCACCAACCTCTCGGAAGGACTTACGGACCCACATGTTTAACGTGATCGTACTCCGCATGAACACGGCGGCAGTTGTGGCAGCGTGCAAATCCAGCGCGCAAACCACCGGGCTACCTCGCCCGAAATGTGCCAACAGCACGCGGTGTTCCCAGGTGGTCACCCACCCAAGTACTAACCGCGCCCGATGCTGCTTGACTTCGGTGATCTAACGAGAACCGGTGTTTTCAGCACGGTAGAGTCGTTGGCCGCAAGTAGGGTGAGTATCATATTTCCAATAAATAAGTACCCGCTACTTAAATAAAATAAAACAGACACAGATAACACCAAACTCAATTCCAAAATACCTTGTTTTTAAGAGCATAGCTTCCACATTAGTGCAGAAATTATCACTCCATACCAAATTTTCCACTTCCCTTAACCTTTAAAATGGGTCCGGTCCCGAGCAGGAGAAGATTCCCGAGAGGTTCCGAACTTCAATGTGTAAACTCTCGTCTGTTTAAAAAAATGTAACAGTTCGCTCGGTTAAAAAAAAATTATAATTAATCAATGGATGGGTTGAGGACATTGTTTTTTATTTTGGAGCAGTCTGTGATATTTTAAGGAACATCTGTTAAATTATAAATGTCGGATATCACGTCAATGTTTTATATCGTAATATAAAATTCGGGGTGGTTTAAAACGTATGAAATGTATATATTATTTAAAAATTTACGAAAATTCGTTTATTAGTCGCATGGATTCCGTTCAAATTTTGTTTGAAAGATAATTTTTCAGTCTTTTTGATGGTATCAAGACGGAAGCTCTATGATAATATTTTAGGTCGTTAAGGAATCGATTTGTGTTAATTTCAGCCTAAATCTTTGCAAATCGGGCTAAAATGTAAAATATCTAAAGAACTAATTCGAAATAAAAAGTCTGATGTGGACAGCACACAGTTTTCCTTATATAATGCAATAAATTTACACCTTTTACAGTAAAAAAATAATGTATAAAGTCCACGGTACTGTGTTCTTATCGTTGATTTGTACATTTGGCGATTTTAAGGGTAGCCACATGTGAAATTATTTCAAAATACACAATTAATTTATATTTCGATCAACTCCAAATACACAATTATCAATATTGATAGCATCCGGAATAAGCTATATATTCTATATATTAAGATATTTTAATAATTAATGCATCAGTTAGGCGCCATTTTGATTAATTTACCTTCATTTTTGCAGGTTTGTCAATCTGGGGAGAAATATTGCCAAGTTGGCGATACTTTGCTAAATTATTCGCCAAGTTCGCCAAATGCATCACTAAGTGTCACAGACAAAAAGACAGAAGAACATTTCTTATATACTGGAAGATATGACCATCATGTGACAGAAATCAAAATTTGTGAAATATTACTTCCCATTTGGCGTCATTTTTATCAATTGGCGACAATTTTGTCACTTTGGCAACATTTAATATAGTTGCTATGTTGGCGACGTCCCGTTAAAATTCTTGCCAAGCGTTTCGGACTGACGCAGAAATGGATTATTCTTATAGTCTACTCTTCTGTTCTTTCCAATATATTGAATGTTTATCAATTAGTTGTCATTTTCATTGATTTAGCATCATTTTTATCAATTTGGCGAAATTTTCGTTAATTTGGCAACATTTAAAGAAATCGCTAAGTTCGCAGCATTCCGCCAAAATATCGCCAGCCATTATGGTATGAGAAATAAATTATTCTTATATCAGATAAATGACTATTGGAGTCTAAATACAAAAGTATTACCCAAAGTATATTTTCTCATGAACAGAACGAGCTAGATCGACGAGAATGATGTTACCAAATTTATTGCATGATATTACTCATAAAAAGGGAACATATTTCACAATAGTTAAAATTTTAGTTTATTTTATATGCTTTTTTGATAATTTTTTTTAAAATGTGCTCTCGAGAACGCTTCATGCTAGCGTTTTAAAATTTGCTTCAATCGTTTTCTAGTGAAAAATTACATAAGAAATGACTATTTACGTAACTATATTACATGTTTTGATTCTATGACGATTTTTTTTTCAAAATTTCCCGCGAAAATTTAGACTTCTGAATATTCGATTGTGTATAAAAACAACAGTCATTGAGTATTCATAGATTGTAATTTTGTACCAAGTTTCGTTCGAATCTCTCCATTAGTTCGCAAGATATCGTCTACTACACAGATTAACTGACACACATACATACATACACATACATTATCTCAAAAACGCTTGATTCATGTTCAGGGCTGCTTGAAACGTGCTTCCCATCGAAAACTCGAATTCGAATTTTCGACCTTATACATTTGGACCTTATACTTTCCTTATACATTCATTATACTATGTATATAAGGAAAGTAATATATGTTAAAAATATATATTGAAAAGTAATCGCTTGAAAAACTTAATTTTGCATGGCTATTTTCGTGTTTAATAAATTTCTGACGCATAGCTTGCTTATAATAATCTAACTTTACATTGATTTCTAGTGCCACGTGTACAGAATAAATTCATTAATTTTTGCACAACCCCATAGATATGGCTAGAATAAGTGTAGGTCCAAGGTATATATGTATATATATAACTAGCAGTATACTCGTTCTTCGTAGGGAGTATATAAAGATACTTAAAATGCACGATCATGTGCAAATTCCTATAGTATACTAAATGATATTGTTAATCAAAATATTCTATTAACATATTTTATTTAATACTGCTTAAACAGTTTAAAAATATCTGTTCTCTATACAAAATTATCTTCACTGGCAGATCTGAAGAATAAAACATCCTGGTCCAGTTTGTAAACAAATGTACAAAAAATATGAAATTGAACCAATATAATATATAAAATAAAAACGCTAAAATTTTATGGCCCCCGTACTGCTTATGTTCACGAATATTAGAAGATATACCCATGTATTAGTAGAAGATTACACTTACAGCATATGAGTTTCTAAAATATTTGCCAAAATAAAACAAATGCAGTAAAGAATTGAAAATATCGATAATTCAGTATTCTTTAAACCTAAAGGAAGTAATTCATACCAATATATGCCAATATATTTTGCCACAATAAAACAATGACGTTGGAAATATCAATAATCCCTGAATCAATAATCTCCGAAAATATCAATAATAATAATGTTTAAACTTGAAGACTGCAATTGATGTAATCCAGTCAAAAATGCAATAAGGGTAAAATTTAATTTATATACATATATTTATTATTTAAATCGGAAAAGGATATTTAAATCGGATTTATTAAAAATCGTCTGCGGCATAAACGCGTTAGATTTAAATGCGTTGTTGAGCGATATTATATAATTTAATTGTTCGTTTTTAATTAATATCTCTACAACCCTTGATCGCAGGAACTCGAAACATGGACTAAATTTTAAGTTGGGCTATTTCAAGGCTACCCACAAAATTTCATTAAATTCGGTTCAGCCTTTGTGACATGATGATGTGACATACATATATACAGACAAATAGATTTTCAATTGTATTTATATGTATTAGCAACATACCCGTTCGTCGTACGGAGTATATAATATAAAGAAACTTAAAATTCACAATCATGTGCAAATTCCTATACTATACCAAACGGCATTGTTATTCAAATTATTCTGTTAAAATATTTAATTTAATGCTTTTAAAAAGAAGTTTAAGAATATCTGTTCTTGCTATACAAAATTATGTTCACCGGCAGATCTGAAGAAAAGTAGCCTGGAAGCGTTTGTAAGCAAATTTATAAAAAATATGAAATTGAATCAATATATGCAATATAAAAGCGTTAAAATTGATTGGAACCCGTACAACTTATATAGGCGAATATTAGGCGAATATATAACCTGTATTAGTAGATTATATGTATAAATTGAAAATATCAATAAACCCGTAATCTTTAAACCGGAATGCAGTAATTGATTCCAATATATGCCAAAATGAAAGTGCTAAAAGTATATGGGAAGATATATATACTCGTACTACTTATAATGTCGTAGAGTAGAAGATATGTCCGAGTGTTAGTAGAAGATTTCTCGTATTACAATATGAGTCTCAAAATGTATTCCATAATAAAACAGATACCGTAATAAATTGAAAATATCAATAATCCCGGTAATCTTCATACCAGTAGGACGTATTTGATTCTAATATATGCCAATATATGTCAAAATACATTCCAACATACCTGTACTACTTATATTCCCGTAGATTAGACGATATACCCGTGCATTTGTAGAAGATTACTTGTACAATGTACATAAGAGTTTCAACAATTGTTGCCACAATAAAACAATGACATAATAACTTGAAAATATCAATAATCTCCGAAAATATCAATAATAATAACGTTTAAACCTGAAGACCGTAATTGATATTATCCAGTTAAAAATGCAATGGCAATGAAATTTATTTTATATATATATCTTCATTATTCAAATTAGAAAATATTTAATAAAAATCATCTGCTGCATAAACACTGGATTTAAATCCGTTGTTAAGCGACATGTTATTATTTCCATCAAATAAATTGATGGGAAAAATATCGTCTGAATAATGCTACCTCCATCGAAGGTTTGGCGACATTTTCGTCAATTTAGCGACATTTTAAAAATTCTCCAAATTTATCGCCAAGTGGGACTGTAGAACTGACAGTCCCGCTTGGCGACAAATAGATGAAACATCATTACAATACTATCCCCTAAAAATCATAATTAATTTCTTTTATTAAGCTCAATTTTATCAATTTCATGATATTTTTATGGATTTACAAACATTTTTATCAATTTGATGACATTTTAAAAATTTGCTAAATATGTTACAAAGTAGGACGGATGGACTGACAGACAAATGCTGCTGAAACATCTTTTGAGTACTCTCTTATAACAAAACAAAATTATTACCCCAAAAGTATTTCCCCAAAAGTACCCAAAAGTATTACCCCAAATTATTACCACAAAAGTATTACCCCAAATAACTTTTCTCCTGAATGGAATGAGCTAGATCCACAAGAATGATGTCACCAAATTTATCGTATTATATTACATATGAAAAAGGAAAATATTTCACAATAGTTAATATTTTTTGATTTATGTGATTTTTTGATAAATTTATTTAAAAATGTGCAATACCTCAAGAACGGTTCATGCTAGCGTTCTAAAATTTAGGTCAATCTTTATCTAATGCAAAATTACATAAGAAATGACTATTTGCGTAATTTCATTAAAGGTTTTGATTTTTTGATGATTTTTTCAAAATTTCACTCGAAAATTTAATGGAGTTCCGAACATTCGATTCCGTTTAAAAACAATAGGCTTCCAGTATTCACTTATTGCAATTTTTGCGACAAATTTTGTTCGAATCGCTTGAATTTCGTTCGAATGATTTCACTGTCCATAACTCTTGGCGAGATTGTGCGACGATTTTGAAGGAATGTCGCCAACTTGACGACTTTTTTAAATGCTGCCAAATTAACAAATTGATAAAAATAACGCAAAATCAATAAAAACAAGGACGACTAATTGACGAAAATTCAATATCTTGGAAAGAATATAAGAATCTACTGGAAGAATAACCTATTATTCCTTCCGTAACGTTTGGCAAAATTTTGGTGACGAATTTGTCGGAATATTTCCAACTTGCTGATTTTTTAAATGTTGTCAAATTGATGAAAATGTCACCCAATTGATAAAAATTCGCCAAATTGATGAATCCGAGTTAAATCAATGAAATGACGACTAATTGATGAACGTTCAATATCTTGGAAAGAACGTAAGAATACCCTATTTCTTTGTTCGTCCGTAACGTTTGACGAGAAATTTAGCTTCATTTTTAATTATTGGCGACATTTTTATCGATTTGCCAACATTGTTGTTAATTTGGCGATCTTTTAATCTATTTGGCGACATTTTAAAATTTTGCCAAATTTGTCGCGAAGTGGGACGGTTGGACTGATAGTCAATAGCTACTGAAATATCATTACAATTATTATCCTCTTTCAAAACACAATTAATTTCATTAATTTTGCGCTATATTTATCAATTTGGCGAAATTTTTATCGATCTGTTGACATTTTTATTGATTTGGAGCCATTTTCTTCAATTTGGCGATATTTTGATAAATTTGGCGACATTTAAAATACTCGCTAAATTTCCGCCAATTGGAACGATTGGACTGACAGATAAATGCTTAAGAAACATCATTACAATACTTTGCCCTTCAAAACAGATTTCCATTAATTTGGCATCATATTTATCAATTTGGCGAAATTTTTGTTAATTTAGCGATATTTTTATCAATTTGGCGACATTTGATAAATTGGGCGACATTTTAAAAAGTCGCAAAATTTTTCGCCAATTGGGAAGGTTGGGCTTGACAGACAAATGCTGTTGAAACATCATTACAGTACTATTCTCTTTCAAAACGCAATTTCATTGATTTGGCGTCATTTTTATCGATTTGGTGTCATTTTTTATCAATTTGTCGACATTTTCGTTAAATTCGCAACATTAAAAAAGTCGCCAAGTTGGCGATATCTCACCAAAGTCGTTGCCAAAATTTTCGTCAATTAACCCATTTGTTTGTA
This sequence comes from Amaurobius ferox, assembly GCA_951213105.1. Lineage (NCBI taxonomy): Eukaryota > Metazoa > Arthropoda > Arachnida > Araneae > Amaurobiidae > Amaurobius > Amaurobius ferox. The sequence goes on along the minus strand of OX578142.1, from coordinate 83,811,537 downwards.
GCACTTGGTGCTGCATGTCATAAGGTAAAATTGTCCTTATCAAAAATTACCTGTATAGGACTTACCTATGATGCCGCCACTAAGGGTGGAGCATGTAAGCTCCCGGTTCTCAAGCTCGGAAAACGAACACACAATACATAAAGAAATACACATGCTTAATTGCTCAATTTATTTTAATATTTTACTTAATAGATATCTATTGTATCTGGAGTAACTATGCTATAATTAAATCAATTATTAAAAGACACATATTACTGACAATATTACATTAATATATATATATATTTACACACATAATAACTTTGACTTAAATTTCTTAAAAACAGTTTCCTTTAAACAATCGATAAAGAAATGTTCTTATAGTTCAATATTTCGAACTCGTTCATATGGTCTATTCATACGAACTGGTAGTCAATTAATTTAATAATCGTTAAAGGTGTGCCTTCCGTGCTAATAGTGACAATTGAAAGATGGTTACCTTTTCTCTTTGTGTTACGTGCATATTCGTGCTATTTCAATGATGTAGGAAAACCGTTACACATCTAACTGCTCTCGCTAGCATTTTATTGCTCACATTCTCTAGACACTTTCACAAACCCAAGAAAACATGATGCTGACTCGTTCGAGAGTTTTAAGTCGACTAAAAAACCTCAGGTGCGTCTAGGACGCTGTCGAAATTGCATCTCCTGGAAAGTTCTAGAACATTCTCTCAAACCTTTTTCTTTTCACATTGTAGTGTCGTTGTTGATTCGTTGAAGTGAAGAAGGGGATACGCTGCTTATTTATGTTTGTATTGCCATTGGCTCCCTCTGCAGCATTTAAATAGCTCATTAGCTAGGTTGGCATCGCAATTGGAATTTCGAAATGGCTAGGTTGGCATCCGTAATTGGAATGTAACATGTAATACAAATATTGTGTTACATGATATCCCCCCTTGCAGAGAGAAAATTTCAGCACACGGTAAACATTGCACTGAATACATATGTGTACACATTGCGGCCACTGTGGAAATGTTGCTTTGATCCACTGCACATATATCTGTCACAGAAATGCAGATCACCGCATGTAATACACACTATATTGTAACATTGACATACATATATCGGTGCATTACAACCGACATGTCACTAAAATGAAGGAACTCACTGTTCGGAAGATACACCATCTCGTACTTGGTGACACATATATTGCTGTACCTGAAGAAATTATCACTGTTCGGAAGGCACACTATATTGTTACATGGAATTATCACGAGCACGGAAGACACCTTATTGTCACATGGAATTATCATGAGCACGGAAGACACCTTATTGTCACATTGAATTATCATGAGCACGGAAGAATGAGTCACCATCCTGTGACTTAACTTTCAAAGTTCCGGTACTTCAATATTTATATTTTCATTATGTTGCTTAGTACAGTCTATTGTACACTTCAAATGAAGACTATATCATAATTGTTATTTGCATTTCTATTTATATACAAGTTCACAACATTACATTAAACTATACACAATTCATTACCTTGATTTCTCATTTTCACAGACGTACATAATTTTTCGACAATTTTTTAGCTGTATATATTTCTTATTTGTTACAATGAATAACATATTATATATTTTTGTGTGTATAAATCATGACTCTTTTGAACACCATATTTATATCATATTACATCGCGGCATTCAAAATATCAAATATATATACTCATTTCGCAACTCCAAACTACTGTGCATCTCATAATACGCATTTTAAATTCCCTCTTCGACTGCCCTTTCGTGTGACACAACTGAGCGTGAGGAAGGGAGAAAAGAAAAAAGAAAAAATTTTGCTTGACCCGTAGCTTTCCTCTGCTCCCCTCAACGCGTTTCTATGGCAACTGCGAATCTGTTGACCCCCACGGCGAGCCTTGAATGAGTGTCTTCATTGTTTGCAGAGCGCAAACTTACGTAAAAGGGATCTTAACTGCCTTTTGCATGTATCGCTAAAGATTTAATCGTTATCGTGTAATCTAACAAAGTATTGCTAACTAGGCGATATTTCGCCCCCAGATTGACGAAATATCGTCAAAATTGCATAAATGACGCTAAAATAATGAAAATGACGCCTTATCGATGTATTAATTATTAAAATATTTTAATATACGGACTATATTGCTTATTGAGGATACTATCAATATTGTTAATTGTTTATTTAAAGTTGCCCAAAATATAAGTTTACTGGCTACTTTGAAATAGTTTTTTTTTACATGTTGTCATTCAAAAAATCGCCAAATATGCAATTCAATGTTGGAAACACAGTACCGTGGATCTTATACTTTATTTTTTGACTGTAAAAGGAGGAAATTCATTGCATGGTATACGGAAAGTCATGTGCTGCCTACATCAAATATTTTTAAATCACAGTACTAAAATAATTTATTATATTTAACTTAAAACTTCATTGAAAAAAAAGAACTTTATTCGAAGGACTTCATTGAAATATAAACTGTCTGGCTCTCTATGTAAAAGCAATGGATATTTCATTCATATCAATTTATTATAGACTCCAGAGCTAAATAATTTTGCATGAAAGAAATTCAGCAATTCTTATGCAACTCATCTTGCAATCACTTGTTTACATTCTGCATCCATTAAAATTAGGCTTCATTGTAGAAATAATCAACGTTTGATGATCATTTAAACTAAAAAATGTTGTAATTGCGTTGGCACAGAATATAGATTCACAGAAAATAAGCAAAAATAAAGCGGTTTTAGGACGGATGCAACACTAAATATAAATTTTAAAGAAATTTAAAAATCACCGTTTTTACATTGGGTAAAAAAGATGGATGCCTTCTGAATTTTAACTTCGCTTAATAAATGTTTGAAAAATTAGTCCCCATAGGATTCAATGTATTTCACTTTTTCAAACCGGGTTCGATCCAAAATAATTGGGTTATATTACTCATTTACATTCCCGTATGTTCCACAGACAGTCTCAACAATATACTAAAACCTCATAAAGCCATTTTTACGGCAGTTATTGTGGAAATGTACAGACAGACAGAATGAACAAAGTCATAAAAACTTTTCAACTATGTTGGAAAGTGTTAAAAATCGGCTGTCACAATACCTCGAACAATTTGGTATGATTACTCTAGAGGGCCATAAGACGCAGTTAGCTAAGTTGCCGGTCTGGAGGATTTCTTTGCACATTCATTGCAAAAAATCGATAATTTTTTTAAGCGAAAAATTATTGATTTCCGTTTCTATATGCACCATTGATTTTTTCCCGTTGAAAATAAGAAGTATATTACTATGCTGATTGCATACAGTACTAAACTTTAATATGTTTTTAAATCAATTGAATTCTGCAAGTTGTAAGTAATTTGTCCTTTTAATAATTTCTGCTGTCTAACTCTTTTAAAAATTCTTTCTTGGCGACTTTGGGCTTGAATTTGTTTTCGTTTTGTATATCTATTAATTTTTTCCGCTAAAGTAAGTGCTTCACTGACGTCATTATCATATTCAGTTTTAGTTAAATTCGGACTGTCATCAGGGTCCGCTATTTCCAGATTATTTTCTCCGGGTAATTTCAAATCTCTGGTAAGAAACAAAATAGCGGGACTGTGGTCTATATTTGCGCTGGGTGTTGCATTATGAAATAATTTTACATATGGCAAGACTTTGTGCCAATTAAATGTTTGGTCAGCCATTGCTGCCAAAGAATTTTTTATTCCTAAGTGGCTTCTTTCTAAAATTGCATTTGAGCTAGGTTTGTAAATCGACGTATATTTTATTTTTATACCATGTTGCTCTGTGAATTTTTTAAATTCCTCGCTTTTCAGTTGTCTCCCGTTATCACATAAAATCCAATTGGGTACTCCGTTTGAAGCTATCCAATTTGTTACTACCTGTAATACACTCGCAGTTGTAATATTTCTCACGGGTACTGCCTCAAGGAATCTCGAGTAATGGTCTATCATCGTTATGATGTACTCGTGCTGTCCGTTACTTCTCGGTAGCTTCCCTACAATATCTAATGCCACCGTGTGATTTTGTTTACATGGACGTGGGACACGTTGTAATGCCATAGGTCTTATAGCCTTATTTTTGTAACATAAACATGCATCACATGATGCGCAAAAATTCTTTACATCACTGTATGCCCCTTTCCAGTAATACTTTCTATTCAGAATTTGATATGTTTTTTCTACTCCAAAATGCGGTGTATGAGCTAACTCAATAACTGCGAATTTTAGACTGTGAGGTATTAGAATTCTGTCCTTTTGCATAGGATTTCTGATATATCTAGCAGTCTTTATCATAATTAATCCTGTATTTACATCTCTATATTTACATATTTTGGCTGTTTAAATTTTGCATTCAGTCCGTTAATAATTTTCTTTATCTCTCTATCTTTTGCTTGCTCTTCTAAAATTTTGGCTATTGTTATCGCGCTGTCATTAGCAATAATGTTATTTATTAATTTAGTCTTAGTTTGTTCAGAAAAAATTTGTCGCGACATAAAATCACTGGGATTATCTTGTCCTTTAATGTATTTTATATCGAAAGAATATTGTTGTAAATTTAATAACCATCTTGCGATTAAATCAGAATTTTGATTTTCTAAGTGTATGTAGTGCGTTAAAGCTTTAGAATCAGTAAATACCGTAAAATGCGTACCACATAAAAAATCTTTGAAATGTATTATAGCGTCGTGAATTGCTAACAGTTCTAGCTTCATGCTCGGATATTTCTTTTCACTGTCTGAAAGTTTCCTGCTATAATACTCGATAGGATGAAAATTTCCGTTCACTGATTGAAGTAAAATTCCTGACGCGGCTACTTTTGAACAATCAGTCGACAAAATGAACGGCTTTGACATATCAGCTGCCCTAACTACCGGTTTCGATAAAATCGCGTTTTGCAATGTTACAAACGCTTCTTCGCATTTCTCCGTCCATATAAATTTTTTATCTTTCTTTGTTAACTCAATTAAAGGATTGCATAGTTCAGAAAAATTTGGTATGATCTGCCTAAAATAATTACATAAACCTAAAAATGATTTTACTTTTTTTACTGTTGTTGGCACAGGGAAATTCGTTATTTTCTGTACATTATCATCTGAAGGTGTTATGCCTTCCTTACTTATCTTAAATCCTAGAAATTTAATGTTCTCTTTACACATTTGTAATTTTGAAGGGTCAATGGTTAAACCAAATTTAGCTAATCTCGAAAATACCGTTTTTAATTTCTCCAACATTTTCTCGAATGAATTTGCGGCAATTACAATGTCATCTAAATAAAATTCAATTTTCTGATCTTTTAAATCTCCTAAGCATTTCATCATTAGTAATGAGAAATATGCTGATGAATTTTTTGCCCCAAAAGGTAATCTATTAGGTCTATACGATCCATTATTTGTTATGATATTTAATCGGAAACTGTCCTCAGGTTTGATTTTTATTTGAAAAAACGCGGACTTTAAGTCTATCACCGTGTACAATTTGTGGCCTGCGATGTTGTGCAGAATGTCGCTGATTTTACCAATATTTACGGGCAGTAATTCAGTAATTTGATTAAGTAGCCTGTAATCTACGGCTAAACGATATTTTTGTTCTTTATTGGCATTATTACTATTAATACTGGCTTTCTTCTTTATCAATAAGCATGGGAACGCATAATTACTTGTAGATTTTTCTATAATTCCAGCTTCACACAATTGTTTGATTTCACCTTCTAGTACAGGTTTTAACATTTTTGGCAAGGGATAAGGTTTACACTGAATTGGGTATTGGTGTAGTAAATTAAATTCCGGTACTATTTCTTCCGTCATTCCCAGCGTTTTGTATGATTTCGAAAATACATCGTAATTTTGTAACAGTAATTTTAGCAATATATGTTTTTCATTTTCTTGTAAGTGATCTAGTTTAAAATCTTGCGGTGTTAATTCCGCTTTTCGTAAAGCTGAAATGTCCATTTTTTGTGGATCATTTAAGCTTTCGATATTGTTAATCTGTAAAATTTTATCAGTATCATGTTTCTCTTCACAAATTTCAAACTGCGGTGTTACAGTACCAAATATCATATTTTTATTTAGATGAATCTCTTCTTCTGTTTTGTTTGTTAAAAGAGTAGAAATAAATTTTCTATTATTTACATAATGTAAAGAATGCTCAGCGTGTAAATCTTTTAATGAATTTGTAATATTTAACAATACCTCCTTATCCTCAAAATAGTTTTCATTTAATTTTAATTTTATTGATTTTGTTTCTTGAGGGAGTAATTTAATTTTATGCGCTAAGCTTGCATTTAAGCATTGAATATGTTCAACTCTTGTATTATTATTTTCTGGTTGCTGTGCTTTTTTTTTATTTTTGTCTTGAAATGGTATAGATATGGATTCTTTGACAAACTTTAATATTAATTTATTTGTGTCAATTATGGCATGATGATTTTTGAGAAAGTCAAATCCTAAAATAATTTCATAAGGGGTGTTATTTAATTGTTTAGTTATGAAAAAATAATTTTTGCATCTTTTGTTTTCAATTTTAAAGCTAAAGCTGATACATTTTGAAAATTGAATGTTTTCTTTGGTCATAGTCTGTATTTTTACTTGTCTAGATAAATAGTTAATTTTAATTTTATTTTTGATTTTTTGAAATATTTGATCTGATAATAAACTGACACTTGCGCCACTATCTATGAGAGCCACTGTTTTTATGTTCTCTAAATTTATGTTAATCATTGGCAAAGAGTCACTCTGTCCATATGTTGAATTCAGTAAATGTTCATTTAAATTTTGTGCATCCTTGTTAATTTTGCTTGCAATTTTATGGGATCTCGAATCCTTATTTGATGCCTTATAACTTTCTATATGTCTTTTATTTCGAGGTCCCTTTCTTAGTTTAAATATTCATTATTCTGATATTGCCTATTATTGCTCACATAATGTGGTCCATTATTCTGATATGATCTTCTGTTATTACTTTGAAATTGTCTGTTGGTATTTCCTGCACGCCGCCGTATTCCCCGGTTATTTATGAAATTACCTCTTCTGAAATTCGCCCTACTATAGTGTACATAATTATTTTGAATCGTGGGTCTTTGTTGAAAATTGGTAGTTTCTTGACTGCTGTTTTCATTTGTGAATGCCCTTTTTAAATTATTTTGTACTTTTTGCAGCGTAAAACATTCTGACATCCAGTGATTGTTGCGACCGCACGCTATACAGAATTTCTGTGGCGGCTTTTCTGCATTATTTTCAGTTTTTACATGATTTATTTCTACATTCTCAATTATTTTATTTTCTATTTCAATACTATTTATACAATCACTATCTTCCTCCAATGCGGATTCTATCACCTCAGCTATTTTCACTGCTTCGTCAAAGGTTTTCGGGTCATTTTTTTTTATTTCTGTTCTTAAATCTTCTCTGACTATCTGTAAAAATTTGGTGAGTTTAATTTTCTCTGTAATTTTTTTTACATTTGCGTCCATTGTTTCATCTACTTCTAGAAAAATTATCGCCTGGTTTTCGATTTCTTGTGCAAGCTCCTTAATTGTCATATTTGGTAAATGTTTCAGATTGTTAAAATTGTTGTGTTTTTGCACTAATGTTTGTTTCCTTTCAAATTTGTTTTTTAATAACTCCATGAATTTTTCATATGATTTTTCCTTTTGCAGAGCAATATTTTCTGCTAGAAATTGCTGAGCCTTTCCCTTTAATCTTGATTTGACAATTATGATTTTCTCTTGTTCGGACCATGATGTTAACTCCGCTATTTCCTTAAATTGTATGATAAAGAAATTGACATTATTTTCTTTTTGTCCATCAAATGATGGTAACATCTGCATAATTGGCAACGATGTATTTTGCTGCGCTTGATTTGCGGGCATCTGTATCTGGATCGCGTTATTTGCCGAACTATCTGTTACTCTGTTATTTATATGTACCTCCTGCTGTATATTATCGATAATTGGAGCATCTTGCCTCGATCTTTTACTTATTTGCCTAGTTTTATTCGGCGCCATGATTTAATACACTGTTATACAATTCTAACTCTATATTAAATATTTATGCTAATACATACATATATATACAATCATATAATACATATTTAAATTATCATTTTCATGCATTTTCTTATCATTCTACTGAGTTATATCTCATTATTAAATTCATTGTTAAATTCAATATTACATTCCGCTTATTATTAAATTCAGTTTTATATTCAAACTCATTATTAAATTTGATATTATATTCAAACTCATTATTAAATTCAATATTATATTCAAACTTATTATTAAATTTAATTTTGCCTTTTACTTATATTTTTTACTTTCTCTTATGAAAATTAATTCTCTCCGAGCTTGACCACATACGGCACCAATTCGCGCGGCGACATCATGTCATAAGGTAAAATTGTCCTTATCAAAAATTACCTGTATAGGACTTACCTATGATGCCGCCACTAAGGGTGGAGCATGTAAGCTCCCGGTTCTCAAGCTCGGAAAACGAACACACAATACATAAAGAAATACACATGCTTAATTGCTCAATTTATTTTAATATTTTACTTAATAGATATCTATTGTATCTGGAGTAACTATGCTATAATTAAATCAATTATTAAAAGACACATATTACTGACAATATTACATTAATATATATATATATTTACACACATAATAACTTTGACTTAAATTTCTTAAAAACAGTTTCCTTTAAACAATCGATAAAGAAATGTTCTTATAGTTCAATATTTCGAACTCGTTCATATGGTCTATTCATACGAACTGGTAGTCAATTAATTTAATAATCGTTAAAGGTGTGCCTTCCGTGCTAATAGTGACAATTGAAAGATGGTTACCTTTTCTCTTTGTGTTACGTGCATATTCGTGCTATTTCAATGATGTAGGAAAACCGTTACACATCTAACTGCTCTCGCTAGCATTTTATTGCTCACATTCTCTAGACACTTTCACAAACCCAAGAAAACATGATGCTGACTCGTTCGAGAGTTTTAAGTCGACTAAAAAACCTCAGGTGCGTCTAGGACGCTGTCGAAATTGCATCTCCTGGAAAGTTCTAGAACATTCTCTCAAACCTTTTTCTTTTCACATTGTAGTGTCGTTGTTGATTCGTTGAAGTGAAGAAGGGGATACGCTGCTTATTTATGTTTGTATTGCCATTGGCTCCCTCTGCAGCATTTAAATAGCTCATTAGCTAGGTTGGCATCGCAATTGGAATTTCGAAATGGCTAGGTTGGCATCCGTAATTGGAATGTAACATGTAATACAAATATTGTGTTACATGATATCCCCCCTTGCAGAGAGAAAATTTCAGCACACGGTAAACATTGCACTGAATACATATGTGTACACATTGCGGCCACTGTGGAAATGTTGCTTTGATCCACTGCACATATATCTGTCACAGAAATGCAGATCACCGCATGTAATACACACTATATTGTAACATTGACATACATATATCGGTGCATTACAACCGACATGTCACTAAAATGAAGGAACTCACTGTTCGGAAGATACACCATCTCGTACTTGGTGACACATATATTGCTGTACCTGAAGAAATTATCACTGTTCGGAAGGCACACTATATTGTTACATGGAATTATCACGAGCACGGGAGACACCTTATTGTCACATGGAATTATCATGAGCACGGAAGACACCTTATTGTCACATTGAATTATCATGAGCACGGAAGAATGAGTCACCATCCTGTGACTTAACTTTCAAAGTTCCGGTACTTCAATATTTATATTTTCATTATGTTGCTTAGTACAGTCTATTGTACACTTCAAATGAAGACTATATCATAATTGTTATTTGCATTTCTATTTATATACAAGTTCACAACATTACATTAAACTATACACAATTCATTACCTTGATTTCTCATTTTCACAGACGTACATAATTTTTCGACAATTTTTTAGCTGTATATATTTCTTATTTGTTACAATGAATAACATATTATATATTTTTGTGTGTATAAATCATGACTCTTTTGAACACCATATTTATATCATATTACATCGCGGCATTCAAAATATCAAATATATATACTCATTTCGCAACTCCAAACTACTGTGCATCTCATAATACGCATTTTAAATTCCCTCTTCGACTGCCCTTTCGTGTGACACAACTGAGCGTGAGGAAGGGAGAAAAGAAAAAAGAAAAAATTTTGCTTGACCCGTAGCTTTCCTCTGCTCCCCTCAACGCGTTTCTATGGCAACTGCGAATCTGTTGACCCCCACGGCGAGCCTTGAATGAGTGTCTTCATTGTTTGCAGAGCGCAAACTTACGTAAAAGGGATCTTAACTGCCTTTTGCATGTATCGCTAAAGATTTAATCGTTATCGTGTAATCTAACAAAGTATTGCTAACTAGGCGATATTTCGCCCCCAGATTGACGAAATATCGTCAAAATTGCATAAATGACGCTAAAATAATGAAAATGACGCCTTATCGATGTATTAATTATTAAAATATTTTAATATACGGACTATATTGCTTATTGAGGATACTATCAATATTGTTAATTGTTTATTTAAAGTTGCCCAAAATATAAGTTTACTGGCTACTTTGAAATAGTTTTTTTTTACATGTTGTCATTCAAAAAATCGCCAAATATGCAATTCAATGTTGGAAACACAGTACCGTGGATCTTATACTTTATTTTTTGACTGTAAAAGGAGGAAATTCATTGCATGGTATACGGAAAGTCATGTGCTGCCTACATCAAATATTTTTAAATCACAGTACTAAAATAATTTATTATATTTAACTTAAAACTTCATTGAAAAAAAAGAACTTTATTCGAAGGACTTCATTGAAATATAAACTGTCTGGCTCTCTATGTAAAAGCAATGGATATTTCATTCATATCAATTTATTATAGACTCCAGAGCTAAATAATTTTGCATGAAAGAAATTCAGCAATTCTTATGCAACTCATCTTGCAATCACTTGTTTACATTCTGCATCCATTAAAATTAGGCTTCATTGTAGAAATAATCAACGTTTGATGATCATTTAAACTAAAAAATGTTGTAATTGCGTTGGCACAGAATATAGATTCACAGAAAATAAGCAAAAATAAAGCGGTTTTAGGACGGATGCAACACTAAATATAAATTTTAAAGAAATTTAAAAATCACCGTTTTTACATTGGGTAAAAAAGATGGATGCCTTCTGAATTTTAACTTCGCTTAATAAATGTTTGAAAAATTAGTCCCCATAGGATTCAATGTATTTCACTTTTTCAAACCGGGTTCGATCCAAAATAATTGGGTTATATTACTCATTTACATTCCCGTATGTTCCACAGACAGTCTCAACAATATACTAAAACCTCATAAAGCCATTTTTACGGCAGTTATTGTGGAAATGTACAGACAGACAGAATGAACAAAGTCATAAAAACTTTTCAACTATGTTGGAAAGTGTTAAAAATCGGCTGTCACAATACCTCGAACAATTTGGTATGATTACTCTAGAGGGCCATAAGACGCAGTTAGCTAAGTTGCCGGTCTGGAGGATTTCTTTGCACATTCATTGCAAAAAATCGATAATTTTTTTAAGCGAAAAATTATTGATTTCCGTTTCTATATGCACCATTGATTTTTTCCCGTTGAAAATAAGAAGTATATTACTATGCTGATTGCATACAGTACTAAACTTTAATATGTTTTTAAATCAATTGAATTCTGCAAGATATATACTTCCAACTGCAAAGAAAACACATCTGACAGGAATCTGCGATTTGCGGATTTATAAAAGATATATTTTAATGAAGATAAACGAGTACTACATTGTGACTTACTTTTTGATGCTTTTAGTGGTATGCATATTGAAAAAAATTAGTTGCTTCGTTCCACCCCGTTTTATTTAATACGTATTCACTTTATTATTGAAATCACATGACTAAAATGGTCTTGTTTAATTTGTGTAATTTATTCCTCTTTCCTATACTATTTATTCATAAGAGACTAAATCACTCAATTAAATTAACAATCATAGATAAAATCAAGGACAAAGCGTTTTAAAAAACGAAAGGTCTTCTATTTAACACATCCTAAAAGACGTACAGAACATTATTAAAAACGGCCAGAGCGCTTTTGGAAGTATATACGCCCTTCATCAGTGGCTACATGAATAGTAAAAGCATGGAATATTTATATATATAGAGACCAGTTTAAAGCAAATTTGCATAAATTATAAAATGGTAAATGGACTTACTAAAAATATTACAAGAAATATACACGGAAATTACAAAATAAGTTTAAATGCTTACGAATTTTAAAATATTACAAGAAGAGAACTAATACAAATTTTAGAAAAACGTCAAGCATGATATTCCCGAGAATGACATCACAAATAACTTTTAAGAGGTTTGAATTGCATAAAGTCGAGAATGAGTCGCCAAGCATAACTTAAAATTTAAACAAAATCAAAATTACAAATTGATTCACGGTAAATATAAATAAACAGGGATTCATAAAGAAGAATACTACGTGGATTGTTCTTCCCGGGCGTCCAAATAGTTGCTCAAGTCCTCTGGATGAGTCGGACGGCCTGAGTCTTCCACTACGTGGATTGTTACAACGAACCAAAAGGATAGTTTTTTCAACTTTGTATTAGTTCTTTTCATGTAATATTTTAAAATTCGTAAGCGTTTAAACTTGTAATTTTCGTGTATATTTCTTGTATTATTTTTAGTAAGTTCATTTACCATTTTATATTTTATGCAAATTTGCTTTAAACTGGTCTCTCTATATATAAACATTCCATGTTTTTACTATTCATGTAGCCACTGATGAAGGGCATATATACTTACGAAAGCGCTCTGGCAGATTTTAATAATATTCTGCACGTCTTTTAGGATGTGTTAAATAAAAGACCTTTAGTTTTTTAAAACGCTTTGTCCTTGATTTTATCTATTGAATGCAGACGTGATACCAATCTTGATTATTTGACAATCATAGATAATTTCAGTTGAATAGCCTACTGTCACAAAATGTCTTCTAGAATATACCTGTAATGATGTGGTATCAGAAAAATTAAAAACTTGAACTGTTCTCATTTTGCATCTATATAGTTTAAGTAAGATGCGCCGTTTAATGGTCTTCTTTTGTAAATTGCAACCTGTCGTTCAAAATAACTTTCTCATTCAACAAGTTTTTAACGATTCAAATTACCTCCCTCTTCTTTACAATTCCGGTGAAGAAGACAATTGCAAATGAAATTGTAGCAAATCCTTAAAATCTTTTCTGCATTTTGTATTCGTAATTTTAGAACGCGATGAAAGGACGAGACACTTTTTAAATAAAATCAGCTGCAAAAACCAGCAGATATGAGACATCATTATAGGCAGCCACAAGCTGCTGGATCAAAGAAATTCAACTAATATAAATTTCATTGCTCAGGGGAGCAGATGCTGTGATTGTTAAGGAGAAGAAGACAGCTTAGAAAAAAAAATGCCAGAAGTGACCGTTTGTTTCTCTGCTTAAAAGATTAACTATCAACTGAAAAAAAAAAAACTTTTTACTTTCTTTATATACATAGTATAATGTATAAGGAAAGTATTGTGACGAGGTCGAAAATTTGAATTCGAGTTTTTGATGGAAGACCACGTTTCGGGCATTCCTGAACACGAATCAAATGTTTTTGCGGTAATGTCTCTCTGTGTGTGTGTGTGTGTAAGTGTGCGTGTGTGTGTAAATGTATGTATGTGTGTGTGTGTGTGTGTGTGTGTGTGTGTGTGTGTATGGAGACGATATATCACGACCGAATAGAGCACTTCGAATGCAATTTAGTACAAAAATTACAATCCGTGAATACTGGAAACTTATTGTTTTTAAATGCAATCGAATGTTCAGAACCGCCTAAATTTTCGATTGAAATTTTGAAAAAATCATCAAAAAATTAAAACCTTTAATAAAGTTACACAAATAGTTCGTATGCATTTTTTCATTAAAAAACGACTGACATAAACTTTAGAACGCTAGCATGAACCGTTCTCGAGATATTTTATATTTTTCAAATAAGTTTATCAAAAAACCACATAAAATACAAAAAAATCTGATGTGGGCAGCACATGACTTTCCTTATATAATGCAATGAATTTACTTCTTTAACGGTGAAAAAGTGATAAAAAAATCAACGGCACAGTGTTTGCAACATTAAATTGTACATTTGGCGCTTTTCCGAATGACAACATGTAAAACTATTTCGTATCCAATTAACTTATATTTTATGCAACTCTAAATTAGAAATTAATATTGATATCATCCTTAATAAGCAATATAGTCCATATATTTAAATATTTTAATAATAAATGCTTCAATTAGGCTTCATATTTATTAACATTTTTCATTAACGTCGCCAACTTGGGACTATTTTAAATGTTGTCAAATTGACAAAAATGTCGCTAACTTGATAAAATTGACTCCAAATGGTGTTTTGCAAATTCTGACATCCGCCATATGACGGGCATACCTTCTAATATACAAAAAATGCTCTTCTCTCCCTTTGTCTGTAACACTTGGTGATGCATTTGTCGAACTTGGCGGCGGATATTCTAGCAAAGTATCGACAACTTGGCGAAATTTCGCCCCCAGATTGACGAAAATATCGTCAAAACCGCAAAAATGATGTTAAGTTAATGAAAATGACACCTAATTGGCGAATAAATTATTAAAATATTTTAATATATGCATTATATCGCTTATTGAGGATGCTATGGATATTTGGATATTTGTTTATTGGTATATGGATATTTGTTTATTGGTATATGGATATTTGTTTATTGGTATATGGATATTTGTTTATAAACAATATGGATATTTGTTTATTTAGAACTGCGTAAAATATAAGTTAATTGGGCATTTTGAAATAGTTTTACATGTTGACATCCGTAAAATCGACAAATGTATATTTTAAAGTTAAAAACATAGTACCGTGGATCTTATACATTATTTTTTGACTATAAAAGGAGTAAGTTCATTGTATTATATAAGGAAATTCATGTACTGACCACATTATATTTTTTAAATTTATATATGAAACTTTAGATGTTTTCTTTGCCCAGTTTCAAATATCATCCTATGACGACTTCTGCCAAAACTATATTTGACTTGGCACTCATCCAAGACACCCTTTTCCCTTTCCCAGAAGTTTCCTTTCCAAATATTTTTCCTTTAAGAAATCCCTTATTTACTAGGCATATTTTGATTCGCTGGGACTCCATATGGTTTATCTGGAACTCCATATGTTAAAAGAATGGAGATCTTTGGAGCTTGTATGTTTATTTGAAGTTGAAAGAAAATGAGTTAAATTTTTTTGAAATATTTAAAATATTGTTAAAATATTTTAAATAATTTGGCAGATGTCGCCCCCCTTCTTTAACTCACCCGCAATCACACAGACACACACAAACATATACAGAAGCACGCACGCATGCATACAAAATAATTGAGGGGTTTTCCTTCAGTGGACAGTCTCTTGACTAAATCATTGAAAGTCACAAAGTGTTTTTCGAGAAGGACTTTGAATTCAAGACTGAACTTGCTTATGCAGAGTGAACTCGAAAAATGTACCCGTCGTTTCCCGGGAGCTAAAGCAGGGTAGTTATATAAAATACCAAAATACGTAAATTTTATAGATATAAATAACAGTGAAAATTGCATGCAATCTGTATACATCGACACAACGGGCGTGATACGAACCCCCCCCCCCCGCAAATCACAAAACTGAAATACGTTACTGGAGGGAACTCTTCATTCTATGTTAAAATCTTTCAGCACACTTAGATCAATTTATATATTGGCCATTTCTTCCGTAAACAGAGAAATTATTATATTTCAATTAATAAGTACCCGCACCTTACATAAAATATTAACGATACAGATCAGTACAATAGCTCGAGAAAATTAGAGCTATCGTATGCTTTTTTATGCAGAGGTATAGAGAACCCTACATGATGAGACAACTTGGGGGGGGGTGCCCTTTTTATAGGGTTACTGTGGGCTAGATTCCAGTTAGATATAGGAGGGAAAAGTCAATTACAATATTTTAGAGCGTTACAAAATTAGTACTTAGCATCTCTGTCCCACAGCAAAAGCTGCAAAATAATTATCAAAATAACGATTTTAAAATAGTAGATTTTATGAATCCGCAGCACTGTAAATGTAGAGACCGCGGACATATTTTATTACACAGGTGCAAGCATGCATTGTTGGTTTTAAAGTGAACATTTTGTATTTCATGCATAATAAAGTTAATTTTATTCTGCCGCGTTGTAAAACGTTCGATATTTTGGAAAGAGAGTTAGAGTTTATATAACGGTTTCCCTTCTATCTTTTTTCGAGATGTAAAAAATGCTTTGAACTAATATTTCAACGCTTACAATTTACTTTCCCCCTATCTCTAACAGGAAGCACGATAGCTCTCTGCACCCCTCAAGAAAAAGGGAGTAGCCTTTTAAAGTTGCCTCATTATGTAACACCACAGGGGTGTCCTATACATCTGCAGAAAATGAACTGGTGTGTAGCTCTACGCGACTTTCTCATATTAGAATCTATTTTTAAGTAGCTTGTGATTTTTTTTTTATAAATTTTACAAGAAAATATCTTTATTTGAAAAATCTGTATCGTTGGTTCGAACGATCACGCTTGGGGGCTATAAGGGGGAAGTAACCCACCTTATAACACATATAATAATGGGGGGGGGGTTATGAGGGGAAGTAAGCCCCTTATGGGGGATTACTCACCCTCCCCCTAGGGTTGGTTCATTAACGCAAAAACATATACTGTTTTTACTTTATTACTATTTTTATTAATACTGTTTTTCACTACATTGATTGAAACTATTAAGTTTTGTAATAAATGAGTCACAAATAATCTCTATTATGCATGATTATGTCAAATTTCGTCCTATGCTGCCATGTTAAGAAAATATATAATTCCGAATAAATTTCGAAGTTTTCCCTCGAATTTTAAAGAATTCTATCTAGTTCTAGATTTTTTGGTAACAAAGCCGAATATAAAGCTTTATGAAAATCCATTAATATTTGTGGCAGCTATCCGTGCACACACCATAGACAGGCGGACGGGCAGAAAGACGGACAGACGGGTATCACTCTAAAAATAGCTAAAACGTGCTTAGGAGGTCCTAAAACATATATTGGCAGCAACATCTCGAAATAAAAAAATTTCGTGTAAACAATACTTTTCTATACTTCCTATGAGAAAATAAATTTAAGATCATCCCAATAGTTCTTGAGCTATTGCCTTGGTATATGACTTTTCTTGACACCTTGTATACGTTTGGAATGAAACAGAATAATTTATTTTACCTGACGTCTCTATAAATCGTAGCTAAAAAAGTTCCCGTTGCAGATAACAGCATCCATGAACCAGTTTCATGCTTTAAATGCTCGCGTCAGCAAGGGATAAGTAATATTTGCAATGGCAGCAAAATTACGTTCCATGCTTCAAAATTTTGAAAACCCCTATAGCGATTGATAAATTAAGTCCTGCCTCCCAGCCTCATATTAATATCCTAACTCTGAGAACACCCCCTATGTGCGTGATCTGCGAGTGTAAATTTGACTGTTGCAGTCTATTAACTCTATATTTCTTGTAAGTTCGAAGGCGAGTGCATTGTAATTTGAAAATATTTTAAACATAAATATTTAATTGCACTCAGGCCAGTAGGGGAGAGTCGGTAAATGCCGTACACATTTTTTAAATGTCGTCTATCTTTGTTAATATTCCTGCAATAGTGGCTGTATTGATCTCATATTTCTGATGATATGATCTCATACCTCTGATTTGTGTCGAAGCAAATTATATTTGAAATTGGCCAAAAACAGCATTGCCTTTTTTTAAAAAAATTAAAAAGTGAAAGTGGTGAGTGTACGGTATTATGCGACATGGTCGGAAAATACCGTACAGTAAAATATTCGCGAAATGAAATGACGATAAGTCAGTATTGAACTAAAGAAAATGTTTATTCTTAAAAAGCACAAATGGAAAATTATTTTTGGCAACTGTCGCACTCGTATAGTCCCTCTGATGTACCCAAGCCATCAGTGCATCCCTCGTGAGACTATCCCCTGCATTTATGGCATTCAATCCAATCTTCTGATGGCTGCTTGACGTATGGCTCTCCACAAACTAAGCAACTGAAATCTTGACTTGGAAGATCTCTAGGGTTTTCCTTCTTTATTTTAGTTCCTTTCTTCCCAGACGCAGAAGTGATTTTTTTTCTTTCCAGCTTTATCAGCATTTAGCTTTCGTTTTGTGGTTATTATTCTCTTCTTTGATTTTAGCTTATCCAAAAGCTTGTTCTTTATGGGCGTGCAATTCAGAATTTCAGAGGATTGAGCAAGTCTTTTCCTGTTTGTTAATGATGGCAACGCTCGAGGCAGGTTTAGTGGCGAAAGATCCAACTCTTTTGGAGACTCATCTATGACTGATCCTTCTCCTGGTGGTTAGGCACTGTGGGCAGCTTCTCCTGATGGTTGGGCACTGTGGGTAGCTTCTCCTGATTGTTCAGGTTGTGGGACTTCCATGGCTTTGGCAACGACAAAGTCCTCATCACTGAATATTTCAGGATTAAAGGGGTAAATTCCCGTGCATTGAAAACCCCTCGCTGCTTTCGCCATTGTAGCTGATTTTTCATAAGCAGTCTGAAATACGGCGGCAACATCGTATTCAGTAATTCGTCGACGAAGATTGTTGATTATCCACTTGTCGCACTCGATGTAGTAGTTACTTTTTAGTGACTTGTAGAAAGTCCGATCGAGAGGTTGAAGCTTGTGGGAAGTACGCGGAGGTATGCTGAGCATGATTATATTCTTCTCTCGACAGAAATTCCAAGCTGGAATGGAGATATGACTACCATGGTTGTCTAATATGAGCAACACTGGGTCTTCGAGAGTTGGTTTAGCATATTTCGCAAAATGATGTAGCCATTTCAAGAATAATTCCGCGTTCATCCATCCAATTTTAGAAGCATGTCCTACAGATTCGGGAGGAGCGCCATGAAGAAGGTGTGAACTCATGTTTTTCCTGGGAAAGATGAAGAAAGGCGGGATGTAAGTACCAGTGGCATTGTAGCAGCACGACAAGGTAATGTTCACTCCTCTTTCTGCAGTCGTTATTTTACCGATCTGTTTAACGCCCTTTCTAGCCAGTATTTTAGGGGGACGTGAACGGTGCTCATTCCTGTTTCATCTTGATTGTAGATTCGGGACGGGGGGAAAATTATACTTCTCTTGGACTTCCTTCAGATTGTCAAAGAAACGTTTGGCAGCTTTCTTGTTAAATCCCATAGCTCGGCAAGGCTCGTCGCTTCAGGTGTCCTTAACCTGATCCATGGTTTTCTTTGCAGAAATCCATACAGCCAAGCTTTTCCAGCCAACTTCTTTTCTCGATTAAAGGAATGCTTAATATTATTCTTCTCCGCTATCTCAAATGCTAGACGATGTAATTTCAGTTGAGTAACATCACAAAAAATGTTCTGCATCTCCATAAGAAAAGACTCAAGTTCCACTTCACACTTTTCGCTAAGAATTGTTTTCCTTCCAAGACGAGGCACTTTGACATTTTTAGTTTTAAACCTGTCGCTTAACGTCATTACGGGGATTCCATATTTCTTTGCTGCTCCTCTCATCGTCATCTCTGTATTATCAATTGCTTGTAGCGCTTCAGCAAGTTGATTCGAAGTCCACGAGGCTTTTTTCGTTCTTCTCCTATATTTCCCCATCTGAAAGAAAAACTGTGGGAGAATAATCAGATTAGGCAAAATGTCTTAAAATAATTAGGACAAATTGAATAAATGGTATATTATTTTATTTATTATATATATTATATAGGTATATTATATTACTTATTGGAAAAATCCTGAATGCAATTTAACAACATGCAACATTTAATGCAAATAATGCAATTTAAGAATATCTAGCAGCCCCCAAACAGCTTTAAAACCTTAAACCAACTTTAAAGCCTTAAAACCATGTGACAAAAATCCCTATTTCAGGATAAAATCCTAAAACAAAATCCTGATATCACGATAAAATCCTAAAACAATTTCCTGATATCAGGATAAAATCCTAAAACAATATCCTGATATCAGAATAAAATAAAATATAGCCTGAAAACTAATAACTGTGTGTTTAATAACACTATTTTTGAAAAAGATAAAAATTAAATTTTGGAATGGTTCAAAAAGCTTAAATCTTAGATTTTCGATTATTATTATTATTATTATAACTGGCCACAATGGCCTGTGTTATAGCTACTACTTCCAGAGGAAATTCATCAGCCAACAATAATAAAGAATCGTATAGTCTCATTTTCGAATAAAATATACCCGAAGGCAAATACCGTACACCGGTGGGTAATGCCGTACACAATGCCGTCATTTACCACTTTACCGTTAAATTAATCGTTTAAACTAACACAAAAATTCCGAGACAACAAATAAAATGGAACTGGGTGGTCTCTAGCAGCTAGCAAACATAATTAAAATAAAAATTCCGAAAGAGAACTTACCTTAAATCGCAAATATTTCGGCAGTTTTTCAGCGAAGAACTTCGTGGCGAAAACAAAATATTTATGGTGCAGAAGAAGACTCGATGCGATAGATACCGTGTTGCCACCTATTGGCATTTTTCAGAAATAAGAGTGTACGGCATTACCAGCCGTACGGCATTTACCGACTCTCCCCTATGTATATTTATGGTAAAATTAATTAGTTATAACGTTTCTATAATCATAGTTTTATTTGAATTATGTAATTAGACTAATGAGGTTTCAGAAAAAAAAATATTAGAGAGTACACACAAAAAACTGAACTTTTACTAATTAATGCATTACACATAACATAAAAATCCGAAGTATTTTATTTTTTCTTTATGGTGAGCTACTGAATGTAAACACAATCTATACTGTTCGAATGATAAAAAGAAGTTTGTTTTGGCAGGATCTGTAATGAAGTGTCAACATAATCCTTGAAAAAAGAAAATCTCCAAGGTATTGTTTAGGGGCAAAAATCATATATACTATTTTGCTTTTCTAAATTCCTAAACTTTTTCATACAGCAATAGCGTGGAGTTTTAACGCTAAATTTTTAAGTTTGATTTATGTTTTAAATGCATGCGTATGAAGGAATGTTTACATTAGGTTGAGTTTTGTTTTTATCTCCTAATACAACCACAGGTTTTTATCGTTTCGATTTCTTTTAATTTTATGAGAACACGTATTTTACAGAGTTATATCCTGAACTTTTCTGCACGTGTCCTTATAACCATAACTTAAAATATAAGATAGCTACGTATGAAGATGTAAAAAATAGAGATTCATCAATCAAGGGGAGAATAAAAGGGGGCATATATTCAGTTATCAGGCTATATATAATTTACAAATATCAATGGTGAGATTTCAAAAGTGAAAAAACAGAAAATGAAAAAGCATTAAAGACAAACACGTGGAAAAGCACTAGACTTAAAAAGGAACTCATTTTGAACAGATTCATCTTCAGGGCCTAGTATCTATTCAAAATAACCAAAAAAAAGCTTGTTTCTGAAGACGGGGATAGATAATATCTATAAACCCCGTCTACTGGATCTACAAGCTTAAAGATTGAAAAATAAAATAGGAATCAAAGATATTTTACCTGAGAAAATGCTGCACATATTGTCTCTAAAAGCAATAAATAACGAGACTACTGTTGTCATTCGCAGGAGATAAAAGTGGAGATTAACTGTAGTCAATCGTGAGATATAAATAACAGTATCGCAAATAAGTATAAGATGTTATAAATTCACCTGTAAAAGCTATAATAAAGGGGCTTGAAAAATAATGAAAGCAAGGGGGCAAATGTCTAAGAGGATGTAAATACATTGTAATGCTAATACTAGTGAATGTTGATAATTAGCTAATAAGATTTTAAGGATATTTAAGAATATTTAGTTAATTTAAACTTATTAACTACACAATTTGCTAAATAAACTGGATATTTATATAATAGACTGGTAGTTTTTAGGTTATTAATGCGCAAAGCATGAAATTTTTTATACTATAAATTTATATATATGTATTCATACATACATACATACATATATATATATATATATATATATATATATATATATATATATACGAGGGTAGGTTGAAAAGTAATGCACACATGCTTGTAGTAGAGTTCGAACAAAAACAAATAGCAAGATCGGGCAAAAGTACATTAAATTACAATTCTTAAGTTTGTTTCAAAATCATATATTTATTTTTCAACATAGTCACCGTTAAGACTAACACATTTCTCTCAACGTGTAACAAGTTTTTTCATTCCGTCACTGAAAAATTCTTCCGACTTTTCTCGAATCCAGGACTTGACAGCTGCCTTCACCTCGTCGTCCAAGGCGTAATGATTACCCTTGAAGTCTCTTTTGAGTAGAGGAAAAAAATAAAAATCGCAAGGCGCAAGATCGGGGCAATAAGGAGGGTGTGGAATCGGTTCAAACTTCAGGTTTCTCAGAGCCTCTCCAGTTGCGCGCGAGGTGTGTGGACGAGCGTTGTCATGTTTCAAGATTATTGACGCCAGGCTGCCTCTAACACGACAAACTTGACGTCGGAGGTGTTTTAGAGTCTGCATGTACTGAGAAGAATTTACCGTTGCCCTTCGTTCCAGAAAATCGGTCACATAAACTCGGTGAGCGGCAGTGATCGGACGTCCGCTGCGTGTTTCATCAACAATTATGGCTTTTCCAGGCTCGTAACCTCAAAATTTTATTACCCATTGATTTACAGTAGACCTATCAACAGCATTGTCACCCTACACAGCCTTTAAACGACGATGAATCTCAGTAGAAGTCACTTTTTCAGCAGTTAAAAATTCGATAACAGCACGCTATTTAACTCGCGTTGACATAGCACCAGAACACGTCTCCATACTTCCGCTTCTCGAAATACACTGGATGAAAGCGACGACCTCAAACCTGCGCATGCGTATTGAGGGGGAATGTCATTTCGTTCGCTCTCTACAAGCATGTGCATTACTTTTCAGCCTACCCTCGTGTATATATATATATATATATATATATATATATATATATATATATATAGTGGGGCCTGCCTATCTTTAATCTCGTGGGAACGAGAAACAAATGATGGCAAAATTGCTCTTGCCATTCCTGTTCGTATTCGATAGTACATGTAAGTTTTGAAGAGAGAGAGATCGTTAGCAATGGAATTCGAATGAAGAAAACAATAAAGAAATTTTTAAGGAAGTATAACTTATAAATGTGTGATATCTGAGTGTATAATATATTATAATTGTGTAATAATAGAGTGTAATATTAATAACTACAGTCACCTTGATTTAAACCACGCATGTTATAACTAGCCAATCAAGGCTCTATATCCATTAAGCAAGTTTAGAGAAATCTAGATCTCTTATAGTGAAAGCATATCCTATATTCTCCTCCTTCATGTTTCAGATTGAATTGAAACTTATGATCCGAACGACCTTCTCAAAGGCGCCATTAGGGGGTTAGGGTAGTACTTTCTCTCCTAAACTCTGGAAAGCTTTTTTAAACTTTTACCACAGAAAAAAATCTTTAACATTCATTTCTATTTATAAAATGTTAGGCTTTTTTATATATACTCTCTCTCTCTCTCTCTCTCTCTCTCTCTCTCTCTCTCTCTCACACACACACACACACACACATATATATGTATTTATATATATATATACAAACTGTATATAATATATTATATATATATATATATATATATATATATTTCTTTTTATAATTAACTTCTCTAGGCACAAAGAAAAACTTAAACAACTTCAGCACAAATTAATTTATAAAACAGCGTACACTTATTTCGAGGATACGTTGTATCGGATCAATTTCTTCATTGCTAGACCGACAAACAAACCCGAAATGAAAAATATAAAATATGATGCCTATTTCTTTTTTTGCTTCACCTTTAGTAAATTCGTTTTTTTTTCACTTTGTATCCTTGAAACAACTAATTACATGCTGGCGTGTTTATTAATTTATTTTTTGTTTAATTATTTCTCTATTCCTTGCACAAAGTGTTTTCATTTATTGTACCCTTAGAAATGTCTTGATATATCTTTTTTACGATACGCAAACAATGTGCAAGCAAGGAAAATGAAACAAAACACATCGTCCGGTATTTCGCGAAACAGTTCAACATACAATTCTCCACTGTTAATCAAGATACAAATGCCCTAAATGACAATTGTATACTTGCTAAATAATGCGTAAAAATACATTTGTTCTGCTTCATCACATAGGCTTTCATCGTCTGGGACGTTTAAACAAAATGTTAGGTCATGGATCAGAATTTCAGCTTAGTTTCCGATACAAACATTTTCGAGGTAATTAACCGCAGTGCTTTGATAATTAGCGCTGCTGAAATGAAATGGTAATTGAACCTAATTTAAATCTAACAGTATATGACAGCAGACTGCTTCAGTAATTGTGTGGACGTAGAAACTAATTTTGTGATGGGTGCGGACAATGCATCATATCGTTTATATCGCGTTTTGACCATAGAAGCTTTTAAATGCAGCCGGGATGTTTGGGTTTCGTAGTTGAAGGTATTTAAAAGGGATTTTTGCAATTTTGTTTCTTTAAAAATAGCTTATAATTTTTTATATGTGAATAATTTGAATATAATTTGAATGAATTAAAATTTTATTTGAATAAATTGAAATTTTGTTTGAGTAAATTGAAATTTGAATAAATTAAAATTTTGTTTTTATTTGACAAGAGAATTATGCTGTTTATCAATAAGTAAAAAAATAATTTGTGCAATGGATGAGAAAAACTTGAGCAACACATTCAAGCACAGACAAAATAAAATACAGCATGGTGCTGTTTCGAAGACACGCTGAATCTCCTTCAAGTGCTAGATCCATTTCAGTGCTAGAGAACTAAAAAATCCGAAGTCAAAGGGCGAAATGGGGACAAACAGATGAAACAGAGGGGCTTCTAAATCCAAATCATGGATTGAAAGTTCACAAGGTATAGCTAACCAGAAAGCATACATTCTTCCCCTTTCATCTTTTTCACTTCGGGTTTGTTGGTTGTCTGACATTGACAAAGGGGAACTAGTTTATCCCCGGAACAGTTATATGGTGCATTTTATTTTATTTTCCGTACTCCCTTCTTGTCCAGAGTCTCGCGGGGTGCCCTGTAATATTTCTTTCATTATTTTTGAATTTATTCCATTTCTTAGCCTTTGGGCGTCTTGTGTGTCAGTTGGACTTTTTTCGTTGTATTGGGGCTTATTTAATCCATCTTGTTCGTATTTGCATCTTCTTCTTGGGACATTCTTGCTGTGTTTCGACGCACTCCAATCTTGTGTTTTTTTAGATTGGCTGCACTGTTCTTCATTCTACTTTCTGATTGGCTCTCTCTGGTGTACTACAATAAAAGTATGACAATATTCAGACAAAATCTGAATATTGTCATACTACCGAGGATGGGATGGAATTTAAGGGGGATTTTCTAAGGATAGAATACTTAATATTCATTATTTGTTCCTGCTCAATGTATTAGATACGGTCCTAAGAAAGTAATAGCTGTTAAGACCGTAAAATATGATATGTATAATATTCTGAACTTAAAATAAACTTAACATGCAGAAAACATTCTCTCGTGTTTCTAATGTAATTATTAATTTCTCTAAATGGCGGTAAACCTTTTGCAAGTACCAATGCTTTTTCTAGCATCTTTTGCTTGAAATATCTATTTTCAGGATCTGCTATAGATATCGTTGATGACTATTATATATAGAGCATCGAATTCCAGAGGAAGTAGAGGGATTCATCAAGGATTTACAATTTTGGTCCAGAAGTTCCTTTTGTTTGAAACATCTATTTCTGAAGATTGGCTATAAATATAGAATATACGATAACTAATATGAATTTAGCTTCAAATTCTGGAGGGGATGAAGCGGTTTACTAAGGATTTCTACTTCCGATTTTTTCATTTTTACATTTAATATTTTAACATCTATTTCTCAAGACTGGATCAACTTATTTCGGAGGCCTAGTACGACTTTCTTCATTTATATTAAATACTGAGCATCAGCTTCAAAACAGACAAAATGTGTTGAAACGGTTTTTTCTTTGTTAGTACTGATGCCCTGTCTTTTATCCTGACGACGGAGATTGTTCTGTATCCACGAAATCGATTGACACTTTTAATTAAGCTTGTTCGTATGTTACTTACAGTATTTATTACAGTATGCTGTTTACAGTTTTAGTATTTATTTTTGAAGTTTTAAGTATAATTTCCCAACCCCCACAACACTTTTTGTATAAATGTTCGCATGGACAAAAATCTGATGTGGGCAGCATATGACATTTCCTGCAGACTCAAATTCATTTTTTCTTTATTGCGTTAACGATTCATTAAATTGAGTTTAATTGTACAAAATAACATTGAATTTGCACTTTTAATTCAATTTTTGTTTTTATTTGGTAATTGGACATTATTCTAAAGCCGGCGTAACAAAAATGCTAAAAATCTCAAATATCTCGAGAACGGTTAGTCCTAGAGTAATTGAGTTGGTCTTATTCTTTTCCTCCTCAAAAATTACGTATAGAAAAGCATTTAATTGATACATTTGAGCAAACGTGGTTCTTTTTTTTAGATTTTTGTGGATCATTTCGTAAAAAAAAAATCAGGTTTTTCTTTTTCGAATCGCACCAAAATCTAATCACCAGCAACAAAGTATCCCACAAGTAACGTATATACCAAATTTTGGGAAATTTGGTCAATTAACATTTTAGCTAGAGTAGATACATGAAATTTGTGCGGGCCATTTCGCGAAAAAAGGTGGGTTCTTTTTTCCCGCGAATCCTACCAACAACTAATCAGCACTAGGATCACACCCAAGTGATTTACTTAGCAAATTTTTGAAATTTGGTCCATTAGTTTTTGAGTTAGAGTGAATACATACATTGCACAGACAGACAGATACACAGACGGACAGACAGACACACAAACAGATACACAGACAGAAAGAAACACAGACAAAAAGACACACAGACAGAAAGACGCACAGACAGAAAGACACACTCACACATATGTCGCGCTAAAATATTTTTT
Organism: Amaurobius ferox; assembly: GCA_951213105.1. Lineage (NCBI taxonomy): Eukaryota > Metazoa > Arthropoda > Arachnida > Araneae > Amaurobiidae > Amaurobius > Amaurobius ferox. The sequence goes on along the minus strand of OX578142.1, from coordinate 83,784,359 downwards.
TCGTATTCTAGATGTCCCAAAACGTGTAGACTGTAGATCCATCGAAAACTTGAGTTGCGAATTTCGGCATGATTCCAAAGCTTTCCCTATACATTATACAAAATAAAAAATAAAAAAAGAGATTATTTTCCGAATTTATACATAAATCAAAATGACATAAAAACTTATTGCTAATAAAACTATGCATACTATGTTTTCTTTGCTTACTCTTCATAAAAACAAAATGAAAATAATGGCCACATGTGTTGATAGACTACAAAATAGATTAAAGCATAATGAAAATATTTACCGATACAAATTGACAAGCAAAATGAAAAGATAATATTAATATTTTTGTTAAGGAAATTAGTTCTTTTTTACTCTTAAAATAAAAGTTTTTTCTTGACATCCTCCAAAGGCCCAGTTCATAGAAAGCTATGAGATTTAATTAACACATCAGGAAAACCATAGTAAATATTTTTTAATATTAACAAGGGAAAACAGAGGTTATCCACAGCTGCTCGTCAAATCCTTACATGTAAACAATTTCATTGATTATTTTTCATATATATATATATATTTCACAGGCCTATCATTTCTTAAATATTTCTAATGAAGTTCTGAATATTTAAAAGTATCTCAATTATTAAATGCTTTGGATAAGAAGTGCACTTAGTTGAAAATTTTAATTAAATATTATGTCTTAAGAATGACGATTTAAATTTCAGTTATTTTTTGTATTTCTACTTGCTTATCCAATTAAGCTTCCGGCAGAGAGGAAATATAGAATCAGTGATCTGTTTTTAATTTTGAGTTAATAATTCTGTTAAATTCTAGTTGCATCTATAAACTATAAATATCATGAGTTCAAACTTTTATTGCTGAGAATATGAACCTGTTAATGGAATGAAATATTTTATAATTTCAAAAGAATACATTTTTCATTTGGTAGTATCAAAATTCATCTCAGTCGATAAATTAAAGCAACATAATGACATTGGTTTCATTTACTTAAATAATAAAATACTATATCTGTTTGTGGGTCCGTGTATGTGAGCGCGTTCCTATTTCTAATCGTTATGTCTATTCGTTGTACTATCCATTCACTTTCTGCCTTTATTTCTTTCCGTTATATTCATTATTTTTTGCTCTTTTATCATTTCTTCGAGGATTTTACCTTTCATTTGTAGAATCATGCCACTATTATTCGTTACTAGATGGCTTTATCGCTTTTACCGTCTCCTCGCCGCTATGTCAACTTTTGACTTAGCTATACCCAAGTGTGCTGTTTTACCACATATGTCGAGCTTGCTTGAATAAGTGAAGTTGCGTTTCGAGTTTGCTATGTTTTGCTTCGATAAGGCTATGTTTTGTCTTCGAAACCGGTTAATACCCACATATTTTATTCTAATATGTAATTATAGGAAGTTTTTTTTAAAAACTATTTTTATAGCAATTACAGTTGCTGTTCATATATATACAGGGTGTTCCAAAAACATTGGCCTCAGCTTTGATTCCTTAAATATTGATCTTAGACATATATAATAAATTACAAAGTTGCGTAAAAAAGGTACAGAATTTTATGAAATCGATAAAAATTTTCAAGGTTTTAAATTTGAAGAAATACAAAATTTAAATTTTTATACGGCCCGTGTACAAAAACATTTCCAATGAGTAAAATGTGCCCTATACACTAATAAGGTGATGTACAAAATTTCAGCATTTTATCATAAAAAGTCCCAGAGATATGTTTAAACAAAGTTGGTGATGGATTAATCACAAATTAAAATGCAAATCTTTTCTGCAAGAGTGCAAATGACGCAACGTAGAAATGCATCATAGGCAAATAATATCTGCCTCTTATCTTTAGATTTATATACAATTTTTCAAAAATATGCTTCCTGAAAAATGTCTTAAAATTTTGCATGATTAGTTACAGAATAAAACTTGAAAATGACACAATCAAAATGAACATTAAAGCAGCTTAGAAATGTATGCATATGCGAATATCTGCCTCTGATCAATGCGTCACACAATCGCATTATCACATGAGAAAGTTGTTTTTGCTCTGCCATTGATCAATCGCCTCACTTAAGTAAGCGTAGCGTGCGCAGTCCGGCAGTCTGAGCGACCCTTAAGATGTTCGCATTTCTGCTACATTTTGAGAGTGTAGTTAGCCTGTACCGAGAGTATGTCGCAATACAGCAACGAAGAACTTTTTGAAATGCTTATGCTGTACAGTTTTGCAATCGTAATGCTAACGAAACTGCACGGAAATATCAACGTACTTTCCCCAATTCTCTTACTTTTGCAATCATCCACATAGTAGTCTTAGTACCGCTGCTTCAGAAATGAACGTACCACGTGAAACAGTGTGGAGAATACTGAGACTGAATAAATGGCATTCGTTTAACATTCATGGTGTGCAAGAATAGGAGCTAACAGGTTATCAACATCGTCTAGATTTTTGTAATTGGGCTCTAAATCAGGAAGATGCATATTCCTCTTTTCTGAAAAACGTAATTTGGACTGACGAATGCTGTTTTAAACAAGGTTGATGCATAAATCCCCAAAATGAGCACTTCTGTTCTTCTTCACACAAATCCATTCGTGGTACGTGATATTCATCATCAGAAGCACTTTTCCGTGAATATATGATGTAATATTTTCAGAAACCGTTTGCTTGCATCCATACAGTATGATGGTACATTGACGAGTGACAGATATGTTAATGAGATTCTGAATGCGGTTATTCCTGATTTTATGGATGAACTGCCCCTAACAGTATTTCAACAGGACGGATCTCCAGCTCATCATACTACAGTTGTGAAACACTGGTTAAATAACGAGTTTCCAGACAAGTGGATTGGCTTGCATGGGCCAGTCGAATTTCCCCTATATCGCCTGATTTAACGCCTTTGGATTTTTATTTGTGGGGTTGCTTAGGCACAACTGTTTATCTGTCACCTTCTTAAATAAAGCAGAGTTGCAATAACGCATTCTGGATGGTTGTCGTGATATCACTGACGAAGAACTTGATCGAGTGCACAGAAGTGTTATCAGGCGAATGCAACTTTGTATTGGCATGGATGGAAAACATTTTGAACAAGCTTTGTAATCTTTGTTTAAAATTATTATTTCTACACAGTGTAGATGCTTTTGTACCAATAAATAGCAAAATTATTATTTATTTATGTAATCACTGTTTTCTTTCGTAATTTGTGTATGACCCCTAAAACGCGATCTGCCGACATGATTTTTCCCCTCTGAGAACCCATGTCGATGCATCGAAAAGTGGTTAAAGTCAGCATTTTTGTCTTTTCATATCTCTGGGACTTTATATAATACAATGCTGAAACTTTGTACATAACCTTATTAGTGTATGGGGCACATTTTACACATTGGAAATGTTTTTGTACGGGGGCCGTATAATAATTTAAATTTTATATTTCTTAAAATTTAATTCCCTTTAAAATTTTAATCGATTTCATAAAATTCTGTACTTTTTTACGCAACTTTGTAATTTATTATATATGTCTAAGATTAATATTTAAGGAATAAAAGCCGAGGTCAATGTTTTTGGAACACCCTATATATATATATATATATATATATATATATATATTGGGTTAATTAGGGTTAGAGCCCTCAGACCTGATGAAGAGTCTAGTCTATTTAAACTCCAAATTAAGCCAGTGTTGTTCATTTCCGTTTTCGGTATGGTAGCCGTTGTCTAACTGTTTTGATGATTTTTTTGTTTTAATGTTTCGTATTTACTTGAAATATATATATGTATAATTCCATTCTTCCAACCTGTTCGATAGATTTTGTGACCTTAGACATACGCACTGCAGAGATGGTTGATTCATATTTAGAGATGTTTAGATTGAGCAGATGCATCAAGAACGAGGTGGTTCGGATATTTTAACACCATCACAAAGATGCCATTTTGTTTTTGACGCCTTCACAATATTTTGCATATACTTACAAAGAAAAAGAAGTAAAATGTAATAACGAAAATTTGCATGAATTGTAGCGTGATGATACATCAAGATACTCCGTTATTTTATCAAGCTTGATTATCACAGTGAATTTATTTTTTAGGATAAATACCTATTTTCACAAATTTTTCAGGTTCAGTTTATATGCTACATTGTTTTTAAAAATAAGAAATATGTCGGTCTTCATAAACATTATACATCGGTATTGAGTGGAATTGTATTTATACTAGAAAAAAAATCCGTTTGGGAAAAAAAAATCCATTTGAGAAAAAAAATCCTTTTTCTTATTTAACCACTTGATTCTTGCAAAAGGCTCAAGAAATACTTGAAGTTTTTTTCAGAAATCCAGATTTCTAAGGAACATGATACTCTTCGTGGATTAGAATATGTCACGTTTTCAATATTGTCAGAATTTCGAGATCTGACAAAATGGAAAATCAATCTTATCATAAAAAAAGCTTCGTAAATAGAATAGTATGTTTTGTCGTGGTAGTGGTCAAAGCTCGAATAAAAGAGACAAATCTCGTGAATAGAAATTCTGTAATGTTTTATTAGAATTGGTATTCCGAAGAGACATTTTCTTATTTGCATGTATTTGTCGATATTCTTCATATTTCAGACGATTAGTATTCAGCCTTATCTTTAAAGTTTTAAAGTTTCGAAGATGCGTACCTCTTGGGGACTATGGCATTTTCTTATCAAGAAATAATTGATAATTTCAGATTTTTTAATATGAAAATCTTGGGTAATTCTGTTAAAATAGATGAAAATTGGATATATCTGTGATAGCTTAAATTAAATTCACTGACGAAGATAATTGCTAACATGAAATCAATGTTTACACGTATACTCAGATAATGAAGTATACGCTCCTGATATTGAGGATAAGAATGTCATTCCAGTACACTGTAAAGTGTAAAAATTTGCAAGCATTTTACTGCAAGTTTCAGGGGAATCAGCTGTCCTTAATGGTGAGTAAGGTTACTGATAGTTATGGTAATCTATATAAATAAAAATGAAAACCTGTCTGTCTGTCTGTCTGTCTGTCTGTCTGTTTGTCACACCATCACGGGAGAACGGCTGACCCGAATTTGATGAAATTTTGTGGGTAGCCCAGAAATAGCCCCACTTAAAATTATATCCGTGTTTTGAGTTTCTACGACCAGTGGTTCTCGAGATATTAGTAAAAAACGAAATTTTCGTTTGTCTCATCATCACGGAAAAACGGCTGAACCGAATTTAATGAAATTTGGGGAATAGCCTTGAAATATCCCCCCATAAATTTTGTCCAAGTTTCGAGTTTCTAAGACCTGGGGTTGTCGAGATATTAATGAAAAACGGAACTTTTTCCTAGGAGTTCTACTCCCTAACTCCGTGGTTTATCCAAACGAAAAGCTTGAAAATCGTTTGAAAGTGAATTAAAATTTAATCTCTGAGTTTGATGGGAGATTTTTTGCGTTAATTAGTCACTTTCTGAAAAAATGAATTGTTTGAAACATGATTTAAAGGGGAAATCTATCTCCATGGTTCATGGTTTATTTAAAACAAGCTTTTACGGAACAATGAGAAGTATAGAGAAATCAAAATCGTTATTTAATTTCGCAGTTTATGTTATAAGACATGACATATTTAACATGTTATAAGATTCTATCTTATATCATGCTACTCAGAAACGCAATTAAATTAAATCTGTCTGTTAATTTTAATAATTATTTTTTCGATTTGAATAATAAATAAATGGATATAAAAATATATTTTAGAAAAGAACGATTTGATTTTTCTTATAGCATTTTTGACTGGATAATATCAATTACGGTCTTCAGGTTTAAAAATTATTATTATTTATATTTTCGGGGATTATTGATTCAAGGATTATTGATATTTTCAAGTTATTATGCAATTATTTTATTATGACAAAAATTGTTTAAACTCATATATTGTATGTTGTACGAATCTTCTACAAATACACGTGTATATCTTTTAATCTACGAGAATATAAGTAGTACAGGTATATTGACATATGTTTTGATATATATTGGCATATATTGGAATCAATTACGACCTTCTGGTATAAAGAGTACGGATATTATTGATGTTTTCAATTTATTACGTCATCTCTTTTATTTTGGCAAATATTTTTGAGACGCATATTGTAATACGGGTAATCTTCTACTAACACATTGGCATATTTTCTGATCTGCGACAATATAATTAGTACGGGGTTGCATATATTCATTCAATTCCTATTTTTTCTTCTGTAAATTTGCTTACAAAAGGGGGCAGGATGTTTTATTCTTCAGATCTGATCGTGAAGATAATTTTGCATAGTGAGAACATATATTCTTAAACTTCTCTTTAGGAGCAATAAATTTAATATTTTAACAGAATTTGCACATGATTGCGAACTATAAGTTTCTTTAAATTATACACTCCGTACGAATAACGGGTGTGCTGTTAGTGGTTAATAAATTTTAGCATTTTAGGAGGATATATCATGTTGCTCGGCATCGCAATTAAATTAAATGTGTTTGTTAATGTTTTTATTATTTTTTTTCGATTTAAATAATAAATAAATGGATAAATGGATATAAAAGTATATCTTATGAATGGACGGTTTGATTTTTCTTTTAATTATATTAATTGCTGACTGCGTACATCAATTTCATTTATTTTGGCAAAGAGTTTTCAAGCTTATATCGTATTTAGCTACTAAACTCATATATTGTGTTTAGCCAATAAATTCATATAGCCGATTGTTGAAACAGAAAAAGAGTAGAGCGGGTATATCTTCTAATACAATTGTAGTGTTTTCATTTAGTATATTGAAACGGGATAAGAATGTTTCATTCAGATCTGCAAATTCAAAGCTACGAATTTGGAGGGATATCGCTAATTTGGCAACTTTTCTTAAACTTTGCCAAATTGACGGAAATGTCGCCAAATTGATATACACGACACACAAACAGCTGCCATAAACCTTCGGGTTGGTCGTGTGGCTTGGGTCTTCTACATATCAATGAAATTTTTTTTTGTTTTGTTAGAAGAGAGTACTGAAATGATGTTTGGTTAGCATTTATCTGTCAGACCAACCATCCTACTTAGTAATACATTTAGCGAATTTTTAAAATGTCACCAAATTGATAAAAATGTTTTCAAATCTATAAAAATATCTTGAAATTGATAAAATTGCGCTACATAAATGATATTAATTGTTTTTTGTTAGGGGATAGTATTGTGATGATATTTCGTCAATTTGTCGCAAAGTGGAACTGTCAGTTCTACAGTCCCACTTGGCGATAAATTTGGCGATTTTTTAAAATGTCGCTAATTTGACGAAACTGTCGCCAAATGTTCCATAGAAATATAACTATTTAGACGATATTTTTTCTACCAATTTATTTGAAACAAATGATATCATGTCGCTTAGCAACGGATTTAAATTCAATGTGTTTATGCGGCAGACGATTTTTATTAAATCCTTTCCGATTTGAATAATGAAGATATGTATATAAAATAAATGTCATTGCTATTTCATTTTGGACTGGATAATATCAATTATACTCTTCAGGTTTAAACATTATATTATTGATATTTTCCGGAATTATTGATTCAGTGATTATTGATATTTTTAAGTTATTACGCCATTGTTTTATTGCGGCAAAAATTGCTGACACACGCATATTGTACGTTGTACGAGTAATCTTCTAGGAATGTACGGGTATATCTTCTTACCTACGAGAATATAAGTAGTATTGGCATATATTTTGACATATATTGGCATATATATTGGAATCAAGTACAGTCTTCTGGTATGCAGATTAAGGTTATTAATTATATATTCAATTTATTACGTCGTCTGTTGTATTTTACCAAAAAACATTTTTGACTCATATTGCAATACGGGTAATCTTCTACTAATAATCGAACATTATAAGTAGTACGTTTATATCTTCCCATATAATTTTAGCACTTTAATTTTGACATATATTGGAATAAATGACTGTCTTCAGATTTAAAGACTACGGGTTTATTTGTATTTTCAATTTATACATGTAATCTACTAATACAGGTTATATTTTCTAATATTCGCGTATATAATTAGTACGGGTCCCATACAATTTTAACGCTTTTATTTTGCATATATTGATTCAATTCCATATTTTTTTTTATATTTGCTTACATAAGGGGTCCAAGATGTTTTATTCTTCAGATATGTCCATGAAGATAATTTTATATAGCGAGAACAGAGATTCTTAAACTTCTTTTTAGGAGCATTATCTATATAAATAAAAATGAAAATCTGTCTGTCTGTCTGTCTGTCTGTCTGTCTCTCTGTCTGTCTGTCTGTCTGTCTGTTTGTCACACCATCACGGGAGAACGGCTGAACCGAATTTGATGAAATTTTGTGGGTAGCCCAGAAATAGCCCCACTTAAAATTATATCCGTGTTTGGAGTTTCTACGACCAGTGGTTCTCGAGATATTAGTAAAAAACGAAATTTTCGTTTGTCTCATCATCACGGAAAAACGGCTGAACCGAATTTAATGAAATTTGGTGAATAGCCTTGAAATATCCCCCCATAACTTTTGTCCAAGTTTCGAGTTTCTAAGACCTGGGGTTGTCGAGATATTAATGAAAAACGGAACTTTTTCCTAGGAGTTCTACTCCCTAACTCCGTGGTTTATCCAAACGAAAAGCTTGAAAATCGTTTGAAAGTGAATTAAAATTTAATCTCTGAGTTTGATGGGAGATTTTTTGCGTTAATTAGTCACTTTCTGAAAACATGAATTGCTTGAAACATGATTTAAAGGGGAAATCTATCTCCATGGTTCATGGTTTATTTAAAACAAGCTTTTACGGAACAATGAGAAGTATAGAGAAATCAAAATCGTTATTTAATTTCGCAGTTTATGTTATAAGACATGACATATTTAACATGTTATAAGATTCTATCTTATATCATGTTACTCAGAAACGCAATTAAATTAAATCTGTCTGTTAATTTTAATAATTATTTTTTCGATTTGAATAATAAATAAATGGATATAAAAATATATTTTAGAAAAGAACGATTTGATTTTTCTTATAGCATTTTTGACTGGATAATATCAATTACGGTCTTCAGGTTTAAAAATTATTATTATTTATATTTTCGGGGATTATTGATTCAAGGATTATTGATATTTTCAAGTTATTATGCAATTATTTTATTATGACAAAAATTGTTTAAACTCATATATTGTATGTTGTACGAATCTTCTACAAATACACGTGTATATCTTTTAATCTACGAGAATATAAGTAGTACAGGTATATTGACATATGTTTTGATATATATTGGCATATATTGGAATCAATTACGACCTTCTGGTATAAAGAGTACGGATATTATTGATGTTTTCAATTTATTACGTCATCTCTTTTATTTTGGCAAATATTTTTGAGACGCATATTGTAATACGGGTAATCTTCTACTAACACATTGGCATATTTTCTGATCTGCGACAATATAATTAGTACGGGGTTGCATATATTCATACAATTCCTATTTTTTCTTCTGTAAATTTGCTTACAAAAGGGGGCAGGATGTTTTATTCTTCAGATCTGATCGTGAAGATAATTTTGCATAGTGAGAACATATATTCTTAAAAACTTCTCTTTAGGAGCAATAAATTTAATATTTTAACAGAATTTGCACATGATTGCGAACTTTATGTTTCTTTAACTTATACACTCCGAACGAATAACGGGTGTGCTGTTAGTGGTTAATAAATTTTAACATTTTAGGAGGATATATCATGTTGCTCGGCATCGCAATTAAATTAAATGTGTTTGTTAATGTTTTAATTATTTTTTTTCGATTTAAATAATAAATAAATGGATAAATGGATATAAAAGTATATCTTATGAATGGACGGTTTGATTTTTCTTTTAATTATATTAATTGCTGACTGCGTACATCAATTTCATTTATTTTGGCAAAGAGTTTTCAAGCTTATATCGTATTTAGCTACTAAACTCATATATTGTGTTTAGCCAATAAATTCATATAGCCGATTGTTGAAACAGAAAAAGAGTAGAGCGGGTATATCTTCTAATACAATTGTAGTGTTTTCATTTAGTATATTGAAACGGGATAAGAATGTTTCATTCAGATCTGCAAATTCAAAGCTACGAATTTGGAGGGATATCGCTAATTTGACAACTTTTCTTAAACTTTGCCAAATTGACGGAAATGTCGCCAAATTGATATAAACGACACACAAACAGCTGCCATAAACATTCGGGTTGGTCGTGTGGCTTGGGTCTTCTACATATCAATGAAATTTTTTTTTGTTTTGTTAGAAGAGAGTACTGAAATGATGTTTGGTTAGCATTTATCTGTCAGACCAACCATCCTACTTAGTAATACATTTAGCGAATTTTTAAAATGTCACCAAATTGATAAAAATGTTTTAAAATCTATAAAAATATCTTGAAATTGATAAAATTGCGCTACATAAATGATATTAATTGTTTTTTGTTAGGGGATAGTATTGTGATGATATTTCGTCAATTTGTCGCAAAGTGGAACTGCCAGTTCTACAGTCCCACTTGGCGATAAATTTGGCGATTTTTTAAAATGTCGCTAATTTGACGAAACTGTCGCCAAATGTTCCATAGAAATATAACTATTTAGACGATATTTTTTCTACCAATTTATTTGAAGCAAATGATATCATGTCGCTTAGCAACGGATTTAAATCCAATGTGTTTATGCGGCAGACGATTTTTATTAAATCCTTTCCGATTTGAATAATGAAGATATGTATATAAAATAAATTTCATTGCCATTTCATTTTGGACTGGATAATATCAATTATACTCTTCAGGTTTAAACATTATTATTATTGATATTTTCCGGAATTATTGATTCAGGGATTATTGATATTTTTAAGTTATACGCCATTGTTTTATTGCGGCAAAAATTGCTGACACACGCATATTGTACGTTGTACGAGTAATCTTCTAGGAATGCACGGGTATATCTTCTAACCTACGAGAATATAAGTAGTACAGGTATATTGGCATATATTTTGACATATATTGGCATATATATTGGAATCAAGTACAGTCTTCTGGTATGAAGATTAAGGGGATTAATTATATATTCAATTTATTACGTAGTCTGTTGTATTTTACCAAAAAACGTTTGTGACTCATATTGCAAAACGGGTAGTCTTCTACTAATAATCGGACATTATAAGTAGTACGTGTATATCTTCCCATATAATTTTAGCACTTTAATTTTGACATATATTGGAATAAATGGCTGTCTTCAGATTTAAAGATTACGGGTTTATTGGTATTTTCAATTTATACATGTAATCTTCTAATACAGGTTATATTTTCTAATATTCGCGTATATAATTTGTACGGGTCCCATACAATTTTAACGCTTTTATTTTGCATATATTGATTCAATTCTATATATTTTTTTATATTTGCTTACATAAGGGGTCCAAGATGTTTTATTCTTCAGATATGTCCATGAAAATAATTTTATATAGCGAGAACAGAGATTCTTAAACTTCTTTTTAGGAGCATTATATTAAATATTTTAACAGAATATTTTGATTAAACATGTCATTTAGTATACTATAAGAATTTGGGCATGATTATGAATTTCAAGTTTCTTTATATTATATACTCCGTACGAAGAACGGGTATGCTGCTAGTCTATATAAATAAAAATGAAAATCTGTCTGTCTGTCTGTCTGTTTGTCACACCATCACGGGAGAACGGCTGCACCGAATTTGATGAAATTTTGTGGGTAGCCCAGAAATAGCCCCACTTAAAATTATATCCGTGTTTTGAGTTTCTACGACCAGTGGTTCTCGAGATATTAGTAAAAAACGAAATTTTCGTTTGTCCCATCATCACGGAAAAACGGCTAAACCGAATTTAATGAAATTTGGTGAATAGTCTTGAAATATCTCCCCATAAATTTTGTCCAAGTTTCGAGTTTCTAAGACCTGGGGTTGTCGAGATATTAATGAAAAACGGAACTTTTTCCTAGGAGTTCTACTCCCTAACTCCGTGGTTTATCCAAACGAAAAATTTGAAAATCGTTTGAATGTGAATTAAAATTTAATCTCTGAGTTTGATGGGAGATTTTTTGCGTTAATTAGTCACTTTCTGAAAACATGAATTGTTTGAAACATGATTTAAAGGGGAAATCTATCTCCATGGTTCATGGTTTATTTAAATTTTACGGAACAATGAGAAGTATAGAGAAATCAAAATCGTTATTTAATTTCCCAGTTTATGTTATAAGACATGACATATTTAACATGTTATAAGATTCTATCTTATATCATGTTACTCAGAAACGCAATTAAATTAAATCTGTCTGTTAATTTTAATAATTATTTTTTCGATTTGAATAATAAATAAATGGATATAAAAATATATTTTAGAAAAGAACGATTTGATTTTTCTTATAGCATTTTTGACTGGATAATATCAATTACGGTCTTCAGGTTTAAAAATTATTATTATTTATATATTCGGGGAAAATTGATTCAAGGATTATTGATATTTTCAAGTTATTATGCAATTATTTTATTATGACAAAAATTGTTTAAACTCATATATTGTGTGTTGTACGAATCTTCTACAAATACACGTGTATATCTTTTAATCTACGAGAATATAAGTAGTACAGGTATATTGACATATGTTTTGATATATATTGGCATATATTGGAATCAATTACGACCTTCTGGTATGAAGAGTACGGATATTATTGATGTTTTCAATTTATTACGTCATCTCTTTTATTTTGGCAAATATTTTTGAGACGCATATTGTAATACGGGTAATCTTCTACTAACACATTGGCATATTTTCTGATCTGCTACAATATAATTAGTACGGGGTTGCATATATTCATTCAATTCCTATTTTTTCTTCTGTAAATTTGCTTACAAAAGGGGGCAGTATGTTTTATTCTTCAGATCTGATCGTGAAGATAATTTTGCATAGTGAGAACATATATTCTTAAACTTCTCTTTAGGAGCAATAAATTTAATATTTTAACAGAATTTGCACATGATTGCGAACTATAAGTTTCTTTAAATTATACACTCCGTACGAATAACGGGTGTGCTGTTAGTGGTTAATAAATTTTAACATTTTAGGAGGATATATCATGTTGCTCGGCATCGCAATTAAATTAAATGTGTTTGTTAATGTTTTTATTATTTTTTTTCGATTTAAATAATAAATAAATGGATAAATGGATATAAAAGTATATCTTATGAATGGACGGTTTGATTTTTCTTTTAATTATATTAATTGCTGACTGCGTACATCAATTTCATTTATTTTGGCAAAGAGTTTTCAAGCTTATATCGTATTTAGCTACTAAACTCATATATTGTGTTTAGCCAATAAATTCATATAGCCGATTGTTGAAACAGAAAAAGAGTAGAGCGGGTATATCTTCTAATACAATTGTAGTGTTTTCATTTAGTATATTGAAACGGGATAAGAATGTTTCATTCAGATCTGCAAATTCAAAGCTACGAATTTGGAGGGATATCGCTAATTTGACAACTTTTCTTAAACTTTGCCAAATTGACGGAAATGTCGCCAAATTGATATAAACGACACACAAACAGCTGCCATAAACCTTCGGGTTGATCGTGTGGCTTGGGTCTTCTACATATCAATGAATTTTTTTTTTTGTTTTGTTAGAAGAGAGTACTGAAATGATGTTTGGTTAGCATTTATCTGTCAGACCAACCATCCTACTTAGTAATACATTTAGCGAATTTTTAAAATGTCACCAAATTGATAAAAATGTTTTCAAATCTATAAAAATATCTTGAAATTGATAAAATTGCGCTAGATAAATGATATTAATTGTTTTTTTTAGGGGATAGTATTGTGATGATATTTCGTCAATTTGTCGCAATGTGGAACTGTCAGTTCTACAGTCTCACTTGGCGATAAATTTGGCGATTTTTTAAAATGTCGCTAATTTGACGAAACTGTCGCCAAATGTTCCATAGAAATATAACTATTTAGACGATATTTTTTCTACCAATTTATTTGAAGCAAATGATATCATGTCGCTTAGCAACGGATTTAAATCCAATGTGTTTATGCGGCAGACGATTTTTATTAAATCCTTTCCGATTTGAATAATGAAGATATGTATATAAAATAAATTTCATTGCCATTTCATTTTGGACTGGATAATATCAATTATACTCTTCAGGTTTAAACATTATTATTATTGATATTTTCCGGAATTATTGATTCAGGGATTATTGATATTTTTAAGTTATTACGCCATTGTTTTATTGCGGCAAAAATTGCTGACACACGCATATTGTACGTTGTACGAGTAATCTTCTAGGAATGCACGGGTATATCTTCTAACCTACGAGAATATAAGTAGTACAGGTATATTGGCATATATTTTGACATATATTGGCATATATATTGGAATCAAGTACAGTCTTCTGGTATGAAGATTAAGGGGATTAATTATATATTCAATTTATTACGTCGTCTGTTGTATTTTACCAAAAAACATTTGAGACTCATATTGCAAAACGGGTAATCTTCTACTAATAATCGGACATTATAAGTAGTACGTGTATATCTTCCCATATAATTTTAGCACTTTAATTTTGACATATATTGGAATAAATGACTGTCTTCAGATTTAAAGATTACGGGTTTATTGGTATTTTCAATTTATACATGTAATCTACTAATACAGGTTATATTTTCTAATATTCGCGTATATAATTAGTACGGGTCCCATACAATTTTAACGCTTTTATTTTGCATATATTGATTCAATTCCGTATTTTTTTTTATATTTGCTTACATAAGGGGTCCAAGATGTTTTATTCTTCAGATATGTCCATGAAGATAATTTTATATAGCGAGAACAGAGATTCTTAAACTTCTTTTTAGGAGCATTATATTAAATATTTTAACAGAATATTTTGATTAAACATGTCATTTAGTATACTATAAGAATTTGGGCATGATTATGAATTTCAAGTTTCTTCATATTATATACTCCGTACGAAGAACGGGTATGCTGCTAGTATTAAATATTTTAACAGAATATTTTGATTAAACATGTCATTTAGTATACTATAAGAATTTGGGCATGATTATGCATTTCAAGTTTCTTTATACTATATACTCCGTACGAAGAACGGGTATGCTGCTAGTCTATATAAATAAAAATGAAAATCTGTCTGTCTGTCTGTCTGTCTGTCTGTCTGTCTGTCTGTCTGTCTGTTTGTCACACCATCACGGGAGAACGGCTGAACCGAATTTGATGAAATTTTGTGGGTAGCCCAGAAATAGTCCCACTTAAAATTATATCTGTGTTTTGAGTTTCTACGACCAGTGGTTCTCGAGATATTAGTAAAAAACGAAATTTTCGTTTGTCTCATCATCACGGAAAAACGGCTGAACCGAATTTAATGAAATTTGGTGAATAGCCTTGAAATATCCCCCCATAAATTTTGTCCAAGTTTCGAGTTTCTAAGACCTGGGGTTGTCGAGATATTAATGAAAAACGGAACTTTTTCTTAGGAGTTCTACTCCCTAACTCCGTGGTTTATCCAAACGAAAAGCTTGAAAATCGTTTGAAAGTGAATTAAAATTTAATCTCTGAGTTTGATGGGAGATTTTTTGCGTTAATTAGTCACTTTCTGAAAACATGAATTGTTTGAAACATGATTTAAAGGGGAAATCTATCTCCATGGTTCATGGTTTATTTAAAACAAGCTTTTACGGAACAATGAGAAGTATAGAGAAATCAAAATCGTTATTTAATTTCGCAGTTTATGTTATAAAACATGACATATTTAACATGTTATAAGATTCTATCTTATATCATGTTACTCAGAAACGCAATTAAATTAAATCTGTCTGTTAATTTTAATAATTATTTTTTCGATTTAAATAATAAATAAATGGATATAAAAATATATTTTAGAAAAGAACGATTTGATTTTTCTTATAGCATTTTTGACTGGATAATATCAATTACGGTCTTCAGGTTTAAAAATTATTATTATTTATATTTTCGGGGATTATTGATTCAAGGATTATTGATATTTTCAAGTTATTATGCAATTATTTTATTATGACAAAAATTGTTTAAACTCATATATTGTATGTTGTACGAATCTTCTACAAATGCACGTGTATATCTTTTAATCTACGAGAATATAAGTAGTACAGGTATATTGACATATGTTTTGATATATATTGGCATATATTGGAATCAATTACGACCTTCTGGTATAAAGAGTACGGATATTATTGATGTTTTCAATTTATTACGTCATCTCTTTTATTTTGGCAAATATTTTTGAGACGCATATTGTAATACGGGTAATCTTCTACTAACACATTGGCATATTTTCTGATCTGCGACAATATAATTAGTACGGGGTTGCATATATTCATTCAATTCCTATTTTTTCTTCTATAAATTTGCTTACAAAAGGGGGCAGGATGTTTTATTCTTCAGATCTGATCGTGAAGATAATTTTGCATAGTGAGAACATATATTCTTAAACTTCTCTTTAGGAGCAATAAATTTAATATTTTAACAGAATTTGCACATGATTGCGAACTATAAGTTTCTTTAAATTATACACTCCGTACGAATAACGGGTGTTCTGTTAGTGGTTAATAAATTTTAACATTTTAGGAGGATATATCATGTTGCTCGGCATCGCAATTAAATTAAATGTGTTTGTTAATGTTTTTATTATTTTTTTTCGATTTAAATAATAAATAAATGGATAAATGGATATAAAAGTATATCTTATGAATGGACGGTTTGATTTTTCTTTTAATTATATTAATTGCTGACTGCGTACATCAATTTCATTTATTTTGGCAAAGAGTTTTCAAGCTTATATCGTATTTAGCTACTAAACTCATATATTGTGTTTAGCCAATAAATTCATATAGCCGATTGTTGGAACAGAAAAAGTTCAGAACAGAAAAAACAGAGCGGGTATATCTTCTAATACAATTGTAGTGTTTTCATTTAGTATATTGAAACGGGATAAGAATGTTTCATTCAGATCTGCAAATTCAAAGCTACGAATTTGGAGGAATATCGCTAATTTGACAACTTTTCTTAAACTTTGCCAAATTGACGGAAATGTCGCCAAATTGATATAAACGACACACAAACAGCTGCCATTAACTTTCGGGTTGGTCGTGTGGCTTGGGTCTTCTACATATCAATGAAATTTTTTTTTGTTTTGTTAGAAGAGAGTACTGAAATGATGTTTGGTTAGCATTTATCTGTCAGACCAACCATCCTACTTAGTAATACATTTAGCGAATTTTTAAAATGTCACCAAATTGATAAAAATGTTTTCAAATCTATAAAAATATCTTGAAATTGATAAAATTGCGCTACATAAATGATATTAATTGTTTTTTGTTAGGGGATAGTATTGTGATGATATTTCGTCAATTTGTCGCAAAGTGGAACTGTCAGTTCTACAGTCCCACTTGGCGATAAATTTGGCGATTTTTTAAAATGTCGCTAATTTGACGAAACTGTCGCCAAATGTTCCATAGAAATATAACTATTTAGACGATATTTTTTCTACCAATTTATTTGAAGCAAATGATATCATGTCGCTTAGCAACGGATTTAAATCCAATGTGTTTATGCGGCAGACGATTTTTATTAAATCCTTTCCGATTTGAATAATGAAGATATGTATATAAAATAAATTTCATTGCCATTTCATTTTGGACTGGATAATATCAATTATACTCTTCAGGTTTAAACATTATTATTATTGATATTTTCCGGAATTATTGATTCAGTGATTATTGATATTTTTAAGTTATTACGCCATTGTTTTATTGCGGCAAAATTGCTGACACACGCATATTGTACGTTGTACGAGTAATCTTCTAGGAATGCACGGGTATATCTTCTAACCTACGAGAATATAAGTAGTACAGGTATATTGGCATATATTTTGACATATATTGGCATATATATTGGAATCAAGTACAGTCTTCTGGTATGAAGATTACGGGGATTAATTATATATTCAATTTATTACGTCGTCTGTTGTATTTTACCAAAAAACATTTGAGACTCATATTGCAAAACGGGTAATCTTCTACTAATAATCGGACATTATAAGTAGTACGTGTATATCTTCCCATATAATTTTAGCACTTTAATTTCGACATATATTGGAATAAATGACTGTCTTCAGATTTAAAGATTACGGGTTTATTGGTATTTTCAATTTATACATGTAATCTACTAATACAGGTTATATTTTCTAATATTCGCGTATATAATTAGTACGGGTTCCATACAATTTTAACGCTTTTATTTTGCATATATTTATTCAATTCCATATTTTTTTTTTATATTTCCTTACATAAGGGGTCCAAGATGTTTTATTCTTCAGATATGTCCATGAAGATAATTTTATATAGCGAGAACAGAGATTCTTAAACTTCTTTTTAGGAGCATTATATTAAATATTTTAACAGAATATTTTGATTAAACATGTCATTTAGTATACTATAAGAATTTGGGCATTATTATGAATTTCAAGTTTCTTTATATTATATACTCCGTACGAAGAACGGGTATGCTGCTAGTCTATATAAATAAAATTGAAAATCTGTCTGTCTGTCTGTCTGTCTGTCTGTCTGTTTGTCCCATCATCACGAGAGAACGGCTGAACCGAATTTGATGAAATTTTGTGGGTAGCCTAAAAATAGCCCCACTTAAAATTTAGTCTATGGTTGGAATTTCTACGACCAGTGGTTCTCGAGATATTAGTAAAAAACGAAACTTTCGTTTGTCTCATCATCACGAGAGAACGGCTGAACCGAATTTAATGAAATTTTGTGGGTGACCTTGAAATAGCCTCCCATAAATTTTGCCTAAGTTTCAAGTTTCTAAGACCACGGGTTGTCGAGATATTAATGAAAAACGGAACTTTTTTTATAGGAGTTCTCTCCAACTCCGTGGTTTATCCAAACGGAAAGGATAAAAAGCATGATCTGAAAGCATGAATTGTTTGAAACATGAATTTAAATGGAAAAATCTACCTCCATGTTTTTACATGTATTAACCTCCATGTATTTCACAAGCTTTTACGCAACGATTAGAAGTATAAAGAAATTAAAATGTTTATTTAATTTCGCATTTTATGAGGAAGATTCTATCTTATATCATGTTGCTCGGCAAAGGAATGGAATTGAATGTGTTTGTTAATGATTATTATTATTTTTTCTATTTGTATAATAAATAAATGGATGTAAAAATATATTTATAAATGAACAGTTTGATTGTTCTTTTAATTATATATATTGCGGACTGCGTACATTACTTTTATTTATTTTAGCAAAGAGGTTTCAAGCTCATATATTGTGTTTAGCTAATAAACTCATAATAAATGAACGGTTTGATTGTTCTTTTAATTATATATATTGCGAACTGCGTACATCACACTTTTATTTATTTTAGCAAAGAGGTTTCAAAGCTCATATATTGTGTTTAGCTAATAAACTCATATATTGTGTTTACCCAATAAATTCATTTAGCCGATTGTTGAAGCAGAAAAAGAGTAGAACGGATGTATGTATCTTCTAATACAATTTTAGTGTTTTCATTTAGTATATATACAGACGGGATATGGATATTTTATTCTTCAGATCTGCAAATTTAGAGCTACGAATTTAGCGGAATATCTCTAAATAACTTGGTAACTTTTCTTAAACTTTACCAAATTAGAGGAAATATCTCCAAATTAATAAAGATGACCCAAATCAATGAAATTAAATTTGTTTTTTTAGAATAGAGTACTGAAATGATGTTTCTGTAGCATTTGTCGGTCAGTCCATCCATCCTACTTAGTAACGCATTTAACTAATTTTTTTTAATATCACTAAATTGATAAAAATATTTGTAAATCCATAAAAATATCATGGAGACGAAAATGTCGCCAAACCTTCCATGGAGATCACATTATTCAGACTACATGATTTCCATCAATTTATTTGAAGCAGATGATATCATTTCGCTTAGCAACGGATCCAATGTGTTATGTGTCATACGATTTTTATTAAATCTAATAAAAATATGTATATAAAATAAATTTCATTGACATTGCATTTTTGACTGGATAATATCAATTACGGTCTTCAGGTTTAAAAATCATTATTATTGATATTTCGGGGACAGTTGATTCAGGAATTATTGATATTTTCAAATTATTATGCCATTGTTTCATTATGACGAAAATAGTTGAAACTCATATATAGTACGTTGTACAAGTAATCTTCTACAAATGCACGGGTATATCTTCTAATCTACGAGAATATAAGTAGTACAGGTATATTGGCAAAATTTTTATATATATTGGCATATATTGGAATCAATTACGACCTTCTGGTATTAAGATTACGGGGATTTCTGATACTTTCAATTTATTACGTCATCTTTTTTATTTTGGTAAATATTTTTAAGACTCATATTACAATATGTTTAAGCTTCTACTAACACACTGGCATATTTTCTAATTTACGACAATATAAGTAGTACGTGGTTGCATATATTGATTCAATTCTTTTTTTTGTGTGTGAATTTGTTTACAAAAGGGGCCAGGATATTTTATTCTTTAGATTTGCCCGTGAAGATAATTTTGCATAGTGAGAACAGATATTCTTAAACTTCTCTTTATGAGCAATAAATTTAATATTTTATCAGAATTTGCACATGATTGCGAATTATAAGTTTTTTTATATTATATACTCCGTACGAAGGACGGGTATGCTGCTAGTCTATATATAAAAATACAAAAATAACGTTTAGGCAGACGATGAGTAGCTGAATATTTCAGAAACGGAGCTGGAATTTTCATGAAGGCCTGTAATTGCGACTTTTCGAAAGTTTGCCGAAATTATCAACAAAGTAGTTGAAAAAAATGAGCAAATGTTGAAGATTGTTTTGCAGTGTAGTACAATATATGGATTGTCGTCTGGAAGACATAGATTTATGCTCTAAATTTACGCTTGAATGTGAGATTTTTCAATAACTCACGATCAAACATAACTATGTAGGCAAAATGTGCGGATGGACAAAATTTCAAAAATACCTAGTCTTGATGCTGTAATTTTGTCCTAGCTATTTTCAATTTACGGGTATTACAACTGAGAGGAGGCTATTAGTATAAAATGCAGAAGAATGAGGAAGTTGCACAGATCTGAAGTTTCCATTTGATGTGAAAGATGAAGAAAGATAAAGTAGGGCCCACTTCAAATGTAAAACAAAAACTATCATTCTAGAAGCGTAAAAGATAGAGAGCCAATTTCCCAATCAGAGATCTGTAGTTCGAACCGCGGATGGATCGCAGTATGTTTTTTTTTTTTTATAAATTTCTTATTAAAGGTTACTGGGTCCGTGATGACTTATAATTAATATAGAGTTTAAGAAATTCGACTTTATCTTCATGTTCCCTGGTAACGAAGTAATGGTAAATTCTTTAAACGATGAGGCAAGAACACAACAGAAGCCAAACCACCAAAAAGTTTGAACGAATATTTCTTCACAGTTAATAGTAACTAGAAACATTTTCCTCATTATTTTCATTTTATTTTCTGAGATTATCTTCATGTTTGAAAGTAATTCAGGTAATTATGGCATTATATGTTTTGCAAATATTTACTTACCTGAACTTCATCGCACTTTACGATATTACTCAAGATTCCCCTAAATGAATTGAGAGATCTCACAGCGTTGGATAACTTAGCCGGTACAGTACTTCTCTGGAAGCTAATGGTTTCAAGTTCGAGTTCTTTTCCAGATGAGACTTGGTATTCGAGACTGATATATGTTGTCTATATGTACATAAAATAAAAATACCCAGGATAAAAGATGTAAGGAAGTTTATGTGGAAATTTAGAAGTTGGACTTGTTGGAACCACAAAGTCTTGGTTTCAAATCCGTTGAATGCGAGTATTCTTTAGAACAAGAAAATTGCGCCAGTAGAGTGATTATCTTGTGATCAAGATATTTGAGTTGCAAATATTTTTTTTACGAGGCAAATAAATGTATTCCAAGCTATAAATATAATCGAGTCTAATCAGTAAATTGTATAAATACTCATATGATTTTGTCTTTACAAATTAAAACATTTAAATATGTTGAATAAAATATTAAATAAAGCTTTCTATTGATTCGATACCGTTAAAAATCAATTATATCAAGCTTACAAAATTTCATAAAAATCATTTGAGCTTTTTAAAACTTTTAAGGGATAGCCTTGGCTGTCTGTGAAAAGTAACATGTGTTAGTTTTCAATATGTCGAAAACGGATAACTTTTAAACTATTCATTTTTCTTTAAATGTACTTACAATTATTTTCCTGATTTGATAATTGTGAGAATATGTAATTTTTTGTGATTTTTTCCATTTTGGATATAAATCTTAAATTCGCTCAGGTACGATGCATTTTAACGTCCCATGAAAGATGGCATTCGAATTAGAAATAAAATGCATGCAAAATGGCTATTTTTGTAATATTTATCTACTTCATAGGTTTCATAGTAGTGACGCCATCAAGTTTTTTAGAGTTTTAAAAACAAAATGTGTTCGAAAAATTGAGGTTGTTTCATCTCGAGGGTGTTTCAATATCGTCGATAATAAATATTCCTCCGACGTTTACCCTTTGAAGTAATCGTATCAAATTTTATTCGAATCGCTTAATTTATTCGAGAGATATGCAAACATACTCGCAGATGGATGTGTAGCGAACGCTCATAAGACAGTATTAAATGCCTTGAGCAGGAGACGTCTTCAGCTCAACGATACGATACTGGCCTACAATGCATTGGCCCCGGGATCAAACTCCGGCACTAGCAAGTTGGTGATTTCGCATTCACACTACATTAGTGACCTAGACGTGATATACGACAAGGCGTATTTGTCAACTATATAGTCGCGTGCGTGCATCTTTGGAAAAGCAGACCGGTTGGAGGAAAGCCCACAGTTAAATGCCTTCAGGTGCCTGACGTCAGCAATCAATTCATTTTTATTGACGACAGGCACGATTTATACATTATGCAAATCTGAAAACATATTAGCATACAATAAAAATAAAGTTCAGAAAAATGTGTAAAAGTCAAATGGATTTGAGTCGTCACATGACTCCCTCCTCAGTCTCTCGAAAGGAGACGAAATCGCACTCTCCTTCGATATCTGGTGAAGACAGGTTTCACGGGCCTTGGAACCGATTATCCAGATGCTGCTTGTCCATCAGCAGTCGGCGTTGGTGGGATGTCTGTGGTTAATTGCGCTCCGGTGGTCAGCGAAGGTCTGTCAGTGATCAGCAAAGGTGGTCTGTCAGGCTTCACATGTGCCGTATCCGCAACAGTGCAAATGGGTTAACGTTATCCTCCTGTAATATATACGCCGGCTTTAGACGATCAATGGCTACAAGCTTTTCGTGATCATTGATTCGAATCTTCGAATCACATAATCTTTTGGTAGTCTCCTTTAGACCTGAAATGGTCCTTCATATTGCGGCTGCGAACTGTGCATAGAAAGGAGTTTGACGATTCTACAGCAGAAATGGTATATGGCATTCTCTCTACATTGGTGACCTTTAGCACGAAGCATCATTCGCTCAATTATTTCCAGTTATTCTGCTTCTCGAGTATTATACATGCATTGCATAAATGTACTTTCAGTATTCCCCATGAGATGGCGCCACCAAACTTTCTTATCTCCGAGATTCTCTGACGTCGACTCACTGTACGCCATCGGGCCTTGTGACTCACTACGCCTTATCTGCAACCCAGTGACAATTTCGTTCGGTTTCGACGAAACTCACTGGGAGGGGGAGTACTGTAGTGAACGCTCATGAGGCAGTATTAAATGCCCTGAGCTGGAGATGTCTTTAGCTCAACGATACGATACTGGTCTACGCATTGGCCCCAGGATCAAATCCCGGCACTGCCAAGCTGGTGATTTCGCATTCACGCTACAGATGAACAAACACATTGCTTCCATTAAAAATCTTAATTTGTATTCAGGGATGCTCAAAATATGTACATCCATTACGAGATTCATAAGCTATGTACGAGAGTTGGAGCTTTGACAAAAGTACAATACTTACCTCTCATATACTATGAAATGAAAAGGAAGTGAAACCATTACTTTTTATAACAACTTCTAATAATTTGTTGTCTAATTAAAGGATAGGATTATTAGAAGAAAACTTTAATTTTTAAATATTATCTAGTGATATAGAATTCGAACATAAACCTGATTGATTCAGTACGTTTTTTATAATTACATTTGCGAGGATTTTATTGCTATTAAAATATTTTCAAATTTTAATAGCAGTACTCTTGATTTATCGAAATAGAGAATTATATACAAAATCAATATATATATAATTCTCCAACCTGTTTCTGTCTTTTCAGACCCCCCCTCCCCCCAGAAGCCTTCCGGTGACTTAGAAAACAGAATCTTTGTACACTTATAGTATCGACTACGGTACAGAATCTAACGGAAACGAACTTTCAATTTACCTCCCTGGGAAGTGGAGAAATGGAGGTTCAAAAATTCTTTCCAGACCCACCCAGACGCTAGATCTTTGTACACTTTGTAAAGGTGACGGAATGAACACGCAGACATCTTTTTTTATAAAAACAAGTTTATTCTTAAACTCTGTAGAAAATTATAAAATAAACGCCCATTAACGTAATTTTCAAATAATAAATCAGAATGTACATAGTCCACCCTTTCTACCGTCGGCTGCAGTCACGCCCGCCACATTCCATGTCTTTTCTTGTGCTTCGCACATCGAATTGTTATAATCTGGTTTCCAGATCCTCCTTCCGTCCGCAATCTGTGCGGTTGCTATTTAAATTTACACTCTATATTCCCCGGGGAAGACACTGCTTGAAAAAGAACAGAGAATAGAAATTATTAATCCTTACAACTTTTAGTATCAACTACAGTACAGTATTTAACGGAGCCAGATTTTCGATTTACCTAGCTCCCGAAGGTTTCGCAAAGCCTTTCCACATTTTTCAAAAAATTTTTTTGACTTAAAAGGCTGATTTTTTGTATACATAGGTATGGTACAGTACATGACTACAGTACAGAACCTAACGGAGTTCGGTTTTTTATATTCCTTCTGGGGGGAGCGGAGAAAATGCAGGATCTCTAAAAATCTTTTCAAACTATCCAGAAGACACTTGCTGACTTAGAAAGATGAATCATTGCATACTTATTGTATCGACTATCGGACAAAACATTTTATTTACCACCCAGTGGGCTGAGATTATGGGATTTTTAAATGTCTTTCCAAACCTAGACGCAACCTAACGGAGCTGGATTTTCGATGTTTCTTTCGGAGTGAGCAAAATGGGGTTGGAAAGGGGAAAGTCTCCCCCCCCCGAATCCCCCGTCGGGGACATAAAAGGCTGAAACTCAACCACTTGGCAGAATCTCAGAATCTAATTAACCTAATTTTTAATTGAGACCACAATTTTCAACGTTAAGCACCATATATTGTTAAACAAAATAAAACCTTTTATTTTTTAATAAGTGTTAGTTTTCCTGTCTTTGACAGGCTTAAATATTAGTATTCGGGATAAATAAGTTTATTTTTGTATTCAGTAAACCAAGCAAATTTCTTTTAACCTTTGATTCGTTTTCTGTTATACAGGTATTAGCACTAATTTAATACTTCTTAAATACTAGTAATCAACAACTTCATAATAAATATCTATATAAATGAATATTGTTATTGTAATATTTATTTTGAATGCATTTACACAGGAATATTGAAAGGAAATAAAATATTTTATCAAAATGAATATCCAAAATATTAATCAGCATATATTTCTTTAAAATTCCATTAACGCAAATTGCCCCTCAATTTTATTTACATTCAAACTATTTGTAGTAGCTAAACTATAATCTTTTTATGAATTGATCAATACATCATATAGAAAGTGAATAAACGTTTTCAAGAATTTTAGATGAAAAAGTTATTGATATAAAGTAAACACCGAAGAAAATGTTTTTTCCTTACTACTTTTTGTAATGAAGTGTCAACACCACCCATACGAAAAATAACCTCTCTTTTTTTTAGAAAAGCAAAATAATTGCATATAAATTCTATCTTCTGAGATTTAATGGTTCGGAATCTAAACCCGTAAATTCTTTAGATCTCATTAATGAATTTTTTTAAGCATTTCCCCCCTTTAAATATTTTATATGAAATCTCTCTATTTGATTTATTCGATTCATTAAGGCCTGTCTTAGATTAGTCTGGATAATTGAAGTTCAGATATTTAATGAATTGGAATGGGGGGTAATTAAAAAGTACTCAATGCAAATAATGTAAAACATTTTCACGCAAACGATGCGTTTTTTAGTCTGAATGATTTATATGAATTTTTTATTAAAAGTGAAGGACATATTACAGTTAAATATAAGACAGTGTGAAATGGAAGGTGTTAAGGAAAGCCATGGACTAGCCCAATTATCTCATATTTTTTTGCAGATATTTTCTACTAGATTTCAAAAATACTCTTACCAATTATATTGCGATGTCTAAATTTTCTGCAGAGATATCGAGCAACACAGACTCACAGGATAACAAATTGAGACTAACAAACACGTAGACCGACAGTCATTCATAAACCTTTGAATCATGTTCAAGAATGTGCAAAACCTGTAAATTCATAGAATTTTGATGCTAAATTTTCGATATAGTCTGAATGTATACCTTTATATATACTGTACAATATAAAGAGGGGTAATTAAAAATTCTTTACATATACATGGTGACAAGAAAAATTATGGACTAGGTCAATAACTCGAGAAGTATTAAGGTTATCGTATATTTTTTATGCAGGTGCTGTAGGAAACCCCAATGGAACTACACTTTAGGGGGGATGACCTCCCTGTTTAGGAGGATACGGGGTGCTATCTCGTTTCCAGTTAGATATAGCAGTAAAAGTCAATTACAAAATTGAAGAGCATTGCAAAATCAGTAGAGAAGACCGGGGCTGGTTGAACTACGGGTTGGTTGTCACACGCTCTGTTTTTCCGTCGATAGATAGCACACGCAGTTCACAATGCAATAGTTTGTGCGTCTATGAAGTGAAACTATATCACGTGGGATTCGTCTGTTTTGGAAGCTTGAGTGTAGTTTACGGACAATTTTTCAGAATTTCACCTATGTGAGTAAATTTTTTTTGCTTCCGTTTCTATTTAATATCACCAAGATGCTTTTATTGTGGTGAAATATTTTCATTATGAAGTGATGTCTACCTTTTTCATTATGAAGTGATGTCTACCTATGTCGATCATATATCGTCTACCTTTTAGCACCCTTTTTCATCTTACCACTTATACACTTTTGAGATAATTTTGTTTCTAACGGAAAGCAGGTAGCAAGGAGACAGCTACCAAATCTTGATTGGATGATAGAAGAACACTTTCTGGAGAACACTTACTTCGACACACAAGATGTTCCAACTAATCCTATTGCTCCTTGACAACCATGACTCGCGCCTCTCTATTGGATCTTTGAACTATGTTAAAAAGAATGGGATTACAATTATTTAATTTTTTCCTTACTGTTCCCACAAATTACAGCCTTTAGACCGTTCCATATATAGCCTATTAAAGAGGTAAATAGATCCAGCTTGTGATTAGTGGATGGTTAATAATCTTAGGGAAACAATGGGGATTTACGATATCCTTGAAGTAGTGCAACAATTTTACCATTGGTCTCAACATCTAAAAATCTGATGTGAGCAGCACATAACTTTCCCTGCAGACTCAAATTCATATTACCATTTATTCTTTAATAATTCATTAGATTGAGTTTAATTGCACCAAATAACACTAAATTTGCAATTTTAATTTAATTTTTCTTTTTATTTGGTAACTGGATATTTTTCCGATAGCGGGGTAACAAAAATGCGAAAAACTCAAATATCTTGAGAACGGTTAGTTTTAAAGTATAATGGAGTGTGTTATATTCTTTTCCTCGTCAAAAATTGTGTATAAAACAAGAATTTAATAGATACATTTCAGCATAGGTAGTCCTTTTTTTTTAATTTTGGCGATTTTTGCGAGCCATTTCGTAAAAAAATGCAGGATATTCTTTTCCGAATCGTACCAAAATCTGATCAGCACCAGAATGTCCCACAAGTAACTAACTTATCTACCAAATTTTGTGAAATTTGGACAATTAGTATTTTAGCTAGGGTGGATACATGAAATTTTTGCAGGCCATTTCGTAAGAAAAGCCAGGTTGTTCTTTTCCGAATCGTACCAAAATCTAATCAGCACCAGAGTGTCCCACAAGTAACTTATCTACCAAATTTTGTGAAATTTGGTCAATTAGTATTTTAGCTAGAGGGAATACAGGAAATTTTTAAGGACCATTTCGCAAAAAGAGCATGCTCTGTTTTTACGACTCCTACCAAAAACTAATCAGCACCAGGGTTTCACCCAAGTGACGTACATACCAAATGTTATGAAATTCGGTCCATTAGTTTTTTAGTTAGAGTGGATACATACATTGCACAGACAGACAGACACACACACACGCAGACGGACGCTAAAAATAGTTTTTCGTATTCTAGAGGTCTCGAAATGTGTAGATCCGTCGAAAACTCGAGTTGTGATTTTCGGTATGATTCCAGTACTTTCCCTATACATTACCATGTATTGCAGGGAAAGTAAAAATATCATAGCCGGCTTTAAAGTCAGTGGTATATATTTCCTTTTAACTAAAACATTTTATCTGACAACGAGTTTCCTTCTGCTTTTGTAAATGATAGATTAAATCCAGAAATGAACTTAGATGATGTTAATGTAGGTGAGCAAGATGAAGCAGATATCGATGACTCGGCTGTGGTCCATCAAATCTACTCAGTTAGCGCGTCATGTCTGTGGTTGGTCCCTTAAGAATTTCATAATGATAAAACACCAGATCATTTAGTTACAGTCAATATGCCAAAGAGTCCTGTGGTTAACGGAAATGATTGTACTAAATACCAATCAAAATTAACAACGAATCAACCATCATCGGCTGCAGTGTGCTTGACCCCTGACGGTTTTCGACTTTTTGGGAATGCGACTCCACGAAAGCTAACAATCTGGAACAAGCGAAAAAACATTGTTAACATTGTTACATGTGTCATTTGAAAAATACACTAAATAAATATTTAAAAATTATAAACAAGAAAGATCAATCATCCTTAAAGCATTGATTATGAAACACCTTCCAACTTCAATGCAATTTTATTTAAACATCTCTAAAATGCAATACATTCATCGGTAATATTTTAAAACTTATCACAATACTACATTAATTTATTATATTTGAAAACTTAAACCTTGATCGAGAAAAATGAACTTCATTCAAATGACGGCATTGAAATATAAATTGCCTGTTTTAAACATCTTTAAAATGCAATACATTCATTGGTAATATTTTTAAAATAATCATAATACTACGATAATTTATTATATTTGAAAACTTCATCGAAATCAACCAAAATTCATTCAAATGACGTCATAGAAAAAATAACACGCCTGGCTCTATAAAAGCAGCATTTCATTCATACACAATTTCCCATTCATTTCATTCATCACAATACTATAATAATTTATTTTATTTGAAAATTAAGACCATGGAGCTACAAGTAATTAAACTCTATGCTTAAAACTTCATCGAAAAAAATCGTCCTTCTCTTTGTAAAATCAATGAATATTTCATTCATATCAGCTATGCAGACTCCATGAGCTAAATTTTGCGTTAAAGAAATACAGCAATTCTAATATAACTCATACTACATATTTTGCTGTTTATATTTTACATAAGTGAAAAATAGGCTTCGTTATAGAAATAATCAAATTTGGATGATCATTTAAACTGAAATATATTGTAATTGAGTTGTTTCAGTATGTAGATGCACAGAATTTAAGTAAAAATAAAGTGGTTTTAGGACGGATACAGCACTCAATATGAATTAAAAAGAACTTTAAAAATCATGATTTTGAGGCAAGATGGATGCCATATATCATTTTGAAGTGGGTCACGTGATCTTTTCATATCATGGTTACGTGATCGCTTCATATAAGATGTGTTATTATTATTTAAATTTTTATTTAAAAGCTATTGAATTTCGCTGAATTTTTTTATTATATATTTTATGGAACCATTGGAATATTACTTAAAACTTTTGAAGCAATTTGTGAATTTTAAATCCGCTTAAAAAATGTTTGAAAAATTAGGTCCCACAGGGTTCAATGTATTTCATTTTTTCTACCCGGGTTCAGTACAAAACTAATTGGGTGATATTATTCATTTATATTCCCATAGGTCCTACAGATCATCTGAACAACATGCTAAAATTTCATTTTGATTAAGTTATTTTTACGGTAGTTATCGTGCTAATGGACAGACAGACAGAATGAACAAAGTCATAAACATTTTTCAACTTTGTTGTGAAGTGTTAAAAAGGAAACGCCAAAGTCATCCATTCGACTAAGGAAGCAAAAGGCTAAAGCGGAATCAATCCGCGATATTTTTTTATCAAGACAAAGAGTGTTTTTCCTGATTTGATGCGAGCCGCTCTGAAAAAGCTTTTCCAAAGAACAGTGGATCCAATGTACAACATGCAAATTGTGGGTTCATGCGAATTGTGCAAGTGGGGATGCTTAATATATTTGTCAGAATTGTGACTTAGGAGATGATTAGATACTGCTATGGACTCACCATTTCAAATATTATTCGGACATTTGAATGCTATGGTTTAACAAGTGTAAATTTGCATTAATGTTTATTTTCACGAGTCTCGCATCTCATTTTTAGCTGTAATATGTTGAATAAAATAACGTTTCAATTAAACATTCTTGATAAATTTAACGCAATTATGTTATATTCAACAAGATTCTATATTTTGTAGTCAGTGATAATTTGCCCCGTATAATGTGACAACGTGCCCAGTGCACGGGATTGATTGTCATGTGTGAAGATACATTTTGAAAAATTCAGATTTAATTAATAAAACGGTATTTTTATATTAAAAAATCCTAATAAAATCTAAATGTCCAATCTTAATATTGCATTATCAAACTCCTGGATCACAATCAATTGCATAGTCGAAAAAAATAAAAATGTGAAAAATGTGACAACCATTCCCGGTCTCCCCTACTAAACATTTTCCATGCAATAGATTTAAAGAAACCATGAAAACCAGTGCATACAATCTCCCTCACCGCTCCCCTTTAAAAATCGAACATTTAGACATTGCTCCAGATAAATTAGACTTCATTACGAATACACAAAATACAAAATCATTGATTCTATTATACACAAAATACAAAATCATTGATGTTATACACAAAATGCAAAATCATTGACTTTATTATACACAAAATACAAAATCATTGACTTTATTATACACAAAATACAAAATCATTGACTTTATTATACACAAAATACAAAATCATTGACTTTATTATACACAAAATACAAAATCATTGATTTCGTTATACACAAAATATAAAATGTTCACCTTCTGCAACGATGCATGACTGCACATGTGTAACAAGATGTCTGCGTGTTTTCCAATATATTTTTACACTGTTACATGTAGCTTAATAAAATTGTATCTTTTAAAATCGTTATTTAGAGCGTTGTTTTACAGTTTTCGCAGTAGAACAGAAATTCTTAGCACTAATTTTGCAGCTCTCTATAACTTAAATTACTTGACTTTCCCTCTTCCTCTAAGAGAAAGAGAGAAAACCCTTCAGTATTTTTGAAAAGGGGTCAGCCCCATGAGAGTTGTCTCATCGTGTGGCTGCATCGTATGGCTCCTATATATATGTATGAAAAATATACGATAATCCTAATACTTTTCTAGTTATTTGCCTTGTCCATGACATTCCTTAAAAGCCGATATATTTTGAGAATAAATCATCGTTTTCTGCATTAGCATGTTTTAATCAGTTATTTATCAAAAAATAAGTTTGAGAATACGTTCTTATTTCAATTTTGTAATTTGATAACTGCAGATTCAAGTTTTGAATGCATGCTCAAATACAGGCAGTTAAAAACTTTCAATTCTTCCTTAACGAAGAAACAATTGTAGTCATCTAATTTTCATATGCCCGATTTCTTTAATGAAGTATTGCAAGTTTTATTGCCGCACAAGCAGCAGTTTTATATATTGTGATAGGTTCTAAGAGTACTGATTACTTCGCACGTCTATTGAAGAAGTAAAACCAT
Organism: Amaurobius ferox; assembly: GCA_951213105.1. Classification (NCBI taxonomy): domain Eukaryota; kingdom Metazoa; phylum Arthropoda; class Arachnida; order Araneae; family Amaurobiidae; genus Amaurobius; species Amaurobius ferox. The sequence continues at coordinate 83,752,006 of OX578142.1, read as the reverse complement.
ATAAACATAGTGAAAAATAACTAAAAAATTTCTTTACAAGACTATTAAGTACCTTCTGCGATTTGGTAACAAAAAAAAAAGCACTGATTATTTATTTAAATAACTCTAATTTTTTATTTGTTTGTAATTATAAAATTGGAGGGAGAAGTCATTGATTTTGCAAATAAAAGACAAAAATAAAGTTAACCAGAACGACTGATTATTTAAAGAACGACCGACGATTTAAAGAGAATATTGGAGGTGGGGGGAGATTAAATAAATTTTTGAGATCAGCAATCCGAAACGTGATAGTAGCAATGGGAATTTTTTTAACAAGTTTGCAAGCCATGTCATCATAACACTGTAAAATATTTTGCAACAATCGCTCATTTTTTTCAGCTACTTTTTTGATAATTTCGGTAAACTGATAAGAAAAGCCCAGATTATAGGCGTTCATGAAAATTCCAGCTTCATTTTGGAATTATATATATATATATATATATATATATATATATATATATATATATATATATATATATATATATATATATATATATATATATATATATATATTATCATAATCATCAGGGAACGTTACTCCCCATTATGGATAGCTGATTTCCCTGAAATTTTCAGTAACATGCTTGTAAATGTTTTCCAGTGCACACCTCCGTATCGAATTCACACTGAGGAGGTGTTAAAAATTCCCCATTACTACTATTACTTCTCGGATTGCTAATCTAAAAAATATTATCTAATCTCGCCCTCCCCTCAATATTAAATCTGCTGTTTAACCGTATCTCTTATCAATTGCCTCGCCTCAAAATTTTGGCCAAATTAAACTATATAAAATTAACCATCTTAACCATCCATTGTTTCTAATTGTAATGGTCTCACTTATTTCTTAGAAAAAGTTTTAGCTACTTTTCTTAAACCATTCATTTTTGCTACTCATTCTTGCTTGGTTAATTCTACTAATATGTTTTTTAGTTGTCTCTTAGTATCGAGTTTGTACCTAACTGTACCCTTCATATCTTTGACGTAGACTCGTTCCCCCCCCCCCCTGTTTCATTGCCAAAAAAACCTTCTAAATCATAATTATTTTATTCCGTCTATCCCCACGCAATCACTTCTGTATTGAACATTATCGCGATACCAATTACTTTGGGTTTCCGTGAGGAAATATTTTTTGTGAACTGTGGACGCTCTTATGGGTAGCCTTTTATCTGGTATTTTTGCTGAAGCCGTGCTGCAGGAGCTCGCGAATAAGTTTTTGTCTTTTTTTACCTCTTAAACCGGCTTTGTGGTGTACTTAAGTGTTTATTATTTGGATGATACTGTTAACGATTTTTACCCTTCTATTAATTTTACTGTTGAGCATGAATCTGATGGATCTTTGCTTTTACTAGATGTTATCGTTTCTCGTGATACGCATGGCTATCGTACTTCTGTCTTTCATAAACATACTTTTGCTAATTCTTGTATTTCCGTTAATTCTTCCCACCTCATTTCTTCTGGAAAAGCATATTTCATTGTCCATTTTATTTGTACGTTTAATGGTTGCTCCTTCGTTGAGGATTTACATAGCGAAATGAATTTTTTCCTTAACCATGGCTATCTTTTGAATTTATATATTAAATTTTCTCCTCCATTCGTTCTAAATTTACTCATTATAAAACTAAATTTGGTCTGTTCTCTGACCATTTGCTTTTTAAATCGAGTCGTCCTTTCTATCTTTCGATTTTCTGTCCCCTGATTAAATTTTGCTACGAATTTAAATTTAAACCTGCCCATTCTACTTTTACCCCTTTGTTTAGCTGCATTCGTATCGATAAATGTAAGAATAAAAATAACATCTTAAGCTAGGCTGGAGTGTATGTTGTTCCCCTTTTATCACCTGGAAATAAGTATAAACTTTATATTGTCAGCACTAAATGTAATGCAGGCATTAGATTATCCGAACACTCGGGGTTATTAAAAATAACAAACTTTCTGCTACTCTTTTCTAAATTGTACTTAATGATAGATTTATCCCAATCCTTGATAAAACCTTTCTGCTAACTAATTGCAATAATCCATGTAATACATATTTTGCTTTTTGAATCCCTTTATATTTATATTTATCGCGTCACTATTTGTAACTTTGATCCTGTTTAAACCCTCAGTGTCGCGTGGCGTTTCATTCTCGACTTCCTGCGCGTTAAACCTTTGTCTGAATTTTTGGATATCTTATTCATCTTATTTTGCTACTTAAAACTTTAGTATTTTATTACTATATTGCGGTTATTTATGTCTTATTTCTGCTGTATGTATTTTTGTAACTTTATAATTTTAATCAATTTTGCTTAGGAAATCTGACTATATATATGCAAATTTTGATTGCCGGTTATTTGCCGTATATATGAACCCATGTATTTTTATCCTTTATGGCATTGCCACTAATGAAGGATGTTCGACATCCGAAAGCGTTCTGGCCTGTTTGTGTTATTTTTAACGTCTTAAATGGTGTCAAACTAAAAAAAAAACTTTTTACATTTATAGTGTGGTCTTTAATATTTATATTTAAAATTTTTAGACATGTCGTCACCCTTATTTTGTTACAAGGATTATATTTACATTGTAACTCATCTGCGACATTTAACACTTTTTACCTTTGTAATTATACTCTTTCCAAATCCCTATCAAGGTCAATAAAAGGCATGTGGTAATAAATACGAGAGATATAAAATGTGGGAGGATCACCAGATGCAGGACATTGGTACACACAGGCTGTGTAAAAAGACCCATCATTGTTCACAGTAGGCCTGTGACTGGCTGTGATAACCCATTTTGGCACTGACATTACGCCATTTCTTTCTATATTTTGGACTCTAGTTCACACCACAAAATTTTAGCAAATAAGTGATATTGGAAAGTAGCAAATGTCTCTGGCACATGTTGAAGGCGTCGATTTCATACTGTGGCCTCTTACCACTGGTTGGTTAGATCACTAAGGCTCACATTGGTGGGCCGCTCTAAGCACGTTTTTCCTGTTGGCTCTTGTTAGCCCCTCCTTTGTTACTCGGGCCAAAACTACGGCGAGGCATCACATCCTCACCAGGCATCTGGTCGGGTCATAAGTTCTGTAATAAAAAAATTCTGTATGAAAGGTTTTAGATTGACATTTTTAGATTAACTGGCACGACTTTTTATGCCCTGTCAATTACCTCTTAGAAATATCTGAGTTCTGTCGTAAGGCGTGCACGACATTTTGTAATTTCAATTACGGATGCCAAGCAAGCTAATGAGCAATGTAAATGCAGCAGAGAAAACCAATTGGAACGCAAACATAAATAAACAGCGTTCATCCTCTTCTGCATCAACGACAAATGGGAGAAGTGGTATGAAATCAAAGGGGGAAATAAAAAAAGTGTCTCAAAGTTTTGTTCCAGAAAGTTCAACAGACGTGAATTTTCGACAATGACTTAGCAACATGGCAATTGAGGTTGTTCAAAAAATATCTACAGTGAGCACACAAAGAAAGCGTGGCTCAGAAGTGTGATGTGCAATAGAATCTTACAGCATAGTGATTGCGCGAATAAGTGTCAAAATGCAAGAGAATAGGTATCTATGTGTTTCACTTGTCACTAGTTATCACGGAAGGCACACACTTAACGGTTATCTAATAATGAACAATTAGTTCGTACGAATCACCGTCGTAATAACTGGTTCTTGTATTTTAAACTAAAAGAACTATTTTGAGTTTCGGTAGATTAAACTAAAGTGTCTAAATATATGTGTCAATTATATTATGTGTTATAAATATGTTTATTAATGAAATATTGGTATCGCTAGATGTATTATAAAAATGGATTGATGAATAATCTTAATAATCAAGATAAATAGATATCTATGAACTTAAATATTAAATAAATTGATCAATTTAAATAAGTGTGTTTATTTATATCTTGTGTATTTTTCTCTCGGGCTTGTGAACCAGGAGTTTCCGTGCTCCACCCTTAGTGAAGGCATCCAAGGTAAGTCCTGATATCGTAATTTTTGATAAGGACAACTTTACCTTATGACAAGTTCCATGTCAGATTTCAATGTCACACTAAACAATACATGACATTTGACCTTTCTGTCATTTAAGAAAATTATTTTAATATTTTATACGAGATTTAGGTACTAATATTTGGGATATATGCAGGATATCTTCCCAATGAGATCTTTCGTATACTGGTAAATAAAGCTGCCTTCAAATGTCGTATAAAATAACATAAAAATTATGTTAAAATGCATCAAGTTAAATTATCGATTGCTCAGCGTTGTTGGAATTCCAATCATGGGTTTTCCCACTAGTATTGACAATTATATCGATTTTTGATATGTATTATCGATTCTGGAAAAAACTTTGATATAGTCAATATATCGATGCATCTGTGCGTAATAAAATATCTGTAAATTGAAACAAGTGTCCATAAAATATGCGAAACAGCTATATTGTGAGTAAAAATACGTGCTTTGTTTACGGTTTGCTTCAAGGGGAGGATGCGACTGAGGTAGACATTTAAATTCAAAATTTTGTGTTATAGAAGATATTGCCACACTCATTTGAAAAATATTATGTGATCAGTACATGACTTTCCTGATTAAATGCAATGAATTTACTTCTTTCACAGTGGAAAATGATGTATAATATCTACCGCACATTGTTTTTAATGTTGAATTGTTCCTTTGGTGCTTTTTCAGATGGCAACTTGTAAAACTATTTCGAAGCATTCAATAAACTTATAACTCTAAATTAACAATTATCAATATTGATAGTATCCGCAATAATTAATGTATTCCTCATATTAAAGTATTTTAATAATTAATTCATCAGTTTGGTGTCATTTTGTTTCACTTAGCGTCATTTTTGCAATTTTAAAGATAGCTTCTTTAATCTGGGACGAAATACCAACAAGCTGACGATATTTTGCTAAATAAATCGCCAATTTCGGCGAATTTATCCCCAAGCGTTACAGACTAACAGAGAGAAGGGCATTTCTGTATATAAATAACTATTAGCGAGATTTCAGGTGTCAAAGCGCAAAACCATTACACAAAGTATCTTTTGTCGTGAATGGAACGAACTAGAATCACGAGAATAATGTTAAAAAATATATCAAATAATATTACATATGAAAAGTGAAACAATTTCATAATAGTTAAAACGTTTCTTAATTTTAAGAGACTTTTGGATGAATTTATTTGAAAAAGTACAATATTTCGAGAAAGGCTCATATCAGCGTTCCAAAATTTATGTCAATCGGTATTAGTCATCCTCTAAGACAGCGTTCCTCAACCTTTTCTGCTTAACGTATCTGCTGGAAATGTAGATATAACTAGCTTACCCTTGTGTAAATAGCTAAATCTACAGTTATAGCATAATATGGAAATAAACAAAAACATGTATATATGCATTAAATTTTGTTTTCATAAATTACATCTATCGATAAACACAAAAAATGACATAAACAAATTTAATCTTGTAAAATTATAAGCATTTTACTGAGTAATCACCGAGATGACCGTGCTTGTTAACGCTTTCACAGTTCATCAATGGTTAGGGTTGCCTCTTGGCGTACTTCCAAATATTTTAAAGCCAAGGGGTGCGCACTGCGCGTACCTCATGTTGAGAACTACAGCTCTAAGCTATAGTTATAGCACCTGAGAAATGGATGCTTTAAAATTATTTTGAGTAAGAGCAGTAATACGGGAAACACACCAAATTTGCCACTTATTAATATCCTTACATCGAACAAGGAAACTGTATTGAACATACGTATATCTATGTATTTATTAAGTAAAAAATCTGATGTGGACAGCATATGGGTTTCCTTATATAATGAAATGAATTTACTACTTTTACAGTAAAAAAATAATGTTTAAAATCTACGATACTGTGTTTTTATCGTTGAATTGAACATTTGGCAATTTTCCGGATGACAACATGTAAAATTATTTCAAAGTACCCAATTAACTTATATTTCGTGCAAAACTAAATAAATAATTATCAGTATTGATAGCATCCTCAATAAGCGATATAGTCCATATATTAAAGTATTTTAATGAATAATTCATCAATTAGGCATCATTTTCATTAATTTAGCGTCATTTTTGCAATTTTGACGATATTATTGTCAATCTGGGGCGACATATAGCCAGGTTGGCGATATTTTGCTAGATTATTCGCAAAGTTCCCCAAAATACATCACCAAGTGTTAAGGATAAACAGAGAGACGAGCGTTTCTTATATACTAGAAGGTATGCCTGTCGTATGACAGAAATCAGAATTTGCAAACATTACTTCCCATTTGGGGTCATTTTTATCAATTTGTCGACATTTTTGTCACTTTGGCAACATTAAAAATAGTTGCCAAATAGTGTGGTGTGTGTATCAGTGAGTCTATAGAGACGATATCTCGTGAACGAATGGAGCGATTCTAAAAAAAAAATGGTGCAAAAATTACAATCCGTGAATATACTGGAAGCCTAGTATTTTAAATCGAATGTTCAGAATCTCCCGAAATTTTCGATTAAAACTTTGAAAAACTCATCAAAAAATCAAAACCTTTTATAAAGTTATGTAAATAGTAATGTCTTATGTACTTTTTCATTAGAAAACGATTGACATAAACTTTAGAACGCTAGCATAAACCATTCTTGAGATATTGTACCGTTTTCAAATACATTTATCAAAAAATAGCGTAAAATAAAAAAGTATTAACTATTGTAAAATATGTTCACTTTTCCTATGTAATGTCATGCAATAAATTGGTGACATCATTCTCGTGGATCTAGCTTGTTTCATTCATGAGAAAAAAAGTACTTTGGGTAATACATTTGTATTTGGAAGCCAATAGTCATTTAACTACTATAAGAATAACTTGTTTCTTCGTCTATAACGCTTGGCGAGATTTTGGTGACGAATTTATCGGAATGTCGCCAACTTGGCGAATTTTTAAATGTTGCCAAAATAACGAAAATATTGCCACATAAATAAAAATGCCGCTAAATTAATGAAAAAGACGGCAAATTGATGAAAGTTCAATATTTTGGAAAGAACATAAGAGTAGACTTTAACCCATTTCCCCGTCCGTCCGTAACGCTTTGCGAGAAATTTAGTGGAAATTCGGGAACTTGGCGACTATTTTAAATGTTACCAAAGTGACTAAAATGTTACTAAATTGATGAAAATGACGCTAAATGGAAAGTAATGTTTCGCAAATTATGATTGATTTCCGTCATATGACGGGCATACCTTTTAGTATATAAGAAATGCTTTTTCACCGTTTGTTTGTAACACTTGGTACTGCATTTGGCGAACTTGGCGAATAATTTAGCAAAGTATCTCCAACTTCGCAATTTTTGGGCCCAGATTGACAAAAATATCACCAAAATTGCAAAATTGACGATAAATTAATGAAAGTAATTGATGCATTATAATTGATACCATTATTATTAAAATATTTTAATATATTGACTATATCGCTCATTGAGGATGCTATGAATATTGATAATTGTTAATTTAGAGTTGCGCAAAATATAAGTTAATTGGGGTCTTTGAAATAGTTTTACATTTTGTCATCCGAAAAATCGCCAATTGTACAATTCAACGATAAAAACACAGTATCGTGGATCTTATACATTATATTTTGACTGTAAAAGTAGTAAATTCATTGCATTATATAAGGAAAGTCATAGGCTGCCCACATCAGGTTTCCTCATCAGAATAATTGTATATTTTCTTTATCAGATAATTAAAATTAATTGGATGTTAAACTTTTTCCGAACATTTTTAGACAAATATTTGATCTTTTGTTGTTCAATTATCGAGTGAAATTATCAAATATTCTCTAATATTGAATTTCATTTCTTTTCAAGTCATAGTTTAATGGTTTCAATTATTAATGAGTTTGTAATGTGCGGAAAAAGATAAATGTTGAATGAGTAACAGAATAGCATTAGACAAATAATTTATTTTATACGTTTATTTTGATGTTTTTTCTTAATTGCTTGAAACTAAATTAGAAACGAGATACACTCTTATTGAATTATTCTAATTCTTTCCGAGAAGTAATTATTCAAAAGAAAACAGTAAAAATATCAACCGCTATTCGTTTCAAACGTTTTAAACACTTGTACAAAAAAAAAAAAGTGACGCTTAGTATGCACTCGATTTAGAGTTAAAGTTTTAAATATGAAATTCCTATGTTTCTTTGGCATTATTTTAGGGGATAATAAAATTTTTTAATGATAGGAATAATTTTGTGGTGGAAAAGATAGATTCACCATTAAGTTTGACCTTCGAATATGGCCATATTGGCAAAGAATTGATTTTTCTTCATGGCAGATAATTTAAGTAAGGAATATTTATTTATGTTATACGCTATTGAAAGCATAAAAATCTAAAATTAGTAACTTTTTAATAATCTCTAAGCTGGGGAAAATTCAGAGTTTTGTTGAAAGTGGGCCTTGTAACTGTGTAAGCGTACGTGATGTTACAATGTGTTAAATGTATATATTTAAGACATTAATATATCTCTTCATTAGATGTTTATTGTCTCGTCAAGTAAGCAAGAAAATAATTGGTATTTTCGTATTCATTCATTCCCGTAGAGAAATTTCAAATAATTTTTTATGGTGATTTGTTTAATGAATATAATATATACACGGATATAATTCCGAAGTTGTTTGATTCACTATTTGTTGTGATTAAAATGGGCTAAGTTTTCAAAAGCTTTGAGTGTGATTCTTAGACACTTGCAATACTTTGTCTAATGCACATTCGCTATACATATGGAAAAATAAATAAAGATGGTTACATCGATAAGCTGTATAAATCAAATTTACCGGAAACTTATTGCTTATGAAACATCGTATATTCTTTTTACTTAGTCTTAATAAAATCACGATCAAAATAATAACCATATGTGTTGATAGGCTACGAAATAGCTTAAAACATAATGAAAATATTTACTGATGCAAATTGACAAGCAATATGAAAATATTATAACAGAATTTTGGGTAAGGAAATTAATTGTTTTTATGCTTATAATAGTGGGATCCCATCTTCTAAAAGACACAATGCATAATAAACTGATAAATTTAATCAACACTTCATGAAAACAGTAGTAAATATTTTTTTAATTTTAGCAAAGGAAAACAAAGATTATATGCAGCTGCTCATTATATTTTTATATGTAAACTATTATATTAATTAATTTTCATATATCTATATTTCATAGATCTATCATATTGTAAAAATCTCAAAGGATGTTCCAAATATCGTGAAGTCTCTTAATTATCAAATACTTTGGATACGAAGTATGCATTTTTGAAATTCTTAATTGAATGTTTATGTCATAAGGATGACTTAAATTTCTGTCATGTTTTGAATTTCCACTCGACTATAAAGTTAGATTTTTGCAGATAGGAATTGCAAAATCAGTGATTTTTTTTTATTTACGCTTTAATAATTTAGTTAAATTCTAGCTCCAAAATTATTTGGTAGTTTTAATTAACCCGGTCATTTTAAAAAACTCATGAGTCGCAGAAACCGTATTGCTGGTAAAACGAGAAAAAAACTATTATTAAAATGAAATATATCGTCATTTAAAATGAATTAATTTTAGTTGCTAAATTAGTAGATAAATAAATGAAAAAAACATATATCTTGGTTTCGCTTGTAAATTATTATATCTTGGACTTCCGATGCTTTTTGGACGAGCACTCGGAAGTTGAAAATTCAATAATAATAGATATGAATAATTATTAATAGTAAATAATAAAACAGTAAAATCATTGCGAATAATGATATGATTGTGTTTAAAACGAAATAGAATGCTTTCATTGTAACTTTTATCATTGGAATAGATATTTGATATATAGTAGATTACTATATATCAAACTACTAAACAAACTACTATACAAACTACTATATCAAACTACTATACAAACTATCAAATATAGTAGTATCTACTATATTTGATATATAGTAGATTCAAGCTTCATATCTCTAAACCACAAATGAGAAAAAAAAAATTATCTTGAAAACTCAAAATATTTTAAGTTTCATTTCATAATCTGTTTGTGAAATTTGACACATATGACTTGTATTCATGTACAAAAATCAACTTTTTGAAAATTTCTCAAATCTCAAAAACTTTTTCCTGAAGATCAACTGGTAGGAGTTTCCCAAGTTTTCTCCTATCTGGAAAAATATTAATCTGTTTTCTAAATATCCCTCTTACGTCTTCTAACATCAAAGTTACTGAAACTACATTCTTCAGTATTAAATTTGAAAACAAAAACGGCAATTACAATTTTCTGAAATAAATTTTGATTTGTACCAAATGTTTGAAAATATTTCATGCGTTTCAACTAAATTTGAGTAATTTCTGAGCTGAATATAGTTTAAATAAAAAAAAATTAGTGGTATTATTATTAAAAGATGAGTTCTTATCGCATATCAGTGTTCATTAAAAATTAGATTTGGTAAGATGACACCCATTTAATGCTTGCTGGACATGGAAGGGCCCCAATAATCTTATATATATATATATATATACTATATATATATATATATATATATATATATATAAAATAGTAAAATAGTAAATCCAATGGTAGAATGGAAGAAGTAACTCATAATACACTATCTTAAAAATTTTTATGCCTACAGAATACAATGAAATAAAATGAAATTCAACAATAAAGATGAAATTATAATACATATTTCAGTTCAGAAAGCTAAAGATAATCAACAAATGTCAATGGAGAGGAATCGAAAAAAGGAATACCAAAATAATCAAGCATTAAAGCTTGCATGTGGAAGAGTTCTAGGCTATAATAGTTCATTTCGAAAAAAAATCTTTATCAAGTTCTAATATTTTAAAGGAAATGAACACAAAAATGCTTGTTTCTGAAACACAAGATAGATTTTATCTATAAACATGTGTTATTAGGACGACAAGTATAAAGATTGAAAAAATAGAAAGGAAACATAAATACCTTAAAATACACATCAAATGTACAATCGTGACGAGCAAAAAATGACTAGACCAATGTTGCCATTCGATAAAGAGTAAAGAAGTGATTTACTGTTGCCAAAGTGAGTAATAAAAACCGTACTGCGTAATGGCAGTAAAATGCGATATTCTACAGTAAAAGTTGCAAAATAGAAAGATGAAAATATATTGTAATGTAAAAAGAAGGGAATGTAGAAGTATGGCTAAAATAAGATACTAAGGAGAGAATATTAAGAATTTTAGGCTAATCGAAATTTGTTAACTATACCATTTACTAAATTTGCTGGATATTAATATAATTTACTGGTAATTATGAGGTTATTTATGTGCAAAGCATGAAATTTTTTATATGATAATTTATAAATTCTAAAAAGTTGATTAAGTATAATATTTCTAAACAATTGAATCGAGTTGCAGGAATTAAAAAGTAATATTTTATTAATATTGAATTTAAAAAAATCTTTTTTATCATATAAATTAGTAACTGACCCATTAGTAGGTTCTATAATTAGATTTAAATCCAAATAATTAATATTTTTACTAATAGTAGTTTCATTAGGTATTAATTCCAAATTATCCGGATAGAAATCTATATCTATGACATAATTATCAGTAAATACTAACAAATCAGATCATCTACATATCTATAAATTATATAATCTGTAGAAGTAAAGAATTTTTCATAATGATATAGGTATAAATTAGCTAACATACTGCTACTACAGCCACCTTGTGGAATACCTGAGACTTGTAGGTATAATTTATTACCTTGAAAAATATAATTATTGAAAATAACAAAATGGAGAAGTTTAGGAAAATTGGTAAATTTAGGTAGGTGAGAATGATTAGTAATATAGGCATTATATAAAGCTGATATGACGTAAGATCAGTGATCCTAATATTATTAAATAGATCTTTAAAATCAAAAGTTTGAAATCCTATTATTTTACCTAGTGATGTTAATTTATTTTTTAATTCTCTACTATTATTTAGAATAATGTAGATATCACTAGAATTACTTAAATTACTATTTAGTGCATTTAAATAATTTAGTAATAATTTACTAGCAGTAGTAGAGTATGAATTATGACCACTAGTTACAGTTCTAAAATTAATAGGATTTTTATGAAATTTAGGAATAAGCACAATATATGGAAATTTCCAAAATTTATTAATAATATCTAAATCACTATACATATTGATAATTTTCAATTCGATACTATTAATAGAGTGTGATTCAAGTTTAAATAGACTATTATTTTTTGAATAATCTAACAGATATTGTATATAGAATTTTTTACAGATAATAGCATAATTATTAGAGGCTTTATCAACATAAGTAATGATAAAATATTTATGTAAATTATTTATAGAGTGTTTTATATTATTCATATTATATATAGATCTATATAAATTGATACTCCAAATGGCATTTTTAATAGACTTTAAAATAGTAAATTTCCACATATTAAATGCCTCTAAAGGCTGAGCATATTTAGAAGTTAATCCATAAATATATTTATCAAGGTCAAGATTTACTGATTTTAAGACTTTATTAGAATTATTACAAGAAGGTAACCTGAATTTTGTACCAAATGACATTAAGGTTCTTAAAGATTTATCTTTAACTATGGCTAAGTCTCCAGTAACTATATGCTCCAAGTGTGGACTTATAAAATTAGCATAATTATCAACTCTACAAATACATTCACCATCCAAATTTGTTGAGGAATCTTTATCGACTGATAGAGATTGGGAAATTTTATTGTCATTAAAAATTGTTCTACCAATATGCTTGTTGTATTTAAAAGTCTTAGTAACATTCAAATCCTTAACTGGCAATAAATGATGAAACCGATAAAATATATTCCTAAAATTGATAGAATTATAAATGGGATGCTTAAAAGATATTACACAATAAGAATTAGAACAATTATTATTATGAAAATGATTAAGTTTTATTTTTAAGTATTTTGATCTAGTAATGAGCAAATCATAGAAAATATGATTAAAATGTTCATTAGTTAGATTTAATTTTAAGAAAATAGCATAAACTGTATTTAATTGTTTTTGCTTAACTGAAAATACCCATGATTTTATAAATGTCCATTGAAATGAGTTGTTAAAATGTTGATGCATACTTTTAATCTCAGCTTTAAAGTCATGATGAGGGGAGCTTTCTCTTTACCGCGTTTAAATCTTTTGAGTGTAGCCGAATTTCTATTATGTAAATGAGGATTCAAAAAAAGGTGATTAAAAATGGAATATTTATTATCTACAAAATTATTTTTTACAATATTACCATTGAGATATAATTGATTTAATCCATATGGAAAAATAGTACAATTTGATTTAATATAGAAGTTTTCAAAGAACATTCTATCAGCTGTATTAGTTTTTATATCCAAAATATGTATTGTTATATTTTCAAAACCATGTTTAGCAAAGTGTTTATATTCAATTTTATTAGAAGTAGGATGAGAATTATTATTGAGGATAAATTTTTTGACATGATCTCTGTGAACATTCATACGTAGATGAATAGGATTACTGGTCTGTCCTATATAAGATAAATTACATATGTTACAGGATATTTTGTAGATACAATTAAAAATTTTACAGAAATACTTTTGGCTATTTTGATTGGTAATTTGAGAGTTAGAAGCAAATGGGCAGATTTTGCAATTTTTATTCTTACATTATTGAAGTTGTAATTTTTAGCTGGGCAATGATTGTATCCAAAACTATCCATGGCACAATGTTGGTAAATGGATATCGGTCTAAACAATTCCCAACTCAAATTGAAAATACCGGGCAATATCTATCTAATTATATAATAATAAGTATAAATATATTTGCAAGTCACTAAATCAAATAAGAAGTGTAATTCATAATAGTAATAGAAATTTTATGAGTATGACAATATAACATATAGGAAGTAATAATAGAAATAAAATAGTTGCTTATATATAAATTTAAACAACTAAGTCCATGCAAAACCTAATAATAATGCAGTAAGGAGGATATTACAAGAAAAAAAGAAATGATTTAACTATAAAGTTACTATCAATTCTAAACTAGAGTAGATAAAACACAAGGCATTATAAAATACATAAAGTGTAATTCTTGGATTCACATAGAATCCTATCCAATTAAGTAATAATAAATAGTTTGTATCAAAAAGTACAATTTATAAAATTAAAAAAAGGTTTCAAAATAACACCAGTACAAAATACCATAAGTAATTTCCCAGTCATAAAATTACAAAAATTATTAAAGTAGTAAGAAGAAGTAACAATAGATGGCAGCACTTGAATTTGTATCTTCTAATAATACATTACTAATGGCAATAGAAAAATAGCAATACATATAAATATAACAAGTAAAATTTACTAAATTAGAAAACAGAAAGGAAGAAAACGATTTATAATACTTATATATATATATATATATATATATATATATATATATACGTATATGCATTGGTATCCATAAGTAGTTAAGCACTTGCAGTTTAAAATTAACAAATAAACTAGTAAAATTTAATAAATTGAATTGATTATGGTATTTCCGTGTTTCCCACACACATACACACGCACACACACACACACGTGCGCGCGCATATACACACACACACACACATATATATATATATATATATATATATATATATATATATTACCTAATTAAAGAAGGTGTCTGTGTGTGTACCTGTGCTGCCCGTAGTGGGAAGTCTAAGCATCGTACGACCATGAAATTTGGTACACATGTACTTCAGAATCCAGAAAGGTATATGTATACCCTCAGAGGTATTTTTTAAAAATTCGTTTATAATTGAAAAAATTAGTTTATAATTGACGTAACGAATATTATTAATTAGTTTATTATTTATTGTAAAAATTAGTTTATACTTGACGAATTTTTCAAGTCTAAAATCAGCTAATCTTCAGCTACCGATACGATCTAACAGCTACCGTTATGGTCTAAGAGCTACTGATATACTCAGAGTACATGCAAAAAAAATTAAACTCGATTCTCTCTTGCTTTATGCCCTCCAGATACAGAAACGATCTAACAGCTACGCTTTCTCGGAACATACTCTATCAAAATAACACCTATTCTACGACTTTAAAACTTCCCAGCATTTAAAAATTCCCAGCAAACAAACTGATCTTACTAACTCTAATTAAGCCATACTTAAACAAGAAAGATCAATCATGCTTAAAGCATTGATTTTGAAACACTTTCCAACTGCAATGCAATTTTATTTAAACATTTCTAAAATGCAATACATTCCTCGATAATATTTTAAAACTTATCACAATACTACATTAATTTATTATATTTGAAAACTTAAACCTTGATCGAAAAAAATGAACTTCATTCAAATGACGGCATTGAAATATAAATTGCCTGGTTTAAACATCTCTAAAATGCGATACATTCCTCGGTAATGATTTTAGAATTATCATAATACTACGATAATTTATAATATTTGAAAACTTCAACGAAAACAACTGAAATTCATTCAAATGACGTCATAGAAAAAATAGCACGCTTGGCTCTCTCTATAAAAGCAGCATTTCATTCATAAAAAATTTCCCATTCATTTCATTTATCACAATACTATATATAATAATTTATTTTATTTTAAAATTAAGACCATGGAGCTACAAGTAATGAAACTCTATGCTTAAATCTTCATCGAAAAAAAATTGTCCTTCTCTTTGTAAAATCAATGAATATTTCTTTCATATCAGCTATGCAGATTCTATGAGCTAAATAATTTTGTGTTAAAGAAATACAGCAATTCTAATACAACTCATTCTACAGATTTTGCTGTTTACATTTTACATAAGTGAAAAATAGGCTTCGTTGTAGAAATAATCAAATTTGGATGATCATTTAAACTCAAATATATTGTAATTGCGTTGTTTCAGTATGCGGATGCACAGAATTTAAGCAAAAATAAAGTGGTTTTAGGACGGATACAACACTCAATATGAATTAAAAAGAACTTTTAAAATCACGATTTGGGACAAGATGGATGCCATATATCATTTTGAAGTGGGTCACGCGATCTTTTCATATCATGGTCACGTGATCGCTTCATATAAGAGGTGTAATTATTATTTTAATTTTTATTTAAATAACTACTGAATACATTTCGCTGAATTTTTTTTTATATATTTTATGGAACAATTTGAATATTACCTAAAATTTTCGAAGCAATTTGTGAATTTTAAATCCGCTTAAAAATGTTTGAAAAATTAGGTCCCATAGGGCTCAGTGTATTCCATTTCTTCAACCCGGGTTCAATCCAAAACTAATTGGGTGATATTATTATTTTATATTCCCATAGGTCCTTCAGACCGTCTGAACAACATAGTAAAATTTCATTTTGATTAAGTCATTTTTACGGCAGTTATCGTGCTAACGGACAGACAGAATGAACAAAGTCTTAAACGCTTTTCAACTTTGTTGTAAAGTGTAAAAATAATACATTAAAAAGCTTTATATTGTAATATTTAAGAACACATATCAGTCAAAATAATAAGATGGAAACTGTTGATATATTTTTCGAAGTGTTAAAGAAAATCGGGAAATCTTGCTTTTTTCAAAAGGCGACAGTGTTTGAGAAAGAAAATGGCGCGTCTATGAATACATAAATTATTTTATACCCTAATGAGTTTTTAAAACGGTGTTATGAAAGTATGAGACTTGAAATCTACAATTTTTCTGCGTATGTAATACTAGTCATTTCGCTTTCGCGCGTTCTCAAGGTATAGTTGCCATTAAATGTGATCCTTACACACACTTAATCGAAGTTTTTGACAACCAATCTTAATTGTTGGCAGCGGGAAAATGTCAAATTGCGTATTTATTGTCTTCGTTAGGCAAGTGGCTTAAGATTTTTGATAATCCCATCGTATCCCATGGAGTTTTTGAAATTTTTTATTTTACCGTTGATCTGGAGCTGAGACGGATTGAATGAGACCAAAACCTAGAGTTTGGCTCCAGTAGAAGTGTTCAATCATTTCGAAAAGTGGTTTTGAGTTTTTTCATTATACCTCTGCATCGTCATCTGTAATTTTAATTTTCGAAATAATAATTTTTTTTAATTGACCTGGATATTGAGACAGATCGGCTGAAACCAAAATAAAGATTTCAACTAAAGTGGGTGCACTCGATAATTAAGCAAACTGGTTTTGAGTGGTTTTATTATTCCTTTGCACCGTCACCTCTAATTCGAAATTTTTAAAATTTTAGATTTTTCTTTTGCTCTCGAAGCTCAGAATGGATAGAATGAGACTAAAATGAGACCAAAATGAGGCCTAAATGAAGATTCTAGCTAGAGTGGATGTGCTGGATAATTTTCATACATCACCCCTTCACTCAGTCAGTTCAGTGTATATTATGATTGGAAAACTGAGTGAACATGTTGCCACCCGCTAACAATTCTTCCACTCTCACCAATAACTTCGCAGATCCTTTAAACATGACTACAAAGCAGAACACTCGGATTTAAAATTCTAAATTCATATTACCATTTAAATTATAACAAGATTGAAGTTGCTCTAACCCAAATCTAAAGAAAATATATATAAACAACAATATGTTAAATTTTTTAATAGCAGATTAGCATTGTATAAATAAAATAAATGCCACACAAAAAAAAAACTAATAATAATAATAATACTAATAATCCCACTAAATAGAGAAAATGACATTCAATTCTACTTAGCCAAAAATGTCAGAACGATATATTTTTCCCAGCGAAAGTAATTAAATTCTCATTTATGAATATCTAATTCATTAAGTTTCATTAATTTTGTATTTATTAACATTTGAGTTAAAAATAGTTCTGAGCATTATAGATGCTACAGTCATTTGAGCACTTTCTTTTGGATCCTGTTTTCTCAAAATCAGCCAACTAAAATTTTATTTTCAAAACGAAATATGTTTCTATATTACTTTTCCAACATACATACTATAATGTATAGTGAAGTATTGTGACAGGGTCGAAAATTCGAATTCGAGTTTGCAACGGAAGAGCCAAGCATCCCAGAACTCGAATCGAACGTTTTTGAGGTGATATCTGTGTATGTGTATGTGTGTGTGTAAGTGTGTGCGTGTGTAAGTGTGTGCGTGCGTGTGTAAGTGTGTGCTTGTGCGTTTGCTCCCAATTTGTAACACTCCTGGGCATGTTGTCTTGTATATATATTTATCAGGCTTGTATATATCATTGATTTTATTTGTGGCATTTTGAATATGTAATAATTTATTTTGGAAACATTATATCGTTGCTCCCTATTTGAAACAGTTCTCAATATTAGTATTTATGTATGGGAGTTATTTGTATCGTTCACAGCTGTATGTAGTACGGACACGCATTTATATATATATATATATATATATATGTATATATGTATATAGTCATTTATTGTTTTTATTTCTGCATTATGTTTCGTTTTTTAATTTTTGGTAGATATTCCTTCAGTACAGCCTGTAAATACTGTAAACTTTCGGGTCGGTACCTATAGGTGATTAATCTGTTAATCTGTGTGTGTGTATCCGTCAGTCTATAGAAGTGATATCTCACAAACGAATGTAGCGATTCGAAGTAAAAAAAAATGATATCGGCAGCATGTTACTTTCCTTATATGATGCAGTGAATTTATTTTTTTACAAAAAAAAATGTTTAAGATCCACGGTACTGTGTCTTTTTAACGTTGAATTGTACATTTGGCGATTTTCCGGATGACAACATGCAAAACTATTTCGAAGTACCCAATTAACTTATATTTCGCGCAACTCTAAATAAACAATTATGAATATTGATAACAATTCCAATAAGCAATATAGTCTATGTATTAAAATATTTTAATAATAATTCATAAATTAGGTGTAATTTTATTAACTTTAACATTCATGACATTTTTGTTGTCAATCTGAGGTAAAATATCGTCAAGTTGGCGATACTTCACTAGATTATTAGACAAGTTCACCAAAGGTATAGAAGGTACTCCCGTTATATGAAGGAAATCAGAATTTGGGAAACATTATCTCTCATTTGGTGTAATTTTTATCATTTTGGCGACTTTTTCGTCACATCAGCAACATTTAAAAGTCTTCAAGTTGACGACGTCCCTCTAAATTTCTCGCCAAGCGTTTTGGACGAATGGACGGAAAAATGGGTTATTCTTATAATCTGTTCTTATGTTCTTTCCCAGATATTGGATTTTCATCAATTAGTCGCCATTTTCGTTGATTTAGGAGTCATTTTTTATCAATTTGTTGATATTTTTCTGAATTTAGCAACATTTAAAACATGTCGCTAAATTGGCAATATTTTTTCAAATTCATCGCCAAAATTTCGTAAAGTGTTACGGACAGTCGGATGGAGAAATGGGTTATTCTTGTAGTTGATTCCTATATTCCTTCCAAGTTAGTAAATTTTCATCAGTTAGTCGTCATTTTCATTGATTTAGCGTCATTTGTATCAATTTGGCGACATTTTCGTAAATTTTACGACATGTAAAATGTCGCCAAGTTGCCGGCATTCTGCCAATTTCGTCGCCAAAATCTCGCTAAGCGTTATGGACGGAGAAAAATGTTATTCTTATAGCAGATAAATGACTATTCGCGTCCAAATACAAAACTGTTACCCAAAGTATCTTTTCTTGTGAATGGAACAAGCTAGATCGACGAGAATGATGTCCGTAAATGTATCGCATAATATTACATATGAAAAGTAACATGTTTCATAACAGTTAATAATATCTTTATTTTATATGATTTTGTTTTATAAATTTATTTGAAAAGATGTGCAATATCTCGAGAACGGTTCATGCGAGTGTTCTAACGTTTGTGCCAATCGTTTTCTATTTAAAATATACATACGGAAATATTACTTGCGTAACTTTAATAAAGGTACTAATTTTTTGAGGACTTTTTTGAAATTTCACTCTAAAGTTTGGGGGTTTTGAACATATGATTGCGTTTAAAACAATAGCTTTCAGTATTCACAGATTATAATTTTGTACCAAATTTCGTTCGAATTGCTCCATTCGTTAGTGAGATATCGTCTACACACACACACACACACACGCACACACACACACACACACACACACACACACACACACACACACACACACACACACACACACACACACACACACACACACACGCACACACACACACACACACACCACATCAAAAACGTTTGGTTCGTGTTCAGGGATGTTTGAAACGTGATCTCCGGTCGAAAACTCGAATTTGAATTTACGACCCTGTTACAATACTTTCCTTATACATTATACTATACATATAAGTAAAAACGTTTGGTGCGATTATTGCAATCAGTGAATATTAGAACCCTATGTCACTAAATTGGCAGAAATGATTCTATAGATACGAAAATGACACCAAATTGATGAATTAATTATTAACATCCTTTAATATATGAACTGTACTGCTTAGCAGATGCTAGCAATATTTCCCGTTATCCTGGTGGATTTGTGTAGCTATAAGTTAATTCGAAATAGTTTTACATGGTGTCAACCAGAAAATCGTCAAATGTTAGTGCGATTTCAAAGTTTAAATTAGTATGTCGTGAATCTTGCACATCATTATTTCGCATTGAAAGAGGTAAAGTCATTGCATTATGTAGGGAAAGTGATGTGCTACCCACATAATATTTAGCTATAGTATAAGGCAAAAGAGGAAATGGAAATTTTTTAAACAAGATATTAACAATCAAGTCGAGTAATAATTGCCGTTTTTAAACTGTAATACTGATGCAAATAAATACTTTGAAGATTGCAGAAGAGGCGGCAAATCTTTAGAGAAAACCAATCATTCTAACTTTGTTGGTGTGCACACTTAGTAAAATAGAAATCGTCGCCGTCTTGTTGTATTGCATATTGACGTCATCTCTATTCAAAGTAGCAACATGTGGTCGAAATAATCACTAGAAGTAGTTCACATCGATAAAAAAAGCTGATGAAAAAAAGGCTCCAAACATATACATGCCTCCAACGCTTACCGATTGAAATAATAATAGTACCAAATTTGATTTTAATCGCTTAATTTATTCAAGATATAGGCTCAGAGAAAGATAAATACATGTACATTAGTGAAAAGGGGTGTAATGTGATAGGCCTCGTCGTGGTGCACCCTAGGTAACGCTAAATCTATCACAACTGCGGAACACTGTTTCTATATAGAGAATCTTTGCGAGTTGCGAGTGTTACACTAGAATGCTGGCGGTTTTAGCCAGGCCAAGAAGATTGAGTTTAAGAATAGAGTCGAGTAGATGAATGTGGACGTCTTCTCAATTGTAGAGGCTAATATCTCTGATCCCCAGTTTTTCGAGATGTTATGCAGTTGCAGCGTTTCGCCTGGAAACTGGCCACGACTGTTTAGCTAAATGTCTTCATAGATTTAATCTAATATCAAACCCAAACTGTGTAGTGTGTGGTGCTAACGCAGCTATGGACGCTGATCATCTAATGGACTGCCCAGGACTCTCTGGTGACATGTACAAAAGGTATTGGAGTGCAAGGGAGAGGATGAAGGCCCTTCAAGCTGTCTGACTGTTTTGAATTTGTGCTTTGGGCTACCGTCCATGTACTTCCTATATTTGTTTATTGTTGCTTGTTCATGTTTCTTGTTTCTTGTAATAGTTTTTTTCCTGTATTTTTGGTGTTGTGTATTTGTACACCAGTGAATGATTTGTATCAAGTGCTGCTGCTAGAAATAAAAAACACATTAGTGAAAAAATAATTGATTTCTGTTACGGTATTTTTAAAACGTGATCATTCTTTATGGTATTTATACATTATGTTCGAGAGTAGAAGTTTTTTCCGCATTAAAATAATTTCCTTTACAAATACGCTGTAATGTAAAGAAGGTAATGTTTTTCATAAGAATATTAACAATTTATTGTCCAAAATAGTTAAAGTATAGTTGTATTTGAATTTCTTGTTAACTTTAAACATTTCCCAGTAAGACAGAGTTAAACATTAACCAGCTGCTGAACAAATGTTGATTCAATACGTTTCTGAAAATAGTTAGGTTTGAGATAATTTTATCATCCTTAAAATACGTCAACATTTTAATAGCAGTATTCTGCTGTATCGAAATAAGGAATTTTATGAAAAATATTCAATAACTTCATAAAACTATATAAATAAATATTATTTTATACAATATTTGTTTTGAAAGCGTTTAAACAAGAATGTGAATATTATATCGAAATTCATGTTTAAGATATTAATTATTATACTTTTTTCTGATATCCCATTAAATGAAATTGTCCCTGTATTTCATTTACATGTAAACTATTTGCAGTGAATAAACAATATTTCTGTTTATCGATCAATAGATTGCATTCAATAGTTGTTTACAAGAATCTCGGATGGAAAAAAGCTATTGATATAAAAAAAAACGAGGAAAATGTTTTTGAGTTAATACGTTTTTTAATGACATGGCAATACTACACATAAAATAACCACGTACTTTTTGCTATGAAAACAAAATAATTATAAAGTATTTCGATCTGAGAATCAATGAATTGGAACCTAAATACATGAGTTCTTTAGACCTCATTAATGAAATTTTATTGAGTAAATCCACTTTAATACATTATATGAAATCTATTTAGTTGATTTATCCTATTCATTAAGGCCTGTTTTAGATTTATTCAGTTAATTGTAGTCTAGACGTCTAATTAATTAGACTAGGGCGTAATTAAACAGCACTTAATGCAAGTAAAGTAAAGCATTTTCATGCGAAAAACGTATTTTTAGCCTAAATATTTTATACGAATTGCTTATTATAATTGAAGAACTTATTAGTGTTAAATGTAGCATAATGTGAGCTATACAAGGTGTTTCAAAACAATTGATTAAGCTTATAACTTCTTAACTTTTGAAACGTTATTGCTGAAGATATATTTTCAATTAAAAATTCTTTTGAATAGTAAGAAAAGTTTGTCTAAAATGTTTTCAAGCTGGTGGAGGTATTTCCAATAATAATAATAATAAAATATAATCTGACGACTTTCCCTTTATAATCTTAATTCAATAAATTTATTTCTTTCACAGTGAAAAAAATGATGTATAAAATTTAAAATTTACAGCACAATGTTTTTAACAGTGAAAATTCCGTATTTGACATTTTTTCACATGACAACATATAAAACTATTTCGAAGTACCCAATTAACTTATATGTCGCGGAACTCTAAATTGACAATTATTTACATTAAAAGAATCCGCAATAGTCCACATATTAAAACATTTTAATAATTAATTCATTAATTTGGCGTCATTTTCGTTAACTTACCGTCAATTTTCTTTAACTTACCTGCAATTCGTTAACTTACCGTCAATGTTAACGATATTTTCATTAATCTGGGATGACGAATTTATCACCTACCATTACAGACGCAGAGAAGAACATTTCTTATATATAAATGACTGTTGGAGAATTGTTAGGCAACAAAATACAAAACTATTACACAAAATATCTTCTCTCGTGAATTGAACGAACTAGATCTACGAGAATAATGCTAACAAATTTATCGCATAATCCTATATATTAAAAAGTGATCGCGTATGTATCTACCTATGGATCCATGTATGTATACTCCGACTGTTCCGAGCCCCTACTCGTCCTAGATGCTCAAAGTTTTTTTAAACGTAGGTATCGAATCGAAAAGGGTCCCAAAACTTTCAAAAATTCGAAAATTTTGATAGATTTTTACATATTTGTAAAAGATCTCATTTTGGAGGATAAAAAGGGGTTTGCGGAAAAGCTATTTCTTCATTCAAAAATTAAGATAGAACCTTGGTTTTTTTTTAGTGAGATAAATTTGCAGGATCGTCTAGAAGCTGGATGTTTGACAAAGTCGGTAGTTTTTCCATACTCATTTTATAAATTCCCGAAGAACACACTGGAATCCATTCAGAACAAACACATTTTCGATTCCATTCTCTCTTTATGTTTATCATTTCGCAAAGGTTGGAATCAGACAGCTGTTGCCAGGATACTGGCAATAAAATTACGGATTTCTAAAATTTTGAGCTTTACAAACAAAAATTTTAATTAAAATGAGCTTTACAAATGAGCTTTACAAACAAAGATTTTCTGTTAAAGGATTTTTAGATTATTTTTATTCGGAGTGACAAATTGCTGTTGTCGCCGGCGTAGTGGGAATAAGATTGCAGATTTCTGAAATCTCGAGTTTTACAGATAGGAATTTTAAATTTTAAATTATAAGAGTGTAACATTATTATAAGCACTCCCTGAAAAAAAAATCACTGTTTTTTGATATAAACTTGGAATTTTACAATCTTAGTATTTAAAAAAAGTATTTGTTAAGCGACACTTGCTCCAGTTTTGATGCAATTTTCATGTTGTATGTTTTACTGTCTGTGGGAGGGGGATTTTTGGGGCCAGAGACTTTACAAAATGTTCATTTTTTATCTAAGAGACTCTTGTTTCGATTTTTGTGCCATTTTCACGTTGTGCATTACTACTATGCAATTGACCCACTCAACCTGCTCATGCTAAACTTTGATAGAATTTAGTTGTCTTTGGAGTTTTGAGTACGCGTAACAAAGGCTGCATGGGTGTCGGAGTTTTCCAATGAAGGGAGGGGACTGATTTGAGAGGGGGCAGGTGGCTTTTGCTATATATATATATATATATATATATATATATATATATGTGTGATGACGAGTTTTGTGAAACCTCTCATCACTTGTGTAAAAATTACTAAATTCTATAATATTCTGGTTTTCTTATTTATATACATCTCTTATTGTATTTATTATAACCTGAATTCCCTTTTGCCATATTTATACATTTAATATCTTAAATATATATATCTCATTTATTCAGAAACCTTTAGCCATTTTTATTAAAAGCATTTTCGAGCGAACGCACTCGAAGAATTTGTGACCGTTATTTCCGAGGTGTTCTTTGCCTGCGAAAGCTGAAGCAATGTAAAGGTTTAATATCTATATATATTGTATTTTCGTCTGACACAATGGAAGTGCAGGATTTGATTTCAATGTATCGGTTTTGCAGAGAGGTAAACTGCAGATGGCTGTCGAGACATTTGTCGGGACTTTCCGTCTCTGCCGTGGGAATATTTGTTTCCTCAGGAAGACTTTTTATTGATATATTTTTGATAGCTCTCCTGGCGGTACGTGGAAGGATTCTGAGTCCTTTTTGGCTATGTGTGTATAAAAAGTGAGGGCTGAGGAACTCGGGGCGCATTTTCCATTTTGACTACCAACGACGCTAGATTGGTCGAATCCCTGAAACTTCGATGCTCACGACGGGATCGGGAATCGAACTTCAGGTCGATTCCTGTTTTTGTGAGCATGAGAAATGTTTCCGAACCGAAAGAAGAAGGATTTGAAGCCCTGCTGGGTCAGGTGAAGACAACGACACTGAATTTGCCAGACACCTCACCGTCGATGTTACCACCTGTGTTGACCCGAGGTCCAGTTGCCGGGTCGGTTCGGAATTCCCAGCGGTTGGAGCACAATGATGAAGCCAAGCTCTGGTTGGGCCTTTCCTGAAATATGGATCGTGTGAGCCGGCCATTCATCTGAAAAGACTTTAAACCGTGGGCGTGCGGCGGATGGTAGCGATCTGAATCCATGTCGAAATCTCCGTGAACGGAGGTAAGATTACCTTTCAAAATCACGTATCTTCCGAAGTCTTGACGTGAGGTCATGTGCAGAATTTTTGGAACATTGATTTTGACTTCCGATACAGCAATAATATTACCTGATTTAAGTTCATAATTCTAATTGATATTTTGGTTATTTATTTATTATCTAAATTTAGTTATCTTCGAGTGCAGTCGCTCTCCTGTTTCCGACCATACCAAATTTAGTCTAATTTAGTGAATTATATTGTCATGTTAATTATCATAATATTTAATTGAATTAATATTGCGGCTATGAGCCGATGAAATTAGTTAAATCCGGAGACCTGTGTCCAGTGATTGTTCTGCTGATAAGGACTCAGCATAGTTTAGTAGCTCCTAATTTCAGTACTTTAATAAAGAATAATATTATTAAATTGATTAACTGAGGGATTATTAGTGTCATCAAAATTGTGTATTTATATGTGTTTTAGCAGAAGACGAAGACCTTACAAGGTAAGAGTTTATTTGTAATTTATATTGGTAAAGTGTATTGGTAATGTCAACAAGTAATCTTGGAGTTTAACTCCCGGACGAGAGTGATTTGAATCTGGGTGTAAAAAATTTGGATCTGGGTATCCCGTGTAGAAGACCCAGGCCGTCCGACTCATCCAGAGGACACGAGCAACCATTTGGACGGCCGGTGGGTATCCCGTGTAGAAAAGGAAGATAATTTAAGATCACGGTTGGTTGTGAATGATGAGCTGAACTTGGAATTTCGAGAAACGTATTAATTTCGTTGGTCCGCCGTGTCAACCGAAAACCGGTTTGACATATATATATATATATATATATATATATATATATATATATACTAGAAGGTATGCCCTTTATATGAAGGAAATCAGAATTTGCGAAACATTACTTTCTATTTGGCGTCATTTTTATCAATTTAGTGAAATTTTGTCACTTTGGCAACATTTAATTTAGTCCCCAATTTGGCGACGTCCCGCTAAATTTCTCGCCAAGCATAAAATTTATTGATTTGCTCACCACATCGTCACCCATACAGTTGATAACCATCAACATTCAGAATTGATTTGTCGGTGAAGGATTTTGGGAAACGTTTCTTACATTTTGTGCCTTGCATATATGCCGTGTGTTGTTGTTACCCAGACCGTTCGACCTACCAGAAAGGTGTAAGGTAACTGTTTGGACGGCCGGGAAGTGCCACCCAATTTAGACCGGAACCCAGTGGGGGAGGCATCCACAGGGACCGTACCCTCCTTCCCCTACCACCAACCTCTCGGAAGGACTTACGGACCCACATGTTTAACGTGATCGTACTCCGCGTGAACACGGCGGCAGTTTTGGCAGTGGCTGGAATCGAACCCGAGCCTACGGAGTGCAACTCCAGCGCGCTAACCAATGGGCTACCGCGCCCCATACATGCCGTGTGTGAATTTCTTGAGCCGCATGGACCATGCAACCTGCAGCGTGTGACAACCTCTCGCAAACGTGGTTGTGCTTCATTAGGAGTTTCAGCGCATCCAAATTTATCAAACCATTCAGCCGTTGTAAGATCTCAGTGTCATTAAAATATGAGCCCGTGGTAGACCTCTCTTTTGGAACTCGATGGAGCGTCAATCACTCGTCTTTGACGAATATAATTTTAAATATAAATTTAAATCTGCGGACACCACTCAAAGTAAAAAATAAGAAGAAAAGAAAACAAATGAACCCCGTTTAAGTAAAAACAGAATTAGCTAGTTACATATCCACGTTTATCCTTCAACAGTGAAAGAAAATAGATTTAACTTATTTAGTTAGGCGTATCACAATTCCATTCGCATCAGAGAAAGACTCAAAGCAGCTGCGACCTTAAGCTACTCGACTTCTTCTTCTAGGGGCACATGAAAACAGCGGTGTAATAGACATTTGTGGACTCCCTGGAAATTCTCGTCGGAAGAATCGCCTGTAGCTGCGGACGAGTTCAACACCACACCAGGACTCTGCGACAGGATGCGACACTTTTTCATTCACTCGTATCGGCTGTTCAACTGCGCTCTCGGACGTCACTTTGAGCAGCTCTTCTGGGTCTTTCTCTGATGCGAATGGAAATGTGAAAGTCTTAAATTAGTTAAGTCCGTATTTTTCACTATTGAAAGATCTGCACCTTGTATCGCTCTCTCTCTCTTTCTGTATATATATATATATATATATATATATATATATATATATATATATATACATATATATATATATATATATATATATATATATATATATAATAAAAAATGTTTGAAAGTCTAATGCAGACTATACATTATACAGATATGTTGATGATCTGATTTGCTTTGTATATACTGAGAATTGTGTCATAGATATAAATTTCTATTCGGACAATTTGGAATTAATTCCTAATGAAGCTACTATTAGTAAAAATATTAATTTTTTTGGATTTAAATCTTATTATTGAACCATCTAATAGGATTGTTACTAATTTATATGATAAAAAAGATTTTTTAATTTTAACATTAATAAAATCTTACCATTTAATTCCTGCAACTCGATTCTATTGTTTAGAAATATTATACTTAATCAGCTTTTTAGAATTTATAGATTACCTGATAAAAAGTTTCATGCCATACATATTGATAATCTAAAAATTACCAGCAATTTATATAAATATCCCTCTTATTTTGTAAATGGTATAGTTAAAAAATTTAGATTAGCTGGATTTTCATGAATTCTATTGTGTTTTATATATTAGCCTGACATCTCCATACTTTTGTTTTAATTATATTTTATTTTTACATCCTCTTGCACATTAGCTTTTCTATTATTGCCCTTCCTGATTGCATATTATCTTTTATACTTGTCTTTTCGCATTACCGTTATTTATTTCTTACGAATGGCAACGGTAGATTATTTCTTTTTCCTTTGTGAATGACAACACTGGTCTCTTCATTCTAGGTTCCCGAGATCGACAGGTTCGTGTATTTGTTGAGTTAGATTCCAGGTATCCTATTTTTCTTTTATTTTTTCTTCTTTTTGTATGATGTCCAAGTAGAAATAACTTATAAATATAATCTATCTATTTCTTCAGAAACATGCATTTTTGTGTTTGCTTCTACAAAACACTTGGGCTTGAAAACGAGTTTTGAAGAAGTGGATAAATCCACGATTTAGGCCTAGACCCTGTCCACGTGTATAGCGTTTGCGCTAGGATTTCGTCTGTTTTTCTTTTATCGATTCCATACCATTGATTGTTGATTATTTTCTTTGACTTGATGATTCGAAATTGGTATTTTTTTTCCATTTGCTTGAAGATTTGATGATTTATACTTTTATTTTGCAAGCTTGTTAGAAAGTTAGGTTTTTCGAGTTACAGCTTCACCCTTTTCTTTCATTGGACATTCAAACTTTTTTTATTATTGAAATCATTTTATTCATTAGCTGCATTTGCGCAATAAATTAAATGTATTTTGCATTGTCATTTCTATTTACTCATTTTTTACATTTGCATATTTGCAAAGTATCCTTAATTTTTTAAGTGTGCTACGGTATTTATAAAAAATTATATATATATATATATATATATATATATATGTATATATATATATATATCTATCTATATATATATATATATATATATATATATATATATATATATATATATATATATATATATATATATATATATATATATATATATATGTATATATATATATATATATATCTATATATATATATATATATATATATATATATATATATATATATATATATATATATATATATATATATATATAATAATAGAAGTTTGAAAATCCAATGAACGAAAAGTAAGAAGATGTAACACGATAAACCTAACTTTTTTAAAAACACCCACAGAATAAAATATAATACAGCAAATCATCAATCAAATGGATAAAAAATACAAAACACAAGCTATCAAGTTACAGAAAATCAACCAAATTAAAAGGTATGGAAACAAAAAAAGAAAAACTTAAGTTAAATTCAACTATCTAACAGGCTTACAAAACAAAAGTAAAAATCAACTAATCCTCAAGCAAATGGAAAAAAAATAAATAAAATAAATATCGAATCAACAAGTCAATGAAAAATATAAAGGTATGGAATCGAAATAAGTATAACAAACGAAATCAAGCACAAACGCCTTACACGTGGACGAGGCTCTAAGCCTAAATCATGAATTGTTAACCTCTACAAAAATCTAATCATGTCCAAGTTTTTTGTAGAAGCAAACACAAAAATGTATGTTTCTGAAGAAATAGATAGATTAAATCTATAAACTATTTCTACTTGGACGACATACATAAAGAAGGAATAAAAAAGAACAAATGAATACCTGGAAAAAGCACAGCGTATGTACAATCGATTCAATACAGGGTACACTGATAGAAGAGACCAGTGTTGCCATTCGTAAATAAAAAATAAAAAACCAAACCATTTACTGTTGTCATTCATAAGAATTGAAAAACTGTGAAGCGAAATGTTAAGAAAAAGTATTAATATACAAAAAGAGCTACTAAAAAGAGGGGCAAATAATAGTAATGCTGAAGTGGGAAGTGAATGTAAAAAAAAAAAAAAAAAAAAAAAAAGAGAATGGAGATGTCTGGCTAATATAAGATACTATGAATAGAATTATATGATACTATGAAAAGAATTATAAAAATCCAGCTATTTTAAATTTTTTAACAATACTATTTACTAAATAAGAGGGATATTTATATAAATTACTAGTAATTTTGAGATTATTGATATGCATAGCATGACATTTTTTATCAGATAATCTATAAATTCTAAAAAGCTGATTGAGTATAATATTTCTAAACAATTGAATCGAGTTACAGGAATTAAAAGGTAAGATTTTATTAATATAAAAATTATAAAAGTCTTTTTTATCATATAAATTTGTAACAATTCTATTAGAAGAATCAATAAAAAGATTTAAATCCAAAAAATTAACATTTTTACTAATAGTAGCTTCATTAGGAATTAATTCCGAATTGTCTGGATAGTAATCTATATCTATGAGATAATTTTCTGTATGTACTAAGCAAATCAGATCATCAACATATCTGTAAAAAGTATAATCTATTGAAGTAAATGACTTTTCATAATGATAAAGGTATAAATTAGCTAGCATACTGCTACTGCAGCCACCCTGTGGAACTCCTGAGACTTGTAAGTATAATTTATTTCCTTGAAAAATATAATTATTGAAAATAACAAAGTGAAGAAGTTTAGGAAAATTTATAAATTTAATTTGATTTGAAAGAGGTGTAATATAAGCATTATATAGAGCTAAAATAACATCATATAGATCAGATATCTTAATATTATTAAAAAGATCTTTAAAATCAAAAGTTTGAAATCCTATTATTTTTCTAAGAGATGTTAATTTATTCTTTAATTCTTTACTATTATTTAGAATATGGTAATTATTGCTAGTCTGGCTTAAACTATTATTTATTAGATTTAAAGAATTTAGTAATAATTTACTCGCAGTAGTAGAGTAAGTATCATGGCCACTAGTAACTGTTCTAAATTTAATAGGATTTTTATGAAATTTTGGATATATATATATATATATATATATATATATATATATATATATCAGAGAAAGACTCACAGAGGCTCACATATCCAGATAGAGATGGCATATATAAGTAATAGATGTTAATTCCAGAAAGATAATACAATACAGTAATGGCATAGGCAGGGTGATCAGTAGGCAGTAGGACCACCTTTTGCGGCGATACAAGCAGTAACCCTTTGAGGAACAAATGCAGTGAGCATTCGGATAGTTTCCTGTGAGATGGATGACCATATGTCTTCAACCATACTCCACAGATGGTTCTCTGTTTGAGGCGGGGGCAGGGCAGTCAAACGACTGCCAATCACGTCCCGTTCATGCTCAATGAGTGAGAGATCTGGAGACAGCGGACGTAAAGAAAGCACTTAGATACCTTGCAAGGCATGTCTTCTGATTGTTGCCGTGTGATGTCGCGCGTTATCTTGCTGGAAAACAGCAACTTGCAACCGCTGAAGGCAGGGAAGTACAACCGACCACATCCACATATCGTCGTGCCGTCATTGTGCTTTTGCTACGAACCAGAGGTGCCCGGCCATCAAAACCGGCAACTGCCTAAACCATGATGTCGCGTTGTCGAGCAGTATGGCGTTCAACAATCGCAGCAGGATTGGATCTGTTTTCACGTCGCCTCCAGACTCTCACACGGCGATTGTCATTCGGCAAAAGAACCGAGACAGAACTGAACGCTACCCTGTCACATTCAGTCGTCCAAAAGGATCGGCCCCGACTTGCAATCTCTCTTGTATGTGTCTTGTTGTCAATGGCAGTCTTCGTAAAGGACGGTTTGAGTGAAAACCGTTTTCGGCCAATCATTGAGAAACGGTTCTCGCTGAGATTGGAACATTCAATGTACCTTGAAAATACTACAGAATATCGACAATCTTCGTTTGTTGGGCTGCCAACCCATGCCTTCGAATGCGTCGATCAACGTGTGCTGACGAACGTCTGGATGGATCTGTACCACTACGACGATTTACATGCCCTTCTTAATCTTCTCCAAATCCTTTAGAAAGTGGACGTATCTACGTGTGTTTCAGCAGCGGTACGCTGGTACGACCACCCAGTCGTACTTAGGCCTAAAATGAGTCCACTGGCATAATCGTGCGACAGAAAGTAACAACTGTTGGATCATTTACCGTTTCCACCCCTTTTATTCCGCGCTCTAATCACGTGTCCTACTTGTATTTCAGATCATTTGCATACATGGGCCAGCTGCGTTTGTCTCGTAATTTGCATAATTATACGGTCAAAGCTTCATGGTGTTGCATTTTCTATGTCGGGTAGTGTATATATCTATTTATCTATCTATCTATATATATGTATATTTATATATATATACATATATATATATACATATATATATACATATATATATATATATATATATATATATATATATATATATATATATATATATATATATATATATATATATATATATATATATATATATATATATATATATATATATATATATATATATATTGTGGAACACATTTTAAAATAAATTAAAGTTAAACTTTTATCTTTAATTATCATTAACATATCTAATATCTGTATCTTTTAAAATGGCCGTAAATTGCTCGTATTAGTGGATTCATTATTAAATTGTACATTGCATTATGTGCCGCTATTAACCCTCCAATTATTTTCTTTCTCGCGAGTTTTGTAAAAGAATAATTAATTAATATAATACTAAATGGATCACACCATTTTAACTTTAACAACAAATCATTTATTAACAACATAAAATACTTAATGACTTAATTACAACAATTAATCATATTATTTCGGTAGAGGGACCATGTAAGACCCCTTAAATTGCCTTAAATATGAATTAGACCTGGTTTTACAATGGACCCATACCTTCAAGTCAGTTTTGAACATAGACCATAATGCTTGCATCAGTAACTTGTACCGGCCATAACTCAGGGTGTTTGGTTGCGTCTCGTACTTCTGATTTGCACTGCACACATCAATAGATCTAGCCATTATTTTGGAACATCTACGGAACACTCTACGTCTCTAGTCGTCGTGCTATATTTTCTAAGTCATCGTTCTTATTGTCAGGATCTCGAACTCGTATATCTAAGTCATCATGTCGAACTTGTATATTCCATCATTATCGTTATATCATAATGTCGCACGCCTATATATAAACAAGTGTCGTTCTTAAGTCACAGGCTGTGGCTTTTTTCCTCGGGGCTGTTACTCCCCCTTTTCTTTCATTTTCAGCATTCATAGTCACGCAACAAGCACCTTTTCCATTGGTTAATCTTTTATCCCTATGTTGTTACTTCCATTTTTGTAAGGGTTCGTTCGACCTGCCTGTCTTGATACTCCTGGTTTATGGTTTTATTTGACCTTTGGGTTCACATGCTGTAAAACCTGGCGTCATTCAGACTAGAAGTATTATTTGCAGTTTCAGACACAATAAATAATGTACATAGAATTGTCTCAGCAAAGTGTGAGATATTTCTGGTCTCACGCACACACACACACAAATATATGCATATATATATATATATATATATATATATATATATATATATATATATATATATATATATATATATATATATATATATATATATATATATATATATATATATATATATATATATATATATATATATATATATATATATATATATATATATATATATATATATATATATATATATATAAGGTCCGTCTCAAAAGTTTAAGCACAGAATAACGAATAAAGATGCGCATAAAATTAAAAGGAAAAATATGAAATAAAATTTAATACTAAATAATCAAAATGTAATCGAAATAAAATAAAATAAACCCATTTCATTGTGTACAACATTAAAATGTGTTAAACATTACATGTTTTGAAAAGTTTGATGAAAAACAACTGTCTCAAAAGTTTAAGCACTTTATGCAAAATTTTACAAACTCGTGATGATGACGTTACAATGACGTTCCTCCTGAGTGGTAGGAAAGCAAACTGATAACGTCTGCTCGTGAATAAAAATGCCTAAGTCTTTGGAGTTTAAGAAAGTGGAGATTTCAAGGATTTTAAAGTTAAAATCTGAAGGTAAGCCTGTTCGTGAAATTGTTGTTACATTAAGTCGATCAAAGCGTGGTATATATCAAGTACATGCCAGGGACTACCATGTTGATAGGAAACCAAGATATGGACGGCCTCGTGTAACAAGTGTGCAGACAGATTGAGGGAGTCAGAGATTGATGTCAACACAAAACATGTCCTTAGGTCAACTAAATAACCTCGGCATGAAGATCTCAAAGGACACAATACATAGACGTATCAAGGAATACAGTAATATTGTTCTGAAGAAAATGGCTCACAAACTATGTTTAAAACCGCGTCATAAGAAGGGCATAGTGGAGAGGGCTCAAAAGTACATATCTTATGGAGGCAAATGGATCTCAGTAATATTCAGTGACGAGAAAAAATTGAATATGGATGTCCCTGATGGCTGGAACTCGTATTGGCATGATCTCAGGAAAGAGGAAAGGAGCATGTTCAGCAGACAACAGGGCGGTAAATCTGTGATGGTTTGGAGGGCATTTGGTTTTAGTGGTCCGACCTGCTTTGCCATTGTTCAAGGAAGACAAAATTCAATGAAGTATCAAGAAACACTTCAGCAACATTTGTTTCCATTCGGTAAGTTTCTTGGTGGGTCTGAATGGGAATTTGAACACGACAATGTCTCCATACACACCTCCAGTTTTACCAAACACTGGCTTTCAGAGCAAAATATTCGAGTTTTGGATTGGCCATCTTTGAGCCCAGACTTGAACCCTATTGATACTGTCTGGGGTATCTTAACTCGCCAAATTTACAACAATGGGAAGTAATACGACTCTGTTACGGAACTTATATTGGATATTGAGAAAGCATGGTATTCCCTGCAACCAGAAATATTTCAAAAATTGGTTTCGTCAATGGAAACAAGTTTGTTCGAAGTGATACGAAACCATGGAAATATTATCAATAAGTAACTTTATTATTATAGGCGCGGAAGCTCACTGGTCAGCGCGCGGGAATTGCACTCGGTAGACTCGGGTTCGATTCCCTTCGCTGATAAAAGAAAAAATTGCCACCGTGTTCACGCGGAGTACGATCACGGTAAACATGGGGGTCCTAAGTCCTTGGGGTGCGGAACTAATCCTGTAAAACCGAGAGGTAGGCCAGGTTCGCACTGCTGTCTCCAAGTAACTTTATTATGTATGTTTTATACAAGCATTTCTTTGTACTGTGCTTAAACTTTTGAGACAGTCTATAACTGGCTATATTTTTATTTCGTATCAAAGTCATGATTAAAAACACTATTTACACATTTTGATATGGATTATATAAAAGGATTTGCAGTATTTAATGAGCGAATTATGTCACTTTGTTTTATTTTGTATTATTCTCTAGTAATCTCCATTTCCCAGTTGTGCTTAAACTTATGAGACGGACCTTATATATAGCGAGTGGTATAGTTAAAATGTTCTCCTAACAAAATAATATATTAGATACAATTCTTTTCAGAAGTATTATACTTTCTGAGAATGTACAATCACTAGAGCGATATTTTTTTATCTTTACTTAAAAAAAAAGAAAAGGTATATATGTGAGATCAAATTAAATTTCACTAATGTTAGCATGCAACGCGCTTTGAAGTTATGCAGAAATTTTTTGGAACTTGTAGGATGCAACATTGTTCTTAGAAGTTTAATAGCTTTTGTTTCACTTCATGTGAAATACGAATATAACTCAATAGAAAAACTCGTTGTAAAAACACGTTTATTAAAGAAAGAAATCCTTAAAATCGTTCGAAGAATAGTTCAAAAGATTTCTTCACAAGACCATCAAGCACCTTCTGCGAGTTGTTAACGAAAGAAAAGGACTGTTAATTTGTTTAATTAATTCTTATTTTTTATTTGTTTGTAATTATAAAGCAGGAACGAAAAGTCATTGTTTTACAAGGAAATTAAATAATGACTTTAAAAAAGGAAGACTGTTTATCCAATGCTTAAAATAATATTCTATTGATGAAGCAGCGTAAAAATGCGGACTACATTTTTTCGTTGCAATTTGAGGGAAATATCTGATGTTTCCAACATGTGACATTTTCTATAGCATAACAAATTTCAATTTCTCACTTTTAAGAAGTATCGTGTGTTGAAAGTTAAGTATCTAATATCTGGAGTACTTTCGAGCATAACTCGTGGAAAACTAAAGTTTCTAATATCTCGAGAACGACTCATAATGTGATATAAGACTTGATATACGGTAAAGTGTGATAGGTAATATATTCGCAAACAAATTAACATTGGATGACTGTGCTAATAATAGAGTTTTGAGGCAATATGAGAACTGTGGTTCAATTTCTAGGTTCAAACAAAGCGAATTATTAAATGTTTTCTTGAATTGTTCTTAGGAGTTGTAATTTTCATATGAATTTTGAGATGTGAAAGCAAAAGAGCACTGTTTATACTCTACATTAATACACTATGTTAATCTTTTTCGAGTAGCGTTATATAACCAACCTCAAGTTATAAGTTATATTATTGAATATTTTAATTTTTTTTCAGGTTGAAGCTATTGAAAAATTCAAACAAGGAGTTCAGAATCAAAGGTCTGGCAGATTATTTAATTTCTAAATTTAATACGAATAATGCAATTTTGGGTTTTTCGTAACGGTTATGTTAATTTGTGCAAAAACATTTATGTAAAAACTTTATTAAAAAATATTTAATTAATTCAGGTCTAAATCTAAACTCCTATCCAGTCCTGTACGCCCACTGGTTAATATTAGTCCATGTAATACTTCAGAACTGCATGTTTTGCAGTCTGTTTCATAATGTAGTGTCGAAAACGTAGGATATTACTTTCCCTGCAATACATGGTAATGTATAGGGAAAGTATTGGAATCATGCCGAAAATCGCAACTCGAGTTTTCGACGGATCTACACGTTTCGAGACCTCTAGAATATGAAAAAACTATTTTTAGCGTGACGCCTGTTTGTGTGTATGTCTGAGTGTCTGTCTGTGTCTCTGTCTGTGTCTCTCTCTGTGTGTGTGTGTCTGTCTGTCTGTGCAGATTTTGCATCG
This sequence comes from Amaurobius ferox, assembly GCA_951213105.1. Lineage (NCBI taxonomy): Eukaryota > Metazoa > Arthropoda > Arachnida > Araneae > Amaurobiidae > Amaurobius > Amaurobius ferox. Next base: position 83,714,581 of record OX578142.1, on the reverse strand, counting down.
ACTCTAACTAAAAAACCAATTGACCTAATTTCATAAAATTTGGTAGGTAAGTCACTTGTGGGCGAATCTGGTACTGATTAGTTTTGGGTACGATTCGGGATAAAAGAACCCGCCTTTTTTTGCGAAATGGCCCGTAAAAGCCTGTATCCACTCTAGCTGAAAAACTAATGGACCGAATTTCACAAAATTCGGTCCATTAGCTTATACAGAACGATATAACAGAACGTTTATACAGAACGTTATAACAGAAACGATAAAAACGTCAAACTAATAAAATATCAGACGCCTAATTAATGAAAATCCAATATAAGTTCAATTTAATCCCTGTTGGTTTGTGTTTTATTAGGGATGTAGCATGTATCACAAAATAAAACTACTGCTTGTGAGATTAACACTTTCGCTTTTGAGTTACCCTGGTGCTGATTAGATTTTGGTACGATTCGGAAATAAATAACCTGCTTTTTTGGAAATTGGCCCTCAAAAATCGTCAAAATCTAAAATAAGAAACTACGTATGCTCAAATATATCCATTAACTGCTTGTTTTATACGTAATTTTTAATGAAAAAAATAATAAGACCAACCCCATTATACTAGGACTAGCCATTCTTGAGATATTTAAGTTTTTTTATATTTTCTCTACACCACCTTTGAAAATAACTCCAGTTACCAAATGATAACGAAAATTGAATTAAAAGTGAATTAAATTAAAGTAAAGAGATTAATTAAGATAAAGAGACGTGGATATAAATAAGTCTGCAGGGAAAGTCATGTGCTGCCCACATCAGAATTTTTTGTAATATAGAAAGGAAAATTATGAATACAAATTGAAATACAAATATAATTCTGGTAATGAAATTTACATTTTAAGTGTATAATTTATGACTAAGTAATGTATTTATAACAGAAACGATAAAAATGACGTCAAACCAATAAAATATAAGACGCCTAATTAATGAAAATCCAATATAAGTTCAATTTAATCCCTGTCGGTTTGTGTTTTATTTGGGATGTAGCATGTATCACAAAATAAAACTACTGTTTGTGAGAATAACACTTTCAATACTTCCTAACAGAAAGTAGTCATGTAATTTGCCCACGTCTGCTTTCTTTAAGGAAGTATAGAGCATGGGCACGTGACGTCGCACGAAGAATTTTGTTCTTACGTTTCTAAAGCAAAATACTCACATGGTTAGAAGTATGGAAATTTTATTATTTCTGTATTAAAATCGGTTACTTTAGAAATTTACAATCGTTAAACCTCTAATTTAGTAGGATATATCTAAATTTATCATCTTTGACGGATATTTTTAATTTACCAGAAAATAAATTATTCATTTTCAACAAAATATATTTACACGATTTTTTTTAAAGAAAATTTGTTATGTAACTCTCCTTTCTCGCTGGCATATACACTACAGAAATTGCAAGTAAATGTATACATCTTTAGAACACTAGCTAGTGATTACGGTAAAACTGAGTAGTAGTGTACAGTCAATTAAAATCACTTAAGTGCACTTTAGCAAATGAACTTTTTAAACATATATTGCTGTTCAGGTATTCTAAATAACTTATTTTCAGCACAAAGTTAAATTTTGATGTTTAATAGGTTTATTTTCAAAATTTATTTGCCACTATCGTCAGTTTACCATAACCCGCTATGGTTAAAATAATGCTATTTGCTCTTACGTTTCTGCGCAATTTACCACGCAGGCTGTTTATTTATGCTCGTGCCCATGCTCTATTGAAAGTGTTATTTATCATGCATGTTTCAATAAGGATTCTTATAAGAAATAATGGTATTGATTGGGAGAGGTGAATGTGTCGCATTTATTCGTGGATAGTAGGAGCGGAAGACTGCCGGTGGGCTGATGAGACTTGCAACATTTTGCATCCAGTCATATGATGGAAATACCTTCTAATGTTGTCATAATGGTAAATTTTTCTACACTAAGACTCAAAAACAATGTCCAGAATTTTTTAAGGAAGCTTTAATACTTAGAAATATTTTGCAATCATAAGCCTTCGGGTTGGTCGTGTGGTCTGGGCTTTCTACACTTAGAAATATGTTAGTTTTGCGGGTTTGCTTCTTGCTAAGCTGCTGAAAGTTAAAGGCCAGTGACCACAAAACAAGACCTTCCTCTACATGTGCCCCTAAATGGCGATATTTTAATATATATTTATATATCTTCCTCAAGGAAATATAATTCTTCAAAAAGCGCCTTAATTGCGAAGGGATATAGTGTTTAAATTAATGTCTTGTGAACAAACCGCCTTTTTTCTATCTCGATTCATATTTAGCTTAAAATTTGTGAAAGTTTAATTATTTTTTACGATATATGTTAAATTTTGATTTTGCCCCTCATGGCGCCTTAAATTGAAAACAAAATGGCATTATTTAAGCTAATATGTTTCCTGAAACCTTTCCAATTCGCGACGCTTCAGTTCAAGTATCGTATAGATAGTGGAAGGGGGTAATGAGGTAGGCAGAGACAGTTAAAATGTCGAGGAATGCGACAGTTAACTGCCTTAAATTAAAAAACAAAAAACATATGTTGTATTACTAAAGCTAATGTGTTTCCTGAAAGATTTCCAATTCGCGACGCCTTAGTTCAAGTGTCGTATAGGTAGTGGAAGGGGGTAATGAAGTAGGCAGAGACAGTTCAAATGTCGAGGAATGCGACAGTTAAACTGCCTTAAATTAAAAACATATATTGTATTATTTAAGCTAATATGTTTCCTGAAAACATTCCAATTCGCGACGCCTCAGTTCAACTGTCGTATAGGTAGTGGAAGGGGGTAATGAAGTAGGCAGAGACAGTTAAAATGTTGAAGAATGCGACAGTTAAACTGCCTTAAGTTAAAAAACATATGTTGTATTACTTAAGCTAATATGTTTCCTGAAAGCTTTCTAATTCGCGACGCCTCAGTTCAAGTGTCGTATAGGTAGGGGACGGGGGTAATGAAGTACTCAGAAACAGTTCAAATGTCGAGGAATGAGACAGTTAATCGGCCTTAAATTAAAAAAAAACATATGTTGTATTATTAAGCTAATATGTTTCCTGAAAGCTTTCCTATTCGCGAGGCCTCAGTTCAAGCGTCGTATAGGTAAGAGAAGGGTGTAATGAAGTAGGCAGAGACAGTTCAAATTTCGAGGAATGAGGCAGTTAAACTGCCTTAAATTAAAAAAACATGTTGCATTATTTAAGCTAATATGTTTCCTGAAAGCTTTCCAACCCTGACGCCTCAGTTCAAGTGTGGTATAGGTAGGAGAGGGAGGCAATGAAGTAGTCAGAGGCAGTTTTAATATGGAGGAATAAGATATTTTAAAAAAATGCCTAATTTCTTGAAGGATTGCCTTTTTTTTTATTTTAACGCCTAATTCGACTTGAATTCCAGTTGTGAGAGATTACATTATTAAAATTATGTTTATATTCTCAGTACTAAATCATTGCATTTCTTTTAACGCTCTGGTTCTACAACTAATTTTTGTGAAAAGTTCAGTGTTTTGTTTAAAAATAATTTTTAGTTTTTTTAACCATAATACAAATTTCAATTTCGGTGCATCTCTAATATTACTGTTTGTAGGTCTTAGATTTGAATAAATTGAATTTATTTTGCTTCTCTTATCTTTATACCACTTTACAACATAGTTGAAAAGTGTTTATGACTTTGTTCATTCTGTCTGTCTGTTCGTTCTCACGATAACTGCCGTAAAAATGACTTTATCAAAATGAAATTTTAATATGTTGTTTAGACGCTTTGTGGAACATATGGGAATGCAAATGAATAATATCACCTAATTAGTTTTGGATTGAACCCGCGTTGAAGAAATGAAATACATTGAACCCTATAGAACCTAATTTTTCAAACATTTTTTAAGAGAATTTAGAATTCGCAAATTGCTCGAAAGTTTTAGAAAATATTAAAATTATCCCATAAAATATTTGTAAAAAAAATTCAGCAAAATATGTTCGGTAGTTTTTAAAAATAAAAATTAAAATAATAATTACACTCATATTATATGAAGAGATCACGTGACCAAATTCAAAATAAAATATTTTCTTTATATTTAGTGTTGTATCCGTCCTAAAACCGCTTTATTTTTGCGTTACTTCTGTGCATCTATATACTCCGCCAACGCAATTACAATATTTCTGAGTTTAAATTATCATCAAACTTTGATTGTTTCTCCAACGAAGCCTAATTTTAAAGTATACAGGATGTAAACACATCAAGCTGTAAGATGAGTTGTATGAGAATTGCTGAATTTTGTAAAGCAAAATTATTTAGCTCTGGAGTCTGGAATGTAACTGATATGAATGAAACATTCATTGATTTTACATAGAAAAGCAGACGATTTTGTATTGCCTTTTTCGATGAAATTATAAGCATGGAGTAAGAAAGTACTTTCACCTCCATGGTTTGAAGTTTTTAAGTAAAATAAATTATTGTATTATTGTGATAATTTAAAAAATATCGCCGCTGAATGAAGGGAATGAAATAAAAGTTTATGAATGAAATACTCACTGTTTTTAGTATATAGAGAGCCAGACGATTTATACTTCGATATTGCCATTTGAATAAAGTTAATTTTTTTCGATGAAGTTTTAAGTTTTCAAATATAATAAATTATTGTGAAACTGTGATACTTTTAAAAATATTACCGCTGAATGTATCGTATTTTAGAGTTGTTTAAATAAAAGCGCATTGCAGTTGGAAAGTGTTTCATAATCAATGCTTTATGCATGATTGATCTTTCTTGTTTTTTATACATGTGAGCTACAGTGACAGCGAGTTACATTTCAAAGTGGATTATTAGTTATTAGTATGTATGTATACTCATGGCCTCTACTTCTACTTTTCTAGAGATGCAATCTCGCATCCTGCAGACTTTAACCTTTCTACCGCAAATAATCCTTGCATCTTGGAATATCCCTATGAGAATAATGTTTGCATTTTGGATTTTGTTTGCAACTCTAAGAAATATCTTGTTAAGAGATATTTTGTACTGACAAACTTTTTGTTTCCTTTAATAAAAATAACATTTTCATATGAAACTTCTTAGGGCCTCGGGTATGGGGTAAATATGAAAGAAATTTGATGGGGATAAAAGAGGGTGCTCCATATTGTTACGAATACCTAACAAGTAACCACTTTTTGAAACGTAACAAGTAGCCGTCATTTAAAACTTCGGATTGTGCGACTTTTGCAAAAAAATTGGTGCTTTTGGTCACGAATTTGGCAAAATATCGCCAACTTATTGATTTTTGGCGAGTTCTGGAAACTTCTCGAATTTTACAGACTAAAAGCTTCACGAGCTACCTGCTTTTCTAGAACTTTCTATAGAGGGTGTATACTTTCGTCACCGTTCATTTGGGTTATTGACGTGATGCGAGTAAAAGTGAATTGTGAATACGTCAGGGTCTAAGTCAATCAGGAAAGCGTGGATGAATTAATTATGTAATGGATGTGATACTATGCTTTCACTGTCTAACTCAGTACAGAACCAGATATGTAATTTTTTCTGATTATGTATACCCTTAAGATTTATTATTAAACACATTATCTGGTTGCATTATCTATTAATCTATAAAATATAATTCCCTCTCCCGTCCTATAAAATGTTTTAAAAATAACGAAATTAAAAAGAAATATATATCGAAAACTTTTCCTAGGTATCAAATTAAATTTTTTACAGTGTTTGCAGATAAGTTACAGCAAAATTGCAACATTTTCAATGTTGCAATTTTACTGCATCAGCAATGTTATAAATGTTTCTAGAGATTTAATTGAGCAAAAACAAAACTTGATTCATTCAAGTCTTTATTCAAGACAGTTTACAGCTTTCTTATGTTCGCCTTTTCGGCGAAAAGAAAGGATTCAGATAAAACACCTCCTCACTTTTAAGAGCTGAATAGTCATTGGAACTTTGCGGAAGGCTTGCTGCAGGTATATAACTTCCTTGATATCCATTCATACCTGCTGCAGCGCTATAGTACAAATTCGGATTGGCATTTCGGTATCCATAGGCGTTTTCTTGTCCATTTGCCAATAAAGGAATTGCCAAGAAAAGGATAACCTGAAATTATAATAGTACTGGTTATAATGTATCACACACAATTCTGCTCATGACAATCATTTGATTTTTACTTTCATTATATACATAGTATAAGGTATAAGGAAAGTATTGTTATGGGATCGAAAATTCGAATTCGATTTTTTGACGGGAGAGCACGTTTCAAGCATCCCTGAACACGAACCGAACATTTTTAAGGTGATGTGTGTGTGAAAGTATATGTGTGTGTCAGTGAGTCTGTGGAGACTATATCTCACAAACGAATGGAGCGATTTGAAATTTGGAACATAAATTACAATCCGTGAATACTGGAAGATTACTGTATTTAAACGCAATCGAATGTTCAGAACCCTGTAAATTTTCGAGTGAAATTTTGAAAAATTATCAAAAAATTAAATCTTTAAAAAGTTACGCAAATAGACATTTCTTATGTAATTTTTCCTTAGAAAGCGATTGACATAAACTTTAGAACGCTAGCATGAACCATTCTTGAGATATTGTACATTTTTCAAATAAATTTATTAAACTGTCACATAAATAAAAAAAAATAACTTTTGTGAAATATATTTACTTTTGATATGTAATATCATGCGATAAATTTGATGACATTATTCTCGTGGATCTAGCTCGTTCCATTCATTAGAAAAGCTACTTTGGGTAATACTTCTGTATTTGAGCGCTAATTGTCATTTATCTGCTATAAGAATAACTTAATTCTCAGTTCATAATGCTTGGCGGGATTTTGGAGACGAATTTAGAAGAATGTCGCCAACTTGGCAACTTTTGTAAATGTTGCCAAATTAACAAAATTGTCGCCAAATTGATAAAAATGACGCTAAATCAATGAAATGACGACTAATTGACGAAAATTCAATATCTTGGAAATAATATAAGTATCTACTATAAGAATAACCTATTTTTCTGTGCGTAACGTTCGGCAAAATTTTGGTGACGAATTTATCGGAATATCTCCAACTTTCTGGCTTTTTAAAAGTTGTCAGTTTGACGAAAATGCCGCCCAATTGATAGAAATTCTCCAAATTGATGAAACCGTCGCTAAATCAATGACGACTAATTGATGAGAATTCAATATCTTGGAAAGAACATAAGAGTAGATTATAAGAATAACCCATTTTTCCGTCCGTAGCATTTGGCTAGAAATTTAGCGGGACGTTGCCAACATGGCGACTATTTTATATGGGGAAAAATGACAAAAATGGCAACAAATTGATAAAAATGACGCCAAATGGGAAGTAATGCTTCTCAAATTCTGATTTCCGTCATATGACGGGCATACCTTCTAGTATATAAGAAATACTCTTCTCTCTTTTGTCTGTAACACTTGATGATGCATTTTGGTGAACTTGGCGAATAATCTAGCAAAATATCGCCAACTTGGTGATATTTCGCCCCAGATTGACGAAAATATTGTCAAAATTGCAAAAATGACGCTAAATTAATAAAAATGACGCCTAACCGATGAATTAATTATTAAAATATTTTAATATATCGACTATATAGCTTATTGAGGATGCTATCAATATTGATAATTGTTTATTTAGAGTTGTGCGAAATATAAGTTGGAGTACTTTGAAATAGTTTTACATGTTGTCATCCAGAAAATTGCCAAATGTGCAATTCAAAGATAAAAATACAGTACCTTGAATTTTATACATTATTTTTTACTGTAAAAGGAGTCATTGCATTATATAAGGAAAGTCATGTGCTGTCCACATCAAATTCTTGACTTTTCGATCGAATTCGGATAATACATTCTTTCACGAATATACACATTTTTTTTGAATAATTGAAGACAATTCGTATTCCACAATGTATTTTTTTGTAGCATCCCATCTTATACTCTTTTCGCCTAATTCGTTCTCTGTTTTATGAAAATTGAAATTCTGTTGGATTTACTAATGAAGAATATTTAAATATTCAATTTTCTAAGTTATATAATAAAAATTTTCAGTTTTATCGTGTCCTTTTTGTCGCTATTTATTTATTTGCTTTAAAAATAGTTGAAATGATGCATACTTTTATTTAATATTTTATAGATTGTAAGCTGACGCAGGGAGTCAGTCATTTATACACAAATTCTAAACTGTACCCATGTTAATGTCTGAAAATTCTTATTGTAATTCTAAAATGTATTACAGTAGGAATTTTCTTTAAATAATCCAAATATATTGTCTGCATTTTTCCACGTTTTTCTTTGTAATATAGGAGGCCATTACTAGAAAAAAGCCGTGCTTTGAATTGACTAGCGTATGAAGTATGTGAGCTGTGAAATATTTCAACATAAAACTTAGTGCAACAAATAATGATGAAATTAGAAGTATAGAAAATTAATTTCAATATTTAACAATCCTACTGCAAAAGAGTATACATATTTTAGAATTAGAATATTAAATTAAACAAATTGGTATAGAGGAAAACAAGGGAAGCAAAGTAGCACATTCAATTAGCGATCCCATGCTTTTGTATTAGGTTCTCTGTAATAGCAGAGGCTGTTTATGATATACTGGCGGTTGTACTGCACAGAAAGAAAATTAAAATCAATCTTCTGAAGTTGCTATTGACACCATACCGGTGCGAAACGAAAGAGATATATAGAACCAAGAATGAGGCAATAGATGCAGATCTAATTAGTCAAAAATCAGTTCAGTGAAACGAATTCAGTGTAAAAACGCCAGCCAGTATTAACAAGAAAGATCAATCATACAAAATGCATTGAATATAAAACACTTTCCAACTGCAATCCAATTTCATTTAAACATCTCTAAAATTATTACAATACTATAATAATTTATTATATATGAAAACTTCATCGAAAACAAATGCACTTTATTCAAATAATGTCAATGAAATGTAAATCGTCTGGCGCTCTATATAAAAGTAGTGAATATTTTATTCATAAACTTTTTTTCCATTCCTTTCATTCAGTGGCGATATTTTTAAAATTATTACAATGCTACAATAATTTATTTTGCTTAAAAATTTAAAACCATAGAGGTAAAACTACTTTCTGACTCCATGCTTAAAACTTCATCGAAGAAGCAATATTATATAATCGTCTGCTTCTCTATGTAAAATCAATGAATGTTTAATTCATATCAGCTATATTGTAGACTCCAGAGCTAAATAATTGTGCGTTAAAGAAATTCAGCAAGTTTTGTACAACTCATCTTACAGCTTGATGTGCTTACATTCTCCATACGGGAATATTAGGTTTCGTTGTAAAAATAGTCAAAGTTTGATGATCATTTAAACTAAAAAATATTATTATTGCGTTGGCGTAGTATATAGATGCACAGAATAAATAAAAACTCAAACGGTTTTAGGACGGATGCAACACTAAATATATAAATTAAAAAGAACTTTAAAAGACACAAGATGGACGCCATATTTTATTTTGAAGTGGGTCACGTGATCTCTTTAAATAACATGGGTGTAATTATTATTTCAATTTTTATTTAAAAAACTACCGAATATATTTTGCTGAAATTTTTTTCATATTTTTTATGGGATAATTTTAATATTTCTTAAAATTTTCGAAGCAATTTGGGAATTTTATATTTGCTTAAACAATGTTTGCAAAATGAGGTCCCATAGGATTCAATGTATTTCATTTTTCAACCCGTGTTCAATCCAAAACTAATTGGGTGATATTATTCATTTATATTCACACATGTTCTACAGATCGTCTCAACAACAAACTAAAATTTCATTTTGATAAAATCATTTTTACGGCAGTTATTGTCCGAACGGACAGACAGACAGACGGACAGACACAATGAACAAAGTCATGAACAGTTTTCGACTATGTTGTAAAGTCTTAAAAGCGACTATTCCATTAGAAAGTAGAAAACCAGAACGGAGCAAATCGGACTATAAATACGCGATACGAATTTCCAAGGGTGGCAAAGTAAAAAAATTGAGAAGAAACTGAATAAAAATCTACAAAACACATCGTAAAAATAAATAAATGATGAACTGGACAATTTGTGCAATAGATACTTGTATTTTTCTGCATATTAAAGAATTAAAAAAGTCAAGATCGTGAACTGACAACCATTTTCAAATAAGACTTTTGAAGTCACTATAACCATTTTGTTATCATTTCCCTCATTTGCACTAAAGCATGATTTTTCGTTAACTAACAGCTTATTAGAGCTTCTGATTTGAAGGGCCAGTCACAATGCTAGTCAGGCAAGTCTGCGAATATATATTGGGATATAATAAATGTTTAGATGAGATCGGGTTTTGAAGTGTGTCCCAACGTCGTGTGTTCTCGGAAGTTTTCACAGCAGGTTCGTGCTTGGATGAAGACCTAAACCTGTATGTTGACGGTCGTTCTAGGAATAAGCAAATATTCTTTTCTTAAGCTGTGTTCGTTCTATGCAGCTAGTTCGGAGGTAACATATATGTGGTAACATATATGTTCGGAGGTAACATAACAATAATGTGTTGATTGTGGTTTTCTCATGGGGTCTATGAGAGTGAAAAGTAAGGGATGGATATTGCCACTTGTGCGTTCTTGTGATTTCTGTGTATTTTTATGTCGGTGTTTGACGGTAAAAGGCAAACCTTTTAGTTTTATGTCTAGAAAGAAGCCGTTGAAAACCCCAGGCCGTTCGACTCATCCAAAGGACTTGAGCAACTATTTGAACAGCCGGTAGCAAGAAGCCGTGTAATTACGTTTTACGTTCAATAAAATGTATTTGGCTTTTATATTAGGAGGCTGATTGTTTGCGTTTTCAGAATTTGAGTTATGTCGTGTTAGTTGCAAGATTTTAATATCCGCTTGGCAGGGATGGAAAACTTACGCCACGCGTGCTGGATGTGATACGTCAGAAAATTTTGCTGGCACTTGGATGATCTAAAGATTCCAATGCAACTTCTTTAAAACTTTTAATAAAATTTTTGCAATATGAACACTTTGGCCTTAAAATAAACTGATCGGCAGAAACAGTGTCTTCAAAAGCCGCACTACACCGGTCGACTCTACACAGTATTCTGCTAACATTACTACCATCAATATAGCACTTTCAAGCCGAACTTTTCCAAATTTTTTACTGCTCCGGTTTGATTCATACATACGCCACAGTATTCGTTAAATCGTTATAAATAAGAGAGAATACAAATATTTTTACAGGTTAAGCAATTCGTAGAAACTTCAAATTTTTTTTTATATCCAGATAAAACCGTGGCACTAAACTCAATAGAGATTTTCATTCGGTTGAATTTACCTAGAAATGCAGTTAATAGATTATCTGTACAGTTCTACATAGAAATGAAAGTTTGCTGACTTGGGAAATTATATGGAAACAATTAAAAGGTGCCGATTATGGGGTATAATTAATAAAAATGCAAAGAAGGAAATAATTTTAATTAACGGAACCCCAAAACTTCAGTACTTTGAAAACAATGGGTATATTAATAATCTCCTCCTCTACTTATGCATGCGAATCGTTATTCTCTGAATACAATTTTATTCTCTGAATACAATTCAAATGAATCTAGTTCAGTCTGAGTTTACTAAAAATGCTGAAATAAGAACATGATGCAAAACATTTGGCATACAAAATATAAAAAGGAATAACTGATGTTGATTTTTTAGGCAAAATATTTTATTAGTACTATTGTGTGAAATAGTGTTAATTTTCAAACTGATCTTTAAAATCTGCAATAATGAATGCTAATATATAATTATGCTTGCATTTCTCTATTAATAAACTATCTGGCACGTTAGCAATTCAAGAAATATTCTTTTTAATTTTTTAGCATACGAACGTAAAAAGGTTCACCACCCCTGATTTAAGTTAAGAACTTTACATACTAGTGAAATAAAACTGAAACTGATGATTGGAATTTTAAGAATGCTGAGCAATCGATGATTTTTGAAGTTTTTGCTATTTAAGATAATTTTCATACTATTTTATACGACACTATGTGACATTTACAGGATATCTTCCCAATGTAACTTTTCGTACATTGGTAAATTAAGCGTACTCTCAAGTGTCCTATAAAAGAGCATGAAAATTATGTTAAAATGCATCAAGTTAAATTATCGATTGCTCTGCATTGTTGGACTTCTAATCATCGGTTTCAGCTTTCTTTCGCTAGTATTGCCAATTATATCGATTGTCGATATTCATTGAAGATTCTAGAAAAGCACTGATATAATTAGAATATTGATGCATCTGGTGCATCGTAAAATATCGATATGTTGAAACAATTGTTCCATGAAAACTGTAAAACAGTTACTTTGGGAATAAAAATATATATGTTTAGGTTTGCTTCAGAAAGCGCAGAAGGTTTAGTCACATGTTAAACGCAAAAGTTTATAACAGAAGATATTCACATATGTATTTAAAATAGTTGAAGGACATATTATTAAAAAAATCTAATCTTTATTTCTCATGTCGATATAAAAAATGGAATTTTAATTTCTGTAACACCTATTCTTAATGATAATAAGCTCACAACTACAGAATTAATTTATAGAAAAATTATAAATGATCATTGTATTTATTTTATAACATTCAGTGAAGGTATATGGTGGATGAAAGTTTCCTTTAGTTGAGATTTGGCACTGAATCTTTTAAAACATACCGGAAATGAGTGATCTCAAAGCAGTTAATTTTGATGTAAATGAACCAGAAACAAACCCTGAAATACGATAAGAAATGTATTGGTATTCTGAGTAAATTTTCCTAACAGAGACATAGATCTAACACTGATATTATTGATGAACAACTTCAATGCGGTTTGGTATACAGCCAATTAGATTTTGACAATCGTTTTATGTAATTTTGATCGATTCCCTTTCCACGTGTTGCCAAAGTTCATTCATTGAGTTTTGAATGTCAGAGTAATCTGAAATACATGATTTAAGAAGGCTCCATGTTTGTTCAAAGTGTTCAACTGGGTTCACACTTGATGACTGAAAAGGCTACTCAAGAGTACAAATGTTATTATCTTGATTCCACTTAGTAGCGACGCTTGAGGTATAGTGCCTAGAAGTAACAGTGTGCCAACCGCCTATACCTCTCAAAGCTGGAAGCTGTTCCTGAAAACCGCCTCCGCCAGACGGCGTTGGTCTCGAATAAGAGATCAAAAGCGGAGGAGTTAACATTGAAACTAATGGGAATTTATTGGAAATGAAATGACCGATATCTTTCTAAATAACTGAAGAATTTGTGTGAAATTTGGTGTGATTATTGTAAGTAGTATACATCAAGTCATTTGATTTTCAGAGGGATTGAGCTAAGGATATATTAGTATTTTTAAAATTTTATTTAACTCGATCTGGTGTTCGTTCAAACATTTGAGATCCAAAATAATCAAGTTCATTTATCGCAGTAACGTGAAATTCGGTATAACGTTTTCTCTTGTGGTACATTTCTGTTTTTTCGATTTTGAAGCTTATCGGGTTAACCCGTCCTGGGCCCGCCATAGGGATTTACCCGTTTTCAGAGAATAACTCGAAAATCAGAGGAAGTAGGAAATCTAAATTTAATATATCGTTTTCTTTTTCGATATATTTTAATTCTTTTAATTTTGAACCGTACCAGGTTAGCCCGCTTTAGGCCCGCCTTAGAAATTCACCCGTTTTTGCGGTATAACTCGAGAACAGGTGTATCTAAAATTTCGAAGTTTAGCATATTCTTGTCATTTTCTGTATATTTCAACTCTTCGGATTAAAAATCTTATCAGGCTAGCCTGTCCTGAGCCCAACAAAAGGAATATATCGTTTTTTGAGAATATCTAAAAATTCGGAGCATCTAGAATGTCTAAATTTAATATATCATTGCCATTTGGGGTATATTACATTTCATCGCATTTCGAACCTTATCGGGCTAGCGCGTCTTGGGCCCGCCATAGAAATTGACTCGCTTTTCAAGAATAACTCGATCAACCGGAGTAACTAAAACATGTAAATTTAGTATATCATTTCCTTTTGGATGGATTTTAATTTAGATTTTGAACCTCATCGGGCTAGCCCGTCTTGGATCCGCTGAAGAATGCATTCGGTTTTGAAGAATAATTCGCGAATCGAAGTAGCTAAAAATTCCAAGTTTAACATGTCGTTGGTTTTTGGGGTATATTTAAGTTTCTTCAGATTTGAACTTTATTGGGGTAGCCCTTCCTGGGCCCGACATAGGAATGAACTCGTTTTTTAGAATAACTGGAAAATCGGGGAAACTAGAAAATATAAATTTAGTACCATCCTTATCTTTTGGGGAATATTTAAATTCCTTCAATTTTGAAGCGTATCGGGAGAACCCGTTTTGGGCCCGCCTTAGAAATTCACCTTTTTAGGGGAATAACTTTAGAACCGGAGTAGCTCTAGATACACTAGGAAGTGCCTCATTAGCACATTGGTTATCTGAGATCGAATCTGTTTTTACCTAGAATCGTCACATGTACAATATTTTTTTTCGTTCTGAGATTGGACAGGATGGACCCACTCAGAAGGAAATATTTTTTGAAGCTTTAAGCAGCAAGCTTTGACTCATTTGATGTTTGTTGTAACTGACGTTGAAAATCCATATTTTTGTTTCTATATTTTGATTTAAAAAAGGCTGTTTTTATATCCATACCATATCAGTTTTCTAATAGATCTATCAACATATTTAATAGTTTTTATAGCTGATGAAGCACGTCCTCAAATTCTAAGTAAAAAGTGAATGACTGACACTGCTTCGTACCTGAATGTAATACAGGTTACAGAAATTTCAGAGGTAAATATTCTCTATTTAAAGCTCCTGACAACGATGAACTGAGAGATAAATGGATAAAGTTAATTCCTCGTGCAGATAAAGTTCTAAACAAAATCTCTGTGGTTTGTGAGTTGCACATTGCTAATGAATTTATTGATCATAATTACTGACATCATTAACGGAGAAGAGGTGTTATTACCTAGAGATCCAACCTAAACTTAAATCTGATGCTATTCTGACAATTTTCCAGAACCTTCCACATTATTTAACATCGAAAATTAGGAAACGACCAGCTCCTAAAAGGGTAGCAAACGCACCAATAAAGAAAAGGAAATTATCACATAATGAATTACATATTTTGAATCCATTTCCAACAGAATCTGAAAATATACGTCAATGTGATCTCTTTGCGGATGTAGTTTTGCCATCCAAATTCTGGACAAAATTGAGATTTGAAAATCTTCAGTCAATTATTGCTTTTGCAAAATGGGATTCAGTTTCAGATGATTTGGAATGTCACACATTAACACAGCCTAACAAGCCTATACTCTAAAAGAAAACATACTCTAACATAATATACTCTAAAAGAAAATGATATACTGATATACTAAATTTAGGTTTTCTAGCTGTTTCGGTTTTCGAGATATTCTCAAAAAACGACAGCATTCTTATTTCGGGCCTAGGATGGGCTAGCCCAATAAGGATTCATCAACAGAGTTAAAATATACCACAAAAGACAATGACATTCTAAACATGGAATTCCCAACTACTTCGGTGCTGTTATCGAGTAATTTGCAAAAACTGAATACATTATGGCTGGCCCAAGAAGGGTTAGCCCTATATAAGATTTAAAATCCAAAGAATTAAAACATACCCCAAAGGACAATTATATATAACAAATTTAGACATTCTAGCTGTGCTGGTTTTCAGATTATTCTGAAAAGCGAGTTCATTCCTGTGGCGGGTCCAGGACCGGCTAGCCCGATAAGATTTTACATTCAAAAAGTTTAAATATACCTCAAAAGACAACGGCATGCTAAACTTGGAATTTTCAGCTTCTCATTTCTTGAAATACTCCCCCAAAATGAGTGCATTCCTAAGACGGACCTAAGACGGGCTAGCCCAATAAGGTTCAAAATCTCAAGAATTAAAATATACCCCTAAAACAATGATATATAAAATATTTTAGCTGCTCTGCTTGAGTTATTTAAAAAAGGAGTGCATTAATATGTCAGGCCCAGGACGGGCTACCCCGATACGGTTCAAATTCGAAAGTATTGAACTTTAACCCAAAAGAAAATGATATACTAAATTTTGATTTTTTTAGCTGGTTCGATTTTCGAGATATTCTCGAAAGGACAGTACATTTCTATGTCGGGCCCAAGACAGAAGCCAGATAAGGTTCAAAATCCAAAGAAATAAAATATACCTTAAAAAACAATAATATACTAAATTTAGACATTCAAGCTGCTTGCTAGAGTTTTGGAGTTATTCTTAAAATACGAGTACATTCTTTTTGTTGGACTCAGGACGGGATAGCCCGATAAGGTTTTTAATCCAATGAGCTAAGATATACTGCAAATGACAACGACATTCTAAACATGGAACTTTTAGATACTCTGGTTCTAGAGTTATTCCCCCCAAAAAGTGAATTTCTAAGGCGGGCCCAAAACGGGTTCGTCTGATACGGTTAAAAATCGAAGGAATTAAAATATTCTCCAAAAGATAAGGATGTACTAAATTTATATTTTCTAGTTGCCTCGATTTTCCAGTTATTCTAAAAAAACGGGTCCATTCCCCTGTCGGGCCCAGGACGGGCAACCCCGATAAAGTTCAAATCCGAAGAAACTTAAATATACCACAAAAGCCAACGACATATTAAACTTGGAATTTTTAGCTATTGCGGTTCTCGAGTTATTCTTCAAAAACGAATGCATTCTTCAGCGGACCCAAGAAGGGCTAGCCCGATGAGGTTCAAATTTTAAATTAAAATCCATCCAAAAGGAAATGATATACTAAATTTACATTTTTTAGTTACTCCGATTGATCGAGTTATTCTTGAAAAGCGAGTAAATTTCTATGGCGGGCCCAAGACAGGCTAGCCCGTAAAGGTTCGAAATGCGATGAAATGTAATATACCCACAAGGACAATGATATATTAACTTTAGACATTCTAGATGCTCCGAATTTTGAGTTATTCTCAAAAAGCGATATATTCTTCTTGTTGGGTTCAGGACGGGCTAGTCCGATAAGATTTTTAATCCAAAGAGTTAAAATATACAGCAAATGACAAGGATATGCTAAACTTAGAATTTTTAGATACTCCTGTTCTCGAGTTATACCGCAAAAACGGGTGAGTTTCTAAGGCGGGCCTAAGACGGGCTAACCCGATACGGTTCAAAATTGAAAGAATTAAAATATACCCCAAACGAAAACGATATATTAAATTTAGATTTTCTACTTTCTCTGATTTTCGCGTTATTCTCTAAAAACAAGTAAATTCCTATGGCGTGCCCGGGACGGGCTAGCTTCAAAATCGAAAGAACTGAAATGTACCACAAGATGAAACGTCATACCGAATATCACGTTACTGTGATGAATGAACTTGATTATTTTGGGCCTCAAATGTTTGAACGACCACAGATAAAGTTAAATAAAATTTTAAAAACACGAATATATCTCTAGCTCAATCTCTCTGAAAACGACGTTTTGTGTATACCGCTTGCAATAATTACACCAAATTTCATACAAATTCTTCAATTATTTCCAAAGATATCGGTCATTTCATTTGCATTAAATTCCCATTAATTTCAATGTTAACTCCTCCGCGTTAACTCCTCCGCTTCTCAATGTTAACTCCTCCGCAATGTTAACTTCCCCCGCTTTCAATGTTAACTCCTCCGCTCCTAACTCCTCCGCCGTTAACTCCTCCGCTCTTATTCGAGACCAATGCTGTCTGACGTAGGCGGTTTTTAGAGAACCTGTTTTTCGCCTCGGTCAGCACACTATTATTTCTAGGCACTGTACTTGAGGTTTGTTTTGGCTCGTTATCATGTTGATACACAACGTCGTCGCTTTCTGTTTTTTTATCAGTCCTATGTTGGAAGCAAATCATTGTCCAATTTATCTGTGTATATAACGTTAGTCATCCTGTGAAGAATCAGCAAATCATTCCTGATGCAAACGCTGTAATGCATCTGTATATAATCATGCTTACTTATCAGAATTCTATTGTAGGTTTCACAAACTTTTCAATAATATGATTTTCTGATTTATTACTAATTCAAATACATCCATCAAATCCAATAAACCTTATTTTCGTCTCGTTTGAAAATAAATTTTGTGTCGCCTGGAAAAGCAGACACATATCGCATTTAAACAGTATAAGTTTGTTTTATATTTTTTGATCTCATACCGTTTTAAGATAGGCATCTATATACCGTTGACACATTAACATCGATTCATAGGTTTTTGCTGAAGAAGGTTTTTGCAATTCACAACTGTAGCTACCTTTCAGCTTAACACCGAGCATAGAACATATCGTTTATTACGTGAATTTAAAACACGCTCCCGTCTACTTCTTTGGTTCCTGCTATTTGAAAGAAAACCAAATTTAACTCTAGATACCGTTGATTTTCTAATTCTAAATTTTCACCATTTTAAAATCAACTCATAATTTAAAATTTAACTAATAATGTTAAACACTTACAAACAAATGTTTTTTTAAGTTTGAATACTCTTAGCTGCCAGATTTTTTCCAAGTTTTAATTTACTTTTACAATATGGAAACTAATGTATGAGGTAGGCCTGCAAAGGCTTCCTCTCCAAATAATGTTAAACGCTCACAAATGTGAAAGTATAGCACACACATTTTTGTCTAAAGCGATTAATATGCTGTTCCATACAAGCACATATGGCGAAAAATTAAAGGAAAAACTTACAAAAAAAAAAAAAAAAAATGAATACTTACAAAGAGTTTCATAGCTGCTTTCTGAAGTCAGAAATTGTAGAAGGTTGAATGGCAAATTTGGTATAGTTAACAATAAACATTCGAGCTTCTTTTATATCGTGGAGTAGAAGCGTAAGATAGTTTGCTCAATCTATTGTTCTATTGTTTAGTTATGGTTGCAACATGCTTTGAATTTAACCAAAAGCTATAAGAAATACATTATTCATTGTGTTAAGATCTTGTGTTTTTTTGCGACAAATTATTTATAGAATTAAAATCGTAAGATAGTTTGCTCAATCCATTGTTCCTTTTTTGGGGTATGAATGCAATACATCTTTGGTCAAGCCGAAAGGTATAAAGAATAAATTGCTTATTGTGTTGAGAACTTGTGTTCACACGCGGAACCTTTGATGTATAAAATTAAAACTGTATGATAGTTTGCTCAATATATTATTCTAGAATTTAGATATTGATACAGCATATTTTAGGTTTAGCTGGAAGTGAAAGATATAAGAAATACATTACTTACTGTGTAGACAACTTTTGTTCAATTTTAACACTATGGGAAACCGACACTCAATATATACCTATTAGTACTGTAACCTGTCAAATGACCGATATTTAGGTAAAAACTTTCTCCGATTGAATAGTGAATACATGTAATATTGAGTTTAGTAAGGAAAAATTAAACAAAGTAACTTTAATGTAATAGACTCCATTAGGTTTCTAAAACTCGATTTGCTTCTTCTATTATGCATGTTCATACATGTTTCATAATACGACGGTCAATTATCAACGAACATGCAGTTTTCACTTCACCCTTTCTAATATTAGGTTTTGCATATCCAGTTGGATCTGATTCTTCCCTGAAAATGTTATGAAGTGCTGTTCTCCCAGATGTAGCACCTATTTACATTTTTTCCCATATAGTGCCATCAATCGAAATGTACTTCTCAGTTTTTCATTCTCATCTTTACTTGAGAGCAATCTCATTCTTTTTTGTCGTCTATGTATTATATTCACAATATTCTCCTCTTCACCGTCGGTGTCTGAAGCCTCACACTGTGTGTCTAATAGATTATTATCATTTTCAAATAATATATCCTCACTTACAGAAAGATCATCTTCATCAATTTCCGAAAACTCTTCGCCTATGTTATTTATTTCTTCTAAGAACTTGATGTGCCTTGAATGTTTCGGCATTTTTCAGGGAGAAAATTAAGAATGGAGTAACGCTGTAAAAACAAAATATAAATTAACTAACAATACTTTTTAGTTTTTGTCACCTTTCCTTGCAAGTTGAAATTTTACGCACGTTATTGAAATTTCAATCCGCAATTACTTTGAATTGAATTTACTGCAAAACAATCCTTCCGCAAAAGTGCAGGGAACTGATGAAAATATGTGGAATGTCCATGTACATCACATTTTCTGACCAGATAACCGTATAAGGCAATACGTTTTTCTCCCTGGCCAAATGACCGGTCGTGGTAGATAACGGCAGACTATGTAGCTTTATCATATAAACATAAGAAAAATAAATATTAAAAAATTGATTGTATATATTTAATAGAAAAATTCATAAAGCCAAGTGAGAAAAAGCGACAACGTTATGTGCGAATTTTCTAATCAAAAGTTTACAACCGGTTATTTGATCGGTCATGGTACGTTTGGTGTTAAATCATAAAGTTAAAATCTGAAAACGCTTACGATACACAGTCTTGGAATTTGAAGATTGCATCAGTCAATATTTTTTACGTGATAAATATTTTATTCAGTCCCTTGTCATGGCGCGATGTTAATTTATGAAGACAAGATTTCTGTCAGCTCCCGCTGGTAAGGAGCAACACTTGAATTACGGTCTCGGCAAATTCGACCGGCATCGGTTGATCAATTTCTCGACTTTTAGAACTCTTTAGCACCAAATGAGCAATAATTGTGCTGATAGTTCAGCTATGTGGACAATTTGTCAGCTCTGTGGTGATTGACGATGCGTCGATTATCACACATGTTTCCAAAATTTTAGCACACAGCATATATTCTTGCTGCTAGTTTAACTTTTGACCATTAGCTGCTGATAAGCGCTATGAAACTCGTCCAGCAATTATGGTTCACTGCACTGAGCAAATAAATAAAGCATTGATTGAGGAAACATAGCAGAAATTTTCTTACAATACAAATAATATACAGGTTCAGAGAGAACATCACCGAGGCGATGGAAGTGAGTTACACCTATTAAAGGGTTTTGGTTTTCATTCCAGCGAAACAGCATCCGCGATTTTCATTCCAGCGAGGCAGGAATCATCGGGGTCAAAAGCAGCCTCCCCACGAGAGGATAAATTGTATATACAAAGGGAAAGCATTGTGTGGATACAAAAATCTGACTCTCGGATTTCGATTGATGTGTACGCTTTGAGCATATCAGACATATTTAATGATATCTGCATGTGTGCCTGTGAATCTGTGGCCCCATATCTGTAGAAAGAGTGTTGTTGTTGTTGAGACCCAGACCGTCCGACCTACCAGAAAGGTGTAAGGTAACTGTATGGACGGCCGGGAAGTGCCACCCAATTCAGACCGGAACCCAGTGGGGGAGGCATCCACAGGGACCGTACCCTCCTTCCCCTACCACCAACCTCTCGGAAGGACTGTAGAAAGAGTGTAACAAATCGAATGATGTTAGGTACTATTATTTCAATCCATGCTCACTAGATGCCTATAGAGTTTTGGTTAAAGTTTTAGGCAAAAGTTTTTAATGTTTTAAGCTATTTTTATAAAATTGAAAAACAATAAACATACTTATGTTTGAATATTTAAGAAAAAAAAATAAAAAAATGATTTTCTCAGTATTTAAAAGCGAATTACATCATTTATAGAACTATAACATGCGTTATTCTGGAGACATTCTACATTTTTGGTCTAAAATATAAAACAATAAAAAATTAAAAATATCCACTATTCTCAAATAAGTGAATTTTGCACTAGTACTTTTAACGTGAAATTTAGTGAATATAATTATTTGCTTGTTAAAGAGTCACGAACCGTTCTTGAGATATTTAGAATTTTATTTTTCCACAAATGGACAGTTTGATCGCTACAATAAATTAAACAAATAGACTTTAGGCATGATTATTACAATCGATAAAACGTCAGAATGCAAATTATTTTCAAGGAGCTGGACGTTTTGAAAACACTTCAATTTTCGAGTATTTTCTTTTCGGATATAGAAGAAAAATTAGAAAACAACCTATTATTCTATTAAAAGTTGAAAAAACTTATATATTTGTTTGTTATCATGTATGTACCTCCTTATTTCGAAGCCTCTACTTGGCAAAGAATTTCGCGGGTTTTTCTTGAATATAGCTAAGGATGTAGAAACGTGCAAAAAGTTTTTGAAAGTTAAAAAAATGTAATATATTTTTAAATAATTATAAAACCTCTATTTAGGGGAGTTATTTAAAAGTTCATCTTTAAATCTGAAGATACTATTTCAATTTTTTTTTAACTGAAGCTAGAGATATTTTGAGATTTTGCATCGGCCCCAAATTTTTAATACAGATTTTTAAAAACGAGTCTTTCGAAACACCAGAGTTTTCCATGAAGCTTAAAATTATGCCCCGTCTAAACTTTAACGAAATACGATCTTAAACATTTTTCAGCATCAAACTGGATTCCTTATCTCTAAAATAAAAGCTTCCATTTTTTTATTCATTTTTCGATTAACATGCTATTTGGAAGTGGACAGTTGGGAGCTTCTAATTATTTAGGGGGGGGGGGGCAGAGACTTACCCTGGGGAGGAGGACTTACCCGCCCTCCGGTTTATGCGGGTACGTAGTGGGTGCATAAATCGGAAATATTCCTTTTTCGTTTATTTGCTGAAAAATTGATTGCTAAAATAAGCGATTGCTAAAGATAATGATCGCTATCTGCGAATACTGTATCTAGTTTATGTTAAAATTAGTTGTAAAAAAATGCAATATTATTAGATTGAACCATGCCGATTTTTTAGATCGAATTTCTATGGGGATCAATAAATTGTCAAGTTGTTGAAATATCACATATTTTTAATATAAACTGGAAAAAAAATTGAACGAAATAATAATAATAATAATAATAATAATAATCTATATATACTAATTGCCAAATGTCCGTCTGTTCGTCTGTCACGCGTTTTTTAGGCACTTCCGGAATAGATAAAGACTTGAAATTTGGTACACGGCTCGGACGTTCGATGAAACCCCCTGGAAAAATCGAATTTTTCGGAAACGTTCTCAAGAGGGTGCTCCACACCAAAACGTTCGAAATGTGAAATGATAGGAAAGCATGCTTTGCGATAAGATAGCGACTTCAAATTTGGTATACAGGTAAATCGTTCTAAAGGAAGAAATTGTGCAATTTCAGATTTCCTATATTTTCTACTTAAGGGGTGTCTCACACCAAAACGCTCGATTTACCGAATAAATGAGAAAAGGCATCTTTAAAATTTGATAGAGGCTTGTAATTTGGTATACGGGCTAATCATTTGACGAAAACACACTCAAGACGAATATAGTTTTTCAAAAATTTTCATTTAAAGGAGTACTCCAAAGAAAAACGTTCGAAAGGTGAATTGATGGAAAAAAACATGCTTCGGGATAATATAGAGATATCAAATTTGGGGTTTAACACCAAAATGTTTGATTTTCGGAATAAAGTAGAAATGCCCCTTTTACTTTCCTTATATACATAATGTATAAGGAAAGTATTGTGACGGGGTCGAAAATTCGAAATCGAGTTTTCGACGGTAGAGCACGTTTCAAGCATCCCTGATCACGAATAAAACATTTTTGAAATGATGTCTGTGTGTGTGTGTGTGTGTGTGTGTGTGTGTGAAAGTATGTGTGTGTGTGTGTGTGTGAAAGTATGTGTGTGTGTGTGTCAGTAAGTCTGTGGAGACGATAACTGACGAACGAATGGACCGATTCGAACCAAATTTGGTACAAAAATCACAATCCGTAAACACTGGAAGCCTATTGTTTTTATACGTAATCGAATGTTCAAACCCCCCCTAAATTTTCGAATAAAATTTTGAAAAATCATCAAAAAATCAAAACCACTAATAAAGTTACGCAAATAGACATTTCTTATGTAATTTTTCATTAAAAACGATTGACATAAATTTTAGAACGCTAACATGAACCGTTCTCGAGATATTGCACATTTTTCAGAAAAATTATTAAAAAGTCATATAAAATAAAAAAAAATATTTCCTATTGAGAAACATGTTTACTTTTCATATGTAATACCATACGATAAATTGGGTGACATCATTTTCGTGGATCTAGCTCGTTCCATTCATGAAAAGAGATACTTTGAGTAATACTTTTGTATTTGAACGCCAATAGTCATTTATCTGCTGTAAGAACAACTTATTTCTTCGTCCATAACGCTTGGCGAGATTTTGGCGACGAATTTGGCGGAATGTCGCTAACTTGGCGACTTTTTCAAATGTTGCCGAATTAACGAAAATCTCGCCAAATGGATAAAAATGACGCTAAATCAATGAAAATGACGACTAATTGTCGAAAATTCAATATCTTGGAAAGAATATTAGTATCTACTATAAAAAAAAATCTATTTTTTTTTACTGTAAAAGTAGTAAATTCATTACATTATATAAGGAAAGTCATGTGTTGCCCACATCAGATTTTTTGAAACATGATAGAGGCTTAATATTTGGTATATGGGCAAATCATCTGATAGAAAACACAAGAAGAATAGCGTTTTTCAAAAATGTATAGTTAAGGGGTGTGGGTACTCCACACAAAAACATTCGAAAGGTGAAATTATAGAAAAAGAATGCTTCGCGATGAGATAGAAACTTCAAATTTTTTGTACCGGAAAAAAAGTTGGAAAGGAAGGAAGTGTGCAATTTCAGTTTTCCAATATTTGCTATTGTAGGGGGGTGCAGGTCACTAAAATATTCGATTGCCGAACAAATGAAAAACTCCTCCTTTACAATGTGATAGAGGCTTGAAATTTAGTATATGGGCTAACCATTTGATAAAAAAAACCAAAGATGAATACGTGTTGTCAGAAATGTTCATTAAGGGGTGCTACACAAAAAACATTCGAAAGGTGAACCGATGGACAAAACAAGCTGCACGATAGGATAGAGACTTCAAATTTGGTCTACGGGCAGATGTTTGAAAGGAAGAAAATGTGAAATTTCAGATTTCAAATATTTGCTATTTTAAGGGGTGCCGCACAATAATATGTTCGATTTTCCATATAAATGAGGCATGCTTCCTTTTAAATGTGGTAGAGACTTGATATTTGCTACTTTAAGGGGTGCTGCACACTAATATGTTCGATTTTCCGAATAAATAAGGCACTTTTCCTTTTAAATGTGATAGAGACTTGGTATTTGGTTTTTGGGCCAATCATCTGATAAAAAACCCAAGACAAACAGAGTTTTTCAAAAATGTTCATTTATAGGTGTTCTACACAGAAAAACGTTCGAAAGGAGATATGATAAAATAGCAATGCTATGGGAAGAGATAGACTTTAATGTGACTTACGGGTAGATAGTTCGAAAGGAAGAAATGCGCAACTTAAGTTTCCCAATATTTTCTTCTTTAGGGGGTTCTGCACTCCAAAATATTCGATTTGCCGAATAAATATGAAACGCGAATTATTCACAAATTTACATTATTCAGGGGTTGCGTATTGCGAGACCGTTGATTTTCAACGGGTATTCGGCTAGTAATTATAATTACGTTTGATGTAATCAAATGCGTGATTGCTACACTTATACTAATGTAAGCGAAGCACGTGATTTTGCTCACAATACGCTGTGAACTTGTTTATGCTAATGTATAGTCGTCCAGCCACCTCCCTCCAAAATATCCGAACACAGTAATGTGACTGGACTATATATATATATATATATATATATATATATATATATATATATAAAAAATAGTATTAAATTGAAAATTATCAATATGTATAGTGATTTAAATATTAAATATAAATATCTTAAATTTCCTTATATAGTGCTTATTCCAAAATTTCATAAAAATCCTATTGAATTTAGAACAGTTACTAGTGGCCATACTACTTACTCTACTACTGCGAGTAAATTATTACTAAATTCTTTAAATCTAATAAATAATAGTTTAAGCCAGACTAGCAATAATTACCATATTCTAAATAATAGTAAAGAATTAAAGAATAAATTAACATCTCTTAAAAAATAATAGGATTTCTAACTTTTGATTTTAAAGATCTTTTTAATAATATTAAGATATCTGATCTATATGATGTTATTTTAGCTCTATATAATGCTTATATTACACCTCTTTCAAATCAAATTAAATTTATAAATTTTCCTAAACTTCTTCACTTTGTTATTTTCAATAATTATATTTTTCAAGGAAATAAATTATACTTACAAGTCTCAGGAGTTCCACAGGGTGGCTGCAGTAGCAGTATGCTAGCTAATTTATACCTTTATCATTATGAAAAGTCATTTACTTCAATAGATTATACTTTTTACAGATATGTTGATGATCTGATTTGCTTAGTACATACAGAAAATTATCTCATAGATATAGATTACTATCCAGACAATTTGGAATTAATTCCTAATGAAGCTACTATTAGTAAAAATGTTAATTTTTTGGATTTAAATCTTTTTATTGATCCTTCTAATAGAATTGTTACAAATTTATATGATAAAAAAGACTTTTATAATTTTAATATTAATAAAATCTTACCTTTTAATTCCTGTAACTCGATTCAATTGTTTAGAAATATTATA
Source organism: Amaurobius ferox (assembly GCA_951213105.1). NCBI lineage: Eukaryota > Metazoa > Arthropoda > Arachnida > Araneae > Amaurobiidae > Amaurobius > Amaurobius ferox. The sequence continues at coordinate 83,688,021 of OX578142.1, read as the reverse complement.
CTCAATCAGCTTTTTAGAATTTATAGATTATCTGATAAAAAATTTCATGCTATGCATATCAATAATCTCAAAATTACTAGTAATTTATATAAATATCCCTCTTATTTAGTACATAGTATTGTTAAAAAATTTAAAATAGCTGGATTTTTATAATTCTTTTCATAGTATCATATAATTCTATTCATAGTATCTTATATTAGCCAGACATCTCCATTCTCTTGTGTTTTTTTTTTTGTTTTACATTCACTTCCCACTTCAGCATTACTATTATTTGCCCCTCTTTTTAGTAGCTCTTTTTGTATATTAATACTTTTTCTTAACATTTCGCTTCACAGTTTTTCAATTCTTATGAATGGCAACAGTAAATGGTTTTTTATTTTTTCTTTACGAATGGCAACACTATTCTCTTCTATCAGTGTACCCTGTATTGAATCGATTGTACATACGCTGTGCTTTTTCCAGGTATTCATTTTTTCTTTTTTATTCCTTCTTTATGTATGTCGTCCAAGTAGAAATAGTTTATAGATTTAATCTATCTATTTCTTCAGAAACATACATTTTTGTGTTTGCTTCTATTGGAAAATTTAAAATTTGAAGATAGCAAAGCACGCACTGTCAGAGTCAATAAGTGTTGGCTGGGTTATGAAAGTACACAAGTCCAGTTTTAAAGAAAAACTTCGTTCACTTTATTTGGTGAAAAACACAACTCGGCATATTACACGTACCTGGTAATTTTCCATGCCGTAAAACATCAAAAATATACTATGTACAAAAGATTTTTAGTTGTAAATGACTAGACAGAGATTCCTTGAAGCATTTGGTAGTAAGTTACTATACTACCTCTATCACTTGCATGTATTTCAGCCACCATCACTTGGCAAAGGGAAACCAAAGGATAGAACATCAGGAAAATATTTAAAGCGGCTTCCGAACGTTTGTAAGTAAATTTAACGTTCAATACATGCTGGTCAAAACTGACCACATCTGCATCCGTTTCGACTATTCACCGTCGTCAAACGATATTCCGCAGTGCTTCTGTCAAAAAACATTTCTGTCTGCCTGCATCAGACCATCAGTGTCTATCTCGTCTGACTTCTTCAGACGTCTGATCTCGATCGACCTCTTTCGACCTTCTCATTTGCTTCAAGAAACCTCTGCCCTATATATCCGAGAATGGACAGTTCCGGAAACGCCCCCGGATATGCAAATCAGATGCGTACGCATTGAGAACTGATTTGCATGAAACCTCATGTTGAAAAACGTCACGGTTCACGCCGGTGAACGGGAAGAGTCGTTCATATTAAATTTGCATAAACGCCCGTTCACAGGAACGTGAATCGCGATGTATTGATTATTTCCAACAATCGGCCCCCTCATGCAAATCCTTAAGTCTCAATGCATATGCAAAAGAAAACTTACTCTGAGAAACCAAGGTATATCAATAAACACCAAGGCCCCCAGTATCCTATCAAACATATAATGAAGGAAAAAATTTAAAGTATTATATCATTATTAAATTTAAAATAAAATGCATAAGTACTTATAGCATCTGAAAAATAGTTAAGTATTGTCGACAATATTGTAACAACAACATTTCACATCAAGTAGAAATTTATATACAACACAACTTCAATGCTTAAGTATCAGCATTCAAAAATTGAAATTTTAGTTTAAATTTAATTATAAGTATCCAAAATTTAAGTATAAGCACATTATCATATTAAACAAGTCAACTTTAAAAGATTAAGATTTTGTATAAGCATAGAATTTAAGTTTACTTTAAATTTGAGTATAAACACTAATTCAAAAAGTTTAAAAAAAAAATTTTAGTCTATTAACACAATATAAGTATACATAATTAATACTATTAGACTGCATTGATATACCAAATATTTAAAAATACATGATGCAAGTAATTAGATAATAAAATTCCTTTATCAAAACTTTCAACACATACTTTTTACCAAGTTGAAAAATACAAAATTTTATACACATAAGCTATTATTTAGCATCATGCGGGTCATGGAAAATGGATGTATATACAAAGGTGTAAAGTGAAAAAGATTCAATATCACAAAAATTTATACTCAAGATATACTATCTTATATCAATGAGGTTTAAGATAAACAATAATGTATATATATGACATCTTTTTAAAAAAATTCCCAAGTTGTAAATTCAATTTAGTATTTAAAATTTTCTTTAGACTAAACATTTAATCTCAAAAAGTTTTGATTTAGTTTTTAAAAATTTTATTACAAAATTTAAGTATTATTTCCTTAGTCATTGGTTTAGTAAAGTGATCTGCTAAGTTATCTTTACTATTTACAAATTTAACATTAAAAGATTCATTGACTATTAAATTTCTTAGGAAATGATATCTAACATCAATATGCTTAGTTCTATTGTTTTCAATTGGAGAGTTAGAAAAATTAATGGCTGCTTGGTTGTCGCTAAAAATAACACTGTTACTTTTATTAAAGTTTAACCCAAGTAAATGACATTCTTCAATTATGTTTTGTACCCATACCATTTCCTTAGCGGCTTCAGTTAGTGATACATATTCAGCTTCCATGGTTGATAAGCTGACACACTTATGTTTAAAGGTACGCCAAGAAATAGGTACATTGTCAATAAAGAGTATCATGCCTCCAAGTGAAACACGGTCATCTCTGTTTGCAGCAAAGTCAGAATCTGAATAACAATTCAATTTTAACTCCTGAATGTTAGATAAATTCAACATATAGTTTTTAGTCTTTTCAACATATCCTAAAAGTCTTAACAATGCATCCCAATGCTTAATTCCAGGGTTTTCTTGAAATTGAGATAATATATTGATGGCGTAACAAATATCAGGTCTAGTCCTACTAGATATAAAAGCCAAACACCCAATTAAGCTCCTGTAAGGAAAACTTTGCATTTGCTTTATTTCTTCACTTGTCTTTGGACAATCTATTTTACTTAGAATATTCCCTTTAGAAATGGGAAGTGAAGTAACTGGATATTTATACTGTTGAAACATTTGACATACTTTATCTATATACTGACTTTGATGTATAAAAAATTTATTGTCACACTCTTTAAATTCCACGCCTAACAGTTTTCTAATTTTTCCTAATACCTTGATATCAAATTCTATGCTAAGTAATGAAACAATGTGGTCTATGTCCCTTTGATACTTTGAGAAGAGAATTATGTCATCCACATAGACTAGCATAAGAACTTTGCTATTGTAAATATATGCACAATTACACCATTGAAGTTTTAAAAAATTTAATTCTTTTAATTTGGTGTCAAGTTCATTAAACCATTCTCTTCCACTTTGATGAAGACCGTAAATGGCTTTCTTCAACAAACAAACATAATCAGGCTGTTCCTGATTGACATAACCTTGAGGCTGTTTCATATATACCTTTTGACTCAATTTAGCATAGAGATAGGCAGATTTGATATCTAATTGGAAATGCACCCAGCCAAGCATGCATACGAAAATTGAGAAGAATGCTCTAATTAAGTTGAAGTTAACAACAGGGCTAAAAACTTCATCGTATGATTCTCCCTTTTTCTGACCATACCCCTGGGCTACCAAACGAGCTTTAAACCTCTTGATTTTCCCATTCTCGTCTTTCTTAATGGTGTAGACCCATCTACTGCCTATATGCTTTTGTGAGGTGGATGCAGGAACTAGTTCCCAGACACCCCTCTCTTGCATTACGGCCATTTCTTCATCCATAGCATTACACCATTTTTCGGACTGGGAAGATTTAATAGCAGCGTTGTACCCTTTTGGTATATTTATTTCAATATTGCTTGCTTCTGGTCTGCCTTTGACCCTTTTAAGACCTTTATTTTCCCGAAAATTAAACAGTTGCTGATCAAATTGTATATTTCTTTTATCACAATATTTCTTAACATCATTGTGTGACCTCAGCCTTTTATTATCTCCTTGAGCGTAATAATACACATCGGTTCTACTCCCATCGGGTCTTGGAACCGTCTTTCGCTGCCAAGCAATATCCGAGCAAGGAGTCATACTGGAGTCAGCAGGAGAGTCCGTTTCCTCACTGGATTCAGACGGATCGTCACCAGTGTCTTCACTCTCTCCTCCCCCCCCATCAGACTGCTCTCTCGGATATTCCCCGTCGGAGTATTCTGAAAGGTTATCTCTTGATATCCCTAAGGAGATATTTCTGGGACAAATTGGGTCCAGGATGCCTTCCACTACATCACCCTCATCAAACCTCACATTGCAGGTCTCAATTGTTCGTTTCTCCCCTGACAAAAATATCCTATAGCCCTTAGTTTTAGTAGCATAGCCTACCATCACCCCTTCTGTAGCTTTCATGTCTAACTTCTTTCTGAGCTGACTGGGTTTGCCTACATATGCTCTGCAACCAAAGGTTCTAAGATGTATGACTGAAGGTTTTCTACCACTGTAGAGTTCATGTGGAGTTTTAGTCTTAAATTTGTGACATATTCGATTTTTAGTGTATGCAAAACACAATATTGCTTCCGCCCAGAATCTGTCATGTAATTTGCTGTCGTTCAACATGGCTCTAACACAGTCAAATGCGGTTAAGTTGAATCGCTCTGATACTCCATTTTGCTGTGGGGTATATGTGTTAGTCCTCTCAGCCTTAATACCGATATCCTTCAGGTAATTTTTGAACTTATCATGGCAGAATTCCATCCCATTATCCGTCCGGATACATAGAATTTTAGTACCTAACTGCCTTTCTTCTCTGGCCTGAAACTCTTTAAAATGTGAAAATACTTCTGACTTCTGTTTCATGAGGTAAACAAAAACTTTTCTACTATAATCATCTGTTATAGTTAAGACATACTTGTTCCCACCATATGAGGCTGTGGGTAAGGGACCACACACATCCATGTGTAACAATTGCAATGGTTTAGTGGACCTTATCCTACCGGTGGGTTTATATGATACTCTCCTAGACTTAGCCAATTTACACGATTTACAATTTAACTTTTTGTATTTAAGCCTAGGAAGTCCGTTTACGGCAGAAACTTTGCTGGTTTGGAGGAGATATTCAGCGTTTATGTGGCAATATCGTTTATGCCAAAGACAGTTTGTACTATTAAGTTCAGTTACTGAACTGCTAGGCTTAGATATTGAACTATTCACATTTTTATTCTGCTTAGTTTTTGTTTTGTCAGATTTAAATTTAGTTTCTTTAAGATTAGGTGCTATTTTTACTTTGTCTATTTTTCTGGAAGCACTAGGATCCCTATCCTTGGATTTCTTATCCTTTTTGTGTTTCTTGTCTCCATCTCGATCCCTATCTTTAGATTGACGGTTTTCTAAGTTATGTTGTTCCTGGGTACTATACTTAGGTTTTAAAAAATATAACCCATCCTTTCTTTTTGCATAAAAGAATTTCTCCCCTTTAGGTGTAAAAAACCATAGAACCCCATTAGCTCCATTAAAACTAAAATTTTGTTCCTCAAGAACAGATGCAGCTAATAAATTTCTCCTAAGTTTAGGAGAATACATAACATTTTCCAATTTGATAATACTTTGCTTATCCTTAAATTGGACATACATTTCCACCGTCCCGATAGCCTCAACTGGACTTTCGACATCCCCTACTGCTAGCGACATTGAAGTGCCTTTGCACTCATTAAATTTTGAAAATAACTTAATGTTATTACAGAAATGTCGCGTAGCAGCAGTGTCTACTACCCAGCTGAGTCTATCGCTAGGATCGATTACAGTATTAGCCTCAATCTGTGGAGACCCAAGAAATTCCACAATACTAGATCCATTATTTCTACTGCAATTAGATTTAGTATGACCTAGTTTGTTACACTTAAAACACTTAATTTTACTTTTAGAAATATTTACATTATGACTAGAAGTATTTACATTAGACACATTATGAGATACATTTGGAAATTTAAGTTTAGACACATTTACTCTATTTACAAATTTCTTAGAAGTAAAATATGCTGAATTTGAACTCACAGTTTTGGAAAAGTCACTTGCTTGCTGCCTCAGCCGGCTCTCCTCCGCTGCTAGCTCTGCTTGTATTTTGCTGAGCTTGAAGTCCGAGTCATTCCATCGATATATAAGCTGAACGATACCTCGGAATTCTTCCGGAAGGTACCGTATCGACTGGAATGCTACATATAGGTCTTCAATGGGGTGTTTCGCGTCTTTAAGCCTCGTCACGGCCTTCCGCAGTCTTGAGCAAAAAATGTCAACAGGCTCGTCTGGCTCCGGCCGAACGTCGAAGAACTCATCTAGTAATCTAACCAGGTTGGCTCGGGAAGGCGCTTGAAAATGTTCTTTCAAGGTATTCCATACTTGACTAGGTTCGTCGGTGACGTTTATCAACTCCTTGTATTCCGAGGATAAACTTTGATAAATGATGGCTAATGCTCGGTCTTTCCGGCGATAAAAATCATCGTAATCGCGGCGACTTGCATCTTCCTCCAAAGGCCTAACGCTTCCATCTACATGTCCGAAACATCCTTCTCCCTTGAGGACGAATGAGATGTCTGTACGCCAGGTGACGTAGTTGTCCCGCGTCAGCAACTCCGTTCTACTTGCCTCCATGGCCACTCGTAGTTTTGAAGAAGCAGAAGCAAAAGTTCTTGTACACTGTTTACGTTTACACTGTTGCGTTTCGTTGTTCACACGAACTTCAAAATGGTGCCATGTGCGGCCCCCATCTGAACACTGGAACGATTTCTTTAAAGATACTTGCACTTATGACTCTATTAGGCGTTGAACTGGCCCCGTAACCGTTTCTATTGGAAAATTTAAAATTTGAAGATAGCAAAGCACGCACTGTCAGAGTCAATAAGTGTTGGCTGGGTTATGAAAGTACACAAGTCCAGTTTTAAAGAAAAACTTCGTTCACTTTATTTGGTGAAAAACACAACTCGGCATATTACACGTACCTGGTAATTTTCCATGCCGTAAAACATCAAAAATATACTATGTACAAAAGATTTTTAGTTGTAAATGACTAGACAGAGATTCCTTGAAGCATTTGGTAGTAAGTTACTATACTACCTCTATCACTTGCGTGTATTTCAGCCACCATCACTTGGCAAAGGGAAACCAAAGGATAGAACATCAGGAAAATATTTAAAGCGGCTTCCGAACGTTTGTAAGTAAATTTAACGTTCAATACATGCTGGTCAAAACTGACCACATCTGCATCCGTTTCGACTATTCACCGTCGTCAAACGATATTCCGCAGTGCTTCTGTCAAAAAACATTTCTGTCTGCCTGCATCAGACCATCAGTGTCTATCTCGTCTGACTTCTTCAGACGTCTGATCTCGATCGACCTCTCTCGACCTTCTCATTTGCTTCAAGAAACCTCTGCCCTATATATCCGAGAATGGACAGTTCCGGAAACGCCCCCGGATATGCAAATCAGATGCGTACGCATTGAGAACTGATTTGCATGAAACCTCATGTTGAAAAACGTCACGGTTCACGCCGGTGAACGGGAAGAGTCGTTCATATTAAATTTGCATAAACGCCCGTTCACAGGAACGTGAATCGCGATGTATTGATTATTTCCAACAGCTTCTACAAAAAACTTGGACATGATTAGATTTTTGTAGAGGGTAATAATTCATGATTTAGGCTTAGAGCCTCGTCCACGTGTAAGGCGTTTGTGCTTGATTTCGTTTGTTATACTTATTTCGATTCCATACCTTTATATTTTTCATTGACTTGTTGATTCGATATTTATTTTATTTATTTTTTTTCCATTTGCTTGAGGATTAGTTGATTTTTACTTTTGTTTTGTAAGCCTGTTAGATAGTTGAACTTAGCTTAAGTTTTTCTTTTTTTGTTTCCATACCTTTTAATTTGGTTGATTTTCTGTAACTTGATAGCTTGTGTTTTGTATTTTTTATCCATTTGATTGATGATTTGCTGTATTATATTTTATTCTGTGGGTGTTTTTAAAAAAGTTAGGTTTATCGTGTTACATCTTCTTACTTTTCGTTCATTGGATTTTCAAACTTCTATTATATATATATATATATATATATATATATATATATATATATATATGCATATGTATATATATATATATATATATATATATATATATATATATTTCAATTCACTTCTATTTTAATTAGTATTTTCATTTTACAAGTGTTTAAAATTGTTTTTATGTCATAAAAGTGTATGAATGCCCCACAAGTGTGTAAATATTGTTTATGTGTTTATAAGTCATCATTTATTCATAGGAATCGCTCTTCGCATTAGTTCCAAGGTCACAGTAGTCGAGTATTTTGCACAACTGCTATCTCATACAAACATTTTCTATTTTCTTGCCAACCGTCGCACAGTCAGTGCATTTTTCGACGAGGGTTATCTAAAGCTGTAAACCCAATGGGTCGGCTACTCAGTTGCGTCGATTAAAGATTAAAGCACTATTCCTTGTTAAACAAAATAAAAATTATATCTTTTAATAAGAGTGTTACTTCCACTGTCTTTGGCAGGCGTAAATGCTAATACTGGAGATAAATAAGTGTCTCTTGGTATTCTGTATGTAAAGTAAATTTATTTTATATGTTTATCTTTCTTGTATTAGGCAGGCATCAACATTAATTTTAACCATTAGTTTCAATTGTCTGTTAAAATAATTGCAGATTTTTCTGTTTTCAAAAAATTGAAATGGATGGAATTTAAAAAATTTTCGAGAATTTTTAGTTAAATGTTTGACAAAAAGATCAAATACTTTCTAATATTGAATTTTATATTTTCTTTCAAATCATAATCAAACGTTTTAAATTAATAATGAGGTGTAAGAATGTGCTGAAAAAATATTGAGTGCAAAATAACCCAAACGTATTGATTAAATAATTTACTTTGAACGTTTATTTTAAGAAATAAAGCTAAAAAAATATTCGTAAATTTTTAGAAAATAAATTAGAAATGAGGTGCACTCCTATTGAATTATCGTGATTTTTTAAGGGAAATAATTCTTCAATGGGAAAGTATAAAAAAACTGTTATAGTAATTAGAAGCTTGTATAGAAATAAAAATTAAACTGAGTGACGTTTAGTGTTTCAAATTAAAACATAAACTTAAATTTTAAGTATAGGATTGTTACTTTTCTCTTTAACGTAATGTTAAACAGAAGAATAACAATCTTATATTTCTTGTGGTAAATTGTCTTAATTTTAGTTTATGATAGCAGTAATGAATTTTGTGAAGAAGAACAGATAAATTGATTATTAAGTTTGGCCATTAAATATAGCCATGCTGCCAAAGCATCGATGATTTTCATTAAAGTTCTTTTATGTAAAGCTGAGAAATATTTGTGGTACATACTATGAAAATTATAAAATCATAAAATTCGTAACGTATTTGTACTGTCTAATTGGGGAACGGAAAAGACGAGCAACGTATTTAAATGCAAATATTATAATTATTTGTGTAATTAAAATAATAATGTATTATTGTTTGATTTGTGCTTAAATACGTTGCTCATGTTTTCCTGATCTTTTTCACAAAGTGTTTTATACTTAATGATTACCTGATCTGAGGTTTGAATTTACAATATGCCACTTTGTTGCTAAATGCAACCACATGTTGACGAACTATTCATTCTGTATACAATTAAGTTTTTTTATGAACATTAAAAAGTAAGTGTTGTGTAGCCAAAATAGTGGACCAATACATTTTTGTCCTCCATATTTTAGTGATAGCTACCTGTCTGACAACATCTAGCGAATCGGACCGATCCGTAGAAGTACTGACCCGTCCCATACATTAACAAGAAAGATCAATCATGCTTAAAGCATTGATTATGAAACACTTTCCAACTTCAATGCAATTTTATTTAAAAAAAGTCGAAAATGCAATACATTCCTCGGTAATATTTTGAAACTTATCACAATACTACATTGATTTATTATATTTGAAAACTTAAACCTTCATTGAAAAAAATGAACTTCATACAAATGACGGCATTGAAATATAAATTGCCTGGTTTAAATATCTCTAAAATGCAATACTTTCCACGGTAATATTTTAAAACTATCATAATACTACGATAATTTATTATATTTGAAAACTTCATCGAAAACAACTGAAATTAATTCAAATGACGTCATAGAAAAAATAACACGCCTGGATCTCTCTATAAAAACAGGATTTCATTCATAACTTTCTCCCATTCATTTCATTCATCACAATACTATAATAATATATTTTATTTAAACATTTTATTTAAGACCATGGAGCTACAAAAAATTAAACTCTATGCTTAAAACTTCATCGAAAAAAATCGTCCTTCTCTTTATAAAATCAATTAATATTTCATTCATATCAGTCATGCAGACTCCATGGACTAAATTATTTTGTGTTAAAAAATACAGGAATTCTAATACAACTCATTCTACATATTTTGCTGTTTACATTTTACATAGGTGAAAAATAGGCTTAGTTTTAGAAATAATCAAATTTAGATGAGCATTTAAACTCAAATACATTGTCATAGCGTTGTTTCAGTATGTAGATGCACAGAATTTAAGCAAAAATAAAGTAGTTTTAGGACGGATACAACACTCAATATGAATTAAAAAGAACTTTAAAAAATCACGATTTTGAAGCAAGATGGATGCCATATATCATTTTGAAGTGGGTCATGTGATCGTTTCATATCATGGTCACGTGATCGTTTCATATAAGAGGTGTAATTAATATTTTAATTTTTTTTTAAAAACTACTGAATTTTTTTTTATATATTTTATGGAACAATTTGAATATTATCTAAAATTTTCGAAGCAATTTGTGAATTTTAAATCCGCTTAAAAAATGTTTGAAGAATTAGGTCCTATAGGTCTCAATGTATTTCATTTTTTCAACCCGGGTTCAATCCAAAACTAATTGGGTGATATTACTCATTTATATTCCCATAGGTCCTACAGATCGTCTGAACAACATACTAAAATTTCATTTTGATTAAGTCATTTTTACGGCAGTTATCGTGCTAACGGACAGACAGACAGACAGACAGACAGAATGAACAAAGTCATAAACACTTTTCAACTTTGTTGTAAAGTGTTAAAAATTAAATCGTCAAATACGGCCCTGAAAATGAAAAGGTGGCAAAAATCATCACCGCAGGGTTTGATGACGGGTGGGATAGTCCAGTAGCTAAGGCAGGGAGATCGCACTTGGAGGAATTGAGTGCGATCTTGGAGCTGCCCAAACTATATCCATGTTTAAAACTATATTCATGTTTAAACTATATCCATGCGTTAGGGGCAAGTTTAAATATGTGGATCCGAAAGTTTTTCCAAGAGATTAATAGCACGGGAAGGAGGTACGGTTTTCTGTGGATGTCAGAAACACTGAGATCCGGACTAAATTGGGTTGTACTTTCTCGACCGTCCAAAAAGATTCTTTGCACCTTTGGGTAGGTTGGATGGTCTGGGTTTGAAAGAAAATATGGTATGATGACGTGTGTAAAAGAATAGAGGTGTGATAACGGGATAATTTTATTTATTCTGGTTGGAGGCATGGTTGTCAGACTGCTAAGAACAAACGGCGACTAGTGCCCCCTATTTTATTTGCCCCACTGAGGGAGAATCGAAAATGCAAATTTTGTTTTGCGGACGCTTCCATGGGTGTGCAAAGTTTTTTCATTTAGTATTTTATGTCACCGAAGGGCTTTTAAAGGATTTGGAAGACTTTTCGAAACCTCCATTTTTCTGCCCCCAGGGACTGGAATTAGAAATTCGGCTCTGGTTCTGCCATTTTGTCTGTGCTATAAGTGTCGTTGTTGTTGAGACCCAGACTGTCCGACCTACCAGAAAGGTGTAAGGTAACCGTTTGGACTGCCGGGAAGTGCCACCCAATTTAGAACAGAACCCAGTGGGGGAGGCATCCACAGGGACCGTATCCACCTTCCCCTACCACCAACCTCTCGGAAGGACTTACGGACCCACATGCTTAACGTGATCGTACTTCGCATGAACACGGCGGCAGTTGTGACAGAATGCAAATCCAGAGCGCAAACCACCGGGCTAGCGCGCCCGAAATGTGCCAACAGCACGCGGTGTTCCCAGGTGGTCACCCACCCAAGTACTAACCGCGCCCGATGCTGCTTGACTTCGGTGATCTAACGAGAACCGGTGTTTTCAGCAAGGAACGGCCGTTGGCTCTGTGCTATAAGTGTGCAAAAACTCAGTATTCTAGGTAATAAGGGAGCTTCTTGGCGGTCTAAAAAACACAAACAGATTAGACTGTTATTAAATAAATAGCTCTTTATTAAGCAGACGAGAGCTGCGTTGAGAGGGAGCTACAATTTAAAATAGATTCTGAATCACGACAAGCGTAAACGCATATATAAGATTATCAGTCTGTACCTGAAATTCTGAATTTCAAAGACGATAGGAATATTTACTAGGGATTTTTACTTTCGGTTCTCATTTCACTCTTTTCAGCATTTTAAATTTTACTTGAAATATCTATTTTTAAAGACTGGCTATAAATAGAGTTTAGAAATTAAGTGATATGGATACAGTATTAAATTCTGGCGTAGGTGGGGTTTCGCTCTAAAAATTTCGGCATTCGATACTTTTTCCACTTGCGCTTCAAATATTTTTCTTAAAACAACTATTTCTCAGGAATGGCTTTATATAGATCTTAGATAATGACTGATATGGATTCCACATTAAAATTTGGAGGAGAAAGAATAACCAACTAAGAATTTCCATATCCGGTTCTCGAGATGTCATTTTCGATTCAAAAATGTACATTTTCCTTCTAACATCTATTTTTCAGGATCGGCTATAGAAAGCTTGTCGGTGACAACAAATATGGATTAAGTATCGAATTTTGGAGAAGGTAAATTCGCACTTACAGTTTTTTACGATTTCTGGTTCAAAACCTCTCACTGAAACATCTATTTCTCAACATTGTCTATAGATAGAGCTTGGTTGATAACTAGTATAGATTTAGGATCAAATTCCAGAGGAGGTAGAGGTTTACTAAGAATCCCCGTTTCCGATATTATCGCATTTTTTTTTCAAAAGTTTCCATTTTCTGTGAAATATCCATGTATCAGAATCGGCAACACACAGAGCTTGGATGATGACTGATATTGATTCAGCATCAAGTTTCTGAGGGGGTTGAAGAATTCACCAAAGGTTTCAACTTCTGTTAAAGTTAAAAAGTGTTAAAGTTCTGTTAAAAAGTGTCCTTGAAACATCTATTTTTTATAAAATTGGCTATAGATAGAGCGTAAATGGGGATTAATATGTATTCAACATGCAATTTCAGTGGGTGTAGGGATCTCACTAAGGATTTCCAGTTCCGGTTCTGGAGATCTTAATTTCGATTAAAAAAATTACATTTTACTTGCAACATCTATTTCTAAAGATTTGATATATATAGAGCTTAGTGATGACTCATATGGATACAGCATGATATTTGGGTGGGGGTAAGGGGTCAAGGAGTTTCTAAGGATTTCCACCTCCGGTTTTGGAGATGTCACTTCCAGATTTTTCGAAAATTCGCATGGTGGTACGTATTAAATATGAATATAGTACGTAATAGTGTTGTCACCATACTATTACGACTTGTCACCATTATTCACCACTTGTCCCCATATTTCATAGATATCTTACTTACAGTGCTTCGTGTAATGAATATAATAAACACACAGATATAATTTTGAATCTGTTCGATTTACGATTCATTATGTAGACATTTACAATACTTTTGTCATACGCATTCGCTGTTCTTTTGGAAAAATAAATAAAAAGTAATAATAAGAAATAAATAAATATAGAAGAAATAAAGAAGGGAATATACTGTAAAGTAATATATAACTCTTATAGACATAAAAACTTTTTACTCATAAACCATAGAATATCATTTTTTTTTGCTTTTTTGAGTTGTCATAAAACTAGAGGAAAATTATAGCCACATGTGTTGAAAGACTGTAAAATAAATTAAGATATAATGACAAATTTTTCCGATGCGAATTTACATGCAAAATGATGATCATAATATAATTTTGATTGAGGAAGTTAGATATTTTTTATATTTATAATCATAGATTTTTTATCACATCTTCCAAAAGATGCAATACATAAAAAAACCGAGAAATATAATTAACACTGCATGAAAACCGTAGTAAATATTTTTGATATTAACAGGGGAAAAACATAAGTTAATCGCAGCTGCTCGTCAAATTCTTACATGTAAACAATTTTATTGATTATTTTTTATATATCTATATTTCACAAACCTATCAGTTCTTATATATATTTAATGAAGTTCATAATATTTAAAAGTATCTTAATTACCAAATGTGTTTTGGATAAAACGTTAACACGGTTTAAATTTTTAATTGAATGCTGTATCTTAAGAATGATGAATTTAATTTCAGTTACTTTTTGTATTTCGACTTACTCATGTAATAAATTTGTAGCAAGAGAAATAGTAAAATGATTTAAATGTTTCTAACACTTTCCAACATAGATGAAAAGTGTTTAAGACTTTGTTCATTCTGTCTGTCTGTTCGCATGACAACTGTTGTAAAAATTACTTTATCGAAATGAAATTTTAGTTTGTTGTTCAAACGGCCTGTGGGACATATGGAAATGTAAATTATTAATATCACATAAATATTTGCGGATTGAACCCAAGTTGAATAAGTGAAATACATTGCACCCTAAGGGATCTAATTTTTCAAACATATTTTAAGTAAAGTTAAAATTCACAAATTGCTTTGAAAATTTTAGGAAATATTAAAGTAATCCCATAAAACATATAAAAAATATATGTTTGGTAGTTTTTAAAATAAAAATTAATATAATAATTGCACCCATATTACATGAAGAGATCGCGTGACCCACTTCAAAGTAAAATATGGCATACATTTTATTCCCCAGGGTAAAAATCGTGATTTTTAAAGTTCTTTTAAATTTATATTTAATGTTGCATCCGTCCTAAAACCTCTTTATTTTAGCATATTTTCTGTGCAACTATATTCTGCGCCAAAGCAATTACAAGATTTTTGAATTTAAATGATCATCAAACTTAGATTATTTCTACAACGAAGCCTACTTTTAACGTATGAAGAATGCAAACAAATCAAGTTGTAAGATGAGTTGTATAATAATTGATGATTTTTTTAATGTAAAATTATTTAATTCTGGAGTAGGTGATATAGGTGATACGAATGGAATATTCATTAATTTTACATAGAGAAGCAGACGATTTTATAGCATTGTCTTTTTGATGACGTTTTAAGTATGGAGTTAGAAAGAACTTTTACTTTCATGGCTTCACGTTTTTAAGTAAAATAAATTATTGTAGTACTGTGATAATTTAAAAAATATTACCGCTGAATGTATTGCATCTTACAGATGGTTAAATAAAACTGCTTTGCAGTTGGAAAGTGTTTCATAATCAATGCTATATGCATAATTGATTTTTCTTGTTCCTTTTAAAATGGCTATCGTCTAATTGCTAGGTGCCAAAAGCAAAACTATTAACCAAAGTACCTTCTGTTGTGAATAGAACTACATCCACGAGAATGATGTTAGCAAATTTATCGCATAATATCGCATATGTGAAGCGAAAATATGTCAAGACAGTTAATACTTTTTTAATGTTATGTAATTTTGTTGGTAAATTTATTTTTATTATTTGCGCATGTAAGTATTGTTAATTTCAACATTCCTGAATAGAACCGTGATTCACCAATAAACTTATTGTATTAAATAAATGTCTTCTGTAACAGTTTTATTGTAGACTAGAACGATCTACACACAGTTGCCAGAGTCGGAAATAAACGTCCATTACTACTCAAATCACCAAACAAACAAATTATATAATAACAAAAAGCTAGCCATAAGTTTTTGTTTTACGGTCGCTTAGAATCTAAATTGCTAACTTTATTATCCTAAAAACTTGATTTAGCTTCTCAGGGAATGCTTACAATACTGTTACAATCTTATATTTCAAATCTCTACCTGTAAAACTCGGGATTTTAAATTTTTGAAACTTTAATCTCACTAACGAAGCGCCATCCGTTTGTGATTCCCGGTTTCGCGAGCGAGATATTTGTCTATGATCTTGCAGCCGTGCCACGAATGGAAATGTTTTCCATGCGTTTTAGGGTTTTTAAGCGATCACAGAGGAAAATCGAGCCTATAAAATAAATAAAAACTATTTCAAAATAAAATAAAAAATAACACCGAGGTGCATCTATTGGGGTCCTCAAGTACCTCAGATTTCATGGCTATACGGTGCTTAGATTTCTGCCCACACACACAGACATATTCTTTTATTATGTAAAGATCCATACTCATCAAGCAATGCTCTATAACTTTTGCAAATGTTTTTTTTCGTCTGTCTCGCTCTGTTGACAAGTTCATTTCCTTAAATTTTCCAATTCTCCACTAGAAGCGCTACAGTCACATTTATTCGTTTAGGCATGGTCACTTTACTATTGATAGACGTAATGTATATATGCCTATGGTCCTTTCTTTACAAAATTATTGGGTGTATAAAATTTTTCCTAGAAATACTGTATATAGAAATGGAAGGGGAAAAGTAGCGTAAAATTTTTTTCGAATATGGCGGAGGTCGGATTTGCTTTTAGGACATCAAACGTTTTAGCTTTCACGCAATGTGTAATCCATTTTAAAAGTCAAAGCCCAGGTTCCACTCAATTCAAAGTTCTACGGCGATTCAATTACTGTACCGCAGATATAAAATGTATTTTAAAAAATGGCGAAAGACCTACAAAGACATATTTTAACACAGTCAATTTTCTTGCTTTACAATGCATTTTGTCCATTTCTGCACTTTATGTTGCCATAAGCAAACTCTCCATTCCATTTGCAGACGGCGCACCATATGTGAAAAGCTTTCTCTTTACTTTATATAATAAATCTGATGTGGACAGTACATAACTATTTCCCTATACAGGGTGTCCCAAAAGGATTGAAATCTTCTTTGATTCTTTATTTGTTGGAGATAAGTGGGCAATGTAAATTGCAAAAATGTTGAAAGTAAGGTGGGAAATAAGATTACGCTACTGAAATAGTTCCCCCATTAGTTTTCAAAAAGTTACACTTTTTAAATTTTTATACGACCCCCTTACACAAATTTGTTCAATCAGAAAATTTTTATTTTTAATGTAACAAGATCATTAAAAAATTCGCATATCTGTATCTTTAAAATCAACTGAATTATGATAACGGGAAAAAAATCTGACTTATGCCTCTTTTCCGTACCATGTGAAAGGATGTTTCATCAGTGAAGATAGGGATCATAAACAAATTGACGATTGAAATTGGTTAGATAAAAAAAGTACTTAAAAGTACTTAATTATTAAAAAAGTACTTAGTTATTGAAAAGTACCTAAGGATCCGTGATTGCATCGTAAGTATAAGCGGAATTCGCAAAAATGTCTCCAATGTATTATCATCCAGTTTTTTTTGTGATATGTTGCAAATTTACATTTCTATTTGATATATGGTCCCCAATCACAATGTTCAATTTTCAATTAAATATAACACCGCTCAATTTTAAAGAGCTCCTGTATATTAAATACGTTTTTGCGATTTAAATATGTTACTTTGATCTCATTGTTTTCCTGTATATTAAATTTTTTTTTAATATTTTAATTCTAAAGACTTATATTTTAGGATTCTCAAATATTAAAATTTATTTTTTATACATTTAATTTTATAATTACCTGTTAAATTAAGTCTTAATTTGAAATATTTCATAGCTCGCAAACATTGTATACAGAGTCTATTTAAAACCCGGTTTTTTGCTAGTAAATATGATAAGTTGCATGATGCTTTTTGCTGAGTAAACGAGAAAATATGTTATTGATATGAAATATACAAGGTTTCCTCATATATCCTTATATATTCCTTTAACTTTCGGATTTAGTGTTCTAGAACTACAAAAGCAAGTTTTACTAAAAGAAAAGCGATTAAGCGGCTTCGATTGAAAAAGTTTGCAGAACCTCTTGCGGCGAATTGTGAAAGTTATAATTTCTATCTCAAAAGCGAAGAAAGATAGGCGAAAATTTTCATTTACGAAGTTATATGGCGTTCTGTATACGGTATAGAAAGATGTGTGGTTTGCACATAGCATACACACTGACGATAAAAAATGAGGTGCACAAAAAGCGATGATTATGCAAATGTCTAGTTATACTGAAGTATTTAGAAGGAAATGGCGAGAAATATTTGGGTGTATTATCCGTGTAATAAGCTAATTTTAATTTATTCAAAATTATCTTTTTTGCGGTAAAAATAAAATGTTGTATAAAAAGTGCAGACATATGATGCAGTACAATAATTATTCTTTTTGTTGGCACAATTTTTATCCATCTTTGTAGATGTTATGAGCAAACCGTACGTTTTCCATACTAAACAGAGAACTTTCTATAAATTTGTAATTGGAAATTTTCTTCTTTCTTGCTTTGGTTTTGAGATACGAATTCTAAGTTTTTTAATTTGCCGCTGGAGGCGCCGAAATCTTTATCAGTCGATAGCGTATAGTTGCTTTCCTAGTAGTAGACCATGATTCTGCATCTTCAGATTCCAGTATATTACAATCAATAGCTAAATATATGCATAAGGAATTATGAGTAAAACCTTTATCGTCATTAGAAATTAATTATAGTAGATAAATTTGTATATACAAAAAAAAATAACAATATTATTATTTTCTTCATCTACTAATTTAGAAATATTGTGAGTAGACAACGGGATTACTTACCTAAAACAAAAACGGTTTTATATAAGCAATTTTGTTGTTTTAGTCACAATGCTTCTCTCATGAACAATTGTGGGGGATGGAAATTTTAATAATGATAGTTATAATTGCTAATAATAGGGAGTATGGATTCGAATGTTTTTAAACTAATTAGTGGCATTTATACTTTTTATCAATGGAGTGGGAAGGTGAAATATAGCCAAAGTATCGTATCTCAAAAATTCCTATGAAAAATATAAAATAGTTTTATTAAATTTAATAAACTGATATAGCTATAGAATTCCGGCACACCAAACAGTTTTCGGTTTATGTTTTCTACCTTTGTCGCTTTTGTCTATTGCATATTAGCATTGTAGAAAGCCATATACTCAAGTGCCAAAAGTCATGGAATACCTCTCTATCATGTTGGGCATCCTTTTGCTCGGCTCAGTGCAGCAATATGACTTGGCGTGGACTCAACTAGTCGGAGGAAGTCTCCAGGAGAAATGTTTAGCCATGCTGTCTCGATAGCAGCCCATAATTGTGAGGTTGTGGTAGGTGCTGGAATTTGTACATGAATGGCTCATTTGATCATATTTCAGATATGCTCCAAGAAGTTCATGTCTGGCGATCTAGGTGGCCAAATTATGGGCTAGAATTGTTCAGAATGCTCCTCAAACCAATCACGAGCAATATAGGTCTGGTGATACGGAGCATTATCATCCTGGAACATCCCATCGTTATTGGGGTACCTGAAGTCCATACACGGCTGCAAATGATCACCAAGCATCTAAACAAAGCGATTTCCTGTCAATGACCTGTTAAATTTGACCGGAGGACCCAATCCATGTCAAGTAAATACTCTTCATACCATTATGGAACTACCACCAGCTTGCACAGTACTTTGTTGACAAAAAGGATCTAAGCCTCATGGGAGATTACGCCACACCAGAACGCGACCTCGTACCAACTAGAAAGGTGACTTATCGGACCACGCTACCTTCTTCCAGTCATTTAGGGTCCATTGCATGTGTTCACTAGCCCAGGTGATGTGCTGAAGCCAATGATGTGCTGTGAATAAAGGCACTCGAGTCGGTATTCTGCTGCCATATCCCATCAACGCCAAATTTTGCTGCACAGACCTCACAGACACGCTTCTAGTGAATGTAGTAGTCAGTTGAATGTGTAGTCAGTTGGTATCATTGAATGCGGTAGTCAGTTGATGCATTGTCGTTGGTCTGTTAGCATGGACGCTTCTGCTCAGACGTCGCTGGTCTAGATTATTCAGCAGACGTGGCCGCCCACTGCGTTGCCCATTGTGGGAGGTAATCCTGATACAGCCTTGAAACTGCCGCACGTGAATTCTTCAAAGTCTCAACAGCTTTCGAAATGCTATGCCCCATGCGTTGAGCTCCAACTATCATTTCAAGTTCAAACTCAGTTAATTCCCATCGGGTAGCCATTATCAAGTTATTTAACGTTTCACAAGACATTCAAGAGTCCAACAGACAACACTGACAACCACCTGACCCTTTATACCCTTTTAATGCGATGTGAGCTCCACTTGTAAATTTACATACTGCTATCCCATGAATTTTGGCAGAGTGTATACTGGTGTGTCTATGATTGGAGAAACTTTTTGCTATTTACTACTAACTGATTACTAACTAATAATTTACTAAATGTTTATAAGGATCTTACTAGTAACTCTTGCATACTGAGGACATTTGGTATTCACTTATTTCCAATAGCAAATAGGCAGATTATGTATTTCTTCAATGTTTTAATAAAATCAGAGCAGATTATTGTATTTGCTTCTGTGGAGATTTTTTCAGAATTCACCTCAAAGATAACAGCTTGCAATTACGTCTTGTAACTTAATTGAAAGACCGTTGACTGGCCAGTAAGATTTGTGGTTCGATCCCTGACTCGGATAGAAAGGAGTTTTACAATGGCGCCCAAACAAATCAACCTTGCAGGTTAGTAAAATGGTGTTGAAAATCTGAAAGTGGCCTAATTAAGACTAGCACGGTTTTGGTTAACTATATACAACCAACTAAATTATATTTGATTGAGCGCCGAGGATAACGACCACGCGGAAAGCTAACCTGGAGGATAAAAAAAGCCTTAGAAGGCTCACCTGAAGTAAAATTAGCAGGGGATAGTCCGTCAAATTGTTAAGTTGTTCGTCCATCTGACAATAGAGGGGGAATAATACACAATCCACTTCGACAAAAAGAGTTCATATTCCGTCTCATTAACTCAAATGGAAGAGATTCGGCTGATCAGTATTAAAATTTAAGGTTCAAGCGCTGACTGAGTTCTTTGCGACCTATACATTACTAAGAAAATTGTGTATCTAAATTTTGTCCCTGATGGATGGATTCTTAGCTGTAGTTATAATCCCATTTAATCTTTGATTAGACAGCAGTTTTGTGGAAACATTTAATATATATCTCAAAGGCTTAAATGTAAGCCTATATGATGTTTAGAGAGAAGTTGCGTACACACGAACAAGATCGATTATTGTGTTTTATCCGTTATAGATACCATAAATGCATTTGGGAGAAAAACATATTTCGTGTTCCACTTTTTTTATGTGTAAACATATTTGATTAAAAACTATAAAGACAAAAAGTGCAGAAAGTACAAAAAATACTTGTGGTGATCGTGATAATAACGAATTTGCGATGAGCAGTAGAAATAAAGTATAAATTAAATATTATATAAAAATAAAATGGTAAAAAACAGTTTTCCTTAAAGGTTGATTTGCTTACTTTTATTTAGGATACAAAATTACTTCTATTCAGGTAATAAGAACATGATCATGCAATTATTTCTTTATTATAAATTAAGTGATTAGGCTAAAAACAAATCTTCACATTAACATTTTAGGGGTTGTTCAGCAGTTTAGAAATGTCACAGATTATGTTTTCACTACAATTTCTTCTCCGCACATGGTAGCAAATGTTCTGCAATTTAAAAACTTTACTAATTTTTTATAAGTGAATTGATTTTCTTAACTTTAAAACTAGGAGGAGATAAGGGATTTAAAAGTCGAGGAAGATCCCCCTTACCCAATAAGGCTGGACAGCGTCGCAAGACTTACAGATGCTTAGAGTTCGAGACTGGCAGTCTGCCGCTCTTTATAGGTGAAGATGGGCTGGGGGGATCAGGGCCTGAAGCATCAAAGAAGAAGACGAACTGTAAAACAAATGCATGCAAAAATAAAATAAATACTGTACCACGTAAGATCATATTGTGATAAAAATAATAAGATAAAAGTGGAATACACTCATTTTTTATCTTATTATTATAATTATATGCTATATATTATACATTAAACTTATTATTACACATATGTTATAGAAGTGCCAATATTTTTTATATTAAAAGCGTTGATATGTTTTTCTAAGTGTGGACAAAAACATATATAGTTGCTTTTTTAAATATCGACATTTCGGATAGAAAATTATGTGTCTAGGAATATATACGTGTTTTTTTTTTTTTACTATTCAATGAGTTTTTGGAATTTTCAGAAATTTTCAGTGAGCGTTTTGTCGAATGTCGTGAGGGAATCCAATAGTTTTTGCACATGAAATATGGAAATTTTAGTGCGCACTTTTACATACCGCTCAAAGTTTCCTCCTCTCATCAATAAGTTTTGAAATTTTGATAAACATAACTTCAAAGCCAAATAATTTGGATTTAGGTTGTTAAATCCATATCTATTGCCCTTTAAATTATAAATAGTTTAAAGTTACTTAAACTGAAATATTGAACTATATATAAATTAGAAAATTTGCTAAAATTTTCTTTTAATATCATAATGGCTTTGTACAAATAAAAAGATCCACAAGAATGTCAAAAGCGAAAGGAAGCATCCATCTAAATGGAGAAAATGGCACTCACTTCAATTAACTAGCCAGAAATGTCAAAACGATAAATTATTTTTAGAGCAAAAGTAATTAAATTTCCATTTATAAATTTCTAATTTTTTAATTTTGATTAATGTTTGATTCATTAACTTTCGAGTTGAAAATACTTTTAAACTCTATATATCATGAGTATGTTATTCATTTGTATACTTTCTCTTGGGCTCTGTTTTTTCGAAGTTAAAAAAAGCAAATTTTATTCGTTGTATCAAAACGCAGTTTCTGCCTATACTTTTGTATTCATTTTTAGATTCAGAGTTTTGTCTTTCATTTTTTGTCCTTTTTTATAAGAGGGGAGAAGTAATTTTTTTTAAATACGATATTTATAACAGACTCAATTAAAATGATAGGTGTTTCTTATTATTTAACAAATAAATTAGATGTGTAATAACAGTTAAAAATAATAAGCCTCTAAAAGAATAAGTAATTGCTTCATACATGTATGAGAAAGAAAAATGCACATTTTAGACAACTATACAAGGACTCCCAATATCCACCCAATGATTTTTTTTTTCCAAAAAATGCCATGTAAATCTCACTAACTAGGCGGTAGAAGTGGTATCACGTCATATGTAAATCAGTTTATTGGAAAGTTGTTGTTTGGATCATGAATTAAGGATATTATGAATTTGGATTATGAATACTTGAATTGCAATTAAATCAACGTTAAAAAGGTAAATTAAACAAAATGGAAAGATTGGGAGGACTTTGACGCTAACAACGAAAAATTATATATAAGCAAATTTTTATTTATATTAATGAGGAAGATAGGTAAAAGGACACCTACAATGATATAACATCACTTGCGAATTTTTAGAGCCAGGTTTGACATCGTGCGTCCAATTGATAGAAGAAAAACTGAAAGCCTTTCTTAAACAAGGTTTAAACGTTGAAAAAGTTGCTGAAAAAACTTGAGTTGGAAAATAAACGGTATTTGGAGTGAAATTTTCTTATATTCCAAATTAGAAAAAAATAAAAGAAGTGGGCGGAAGCGTGCTTTATGTTTTTTTAATAAACGATATGTTGTAACAAGCGACATAGCAGCTACAGATGTAGATTTTAAAAAGCTTCCTTGACAAAACCTAGGATTTTAGTGTGTCAACAGTAAAGGGATGCTTAGCCGAATACAGTGTGATATCAAAAAGGATAAAAAAATGCATTGCCTAAACGTTATATGTATCTACGACTGAATTTTGCAAAATAAAAAATAAAAAAATAAAAATAAAAACAACAACAACACCAACAACAAAAAAATAAAACAAGAGAGATCAATCATGCATAAAGTATTGATTATGAAACACTTTCCAACTGCAATGCAATTTCATTTAAACATCTCTAAAATGCGATACATTCAGCGGTAATATTTTCAAAATTATTACAATACTACATTAATTTATTATATTTGAAAACTTAAAACTTCATCCAAAAAAATGAACTTTATTCAAATGACGTCATTGAAATATAAATTTCCTGGTTTAAACATCTCAAAAATGCGATACAATTAGAGGTAATATTTTTAAAATTATCACAATACTACAATAATTTATTATATTTAAAAACTTAAAACTTCACTGAAAAAAATAATTTTATTCAAATGACGCCATTAAAATATAAATCGCCTGGCTCTCTATGTATAGCTGTAAATATTTCATTCATACACTTTTATTCCATTCCTTTCATTCATCACAATACTACAATAATATATTTTAGGCTTCGTTGTAGAAATAATCAAAGTTTGATGATCATTTAGACTCAAATATATTGTAATTGCGTTGTTTCAGAATATAGATGCACAGAATTTAAGCAAAATTAAAGAGGGTTTAGGACGGATACAACACTAAATATAAATTAAAAATAACTTTAAAAATCACGATATTGACACAAGATAGATACCATATTTATTTTGAAGTGGGTCACGTGATCTCTCTATATAATATGGGTGTAATTATTATTTTAATTTTTATTTAAAAAACTACCGAATATATTTTGCTGAAATTTTTTTTCATATTCTTTATGGGATAATTTGAACATTTCCTAAAACTTTCAAAGCAATTTGTGAATTTTAAATTCGCTTAAAAGATGTTTGACAAATTAGGTCCCATAGGGTTCCATGTATTTCATTTTTTCAACCTGGGTTCTGTTCAAAACTAATTGGATGTTATTATTCATTTATATTCCCATAGATCCTACAGACCGTCTGAACAACATACTAAAATTTCATTTTGATAAAGTTATATTTATGGCAGTTATCGTGCGAACGGACGGACGGACAGCTAGACAGACAGACAGAATGAACAAAGTCATAAACACTTTCAACTATGTTGTAAAGTGTTAAAAACAGCACTAGACTGTTTCTAGTTGGAGGCGTCTGGTATTTTCAGACTGGACAAAAATGATGGTATTAGATGTGATGGATGTATTTGGAATAAGTGTATGAAACCTATACTGAATTTAGGAGAAGGAAGCACAATAATATAAGGGATACATTGCTACTTTTTCATGATTTGTCTGATGATATTTCTGATGATGATTTGTCTGGATGATTTGTCTGATTCGTAACAGGATAACAGGAGCTATATACACAGAAACATTGGTCAGTTATGTCCATCCAACATTGGGCTGGGATAAAATATCAATATGGATATATGTACATCAACATAATTAACTAAAGCATAACTCAATGGTGGTTACTCAGTGTATTAAAAAATAACATTTGCTTTCTTGAGCAGTTTCCTCAATCTTCAGCTCCAAATCCGAATTAACACATGTGGTGATTTTTTTAAAATACTTGTTTCAGATTATTACGACTTTCCAAACTCTGCGTGGTGAAAGCAAAGGGGACAATATAACATATGAGACAATATAACACGAAAGCGAATGGGGCAATATAGATAGATTGCCAAAATCTAATTGACTCTAGGCCAAATCACACTGAAGCTGTTTAGAATACTAATAAACTATACTAAGAATTGAAGACGTAAGTAAGTCGTTTTACTGCAGTCAATAATATTTGGTGTTGGTGAGCTGTAACAAGAGGAGTATTGAATTGTTCACTGATAAGTTAAATGGGTGAAGAAAGTACGTATTTTTTAAAAATAATCTTTATGAAAATCTGTTTTCTTTTTCATCTCTGAATACTCAACCAAAATCATAAATATAAATTTACTTTTACAAAATTGAGTCATTCTCAATTTTGATTTTTAAAAAAATTATCAAATTTGGATTCTTTTTATTTATTATAATATGTAATATATAAATGTAAAAATGGAAATATGTAAATGTAAATACGTAATACGTAATGTAAATACGTAACTTGTGTGTAATTCTTTAAATGACATATGCTAATCATGTATTTTATTTTTAAATCATATATTATAAAAGAAATCTGGCCGGGCAGTGCTGGGGCTGGCTTTCAGTGTTTTCGGGATGGGTCAGGCTTGGGTGAATTATTTTGAAAAATTATCGGGCTTTAGCCGAGTTAAATCTTACTATTTTCGAGCCAGACATTGTAAAAATTTTTAAATTAGACCTGTGAAGACTTCTAGTATCTAAGTAACTGGTTTTAAGTTTTCGTTTCATCCCTTTCTTTTGCTGGCTCCAGGAATCAGGATATTTCCGAAATTGGAGACTTCGGGTTTTACTGCAATAGAATAATTTTTCTCCTTATTGCAGTGACACAGTAACTGGAGCACTTCTTATTGAATTCGTAGATTCTAAAAAATCCTTATTTATTTCCATTTTTTATTTACTTATTTATTTTCGAGGTAAAAATAGGTTGTTTCAGAGTTATTCAAGGACTCTAGAACGACCAACTGAATGGGAATTGAGTATATTTTTTGTCATATGTATGTTTAGGAAGTATTTTGAATGTTTGAAAGCCTAAACGAAAATGACTTTTAACACTTCATTACATGTAGAAATTTAATTGCATTTAATATTATCAATAGTAGTTTTGAAAGTTGCCCAGAGATAGCGACACTGTATTTTTTGATAATTTGTTTGGTTTCAGGTAATGGTTTGGAGTGTATTATATAGGCTAAATTTAATTTTTAATGAGTTATTTTATCTTGGAATATAAGATATAATACTGTGATCTGTGCCTCATTGTATTGTATTTAATTTGTTTTTAATTGAAATTTAACATTAAAAACGATTCTTTTAATGTGTGTTAAGGATATAGATAATTTTGTAAATGGGTTTCAGGACTGTTAATTTACGTAATATGTATTTTCAGATATTTTTAGAGTAGATTAAAATACGAAATATTTCTATTTCCAATTTTAGTAGAATTTGCATTTGCATGTGAAATTTACTTATATTAATAATTTGAGATTCGAGTTGTTGTGTATGTTTAATGGGTAATGTTTAAACAATATTTAAGTATATATATATATATATATATATTTAATTTATATTGTCTCTTAAATTTTAATTGAGATAAAAGTCAGTTTTTAATTAAATTACCATTGGAATTTCAATTTAGGCTAATTATTTTTAAAATTCCTTTTCATATGTATTGAAAATTGCAGTGTATCGAATTTAGTTATCCATATATAATCGAATGCTTATTGAATCCAGTAGTCCTTATGTATGATTCTTATATATATATATATATATATATATATATATATATATATATATATATATATACATATATATATATATATATATATATATATATATATATATATATATATATATACATATATATATATATATATATATATATATATATATATATATATATATATATATATATATATATATAAATAGATATATGAATATTCTTCTATGAATCACTTGCTTAGTAAAAATTTTCATCTTTGCTTCATGTTCATATTCTGAATTGCTTATACGCGTAATAGTCCTGTCTCCTGCTCTAACTCACTGGACGGGCCTGGAAGTGTCGCTGTGAACGTTCATACTGCCACCCTGGTTGTATTTCGTCATGCTCATTTCGGTGCTTCTAGATAATTCATTCTGCTAAGCTTGATCGCGGATACACGTGGTGAAAGTAGAAGGGTTCATGCCATATGGTAATACAAATTTCCTTAATATTTCTTATTTTCATTTTTTCATCTTTTGATGTCTGTAGTCTGAGTATATATATAAATATTCTTCTATGAATCACTTGTTTAGTAAGAATTTTCATCTTTGCTTCATGTTCATATTCTGAATTGCTTATACGGGTAATAGTCCTGTCTTCTGCTCTGACTCACTGGACGGGTCTGGGAGTGTCGCTGTGAACGTTCGTACTGCCACCCTGGTTGTATTTCGACATGCTCATTTGGGTGCTTCTAGATAATTCATTCTGCTGAGTTTGATCGCGTATACACGTGGTGAAAGAAGAAGTGTTCATGCCATATGGTAATACAAATTTCCTTAATATTTCTTATCTTCATTTTTCCATCATTTGATGTCTGTAGTCTGAGTTTGAGTATTTATAGTAATGCACTATTGCTCAACCTGAAACAGGCGTTTGTTTGGGTTATTTGAGTTAAATACTCAGACCTGAAGTGGAATTTAATTCTGATTAATCATCGAATTTGGGCCGGTGCTGTTCTTTTCTCTTATCGGCAATATGGCCGTTGTTTTGCTTCTATGGTGATGTTAATATTACTTGAATTTTTATTATTATATTTTTCTAATAATTATATATATATATAGTCTTAGAGTGTATATATGTATATCAGAGTTTGGCAGTATCGAAATACATGTATTTGAAATGCATATTCAAAATACATTTGTATATTTTATTTTGTATTTGAAACTGAAAAAAGTAGTATTTCGGTGATGTATTGAAGATACATTTTCAGGGTATTTTGCATATTTATTTACATGGATCAGTATTTTTAAGGAATGTGATTTTTTCGTGGATTAGAATGCATCATACTTTTCGAATATTGCCAGTACTGATAGACTTGACTAAATCTTGAAAACAGAAAATATATTTTATCTTAAAAAAGAACGCTTCGTAAATAAAATCACATGTTTTGTGGCGGTTGTGGTCAAAATTCGAATATAAAAAAAAATCGAGAAGAGAAATGCTATAATTTTATATTTGAATTGGTGTTCCTAAGAGACATTTCTGATTTTCTGTTTTTGCCGATTTTCTTTTCATTTCGACAAATAGAATATTCTTAAGAATTTTGATGTTTCAAAGATACATCTCAGGGACTATCGCATATTTGAATTAAGAAAAACATGACGATTTGAAGTTATCTTTACTGTAAACTAAGATACTGCAAAGAAAATGGGTGAAGCAGGTAATTCTATAATCTCTCTGTATTAAACAAGAAAGATCAATCATGCATAAGCATTGATTATGAAACACTTTCCAACTGAAATGCAATTTCGTTTAAAAATTTCTAAAATGTGATACATTCAGTGGTGATATCTTTTACATTATCACAGTACTACAGTAATTTATTTTACTTAAATATTTAAAACTCTATCGAAATACAAATCATCTGATTCTCTATGCCAAATCAATGAATATTTCATTCATATAACTTGTATTCCAGACTCCAGAGCTAAATAATTTTGTGTGAAAAAAATGTAGCAGATCTTATGTAACTCACCTTACAATCGCTTGAGATATTTGCATTCTGTATAAGTTAAAATTAGGCTTCGTTGAAGAAATAATAAAAGTTTAGGGATCGTTTAAAATCACAACTATTGTAATTGCGTAGGCACGGAATTTAGATGCACAGATAATACACAGATACACAGTTAATATATGTGTGTGTGTGTGTATGTATTCAAAGTATTGGAATCGTACCGAAGATCGGAACTCGAATTTTCGAAGGATCTACACGTTTTGGGACTTCTGGAACACGAAACAACTATTTTTAGGAAGACGTCTGTATGTGTAAGGGTGTATCTGTGTGTGTTTCTGTGTGTCTGTGAGGATATTGCATCCACTCTAACTGAAAAACTGATGGACAGAATTTCATAAAATTTGGTAGGTATGTTTTTTGTGGGAAACCCTGATGTTCATTAGATAATAGTACGATTCGTAATAAAAGAATCTGCCTTCTTTGCGAAATGGCCGGCAGAAATTGCCTTTATCCACTCTAGCTAAAAAGTAATGGAACAAATTTAAAAAATTTGGTGCATAATATTTTAATAACCTACAAGTGATTTATATACCAAATTTAACAAAATTTGGTATATAAATCACTTGTAGGTTATTCAAGTACGATTCGGGAAAAAGGAACGGACTATTTTTGCGAAATGGAACGCAAAAATCGTTAAATATAAAAATAAAAGACTACGTGTGCTCAATTATATCAATTACATTACTATTTTATACGTGATTTTTGACAACAAAAAGAATGAGACTAACCCCATTAGTCTAAGACTAGCCGTTCTTGAGATATTCTAGTTTTTTCGCGTTTTCGCTACGTCACCTTTGACAATACGTCCAGCTATCAAATGAGAACCAAATTCAAGTTTAACGTGCAAATTCAATGCCATTTAAAATACTTATGGCTGTTATTTTGTGCAGATAAACTCAAATTATTATTGAAGAAATAAAGAGAACGTGAATATGAGTCTGCAGGGATAGACATGTGCTGCCCACATCAGAATTTTTAACAATATTGCAACAATGATTTATAGAAGTGAACGGGGATTATTTGCAGGCCATTTCGAAAAAAAATGTATGATCTATATTTAAATATCCACCAAATTTTTGTAGAATAAAATGTTCAACAAATCTAAGATGTGTACCAATTTACTTAAATTCTGTGCATCTACATACTGAAACAACGCAAATACAATATATTTGAGTTTAAATGGTTATCCAAATTTGATTATTTCTACAACGAAGCCTATTTTTCACTTATGTAAAATGTAAATAGCAAAATATGTAGAATGAGTTGTAATAGAATTGCTGTATTTCTTTAACACAAAATAATTTAGTCCATGGAGTCTGCATGGCTGATATGAATGAAATATTAATTGATTTCATTCTGAGAGAAAGACGATTTTTTTCGATGAAGTTTTAAGCATAGAGTTTAATTACTTGTAGCTCCATGGTCTACAATAATTTATTTTTAAATAAAATAAATTATTATAGTTTTGTGATGAATGAAATGAATGGGAAAAAGTTATGAATGAAATCCTGTTTTTATAGAGAGATCCAGGTTTTATAGAGAGTGTTATTTTTTCTATGACGTCATTTGAATTAATTTCAGTTGTTTTCGATGAAGTTTTCAAATATAATAAATTATCGTAGTATTATGATAGTTTTAAAAATATTACCGTGGAAAGTATTTAAACCAGGCAATTTATATTTCAATGCCGTCATTTGAATGAAGTTCATCTTTTTGTTGAAGGTTTAAGTTTTCAAATATAATAAATTAATGTAGTATTGTGATAAGTTTTAAAATATTACCGAGGAATGTATTGCATTTTAGACATGTTTAAATAAAATTGCATTGAAGTTGGAAAGTATTTCATAATCAATGCTTTAAGCATGATTGATCTTTCTTGTTCTTTCTGGTGGATATCCCAAAAGTCAGAATTTAATTGAATTTTTTTTTCTCGCTATATTAAATAAGTTTTAATTAAAAAACTACCTAACATATTTTACTGAAATTTTTTTTATATATTTTATGGGATAATGTGAACATTTCCTAAAAATTTCGAAGCAATTTGTGAATTTTAAATTTGCTTAAAAAATGTTTGAAAAATTAGGTCCCATAGGGTTCAATGTATTTCATCTTTTTAAGCCGAGTTCAATAAAAAATTAATTGGGTGATATTATTTGTTTATATTCCCATAGGTCCCACAGACCGTCTTAAAAACATACTAAAATTTCATTTTGATAAAGTCATTTTTACGGCAGTTATGATGGTAACGGACAGACAGACAGACAGACAAACAGACAGAATGAACAAAGTCATAACCACTTTTCAACTATGCTGTAAAGTGTTAAAAAAAAGCAACTGCAGCCGCCAATGTTTGACGAATTTCTCGTTTCTTGAGGTTTTCTGCTTCGTACTGAAAAAACTACATATAAAAATATGAAAGTTGGCACATCTGTAGAGAAAGCTTTGGGGAACAAACTGAGATAAACCGTTTTTAACACTTTACAACAAAGTTGAAAAGTGTTTATGACTTTGTTCATTCTGTCTGTCTGTCTTTCCGTTAGCACGATAACTGCCGTGAAAATGACTTAATCAAAATGAAATTTTAGTATGTTGTTCAGACGGTCTGAAGGACCTATGGGAATATAAACGAATAATATCACCCAATTAGTTTTGGATTGAACCCGGGTTGAAAAAATGAAATACATTGACCCCTATGGGACCTAATTTTTCAAACATTTTTTAAGCGGATTTCAAATGCACTAATTGCTTCGAAAATTTTAGGTAATATTCAAATTGGTCCATAAAATATATAAAAAAAATTCAGCGAAATATAGTCAGTACTTTTTTAAATAAAAATTAAAATAATAATTACACATCTTATATGAAACGATCACGTGATCATGATATGAAACGATCACATGACCCACTTCAAAATGATATATGGCATCCATCTTGTTTCAAAATCGTGATTTTTAAATTTCTTTTTAATTCGTATTGAGTGTTTTATCCGTCCTAAAACAACTTTATTTTTGCTCAAAGTCTGTGCATTTACATACTGAAACCACGCAATTACAATATATTTGTGTTTAAATGCTCATCCAAATTTGATTATTTCTACAACGAAGCCTATTTTTCACTTATGTAAAATGTAGACAGCAAGATATATAGAATAAGTTGTATTAGAATTGCTGTATTTCTTTAACACAAAATTATTTAGTTCATGGAGTCTGCGTAGCTGATATGAATGAAATATTCATTGATTTTATAAAGAGAAGGACGATTTTTTTCGATGAAGTTTTACGCATAGAGTTTAATTACTTGTAGCTCCATGGCCTTAATTTTTAAATAAAATAAATTATTATAGTATTGTGATGAATGACATGAATGGGAAATTATTTATGAATGAAATGCTGCTTTTATAGAGAGAGCCAGGCGTGTTATTTTCTCTATGACGTCATTTAAATGAATTTCAGTTGTTTTCGATGAAGTTTTCAAATATAATAAATTATCGTAGTATTATGATAATTCTAAAATTATTACGGAGGAATGTATCGCATTTTAGAGATGTTTAAACCAGGCCATTTATATTTTAATGCCGTCATTTGAATGAAGTTCATTTTTTTCGATGAAGGTTTAAGTTTTCAAATATAATAAATTAATGTAGTGTTGTGATAAGTCTTAAAATATTTCCGAGGAATGTATTGCATTTGAGACATGTTTAAATAAAATTGCATTGAAGTTTGAAAGCATGATTGATTTTTAAGCATGATTGATCTTTCTTGTTAGATATATTGCATTTTAGACATGTTTAAATAAAATTGCATTGAAGTTTGAAAGCATGAAGATTTTTAAGCATGATTGATCTTTCTTGTTAGATATATAGTGTAGTTTAAGAAATATTTAATGTCAAAGACAATATATTTGAGTTGCGAGTTCGCGTCCTAGATAGACTAACAATAGCAAGACCACGGATCTTTGCTTGCAGGTACCTACATAGTTGAACTTTTGCAGTACGAAGCCCTTTTTATAATTTCGATGTAGTTTACGAGAGATATTTTACTTTTTATGCACTTCTGAAATCGAAATTTTTTTTTCGTATCGGACGTCCAGCGATTTCTCTATCTCGTAGCTCAAAAACTATAGCATACAAAAATATGAAATTTGGTGCATTTATAGAAAAATAATAGGGTAACGCGATGAAATAAAGCTTTAGTTTGACTTGAAATATCTAGCAAAGCGAGTTCTGGATCAAGGATTTCAGTTTGTGGATTCCTTGGGCTGAGAAAAATCCCTGCTTTTAAATCCTGAGGAAAATAGGTGGGGATAGAAAAAGGGAATTTTTGAAAGCAGAATTTTTAGAAGAGATGGGTGTGAAGCGAGTTACGGGGTTGGTGAGCAGAGAACAGAGCTCCCTAGTAGCCTAATTAAATTAACTGATGAAGGTAATTTCTAACACCAAGTTAATATGTATGTATTAATTTATTAGAATAGACCGTGGTTATGTATGATATCGTAAAATAACCATGCGCTACCAGATGAGATTGCCGACAGCGATTTTAGTGGCGAAATTTGAAATTACTGATGCACGTAGAGCAGTAGGAAATCGTAAGGCATGCTATTGCGCAGCTTCCACAACATTTTGTTTGAACCAATTAAAGTATGTTTAATATGCCCAGCATCTATCCCAATATATGTTTGTATGTAGAAAATAATTTCCTGTTATACGTTCACCAGGATTACAGATGCACGTAGAGCAGTAGGAAATCGTAAGGCATGCGACTATGCAGCTTCCACAACGTTTTGTTTGAACCAATTAAAGTATGTTCAATATGCCCCGCATCTATCCCAATATATGTTTGTATGTAGAAAATAATTTCCTGTTTTACGTTCACCTTTTGATGTCATCTTTTTGATGACATTTTTAACATACTTTCTAGAGAGCTGAAATTTGGTGCATAAATGAGTCTAGTTGAACACTTGAATCTATTCAAATTTGACGAAATCATGAAAAATATAACCAGCTCTTTTTTCGGAAGGGCCCGTAAAAATTTAATTGTAGATACTTCTTCTTCTTCGACCCAGACCGTCCGACCTCCCCGAAGGTGTAAGGTATCTGTTTGGACGGCAGGGACAGTGTCTCTCAATTTCCCAGTGAAGGCGGCATCCACAGGGATCGTACCCCCCTTCTTCTGACACAACCCTCTCGGAAGGACTTAAGAACCCACATATTGAACTTGCCCGTACTCCGCGTGAACAGGGGGATAGTTTGGGCAGAGCCGGAAATCTAAATCGATTTGTCCGAGTGCTGTCCCACCCCTGTTGTAATATGCTTAAAAATGAGTCCAATATTCTGCTTTGCTTCTATATACATATAAAAGAGAACATTTATAACACTTGAAAAATTAAATACTGTCAAATAAAATCATTTTTTGCGAAATGGCCCGCAAAAATCCCATTGTTGTAAGATTAAAATGTTGCTAATGACGAGTTGTGAATAAAAATTTTTACCCCCAAAAATATGTTTTATATTTACTTGGTTTGGATTTATGCTCATCAAAGTAGAGATATGTGATGATAAACGTTTGTAAATTTTCTCGCATATTTTATCTTCAGGAACTATCTTACAAATCACAACCATCATTTGTATACGATACTCATAGTAATGCTTAACTTCCTTTTTGCAACATTTGTGTCTACAAAATGTCATATTTCATTAATTCGATGATAGTTTACAACTTTTTAATAGATATTTTTTCTATATCTCTCATAGTATAGGAGATAGGAGTGTTGAAGGCCCAGACCACACGACCAACCCAGGGGTTTATGGTAACAAATTGTGTGGCCGGGAAGGAGATAGGAGTGTTGATGTTGATGACCCAGACCGTCCGACCTACCAGAAAGGTGTAAGGTAACTGTATGGACGGCCGGGAAGTGCCACCCAATTTAGACCGGAACCCAGTGGGGGAGGCATCCACAGGGACCGTACCCTCCTTCCCCTACCACCAACCTCTCGGAAGGACTTACGGACCCACATGTTTAACGTGATCGTACTCCGCATGAACACGGCGGCATATGTGGCAGCGTGCAAATCTAGCGCGCAAACCACGGGGATACCGCACCCGAGATGGCCAACAGCACGCGGCGTTCCGAGGTGGTCACCCACCAAGTACTAACTGCGCCCGATGCTGCTTGACTTCGGTGATCTAACGAGAACCGGTGTTTTCAGCACGGTACGGCCGTTGGCCCGGAGATAGGAGTGTGGAAACCCCAGGCCGTCCGACTCGTCCAGAGGACATGAGTAACTATTTGGACGACCGGGAAGGATGGAGGAGATAGGAGTGTGAAATTCCAAATTTTGCCACTAGGAACACTGCATAGATATAGATCTCTAGTTCTGCGGCTATAGCTAGTAACTATTATAGCACTTTCATATCTATGTACTAGAACTAGAGTTTTAAACTTTTTTGGCTTACTTACAACTTTACCGAACACTCTGTAATGGGGAAATAGGAATTGGTGCTTTTATACTAGTTTTTAACAATGTGTTGTTAATTAAAGAATAGTTGTATTAAGACAAAATTTCAAATTGAAATATTTTCCAGTGATATATGACTGAAAATCACACCAAAGTCAGAAATTATATTGATTCAGTATATTTCTATTAATAGAAAGATTTAAGAGAGAATGTTTATCCATTAAAGCATTTTCACATGTTAATAATAGTACTCTGCTTTCCCCAAATAAAGAATACCATGAAAAATATTCATTAACATCAAAATAAATATCTCTATGAATAAATATTTTTTTAATATGATATTTGTTTTGCATATGTTTGAACAAGAATGTGGGAAGGGAGCAAAATATTTAATCGAAACGAATGTTCAAAATGGTAATCAGCATATTTTCCTCTGAAATTCCATTAACTAAAATTGCACTTGTATTACATTTACACGCAAACAATTTGAGGTGGCTAAACAATAATCTTTTTGTATATTGATCAATACATTGTATTGAAAAGGTGAATAATTATTTTCAAGAATTCCGAATGAAAAAGGCTTTTGATATAAAAAAACACAAAAGAAAATGTTTTTGTGTTATCAT
Organism: Amaurobius ferox; assembly: GCA_951213105.1. NCBI lineage: Eukaryota > Metazoa > Arthropoda > Arachnida > Araneae > Amaurobiidae > Amaurobius > Amaurobius ferox. The sequence continues at coordinate 83,651,639 of OX578142.1, read as the reverse complement.
TTTTGTAATGAAGTGTCAACGCCATACAAATGAAAATTAACCGTTCTTTTTTGCTATAAAACAAAATAATTACAAAGGAATTCTATCTTCAGAGATTTAATGGTTCGGAATCTAAAATCAAATGTTTTTTTATTGAATATTTCCTCCTTGAATATTTTATATGAAAACCCTCTATTTGATTTATCCGATCCATTGAAATCCCTTTTATATTTGTCCGGTTAATTGAAATTCAGTCGCTTAATGAGTTGAAATGGGAGATCATTAAACAATACCTAATGCAAATAATGTAAAGCATTTTCTTTTATACACACATTATTTTGTCTGGATGATTTGATTTATATGAATTCTTTATAAAAGTGTTCTTTATTATTCTATTAAAGTTAAGTATAACACCTCGTGAGCTATGCAACTTTGGGAACAAATAGCTTCTATATTTAGCAACTGAATAAAAAATCAATTGTTTGGTAAAACCTTAGCTTCAGAAAGTAATTTTATTTTACAAAATGATATCGCTCTATATTAAAAAATGTAGCTGACCCCCAGTCGCTGTTTGACAAATTTATCGTTCATCGAATATCTCTGCTTCGGGCCGCAAAACCTATAGCATGCAAAAATATAAAATTGGGCACATATGTAGAGAAAGGAAATACACTGAAATAAACTTTTTTCGATATATATTTTAATTTATGAAATATAGTATATAGAGTAATAACGACAAAATCAAAGACAAAATATTTGAGCTGCGAGTTCGCGTCCTGGATAGACTAACAATAGCAAGACCACCAATTTTTGCAGGCAGGTATTTACATAGTTGAATTTTTGCGAAACAGAGCCCTTTGTTTGATTTCGATGTAGTTTACGAGATATTTTGCTTTTTATGCACTTCTGAGGTGGAAAATTTTCGTTGATATCGGCATGCCCATCGATTTTCTTTGTCTTGTTAATTTTAGCATACAAAAAGCATACTTGTTAATTTTAGCAGCAAAAATTTTAGCATACAAAAATATGAAATTTGGCATTTATAGAGAAATAACAGGGTAACATGATGAAATAAACTGTTTACAAATTTAAATTTTAGTTTGGCTTGAAATAGCTATCGAAGAAATTACGGGGGTTGGCAAAGCGTAGCGAGCAGGAGGCAGAGCCCCCTAGTCACAAGAAATAAAACTACTGCTTGTGAGAATAAAACTTTTAATACATCCTTACATAAAGCAAGCATATGAAAATTAAGTGACTACAATTGCTTCGAAAGCGTTTTATAGTTCTCTACTTCAGGTCAAAACACAGTGTCTAAGGAAGAACTTCAAGGTGGAAGACAAATAACCAATCGAATAGATATATCTGGAACACCCAGAACGAGAATTCAATGGCGGGAGTAATAGACATTGAAATCAAAACTCCAGTCATAAATATATCAACTCAGGCCCATAAAGAGGCTTTACCCTTGCCCACATATTACGACAAGCGACAGAAATGGAACTGAAAGGCCGAAATGATATGAAATTCAAAACGAAACTGACAGAGAAAACATTAAAACCTTTAATTGAATATAAATAATAAAGAAATGGTGAAAAATTAGAGGGAAGGAGAAATAAAAAAGTCCCAGATAAAGGCAGAAAGATAGTAAAATTGTGAAAATAGTTATTAAATAGGAGTGAAAGGCCTGAGTTGATATATTATGTTTGGCGTTTTGATTTCAATGTCTGTTACAATGTCTGTTACAATGTTAATATGGGAGTTTGAAATCTCTATACTATTCTTTCTTTATCTGCTAGCGTGCAGGGTATTTTCTAAAGTTTGCTAAGAGCGCACATTGTTTCTGACCTAAGAAAAAGGACACATAATGCCGTCAAAGCAGTTGTAGTTATCTTATTTCCTTGTATCTGTTTTCATAATGGAAGAACTAGAAAATTGTACGAACTACTCGTACTAATATATTAGGCATTATATTAGGTATCATTCTATTCTTTCCAGAACTATTGTTGTTTGGAAAATGCAAGTTCATTAACCGACTTTTTGATCGCCCCCCCCCCCCATCCAGATATTTTAATCTCTCTTAAAAGAGAGTCTAAAATATTAGAGATAAAATAAAAATTTGCTATTCTTTGCATGCATCGCGTTTTGGAAATTCCCATTATTGAATATCTTTGTAAGTTGTAGGATGCAGCAATATTCTTAACGTTCAAATAGATAGCTGGTGTTTCATTTTGGATAAGTATGAATCTTTCTGAAATAAACTTATTTAAAAACGAGTCTATTAAAGAAAGAAAGCCATAAAATCGTTGTTAAAAAAGATTGAAAGTTTTCTTCACAAGAACATCAAGCACCTTCTGCAACATGGTAACAGCAGAAAAGCACTGTTAATTTGTTTAATTAACTCCAGTTTTTTATTTGTTTGTAATTATAAAACGGAAAAGAAAAATCATTGTTTTGAAGGAAGTTTAAAAAATTTTGAGTTAAAAATAAAGGTTATTTATTTAAAGCGAAAAACTCTACTGCGTTGATGAGGCAAAATAAAAAATGTGGGATTATTTTCTCGTTGTAAGTTGAGAAACATTTTTTTAGAGAAATTTAATGTTTTTTAATTATTTTAATGGGCACATAAAAACGAGGAATGATAGTCAATTAATGCGAAAATTTTTTTTGCTCTCAATACATAATCTAACAATAAAATTATAAGAAATTATTTTAAATTCAATTGAAAAATGAATATTTAAATACAAGTCGTGAACATATTTTGGTGATAAAAATGTAACTATCTTCTGAAAGAAATATCATGATTTAATTTTTTGGGTAATAATATACATGGTAACTGATATAATATAATGTAGTTAATGAATATTAAATTATTTTTATTCGCTTTTAGAACATGCGTGCGAGGCAAAAATGTGTGCACATTATTTTAAGATGCATGACTTGAAACATTTTCTTAAAACAAATTAACATAGGATAGATTGTTCTAAAAGGAGAAGTTTGTAATATTATGGAAATTCGGATTCTATATCTAGGTAAAAGCAAGTCTTAAAGTAATAAATGTTTTAACACATGTAGACAAATTAAATGGAGGTTTATTTTGTAATAATAATTTGCTGTTAAGTTTTTAAATATTCTTATAAAGTTGAGGATTTTATATGATATAATTTAACGATATTATTGATTTTATTACCTATTGAATACCCTAATTGATTTAATACCCTCACATCGTTGTATGACAAATGACAAGTGATATAGTCCTTTATATAGTGATATATATATATATATATATATATCAGTGCTGAATATTTCTTTTTTCGGCATAGTGGCCGTGGTTTAACTGTTTTGTTGATTTTAATATTTCGTTATTACTTGATTTGGTTATTATATCTTTCTAATATATATATATCCAGCAGTGTATATTTTCATCCAGCAATGCAAATTTTCATTTTTCGAAAGCGTATTTGAATTTGAGTGGCTGATAATCGCTCCGGATGTAGATGGCAGTATGCAAATATCGTATAATGCAGCAATTGACTCTCCGAATATATGCTAATTAGGCAGTACTTGAAGACGCCACCATTCTGAAAGGTTTGAGGAGGTACATTTAAATGTTGATACGAAGTGTTTATTACTTTTGTAGGATTATTTGTGATGATATTTGTGTTTCTATGGCTGAAAGAAGTTTTTCATGCTGTGGGTACCATTTCAACGCCATATATGGTTTCTCACTGTGAAGATCACACTTCAATAAAAAAAGTAGGTGTTGTCATTTGAAAATTTCGAAATTGTGTCACTATAACCCTAACTGTGACAGGACTGTTGTTTTTTCACATCATTATTTAGCGCATACCTTAAAATACCTGCATCCAAAATTTTTTTCCGTTTCCTTGAACGGTATGATCGCTAGGGGCTCATATATCGGCAAAGTTTTTTATAATCACCCTGTATTTATATACGTATATATATATATATATATATATATACACTCATTGCCATAAAATTTTGCGCACCAAGAAGTAATTGTGGGATCATAACGAAACTTGGCATGAAGATACGTGGCAGGCAGATATGCAAATGATTAATAATACAGCTTGATTGCGCATTGCGTAATGCCACCAGGGGGCCTTGAACTTCGTTCTCCCTGGCGCAGAAAAAAGGTACGCAGAAACTTTTTGACTGTACTTAATCTGCTGCAGAGGGACGCTTTTTCATTAGGGATGCCGTTACGCCGCTAACGAAAACAATATGATCAGCTGTCAGAGTTCGAGAGGGGAAGAATCACAGGGATGATGGAAGCAGGGTGGTCAGCTCGGCCAGTAGCCCGCCACCTAAGTCGTTCGGACTTTACTGTGAGGAGGTGCTGGGACCAGTGGCCGAGAGAGAGGTCGCATAGACGGCGGTCAAGCTCAAGACGCCCTCGGTAGATCAATAGCCCAGAAGACCGTCACATCAACTGACACGCACGCACAGCGCCAAATGCATCATTGTCCACCATCCGGACACAGGCAACACCTTTACTACAGGCCCCTGTGTATGTCCGTATCATTGCGAGGTGCCTAGGTGAAGGACATTTGTTATCGCGACGCCCATTACGTGTGCTGCCAATGGTACCCTCCCACCGTCGCTCCGTTTTAAGTGGTGTCGTATTTGACGGGGTTGGACCGCAATCGAATGGAAACAGATCGTGTTCAGCGACGAATCGAATCTCAATTTGGGTAGTGATGACAACCGTGTACGTGTGCGGAGACCCCGTGGTGAACTCCTCAATTCTGTCTCCGCTTTACAGACTTACAGCGCTCCCACAGCTGGCGCGACGGTATGGTGTGCCGTCGCATACGACACCCTGTCACCTCTAATATTGATCCACGGAAACATGACAGCCCAGCGATACATTCGTGACATCTATCAGCCACATGTGTTACCACTCATGGAAGGGCTTCCAGGAGGCATTTTTAAACAGGACAATGCTCGGCCACACACAGCAAGGGTGTCACAGAAATGCCTCCGCCACATTACCACTCTCCCCTGGCCTGCCCGATCCCCAGATTTGTCACCGATCGAGCCTGTGTGGGATCACTTGGGACGGCAAGTTGAACAGCCTACGAGTTTGGTCGAATTAGAGGCGCTCTTACAACAACTGTGGAATGAGTTGACGTAGGCCATCATACGGGACCAGTATGCCTCAATACCAACCCGTATCGCATCGTGTATTCATGTTAGAGGTGGCCCAACAGGGTACTAGAACTTCCATTCATTTGTATTTTTTCCTGTAATAAATGCAATAGGTGTAAATGGGATGCAATGGTGGCAATGGGTATATATATATATATATATATATATACACTGAGTGGCCACTTTATTATGATCACTTCGTTAATATTCCTTTGGGCTACCTTTTGCCTTTAATACAGCGTTGATTCTTCTTGGCATGGACTCTACGAGATGTCGGTAGGTCGTTCGTGGAATCTGAGATCATGCTTGATGAATAGCACTTTCCAATAGTGTGAGATTGGATGATTGGGGACCTAGACGTCTGATAGCTCTTTCAACTTCATCTCACAAATGCTCAATGGGATTGAGATTTGGGGAATGTGGAGTCCACCTAAGCAAAGTAAACTCTTTTCATGTTCTTCAAACCAATCCCATACTATACCAGCACTATGGCAGGACGCATTATTTTGTTGATAGTAGCCATCGCCAGTGGGATAAACCATCAACATAACAGGATGGACTTGGTCAGCAACGATGTTTAGATATGGTGTCTTATTCAGATGTGGATAAACACGAATTAAAGGGTCCAAAGCATGCCAGAAAAACATTCCCTAAACCATTAATTTGCCTCCACCAGCTTGAAGGTTGTAGTAATGCACTTAACATCTAGGCTTTCCGCCACATTCTCACTCGCCCATCTGCATGGTGTAACTGAAAACGTGATTCTTCGGACCACATATATTGTTTCCAATTATCCACTGTCCAATCCTTGTGCTCCGTTGCGAATTTGAGACGTTTTATCTTGTTAGCTGCAGACAGCAACGGTGTAAGAAATGCGATGCATTGTACGGCGAACAGTGCGTTCAGAGATCGTTTGAGACGACCCTTAATTAAGATCTGCTGCAATTTGATGCACTGTTACCCTTCTGTTGTCTTTTACAACTCTGGAGACTCTCCTTTCAGCCCGAGCATTCACTAGTCGGTGAGGACCACAAGTTGCACGTTGGGATCCAGTTTTTTGCCTCACAGTCCAGACTCTAAACATTTCAACTACAGCTACTCTTGAACATTTCACAAATTCGGCGGTTTCACTTATTCTCACTCGATGACTCCTACAATCATCTTACGTTCAAAGTCGGTCAAATCATGTTTCCCATATATTCACAAACAAATTTACTATCACTAAACAATAAATTTACTATCACTACTGTCTCAGGAACAACACTTTCCTTTTTTATACTAGCCTAGCCCTCTAGCGGTAACAGTGTGACGCCATAGCTAATTTGCTTAAAACTGTCAGGTGATCATAATAAAGTGGCCACTCAGCTTATATATATATATATATATATATATATATATATATATATATATATATATATATATATATATATATATATATATATATATATATATATATATATATATATATATGTATGTATGTGTGTACTATATCTCACGCTCACGAATGAATGGAACGTTACGAACGTAATTTGGTACGATTATTAAAATTGGTAATTACTGTAACCTAACTGATTTTAAACGCTATCGAATGTTTAGAAGACCCTTAAATTTTCCAATAAAGTTTAAAAAGATTCATTTAAATCATAATATTTTATACTGTACATAAATAGTCTTTTGGTAAGTAATGTTTCATTAGAAAACGAACGACATGAATGTAGAAAACTAACATTTATCCGTTTTCGAGAAATTGCACTTTTTCGCATACGTTATAAAAAAAATTACAGAAAATTAAAAAAAATATTAATTATCGTGAAAATGTGGTCACTTTTCATAACCAATATTATGCAATACATTTCTTAACATCCATTTCGTACATTTAATTCGTTCCATTCAAGAGAGAAAATATTTTGTGCAACAGTTTTGGCATTTTGATGCTAAACAATTCGCAGATGGTCACTTATTTATATATAAGAAACTCTTATTTCCGTCTGTCTGTAACGCTTTGAGATAAATTCAGTAAACTTGGCGATTAATTTGGCGAGCTATCGACAACTTGTTGATTTTTTTGTAATAATGTGAAATTGTCAGATATGCCAAAATTGCAAAAATGACGCGAAATTAACTAAAATGACGAATGCTTCAAATCTTTTAATACATGGACTATATTGTTTTTGCCGGCGAATGCTATCAATATTGATAACTGTCAAGCAAGATTTGCGCGACATATAAGTTGATTGGATACTTTATTATAGTTTACATGTTGTCATCTAGAAAAACTCCAAACGTACTACAATTCAACATTAAAAGTTTTGTGCCGTAGATCCTGTACATCATTTCTTCGCGTAAATTTATTGCATTATGTAGGGAAGGTCATGTGCGGCCCACATACGATATTTTTAACTCATTTAACTTCATTTACAGTACATTTGAAAACAATGGTAAAACCGAGCGAAATATCTCATAGCATCAGCAATACCACCAAACACGTCTCCAACAGTACCTTTGCGAATGTCAATAATATAATCCACATTTCTGTTTTCTAAAATATTCAATTGGCGAGCGTTTGTTTTTAACACTTTACAACAAAGTTGAAAAGTGTTTATGACTTTGTTCATTCATTCTGTCTGTCTGTCTGTCTATCTGTCTGCCCGTCCGTTAGCACGATAACTGCCGTAAAAATGACTTAATTGAAATGAAATTTTAGTATGTTGTTCAGCCGGTCTGTAGGACCTATGGGAATATAAATGAATAATATCACTCAATTAGTTTTGTATTGAACCCGGGTTGAAAAATGAAATACATTGAGCCCTATGGGACCTAATTTTTCAAACATTTTTTAAGCGGATTTAAAATTCACAAATTGCTTCGAAATTTCAGCGAATTCAGCGAAATATATTCAGTAGTTTTTTAAATAAAAATTAAAATAATAATAACACCTCTTATATGAAACGATCACGTGATCATGATATGAAAGTATCACGTGATCCCCTTCAAAATGATATATGGCATCCATCTTGTCTCAAAATCGTGATTTTTAAAGTTCTTTTTATTTCATATTGAGTGTTGTATCCGTCCTAAAACCACTTTATTTTGGTTTAAATTCTGTGCATCTACATACTAAATCAACGCAATTACAATATATATGAGTTTAAATGCTCATCCAAATTTGATTATATCTACAACGAAGGCTATTTTTCACTTATGTGAAATGTAAGCAGCAAAATGTGTAGGATGAGTTGTATAGAAATTGCTGTATTTTTTTAACGCAAATGAATTTAGCTCATGGAGTCTGCATAGCTGATATTGTCATGTCGCAATTCTGCGCCATGAGCCTTTTTGTATTTTCTGCGAGAGAAACATCCTTCTCTCCGTTCGTGCCTGTGCAGTGTTTTTACTAACACTTGTTTCTATTGAAATTACATTAAAAAGCGCATTTCGTCGTGAATTCGTTGGAATGTCTGGACTTAGTGTCTGGCCGGGATGCGTGACGTCAGCTCGCTTGTTGCCAGGAGAGCGCGCCGTCCAATCAGGAAGAGGCGCATTTTTGCGAACGAGAACTTTTTAGCGTGGGCTCTTGCGACCCATGCCTTCGCTCTTCGTGCTGGAACTCTTGGACTGAAAGGTCGCATCGAAAGTTTGTCGAAATGAGACAAAGGCCTTTAGCCAAAATGGCTTGCCTTTTCTGGAGCTGAAGAAGCGGAGCCTGGAAACCATTATTAAATATTCTGATGTGCATATTTTTTTAAATCTTTCTTTTTATTCCAGGTATATATCCGTCATCAAACCCCCGGATTTTTTTTGATGTGTTCATTCGAAAAATGATTCGGACCGGTGAAAAATGGACTGATGTCCTGAGAAAAAGTTTGGTTTTCCTTTCCTCGACATTTCCCCATTGGAACTTTTGACTCAGCTTTAATCCGTGATTACTTGATGCGAATCTGTTGCTCCAAACTTTGTAACTAAGAGTCAAGGTAATTTTTCCCCTTTATCCGGAACCAATGTTTCCGAAGCGGCACTGGCATGATGAAACTAAATTTAATAAGAGGCTCATATTAAAATATTTATAGTTAAGTTAGAAATGATTTAAAATCATATGATTAGTAAATAATTTGATTATTGGTTGCTATATGATTTTTACCAGAGCAATAATTTGAATATGTCTAATATAAGTGAAGCTCTGAAGTCATGTTTTATTATTTGAAAGATAAAAATGCATATATTGATTTCTTTGGAAAATCTAAAATAAATTCTTAATTTGTGTGAAAAATGAGCCTGTTTATTTGTGTCTGCATATTTACTTTACTCACTGTACTTCATTTAGGATTAATTCTCCTAAACTGGGAACTCCTTTAGATTTTGAACCTGGTGTTTTTGCTGATAAATTTTTGAGACTAGATATGTCCAATATATGTCTCTTTGGCCTTTAGAAAGTACGATCACGAAGTTGTGGGTGGTGGAGTCGGTAGGTGCTGTTTGTACTGACCCAGCTCCCACAAATTGGTGCCGTATCCCTTTCCCAGAGTATTACAGTGAGTGGAGTATAAATTTATGAAAGAGTGCAAATATTTTATTGTGATTATATATATTGCAGTACTAATATGTCGAAGTAAGTTGAAAAATTCTTTAGTGGTGCAAAATATTTGAGTTTAATGGGCATGAAAATTTTTGTTTATGTGTCATATAGTAAATAAGTGCAAAAGCACATAAGCCCAGATGCACCAGAGTATTATTTGCATGATTTAATTTGCATATTACATGTTGAAATTGTGTTACATATATATTTTGAGGTACTTGACATACATAAATACACAAAATTCTATATGATATATGATATATGAGTAAATTGAAATTTCCAAATACACACACATTAAAAGGTAAATACATGAAGTGCATACATTTATTTTTGAAAAGTGAATACAAAAGTTCTGTGCACATACAAAAGTGATTCGAAGTTCATGATAATGAACAAAAAGTGAAAAAGTTACACGTTGTGTTTTTCAGTGCTCTGTTTACACATAAATAGGTGATTTAAGCAAAAGTGAAATCAATTTTCCACAATAAACTGTGCTTCGTGATAAATTTGAAATTTTCTGGTGAAAAACCTTGTGCTAAAATGCCTAAATCTAGAAATACGAGAGCAAGCAGGAGTAGAGACTCCTCTGCTCAACCAAGAGTGTCCAACCACCGTATCCCTTCGGTGTCTCCACCACGACTTTCTCCAAATGCTGGCAGATCGGCTTCCGCTGTCAGAGACTCTAACAAAATGAAAATTGGAGTTGGATCTCAGTTCCTTGGATCCATTCCAAGTTTTGCTGGCAATGCAAATGAATCTTTTCACGAATTTTTGGAGAAATTTCTTCTTGTCGCTGACCATGCAGACTGGTCAAACAAAGATAAAATTTTCGTTCTGAAGTTGAAATTGTCTGGTAGGGCAGAAAGACTGATAAAATCCATCCCGAAACTAAACCAAAGCACGAATTTTTCAGAATTAGTGAATACACTCAAGGACAATTTTATGAAAAAAGAAAATATTGCCAAGAATGTCGCTTCCCTGGTCAATTGTAAACAGATAACAAATGAAAGCGTACGTGATTATGCGAATCGAATAGAGGCCGAATCCTATGTTGCCTTTCCGCAAGATGTTGTGTCTGATAATGAAGATTCCTTGAGAACTGCTATTTTGATCAACTCATTCAAGAAAGGGTTGAAAATCAGTATTCGAAAAGCTGTTTTATCTGTAAATCCACAGTCATTTGAAGCTGCAAAAGAAATTGCCATTCTGGAAGAAGAAGTGCAGAATGAAGAGCTAGAAGAAATGACAGAAGACATAAATGCTGTGAGAATTGAAAATGACCCTAAACATGAAATTGAAGAACTGAGGAAAGAATTGAATTCTAAGAAGAAAGAATTTGAGAAGTTAAGAAAAAAATTCAGTGAGAACTCAGAAAAAAGAAAGAAAAGACTGAATGAAATAAGAGAAGATCTGGAAAAGAGCAATTCCAGTTTTGAAGAATCTTTCCTGGATACGCCCTCTACAAGCAGATACAAGGAAAATGAATTGGAAGAAGAAGATTGGGAAGATATTCCAGTAAAGAAGAAACATAAACCATCAACATTTTTCAGAACTTCTACACCATCCAAGAGATCTGAAAATAGAAACCGTTTCAGTCAAAGAAGAATTCCAGTTGCCTCACAGGAAGAAGAGTGGTATGTTAAAAGTCCATATCAAAATTATTCTCCAAGAAAGAACTCTCATATTTTTGGAAGACCTTTTCGTAACAGTTCATATAGAAATTCAAATTTTAGAAATTCTTTTGATAATTATAAATCACAAAACTTCAATAATTTTGGATATAGAAGAAATAACAGATATTTTAATAATAGATTTGGTAATAGAAGGCAATTTAGAAGACAAAACTTTAGAACACAAAATTTTCAATCTCCAAAATGTAATAGAACAGATTCTGAAGTTAGTTTCATGACGGAAATTAAAGCTCCTTGCCAGAAAATTTTTCCGGTCATCTCAGTTTTTGTTGAAGATGTCAAATTGAATGCATTAATCGATACTGGAAGTTCCATAAATATTATCTATAGAGATGCTTTACAGAAAATTAACCCTAGGAAAGTGCAATTAAAACATACATCCATTATTGTGAAAGGAGTTGGAGATCATGATGTTTGGGCTGATGAGAAAGCTTCTTTTCTTTTGTCCGTTGGAAAAGACAATATTGTGATTGAATGTTGCATTTTAAACACACCTGCACCAAACGAATACAACATGATTTTGGGAAGTACATTTCTGCATAAAAATAAAGTGACCATTACCTTTGGACACAAAGATGTTCAACCTGAAATATTTGAGTGCAATGCAATAAATTATAAACGTAATGGAAGAAATTACAATTTTACAAATGATGTAGATTATAGATTCAAAGACACAAATTTTTCAAGAAATTATGAAAATAAGTGTAATAATGGATATTTATTTGAACAAAACAATTTTCACAATGAATTTAGAGATGTTGATTTTAGAAATTTTGATGCAAATGGAAATGAAAGGTCAAATTATGAATGTGAAAATGATTTACATGAAAGACAAATGAATGACAATGTACATACAGACAGATTTTTGACAAAAGACAATACCAGTAACAATGAAATATTTCAGACAGATTGTGATAAACATGATGAAGGAAGTTCACAACAAAATCAGGCAATAGGGATTGCCAAAGCTTTCAGCAAATGTGTTTTGAAACCTTTTACTGAGTCATTTATTAAATTAAAAAGAAATTACAAAATTGAAAAAGACACGACAATTTTACTTGAACCTATCAATAATAAAGAATTTTCTGCAAACAAGATTTTCGTAGCCAGAAGTATCCACAAAATTCCTGAAAATGACTTTTTGTATGCAAAAGTAGCAAATCCATCTGAGAAAATTGTTTATATAAACAAAGGTATGAAATTGGGAACTTTCGAAAACATCCATGAATCTGATATTGACATAAATAATAGAGTTGACGTTGAAAACTGTATTGAAGAAAATGAAACATTTGATGCATGGGGAGGAGATTTTGATTTGAAACATATGAACTATGCACAAAAAACTTTGCTTTTGAAATTACTAAGTAAATATAAACATGTGTTTGCCAGGAATATGAAAGAATTGTCTGGATGTGACACTATTTTGCACGAAATTAATCTGGAGTCTAACATACCTGTTAGGCAAAAGCCATACCGCATCCCACATAATTTACAGAAAGAACTTTCGCGCCAGGTGAATGAATTGCTTGATGCAAAAATCATCCAAAGAAGTACTTCACCTTACAACACTCCTGTGTTGTTTGTTAAGAAACCTGATGGAAGTTACCGTTTGGTAGCGGATTTTCGAAAGCTCAATAAGATCACTATTGTTGAGAATTATCCTATTCCGAACATATCGGAATTGATTGATAATCTCTCTGGAGCCTTGTATTTTTCTACTCTGGATTTAACCAGTGGATTTTACCAATTGTGTTTACATCCTGATGATTATCAGAAGACTTCTTTTTCAACACCTGATGGCCACTTTGAATGGACCAGAACTCCATTTGGTCTTAAGAATGCGCCTGCATCCTTTCAGAGACTGATGTCTCTGGTGCTGGCTGGCATATCTGGAATTTATATTGATGACATTATAGTTGCTTCAAGAACATTCGAAGAACATTTGAAAAAACTAGAAGAGATTTTTGTAAGATTAAGTAAACATGGTCTTAAATTGAAACCAAGTAAATGCTATTTTTTCAGAAAAACAATTAAGTATCTTGGATTTTTGGTATCAAATGGAAAAGTACAACCTGATACTCATAATTTGGAAGTTGTAGAGAAATTCAAAATTCCTAAATCAATTAAGAATGTGAGACAATTTCTTGGACTCACTGGATTCTATAGAAAATTCATAAAATACTATGCTGAACTGACCTTGCCATTAACAGAATTATTGAAAACTAAGAATAATGAAAGCAAAAGGAAATTTATTTGGACTAATGAAGCTCAAAAATCTTTTGAAATTTTAAAAGGAAAACTTTTGTCAAAACCAATTTTGACACTTCCAGATTTTAGAAAACCATTTATTTTACATACCGACGCATCAAATCACTCTTTAGGTAGCTATTTGTCTCAAGAAGATGAGAATAAAATTTTGCATCCAATATCTTACGCAAGCAGAAAGCTTAGCGAAGCAGAATGTAAATACAGTGTTGTCGAAAGAGAAGCATTAGCTGTTGTTTGGGCTACAAACTATTACAAACACTATTTAATTGGAAAACCTTTTACAATTTTTTGTGACCAAAAATCTTTGTCCTTTGTATTTAAATTAAAAGATCCTACATCTAGATTGGCAAGATGGATTGCATCTCTATCACAATTTGATTATCAAATAGTACATAAACCAGGAAAAGCAAATGTTGTTGCTGATTATATGTCGAGAAATGTAGATGAATGTACAAATACTATTGACAATATTCCACAAAGATTTGTGTCACAATATAAAGTTATAAATCAAAATGTTAATCAAAATTTTCCAAGTGTAAATCAAAATTCTCAAAGTTCTAATAATGTAAACAATACTAATAGTAGCAATAGAAGAGAATCAGAAATCAATTTGAATCCAGTCAATACAAATGAAGCAAATGAAATTTGTGCTGTTAATAATAATGAAAGTGAAATGCAAAATGAAAATAACATGCAAATTGGTCAATTGGAACAAACATTTACTTGTCCCACCTTGCTCATAAGAATTAAGAATGCTCAAAAATCTGACCCAAGGTGCAATAAAATTATAGATCTCTTAGATAAAAACATAAAACCTTACCCACAAACTTTGGTATTTTTTAGAAAAGATGATATACTGTGGTGTACGCACAGGTATCCCAAGCGTAGACATCAAGAACAAGAAAGAGTTGTTGTTCCGCAGGAACTTGTATCTGAAATTTTATGGCTGCATCATGATTGCCCTACTTACGCACATTGTGGATTTAGAAGAACTTTAGCTTCTGTAAGTAGAAAATATTTTTGGCAGGGAATGTATTCCCAAACCCAAAATTATGTTGCATCATGCGAAATTTGTGTGGTAAATCGTGGTTTTAGAAATAACAAAGCACCCATACAAAGATTTTCAAGATCCACATATCCATTTGAGCGTATCGCCATGGATTGTGTTGGACCATTACCTATATCAAGATCTGGAAATAAATTCATATTGGTCATAACTGACTATTTTACAAGATGGCCTGAAGCATATCCCTTAGCTTCAATTAAAACTGAAGACATTTTAAGTTGCTTAGAGCACTACATGGCTCAGCATGGTATACCTAAATTCATCGTCTCGGATCAAGGGACGAATTTTGTTTCTAGAACAGCAAGATGTTTTTATAAGAAATTAGGAATAATAAAGAATACTACTACTGCCTACATGCCATCTGTAGACGGTTGTGTTGAAAGATTAAATGGTACTTTGATCAGATCCTTGAAAAATATTGCATATAACGATAAAGATAATTGGGATAATCTGATACATTTTGCTTTATTAGCACATAGAAATGCCATACATGCTTCTACGGGTGAATCGCCTGCTTATTTACTCTATGGTAGAGACTTAACAGTTCCAAATACTTTGATCGCTGGATTTAAACCTCCGACATATGAATCAACATATGATTATGGAGAAGACATGAGATTCCGACTTAAAAGAACATATGATGTAGTAAAAAGTAACTTAGAAAAAGCTGAAAATTCACAAATTTTACAACAGCATAAGAAAGCAAAGATGCCCAATATTAAAGTTGGTGATTTAGTGTATCTTTACACTCCCTTTTTACCTCAAGGCCAGTCAAGAAAACTGAGCTCTTTTAACAGAGGTCCTTTTAAAGTGATAAAACAAACTTCTGCTGTTAACTTTTTGATCAGACATGTGATGAATCCCAAAAATGAACAACTGGTTCATGTGAACAGACTGACTCTTTTACCTCCAAGAAGAGAGGAATTGCAAAAATTTTCAAAACAAACCCATGAAAGTCAAAAATTGAACTCTAAGCCAAATAAACTTACTCCTGTGATCACCGCTGAGAAAGACTCTGTGAAACTAAAATCTTGTTTAGCAAGATCTGGAGATAAATCTCAAAACAAAAAAACTGTGAAACGAGTAAGATTTAATTTGCCAAATAAAAGGGTAAATGAAAATGCTGTTCATACTAGATCAAACTTTCATGCTAATAGAAGTCAACAATATGTTCAGAGAAATAATTCAAATAACTTTCATAATAGAGGAAATGGAAGAATCATTTACAACAATAACTTTAGAAATAGTTATACACCACACCAAAATCAGTATTACATGACAAACAGAAATACACGTACACCTTATAATCTGAGGAATCAAAGATTTTCACAATATTAAATTTTAGTTGAGTTCACAATTTTACAGAAATTAAATTTTGCAAGAAAAGATTTCATTTTAAGTTAAAGTTTATACTTGTTTAAGTTTTATATTTCAATATTGTCTTTTAAAATAGAATTTATGAAAAAATTGTTGTGATTTTGAAATTTATTGGAAATCTTGCATTTAAGTAAAAAGTAAATAAGAAAAAGTAATTGATTTGTGAACTATAATTTATGAATGTTATATCATAATTTTAATAATAAGTAAATTTGTTAATTGACTCTCCTTGGACTTTAAAATTTTTCGAGAGTCTTGTTTTGATTGACTTTGATTATATTGATGTGTTTTAATGTAAAAAAATGTTTTACTATTTGTTTAAGTTCATTAATGAAAATAATTAAAATGGTGGTGGTAATTTGTTGTTCCCCTAAGTAAAAAGGGAGGAAATCTTGATGTTCTGAAGGAAATTTTGAATTTTGGAAAAAGTAAATGATTTTATTAAAATAAAATTGAAATTAAAGGTGAAATTAATATAAAGTAAATATAAAGAATTTAAGTAATTGAAATAATTTAAGTAATTTGAAATTGAAAATGAAAAGTTTGAATTTGAAATATTTTGAAAATTTAATGAAATTTTTCTTGAGGATCAAATGTAAATGATCTCTTTTGAAAAATGTTTTGAAACTTTGTTGCTGAGAGAGGTGAAATTTTTGGCTGATGTATTGTTGAAATTCTGTTCTCTTGAAATTCCATTTCACATTATTGTTTTTTTTGACCAGCAGTTTTCAAACATCTACACAAATTTCAGTTAGACATCATATTTTATGCTGCAACCCCTTTTTCTGAAAGCTGGCTGGTGGACGCAAACATGGACATATTTACATTGGAGCACAGATGAAGAAGCAGCTTAGCAAATTAATTGTCCGAACTTTTGTGGCAGGACTGGAGTCCTGGACGACAACTTGCTCCGAGCCTACCTAGGACGGTTGTGATTGGCCAGGTGGGAAACTGGTGAAGCTATGAGGATGATGATGAAGAAGATGATGATGATGTTGGGATCAGCGCAAGCTGCCCAAAAATTTTGATGATATCCGTGCTTCTGAGGCATGTCCTGGCGTCCTGTTTCTGCTGCAATCGCTTCCTGCACGCGAGTATTTTTTTTTTCTCTTTTTCTACACCTCCTTTTTTTAGTTTTGGCAACTCGTTAGTCCCCGCCGAGTTTGCTCTTTGATGTGTTTCTGCTCTTTTACATAACTGACGTGAATTTCAGGAGAAATGTTTCCTCTTCTCTCTCTCTCAGTAGACAAATGTATATAAATGTAAATTTTTCTTTTGTGACATGAAGTAGTCACTTGTTGAGTTATTTCAGAGAATTTGTTAAAAGTAAAGTAAATTGAAATTTTAAGATAAATTAAATAATGTAAATATAAATGAATAATTTAAAGTAATTTATGAAAGTTGAGTCAGAATGAGAAAATTCTGAATTGTTTTAATGACAAAATAAGTTGAATTAAAGTTAATGTTAAATTTGTTGAATAATTGTTGAAAAGTTGAAATGATGATAAATTGAAAGTAAATGTAATTTAAAGTTAATATGTTGAACTTGAAAGTAATTTAAAGAGAAAGTTAAGATTTTAATGAAAAGTTTTGAAATAAAAAATTGAAATTAGAAAATGGAAATATTGAAAGTGACCGTGTTCTCAAAGAGTGAGACAAATTTTGAATGAGTAGAGAATCTCATTGCTTGAATATGACAAATTTAAATTAAAAATTAATTTTCAAAATATTTAATCCTTTAAGAATAATTGTTTGGTGTCACTCGTGTGTTTTGAAAGTGACAAATATTTGAAATTTTTGAATTGCTTATATTGTTAAGTTTGTAAATTCATATTATATCATATTTTATTTTTCATATCACCTGGTTGATCTCAAAGTTGTCGATTGAGATAGTGTGTGTCAGGCAAATTGCCTAGACAAATTTTTCTGATTTAGTGTAATTTAAATGTGAATTTTTGTGAAGGTTCCTTTAAGATGTGGTGACGCCTTGTCATCCTTTTGGTTTTCTTTTGGTCTTTACCTGTGGTGATGAGTGGCTTGGCCAGTCATTCAGATCTACAGTGTTGTTGCTTTTGAGAGAGGTGATCGATCGCACTTTTCTCGCCCAAAATTTTGTTTTAAATTATTTTACACTTACAGGTTCCTAAGATTCTTTGTAAATTTTGTGTTTTTGTGTTTGTGTGAGAGAAAAATTTTCCTCACTGTGTTCTGAAAATTTTTGCCTCCCAGAAGGGGAGAGCTGTCATGTCGCAATTCTGCGCCATGAGCCTTTTTGTATTTTCTGCGAGAGAAACATCCTTCTCTCCGTTCGTGCCTGTGCAGTGTTTTTACTAACACTTGTTTCTATTGAAATTACATTAAAAAGCGCATTTCGTCGTGAATTCGTTGGAATGTCTGGACTTAGTGTCTGGCCGGGATGCGTGACGTCAGCTCGCTTGTTGCCAGGAGAGCGCGCCGTCCAATCAGGAAGAGGCGCATTTTTGCGAAGGAGAACTTTTTAGCGTGGGCTCTTGCGACCCATGCCTTCGCTCTTCGTGCTGGAACTCTTGGACTGAAAGGTCGCATCGAAAGTTTGAATGAGACAAAGGCCTTTAGCCAAAATGGCTTGCCTTTTCTGGAGCTGAAGAAGCGGAGCCTGGAAACCATTATTAAATATTCTGATGTGCATATTTTTCTAAATCTTTCTTTTTATTCCAGGTATATATCCGTCATCAAACCCCCGGATTTTTTTTAATGTGTTCATTCGAAAAATGATTCGGACCGGTGAAAAATGGACTGATGTCCTGAGAAAAAGTTTGGTTTTCCTTTCCTCGACATTTCCCCATTGGAACTTTTGACTCAGCTTTAATCCGTGATTACTTGATGCGAATCTGTTGCTCCAAACTTTGTAACTAAGAGTCAAGGTAATTTTTCCCCTTTATCCGGAACCAATGTTTCCGAAGCGGCACTGGCATGATGAAACTAAATTTAATAAGAGGCTCATATTAAAATATTTATAGTTAAGTTAGAAATGATTTAAAATCATATGATTAGTAAATAATTTGATTATTGGTTGCTATATGATTTTTACCAGAGCAATAATTTGAATATGTCTAATATAAGTGAAGCTCTGAAGTCATGTTTTATTATTTGAAAGATAAAAATGCATATATTGATTTCTTTGGAAAATCTAAAATAAATTCTTAATTTGTGTGAAAAATGAGCCTGTTTATTTGTGTCTGCATATTTACTTTACTCACTGTACTTCATTTAGGATTAATTCTCCTAAACTGGGAACTCCTTTAGATTTTGAACCTGGTGTTTTTGCTGATAAATTTTTGAGACTAGATATGTCCAATATATGTCTCTTTGGCCTTTAGAAAGTACGATCACGAAGTTGTGGGTGGTGGAGTCGGTAGGTGCTGTTTGTACTGACCCAGCTCCCACAATATGAAAGAAATATTCATTGACTTTACCGAGAGAAGGACGATTTTTTGCGATGAAGTTTTAAGCATAGAGTTAAATTACTTGTAGCTCCACGGTCTTAATTTTTAAATAAAATAAATTATTATAGTATTGTGATGAATGACATGAATGGGAAATTATTTATGAATGAAATGCTGCTTTTTTAGAGAGAGCCAGGCGTGTTATTTTTTCTATGACGTCATTTGAATGAATTTCAGTTGTTTTCGATGAAGTTTTTAAATATAATAAATTATCATGGTATTATGATAATTCTAAAATTATTATCGAGTAATATATAGCATTTTAGAGATGTTTAAACCAGGCAATTTATATTTCAATGCCGCCATTTGAATGAAGTTCATTTTTTTCGATGAAGGTTTAAGTTTTCAAATATAATAAATCAATGTAGTATTGTGAGAAGTTTTAAAATATTACCGAGGAATGTATTGCATTTTAGACATGTTTAAATAAAATTGCATTGAAGTTGGAAAGTGTTTCATAATCAATGCTTTAAGCATGATTGATCTTTCTTGTTTATTTCTCCTTTACTATGGTCTCCGCCTCTGCTGCTCTACGCTCGATAACCCCTGATATCTCCTATTAACATAGGCTGAAATCAAAATTCTAAGCCCATCTTGCATATCTATGCGTTCATATTAGTACATACAAAATTTAAGATATGAACGTTTTGCAGTATGTTCGCAATGCAGGGGCCAAAAGCTGCAGGATTTTGTTTTAATAGAGATAAATTCGCTGCCAATAAGAGTTATCTCATGCAGAATTTTGTAATATGGGTTCATTTTTCGTAGCAGTTGTTTAATTCGAACAGTAATTTTTTGCAGTTGTTAATTTGAATTTAAAATTTAGTATTTTTTATGTTGATGACACCTTTGCTGTTTGTTTAATATTCCGATATATGGTGATCTGTCCATTTCTCAGGGCGTTGTTTCAAACATTGGATAAAGATGTTGTTGTTTGATGGTAGACTTGACCGTGAACGATTACTGAGTGTAGCTTGCCTTCCGCTGAATCTATAACATAAGAACTATACGTAATAAATGTTAAACAGGAGTTGATCCTGATGTGCTTTCTCAAACGTTGACTTTTCGTATTGTCCACTGTCATGAATTACTCAAGGAAATTTTGGTATTTATATAATGTAGGACTTTCCTGCAACTGATTTAAACTTCCCAGATCTAAAATGTTGAGATTTGGCATTCATTTTTCCATTAGTGAATTTCCCTATATTTATATAAGCTTCCAAGTTATGCTGATGCATAAATTTCTAGGTCTAGAGCATTTCTGATTTATGTAAAGAGACAATGAGTATGCTGAAAGTATAAAAAGCATGATCATGAAAAAGTAGTTTTGATAATAAATTTATGGAAGTATTTAGAAAAATGAACAATAAGGCATATAATTGTTAACTTAATTAATTATTGCATACATAATTGTTCATAGTTGCTAAATACCCTGTATATAAGCATCAACAAGACATTATTAGAGTTCAATCTTCAGTCATCTTTGTGACGTTTCTACCAGCAACCTATTATAGAAAAAGTTGAATTCAGCTCTACCAAATATTTTCTTATATTGATAATTTTAAATTTCATTGATTAATATTTAATAAACTAAGACTTAAACCATAATCCTAAACCCATATTGTTGGGACAACAATGAAAAATATTTCTTGCCATATATACGGTTTTAAATGCGAATAACAATAATTTAATATTCATTCATTACATTGTATCATATAAATTACTATGTATATTATCACCTAAAAATACATCATTATTTATTTCAGTCAGAAGGTATTTGCATTTCTATCACGAAAATATGTTCTCGAATGGTATTTAAATATTCATTTTTGAATTGAATTTTAAAATATTTTCTTATCATTTTATTGTTTAAATTATGAGTTGAGAGCATAGCAGTTTTCTGACATTAATTGACTATTTTCTCTCGCCTTTTTATTTATCTAATCAAATAACTTAAAAAAATTTAAATTGCACTATATTTTTTTCACAACTTACAAGGAAAAAACAAAGCCCACATTTTTACTTTGTTTCATCAAAACAATAGTATTTTCCTCTTTGAATAAACAGTCCTTCTTTTAACTCGAATATTTTTTTAACTTCCTTGCAAAACAGTGACTTTTCCTTCCCGTTTTATAATTACAAACAAATAAAAAATGAGAGTTATTTAAGCAAATTAACAGTGCTTTTCTTTTGTTACCAACTCGAAGAAGGTGCATGATGATTTTGTGAAGAAAACTTGCTAAAAAGACTTTTCTCATACCGATTTAATGGCTTTCTTTCTTTGATAGACTTGTTTTTAAATATAGTTCTTTTGCTGCAGCATTCGTATTTTATTTTTATCTAAAACGAAATGAAAATAATCTATTCAAACTCTAGGAACATTGTTGCATTTTGCAAGTTCCAAAAGGCACTAATGGGAATTTTCAAAGTGCGTTGCATATAAACGGTAGTAAATTTTAATTTTATCTCAAATATTTTAAATTCACTTTTAAAGGAGATAGAAATACTTGGGATAGGAACGAAAACACTTTTAAAAATAATATAATTATACCTAATTTATTCGTTCACTTGTCGCGAAATTAAATCAAATTACAATTTTAACTGGTTTTAGAAATATATGTTATTATATATGTCTCATTAATATATGTTATTATCGCAGGATTTATATTTTTTATATATAGAGATAAGTACGTAAACAGATACTTCATTTTTACACTAGTACATATATTTATTTTTCTTACAATTTCATTTCATATTAGATTGAAAAGGTGCACTATTTCTAGAATGGCGTCTGGTAGTATTATGCAAATAATTCTTAGTGCTTTAAAAAATACATATAAATGAGTACTTTTAACAAATTTTAGCATATATATATATATATATATATATATATCTTATAATTATTTTCGATTTTCGAAAACAAAATAATTGAAACATGAGGGCTTTCTAATATAATAAACTTCAAAACGATTAACCACGCTTTATAATGTTATTAAAGTTTTCATATAAAGCATAGACCAATTTATTTTGATTGTTTCGTCGGTGTCTACTAATATTTATTTTATTATTAGTAAACTCGTCCCATGGAAATATCGTTAACGATTATCTTTATGGCCATTGCGTTGTATTCTGTTATTCAATCGATATACAATTTTAGAAATCCCCTTCAACACACGATTAATTTTCCTCGTTCGAAGTTTGATTGTTCCAATTTTGAAGATTTATTAAGCAAATTCAGATTTCAAAAATATTGCACCGAGCTAGAATGCTTATCAGATTCCGTAAAATATAAATTACTTTATATATTTGACAACCAGTTTTAGACTTTTGACTGGATATTTGAAGAGGTTTATTGAAAACTGTAAGCTAGGACATTCATTTATAGCCAACAGTGCTCCATGAGCTGGGGCACGCGTATTATAAGGAAAGATCCTTGTGAGCAGTTGGTTATAAGTACTTGGTTATATTTTCTTCACATTTAGACCGGTTTTCTGTTTTGGGTACTTTTCAGTTGTAGATTGGTGATATAATAGAAGTTGGTTGAATATAATAAAAAATATTTTATGTTGAAAGCACATGACTTTTATTGCATTATGCAATGAATTTACTTCTTCTCTAGCGAACAAATGATGTATAATATTCGCAGCACAATGTTTTAACGTTGAATTATGCATTTGGTGCCTTCCCGGAGGATAACATGTAAAACTATTTCGAAGTACTCAATAAACTTCTATTTCGGGCAACTCTAAATTGACAATTATCAATATTGATAGCATCCGCAATAAGCAATGTAGTCTGTATATTAAAATATTTTATTAAATAATTTATCAATTTTGCGCTATTTCCGTTAATTTAGAGTCATTTTCTGTACTTTCGACGACTATATTTTCATCAATCTGGTTCGACATATCGCTAGGTTATACAAATATTCGAATCGACAACTGGGCGATATTTCTCCGCAGATTAACGAAAATATCGTTAAAATTAAAAAATGACGCTGAATTAACGAATGCGATGTAAACTTGATGAATTAACTATTAAATGATTTTAATATATGGACTATATTGATTACGGCAGATGCTATTAATATTAATAATTTTTAATTGAGAGTTGCGCGAAATATAAGTTAATTAAGTACTTCGAAATAGTTTTACATGTTGTCATCCGGAAAAGGGGCCAGAAGTACAATTCAATGTTAAAAACATTGTGAAGCAGATATTATTAATTTTTTTAGCTTTATAATTTTTTTTACTAAGTAAGAAGTAAATTCATTGCATTATATAGGGAAAGTCATGTACTGCACACATCAGATTTTTTTTTAGATTGAGATATTACAAATTTTAGTTTTATACAGTATGTAATTTTTTTGAAGTATGGAATGATTCCTTCATATTGGGTATGCTTATTAAAACGGAAATAACAATGTGCTTATTGATTTTCATTGGCATTGTGTTTCAAGAAATTTGTAATTTGCATTATTGTTTTATCACAGTTTATTAAACCGTAAAAAAATCATGTTTTGCACACAACATATTTTGCATATTCTTTACAATATAAGTTAGTTGTTTAAGTATGACATACATAATTTATTACTTTCCTTATATACATAATGTATAAGGAAAGTATTGTGACGGGGTCGAAAATTTGAATTCGAGTTTTCGACGGGAGAGCACGTTTCAAGCATCCCTGATCACGAATCAAGCATTTTGAAGTGATGTCTGTGTGTTTGTGAAAGTATGTGTGTGTGTCAGTGAGTCTGTGGAGACGATAATTGACGAACGAATGGACCAATTCGAACGAAATTTGGTACAAAATCACAATCCGTAAACACTGGAAGCCTATTGTATTTATACGCAATCGAATGTCCAGAAGCCCCTCCCCTAAATTTTCGAGTGAAATGTTGAAAAAAATCGTCAAAAAATCAAAACCGCTAATAAAGTTATGCAAATAGGCATTTCTTATGTAATGTTTCATTAGAAAACGATTGACATAAATTTTAGAATGCTAACATGAACCGTTCTTGAGATATTGTACATTTTTCAAAAAAATTATCAAAAAGTCATATAAAATAAAAAAAATATTTTCTATTGAGAAACATGTTCACTTTTCATATGTAATACCATGCGATAAATTTGGTGGCATTATTCTCGTGGATCTAGCTGGTTTCATTCAGGAAAAAATATACTTTGAGTAATGCTTTTGTATTTGAACGCCAATAGTCATTTATCTTCTGTAAGAAAAACTTATTTCTTCATCTATAACGCTTGGCGAGATTTTGACGACGAATTTGGTGGAATGTTGCCAACTTGGCGGCTTTTTAAATGTTGCTAAATTAACGAAAAACTCGCCATATGGATCAAAATGACGCTAAAGCAATGATGAATCATTGATGATGACGACATGGAAAATGACGACTCATTGGCGAAAATCAATATCTTGGAAAGAATATAAATAACTACTATAAAAATAATCTATTTTTTTACTGTAAATGTAGTAAATTCATTGCATTATATAAGGAAAGTCATGTGCTGCCCACATCAGATTTTTTTTAAGTATTATTGTATCACTAAGAAATGTTTTTCTATATTTTTAGCATATTTATTATTATCTATATAATAAATGCATCTATCCTTTTACACACTTATAGTATCGACAATGGGTTAGATCCTAACTGAGAATCATTTTTGATCCTTCAGGTGAACCTTTGAACCTTCAGAAGAAAATGTTTTTGAAGTCTTTCCAGATTCTTCATAAGCTCTCCTTCCGTTGACCAAGAAGGCTAAATTTTTGCAAGAGAAGTTGTCGGACTGAGTCGGGTTTTTGAATTCTCCAGATAAACTACCAGAGAGCTAAAGGCAGATTAGGAGAACTAAAGATTTCATAAATCCCCGAGAACCCCCTGTGATGCACAAGACTGAATCTTCCAGGAACTAATAAAATGTTTTCTGCAGTTCAGTGTTTTTCAGATCATACAAAAGTCATCTATAAAGTTATTAGAATTGTCAATTTTTTTAACAATATTCAAATATATTAATTTGAAAAGTGCTGAATACATTCCAAATATAATCGCTGTGTGTGTCACTCCCGCAATAACCCACATAAAATCAATTGTTGCTTTGCTGCATGTATAAGTTACTGCAAGGCAAAACATCTATTTAGGAGCCCATATAATAACAAAGATTGGTTAATATCTAAAATAATTTTTAAAAAATCTTTTGAAATCAGAATACATTGCAAAAAAGTAGAGTTCTTAAAATATACTTTAGCGTATTCATTATAATTTTACAATATAATTACGAAATGTATAATGAATATGGCAAAGTAAATTTAAAAAAAATATATTTTAACGTATTTATCATATTCATATTCCATGTTTCACTTCCACTGTTGCTCTTAAACTTACAATGTTTAAAATAATACAATTAATTAGAAACTATAAGCAAAAACTCACTATTATAAATAATTGCACCAGGTTTCTTCTTTATAATAGGTGCTGTACGAATATTTCACTTTACTATTTTAATTTGAGTTTTGAGTCCTTAAAGTTTGTTTAAAAACTCTTTCCAGACCCTTCAGATGCACCTTAGGTGACCAATAAGGCTGAAACTTTTGCATTCTTTTAGCATAAACTATAGTAGTATGAACTTATAGAACTATATAAACTTATAGTATGAACTAGAGAGAATCTAACTCTGAACTGAAATTTCGATTAAGAGGATTGTTTTAGATGCTAATCGCAATATATGGTTAAGCGAAGTAAAAGGTATCGACAAAATGTTGCAACATAATATTTTTAAGAGTGCTAGTTTCCCTGTCTTTGACAGACCTAAATACTAGTTATTTATAAAAATACAATAACTGTATATACTGAATTGATTCTGATATTTTTGTTTTATTATATGAATTTTTAAATAGAAAATGCTATTAAATTTCATTTGAATAAATAAAACTGATATCGTATGTTTGATCCATTTTCATTGATATTCATTAAAATATTTAGAGTTCTGAAATATAAGTACATAAACATAAAAAACTGCTGAAATTTATTTTTTAAAATGCGAACTTTTTCTGTTAAATTCTTAACTGAAAATGTTTTAGAATAGCATTTATCCGCGAACGGCTATTTACAGTGCATGCACAATATATCTCGAACATTCTTTCGATAAAAGTTTGTCCAAAAAATGAGTGATAAATCTTTTCTTCCAAAGAAAAAAGATTGAAATAAAGAAATTGTGAAAGAGAATTGGGTTTTTGTTCTGTAATTTTTTTAATGAAATGTCAACACCATACTAACGAAAAATAACAGATTTTTTCCCTAAGAAAGGGGAATAATCACAAAGGAATGTAATCTTCTGAGAACAAATTCTTTGCAATATGAGCATAAAATAAACATTTTAAAGGCCATCTTCATTGATTTTTTAAATATTTTTTCCGAAATTTATGTCAAATAAATTCCTTTGGTTTCTAATTAGCACGGAGATGAATTTTTTTTTTTTTGCTACAAATAAAATAGATTGATATGATACTCTGGTCTTCTTTGTCTTTTCATGCATGTCAACAACCGAAAACAGTGAAGGTATGTTTTTTAGTTCCTCAGTTCTTTTTATATATCAGTAGGAGTTTCAAATCTGCTTTACCAATGTAGAAAACATTAATATCTGCTGCCAATATTTTCTTAATCACAATTAATTATATATTTTGTAAAAGAGATATTTTTGCTTTATTACTTTCATTGCAATACACAGAGTGTCCCAAAAACATTGATCTCGGCTTTTATTCCTTAAATATTGATCTTAGACATATGTAATAAATTACAAAGTTGCGTAAATAAGGTACAGAATTTTATGAAATGGATTGAAATTTTCAAGGGAATTAAATTTTAAGAAATACAAAATTTAAATCTTTATACGGCCCCCGTACAAAAACATTTCCAATGAGTAAACTGTGCCCCACATACTATAAGGGGTGATATACAAAATTTCAGCATTTTATTATAAAATGTCCCAGAGATATGAAAAGACAAAAATGCTGACTTAAACCACTTTTCGATACATCGACATGGGTCTCAGAGGGGAAAAAATCATGTCGGCAGATTGCGTTTCAGGGGTCATACACAAATTACGAAAGAAAACAACGATTACACAAATAAACAATTATTTTGCTATTTATTGGTATAAAAGTATCTCCACTGTGTAGAAATAAGAAATTTACGCAAAGAATACAAAGTTTGTTCAAAATGCTTTCCATCCATGCCAATACAGAGTTGCATTCGTCTGATAACAGCCTATAATAGCATTTCTGCGTTGCGTCATTTGCACTCTTGCTATAAACATTTACATTTTAATTTGTGATTAATCCCTCACCAACTTTGTTTAAACATATCTCTTGGACTTTTATGATAAAATGCTGAAATTTGTACATCACCTTATTAGTGTATGGG
This sequence comes from Amaurobius ferox, assembly GCA_951213105.1. Classification (NCBI taxonomy): domain Eukaryota; kingdom Metazoa; phylum Arthropoda; class Arachnida; order Araneae; family Amaurobiidae; genus Amaurobius; species Amaurobius ferox. The sequence continues at coordinate 83,623,591 of OX578142.1, read as the reverse complement.
GCACATTTCACTCATTAGACATGTTTTTGTACGGGAGCCGTATAAAAATTTAGATTTTGTATTTCTTCAAATTTAATCTCCTGAAAATTCTTATCAATTTCATAAAATCCTGTACCTTCTTTACGCAACATTATAATTTATTATATTTGTCTAAGATCAATATTTAAGGAATAAAAACCGAGGTCAATGTTTTTGGGACACCCTGTACACAATGAAATATATAGTTACATAATGCATTATAGTCGCACAATGCAATATTTAGTCACATTGCAATATATAGACAAATCACCTAATGTTGGCCAAGTGACAACTGATTTCACTTTAGCTACTTATGGAATCTATTTTTAAATATAATATTAAACCTTTTATAACCAAGTAAAAATTTTTATGTAGGAAAATCTTGTTTCTATATTTTTGCATGCAGGGCGTTTTATTAAGTTTCACACTTTAGTTACGCTTTATGCTCTCTTATAAGTACAATATAACCGACTTAAGTACTTTATTTGGTTAGAAAACGCTTAATATTGACAGAGATATTGGATTTGAAAACTAAATCTCCATAACGTGCCCAAAGCTAGGACAGTGGCTAAAGTAAGTGGGTTTTCTGTAAAAGTAAAGGGAATGTATTGTGCAGGAGTCAAAAATCCTACACGTAGATTTCAATTGCTTTACACATTTTGAACTTTCCAGAATACAATACGAATCAACCATTTTTAAATGATGTCTGCGTGCCGGTCTGTAAGTTTGTAGCCACGACTTACAGATATTCTCAAATACATTGAGCAAGTTGGGTGAAATTTGGCTCAATTATTTAAATGAACTTCCGGTCTATTAATTTTTCGGATAGTTAAATCGGGATAAGTTTTTCAGTTTCAGAAAATCGAAAAAAAATTACAAGAAAAAAGTCATTTTCAGAACGTTTCATTATTTACAGACGGTTAACTCGCGCCGTTAGGAAAATATTGCCTGAGCTTGTTCGAAAATGAAAATAAAATCCCCCAAAATAATATATTCACAATTATTAAATGTATAAATACTTTATGATCAATTATAACCGGAAGTAAACAGACACCATTGTCTAGGGATTGTCATGAACCGTTCTCGACATATTTGGAAATTTGCGTTTTACTTGAAGCGTTATATGTGTCGAACAATTTCTTCTAAAAGAAAGATATTTGACGCGATTATTCCAATAGATGAATGTTAGATGTCTATAGCTCCGGGAAAGCTCGGATTAGGGGAAGGACTTTAATTTGTAGAACATTTTTTAAAAATTGAAAAGAAAATGTGAAGAGGTGTCGGAACCCCAAAATCTTAAAAAATACAACATATTAAAATTATTTTCGAACTCATTACCTTTCCAAAAATGTCTTACTGATATTTCTATCAAAATTAGGAGTGTTAAAATGCAGTTTTACTTAAGCATCAAAACTGGACTTTATGCTAAAACATTCTAGAAAAATGCGTTTTTCTCAAAATATGATTTTTAAAGATTCAGTGCATCTGTCATCAGAAATTAAGGCTCAGATGTCTATAAAATTTTCTTGACACATTCTTCATGTGTGGTAAATATTAATGCATTTAATAAATATTATTGAAATGAGATCTTCTAAATTAAATTTTTTTAAAGATTTCTTATTCAGAAAAGTGTATATTTTATTATGTAGTGTCGGCCAAATAGACATCAGAACACTCTCGTTATCCCGGCTCCATCATATGCTACATAGTAGCAACACTTGAAGTTTTGGCAATGTCGTTACATACTTTCTTTCTTCCGACCCAAACAGTCTGACTTACCCGAAGGTGTAAGGTATCTATTTGGAAGACCAGAGCAGTGCCACCCAATTTACACCGGAATCCAGAGACGGCGACATCCACAGGGTCCGTACCCTCCTTTCTCTACAAATAACCACTCGGAAAGACGTTTATACCCACATATTAATGTGCCTGTACTCCGCGGGAACACAGGAACAGTTTGGGCAGAGCTGGGAATCAAACTCAGATCTTCTGAGTTCACCACCGGACTCCGAGTGCAATCCCCGTGCTGTAATCGCTGGGCTGTCCTGTCCCTCAATACAGTTACATGCTTTTTTCTTCCGTGCGACCTACCCGAAATTGTGCGGTATCTGTTTGGACGGTCGGGACAGTGCCACCCAATTTAGACCGAAACTCAGCGGGGACGACATTCACAGGTACCGTAGATTCATTCCCCTACCATCAACCTCTCGGAAGGCCCTTCAGATCCACATATTTAAGGCGCCCGTACTCTGCGTGAACACGGGAACAGTTTGAGCAGAGTCGGAAATCAAACTCTGATCCTCTGAGTGCACCACTGGGCGGTCCCACTCCCAATGCCGTTACATTGTACTCATTTATAGGTTTTGATTTTCTTTTATAATTTCTTTTTTTTTAAATTACACTAGGGGGAACATCCCCTGCTCGCCAATTCCCGTTACTCACATCGCGAGTGGCGCTCACTGAGTTTTCGTCGCGAGGTGTTTCAAATTGGCCACTGCACATGAACACCCTCTCGTACCTCTGCTCACTAACGCTCTACAACCCATGGTGATCAGGATATCTACACCTTGTTAGCTATCTTTCACTAATCGCCACTGATGATTGAAGCACACTGCATGAGCTCTTTCGACCAATCTGTTACGCAGGCGTAAAACGTCCGTTTGTGCTCTGTCTCTTGTTCGCTGACGCTCCTTGTGCTCGCTCTACCTCTTGTTCAGCCAACGACGAGTCTTAACGATTCCTTTAGCATTACAGCTCTAAATAACAAATTATCTTCAAAAGCTAACCATTCTTGAAAACGCTGTTGCCATTTAAAAGAAAATAATAAATGATTCTTTTGCAATGGCAACAGCGTTTTCAACAATGAAAGTTAAATCGTTTACATATTACTCCTTTTGAAATGGCAACAGTATCTTTAACAATGATTATATGTTTAGAAGATATTAAAAAAGTTGTTAAAAAAATCCCGTCAAAATTGTATAAAAATTAGAATTTTTAATCCGATTGTAGCTAAAATAGGAGTCGAAACACAGCACTTTAATCCAAACCATCATGCAAAATTGTGCATCATTTGATGCCATTTGTCAGGCGCTAGTCTTAATAGAAAATTTTAAGATCATTTTGTCAGCGTCAGAAATGGCGGTAAATATAGCTAGTTTTATTTTTAATATAGAGATATAGCTATATAATATGCATTGAGCTGGCTATCTGAGTAAGTAAGGGGATAATGCAGTAAAATTATCGATCACTCCCACTTTAACTAGAATCTTGGTTTTGGTATAATTCGACCAGTCTTGGATACGAGATCAGGACAAATATCTAAAATTTCAAAAAATTGAATTAAGGGATCGGTGCATAGGAATAATAAAAAACTCAAAACTACTTTGTTGAATTATTGAGTAGTTCCACTCTTGCTAGGATCTGGAATTTGGTTTCATCCAATCAGTCTCAGCTTCCAGGTCAATGAAAAAAAAGTATAATATTTTGAAAAGTCGAATTATGGGTGATGATGTAAAGGAATACTATTAAAATATTAAAACCACTAAAAAAATTTAAAAATGATCGAGTCAGAATCTCAGTTTTGGTCTCACTTAATTCGTCTCAACTTGCAGATGAACGAAAGCACAAAAAACAAAAAACAAAAAAATGAATTAGAGGTGATGACACAAGGGATTTTGAAAACTTATACCACTTTGACTTTTAAAATCAATAAATACACAATTTGATATAATTTTTCTGACAACAATTAAAACTGGTTATCAATAACTTTGATTAAATGTGTAGGTGTCAGCTTTGATTAAGCGTGCAGGGGCGAAATAGCTAGTTTATTATAAACAGTATCATCGTAAATTTCGGGAAAAACATATTATTAAAATGTGCACATTTTGAAAATAAAGTTATTTTTAAGAACGGAAGTTGTTGCTTTTGCTTAAAAATGTAATTGATTATTGTTCGTCTTCCTCAGTCTTTTGTTTGAATTGCAAAAGACATGTCTATGACTACTACTGGTGAAATTGGTTTTCCCGGGTTTGACGGAAAATAAAACAATTCAAGGTTTGAATACAGGTTATTGCTTAGTGGTTGAGAAACTGCATATTTCCGTGTTACTGTTTTTTATTCCCGTTTTTAGTGCGTATGTATATCAATTCAATTGTAAGAAGCTTCGATTTTTACGAAATCAGGAAATGAATAAATTAAAGAAAAAAATTGAATGACGCTGTTATTCATTATAGATTGATATGAAACATCATTGTCTTCGCATATTTCGAATAGAAAGAGTTTGACGTGTATCGTGTTTGATGTTGATGGCGCGAGGCACATAGGTAAAGGTTTCGATTTTTCTTTTCTAAATTTTTTATTTTTTTTAGAACGTGGGGATTATACAGTTTTAAGAGATTAATAGAGTGCAATTTATTTTGTTCAAAATCTAACAAATTTTGACCAACTATTACCAACTAAACTATCGACAAGGAAGCGTTTAGATGTAACATTTGCAGTCACTTCACCGAACTTGCGGTTGCAATTATGCGCTATCGATTCCGAGAGTTTGCAGCGCCCCTAGTAGCAAATTGAAGAAGATAGAATTCCTATCTAGGTAAGATATCGAGGTAGTTGAAAATTTTGAATTACAAAATTGTAGAATGTACTCTTTTAAGAAAGGAAAGGGGTGAGGTTTGTACATAATATGTACACAGACGATAAAAAATGATGTCAACGAAACGGGGTGATTATTTTACTACATCCTTTGTCTGTATTTTATACAACATTTAGTTTTTACTGCAAAAGGATAATTCTAGATAAATTGAAATTAGGTTATTACATGGATTATTATTTTTCCATGATTATTTTTCGCCATATTATTCAGAAATATTTCAGTATAACGAGAGATTTGTATAATTATCGCTTTCCATTTACCCCATTCTTTATCGTCTGTATACATGTTACATGCAAACCACATGTTAGAATTCTGCAAGGGACTAAAATTTTAATTTTTTTCCCTATTCGGTCTGAAAATATTAAGATTTGACCCAGCCCTAGTTCGAGAATTTTTCAGATTATTTCATCCGATAGATATATGTTTTAACGCCGAATATATAGTCCGAATATATATTTCAACTCCTTCAGAACACGTTTTGACTATTTTCGGAGTGATGTCCGCCTGTCTGTGGTCGATTTCTTGTGTACGCAATAGCAGGCACAAATATCAATGGATTTTCATGGAACTTCATGTCCGGCTTTGTTATAAAAAAATTATAACGAGGTAGTATTTTTACAAATTCGAGCGAAAACTGTGAATTTTATTCTAAATGTTATATTTTTTTAACTTGGCAGCATAGGACAAAATTTGACATAATTATGCATAAAAGGGTTTATTTGTGGTTTAATGATCACGAGACTGAGTAGTTTCAATCATTGTTGTGAAAAATATCCGCGATACAATATTGTTTCGTTCGTGACGTCATTAACCCTCCTTGGGGGGGGGGGGAACTAACCCCCGGGGAGAGTACATTGTCAAATATGGTATCAATCGAAAGATTTTTCAAGCCCTTTAACGTGAATGGTAAGACACTAAAATTGTTATCATTTGGACTCACGGCACATATTTTTAAAATGTTTTCTTGTAAAATAAAACAAAATTGAATTCTAGTATGAGAAAGTCGAGTTGAGCCACACTTCAGTTAATTTTACAATGCATTGAAGCCTGTATAAAATTAACAGACTGTTGCCGCGTATCCTAAACATAATTCGCAATTTAAGGAATCAAATACAAATTAAATTGCATGTAGTCATAAATCAAAAATAACTCAAATTTGAAAAAGCTGTACAAACCAAGAATGGGCATTATTATAAAGTGCGTTTTCAGTACCTATAGTTCATTAGGTTATATTCAGTTCGTACAGCACCTATTATAAAGAAGAAACCTGGTGCAATTATTTATAATAGTGAGTTTTTGCTTATAGTTTCTAAGAGCTTCTCCTGCAAATCTGGGGTCAGCTGCAAATAAAATACCGCAGATACGTTTATGCAATGTCTGGTTTCAAATTGCTGGAAGTCCCTGCAGCACGAGTCCGTATGGAAGTAAAACCTAATTTCAATTTTTCAATTTTAGCCTATTTTAGTTGTTTTCTACGCTATTTCTATTGGAATTATCTTCATGAATATTGCGGATAATTGCACCAGGTATTGGTTTCGGCTAGTTACTGCTGAGCGCAACTTTTTCTAATTGAACTATTTACTCAAGGGAAGCCATAAAATTTAGATTTCCCTGCATTTTTATGAGAATACCATTAAACGGAAAAAAATTATGTTAAAATATTTCGTATTTAAATTATACAAACTCTTCTCAAATTGGAAGTATGCTTCTAAAAAATCGCAGGAGCTTGAAAAGCGATGTAAACTTTGATGAAACACCGGTAAATTTATCGGTGTCTAATGTAACTGATGTGAATGTTGTTGCTGAATACAGGTGGTCAAGTTATACAAGGACATATAGGACATACATATAGGACAAGTTATACTGTACGAAGAGATATATTCATGACAATCGGATTTTACTGCTTTGTAGTAAGAATAAGAAGGAAAAAGTAAGATATATTCATGCCAATCGAATTTTAGTGCTTTATATTAAGAATAAGTAGAAAAAAGTAATAATAAAAAATAAGAATTATTGACATGTATATGAGTAACTGTATGTATGTTATGTAGTAATAAGGGCGCATACAATATTTAAATGCGAATATATAATTAATTCAGTATGAAAATTAAATTAAATTCAAACTTTACTTGTAACAGCAAAGAAATAATGAAAAAACATGATCGATAATTTTCACGTAACATAGCTGAATATTTGCATTTTGGGTGAAAGTAATTATATTTTCGTTGAAAAGCAAGGTTGATGTTATCCCTTGAATCTCGTCTTAATAAGAAGTTTTAAGTGTAAAAAAAACTTTAGAAACTTAATTAAAACCTCATGTAGATGTTAACGCTTGGTTTTCTGATACAAATAACTGAGAGAGAGTTTATTTAACCCACTTGCACGTCACGTCTTTTTACTTTAATCATTAGATTACGCATTTTCACCGGATAATATAGCAATGTCTAAGAACAGCTTTATGTGGTTATTGAAGAGTTACGAAAAAAGAATTACGAGAGAAAATATCCAGATGATCTCGTAATAAACCTTTTAGAACTTTTCTTGCAGCTTGTTTTGCAAGAATACTATAAATTCTTTTCTTACAAATACGCAAGTAATGTATTATTTAAAATGCGATAAATATTATAGGTTGAATTAATGTTTTTGAGGAAAATGGTATGCTGTTTTTATCTAGATAGCTTCTACAAATAACCAGAATAGGTGATTAACCCAACCTGCATGTCACATTTGTTATTTTAATAAATAGATTGCGTACTCTTTGCCGAATAATATAGCAATGTCTGAAAATACATTCATGAGGTTATTGAAGAGGTTAAATAAGAACGAAAATCTATATATAATCTTATGATGAACTTTTTAAAACTATTTTTGTAGTTAGTTTTGAAAAGATAAAAGAAAGCTTTTCTTAATAAACAATACCCGACATAGAAAATGCAACACCATGAAGCTTTGACCGTATACTTATGCAAATTGCGAGACAAGCATAGCTGGCCAATGTATGCAAATGATCTGAAATGCAAGTAGTTCGCGTGATTAGAGCGCGGGATAAAACGGCAGATGGACTAACAGTAACTGTCTGTCGCCTACGGAAACCCGTTTTCCAAGCTGTTTTGCTTGTTGAAGTCGAACAGCAGCCGGACGCCGAAGTCTGTTTCAGAATTTTAAAGATCGTGCAAGGGGATTTATTTCAGACCTACGTACGGCAAGGTGGTTGCACCGGCTTGTCGCCTCTGAAACATGCGTGGATACGTCCACTGTCCAAAGGATTTGGAGAATATGTATTGAAGAAGGCCATGTGAATCATCGCAGTGGTACAGGTCCATCTAGACGTACGTCAGCACGCGTTGAATGACGCATTCGAAGGCATAAGGTGGCGGCTCCGCAAACAACGACTGAGGACATTCTGCAGAATTTGCAGGGTACATTGGATGGTCTAATATCAGCGAAAACAGTTTCTCGACGATTGGCCGAAAGCAGCTTGCACTCAAACCGTTCTTTACGAAGACTGCCATTGAGGACAAGGCATCGACATGAGGGATTGCAATGGTGTCGAGCCCAAGCCTCTTGGACGAATGGATGGGGACATGGTAGTGTTCAAAGACCAGTCTCTGTTCTCTTTGTCGAATAACAGTCGCCGTGTGAGAGTCTGGAGGCAACGTGGAAACATATTTAATCCTGCTGCAACTTCTCGACAACGTAGCATCATGATTTGGGCTGTCATCGGGTTCGATAGCCGTTACCTCTGGTTCATATCAGGGTCACAATGATGACACGACGATATGTGGATGAGGTGCTGTGACCGGTTGCACTGATCTACCTTCAGAGGGTGAAAAATGCTTTTTTCCAACAAGATAATAAGCGACCGCACACAGCAGCCATCAGAAGACAAGCCTTGCAAGGTATCAAGGTGCTTCATTGGCCTCCGCTGTCTCGAGAACTCTCACCCATTGAACATGTATGGGACGTGATTGACCGTCGTTTGACAGCTATGCCCCGCCTCATACAAAGGAAGACCTGTGGAGGATGGTTGAAGGCATATGGTCATCTATCCCTTAAGAAAATATCCGCATCCTCATTGCATCTGTTCCTTGAATGGTTGCTGCTTGTATAGCCGCAAGAGGTGGTCTTACTGCCTATTGATCACACTGTCTATGCCATTACTGTATTGCATTACACTTCTGGAATTAACATCACTTATTTTTATATGCCATCTCTGTCTGTGTGTCCCTTATCATCACACTGTATTTGCTCTTTCATGGTGTTGCATTTTCTGAATCGGGTAGTGTATATTGTAACGGATTTTTAAAAGTAGATTTTAAGCCTAATGACGAGGTGCTCAAATATGTGACGGACGCCTCAAATCGGGTCAACGGATGTATTTTAAACCTCCTCAGTACTAATAATTACTATACAACTTCTGAATATATATACTATACGATTCCCCAACTAAAGCAATTACTGAACGATCATCTACGCCCCTTAACAAACTACACTTGTCTTACGAACACAGACAGATATGGCATATAAAAGGCATATCCCTTAGGAAAATATCCGCACCCTCATTGCATCTGTTCCTTGAATGGTTGCTGCTTGTATAACCGCAAGAGGTGGTTTTACTGCCTATTGATCACCCTGTCTATGCCATTACTGTATTGCATTATACTTCTGGAATTAACATCATTTATTTTTATATGTCATCTCTGTCTGTGTGTCCCTTATCATCACACTGTATTTGCTCTTTCATGGAGTTGCATTTTCTGAATCGGATAGTGTATATTGTAACGAATTTTTAAAAGTAGATTTTAAGCCTAATGACGAGGTGCTCAAATATGTGACGGACGCCTCAAACCGGGTCAACGGATGTATTTTAAACCACCTCAGTACTAATAATTACTATACAACTTCTGAATATATATACAATGCGATTCCCCAACTAAAGCAATTACTGAACGATCATCTACGCCCCTTAACAAACTACACTTGTCTTACGAACAGTAAAGTTGACTATATTTTGGATCATGAGCACTTAATTAATACTTCTCACACAGAGATAGGGATTATCAGAGAAAAAACACAGATATTGAATTATTGTTAATATGACAATATCTTTTAAAAGTCCCCCAGTTGACGACATTGCATCAAAGTTATTGCCAAATTTATCGTCAAGTATAATATGCAGACAGATAGACCAACAGATAGAGATAAGAAATTTTCTTTTATAGTATATGTTAATTTGTATATAATGATTTTGAAGAAAATGTTATCCTTTGTTTATCTAGAGACCTCTTGAGAATACCCTTATAGAATACCCTAATGACACTTCACGATGAAACAACATTAGGTTTGACCCGTCACCTCCGAGAGTAGAAGCCGGAGCACAACCCCCCGAAAATGGACTGCATCGTACTCTGTATGCCTAAATCTGGCCTTCAAATTTTTTATGACCTTTTCTGGAAATTCTCCCCCAGCATCCCACACAAAGAAGTACGTGGGCACGTTGATGTAACGGCCAACGGATATTTTCTCTAGACAATATTCCTATATCGTATTTCGTGAGTGTCTAATTTGTTATTTCCATGATTTAATAAGGATTTTGCATACCTTATTACATTGGATACATTACTACATTGGATACATTACTACATTGGATACATTACTACATTGGATACATTAACACATGGATACATTACTACATACGAGTGTTGTAAATGCTTCTTAGAAGTAAATGCTTACCATTTTTTGCTTCTTATCATGTCATTTAAAATTACTTATAATTTAAGAAATATATGGCATTCAAATTATTTAAATTATATTATTCCTTCTTGTCGAAATTTCTTTTCAATTAAAGCTAACTGGATTCTAAATTGCTTTGTTGCTAATTATAACGTCAACAAACCTTTTAGAGTTTTCTTAGCTAGTTTTAAAATTTTATTGTTGTCACATTAATTAAGAAAACTACCTAGGCACTTGTAAAATTAAGCTTTGTTAAATAATTGTGAAGTATTTAAAATCATTCAATGTTTAAAATGTATATTTTATCAGATTAGTTTGTGTCATTCATTGCATTTGCCTAGTGCACTTAATTTGCTGTCATAAATTATTCAGTTTCCTGGAAATATTTTAAAGTTATTTTATTAATGTTGTTAGTTTTGTGATATTTTATAATATACTAGTAGTATGCCCGTTCTTTGTACTGATTATATAATTCAAGAAACTTAAAATTCAGAATTTGCAGTGAAGTTTTAATACTTGGAGTCTTTATTTTTGAAATTTTATAATAATTCAAACGAAAAGAAAATAGGTGGGTTCTACCGTGTGAGATAATAAACAGACAGATAGATGCACAACTTACAAATTTTTGTATACTGTTAATAGCAGATATACCCGAAATTGCTTATGATTTAAAATATATGCAAATTCCTGCAGTATTCTAAATGACATTGTTACTCAAAACATTCTATTAAAGTATTTCATTTAATTCTCTTTTTACTTATCTAAATTTAATTCGCCTTCCACTTAATTCTTCTAAATTTAATTCTCCTTTCACTTAATTCTTCTAAATTCAATTCTCCTTTCACTTAATTCTTCTAAATTTAATTCTCCTTTCTGTATTTTCTATACCAAATTATATTCACAAGGAAATCTGAAGAATAGAACATTCTGATCCCGTTTGCAAACAAATTATAAAATATATATATGAAATTGGATGAATATATTCTAAAATGAAAGAGCTAACTAAACACAATGAATTAATTGACTAAACACATCATGAGGTTTTGCCAAAATAAAACACATGAGATATTAAATTGAAAATGTTACTAATTCTCGTAATATTTAAACTTGAAAGTTGTAATGATGTAATCTAGCTAAAATTGAATTTCCGATCATTTATAAAATTTTCTTTTATATCAATTTCTTTATTATTTAAATTGGAAAAAATGTAATAACAATTGTCTGTCTAATAAACACATTTGATTTAATTGCGTTGCTAATCATCATGATATAATTTTTTTAATAAAATTGAAGAAACTATATCATCTGCATAATGCTATTTCAATGGAAGGTTTAATTGTGGGATTTTTATTCATATCTCGACAATCCCTGGTCCTAGAAACTCGAAACATGGACTAAATTTTAAGTGGGGCTATTTCAAGGCTACCTACAAAATTTTCATAAAATTCGATGCAGCTATTCTACCGTATTAATGAGATAGATAAAGATACAGACAGACAGGCAGATAGATGTATTTTCAATTTTATTTGTATAGATAGAATCAAGGACAAAGCGTTTTAAAAAACGAAATGTCTTTTATTAACACATCCTAAAAGCCGTACAAAACATATATTAAAAACTGCCAGAGCGCTTTCGGATGTATATACGCCCTTCATCAGTGGCTACATGAATAGTTAAAACATGGAATGTTTATATATATAGAGACCAGTTTAAACCAAATTTGCATAAAATATAAAATGGTAAATGAACTTACTAAAAATAATACAAGAAATATACACGGAAACTACAAAATAAGTTTAACGCTTATGAATTTTAAAATATTACAAGAAAAGAACTAATACAAATTTTAGGAAAACGTCAAGCATGATATTCCTGAGAATGACGTAACAAATAACTTTTAAGAGGTTTGAAATGCATAAAGTCGAGAATGGGTCGCCAAGCATAACTTTAAATTTGAACAGGATCAAAATTACAAATTGATTCACGGTAAATATAAATAAACAGGGATTCATAAAGAAGAATACTACGTGGATTGTTACAACGAACCATAAGGAAAGTTTTTCAAAAACGGGAAGAAATTTATCATTAACCACATATTGAGCAAAAGCCGTAGAAAGTTTACCAGATTTGACATCACGAGCCTGTTCTGCTAAACGGACGCCAACAGTACGTTTTGAACTACCAATGTAAAATTTATAGTCACCAGCAGGGGATTTCTGTCCAAGGGACTCTTTTCATCCTGTATCCTCTAAAAAACTTCTTTTAACGCGTTTTTCAATCGCGCATTTAATGTTTGCTCTTCTATCCCCGCTTTGACTGATGAAATTAATGTTATTTTTAAACTTGGCCATGAGGCTGCTTATTCTTTTGAATTTATTTATAAGATCTTCGCCCATGTTCGCCTTAAATTTACTCAATTTGATAGTAAACTTGTTAATATTAAAAATCGTTTAGTCCACAAATCTAGTATTCCTTACCATCCTAAGATTTTCCGCCGTTTTATTAATTTCTGTCATGACTTTGGTTTCAAACCCTCTCACTCTAATATTATCACTTTATTTAATCATATTCGATCCGATAAATTTGAGAATTTTGATGACTTTAAAAGCTTTGCTGGGGTGTATGTCGTTCCCCTGTTATCCCCTGCTGGTGACTATAAATTTTACATCGGTAGTACAAAACACACTGTTGGCATCCGTTTAGCAGAACATGCTCGCGATGTCAAATCTGGTAAACTTTTTACGGCTCTTGTTCAATATGTGGTTAATGATAAATTTCTTCCCGTTTTTGAAAAAAACTTTCCTTTTGGTTCGTTGTAACAATCCACGTAGTATTCTTGTTTATGAATCCCTGTTTATTTATATTTACCATGAATCAATTTGTAATTTTGATCCTGTTCAAATATTAAGTTATGCTTGGCGACTCATTCTCGACTCTATGCAATTTAAACCTTTTAAAAGTTATTTGTGACGTCATTCTCAGGAATATCATGCTTGACGTTTTTCTAAAATTTGTATTAGTTCTTTTCTTGTAGTATTTTAAAATTCGTAAGAGTTTAAACTTATTTTGTCATTTCCTTGTATATTTCTTGTATTATTTTTAGTAAGTTCATTTACCATTTTATATTTTATGCAAATTTGTTTTAAACTGGTCTCTCTATATATAAACATTCCATGTTTTTACTATTCATGTAGCCACTGATGAAGGCGTATATACGTCCGAAAGCGCTCTGGCAGTTTTTAATATATGTTTTGTACGTCTTTTAGGATATGTTAAATAAAAGACATTTCGTTTTTTAAAACGCTTTGTCCTTGATTTTATCTATTGAATCCAGACGTGATACCAATCTTGATGATTGTTTATTTATATAGATAGAACAAATTTCATTCTCTTTTTAAGATATTGTCAATAGTAAGAAGTCGTAGAAATAAAACTGTTATACTAAAGTTATGAAAGTAAAATAATAATGTATAATAGTCTATCTTTTCTGCTGCATTGTCTAAATGTTCGGTTTTGGAGGAAAGAGTGCTAGATTGTATACGCTGTTTTTCTGGGTTTCTTTCTATTTTTTGTGGGGTATGTCAAATTTTTGAGGGGTAGTGTGTTAGGTTGTATACGTCGTTTTACAGGGTTCGTTTCCATTTTTTCTGGGGTGATGAAAATTTTGAATTTTGCTTATAATGATGTCTATTTTTTCTGCTGCATTGTCTAAATGTTAGGATTTTGGGGAAAGAGTGCTAGATTGTATACATTGTTTTTCAGGGTTTCTCTCAATTTTTCGCAGGGTATGTCAAATTTTGGGGGGGGGGGAGAGTGCTAGATTGTATGCATCGTTTTAGAGGGTTCGTTTCCATTTTTTTCTGGGGTAATGAAAATTTTGCATTTTGCTTATAATAAAGTCTACTTTTTCTGCTGCATTATTTAAATGTTAGATTTTGGGGGAAAGAGTGCTAGATTGTATACATTGTTTTTCATGGTTTCTTTCTATTTTTTGCAGGGTATGTCAAATTTTTGGGAGAAGAATGCTAGATTGTATACATCGTTTTAGAGGGTTCGTTTCCATTTCTTCTGGGGTAATGAAAATTTTGCATTTTGCTTATAATAAAGTCTACTTTTTCTGCTGCATTGTCTAAATGTTAGATTTTGGGGGAAAGAGTGCTAGATTGTATACATTGTTTTTCAGGGTTTCTTTCTATTTTTTGCAGGGTATGTCAAATTTTTGGGAGAAGAATGCTAGATTGTATACATCGTTTTAGAGGGTCCGTTTCCATTTTTTCTGGGGTAATGAAAATTTTGCATTTTGCTTATAATAAAGTCAACTTTTTCTGTTGCAATGTCTAAATGTTAGATTTTTGGGGAGAGATTGTATACATTAGATTTTTGGTGAAATGATGCTAGATAGTATACATTGTTTTTCAGGGGTTCTTTCTATTTTTTTGCGGGTTATGTCAGATTTTTTGGGGAAGGGTGATAGATTGTATACATTGTTTTACAGGGTTCGTTTATATTTTTTGTGGGATGATGAACATTTTGCATTTTGCTTATAATACAGTCTATATTTCTGCTGCATTATCTAAAGTGTGCTAGATTGTATACATCGTTTCGCAGAGTTCCTTTCCATTTTTTGTTGGGTGACAAAGATTCTTTGTACAGATTTTGCAGCGTTCTACAACTTTGTAATCGACTTTTCTCCTACCTCTTACAGAAAGCAAAATAGCCCCCAATCACCCCACTAAAGAAGGGGGTCAGCCCCCTGAAAGTTATGTTATCGTTTGATGACAGGGGGTTTCATATGCAGCTGCTTAAAAATATGCGAAAACTGTGATACTTCTCAAATTATTTGCCTGATCCATGAATTTCCTGGCATGTATATTTATAGAGTTTTATGTAGTACTGTTTTACAGGTATGGATCAAACTAAAATTTTATGGGATTGTACTACCAAAACAGACTGGTGTATTTAAACTTCACATAAAACAGGAATAAAAATTTTCAGCAAAAATAAATAAAATATCTATAACTTTAATGAAACCCAGATAATAATTCTTTCGTGAACATGGAATTATGCTTTCATTGAACAACATGATGATGGCATTTTTTGAACTTTATTTTAATAGGAATTTCTCAAGACAAAAATGTTTTAGAAACTTAATTAAAACTGCATGCAAATTTTAACGCTTGGTTTTTAATACAAATAATTATAAGCGTTTTTTGACTAAAACTGCATGTCATGTTTATTTAATTATTTAATTAAATATATTTCCAGGTTATTTTGCAAGATATTAGAACAGTCCCACGAAGTTTTTATATACCAGTAACAGGAATGATTAAAATATATAATTAACTTCATATTTAAAATGCATAATACAGTATAAGTTAAATAATTGCCTTGTATGCCAGTATATTCCGGTGGTTATCCCGGGAGGATAGCACAAGGTGGTCCCAAATGTGATCCTCGACGCCGCTCAAAACTATTTACGTGTCTACGCGGAGCATGGGTACAATAAAGCCTCAGGGTAAGGAGGGTTTGGTCTCTGTGATTGCAATTCGGTTTAACAGTCATAGTTTAATTCTGCTTGCTGATAATTTTCATATTTTACTGTCTTTCTACAGCAACCATTCAATTTTTTATTCCTTTAGGATACTCTTCCGATTATATATATATATATATATATATATATATATATATATATTATAGTAAATACAAAAACAGATTTAAAAAGTGG
The DNA here is from genome assembly GCA_951213105.1 of Amaurobius ferox. Taxonomy (NCBI): domain Eukaryota; kingdom Metazoa; phylum Arthropoda; class Arachnida; order Araneae; family Amaurobiidae; genus Amaurobius; species Amaurobius ferox. Next base: position 83,607,461 of record OX578142.1, on the reverse strand, counting down.
GGAAGGGCAGAAAGGAAGGGGGGGAGAAGGGGTGAAAAGAAGGGAGAGTGTTTACAGGAACGACAGTATATATATATATATATATATATATATATATATATATATATTAATAATTAAATTTCATGGGATTTTTAGGTTATGTTAAAATACACAATTCCGTAACCATCTAGCACATTTAATACAATACTGTAAGGCTGAATCCTATCCAGATAATTTTTTTTAAATGTCACTATAAAAATTTTAAATTCAATTTATAATCTGTCAATTATTATTTTTGTCAAATTTGAAATTGCTATTATATACTTCTTATATTAAATATTAAAAATATTCATGGATCTTTTATTAATCTTTGAGATAAGTTTTAGATACATATTAGATAACGATTATTTATTATTTAGTAAAATATTTAATCATATATTCCTTCATATCTTTAATTCTTGGAGTTGATATTTATCTATTTGTATATCAATTGCCAATTGAGTAATAATCTTCTTCAAGAGTATTTCCTAAATTTCACAACAGATGGCGCAATCTAGAATTCTTTCGAGATATTTTCTTGTGCTAGATCACCGATATATTCGGCGTCAAGAATGAAGGTGATTATAGGTATGAATTTTGATTTCTATTTACAACCCTGACGATTGATAGGTGAAACACTGATATATCTGATGTTTGTACTCTCATCCTCTTCTTTCCATTTGTCTGTTATTATTTCCATTTTTGTTTATGTCTGGTAATCTGTCGGATCTTTCAACGATGTTTCAAGTACATGGCTGTATCATTAAGCGAAACACATTTGGTACCTTTATAGTTGTAAAGATCCTTGAAAAGATGCATCTACAGAGGTTCCATCCAATTTCATATATTCATATTGCACATTATCTTTACAATTTATTTTTTATTGTCATTTTAATATTTTGAGCCTCCAGCTTTTGACAATCCTTTGATGCTCGTGCTTAGTTTGTATGTATCACTCTTGAATGTTAATGTATTCACATGCATTATTAATTATATTAATTAAAGTTTAAAGTTAAGATCAATTTGAATTCTATGGTATCATTGGTTTCCTTTTGTTAGATAACTTATTTCAAATCCTCTTTTACATTATTAACCTCCTTAATGTTAATGAACCAGTGTATGCCACTATTCATGTTTTAAATTAGCCTTATTATATTTATTTATTTTTATACACACACACACACATATATATATATATACATATATATACATATATATATACATATATATATATATATATATATACATATATATATATATATATATATATATACACATATATATATATATATATATATATATATATATATATATATATATGTATATATATATATATATATATATATATATATATATATATATGTATATATATATATATATATATATATATATATATATATGTATATATATATATATATATATATATATATATAGTAGAACCTGGTAAAGTGACCGCCTGGCTAATATGACCATTTTTGCAAAATTTTGCTTTAACCTATATATAATAAATAGGAAAATGTCCCCTAAAATGACTACTTGTATATATTGCAAAGTGACCGATTAAATTGCCATGTGAATGTTATTTTAATCTGTGAAATGTGACCACCACCGGCTTGTGCTTGATCTTATCTATATCTCTTGTCATCTTATCTATCACTTTATCTTATCTTCTTGCTTTCTACACTCACTGAAAGACCAAAATTCTCTCCTTTCTTCTAAAGTGAGTGGATGAAGTGATAACACACACAATATAGCTGTATCCTGTTGTTGAATTCGTTGAGATTTTTAGCAATTGCGTTTCCTTTCAACGTACTTTATGTATGAAACAAATTTTTAAATAATGACAACTGGAAAAGTCTAAAGCATATAAAGAACTTTGTTTAAAAGAAAAAATTGAGGTACTGGAATTTCTTGAAACTAATAGCTATAGTGCAGCTGCAGAAACAATTCAGATTTGTAAAACAAGTGTGAGTAGCATCTATAAAAGAAAATTGGAGTATCGAGAACGATATGAAGAAAATGGAAATGATTATATAAGCCATAAAATCCGTATAACAAACAGTTTGGAGGTGAGTCAAGCAACTGTTGAGTGGTACAAAAGAATGCGGGGAATAAATGCACGTGCTTCTGGACCAATGCTGCAAGAAGTAGTATTAGATTTTTCAAAAAACCTTGGAATTCAGGAATTCACAGCTTGAAATGGATGGCTTGAGTCCTTCAAGAAAAGGAGTAAGATTTCAGAGAAGGTTTTATATGGCGAATCAGATGATGTTGACACCAAAACAGTGGATAATTTTAAGGAAATAATAGCTAGTTTCATAGGAGACTACAAGATGGAAGATATTTATAGTGCTGACTAGTGTGGGTTATTTTATCTAGTAATACCCAACAAATCTCTGGCGGTGGCTGGCGATAAGTGTAAAGATGAGAAAATTTCAAAGGAAAGGTTAGCAGTGTTATTAGCATGTAGTGCAACTGGAGAAAACTAATATCGCTGGTTATTGTCAAAGCTAAAAAATCAGCTTGCTTTAAAAATATGGGTGCTAAAAACTCGCATATTTTATGGTATGGCAATCGTAAAGCTTGGATGGCAGCTTCTATTTTTTAGAATGGGTGGGTATAATTAACAAGCAGATAAGCAGAAAAAATCTTTTGATTATAGACAACTGTCCGGCTCATCCTCAAGGTTTATCATTTTCTAATTTTAAAGTTCAGTTTCTTCCGGCAAACACAACAGCACATTTACAGCCACTTGAATAAGGTGTAACTCAAGCATTCTAGCTCTATTACAAAAAATTTTTATTGAAATATGTGCTATTCAGGTCTGATGATTGTAAATCTGGGAATGAAATTGCCACGTGCATAAATGATTTCGATGCCATTATGTGGATAAAAGAGTCCTGGGAGCTAGTACGTACATCTACAATTTCTATGTGTTTAGGAAAATGTGGCTTTCTTAGAAAAGCTCCAGACGATGTCAGTGATGGTGCTTCACAAGATGGTAACTGTGACACATACAGCAATTTCGGCATGCAACATCTCATAAACCTAGCAGTACATTCAGATGCTGGGATAGATTTGAAGTCAGTAGAGAAGACAACCATGTGGATTATGCTTATTAATTCTCCACGACCGGGGATTCAATCTCCCATCCAGCGGAGCCGTTGCCGGGGGCTACGTTCTTGACGGGATTATTTACCGGGTAGGGTCCGAAGAATGCCCGCCAAGCCTGACCCCGGTCGCCGGCCGGATCTAGGCTCAGGTCATGAATAGACACAGTCCGTGAGATCACAGCCACCTGGAAGAGTCCGAGGCTTTGTTGCCTCACCGGTACGACGACCGCTTCCTCGACAGCCGGATCCCCGGATTATTATGCTCCCCAAAATTGGAGGATCAAAACTACATAGTACATCCGTAACCACCATCACAGGGTGGCTCGCCCAGGGGGGGGGGGAAGTGCTGGGATAGTAAATACTGAGAAGTTTTTGAATTTCGATAATGATGTTCCATCGTCTGACAATTCAAGTCATCCTGAAAGCTTAAAAAATGACATTCTTATGAATAAAAGTGAAAATGAATTTGTTCCAAATGATGCAGAAGAAATGGAAAATGAAGATGTTGATATTCCCTCCGATGCTCAAATGTTGCATATGAGTAAGAAAATGCAATTGTATGTTTTAAGTAACTGTCCAGATATGCTGAATTCGTTAAGAAAAATTGAAAAAAGGGGCTAATGATGTAATTCTGAAGAAAAGGCATTTCACACAAAATACAATCAAAACGTTTTTTACTAAATGTGGCACTTTGTTGTAAGATATTGAAATTCAAAATTGTAAATAACATCTTTTAATGTTACATTAATAGATTTGAAAGGGCATACGAATGTATGTATACATGTGTGACATGAATCATTTAGTGAAAGTTTCTAAGGTGCATCTAATTCAGTATTAAAAGCAAGCAAACCTCATCAATGTTTGAACGGATGTACAGGCAAGTCAGTAAATTTATTTTTAACACTTTACAACAAAGTTGAAAAGTGTTTATGACTTTGTTCATTCTGTCTGTCTGTCTGTCTGTCCGTTAGCACGATAACTGTCGTAAAAATGACTTAATCAAAATGAAATTTTAGTATGTTGTTCAGACGGTCTGTAGGACCTATGGGAATATAAATAAATAATATCCCCCAATTAGTTTTGGATTGAACCCGGGTTGAAAAAATGAAATACATTGAACCCAATGGGACCAAATTTTTTAAACATTTTTTAAGCGGATTTAAAATTCACAAATTGCTTCGAAAATTTTAGGTAATATTCAAATTGTTCCATAAAATATATAAAAAAAAATTCAGCGAAATATATTCAGTAGTTTTTTAAATAAAAATTAAAATAATAATTACACCTCTTACATGAAGCGATCACGTGACCATGATATGAAACGATCACGTGACCAACTTCAAAATATAATACGGCATCCATCTTGTCTCAAAATCGTCATTTTTAAAGTTCTTTTTAATTCATATTGAGTGTTGTATTCGTCGTAAAACCCCTTTATTTTCGCTTAAATTCTGTGCATCTACATACTGAAACAACGCAATGACAATATATTTGAGTTTAAATGAGCATCCAACTTTGATTATTTCTCTAACGAAGCCTATTTTTCACTTATGTGAAATGTAAACAGCAAAATATGTAGGATGAGTTGTATAGGAATTGCTGTATTTTTTTAATGCAAAAGAATTTAGCTCATGGAGTCTGCATAGCTGGTATGAAAGAAATATTCATTGACTTTACCGAGAGAAGGACGATTTTTTACGATGAAGTTTTAAGCATAGAGTTAAATTACTTATAGCTCCATGGTCTTAATTTTTAAATAAAATAAATTATTATAGTATTGTGATGAATGACATGAATGGGAAATTATTTATGAATGAAATGCTGCTTTTTTAGAGAGAGCCAGGCGTGTTATTTTTTCTATGACGTCATTTGAATGAATTTCAGTTGTTTTCGATGAAGTTTTTAAATATAATAAATTATCGTGGTATTATGATAATTCTAAAATTGTTACCGAGTAATATATCACATTTTAGAGATGTTTAAACCAGGCAATTTATATTTCAATGCCGTCATTTGAATGAAGTTCATTTTTTTGGATGAATGTTTAAGTTTTCAACTATAATAAATCAATGTAGTATTCTGAGAAGTTTTAAAATATTACCGAGGAATGTATTGCATTTTAGACATGTTTAAATAAAATTGCATTGAAGTTGGAAAGTGTTTCTTAATCAATGCTTTAAGCATGATTGATCTTTCTTGTTTTTAATTTTATCTCATTTTGAATTTATTATTTCCTTATTTGAGTTTATTTATTTATTTATTTAATTTTGTCGCTAAAATTATTTGTACAGTACAGTACTGTATTTTAAAAAAGTTTTACTATTTTGTCCGGTAAATTTACTACCTTCATAAAGTGACCAATTCTGTCAGTCCCAAGGATGACCACATTAGGCAGGTTCTACTGTATATATATATATATATACAGGGTGTCCCCAAAACATTGATCTCGGCTTTTTTCCTTAAATATTGATTGATCTTAGACATATATAATAAATTACAAAGTTGCGTAAAAAAGGTACAGAATTTTCTGAAATCGATAAAAATTTTCAGAGGATTAATTTTGAAAAAATGCAAAATTTAAATTTTTATACGGCCTCCGTACAAAAACATTTCCAATGAGTAAAATGTGTCCCATACCCTAATAGGGTGATGTACAAACATTTTTGCTTTTACAGTAGATACATTGTAGCTTTTACAGTAGATACATTGTAGCTTTTACAGTAGATATCACATGTTATTGCTTTTTCGCAATACTGTTATTTATTTCTCACGATTGGCAACAGTATATATCTACTCTTATCTTTTGCGATTGGCAACATTGGTCTCTTCATTAATAGCACTAATGGATTGGAAATTTGCAGTGTATTTCAGGTATTCTTGTTTCCTATATTATTTTTTAATATTTATGCTTGTCTTCCAAGTAAGGAGAGTTTATAGATATAATCTATCTCTCATTTCCGAAACAAGCATATTTTATGCTCATTTTGATTAAATACTTGGACTTGAAAAATAAATTTTTCGAAATGAACAACTGTTTTAGGCCTAGTGATTATCCACGTGCATAACTTTAATGCTTGGATATTTTTTGTTTTTCTATTTTTGAATCCACATCATTGATATTTGTTGATATTCGTTGATTATCTTTAGCTTGATGACAAGAAATATATAAATATATACATATATATATATATATATATATATATATATATATATATATATATATATATATCAGTGGCGAAGGCGAGTAACTGATTTAGAAATCAGATTATGCGGAAATGCATATTACATCTCCCCCTATGTTATCTCTCCTAACACAATACTCAAAGGATTTGATGGTAATAATAGTAATTATAATTAATACTGCTATTGCTATTGTGCTATATATTGTAACTAGGGAAGGGTTGTTGTCGAGAAGTTTGGTAGCATTCGTCTATGGTAGCATTCGTCACTGATATATATGTTGGTAGTATATATATATAAACCAGATGATGCTTTTAAACTTTTTAACACTTTACAACAAAGTTGAAAAGTGTTTATGACTTTGTTCATTCTGTCTGTCTGTCTGTCTGTCTGTCCGTTAGCACGATAACTGCCGTAAAAATGAGTTTATCAAAATGAAATTTTAGTATGTTGTTCAGACGGTCTGTAGGACCTATGGGAATATAAATAAATAATATCACCCAATTAGTTTTTTATTGAACCCGGGTTGAAAAAATGAAATACATTGAACCCTATGGGACCTAATTTTTCAAACATTTTTTAAGTAAATTTAAAATTCACGAATTGCTTCGAAATTTTTAGGAAATATTCACATTATCCCATAGAATATATAAAAAAAAATTCAGTAAAATATGTTAAGTAGTTTTTTAATTAAAAAAATTATTTTATATAGGGAAAAAAACAAATTCAATTAAATTCTGACTTTGGGATATCTTCCAGAAAGAAAAGAGAGAGATATTATATAATAAATATCTCTCCATTTGTTTAAACGTTTTGCATATGGGAATGGCTTCATGTTTTAAAATAAATTTGGTAGATAACAATTTTTCATTTTTTTTAAATTTTATATAACTCTTCATGATAAATTTAATTGTTTAATATAGGGAAAAAAACAAATTCAATTAAATTCTGACTTTGGGATATCTTCCAGAAAGAAAAGAGAGAGATATTATATAACAAATATCTCTCCATTTGTTTAAACGTTTTGCATATGGGAGTGGCTTCATGTTTTAAAATAAATTTGGTAGATAACAATTTTTCATTTCTTTTAAATTTTATCTAACTCTTCATGATAAATTTAATTGATGGCATTTTAATTGCACTTTCCTACGTCCTAGAGAGTTAAAATTTGGTACACAGCTTAAATTTGTTGAACATTTTATTCGACAAAAATTTGATGGATCTTTAAATATAGATCATACATTTTTTTCGAAATGGCCTGAAAATAATCCCCGTTCACTTCTATAAATCATTGTTGTAATATTGTTAAAAATTCTGATGTGGACAGCACATGTCTTTCTCTGCAGACTCATATTCGTTCTCTTTATTTATTCAATGATAATTTGAGTTTATCTGCACAACATAAGTATTTTAAATGACATTGAATTTACACGTTAAACTTAAATTTGGTTCTCATTTGATAGCTGGACTTATTGTCAAAGGTGGCGTAGCGAAAACGCGAAAAAACTAGAATATCTCAAGAACGGCTAGTCCTAGAGTAATGGGGTTAGTCTTATTCTTTTTGTTGTCAAAAATCACATATAAAATAGGAATTTAATTGATATAATTGAGCACACGTAGTCTTTTACTTTTTTATATAACGATTTTTGCTGGCCATTTCGCAAAAATAGCCCGTTCCTTTTTCCCGAATCGTAGTAGAATAACCTACAAATGATTTATATACAAAATTTTGTTAAATTTGGTATATAAATCACTTGTAGGTTATTGAAATATTATACACCAAATTTTGTTAAATTTGGTTCATTAGTTTTTAGCTAGAGTGGATAAAGGGAATTTCTGCGGCCATTTCGCAAAGAAGGCGGATTCTTTTATTACGAATCGTACTATAATCTAATGAACATCAGGATTTCCCACAAAAAACATACCTACCAAATTGTATGAAATTCGGTCCATTAGTTTTTCAATTAGAGTGGATGTAATATCCACACAGACACACAGAAACATACACAGATACACCCTTACACACACAGACGTCTTCCTAAAACTAGTTTTTTCGTGTTCTAGAAGTCCCAAAACGTGTAGATCCTTTGAAAATTAGAGTTCCGATCTTCGGCACGATTCCAATACTTTGAGTACATACACATACACATATATATTATCTGTGTATCTAAATTCCGTGCCTATGCAATTACAATAGTTGTGATTTTAAATGATCCCTAAACTTTTATTATTTCTTCAAGGAAGCCTAATTTTAACATATGCAGAATGCAAATATCTCAAGCGATTGTAAGATGAATTACATAAGAATTGCTGAATTTTTTTCACACAAAATTATTTAGCTCTATAGTCTGGAATACAAGTTATATGAATGAAATATTCATTGATTTTGCATAAAGAATCAGATGATTTATATTTCGATACAGTTTTAAATATTTAAGTATAATAAATTACTGTAGTACTGTGAGAATGTAAAAGATATTACCACTGAATGAATCACATTTTAGAAATTTTTAAATGAAATTACATTTCAGTTGGAAAGTGTTTCATAATCAATGCTTATGCATGATTGATCTTTCTTGTTTTATCTTGTATGTTGGTCACTAATAAAATAGTTATTTTTGTAGAATGACAATTTCTGGTCTTAAGAAATCTTTTATTAGGAAGATATATTTTCGAACCTCTTTGTGTTTCCTGAATGAAAACAACTGGTTTTTATAAACATTTCCTTAAGTAAAAAACAAGAAAGATCAATCATGCTTAAAGCATTGATTAAGAAACACTTTCCAACTTCAATGCAATTTTATTTAAACATGTATAAAATGTAATACATTCCTCGGTAATATTTTAAAACTTCTTACAATAATACATTGATTTATTATAGTTGAAAACTTAAACATTCATCTAAAAAAATGAACTTCATTCAAATGACGGCATTGAAATATGAATTGCCTGGTTTAAACATCTCTAAAATGTGATATATTACTCGGTAACAATTTTAGAATTATCATAATACCACGATAATTTATTATATTTAGAAACTTCATCGAAAACAACTGAAATTCATTCAAATGACGTCATAGAAAAAATAACACGCCTGGCTCTCTCTAAAAAAGCAGCATTTCATTCAAAAATAATTTTCCATTCATGTCATTCATCACAATACTATAATAATTTATTTTATTTAAAAATTAAGACCATGGAGCTATAAGTAATTTAACTTTATGCTTAAAACTTCATCGCAAAAAATCGTCCTTCTCTCGGTAAAGTCAATGAATATTTCTTTCATATCAGCTATGCAGACTCCATGAGCTAAATTCTTTTGCATTAAAAAAATACAGCAATTCCTATACAACTCATCCTACATATTTTGCTGTTTACATTTCACATAAGTGAAAAATAGGCTTCGTTAGAGAAATAATCAAATTTGGATGCTCATTTAAACTCAAATATATTGTCATTGCGTTGTTTCAGTATGTAGATGCACAGAATTTAAGCGAAAATAAAGAGGTTTTACGACGAATACAACACTCAATAAGAATTAAAAAGAACTTTAAAAATGACGATTTTGAGACAAGATGGATGCCGTATTATATTTTGAAGTTGGTCACGTGATCGTTTCATATCATGGTCACGTGATCGCTTCATGTAAGAGGTGTAATTATTATTTTAATTTTTATTTAAAAAACTACTGAATATATTTCGCTGAATTTTTTTTATATATTTTATGGAACAATTTGAATATTACCTAAAATTTTCGAAGCAATTTGTGAAATTTAAATCCGCTTAAAAAATGTTTGAAAAATTTGGTCCCATTGGGTTCAATGTATTTCATTTTTTCAATCCGGGTTCAATCCAAAACTAATTGGGTGATATTATTTATTTATATTCCCATAGGTCCTACAGACCGTCTGAACAACATACTAAAATTTCATTTTGATTAAGTCATTTTTACGGCAGTTATCGTGCTAACGGACAGACAGACAGACAGACAGACAGAATGAACAAAGTCATAAACACTTTTCAACTTTGTTGTAAAGTGTTAAAAACACAGTATCAGTTATAAGAGTACAACGTTATCTAGGATATGCTGGTGTTTAATGCTCAAGGCTTACTAGTAACAGCACACTAATTTTGCTACTAAAAAGAAGTGAGTCATCTGCAATTTCCTACGAAAAATACCTAACCTTTCAGTTTGCAGAAAATGGTTATTATATTTTTGAAGAACATTAGATGATGATATCCTTAGCACCTCATCATGATATCATAAAGGAGCATTTTCAAGAAGAGCTTTATATAATTAATAAACACTCTATTCAAATGCTCTCTTAGTTTTTGATACAAATAACTAGGAGCGTTTATGAACAGAAATTGCATTTCACGTTTCTTTGTCTTTAGTCACAATAATGTGCATGTTTCATCAGTTAATTTTAATATGTCAGAGAACAGCACTATGCAGATTTTTAAAAGTGGAAAACTTGATGAATAATCTCTATAAAATCTGTCTTTAAAGGTTTTATAAATCTTAATGAATAAAATGCAATTTTTTACTGAAAATACCTACTTTAAAAATATGCAAGAGAACGTTTTTTATATATTAAAGGACATAAATGAACGATTTTGAGGCAGATGATATTTTGTGTGAAACATAAAGCATTATTTAGACATCACAAATGTTGCTGTAAGGACCATAAAGTTAAATTTGTATGGTTAGATACACACACAAACACATATATATTTTTAATCATTTATATATGTTTCTGTGGCATTTATATCCCAGTGGGGTAAAACAGAACGCCTTTTGATGATGGGGTTGAGACCATACGTATAGCCAGGTCTTTCCAGATGCTCTATCACCTAGATAATTTTTCTAGGCTAATCATCCTTTCAGACGCAAGAGCTGCCTTACAGAGAATTAATTCTACCAAACCACCTTGTTTGAAAGCCATTAAGAAATACCAATATAACTTCAGCATTTTGTCTATCCATAATAAAGTGATTTGTCTGCAATAGATACCTGCCCCCTGTGGTATCGAGCGTAATGAAATACCTGATTTGCTGGCCAAAAATAGCCTAATGGAATTTCTTAAACATCAAATGCTGAATTCCTTATCACACAACCGAGTCAATAATTTAAACTACTTTCAGAAATCATCTGGCAAATAAACTTGCAGAGAAGAATTTTCAAAAAACTTGCTGAAACAATATTTCAGATCCGCCTGATTGGCCAGGGAAGAAAGTCGTAGCGGAATTCTGCCTTGCTAACGGACATGATTGCCTTGCTAAACATCTCCATCGAAAAAATATTCTTGATGATTCTTGTTGAAAGCTCTGCAAACTTCGGTAGGTTATGGTCAAAATTTATTTGCACTACTGCCCTGCGCTCCCCGCTACAGCAATGTGGTAATGGCATTGGGAAGTGAGGGACCAAATGGGACCATAAACTTTCTCTGTTGCCTTTTGTTATTTTTTCCATGTTGTTTGGATCCCATTTGTCCTGTTTTGTACCCGCCATTGGAAATGAAAAGATAAAATGAAAGTTAGTTGACATTCTCATCCAGAAATAATTGTGCTAGCCCATTACATTCTTATTGGCTACTGCGTCAGTACGTTTGTGTTCGGAAATATACTTTCATGTATAAATCCAACGAAAGGGTGTCGAAAACCCAGACCACTCGACTGACCCTAAGGTATGAACAGCTGATGAGTGGCCGGAAGGTGTGTAAAATATCAAATTAAAATGTTTTTCTTAACCACTATTGATATTTAAAATGAAGTTATTTTAACAACACTTTCAACATCAAATCAAATTTTCAGTAAAAAGAAAATAAAGAACACGTTTCCAAGCGACATAGCTAAATATTTAGTTTTCATGTAAAGGTAATTATATTTTCGTTCAACAACGGGTTGATAGTATTCTCTGCATTGCATCTTAATACGACTTTCTAGGGAAAAAAAGCTTTAGAAACTTAATTAACACTTCATGCAAATGTTAACGTTCAATTTTTGATACAAATAACTGGGAGCGTTCATTAACCGAACCTGTATGTCACGTTCGCTTATTTAATCATTAGAATTCGCATTTTCACCGATTAATCTAACAGTCTCTCAGAGTAGCCCAATTCGGTTTTTGAAGAGCTACGAAAGGGATGAATAATCTTCTGCCATTCTCGTCATAAACATTTTATGGCTCTTCTTAAAGCTTGTTTGTAGTAGATTAATTTTTAAAGGTATGTTTTTCCTTTAAAATATATAAGCAGAGTATTATTTAAAATTATTTTAAGACCATAAGTTAAGTTAATGATTGTGAAGTAAATTATTTTCTGTTTTACTAGAGCTCATAAATCTGCAATTAAATGGCATTTATTTCTAGAATTAACATTAATGATAATAACTTTGGGCTGTCGAGTCATTGATGATGATGAAAATAACTTTGCTATATATGACAGGAATTCAATTCTGATAAGAGATTCAATGGGTTTGGATAAGGGAAAATCATGCTAAAATACAGTAGATCTCTTGTGTTTTTAGGTTGAAATAATCGCACCAAATGTAATTCAAATATTTTTTCCTGCTGGAGGTATGGTGACTAAAAACTCATGACCAGGCATACAGAAAAACATACAGAAATACACATACATAAAAAAATACAGTCATGATGCATAGCCAATTGACTCGTGGTCTGGAATTTCTACTATTTATACATTTATCAAAATTCGATGCAGATATAGACATACTTAAAAAAGACAGTCATGATGTGAAAATGGGTGAATTATGATCAGGAATATCTATGTAAATTTATCAAAAGTAGATAATCGAATATTATACATGCACCACAATAGTTAGTTTTTACACCATGTGTGATGTCAGAAAGTTTATGAATTCCAATAATAGACAAACAAACCCAGATAATGGGTGCGCTATTTGATATTATACTCGGGTCTGGGTCGTAAATCCCGACAAGCCAGAATCCCGACAGCCGAAATCCCGACATGCCAAAATCCCGACAGGGTCGAAATCCCGACAAGTCAAAATCCCGACAAGGTCGAAATCCCGACAAGCCAAAATCCCGACAAGGTCGAAATCCCGACAAGCCAAAATCCCGACAGCCGAAACCCACTCTTGCACAGACTAATACAACACTAAGGGGGTCATCGCAGTGACGTCACAAGGGTTAGAATTTACTAATCAGCAACCCCCCCCCCCCACGCACATGCGCTGGACTCACGCTCCATCTTGTCTCCATCCGCTTGCTACGACAATGGCCATATGCTATTTGAATATGCTATTTGAACGTATGCAGAATGTGTAAGTGTTTTTTTTTTTTTTAATAAAATGAATTTTAATCTTATACCGACCTGTTATATCATTTTAATCTTTGTCATTTCAATTTGCCAAAATTTATTTCAGTAATGGCGTAATTGTTATGATTTAGTGATTAAAACCATTAATTTGTAAAATGTAGAGATGTAAAAACGCCGATAATTTTGATCAAGCTATACATATAGGCGTAGAGAGCCATGTGCGTGGGCCCAGCGTGAGTCCAGCGCATGTGCGTGGGGGGGGGGGGTTAAAAGCCCCAGGCCGTCCGACTCGTCCAGAGGACTTGGAGTATCTATTTGGACGACCGGGAAGGGGGGGGGGTGCTGATTAGTAAATTCTAACCCTAGTGACGTCACTGCGATGACCGCCTTAGTGTTGTATTAGTCTGTGCAAGAGTGGGTTTCGGCTGTCGGGATTTTGGCTTGTCGGGATTTCGACCTTGTCGGGATTTTGGCTTGTCGGGATTTCGACCTTGTCGGGATTTTGACTTGTCGGGATTTCGACCCTGTCGGGATTCTGGCTTGTCGGGATTTCGGCTGTCGGGATTCTGGCTTGTCGGGATTTCGGCTGTCGGGATTATGTCCGGAACCGATTATACTCAACAATCAAAGCGTCCAGCAAAAATTACAATGGTAAAACCAGTCTTACATAAGATGACACTATACCGTTTTAACATTTAGGACAATAAGAGAGTCACGTCGAAATATTTCTCAGATAGAAATTTCGTCAAATAGATTAATAAATTCCGTCAAATAGATAATGTTACGTAATGTGCTCACGATTTAACCAGTGTTGGGAGTGGGGTTTTTTGGAAAGACATTACTCTACAGAGAAGGAGTTGGACCTGATGAAGCTCGTTTAAATTCAGGAGATATGAAAAAGGGATGAGATGTCAGAATGATACAATCGAGCTGTAAAGTAGATGAGTTGATGAAAGTGTGAAGATACAGAAAGTCACAAGAAATAATCGGACTGGTACAAAGCCAATAAAGAGAGTGTGAACAGTGTCGTTCGTAAAATTTTGATAAAATTTCGTGAGTCCTGCTTCAAAGTGATAAGACAGAACAACAACGCCAGCAACGATATCGGGTAACATACCTAATTAATATACATGGTGATTAAAAAAAGTTGGGCCAAACTTTACGAGGCGGTAGTACACACCAAACCAAGCATTTTTCGTCATAGTTCACCGGATCGGAAAAGAAACGTAAAAGCGCCAGTGGGCGCTTTTACGGAACAGTGAAACCGATCGGAACAGTGAACCATCGGAACAGTGAAACCGATGAGGTGAGGCGAAAACACAAGAATGACTTAGAAGTTATAAAATGGCATTTAATAAACATTAATTACAGTAATAGTTCAAAAGAGTGACCGCCAACATGAATGCACGTCTCACAGAGGCGATGGAGGGATTTGTGAACAGGCCAGGCATGTCGCGCACTTCGGCAGCAACGACCAAAATTCTGGCGACGAGTTCCTCTTCAGATTCAAGGGGTGTGTTAGAAACGAGACTCTCGAGATATCCCCACTAAAAGAAGTCCAGACACGATAGATCGGGTGATCATGAGGGCAAAACTATGAGACCACCTCGCCCAATCCATCGGCCCGGAAAAGTGACGTACATATAGATCCTTACCTCTCGCTCAAAATGGGCTGGTCTTACATCGTGTTGGAACCACATACGCCGCCGGATGTCTATTGGAACATCCTCCAGCAATTCCAGCAAGACCTCCTTCATGAAGATACGGTAAATTTCTCCATCTTCTAAAAAATTGGAGCTGTGAATAACTGCTGCAAACTAATAAGGTCATATATTCGGTGTTACGAAAATTTGCATAAGGGTTCTTCTTTCCCAGATAAAATTAGCATAAGTGGTTTTCTTCTTCAACCAGAATGGCGCTTTAAAGTTTACGGAGCTGCCACTTCCTAAGGAGTAAGCGCCCTATAACGCCTTTACGTTTCATTTCTGACCCGGTAAATATGACGAGAAATGATGTGTATCACCACTTTGTAAAATTTGACCCATCTTTTTTTAATCACCCTGTATAATAATGCTGTAATGAGGTGTAAGGGATAAAGCTAGGTCAATAAATATTTAATGATAACTATGGTCTGACATAATATATTTCCAACTCCCCTAGGAGTATTTAACTGTGAATGTATTATATTGGGAATTTTATATTTATTAAATTTAACTGCAACTAATCATTTTCCTTCCAACTAATAAAATGTCTTGAATGTGGAGAAGAAGTATTCATGGTGTCCAAACACAGATGATATAATATACTAGTGTTTTCAAAATTGTTTTTATATGCACAAAAACACTACTTACTCAACAACTGTTTAGTATAATTTAATAAATTTCTTTTTTCAAGATTTTAGCTATTTTTTCACAGTTTTATTTGACGCAGTTAACTTATATAAACTTCGAAACCACTGGGTTCCATATATGATTTCCATTTTTTCCCTGTTTGTCGTAATTGCTTTGCCGTCATTTTCAATTATTTTCTGCTGCTTTTTGTTTGTATTTTTTATAGCTAGTATAAGTGTATCAGGTTCTTTTGTTATCGCTTTAGAAGTTTTTGCAGTATTCAGTAGTTTCTATTCTTTGTGCTATCCGTTCTCTTACAGCCTTTGTTGCTTCCTTTATTTTTTTTTCTTCCTTTTTCTGGATAGTTAATATTTTCTAATTTTCATTTAACGAAGTTAGCTCATATGACCTACGAAACCAATTGGTTCCATATATGATTTTTCATTTTTTCCCAGTTTATGCTAATTGCTTTGCCGTCATTTTCAATTATTTTCTACTGTTTTTCTGGTTTGTATTTTAGCTAGTTTAAATTTCTCATTGTTCTATCATTACCGCTTTAGTAGGATTTTATAGTATTCAGTAGTTTCTATCCGCTGTGCTATCCGTTCTTTTATAGTCTTGTTTACGTTTCGTTTATTCCGAATTTTCTGTTATTCTTTCTTTCCTCTGTGGTTTTTACCGTTCATTCTCATAGTCTTGTCTCTCGTTTTTCTGCCTCATTCCTTTTCCTCTTCCATTTTTTTCCCTCTGCGAAGGTAAATGCTACTTTTCCCAGTCACTTGTGCTATACTAGTTTTGTTGCTGAACGTACTTGAATAAGTGAGGTTGCGCTTTTTGATTGTCCTGAAGATATTGAAGGAGAATGCCCTTTTCAGCCTTCGAAACGGGTTGTCCCATATATATTTGTGCATATGCTGTATTTACAAAACTTTCAGATTATTATACTTAAAAATGTTTTCCTTTTCTAGTACTGATATTTATAATACATTATTTTGACTTCGCATCCAACAGCAAAGAAATATTTTAGAAAAATGAAGAAATACATGATTTTCACGAAAAATAGCTGAATCTTTATTTTTCTCAAAGAGGTAATTATATTTTGATGGTATACTTTGCATCTCATCTTAACAAGACTTTCTTAAAAAATCTTTAGAAACTTAATTAACACTTCAAGCAAATGTTAACGCTTGGTTTTTAATACAAATAACTAGGAGCGCATAATAACCCAACTTCACGTCACGTTTGTTTATTTTAATCACTACATTACGTATTTTTCATCAGTTAATTTAACAGTGTCTGCATGTAGCCCCATGCGGTTTTTGAGGAGCTGTAAAAGACTAAATGATGTTCATCCATTCTTGTCATAAATATTCTTTAAATGTTCTTAAAATTGGTTACTTAAAGCATAATGTTTTCGAGGATGTTTTATCTAAAATATACAACATATATTATTACTTAAAATATGGTAAAGGATATTTATTAATGATTACTTCAGAGCAGTGTTTCCAAAATCGGGCTATTTGAGGTACATCGGCTTTGATTAAAGAGGTACTTGGCAAATTTATTAATTTATTATATTAGTATGACAAAAATATTTATAATTACATAAAATTAATAATTTTTTCAAATTAAATAAATATAAGTTAACTTGCATGATTATCTGAATTTGAGATGCGAGCAGTTGAATAAACACTTGCTGCGTATATAACAATAATAACACCACTCCATTAATTAAAAAAAATCCTTCATCTGCAACCATAGCAACCAGATTTTACCCGCATCTGCAACCACAGCAACCATATTTTGTCCAAATCTGCAACCATATATTGTCCATCTTTAAAAAGCTACATAAAATATCTACTGATAATTATTTTAATTTTCGACTGCAACCAGCGATTTTCCACATATTTAGCTTCAGTTTAAAAAAGCAAAATTCTTGATTAAAAACCAGAAGACAGTATTTCGAAGATGTGAAGTTTTTGTCGATTTGGAGGATTTTTCAGGAATATTTCTGTGTTATTTTGCAATATTTAAAAATTCAATTAATTTTTCAGATTTTCGAAAGTTTTATGGACTTTCTCAAATTGTTAGGTAAAGGAAAAAAACCCTGCAAGTTTCTAACTTGGGATAAGCGGGATATATTCATTATAACATAGAAACATAGTTTGATAGAAATTAATATATAAAATTAATTAAACAATGTCTAATATATTAATAAAATAATGTATAATATATTAATAAAACAATGTATAATATATAAGAAAACAATGTATAATATATTAAAAAAACAATTTGCTAGTCTACAATCTAAAAATAATATTGTATTATTAAAATTTCCCTCGAATTATTCGACGGGGTCATCCATGAGATTAAATCTTAAAAGGGGTGCGCCATCGTTGTAAGGCTGGGAACCACTGCTTTAAAAGTTAATCACATTCAGTGTATGTCCTGTTCTTAAAAATAAAACTGGTTATTGTTTCTTACCTTACAGTGCCCATGCGGTAGTACATGGTACATGTAAAGAGAAAGTGTTTTAAGGTATTTTCGATTGGCTTGAAAAAATGAGAATTAAAACTAAGTTATGATTTATATTAAAATATAAAATCGTGAGTGGATACGATAAACACACTGAAATATTAATTAAGCTAGGAGACCCCATTATGGCTCACATAAGAAATTATTTTTTTTTTTTTACCAAATACAATTTCTAAGTAATAACAAAAATATTAGATGAGATGTATGGGCAATTAAAAACAAATGACTGGTTTTTGTTATTGTCATATAAATTAACAAAATTAGCTGAAATATAAGAGGTAGCATGTGGGTCATATCGTTATTAGGGCGCTTCAATATGGCTCATTTTGCAAATTAGAGAAATATTTCAATAATTCCCCTGGAGGTAACAAGAAACCACAAAAATATGTTTTACTCCAACGAAGACACACATGAGTTCAAAAATCAGATTCAAAGAGATGTACATTTCCGAAAAATGCTAATTTAGAACTGGATACCGACATCGATGTTTAAAACACATGTATGTAACATGGTCCATTAGATTTTTAATAAATCAAACTGTTTGATAATGTGAGATTTCACTTTTATAGCAAAAAATGGTTGTTGCACTTTTAGTGCTAAATCCAACACTATCTTCATGAATATATTTACGACATGAAATAAAAATACTCATGTCGAGAAATCTATCCTTCTGACTTAGGTAACAGAATCAAGTTCCGGAAAGTTCAGAGGTTCTCTGTTTGGATTCCTTGGGATTAGTTGAACAAATAATGTGATCTGACACACTTTGAAGTTAATCGAATAGAAACCTGCTTTGATTAAATCTGGGTCTTTCTTTTCATTGTAACAGACGACGATAACAATCCTAGCCACATCGTGCCTTTCTGACTTTCTTTGTTTTCACCCAAATAGACCGATAAAATAATCAGATATTAAAAATAAAATACTGATCCTATCTTAGGATAGATTACCAGAGCGTCAATACCTACTTTAACATTAGATTAAATATTAACAAATGATAATGATAAGAAATATTACTTACCTTGAAAAAAAAAAGACGCTTTTTCTATTATGAAAATCTGATTGCAGCTGCTAATGACGTCGATATTGGGAAACCGGGCCATATTGGCGCCTCCAGCCTTAGCAAAAGTACAACGAAATGTCTTATGTAACAATATTGAAGAAACAATCGGTTTCGGCAATTGAATGAACTAATTTCATCAATTAACTACGAAAACATAAAATACTGTTAAATGTACCGATGAAAAACTACAGAAAATGAGTAGAAAAAACGTAATGGAAGAAACAACATATTTCCAAATGTCTATGAACTGATTTCATCTACAAAACAAGAAAGTAAAGGTCAAAAACTGTTATAGAAAGTACAAGAGAATATTATTTGCAAAAATTAGGCAGAATAAAATAAAATTTGAAGAAAACAACTTAAGTTGGAAGCTATATGAGCTAACAAAAGAACTGACATCAGGCAAAAAAGTTAAAAGGGGAAACGACAAAGGGAACTAAATATCTCCAGGCAGAAGACATAAAAGGAGAATTTTCGTTAATAATGGCATTGGATACCTTTATCCCCAACTATTGTATGTTGTGCAAGCCCATCTTTTAATTTTTAATTCATTTAATTGTATTTATGGTTAGTATGCTGTCGACATGCAGAAAAATTGCCCATTTTGCATGGAATAGCTCAGTCTAGTATGTATTTTATAATGTGATACAATAAGGGATATGCAAATAATATTAAGTTTTAAGGATTTTCTTCGAAATACTTTTAGTTTTGGAATAAAAGCATTTTTTATGAGACCATATTTAAACTAAAAGTTACCGGGGTTGAATAGATATCACACAAAAATTTTAGAATAACTACATTAAATGCTACATTAAAAATTTACCATGTAGACATCCGTCGGAAAAAAAATGCGATTATTGACATTGAAGTAGATACAAACGCTTTCGAGATATGGCATCTTCAGAAGTTTGAAGAATTTCGTCAACAACTTGCATGTAAAGAATAATTCAATTACAAACTGTCAGCTTTGGAAGCAGTATGTATAATCATTACATTTTCCATTTTTACTTTCCCTTCAATACATGGTAATGCATAGGGAAAGTATTTGAATTATACCCAAAATTACAACTCGAGTTTTCGACGGATCTCCACGTTTTGAGACCTCTAGAATACGAAAAAACCATTTTTAGCGTGACGTCTGTGTGTGTGTGTATCTGTGTGTCTGTCTGTCTGTGTGTCTGTGTCTCTGTGCAATGTATGTATCAACTAATGGACCGAATTTCATAAAATTTGGTAGGTAAGACTTTTGGGCGTGACCCTGGTGCTGATTAGTTTTTGGTACAATTCGGAAAAAAAGAATCCGCTTTTTTTGCGAAATGGCCCACAAAAATCTCATGTATCCACTCTAGCTGAAATACTAATTGGCAAAATTTGGTATATAAATCACTTGTGGGATACTCTGGTGCTGATTTGATTTCGGTACGATTCGGAAAAGAACAACCTGCCCTTTTTTACGAAATGGCCCTCAAAAATCGCTAATATCTATATAAAAGACTACGTATGTTCAAATGTATCAATTAAATGCTTGTTTTATACATAATTTTTGACAAGGGAAAGAATAAGAACATAAGAACAACTATATTACTCTAGGACAAACCGTTCTCAAGATATTTGAGATTTTTTGCATTTTTGTTATGCCGCCTTTGGAAAAATGTCCAATTACCAAATAAAAGCAGAAATTGAATTAAAAATTAAAATGTTGTGTTATTTTGTACAATTAAACTCAATTTAATGAGTTCTTAAAGAAATATAGAAATAATGAATTGGGAAAGTCATGTGCTGCCCACATCAGGTTTTTTATTATCGTTCGCTGAAAATGCGGCATTCAATACACAATACTTTATTTTTTTTATTTCCATATGCGGAATATTTTTAAATCTGGAATCACAATTGAACTCATCAGATTTTTTAAATAAAGTATCAGCAGTCCACACGTATACAGGTAACTTTGTGAAGAATGGTCCATGAATGTATATAGTAAAGTTCATCTCAAGGTTTATTAAAATCGTATCAACATACGCTGAGTCCATTATGCTAGATCGACTAAAAGAGACTGCAACACTCCTAGTGGAGGAGTAAAAAATGTTAACATAACGGGCTCGGTAATAAAGCGAGGCACACGAAAAACCAGTTACAAAGCTGTAAAGCATTGCCCAAATAGTAAGAACAGACATCCTGAAATAATATAATGTGTATATGACTGACAATAAAAACCTGTCGAAAAGTCGTATCACCAGGGTCTGTAATACGTGGCACCGTAAAGTTTATCAAAGTATGAAGAAATATTTTTCTAGAACTCAAATATGATTTGTTGCGGACGGAGGGCATTTTGACCAGGTTGTACATCATATTCATGAGTATGCAAGAGCTGTTTAGTTTAACACTTCTTAATATGGCAGCAATTCGCCAATACCTATTCCTTGTCAAAAAATGCCTCCTGTAAATGTTTTATTGTCCCTACTAATTAGACAATGCTCAACAACATTGTGGTTGGGATTTTCCGTCTATCTCGCTTTGTCATCGAGTTAATTGTCCTAAGATTTGAAATTCTCCACTAAGGGGCGCTGCTTAGAGCATTCTATTTCATCGAGAGTGATCACTTTACTTGTATACTCATAGCTTACTTGACCTAACATGTACGCTCATAGAGCTTTCATTACGAAGTTTTTAGGGTGCTTACGGACTTTTCTTGGAACCATGTATACACAAAGGTATCCACCCATATTCAAAATTCACACCTGACTCCTATGAAACTGAAATGCGATAAAATGAACCGAACAGTGAACTTCGCATTTCGCAGAACTACCGTTATAAGATTGTCTGTGTTTTTGAAATTAGAAAATAATTTTTTAAAGAGCTTTCTTTCTGAAATCGCGTTTAAAGAAAAACAACAACAACAAAAAAAAACAGTCTAAAATTTCCGAACTTTTCGTTACAGTTAGAATGAATTTTAAATATCTAATACAGATATCCTAATGGTAAAGGAATCAACGCAATGTGTATATGAAATGCATTAAATACCTGCTAAAATATCGTTTACGTTAGATTCATGTATAATTTGAATCATGTACTTTAGATGCATGAGTAAGTGTTAGTTATTTTAGCACTCCTGAATATGACATCCATTCGCTAATAACCATATCGTGTCAAGAGGCTGTACATTAGATTCATGTGTATGTAAAGTAAGTGTTGTTTATTTTAGTACTCCTGAATATGACATCCATTCGTTAATAACCATATTGTGCCAACAGACTGTATATTAGATTCATGTGTATGTAAGTGTTGCTTATTTTAGCACTCCTGAATATGACATCCATTCGCTAATAATCATATAGTGTCAAGAGGCTGTGCATTAGATTCACATGTATGTACGTGTTGTTTATTTTAGTACTCCTGAATATGACATCCATTCGCTAATAATCATATTGTGTCAAGAGACTGTACATTAGATTCATGTGTATGTAAGTGTTGTTTATTTTAGCTCTCCTGAATATGACATTCATTCGCTAATAACCATATTGTGTCAACAGGCTGTAAATTAGATTCATGTGTATGTAAATGTTGTTTATTTTAGCACTCCTGAATATGACACCAATTTTCTAATAATTATATTTGGTCAAATAAATGCCTTCTGAAACAGTTTTATTATCGATTACTACACATTAGTCTACGCTTTACAATCTTTAAATTGCCCCTTTTCGCTTACCCTACTTTGTTGCCGAGTTTTTTATCCTAACTTTTTAAATTATCCGCTAGGAGCACTGTAATACCTTTGATTCGATCGGACATGGTCACTTTACTATATATATAGATCTAACATAGACCTTTCATTACAAAATTATTGGAGAGTTTAAGGACTGTTATGGAACAAAGTATACGATATATATGCTGCGATGTGTCTACCATCCAAAATGTAATCAGCGAAGCTTTTTTTTTAAAAATGTGAATATAAAAGTATATCATGTTATATATATATGATCTTACACCTTACAGAGCAGAAATTCAATTTTTAAAATGTACTCCTTACAACTTCTGAAATCCATCATTTGTAGGTAATGTCATGTTTCTAAAACTAATTCCATTGTATTTGATTTCATACATTTCAAACGAAATCGTGAAAGGAGGTATTTCACACTTTTTCCAAATGATACTTTTATCAGTCTTTTGATCACACGTTGAAGCGTTTGGAAAAAGTCAACACGAAAACGTGTCTCCTTGAAAGCCATTATTCACTTTTACAGAGGACATTTGATTCTCTGACTGCAAAAGAATTTCGAAAATTCTGTATATGAAAAATAAAATCGAATTTTCCCTCTTCTTTCTATATAATCTCAACTTTCTGTCAAGAAGTTTAAAAGTATCTACAAGTACTATTCGCATCTTACCTAAAATCGTTTTTCCAAGGTTATATAATTTTTTTTGTAGTTTAGAATATCTTCCTCAAAAAGATTGCTTGTATAGCAAAAATACGACAAAATCTTGAGACGACAAATCTTACTGGTTCTTTAAAAAAAATAAGAGTACCCCATACGTAAATGCACATATGTTTGCGGTGGTAGTGGTCAATCGAATGGAATTTGAAGAAAATTCCATAATTTTGTATTTGAATTGATGTTCTGCAGAGGGCATTTTCCATTTTAGGTGAAAATTCTTTTCTTAAAATTTTTCTCTGGTTTCTGGGGACTCAAAAAAATGCATTATAAGCATATCCTTTAGAATATATTTTCAAGATTTTGGAAAAAAATATTATTAAACGTACATTTTCACTTCTGAATTATGGAGGAGTCCGTAGCAAATTCTCGTAACTGTAAGCAATAAAAAATTGATGTGGCGAGCACTAAACGTTCCGGTCAGACTCAGATATATTTGTCTCTCTTTTGTTATTTATATGCATTTAAATGATATATAAGAGGAATGCTCTCCAATTGAAATGCCAGTTATAAACAGCTCATTTTATAAGGAACTAGAAGGAATTCCCCGGTGTTGCAAGTGTTGCACGAGGCCTAAATAAGTGCCCACTTCTTAGATAAGCGCCCGCAACTTAAAAAGTACATTTGAACACAATTCAAAGTGGGTTTGATTCGATAATTGAACGCTCTACGCTAAGGGGGGGGGGGAGAACGGCGTGGCTTAAACTCCTAGACGGACTACATCCGTGGAATTGCGATCACTTAATAAAATTTCTTAAAATTGACAAGAATTAAAATTACTTTTGAAATCGAAATTTTTGTTAGAATGTTACGATATGTTCGGAACGGTTAGACAAATTATAGAAATTGTGCTATTCCTAGTTTTCCAGATGCTACCATATATATATATATATATACAATACATATGTATGTATATATATATGTAATCATTCCGGTGCCCACTCGCATTGACGAAGTGAGGTGAAATGCTCAGTCACATGTTCAACCTACACGTGATAGCAATGCCTGTGAGTTAATATTTCTGTTCGAGGAGTTTTTTTTATTTTTCTGATTTATAATTCAATTGGTTTATTTTTTTCTCCTTCCACTAGCCAGTAGACAGTTCCAATGATGTCTATAGTTAAATACTATCGCCATTGTCAGAAACTAGCTATTCTATGGCTTTTAATTCGAATTGTATGGCTGTCCTGATGAGAATGCAATTTCGAACTAACCGCCATTTTTTGTGTAGTTTCAATTGATTGCTCTCAATGCCTTAATCTTTTATCTTGAGCTAATTATTATTGCCTTTTCTCATTTTTGCCGTGTTTTCCTTTTCATTTTTTTATTTATATTTATATATACTTTGTAATTGTGATTTTTGTATCCTAATATTCTTCTCGTCCCCCTTTCCATTGTAGTGATATGTTACCTTCTACTTTTATCCTTAGTCTTGGTCTATAGTTACTTATTTGTAAGAGATATGCTAGAGATGGTTTTTTTGCACATACAGTAGTTTATGCATAGTTTAAAAATCTTTCAATTTTTATTTATTTATATAAGGCCGAGGTCAATGTCTTTGGGACACCTTGTATATATATATGATAACGTAAAATATGACAATTTTAATGTATTATAAAACACGCTTAAATTACCCTATACAAACTGAACCGACACACATAAGCGCATTACAGATATACGTTCATATACGCTCATAGCCATAAAAATTTGCTCACCAAGAAGTAATTGTGGGATCGTAACGAAACTTAGCATGAAGGTACGTGTCAGGTAGATATGCAAATGATTAGAAATACAGCGTGATTACACATTGCGTAATGCCACCAGAGGACATTGAACTTCGTTCTCCCTGGCACAGAAAAAGGTACTTAGAGGTTTTTGCGTATTAGGGATGCCTTTACGCCGGTATCGAAGAAAATATGATCAGCTGTCAGAATTCGAGAGGGGAAGAATCATCGAGATGATGGAAGCCGGGTGATCAGCCAGTAGCGGCCAGTAGCCCGCCACCTAGGCTGTTAGGCCGTTCTGACTTTACTGTGAGGAGGTGTTAGGACCAGAGGATGAGAGAGAGGTCGCATACACGGCGCCCAGTACGCCCTGGGCTGATCAATAGCCGAGAAGACTGTCACATCACCCGACACGCAAGCACAGAGCTGACTGCTTCAATGTCCGCTATCCGCATACAGATAGCACCTTCTCTACGGGCTCCTGTGTCTGTCCCTACCATCGCCAGGCGCCTGACTGAAGGACATTTGGTATCGCGACGCCCATTACATGTGCTGCCAATGATCCCCACCCACAGTGGCATCCGTTTGGAGTGGTGTCGCACTTGACGGGATTGTACTGCAACCCAAAGGAACCAGGTCGTTTTCAGAGACGAATTGAGATTCCATTTGAGTAGTGATGACAACCGTGTATGTGTGTGGGGGTCCTGTGACGAACTCCTTAATCCTGCCTTTGCTTTACAACTGCACACCACTCCCACAGCTGGTGTGATGGTAAGGGGTGCCGTTACATACGACACCCCGGTCACCTCTAACTCATGTGTTGACACTCATGGCAGGTATCCCAGGAGGCTATTTTCAACAGGACAATGCTTGGCCATACATAGCATGGGTGTCACAGGAATGCCTCTGTCACATTACCACCCTTCCCTGGCCTGCCCGTTTGTCCATTCCCCAGATTTGTCACCGATCGAACATGTCTGGGATCACTTGGGACGGCAAGGTAGCCTACGAGCCGACGATGGGTAGCCTACGAGTATGGTTGAACAAGAGACGCTCTTACAACAACTGTGGAATGAGAGGACGCAGGACACCATACGGGACCTGTATTCCTCAATGCCTGCCTGGTATCGCATCGTGTATTTGCGCTAGAAGTGGCCCAACAGGGTACTAGAACCGCCATTCATTTGTAGTTTTTCCTGTAATAAATGATCATTTTGCTTTAATTTTGCTAAATTCACTTACTTATACTACTCACATATATAAAATTTTGTTTGATTCTGAAAACTCTTTCTTGGTGCGCAAATTTTTATTGCAATGAGTGTATTTTAATTTATTACGTAAGATTTAGATAAGTTTTATATATCTTTAATGGTTTTATTACTTTCCCTACTTACATTGTATATTGCATAAGGAAAGTGTTGTGAGTAGTTCGAGTTTTCGACGAAAGAGCACGTTTTAAGCATCCTTAAATTCGAATCGATCGTGAGGTGATGTCTATGTGTGTGCGTGTATGTATGTTAGTGTTTGTGTGCGTATGTGTGTGTATGTATGTCAGTGTGTGTGTATGTATGTTAATGTGTGTATGTATGTTAATGTGTGTATGTATGTTAGTGTGTGTATACATGTGTATGTATGTTAGTGTGTGTATATATGTGGGTATGTATATTAGCGTGTGTGTGCGTTAGTGTCTGTACCTATTTGTGAGTTTGTGGATGCGATATCTTATGAACAAACGAAGTGTTTCGAAAATACTTTGGTACGATTTTTACAATCAGTGAATACTGGAACACTATTGATTTCAAACGCGATCTAATGTTTGGAAGAACCCCCAATATTTTAAGGAATTTTTGAGAAAAAAAATTCAGGACCTTCATTAATGATATATAAATTAATATTTGCAATGTAATATTTTATTAGAAAAATAATGACACCAATTTTAGAACACTAGAACGAACCGGTCTTGAGATGTTGCACGTTTCTTAAATAAATGTATTACATGATATGACATAAAATTGAAAAAGTAGTAAGTTATATCGACTATTTTTACTTTCTATTACTTGTATTTATGTAACAAATCTGTGAATATCATTGTCGTAGATTTAGTCCATTTTAATCTCGAGAAAATATATTTTATGCATTAGCTTTGTATTTTGAAGTCAGAAGTTACCAATAATCATTTACTTCACGGAATTGAGAGTTAATTGTTTTTGATGAGGATTTTGAAAGTGAGTATGAATAAGCCACTCTATTTGGTCTTCTGAAACATGAATTTAAGGGCTTTTGAAGTTGCCAAAAGAGCTTAATTTCAATTCATATGGTGTTAATTTAATGATATAATGACTGTCCGGTGGATCTTATGCACCTTTAATTCGTTGTGAATGTGAAGTCATTGCATTATATAGTGAAAGTCATATGCTGCCCATATCACATTTTATATTTCATGTACAGGACCATTTCAAAACACTAGCTGTTGTGTCATACTGATATTGTAGATATCAGTATCTGAGATCTGAGGCCCATTGTTGAGTTTTTTGCAGTCTTCAGCACGAAATAGACGATACACGCAACTCTAACAAGAAAACTTGCTATATGCTACAAAGGGGTGTTCCTACCTTTTAAAACGTCCGATTTTGGTGAGTTCTTCAAGTAAATAAGTTATAATCGTTTTATAGGTTTTATAGAATTGTATATAAAATTTGCAAAATGTCGGGTTTTGAATGGATTTGCGTTTATGAAGTATGCGAGCAGCGAAAGATTTCAAATTAAAACTTAATTTAACAAATACTTATGAAATTAAATAAAAGTGTAAAAATTAATTTTAATATTTGAGAATCTTAATACAAAAGAGCATATAAGTTTTTAGAATTTTAATATTAAATAACATAAATTAGAATACAGGAAAATAATGGAATCAAATCGCAAAACCGTCTTTAATATACAGGAGTACATTTAAATAACAATGCATGTAAGTGCACACGATTTAATTAGCTGTTTAACAGTTGTTAGTTGTTGCTTATTTGCTATTTGTACGACGTGTAGTGAGCATGTGCGGTTTAACAATGAGCATTTCACCCTATCACAGTTTGTTTTAGTTATAGAAATTGTGATAATGTACATATCTGTGCAATTTTATATATGTGTGCACATTTTCATCTACCTACCTATTATAGCTTTCGAGTAAAAAGGATTACAAAATTCAGGCAAACGTTGATTTCGCTTCATTAGGCATGGAGAAGGGACTGCATTTTCCTCGACTAAAATATATACAGTTTTTATAATGTAATCTATATTAAGCATACAAATTCAATCATGAAAGAAACAAACAATTGTTTAAACATTCATAGAGTTTAAAAGAAGAATCTGATAAATTTGAAACTGAAAACCTGAAAAAAAATCCCTTATCAGAAAAAGAATTGAATATCAAATAGTTCTGATCGTCCATGCATACTGTATAGAAAGAAAAACTATGTTTGAAATAATGTTGACAATAAATAAAAAAAATTATGCGATCTTCTATTATGCAAAATATTTGTAACAAAATCTTTATTCACAAATAACAATTTGTGATGCTAAACCGTTTTTTCCTATCTTTGCACTGTCTTCATAGAACACTATTCAAACAAAATGGGATGAATTTTCTTCCTGTGATTTTAATTGAGAAAAAAATGTATTGCGGTAAATAAAGTGCAAGGGAGAACATTTTGCTGAGATTTTTTTGTAATGCATCATTATGAAAAAAGAAATAGGTATTTTTTCCCTGGAAAAAGAATCATTTCTGAAGAAATTTTATCTTAAACTAACTAATGTTTCGTAATCAGTACATGGATTTTTTTTAAACATTGAATGAATTCTTTCATATTTTCACATTTATAGGAATTATAAGAATGTTTCTTAAATGGATTACGATCACTTACAAGGGAACTTTGATTTATTATGAATACAGGTGTTCACGAATACATTTAAAAAGTACTGGTTAATACTAGTTACTCGCTTATTAAAATCTAATAAGGTAAGTGTACTCAAATATTTGTCAGTATAACATTTGCAATTTTTAACACTTTACTACAAAGTTGAAAAGTGCTTCTGACTTTGTTCATTCTGTCTGTATGTCTGTCTGTCTATCCGTTAGCACGATAATTGCCGTAAAAATGACTTTATCAAAATGAATTTTAGTATGTTGTACAGACAGTCTGTGGGACATATGGGAATATAAATGAAGAATATCACCAAATTAGTTTTGGATTGAACCCGGGTTGAAAAAATGAAATACATTGAACCCTATGGAATTTAATTTTTCAAACATTTTTTAAGCGGATTTAAAATTCACAAATTGCTTCGAAAATTTTAGGTAATATTCAAATTATTCCATAAAATATATATAAAAAAAATTCAGCAAAATATATTCAGTAGTTTTTTAAATAAAGATTAAAATAATAATTACACCTCTTATATGAAGCGATCAAGTGACAATGATATGAAAAGATCACATTACCTACTTCAAAATAAAATATGGCATCTATCTTGTCTCAAAATCGTGATTTTTAAAGTTCTTTTTAATTCATATTGAGTGTTGTATTCGTCCTAAAACCGCTTTATTTTTGCTAAAATTCTGTGCATCTACATACTGAAACAACTCAATGACAATATATTTGAGTTTAAATGATCATCCAAATTTGATTATTTCTACAACGAAGCCTATTTTTCACTTATGTAAAATATAAACAGCAAAATATGTAGGATGAGTTGTATAAGAATTGCTGTATTTTTTTAACGTAAAAGTATTTAGCTCATGGAGTCTGCATAGCTGATATGAATGAAATATTCATTGACTTTACAGAGAGAAGGACGATTTTTTTCGATGAAGTTTTAAGTATAGAGTTTTATTACTTGTAGCTCCATGGTCTTAAGTTTTTAAATAAAATAACTTATTTTAGTACTGTGATGAATGAAATGACTGGGAAAATGTTATGAATAAAATGCTGCCTATATAGAGAGAGCCAGGCGTGTTATTTTTTCTATGACGTCATTTGAATGAATGTCAGTTGTTTTTGATGAAGTTTTCCAATATAATAAATTATTGTAGTATTATGATGATTTTTAAAATATTACCGAGAAATGTATCGCATTTTAGAGATGTTTAAACCAGGCAATTTATATTTCAATGCCGTCATTTGAATGAAGTTCATTTTTTCGATGAAGGTTTAAGTTTTCAAATATAATAAATTAATGTAGTATTGTGATAAGTTTTAAAATATTACTTAGGAATGTATTGCATTTTAGAGATGTTTAAATAAAATTGTATTGAAGTTGGAAAGTGCTTCATAATCAATGCTTTAAGTATGATTGATCGTAATTGTTTATAATTTTTTAAATATTTATTTAATGTATTTTCCAAATGACACATGTAATTAAGGTAGCATCTCTGACGCCTGAAATAAATCGATGACTCAAAATGATTTTAACTAGCTTGAAATTAACTTAAAACTCATCTTTTAACTTGGTAATAAACGTTACAACTGACAAAATTGTCATACACAGTGTAAGCAAATTCAGCATGATATGGCGAAATTGCATACAAGGTTGACTGTAAATGTACAGCCAAGTTATACTTAACAGAAAATATTAAACAGTTCAGTTGTTTTCACAATTAGAGGGAACAGCTGGAAACATATCTGTTAATGGCTTTTCAAAATTTTCCAGGTGGTTGAACCACAAGCCCACTTCTTTCTACAGATGGCCACTAATAGATGATGTCTACTAGATTTCTACTAATGTAGAGCTGGAATTCATAGAGTCTTTGATGTTAAGCCCTCAGCTTCTGCTGTATTAGACAGAAATGTGTTGAGACAGAAATATGTTCATATGAGATGGCAGAGAATATGGTGTAAAGAATTTTATGCTGTCTTCCATTGTATGAAGTGCGGTGAACATGGCCACACTACTAAGATATGTTCAGGAGTGCAGAAATGTCTTAAGTGTGCCCACTCTTGTGAGTTCGACTTGTCCTGAGGGGTTGAGGTGTATAAACTGTGTCCTTTTTAATGAAAAATATGGAGGTACCAAAAATACTGGGCATTCTTGCCGTAACACAAAATGTGAATCATATAAGAAAGAACTCGTTATTTATCGGAAACATGTTGACTATGGAGCTTAGTTTAATCGAAATGACTCCCTTCTGTATTTAGGATAGGGTTTTTGATTTTAGTTGTATATTGGGAATTGTATTAATGGATATGAATGGTATTTATAAATACTATATTGATATAGTAATGAGTATGTATTCTAAGTGATTGTTTAAATGGTATTTGTCTAAGTTAATTTTGATTAATGTGTTATCATTTGAAGTTTATTTTGATAAATAATTAGTATAGATTATGTATTTTTGGGTGTAATGGATTTAATTATTTTATTATTTTGGAAGGAATAATGTTAAGAAAGAA
Source organism: Amaurobius ferox (assembly GCA_951213105.1). NCBI lineage: Eukaryota > Metazoa > Arthropoda > Arachnida > Araneae > Amaurobiidae > Amaurobius > Amaurobius ferox. The sequence continues at coordinate 83,575,327 of OX578142.1, read as the reverse complement.
CAATGTTAATTATTCTGGGTATAGTATTGGCTGAATTTGTTTAAATGGGATTGTAAATTTAAATTTTAGAGTTTGTAATTCTAAATATTGGGGTCCACGGGTAATATTGCAGTATTTGTATAGATTTGATAAAATAAGATTTTCATTTAGGTTTCATGTATAGTTACTCTTGGTTGATAAATTTAGTTGGATTCTTAAATATAGGAAGCTATACAGTGATTTATTTGATTTAGGTGACTGATTTATAATTTTGTTTAGATGGGACTAAAATTATGTATTGTGTTTTGAGTTGTTGAGATTTAGAATGATTCTGAATAATATGTTGTTTTTGATTAATAATTTTTGAGATTTGTGTATATAATTCGGTGTAATTATTTAGGACACTGTTTTATAACTTTATGTAGATGGGATTATAATTATTTGTTGTGTTTTGTGTTGCTGGCTTTAGAAGGATTCTTAATTATATGTTAAAATTCGGTGTATATTTTTGTAATTATAAGATGTTATTTAATATACTGTTAATTGGTAATGTTAATAATTCTAGTGTTTATGAAATTGCCAATTGTTTGATTTTATTTATTGTATGTTATAATATTTACAAAATTATGTAATATTTGTTATGGGAAATTCTTGCTATTATTTTGGCCCCCTTTTCTTATGTTGAAAAAAATTTAAGTATATTGTTGTGTTAGTTTTGATTTATTTCCCCGCATGTTGCGAATGATTATTGTAAGGGTTTCGGAGCAATGTTGACTTTATAATTTAATAAATATTCTGGGTTATATATTTATGGTAGTGTACTTGGGGGTTCTTAATATTTGGTGATATATGGTGATGATATGGTGGTTCGATTTGGATTGTTTTTGTTTTGATGTTTTGGGTCTATCTTGCTTTTTCTTTTCTCGTGTTTATATCGTGTTGAGTAGGTTTTATAGTTTTGGTAGAATATTTGAAGGTTCTTTTATTTGTGATATATGATGAAGTCATGGTGTTTTGATTTGGATTGTTTTTGTTTTGATGTTTTATAATTTTCACATTTTAAGAATTTGTTTCTTTGATTTTGTGGATACGATAGCTTTGATGTTTGGTTGGGGTTTCTAATGGTTTGGAGGCAGTTATGATTTAGCTTTGGGCGCCTTATTGTTGTGAGTCATTTTAGTTAATTAGGTTGTTTTGTTTTTGGTTAAGGAACACCAGTTCTTTGTTATTTTTGGTTCCTCTGTTTTGGGTGTTGCTGGCCGGGCAGGGTGTTATTTGTGTTGGGTTCTTATTGGGACCTTTGAAATATGGAATTAATGGTCCATGATTATTTTGAAAGGTTGAGATTGGTTTCATTGTTATATATTTGGATGAAGATTAAGTAGAAGTTTAAAATGTTATTTTAAATGTGCTATTATTAATTGCAAAAGGTATATGTTTATTAAGTATAAGTGTATGTGTTTATTAGTGTTACAATTTTTAGTGTAACAATTATTAGTGCAATAATTATTTATTAGTGTAGCTATTTCCTTTATTTTTATATTATCCGCAAAATGATATGGATGTCTTGTGGGCCTCTGTAACTGCCTTGGCCAGGCATCTTTTGATTCTAATAAACTTCTGTGAGTGTTGGTGCGTCGCAGCTCTGTGGTGGCGCGTTTTGCTTGGTTGGTTCCGCTACGGGTGGATATCTGGTCTGCTGGTGGGGGTTTCGGTCGTCTCCGTCGGCGCACCTCTTTGGGACTGGCGGCGGTTGGCTGCGCTCGATAGGGTGATGGTCTGCTGTCCCCTTTGTGTCCCGGGCCGTGCGCGCGTTGTGTGGTGGAGTCGGCGGTTTCCTCTGTTCGGTGGGTTCGGGTGTCCCGATAGTTTGTTTCGTGCTGGGGGAATTTTCTCTTCCCGGCCGGGGATATATGCCCTATAAACTCTAGGGGCTTAAACTCTAGGATCCTCGGTCTGGGTTTGCACTTTGAACTAATGTCATCAAGTGGTTCTTATTCCTTTTTCATGAATTTATTATGGGGACGAAATTGCAAATACGTACTGGGGAATATGTGAATCATATGAAAATAAAATGAAACATCAAATACGTTTATCCAGAATTACGTGACGGATTTCGGTGAAATATTCTCCATACTTTCAACATCTACAAACGGTATAGGCTATAGTTCTGTATATAAGTTATGTAATTTACTTCTAAATAAAACAGTACATATAATTTTAAAGTATGGTAAAACAAGTCTAAAATATTTTTAAATATTTAGTAAAGACTAGAAATATTGTAAAATAATCTTGCACCAATGCACTATCAATGACGTACATGAAAAGTATTTTAAAATGCCAAAGCTTTTTCAGACAACATAGCGTCCATCATCAAGGCATTTCAACGCCTGAATTAAAAAAATTAAACTGACAAATTTAAATTTTTAAATTCAGCCGTTGACAACAGTACATACAAAATGGCTATTTTTTACAACAAATTGTAACATAATTATGTTAGTATAATATTTTTCCTGCTTTTGGAAGAAATACTTGGGGCTCCCCAGTAAACAATACGTTTCTGTTATTCATTGAGTGCAAAAATAGCATTGGAAATTGAAGTTATTCGTATCTGTATTATTTAAGTAGCGGGAGCTTATTTAGGGCCGGAGTAACGCTGGGTAATTCGTCCAATTATTAATTAAAATTACTCTTGTAAATAACAAGTCTTGTTGCATTCATATCAAATTAACCCTAGTAAAACATCGAGTTAAATTAAAGAGGTATGAATAACTATTTTATTTTTCTAATTGTTTTGCTGTAAATGAAAACAGTTTGGTTTAAATCACTTTTCATTTTTATTTCACTTTTATAGCCACCATATTGCTACAATTTATTTATACAATTAATTAACTATGGTTTCCATCGTATGAATTAATTAATGCAGTTAATTCCCTATTTTTTGTTAATTAATTATGTCGAAATTAATTCTAGGGCCCACAGGGTATACATCAATTAGAGCAAATATAATTTTTAGCAAATATAACGCGAAGTTAAATACGGTAATTAATCAATGCTATTGGTAGAAAGAGAAATTATTAGTATGCAATTCATAATTATTATTACAAAACAAAAGTGAAAAGGGAGAAGGTGTGTATATTCTAGCCTAGGAGCTCGTGATCGCTTTCTATGAACCTGGTCATTATTAACGCCAATTGGGACGTTACTACGTTAGTAACAAATACTTCTTTAGTAACAGCATAGAACAGGTTCATTAATATTATGCGATTTCGAAGGCAAAAATTAACCTCCTTTTTCAGAATTAAACAACCACACTAGAAAAGATAAGAAGCAGATCTGTTGGTATATAGTTGCATTACATGATGTAGGAAAGAAATCGTTGCCAAGAGAAAATGTGATAAAAATGAAAAGGAAACTCTAGTAGTAGAGAAGGATTTAAAGTAGGATTTAAAACATTTCTTGAATGAAACTACGAATTGCGGTGTCTTATGATATAGTGAAAAGGAAAATGACCTGTATAGGAAGTTATTAACCCGTACTGAAAGCAACATCATTAACTAATTTCGGAAAACATGTTAAAAATTATGGCACTTATTTTCTGAAGTTAGTTGTGTGTAACGTCTTGACAACAACAAGCAAAGTGCATGAAATTTGGTATGAGTATTTTAATCAGTGACATCAATAAGCCTATTGATTTCATTTTATTAAAAATGTGTGAAACCTCGACAACTTTATGCATAATTTCTGCAAATACTCGGATTTAATTGCAAAATCATACATAACGCGCACATAATTTTTTTTAAGCATTTACATATTTTAATTATATTTTTGTCATAAAAATACTGTAGTTTGTATTGTTTTCTTTTAGCATCGCAACTGCGTAATCTTTTGGGACAGTCGATGCAATTTGTTTAAGCTTCAAGTTGTTTTCAAGGACTGTTTTGATAAATATTCAACCTGGAATTAACAAATAGGTTTCTATAGTACAGCTTTTAATAAAAAAATATCCAAAAAACATATTTCTTCAACACGTTGTTTAAATTACGCTATTTCATAATACATATTAATAGCATTTTGTTATTTTTGTGTTTTAATACTCTATCACATATAATTGGTTACAAAAATGTTGCCATACTATTGTTTTTATAAAAAAAGATTCTTTAAAATATTATTTCTCAGGATATGTTATAGATACAGCTAAGAAGAGGACTAACTTGGGTTTAGCATCAAATTTTAAGGCAGAATGTGAAGCAGTGCGGGGGGTTCACTAAGCATTGCCACTACCGTTTTTTTTCCATTTCCTTCTCAGAAATTTTATTTTATTTGAAACTAGAAAATGCACCTAGCGGTGAAGCAGGATATTTATACACTACGGGACAGTGAAAATGAGACACCAAGAAAGAGTGGCCAGAAAGTGATGAAAATCGGCAAACAGAGAGGGACAGCAAAGAACAATAAGTGATGTTTATTGCAACGTCATACACCTATACACTGAGCGATAACACCGTCTGATCAGTAGGTTGTAGGACCACCGCGGGCGGCGTTCGTCTCCCCTGATCTCTCACCATCGAACACGTCCCAGACGTGTTCGATTGGTGAGAGATCAGGGGAGACTGGTGGCTAGGGAAGTACCTGGGTACCTTGTAGGGCATGTTGGCGGATGCGTGCAGTGTGTGGTCGGGCCTTATCCTGATGGTAAATGGCATTGGGCACCTCCTGAAGGAAGGGTAGTGCCACCGGCCGCAGCACGTCATCCTCTTTTCATTGGGCCATCATAGTGCCCTCAATACGGACCAGAGGTGCCTGCTATCGTAGGCGATGGCGTCCCAAACCATGATGTCACATTGTCGCGTGGTGTGGCGTCCAACAGATGCGGCCGAATTGAACTTGTCACCATTTCGGCGCCAAGCTCGTACACGGCGACTGACATTGCTAAAACAGAAGCATGACTCGTCTGAGAACACGACCCTGTGCCATTCCGCTGTCCACGTGGCTCAACCCCGACACCATTGCAAACGGGGGAGTCTGTGCTGTTGGGTCAAGGGCAGTCTTCTTAACGGGAGCCATGAGTGCAGATCGCCGACGACCAATCGGTGGATAATGGTCCTGGGTGATATGGGAGCATCAAGGGTATTCTGCACAGGCTGCAAAAGGGAGACGGAAGTGGCCTGCGGGGCCGCAAACGCTTGCCGGAGGATGCGTCCGTCCATGCATACTGACGTTTCTCTGGCCGTACCGGCACTCCTCAAACGTACCACATTCCCTTGTTCCAACCACCTTCGCTACAGCCGGTGCAACGTGGACGCGTGTAGGTGGCTGTCCACTGAGATTTGACGAATGGACTAACCTGCCCTTCTGTGTCCTATCACCATACCCCTCATGAAATCGTCTCTCTGCTGGAACTGTCTTGGTTGGCGGCGGCCTAGCATTCTCTACTACTACACGTTTCCTGAGACAGAAAAAAATTGCAAAATAATTTCCCTGGCAGACAGAGCGGCGCGACTGTTGTCGATTCTGCAGGTTCCTTCCCTTATACCTCACTCAACGAACGCGGAACAGCTTCGCATCATTTACATAACTCGGTGAGCTGCGTCTACCTTGCAATTTGTATATTTTTCTGCCCATTCCTTCTTGATGTCTCATTTTCACTGTCACGTAGTGTATAATGTAACAAAATAAATAAATTGTATTCATATAAATAAAAGTGAAAATTTCATGCAATCCATCTTTATCCGCGCATCGGGCGGCATACGAAATCTCCATAAATCACAAAACAGAAATCCGTCACTCGCGGAATCTAAAATTTACCGATAGACTCAATTTAAATCTTAATTTCGGTACTCGCAGCTCAATTAGATCTTATATATTGCCCATATTTTCCTCAATCAATGTCAATTTTATATTCCCAATACTCCATCTAATTTCCATTTTAACCGTTTATGAAACCGAGTACAGAATACCCACCTTTCGCCGCGATCACACAATCAAGACGTTTCCGGAAGAATTCCGATCTCCGCCTATTGGTGTTCATGAGTGTGCGTAAAGGGAACGGATTTTTAGACCGACCTGCTTTGCGGAAGTTCAAAATTTGTAAAAATTAGAGATACATTTATACCTTATAAAATTATAATTAATGAAATGAAGGCTTCAGGATTTTTTTTATTTTGGAGCAGTGTGTAATATTTAAGGGAGCTGCTGTATAAATATTGGATTGACAGTCAATTTTTTTTTTAAATCGGAGAAGTCTTCAAAATACAAAAAGTATATATATATTCAAAAATCACGAAAATTATTCTATTAATCTCATATATTCCGTTCGAATTTTATTTGAAAGGACATATTTTGATTTTTCCTATGGTGTCTGGATGGAAACTCTGTGATGATATTTTTATCGCTAAGAAGCTAGCTGATTTGTGTGAAAATCGCTCAAAATCGTGTTAAAACATATAACTCAAAAACTTATTCGAATTAAAAAAAAAATAAGCCAAGGTAAATCTTCATGGGTCTTGTACGAAACTTCATAGTACTTGTTTACGAAATTTCATAGTAGTACGGCGCTTACATTTTCCGCTGCAGACGCCATAAGGACAACCAGATGAACAAGCAGGCACCTTCCTTTATTAATATAGATGTCTAGATATCAAGTTCTCAAGAATGATTGCAGATAAAGATCACTGGATTACCACTGGATATGGATTGATCAGATGATTACTAATATGGATTCAGCATCAAATTTTGGAGGAGGTAGAGTGGTTTGCTATTAATTTTTTTTCCCCTGGTTTCTTTGCCACCTACAAAAAATAAAAAAATTTACTTGTAACATCAAATTCACACGATCGACTATAGCTGAGATGATGACAGATATGGTTTCGGCATCGAATCCTGGAATAGGCAGGCTAGAGGAAGGGGAGGGGCGTCACTAAAGATTTCCACTTGCAGTTCAAAATTTTATCTTAAAACATCTGTTGAGTATAGAGTTAGATTGACTATAGAGCTTAGATTATGACTGACATGGATTTAGCATTCAATTGAGGAGTTAGGAGGTTTACTGAATATTTCTCTTTACGGTTTTTTGTCCGGTCAAATTTTTTTTAAACATTTAAATTTTAGGATTGGCTATATATGGAACTAAGGTGATGGCTGATATGGGTTAAGCATCGCATTCCCAAAGGATTTCTTTTCCCAGTTCTGGACATATCACTTCTGGTATTTCCGAAAACTCTCACGACTGCACGGAACACGTATGCAATAGAGAATAAAACTGCTTAATAGTTCTGCCAAAAATGAAGTAATAATTCCGTCTTCATAATTATATATATTTCATGGTTTTCATATCATTTATCATTATTTTATTTAATTCACTAGTCAATATAATTTAACTGTCTCGAAAATAAAGAACAGCAGAAACGAAAATACTACATTTTTTAAAAATAAATATTTTTCTTTGTTATTTCGTAATGCACTACGGTAACATTTTTCTTCCCCCCCCCCTCGCTAATAATGCGACCATGCATGATCCTTTTGCCTTGTCCTTTTATAGTTATTTTTTATCATTAAATTTAACTTTCCAATCGATAACTTTGTAATTTCGGAAACTCCTTCAACGCACAATTAATTTTCTTCAATTTAAAGTTTGATTATCCTACTTTTGGAACATCCTTAAGCTTTTAGCTTTAGAAAATATCCGATTCAATGAGACAATGCGTTGGCTATCAATTGTCTTGAAATATAAGCTTAGATTTTCGAGTCCACCGGATAACGAAGCAGTTTGAGACTTTTGAATGGAGATTTATATGAAATGGAATGTATAGAATGAAATTGTTTTGTGACTGGCTTTAAAAGATAGTATTCTCTTTTGGATGGTTGAAAGAGGCTGTCCACATTCCAAAACTGGGGAATGATTTTAATGGAGAACGGTTTGAAATTTATACGAAGAAAAGAAGATGTTTGGTAAAAAAATACATGCACATATGTTAGTAATTTTAATTTTGTACTTTTCAAGTAAAATATGTATACAGACATTATATTTCTCCTCACTCTTTATATCATTGAACATAATCCGTACAGCTGACAACTCACCCTTGCACACATTCACATACATGTAATTGCATTGCTCCAAAAATTCTTAATAGTTTAAAGCAAGTATTAAGCAATAGTTTAGATTTTAAAGCAGATATATATATATATATATATATATATATATATATAACCGTTTTTAATATAAACATAAAAGTGGAAATACGAACAATTTTGAGACGCAAAAAGGTGTAAGTTCTTGAAAAGCATTTATTGCCATGGAAATATACCTGCTGTTGTTGTTGAGACCCAGACCTTCCGACCTACTAGAACGGTGTAAGGTAACTGTTTGGATGGCCGGGAAGTGTCACCTAATTTAGACTGGAACCCAGTGGGGGAGGCATCCACAGGGACCGTACCCTCCTTCCCCTACCACCAAATTCTCGGAAGGACTTTCGGACCCACATGTTTAACGACGGAAAAATGCCTGTGTATCGCCTAAGACGGATTGAGCGACACCAAGACCATGATACCGACTATAGTGAAAATGCTCGATAATTCTGATATATCATCACCAACTCACTCAGTCAGACACTCAATCAATTCAGTACATATTATAACACACACACACACACACACACACACACATATATATATATATATATATGTGTGTGTGTGTGTGTGTGTGTATGTGTGTTTGTGTGTATTTGCATATTTGCATCAAAATGTTAAGAATTATCTGTTAAAACAATATGCTCACACAAAGATTATCTGAACTGTATTAACTTTCAACAGAAATTAACGCCCAAGTTCGATAAATAACAATATCATGCGAACGCGAAGTAAATTGATGTAAGCTTAGTTTGATGCATATTGAAGCTTCAAGTATCATAAATTGTGGAGATTTATTGATTAAAATATCTGGTACAGAATCCATATGCATAAATTCATGTCTGTAACTCAACTCTGTTGGTAATCGGCAGTGAATCACAGAGGTAATTTATCTTTCGACCGGTCATCGTGCATACAATGCAAGAATCGATAGATGTACTATATTATCAAAGGCTTCAGCTTCAAATGGATTATGCGGGATAAGTTTTATTTTCCTTCGTTAATTCAATAAATTCCGAATGTGGATATTTATCGCACCGTATTTATGTGATTTCAAGTTAAACAGCTAAACAGGGAGTGTGTGTAGGAATAATTCTCAAATGTAAAAGGACAAAATCTGATTATGTAATATATGACATGCAATATATGACATTTTGTGCAAGTTAACAAATATCGATATTGCTGGTAAACATATATGACTAGTACTTAGGTTTTGAAATAGCAATGGCACTAACAAGGGAAGGCTTTGCAATAGTTCTGTCGGATTGCAATCTTTCATGTCCTATCTTGTAAAGGACCATGAATAATGATAAAACGCCACGGCTTTCATCTGCTAAGTGATAGGGGGCGCCACAATAACAATCTAAAGTTGTCATGCAAACGTGCTCTACTGACGTGTATTATTTACATTTCAGTGTGAAAATATTATCATTTTCAGTTATTATTATTATTATTAAATAATATCTGAATAAACAACAAAATATGCACTGCCGTTAGACTATTACTTCTTCAATCCTTATAAGGCATTTGTAAAACGTATCGAAGACAACATAAAAATTCGAGCTGCATGCATTGAAGGGGTCCATATTGAAGACATCGATGAATTTTGAACCAACATCGATGAAGAGGCCAACAGAAAGTTAAATGACAGGTTATTTATTTTAAAAATGCATTCATTTGTGTACAATTAACTTGGCGCTGATATATTTCAAGATACGGTAATATATTCTTGGAAAAAAGCTGGATATTCTGTTGAAAAACGCATTACAAAATTTAACAAGGTAATGGCAACAGTATTTACTGTAAATAACTGTAAATTGCAATGATTATGCATTTGTTAAATTTGCACATTGTAACGTTTTCATTTGTATTTATCATACATTTAATCATTTCTATTCATAATTTCAAACTTACAAAGAATTTAAATCATTCATTATTTTACAATTTTCATTTACTTTGACTTTCATTGTAATACAGTCAATAGTTTTGTTGATTAGTTCAGTCTTGGTTTCCAAAAATTTCAGCCTTTGTCTTTGTTGTGTTTGATCAACCTTTACGACCATGTCTTGGCAGTTGTTTAACTAATTAATAAGATATAAATTATATTAGTAATAAATTTATCGTTTACTACTTACCATTATTGTCCATTTTATTTCAAAATAATAATAATAACTGAAAAGGATAATATTTTCACACTAAAATGTTAATAATACACGTCAGTAGAGCACGTTTGCATGACAACTTCAGATTGTTATTGTGGGGCCCCCCATCACTTGGCAGATGAAAGCCGTGGCGTTTTATAGTTATTCATGGTCCTTTACAAGATAGGACATGAAAGATTGCAATCCGAGAGAACTATTGCAAAGCCTTCCCTTGTAAGTGTCGGATATAGTTACTAAAATCGAAAAATAGACCAATTATTTTCTATTTCATGTTTGATACTATAAGTAAGCAAAATTTCATCATTTTAGTTCAACTGGTGTCCGCGCGTTCTGGATCCCCCACCCCCCCATTTTGTACGTCCTTTCAGAAGGAGAAATCAAAATTCCAACTCCGTTTAGTTCTGTTTATTTCAACAGCGGTTCTCAACGGGAGCTAAATGCCCCCCAGAAGATCACAGTGTATTTATGGAGGGCCACGAATAAAAAATAAATTATTGGGAGGGTGGGCAGACACTTCTTAGTAGGCAACGAAAATTGGCACCTGCAATATCTTACTGAAATATTGAAAAGAACGTAATGTTAAAATAATGTCATTCCCTGTAGAAATTAGATAACACATTATATTCTTCCGTTTAACAAGTTCCAGTTACAATCTTCACAAATGTGTGATTGGTGCAATCGGTCGAATAGAAAATCATGTCTCAACGCCGCATTAGGGAGTTCTGTAATGATTTTGCGCAGCTTACTTTGGACAAGCAGAGGATAATCACACTTGTCCAATTAACAACATTCAACAGGTTTGTGTGCAATTGTGTTGTGTCTGCTTTTACATAAATCTTTGGATTAGAAATTACAATCAGTATTACTATTATAAAAAATTATATTTAATTAAAAAAATATATTTAATTTTCTGAGGTATTGAATTTTCATCAATTTGGTGACATTTTCCAAAGTTCGGCAAGTTGGCAATATTTCGCCAATTTCTTACCAAGTGGGACAAATATATAGAGAGAAGGGCTTTTTATATAGTGTGATTCTAGTATCTTCTAATGCAGACAGCATGCTGTGGCAAGTAAAATAACATAGATGGCATTTAGAAGTTCCGGGTTCGGTCCTTGACTCTGGACGATTGTTATTCAGCAGATCAGATACAATGACACCTTAACACAATATCATGTGACAGCAGCCAGAGGGGATTTTAAAACAAGGAGTTTGCCTTGTTTCGGAAAGGTGAGTATGTAAGGTTATTCTAGAAATTCTTTTCAAGGTCAGAGTGGTGCAGTTGTTAGTATATCTGGGTAGTGCACAGAAGGCGCAAGTTTGACTCCGACTCTGGCCGATTTCTTTTTCAAAGGGTAAACTTAGTTGCAATACTCTACAAATTGAAAAAGGAATTAGATCATCCGCAGGATTTGATCTCATTAAAAATCCAAAGCAAATTCAAGGAATTTTCCATTCAACCTCTTTAAAAATCAATAGGCCATTTATGTTTATTGAATAAAATAATTGCACCAAATTTTATTTTATTAGTTTAATGGTTTGGGAGGTATCGCTCGCCCAGACGCATAAATATAATTGAGAAAAATGATTGTTAATATTGAGGATTGCTGGAAACGAGCAAATATTTCACAAACCTAAGTACTGTTTGGGAACCCAGACAACAACATTCTTTGCACGGCTTACCGTAAAATTTTAAAGTATCTGCTTGTGAGATCGGGGGACGGACTCTTGATCAAAAGAAGTTTAAACAGGTTAACCAGTCTTGCCAGACAGCTAAATTGAAACCCAATAAATAAAGTAAAATTTCCATAACAATTACTAACAAACATCGCCATCGAGGCGGAAGAAAGCAGCCATATTTACATCGAACAGTAACACGATCCTGTGTTCCGAAAAAGAAATAAAATCACAATAATCATGTGTCCGATAGTAAAATTACTAGACATACACAAGCCGAGACCAAACAGGGACATATGACCAATAAGGCAAAATTCACGAAAAATTAGCACGGCCAGTTTATACATAATAGCAATTAACTAATACTAGTATTTAAAAATAATCACCTTATATACTAATTTATTGCTCCTAGAAAAAGAGCACCGAGATAGTAATATTAAACACCGGTACATCGGTTGGGAATCCTTGCTTACAAATTTATTGAGATTTTTAAGGATTTTCTTATGAAAATCTGTATACTACGAATTCAGGCAAAAGTAATTGCGCACGAAGATGAAAACTATGAAAACACGTTTTACCAAATAATTCTTAACTGATATCTAAAATTAAATGTTGCATAAATTAAAATCAGTGCCTTAAAAAAAGCATTCACAAAAAAACAAAACAATTCGAACATTTCGTACGATAAAAGTAAAATACCTCTCATTTTTATTCAGACAAAACTTAAGCAGTGCTAAGTGCATTAAAATATAGTGTACAAGCTTCGTAAGAATATCGTCTATTTATTTAACAAAGTTATTAGTTAAAATAACAATGTTAAAATTTATTTTGCAAAGCTGAAATTGCTTAGTCGGATTAAACTTTAAAAGTAAACAAGAAAACATTATCAACATATTTAATAAATGAAACATTATTTAGTCTGTAAATCCCGGGAGGAAAGAATTGTGCTTTCTCATTTGTAAAGTTTATTTAGTCACAAAACTCCCCTTTAGTTTGTTAGATGCTCTTTTTTGTAGAAATATATTGGGATTTGGCTTTCATAATTATTTTGTCCATAAAATAAGAATATCCAAGAAAATATTTATACATATCGAATTCCCACAAGTATAAGTTATAATATATATTATAGGGATGCTATGATTGGGTAAATATTGAAGCCTCCCATAGACCGGGAAACAAATATTCTTGAAAAATTAAGTTCTTATTTTGTTTAATACTGTATGGTGCTTAGCGTTGAAAATAGTTGTCTCAGTTGAAAATTGACACAATTAGGTTCTGCCCCGTGGTCGAGTTTCAACAGTTTAAGTCCTTAGCGGGCGCTTCGGGAGGGTTTTGAGAAACTTTATTTCTCCCCCCCCCCCCCCTATTTTGTCCACTCCGGGAGTAAAAACGAAATTTCGGCTACGTTAAGTTCAGTCCAGTGTTTGATACTATAAGTCTGCAAATATTCAGTTTTCTATGTCACCGAAAGAGGGCTTCTAAAGGGTCTGAATGGACAAAAACAAGTTAGACAATTTTTACGCAGATTATTTGATAAAGGGGATATTGCAGACTAATCTTTGGTTGATATTTACTTTTACGTCTGCTTACTCTACTTTTTTCAGACTAATCAGAACAAATACCCCGCGTTGTCCGAGATAATCTTACATAATAAAAGAAGACGTTTGACTTTGTGAGTGCCCGCACGTGTGTGTATCGTCTGAGGCGGAAAATTCTAAGCATAGGTCAGACGCGAAATTTGGTATTGGGTCAGCGGAACTCTCAATACGCCTAACCTCGACGAGTTGTTTTTAAATTCGAATTGGTTTTATTAACACTTTACAACAAAGTTGAAAAGTTTTTATGACTTTGTTCATTCTGTCTGTCTATCTGTCTGTCTGTCCGTTAGCACGATAACTGCCGTAAAAATGACTTAATCAAAATGAACTTTTAGTAAGTTGTTCAGACGGTCTGTAGAACTTATTGGAATATAAATGAATAACATCACCCAATTAGTTTTGGATTGAACCCGGGTTGAAAAAATGAATACCTTGAACCCTATGGGACCTAATTTTTTAAACATATTTTAAGCGGATTTAAAATTCACAAATTGCTTCGAAAATTTTAGGTAATATTCAAATTATTCCATAAAATATATAAAAAAAATTCAGCAAAATATATTCAGTACTTTTTAAAATAAAAATTAAAATAATAATTACACCTCTTATATGAAGCGATCATGTGACAATGATATGAAAATATCACGTGACCCACTTCAAAATAAAATATGGCATCCATCTTGTGTCAATATCGTGATTTTTAAAGTTCCTTTTAATTCATATTTAGTGCTGTATCCGTCCTAAAACCGCTTTATTTTTGCTTAAATTTTGTGCATCTACATACTGAAACTACGCAATTACAATACATTTGAGTTTAAATGATCATCCAAATTTGATTATTTCTACAACGAAGCCTATTTTTCACTTATGTAAAATGTAAACAGCAAAATATGTAGGATGAGTTGTTTAAGAATTGCTGTATTTTTTAACGCAAAAGTATTTAGTTCATGGAGTCTGCATAGCTGATATGAATGAAATATTCATTGATTTTACAGAGAGAAAGACGATTTTTTTCGATGAAGTTTTAAGCATAGAGTTTAATTACTTGTAGCTCCATGGTCTTAAGTTTTTAAACAAAATAAATTATTTTTGTACTGTGAGAAATGAAATGATTGGGAAAATGTTATGAATTTAATGCTGCTTTTATAGAGAGAGCCAGACGTGTTATTTTTTCTATGACGTCATTTGAATGAATGTCAGTTGTTTTCGATGAAGTTTTCAAATATAATAAATTATTGTAGTATTATGATGATTTTAAAAATATTACCGAGGAATGTATCGCATTTTAGAGATGTTTAAACCAGGCAATTTATATTTCAATGCCGTCATTGGAATGAATTTCATTTTTTTCGATGAAGGTTTAGTTTTCAAATATAATAAATTAATGTAGTATTGCGATAAGTTTTAAAATATTACTTAGGAATGTATTGCATTTTAGAGATGTTTAAACAAAATTGCATTGAAGTTGGAAAGTGTTTCGTAATCAATGCTTTAAGCATGATTGATCTTTCTTGTAAATATTTATGTTGAAGCACGATTTTGAGAAATGTCGGTTCCTTAGTGCTTAAAACAAATCGGTTCCTTAGTGATTAAAAATATTATTACAGAGTTTCCATTTTGCGATCATCAGAAAGTATAAAAAACGTTCTTTCTGCCGATAATTGAACTGAACCCATAGTGTAACCCCCCTGTATTTATTTATTTATTTTTAAATACATCGAAATATGTATGTTTTACTTTTATTTTCTGATTTCGCCTCATCTGACTATGAATATTAGTACAATTTTATAGTTCGGCAAAAATATGAGTGTGATCGCATTCTAACAAAACATATATTTTCTTAATTACTCCATTTTCTGAGTTCCTATTAATTAGCAACTAAAAGCATAAAAATCCAAATTTTCGATGTTGTTTTTTCTCCCGTTTTCTGGGCGTTGCTATGGGGAGTAGATATTTGTGCCCATGCGTGGTAAATAGTTGAGGGAGACTATACATGTTGAAACTAAAGGATTTGGGTTAAAAAGAAAGGAGGAAAAGATTTGGGTTACAAACAGACGATTTAGATATTGAATGGTGTTATCTGCATCTGTATTAGTAGCGATCGCTTATTTCGGATCCGAGAAATGCGGAATAATTCATTTTAGTATTGAAATAAAACTAATAAGTTATAAAATGTAAAATATTTTACCCATCCTCATATTCCCAATAAACTTAACGAAGCAGGGTGAAACATATTTAAAAACCACTTTAAAGTTTTATCGAGCTTTACAGTCAAAAGTACAGGTATATTAATTCCCTTTGTCCCGAAACAGGTATGGGAGAATAAAACTTCAATGAAAACATCTTTTAACGGAGTCTTATAAATGAAAAGAGTTTCATCGAAATCAGTTACTTATTTTAACAGATATTTAGCCCCTTCTTCGATCCAGACCGTCCAACCAGGTTTATACGGCCGGGAAGTGCAACTAAATTTAGACCGGAACCCAGAGGGGGAGGCATCCACGGGAACTGTACCCTCCTTCCCCTACCACCAACCTCTCGGAAGGGCTTACGGACCCACATATTTAACGTGATCGTATTCTACATGAACACGGGAACAGTTTGGGCAGAGCAGAGAATTCAACTCGGGTGGCCCGCGTACAATTGCATCTAATTTTTAGATTTTTCAGGTTGTTTAAAGATATTGAACATCTAAATCTCTCTCGAACGATTGGTTGTAAGCTCATGACTCCAATTTAATTAATGATATTTCGTATAATGTCGATCGTACTGCAATGAAATGGTTTTTGTTAGCCTAGTTGGACTATTAATAATACTTTTATAATTGAAAAAAAAATGGGGGAGGGGGCAGTATAAAATGTTGCTTTTTGTGGTTTTTTACTGAAAGATGTCTATGATACATGATCAAAATTTGCTTACAGGGATATTCTACCTTAATTAAAATATTTCTTGAATTGGAATTATTCATCTACTACCAACCGTTCAAGAGAACGTCAGTCGTTTAATCTTTTTGAAACAGCCTGTGTATTAACGTGGCAAAATATTTGAACTATTTTAGCTCTATGTTTCTTATAAATCTTAGAAAGCTAGTGAAAGATGTATGTAAATCTGTTGTTGAGCTGTTTATGAATTAGAAACAGTTATGATAGACAGGCAGATAAAACCATGTTATAATTCTAGTTAGTGTCTACTTAGTTGTAGTGCGATAAAACTTTGATACCCCTAGACTTAATCTTACCTTCTGAAAAATTATCAAAATCCTTTATAAGAAGTTAGATGCATGTATGGAAAATTTCTTATTCATATAGGAGATAAAACTTACAGAAATCCCCTGGTTATCCAATCAAATATTTAGAATTCCAGAGGCGAATCACTCTCAAAAGAAAAAGCGGGGTTCACTGCAGACGAAACAAGGGCATTTACTGTGTTTATCTTTATATATATAATTGTCTAACGTGTTTTTCTTTTTTCAGTCTCTCCAGAAGCTCCTCCCCGGTGGCTGAGAAAACTGAATATTTGCCCGACTACAATACAGAAACTGACTGAGCCGGATTTTCTCTGCTCCCCCCACGGCAGCAGAGAAAATTGATAAATATTAGAAATGCGTTGATTATATTGAAATTCAAATCAGAGGAACACGTTCAATTTTTCAAACATTATTTTCAAAAATCGAATAAAACATTAAAACATAATTTGTTGTAAAAAATATGCTTTTGACAAGTATATAAGTATATCTTTAAAATAATTGTAAAACGTTTATTTCAGCATGCAGTACATAAATTGCATTGTATTTGTCTGAGAGCTCTCGTCAGAGGAATATGACATGGTACAAATGAATTACAATTTTATTGTATATTACAAATAGCCGATCGGCAAAAAGAAATTCATACGAAGTAAAGTGGCATAAGATATAGATATATTGCAATGCACTCAAATGTAAATATACAAAGTACGATACAGAAAGACAGCAC
This sequence comes from Amaurobius ferox, assembly GCA_951213105.1. Classification (NCBI taxonomy): domain Eukaryota; kingdom Metazoa; phylum Arthropoda; class Arachnida; order Araneae; family Amaurobiidae; genus Amaurobius; species Amaurobius ferox. The sequence goes on along the minus strand of OX578142.1, from coordinate 83,557,813 downwards.
TAGAAGAACTTTGTTGAAGTATGTAGACAATGGTTTCATTTCTATGGAATCCAGGATAAGCCGCCTGGCAAAGATAGGGTCAAAATTACTAATGGAGTATCGATAGACATAAGCAAACACAGATTAAAAAAAAAAGTTCTACTGATTATTATATCGCGTTGAAATACATATCAGAAGTCTTGTCAAAAATGGGTAAAATGATGCTGAGATCATATACTATCAATATAAAATCTTTATGCTATAAATATAAAATTTAAGTTTATTGTCAATGAAAATAAGGGGGGCCCTTATTTACTTATTAAATGATGTTCAAAAATTCATTAATTACTTGCACACTATTTTAAAAGATGCATTGTCTACTTAGTATACAAAAATCCTTACTCGATGTATGTTAAAGACTGGTAACAAATTGCTATACACATAGACCTGTACTGTCAGGTTGGCTTGTAGTCTGTCATGCCTTATTTTATTTTATTGATTTTAAAACAGTCCTAAAATAACAGTGATTTAAATAAGTAGTGATGAATCATGTATAATAATATGTATGTATGATTTATATATAATTCTGTATATTATTTTTATTTTTTCTGTATGCATTGTACAATGTATAGAAAAGTATTGTGATCGAGAATTAAAATTCGAGTTTTCGCACCCGTTTGCACCATTTCAAGCATTTTTGAACTCGAATCGAACGTTTATAAAGTGATGTCTGTGTATGTATGCATGTTAGTATGTGTGCTTGTGAGTATGTGGATGCGATATTTTACGAACGGAGCGTTTCGAACAAAATTTGGTACTATTATTACAATTAGAGTATACTGAAGTCTATTGATTTTAAACATGATCGAACGTTCGAAGATTCTTAAGTTTTCGAATGAATTTTTGAAAATAATTAGAAATTCAAAATTTAAAGAAAATTAGAAATTCAATAATGGTATATAAATAATCCTTTTATACGTATTTCTTATTCTAAAACGAATGACACGTACTGTAGAATGCTGAGCCAATGGCCCTACCGTGCTAATAACACCGGTTCTCGTTAGATCACCGAAGTCAAGCAGCATTGGGCGCGGTTAGTACTTGGGTGCGTGAACACCTGGGAACACCTCGTGCTGTTGGCACATTTCGGGCGCGGTAGCCCGGGGTTTGCGCGCTGGATTTGCACGCTGCCACAACTGCCGCCGCGTTCATGCGGAGTACGATCCCGTTAGACATGTGGATCCGTAAGTCCTTCCGAGAGGTTGGTGGTAGGGGAAGGAGGGTACGGTCCCTGTGGATGCCTCTCCCACTGGGTTCCGGTCTAAATTGGGTGGCACTTCCCGGCCGTCCAAACAGTTAGTTTACACCTTTCTGGTAGCCGGTCGTCCAAATTGTTGCTCTAAGTCCTCTGGACGAGCCGGACGGCCTGGGGCTTTCACACCTTTCTGGTAGGTCGGACGGTCAGGGTCACAACAACAACAACATACTGTAGAATGCTAGTTTAAACCCTTCAAGAGATATTGCACGTTTTCCAAAAATAAATGAATCGAAAAATTACATAAAAATGAGTAATAGTAAGTATCAAATATGTAACACTTGGCGATAAATTTGGCAACATTGATGCCTAATTTGACGAAATACCTCCAATTTGGCTACTTTTTACACCGAATTACAAAAATATCGCCAATGTTACAACAAGAAAGATCAATCATGCATAAGCATTGATTGTGAAACACTTTCCAACTGAAATGCAATTTCATTTAAACATTTTTAAAATGTGATACATTCAGTGGTGATATCTTTTACATTATCACAGTACTACAGTAATTTATTATACTTAAATATTTAAAACTGTATCGAAGTATAAATCATCTGATTCTCTATGAATATTTCATTCAATGAATATTTCATTCATATAACTTGTATTCCAGACTCCAGAGCTAAATAATTTTGTGTGAAAAAAATTCAGCAATTCTTATGTAACTCACCTTACAATCGCTTCAGATATTTGCATTCTGCATAAGTTAAAATTAGGCTTCGTTGAAGAAATAATAAAGGTTTAGGGATCATTTAAAATCACAACTATTGTAATTGCATAGGCACGGAATTTAGATACACAGATAATACACAGATAATATATGTGTGTGTGTGTATGTATTCAAAGTATTGGAATCGTGCCGAAGATCGGAACTCGAATTTTTGAAGGATCTACACGTTTTGGGACTTCTAGAACACGAAAAAACTATTTTTAGGAAGACGTCTGTGTGTGTAAGGGTGTATCTGTGTATGTTTCTGTGTGTCTGTGAGGATATTACATCCACTCTAATTGAAAAACTAATGGACCGAATTTAATAAAATTTGGTAGGTATGTTTTTTCTGGGAAATCCTGATGTTCATTAGATTATAGTACGATTCATAATAAAAGAATCTGCCTTTTTGCGAAATGGCCGGCAGAAATTGCCTTTATCAATTCTAACTAAAAACAAATGGAACAAATTTAACAAAATTTGGTGTATAATATTTCAATGACCTACAAGGGATTTATATACCAAATTTAACAAAATTTGGTACATAAATCATTTGTAGGTTATTGTAGTACGATTCAGGAAAAAGGAACGGGCTATGTTTGTGAAATGGCCCGCAAAAATCGTTAAATATAAAAATAAAGGATTACGTGCGCTCAATTATATCAATTAAATTCCTATTTTATACGTGATTTTTGACAACAAAAGGAATAAAACTAACCCCATTACTCTAAGATTAGCCGTTCTTGAGATATTCCAGTTTTTTCGCGTTTTCGCTACGCCACATTTGAAAATAAGTCCAGCTATCAAATGAGAACCAAATTTAAGTTTAACATGCAAATTCAATGGCATTTAAAATACTTATGGCTATTATTTTGTGCAGATAAACTCAAATTATTATTGAAGAAATAAAAAGAACATGAATATGAGTCTGCAGGGAAAGACATGTGCTGCCCACATCAGAATTTTTAGCAATATTGCAACAATGATTTATAGAAGTGAACGGGATATTACATCCACTCTAATTGAAAAACTAATGGACCGAATTTAATAAAATTTGGTGGGTATGTTTTTTCTGGGAAATCCTGATGTTCATTAGATTATAGTACGATTCATAATATATGAATCTGCCTTCTTTGCGAAATGGTAGGCAGAAATTGCCTTTATCCATTCTAACTAAAACCTAATGGAACAAATTTAACAAAATGTGGTGTATAATATTTCAATGACCTACAAGTGATTTATATACCAAATTTAACAAAATTTGGTACATAAATCATTTGTAGGTTATTCTAGTACGACTCAGGAAAAAGGAACGGGCTATGTTTGCGAAATGGTCCGCAAAAATCGTTAAATATAAAAATAAAGGACTACGTGTGCTCAATTATATAAATTAAATTCCTATTTTACACGTGATTTTTGACAACAAAAAGAATAAGACTAACCCCATTACTCTAAGACTAGCCGTTCTTGAGATATTCTAATTTTTTCGCGTTTTCGCTACGCCACATTTGACAATAAGTCCAGCTATCAAATGAGAACCAAATTTAATTTTAACGTGCAAATTCAATGTCATTTAAAATACTTATGGCTGTTATTTTGTGCAGACAAACTCAAATTATTATTGATGAAATAAAGAGAACGTGAATATGAGTCTGCAGGGAAAGACATGTGCTGCCCACATCAGAATTTTTAACAATATTGCAACAATGATTTATAGAAGTGAACGGGGATTATTTGCAGGCCAGTTCGAAAAAAATGTATGATCTATATTTAAATATCCACCAAATTTTTGTAGAATAAAATGTTCAACAAATCTAAGCTGTGTACCAATTTTTAACTCTCTAGGACGTAGGAAAGTGCATTAAAAATGCCATCAAGTAAGTATATCATGAAGAGTTATATAAAATTAAAAAAAAACTTGAAAAATTGTTATCTACCAAATTTATTTTAAAATGTGAAGCCTCTCTCATATACAAAATGATTAAACACTTGGAAAGATATTTATTATATAATATATCTCTTTTTAACACTTTACAACAAAGTTGAAAAGTGTTTACCAAGCCAAGCCAAGACGAATGATTTCGGGGTGCCTGCATCACCTGATGCGTAACCCCACATCTACTATAGCAATTATTCAGTTTGTTAGTTTATGCGATGATTGAAGTCGACTGTAAGGCACTCTGCTACTTGGAGGGTGCTGTTTTTGAAGTAACTTGCTACAGCAGTGATTGAAGTCGAATGATGGTCTTGGATGGCTGATCTGGTAAGTAATAGGGTAGTAAAGGGAAGGGGGTGGGGCTAAGGCAAGGCCCAATCAGATTGAGCGGGAGCCAGTACACCTAAGTGTATAGAAGAAGTTTTCAAAGATGATATAGAATATGAAATAATATAAAATAATTTACTATTAAGGTTATAATTATGATAATATACAAATTTACATTTATTAAAGTTTTGGTAAAGTTATAATTACAATATTCAAGCTGAAGTTTCTCCGTGTAAGACCGAAATGAAAGCACAATTCGCTTTCCCAACGACAAAAAAGTACATTTTTAGTTGCAAAAATAATTGCAGGGACTGCAAGGTATACAAATATATTTTAAGTTATCAAGTGAAATTACTATTAGAGTATGAACGTGGAATGAAGGTATCGTGCACACTCATCGCGTTTGGCAAATGCTAGCCGTACTATTGGCCTGTGGCTGGGCCCTGAGGGAAGAGTCAAGAAAACGCCAAGTCCTTGAATCGGAGTGGCGCCATCTATCTTCGATCAGCGGTGGTGAAAAACTAGGAAACTCCTGTTTGCGGGACGAGGTACCGACGCTTTTTCCATTTGGTCTCGTTAGAGCCAAATAGAAGGTGTCGGGGCCTTCTCTTCCTAAGATAGGAAGGGACGATCGGATTGTAGGTCTGATCGACGTCTCTCAAACAAGGTCTACTGGAGTTTTTCTTGTAGAAATTTTGAGTGTGTAGCCCAATGCACTCTGAAACGCCAGAGATTTTAAGGTCATGGTGTATAACTTCGTTCTGGACATATCTAGGCGCATTAACTATGCAACGCAAGACTTTGTTTTGGAATACTTGCAGTTTCTCAATATGACTTTTTGCTGCCGACCCCCAAATTTGGCAGGCATACAAAAAGCCAGGTGCTATGATCTGTTTGTAAACAATCAACTTATTCTCAAGAGAGAGGTGGGATTTCCTACCGAGAAGAGGGGAAAGTGCTCTGTACACAGTATTAGATTTGTCCAGTTTCGTTTTGATGTGCTCGAGGAAGGTCATATGAGCATCCAGCGTTACTCCCAGATACTTGACGCAGTGAGAGAGTGGGATGACTTCATCGAAGATCTTGAGTACGTAATTTCTGTTGTCTTCTCGGTAGTTAGGTTTGAATATACACACTGCACTTTTCGAAGCATTAATTTTAATTCTCCAGGTGGTGAGCCAGTGCTCAAGGCTATTCTTAATGTAACTTTGGAGTGTGTTGATCGCGTTGTGTGGTGAACAGCTACGTGCAATAAGCGCTGTGTCATCTGCAAAGATGGCCAGCTTAACTTGAGGTATGTGTGGTATATCGTTGATGAAGATATTATACAGCAATGGGCTGAGGTTGCCTCCTTGAGGGACCCCTGCCCTGATTGGTCGAACAGTAGAGAGAGTTTTATCAACTCGTACTTGGAAAAATCTATTAGTGAGGTACGAGTTGATGATGGCCAAAAGTTGCGTCGAAATGCCAAGTCGCACCAGCTTGGAAATAAGCCCAGGCAGATAAGTTTTATCAAACGCCTTTGCCACGTCGAAAAATACTATGGAAGTATACTGTCTGTTGTTAGCGTTTTGATGGATAGTTTCGACAACACGCATAAGTTGGGACTGCGTTGAATGCTCGGTTCGAAAGCCGTGCTGGTCTGGAATCAAAATGCTTTTCGAACGGCAGAAACTATCCAAACGTCTAAGCAACACCAATTCATAGATTTTCGAAAAACTTGACAGTAGGCTTATTGGTCTGTAGTTCTCGGCTTGCGAGAGATTTTGGTTCGGTTTTGGAAAAGGGAGGACGACAGCGGTTTTCCAACTTTGGGGAAAAAAGCGAAAGTCCAACATATGATTCAGTAGCATAGTAATCCAGCAGTAATACAAATCAGGCAGATTCTTGAGGATGCAATTACTGATTCGATCCAATCCAGGAGCTTTCTTTGCTTTCAATCCATCAACGATGTGTAAAATTTCAGCCAGAGAGATTCTCTCTAAGTCGTTTGGTGCATGTGCTTGAAGTGCGTTGTGATTGTTCTGTTGTAAATCTTGTTCAGTGGTAGTGTATGTGTGGCTGAATCTGTGGTCGATGTTGGGTGTGAATTGGAGTTCCAAGCTATCTGCTAGCAAATTAGCTTTTTCTTCCGCAGTCTGGGCGAGTCCATTAGGGCCGTTAATGGGCGGAATTGTAGTTTTTATGGTTCTCATGTTTTTAGCTGTTCGCCAGAGACTGTGATTTGCAGGTGTAAGTCCCTCAAGGTGTGTTTTCCAGCGTTGCTGGGTGTGTGTTTTAATCATAACCTTGATTTCACCATGGAGTTTACGAAAGCATACGCCGTAAAAAGGAAACCTAGTGCGTTGCCAAAGCTTTCGTAACCTGTTACGCTGCTTAATTTTGTCTCTAATATCATCAGGTAAAATGTGATAATTAGAGCGGGCTTTTTTGGGTTTCGAGGCTGCAGCAATTGCCCCGAGCAGTACATGATTCATATCGATGACACGCTGTTCTATGTCATCGGTGCTGGTAATTTTGAGGGGGGGGGGGCGCTTTAAAATTTTGAAGGATGAATATAAAATCATCCCAGTTTGTATGTAGCTCCTCCGGGTGGTCTAAAGATAAAGAATCAAAGAAAAGGTCCAATACTACAGGAAGGTGATCAGAGGTTAGGTTTACATCTGTTCTGATCTCGTAATCATACGGAATGTTCCGAAAAATAGCCAAATCAATTGTAGTGGGGGAACATCCTGTAGTAAAATGTGTGGGGGTGGGAGGAGCTATGATCCTGGCATTGGCGCACTGAGCCAATCGTTTTAGAACAACGCCATTGCTGTTCGAAGCTGTGTCCCAGGAGCAATGGCGAGAATTTAGGTCACCAGCTATGATCATGTTACTGCTATGCCTAATAAGTGCTTCAAAGTCCTTTTCAAGGGTGCGTTTAGCCATTACTGGAGGGATATACACTGAAGCAAGTGTAATCGGGACCAAATTTGGAATAGTGACCGTAACGAGCACGGCTTCGAGCTTCGTGAGTGCCGGGGCGCCCGTACGGTGGTGGGGAATATTGTTCTTGATGTAAAGTGCAGTGCCGCCTGAGCGGATAGAAAAATTCGTAGCAGGGCCAATGGGACGATGGTAGAAGTATGCGGAATAATTGCAGATACCAGGTGCAGTAGGCGAAACAAGATGTGTTTCATTTACCATAAAAGTATCAAAATTGTTGTTTACCACATAATCACGCATCTCGTCTAGCTTGGAACGCACTCCATTGGCGTTCCAGAAGCCGACCTTGAGAGATTGCAAAATATGAGAAGTGGGCCGAAAATGAGAAGCCAGAACAAAAACGGGGGGGGGGGGGGTTACCCTAAGAGAGCGTCGTAACGCCGATAGATATGAAATATCATATCTATCTCCGTGGTACACTTTCTAAGTTCAGGTAGCGCTTGGCTAAAGGCCTGCATAATTAAATCCCTATTATGAGTATGCCTCATCGTCATGAGAGACGATAGAAATGAGGCATAGTCAATTTGCTTCTCCTCTTGAGGAGGCGAAGTCTTACTAGGTTCAGGGGGTGTGGCCAAAGTTTGGCTCGATTTTGGATTGGCTGCCATGTAATCCTTTTTGAAGTTAGCCGAAAAATCAAAGTCATGGCTGGCAGTGTCTGCCTTATTATTAGAATTTCTGTATTTAACAATTTCGGGGGTACTACGGGTGTCCTGGGTATGTCCAGCTGCCACAGAAGCGAAAGAAAATCCCTGCTGAGTGTTGACTCTCTGGAATGAACGTCCTTGGGTCCCAGTTCTGTATACTGGGGGGAATCCAGGTTTGTTAAAGTTACTTTGATGGGGGTCCCTGCGTCTACTGGTGACAGACGAATTGCCCGGATTTCTCGGGCAACCGCGCCAGTTAGCTGTGTGTTGGCCACCACAATTGCAGCAAAGTACAAATTCGGCCTTACAGTCTTTGGCGGTATGGGGCCCTGCACAGCGCACGCATCTCAGCGGCAGTGAACAATGCATGCTAGAGTGAAAAAACCCTGAGCACGAATGGCACTGGGAGGCATAGCCTTTCCTGCCTGTGTAGGGCTCCACGATCACTTCTGTCCCCAGTATGCTATTTATTGCGTAAACGTCCTCCGGGTTAGTCCCGGGCACTAACTGCAGGTAGTAAAGCGGGAGAGGTTGTCTACTTCCTCTCCGGGTAAGTCTGGTGTTGCTAAGGACCTTGAAGCCCATTGCGTCCATAACAGACGACAAGACTTCAATGTCGGTAGCAACAGGGAGTCCTCTAACCACTACTCTTAGGGGTCTATCCTCCTTAAGGGAGAATGTTTTAAATTGCACGCCCGACTTCTTAAGGAAGTCGGTACATTTACGAAACTCATCTCCGTTATCAGCGTACATTTTAAAGAATCTACCCTCTAATTTAGGGGAAATGTTCTTAGCAATTTGCTTAAGTGAAAACAGTATAGATGGCCAATCTGGCTGAGTAGCGCTGATAAGGAGCGGAGGCGTTGCGGGGGGGGGGGGCTTCGGAGCAGCGTCCGAGGGAACGTCCATTCCAGAGCCATTTCCTTCCGGCTGGTTCTTAGAAAATGCTTCAAATTTATTTTTGATTGCAATTGCTTCTCTATAAGCTTGAACAGTTACTCTGTTTCTATTATTTTTACCATTGGATCTAACTTCGGTCCATTGACCGTCCTCGTCATCGGATTGACTATCATCTTCTTCATTTTGTCTCCGTTTTTTGCTAATTTGGTTTAAGTTATCAGAATTCATGTTTGTCAAATCTCTATTAACAAGTTTAAGTTTGCTTACTTTTTCTACTACTTCATTAGTTGCCGATTCCACGTTCAAAGAGTCATTATTTACATTATCATTACAATTAGCATTACTATTATTTTTATCATTTAAGTTAACACTGGAGACTTTAGGAGTCACGGGTTCAGTAGGGGGGATGCAGGAGGGAAATAATTATAGATCCCTACGTTACATACCTCAGCCATCCGTAGTAAGTCCAGCACCAGTCCTTCTCTGCGAAGAAGCATTTCAGCATAGTCCGCTTTGTCCGATGTAGTCTTCCCGGCCTTGGCTGAGGCAATCATAATCTTTTTGTCCAAGTCTTTCAAAATATCACGACATCTGTTAACATTCTCCAATTCACAATCCATGTTAATGGATTCTTTAGATGTAATGGCTTGTAACTCGCTACTAGTAGCGCAGTCCATGGCTTGTGCCGGCGCTACCGGCACTTCAGGTTCCATTTCTCGGAGCACACAAAAACACGTCTGACTCGTTCGGAGGCTAAGCTCCGTCCTCGAAAAGTGTTTATGACTTTGTTCATTCAGTCTGTCTGTCTGTCTGTCCGTTAGCACGATAACTGCCGTAAAAATGACTTAATCAAAATGAAATTTTAGTATGTTGTTCAGACGGTCTGTAGGACCTATGGGAATATAAATGAATAATATCACCCAATTAGTTTTGGATTGAACCCGGGTTGGAAAAATGAAATACATAGAGCCCTATGGGACCTAATTTTTCAAACATATTTTAAGCGGATTTAAAATTCACAAATTGCTTCGAAAGTTTTAGGTAACATTCTAATTGTTCCATAAAATATATAAAAAAAATTCAGCGATATATATTCAGTAGTTTTTTTAAATAAAAATTAAAATAATAATAACACCTCTTATATAAAATGATCACGTGACTGTGATATGAAAGTATCACGTGATCCACTTCAAAATGATATATGGTATCCATCTTGTCTCAAAATCGTGATTTTTAAATTTCTTTTTATTTCATATTGAGTGTTGTATCCGTCCTAAAACCACTTTATTTTGGTTTAAATTCTGTGCATCTACATACTAAATCAACGCAATTACAATATATATGAGTTTAAATGCTCATCCAAATTTGATTATTTCTACAACGAAGGCTATTTTTCACTTATGTAAAATGTAAACAGCAAAATATGTAGGATGAGTTGTATAGAAGTTGCTGTATTTTTTAACGCAAAAAAATTTAGCTCATGGAGTCTGCATAGCTGATATGAAAGAAATAGTCATTGACTTTATCGAGAGAAGGACGATTTTTTGCGATGAAGTTTTAAGCATAGAGTTAAATTACTTGTAGCTCCATGTTCTTAATTTTTAAATAAAATAAATTATTATAGTATTGTGATGAATGACATGAATGGGAAATTATTTAGGTATGAAATGCTGCTTTTTTTGAGAGAGCCAGGCGTGTTATTTTTTCTATGACGTCATTTGAATGAATTTCAGTTGTTTTCGATGACATTTTTAAATATAATAAATTATCGTGGCATTATGATAATTCTAAAATTATTATCGTGTAATATATCACATTTTAGAGATGTTTAAACCAGGCAATTTATATTTCAATGCCGTCATTTGAATGATGTTCATTTTTTTCGATGAAGGTTTAAGTTTTCAAATATAATAAATCAATGTAGTATTGTGAGAAGTTTTAAAATATTACCGAGGAATGTATTGCATTTTAGACATGTTTAAATAAAATTGCATTGCTGTTGGAAAGTGTTTCATAATCAATGCTTTAAGCATGATTGATCTTTCTTGTTTCTTTCTGGAGGATATCCCAAAAGTCGGAATTTAGTTGAGTTTGTTTTTTTCCCTATATTAAATATTTTTTAATTAAAAAACTGCTTAACATGTTTTACAGAAATTTTTTATATATATTTTATGGGATAATGTTAATATTTCCTAAAAATTTCGAAGTAATTTGAGAATTTTAAATTTGTTTAAAAAATGTTTGAAAAATTAGGTCCCATAGGATTCAATGTATTTCATTTTTTCAACCCGGGTTCAATAAAAAACTAATTGGATGATATTATGTATTTATATTTCCATAAGTCCCACAGACCGTCTAAAAAACATACTAAAATTTCATTTTGATAAAGTCATTTTTACGGCATTTATCGTGCTAACGGACAGACAGACAGACAGACAGACAGACAGACAGACAGACAGACAGACAGAATGAACAAAGTCATAAACACTTTTCAACTATGTTGTAAAGTGTTAAAAATGATGACAATCGGATGAATTATTAATTGATATATTTTTTGCAAAATGAAGTACATTACTTAGCAGATGATAGCAATATTTCTAATCGTTAGGTTGTATTTGCTCGAAATACAGGTTTATTTGGTATTCAAAATAATTTTACATGTTGTCATTCAGAAAAGGCCAAATTTCAGAGCGCTTTTTAACATTAAAAACATTGTACCCTGGATTTTCTCCATCATTATTTCGAATTGAAAGAAGTAAAGCACTTATATCATGTAGATAAATTCATTTGCTGTCCACCTCAGATGTTTCACGTTGGGTTAATAAATTCCCTAAAGTATGCATTATGAAAGGTATACATATTGACTTCAGTAAAACCGCATGGTATGTCATATATATATGAAAGTATCTCATTTTTACAATAAATTACAAATATATATACATTCAAAAATTAAATTTCTTTTGAATAAATCTATTCGAACCAAATATTAGAAACTGATATATATGCATGCTACAGAAATTGGAAATATATCCTCTGATTTGGACAGAAATATACTCACTAAACAAAAGATGTAAATGCAACTTATCAAACTGACACAGAATAAACATCTGCCGTTGTTAATGAAGTTTATATGAGCTAAACTTTCAGTCTCAAAGGAATATGTTCAATATGCAGAGTAATATTTAAACACCGAATGTTGCAAAATACATTTTAAATTTCAAATCTTTTAAACAAGATTCTAATAAAAGTTATGTGATGTAAAATTGCATGCTAAATAGTAGTGGAATGCTATAAAGACGACTAGTATTTAAGCCCGTCAAAGACAACTATCATTATTAAAAACTCAAGCTGAAACATTTTATAAGATTTATTTTGCTTAACAATGAGTGGTGCTTAGCGTAGAAAATAGTTGTTTCAATTGCAAATTGGTCCAGTTAGGAGGCAAATTGATCCTGTAGTCGAGTTTTTGGTGGAGGCACAGGGAGGGTTCTGACAATCTTTATTTCTCCCTCTCATTTTGTCCACTCCGGAGGAAATATCAAAAATCCGATTTCATTAGGTTCGGCCCAGTGATCTATACTATAGGTATGCAAAGAATCAGTTTTCTAAGCCACAGGAGGTTTGTTCGAGGGTCTGAAAATATACTTAAAAATATCCATAATCTCCTCCTGGAGTGGGGGGGGGGGGAAGAATCGAAAATCCGATTACGTTACGATCTATTTGGTGGTCAATGCTATGTGTGTGAAGATTTAGATGTCTAGGTCAAAACGGGCCTTCTAGAGGATTTGAAACTTTTACAAAAACCAATTTTCTCCTCACCTGGGGGATAAATTGAAAATTTAACTACCGTGGTGGTCGATACTATATATGCAAATAATCAGCATTCGAAGTCACCGGGGGGCTTCTGGAGGATCTGAAAAGACTTTATGAGAGCCCCATTTTCTCCGCCTTTTGGGGTGGGGCAAATAAAATTCAGCATTCTTCTTTCCTACAACTCACGGGAAACTTCTGGAGGATCTCTAAAGACAAAATCAAATGAAACACATCAGCCAATAGTATACGGTGATGAAGCATAATGAGTAATTTTGGTCTTTTTCAGAATTTTAAATATTGAAATGAAATTTATGAATTGAATATAGTAGGTAGATGAAATTTAATAAAATACTTGCTTTAGAAATGCCAAATAAGAGGTATTGTACTATTAAAATCGTGAGATCAGAAAGTGTTCTCACATTTAATGAGACAATTTTATGTGAGTATTTATGATGCCTAGAACGGCAAACAAAGCTATAGTCTGGCTGGCACCGGGGTTTATGACAACTTGAATTTTAAGGTCAAAATAATATAAATTTAGGGGTGCAATACCAGAGTAGCTGAGCTGGGCCATACTAAATGTGAAATGATGCTATTGGGATAAGAAGAACCAATGAGCGCCAAAAGAAGAAAGGCGGAGATAACCCCCCACCCCCCCACCCCCACCCCACCCACACACCCACACACCGAAGGAAACACAAACGAAAAAAACGAGTGCAGTTGTGGACGAAATCAGAGATGTAGACAACGAGAAGCAGGGATGGAGATCAGACATGTCGAAACGATCACGATTTTTGACTAAAGAGCACGGGTAGAGAAGCATAAAAAACCCAACAGATTTGCAGAGTGTTCCGTAGAGGTTCCAAATTAATGGAGGTAGATCAAATGGCGAGTGCATTAGTAGTAGGAGCCACACACCACAGAGTTATGGCAGTATAAGACTGATGCAAGCGAGATGATGAGCCCAAAACTAAACTGGAAGGTATGTGCTCAGATTATCACAGGTTCTAGACACTATCGTAAATCTAACAATTCTGATCGCATATGTCCCCTCGCTAAAATAATTAATGAAAATTGATGTTATTGATAAATTGATGTTGTTAATAAATGATATTGTTTAAGTTTAAATAGTCTAATCTTTTTATATTAATTAATAATTCTTTTCAGGATTTACACAAAAGGTAAAAATAATTGGAGGGTTTATTGCGGCACAACAACGAGCAATGTACGTTTAATGTTAATTCCACTGTATGAGAATCAACGGCCAGGTCATCTTGATTAATTTAACATTAAATAATAAATTAAAGTTCTTAAATGTATTTTATATTTAAAAGTGTAACTTTTAGATTCTTAAACGCCACAAAAATATCACATAAATAATAACTTTACTGCTATTCATGGAAGCTGCAGCATCAAGAAAGACGAGGTATGGATGTAAAATTTATAGGGCTGATTATATATACGATATAAGTGATAAGAGTGACATCAAAATCAATAACTGGTAGACAGCGTGAGCAACGTTAATGATCTGTACCCGACGTGGTATTGGTTGGGAAAAATTATTAAAGATTCCTGCGAAACTTTCTTTCTATGCTTCCTTTTTCACAACTCACCTAATATTATTACCTAGAATTCATCCGTGTTAACCGGCAATGTTGCACTTGGACCACTTGTTTCGTAACCACGTATCAGATATGATCAATGAGTGGCAAATTCGTGATAATCTGGTGAATGTGCAATCCAGGAAAAAAATAGGTTAATGCCAATCATAGCGGAAATAGCGCAAGCTTCATCCGATATCTAGTATTGAAAGTCTGTTGCTGCAATTCTTCAAAGGCAGATTTGTTTTTGTACTCCAAAAACATTCATAGTGTAACATTGGTTGTTTTTGGTATTTGCCATGCATATAAGCCGGTAACTTGAATTAAATCCAATGGCAGCCTCACAATATCATGGTCTTTTTAGGATCTGTATGACGCATTATAATGCAGATCTTTCTGGTTTCGTTTACTGCAATGTCTTCTAATTCGATCGTTATGGTGTAATGTGGTTGAACGGTGACTAGGTGGGACTAGAACACATTACTTGCTAGTCAGCAGGTCAATGTATATATTCTTGAAACCATTACAGCCTTTGAAGTCTACGGTAAAGGGAAGTTGTAGCAACAGGTGGTGAAAGACGAATCATAGCTGTAGGAAACGATGTTGAACACAAATATCTCTTCAGACGTGTGATGGGCCCCGTTCTCACACCAGTGTTCTGGATGAGGGTCAGAGGTTAACCATCGTCATACAAATCAAGTGTTATGGTCGTTTGGTTCAGTAGTATTAACTCCTGAGACCTCACGTCGGTGTATATATTCATCTGACTTTTAATGACATACACTGATTAAAAATTAAATCACAACATATAGAACTGCTGGTTTTATTTGTCGCAAGATATGCAATGAGAACATCATATCGTCATATGCAAATGATTAAAGCTTCGTAACGATATCGCAAAATTGGTAGTTAATATAAGGAAAAACCTATTGAGTTGTGACTTCAACGTTTCATGTATTTCTATCAAACTACTTTTCGAAAATATAAATTTTAAATAAAACTTGTTTCTGAAGGAAAATTTAGTTCTTCAAAATACATAGAAAACGTATTCGTTAGGAATCTAACAAATTAACTGACTTTTAGAGAAGATGGAGAAATGGACTTCACGAGATTGATTTGTCAACTCTTTATAAGGGGTACACGTCAGTTGTAAAAGTATGGTCCAAAGAAGAGTTCAGAAATGTTTGAAAAGAGGAGCCTGCATCCATAAATTGTGGACTAGAGCACATAGAGTGACTAATACGCGTGCAGATCTTCTAATTCGGCCGGGAACAATTTCTCGCTAATCCAACAGCCACTCTGTCGTCATCAGATGACCGATGTTGCCTGCTGTCAGTCATTCCATCACTCGTTGATAGATTTCCAATCTTGTTCCCGAAATGCAATTGCATGTGCGCTATCCATTGCGCTGATTTATAGTTAATCATGACAGCCCTTAAATTATCGTCAACAGAGCTTGGGTTCGTTGATTTATCAAGTAACTTGGGATGAAGAACAACGTTAAGTTGTCTTCAGTGAGGAATTCCGCTTTTACTTAGACACCGACGATGGCCTGAAATTCTTATGCATGTGAATTGGAGACGGGAGAATCCAGTGAACTGTGTCGAATGGCATACAACCGAAACACAGGGCGTTACGGTCTGGTGATCAATAACTATGATAGTCACACTTTTCTGGTATGTCTAACCATTTAACAGATCGACGCTATGTTACAAAAATATTAGAACATGTAGAAATTCCCTTTATAGCTAGTGTGAATACCGCCCTAATTAAACACGACATGTTTTCCACATATAGAAAACATCAACATTATATCATGGACTGCTAGATTCTTAGATTTATCTTTAATAAAAAATATCTGGATCAGAATAGGACGACATCTAGAGACTCTGACACAATCGCCGCAGGTAACAGATTATCTTTTTCAACAAGTTGAGCAAGCATGGTGAGCAATGCCCCAAGATTGCATATAACATGATAGAACGAATTACCCGAGTTGGCGACGTCAAAAATTAGCGCTCGCTACTTAAACAATATATTTACAGCTTACACTACTGGATTTCCAAACACACATGCTCTTCATAAAGAAAAATAGTAGTATTCTAAACTGAATCCTTTTTGTAGGAGATGCTTTATGCGGATGCGCACTCGTGTACAATAGATGACGATATACACATAACATTTTGCCAAATTATATAATTGTGCAAATGGTACTTTTTTGGATGCGACGAAATAAAGTATCAAATAATCTAAGAGATGAAAATATGGATGCATTTGAAGTAATAAATACGAAGAAATTGTCCTACAGATTCTATTCAAGCATTGTTGGAAAGACTATTCTTCGATCTTAACGATTGTGTCAAGATGGAAGTTCTGTGATAATATTTTCGCTCGCCAAGGAATCGATTTGTGTGAAAATCGTGACAATTGCGCTAAAACATAAAATAACTAAAAAACTAATTCGAATTTTAAAAAATCTCGCCTAGGTGCACCTTTCTGGGTTCTGATGTACCTGTGTGCTAAATTTCATGGCCGTATGACGCTTAGATTTCGCGTTATAGACCGCGCACACACACACACACACACTTACAGAAACTCACACGCACACAAACACACTTTATAAACACATGCACATACATCTTCTTTTATTATGCAAGATTTATATAACTCAATTCTGCGAGGCTCAGTGAAATATATCCTTAATAAAAGACGAGCATTTCTGTAGTATTACTGTGTAAGCAATTTTTAGCATAATGAATGCTTTCCTTTGATCTGACAATTTTTATCATGACTTATTTACTATCTTATCAGTTTTATATTTAAGTTTCAGGCGATTTGCACTTGCACTTTTTAAGGCTTAATTTCAGTTTCACCAAGTGTATTTACATCAGTGTGCTCGCTTTAATACCACATAAGTGGCAATTTTATGGTAAAAAGATCTAACTTCATTGTTACAATCTTGCATCACTGAAATTCTAATAGCTGTACTTACTGATATAGTGTTCTTCGATGGGAAAGTAGAATCATCTCGGGATTAAAGATTTGGGAAAACTAAAATTCCGACACGATTTCATATTCTGAGCAAACAAGACTAGGATCTATGAATAGTGTATTTTGGTAAAATTTAGTCCTAGCTTTTAATCTAATATCAATTTATTAAAAGCAACATGGAAATGTTATATATCATGCTCTCCATTTTGGAATTTTTAAAGGTTACTTAAAGATTGCTTAAAGCTTAGATGATGCTCAAAGAATATATGGAAATATTCTCTCTGCGTTCTCCTATTAGACTCACTGGTTAACATTCACAAGGGCATGTCCTATTTAAAACGTAACAAAGTAGGAAATTGTAATGAAATGAAACCGTACAAATACATTTGTGAAGCAATAGTTATGAATAATGAGTCAAAAATTTTGTGTAAAATATCAATTATTATAAAACAAAATGTTTTATTTGGCATTTAAAACTTTATAAATATAAACTGCTGAAATTATGAGAATAATTCAAATTTTTTTGCTGAACACTTTTTCTTTCACTTTACACTTTTAACAAATATATTTATTCTTGTGTATAACATAAAATATTCTAACAATATTGTATCCAATTTTTAGAGGATATTTAAAGAACATTGGGAGCACATCATCATTGTATACCAAAACATTAAAATGAATATTTTATAGGAAAATCAATTTTCTTGGAAAAGTTATAAATCAAGCTTTCCATTTCGGAATTTTAAAGGTTACAGTTGGCTTTTATCCAGTTCGTCTATGTCATACTGTCAAAATAATGACTTTTAAACTAATATCTGGAAGCACATTATGCATATAAAAATGGCACTTCCATCTAAGTAATTCAGATTTTATGCTTCTTTCGTTCAAAAATCGGATAAATATTTGTCATAATTTAATATCTTTCTTTTGTGTTATGCTACTATATAACATATTTTACATATTTACTGTTTCAGTGCTTTGTGGAAAAGATAAATAATATTTCTTGAAGTTTATTACTTCGAAAATCTCAAAGATATGGCTAAAAATTGCATTAGAAAGGAAATAAAAGATTTTAAAGAGCATCGTTTTAAAATTTTTTATCACTTTTCTGTTATATCCACATTTTTAATAACGTACGTGATTAAAATAATTCGATGCAAAAATCTAATTTATACAACATGTCTTTATATCAAATAAAATGCTTCTATTTTGTTACTTATTCCAATGAAATGACATATTCTCGTTTAATTATCCGAATCTGCATATAAAATGAATGCATATTAGAAATTATACTGAGTTTGCAGAAAGCCAATGGCAACATTGATGAAACCGTCGTCGCCAGATTCCTAAATAAGCGCCTGCAACGTGAATAATACAGATACAGATAACACCACACAATTTTCGAAACGCCAGTTTTGAACCAAAATCATTTCCGCACTCTTCTTACCATGTGCAACAATGCCAATTGTACATTGCAATTTAACAACTATATATACAGACTGTCTCAAAAATGACTCCCGACGAATATTTCGGAAATGATTACAGATAAAGGGATGAAATGAAATGTACGATTATTGCACAGCCAGTAATATTTACATATGGTAGTTTAAAAAAAAATTAAAATTTCTGCCAATAGATGGCAACGCAGGTGACCTTTAAATTTTCTTTAAATAGTGGTGTGTTTCACAGTACGCCCTTTCCTAGTATTCAGGTACGCCCTTTCCCCAACATCTGAAATGAATTAAAAATCGCGATCAATGTTTTTAAATTTTTAAAAAACTGGTCTTAATACTTATACTGCCAAATCCTAGGTAACCCTTAGATTTGCATCAACCCCCCCCCCCCCCCAAACTCACTAAACCCAAATGTGCAACAAACTGCCACACTAGGAGCCAAGTCAAAATTAATAAAATAGTAAATAAAAACTTCGAGCCTCCATATCATGGGTCAATGAAATAATGTCGCAGCATGAAGATAAGAACCAGAAGTTGAGACTGGAAATTAAAGACTCTTCGGCCTGGTGCTCTGTCCTGCACGACAAATTCGCTAGAGTACATTTACGCGTTTTTACTGCCAGCCCGGTCTTTGCCTGCAAATGCTCTAGTTGCCACAGCACTCATGTTGTTTCTTTTATTAATTGTGTCATTGCTAAAAAAATCCTAATTTTTAAACTTAATTTTAAAATAACTGATACTACTAATACGGCTGATATTACTGATACTACTTATACTGCTAAACTCAAACCTTAACTTAACCTGTCATAAAACTTAACTCTGTTTGTTCTCTGTATAACTCTTAAATGTTAATTTTTAAATGTTAACCTTAAAAACTTAAACTTTAATTTAAATGTAATTCTTAAACATAATTGTAATTATTTTTCTGGTGTTTTTTATTGTATTTAACGTTAAAGTAAATACTACTGATCTTGCAACCATGAAACTAACTTCCTGATTTTCTATTGGCCTGCTCCACCCCTGGCCCCGCCCATTTTCAGCCACATTTCGGCAGCCATTCCAAGATGAAAGACGGATTCCATCATTCCGTCCCTGACTTCTAACCAACACCCAACAACTGGAGTGCGTAAGTACATCGCTCCTTACCAGAAAAAGCATTCTATGAACATTTACTATTTTCTGAGCTGGAGGTAAGGGTCCTAGGATCCAGGCACTCCGTAAGGAAGCATCTTGGCTTGGTCTTCTTTGTGTTCCGCTGTCTAAACATGAAATAACATTTTGCGCAGCGAGGGAGGTGGGCAGAAGCATTGGAAGAGGAATGTGTTCGGTGAGAGCAAAGGTGCTCGAATACCATTGGTTGAATCGTAATCCGACGGAGACAAGACACATCGAAAGGTCCGGATCGGAAAATAAGATATGTTCGCAAAATTTAAAAGGACAGCAAACGTTGAAGACGAATTTGCTCCATATGCCTATCAGCGCCATCTGTTGGCAAAATTCTCAACTATTTTTTAAAGAATTGTACGTAAATTTTACTGGCTGTCCAATAAATTTTCTTTTGTCTGTAACCGTTTCCGAGATATACCGAATTCAGGAGTCCTTTCTGAGTTACCCCGTAATAGCGTCACTACTCCCCAACGTGAAGTTTTCATTGTGAAGTTATACCTCACTGCTCCCCATCTGAAGAAGGGATAACGTCTTTCTCACTAGCTGTCGAATAGAAAATCTCGACATGTATAGGTCCACTTAAAACTAATCGACAATGCAGAAATATAGTAACTATATTTTTTATTATAATGCGAAGATATCACTGCAAATTAGAATCGCGTGAATCTTCAATTCGCCGATACTGTACTAAACAATTGCAATGTTCTAAAATACGCGTATTTCGACGTATTTTTAAACAATTTTTTATATATGAAGAAATTGTTTCACAGATTCGGTTTAAAGTTAGTTACAATGAGTGCTTTCCAGTCTTTCCGATGGCTTTAAGATAGAAACTCTGTGATAAATTGTTTGACCGATATGTGAGCAAATTGAACAAAACTGCGCTTCAATATAATAAATATCTAAAAACCTAATGTGAATTAGAAAAAAAAGATCGCTGCGAGGTATCGGGAACTAACCTAAACTACAATTGTACTGAATTTCTTATCTGTAGATTGCTTAGGTTTTCCATTAAGCAGCCTACAGACGAACAAGCAAACTAATAAATAGACAGATACATATTTTTGTATATAGTATTTATTATTAAATATATTTCATATAACATTTATTATTATATATAACATGAAAAGTATGAGCATTTCAGCGTTTTACTTAGGTTTTAATGATTCTTGACATTGAAAATATTAGAAGTCAGTTCGGCTATCTATTGCATTGCAGTAGACTTCCATTTGATATTGCAATGGATTGCCATGGAAAGATCATTGTAGTGGACAATTAATAGAAGGATAATATCTATAAAAATACAGTTGTTGTTGACTATTATAATACACATCAATAGCACCATATGCTTAAAGAGTAATTTTATTGAAATATTTTATGTTTAGAAAAAATATTGCATAAAACTTCTGACAAGTCATTGGCATTACATTCATGTTGCGTAAATTAGCTAGCTTTGGTATGATTAATTTTATTTTTACATTCCTTATATACATAATATAATGTATACGGAAAGTATTATGATTGGGTCGAAAATTCGAATTCGAGTTTTCGACGGGGGAGTACCTTTCCAGCATCCCTGAACACAAATCAAAAGTTTTTGAGAAGATGTGTGTGTGTGCGTATATGTGTAACTGTATGTGTATGTATGTGTATGCGTGTGTGTGTGTTGAAATGTGTGTGTATGTGTGTGTGTGTGTATATGTTTGCCAGTGAGTCTGTGGAGACGATATCTCAAGAAACGAATGGAGGGATTTGAACACAATTTGGTACAAAAATTACAATTCGTGAATACTAGAAGCTTATTGCTTTTATACGTTATCGAATATGCAGAAACCCCTAAATTTTTGAGTGAAATTTTGAAAAATCATCAAAAAATCAAAACCTTTAATAAAGTTATGTAAATAGGCATTTCTTAGGAAATTTTTCATTAGAAAGCGATTGACACAAATGTTAGAACGCTAGCATGAACTATTCTTGAGATATTGTACATTTAAAAAATATATCATTAAATCATATAAAAAATATTACCTATTGTGAAATATCTTCTCTTTTCTTAAGCATAATATTATGCGATGAATTTGGTGTCTCGTGGATCCAGCTCGTTTCATTCATGAGAAAAGATACTCTGTGTAATATTTTTGTATTTGGGCACCAGTAGTCATTTGTCTGCTATAAAAAAAAACTTATTTCTCCGTCCATAATGCTTGGCGAGATTTTGGAGGAATGTGGTAAATTTGGTGACTTTTACATGTTGCCAAATTAACGACAATGTCGCCAAATTGATAAAAAATAACGGTAAATCAATGAAAATGACGACTAATTTATGAAAGTTCAATATCTTGGAAATAAAATATAAGAGTAGACTATAAGAATGGCCTATTTCTCCGACCGTCTGCTCAGCGAGAAGTTTAGCGGGACATCGCCAACTTTGCGACTATTTTAGTTATTGACAAAAAGTGACCAAAGTGACATAAAAATCGCCAAATTGATATATATGACGTCAAATGGGAAGTAATTCTTCGCAAATTCTGATTTCCGTCATATGACGGGCATACCTCCTACTATATAAGAAATGCTCTTCTCTCTGTTTGTCTGTAACACGTGGTGATGAACTTGACGATATTTCGCCCCAACAATGACAAAAATATCGCCAAAATTGCAAAAATGACGCTAAATTAATGAAGCAGACGCCTCAGTGATGAATTAATTATTAAAATATTTTAATATATGGACTATATCGCTTTTTGAGGATGCTATCAATATTGACCATTGTTTATTTAGAGTTGCGCGAAATATAAGTTAATTGGGTATTTTGAAATAGTTTCACATATTGTTATCCGGAAAATCGCCAAATGTACTATTCAATGATAAAAATACAGTACCGTAGATCTTATACATTCATTGTTGACTGTAAAAGTAGTACTCATTGCATTATATAAGGAAAGTCATGTGCTGCCCACATCAGATTTTTTTTATGTATTTAGTATGAGTAGCACAAATTTTATAATTTTGGATAATTTGTATTTAGCAATTCAACCATATTATTTTTGCTTATAAAATATGTTACATTTATTTCTAGTTTAGTATATGTTTATAAATGAACATAATTTAGTCACAATTACTGCATTAATATATTATTATTAAAATTATGATATGTTCTTTTTTTTTGTTTGTTTTAGAATATTTTAAATTGAACTAGTCATAATCTCTCACAATTCTGCAGTTAATTTTTTAAACCTAACAAATAAAATGTATGCTATCAAGGTTTCCAAATTAAAAATGGCCCGTTTCAAATACAATATTTGATGCAAAAATTCAAAAATATTCAAATTAAAGTTTATTTTCTTTACTTTTATATAATTACTAATATTTAAGCCTATCAAAGACAGTGAAGATAACACTCTTAAAAATTAAGTATACAATTCAATATGCTTAATTGACAATTAAACTTGGTTATCTCAATAACTTTATTGTGTAGGTGTCACATAAATTCACCACTAGCACGAAGCAGGCATGAAATTGCTATTTTAGATTATGATCATTTTATATTTATATACATAATTTTGGTTTAGTTGCATTTTCAAACAAGCTTCAAAATTATGCATAGTTGCATTTTCTGTGCCGAACAAAATATATTCCATTGTACTCTTCTAAGATTCATCTACGTTACTACTGTAACATACACACATTTGCATAATTTTGTGAACAAAAACGAATTCGTTTTTATGCATTTCATTGCAACTAGATTCTCTATAAAACTCTCTATAAAGCTCTCATGCACCAACAGTTATATTTCAAAATAAAGGTTCCATTAAAGTTAAGTTTTGACGCGAATCTGTTTCGGTATTAATAGAGATACTATAACTTAAGATTGATTTCAAATAAGATGACTTTGGATTCGTAATCTAGGCAGCCATTAGTCGACTGGCAGCATTCAGACATCGGAACGCGATCAGGTCCATCTGATTCATTACATGAGATACCGGACATGCACGCACGGCAACTTGTAAGATTTCAATTTCACGGAACATATAGCGACTGCTCCCCTTTTGAATAGTTATGAAGTTTCTTATATATTCATGAGGTAAAATATATTTTTCCTTCTGGATGGATTCATCGGAAGGAATAATCAATATTGTTTGACTAAATATGTTTTGTATGATGTTTTCAACATGTGGTTTTCAAAATAAACTAAAAACAATTTGAAGAAAAGGATATATTGTGATAAATTTGGAAAGTTAATTTTGTAACTGCAAATTATAATAATATCGAATTTTATTCCAATCACCCATTTCTTTCAGGAGATATAATTTATATTCTCTAAAAATATACCTGACTGTCCTACAGAAGAAAAATCTGAAGTGTCCAGCACATGACATTTCCTATTAAGCTCAAATAGATTTTCTATTTTTTTTCCTTCATAATTTACTAAATTGAGTTTGGTTGCACAAAGAAACGTGAATAATTATTTAAAATTACACTGAATTTGCTGTTTTAATTCAATTTTCGATTTTATTTGACGATTAGCAAAGCCGACGCATTAAAAATGCGAACAAATTAAAATATCTTGGACATGTTTAGCCCTATAGTTTTGGGGTTGATCATATATTTTTCAATGTCAAAACTAACGTACGTATAAATCAAGCTTTTAATCTATACGTGTGATCATACGTAGTCTTATTTTAGATTTTGTCGATTTAACGAGCCATTTAGCAAAAAAAAAGTTCTTTTTTCGTATCGTGTCAAAATTTAAATAAGCACCAGGGTAACCTCCAGACATATTTACCTATGACATATTTAACAAATTTTGTGAAGCTTGGTCCATTAATTTTTTATCCGTGAATACATGCTTTGCACAGATAGACAGAATGACATATATTCAGGCAGACGATTAACAGCTACATACAAAGATGTCACGCTAAAATAATTTTTCCGGGTTCTACAGCGCTCTTAAGGAGTAGATGCATCGAAAACTCGAGTTGCGATTTTCGACATGATTCCAATACTTTTCTTATACATTGCCATGCATTGTAGGGAAAGGAAAACGTATTGTAGGGAAAGGAAAACGTATTGTAGGGAAAGGAAAACAAATGGAAGGTTTTGAAAAGTTTTTCCAGACCCTCCAGACATCGGGACCTGTTATAGATAGAAATTAGGTAATGACTGATATAGATATACCTTCAATTTCCGGAGAAGATAGAAAGAACGGTTCACTGAGTATTTCCACTTTTAGTTCTTTTTCCATTTCGGGTTAGAGAAATGACATTATAATTGAAAAATCTATTTTTCTAGATTGACTATAGATAAAGCTTAAATGGTAGGTGATATGAATTTCGCATCAAATTGGTTGGGTTTAGTATCAAGGAGGTTGGGTGGTTTACTGGGAATTTCTACTTCTGGTCTTTTTCCACTTTTAGTTCAAAAGTTTTCCTTGAAACACCAATTTCTCGAGATTGACTATATATAGAGATTTGATGCTGGCTGATATGGATTCAGAATCAAAATACAAAAGAGGTAGGTTGGTTCACAAATGATTTCCGCTTCTTGTTCTGGAGATGCCCTCTCCTATTTTCTCCCAAATGATTGCAAAAGTGAATAATAGAAGCTTAATTGTTCAGTCAAAAATTAAGTGTACATACCATTTGCCACCATATGAAGGCTTTTTAATAAATTTCTTGTTCAAAATGTTTCTTGGCTTAAAAATGCTTCGCGTTTTTAAAAAGAAATAAATTTTACTTTTCTCATCTTTTCCGTTTTATTAAAGAAATATCAAGAAATATCAAGTTTGGAATTCAACAATTTTACCAATTCGGGTTAAAGCATACGAATGATAATAACTTTCTATATCTATATGCAAATTTATACAAATCTATATAAAAATTTATATACAAATATACCTAAATATACTAATCGCTACAGCTACTAAAATGTTTTTTCTTGCTATTTAAGGAGTTACCTCATTGTTACATGCATTAAGAAACCTCAAAGTTGATAAAATTATATATACTTGACAGTATAATATGTAGAAAATCTTGCAAAAGATTTATTTTGGGTAACCAAAATTTGGCAGTGTATCTTTTTATGAAGATTGAGTGGACAAATTTAATGCAGTAGATTAACTTTGATTATATTTTATTCTATCACACTGAAGATTCTATTATTTAAAGGCTCGTTAGAATGCGAATACTGGAATAAACGCGGTAGGATTTTATTACCCTCATTGAAATGGCATTTTACTATATAAATTTACGAACGCATTTCATCACAAGCTATCTATTACACATACAGTTTTTGTTTCTCTAGAGTGCGTGAAATATTATGCTTGAATACAGGAACAGGAGTCGCTGTATTAGAAATAGAGACATATCACAATTATCTTTGTGCATATCGTATAGCTGAAATCTGCACATCCATTTAGTATACAACTAAGCACTTTATATATCTTATTTTTTTATATTTTACGATTGATATATATATATATATATATATATATATATATATATATATATATATATATATATAGGTAAAGATCAGCACCCAAATTCGAAGCCCAATTCGAAGCCCAAAATCAGCCCAAATTCAAAGATTAAAAAGAATTAAATTCATCTTCAGGTCTGAGTATTTAAATCTAATTAACCCAAATAAATGCCTGTTTCAGATTGGATAATAGTACATTACTATAAATGTCCAAACTGAGACTACAGGCACCAAAAGATGAAAAAATGAAGATAAGAAACATTAGGAAAATTTGTATTACCATGGGGCAGGAACCCTTCTTCTTTCACCACGTGTATGCAATCAATCTCAGCAGTATAAACAAATTCTAGAAGCACCGGAATGAACATGACGGAGTACTACCTAGGAGGCAGTAAGAACGTTCACAGCGACACTCCCAGACCCGCTCAATGAATCACAGGACAATTACCCGTATAAGCAAAACAGAATATGAGCATGCAGCAAAAACGAAAATTCTTATTAAACAAGTGATTCATAGAAGAAATAGATAAGCGAGAATGCCACTATACACCATAACAAGAGCGCTCAAATCGTAGTTTCAAACTGGCTAAAGTTACAATTTTTTAACGAAAATAAAATTCAAAACATTAATATTAATGTATCTTATTTTCCGATTTTTTTAACTTTTCTAATTTTTTAAGCTTATTACATTATTTTTCATTTTTATTTATTTATATAATTAATAACTAATTATAATTATTTTCTTTATATATATATATATATATATATATATATATTAGTGTAGATTGGCTTAATGTTGTCAATTATGTCCTCCTTAAATTTTATTATTTGCTTATCATTAATATTTTCATGTATTTGCATTACTTTGTTTTCCCAACTTCTTAGACTTTTGACTTCGTCTCTTTACTTTTTTCTCGTAGTAGGTGTAGTTCCTACCTTTTCTACCTATTGGTAACACTGCTATTTGTAACTCGCGCATGGCAACAATTCATTTCCACTTTTATCTCTAGCGAGTGGCAGCGGATGATTTTAAATTGTGACACGCAGCTTTTAGGAATGACACGTGTTGATTTAATTCTCAGGTAAATATTTTGATTCCGTTTTATATTTCAATCTTTTTATGCTTGTTGGGCCAGTATAAAGAGTTTATAGATATTATCTATCTCCTTATTCAGAAACAAGCATTTCTTGGTCATTATAGAGAGATGCTGAGCCTTTGGGAATAGTCTATTGCATAATGATCTCCTTCTTAAGCCTATAGCTTTTCCATATTTTAGGCTTGAATGCCTCGTTATTTTCTGTTTTCATATTTTAGTAATATCTCCATTAGTATTCGTTGATTATTCTTAGCATGATGACTGCAAAATTGCATTGTTTTAGATTTGTTCTCCGCATGACAGTTATACGAGGGTCATACTGAAAATTTTGACATTGTTTACATTTTGGAAAGTCATAATGCTAACTTTACTTTGCATAACTTTACTTTTCTATAGTAGTAGGGTGATAGGAATATGTTTTAATTTTGGCTTATTTTATCCTTTAGTTATGGTTTTTAATGTGTTACAATATATCACTAATATACCTTTGGATTTTTATAAACTATTTTATTATATATATATATATATATATATATATATATACAGGGGGTGTCCAGTGCTATCGGTTCCCAATGGCCTTGTATTTTATGATATTCCTTGTACTTTTCATATATATATATATATATATATATATATATATATATATATATATATATATATACAGTGCTATCGGTGCCCTGTGACTATTTCCTCTACCGTTAGTTACAGAGATACACTTCCAATTGCAAAAAGAATTTAAATTTTAAAATCTATTATCTTAGAAATAGTTTAAATCAATAAATGCATTTCTGAAAGAAATACGAAATATAAATTTTTATACAGTCCCCCGGTCCTACCAATTATATTTAGGAAAATTATCCTCATACAATTTTATGCAAAATAAAAATAAAATCATCCGTTCACGACCAAAATGGACTTACTTATAGGTGTTTAAATTTGGAGCACTTTTTGTGCTGAGAAATGGTCAATACGGTCCCTGATTGGTTGATTGTCTGGAGAAATGATCAATGCGGTCCCTAATTGGTTGGTTGCCTGAAACGGGACATTTTTATGCGTGAAAAAGCGACTTAAGTCATAAAGTTTAATGCTTCATAACTCGGTGAATTTTGGTCGTAAAAGGAAGATTTTTTTTAATTTTGCATGAAATTGTATGAGGATGATTTTCCTAAATATAATTGGTAGGACCGGAGGACCGTATAAAAATTAATATTTCGTATTTCTTTCAGAAATGTATTTATTGATTTAAACTGTTTCTAAGATAATAGATTTTAAAATTTTAAATATTTTTGCAATTGGAAGTATATCTCTGTGACTAACGATTAAGGAAATAGTCAGAGGGCACCGATAGCACTGTATATATATATATATATATATATATATATTACAAATGAAAGATCTATGAAAAGTACAAGGAATATCATAAAATACAAGGAAAAACAGAAACAAATAATGGAGTGCAAACGGGGTATCAGTAATGTCTAGGGGGATTGTGACCCCTATACGTGGTTAAAGCGTGCTTTTATTCCCGGGAAACACTCCCAGAAACAAGCAATCGCCCGAAGCAGCTCCAATCCGCGTGTACAGGAAAATCCGGATCCTAAGGGAATATCAAAACCAGAAAAAAAAGAATCATAGGACATCTCAACATGGGTTCACACCAATATATGAAAAAGGGAATCCACAGTCTAAACACATATAAGAATTAAAAGCACAAAGTTACAGTGAAGAAAAAGATTCCAAATAGTCAATTGGCAACAAGTCTTGGAAATTAGCATACATTACACCATCACCACGTAGTTTTTTACAAAATGCTAAGTATTAAGATTTTAGAAAGCCGAGGGGAAAACTGTTCTTTAATGCTTCGTTTATCAAATGTCGTTCACATATATTTCGTTGTTCATTGGTAGAATTTAATTTACTATATCTTACAAAATGATTAACTATCAAATTTCTCATTACACCAATACTCATATTACTACTCCAAGGTGTGATGTAATTAATATTACAATTGAAACTTTTACTTTTATCATAAATTTTGTAACATAGATGATCTTGAGGATTTCTATATATTGAGATATCCAAAAACACCACTTCACCACTATTATTTTCTACAGTTTCAATAATTTCAAGGTTACTAGGGCAAAAATTAAAGTCAAATTGAAAATCTTTAACAAGATGACCGATCAAGATGTCATCCACGAAGCGGAAATACATAATCTCATTGTGTATATGTGTACCGTTTTCATAACTGTATAAATATAAGTCCACCAGTAGTGACGAACAGCCACCATCCATAGGTATTCCTTTGATTTGTTTAAAGAAATCAGTTCCATTGAATAAAATGTTCTCAAACAAGACCAATTTTACCAGATATTTAAACTTATCATAGTCGTAGGATAAAAGTTGAGTAGTATTATTTTATGTATCCATTAAAATATCATATAGATCTTTCAAATCGATGCAGTTGAATAAATCCTTAAAATCGAAACTCTTAAAGTATAACTTATCCGGAGTTTGTTTCAGACGTGTTATTACGTCATATCCATTACTGATCATTACAGAATAATATGATTTTAACTTCTTCATTACTAGTTTTAAAATATCAGCTAATATTGCATTAGCCCTTGTCAAATATGAACCGGCTAAATATGCACCGGCCCTTGTTAAATATGAACCTGTCAAATATCAACGGGTCACTACTGGCGAACTTATATTTATACAGTTATGAAAACGGTACACATATATTGAATGAGATTATGTATTTCCGTTTCGTGCATGACATCTTGATCGGCCATCTTGTTAAAGATTTCCAATTTGACTTTAATTTTTACCCTAGTAACCTTGAAATTATTGAAACTGTAGAAAATAACAGTGGTGAAGTGGTGTTTTTGGATATCTCAATATATCGAAATCCTCAAGATCATCTATGTTACAAAATTTATGATAAACGTAAAAGTTTCAATTGTAATATTAATTACATCACACATTGGAGTAGTAATATGAGTATTGGTGCAATGAGAAATTTGATAGTTAATCATTTTGTAAGATATAGTAAATTAAATTCTACCAATGGACAACGAAATATATGTGAACGATATTTGATTAAGGAAACATTAAAACACGGTTTTCCTCTAGGCTTTCTAAAAACTTATTACTTAGCATTTTGTAAAAAACTACGTGGTGATGGTGTAGTTTATGCTAATTTCCAAGACTTGTTGCCAATTGACTATTTGGAATTTTTTTCTTCACTGTAACTTTGTGCTTTTAATTCTTATATGTGTTTAGACTCTGGATTCCCTTTTTCATATATTGGTGTGAACCCATGTTGGGATGTCCTATGATTCTTTTCTTTCTGGTTTTGATATTCCCTTAGGATCCTGATTTTCCTGTATACGCGGATTGGAGCTGCTTCAAGCGATTGGTTGTTTCTGGGAGTGTTTCCCGGGAATAAAAGCACGCTTTAACCAGGTATAGGGGTCACAATCCCCCTAGACATTACTGATACCCCATTTGCACTCCATTACGTGTTCCTCAGTATACAACAAGAAGCATTAACTTATTTGCTTTAAAGAATTTTAATTCGAGTATTGGCTGTAATTGTGCAATTACTAGTTTCTCTAAATTATACAACAATTTCCCTGATAATCTGGATAATTTTTATTCATCGGAGATGGATTTTAAAAAGCATTTGTTGTAAACATCCTGTATTTTATTGTATGTATTCATGTGAATCAGTTTAGGAAGATCATTGGATGTTGAAGGTTTGCTTTTCTTTTTAATGTATTTAACTTTTTAATGTATTTTAACTTTTCAATGTATTTTATGGTATTTTAATCTGTATTTTTTAAATGTATTTTTATTCCTGCATGCTGTAACTGGGACTACGTCCTGTAGCTTGCAGTCTTTTTCAAATAAATAAATAAATATATATATAAATAAAAAAGTAAATAAATTATTTGTTTCTGTTTTTCCTTGTATTTTATGATATTCCTTGTACTTTTCATTGATCTTTCATTTGTAATTTTTGAGATGTGTGTTAAGAGCAGCATATCGCGCCTATACTCATTTCACCTTTTATATTATTCTATGGATTGTAGTCTTTTATAAGATATATATATATATATATATATATATATATATATATATATATATATATATATAAGTAGAAGGTAAAGTTATTCTTCGAAATTTTGTATGTTTAAAAATTGGAACATACAATTGAATTGATAGTAATTATGGAAGAAGAATGCAAGTCTTATGGGAATCACTGGTGCAGGCTGCAGACGTCCAAGTAAATGGATGAGTTTAGAACTACGCATTATTCCTAATCTTTTAAATAATTGGTTATAACCCACGTGCAGAAAATGCAAATTGTATTTCCTGGAAATTACTTTCGGTTATGGTATTGGAATATTTTGAGGTTTTGCATGCTTAAACACTGAAAATTACAATTGGATTGATAATAAACGTTGAATACGAAGATATTTATGAAAACCACTGGCCCACACTTCAGATTAAATTAATGATTTTATAACTATACACTATCCCTTATCTTATAGTTAACTGGTTATAACCCATGTCGTATATGTAGAAACTACAATTTGTATTCCTTAGTATTTGAGATCAAGTTGTTGGTGTATTTTCGAAATTTTGAACGTTTAAAAATTAACAAGGAAGATCAATCATGCATAAAGAATTGATTATGAAACACTTTCCAACTGAAATGCATATTTATTTAAACACCTCTAAAATGCGATAAAGTCATCGGTGATATATTTTAACACTTTCCAACATTGTTGAAAAGTGTTTATGACTCTGTTCATTCTCTCTGTCTGTCTGTCAGTCCGTTCGCACAATAACGGCCGTATAAAATGACTTTATCAAGAAACAAATTTAGTATGCTATTGAAACGGTCTGTGGAACATATGGGAATGTAAATAAATAATATTTTCCAATTAGTTTTGGATTGAACCAGGATTGATAAAGTAAAATATATTGAACCCTATGGGACCTAATTATTCAAACATTTTTAAGCGAAGTTAAAATTCCTATAATGCTTCGAAGATTTCAGGAATTATTCAAATTACCCCATAAAATATCTAAAAGAATTTCAGCAAAATATGTTCGGTAGTTTTTTAAAATAAAAATAAAAATTATAATGGCGCCCATATTATTGAAAAGATCACGTGACCTACTTCAAAATAAAATATGGCGACCATATTTTTTTCCCAGTGTCAAATTTGAGATTTTTATTCTTTTAAATGTATATTTAGTGTCGCCTTCGCCCCAAAACCGCTTTATTTTTGCGTATTTTCTGAGCTCCTATATTCTGTGCCGAAGCAATTACAAAATTTTTGAGTTTAAATGATCATTACATTTTGATTATTTCTACAATGAAGTCTAATTTTAACGGATGCAGAATGTAAACAAGTGATTGTAAGATGAGTTGTATAAGAAATGCTGAATTTATGCAAAATTACTTAGCTCTGGAGTCTGGATTATAAGTGATATGATTAAAATATTCACTGATTTAAAAAAAAGATGCAGACGATTAATAGCATTGTGTTTTTTGATGAAGTTTTAATTTTACAATTAAAATAAATTATTGTTCTGCGATAATTTTAAAAATATCACCGCTCAATATATCACATTTAGAGATGTTTAAATAAAATTGCATTTCATACTTTCGTGCATTTGGAAAATGTTTCATAATCAATGTTTTATGATTGATCTTTCTTGTAAATTATCACAGCACTACAATAATTTATTATATTTGAACACTTAAAACTTCCTTGAAAAAAATGCACTTTATTCAAATGACGTCATCGAAATATAAATCGTCTGGCTCTGTATGTAAAAGCAATGAATATTTTATTCATATCATTTTTATTCCAGCCACCAGAGCTAAATAATTCTGTGTGAAAAATTCAGCAATTCTTATACAACTCATCTTGCAATCACTTGTTTACATTCTGCATCCATTAAAAATATGCTTCGTTGTAGAAATATTCAAAGTGTGATGATCATGTGAACTCAAAAATATTGTAATTGCGTTGGAGCAGAATATAGTTGTACAGAAAATACTCAAAAATAAAGCGGTCTTTGGACGGATGCAACATTAAATTTAAATTTAAATGAACTTTAAAAATCACGATTTTTATACTTGGAAAAAAGATGGATGACACATGTTATCTTGAAGTGGGTCACGTGATATCTTTATATAATATGTGTGTAATTACTATTTTAATTTTATTATAAAAACTGCTGAATATATTTTGCTGAATTTTTTTTATATATTTTATGACATAATTTACATATTTCCTAAAATTTTCGAAGCAGTTTGTGAAATTTAACTTTGCTTAAAACATGTTTGAAGAATTAAGTCCTATAGGAGTCAATGTATTTCACTTTTTTATCACGGGTTCAATCCAAAATTAATAGGGTGCTGTTATTCATTTACATTCCCAAATGTTACACAGATCGTCTCAACAACATACTAAAATTTCATTTTGATGAAGTTATTTTTACGACAGTTATCGTGTAAATGGACAGGCAGAATAAAAAAAGCCATAATCACTTTTCAAATATGTTGAAAAGTGTTAAAAATTGAATTGGATTAATAACGAATCTGGAAGATGGAAAACTGTGTGGAAATCACTGGTCCAGATTTTTAATTAACTTGCTAACATTAGAACTACACACCATTCCTTATCTTATGGCTACTCATGTTTTATATGACAGTGTACTTGCGGTCAAATTATTTGCATCTTTTCGAGATATTACATATTTATTAAAAAAAATTAAGAAGGAGCCTACAGTTGATAGTGATTTGGCAAGTGGAGTGTACAATTCACTATCAACGAAACAATTAAGATTTTTATTTTCTTTTACACACTTCGCACACATTTGCCTTTCTGGTAGGTCGGACGGTCTGGGTCTCAACAACAACAACACTTCGCACACATTTCATACAGTCAGGCAAATTTCCTGAAAAACCTAACTATATTAATTTGGTGTTATACTCTTTATTGTATAGTAATTTTCAGCAATTTAGCGACATTTTTGCCAATTTGGTGACATTTAAAAAGTAGCAAAATTTGGCACTGTGGTCGCCAAGTAGAGTAGACGGACATAGAGACACGCCCTATTGAAATAGATTTAATACCCCATCCGTTTAATAATTAGTTTTAATTCCAACCCATTTATAACACTTAAAATAAAATCCAACTTATGTTTTGATTCTAATTTGTTTTAATTTAGCGCCATTCGATATTCAGCATTCATAATTCAGCATCATCGGTTTCTTTAATTTGGCACTATTTTTCTTTAATTTGGTTACATTTTTGTCAATTGTCAATTGCATCACATTTTCGTCAATTTGGAGATATTTTCGTCAAATTGACGTTATTTAAAAAAAAAGTCAATTTCTCTCCAAGGTTAAATAATTAAATTATCCTTAATTAAGGGGCTATGTTAAATTTAACATTTAGTAGTATTATATTTGGGACATTTAGTAGTATTATAAATAACGTAAAATTGAATATCCAATATGGCCACAAAAACACTCAGATTTGAAAAAAACTTTTCTCTATGCGGTGATATGGGTTTATTTTTGACAAAAATGTATGATATTTTCAGATTTTTAGCTTTAAATACAGGAAAGATTTGACTTCGAAATTCAAATTTTTATGGGACCTTTTTGTGTGAAAATATCTGAAAATATGTGTGAGTGTGTATGATCTTGCATAGAATAATTTTTTTTTACATGAATGGGATGTTTCATTTTGATGATAAATATTTCTTTTCACCCTAACAACAAACTAATGAATAGATTGTTTAGATTTTTTAAGCATTTTGCAGAGTATTACACAAGAGGATACAAAAATGACATATTTTTAAGACCGGGTATTATGAATCAAGTACAGAAATTTTAATGTTAACAACACTTTTCATATTTGAAGAATATTTTATTCTTCTGCTTGTGTTTCTGTAGTCTCATATGCTTACAAATCACGCAACACGTTACATTGCGAACGGAATAAATCATGTTAGAAATTTGGTATCGTACATTGAATTTTCGTGACGTATTTTATAAGAATAGTGTACGTTAAAGTCAGATATTTAGGTATAAAGATAAGAAAAATATATGTAATTATATTGAATGCGGTGTCAGTTAAGGAAAATTGATTTAAATTTTAAAATTCAGCTGTTCCGAATATATATATATATATATATATATATATATATATATATATATATATATATATATATATATATATATATATATATATATATATATATATACATATATATATATATATATATATATATCATATATATATATACATATCATATACATATATAGTAATATATTATATATATATTTGTATATATTTATAATACTAGTTTGAAAATCCAATGAACGAAAAGTAAGAAGCTGCAACACGATAAACCTAAATTTCTAAAACACCCACAGAATAAAATATAAAACAGCAAATCATCAATCAAATGGAAAAAATACAAAACACGAGTTATCAAGTTATAGAAAATCAATAAAATTCAATGGTATGGAAACGAATAAAGAAAAACTTAAAAAATCAAGCTATATCGCTATACACGTGGAAAAAGGGCTAAGCCTAAAAAAATGGAAATGTTCACTTCGTAAAATTCGTTTTCAAGTCCAAGTATTTTGACGAAGCAAGCACAAAATATGTATGTTTCTGAAGAAATAGATAGATTATTTCTATATCTATATATATATATATATATTTATATATATCAGTGGAGGTATATATATATACAGGTCTAAAAAGCTGTTCATGTTGGAATGCGTATTATATCCCAAACCCTGCGTTATCAATCGCACCGCTATGCTAAGGGATTTAATGGCGATAATAGTAATGATAATCAATAATATTAATGCTACTGTGTTATATATTGTAACTAGGGAAGGGGTTTTGTCAAGAAATTTGGTATGAAGGCGCAATACCATTTATATATTCATACACACACACACGCACACACACACACACACACACACACATATATATATATATATATATATATATATATAAACTACATGTGCGTATATTTTAAATGAATAATTAATAATAAATTTAAATTAATAACTTTATTAGTATAGATTAGTAATTAGTATAGACTATTAGTATAGACTAGCGTTTCCCGCTCTCGTCCCTAAACCAGTACCATAGCAACCAGTTTTTCTAACAATACGCTTCTTAGCAAGTTTTGATCCCGATTAGCCCTGCCTCACGCTTGCCCGCCTCACTCCTTCTTACCGCCAACCATATTTTTCGATCTTGTAGAACCGCAATTGTGTAACCGCAAAATTGTGTCTAATTTTTGCGTGAATAGGTCGAAGGAGTGCATTGCAGAGCGGAAAATACAACGTGAAAATTCAATTAAGATCGCAGTAAACGTCGATTAACAATTAACATTTTAAAAAAGAAAATTAAATAAAAAGCCCCCGCTCATTTTATTTTGACCTCCTTGGCCCCACCCTACTCTACCACTGTCGCCCCCATTTAAAAACAAGAAAGATCAATCATGCTTAAAGCATTGATTATGAAACACTTTCCAACTTCAATGCAATTTTATTTAAACATGTCTAAAATGCAATACATTCCTCGATAATATTTTAAAACTTATCACAATACTACATTAATTTATTATATTTGAAACCATAAACCTTCATCGAAAAAAATTAACTTCATTCAAATGACGGCATTAAAGTATAAATTGCCTGGTTTAAATATCTCTAAAATGTGATACATTCCTCGGTAATAATTTTAGAATTATCATAATACTACGATAATTTATTATATTTGAAAACTTCATCGAAAACAACTGAAATTCATTCAAATGACGTCATAAAAAAATAACACGCCTGGCTCTCTCTATAAAAGCAACATTTCATTCATAAATAATTCCCCCATTCATGTCATTCATCACAATACTATAATAATTTATTTTATTTAAAAACTTAAGACCATGGAGCTACAAGTAATAAAACTCTATACTTAAAACTTCATCGAAAAAAATCGTCCTTCTCTCTGTAAAGTCAATGAATATTTCATTCATATCAGCTATGCAGACTCCATGAGCTAAATACTTTTACGTTAAAA
The DNA here is from genome assembly GCA_951213105.1 of Amaurobius ferox. Taxonomy (NCBI): domain Eukaryota; kingdom Metazoa; phylum Arthropoda; class Arachnida; order Araneae; family Amaurobiidae; genus Amaurobius; species Amaurobius ferox. The sequence continues at coordinate 83,520,264 of OX578142.1, read as the reverse complement.
AATACAGCAATTCTTATACAACTCATCCTACATATTTTGCTGTTTATATTTTACATAAGTGAAAAATAGGCTTCGTTGTAGAAATAATCATATTTGGATAAGCATTTAAACTGAAATATATTGTCATTGCGTTGTTTTAGTATGTAGATGCACAGAATTTAGGCAAAAATAAAGTAGTTTTAGGACGGATACAACACTCAATATGAATTAAAAAGAACTTTAAAAATCACGATTTTGACACAAGATGGATGCCATATATCATTTTGAAGTGGGTCATGTGATCGTTTCATATCATGGACACGTGATCGCTTCATATAAGAGGTGTTATTAATATTTTAATTTTTATTTAAAAAACTACTGAATATATTTCGCTGAATTTTTTTTTATATATTTTATGGAACAATTTGAATATTGCCTAAAATTTTCGAAGCAATTTGTGAATTTTAAATCCGCTTAAAAAATGCTTGAAAAATTAGGTCCCATAGGGCTCAATGTATTCCATTTTTTCAACCCGGGTTCAATCCAAAACTAATTGGGTGATATTATTCATTTATATTCCCATAGGTTCTACAGACCGTCTGAACAACATACTAAAATTTCATTTTGATTAAGTCATTTTTACGGCAGTTATCGTGCTAACGGACAGACAGACAGACAGACAGACAGACAGAATGAACAAAGTCATAAACACTTTTCAACTTTGTTGTAAAGTGTTAAAAACCGCTTCCTGCCGGGCCAAGTGAGATATCGGACATACGTCTGCATCCCCAAAATGCCCAAAGAGAGAGGTATTTTACAAATTTAAAAAAATCTATTAAATGAATCGAATTTTCGAAAGTATCGGGTTTTTCCCAGGACCGATCACAGCGTTTTTAAAACCGGCGACCTTCCGTATCAAGTAGGATCTCGTGATGGAGGCAAACATAATTTTTTACCCTCAAAATGACCGAAATAGATTTCTGTTTATAAATATTTTAAAAATATAATAGATTTTTTGATATTTCGAAAGTTTCGGGTACGAATCAACCATTTTTTCAAAGAAGCCTCATCCTTGATTGTCCGCGAGTGCGATATATATCGAGCAAATTCATAAAATGATGAATTGCATGTGTATGGCAATCAGTGAATGACGACGATTCATAGATTTTCGGGAAGAGAATCGATGAGAATGATATCATAGATTTTCGGGAGGAGATTGATATGAGTATTTCAATCAGTGAACGACAGCAATTCATAGATTTTCGGGAGGAGAATCGATGAGAATGATATCATAGATTTTCGGGAGGAGATTGATATGGATATTTCAATCAATGAATGACAGCGATTCATAGATTTCGGGAGGAGAATTGATGAGAATAATATCATATATTTTCGGGAGGAGATTGATATGAGTATTTCAATTAGTGAACGACAGCGATTTTCGGGAGGAGAATCGATGAGAATGATATCATAGGTTTTCGGGAGAAGAATATAATATTAGTATTTTAATCAGTGAACGACAGAGATTCATAGATTTTCGGGTTAAGAGAATACGCTCAGTTTTGCGTTTCAAGAATCACAAAAGCTATTGAAAATATAATTATGTAAATATGTTATGAAAATATATAGTTAATATGTGATATGTTTGTTAAAAAGATGCTAACATTCGTCATTTTAGCGATATTTGATGCTTTCAGTCGAAAATGGAAATATCATAAAAACAAAATAAACTATTATCAACAGGTGAAGGTAAATACGTGTAACCTGAAACGAATAAATTCTATTATTTGAAAATTTTCACGAGTTGTTTATGCGATATTAAAAATTATATGGTTTCTTCATATAATTACCACAGTTCTTAAATAATCTAATACAATTAAGTATCTTTTTCAAATCAGTAAATAGCAAATACCTATTGATTTTCAGTGTGCTCAAACAAGGAACACATGTTCTATGTTTTAAACGTTCTTTTTGAAAATGAAAAAAAAAATATATAAAAATATAGTTATATTAAAATGTGTCCCCAAAATAACTATTTATTTTGTACTTTTGTATTTAAGAGTGAATTTTATAAATTACAAAATGAGAACATACACTATTCTTGAGATATTGCACGACTTAGATCCAAAATCTTATTAAAAATATATATTTTCATACTTACCATTATATTGAACACATTGTAAATGCATTTAATCTTAAATTAAAGGACACATTTTTAGTAGTGATCTTGAGACCTCCTCGAGATATTACAAATTTTACTACTCCACAAGAAACATAATATTTCTCAATAATTCTGTAATTTGTATGTTTATTTTAATCGATAATACCAATAAGTCTATAGATTTAGCAAATTCTAGTAATCAGAAAACTCATTTTTTTCTGTTTTCCATAAAATCGAAATTTGTTAATCTATATAAATAAAAATGAAAATCTGTCTGTCTGTCTGTCTGTCTGTCTGTCTGTCTGTCTGTCTGTCTGTCTGTCTGTCTGTTTGTCCCATCATCACGGGAGAACGGCTGAACCGAATTTGATGAAATTTTGTGGGTAGCCCAGAAATAGCCCCACTTAAAATTATATCTGTGTTTTGAGTTTCTACGACCAGTGGTTCTCGAGATATTAGTAAAAAACGAAATTTTCGTTTGTCTCATCGTCACGGAAAAACGGCTGAACCGAATTTAATGAAATTTGGTGAATAGCCTTGAAATATCCCCCCATAAATTTTGTCCAAGTTTCGAGTTTCTAAGACCTGGGGTTGTCGAGATATTAATGAAAAACGGAACTTTTTCCTAGGAGTTCTACTCCCTAACTCCGTGGTTTATCCAAACGAAAAGCTTGAAAATCGTTTGAAAGTGAATTAAAATTTAATCTCTGAGTTTGATGGGAGATTTTTTGCGTTAATTAGTCACTTTCTGAAAACATGAATTGTTGGAAACATGATTTAAAGGGGAAATCTATCTCCATGGTTCATGGTTTATTTAAAACAAGCTTTTACGGAACAATGAGAAGTATAGAGAAATCAAAATCGTTATTTAATTTCGCAGTTTATGTTATAAGACATGACATATTTAACATGTTATAAGATTCTATCTTATATCATGTTACTCAGAAACGCAATTAAATTAAATCTGTCTGTTAATTTTAATAATTATTTTTTCGATTTGAATAATAAATAAATGGATATAAAAATATATTTTAGAAAAGAACGATTTGATTTTTCTTATAGCATTTTCGACTGGATAATATCAATTACGGTCTTCAGGTTTAAAAATTATTATTATTTATATTTTCGGGGATTATTGATTCAAGGATTATTGATATTTTCAAGTTATTATGCAATTATTTTATTATGACAAAAATTGTTTAAACTCATATATTGTATGTTGTACGAATCTTCTACAAATACACGTGTATATCTTTTAATCTACGAGAATATAAGTAGTACAGGTATATTGACATATGTTTTGATATATATTGGCATATATTGGAATCAATTACGACCTTCTGGTATAAAGAGTACGGATATTATTGATGTTTTCAATTTATTACGTCATCTCTTTTATTTTGGCAAATATTTTTGAGACGCATATTGTAATACGGGTAATCTTCTACTAACACATTGGCATATTTTCTGATCTGCGACAATATAATTAGTACGGGGTTGCATATATTCATTCAATTCTTATTTTTTCTTCTGTAAATTTGCTTACAAAAGGGGGCAGGATGTTTTATTCTTCAGATCTGATCGTGAAGATAATTTTGCATAGTGAGAACATATATTCTTAAACTTCTCTTTAGGAGCAATAAATTTAATATTTTAACAGAATTTGCACATGATTGCGAACTTTAAGTTTCTTTAAATTATACACTCCGTACGAATAACGAGTGTGCTGTTAGTGGTTAATAAATTTTAACATTTTAGGAGGATATATCATGTTGCTCGGCATCGCAATTAAATTAAATGTGTTTGTTAATGTTTTTATTATTTTTTTTCGATTTAAATAATAAATAAATGGATAAATGGATATAAAAGTATATCTTATGAATGGACGGTTTGATTTTTCTTTTAATTATATTAATTGCTGACTGCGTACATCAATTTCATTTATTTTAGCAAAGAGTTTTCAAGCTTATATCGTATTTAGCTACTAAACTCATATATTGTGTTTAGCCAATAAATTCATATAGCCGATTGTTGAAACAGAAAAAGAGTAGAGCGGGTATATCTATATAAATAAAATTGAAAATCTGTCTGTCTGTCTGTCTGTCTGTTTGTCCCATCATCACGGGAGAACGGCTGAACCGAATTTGATGAAATTTGGTGGGTAGCCTAGAAATAGCCCCACTTAAAATTTAGTCCATGTTTGGAGTTTCTACAACCAGTGGTTCTCGAGATATTAGTAAAAAACGAAATTTTCGTTTGTCTCATCATCACAGAAAAACGGCTAAACCGAATTTAATGAAATTTTGTGGATAGCCTTGAAATAGCCCCCCATAAATTTTGTCCAAGTTTCGAGTTTCTAAGACCAGGGGTTGTCGAGATATTAATGAAAAACGGAACTTTTTCCTATGAGTTATACTCTCCAACTCCGTGGTTTATTCAAACGGAAAGGATCAAAATCGTTTGTTTAAAACGTCGAAAGGAAATAAAACTTTATTTCCGAGTTTGGTGCAGGATTTTTGCATTAAATAGTCACTATCGGAAAACGCGAATTGTTTGAAACATGAATTTAAATGGAAAAATCTACCTCCATGGTTATCTTTCACAAGCTATTACTCAACGATGAAAAGTATAAAGAAATCAAAATGGCTATTTAATTTCGCATTTTATGAGGAAGATTCTATCTTATATCATGTTGCTCGGCAACGGAATGAAATTAAATGTGTTGTTAATATTTATTATTATTTTTTCTATTTGAATAATAAATAAATGGATGAAAAAATATATTTTTTAAATGAAAGGTTTGGTTGTTCTTTTAATTATATAAATTGCGGACTGCGTACATCACTTTCATTTATTTTAGCATAGAGGTTTCCAGCTCATATATTGTGTTTAGCTAATAAACTCATATATTGTGTTTAGCTAATAAACTCATATATTGTGTTTACCCAATAAATTCATTTAGCCGATTGTTGAAGCAGAAAAAGAGTAGAACGGCTTTATCTTATAATACAATTTTAGTGTTTTCATTTAGAATATACAAACGGGATTAGGACATTTTATTCTTCAGATCTGCAAATTTAGTGCTTCGAGTTTAGCGGAATATCTCTAAATAACTTGGTAACTTTTCTTAAACTTTACCAAATTAGCGGAAATGTTTCCAAATTTATAAAAATGACGCAAATCAATGATTTGTTTTTTTAGAATAGAGTATTGAAATGGTGTTTCGGTAGCATTTGTCGGTCAGTTCATCCATCCTACTCAGTAACACCTTTAACGAATTTTTTTAATATCACCAAATTGATAAAAATATTTGTAAATCCATAAAAATATCATGGAATTGATAAAATTGCGCTTAATAAATGAAATTAATTTTGTTTTGTTAGGGGATAGTATTGTGATGATGTTCCGTCAATTTGTCGCAAAATGGGATTATCAGTTCCACAGCCCCACTTGGCGATAAATTTGGCGATTTTTTAAGTTATCGCTAAATTGACAAAAATGTCGCCAAACCTTCCATGGAGATAGCATTATTCAGACGATATGATTTCCATCAATTTATTTTAAGCAACTGATATCACGTCGCTTAGCAACGGATCCAATGCGTTATGTGCTATACGATTTTTATTAAATCTTTACCGATTTGAATAATAAAGATATGTGTATAAGATAAATTTCATTGACATTGCATTTTTGACTGGATAATATCAATTACGGTCTTCAGGTTTAAACATTATTATCATTGATATTTTCAGGGACTGTTAATTCAGGGATTATTCATATTGTCAAGTTATTATGCCATTGTTTATTTATGACGAAAATTGATGAAACTCATATATAGTACGTTGTACGAGTAATCTACAAATGCACGAATATATCTTCTAATCTACGAAAATATAAGTAGTACAGGTATATTGGCATATATTTTGATATATATTGGCATATATTGGAATCAATTACGGCCTTCTGGTATAAAGATTACGGGGATTAGTGATATTTTCAATTTATTACGTCATCTCTTTTATTTTGGCAAATATTTTTGAGACTCATATTGTAATACGGGTAATCTTCTACCAACACACTGGCATATTTTCTAATCTGCGACAATATAAGTAGTACGAGGTTACTTATATTGATTCAATTCCTTTTTTTTTTGTAAATTTGCTTACAAAAGGGGCCAGGATGTTTTATTCTTCAGATCTGCCCGTGAATATAATTTTGCATAGTGAGAACAGATATTCTTAAACTTCTCTTTAGAAGCAATAAATTTAATATTTTAACGGAATTTGCACATGATTGCGAATTATAAGTTTCTTTATATTATATATTCCGTACGAAGAACGGGTATGCTGCTAGTTTCTAAATAAAGCTATGTGTTAGACACATTAAATTCATTTAGGAATACAATTATATAACACTCGCGCGATAACTGCTTTATCAGAAATGACTATTATCTATATAACTATTATCAAATTAACACTAATGATCAATGATTTCTCAATAAACATTTTATCTTTTTTAAAAAGTACTGCAATTTAACATTTTAAGAGTTTTAGATTCTGTGTCTTTTACAACATTAAATACTAGTCTATATAAATAAAATTGAAAATCTGTCTGTCTAACTGCCTGTTTGTCTCATTATCACGGGATAACGGCTGAACCGAATTTAATGAAATATTGTGGGTAGTCTTGAAATAGTCCCACTTAAAATTTAGTCTATGTTTTGAGTTTCTAAGACAGGGGTTCGTCGAGATATTAATTAACAAGAAAGATCAATCTTGCATAAAGCATTGATTATGAAACACTTTCCAACTACAATGCAATTTTATTTAAACATCTCTAAAATGCGATACATTCAGCGGTAATATTTTAAAAATTATCACAATGCTACAATAATTCATTATATTTGAAAACTTTATCGAAAAAAATGAACTTTATTCAAATGACGTCATTGAAATATAAATTGCATGGCTCTATAAAAAAGCAGTAAAAATTCCATTCATAAATATTTACTCTATTCCTTTCATTCATCACAATACAATAATTTATTTTACTTAAAAGCGTAAAACCATGGTGGTAAAAGTAATTTAACCCCATGTTTAAAACTTTACCGAAAAAGTCTGCTATAAAATCGTTTGTTCTCTATATAAAATCAATGACTGTTAGATTCATATCAGCTATATTGCAAACTCCAGCGCTAAATAATTTTGCGTTAAAGAAATTCAGGCATTCTTATACAACTCAGCATGATGTGTTTACAATCTCCATAAGTGACAATTAGGTTTCGTTGTAGAAATAATCAACGTTGGATGATCATTTAAACTCAAATATATTGTAATTGCGTTATTGCAGAACATTGATGCACAGAAATTAAGCAAACATAAAGCGGTTTTAGGGCGCATACAACACCAAATATAAATTATAAAGAACTTTAAAAATCACAATTTTGACACAAGATGGATGCCATATTTTATAAATAAATAGGTTGGTATCACGTCTGATTTCAAATAAATAAGATTAAGCACACAACGTTGATAGAAAGTCTTTTATTACACTTCTTATAAGACGTACAAAATAGAAAAAGGCCAGAGCGCTTTCGAGCGTTAATACGCTCTTCATCAGTGACTACATGGAAAGTAAAAAGGATCGTTCATATATAGACCAGTAAAGATGGCAAATTTGCATAAATACAATTAGTAAATGAACATTCGATTAACCAAGGAAAAATAGACAAAAAACATAAAATATTTTTTTAACGGATTCAGAAACGAGTATATTTCAAGTAAAGTACAATTAAAAATACTATTTTATTACAGGAATGCAAATTCAGAAAGGACAGTCAAGCCCAATCCCCATGAGGATGACGCCAAAGATAACTATGAAGAGACTTGAATTGCATAGAGTCCAGAATGTCGCCAAGCATAACTTAAAATTTGAACGGGGTCAAAATTACAAATCCACGCACGCTAGATATAAATAAAAAGGGATTCAAAAAGGAGACTATTACGGGGGTTATTACAACGCATTAAAAGGAAAGTTTTTTCAAACATAGGCAGAAAATTATCATTAACAACATAATGAGCAAGGGCCGTAGAAAGTTTACCTCCTTTGACATCCCGAGCGTGTTCTGCTACACGGATGCCAACATTGCGTGTGGTACTGCCAATATAAAATTTATAGTCACCATCGGTAGACAACAGGGGAATGACATATACCCCAACATAGCTTTTAAAGTCATCCATATCCCCACGTTTATCATGTTATCTCTTCATCTAATGGGTGTAATTATTATTTTAATTTTTATTTAAAAAACTACTGAATATATTTTTCTGAAATTTTTTTATATATTTTATGTGATAATTTGAATATTTCCTAAAACTATCGAAGCAATTTTTAAATTTTAACCTCGCTTAAAAATGTTTGAAAAATTAGTTTCTATAGGGTTCAATGTATTTCATTTTTTCAACCCGGGTTCAATCCAAAACTATTTGTGCGATATTATTCATTTATATTCCCATAGGTCCCGTAGAACAACATACTAAACTTTTATTTTGATAAAGTCATTTTACGGCAGTTATCGTGCGAACGGACAGACAGTCAGACAGACAGACAGAATGAACAAAGTCATAAACACTTTTCAACTTTGTTGTAAAGTGTTAAAAAGTGAAAGCAGAAAATATATTTTCGAAATATATATATATATATATATGTATATATATATACAGAGTGTCCCAAAACATTGACCTCGGATTTTATTCCTTAAATATTGATCTTAGACTTATATAATAAATTGCAAAGTTGCGTAAAAGAAGGTACAGAATCGTGATAACTGAGAGACAGACAGACAGACAGAATGAACAAAGTCATAAACACTTTTCAACTATGTTTTGAAAGTGTTAAAAACGAACAATTAAACCTTCCATAGAGATACAGCATTATGCAGACGATATTTTTTTCACCAATTTATTTGAGGAGAATTATATCTCTGAGTTAGGTTTAAGTATATTGCGATTATTAGTCACTTTTGAAAATCGCAGGTTTGAAACATGAATTGAAATGGAAATAATAAAACCTTCCATAGAGATAGCATTTGACAGACGATATTTTCCCATCAATTTATTTGAAAAACATTATATCTCTTAGTTTGGTTGGAGTTTATTGCGCTTATTAGCTACTAAGCTTATTAACTACACTATTTTCACAGGCTCTTACTCAACAAATAAAAGTATCAGGAAATTAAAATGGTTATTTAATTATCAGCATTTTATGAGAAAGATTCTTCTTTCTTATAACATGCTGAAAGGCAACTCAATTAAATCAAATATGTTTGTTAATTTTTATTATTATTTTTCGATTTGAATAATAAATAAATGGATATAAAATATATCTCATGAATGAACGGTTTGATTTTTCTTTTAATTAAATTAATTACGGACTGGGTACATCACTTTCATTTATTTTTGTAAAGAGTTTTCAAACTTATATATTGTGTTTTGCTAATAAACTCATATATAGTGTTTAGCCAATAAACTCATTTAGCCGATTGTTGAAACAGAAAAGTAGTAGAATGGGTATATCCTCTAATACAATGTTAGTGTTTTCATTTAGTATATACAAACGGGATCAGGATGTTTTATACTTCAGATCTGCAAATTCAGAGCTACGAATTTGACGGGATATCGCCAACTTGGCAACTTTTCTCAAACGCTGCTAAATTGACGGAAAAGTCGCCAAATTGATAAAAACGAAATCAATGAAATTATTTTGATGAATATTCGTTATTTTATATGAATATTCGTTTTCTTAGAAGAGGGAACTGAAATGATGTTTCGGTAGCATTTTTCTGCCAGTTATACTTATTATCCATTATACACAGTAACACATTTAGCGAATTTTTAAAATGCCCCCAAATTGATAAAAATGTTTGTAAATCCATAAAAATATCATGAAATTCATAAAATTGCGCTTAACAAATGAAATTAATTGTATTTTGTTAAGGGATAATATTGCGATGATGTTTCGTAAATTTGTCGCCAAGTGGGGCTGTCAGTTCTATAGTCCCACTTGGGGATAAATTTGACGATTTTTCTAAAATGTCGCTAAATTAACGAAAATGTCGCCAAACCTTCCAGGGAGATAGCATTATTCAAACGATATTTATTCACCAATTTATTTGATGCAAATGATATAATGTCGCTTAGCAACAGATATAAATTCAATGTTTTTATGCTGCATACGGTTTTTATTAAACCTTTCCCAATTTGAATAATAAAGATGTTTATGAAATAAATTTCATTGACATTGCATTTTTGACTGGATAATATCAATTACGGCCTTCGGGTTTAAACATTATTATTATAGATATTTTCGGGGATTATTGATTAAGGGATTATTTATATTTTCATGTTATTAGGCCATTGTTTTATTATGGCAAAAAATGTTGAAACTCATATATTGTTCGTTATAAGAGTAATCTTCTACGAATGCACGGGTATATCTTCTAATCTATGAGAATATTCGTATTACAGGTATATTGAGTTATAATTTGATTGGCATATATATATCATATATACTAGCATATATTGGAATCTATTACGACCTTCAGATTACGGGGATTTTTGATATATTCAATTTATTACGTCATTTCTTTTATTTTGGCAAATATATTTTAGACTCATATTGTAATACGGGTAACCTTCTACTAACACAGTGGTATATTTTCTAATCTGTGACAATATAAATAGTACGGGTATATATATATTCCTATATAATTTTAGAGCTTTCATTCTGGCAAATATTGGAATCAATTACGGCCTTCAAGTTTAAATATTACGGGTTTATAGATATTTTAAATTTATACATGTAATCTACTAATACAGTTTATATCTTCTAATATTCGCGCATACAAATAATACGAGTCCCATATAATTTTAAAGCTTTTATTTTGCACATATTGATTCAATTTCATATTTTTTGTAAATCTGCTTACAAAAGGGGGCCATGATGTATTATTCTTCTGATTTGCCCATGAAGATAATTTTGCATAATGAGAACAGATATCTTTGAACTTCTTTATAGAAGCAATAAATTTAATATTTTAACAGAAAATTTTGTTTAACAATGTCATTTAGTATACTATAGGAATTGCACATGATTGTGAGTTTTAAGTTTCTATATATTATATACTCCGCACGAAGAACGGGTATGCTGCTAGTCTTAAATACAATAACTACTCTTAAGTTAGTTATATATACCAGTCTTAATAAAGTGCCTAACATCAATGAAATGTATAAATACATAAGTAATATATTTTAAAATATTCGGATGCATGAAATACTGTGATTTCTGTAATAATTATCAAAAATTCTACTTGTTTATGTATAATACTTAAGTCTAATTAATATTAGTGAAGGTTTTTCTTTTGAATCAGCCCATATTATACATAGTACTAAAAATTACATTAGAATCACCTAGTAATGTAACTGTTTATAAAAAAGCTTACTGTCCTGCTAAACAACAAAAACTAAAATTATAATTTTAATTACGGCCTTCATTTTATGATATATGTTTCATAATTTAGTTATTTTGAACACTTCACAACATAGTTGAGATGTGTTTATAATTTTGTTCATTCTGTCTGTCCGTTCACGCGCTAGCTACTTTATCAAAAATGATTTAATCAAAAAGAAATTTTAGTATGTTGTTGCGACGGTCTGTAGTACACATAGGAATGTGTGTGTAAAGGAATAATATCACCCAATTAGTTTTGCATTGGACCCGGGTTGAAAAAATGAAATACATTGAACCGTATTGGATATAATTTTTTAAGCATTTTTAAAGAGAAATGTAGAATTAACAAATTGCTTTAAACATTTTCGAAAATATTCGAATTATCCCATAAAATATATACATTTTTTTTAGCAAAATATGTTCGGTAATTTTTTAAATGAAAATTAAATTAATAATTGCACCCATATTATATGGAGAGATCACGTGACCCCCTTCAAAATAAAATATGGCATCCATCTTGTGTTAAAATCATGATTTTTAAAGTTCTTTGTAATTTATATTTATTGTTGCATCCGTCCTAAAACTTTATTTTTTATTTTTTTGTGCATCAATATACTGCGCCAACACAATTGCAATGTTTCTGAGTTTAAATGCCATCAAACCTTGATTATTTCTACAACGAAGCCTAATTTTCAGGTATGGAGAATGTAAACACATCCAGCTGTAAGATGAGTTGTAATAGAATGGCTAAATTTCTTTAAAGCAAAATTATTTAACTCTGAAGTTTGAAATATGAATGAAAATTCATTGATTTTGCATAGAGAAGCATACGTTTCTATATTACTGTCTTTTCGATGAAGTTTTAAGCATGACGCTAGAAAGTAGTTTTACATCCATGGTTTTAAGTTTTTAAGTAAAATAACTTATTGCAGTATTGTGGTAATTTTAAAAATATCGCCGCTGAATGAAGGGAAAGGAAAAATGTTTATGAATGACATATTCACTGCTTTTATATAGAGAGCCAGGCGATTTATATTTCAAATCACGTTATTTGAATAAGGTTCATTTGTTTCTTATGAAGTTTTCAAATATAATAAATTATTGTAGAATTGTGATAATTTTAAACGTATCACCGCTGAATGTTTTGCATTTTCCAGATGTTTAAATACAATTGCATTGCAGTTTTAAAGTGTTTCATAATTAATGCTTTATGCGTAATTGATCTTTCTTGTTTAACTATTATCAAATTACCAAGAATGCGCAGTGATTTCTCAGTAAACATTTTAAAAAAAAATGCTACATCTTAACTGTTTAAGAGTTTTAGATACTCTGCCTTGGACATCATTAATTACTAGGCTTAAATAAAGTGCCTAACATCAGTGAAATATATAAATACATAAGTAATATATTTTAAAGTATTCGGATGCATGAAATACTGTGTTTTTTGTAGTAATTATCTAAAAGTCTGCTTGTTTATGCATAATATTTCAATGTCTAGCTAATATTATTGAAGGTTTTTCCTTTGAATCAGTCCATATTATACGTAGCACTGAAATTTACATTAGATTCACTGAGGATTGTAACTATTTATGGAAAAGCTTACTGCTTAACAACAAAAACTTAAATTATAATTTCAATTGCGGCCTTTATTTTATGATATAAATTTCAGAATTTAGTCATTTTTTAACTATTATCAAAATAACAAGAATGCTCAGTGATTTCTCTGTAAACATTTATTTTTTCTTTTCGCTCATTTAAATTTTAACATATTACTAACAATTAGATATGAATTTTGTAACTATAGTTATTTAAAAATAAATAATAAATATGTCGTATTTCCTGGGAGTACAAAAATATAATCTAATTTCTTTTGTTTTTTATTATAATAAGAGATCAAATAAAATATAAAGTTAATTGGTTAAACATTCGGTTGAAAAAACATAATGCAAAGCAAATAATTAGTCTATTTCGAAATTTTAAATAAGGATCAATATATATTTCTGGTATTAAAAGAAGTTACTTTTATTCTGCGGTTAATGCCTGAAATTTACTTCACTAATTATGATAAATAATTTGGCAAATTAAAGTTACTTTTTATTTCCATTGTGTAATTGCACATTTAATTAAAATATAATGAAGTTTTCTATTATATTTTCTAACAGTATAATGAAAAATTGTTTTTCAGTATTTGATGAATAAAAGTTATAAAAGGGTATCTCTCTATATTAAAAAATCTGATGTGGGAGGCACATGTCTTTCCCTGCAGACTTATATTTACGTTCTCTTTATTTTAAATAAATTTTATTCATTTCTAATTCAATTTTCGTTCTCATTTGGTAACTGGACTTATTTTCAAAGGTGGCGCTGAGAAAATACGAAAAAACTAAAATATCTCGAGCACGGCTAGCCCTAGTGTAATGGGGTTGGCCTTATTTTTTTCATCGTTAAAAATTACGTATAAAACAAGCATTTAATGGATATATTAAAGCATACGTAGTTTTTATTTTAGATTTTGACAATTTTTGCGAGCCATTTTGCAAAAAAAGGTAGGTTATTTTTTTTTAATCGTACCAAAATCTAATCTAATCCGCACAAGGGTGACCTACAAGTGACTTATTTACCGAATTTTATAAAATTTGATCTATTAGTTTTTCATCTAGGGTGAATACAGGCAATTTTTGCGGACCATTTCACAAAAAAAGTCGGGTTTTTTATCCCGAATCGTACTCAAAACTAATCAGCACCAGATGCGCCCACAAGTGACTTACCTACCAAAATTTACGAAATTCGGTCAATTAGTTTTTTAGTTAGAGTGGGTACAAAATCTGCACAAACAGACAGACATACAGACGTCAGGATAAAAATAGTTTTTTCGTGTTCTAGAGGTCTCGAAACGTGTAAAACCGTCGAAAACTGGAGTTGCGAAAGTAAAAAAAAGTAGCTTCGCGTTTCTCAAGTTTCTCTGTGATGTACCGAAAAATCTATAGCATATAAAAATATGAAAGTTGGTACATTTACAGATAAATATTACGGGAACACACTGATATAAACCGTTTTCCGATTTAAAGTTTAGTCTCGGAAATATTTAATGTCAAAGTCAAAGGAAGAGTTTTTGAGCAGCTATTTCGTGTCTTGGAAAGACTAGCAATATGAAGATCTCCACTTTTTGTTGACATGTACCTACATAGTTGATTTTTTTTTAATTTCTTTCGGAGCACTTTTTTAAATTTCTATTTGGTTAATGAGTTATTGAATTTTTTATGCACTTCTGAAGTGAAAATTTTCCTTCTCTACGGGGGAAGATTTAATAGATCGAGACGATTGTTAGCTTCTTTCTGATTGGTTTCTGGTAGACACGTTACAAAATGGGCGAGAACTGAACTATTGAAACATTAAAAACTTTAAAAGTATAGATATTTATTTTTAAACATGATTACAGCGTTAGTAGTGCACTTTGGAAGATGTAAAATGTTGACAATCATATGACTTATCGTTTATTTTGACAAACAAACAGAGCGTTTCGCAAACATTGTTGTCATGAACATCAGGATTGTAATGTTATATTGCACAACAATTAAATGTTTTATTGTTGTAAATATCTCTATACTGAAAGCGTAACACGTATTATGAAACTGTATTACGAACAAGCAGCAAAACCTGCAGTTATGATACTTTGTCGTTTCTTCCTAATACAATAAACTATAGTTTTTAATAGCAGGCGGCACGAAAAGATTCGCGATGCTGGCCCAGAGAGCGCCAGGAAGTAAAAGACGAAGCCTCCCAGCTCACGAAGCCATACTCGGAGTTGACGAGCGTAGTGATTTGGGGGCTGAGCCCGATAACATTGTTCG
The DNA here is from genome assembly GCA_951213105.1 of Amaurobius ferox. Lineage (NCBI taxonomy): Eukaryota > Metazoa > Arthropoda > Arachnida > Araneae > Amaurobiidae > Amaurobius > Amaurobius ferox. The sequence goes on along the minus strand of OX578142.1, from coordinate 83,504,766 downwards.
CAAAGTTAAGGGCGTTTTTCAGCGTTAGCTAATAATGAGATGAAGCCCCTAAGGGGAGATAACTCCAGTGAGCTGCGATTAATGGGTGGAAGTCAATGGAAGGCGGAGCCCAGGGGTTTTGCGAGCTTCAGCGAGCATGGGACACGTAGGCAATTGTGTGTACCGTCTGAATTGAAAGAGCTCGCGAAGCGAGCTTTAGGATTGGTGAATATAAGTTAAGAAGGGACGGTCCTCAACGTTTGCATTGCGCTTGCATAGTTGGCTGCACGAAAATGCTTGCGAAGCGGGCTTATCGGGAGTCAGTGAGTAGAAAGCGAAGCCTCCCGACTCTCGAATACAGTTACTGGGGTAAAGGAGCGGCAGCCAATGGAGGGCGGAAGCCCGGGGTTTTGCAAGCATCAGTGAGCGTCAGCGATTAGGAGGCGACGCCTCCCGACTTGTGAATCGAGTTACGGGGATAATGAGCGGCAGACAATGGAGGGGGGAGTCCCGGAATTTTGCTAGAGTCAGCGAGCATAGGAGACGTAGACGGTCATATGCGCCGTCTAGAGCTAGAAAAGCGAGTTCTAGGGCTGGTAAATGTCTGTTAACAAGAACGGTACCCATTTGCGTATTACGCCTGAGTAACAGGCGACATGAAAGCGCTCGCGAAGCGAGCATCAGTGAGTAGGAGGCGATGCCTCGGAGGTTGGCGAGCGTAGCGAGCTGTGAACGGAGCCCCCTAGTAAGTAAAAACTTTTCAAATTTTAAATTAAATTACATATTGTGTACCATTTAGAGTATCTAGCAACAAACTGCTATAGGATACAGAATTAATGCAAATACAATAAAATGCGATCCCTATATAGCCTGTTTATAAGGATAAGAATCTAAGTAACAATTATCTAACCTGTTTGTTCTTTCCAGACCCTCCCCCCCCAGAAGCACTGTTATGACCTAGAATGCTGAATCTGCGCACATTTAAAGTATAGACTGTGGAACATAACTTAATGGAACCAAATTTTGATTTCTTCCCGAAAAAGCTGAGAAAATGGGGAATTTTGTGAAAAGTCTTTTATGAACCTCTCGAATCCTCCCTGGTAATTTAAGTTAAATCTTTGTCCATTTATATTATCGACTACGGCGCATAACCTAACGGAACCAAATGTTTGATTACTATCCGGAGTGCTGAGACGGGAAGTTTTGTGAAAACTTTTTTCAGACCTCCCAGAAGCCCCGCTAGGTCACTTAGAAGATTGAATCTTTGCACCTTTATGGATCGACTACTAAGGGACATAGCTTAAAGGGACAAATGTTTGATTCCTTATAGGAGTTCTAAAAAACTGGGGAGTTTTGTGTAAAGTATTTTCAGACCTTCCAAAAGCCTTTAGGTAATTTAGAAGGTTCTTTGCACATTTATAGTATCAATTACGGGACATACCCTAACGGAACCAAATGTTTGATTCCCTCTCGGAGTGCTGAAAAAAATTGGTAGTTTTGTGAAAAGCCTTTTCAGATCTCCTGAAAGCCCTTCTAGGTAACATAGATGATTCAATCTTTGCACATTTATAGTATTGGTACAGTGTCTAGAACTAATAGTGTGCCGACCGCCTATACCTTCCAATGCTGGGAGATGTTCCTGAAAAGCCGCCTCCGCCAGACGGCGTTGGTCTCGAATAAGCGGTCTAAAGCGGAGGAGTTAACATTGAAACAAATGGGAATTTATTGCAAATGAAATGACTGATATCTTTCGAAATAACTGAAGAGTTTGTGTGAAATTGGGTGTGATTATTGTAAGTGGTATACACAAAACGTCATTTGATTTTCAGAGAAATTGAGCTAGGGATATATTCTTATTTTTAAAATTTTATTTAACTTGATTTGGTGTTCGTTCAAACATTTGAGGTCCAAAATAATCAGGTTCATTTATCATAGTAACGTGAAATTCGTTATGACGTTTCCTCTTGTGGTACATTTCAGTTCTTTCGATTTTGAAGCATATCGGGCTAGCCCGTCCTGGGCCCGCCATAGGACATTACCTGGTTTTAGAGAATATATCGAAAATCAGAGAATGTTGGAAATCTAAGTTTAATATATCGTTTTCTTTTGGGGTGTATTTTAATTTTTTCAATTTTCAATCGTACCGGGTTAACCCGTCTTAGGCCCGCCTTAGAAACTCACCAGTTTTTGCGGTATAACTCGAGAACAGGTGTATCTAAAAATCCGAAGTTTAGAATATCCTTGCCATTTGCTGTATATTTTAACTCTTTGGATAAAAATTTTATCGGGCTATCCCGTCCTGAGTTCAACAAAAGGAATATATCGTTTTTTGAGAATAACTAAAAATTCAGAGCATCTAGAATGTATAAATTTAATATGTCATTGTCCTTTGGGGTATATTACATTTCACCGCATTTCGAACCGTATCGGGTTAGCCCGTCTTGGGCCTGCCATAGAAATTTACTCGCTTTTAAAAAATAAATCGATCAATCGGAGTAGCTGAAAAATATAAATTTAGTATATCATTTCCGTTTGGATGGATTTTAATTTAGATTTCGAAGCTCGACGGGCTAGCCCGTCTTGGATCCGCTGAAGAATGTATTCGTTTTTGAAAAATAAGACGAGAACCGAAGTAGCTAAAAATTCCAAATTTAACATGTCGTTGGCTTTTGGGGTATATCTAAGTTTCTCCGGATTTGAACTTTATCGGGGTAATCCGTCCCGGGCCCGACATAGGAATGGACCCGTTTTTTAGAATACCTGGAAAATCGGGGAAACTAGAAAATATAAATTTAGTACATCCTTATGTTTTGGGGAATATTTTAATTCCTTTGTTTTTGAACCGTATCGGGCCAACCCGTTTTGGGCCCGACTTAGAAATTCACTTTTTTAGTGGAATAGCTCTAGAACCGGAGTATCAAAAAGTTTCAAGTTTAGAATGTCGTTGTCATTTGCGGTATGTCTAAGCTCATTGGATTTAAAACCTGATAGGGCTAGCCCGTCCCGGTCCCAACAAAAAGAATGTACTCGTTTTTTAAGAATAACTCCAAAACTGTAGCAGCTAGAATATCTAATTTAGTATATCATTGTTTTTTAGGGTATATTTTATTTCTTTGGATTTTGAACCTTATCAGACTCGCCCGTCTTGGGCCCGACATAGTGGTAATGTACTCATTTTTCGAGAATAACTCGTAAATTGGAGCAGCTAAAAAATCTAAATTTAGTATATCAATTTCTTTTGGGGTTTATCATAATTTATAATTTGAACCTCATCGTCTTGAGTCCGTCTTAGGAATGCGATCGTGTTTGATGAATAACGCGAGAACCGGAGTAGCTAAAAATTCCAAATTTAGCATGCTATTGTCTTTTGTGATATATTTCATTTCTTCGAATTTGAACTTCATTCAGCTAGCTCGTACTGTGCCTGCTATAGGAATAGACTCATTTTTTTAGAATAACCCGAAAACTGGAGCAGATAAAAAATCTAAATTTAGTATATTAATTCCATTTCGGGTAGAATTTAATATTTTCGGCGTATATATAATTATAATTAGTGGCGTAGGCATGGGAGATAGAATGTGTGGTTAAAAACCTCATTTGCCGAACAATTACATTAGTTCTCAAAATTGTCTATATTTAAAAAAAATGAATTTTGTACTATAAGCTCCATTCGATCGTCGACCCCCTTGTGTCTTAAATACATAGTTACATCCATATGCAAATGAGCTAAGAAGTGCGAAATTTGTCCACGGATGTTGGGTCGGTGCAGTGGGAGAACGAGTGAAGGTTACGGTTCTGCGTGATCTGACGAAGAAGGTTTTATGCCTTCGAAACCGGTCGATATTAGTATTTTGAGTGGTATTCTGCTTTTTACGCAGATAATTTCATTTCTTTAGCAGAAATTTGGACCGCACGTATTGATTTTGTTTACTTGAAATTGAAATTTTTCAATAATTTTTATTTGCATTATATGAATAACTTGAACGAATGCTTTAAAACCAAACTTTTGTTTTGCATTTTGATACATATTACCATGTAAACCTAAAAAAAGAATGTATGAGAATGTCTGGAAAATATTTTGTTTTATATCATATGTTCGGCTAATAGGAAAAATGCCTGTGGGTGGCCCTGTGAATTTGGAAGAAAAACATGAAACACCATTGCCGCTTGAACATTAGAACAAGGTGGGGGCTGCCTACAAGTGCTGTCTCTTTGTACGGTGAAAGATAGCGCTGATAAGAATTTCGATTGCGGGTGGACATGTAATCGACCGCTATTTTATTTCGACAGGCGCGTCTCCTTTACATACGTTTCCGCAAGTTGCCACATCTCTTACACGAACAATGCTCAAAAGATCCGCAAATCAGCGGGGGCTCTGGAAATGGGTAGAACACCAGGGAAGGGCATTTTGTACTGCCTTCAGGGTGGCCTCGAGATACAAAATAGGAAGTATCTCATTAGCACATTGGTCATCTGAGATCGAATTTGTTTTTACTAAGAACCGTCATATGTACAATATTATTTTTCGTTCTAAGATTGGACAGGATGGACCCACTCAGAAAGAAAGATTTTTTGAAATTGTTAGCAGCAAGCTTTCACTCATTTGCTGTTTGTTGTAACTGACGTTGAAAATCTATATTTGGATTAAAAAGGGCTGTTTTTATAGCTATACCATTATCGCCTTTTCTGTGTAAAATTGCCTAGAAAAATGTATTAATTCGATTCATCCAGCATATTACTTTATTTTGCATTTCGACGAATAGGCTAAAAAATCGCTTAACATTTCATAATCTGCGAATTTCAGCATCCAAAAATCCCGTCACAAGACTTTTCTTTCTATTATACTATGTAGTACGAATCACTATATTACTATGAATCTTTAAAGTGCATCGTGGACTGGTTTCGCATTATTTAATTCTCTTGCATATAAGCGTAGCCAAGATCTAGGATAAGGGGGGGGGGTCGACGATCGAATGTGGGTTTACACAACAGTACAAAATACTTTCTCAAATATAATCCCTAAGGAGAACTAATCTAATTGTTTAATTGTTTGGTAAATGATAATTTTTCTCCAATTTTCGAGTTATTTTCCAAAAACGAATGCATTCCTAAGGCTGGGCAAAGATGGGGTAATCTAATAAAGTTTAAAATCCAAAGAATTAAAATATATCCCAAAAGAGAATACTATATTATAAATTAAAATCCATCCAAAAGGGAATGATATACTAAATTTACATTTTTTAGCTACTCCGACTGATCGAGTTATTCTTGAAAAGCGAGTAAATTTCTATGGCGCGCCAAGGCGGGCTAGCCCGATAAGGTTCGAAATGCGATAAAATATAATATACCACAAAGGGCAATGATATATTAAATTTAGACATTCCAGATGTTCCGAATTTTGAGTTATTCTCAGAAAACGATATATTCCTCTTGTTGGGCTCAGGACGGGCTAGCCCGATGGGGTTCAAAATCTAAATTAAAATCCATCCAAAAGGAAATGATATACAAAATTCACATTCTTTAGCTACTCCGTTTGATCGAGTTATTCTTGAAAAGCTAGTAAATTTCTATGGCGGGTCAAGACGGGCTAGCCCGATAAGGATCGAAATGCGATGAAATATAAAATACAACAAAGGGCAATGATATATTAAATTTAGACATTCCAGATGCTCCGAATTTTGAGTTATTCTCAAAAAACGATATATTCCTCTTGTTGGGCTCAGGACGGGCTAGCCCGATAAGATTTTTAATCCAAAGAGTTAAAATATACAGCAAATGATAAGCATATGCTAAACTTCGAATTTTTAGATACACCTGTTCTCGACTTATACCAAAAAGTAAAGTCATATGGCGGGCCCGGGACGGGCTAGCCCGTTAAGCTTAAAAAACCGAAAGACTTGAAATGTACCACAAGAGAAAACGTCATACCGAATTTCACGTTACTGTTATGAATGAATTTGATTATTTTGGATCTCAAATATTTGAACGACCACATATAAAGCTAAATAAAATTTTTAAAATATGGATATATCCCTAGGTCAATCTCTCTGAAAATCAAATGACTTTTTGTGTATACCACTTGCAATAATTACACCAAATTTCAGACAAATTCTTCAATTATTTCCAAAGATATCAATCACTTCGTTTGAATTAAATTCCCATTAGTTTCAATGTTAACTCCTCCGCTTTAGACCGCTTATTCGAGACCAACGCCGTCTGGCGTAGGCGGTGTTTAGGGAACCTGTTTTTCGCCTCGGTCGGTACACTATCCCTTCTAGCCACTGTAGTATTGGTTTACTACGGGATATAATCCAACGGAACAAATATTTGATTCTTTCCCGGAGTGCTAAGAAAGTAGGGTGCTTTTCTAAAAGACTTTTTAGACCTTCCAAAAGCCCCCCAGGTGATTGAGAAGATTACTTATTTGCACATTTATAGAATCGACTATACAGGACATAACCTAACAGAACAAAATGTTCGATTCCATCTGGGAGTGCTTTTGTGAAAAGTATTTTCAGACCTTCCAGATACCCCTCTAGATGACTTTGAATGTTGAATCCTTGCAAACTTATAATACCGTGCACGTGACAGAACTTAACAGAGCCAGATTTTCACCTGCCCCCCTCAGGTGGTGGAGAAAATAGAGTTATCTAAAATACATTCCCTTCACAAGACCCTTCACAAGACATCCTACACATGACCCTTCAGAATCCCTTGGTGATTTAGAAGGTCGAATCTGAAGGACAGGGTTAGAGAGGTGCCCAGGAGAAAATATGCACCTCCTTAAAATTCTAGCGAAGAGAAAAAGATAAGGGAAAAAATGAGTTTTATAAATTGGATATAGACAACAGGATAGAGCCGAACAGAAGCAATGGTCGATTAAAATGGTAATTTTCGACTCTGATCTATGTGTCATACATTGTTAAACAAAATTAAGCATAAAAAATGTTGCAAGTTAACTTTTTAAGAGTTTTAGATTATATGTCTTTGACAGTTTTAAATACTAGTCTTAAATAAAGTGCTTAACATCAGTGAAATGTATAAATATATAAGTAACATTTTTTAAAGTATCCGGATATATGAAATACCGTATTGCTGTAGTAATTATCTAAAAGGCTACTTGTTTAAGTATAATACTTCCTAATGTAATTAATATCAGTGAAGGTTTTTCTTTTGAATCAGCCCATATTATACGTAGTACTGAAAGAATATTAAACCTTCTATGAAAATGTTGATGTAAAGTAGAGGAAAAGTAACATGCGAAGATCTTTTCTGTATCGTGCTTAAAATTAAGCATAATGGTGGTAATACTTTCGGTACTGTTTTACGTGATATTTTGTGTCTTTCTTTCTTTCGACCAAGACCTACCCGAAAGTATAAGGTATCTGTTTGGATGGCCAGGTCAGTGCCACCCAATTTAGACAGGAACCCAGTGGTGGTGGCATCCACAGGTTCCGTACTCTCGCTTCTCTGCCACCAACTTCTTTAAAGAACTATCAGACTTAGATATTAAACGTGCTTGTAGTTTGATCAGAGCCAACAATCTCGTGTCGAGCCCAACAAAACGTTTTTATAATACGATATAAAAAAAATCGTGTGACATCCAACGTTTATAATTTAACAGCAGCTTCTAAATATATCTCAGACTACTCTAGAAAAAAATTTCATAAACCCATCCGTTGATTAAATATAAAATTTTGTACCATATCCATGTCTTAGATTTTTGAATGAACCGAACGTTCTCCATTATCCAGCGGACTCCTTTTCCGGTGTTTTTTTACCTACTGCATCCACATCATGCACTTGTTGTTGATTCGCGCATGGCGTTCTGATGTGTGACCATATTTAAAGTTGTTAGTTGTAGTGTGAGAATGATTTTAGTTCAAAACAGGCAAATTGGAAATTGCGTTTTGGAGATTTCATTTGTATCGTGAGAATTATTGCAGTTCAAAACAGGCGATTTGGAAATTGAGTATGGTGTTTTCTGTATCTGCAGTATTTAAATAGCGGGCACTTATTTAATATTTATGTACTTTTGAAGTATGAAAATTACTTCGTTTGCGGAATATATGACCAATATATAAATTGTCCTTATTGTGCTGAGATTGTTGAAATTAAGATTTAAATTGCATCCGGTAACGTAGAAAGTAGAATCTTTGCAAGTGACGGATTTTGGCTTTGTGATTTCAGGAGGAGAGGGAGTATCACGCCCGTTGTGCCGATGTACACGGATTACATGTAATTTTACTGTTATTTATGTGAAGAAAATTTATTTATTTTGTTATTTTATTCAACTGTCTTGCTTTAATTCGGGTAACGCCGTGTGCATTTTCTAGTACATAATAAAAATTTTATATATAAACAATAGGTTCTTGATAGATTCCGATTCTGGTCTTATAATGGGCAGAAATAAAGATATATCTATATGTAAGACTTTTGAGATTAACAGGTTTATTTTTTGTTTCGTTAACTTATAATGCTTCTATAATTTTAGAGATAGAGGGGCGAACAACGATCATTATAACAAATATTGTAGAGAGACTGAAAGAGGATTAGGTCACGCTAGTTTGGAAACCCAGATAAAGATTATGTATCATTTTTTTTAGGCTAGTTTCACGATTGGGTCACGCTCAAAGGAAGGGCAACAGTTAGAAGGATATAAAGACAGAAAACAGACGAACTTCTAACTTTTATGTAAAACCATACCAAGGTTTGTAGAGTCTACGGTGACGACAAGAACTTTCAATTCCGTCCCAGCTCCACATGAAGAACGTCGGCTTGGCAGCACGAAGATATGTGGTTCGAGACCTGACTGGGACAGAAAAGTTCCTTTAAATGCGCCTGAACAAATTAACCTTGCATGTTAAAGCAATGATATCGGAGGTCTCCACTATGACTTTAGTACGACAAGCACGGATTCGATGATCTCTGAGATATTAAGCGTCGATTTTAAATCGGGGGTTAACGACCACACACGTAGCAAACTTGGAGGATAAAAATTGCATCAGGAGGTTATCCTGGGGTAAAAATAGCTGGAGGTGGTCAGTCACATTGTTAAACTGCAGGTCAATCTGACATTAGAAGGAGGAGAAGGCAGAGTCAACTTTGACTATAGGAACTTGCAGTTCTGTCCCAGTAGATTAATTGGGAAATGTCGGCTAATTAGATTTGCTTTTCGTGCCTCGACTGAGACCGTAGGTTCTTTATAATCTACCCATCCAAATATCGTCATATTCGGTACAGTCCTCTTCTCGTGATGATAAGACAAACAATTGCATTCTTAATTTTATTTCTAAAATTGAAACTACTTAAATCTACCTAAGCAACTTAAAGTTACTTAAAGCTACCTAAACTGCTTAAAATTACTTAAAGTTACCTAAACTACTTTAAGCTACCTAAATAACTTAAAGTTACTTAAATGTACCTAAACTACTTAAAGCTACATAAACTACATATCTAATAGTTGGTTAGGCTACTTAACATTGCTCTTGAATATTGAATTAATGTTTAAACTAATCCGAATATAAGAACACATATATGTATTAATTTTTATAACGATTTATTCTTTATTGCCGTTGTCACCATTTTATTTAATAGCAAGATAATTCCATTTTTATCTTGCACATATATTTCAAATATAGACGTAAAACATTTTTATAATTCCTGTCTAATATCCATTCCTGAAAGAATTGCACACATGTTCTACAGATCCAAAGTGCTTTCTTCTACTTCTTTTAATGCTTTATTTAACAGCGTAGCATAGATATAATGGGTTTACATTTACGGGATTCAAGGATATTAAATGCACACATTTTTAAAGCAATTCACAGAAATTGAAATATTTTTTTTTCTTAAAATCCTACCTTCGAAAAAATACACTTGAAGTACGTGGAGAGTGCAAGTAATATCGTTATAGCTTACATTCTTCGCAAAGTGATTTCAAGAGAGAAATATTGAATTATCGGAGTACTCTTTATTGCAATAAGATAGGAACAATTGAGTCTAACTAAGCATGAAAACAAAAATTAGTTTATATGCACAAGGAAGAGAGGAACGGTAGAGGAGGGAAAATGCTGGAGGAAAGGAAAAATGTGCGGGAAATAAATTTAGGTTCCCTGGGACGTTTAGTACTCATTTTAATCGTAAATAACACAGAGTATTTTGAAATTGGGAGGTTTCATATTAAAAGATATACTTTGAAATAAACTTTTGCGAATTTTTAAGCGGTGATTTCTTTTTGGTTACTAACATTTTTCGTAAGAAAGGTTTATTTTGATTTAAATTCTCTTTTAGAATTTATGTAGTTTTTATTTTATTTAACATAGGGGTTCCGCCCCCTGCTTTTTGACCCTGTAACTCGCTTCGCTAGTCGGGAGAATTCGCTTCCTACTCGCTAGTCGGGAGAATTCGCTTCCTACTCGCTAGCGTTCGTTGAGCTCGTTTCTCGAGCTCTTTCGTTCCACCTGCAACATAGGCGTAATACGCTCGTTGGATCCGCTCCTTGTTCTCTGTTATTCATTCACCAACCTTAGATATCGCTTCACGAGCAATACGTTTTTCATCTTGTTCTTTATACAGTGTCAAAAAATATCCGTTTTGTTTGTTTAAATCAATAATTTAAATATTACTGCTTTTGAAATGGCAACAACTTTCTTTTTGTTCGATTGCAACCAAAATAGAAGCGACACATAACAATGCATTTCAAATCATCATGCCAAATTGCAAATTATTTAGTGCTATAGGCCCGGTTTAAATGAATAATGTAAACATTATTTCTTTTGAAATGGCAACAACGTTATTGTTATCAGATTGTAACCAAAATAGGAAGTGACACATAGCAACGAATACATATCAAATCATCATGCCAAACTGCAAATTATTTGATGCTATAGGTCAGGCGATAGTATTGATAGAAAATATTTGCATTTTGAAAGGGTTTGGTTAATGGCGACGGTGGCGGCGGCCGCGCCTAGCTTTTTTGAATTAGAGGGGTGACTAAGAGTTGGAGGAACTTCTACTGAAACTCAAGCCAGGGAGTAAGTGGGTGATAGACAGCCGTAACGCAAAAACTTTACTATAATAAATTGAAGGCACAGGAGAATCAAATAAAAGCATATATAATAATAATAATAATAATAATAATAATAATAATAATAATAATAAGGGTTTGAAAGTCCAATGATAGAAAAGTGAGAAGCTGCAACTCGGAAAACCTAACTTTATAACAAACCCACAAAATAAAAGTATTTAACAGCAAATTTTCAATCAAACGGAAAAAAATACAAATTTCGAGTCATCAAGTTAAAGATAATCAACAAAAATCAATGGTATGGAAACTATAATAGAAAAACATATAAAATCCAAGCATTAATGCTATACACGTGGACAAGAGCAAGGCCTAAATAATAGAATTGCTCACTTCGCCAAAACTCTTCATCGAGTCCAAGTATTTTGTCAAAGTAAACACAAAATATGTATGTTTCTGAAGAAATAGATGGATTATATCTATAAATTATTTCTACTTGGACAACATACATAAAGAAGGAAAAAGAAAGGAAACAAGAATACCTGGTAGAAACACTGCATATGCCCGAACCAGTCGAACCCTGGAACCCAGAATGAAGAAACCACTGTTGCCATTCGCAAAGGAAAAAGAAATGATCTACTGTTGCCAATCGTAAGAAATAAATAACGGTAATGTGTGCGAAAATACAAGAAAAAGTAATAATATACAATAAGAGCTACAAAAAGGAGGAGCTTATGTTTAAGTGGATGTAAAAATAAAAGTATTATTAATACAAAAACATGGTGCAAATCGTGAAACAACAAAACACATTACGTTGTGTTCCGCTTAAACCCACCATATCTATCTCCATTGCGAGTTTCTAGAAAGGAATATTTATTAACATAATGCTATTCAATTAATTGCACCGTTTTTAAATTTAAAAATAATATTATTTATTAACAACAGCTGTTTAATTAAATTAATTATAACAATTATCATATTAGTCGCGGAGGAACTTGGACATGTGAGACCATTTAAGTTATTAATATCAAGATGTTCTATGACCTGCTACAATAAGTAATGGGCACTTACCTTCAATTTCGTCTTTGGCCATTGATCATAACTCTTGCATTAGAATATATCGTACTGGCACTAACTTTAAGTATTGTGCTTCTACTCGTACTGCATCTGCTCATTCTGCTGAAGTCTATATCAGGACATTTTTTGTGGAATCTCTGTGGAACACACTCTTATGGATTCATCATGGCATTCTCTCTCTTGTCTCGGATTCTTCTCTGTGGCTACGGATCTCTCGTCGAAGTCGTGCATATCCTGTTTTAGCGCCTTACGATTGCCGCCCCTTTTGTCTGAGGTCGGTTTCCGCCCCTTTTGTCTGAGGTCTGTAATGCTCAGTCGGCTACCATTGGTAGATCTTAGGGTTCCGCGATCAGACATCATCCATATTGGTCAACGCTTTTAGACAATCTCATGCCTACACATTAGCCTCTTAGGTTTATGGCCTAATTGACCTCTCGGGTCAAAGTGCTGTAAAAACTGGAGTCCTTACGTCTACTGCAATTGTCCAACAGAACAGCCTTAATAAATAAAGTACATAAAACTGTTTTACATATTCCTGGTCTTAATCTGGTCTCACATATCTCCCTAAGGACATATAAACAAAAAAATGCACCAATAAAGTTCGATTACAGTTCGTGTCTTTGACAACTCTGTAATTGGTATTTTTCCATCAAGAAAGTTCGTCATAGTTCTGCTGTAATTCACAAAGTCTTGTTGTGCACACAAAAATCTATACACATATAATACACTATATATACAGGGTGTCCCAAAACATTGCCCTCGGCTTTTATTCCTTAAATATTGATCATAGACATATATAATAAATTACAAAGTTGCATAAAAAAGGTACAGCATTTTATGAAATCGATAAAAATTTTCAGGGGGATTAAATTTGGTGAAATACAAAATGTAAAGTTTTGTACGGCCCCCCGGACAAAAACATTTCCAAAAAGTAAAATGCGCCCTATACACTAATAAGGTGACGTACAAAATTTCAAAATTCTATCATAAAAAGTCCCAGAGATATGTTTTAACAAAGTTGGTGAGGGATTAATCATAAATTAAAATGCAAATGTTTAACGCAGGAATGCAAATGACGCAACGCAGAAATGCATCATAGGCAAATAATATCTGCCTCTTATCTTTAATGGATCTTTGGCATGGATGGAAAACATTTTGAACAAGCTTTGTAATCTCTGTGTAAAGTTATTATTTCTACACAGTGTAGCTACTTTTGTACCATTAAATAGCAAAATTATTATTTATTTACAGTGCAGTAGAAATAAGTGAAAAAACACCTTGTGTTGGAACTAATTGCAACAAAAATAATTCTTGTTGTAAATGGTAGGTAACACGCTCCTAATCAACATACTAAAAATATATAACCGCATTGTTGCGCAAAATGCGTTTTTTTGCCGCCATCTTGAAAAAGCATGAAATATTTAAAAATATCACAAACAATCATGTGTGGAAATCATGTGTGGAAATCAGGAAATTTCATGCTGAAAAAGAATATGATATTGGTTTAAAAAAAGAAAAGGAAATAACAAAATGGGGCCGAAAAACTGAAAGTTTGTGCAGTGTTGAAAAACATATTTTTATTAATCTAAGCGGCTTAAAAATCCTAGGTAGATTTAACTTCACTCACAATTTTTAAAAAATGTTAAATTAAAAAAGAAAAATTAAAATTTTGATTATTTAAATTTAAAGTTTCACATTAAAACAAAATCCATAATTTGAAAAAGTTATACAATAAAAGGGGTTTTTATAATATAAAATCATATTTAGTTTCATCAAAATCAAATCTCATCTTCATCTTCATCTAAATCAAAACTGTCTCCTGTGTTTGTACAGTCCTTCCCACAACAGTTTTTACTAACTACTGAACATGGAAGTCCATTTCGGCGACATCTACATTTCATGTTGTTACATGGTTCTTCAACAGTAGTTTGGCAGACACGTTTAATCATATTTAAGAGTTTGTCTGGTGCTGGACTCAAGTCTGTTAATATCGGCTGAAATTCTCCATCAACCAGCTGCCAACCCCATAGTGTGTAGAATCAGGGTTTGGCATATTAAGATTTTTCTAGATAAAACGCTGTAAATGCACTCGAAGTAGATGGTATTTTGCTGCATTTTGTGTTGGAGGCAAATGAGCTATATTAACATATTTTTTAGCTGAAGCTATTTTCCTAATGTATTGTTTGTTCATAACGAAGCACATTTAGGTTGCTTGTGTCGATGTTACCTCCATATAGTAACACAATAACTTTACATCCAATTTCGTCCAAATCTTTCTAACATCTTCGGATGATCCAAAATGGGAAGCCCATTCGCATAAGATTTCGGATTTTATGATATTCTTGAAGATTTACTTTTGCCAAATAACGCACTGGTGGTGTCACACCCTGTTAATGCGTGGGCAAAAAGTAAAGTTTTGCAAGCCTCCTCTCCAATAGATCTTTGCATGGCTTGAATGTCACGAACTTTATCAGATTGTGTAGCAGACTGCATTAAAATGTTTTTAGAAGAATGATATAGTAGTAGGATTAAAATATCAGTATCATCAGCTACTACAGTGACATGTTTTTCCTTGACTCTGTTTAAAGCTTCTTTGACGATTAGTGTGTCTGCATCACCTTCTGTATGAATGACGGAATGACCTCTTCCTTGAAAATAACTCCCCAGTATATTGATAAAGCATTGTTTGTGGGTAGATTTGAAAGAAATTTGTTTTTCTTGATGATCACAGGCAAATTTTCATCAAAGATTACTTCAACAGACGACTGCTTCATGCGCAATCTGTGCTCCATATCGTTTATATTTGGTTTTTTATATCCATCAAAACCTATTGTCACTTTTCCATACCTTCTGTTGACATACGATGAAATACAACGGTCTCATTCCCAGAAAAGTACTTCCTACGTTCTTTATGGTGGTGCATTAGTTACCATGGTCCGCTTATGCAACATTTGGCGATGTCATAAGGCAACACGAATCGCAGTTTTAATGCAGCCTGCCGCACAATCTGATTAACTTCGTGACATTCAAGCCATGCAAAGATCCATTGGAGGGGAGGCTTGCGAAATTTTACCTTTTGTTCACGCATTAACAGAGTGTGACACCACCAGTGTGTTATTTGGCAAAAGTAAATCTTCTGCTTTCAAGAATATCATAAAATCCAATATATTACCCAACTAGCACACTTACGTTTTTAATTCGTTGAAAAATCGGAACCCAGTTTCGTTTTTATTTCGTTGAATATGTAACGAAATAAAAACGAAAATATGTCTCGGTGCTTCCACTATTTTGCAACCAATTTTTAAAACGTCATTTTTTCGTTTTACACACATAAGTTTTGTATGGAGATTTACACGATAACGGTATGCATCGCAAAGTAAAGTAACGGAACGAAAAAGTAACGTAACGGACGCAAAAGAAACGAGTATGTAACGAAAGTTAACGCAAATAAAGCGAATATGTAACGAAATATAGAAATGGAACGGACGTAAAACAAACGAAAATGTAACGGAACGGACGCAAAACAAACGGAAATATAACGGAACGGACGCAAAACAAACGAAAATGTATCGAGAAAGGTTACGCAAAACAAACGAAAATGTAACGAAAGTTAACGCAAATAAAGCGAATATGTAGCCAAAATTAAGACATTAAAGAGACATATTTCCTCCAGTCTTTTGTTTCAGTTTGCCCATGCTAGCATGGGGGGAGGGAATTAAACCTCGGGCTATGCCAGTTTTGGGGATTTTTTGCTGTTATTTGCAAGGATAGATGTTGAGAAATTCGTTAGAGTAACTAGATGCATTTCTAATATTTTTGAGCACTGCATCAATTTACAAAAATTTTAGAAACACTGCTCTAATTATTTTATCGATGCTTAAAAAAAGCATAAATTTTCTTTTTTGAGCATTTATGCTTTGCAAAGAACATAGGGGAAAATCCTGCAAACTAAATGATATTTAGTACTATTTTCCATATGCTAGCATGGAAAAACTGAAACCAGCAGTTGGAAGGAAAATATCCTCTTAATGTACGAGTAACATGGTAAACTGAGTAACGTAAATAAGCAAATATTTTTAAGCAAGAAACACCATTTAGAAGAATAACTTTTATGCTCTGTTAAATAATATTTCAAATTCTAGAAGAAAAGAAATTCTACTAAAAATTACATTTAAAACGTTATTTATAAAATTATCTTGTATTTCTTGTTGGAAAATATTTACATATTCTATTTGTTACTGAATGTTGCACATTGTTTTTCAATTTCTCTGATTTGCTTCATGGTGATTTAAGCCTTACCTTGTTGGAACATATATATTATTCCATGTTTTAAATTAAAAAATTATTCACATGCAATTTAATTAATATACTAGTGTTAACACTATTGACTTTTTCATATGATGAAAAATCAATATATATATATATATATATATATATATATATTTCTAAATTTAAAATTTTAGGAGTGTATAGAACCTTTCAATCTCATTAAATTACATTTACCTAACTAAAATCACTTCAAGTAATAAGGAAAACTTTAGAAGTTGAATAATCATCACCTTTTGCTCTCCATGCCTGTCTTAAGCACGGATGTAAAAACTTGACCTCCCAAAACTACACCAGTATATGAATGTTTTAGTCTTTCTCTTGTTCCATTTTTAAAATCTACTTCTGAACTAGAAAGATTGTGGTTAGACGTTTTAGCTATCAATGCTATTGAAATTTACTTCAATGTTAGACCTATATTTAGCCATGGAATCCTCAATATATAATCCCAACAGCAAAAGGCTAAGTATAAAAATATCAGTATCATTTTAACTTTGTAAATAAGATAATTGTAAGTTGTATTTCATAAAAGTTTCAGTAATTATCAAATAAAGACATTATAAATAGCTTTTTAAAAAGAAATGAGAGTAGTAACTTTAAGAATATTTTACAAATTATATTTACATTTTTTATTTACATGTAATTGAAATTTCTGATAACTGTCAATTGTCTATTTTAAACCATACAGAATAGTTTGGTTTTTCCACTAACGCGACTCAATTAAGAATCCTTTTGTCACACATACACGCTATAAATAGCACAAGTTTTATCAGAAACAAATTATCTTGATTTTTTAGTTTATAATAGAGTAATATAAAATCAAATCTCTTGATATATTGTCTATAATCTTGTATATTTACTTCGTATATAAAATGAGAAAAAACAATATATTCTGTAAATTAAAATACATATTTTGTTCTCTGCTCAAAATGCTTACTTTTGGAAACTTTATTCAAAATGACATAAAGTGATAATTACATAAACTCAATTTTGGATTAGAGGATTTATTTTCCATATATAAATTGTATTTTGGAATGATGTCTTTTTTTTGTGAATGCTAACTCAATGGAACTTTTGGAGAAGTCAATATCATGAGATATTCCCAAGTTTTTTTTATTCCAACAACTTAACTGTACTGCTACCATACTGGGAACCATAAATTGTTAGGCTCATATTTTTTAGATATATTTTGTAAGAATATATTATACTCAATAGTTAAAGAACATTGTTTTTCTGTGAGACATAGATATATTGAACGACTGCCTTAATTTAAGAAATAATCTATGTATTTTATTCTCATCATGAAACAGCTTCAGAAAAAACAAAATTAACATTTTTATTAAAGTAATTCTTCAGGCATTAATGACTTTAATTTTTCACTCATGTATACATGTAATGTACATGAAAATTATAGCAATTAATGTCAGAGATTTAAGGTAAAAATAATAATGTCTAGAACTTTAAGCAAACCTCTGAAACAGATACTTTATTTAAAAACATCACAAAACTTATACTAAAATTGAGAAACATCTAAAATATGTTTGAAAAAGGGAAATAACTTTTATTCAAAAATATACTTTAAGAGGAGCAAACCATATATTCTTTAGTTTTAAGGAATGATAAAAGAGTTTCAGTTTAGAATCTGTAAGTTCATATAGGTTAAAGATATTTAAAAGTAATTTCCATAGATTTTAAGATAACTGTCTCATTGACGAGTAAGGCTAGAGATGCCATTGCGATAAAAATCTGCTGTATTCAAAAATTTCAATACAGCATGCTTCATGTCATCATCCAACTAGAAGCAATGTCCTTTTCAACGAACTGAAGAAGTGAAAATTGCAAGGAGAGAGATCTGGACTATAAGTTTGCTTCATTCAGTCTCCCTTAAAGGAGGGCTTGCAATCTGTTCTGCACAAGAAGTGGGTGTCCAACACATGTCATTTAAAACATCATGGTGGTCAAACTGTCACCATCTCTTTATAAGCATCCTATTGAATTTCTTTGGATGTGAAGAGGTCAGATGCTGCCATTGCATGGTTTGTAACAATGCTATGCACCAAATTTCATCATCAGCTACAATGAACTCCAAGAATGTGTTGCTTTCCATGTTGAAACATTGGAGGTGTTGTAATCAGACTACTATATAGTAGGCTCTCTGATCAATATTGACAGCTCACAGGATCCATCGTTAGCACACTTTGCCATACCCCAAGCTCCATATGATAATTTGAAGTTCCATGGCTCCACCATCATCTTTATCATGTTACTTTCACGATATTTCTAAATAAATTAACAAAATCATAAGTATCTTTAAAAATAAAGCAATTGCACATGTTAGAGATATTATTACTCAGTTAATTATACATGTGAGAAATAGGTTTGAGTATTGTTCATTTAAACATCAAAGATTTTTCTCAAGATATATATTTAGATCTTAAAAGAATAATTGTGCTTGTAAAACTAGGTATCTCATTTTGAAAATAACTTTAAATTTCATTCGGTAGAATAGGAAAATTTAGGAAAATTTTCTTACATAGTTGGAGCACAACATATTTTTTTCTGTTTATATTTGCATTTTAATTATTTAGTTAAAATATATTTATTTTCTACATCTTGATGTTATTGCATTCATGTAGTATTACATTTATAAATTGTACAAATGTGTGCGTCTTTACCAAGGATATTACAAGGCTATTAAAAATTTAAAAAAGCTTCACTAATAATATTCCGAGTACCTTCTAATAAGGCATTTGACAATTTTTTAGACCGAATATTTTTGTTCAGTATAAACATGCCTAAGACAAATTAAAATTTGTTAAAGCTGGGCATTTTAAAATTATTAATGCATATATCATAATGGAAAATACAGAAGGATTGCATATGATTTGCTTATTATAGCTCTCTTTCAGATAATAAATTCAATATTTGGCTAAATAACTATTTGCTGTATCTTTATTAACTACTGTATATTTCTTAATATAATCCAATCAGTGTATTAGCCTAGCCAAATGCGTAATTCTACTGCAAAAAATTTGACCAAAGCAGTAAACTTGCATAAGCCTAATAAAAATTTAAAAAACTGTACGAACTATGCCAGATGTGTGAATGCTAAACTATCACTGCCAATCAAATCACATGGTTATGAGGGCATTGTTAATAATGAAAGATAACCACACGGTCTGTTCAGGTTTAGGCTGTGCGAGGTTCTTCAGTAGGTTGTGTCAGAAGATGTCTTAGTGTATGATTGCTTTCTATTTGCTTGTGAAAATATCACCCACAAAACAATGGTTTCATGATACTGCAGTAAGCAGGAGAGAATACTTTTATTCAATTGGTCTCTGCTTTCACAATTACCAGTTTCAAAATTTTCATCTAAGCCTCCCTTCTCCCAAAACATCCAACCACATAGAAGCATTGAATGATGGATGAATGAATGTGGTGATATCACAATCATAACATCTATAGTTATAAATTAGGACTAGCTACTATGCAAGAGTGAATGCTCATTACTTTACTGTTACTTAAACAAATACAGTGTTTCAAAAATGTATCATTTGAGTAGATGTTTAGAACTTGAGAGCAAAAACACATTTTATTAAGAAATTGTGGCAACGATAAGATAATATTTTAGTAAGTGGTAAATCCTCTACTGGGAGATATACAAGCCAGTATTCGTTGCGGCATAGACAATTAAGTTGCTTACGTGTTCCTCTGCAGAAGATTCTCCCGCAAATGTTGTAACTGGTCAGCCAATTCAGTGGTATTATGAGAAGGCTGCAATTGCCATCCCAGTAAGTCCCAGAAGTGTTCTATTGGTAATAGGTCTGGGAACCCAAATAACCATGAGAGGATATTACATTCTCAAAGGCATTATTGTGAAAGTTATGCAGTATGTGGTCAAAAGTTGTCCAATTGGTAAATGGAACCTGGGCAGCTTGATAGCATATGCAGAACAATTGGTAGCAGAATATTGTTGACGTATAAATGAGCTGCCAGATTGGCTTATAGCACAATTACAGGAGATCGGCTATCTCATGAGATGGCTCCCCAGACTGTCACACTAAGTCTGATGGCTGCGTGCTGCTTGAAAACAAATGCAGGATCAGAACACTGGCCATCCCTCCTACACACACATATGCAGCGGTCATCAGCACTGAGCGAGAAATGGCATTCGCTAAATTTATCATACTTCCAATCAAACCCTGTAATGGTTGATTGAGCTCAACACCAACCCAGAGGGTTCTATCTATGCTGAGAGGTCAGTGGTAGGCATCTTTATGGACATCGACATCTAATCCCATGTAGGATGGCAAATGCCTTGTGAATGGCTGATAGCAGTGTCATTGGCGTGGCTTCTCTAGTGGCTGTACGATCCTCTCGAGCTGTTGTTTGTCTGGGACATTCTGAACTTCTGTGTTGGTTACATGTGCTTTTCTGATCTATTGCTGCCAACACCGAGCAAGTATCATATCACTACGACCAAGATGGCAACTGATACGTTTGCTGGATCAATGGAACCTGGGCAGCTTGATAGCATATGCAGAACAATTAGCAGCAGAATATTGTTGACATACAAATGAGCCACCAGATTGGATTATAGCACAATTAGAGGAGATAAACAATTTATTAGAGAACACAATTAGAAACTTCCCTCAGGTCTATGATGCAACCCCTCTCTAAATCTGACAATTATTCATAGCACAATAGAGTAAGTCTCAAAGGCATCATTGTACAGAATTTTCAGTATCAAAGCAGAAAATCCAGCTCTAATCGCCCATGAGTGAGAACACCGATCATTTCAAATGCTGCTCAAAGCATTGTTGTCATACACATTGTATGAGCCCTATAACACCACTGGCACTGACAATTTGATTATTTGCATGCAGAGTTTCGCAGTTATAGCTCATTTTCTTTATGGATCAATATATATATATTTTTTTTTTTTTACAGTAGAGTGTGTTAAAAATTGATTACTGGCTGGGCAAACAGGAAAAAAAATTACAGGGCTGCCACAAAGAGAATGCAATAAAAATAGTAGCTATAAATAGCAGCCAATTTAGTTAGCAGATCATGTCATTTTAGTTGCCATTATAGTAGCATACATTAAAATAACATCAGTGATAAAAACACTAAACATTCAGTTTTATACAAATTCCAAATTTTCTTAAAAATGTAAATTTTAGTATTTTTTTTCTTAGTAATTTGAAAAGTTTTTGGGCACTTTCTTTTACAAATCAGAAGTTTTAGTGCTTTTTATATATAATCCGAAATTTTAACACCCAAATTTCAAATTGTGAATTTTAGCATTTTTTTTCGTAAAAAGTGCAAATTTTAGCATTCCTTTATGGAACCACCGGATGTTTGGGTTCTTTCATAAAAATCACAAATTTTAATGCTTTGGTATAAAACCATAAATTTAAATTTTAGCGTTATTTCATAAAAATCATAAAAATTACAAATTTTAGTGTTCTATAAAAATAGCAGATGTTTGTATTATTTTGTAAATATTATGGAGGTTCACATTCTTTAATCAAAATCAAATTACTTTTTTAATGCTTTTCTAAAAATAGGCAATTTTAGCATTACTTCATAAAAATTGCAAAAATTTGAGCACTAATATTAAAAATGCAAATTTTTTCGTTTAGCGTTGAACTATAAGTTGGGAAACATTTATTTCTTATGTTTAGAAACTAAAAAAATATTTTTAATTCTGAAATAATACAGATACTTTTATATTCCATTACAGAACTGCTTTCTCAGCAGTTGAGGAGCGAACATAGTACTTTCTAAATGACACTGAATACAATGTTTTAAATGGTTGAATCCTGTTATATCTCGCATGATGTCTGAAAGTGAGCATTGATTCTATTATATCAGGGTTTTCCAAGCTTTTTTCACCATGGAACCCTTTTGAAATTAAATTTGATGGTGGACCCTCAAAATGAGAAAAAGGTAAATGTGGTCAAAAGTATGCATTCAAATTTTACACAATTTTTCAATTTTTAAGAAAATTTACATGAAACTATCACATCCCGGAACCCTTAAAATATTGCCACTGGAACTCGAATGGGCTTCCCATTTTGGTTCATCCGAAGATGTTACTAAGAAAGATTTGGTCAAAATTGGCTGTAAAGTTATTGGGCCACTATATGGAGGTAATATCGACACAAGCAACCTAAATGTGCTTCTTTATGAACAATACATTAGGAAAATAGCTTCAGCTAAAAAATAATTTAATATAGCTCGTTTGCCTCCAACACAAAATGTAGCGAAATACCATCTACTTCGAGTGCATTTGCTGTATTTTATTTGGAAAAATCTTAATTTGCCAAACCCTGATCCTACACTATGGGGTTGGCAGTTGGTTGATGGAGAATTTTAGCCGATATTAACAGACTTGAGCCCAGCACCAGACAAACTCTTAATAATGATTAAATATGCCTGCCAAACTACAGTTGAAGGACTATGTAACACCATGAAATGTACATGCCGCCGATATGGATTTCCATGTTCAGTAGTTTGTAAAAACTGTTGTGGAAAGGACTGTACAAACACGGGAGAAAGTTTTGATTTAGATGAAGATGAAGATGAGATTTGATTTTGATGAAATACATATGATTTTATATTATAAAAACCCCTTTTATTGTATAACTTTTTCAAATTTTAGATTTCGTTTAATATGAAATTTAACCTTTAAATAATCAAAATATTAATTATTTTTTTTAATTTAACATTTTTTTTTAAATTGTGAGCGAAGTTAAAGCTACTTGGGATGTTTAAGCCGCTTAGATTAATAAAAATATGTTTTTCAACACTGCAAAAGCTTTCAGTTTTCCGGCCACCATTTGTTATTTCCTTTTCTTTTTTAAACCGATATCATATTCTTTTTCAGCATGGAATTTCCTGTAATTTGATACCACACATGATTTTTTGTGATTTTTTAAAATTTTTCATGTTTTTTTCAAGATGGCGGCAAAAAAACGCATTTTGTGCAACAGTAAGGATGTATATTTTTGTTATGTTGATTAGGAGCGTGTTACCTACCATTTACAACAAGAATATTTTTTGTTGAAATTACTTCCACCTCTAATACTATTTCTACTGCACTATTATGTAATCATTGTTGTTTTTGTAATTTGTTTATGACCCCTGAAACGCGATCTGCCGACATGATTTTTCCCTTCTGAGAACCCATATCGATGCACTGAAAAGTGGTTAAAGTCAGCATTTTTGTCTTTTCATATCTCTGGGACTTTTTATTATAAAATGCTGAAATGTTGTACATCCCCTTATTAGTGTGTGGGGCACATTTTACTCATTGGAAAGGTTTTTGCACGGGGGCCGTATAAAAATTTAAATTTTGTATTTCTTAAAATTTATTGCCCTTGAATCGACTTCATAAAATTCTGTAACTTTTTTTACGCAACTTTGTAATTTATTATATATGTCTAAGATCAATATTTAATTAATAAAAGCCAAGATCAATGTTTTTAGGACACTCTGTATATATATATATATATATATATATATATATATATATATATATATATATATAAAATCTATCACTGATATCAGAAATATGCATTTTGTGTTCAGTTTGATGAAATGCTTGGGTTTGAAGAAGAGTTTTATCGAAATGTACTATTCATTTGTTTAGGCCTAGGGCTTATCCACGTGTTAAGCTTTAATGCTTGGATTTTATTTGATTTTCTGTTATCGATTCCTTTCCATTGATGTTTGTTGTTTGTCTTCAGCTTGACGACTAGCTGTTTGCATTTTATTTTCCACTTGATTGATGATTCCTTGTTCGTTACTGTGTTATTTGTTAGGCATTTTTTTATGTTCGTGGTTTTTGAGTTGCAACTTCTCTCTATTGTATCATTGGATTTTCAAACTATTATTATATATATATATATATATATTTATATATATATATATATATATATATATATATATATATATATATATATATATATATATATATAGGCATATATAGGCATATATATATAGGCACCAAATAACACTAAATTTGCATTTTTAATTCAATTTTTGTTTTTATTTGGTTATTGGACATTTTCCCGAAATCGGCGAAACAAAAATGCAAGAAATCTCAAATATCTTGAGAACGGTTAGTCCTAAAGTATAATGGAGTATGTTATATTCTTTTCCACGTCAAAAATTGAGTATAAAACAGAAATTCATTTGGTATATTTGAGCACATATAGTCTTTTTTTTCGATTTTGGCGATTTTTGCGGGCCATTTCCTAAAAAAATGCAGGTTGTTCTTTTCCGAATTGTACCAAAATTTAATCAGCACCAGAGTATCCCACAAGTAACTTGTCTACCAATTTTTGTGAAATTGGGTCAATTAGTATTTTAGCTAGTGTGGATACATGAAATTTTTGCGAGCTATTTCCTAGAAAAAGGAAGGTTGCTCTTTTCTGAATCGTACCAAAATCTAATCAGTACCAGGATCGACCACAAGTGACTTATCTACCAAATTTTGTGAAATTTAGTCGATTAGTTGAGTTAGAGTGGAAATATACAATTTTTGAGAGTCATTTCGTAAAAAAAGGCAGGTTGTTGTTTTCCGAATCGCATCAAAATTTAATCAGCACTAGGGTGACCTACAATTGACTTCAGTACCAATTTTTGTAAAACTTGATCAATTAGTTTTTCAGTTACAGTGGATACAGGCAATTTTTGAGGGCCATTTCGCAAAAAAAGGCGAATTAGTTTATTCCGAATAGTATCGAAAACTAATCAGCACCAGGGTCACATACAAGAGATTTACCTACCAAATTTTATGAAATTCGGTCCATTAGTTTTTGAGTTAGAGTGGATACATACATTGCACAGACAGACATACAGACACATACACAGACAGACAGACACACAGACACACATACAGACACACACACAGACGTCACATTAAAAACAGTTTTTTCGTATTCTAGAGGTCTCGAAACGTGTAGATCCGTCGAAAACTCGAGTTGCGATTTTCGGCATGATTCCAATATTTTCCCTATACATTACCATATATTGCAGGGCAAGTAAAAAAATCTTGTCTTACAACCAAAATTCACCGAGTTATAAAGCATTAAACTTCATGACTCAAGACGCTTTTTCGAGCATAAAAATGTCCCATTTCAGGCAACTAACCAATCAGGGACCGTATTGACCATTTCTCAGCGCAAAAAGTGCTCCAACTTTAAACAGCTATAAGTCGGTCAATTTTGGTTGTAAAAGGATGATATTTTTTTATTTGGGATAAAATTGTATGAGGATGATTTTCCCAAATATAATTGGTAGGACCGGGGGACTGTATAAAAATTTATATTTCGTATTTCTTTCAAAAATGCATTTATTGATTTAAACTGTTTTTAAGATAATATATTTTAAACTTTAAAACAGTTTTGGAATTGGAAATATATCTCTGTGACTAACTGTTGAGGAAATAGCCATTGGACACCGATAGCACTGCAAAATTTTGTAGAGAAAGCGTTGTCGCTTGGAATTGACTTCGAATATAAAGTTCAATATTTTTTCATATCATCTCCATGTAATTCTGAATAAAACATAATATTTTTTTTTAAATATTGACACATTTTTTTTTATAAAAATGGAAATGCAAGGAAGCACAGAAAGAACACGTCACAAAAGTGATCTTGCACCGAAACATTTTCGGATAAATTCATAAATAAAATTATTGTCGGACGCTTTTTCTTATTTTTGCATTGTGGTGACATTTAAAAAAGTGTTTGGCTTTAATCTTTGCTTGTTTTCTATTTATAGTAATATTTAAGTATTATTTTTAGTATTATTTATAGTATTATTTATAGTAATATTTAAAAATGGCTCGTAATCATAGGGAAACAACGAACAATATTCGAAAATTGATTATTTTTCATCATAGAAGTGGTAAATCAGTTCGAAATATCGCTAAATTAGTAAATACATCCCATTCTACGGTGCAGTATGTGATAAAACACTTTAAAGAAGAAAATCGGATCGAAAACAATTTAAGAAAAGGTCGTTCGGCAAAGTTAACTCAACGTGATCAGAGATTGGTAGTTAGAAAATTTGTAATAAATCCACGTTTGAGTACTGTAAAAATTTCTACAGAATTTTCTGAAACATTTTCTACTTCAATTTTATCTGAAACTGTTCGACGAGTGCTCAGATCAGCTGGATTACACGGGAATTCTGCCCGGAAGAATTCTTTTTGTAAGTTCGAAAAATAGAAAGCTTAGGCTTTCCTTCGCAAAATCAATGATAAATAAGCCCGAAACGTATTGAAGTCATGTCTTATTTGCAGATGAAAGCAAATTTAACATATTTGGTTCTGATGAGCGTATAATTGTATGGAGAAGAAAAATGAGGAACTTAATCCCAATAACTTAGTTGAAACAGTACAGCATGGCGGTGGAGGTGTCCTTGTGTGGGCGTGCATGTCAGCATCAGGATTAGGTAATTTGGTATTTAGTATTGATAGCATAATGCTTCATGCTCTTTATTTAAATATTTTAAAAGACAATTTGAAATTATCAGTCCAAAATTTGGGTATTGGAAACAATTTTGTTTTTTTATCAAGATAACGATCCTAAGCACACGGTTCTCAATGTTCGCCTCTGGTGTCTCCATAATTGTCCATAAGTTCTGAAAACACCAACTCAGTCGCCGAATTTAAACCCAATAGAACACATTTGGAGAGAACTGGAGGTTACGAGTACGAAGACACGACATTAAAATGAAAAGCGAACTAAAAACAGTAATGATTGAAGAATGGAGGAACATTGTTGCAGAAATTACAAAAAAAAAAATAGTAAACTCTATTCACAGACGTGCTGTTGTGAATGCTAGAGGATATCCTACTAAGTACTAATTTACCGAAATATTACAATATTTTCAGTATGTAGAGATTTTTTTAAATTGTACGAAGACTTTTGTGGCGTAACTTTTTGGTTACTTTTTGATTATTAATTTTTCAAAAAAAAGTTTTACTATGTTTCTAAAATATTTTATGAAATTTTGTTAAGAATATGTTATAGATATTATTGAAAAATTCCCATTTTCTGAAATAATTATTTCTATTAATGGATAGAGCAGTATTTCATTGAAATTCGTAAGTGTACGAAAACTTTTGGGAGCCACTGTATATATATATATATATATATATATATATATATATATATATATATATATATATATATATATATATATATTATATATTATATATATGTATATGCAGAGAGAAAAGCGAAGGTGAATATTGGACTCTTTTCTAACTATCTTACAATGCGAGTCATTGGCGAGTCATATCTTACTTTTTCTGGTCATTTTACAAAGAAAAAATAATGATGGTTCTATTTCCGATGGACTCGCCATATTTTAATCAAATGAAATGTTTTACAAGATTAAGCTGTATACTATATTTCAGCTCTCTAGGATACAGGAAAGTATGTTAAAACTGCCAACAAAGAAGTTGAAACAGCCACACAGCCAGACAGCCACATATCCGAATTGACGAGTTAAATAAAAACTTTTAAAAATGATTAAATGTACACATCTTATGAGAGCTACAACTTTATGCTTGCTACCTTATGAGAACTTTCCGAGAATTTTCTGTTAGATATTTTACTTGTAAAATACACTGATGATTCATTTTCTTCTAAAAGAGTAGATTCAAATCAAATCATATAACAATTTTTGAACAGTAAAACATTTTGTATAAAATAACTAATATTTACTATGACCTATTCGTTTCTAAAACAAATTTGTTAATAATACCATTATGGATATTTTAAAATCTGTTGAGAATTGTTTTTAATGTAAACCAAATGCAATAACCTACATAAAGTACAAATTGTCGTTAATTGGTGGCATCTTTCAGCATATCTGCATGCTGTGTTCTGGAATTCAAAATTTAATTTTGCTTCGCAGTCAACAGATTTAATTTGTACCGCTGTAAGAGAATTACCACACAGTATGATAGTGTATCGAACGTTCTGTTAAATTTCGAGGAAATATTCGAAGGAAGCGGGTGTGATATCTCTTAGATAGAAACAGAAGGTTTTGAACTATGGAACAAGTGTTACATTTACCAAATATATAGTTCCATCTATTGTACAATTTTACATATTTTTTCCCTATTACATTATATACATATATACACGGTATCATTAATTATTTTTGAAAAATGATTTTGTATTCAATAGGTATTTTAATAAACATTAAATCATAACTGCTTATTAAAAATACTAAATGAAAATGTAACATCAATAGCTGCGGGTATTAAATTAGTATTATATTTTGTATGCATTTGGTAATATACTATATACTTTTTGTAAGGATATAATTTAGGGAAAAAATGCAATTTTTAAGCTCAGTTAAAAATGTTGTTTAAAAAATTTACAGCTCCATTTTAAAAGACGTATTCTCAAAGCAGACGAAAAGCAATGGAAGAGAAGCAAGGACATTTACATACCATACAACTGACAACGAGAAAGTGCCAGGCAATAGAAGTGCAGAAATAGTGACAATACACCATTCTCCATGTCGCCAAAGTTTGACAATTTTATTTAGGGGCATTTGCAACAAGTCATAAAGGAAACAGCAATTAATGCAAGATGGAATTGATACAGGAATGATCGAAAGAGACAAATCAATTGAAAGTGGCCAGTTAAACCTAGACAAATTCCTAGACCATTCACCAAAGAAACAACTAAAATAAAATGTGGTCGCAAGTGATTGCCACAAGTTGATGGGCAGAGTCAAAGAAAGAGCTCTCACCCTAACTGAATTTTCTGAGAGACAGCAAGTTCTTAATTTTGTTACACCTTGGATTAGTTTTCTGATTGTTAGAAATTCTATTTAAGAAGGTGTCCTCAAATATGTATTTCACTAGACCATTATAAAGATGATTTTTTTGTTATCACTAGGATTTTTGTCAACCACATTTACTTGTTGAATATTATTGCTGTTAGAAGGTTAAGAATTTTCTGATTTTAACAGCAATTGGTTTCATATGTGAAACATTATCTGAAACATTTCTTGATAAGTAATCTGTAGCATATTTATTTCACCTGATTTATATGAAATACTGTAACCACATTGTGATAGCAAAACAATCCGATGGACTTGTCTTGATGTAATGTCCATAAATGTGGAGATAAAAGAGAGAGAATTTTGATTTTCACAGTAGATTTTAAAGTGATTGATTTCTGATCAGATAATGGTTAACATAATTAGTGGCCCAAATCACAGCCAACTTTTTTTTCACCACAGTGTTATATCTAGTTTGAGTTTACTATTCGTAAAAGAAATTGAATACAAAAATTCATTTTCATTCGCCTCAGAAATATAGGCCCCCGAACGAGTAACCAGATACATCAATGTACAGAACAAATGATTTTTTAAAATCAGATAGGATTAAAATGGGTTCCCGTAAAAGTTTTTATATAAGAGAGACAAATGAAATTTGTGCTAGACCATAAAAACTTATTCTGCTTTATGGATTTTAATATATTTATAGGTGGCAATGTGTGTGTGTGTGTGATATTTAAGCATATTCAGGAATTCATTTTCTATAAAACTTCGTGAGTCTAAGGAACTCTCTTATATTTTTAATCGATGTTGTAGTTTTGAAATTTTTCACTACTTCCAGATTTTAAGGGTCGTGCTGAATGTTTCCTTTAGATACCAAAAATCCTAGCTATTTTATAGTATTTCAAAATAAAAATAAAGCATTTTGAAGGCTTTAATTTTATCTATAATTATGTATTCTGATGACGATTTTCTCTAAA
The DNA here is from genome assembly GCA_951213105.1 of Amaurobius ferox. Classification (NCBI taxonomy): domain Eukaryota; kingdom Metazoa; phylum Arthropoda; class Arachnida; order Araneae; family Amaurobiidae; genus Amaurobius; species Amaurobius ferox. Next base: position 83,474,553 of record OX578142.1, on the reverse strand, counting down.
TTTTTAAATGTTCTTCAAATATCTGAGAAGCTACAATTGAAGTTTAAGCCCGAGATAGTAATCAAAACCAAAGTCATGGGTCTTTGAAAATAGACAAATACATTTTTCAGCCCAAAGAATATTCTGCACCACTCAAAATGGTCTTCAGGGAAAAGAACAAGTCTTACGGATTCAAACGCAATTGAAAAAATCAAGAAGTAAGATCCAAAGAAGAAAAATAAATATCTCCAGCAGGCCTCTATATATATATAAGCAGGTTATTAATAAGTTCATTTATATTTGGAATTAGGAAGTTTTCTCTGATTGTGATGTGGTTGACATGCCTAAAATCCCAGATAAGTATGTATGAACCATCAGATTATCTTACGAATAAAACAGGTGTATTACAAGGCGAGATAATTGGTTTAATAACTTTTTTCAGTTCATTTTGAGAATAATGAGGCAAACAGTTCTTGCAGCTGTTCTTTCTGCTTACCCCTCATGTGACTCAAGTCAGTCACTTCACCTGATTCGAATTTTTCTGAATTTTCAATAAATGTTTTCTCAAAAATCTTGTTGAACAGATTAGAATCTAATTTATTAGTTATTTGCACAGTAGCTACTTTCATTTCTTTATTTAATTAAATAGTTGTTTTTGAGTAAGTAGCAATTTTTGCAAATTGAAATTTTCTTTTGGAACCTAATAAACTGCTCTAGTAAAAAATATGGGTTTAAATAGTCGAAATTTTCTTTAATTTCACTTCAATACTACGTTCCTAAAAGTTTCATGTAGTGGCTTTAAAGAACATTTTTGATAAGATTTTACAATACCATATTTATTTACTTCCAGATTTTTCTCAGATGCAGTATTACATTAACAAATTTCTAACTGATTATTTATACTCTGTCATTTTTACTTTCACTATGAAAAAGAGAGAGAACATGAATTTTTGGACTTTCACAAAATTGGGTATTTTTGCAGAATTATCCTGTGAACCAGCATTGAAGATTTCATTCTTCTGGAATTACTTAAGCCGATGACATTTTTTTCTGCTATACAATTTATTTTCAGCATTTTCACAACATATATGATGAGATTTAAGACTATTTTTATGATGATAACAAGGCAAAGATCTTTTAGAATAAATGTATATGTCTCTTCCATTTAAACATAAAAAATTTTGTATGTGTTGAGGGCTATTAGAAAAAGACTAGACGAATACCCGTTGAAAATCAACGGTCTCGCAATAAGCAACCCCTGAATAATGTAAATTTTTTAATAATTCGCGTTTCACATTTATTCGACAAATCGAATATTTTGGTGTGCAGAACCCTCTAAAGAAGAAAATATTGGGAAACTAAATTCGAGCATTTCTTCCTTTCGAATTATCTACCCTTACACTACATTAAAGTCTATCTCATCCCGAGGCACTCCTATATTATTATTTCTCCTTTGGAACTTTTTTCTGTGAAGCACATCCATAAATGAACATTTTTGAAAAACTCTGTTTGTCTTGTGTTTTTTATCAGATGATTGGCCCAAATACCAAATATCAAGCCTCTATCACATTTAAAAGGAAGGGTGCCTCATTTATTAGGAAAATCGAACTTATTAGTGTGCGCACCCCTTAAAGTAGCAAATATTAGAAATCTAAAATTTCACACACTCTTCCTTTTAAACTACCTACCCGTACATAAAATTTGAAGTCGCTATCCTATCGAGAAGCATGTTTTTCTATCACTTCACCTTTCGAACGTTTTTCAGTGTAGCACAACGTTAAAGAACATTTTTGTCAAACTGTATTCATCTTTGGTTTTTTTTTGTCAAATGGTTAGCCCATATACTAAATTTCAAGTCTCTATCACATTGTAAGGGAGGCGTTTTTCATTTGTTTGGTGAATCGAACATTTTAGTGAGCGGAACCCCCTACAATAACAAATGTTGGAAAACTGAAATTGCACACTTTCTTCCTTTCCAACTTTTTAGCCGTACACTAAATTTGAAGTCTCTATCTCATCGCGAAGCATACTTTCCTAGCATTTCATCTTTCGAATGCTTTTGTGTGGAGTACCCATCCCCTTAACTATACATTTTTGAAAAAACTCTATTCTTTTTGTGACTTCTGTCAGATTATTTTCCCATATATCAAATATCAAGCCTCTATCACGTTTTATAAGGGGCGTTCCTCCTTTATTCCGAAAATCGAACATTTTGGTGTGCGGCACCCCCTAAAGTAGAAAATATTGGTAAACTCAAATTTTACAATTTCTTCCTTTCAAACTATCTACCCTTATACCAAATTTGATATCTCTATCTCAATCCGAAGCATGGTTTTTTATCAATTCACTTTTCGAACGTTTTACTCTGGAGCACCCCCTTAAACGAACATTTTTGAAAAACTATATTTGTCTTGGTTGTTTCCATCAAATGGTTAGCCCATATACCGAATTTCAAGCTTCTATCAAATTTTAAAGGAGCGTTTTCTCATTTATTCTGCAAATCGAATATTTTGGTGTGCGGCTCCCCCTTAAGTAGAAAATATTGGAAATCTGAAATTGCACGCTTTCTTCCTTTCGAACGATTTACCAATACACCAAATTTGAAGTCTCTATCTCATCGCAAAGCATGCTTTCCTGTCATTTCACTTTTCGAACGTTTTAGTGTGCGGCACCTCTTTAAGTAGAAAATATTGGAAATCTGAAATTCCACACTCTCTTTGTTTCAAACGATTTACCCATACTCCAAACTTGAAGCCTCTATCTCATCGCAAAGCATGCTCTCCTATCATATCACTTTTCGAACGTTTTGGTGTGCTGCACACCCCCTTAAGTAGAAAATATTGGAAATCTAAAATTGCACACTTTTTTCCTTTCGAGTGATTTACCCATATACCAAATTTGAAGTCTCTATCCCATCGCAAAGTATGCTTTCCCGTCATTTCACTTTTCGAACATTTTGGTGTTGGGCACCCCCTCTATAAAACGTTTTCGAAAAATTCGATTTTTCCAGGGGGTTTTATCGAACAACCGAGCCGTGTACCAAATTGCAAGTCTCTATCTATTCGGGAAGTGCCTAAAAAAAGCTTGACAGACAGACGGACACTTGGCAATTAGTATATACTAGCCGAATACTCGTTGAAAATCAAAGGTCTCGCAATAAGCAACCTCTGAATAATGTAAATTTTTTAATAATTCGCGTTTCACATTTATTCGACAAATCGAACATTTTGGTGTGCAGAACCCTCTAAAGAAGAAACTATTGGGAAAATAAATTCGAGCATTTCTTCCTTTCGAATTATCTACCCTTACACTACATTAAAGTCTATCTCATCCCGAAGCACTCCTATATTATTATTATTTCTCCTTTGGAACTTTTTTCTGTGAAGCACATCCATAAATGAACTTTTTTGAAAAACTCTGTTTGTCTTGTGTTTTTTATCAGATGATTGGTCCAAATACCAAATATCAAGCCTCTATCACATTTAAAACAAGCGTGCCTCATTTATTAGGAAAATCGAACATATTAGTGTGCGCACAGTTTAAGGTAGCAAATATTGGAAATCTAAAATTTCACACTCTCTTCCTTTCAAATTATCTACCCGTACATCAAATTTGAAGTCGCTATTCTATCGAGAAGCATGTTTTTCTATCACTTCACCTTTCGAACGTTTTTCTGTGTAGCACCCCGTTAAAGAACATTCTTGTCAAACTGTATTCATCTTTGGTATTTTTTGTCAACTGGTTAGCCCATATACCAAATTTCAAGTCTCTATCACATTGTAAAGGAGGCGTTTTTCATTTGTTCGGTAAATCGAACATTTTAGTGAGCGGAACCCCCTACAATAAAAAATGTTGGAAAACTGAAATTGAACATTTTCTTCCTTTCCAAATTTTTACCCGTACACTAAATTTGAAGTCTCTATCTCATCGCGAAGCATACTTTTCTAGCATTTCATGTTTCGAATGCTTTTGTGTGGAGTACCCACTCCCTTAACTATACATTTTTGAAAAACTCTATTCTTTTTGTGATTTCTGTCAGATCATTTTCCCATATATCAAATATCAAGCCTCCATCACGTTTTAAAAGGGGCGTTTCTCCTTTATTCCGAAAATCGAACATTTTGGTGTGCGGCACCCCCTAAAGTAGAAAATATTGGTAAACTGAAATTTTACTATTTCTTCCTTTCAAACTATCTACACTTATACCAAATTTGATATCTCTATCTCAATCCGAAGCATGGTTTTTTATCAATTCACTTTTCGAACGTTTTACTCTGAAGCACCCCCTTAAACGAACATTTTTGTAAAACTATATTCGTCTTGGGTGTTTCCATCAAATGATTAACCCATATACCGAATTTCAAGCCTCTATCAAATTTTAAAGGAGCGTTTTCTCATTTATTCTGCAAATCGAATTTTTTTGGTGTGCGGCACCCCCTTAAGTAGAAAATATTGGAAATCTGAAATTGCACGCTTTCTTCCTTTCGAACGATTTACCAATACAATAAATTTGAAGTCTCTATCTCGTCGCAAAGCATGCTTTCCTATCATTTCTGCAAATCGAATTTTTTGGTGTGCGGCACCCCCTTAAGTAGAAAATATTGGAAATCTGAAATTGCACGCTTTTTTCCTTTCGAACGATTTACCAATACACCAAATTTGAAGTCTCTATCTCATCGCAAAGCATGCTTTCCTATAATTTCACATTTCGAACGTTTTAGTGTGCGGCACCCCCTTAAGTAGAAAATATTGGAAATCTGAAATTGCACACTTTCTTTGTTTCAAACGGTTTACCCATACTCCAAACTTGAAGTCTCTATCTCATCGCAAAGCATGCTCGCCTATCATATCACTTTTTGAAAGTTTTGGTGTGCTGCACCCCCCTTAAGGATAAAATATTGGAAATCTGAAATTGCACACTTTCTTCCTTTCGAGTGATTTACCAATATACCAAATTTGAAGTCTCTATCTCATCGCAAAGCATGCTTTCCCGTCATTTCACTTTTCGAACGTTTTGGTGTGGGGCACCCCCTCTATAGAACGTTTTCGAAAAATTCGATTTTTCCAGGGGGTTTTATCGAACGACCGAGCCGTGTACCAAATTGCAAGTCTCTATCTATTCGGGAAGTGCCTAAAAAAGCGTGACAGACAGACGGACAGACAGACAGACAGACGGACAGACAGACAGACGGACACTTGGCAATTAGTATATACTAGCCGAATACCCGTTGAAAATCAACGGTCTCGCAATAAACAATCCCTGAATAATGTAAATTTTATAATAATTCGCGTTTCACATTTATTCGACAAATCGAATATTTTTTGTGCAGAACCCCCTAAAGGAGAAAATATAGGAAAACTGAATTTTCGCACTTCTTCCTCAGTTTGTATTGTGTTTTTATCAGATGATTGGCCCGTATACCAAATATCAAGCCTCTATCACATTTAAAAGGAAGCGTGCCTCATTTATTCAGAAAATCGAACATATTAGTGTGCGCACCCCTTAAAGTAGCAAATATTGGAAATCTGAAATTTTACACTTTCTTCCTTTCAAACTATCTACCCTTACACCAAATTTGATATCTCTATCTCATTTCGAAGCATGGTTTTTTATCAATTCTCTTTTCGAACGTTTCGAACGAATAGATAGAGAGACATCGGCACCCCCTACAATAGCAAATGTTGGAAGACTAAAATTGCACACTTTCTTCCTTTCCAACTTTTTACCCGTACACCAAATTTGAAGTCTCTCTCTCGTCGTGAAGCATGCTTTTCTAGCATTTCATCTTTCGAATGCTTTTGTGTGGAGTACCCACCCCTTTAACTATACATTTTTTTAAAAACTCTATACATTTTGTGATTTCTATGAGATGTTTCGCCCATATACCACATATAAAGCCCCTATCACGTTTTTAAAGGAGCGTTTCTCCTTTATTCCGAAAATCGAACATTTTGGTGTGCGGCTCCCCCTAAAGTAGAAAATATTGGTAAACTGAAATTGCACACTTTCGCCCTTTCGAACTATCTATCCTTACACCAAATCTGATATGTCTATCTCATTCCAAAGCATGGTTTTTTTTTATCAATTGACTTTTCGAACGTTTTACTCTGGAGCACCCCCTTAAACGAACATTTTTGAAAAACTGTATTCGTCTTGGGCGTTTTCGTCAAATTATTAGCCCATATACCAAATTTTAAGCCTCTATCAAATTTTAAAGTCGTATTTTCTCATTTATTCGGTAAATCGAACGTTTTGGTGTGCGACATCCCCTTAAGTAGAAAATATTGGAAATCTGAAATTGCACACTTTCTTCTTTTCGATCGATTTACCCATACACCTAATTTGAAGTCTCTATCTCATCGCAAAGCATGCTTTCCCGTCATTTCACTTTTCGAACGTTTTGGTGTGCGACTCCCCCTTAAGTAGAAAATATTGGAAATCTGAAAGTCCACACTTTCTTTGTTTCAAACGATTCACCCATACTCCAAACTTGAAGTCTCTATCTCATCGCAAAGCATGCTCTCCTATCATTTCACTTTTCGAACGTTTTGGTGTGCTGCACCCCCCCTTAAGCAGAAAATATTGGAAATCTGAAATTGCACACTTTCTTTCTTTCGATTGATTTACCCATATTCCAAATTTGAAGTCTCTATCTCATCGCAAAGTATGCTTTCTCGTCATTTTACTTTTCGAACGTTTTGGTGTGGGGCACCCCCTCTATAGAACGTTTTCGAAAAATTCGATTTTTCCAGGGGTTTTTATCGAACGACCGAGCCGTGTACCAAATTGCAAGTCTCTATCTATTCGGGAAGTGCCTAAAAAAGCGTGACAGACAGACGGACAGACAGACGGACACTTGGCAATTAGTATATACTAGCCGAATACTCGTTGAAAATCAACGGTCTCGCAATAAGCAACCCCTGAATAATGTAAATTTTTTAATAATTCGCGTTTCACATTTATTGGACAAATCGAATATTTTGGTGTGTAGAACCCCCTAAAGAAGAAAATGTTGGGAAACTAAATTTCCGCATTTCTTCCTTTCGAATTAATTACCCGTACACCACATTAAAGTCTATCTCATCCCGAGGCACCCCTATATTAGTATTTCTCCTTTGGAACTTTTTTCTGTGAAGCACACCCATAAATGAACATTTTTGATAAACTCTCTTTGTCATGGGTTTTTTATCAGATGATTGGCCCATATACCGAGTATCAAGCCTCTATCAAATTTAAAAAGAAGCTTGCCTCATTTATTCGAATAATCAAACATATTAGTGTGCGGCACCCCTTAATATAGCAAATATTGGAAATCTGAAATTTCACGCTGTCTTCCTTTCAAACTATCTACCTGTACACCAAATTTGAAGTCTCTATCCAATCGAGAAGCATGTTTTTTCTATCACTTCACCTTTAGAACGTTTTTCTGTGTAGCATCCCGTTAATGAACATTTTTAACAAACTGTATTCATATTTGGTTTTTTTGTCAAATGGTTAGCCCATATACTAAATTTCAAGCTTCTATCACATTGTAAAGGAGGCGTTTATCATTTGTTCGGCAAATCGAACATTTTAGTGATCGGCACCCCCTACAATAGCAAATGTTGGAACACTGAAATTGCACACTTTCTTCCTTTCCAACTTTTTACCCGTACACCAAATTTGAAGTCTCTATATCATCGTGAAGCATGCTTTTCTAGCATTTCATCTTTCGAATGCTTTTGTGTGGAGTACCCACCCCCTTAACTATACATTTTTTAAAAACACTATTTTTTTTTATTTCTATGAGATGCCTCGCCCATATATCAAATATAAAGCCTCTATCACGTTTTTAAAGGAGCGTTTTTCCTTTATTCCGAAAATCGAACATTTTGGTGTGCGGCACCCTCTAAAGTAGAAAATATTGGTAAACTGAAATTGGACACTTTCTTCCTTTCAAACTATCTACCTTTACACCAAATTTGATATCTCTATCTCATTCCAAAGCATGTTTTTTTTTATCAATTGACTTTTCGAACGTTTTACTCTGGAGCACCCCCTTAAACGAACATTTTTGAAAAACTGTATTCGTCTTGGGTGTTTTCGTCAAATTATTGGCCCATATACCAAATTTTAAGCCTCTATCAAATTTTTAAGGCGCCTTGTCTCATTTATTCGGTAAATCGAACGTTTTGGTGTGCGACAACCCCTTAAGTATATACACCGAATTTCGCAAAGCATGCTTTCCTATTATTTCACTTTTCGAACGTTTTGGTGTGCGGCACCCCCTTAAGTAGAAAATATTGGAAATATGAAATTGCACATTTTCTTCCTTTCGAACGGTTTACCCTTACACAGAATTTGAAGTCTCTATCTCACCGAAAATCATGCTTTCCTATTATTTCAATTTTCGAAGGTTTTGGTGTGCGGCACCCCCTCAAGTAGAAAATATTGGAAATCTGAAATTACAAACTTTCTTCCTTTCGAATGATTTACTTATACACCAAATTTGAAGTCTCTATCTTATCGCAAAGTATACTTTCCCATCTTTTCACTTTCGAACGTTTTGGTGTGGGGCACCCTCTCTACAGAACGTTTTCGGAAAATTCGATATTTCCGAGGGGTTTTATCGAACGACCGAGCCGTGTACCAAATTGCAAGTCTCTATCTATTCGGGAAGTGCCTGAAAAAAGCGTGACAGGCAGACAGACGGACACTTGGCAATTAGTATATACTAGCCGAATACCCGTTGAAAATCAACGGTCTTGCAATAAGCAACCCCTGAATAATGTAAATTTTTTAATAATTCGCGTTTCACATTTATTCTACAAATCGAATATTTTGGTGTGCAGAACCCCCTAAAGAAGAAAATATTGGGAAACTAAATCTCCGCATTTCTTCCTTTCGAATTATTTACCCGTATACCACATTAAAGTCTATCTCATCCCGAGGCACTCCTAAATTACTCTATTACTCCTATATACATTATTTAAAAACTCTATTCATTTTGGGATTTCTAAGAGATGATTCGCCCATATACCAAATATAAAGCCTCTACACGTTTTTAAAAGAGCGTTTCTCCTTTATTCCGAAAATCGAACATTTTGGTGTGCGGCACCCTCTAAAGTAGAAAATATTGATAAACTGAAATTGTACATTTTCTTCCTTTCAAACTATCTACCCTTACACCAAATTTGATATCTCTATCTCATTCCAAAGCATGGTTTTCTTATCAATTGACTTCTCGAACGTTTTACTCTGGAGCACCCCCTTAACCGAACATTTTTGAAAAACTGTATTCGTCTTGGGTGTTTTCGTCAAATTATTAGCCCATATACCAAATTTTAAGCCTCTATCAAATTTTAAAGGCGACTTTTCTTATTTATTCGGTAAATCGAACGTTTTGGTGTGCGACACCTCCTTAAGTAGAAAATATTGGAAATCTGAAATTGCACACTTTCTTCCTTTCGAACGATTTACCCATACACCGAATTTGAAGTTCCTATCTCATCGCAAAGCATGCTTTCCTATCAATTCACTTTTCGAACGTTTTGGTGTGCGGCACCTCCTTAAGTTGAAAATAGTGGAAATCTGAAATTGCACATTTTCTTCCTTTCGAACGGTTTACCCATACACCGAATTTGAAGTCTCTATCTCATCGCAAAGTATGCTTTCCCATCTTTTCACTTTTCGAACGTTTTGGTGTAGGGCACCCCCTCTATAGAACGTTTTCGGAAAATTCGATATTTCCAGGGGGTTTTATCGAACGACCGAGCCGTGTACCAAATTGCAAGTCTCTATCTACTCGGGAAGTGCCTGAAAAAAGCGTGACAGACGGACAGACAGACAGACGGACAGACGGACACTTGGCAATTAGTATAGATAATAATAATAATAGATGATTTTGGTACACAATGCCCTTGACATCTTTGATTATGTCCGTTATCAATGGGTATTTGCAAGATAGGTGCCACACAATGAGTAGTTTGTGTTTATTCATAACCAATAAAGAAAATTTGGCATTTCGGAAAGTTCACCTTGTCATTTGCAAAGTTAATAATTGCTTTCTGCTTTCTAAAAAATGTGTTTCCTTTGATTGCCTTATAATTACTTGGAGCATGAGACATTAAAACCCAAAATTCAATGATGTGGTTTTTATATTCTAAAAAAATTTGTATTAAAACTTTCCAGTCAATCACATTGTGCTGTCCATTGAAACCGTATAGTGCTGTCCATTGTGCTGTCCATTGTGTCACATTGTGCTGTCTATTGATCTGTAGTAAGTATGATAATTATTATGATCAATCGGGACAAGAATCTCGTCATAAAAAACGTTTATGTTTGAACTTATATTAATGAGACTATGTACAGAATTTCTTTTCCTTCTAATTTTGCAGGGATTATAGGGAAATGTCCAAATTTGAAGAAGAACCCAGAACAATTGTACTGAGTTCGTGATGTTTTTTCTATTATTTTGGAATGATGGATTATTTTGTGACAAAGAATTTCCATTGTAAGGAGCTTCTATATCTATTAAATTTTTACATGGGATTTGCTGAGGGTTTTCTGAGCAATTATATCAATTAAAATAGTCTCTTTATTATTCTGATTTTTTGCTCCAAATGATGCTATTTGTCTATCTTTAGGTCTTAAATTACTAAATCCACTTTGCGTTTTAAATGCATGTTGAAAATTTTCGTAGTAAAATTTCGTTACTTGTCTTTCTTCTCTCCCTGACTCAGCTATATTTATTCTTCTTAAATTGCATGACCTGTTTTTGTTGCTTAGTCCTGTTAGTCTTGCTATTTTTGAAATATATTTCCCAAGAGTCTGAAGCTAATCTCTCTGTTCTCGTCTCTGTATTTCTCTTCATAATTTCTGTTCCTCGATCTCTTTCATAGTTACCCATGTTCTTCTTCATATTTTCTTTTAATTTATGTAGTTATTTTCTTTGTTTTTCCACTAAATTTTTAGTTTCTCCATTTCTTGTTTTCTCTGTTTACTTGCACAGCGTTCATCTCCTCCGTCAAAAATTATGAATTCTCGAGTTGAAAATGTTTTTTCAGAATTTCGAGATCTTTAAAAGCTTCGTATATCGTAGGGCTCTGTGTGAGCATACGTTTTCTTATGTTAATATTTAGTGCTTTAATAAAGTCATTATTTAGGAGAGATCGTAACGAGCTTTTAAAATCTATTTCTACTTCTTTTGAAACGCTTTGAAAGATTCGCTCTTTGAAAGTTACGAAGTTGCTACTCTTTTTACTATACCTGCTTTAGTTTCAAATTAATCTTTTAATACAGCCACAATCTCTGTAAAACAACTGCTCGTCTTCAATTTAGGTACCCCTGACATCAATCTATTAGCTGGACCCGTAGACTCCAATTTCAAGCATATAACTATCTCTGCGGAAAATCATCCTGCTTGTTTGGTAAATGTAGGCGGTTTAAACATCCCACAATTCTCCGATGTTCCTGAGAACTCGCGTATTGAGTTTACTGCGCTGGTCTCGCAATGGATCTATTCCTCGCAAAATTTACTGAAGTGGACCAAGCTAATAGAAATAGACTTAGATGTGAGTTTGACTGAGCTGAAATTAAGTTGAAGTTTTGTGATTTTGTGAAAGAGTGTCAGCTCTTATTTTCTCGATCGCAACCTGTAGTCTTTCTTACACTGTTTCTTTAAACGAAATTTAACTGAAAATGCCCTTATGACCTGATACCATCACAGAAAAGTTTTTTAAGTTCTGAAAATATTCGTGAGTTACAAATCCAAATTTTATGAAAAAATTAAAACAAACCTTCTCTCGCCAAAAGTTTATAAGTTTGATGCCTAGGTAGTTAAATTCTGATAGTTGTGAGTGCTAGTGTATGTGAAATGTGTTTAGCAGAGGAATTTTAATGAAGAACATAAAAACTATTTGTTTACACTAAATGGAAAAGTTCTTAAAACTGGTCTCTTTTGCAGGAAACTTATTTTGCAGTCTAAATTTAAAGTATTTTGAAGAAATTCATATAAAGAGTATTTCGTCAAAAAATTATAACTCCTTGCTTTGCCCAAGAGAATTCCATATGCATTGCCGAAAAGACAAAGTCACTGGCATACATGTATCAAGAAAACAGTTCAGTCTATTGAGGCATCAGCATTAAAATTATTTGTCAGGTATGCTCAATTGCTACAGAGCAACCAATGAAAATAATAACTGTACTTTGTTTACCAGATTGAAAAATATGTGTACCATGATTACGCAACAACAGCTTTGGGTACTTCAAACCATAAATAAGGGTTCTCTTCTTGTGATATATTTGTGAAAATATTTTGTGAATCATACATTTTTGTGCAAAGGCATTTTTTCCACTGTTAAAGAAAAGGTACGTTTTAATACTGATTCAGACCTTTTTAGAAAGTTGTTTCTATAAAAAAATATCTTCAAAGTTTTCAGAGAGAGGAGAAAATATTTCTATTACCCAAAAATATCTTGATAGTACACGTAACATTTATATTAATTAAAAAAACATATATTTTTACTCCATATAAGAACACCTATTTTTTAAAATAAACAATACCATGGATTTTTCAATTCTTACCACTTTTCAATATCTTGGATACTCCAAAATGCAAATTTAAATTATGAATGTGGAGAACATTTTTGAAACAATCTTTGATTACTTTAGTTATATTTGGAATACCAAAACAAAAAAATGTCACATAATTGGCATAGAAGGCCTTATTCGATCTTTTCAACAGACGTATCACAATGAGGGAAATATCAAAATAAACACCGTTGTGAAGGGAACTATTTTCACAATGAGAACGCCAATTGCTTCTTTTATGTCTCACAAAAATGAATAAAATGATTTTTTATCTTTTCAAAGAAATTTTTATACTTCAATTACATTGATATCATCAATTATTTACTATGGCCATTTACTTAGATTTTGACCGCTATAAGGTAACATAAAATTTATTAAACTGATAGAGGTGTGAGGTACCAATACAACATAAGTTAATTAATTTTGTGGGATAAATACATTATTTATTTTCAGCTTGTATATTTACAAAGAAAATATTAACATTTTAAACAATCCGTGACACTTGACATTTTCCTGCCTTAGTGATTATGCTTTTCCTAAATTTCTGTCATGCAATTAATATTTTTATGTTTATTAAATTTGTCAGGAGTGCAAGACAGAACATGTGCAGAAAATCAGGCGAGAGATATAAAATTAAGTAGATCACCATGGAAAATAATATAAGTCCGTGTTACGAATGGCGATGACAAAAAACAGCCAATTCCCTCGCCGACAAGCGGCGTCCTCTAGTGCCAAAGGTCTGCGGATGTACATTCAAACGTAAAATGTTTCTTTGAGTGTTCTCTATCTCTAATTAAGGTTTGTACAGATAGTTTCAAATCACCCTGTATGTGATTGTGAAGTCATATGCAAAGAAAGACTTTCACAAACCATCTTCGAATCTCTGGATCATTGCTCTACTGATTGAGTTGTCTGGGCTCCTAACAGTTCGACATCATTGAACTTTGGTATTTCAAATTCACTAAAGCTCAATCAATAATACTTAGAATGTTTCATGCCATTTTTAAAAGTTGCAAAATATATCAGACTTGATTGTTATTCTTCTACTATTTCACATATTAATTTAATTAGAAAGATTTATTATTGCAGGAGCACCAAACAATTATTTCTTTGTCAAAATTATTTATTTTTTAAAAAGTCTTCTCATATTAATATGCGGAAGTTCAGAAACACGGCATGTTCAGCACAATAAAACACAAAACACAATTTTGAAGCTTTTACTGAGACAGCTGAAAAATAAATTTTTTTACGAATGAAAATAGATTACACAATTTGCATGCATTACTGTTATGTAAAACGTTCCTTAATAATATATCAGAACCCAGCATAAAATATCAGTAACTGAAGAGTTCGTAAGATACTAATTAGTTATGCAATTTTTCTGTTGAAGGCAAGTTTTGAGAAAGAATATTTTAGAACCAAGACATTTTTAATTTGTGTAACACTGCATCACATTTTTCAATTTTGATGATCTTGCTCATTTGCATAACATAATATTTCTTAGTATCTCTAAGTAATGTTCATGGAAGGATTTATAAAATTGGCATCGAATTCAGTTTAGCATGAGTCTCCAATATCATCTGTTACTTAAAATTGTAATTTGAAGGGAAAAACATGGACAATTGAAATAAATGGACCAGCCAGATTTGAATGAATTCTTCTGTTAGGAGTTAAAAAGCACCATTCGTGAGATAATAGAAATTTCACTTTTTTACATATAGGAAAAGTAAAATTAATTCATTAATTCAAGGACGAAATTAAGTGATAAGTTTTGCTTTTTAACTATATATTTCTATCAAATTGAGAAAAATCAAATGACATTTGTAAGATTAGTTATGATTAACTACTTCAAAACATGTAAATAAGACGATTAATTAAATTTTGTTTATCGAATTCTAAGCATAATGAATACCTCAATCGTTTGTATAGCGATTAATGTGTTCAGTGTGTCTAGAATCTATGTTTTCAAGAGATACAACCAATTGCTGGGCTTTTGAAAGAAGACGGAAAAATTGTATTCTCGAAACTGGTTCGTCAACTCGACGTCATCTGGATGATTTCCAATCGTCTTGCGGTAGTATGGTTGCATACACGTCGCCTTTTGTGATGTTAACTACTGACCTCAATTCATGATCTGCAGTGCTTGGATTGATGCCGTTACTGAGCGCCTTGGAATCTAGAATGACGTCAAGTCGTTCGTCTTCAGTGATAATTCCCCTTCTAGCAATGGCTAGAAATTCATGTCGTCATAGAAATTAATAGTCTCAACGAAGCGAACATAGGAAACAAATAGAAATATTGAAAGGCAGACAGTTTAAATATGCCAAAAGGCAAACAGTTTGAATATGTCGAAAGGCAAACACTCCAAACCCAGGCGTTATATATAGGACTATAAGCTATTAGCGAATAAGTCAATAAATTTTGATAAGTGTGAGACAAAATAAGGCAATGTATATCTTTGAAGTAATACATTGTATTAACAACAAGCTGACCAATGGAGTCAGACAAATTGGCACCAGGGTGGACATTTCAGTTGAACGAGGTTTACGACCCATAAAGCGATGACATTATCAGATTGGAAAATTACTACATGGGCGCAACCTATGCCTTCGGGGTATACTTGAACAAATTACATCAAAAAGACGGATCCAACCAGGATCGGCCTTCAGCTATGATAAGATAGAAATGCCAATCAAATACAAGGAAGGCGTGTTTCCCGGAATCAAGTTAAAATGAAATTAAGATTACCTACTGAAAGAAAGACAGCAGTTTGCAATAATTCTTCGAGATATGAAGGCGATGAGTAGAATGGAAGGGATCCTAGAATTGAAGGAACGATAAAATATTCGCTGTGATAAAAATGGTGATATAGAAATCAACACCAAATGATTGGCGGCATGTGCCGCAAGTCAAAGCCACTGACCTCTAGTGCAGTGTGTACATTATGTACGTGACACGTATCTGTCACGTACACTATGTACGGGACAGATATATGACAGATATAAGACTGTCAGGCCTATTTCGATTCGCAGACCTATTTCGATATTTCAATAAATATTGCTGGTCTCACATCTGCTTCTAGATATCTCTCAAAAGAAATTAAATTATTTGTTGTATAAAGTATTGTTTGTAAATGTATTTTTTAATAATTAAGTACTACCTATATAAATATTATAATTTAAAAGATAAATATTATAGTCAATGATTTACTTCTCAAATTAGGTAAGTTAATTATCACTTTAGAGATAAATTTGGAGGGTTATTCTCGGAACAAAATCAGTGTACGCAATTTTTACTGTAAGCACAGAAATATTGTTTAAAATCTTACAATTCGTTTTTACACCACATTTTTAGTCTAAAATATTTTTTTATAAAAATAATTTATTTCGGCACATTATGTATTAAAAGCAACTTAACATCTCGGTAATATGCTGCTGAAATCTTAGAATCGGCAGCAATCTCCATCAAAGATGGTGTGACAAAAATCGTATCTCATCACAAAAATGCTCATACACTTACGACAAACAACTTATGAGAATATCTATGAGGTATACACATTCTACCATGGCTTGCAGATTCCCATATTTGTCCTGAGTGAAAAAGACACTATACGGCGTCATTTACAGGCTCTGAAGCAACCATCGCAGACAACAGAAAATCTTCTTCAACCGGTTGGGCAAGAAGGATAAGCAGTACCCCAGGGCTATTTACGACATTTTAATGATTCTATGCTGCGATGGGAAGCGAAATGCATCACTCACAAAGGAAGAGCACTTCCGTACTAGTATGGCCTTGTAAGCCATTTTTTACGCAATAAATGTTTTCTTTAGACTCAGAAATGCAATCATATCTTAATTTTTTCCAAAACATTCTTAGACGTAGGTTTCAGTCAATTAGAATTTCCCTTTCTTGGCGCCACAGTTTTAGTTTCACTGAGTGTATCACAGTTCAAAGAGAAAATAAAAGTTTATATATTATTGCACAAAAATCTTAAACTAGGAAATATGAAAAACGAAATAGAATTATTTTGATTCCTGGAACGGAGAAAGTAAGGCAAAGAAATAGTAAAAATTAATAAAATTGTACTAACAACATTATGTGTACTCCTAATGCTTGCCAATTCCATGAAACAGACTATCACAATGAGCAATTAACATTTACTTCTATTTTCACTGCAAAATAAATAATTTAGAAGATAATATGCTTTTGAATTGATGGCCTTTAAGTGTATGCTTATTATAAAAATAGAGGTTTTTTCCTTCAGAAATAAAGCGTTTTCACAATTACTCTTTTAAATACTTGAATTCATACCTAGCAATATTGACATTGTAACATTACACATTTTATGAGATTACATGTGGAAACAAATTTAATTTTTTTCCCTTGGAGAATTTTTTACAACAGTTTTGAAATAAGTTTATCGATTTGACCCTACAGCTTTCAGCATAGGTCACATAGAGTGTGTCCTATAAAGGACTCCCAAACTTTGAAGACGAATATCTCAGAAGTGGTTTAAGACAAAAGGGTGAGGGGGTGCCATAGCCCAGTGGTTAGCGCGCAGGAATTGCACTCGGACGACACGAGTCCGATTCCCGCCTCTACTCAAAACTGCCGCAGTGTTCACGCAGAGTACGCTAATGTTAAACATGTGAGTCCGTCAGTCCTTCCGAGAGGTTGGTGGTAGGGGAAGGAGGGGAAGGTCCCTGCGGATGTCTCCCCCACTGGGTTCCGATCTAAACTGGGTGACACTTCGCGGCTGCCCAAGCAGACACCTTACACCTTCTGGTAGGTTGGACCGTCTGGGTGAGGAAGAGAAGACAGAAGGGTGAAAAAAGCCAGTAAAATTTACATACGAAGGTTTTCAAAAAATTGTCGATAATAGATGACTTTTGACAATAGATGACGCTGATAGTCATATACAGTCAAATCATCTTCACCTCGTCTTGTCCTTTCAAATTTTACGAACAAATCTTGAATTGTTTTCCAATCCGGACCTTTCGATATTTTTAATTTACATTGAAAGTTACGTCTTGTCTCCTCGAGCTGCGATTTAACAGATGGTATTCAAGCGTAATGAAGGTTCTTTGTTCCAACGAAAACACCACTCTGCCGATGTTCACTTCGTTCACCGCACAAAATATTCTTTCACGTTTCGACGGAGGAGCATAAAGAAAACTACCCATTGTGTGTGCAACATGGTTTTGGAGCCCCTAGTCAGTGTGAGCTGTATCTCCGAGAGGATCTCAGTTCAAAATCAATACATTCAATGTTCTTTAAAGGGTAAGATTTTCTACTGATCAGCAAGATGACAGGGCTTTCCTATTGGTTCCTGAGATGATAGGCAAAGAGAAGATACTTTAAAGGGAACGGAGAGGATTGGCATTGGATCTGCGTCTCGTTTTAGAGCTACTTTCTATTTCTTATTCGAACTCAGAATAAGGGTATATATATATATATATATATATATATATATATATATATATATATATATATATATATATATATATATATTGTAATTAATTAGATAGCAGTTGTCATGAAGTAAGAAATTCTTAATTAGGATGAATGTTTAAATTAGATCGTTATAGATATAGATAAAATTAGAGAAAGATGTTTAAAATTGATTTTCAACCAGTAATTAGTTAATTAGCAAGAATTATTTGAATGATTTTATTATGGTTGAAACCCTGAAACGTCTCCGGAAATTCCATTGGTGGGGGTCATAGATGGTAAGGTTTTGTAGATCATCATTAGGGATGAGGGGGGTGTTGTCGTAGAAATTTATAGCAAGTTTTTCGATTTTGGCTTTTATTGGGTTGATTCCAAAGTAGGGATGGAGTACGTCATTTCGGAGATACCTTGGTGCTTTTCTTATGGCTCTTAAAGTTTCGTTTTGGACTGTTTGTATCTTATTTAGTAGAGAATTTGAGGCAAAGCTCCAGACAGCGATTTCATAAAACAAGATAGGTCTTAGCACAGTTTTGTATAGAAGTGTTTTGTTTTCATAGTTTATGTGGGGTAAGTGTAAGATAGGGTGAAATCTTGTACGGGCAATGTGAAATTCCCTAATAGTATCAGCGATATGTTTTTTCCATGTTAGTTTGTCATCAAAGTGAAGGCCGAGGTATCACGTAACAGGTAATTACGCAAGGGATAGGTGTGTTGTTGATTTTAATGGGGGGGGGGGGGGGGGGAGTGGCGGTCCGTTTGTATTTTCTGGTAAAGATGATAAAATATGTTTTTCTCGTTTATTTTAATTTTCCAATTCTGAAACCGGGAGGAAAGTGTTTGTATGTATTTCTGTATACGAGAGCGCATAAAATTTGGGTTTGAATATCTGCTGTAAATAGCTGTGTCGTCCGAATATAACGCGATTGTGTATGAGGTGATTTTGGTATGTCGTTTATATAAAGGTTAAAGAGCATCGTGGCCAGAGCCCTGCACAAAGAAAACTGTAGAATACACCACTATTTAAAGAAAATTTAAACGCCGCATGTAGCGCTATTTATTGGCAGAAATGTGAACTATTTTTTGAAAACAACTTTATGTGAATTTTTCTGGTTGTTGAATAAACATACACTGCATTTCATCCTTTTGTCTATATCCGTTCCCTAGATATTTATTTTCAAAGTTCGGAAGTTCTTTCTGGGACACCCGGTACATGACCAATGCGTTAATACTTAAATTTATTACTTATATTATTCGAAAATATTTTTTTTTCCATAAGATGTACTAACTATATATAAAATGGATACGTTGAATTTGATATTCTAAATGTTTTTATTCTTGAAGTTGTTGAAGTTATAATGGTAAAAATCTGTAATGTTGCCTTATCTCGTAAAATCCTAAATACAAAAGCGAGTTATCATGCATGTTTACTTTACTTGTATAATCTTAAGCAAAATACAAACTTATTCAAAGCTCTTTATACAACCTTTAATAGCTGATTAAAACATACCTTTGTCTTTAACAATTGTATTGCTGCAGACGTCACCCTTTGGCGCTAGAGGACGCTATTGAGCGCCCCGGCAATTTGCTATTTTCCTCCATTATCTTTCCTAATTCGGATTTGGAACGTGTAATATGGAACATTTTATGAATTTTTAGGTGATCGATATGAATCTAGCGTATATGGCTGCCAATGAATATATAGTTGTCAATTAATATATGACTGCCAATTTTATAGCAGCTTGTCTAATGTTATTGGAAGCTCCATACATTAGATGCATGTCAGATATACTACTCAGACCGCCAAACCTCCCCAATTGTGTAAGGTATCAGTTAAGATGGCCGGGCGAGGGCCACCCATTTCAGACCGGAATCAAGTATGGGTGGAACCTAAAGAAACCATACCATTTCCCCCCTAATCCATTACATCTCCGATGTACTTTCGAATCTTCAGATATATTTCGGCCATACTTCGAATAGATACGGGAATAGTTTTGTGCGACATCGAGGATCGAACATGCGTGTGACTCTCCAGCTATAACCGCTACGTTTTACCGGTCCTGCTGTATGTTAACCATCTCAGCATTCGTGAAATACTCCATTTTATACGAAGTGCAAGATACGAATGACTATCGGGAAAAATAACCAATTTCTGGTTAGCCCAACAGCGCCCTCTAGCACCAAAGCGTGACAATTGAGGACATACATTCATCAATGAATATTGTTTGCTTTTGTGTTCACTATCTCCCATTGTATTTTGTACACAAAGTTTTGAATGATCCAGCATATTCATGACGACGCATATTAGTTCAACTTCTAAATGATTTTAAGTAAGAAATTACTCAAAATTGTCAACTTTAAAATTTTAAAAATTGAAAAAGTTCACTAAAACTACTTTCCGGGGCCAACGGCCGTACCGTGCTGAAAACACCGGTTCTCGTTAGATCACCGAAGTCAAGCAGCATCGGGCGCGGTTAGTACTTGGTGGGTGACCACCTCGGAACACCGCGTGCTGTTGGCCATCTCGGGTGCGGTATCCCCGTGGTTTGCGCGCTAGATTTGCACGCTACCACAAATGCCGCCGTGTTCATGCGGAGTACGATCACGTTAAACATGTGGGTCCGTAAGTCCTTCCGAGAGGTTGGTGGTAGGGGAAGGAGGGTACGGTCCCTGTGGATGCCTCCCCCACTGGGTTCCGGTCTAAATTGGGTGGCACTTCCCGGCCATCCATACAGTTACCTTACACCTTTCTGGTAGGTCGGACGGTCTGGGTCTCAACAACTAAAACTACTTTCCGGCCGTCCAAATGGTTGCTCACGTCCTAGGATGAGTCGGACGGTCTGGGTCTTCAACTAAAACTACTTTGCCAACAGCCCTACCGTGCTGAAAACACCGGTTCGCGTTAGATCACCGAAGTCAAGCAGCATCGGGCGCGGTTAGTACTTGGGTGGGTGACCACCTGGGAACACCACGTGCTGTTGGCCCATTTCGGGCGCGGTAGCCCGGTGGTTTGCGCGCTGGATTTGCACGCTGCCACAACTGCCGCCGTGTTCATGCGGAGTACGATCAGGTTAAACATGTGGGTCCGTAAGTCCTTCCGAGAGGTTGGTGGTAGGGGAAGGAGATTACGGTCCCTGTGGATGCCTCCCCCACTGGGTTCCGGTCTAAATTGGGTGGCACTTCCCGGCCGTCCAAACGGTTACCTTACACCTTTCTGGTAGGTCGGACGGCCTGGGTCACAACAACAACAACAATTAAAACTACTTTATACTCAATAATAAAATGGATCACAAGGTAAAATGCAGAACAAATAAAGATAAAAGAACAGCATACATACGTTTCGAAAATCACTGGGTTTCTTTCAACAAGACAAGTCTAAAATGCCCAGATTTGGAACCGTCTTGCCCTGGTTTGTTGCGCTAAAGAAAGAGATTCAGTAATTTTCAAAGCGTACGTATTTTTTCTTATCTCTATTTGTGCTGCATTTTATGTTGTGACGTAATTTACTATTGATTGTGAGCAAAGTTATGTTCTTTGTCTTTGCATCCATTTTTCTCCACTCCGGCAGTCTTCTCTGGAAACATTCCTTTAATAAAATATTTTGTTTATTAATCGAAGGAAAAAAATCTGATGTGGGCAACCCATAACTTTCCTTATATAATGCAATGGATTTACTACTTTAACAGTAAAAACAATAGGTTATTCTTATAGTAGATATATTCTTTACAAGATATTGAATTTTCGTCAATTAGTCGTCATTTTCACCGATTTAACCTTATTTTTATCCATTTGGAAAGTTTATCGTTAATTTAGCAACATTTAAACAAGTCGCAAGTTGACGACATTCCACCAAATTCGTCGCCAAAATCTCGCCAATCGTTATGGATGGAGAAATAAGTTATTCTTGCAGTAGATAAATGACTATTGCCGTTCAAATATAAAAGTATTACTCAAAGTATCTTATTGCATGAATGGAACGAGCTAGATCCACGAGAATGATGTCACCAAATTTATCGCATGAAATTACATATGAAAAGTGAACATGTTTCTCAATAGGAATACTTTTTTTTTATTTTGCATGCCTTTTTGATAATTTTTTTGACAAATGTGCAATATCTTGAGAACGGTTCATGCCAGTGTTCTAAAATTTATGTCAATCGTTTTCTAATGAAAAATTACATAAGAAATGCCTATTTGTGTAACTTTATTAGCGGTTTTGATTTTTTGACGATGTTTTCAAAATTTCACTCGAAAATTTAGGGGGTTCTGAGCATTCGATTGCATATAAAAACAATAGGCTTCCAATATTCATGGATTGTGATTTTTGTACTAAATTTCATTCGAATCGGTCCATTCATTCGTCAGTTATCGTCTCCACTGACTCACTGACACACACACACACACATACTTTCACTCACACACACGCACATACTTTCACACACACACACACACACACTGACATCACCTCAAAAATGTTTGATTTGTGATCAGGGATGCTTGAAACGTGCTCTGCCGTCGAAAACTCGAATTCGAATTTTCGACCCCGTCACAATACTTTCCTTATACATTATGTATATAAGGAAAGTAACAAGTAAATAAAATAAATGGAATGTATTAACTTTTAAAACGCATTTTATATTTTTTTTATACACCAGAAAAGATATCTAGTATAAATCTATTAAACATTATGCAAGATTTATTCGAGATATTACCTATAAGCAGTTACTATCTGTTATGGAATATACATTTAGATTTTCGATTTGCAGATGTAAAATGTTATAGCAGGAATAAATCTTCCAAACTTTTTCATACAAGCTATTGAAATAGTACATTCATTTGATGATGATGATAGTTATTACTGTATTATATACATTTTCTGCGATTGCTGAGAATTAAAATACTTCTTTGATATACTATTAATTTTCTTTTTTTTCTCTACAATATTCATGAGGTTTCAAAAATATTGCACAACTAAATATGTCTTGAACTATTGGTTGCAGACCTATGGTTCGATTTGAACAAGTACTTTAAATAAGGTAGACTTTCAGACTCCAACCGTCACGTGACACGCCTAGTGAAAAAAGTACATTTATTATTTTATACGGGCCCTCTACAAAGGAAGTTCTAATTAGACAATTATTCCGTATTCATTTAAATGTTCTTGAAGAAAATCCCTGTTCTCAAATATGCAAAATTGGTCGTAAAATTTAAATTATAGGACTTAAACCAGTTTTTCGCGATCAAATGAAACAGCGAAAACATAGATTTCAAGGATCTTATAAAAATTTAATTCCATTAGAATAAATCTGTATTCGAAAACTTACTCGCATACCTATCTTTAGCAAAAGTTTTATGCAGTCCCCTATTTCCCGTTAAAAACTTTAATTAATGATATCTCCGGTAATTTTGATCGTATGACAATGGAATTTGAGTATGATATTGTCTACCTCAATTAAAGCATTTCTTAAATTGAATATATGGGTCACGTCCAGTCGTTCAATATATTTTAAATCGTGAAATCATTTTGAAATACACTGTATAGTACATTTTTCCAGGCTTAAAAAAAAATCCGACTCTGATTTAGATGGATTAAAAAGTTTTGAAATGCTTGAGTAAGAATCAACTACTTAGGATGTCGTTAGGCCTCTGTACTAGTGAGTGAATGCGCAGAGACAACACACAAGAGAAATATAAATATTCAAGAAAATATCACCCATAAAAGTCCCTCAAGTTTTTAAACATTTTTATATAATTAAAATCGTTCCATAAAAATAATTTCAAACTGTTGAATGTTCAAATTGATATTTTATATGTAATATTCATTTAAAAGTGAATGGAATCTATATAAATAAAATTGAAAATTTGTCTGTCTGTCTGTCTGTTTGTCTGTCTGTTTGTCCCGTCATCACGGGAGAATGGCTGAACCGAATTTGATGAAATTCTGTGGGTAGCCTGGAAATAATCCCACTTAAAATTTAGTCCATGTTTAGAGTTTAGAGTTTCTACGATCAGTGGTTCACGAGATATTAGTAAAAAACAAAATTTTCGTTTGTCTCATCATCACGGGAGAATGGCTGAACTGAATTTGAAGAAATTTTGTGGATAGCCTTAAAATAGCCCCCATAAATTTAGCCCAAGTTTCGAGTATCTAAGACCAGGGGTTGTTGAGATATTAATGAAAAACGAAACTTTTTCCTAGGAGTTCTACTCTCTAACTCCATGGTTTATCCAAATGAAAAGCTTGAAAATCGTTTAAATGTGAATTAAAACTTTATCTCTGAGTTTGATAGGAGATTGTTTGCGCTAATTAGTCACTTTCTGAAAACATGAATTGTTTGAAACATGATTTAAATGGCAAATCTATCTCCATGGTTTATAATTTTTACAAGCTTTTACTGAACAATGAAAAGTATAAAAAAATCAAAATGGTTATTTAATTTCGCAGTTTATGAGGAAGATTCTATTATATATCATGTTACTCAGAAACGCAATTAAATCTGTCTGTTAATTTTAATTATTATTTTTTCGATTTGAATAATAAATAAATGAGTATAAAAATATATTTTAGAAAAGAACGATTTGATTTTTCTTATATCACTTTTGACTGGATAATATCAATTACGGTCTTCAGGTTTAAACGTTATTATTATTGATATTTCCGGGGTTTATTGGTTCAGGGAATATTGATATTTTTAAGTTATTATGCAATTGTTTTATTATGACAAAAATTGTTTAAATTCATATATTGTACGTTGCACGAGTAATCTTCTACATATACACGGGTATATCTTCTAATCTACGAGAATATAAGTAGTACAGGTATATTGGTATATGTTTTGATAATATTGGCATATATTGGAATAAATTAAAATCTTCTGGTATGAAGAGTACAGGGATTATTGATATTGTCAATTTATTACGTCATCAATTTTATTTTGGCAAATATTTTTCGGACTCATATTGTAATATGTGTAATCTTCTAATAACACACTGGCATATTTTCTAATCTGCGACAATATAAGTAGTACGGGGTTGCATATATTGATTCAATTCCTTTTTTTTGTAAATTTGCTTACAGACGGGACCAGGATGTTTTATTCTTCAGATATGCCCGTGAAGATAATTTTGTATAGTTAGAACAGATATATATTCTTAAACTTCTCATTAGGAGCAATAAATTTATTATTTTATCAGAGTTTGCACATGATTGTGAATTATAAGTTTCCTTATATTATATACTTCGTACGAAGAACGGGTATGCTGCTAGTTATTTATAAATCGTTAATATGTGCCATTTTTATTAACACTTTACAACAAAGTTGAAAAGTGTTTATGACTTTGTTCATTCTGTATGTCTGTCTGTCTGTCTGTCTGTCTGTCTGTCTGTCTGTCTGTCTGTCCGTTAGCACGATAACTGCCGTAAAAATGACTTAATCAAAATGAAATTTTAGTATGTTGTTCAGACGGTCTATAGGACCTATAGGAATATAAATGAATAATATCACCCAATTAGTTTTGGATTGAACCCGGGTTGAAAAAATGGAATACATTGAGCCCTATGGGACCTAATTTTTCAAGCATTTTTTAAGCGGATTTAAAATTCACAAATTGCTTCGAAAATTTTAGGCAATATTCAAATTGTTCCATAAAATATATAAAAAAAAATTCAGCGAAATATATTCAGTAGTTTTTTAAATAAAAATTAAAATAATAATAACACCTCTTATATGAAGCGATCACGTGTCCATGATATGAAACGATCACATGACCCACTTCAAAATGATATATGGCATCCATCTTGTCTCAAAATCGTGATTTTTAAAGTTCTTTCTAATTCATATTGAGTGTTGTATCCATCCTAAAACTACTTTATTTTGGCCTAAATTCTGTGCATCTACATACTTTAACAACGCAATGACAATATATTTCAGTTTAAATGCTCATACAAATTTGATTATTTCTACTATTAAGCCTATTTTTCACCTATGTAAAATGTAAACAGCAAAATATGTAGAATGAGTTGTATTAGAATCGCTGTAATTCTTTAACACAAAATCATTTAGTCCATGGAGTCTGCATGGCTGATATGAATGAAATATTCATTGATTTTAGAAAGAGAAGGACGATAATTTTCGATGAAGTTTTACGCATAGAGTTTTACTTACTTGTAGCTCCATGGTCTTAATTTTTAAATAATATAAATTATTATAGTATTGTGATGAATGGCATGAATGGGGGAATTATTTATGAATGAAATGTTGCTTTTATAGAGAGAGCCAGGCGTGTTATTTTTTCTATGACGTCATTTAAATGGATTTCAGTTGTTTTCGAAGAAGTTTTCAAATATAATAAATTATCGTAGTATTATGATCATTCTAAAATTATTACCGAAGAATGTATCACATTTTAGAGATGTTTAAACCAGGCAATTTATATTTTAATGCCGTCATTTGAATGAAGTTAATTTTGTTCGATGAAGGTTTAAGGTTTCAAATATAATAAATTAATGTAGTATTGTGATAAGTTTTAAAATATTACCGAGGAATGTATTGCATTTTAGACATGTTTAAATAAAATTGCATTGAAGTTGGAAAGTGTTTCATAATCAATGCTTTAAGCATGATTGATCTTTCTTGTTATTATTAACACTTTACAACAAAGTTGAAAAGTGTTTATGACTTTGTTCATTCTGTCTGTCCGTTAGCACGATAACTGCCGTAAAAATGACTTAATCAACATGAAATTTTAGTATGTTGTTCAGACGGTCTGTAGGACCTATGGGAATATAAATGAATAATATCACCCAATTAGTTTTGGATTGAACCCGGGTTGAAAAAATGAAGTAAATTGAGCCCTATGGGACCTAATTTTTCAAGCATTTTTTAAGCGGATTTAAAATTCACAAATTGCTTCGAAAATTTTAGGTAATAGTTAAATTGTTCCATAAAATATATAAAAAAAATTCAGCGAAATATATTCAGTAGTTTTTAAATAAAAATTAAAATAATAATTACACATCTTATATGAAACTTTCACGTGACCATGATATGAAACGATCACATGACCCACTTCAAAATGATATATGGCATCCATCTTGTTTTAAAATCGTGATTTTTTAAAGTTCTTTTTAATTCATATTGAGTGTTGTATCCGTCCTTAAACTACTTTATTTTTGCTTAAATTCTGTGCATCTACATACTAAAGCAACACAATGACAATATATTTGAGTTTAAATTCTCATTCAAATTTGATTATTTCTACAACTAAGCCTATTTTTCACCTATGTAAAATGTAAACAGCAAAATATGTAGAATGAGTTGTATTAGAATTACTGTATTTCTTTAACACAAAATAATTCAGTCCATGGAGTCTACATGGCTGATATGAATGAAATATTAATTGATTTTATAAACAGAAGGACGATTTTTTTCGATGAAGTTTTAAGCCTAAAGTTTATGAATTGTAGCTCCATGGTCTTAATTTTTAAATAAAATAAATTATTATAGTATTATGATGAATGAAATGGAGAAAGTTATGAATGAAATCCTGCTTTTATAGAGAGATCCAGGCGTGTTATTTTTTCTATGACGTCATTTGAATTTATTTCAGTTGTTTTCGATGAAGTTTTCAAATATAATAAATTATCGTAGTATTATGATAGTTTTAAAAATATTGCCGTGGAATGTATTGCATTTTAGATATATTTAAACCAGGTAATTTATACTTCAATGCCGTCATTTGAATGAAGTTCATTTTTTTCAATGAAGGTTTAAGTTTTCAAATATAATAAATCAATGTAGTATTGTGATAAGTTTTAAAATATTACCGAGGAATGTATTGCATTTTCGACTTTTTTAAATAAAATTGCATTGAAGTTGGAAAGTGTTTCATAATCAATGCTTTAAGCATGATTGATCTTTCTTGTTAAGATATTGCACGGTTTCGATCTAAAATAAAAAATATGATAAAAAATTAATTCAAATTTCTATTTTATATGAAATATTCATTTAAAAGCGAATGGAATCATTTATAAATTGTTAATATGTGCCGTTTTCAAGTTGGACGGTTTCGATCTAAAATAAAAATATGATAAAAAATTAAATATTCTCTCTATTATTGCTGCCATGTACATCATGTTGTACTTAGTAGCGCCCACCTGCCAGATTTTAATTTTTTTAATTTTAGCTGTTATACATGGCGATGCACCGGATTTCGGTGGTTTGATGGCTGTGTTCTCAGTTTAATAAAGAGGTCGGAAGTTCAAGATACCCCGGTCTTCCGGTGATACCACACATTGGATCAATGTATTGTGCACAAAATTAATGTTTTGTGAATAAAAAGGTGCAATGTTGTGTAAGGATAAATGCAAAAGGCGGCGAATGCATTTAAGACAAACGAGTCTTGATCTCAAATTAGAAAGTGAAAATACTTCAACAAAATCCGTGTAACTCAGTTATTAGAACTATTGTTTTCAAATCAAGGGAAACGAAACTCAAGTCCTGTTTCGGTTAAGTCTTCATAAAAATACCTGAAGAATTCTCAGTGAAAGTCAGTTTAGACATTTACCTAAGCAACATAACGGGGTATCCATAAATATCCGGATTTGAGCCATATCAAGTGAACGAACATTAATTGTGGGCTGTAGAGAGTTGAGTAAAAATAGTCTAAATTAAATAAGTGCAATATTCTGGCATCGGTTTAACTGTATCTGACTGAGCTGCAAATTGCGAAGGTGTCTTCGATGACTGTTTCTAAACTAATAAACTATTGTTGAGATTTCCCCAAAGACTTCTACTTATATTATGACAGCGTGCCCAGGCATACAGCACGGCCTGTTAAATATTATTTGAGAAAAACAAAATAACAGTATTATTGCATTCCTTTACTACTCAGATGTGGTACCACGTGACTTCTTTTTCAATTAAACTTCTTGTTCAATTGGCGTGATTTCTTGTTCAAGATCTGACTAATGAGGATCGACATATATTTTCAACTGCATTCTTTCTTTTAAGTATTTCTTCCAGTCTTGGAAGACAGCCATTGTGACTCCTATCCCTAAAGCTGGAATGAACCGTAAATTTTCGTCTTATCACTTTACTACCTACAATCTATTAAGTTTTGAGTACATCCTGGTTAAGCGTATTGGCGAATTCTGTGACTTCCGAAGCATCCCCATTTCTGATCATTCCGGGTACAGAAGAAGGCACTCCACGCAACACCAGCTGTCCAGCTGTTGCGAGTCATAGAACGCAAGCATGATGCTCAATCCCACATTAATAACACAGGCATTGTCTCTGGATATCGAGAAGGCCTTTGACAAAGTTTATCTGCCTAGACTGCTCTGAAAACTTATTTCCTATTTTTTTGCTTCTCAACTTATTAAAACTCTGTTATCTCACGAATCGCAAATTTATATTTCGAGTCTCATGCTTCCTCTCTATTCCGAGAGGCATTCTTACTGGCGTCCGACATCGATATCTTGTGGGTCCTAGACTGTTCAACTTGTACATTAACGATATTCCCAAACATCCCCTTGTCTAACTTTGCTTACATGCGGAGGGAACCGCCTGGTAGCTCAACACACAAACACTAGTGTGCTCAGTGCTCAAGATACTTAAAAATATCTGGACAACTTTTCTATTTGACTTACTCATTGGAATGTGAAGGTAAATAATTTTAAATGTGCCGTCAAACTTTTCCCAAGTCCACAGACCTTCACTACAAATGTTAAACTCAACAACGAGCTTTACTATGACAAAATAGATATACTGTACCTTGGGGTGCACTTAGATTCGAAATTAACTTTGAAACGTCACATTTCTGGCACCTGTCGGAAAGCGAAGGCTGCTTTTCCCCATCTTAACACCTTTTAGTTAGAAATAACAGTCAGTTAGAATCAACTTTCAATGTGTTAATGTTATGCAAATCTTACAAGTCAGGCCCATCTTGGCGAACTGTTCCATATTTGAGGCAATGCTGTCGAAGTACACCTGCGGAAACTTCAATTTATTCAGAATAAAACCTTTCATCATATTATAAAGTTCTTCGTTATGTTAGAATAGATCTCAATATTAGGCCTTTTTTGGATCATATTTGAAACTTTTTTATCATTTCACGAAAGGTCTAAGGCGTATCTCCGACGTTAGGATGACAGCCTACCTATCTACGGTGCAAGTCTTGTTAACTACAAAAATCAACCCAGGGTGCTACTTTGTAGACAACTCAAAAACTATACACACACACACGTTAAAGTCAAGCAGCATCGGGTGCGGTTAGTACTTGGGTGGGTGACCACCTGGGAACACCGCCTGCAGTTGGCACATTTCGGGTGCGGTAGCCCGGTGGTTTGCGCGCTGGATTTGCACGCTGCCACAACTGCCGCCGTGTTCATGTGGAGTACGATCACGTTAAACATGTGGGTTCGTAAGTCCTTCCGAGAGGTTGGTGGTAGGGGAAGGAGGGTACCGTCCCTGTGGATGCCCCCCCCCTACTGGGTTCCGGTCTAAATTGAGTGGAACTTCCCGGCCGTCCAAACAGTTACCTTACACCTTTTTGTTAGGTCGGACGGTCTGGGTCTTAACGACAACAACATACATACACAAAGACATCACTTCAAGAACGTTCGATTCGAGTATAAGGATGCTTAAAAGTGATCTTCCGTCAGAAATTCGAATTCGAATTTCCGACCGTGTCACAGTGCTTTCCATATACATTATGCTATGTATATCGGGAAAATTATATCTTATATAAAACTGATAAAAGTTCTTTAAGGAGCTGAAATAATAAAATTATAACTACCATACTCAGTTCATGAACTCCAATAATTGCTGAATTCCTTAGGTCGCGAGCAAAATTTTACGGACGTTGAACTGCATAAGGAAATAAGACTTTAAATATTGTTTCCGGCAGTGGAAAAGGTCTGATACAAAAGTATGTATCTTAAGGAAAGTACTTTGAAGGAGACGAAAGTGAAAAGAGTTTATTCTAACTATTATTTTTTCGCGATTCCGGGAATTTCTGGGTATCCCTCGTATATGAATAAGCTTATTATGCATTCCATTAGAATTTTTATGCATATGCATGTGAAACAGTTAAACATTTAATGTACGTTTAAATTTTTAGATATTATTCAGCTGAATAATTCATAAAATGTGAAATTCTTTCGTTATGTGTTTCTTTTAGTACTTAAGTGTTTACATATATTACGAATATTCTTCAAGTATTCATTTTTCTGCCTTAACATTTTTATGCTTTACCCTCTGCAACTTTATTACCTACTTAGACTTCTTTATGAAATATAAATATTTTTTCTCTAAAATATTTCTATTTTGATCGAGAAAAATATTTACTGCATCAAAAGTGACATAAAATTTTAATACATGTCTAAAAGTTCAATGCCGTTTCGTCTTAAAGTACCAATGAAGTTTATATGCCATGCCTTTCATAAAATGTATAATCTAAAATACATTTATGAATTGAATTTAATCTAGAAAGACACTAGAATAATCATAAAAATTTTATTTTAGAATTTATGTACTCTAAGACATTTATAAAAAGTTATCATTTATTGCATTTCATGAATAAACAAAATATGTTTCAGTAATTTATAAGAATATATATGTTTTGGACCCTGCTGAATATGTTTAAAAATCTTTTGATGCGGGTCTAGCTTTGTATGTGTGTATGGCTATGGGATTATGTGTGTTCTTCTATAGTAGATGCATACTTCTGAACTGAACATGAAGAATTGATATGAAATTAAATGAAAGTTGAATTGAAGAGAAAAATTGAAATTAAAGAATGAAAAATTAACATCTGAAATAATAAAATAAATACTGATGAATGAAAAATTTAAATGATATTCAAATTAAAAATTAAAATAGAATTCAGAGGGAAAGCATAGATGGAAAAATATAAATCAAATATTTAAATGAAAAAAGGAAAAAAGAAAATTTGAAATGAAATTCAAATGAAAAAAAAAAAAATAAAAAAAAAAATTGAAATGAAAACTTGATTGAATAAACTGCATATATTTTGTAGTTTGCTGTTACGTATTAAAAGAAATTCTGAATGATTTTCTAATATCTGAAAATGAAGGTTCAAAAAATTGCAGTTTCAAACATTGTAAAGCTCGAATACTCGTCTGCCAGAAATTGTCTCCGACGTTGCCCGGGAAGTAAAGTATATATTATTTAAAAAAATAGCGAAAATATTCGCTCATTAATTGTATGGTTTCCTTTCAAGGTTTGTTTGAAAGAGAATTTTCTATCTTTTCGGTGCTGTCAAGATGAAAAGTCTGAGATAATATTTTTGGCCCCTAAAGAATGCATTTGTGTGAATATCGTGCCAAAACATAAAATTACTAAATAACTAATTCGAATTTTAAACACTTTATGGGGGAAGCAAGCATCAAGTGAAATTCATTTTGCGATTCTAAATTTTTTCCGGTGTCGGATCTTCTTTTACTTTCGCAACTGAATCTTATAATTCCAAATAACTTTTTAACTCCACTTTCGCAACTTCGTCTAAATACGGTTTTCTACTTTTGCGATTTCTATTTTTGAAACTATTTCAGTTCCAACTCCTTTACCCCATCGTCTTCGTAATCGTTTCAGATTTTTGCCATTCTTCCAATTCCGGCGATTTATTTTCCGGTTCGGTAAATATCCTTATAATTCGCGTTTTGAATTCTGACCATGTTTTGCAGCAATTTTCTCCTATTTTCCACTAGTCTTTAGCTTTGCCTCTAAGTGAATGTCGAACATATGCAAATATTTTCCCTCACTTTTCGGCACAAATAAAAATGCCGTTTCTAAATCTTGAATATACTTTTGTAGCTTCCCCGAATCATGAATATACTTTTGTAGCTGTACAGACCCGCTTCCGTCGGTTTGTCACCATTGCCAGCGTTTCACTATACTGGTTAAGTACACCTTCAATTTTCACTTTCTAATGTTCTCCATTTATTTGTGCAATGTTATCAATTTTCAATTTATGTCGTTTCTTCCACTGAACTGTTACAACTGTGTAATTATTTAACCTTGTGCCCATTTTGTCGTTTCTGCTGCCAGTACTTGAGAAATTGTGTCGCTATTACTTCAATACACAGATTACACCACTTTTTTGCATGTTTTCGTCTTATTTTGTGTGCTATTAGCTTTTATTTGGGGCCAGTGTACTTGTATTTTGGGGTATAAATATAAAGTATGTGACCTCGTCACAATGGTCAGATTGAAGTATGTACTGGGATTTGTGAAGACTTATTCAAGTCAAAGTGAGCTAACTCCAAATCTCGGATAAAGTGACATAGAGGCCTTACGGTCAGGGGCAATGACACAGTGATTCAGGTATTTACTAAAACACTATAATTATGCACACTATCTTAAGAAAATAGGCGAGTGCATAAAATGCAGATAGACATGTACCAACAGCCAGGATTGTACGTTCTGGTATTTGCTGACGAAATAGAACCTAAATAGCCGATTCTTACCGAATTGCATCTGAGGACATCGAGATCTTGTCTAGTGGGTACTAAATCCTTCTGATCGTTGTTATAAGAACAAAAGTACCTGATGCACCTCCGGACGTTTACTGTTCAAATACTCCGCACTCACATAGCTGCTCAAACTTCACACAATCCCAATTTCGAATCGACTAGCAACTTCCAAAGCGACTAACAATCTCTGTCACGATCCAAAACTTATTCTGGCGAACTGCAGGACAGCAGAATTCTTACTTGGCTCGGCGATTGGTCTCCATAACGGAACCAGTCAGAAGTTATTAATACAAAGTGACACATAATTTATAATGTAAATGGAGAGAAATAATAATCAAAGGTTTTTAATACCCCACAAAACGGACTATCACGAGAACGATTCATGAAAATTACTTAAAAAATGCCTAAATGCTTATTTATATAACATTATTAAAAGTTGCGATATTTAAATGTATTTTTCAAAAATTAATTTGAAAATTTGGGGAAGGGGGGGATGCTCTTCTGAAAAATTAATTTTGTTAAATCGATAGGGTTTCAGAAATAACTAATTGTGTTAATCGTATTATTTTTTTAATTGCTCTATTTTTACACGAGATATCACTTACACATACACATACACACATACATACACATACATACTCAAATGAACACAGGCATCAACTGAAAAACGCTCAATATAATAGGGAAAGTAAAACATATTTGAAAACTGTTTTTGAATGCGTAAACGAGAATCTACCAGATTTTTTAAAATCCTCTATCAAATATGCAAGAATCCCAATTTCTCTTCATAATCAAAAACAATGACATCAATAGATTTATTGGAATAAAACTCTTTTCTATAATGCATCGCACGTTTTTAACACTTTCCTACATAGTTGAAAAGTATTTATGACTTTATTCATACATTGTGTCTGCCTGTCCGTTCGTACGATAACTGCCTTAAAAATGTCTATCAAAATGAAATTTCAGTATCTTGTTGAGACGGTCTTTGGGACATATGTGAATGCACATGAATAATATCACCCGATTAGTTTTGGATTGAACCCTGGTTGAAAAAGTCAAATACATTGAATCCTATGGGATCTAATTTTTCAAATATTTTTTAAGCAAAGTTAAGATTCACAAATTGCTTCCACAGTTTTAGGAAATATTCAAATTATCCCATAAAATATGAAAAAAAATTCAGCAAAATATATTCGGTTGTTTTAAAATAAAAATTAAATTAATATTTACACTCATATTATATGAAGACATCAAGTAACCCACTTCAAAATAAAATTTGGCATCGATATTTTTTTCCCAGTGTAAAAATCGTGATTTTAAAAGTTCTTTTAAATTTATATTTCGTGTTGCATCCGTCCTAAAACCGCTTCATTTTAGCATATTTTCTGTGGATTTATACTCTGCGCCAACGCGATTACAATATTTTTGAGTTTAATGGATCATCAAACTTTGATTATTTCTTCAACGAAGCTTAATTTTAATGGATGCAGAATGTAGACAAATGATTGTAAGATGAAGTGTATAAGAATTGCTGAATTTTTTTCACACAAATTTATATAGTTCTGGAGTCTGGCATGTAAGTGATATGAATGAGATATTCATTGCTTTCACATAGAGAGCCAGGCAATTTATATTTCAATGACGTCATTTGAATAAAGTTAATTTTTTTCCATGAAGTTTTTAGTATAATACTGTAGTATTGTGATAATTTACGATACATCAGCGCTGAATGTATCGCATTTTAGAGATGTTTAAGTAAAATTGCATTTCAGTTGTAAAGTGTTTTCATAATCAATGCTTTACGCATGATTGATTTTTCTTGTTTTTAATTGCTACAATTTTAAGCGAGATATCACGTACATATACACGCACACTAACATGCATACTCATATAAACATACATATACAGACATCACCCGAAAAACGTTCGATATAAAAGGAAAAGTATAACATATTTGAAAGCTGTTTTTGAATGCATAAACAGGAATCGCCCAAATTTTTCAAAATCCTCTATTAAATATGCAAGAATCCTATTTCTCTTCATAATTTAAAACAATGGCATAAATAGATTTATTGGAATAAAACACTTTTCTATAATGCACCGCACGTTTTCAAACAATTCCGAGACAAATTTTTAATGCACCGCATATTTGTTTATCCATTTAACTTAAAAAAAGTGTTTATCAATAAACTTTCCAAAACATTAAAGAAATTCATTATTTTTCCTTTATAATAAAAGTGAAGAAAAATTGTCTTTTGCCCTGAGGCGTCTTAAAAATGAATCCGAGTAATGGTCCTGCAGATAAGAAAAATGCTATATCCCATGAGTTGACTGGGAAGCAAAATATTGTGTTTACCCAACTAACACGTAGAAAATGAATAAATTCAATTTTGGAGACACAAGAACACCACGTAGCAATTTAACCACACATCAAAATTGAAAAAGAGAAACTGAAATATTGCCATCACGATGAAGTGTAATTTCATAAAAGTATCTAGTGAAAAGAGTAAAACAAATGAAAAACCATTACCTTCATAAAAAAATTATGACGTCAGAAAATGTTTTCAGCGAGGATAAGAGACTTAAAAGAAAAAGCTGGTTTAAAGTAAGTAAAGTTAAAAATGATAGAGTTTTTAATTATTACAGTATTGTATTTATTAATAATAATAATTAATATAGGATATTTAAAAATATTCTTTAACTCTTATGTGCATACCAGTCAGAGCGTAATGGGGGGGGGGGGGGGTATCAGATATGGCCGTAATGCTGAAGGAGTAATATCTTTCTATGAGGACTTTGAGGAACTTCGTTGTATTTTCAATAAATGCGTGTAGTAGGATATAATAAATTATGGCTTTCTGGGGATCAAAACGTCACCCTACTTTTAAAGACAACTTTTCAATTATATTTGAAAACCTCTTCTTTGATATTTGTCTTGTGGTTAGATAATATTATAGAAAAAATTAGTCAACATCTCTAAACCTTAAAAGTATTAATATTTTCTACACCTTAAAATATTTATACATTAAATCATAAATACAAATAACTATCTCAAAACCTGTGGGTTATTTCTTAATCATGAGAAGGATAACTACAGAGCTTTATCACAGAGATAACTATAACTATTTTCAACGATAATTCTAAATAGCTTTAAAGATAACTATAACTAAGTATAGGCTTAGCTATGGATCGCGAAGTGGACGAGCATTACATGTGTCTATATTATATATTTTAAAACTTTTTTTTGATGTTCTATATGTTATTTTAAAATACTAATAAATAATAAAATAAGCTACATTATAATCAGGTGAAATTTAAGCATTTATTTATAAACTCGGACTTAATTACCCCCGCTGCAAAGCTAGGTGTCGATCGGAGCAAATGTGCAAACGTTTGAGCTGAATAGTGATACTCGCATATTTCCCATGCTCGTAATTAATATTGAATAGTGCGTCAAAAAGTCTACAGATACACACTTTGATCACAATAGATAAAACTGCTGCTTATAAGAAAATAACTTACAGAACTTTCATGAAGAAGGCAGGCATATGTCATTTAGGTAGGCACTGGGCACTTCGGGGAGCCACTCTTCCCATCTTACCTTTCTCTAACTGTACTGGATGACAGCTAGGATCCATTTTTTCACTTTTTTGAAGACTTGGAGAAGAGCATGACTCTGGTTGTTGCCCCTCTCCAAGCACAACTGTGATGCAAATTCTATTCCATTTATAAAATTCCTTTTCTTTTTGCTAGAAAATTAAAGGGGTATTTTATTCTCTGCTTGGTACTTCTTTAACCCCCTTGAGATTTGGTCACTTAGGTGACTAGGTAGAAGTATGTCATTCAGGTAACTAAATCAAACTGACATACGCCCGCTCTCTTCAAGGAAGTTATTTACACACTTTGATATACTTTTTTAGGAATTTTAAGATATCGTAAACTAATCTATTGCAGCTAATTTACTCAAGATATCCACCGTCTAATACACAATTGTTTCTGTTTCTAACAAAAATTTTAAAAAATGTAATAGAATTTTAATGCATTTGTTGAAAACATTAATTATCCGGTACTTATATTATGACCAAAATATTAAAAAAGTATTTGTAGAGAATAAATTAACAATGTTGCGCGTTTACATTTTCTATTCGAAGTAAAACAAGATTTCCAAAGAAAAATAAATTCAATGCCATTTTTACCGATTGAAATATTAATATATATTTTTAGTGGAGTTGACATCTCGAGATAAAAAATATCATTTCGAAATCTCGTCGCTTTACTTTCGGAACGCTTCATGTTTTTGAAAACAATTAATCTAGTTTTGTTTATTTGTTTCTAAAAAATAAATTGATAAATCTTGATACAGAATTTTTTTATTAATAAACTTTAATGTTTTCGAATAAAAAATGTCTTTAATTGAAGTTTTTTAACTTAGAGGGGTGAAATAAAGTTAAGGATAATTTTCTTCTAAGCCTTTGGTGTATAATCATGATTTTAAACTTCATGTTAACAGCATAGATGCTGTGAATCTATATATTAATTGAATAAAGTGTTTTTCGTCTTTCCAAGCTCCCTAGAAGCCCCCCGATGACACAGAAGACTGAACTTTAACGTATTTAGTGTTCACAACGGGATGGAAATTAACGGAGTCAGATTTGCGATTTCCCCATCTATGGCGCATAAAATAGTTTTGATGAAATCTGTGCTTGGATTATCAGTGCTGAAATAGGAGCTTTACGAAACATTTAAACGCTTTGAACACTTATGTCACCGAATCTAATAAGTAAAACTGTAAACAATGGAAATATGGTACATATTATAAATATAATTTCAATAATGTAATATTTCGAATTTTTTTAACTTAGAAAGGTATACACTCAAGTGCAAAAAGTCATGGGATACTTCTCTTATATCGTGATGGGCCTCCTTTAGCTCGGCGAAGTGCAGGAACTCCACGAGGCATGGACTCAACTAGTCGACGGAAGCCTCCAGGAGAAATGTACAGCCATGCTGTCTCGATAGTAACCCATAATTGCTTGGTTGTGTTAGGTGTTGGAATTTGGGCACCAGTGGCTCTTTCGATCATATCTCAGATATACTCCAAAAGGTTCATGTCTTATGTCTGGAGATCTAGGTGGTCAAATTGTGTATTAGAATTGTCTAGAATTCTTCTCAAACCGATCGCGAGCAATATATGCCCAATGACACGGAACATTATCGCCCTGGAACATCCTACCGTAATTGGGGTACGTTCAGGCCATAAACGACTGCAAATGGTCACTAAGCAGTTGATCGTGGGAATGACCAGTTCAATTTGACAAGAGGATCCAACCCTTGCCAAGTAAACTCTTCCTATACCATTAAGGAACCACCACCAGATTGGACAGTGCCTTGTTGACAAGTTGCATCCTTAGCCTCTTGAGGTTTGCGCCACACCTGAACCCGACCATCAGCTCATAGCAACTGGAAACGTGACTCATGGGACCAAGCTACCTTCTTCCAGTCATCTAAGGTCCATTGCATGTGTTCGCGAGCCCAGGTGATGCGCTGAAGCGATGATGTGCTGTGAGTAAAGGCATTTGAGTCGGTCTTCTGCTGCTGTATCATATCAACGCCGAATTTCTCTGCACAGATCTGTAAGATCTGTGCAGAGACACAGATCTTACGTTTCTAGTGCGTCCCTCATTGAATGTGGTAGTCAGTTGACGCAGTGTCGTTAGTTTTTTTAGCACGAATGCTTCTGCTCAGACGTCGCTGGTCTCTATCATTCAGCAGACGTGGCTATTCACTGCTTTGTCCCTTGCAGGAGGTAATGCGTTTCATGAGGCACTCTCGACACACCTTTGATTCTGTCGAGCGAGAAATTTTCAAAATCTCAACAACTTCCGGAATACTATGCGCCATGCATCGAGTTCCAACTATCATTCCACTTTTAAACTCGGTTAATTTCTCTCAGGTAGCTACTATCACGGTATTTAACGTTTCAAAATACATTCAAGAGTCCAGCAGACAACACTGACAATCATCTGACTCTTTATACCCATTCAACGCGATGCGTGAGCAACTTGTAAATTTGCATACTGCTATCCCATGAACTTGGGCATTTGAGTGTATATCCCAGCAATTTTCTTTCATTTTTCTTAGTTTTACTCGAAATACCTTCAAGATTATAAAAAATAGATATAAATATTAAGCGCTAAAAATATAAATTAGGATTAAAACATTTCTAGATCTATAATTTGTTTGTATAAAGCTTATATAGTTTTTGACATATAGGTTTCGTTTTGTCAAGTTGAAGAAGATTAAAAATTTTCCGTTTTTCAAATTTGTGATGCTTATATCTCAAAAACTGAAAGTGCTATGAACAGTACTCAAGACTTTGTAGCTCTTCGAAAGTCTTGTTGTAGTGTTGTTGTTACATAAGGCTTTATTCAGGAATCCATACAAGAATTGGCAACGCATTACATCACAAAAAGATCAAAATATAACAAACAGAAACAAACAAACAACAAAGAAGGAAAAAAATTACAACCTGAGAAACCAAACAAACAGCAACTCTAAACAAGGAAGAAAGAGGGGTAGAGTTCGGTTACTAAGAATTTATGCAAGTCCTTGCGTCCCAATATAGTTTACCAAGGTCATCACGTCTTTGAATCTCTTTATCGAGTCCAGGGCATACAGGAAGATGTCCAGCATTTATAACGCCCGCATTATATATCTGGCATACGTTCGTAGGTAGGATTCCAATCCTATTTAAATGATCCGCCATGCAGTCGTGTCCAGTCTTTAATCTAAATTTAGCCACAGCCTCCTTACGGGGTCTGTTGTAAAAAAATTTCCAATGGGTTTGGATATTGTCTCAAGATTTATCGTTTGCTTTCATTGCTAAATCAGATTTGAGATTTATATAATTGGTGTATATAATTGGATTTCGAATCGAGCTCTTATTTTTCAAGTATAGTGAAGTATAGACTTTTGATATTTTAACCTGGGTTTTCTAATGGGTTGAAAAGAAAATTTAAAATGCTGCCAGTGTTGTAGCTTAATATGTTTACTTACTCCCTAATGAAATATTTGTTCAAGTTTGGTGCATAAACACAGATTTTGTTTTGTAATGAAAAAATTAGGAGGCTAAATTAACTATTCAGTGATTAATGAGGTTTGAACAGAATAGATGGAAATATACGTATTGCAGTATCTATTCAAGTACGTATTTATGTGTCGACAGGCAAGTTTATAGATTAAATTGAATTTAAAATCTCGTCAGATATCCTCTTACATAATAAAGGAAAATGTTTCTTCTGTCTATACGGTCTGTAGAGGAAAATCTAAGCATCGTACGGCTATGAAATTTTTTAATCACATAGATATTTCAGGATCCGAAACGGTGCATCTTGGAATTGTTTTATTTCTTATTTCGAATGTTTGTTATATATTTTATATTTTAGTCTGATTTACAACGATTTTGGGCGATATTCAAGCAAACCGATACCTTAGCGGTCGAAATGTTTATCATATAGTTTCTATCTGGACATCATCAGAATGACCAAAAAATTATTATTCAAGCAAACTATAAATAGAATATATACGATTAATAGATGAATTTTCAGAATTTTTAAGCAAAATATATTTTTAGCGTTTTCAAAACGTCCCCGATTTAATATTGCGATATAAAAAAGTGAGATGCAATCCCAAATTTGTAATTCAACAGCAGCTTATTTAAATATTCTACACTGCTCCAAAACAAAAACTAATTTATTCAAGCCCTTCGTTTATTAAATATAAAAAATTCAATCCAGTTAACTTCCAGAGTCCACTTCGACGATAAGAGCTTGCAATTCCACCCCAGTAGCTTAACGGTAGAGTGTCGGTTAACTAGTTCTAAGATCCGTGTTTTTATACCTGATTGGGTCAGCAAGGTTCTTTACAATGGCTCTCCAACAAATCAACTCTAAAGGTTAGTGTATGGTCTGAAAGTGACCCTAGTGCGACTAGAACTATTTCAGTGGATTCTGTTACATTGAACACCGATTTCAAATCGAGAGGTCAACGATCACGCAGGATGCTAACCTGGTGGACAAAAATAGCATTAGGAGGAAAACCTGAAGAAAATAAGGGTACGTGGTCGCAAGAGTCTCCAGCAGCCCTTCCTGGTAAACTGGAAGGCAAAATCTTTGAACAATTATAGTACCGTCCCTAATCAATATGGATTTTTGATTTCTCCCCTTGGGACGGTGAAAATGGGAGATCAAAATGTATTTCTAAAAATCCCAGAAGTCCTATGGTGACTTAAAAGACCGATACTTTGCACACTTATAGTATTGGCCACGGGAAAGAGAGTAACAGAGCAAATTTTTGATATCTTTTATTCCATTTTTATTCCAAAGTAATGAGGGGCTACATGATATCCTAGGAATCGTGTATTGATAATGCTATCAATCCAGTTCCCATTGCCTTGTCATTTCCAGGTATCTATTCTTATGCATTTTATTCGATTGGTCATGACTGCTTTACAATAGATAGATCTAATGTGCACGCTCATGGATCTTTTACTACAAAGTTATTGGGATGTTTTAGGACTTTCCTCGGAACCATGAATTGAGAACGCTATCAGTTCGTCCGATATTACCTTCTCATTCCAAAAATATGATTTATTCTTACACATTTTATACGATTGATCATGACTACCTTACAGTAGATAGATCTAATGTGCATACTCATGGATCTATTACTCCGAAGTTATTGGGATGCTTTAGAACTTTTCTGGGAACCATCAATTGAGAACGCTATCAGTTCGTTCGATATTACCTTCTCATTCCAAAAATATCATTTATTCTTATACATTTTATACGATTTATCATTACTACCTTACAATAGATAGATCTAATGTGCATACTCATGGATCTATTACTCTGAAGTTATTGGGGTGCTTTAGGACTTTACTAGGAACCATGAATTGAGAACGCTATCAGTCCGTCTCACATTGCCTTGTCATTCCAAGAACATTGTCTATTCGTACACATTTTATTCAATTGGTTGTGGTTACTTTACAATAGAGAGATCAAACGTGTGCTCTCATGGATCTTATATTACAAAGTTATCGGGGTGCTTCTGGACATTACTAGTAACCATGATTTTATTATGTAGTGAGAAACGTAGAGGAGAATGGATGCGGAAATGGTGTCTTTTTTTTAATAGGTGCCATCTGGTTTTTCGGGATTTTTAAAAAATCTGTATAAAACTATTGACATAATCAAAATTCCGGTTTCTAGAAGGTTTTGTAAATTTTTCTGTAAAATCGAGATTTTTTCTTTTTTGTCGTATGAGGACATGTCTTTTTCATGCACCCCCATTTTTAACCTCAAAAATGAAGTTTTTTACAAATATAAAAAAAACTGATATAGTTTGTCGAATTTTCAAAAGTTTCGGAGCCATCTCCGCTTTGATAGCTAAGTTTAAGAAAAAGCGCGAGCTTCTAGGCCGAGTAGGGGCTTTAGAATAGGCGATATATATACATATACATACATACTTAGGCACGTTTTAGTAGTATCAATTCCCGTTCTTAAATCGCATATTTAAATTAATTATTATTAGCCCTACATAGTATCTACAAATGCATGAATAAAAAGAGCTAGATGTGAAAAGAACTATATTTCTACATATTTGTATTGCAGAAGGAATTTTTATTTATGTACAGAAATGCTGATGAAAAGGCTAATTTTTGCAACTATTCTAAAGTTTCTCCAAAATTATCTTGCCAGTTGCTAAGAGTGTTGTATCTAACATGAAGCATATGGAGCGAACGCTTCAGGCCTGGCTTCTCAAGCGGCAACATTTTATAGCTAACAATTCCTTTAAGTCTTTTAAAATATCTGTGTTCCGTTATAATAAATAAATAGGAATATTCATCAGTTGTTTACTGTGTCTATTTTCAGAAGTTTACATATTGGATTAGTTATTCTTAAGCAGTTTTCTTTATACAGAGAATTTTTTTATTAACAGATTCTTTAAACTTTTACAATGTAGCAAAGAACAACTAAAATTAAAATTATTTTGTATTTACGAGATTTAACTATGAATAAATATGAGAATTCACATAAATGATACGAGTGCAGAACTTCAACGTGTACCACGGCAATATTACGTTTATCATATTTTACAGAGAAGATGCACAAGCATTCCTTCATGTGACAATTAGACGATGATATTCAGCTGTTAATTGCAAATTATTTCATCAATCATTTGCTTCTAAACCATAATTACCAGCATACGAAGCATGCAAGTATCATTATTCAGTTTAACTCTTTGGTTCATTTGCAAGGGCTCTAGAATTTAAATTCATGCTATAATCAACACTTACAACTTTGAGTAACTAGGTTCTGATTAGTAATGTTCTTTATTATGTTTTGATTTAGTTAAAGTATAATAAATTTCTGGGCCGGGGTAGCTGAGTGGTTATGGCAAGAGGATCGATTGAGAAAGACCCAATTCTGATCGTCATCCAGCCCAAACTATCCCTGTGCCTACGCGGAGTATGAGCATGCAAAATATGTAGGTCCGAAAGTACTTACCTGGTGGTGGGCAGGGAAAGGAGTGTACGATTTCTGTGGATGGGACTGGGTTCCAGTCTAAATTAGATATTATTATGCAAAGTCAG
This sequence comes from Amaurobius ferox, assembly GCA_951213105.1. Classification (NCBI taxonomy): domain Eukaryota; kingdom Metazoa; phylum Arthropoda; class Arachnida; order Araneae; family Amaurobiidae; genus Amaurobius; species Amaurobius ferox. Next base: position 83,430,402 of record OX578142.1, on the reverse strand, counting down.
ACTTCCACCATGGCGTGCCTGGGATCTTTGGACGAACAGAAATTGCAATCTTTCCCCCTTTACCATGGATTTCTGTTTTATGGGCTTGTTCTGGCCTTATTTCAGACAAGTGGGGATAAGCACGAATAACATAAAAAATTGCTGTCTGTTTTATGCATACAATGAACGCAGGTGAACTTTATTACTTCACTTTATTTAAGCTCCTGAAAGACAGAGAAACTATCTCTTTACAAAAATCACTCTTAAAGATGCAGATTTTTTATGTTTTGTTTTGTTTAACAAGGTATATTGCTTAGCGTCAAAAGTAGCTGTCTTAATCAAAATTTTCTTCCGTTAGGTTTTATCCCACAGTTAGTATTATAAGTGGAAAAGTTTCAGTTCCTTGGTCAACAAAGGGGGGCTTCTGGGGGGTTGGAAAGGATTTTTCGTCCCCTCTTCATTTTGTTGAAATCGAAATTCTGATCCTGTTATAGTCTGTCCGGCGTTCGATACTATTTATAAGTATTCAAAAATTAAGTCTTCTAGGTCACTGTTAGGCTTTTTATGGGTCTAAAACATGCTAGTTATTATTTAGATTTTATTTTGACGTTTGCGAGTATCACTCTCCAGCTAACCGTATGACTCATTTTTGAGGGGGCTTTAATTTTTGAACGCCTACTCCAATTGATACTAAATTGTGCCGTTTCAATAAAAAGACCTGATTCATAAATAAATGTTTCGATCTCATCTAATTATATTTTTATTGATATTTAAAAATTATAGATGAGAAACCAAGAAAGAAATTATGAAATACATAATACTGTCACATACCTGCCCTGCCATATTGTGATGCAAAGCTGAACATACACACAGATTTATATCATGAGACCATCTAAAATGCATTTGATAGGAACAGCATGCTGTTAAATGGTTGATTGAAACTAAATTAAATTTATAAATTTATTAGGAAAATACTACTACAGGGCCTTTTTGTGATCGTACGGCCTACCCAAATTTGTAATATCTGTATGGATGGCCGGAAAAGTGCTACATAATTTAGACTAGAATACAATGGGAGTGGCAATCACAGGGAGCAAACACTCCTTCCCTTATCAATCCCCACATGGAATTTTGGAATTACGAATTTATACTATATATTCATATTCAGCTTAGACACGGGTATAGTTTTGGACGGCGTTGGAATCGAACTTGAGACCTTCGAGTGCGACCCCTTTGCTTTAAACACTTATGCCTGTCACTGTTGCAATCAATTGCTACCACAATGCGTGTATTGTAAGAGAGTAGTACTGTTTATTCTCTCTATACCGCACAGCTGCAAGGTTGCTGTTGGAACTCGAGGGGGATATACAAAATGATGAGTACTTATTTGTTTCTTTAATATACGTAACACTAATACCTTAACTTCCCGTTAAAGTTTGTGCCCATAAATGTCATAAATGCATGTATGGGGTGCAGCATTTTTATTGATCATATATTTCATCTAACAACTTATTTTGAATATTTATGCCACCTACAGTGTAACACATTACACGCTTTACAAAATTCACAAGCAATGCAGTTTTTCTTTTGTCTGCCAATGTAGCTGTATAGTAATTTTTTTTCACTTAAGAAGAATCAAAGCTGCCTAGTTTGCAAAAGAAATTATTCTTCTTGGAATAAAATGTTTCTTTATTTTGCCTCAGGAAGTGTGATGTATGCCAAGAAGGATACAATTCTTTTATTTGCACTGCACAGAAAGTCAGATCTATAATTAGTTTACATTCCTAGAAGCATGCTGCATTCTCTATCACCAAATAAAAATCATCATAAAGTAAATTTTAAAGGATGTTTTACATAGTATGATTAACCAAACAAATGAAAACAGACGGAACTTTTACATAAATTACTAAAATGCTACAATAAATGATGCATATTTATTTAAAACTGAAGGACAATTACTTTATAAAAATACTTTCAATGGAAAACTAGCTATTGATACATACCTGCTGTGTTCGAATTTACTTATGAGATCCAGTGAATTAATTTTCAGAAATATTCTATATATTTCTAAAAACATATCTTGTAAAGGCGCAATTAGTGTAAAGGAATTAAAACTTCTATATAAGCGTTTGATTGAGAAAAATATTTCAGTAAAACAAAAAATGTGATTCAAATTTGGAATCAATTAAAGTAGAAAACACGTAACTTTTCTCGAAGCCTAAGCAACTATTTTTGTTATGTGCTTCTATCAAAAATGGTTCTTTTTATAACTCTAATGAGAGCAGACAAACGAGGATTTAAACAAAATTAATGATGGCTGAAAATTTTCATGTTAAAACAAACATTTTGTTTTAATAATATGCTCTTTTCTTCAAGTTCGAACAGTAATGAGAATGCTTCTGAAAATGAATGTGATTAAGAGCGAAAAGTTAAACCAGTCAAAATTTTTCTGTTTATTCTATTGTCTCTAAGCCTTTAGAAATTATTATTTGGAAGAAGACTCAATTATACGTCACTTCTGAGATCTCTCAATTTAGAAGTTTATTTTTTGTTGTTACTATTTAGGCCTGTCAAAGGCAGGGAAACTAATGCTCTTAAAAAATTAAGTACAATATTTTTTAATAAAATTTATTTTATTTATCAATATATGGTTATACTTTTAGTTTAGACGTTAAACTAAAAGTCGTAATCAAAAATTGGATCAGTTACATTTTGTCTCGTGATTAGAATTATAAACGTGCAATGTTTCAGCCTTTAAGCTCACTGGAAATTCTTCTGGGGGGGGGGGGGTTGGCTCTCCTCAAGGGTGAAAAATTTGAACTCCGTTTCCCTTGTGCTTTGACATGTGATGAATATTATTAGTGTATGAAGATTCAGTCTTATAAGTCACTGGAAGGCTTTTGGTGGGTCTGAATAGACTTTTCGAAAAATAAAGAATACATTTTCTTCATCCCGGGGGTAGGAAATTTGAGAATCCGGCTTCGTTGGGTCGATAAATCTGTAAGTCCAAAAGTCTATCCGAGAGGTTATGGATTACGGGAAGGATAGTGCAGCCCCTGTGGTTTCTATCAGTATTTGGTTCCAGTCTAAATTGGGTGAATCTCTCTCGGGCATCCAAACAGATAACTTACACATTCGAGTAAGTCAGATGGTTTGAGTAGAAAGGAAAAACGCTTATCATTATCGAAGATCGAGTAAGAGGAAACGCACAAGAATTAAAGAAAATTGAAGTCAAAAGATAGAGACACAAAATACATCCCCTAAAATACTGAACTGCTGCTGTTGAAAGCATACCCTCTGACCGTAATGACAGGTGACAGTTAGCAGTTTGCAATTCGTCCCGTATGAACCCTGTGGGTTCCAAAAACTGGAGTCTTCCTATAACTAGAAACGTCAAAATATTATGTTTAAAGCATGTTCAGGAAAGTTTATATTGTTATCAAAAGTTAATAAACATTGTTATTTATCTGTCTCTATTTACTACCTGTTTTGGAAGTTATGTTTTGCCTTCTATTAAATTTGATTTACATTGCTGATTTCAAGTACTATCACCCCAAGTGTTTGAGTAAAATTAGCAAAGCATTGGATATAGTTCTCTACAATGCCTACAATATCTTATAATTTGATTATGAACTTAATAGAAAATGTACTCGGAGTTGTCCAGAATTGAAGATGCAAACCGATTAAAATTATCCCGATTAAAGTGACTCGGTTTAAAATTACACTGAAACATACAGCGAATTTTCAAAAACTCAACAACGAGTTTATGACACATTCACTTGCAACAAAAATAAATAACTTGCTGGGCGGGCTTAAAACGTCCTAAATAATAGTATAGCATAATAAATAATCGTGTAGCCTGAATAAACGTGTATCTATATAATCGTACAATCAGGATACACAGGCTTCGTTAGCTCAAGTTATATTTTCTTTAAAACAGAACTATAGCATAATAAAAAGCTGAGATATTATCAAATTAGTGGAATATCTAAAAATGTCTTAGGGGATGGGGCGATTCGAAAATTATATCATTGCGTTGCTTTTAAAACACACTTCACACCAAGCACACTCACAGCGCAGAAAAATACCAAAACCCTTAATAAAAAATGAATAGATTAATTATGATTAATTCACTATTATCAGTAAATGCTGTACTCCACATAATCAATGCACTATTATTTCCGAATTATCAGTAAAATTAAATATGTTTATATTACTATCAGTACAATTATATCCAAAATTATCAGTAATCTCCGGAATATTCACATAAAAATATTAAGATTTATTTAACAGATAACGTTAGAGAAAAAGCACTGAAATTTTTTTAACCGAACTGTGATTAAAACATTCAAAATACCCTGAAATTTCACTTATCTCAATACAATGCAACCCATATGTGCACGAATGTCCAATGAGTATTGTAATCTTGTCTATAAATACGTCACTGTTTCCCACAACAAAAGATATGTGGCATCTGCAAGCATAGCAACACAGGAGGGAAAAGAAGTTCCACTTTGTCCGAGAATCTAATAAGTAAGTTTTAGGTTTTCGTTTAAAAACTTGCAGAAAATCAAAAACTGGAGCAACTAAGTATTTTTCTATTAGAAATCAAAAATATACCATCATATTAGTGCTAACGTATAAAATTGTGCTAAACTTCCATTTTTGGATGGGATGAAATAAGTATCAGATACCCCCCCCCCCCCCCCCCAAAAAAAAATGCATATCTGGATGCGTGTAAAGATAAATAAATAAAAATGAAGATAAATAAATAAATATGATGTCAAGATAGAAATTCTGATAATATTTTCAGTCACAAAGGAACCGATTTATATGAAACTTACAAAAGATCGTGCTTCAACGCAAAGTAACTAAAAACTTAATTCAAATTTTAAAAGAAATATTGCCAACTCGCATTCTTCCGGGTATTTAGCTACTCTATACTATCTCTATACCAAACTTCGCTGCCGTCCAAAGCTTCGATTATCCTCTATGGACGACACACACAGACAGACACGCATTCCCACAAGGCATATTATCTCTTTCATTATGTAAGATATTGGTCAAAATGTTCTGCTAATGTTCTATGACCATCCTTTTAAGACGATGTCATCTATGTAAAAACAGTTTTATAATTCAATGAAAAATCACTGGAAAAAACTGTGAAAGTTCATGAATTATGGCCCTTTTTGTATAGAAATTTATATAGAACATTGTATAGAAATTTATCTATAAAAATATTTGGTGTTTTTATGGAGACTAAAAAATTATTATAAAGTTTTATTAGAGTTCCTGTAGAATTCCAATGTGAAATCGGTTCGATTTCTCTATAGAAAAAGGACTACATTGAAGTGATTTTATATCGAATTTTTATATCGCTCGAAGATTTAATACATAAGTTCCATTATTTGCCAGAATTCTATGAAAGATGTCTGACGTAAGGATACATAAGAATACACATTTTAATATGTAAAGACATATTTTCTCTAATAATAAAACTGAAACATTTTCTAAATTATGATCCAGAAAAAAACAAGATACGTTACATTTTATTGTTTAACATTAAATTTTCAAATATTATTAACTATCACAACTTTAACTGCTCGTCCGTCTATATGTATTTATGTATGTGGTCTATTTCTTGTGTGTAAAATAACGACCACAAATATTAATGGATTTTCACGTAACTCTATATCCAGCTTTGTTACAAAAATATATATACAGGGTGATCCAAAAGTCCTTGACACATTTTAAAATTGAATATAAACTCAAGTAATTGCCGTACGATAGTTAGGTTTGGACTAAAATGCTTTCCACGTTGAAAAGCTTTGGTTAAGCAAATAAAAAAATTTAGTTGCAAACTTTGCCCATAGATGGCGCTGTTCCTTAAAAATACCAAGAAAAGCATAAAAACTGAATTGTAACGATGGATTTAGTTTCAACGTACCAACCTAGTCAATGAGCTTTTTCGGTATGAGTTGTCATTTCTTACTTTTCAGTGACAGTGTCAAAACGAATCTGAAAAAAAAAAACAAGAAAGATCAATCATGCATAAGCATTGATTATGAAACACTTTCCAGCTGAAATGCAATTTCATTTAAACATTTCTAAAATGTGATACCTTCAGTGGTGATATATTTTACATTATCACAGTGCTACAGTAATTTATTATACTTAAATATTTAAAACTGTATTGAAATATAAATCATCTGATTCTCTATGCAAAATCAATGAATATTTCATTCATATAACTTGCATTCCAGACTCCAGAGCTAAATAATTTCGTGTGATAAAAATTCAGCAATTCTAATGTAACTCCTCTTACAATCACTTGAGATATTTGCACAAGTGGGGCCATCTATGGACAAAGTTTGGAACTGAATTTTTTATTTGCTTAACCAAAACTTTTCAATGTAAAAAACATTTTAGTCCAAAGCTCACTATCGTACGGCAATTACTTGAGTTTATATTCAATTTCAAAATGTATCAAGGATTTTTGGATCACCCTGTATAACTACATAGAATGATTAAAATTCGAGCGAAAACTTCGAAATTTTATATTTATTTTAACATAGGGGAAAAATAACATAATTATGCAGATAAAGGTTTATTTATGGTTCAATGATCACGAGACATAACAGTTTCAATCACTGTAAAAGATAGCCGCGATACAATGCGTTTTGTTCGTGATGTCAGTAGTCCTCTTTGGGGAAAAGTTACCCACCAGGGAGTACATTGTCAAGTAGGGTATCAAACGGAAGAATTTTTCAAGCCCTTTAAAGTAAATGGCAATAGGCTGTAATTGTAATGATTTGGACCCTTTCTTGTAGAATTTGGGGAGAGGGGATGGATTTTGGTATGAGAAAATCGAGTTAGCCACACTTCAGTTAATTTTATTTCTGGTTAATCTATACTGTTTTCAATAATAAATTTTATGAAGAAAGTATCAATTTAACTAGCACCGATTGCTGAAATTTAGTAGAGAATCTGTTGTTAAAATGTAGGTAGATTCCACTGTCTATCACCGCATTTTTCTATGCATTTTTCCCATGAATCTGTACACGACCATGCTGGTCTCCAATGCACCACGCCCGCGTAAATTGCATTCTGAAGTAAGGAGATGAATATAGAGATATATTTTTGTCTAACCATTCAGTTTTCGAAATGTAACCGGTAAGCTTCATGTTCCAATCCTGCTGTCCGAGATCACTCTTTACTATTCTTCTACCCACCGGGTGCCATTACTGCTCTCAACAGAGCCAGACAGTGGTTCGGTTTCCTTGTTCTGCTCTTGTACTACACTGAGCTTAATCACACCAAATATGATCCTTTTTGGCGATCTGAGCTTTTGTAATATCTGACGAGGGGTGCATTGTAAAGTATTTATACCATGTCATTCAGGTCTGCGTTAGAGCAGTTCCATACAGCTCACACTCTAAATTAAGGAATATATATTTTGATCTATTGATTAAGTTTCGAATTTGTAACCTGTAGGTTCCATCACTAACAGCAGCCTTCACAAATTTATAGGAAAGCTTGAGTAACGTACGAATAGAATAACAATAAAGAGTACAGCTGTGTCCAGGATACACTGGATCTCTTTTGGCAGTTTTAGAAAAAAAAAATTCTTGTTAGAATCTTTTATTGTTAGAGTCAAATTTCTCCCAATCTTCCCATTTTAATTAACTTATGTTTTAAACGCAGATATAATTATAATTTAAGTCGAATATAATCTAAACAAATGCTTTACAATCAACTAATTTACGTATAACTCTATAGCAATTTTACTGCTTAGTTATCTATTTTTATACAGCGTTATTTTGGAAAGCAAAAAGCATTGGTATGATTTTTTTTGGGGGGGGGAGGGGGGGGCACTGCAACTGAAGTTAAAACAATCTGATACATAACCGTAATATCATGGTGAAATTGCAAAATAAGCGAGACAAGTTTATGGTTTCAAAACCAAATAACTGAGGAACTGCTGATCTTACTGCCATGGTATTTGTGAAATAATTTTTTGGAAATATAACACACATGCCTTTAAAATTATTTACATTGAAACTTTATGACAATAGAACTTAGTAAGCAGAAACAAAAGTGTGATAATCGATCGGTTGATTAATAGGCGCATAAATTTAGTCTTATCAACGCTAGTGTAGAAACAAATAATCGGATATAAAAACTTCAATTTTCCGAAATATTCATACTTCAATATTCATTTTATTTTATCTGTATTTTTTCAGCGAAATGTTATCTTGAAAAATACGCAATTAATTTCTTCCGTCTGCGTTGTTCTGTTTTCGTGAAGCTAATGAAAAATCTATCCAATAACTTCTTTCTTAAAATTTATTTTCATCTGTATTGTTAATCTTGGCTATTATTTTATCAATATCTTTCTCATTTTCATTAATAAATTCCAGTGCTAATTAGAATTTTTCTTTCCTGAAACCTATATCGAGATCTTTATTAAGTAATTCAACAAATAAGTTCATCTTTTTCAATATAACCATGCTCATGAAGTTCAATCAATAAGTAAGTTTTGGATTACTGCTCTTAAAAGACTTTGAATATATTGTGGCTTCTGTTTTTCTTTCGTTGATTGTTTTATCCAAGGTTGATAAAGCTCAGATAAATTTCCATTATAATCATGTTTTCACACGCGAGTTTCATTTCCTTTTTGTTTTGTAGTTCACTAAAATAAGATTTATTGCTAGGAATTTTGTTTTGTTTGTTTATTTTCTTTAATAAATTAATTCCAATGTAAGGAATAAGTTATAAAATGAATTTGTTTGAGCTTCTATATTTTTTAAATTCGTTTAATTATTTAGACCGAAAAGATCTTTGTGTGATGCATATTAATACTGAGTGGTGATTTAATTCTGAGCATAAAAAGACGGATTTTTAGTAAGCTATTTATTTTTAAATAATTTGTATTTTAAAAATATGCTTTTCAGAGTTAAGTTATATAAATAGATGAACCATAACTTAAAATTCTATACAAATAAAATGTATAACGTATACGGGTTTTCTCTTCAGTGCGAGTAGGTCAAAGACTATACGCCTAACGGATGTGATCACAGGCAGTGAACCACTTACATAAATAACAAGAAAGATCAATCACGCTCAAAGCATTGATTATGAAACACTTTCCAACTTCAATGCAATTTTATTTAAACAATTCTAAAATGCAATACATTCCTCGGTAATATTTTAAAACTTATCGCAATACTACATTAATTTATTATATTTGAAAACTTGAACCTTCATCGAAATAAATGAACTTCATTCAAATGACGGCATTGAAATATAAATTGCCTGGTTTAAACATCTCTAAAATGCGATACATTCCTCGCTAATATTTTAAAAATTATCACAATACTTCAGTAAATAATTATATTAGAAAACTTCATCGAAAACAACTGAAATTCATTCAAATGATGTCATAGAAAAAATAACACGCCTGAATCTCTCTATAAAAACAGCATTTCATTCATAACATTTTCCCATTCATTTCATTCATCGCAATACTATAATAGTTAATTTTATTTAAAAATTAAGACCATGGAGCTACAAGTAATTAAACTCTATGCTTAAAACTTCACCGAAAAAAATCGTCCTTCTCTTTGTAAAGTCGATAAGTATTTCATTCATATCAGCTATGCAGACTCCATAGGCTAAATAATTTTGTGTTAAAGAAATACAGCAATTCTAATACAACTCATTCTACATATTTCGCTGTTTACATTTTACATAGGTAAAAAATAGGCTTCGTTGTAGAAATAATCATATTTGGATGACCATTTAAACTCAAATGTTTTGTAATTGAGTTGTTTCAGTATGTAGATGCACAGAATTTAAGCAAAAATAAAGTGGTTTTAGGACGGATACAGCACCCAGTATGAATTAGAATGAACTTAAAAAATTACGATTTTGAAACAAGAAGGATGCCATATACCATTTTGAAGTGGGTCACGTGATCTTTTCATATCATGGTCACGTGATCGCTTCATATAAGAAGTGTAATTATTATTTTAATTTTTATTTAAAAAACTACTGAATATATTTCGCTGAATTTTTTTTATATATTTTATGGAACAATTTGAATATTACCTAAACTTTTCGAATCAATTTGTGAATTTTAAATCCGCTTAAAAAATGTTTGAAATATTGGATCCCATAGGACTCAATGTATTACATTTTTTCAACACGGGTTCAATCCAAAACTAATTGGGTGATATTATTCATTTAAATTCCCGAAGGTCCTAAAGACCGTCTGAACAACATACTAAAACTTCATTTTGATTAAGTCATTTTTACGGCAGTTATTGTGCTAACGGACAGACAGACAGACAGACAGACAGAATGAACAAAGTCATAAAAACTTTTCAACTTTCTTGTAAAGTGTTAAAAATAAGCAATAGTGATACCACCTGATGAAAGGAAGAAGAAATTGAATTAAACCCAGGAAGAATGTCAAAACCAGAACGATAAAGGAAACGAAAGAATAGCAAGAAAGATCAATCATGCATAAAGCATTGATTATGAAACACTTTCCAACTGCAATGCAATTTTATTTAAACATATCTAAAATGCGGTAATATTTCAAAAATTATCACAATACTACGTTAATTTATTATATTTGAAATCTTAAAACATTATTGAAAAAATGAACTGTATTCAAATGACGTCATTAAAATATAAGTCGCCTGGTTTAAACATCTCTAAAATGCGATGCATTCAGCAGTAATATTTTAAAAATTATCAAATACTACAATAATTTATTGAATTTGAAAACTTAAAACTTCATCGGAAAAAAATGAACTTTATCCAAATGACGTGATTGAAATATAAATTACCTGGCTCTCTATGTAAAAGCTGTAAATATTCCATTCATACACTTTTATTCCATTCCTTTCATTCATCACAATACAACAATAAGTTATTTTATTTAAAAATTTAAAACAATGGAGGTAAAAGTAATTTAACTCCATGCTTAAAAAACTTCATTGAAAAAGTCTGCTATAAAATCGTCTGTTCTCTATGTAAATCAATAAATGTTTCATTTATATCAGCTATATTGCAGACTCTAGAACTAAATAATTTTGTGTTAAAGAAATTCAGCAATTCTTATACAACTCATCCTACATCTTTATGTGTTTACATTATCCATAAGTGAAAATTATGCTTCGTTGTAGAAATAATCAAAGTTTGATGATCACTTAAATTCAAATATATTGTAATTGCGTTGTTTCAGAATGTAGATGCACAGAAATTAAACAAAAATAAAACGGTTTTAGGACGTATATAACTCTAAATATAAGTTAAAGAGAACTTTAAAAATCAGGATTTTGACACAAGATGGATGCCATATTTTATTTTGAACTGGTTTACGTAATCTCTTCATATAATACGGGCGTAATTTTTATTTTTATTTTTATTTAGAAAACTACCGAATATATTTTGCTGAAATTTTATTAATATTTTTTATTGGATAGTTTGAATATTTCCTAAAACTTTCGAAGCAATTTGTGAACTTTAAATTTGCTTAAAAAATGTTTAAAAAAATTAGATCCCATAGGGTTCAATGTATTTCATTTTTTCAACCCGGGTTCAGTCCAAAATTAATTGGATGAAATTATTCATTTATATTCCCATAGGTCTCACAGACCGTCTGAACAACATACCAAATTTTAATTTTGATAAAGTCATTTTTACGGCAGTTATCGTGCAAACGGACAGACAGACAGAAACAGACAGAAAGAATGAACAAAGTCATAAACACTTTTCAACTATGTTATAAAGTGTTTATAAAAATAAAATGTTATTGCTAAATGTTTTAACAGGGATATCCACAATTTTAGGAGAGAATACACGATAAGTCAACAAATCTTAAATAAGCAAGGTCAGATTTTGATAAATGAGAAGTAGAGTATAAATTAAATACTCGATAGATATAAATATTAAAGACGGCAAGCTTTTCATACATTTATGCTGTATAATTTGTAAAGTTTTATACATAGTGTATACGTTACGTGTATGAATAAAGGTTGATATGTTTTCTATTTCCATTCTTGATACACATGTGGTCTCGCTAATTTCATCTCTAAATTCAACCCCTTTTAAATTATAAGCACTTGCAGCTCGTTAGTTAATTTATGATTAAGTAAATGTGGTATAATGTTGAATTTATACTGGTGAGATAGAATAGAGGGCGCAGGAGCGGTAGAAATAGAGATAGATACTACATGGTCAAGTTTCTTTTGGACATGATCAATCAGTAGTGTTTAACACTTTACAGCCTAGTTGAAAAGTGTTCATGACATTGTTCATTTGTCTGTCTGTCCGTTCGCACGATAACTGTTGTAAAAATGACTTTATCAAAATTAAATTTTAGTATGTTGTTGAGACGGTCTGTGCCGAAGATCAATGCCAAAGATCCATTAAAGATAAGAGGCCGATATTATTTGCGTATGATGCATTTTTGCGTTGCGTCATTTGCACTCTTGCTGTAAACGTTTACATTTTAATTTGTGATTAATTCCTCACAAACTGTGTTTAAACATATCTCTGGGACTTTTTATGATAAAATGCTGAAATTTTGCACGTCACTTTTTAGCGTATGGGGCACAAGTTACTCATTGGAAATGTTTTTGTATGGAACCGTATAACAATTAGAATTTTGTATTTCTTCAAATTTAATCCCCTGAAAATGTTTATCGATTTCATAAAATTCTGTACCTTTTTTTACGCAACTTTACAATTTATTATATATGTCTAAGATCAATATTTAAGGAATAAAATCCGAGGTTAATGTTTTGGGACACTCTGTATATATATATATATATATATAAATAAAAATTGAAGGATTTTAATCGAAAATTATGCATAAACTACTGTATGTACAAAAAAACCCATCTCTAGCATATCTGTTACAAATGAGTAACTATAAGCCAAGTCTAAGGATAAAGATAGAAGGTTACATATCACTACATTGGAAAGGGGGATGAGAAGAATATTAGGATTCAAAAATCACAATTAAAAGTATATAAAAGTAAATAAAAATAAAACTCTGCAAAAATGAGAATAGGCAATAATAATCAGCTCAAGACAAGAGATCAAGAATAGAGAACAATCAATCGAAACCACACAAAAAATAGCGGTCAGTTCGAAATTGCATTCTCATCAGGACAGCCATACAATTCGAATTAAAACCGATAGAATAGCCAGTTTCTGACAATGGCGATAGTATTTAACTATAGACACCATTGGAACTGTCTACTGGCTAGTGGAAGGAGAAAAATAAATCAATTGAATTATACAAAGCTGAAAAACAATACCTCCACGAACTGTAATGTGAAATCAAAAGCATAGCACCACGTGTAAGATAAACTAGTGACAGAGCATTTCACCTCACTTCGTCAATGCGAGTGGGAATGAATACAATTGAACGATACATAATAAGTATGGAGACTTTCGAAAATAGTAAACAGTATAGGACTCAGGACAAGTGGAAAATAGACATTCGAAAATAGTAAACAGTATTAGACTCAGGCCAAGTGGTAAGTGAGGTGATAAGAATGGGTGAATTTTCAAAATTGAGTTAACCAATCAAAGATAAATAATGCATGTGTAAAATTATTACGTGGTATATTTGAAATTATTAATAATATTATTTACAAATACTTCCGGATATAGGTAGTTTTGACAAATGCGTTTAAGTTTATTGATGTGGAGAAAGTGAAACTGAGGATCAGAAAGTCGATGTATTCGAAATAGCTGGTTTAAAATGATGTTTCTAAACAATTGAATAGAATTACAAGATTGATATGATAGCAGCTTTATGATAGTGAAGTTGTAAGAATCTTTTTTATCATATAGATTGGTGATTACATGATTATTGAGGGTATCTAAATTTAGGTCTAAAAAATTAACAGTTTGACTAACGCAAGGCTCATTAGGAATTAATTCTAGGTTAGACGGGTAAAAATCAATATTAATGGGATAGGAATCATCAATGATAATACAAATTAAGTCGTCAACATATCTATATATAATATATGAATTAGAGTTAAAATGACATTCATAATAATAAAGATATAAGTTAGCGAGTATACTACTACTACAGCCACCTTGTGGTACACCAGATGTTTGTAAATAAATGTTATCACCTTGGATAATATAATTGTTGTATAACACAAAGTGCAAGAGCATAGGAAAATTTTTGACATTAAAAGCATCATGATTGGAAGATATATAGTCATGATAAAGAGAGATAATAACTTTATGTAAATCTTTAATGACAATATTATTAAATAGGTCTTTAAAATCAAAGGTTTGGAAACCAAGAATTTGTGGTAACTTGCTAAGGTGATTAACTAAATCAAAACTATTGTTCAAAATGAAATATCCTGAATTCCTGAATTTAAGAGATTCATTAATTCGATTTAAACAGTTAAGCAAGTACTTACTAGCTGTAGTGGTAAAGGTATTATGTCCACAAGTGACTGTTCTAAAACTGAGAGGTGATTTGTGGAATTTAGGAACCAAAGTAACATAAGGAAATTTAAAAAACTTACAATTAATATTTAATTGTGTATATAATTTTAGCATTTTAGTTTTGATTTGGATAGACTGATTATTAATGGGTTTAAAAATTTGATTATCTTTTAAGTAATTCTGTAACAGAGAAACATAATATTTTTTACAAATGATGGCATAATTATTAGATGCTTTATCTACATAAGTTATGACAAAATGTTGTTGTAGTTCTTTGATAGCAGATAAGAGTTGTTTATAAGGATACCTAGGCTTCGTTAATTTAGTGTTTATAATAACATTTTTAAATAGATGTAAGGTCGTATACTTCCATAGATTGAATGCTTCAATAGGAATAGAATGTGAACAAGCAAGTTGATATATGAATTTATCAAAATCAAATGATAGAGACTGAAGAAGTTGTTTAGGGTGATGGCAGAATGGAATGCGAAATTTAGACCCTTTATTCATAATATCCCTAAGTATATCATCCTGAACTATACTGAGATCCCCAGTAATAATGTGACCATGAGTGGAGTTGACAAAAGGGGCAAGATTTTGATTGCTGCATACACATGATGTAAGATCATCGGAGTTTAATGTCCTAGAAACTTCATTGTAATTGTAAATAGTTCTACCAATTGGTAAATTATATTTGAATGATTTTTGTATTTTGATATCATTTACTGGTAACAAGTGCTTATGTTTTGCAAATAAATTATTGAAGTTAAGAGAATTAAGAATAGGGTGTTTAAAAGAAATTACACAGTAAGCTATTTTAGTATGTGGATTTGGTGAATGGAGTAGGTGGTAATTTAAGAAATGTGTACGTGAAAGAAGCAAATCAAAAAATAAATTTTTAAAATGCTCATGAGTTAATTTTAATTTTAAAAAATTAGTATAAACAATACTTAATTTGCTTTTTCTGACTTTATATAACCATGTTCTAACAGGTAGAAAATTGAAAGTTTGAGAATAATTATATTGTAATTTCAAAATGTCTGCTTTGTAATCAATAGTTTTACTTAAGTTACTTTTTCCTTTGCCACGCTTATATCGCTTTTTACTAGGAGATGATGACTTTGAATAATGAAAAAGTTGTTTATATACTGCAGATTTATGAGAATTGTATTCAAAACTATTGTTAACAACATTATTATTATTATAAATTTGATTTAAGCCATAGGGGAAGAGAGTTTTATATTTTTTAATGTAATAATTTTCAAATACTAATCTATCCGTGAGTGAAATTTTAATATCTAAAATATGAAGGGATACATTTTTAAATCCGTGTGTAGCAAAGTGCTGATATTCAAATTGATTTTTGGTAGGGAGATCATTAAAGACTTTATGGTCAAATTTTTTAATATGATCCCTGTGGACATTCATTCTCAGATGTAAAGGGTTGCTGGTTTGGCCAATATAGGATAAGTTACAAATAGAACAATTAAGTTTGTATATGCAATTAAAAACTTTGCAGAATTTTTGTGAAGTGGAATTATTATTAATTTGTAATGGGTCAGCATAAGGACAAGTTTTGCACCTAAGATTGTTGCATCTATTGAAGGAATATGATTTAGATTGAGATAAGGTATGGTATTTTTCCAAATCGTCTATAACGCTTAATTGGTCAATGTTTGTCGATCTATAATTATCCCAATTCATAATAATAATAGACCGGATATATATATATATATATATATATATATATATATATATATACATATATATATATATATATATATATACATATATATATACATATATATATATATATATATATATATATATATATATATATATATATATATATATATTTTCGAAATTATATTTTCTGCGTTCATTTTTTAACACTTTACAACAAAAAATCTGTAACAGTGACTTTATCAAAATGAAATTTTAGTACGCTGCTGAGACGGTCTGTGGAACATACGGGAATGTAAATGAATAATATCAACCAATTAGTTTTGGATTGAATCCGGGTTGAAAAAATGAAATACATTTATTCTTATGGGACCTAATTTTTCAAAAAATTTTAGGCGAATTTAAAATTCACAAATTACTCGGTAAATTAAAAAAAAAATTCAAGTTATTCCGTAAAATATATAAAAAAATTCAGCAAAATATGTTCGATAGTCTTTTAAATAAAAATTAAAATAATAATTGCACCCATATTATATGAAAATATCACATGACCCACTTCAAAATAAAATATGGTATCCGTTTCTTTCCCAGAATAAAAATTGTGATTTTTAAAGTTCTTATATTTAGAGTTGTATCCGTCCTAAAACCGTTTTATTTTTTATTGTTTTCTGTGCATCTATATACTGCGCCAAAGCAATTACAATATTTTAGAGTTTAAATGATCACCAAACTTTGATCATTTATACAACGAAGTCTAACATTCACGTAAGGAGAATGTGAACACATCGAACTGTAAAATGAATTGTATAAGAATTGCTGAATTTCTTTAACGCAAAATTATTTAGCTCTGGAGTCTTCTGCAGTGTAGCTGATATAAATGAAACATTCATTGATTTTACATTGAGAAGCAAACTATTCCATATTATTGCATTTTTGATGAAGTTTTAAGCATGGAGTTAGAAAGTACTTTTACCTCCATGGTTTTACATGTTTAAGTAAAATAAATTATTGTAGTATTGTGATAATTGTAAGAATATCGCCGCTTAATGAATGGATTGGAAATAAGTTTATCAACGAAATATCACTTCTTTTATATAGAGAATCAGGCGATTTATATTTCGATGACGTTATTTGAATTCGATGAAGTTTTCAAATATAATAATTCATTGAAGTATTGTGATAATTTTAAATATATCACCGCTGAATATATCGCATTTTAGAGATGTTTAAGGAAAATTGTTTTTCATTTGGAAAGTGTATTATAATCTATGCTTTATGCATGATTGATCTTTCTTTCTATTAAATGCTCTCTCTTTGTTTTGATTCTTGCTTTAGAGTGTTAACCTAATGTATATTCTTCAACAAATAAGTTCATTTTTTTTTCAATATAACCATGATTATGCAGCTCAATAGATATCTAAACTAATAACTAGACTAATATAAATATCTAAAGAAATAATGTATTATTTTCAATTTCTAAAGAATTAATGTATTATTATTTAATGCATTATTTATATTTAGAAATAAAATATTGTTTAATTAACCTGCTCTGTATTACATAATGAAGTCAAATCATCATTTTAGAAATTTCAAAATGAGTTTATACAATTTCTTTTCTTTTATGTGATTTGTAATTACAACGTTTTTTCAGATTACTTAAGCTGTGAGTTGGGAAATTATATTTTGTTAAACAAAAATTGTTGATACATTGCAATTACTACAATTGTTTATGTAAATTAGACGAAAAACTTTCAGTAAATCCCTGTTAGCTGCGTAATTCACCAGTCTAACGCTTCTCATACCATATTAAATCCCTATCTGACTAAGCAGCAGACTCGGTTTGGGATTAGTACAAACGAATTACGTAATACAAGTTCCTACCTCACTGAAGAATTAAAACAAGTACCCTGCATCCGACATCCAAGATGTGTCAATGAACACCACAGATTGAAAAGCATTGTTTTGTATCGTTGTGATCAGATTTCGAACTGCTTATTCTGAGATATTAGTGTTGGCCAATCTATATCCGTTTTGGCGAGAAAAATACCTGATAACTTGCGCAGAGCCTTAGAGAAAATCATCATCATTCATCATCATCACTTATCGTGTCTAGTAGCACAAAACGCCTTCAGCTTGTGTCGCCACCCTGGTAATCATGTGCCGCAATTCTTGCTCTTGACCAGCTTGCCAATCCCATTTGATAGTTTTCTTGTTCTATTAGTCTCTCCCAAGTTAGCTTGGGTCGACCTCGAGATATTTTCCTCTCGGGAGCCCAAATAATTACCACAGCAGAGATATTTTCCTCTCGGGAGCCCAAATAAGTGCTATAGCAGAGATATTATGCTGTAGCATTCTCAAGACATGTCCAGTCTATTTTCATCTTCGGTTTTTTATTAACACTTTACAACAAAGTTGAAAAGTGTTTATGACTTTGTTCATTCTGTCTGTCTGTCTGTCTGTCTGTCTGTCTGTCTGTCTGTCTGTCTGTCCGTTAGCACGATAACTGCCGTAAAAATGAGTTTATCAAAATGAAATTTTAGTATGTTGTTCAGACGGTCTGTAGGACCTATGGGAATATAAATAAATAATATCACCCAATTAGTTTTTTATTGAACCCGGGTTGAAAAAATGAAATACATTGAACCCTATGGGACCTAATTTTTCAAACATTTTTTAAGTAAATTTAAAATTCACGAATTGCTTCGAAATTTTTAGGAAATATTCACATTATCCCATAGAATATATAAAAAAAAATTCAGTAAAATATGTTAAGTAGTTTTTTAATTAAAAAAATTATTTAATATAGGGAAAAAAACAAATTCAATTAAATTCTGACTTTGGGATATCTTCCAGAAAGAAAATAGAGAGATATTATATAATAAATATCTCTCCATTTGTTTAAACGTTTTGCATATGGGAGTGGCTTCATATTTTAAAATAAATTTGGTAGATAACAATTTTTCATTTTTTTTAAATTTTATATAACTCTTCTTGATAAGTTTAATTGATGGCATTTTAAATGCACTTTCCTACGTCCTAGAGAGTTAAAATTTGGTACACAGCTTAAATTTGTTGAACATTTTATTCGACAAAAATTTGATGGATCTTTAAATATAGATCATACATTTTTTTCGAAATGGCCTGAAAATAATCCCCGTTCACTTCTATAAATCATTGGTGTAATATTGTTAAAAATTCTGATGTGGACAGCACATGTCTTTCTCTGCAGACTCATATTCGTTCTCTTTATTTATTCAATGATAAT
Source organism: Amaurobius ferox (assembly GCA_951213105.1). NCBI lineage: Eukaryota > Metazoa > Arthropoda > Arachnida > Araneae > Amaurobiidae > Amaurobius > Amaurobius ferox. Next base: position 83,410,979 of record OX578142.1, on the reverse strand, counting down.
TTGAGTTTATCTGCACAACATAAGTATTTTAAATGACATTGAATTTACACGTTAAACTTAAATTTGGTTCTCATTTGATAGCTGGACTTATTGTCAAAGGTGGCGTAGCGAAAACGCGAAAAAACTAGAATATCTCAAGAACGGCTAGTCCTAGAGTAATGGGGTTAGTCTTATTCTTTTTGTTGTCAAAAATCACATATAAAATAGGAATTTAATTGATATAATTGAGCACACGTAGTATTTTATTTTTATATATAACGATTTTTGCTGGCCATTTCGCAAAAATAGCCCGTTCCTTTTTCCCGAATCGTAGTAGAATAACCTACAAATGATTTATATACAAAATTTTGTTAAATTTGGTATATAAATCACTTGTAGGTTATTGAAATATTATACTCCAAATTTTGTTAAATTTGGTTCATTAGTTTTTAGCTAGAGTGGATAAAGGCAATTTCTGCGGCCATTTCGCAAAGAAGGCAGATTCTTTTATTGCGAATCGTACTATAATCTAATGAACATCAAGATTTCCCACAAAAAACATACCTACCAAATTGTATGAAATTCGGTCCATTAGTTTTTCAATTAGAGTGGATGTAATATCCACACAGACACACAGAAACATACACAGATACACCCTTACACACACAGACGTCTTCCTAAAAGTAGTTTTTTCGTGTTCTAGAAGTCCCAAAACGTGTAGATTCTTTGAAAATTCGAGTTCCGATCTTCGGCACGAGTCCAATACTTTGAGTACATACACATACACATATATATTATCTTTGTATTATCTGTGTATCTAAATTCCGTGCCTATGCAATTACAATAGTTGTGATTTTAAATGATCCCTAAACTTTTATTATTTCTTCAAGGAAGCCTAATTTTAACATATGCAGAATGCAAATATCTCAAGCGATTGTAAGATGAATTACATAAGAATTGCTGAATTTTTTTCACACAAAATTATTTAGCTCTGGAGTCTGAAATACAAGTTATATGAATGAAATATTCATTGATTTTGCATAAAGAATCAGATGATTTATATTTCGATACAGTTTTAAATATTTAAGTATAATAAATTACTGTAGTACTGTGATAATGTAAAAGATATTACCACTGAATGAATCACATTTTAGAAATTTTTAAATGAAATTACATTTCAGTTGGAAAGTGTTTCATAATCAATGCTTATGCATGATTGATCTTTCTTGTTTCTATATTCATTGCTTTCTGTCCAGTACTCTTGTAAGGTTCAGTATTGGAAATAATATAAGGTCAAAATACTCCGAAATGTTTTTCCAGACACTAGAGAAAATTGCTTTAGAACAGGGGTCGGCAACCTGCGGCTCTTTTGATGTAAAGTTGCGGCTCTCCAGTTCCATGCGAAAAAAATAATAATTTATTATCAAAACCCTTAAAAAATAAGAAAATATATTTTTAAGTACCTAATTTCTCAATAGCTTCTATTTTTATAATCGATAATTACAAATCGCTACGCTTAACATGACCGTAATGAGATAAATTTGAACTATTGTTTTGTTTTTAGAGATGAGACTCCGTGACCATGTTTATCTTTCAGCCAATTGCATTCCATTTCCGTCTCACCCAAACAGCCACCGTCTAGAGTCTAGACAACACGTTTAGCTAGACTCTAGACATGGTGTCAGTCAGTCATCCTCGGATTGCGCGGTCGACGTTACCTTGCATGTGTGTTAATTTAATCGCTTGCGGTTTTTGCGTGTCTATTCGCTTGTTGTTTCAAGAAGAATACGATTTAGAAGCGAATTATCTTCTCAAAGGTATGTACGCGTATAATATAATAAAATCAGTAACAGAATTGGATTACATATCTGAGGATAGTGTTAACGAAGTAATAATGGTAAATAAATTGTTTGCCGTTTTAGATAGCTGAGTAAAATTTTAAAAAATCATTTTTTCAGCTCCGCCGCCAGCATGGCATCTGGTAAAAAAAAGAGAAGAACTGAAAAAGAAAACCGAGAATTCAATCAGGATTGGACGGAGTCTTTTGCATTCATATGAAACACAGATGGCCTTCCGACTTGTCTCATTTGCCACGAAAAACTCGCACACAATAAGAAGTCAAATTTGGAGAGACACTTCACTACAAAACATACCCAGTTTGCTGGTAAATATCCAACCGGTGACGCACGAAAAAAAGCTGTTGAAGAGCTCAAAAAAAAAACAATAACAGTCAAGTTCCATGCTAAGTAACTGGGCGCAATCTTCCAATAATGTAAATCTGGCAAGCTTTGCAATATCATTAGAAATTGCACACAAAAAGAGGAAAACCATTCACAGATGGTGAGTACGTCAAAGATTGTTTTATACATGCATCTGAAGAACTGTTTCGTGATATAAAAACAAAGCGGAAATCATGAAAAAAGTCAAAGATTTGCCATTATCTGCTAAAACAGTACAAGATAGAACTGCTAAAATGTCTTCAAATGTAACACATATGCAAGTGAAAGACATTCAACTGGCTTCTGCCTTATCATTTGCTATAGATGAGTCTTGCGAAATAAAAGACACGGCACAAGTTACACATTTCGTCAGGTATATGCCGTCCCAAGGTCCAGAAGAAGAACTGCTAGGATTGCTACCGCTCTCAGGCCAAACTCGTGGAGAATATATAGCAAATGCTGTGCAAAAATGCCTGGAAGACAATGGAATCGATATAAATAAAATCGCTTCTATAGCAACTGATGGAGCCAGAAGTATGACAGGAATACATAGAGGGGCAACATCAATTCTTCAGAAAAAAATAAATCACGAAATTCTAACGTTTCACTGCATAATTCATCAAGAAGCGCTTTGTGCCCAAACATTTCCGGCCGAAATAGTTGAGTTCATGAACTTGGTAATTAAGATTATTAACAGCATCTTGAAACAGCACTCTACCATCGGCAGTTTAAAGATTTCCTTGAAGAAATAGATAGCCAGTTTTCTGACCTACTTCAGCACAATAAAGTGCGATCAACGTTTTGCTTTGTGCTTGAGTGAAATAAAAACATTCCTCAATGAAAAAAGCATTGACCATCCTGAATTGGAAGAATGCAAATGGCTGCAAAAATTCAACTTCATGGTAGATACCACAATGAAACTAAATGAACTAAATCTAAAACTACAAGGAAACGGCAACCCAGCCTACGCCTTGCTTGAAGAAGTAGTTTGTTTCGAAAAAAATTACTTCTTTTTGTTGAAGACATGGAGAGGGGTAAATTACTTCATTTTAAAAATCTGAAGCAATATCGCGATGAGACCAATGCAACTATTGACACGAATTACTTCAGCATAGCTTTAAAAAACATGAAGGATGGATTCGCTGAGAGATTCGAGCAATTCAAAACAAACAAGAGTACTCTCGCGTTCATAGTAAATCCTCACAGCACAAATACAAATGAGATCAACATTGAGCCATTTGGTATTGATGCTGGATCGCTCCAAATGCAATTGCTAGATTTGAAAACCAAAGACTTGTGGAGTGGCAAGTTCACAGAACTCAAGCGCAAGTTGGAGGAGTTGGAGGTCCAGAAATGCATGCACATCGCTCAGCACAAGTGGACAGCTCTAAAAGAAATTCCACGAGTTGAGGCCCTCATATTCGGCGCATGGAATAGTCTTCCAGAATGCTACAGTGAGGTGAAGAAGTTGGCATAGGAGTGCTGGCGATCTTCGGGTCGACATATTCGTGCGAGCAAGCGTTCTCTTGCATGAATATAATAAAATGTAAAGTTACAAGTCAACTAACAAATAAAAATCTAGAGTCGTGCTTGAAACTTAAAACAACAATTTATAAGCCAGATTTAATCAAACTTTCAAAGGGCATGCAAAGCCAATGCTCCCATTGATGTAACTATCTATATTTGTGTTTTTATATGAACAAATATTATTCCGTATTTATAGCCGTTTATTTTAAATCAAAAATCAAATATATATAAGCAAATACTATAATATTGAAGCGAAAATTTTTAGTGGCTCTTTAAAAATTGGGAAATTTTGTAAATCGTAACTTTTGGATCTTCCGATTCAATAGGTTGCCGACCCCTGCTTTAGGACAAATAAAAGATAAAACAAAACTTTAAATAATGTATCAAACTAGGGTGGACAGGAATTACAGTCGGTTTTTTTTTGAAAGGTGAACAAATTTCTGTAAAGTGGTTAAATGTTTATGCAATCTTTTGAAGTTTGGAATTCATGTTTCAATCTACAAGCTTTCCAGAATAATATCAACATCGACCCCTTGGATAAAGCATCCGAAAAGGAGATTTTAGGACATATTCACCAATTCGATATTTTACGTGCAAGAGAGGTTCAGGTAAACACTGAAACCAAAGGACCACGATCTACTGTGAGATATCAGATTTCAAGTAATTAAGCGTTCTAAAATGATTTCCAAGAAAATTACTCAACTTTCAGAAATACGAAACAAAATGGTCTGTATATATACAGGGTGTCCCAAAAACATTGACCTAGGCTTTTATTCCTTAAATATTGATCTTAGACATATATAATAAATTACAAAATTGCGTACAAAAAGGTCCAGAATTTTATGAAATCGATTAAAATTTTCAAGGGATTTAAATTTTAAGAAATACAAAATTTAAATTTTAATACGGCTCCCGTACAAAAACATTTCCAATGAGTAAAATGTGCCCCATGCACTAATAAAGCGATGTACAAAATTTCAACATTTTATCATTAAACGTCCCAGAGATATGAAAAGACAAAAATACTGACTTAAACCACTTTTCGATGCATCAACATAGGTTCTCAGAGGGAAAAAATCATGTCGGCAGATCCAGGGGTCATACACAAATTACGAAAGAAAACAATAATTACATAAATAAATAATAATTTTATTATTTATTCGTACAAAAGTATCTGCACAGCGTAGAAATAATAATTTTACACAAAGATTACAAACCTTGTTCAAAATGTTTTCCATCCATGCCAAAGATCCATTAAAGATAAGAGGCAGATATAATTTGCATATGATGCATTTTTTCGCTGCGTCATTTGCACTCTTGCTGTAAACATTTACATTTTAATTTGTGATTAATTCCTCACCAACTTTGTTTAAACATATCTCTGGGGCTTTTTATGATAAAATGCTGAAATTTTGTACATCACCTTATTAGTGTATGGAGAACATTTTACTCATTGGAAATGTTTTGTATGGGGCCGTATAAAAATTTAAGTTTTATATTTCTTCAGATTTAATCCCCTGAAAATTTTTATCGATTTCATAAAATTCAATACCCTTTTTTACGCAACTTTGTAATTTAATATATATGTCTAAGATCAATATTTAAGGAATAAAAGCTGAGGTCAATGTTTTTGGGACACCCTGTATATATATATATATATATATATATATATATATATATATATATATTTTATCCAAATCGCTTCAGTGGATTTAGATATTAGGATAGGCCAAATATTTGACACCCGCCTATAGACCAATGGAAAACATTTTTAGTACCCAGGGATGTATTTTACACAATTGATGTATTTATATTGAAACATCAATTTGTGATTGAGATGTTGATATCTCCACTTACCTGTTGGCCGCTGATAGGTGACGCAGATTCAACCACCAAGAAAAGAAGGCGGGGAATTCCAACAATCACATGTAACAATTGTTTTCTGGTTTATATACATGTATTTTTGTTTACTAGTTAAAGTATTTGCAAAAATCATACATACAATCACTATACAAATAAGCATTTGAATCGTCCAAATATTGTCAATAGACGCAACGTTCTTACTTGATTTTTGTTCAGATTGTCCAGAGACGAAAGGTAGGCGATATTGTGAAGAATAACATACAGGGTGAGATAATGAAGAGCTACCGCACCAAAACTTTGTGACATTGAGGCGTCGTTGAGATTCAGTATATGAGAATCAGTGAACGCCAATGCGTGATTTTACCATCTTGCAGCATCGAAGATTATGTTTTGTACTTATTTTGGACCAGTGAATATCTATATATATATATATATATATATATATATATTTTCACAAAATAAGAAGTGTGGTAGTACCCATCAAGACGGACAATATTTTTTATGGAAACTAGGGTCGCATTCCACTCTGAGTGCCAGAAAAGAACAACTTCGAAACATGTCCACCAAGCACAAGGCGCCACTTCGGACGACATAGCTGTCGTGCCGGAGAAGTATCACTTCTCCAGAACATCACCGTCACTTCTAGTCATCCGACACTTCTTGAATACAACATATCCCGGACGATGGATTGAACGTAGTGGACCTGTGGCTTGGCTCCACATTCACCGGACTCCAACCCACTGGACTTCTTCTTCTGGAGGCACATAAAATCATTGGTGTACGAGACGCCTGAGGACTCCGTAGAAAATCTCGTCGCGAGAATCGTTGCTGCAGCGAACAGGATAAATACGACACCAAGTGCCTTCGAGAGGGTGCACGAGTCGTTCATTCGCAATTGAATTGTGCAACGGCGCCCTTGGCTGTCACTTTGAGCATCTACTTTGAGTCTTTCTCTGGTGTAAATAAACGGGATTGTGCAACTTATTAATAAGTTAATTCTCCTTATTTTCACTGTTGAAAGTTCAATTTTAACTTTATTGACACTTAGAGTGGAATGACACTTTTCTGACACTTAGAGTGGAATGCGACCCTAGGTTCTATTGTAAATATTGTTCGTCTTGATAGGTACTATCACCACTCTTATTTTGTCAAAACAGTTTATATACACCCTGTATATATATATATATATATATATATATATATATATATATATATATCTCCTAATTGCGAAGTTTCCGTTTGTCCGTCTGCCTGTTATTCCTTTTGAGGAACTTCTCACATAGATGGAAACTTCTCATTTGATGTACTGGTCATACGTTCGATAAAATCTTCTGGAAAAATCGAATTTTTAAGAAATGTTCAGTGGAGAGGTGCATCAACACCAAATCGTCCGAAATTCGAAATGATAGAAAATCATGCTTAGCTATGAGATAGAAACTTTAAATTTGGTATAAAGGTAGATATATAGAAAATAATAAAACAATTTTTGCGTTACAATATTTTGTATTTTAGGAAATGTTTGATTGGCTGAATTAATGAGAAATGTCCTGTCTTAAGGGAAAGAGGGATTGGAAACTGGATCATGGGCAAACCATGTACTTATTGTGAGGCTGTTTGTTTTCAAAGGGTTTTCGGCTGGTATTTTCTAAATTAACATCACTAAAGTCTTTCCTCAAGTGCCCATTCATGATAAAAGGTATTCTGGCCCATATTGGGGATGGCTATACTCCCTGGCTGCGGGTTGGTTAGATTATTTGGTCAGGCTGAAACACTGTTTGCAGGTTCGTCTTTGGCAAAATTTACCTTATTCGTTGGATGCCTAGATGGCTATGAATTCCGGCCATTCCCCCACCACCACCACCACTGTTCGTCAGAAATTTGTAATAAAGTTCTTAGTACTCGAGATAGTGTTATGCCATCTCTCCTGACTGGCTGTCGACATAGTTTGTCCACCTGTCAGTCTTTCAATTTACTTTGAAAGTTCTAAACTTAATTGTAGTTAATGTTACAGTGATTAAAAATCATGAGCACTGTACTTTTCCTAGGCGAAATCGATTAAAGCAAAATGGTTACTCAATCTACTGCTAAAAGTATATCTATAAAAAAATGGTACAAGTAACAATCGCTATCAGCATACTTTTGTCTTGTTCAGAGCGTGGAAAGTAAAAGCGATGCTTTTTGGTTAGACATTAAGTATAATTTACTTTAAATTATGCTACTTTTAGCAGTGTATGACATACAGAAAGTAATATAGACTGTTTGATAATTTTAAATCTCCAGAAACTTTAACAAGACTATTGATAACATGCAGAATATAGTTTTCATAGTTGTTTCATGTCATATTTAGTTCTTCCCTGCTATTTACCGGTAAAAAGACATAAAAAGTATCGATATGATAATAATCGATATAGACATATCAGTGGCGTCAATCATTGTATACTTATATATGATACATGCCTGCGTGCAATGAAGGTGCTTGTTACTTCCGACTAGATTTATGGTTCCTATACATAATGATATATGAGAAATACTAGATTAGTGCGGTATCAAGACGAACAGGTATGATTGCACGGCGTCAGAAGTGGGGTTCGAACCCGCGCCCTTATTCGTGGACCAGAACAAGTATGATACACAAGTACATAACACGCATAAACTATATCTAAAGGATTAACATTCTTGTATTCGGCAACATAACCATGTAATAAAGTTGAAATATTTTTAACCATTCTAAATTCCTTCCATCTGGTGTACAAATATATTCTCTAGTTTAATTGCTTCTAGAATATTTACATAGATTATTTTAAATTCCTTTCTTGTAAATAAGCACTGCCATCACATTTATATATTGAACTTTCATTTCAACCCATTGGAAATCAATTGAACTGATGATAAGATTTTCAGCATTGGAATTTCAATCTGCCATTCTAATGAAAGTTCCAAACATCAGGAAGCAAAGGAATTCCTGGACTTTTCCTTAAATGGAACTGCGTTGGAATATCGAATGTCGTGAAAAATGAGCTGAAGATTTCTAGTTCCTTGGGTTAATGAAGCGCTTAGATAGAGCCTGGATCAGAAGCCATCCCCGCTGTAATCTTTTGGATGGAAAGGATTAGCTGCCAGCCTTTTGAGGCATGAATTTCATTTTAAGGGTCAATATGTTTCGGAATGAGAGAGAGTTTCAAACATTAATTAATGCAATTCGTCCGCGGATTAAAGAACATTTTCGTAAGTATACTCTGGATTTTGAAATAGCATTTTAAATGAAAATACAATTTAAATATATAATAATAAGGGGAAACATCATGACTTGTTTTTATAGACCATAGGTATAATGTGTACATCAGTAAGGTTTTCATAGGCCATTTTCACTAAGCCTTTAGGAATAAAATCATCAGCTGCATAAAATCTGATATGCACTTTCTCAACACAGGCTTTTTTTCCCTACAGATTTAAATTAATTATTTTTATTTATATACAATAATTTGATTTTTATTGTGCAAAATATTACCTGATATGGATTTTTATTTAAAATTACATAGAATATATAGTTAAAATGATTTCCTTTTCCATTTACCTACTTGGTGCATATTAAAATGACTACAAGTAACAAAAATCATAAATGTATTGGAAATGGTTTATTCCATAATGTGAGCTGTTTTTAAGCACAGCCAATTCCAATTCTTTAAAGATTGAGCCTTCGTGCAACTATTTCTTCGCTTCATCTCATGGGAAGTACAGAAGTTACATTTTTGCAATACACATATATATTTTAAACAGCTGGGTAATTGAAAACAATATGAAACAAGGGTATACGTATAGCTTAAACTGCAGCTGAAGAATAAAATTAACATAACTTCGTTAAAAGTAGTATATGGTACAAGTTTAATATTATCCACCGGATTCGAAGACAAAAACATCCTTCTTCGTCAGGACACACAAGAAGCGCCACCTTTACTTGTCAGAAAAGATATGTTAAATTTCGCATTAAAGAACACATGAGTCATGTATCTAAGCAAGAAGCTTTTAAGTCTGCAATTGCTGAACCTTCTTGGGATCTGAACCTCTTTTGGGTATTTTTCCGAAGCTGAAATCATTTTTACTCTTAATTCCATTTTTCAATTAGACTTTCCTGAAAGATCCTCAATTATATCTTAGTCAAAATTCCTTAGTAATGATAATTTTACTTTCTTCCCTTGTGCTTGGAAATCTCTGCTTCTAATATTTTATTTCGTTTGCTTCCTTCTTATTTAAAAAATGCTCATCCTTTAACTGGTTTTGCAAATTAATTAGAATTTTATGAACAACGGAACAAGTGACTTTTTGTTGGGCGTTCATTTTCTTGTTTGGTATTTTACTATCCATTCATGATCTCCCACGTGTTGTTCCTTTTTCCTGGGTTTTTTACTCCTTTTATATCACTTGCCGCTGGCAACTCCCTTTTCCTGCTTCTACTGCATTTGCTGTTTTTGCATCAGTTGTTGATCTTTCTCGAACGACTGAAGGTTGCGTTTCTTGTGTTTTCTGAAAAATGCTATTTCGGTCTTCGAAACTGGTGGATACTATTAATTTTCTATTATACGCTGCCTGTAGCAAAGTTATTTTAATTTTAGAGCGAAGAATGCTCAGTACTATTCTTTCCAATTTGTTTGCAGTCTTCCTAGCTCGAAGAATATTCTCAAACTTATATCTTTCTTTCGTTAGGTAATCTTAACTTATTTTTCACCTTGCTTTGGGGAGACAAGCCATCCTCGTGTTTGATTAGACTTGCTTTTTGTAATACCTTAGGGTCGGTCCTAAATGTACAACCATTTTGATGTAGCTTCTTCAGGTTTTGACCGAAACCATGGGTTACGCCCATTTAGAAACCGTGAGTTTTCAACTTGATGATGTGATCCCCAATTTCTGAATTTATGGGTCGTAAGCCTCGTTGAAATGAAATGCCAATCCTGGTGCCTCTTCGTCTGAATCCTTTGTTCAGCTTGTTTCTACTATGGCGGATTATTTAAAATATATGTCTTGTTTTATTTGGTCTCATAATGTTTTTCTGCTGTCACAAGGCCATAAGGCGACGAACGGCATTGGGGAGGTCTCGAAAAATATTTTCAGACTCATTTGAAGCCCCATGGTAGTCTATAAAGCTAAAACTTTGCCTACATATGCATTCGATCATGAAACAGAATCTCATTGAACAGATTTTTGATATAGAAAATTATTTTTGACCCTAAAAACCATACCTTGTAAAACAAAATGTTATTTATTAGAACAAGTTGCAACTTAATGTTTTAGCTGTGTTATTATCCCTGTCTTCGATAGGCTTAAATACTAGTCATAAATAAATTCCCCTTCGAAAATTACTTTTTTTTATTAAAAATTAGTAAAGATCTATTTGTTTAAAAAAATAGACATGTTTCATATTTTATTTCCTTTTCTTTCGAGTAGAACTTTTATAAAAAGCTAGTGGTCACTAAATATCACTCCTACACTAGTAATAATAGTTCTGAAGATCAAAAATCTTTTCAGATTTAAGCACAAAAATGAAATGTTGCACATTTTGTAGAGATAAAGGGATGTAACTTTCTTGAAAATATATTTGTATCGTCATATTTAATTTTAATTTTGAGAATATCAAATATATTCGTCAGCTTGGAAGATGAGACGGAAGGAATGAAACCAGAACCAAAATTCCAGTTTGAGTTTAAGTGATCGATAATCAGGCAAGGGTTTTTTGATTACTACGTCACATTAAATTCGAATCATTGAAATTTTAGGTTCTTCATTTCGTATCTGAGATGAGTCGGATAAATAACACCGAAACCAAAATGCTAGCTTTATAGCGTACTAGATCATTTTCATGCATGCCCCTTACGTACTCACACTCATTTGCTCACTCATCCAGTCAGTCAGTCTGTTAAGTGCATATTAATTACACTACCCGACATGAAAAATGCAGCACCATGAAGCGTTGGCCATACAATTATGCAAATTGCGAGACAAATACAGTTGACCGATATATGCAAATGTTTGAAATACAAATAGTTTACGTGATTAGAATGCGTGATAAAAGGGATGGAAACGACAGATAATTCAGCAGTTATTATTGTCTGTCGCCTAAGGAAGCCAGTTTTCCGAGCTGTGTTTCATTTCAGAAGATACGGGTTGTTGAAGAGATGCGTGGCCGACACCGCCGATTTTTTTTCAGCATTTGGACGATCATGCAAGGGGTTTCATTTTAGGCCTATGTACGGCTGGGTGGTTTTACAGGCGTATCGCCGCTGAAACACGCGTAGGGGCGTCCACTCTGCAAAGGATTTGGAGAAGATGGAGTGAAGAAGGGCATGTGAATCGTGTTGATCAACGCATTCGAAGGCATGAGGTGGCGATCCCACAAACGACGACTGTCGACATTCTGCAGAATTTGCAAGGATGTTCCAATATCAGCGGAAATAGTGTCTCGAAGATTGACCTAAAAGGACTTGCACTCAAACAGTCCTTTACGAAGAGCATTGACGACAAGACACCGACGTGAGAGATTGCAATGGTGTCTGATCCGAGCCCCTTGGACAACTGAATAGGACAGGGTACTGTTCAGCGACGAGTCTCGGTTCTGTTTGTCGTAAGACAGTTGCCGTGTGAGGATCTGGAGGTGACGCTGAAACAGATCCAATTCTGCTGCGACTGTTGAACGCCATTCTGCTCGACAACGCGGCATCATAGTTTGGTATGCAGTCGGCTTTGATAGCCGATCACCTCTGGTTCGTATCAGAAGCGCAATGATGGCACAACGATATGCGTATGATGTGCTGGAGCCGTTTGCACTGCCCTACCTTCAGCGGTTTCAAAATGATATTTTCCAGGAAAATAACTCGCGATCGCATACGGAAACCATCAGCAGCCAAGTCTTGTAAAGTATAAAGGTGCTTCCTTGGTCTCCTCTGTCTCCTGATTTCTCACTCATCGAGCAGTTATGAGACATGATTGGCCGTCGTTTGATTGTCCTGACCCTGCCTCAAATAGAGAATGACCATTGGAGGATGGTTAAATTCATATGGTCATCCATCCCTCAGGAAACTATACGCAAGCTCATTTCATCTTGTCCTCGAAGGGTTGCTGCTTGTATCGCCACAAGAGATTGTTCTACTGCTGGTCCTACCGCCCACTGATCATTCTGTATATGCCATTACTGTATTGCATTATCATTCTGGAATTAACATCACTTATTTATACATGCCATCTCTGTCAGTGTGTCCTTTACCATCATACTCTATTCGCTCTTTCATGTTGTTGCTTTTTCTGTGTCCGGTAGTGTATATAGATATTATATGGAAAAGTAGTGTAGATACATATTAATGTTTCAAAAAATATTATATTATTCCTTACTTAAATACATAGTTTAAAGTATAAATTGTTCAATAAATTTTCGAAATTCAATGTCCTCAAATGCAGCTGACTTCTCTTTCTAAAGATCGAAAGATATATAAAAGAGCATTTATACTTATATCTGTCTCTAGTTCCATTCTTGAACAGGAATACTTTTTTGGGTTTGCTTCTATTATGAAATACTTTGTGAGTTAAGAAAATTTAGTTTTAAATTGGAATCTAAAACGTAAGATTAAATATAATGTCGCAATCTAAACTTTCTCATAAAAAATAATTTTCTTTGGAAAGAATTACTTTTCCATTATGTCAAGAATTGTAAGTTTGAATTAACTTTCCAGTTTAAGTGTTTTAGCTTCGTATGTTAAATGATTGAACTTATTTTAGATCAAATGTTGAGATAAGATACACCAAAAAATATGAGAAAAAATACACGATGGAAATCATCAAGAAATTCGTTAATGCAGCTATTTCATATCGGAAACGTATAATTATAAGAGTAGAAAAAGAATGGCAAGATTGTGTTTTAATATAAGATGAAAACTGATCTTTTTCTGTGGGCAAGTAAACTTCTAACTAAGAATTATATTTTAAAAAGCCGAACGGTCCATTTCCACTATAAGAAGTAAGAATTTTATATCAGAAGTTCAATGATTGAACGTGGCATGAACAGTTTGAAGATCCTTGGTTTGGCACTGTTAGGACGTAGATATTTATAATGGCGTCTAGACAAATTCTGAATGTTAGATGCAGTAACCATTGAGGTAAAATAAAAACCCAGATTATATAATTACATATGTAGTTCCATAATTGTTATGTATTATATTATATAACTCATAACTATTCAATAATTGTTATATAGTTCATACAGCAACTTATCATTTTAGCTTAACTTAGCAACAATAAGCAACCTAGCAACATTTTAGCAACTTGGCTCATACAGCAATTTACATAATTATATAGTAACCATTAATATATTATATTGCTCAAATTATGTAGCTCAATAACTATTCAATATAGCTATATTACATAGACACTTATATTACATATATATAGACACAATTATAGTGTAGTAACCACCAATTTATTACATTGCTCAAATTATGTGGCTCAATAACTATTCAATATAGCTAGATTACATAGCTCAATAACTATTCAATATAGCTAGATTACATAGCTCAATAACTATTCAATATAACTAGATTACATAGCTCAATAACTATTCAATATAGCTAGATTACATAGCTCAATAACTATTCATTAAAATACCTACATTAGATACTTTACCGAGAGAGCACGATATTATGTCAATGATTTTCAATTCGAGATGTCGGGAGAAAATAATATCTACACGAAAATGCGGAGAATGATAAGGACAGGAAGCTAGAATATACAGGGTGCCTGCAAAAGTTGCAAAGTTGTATGTAGAGCAAATAAGTTTGGGACGATTGTACAAAGAGCTATGAAAGAGCTCCATCGGTATACGAGGACATAAGAGTACTTACGAGTATTTAAGTTTTAGAATGTGGCAATAACAAAAATAACAGCTCTGAGTGCAGATGCTTAAAAAAAAATGAACTTTTTCGTGAAAGTTGACTATTAAAGAAAAATAAATGCTATAGAATTCATTTTACAGCGTCGTTTTGAAGTTAATAAGGCAGTGACAAATATCGGAGACATGCATCTGATATGCTAGATGTAAAATCATACAGAGGTGCAGATATAGATTCTGGCCATTGTATGATTAGGGTGAAATATAAACAAAGACTGGCAAACTACAAAAAAGAGAAGAGCGAGAGACAGATTTAGTACAATACACAGTGTCTTAGTGGTAATGGGGTGTTGAGAATAAGTTATCAAAGTGCGTTAAATAGGAGAATAGAAGTTGGTAGGGACAGGTTAAGAGCTGGAATTGTAGAAGAAAGATGGAGAAGTATTCAAGACCTGATTGGAGATACAGTAAAAGATATGTTTTGAGACAGGGAGATCCACTGTCAACTGGTCTGTTCAACTTGTGTTTGGAATATGTAATACGAAAAACCAACATTCAACCCAGAGCGACAATTTTTAACAGAACTTGCCAAATTTTTGCTTTTGCAGATGATCTGGTTTTGCTGTGCGGAGACCAAAGGGAACTCAGTGAGTGTTGTTCTGATCTGCTTTTGTTTTCGAGGGAAGTTGGTTTAAGTGTAAATGACTCAAAAACTAAGTATACGGTAAATACTGGAAATAGTGAAAGATTTCAAAGTGTTAAACTTTTTGACTGTAAAGGAATAAACTATGAAAGAGTTAAGGAATTTAAATATTTGGGTGCACTTGTTACTGATAATAATGAGATTAAACTAGAAATTAGTGCAAGAATTTCTGCTGAAAACAGATGTTATTTTGCCATACAGAAACTATTGAGGTCAAGCTATGTAAATATTAAACTCAAAATACTCATCTGTAAAGTGATAATAAGACCAATTGTTCTATACGGATCTGAGACTTGGACTTTAATTGAAAGATATACTGATCTTTTAGGAATATGGGAAAGAAAAATTCTGCAGGAATTTTCATAGTAATATGTGAAGATGGACATTGGAGGAGTAGAACAAATAAATAGGTTTATGAAGGATATAAAGAGCTAGACATTTTTACAACTATAAGGAACAAAGAATTCAATGGCTCGGACATATGATGAGGATGGAGGATAAGAGAGTTACTAGAAGGATTTTGGAGGGAAACCCAGGTGGGTCAAGATCCCGAGGAAGACCTAGGGTCAGATGGAAGGAGCAGGTAGAGGAGGATTTGAAATTGCTTGGTGTTAGCAATTATAAGAGGAAATCTGCAAATAGAAAGGAATGGTCAAAAATCTTCAAGGAGGTCAAGGCCCTACAAGGGCTGTAGCAACATGATGACGATGAAAGCAGTGACAAAATATGGATTTAAGCCAAAGTGATTTTCGAGCTGTGATTTTATTATGGCTTTCGACAAGGTTTGGCAGAGCAACATTGAATTCGACTTTTGATGATGAAACACCATCCAAAGCAGCAATATACAACTTATGTAAAGAAATCCATCTTGGATATAAGAGTCTCATTGATGAATTTCGTAGAGGTCGACCAAGAACTGCTGTGACACCAGAAAATATTGATGCTGTTTATCAAATGATCACTTTAGATCGTCATGTCACATACGATGAAATGAAAGCACCTTTGATCGTTTCAAGGATTCGAGTGAATTTAATTTTACATAATCATTTAAAAATCAAAAAGGTATATGCTCTCGTAATCCAGGCTGGTTTGTACACATTTCTATCTGTCGAGCATCTTAATAACACGGGATAGAAATTGTCTGTAAAAATAATATGAGTTTAGAAATCCAAACACGAATAACGAAATGCTGCAAATCGATGTTTTCATAGATTAAGAATATTTTTCGAGATCACACCTGATTAACACCACTATATAAAACACTATATTTAAATGACAGCTATATAAAGCACTATATTTAAATTACAGCTATATAAAGCACTATATTTAAATTATAGCTATATAAAAAACTATATTTCAATTACAGCTATATAAAGCACTAGCAGTATATCCGTTTTTCGTATGGGATATATAATATAAAGGAACTTAAAATTCACAATCATGTGCAGATTCTTATAGTATTCTTAATGACATTGTTATTCAAAGTATGTCTCATTAACATATTTAATTCAATTCTCCTAACTGAGAAGTATAAGAGTCTCTGTTATCGGTATACACAATCATGTTCTCAGACAGATCTGAAGAATAGAAAATCTATGAAAGTGATGTATCGGTATATGAGGGCCAATATGCAAGTTTTAGAATGTGGCAATACCAAAAGTAAAAGATTTCTTTGCAGTTGATTTTATAAAAATTGAACTTTTTCGTGAACGTTGGCTATTAAAGAAAAATAAATGCTATAGAATTCTCGTTCTGAAATTAATAAGGCAGTGTCGTCATTTTGAAATTAATAAAGCAGGGACAAAACATGGATTTAAGACAAAAGGATTTTCGAGCTGTGATTTTATTATGATATTCGACAAGGGTTGACACAGCAACATTGTGTCGATCGAATTAATTCGACTTTTGATGATGAAACACCATCCAAAGCAACAATATACAACTTATTTAAATAATTCCATCTGGATGTAAGAGTCTTATTGATGAATTTCGTAAAGGTCGACCAAGAACTGCTATGATACCAGAAAACATTATTGTGACTCCACAAAATTATAATACCATCTTGGTTTGTACACACATTTGAAAAAAAAAATAAGGAATCGGAACAATATATATTAAAATGAAAGCGCTGTGAAATTGGATAAACATATGCAAAACTGAAAAAGCTAAGATGTAATCTCAATATATGCGTTTGAAAAAAATTTGCCAAAATAAAACAGATAACTTAAGAAATTGAAAATATCAATAATCCCCGTAACCCTTCGAGTAAGTAATAGCCGTAATTGATGTAATCCTGTCAAAAATGCAATTATGATATAATTTATTTTATGTTTACTTCTCAATTCTTTAGGTCGGAAAAAATTTGATAAAAACCGACTGCTGTACTCATAAACGCATTGAGTTTAATTCCATTGTGTAGCAACATATCATTTTTTCCAAACTTTGGCTTTGTATACAGAACAGACAGACAGACTTTCTACTTTATATACAGGGTGATTCATAAAAGATGGGCCACACTTTACGAAGTTGTAGTAAACACTAAACCAAGCATTTTTTGTCGTAGTTTATTGGGTCGGAAATGAAACATAAAGACGTCAGTGGGCGCTTAATGGTGAAACCGATGAGGTGAGGCGAAAACACAAGAATGACTTAGAAGTTATAAAACGACATTTAAAAAACAATAATTACAGTAATGGCGTAAACGAGCGACCGCCAGCCTGAATAGACATCTCACAGCGGCGATGGAGAGATTGGCGAACTCTCTCGAACAGACCAGGCAGGTCGCACACTTCGGCAGCAGCGGTCGAAATTCTGGCGACGAGTTCCTCTTCAGATTCAAGGTCAGTGTCATAGACGAGACTCTTGAAATAACCCCACAAAAGATGTCAAAACATGACAGATCGGGCGATCGTGGGGCCAAGCTATGGGTCCAACCCGCGCAATCTATTGGCCCGGAAAAGTGACGCCTAGATAGATTTACGACCCGATAAACTATGACGAGAAATGCTTGGTTTGGTGTGTATTACCACCTCGTAATGTTTGGCCCATCGTTTTTGAATCACCCTGTATATAGAGTAGTGGGTAGTTGCCAAGAGCGTTAGAAGTGAAACTTCTTAGGACAATATAAGAAAAAATGGAGTTATCAATGAAAGAGTATGCAAATCATATAGTGGTAAATATACTTACATATTGTAAGTTATCGAATTTAACATGTCGATGTTTTAAATACATAATACACACAATATAATACATAAAAAGTAAGATCCTGATAAGATGATATGTGAAAAGATAAGCATTAATATCACATAATATTAATAATAAAATTATTAATACCATTTAGAACAAAACGTAGATGGAGACAATTTTATTAAGAAGTATCCATTTACTCATAATTTAAAAATGCAATTATTGGTTTATGAAAACTGCAATTATTGGTTTATGAAAACTGCAATAAGATGCATACTTCATCGACTGTAACTGTTCTAAATATCTAGGATATACTGCGTCAATCATAGTTCCAGATTTCGTGATTGATTCTGCTGGATCATTATTCATTTTCAATTTTATGTGTTTGAGAATTCAATCCGTGGTTGGGCTTCCGGAGAAGCAAAGTCAACACTGAAATCACCACCGAAAATCATTGGTATCTTATCTAGTCCGTTTCGAATAAAGTTGCAATGCGTTTAGTACTGGATTTCGACATAATTTCTATATTTAATATTTAATACAGTAAACAAAAATTACTATAATACATTACAACTGTATAAAATATAACGAATATATGAAACACGCTAGACTCATTCAATGCATAGCAAAAAAACTGGGAGCATAGCGAAGATGCGTAACACACTAACCTCCCTCAATTTGCAAGGAGTGGGACGGCGTAACAGAAAGTGTAACGCACCGTTCTTACACTACCCGTCTCAATTATTGCTCCACTATTGGAGGAGTTTCACTTTCTTTTCACATGTCGTTACGCTCGTATTTCTATTAAGCGAACTAGCCTTAAGAAGTTTCACTTCAGAAACTGGAGAAGCATTGATCCAAAGGGGATTGCTTGGAAGGTACTTATGTGTGAACTTGGGATCGTGAATTCACTCTCAAAAATATGATATGTCAAATAGAAAGTTCATTTAGTGTAAGAATTTCATAATAAAGGTCGGATAAATGTATATAATATCAAAGTATAGGGTAAATACATACAAACCACAGATACGTTTTTCCTGATGTTGAGCGCCGGGACTCAACAATGTCTGGATGTAATAAAAATAATGGCATGAGACAAATCCATGAAATAATTGGGGCCTTGAAATTAAAATAAATCTTTAATTCTTGCGATAAGATATTTATGAACATTAAAGCTTCCATGAAACACATATATTGATCAAATCATTTACTTCAAATTCTATGTTCAACATAATTCAATTAATGATAGTGCTTGGCACATTTGACATACATACATTTACTTCAGAGTACTTGACTTAAATTAAGATTTCTCCAGAATCAAGTAAACAGTTTTTAGACCAAGTTTATAGAATTTCATATTTAAAAACATTTATTGTCGAAGGATCATACAATTATGTAAAGATATTACTTATCATTTACGCATGGTAATTTAAGATTTAGTCGTTTAATGGAAAGATGAATTCTAGCCAGGCTCCTGGATTTTTAAAATCCTTCCTTGTTTTGCAAAAATTATACTTACAAGAACCACTGTAGGATCTAATAATCCTGGCGGTCATGATGATCAGAATGAGATGGGAAATTTTACGTTTTTTCTTAAATTTAATCATAGTTATAAAATTGGAGTAAATTAAACACGACCGCCAGATTTCGTTTCTTTGTCCCTTCTCTCGAAAGAATAGCGTCTCTCAACCGATACTCTGAAAACTCTGACGTCACAAGCGATCACACCATCAAGCATTCGCTTTGGCTCCGTGAAGTTGGCCCCCCGTGGAAAGCACAAACGACAAAAACTTGTGGAATCGTTTGTACTTCGTTTGTGCTGGTTTGTGCTGACAAAATTTTCGTTTGTGCTTCTTTCCTTTTCGATTTATAGCATTTTCTTTTCCGGGGGGGCTAACTTCACGCTCAGCCATTGTTTACATAAGAGAAATTACATCAATATCCAAAAAACGTTTATGCCTTTCGTTTGTGCTTCGTTTGTGCTGGTTTGTGCAGCAAAAAGTTTTCTTCGGACCCTTTTCAAATTTGAACTATAAAGCTTTCATTTGTTTGGCGCCAAAACGGGCTTTGTTGACATACAAGAAATTAAACGAATTTCGAAAAAACGTTTATGCCATTCGTTTGTGCTTCGTTTGTGCTGGTTTGTGCCGCAAAAATTTTCGTTTGTGCTCTTTTCGTTTTCGATTTATAGACGTTTCTTTTCCCGGGGGGGCTAACTTCACGATCAGCTGTTCTTTACATAAGAGAAATTACATCAATATCCAAAAAACGTTTATGCCATTCGTTTGTGCTTCGTTTGTGCTGGTTTGTGCAGCAAAAAGTTTTCTTCGGACCCTTTTCAAATTTGAATTATAAAGCTTTCATTTGTTTGGCGGGAAAACCGGGTTTGTTGACATGCAAGAAATTAAAGGAATTTCGAAAAAACGTTTATGCCATTCGTTTGTGCTTCGTTTGTGCTGGTTTGTGCCGCAAAAATTTTCGTTTGTGCTCTTTTCGTTTTCGATTTATAGACGTTTCTTTTCCCGGGGGGGGGCAACTTCACGATCAGCTGTTGTTTACATAAGAGAAACTACATCAATATCCAAAAAACGTTTATGCCATTCGTTTGTGCTTCGTTTGTGCTGGTTTGTGCAGCAAAAAGTTTTCTTCGGACCCTTTTCAAATTTGAATTATAAAGCTTTCATTTGTTTGGCGGGAAAACCGGGTTTGTTGACATACAAGGAATTAATGGAATTTCGAAAAAACGTTTATGCCATTCGTTTGTGCTGGTTTGTGCCGCAAAAATTTTCGTTTGTGCTCTTTTCGTTTTCGATTTATAGACGTTTCTTTTCCCGGGGGGGACTAACTTCACGATCAGCTGTTGTTTACATTAGAGAAATTACATCAATATCCAAAAAACCTTTATGCCATTCGTTTGTGCTTCGTTTGTGCTGGTTTGTGCAGCAAAAAGTTTTCTTCGGACCCTTTTCAAATTTGAATTATAAAGCTTTCATTTGTTTGGCGGGAAAACCGGGTTTGTTGACATACAAGAAATTAAAGGAATTTCGAAAAAACGTTTATGCCATTCGTTTGTGCTTCGTTTGTGCTGGTTTGTGCCGCAAAAATTTTCGTTTGTGCTCTTTTCGTTTTCGATTTATAGACGTTTTTTTTTCCCGGGGGGGCTAACTTCACGATCAGCTGTTGTTTACATAAGAGAAATTACATCAATATCCAAAAAACGTTTATGCCATTCGTTTGTGCTTCGTTTGTGCTGGTTTGTGCAGCAAAAATTTACTTCGGACCCTTTTCAAATTTAAATTATAAAGCTTTCATTTGTTTGGCGGGAAAACCGGGTTTGTTGACATACAAGAAATTAATGGAATTCCGAAAAAACGTTTATGCCATTCGTTTGTGCTTCGTTTGTGCTGGTTTGTGCCGCAAAAATTTTCGTTTGTGCTCTTTTCGTTTTCGATTTATAGACGTTTCTTTTCCCGGGGGGGCCAACTTCACGATCAGCTGTTGTTTACATAAGAGAAATTACATCAATATCCAAAAAACGTTTATGCCATTCGTTTGTGCTTCGTTTGTGCTGGTTTGTGCAGCAAAAAGTTTTCTTCGGACCCTTTTCAAATTTGAATTATAAAGCTTTCATTTGTTTGGCTGGAAAACCGGGTTTGTTGACATACAAGAAATTAAAGGAATTTCGGAAAAACGTTTATGCCATTCGTTTGTGCTTCGTTTGTGCTGGTTTGTGCCGCAAAAATTTTCGTTTGTTCTTCTTTCGTTTTCGATTTATAGCATTTCCTTTCATTTGCTTCGTGTGAAGTTGGCCCCCCCGTGGAAAGCACAAACGACAAAAACTAGTGGAATCGTTTGTACTTCGTTTGTGCTGGTTTGTGCCGCAAAAATTTTCGTTTGTGCTTCTTTCGTTTTCGATTTATAGCATTTCCTTTCATTTGCTTCGTGTGAAGTTGGCCCCCCCGTGGAAAGCACAAACGACAAAAACTAGTGGAATCGTTTGTACTTCGTTTGTGCTGGTTTGTGCCGCAAAAATTTTCGTTTGTGCTTCTTTCGTTTTCGATTTATAGCATTTCCTTTCATTTGCTTCGTGTGAAGTTGCCCCCCCCGTGGAAAGCACAAACGACAAAAACTAGTGGAATCGTTTGTACTTCGTTTGTGCTGGTTTGTGCCGCAAAAATTTTCGTTTGTGCTTCTTTCGTTTTCGATTTATAGCATTTCCTTTCATTTGCTTCGTGTGAAGTTGCCCCCCCCCCCCGTGGAAAGCACAAACGACAAAAACTATTGGAATCGTTTGTACTTCGTTTGTGCTGGTTTGTGCCGCAAAAATTTTCGTTTGTGCTTCTTTCGTTTTCGATTTATAGCATTTCCTTTCATTTGCTTCGTGTGAAGTTGGCCCCCCCCCGTGGAAAGCACAAACGACAAAAACTAGTGGAATCGTTTGTACTTCGTTTGTGCTGGTTTGTGCCGCAAAAATTTTCGTTTGTGCTTCTTTCGTTTTCGATTTATAGCATTTCCTTTCATTTGCTTCGTGTGAAGTTGCCCCCCCCCCCGTGGAAAGCACAAACGACAAAAACTATTGGAATCGTTTGTACTTCGTTTGTGCTGGTTTGTGCCGCAAAAATTTTCGTTTGTGCTTCTTTCGTTTTCGATTTATAGCATTTCCTTTCATTTGCTTCGTGTGAAGTTGGCCCCCCCCCGTGGAAAGCACAAACGACAAAAACTAGTGGAATCGTTTGTACTTCGTTTGTGCTGGTTTGTGCCGCAAAAATTTTCGTTTGTGCTTCTTTCGTTTTCGATTTATAGCATTTCCTTTCATTTGCTTCGTGTGAAGTTGGCCCCCCCGTGGAAAGCACAAACGACAAAAACTAGTGGAATCGTTTGTACTTCGTTTGTGCTGGTTTGTGACGCAAAAAGTTTTCTTCAGAGCCTTTTCAAATTTGAACTATAAATCTTTTATTTGTTTGGCGCGAAAACAGGGTTTGTTTACATACAAGAAATTAAATGAATTTCGAAAAACCGTTAATGCCATTCGTTTGTATTTCATTTGTACTTGTTTGTTCCGGGAAAAAAAATTTCGGACCCTTTGCATATGCAAAGTATAAAGCTTTCATTTGTCTCCGGGACAAGTGTTTTTTTTTTTTTACATAACAGAAATTAAATGAATTTTAAAAAACTGTTTATGCCATTCGTTTGTGCTTCGTTTGTACTAGTTTGTTCCGGAAAAAATTTCTTCGGATCCTTTTCATATCCAAAGTATAAAGTTTTCATTTGTCTGGGGGACAAGTGGGTTTTATTTACATAGCAGAAATTAATTGAATTTCAAAAAACCGTTTATGTCATTCGTTTGTACTTCGTTTGTACTAGTTTGTTCCGGAAAAAAATTTCTTCGGACCCTTTTCATATCCAAAATATAAATCTTTTATTTTTCTTGGGGACAAATTGGTTTTGTTCACATAATAGGAATTAAATGAATTTTGAAAAAACGTTTGAAATAACCAGATCTAAATCTGTCGTTACTATTCCTAGCATTATTCAATTGATTCAATTCATAGAAGCTTAAAAAATTTAGAAGTAACATTTCAGTATTAGTCTAATTAACCTCATTTGACATGACAAAAGGCAAAACAATACCATGTAAATTAAAGTCACCCATAGTAACAATGTCGTAATTGAAAAAATTAAAATTAGCTTCGAACAAATTGATGAATTCATCATACGTATCAAAACTGGAAGAAGGGCTTATATATACCACACAGAGAAACAAATATTTACCAAAAGCACGATCAATTTTTAACCATACCGATTCCGTTTGATTTTCACCCATGGATAACTCATTGAACACAATGTTAGAATTGAGTACAATAAACAAGCCCCCGGCACGAAGGTCTCGAATATCCATATTAGTCCAATCTCCACGTATAATTGTATATCTGTCATCAAAACATTCCGCACTACTAATATTTTCATAGAGCCAGGTCTCAGTTAAACATATTACATCATAGTTTTGAGTTAATACCGATAAGAATAGTTTGTTTGTTTTTGTCCGTAGACCCCTAACATTCTGATAATAAATTTTCATGTCACGATTTACAACACATCCACCAGTGATCAAAGACTCATCAGGTAGTCACTTCCCTGCTTCATTCTCATGGCCACGCATTTCACCCTCTTGAAGAATCTGCTTATCATTAAGTTTACCAACTAATTTGGTAATGAAACATCCATCGGGCCAAACATCACTTTCAACAACTTTGCCATGTCCTGTTCCTGGACCTCAACATGAAAAGGAAAGTAGGTATTACATTTAGTAACTAATGGCGTACAAATGAAATTATCAATAAGACCGTTCTTTAAATCAATTTCAATATCATCGGCTCTCGCATTTGAACTCAGTCTCAAGAGAAATATTACTCCCATTCTGGGACGTTTCTCAACCGCCACTAATGTGGAAACTTTACATGAACCGTTTACAACTGTCTTTGATTTCGGTGTAGCAATATATCCCTTATCGCCTTTTTAAAACCAGATCCCATAGTATTTATAAACATATCCCTGTGTATGTGCAGTTGAGCAATACTAGCTCCATCTTGTAAATTTGGCCACTGTTCAGCATTTCCATTGATCTATTCAGCAACATCATTGACAGTTTCCCTCATGTTTTCCCTGATACTATTTCTTCGATTTAATTCCGAACGTAGTTTAATCACATTCAAATCCATCCAACAGTGTTCCCGATCAACGAAGTGAGCATTTACCTCTGTCTTTATGATACCATTTATACCATTACTGCCTGAATATACTTTTTATTCGATGCTGACCACTCTCCTAAGGAGGTCAGTGTCATTATCTTGCACTTTTCTATTCAAAAGTTCCACTAAAGCTAATTAATTTTATCCGAAAAGTGTGTGTTGTCATCAGAACTTACTTCCGCTTTGTAGGTTTATTCCTATCATTCAATGCTTGTTCAAAAATCTTCGCGTTTTCTCTATTGAGATCGAAACTGACCCTATGTTTAAAGGCCGATTTTCTATCAGAAACAGAAATGAACAAGTTATTCAAGTTGCACACTCCAAAAATGCTTTGCGTAACACTGGCTCAACTTCTTCTGAAGTCGAACCACTATAGTCCGCCATGACAAAATTAAGAACAATTCGTTAAATTCTTCTTAACTACTTGTCAGTATCTAAAAAATAGTTTACTCACAGTATAAGCCACATTAAAAACACAATATTAAGAATAAAAACTCTTTAAAATTTTAAAACTGTAAAAAATTTATCTCTTTCTAGCCTCCCTTTCGTGTTTTAAATTTTTCTTCCTCAAACCCTTCCTCGTTTTCTAGGTTTAATGTATTCACAGATGGTCAAAACTGGATAATAATGTAGGTTTATCAATATGCATTTTCGAAAATGATCGACTGATCGAATCATTATCCTTTAAACTTAGAACTGGAAACACAGTTTTTCAAGCCGAACTTGAGGCCATCAACCAGGCCATCCTCTGGACCGGCAAAAACAATTTAAAAATCAACATCTTTTCGGACAGTCAGTCATCTATTTCGGCTTTTAAATCTATCAAGAATAAAACGAAATTTCTATCTAAAATTAAAACTAATGCTCACCCCTACAAATCATTTATTAACTTATCCTGGATCAAGGCCCATTCTAACATTCAGGGCAACGAAGTCGCCGATGAACTGGCCAAACAAGCTACGATCTCCGGCACCCCACTCCTTATACCTTTTCCCTACTCATTTTGATTAATAATTATAAATCTTTCCTTCTTAAAAATTGGCAATCTCTTCTTAATGATTATATTTCCCCCCGGACTCCTGACCCTGCCAGAATTCTAAGCTATTTACCCAAAGTCAACCTCAATTTTCAAATTTATAACAAATTCTTAATCTATTTTTTAACGGGTCATGGTCCTTTTCTTGACTATCTTCATTTTTTCAAACATAAACGTTCTTCAAATTGTCTTTGTAATTCATATGGTGACGTAGATCATTATGTTTTTAATTGCCCCCATACTTCAAAATTTCACTTAACCCGTCCTCCAGATAATCTTCGTGCGACATGGTTCTCTGGTGTCAGAACCAATAAAATTATTTTAAATAGGTTGAAAAACTGTGTTTTAATTGCGAGAGAACTCTCCCATCAGGTTCCTTAGCAAGCTTGGTGCCAACTGCTTTCAATTTTCTTCGGTCAATGTTGTCTACCCCCTGTTCCAGGCGTTTGTCTCTTATTGTTCCTGTACTTACACTTTTTGGTGTCCATCTTTTGTATATTTTGTTTCCTGTTTATATTCCTCTGTTGTATATATCTGTTTTCCCTGTGTTCCTCGGCTGTTCATATATTTGAAAGTCTTACCATGTACATGTATTGCTATATTGCATTTAACTTTGTCTTATCCGATTACCTCAACTGATTGCATGTAACCTTTGTTCAGCCATGCTCTTTTTGCTTTCTTTTTGTTGGTTTTTACTGTATTGTCCCTTTTCCCGAGGTTGCTCGGATTCTTTTGGCCATACGTTTTTACATAAATTTAATTTCATTTTAAGAAAATAACTTAATTTTTACCTCAAAATTCAAAATTTGTTAAAATCTACGTTTCTTTGCCCCCCCCCCCTTCCCACTGTATTTTATGTAAAACATGTAAAACTGTATTACTGTCTGTATATATATATATATAAATATTTACCATGTAACCACTTTATTGAATTTTAAATAAATGCAGACTAAAACTTGGTGGCTGACCGTGGAGGTCGGTTTCGACTAACCTCTCCCGGCCACACATTAAACTGCCGTAAGCCCTAGGGTTGGCCGTGTGGTCTGGGCCTTCCACATAACCGACCGATCTTCACATTGTCACAATTTTGAGTAACCTTTCAGAAGCTTTGGGATAGTTTGTGTTTCGTTTTCATTCCAACATCTTTGACCTTCTTAGATTCAAAATAAAAAGCTTGCTGCTGTTTAAATTTTTTTACATTGCCAGGCCATTATACTAGCTTTTCAAAAGTTATAGCTTCTATCTTAACACCAGCCTCTATATCAACACCAGCAACAATTAGATCCCGAATAATATATTGTTCCAAAAGTTCATGGAGTGAAGTCAAGAATTTGTAAACATTTAATCCAACAAGCTGAACGCGGATGTTGAATTTGGACCCACTCGTGAATAACATTACATTTGCGATAAAATAATATTAATAACTTTTCAACACTTTTTAATACTTTTTCTAATTTCAGCATTCAATATTAGTGCATGTGGAATCAGTTCAGCTTTCGTCACCCCTAGTGCAAACGAATCGACTTGTTCTGAGCCAGGTTTGCTCTACATAAAAATTAACAGAAGGAAGAAATATTTCCTAACTCACAGATAAGATGTCAATATCGACTAGCTTGACACCTAGATTTGTGACCTTGACCATTTAAAGGCGGAAAAGTCCTCCTCCTTACCTCCTTTATGAGCGCCCATTGCAAGGGCTTATTGTGCAGCTTGTTTTTACGAAAGTTGGTTCAGACTGCTTTCGCTGGCTACATGAAAGGTGGTGGAAAATGTGAAGCTCAATAAATCTGAAACGAATATATCTGAAATGAATAAAAGGAAAATCGTTGAGGTGCAAGCCGGTACAAACCGGTAGAAACGAATTACAAAAGAATGGCATAAAGACCTTTCTAAAACTCGTGAAATTTATTTTATGTCAACAAAGCCCGTTTTCGCGATACACAAATGAAAGCTTTATAGTTCAAATTTGAAAAGGGTCCGAAGAAAACTTTTTGCTGCACAAACCAGCACAAAAGAAAGGCATAAACGTTTTTTGGATATTGATGTAATTTCTCTTATGTAAACAATGGCTGAACGTGAAGTTAGCCCCCCCCCGGAAAAGAAAATGCTATAAATCGAAAACGAAAGAAGCACAAACGAAAATTTTTGCGGCACAAACCAGCACAAACGAAGTACAAACGATTCCACTAGTTTTTGTCGTTTGTGCTTTCCACGGGGGGGCCAACTTCACACGAAGCAAATGAAAGGAAATGCTATAAATCGAAAACGAAAGAAGCACAAACGAAAATTTTTTCGGCACAAACCAGCACAAACGAAGCACAAACGAATGGCATAAACGTTTTTTGGATATTGATGTAATTTCTCTTATGTAAACAACAGCTGATCGTGAAGTTGGCCCCCCCGGGAAAAGAAACGTCTATAAATCGAAAACGAAAAGAGCACAAACGAAAATTTTTGCGGCACAAACCAGCACAAACGAAGCACAAACGAATGGCATAAACGTTTTTTCGAAATTCCTTTAATTTCTTGTATTTCAACAAACCCGGTTTTCCCGCCAAACAAATGAAAGCTTTATAATTCAAATTTGAAAAGGGTCCGAAGAAAACTTTTTGCTGCACAAACCAGCACAAACGAAGCACAAACGAATGGCATAAACGTTTTTTAGATATTGATGTAATTTCTCTTATGTAAACAACGGCTGATCGTGAAGTTAGCCCCCCCGGGAAAAGAAACGTCTATAAATCGAAAACGAAAAGAGCACAAACGAAAATTTTTGCGGCACAAACCAGCACAAACGAAGCACAAACGAATGGCATAAACGTTTTTTCGAAATTCCATTAATTTCTTGTATGTCAACAAACCCGGTTTTCCCGCCAAACAAATGAAAGCTTTATAATTCAAATTTGAAAAGGGTCCGAAGAAAACTTTTTGCTGCACAAACCAGCACAAACGAAGCACAACCGAATGGCATAAACGTTTTTTGGATATTGATGTAATTTCTCTTATGTAAACAACAGCTGATCGTGAAGTTGGCCCCCCCGGGAAAAGAAACGTCTATAAATCGAAAACGAAAAGAGCACAAACGAAAATTTTTGCGGCACAAACCAGCACAAACGAAGCACAAACGAATGGCATAAACGTTTTTTCGAAATTCCTTTAATTTCTTGCATGTCAACAAACCCGGTTTTCCCGCCAAACAAATGAAAGCTTTATAATTCAAATTTGAAAAGGGTCCGAAGAAAACTTTTTGCTGCACAAACCAGCA
This sequence comes from Amaurobius ferox, assembly GCA_951213105.1. Taxonomy (NCBI): domain Eukaryota; kingdom Metazoa; phylum Arthropoda; class Arachnida; order Araneae; family Amaurobiidae; genus Amaurobius; species Amaurobius ferox. The sequence goes on along the minus strand of OX578142.1, from coordinate 83,381,586 downwards.
CAAACGAAGCACAAACGAATGGCATAAACGTTTTTTGGATATTGATGTAATTTCTCTTATGTAAACAACAGCTGATCGTGAAGTTAGCCCCCCCGGGAAAAGAAACGTCTATAAATCGAAAACGAAAAGAGCACAAACGAAAATTTTTGGGGCACAAACCAGCACAAACGAAGCACAAACGAATGGCATAAACGTTTTTTCGAAATTCCTTTAATTTCTTGCATGTCAACAAACCCGGTTTTCCCGCCAAACAAATGAAAGCTTTATAATTCAAATTTGAAAAGGGTCCGAAGAAAACTTTTTGCTGCACAAACCAGCACAAACGAAGCACAAACGAATGGCATAAACGTTTTTTGGATATTGATGTAATTTCTCTTATGTAAACAACAGCTGATCGTGAAGTTAGCCCCCCCGGGAAAAGAAACGTCTATAAATCGAAAACGAAAAGAGCACAAACGAAAATTTTTGGGGCACAAACCAGCACAAACGAAGCACAAACGAATGGCATAAACGTTTTTTCGAAATTCGTTTAATTTCTTGTATGTCAACAAAGCCCGTTTTGGCGCCAAATAAATGAAAGCTTTATAGTTCAAATTTGAAAAGGGTCCGAAGAAAACTTTTTGCTGCACAAACCAGCACAAACGAAGCACAAACGAAAGGCATAAACGTTTTTTGGATATTGATGTAATTTCTCTTATGTAAACAATGGCTGAGCGTGAAGTTAGCCCCCCCGGAAAAGAAAATGCTATAAATCGAAAACGAAAGAAGCACAAACGAAAATTTTTGCAGCACAAACCAGCACAAACGAAGTACAAACGATTCCACTAGTTTTTGTCGTTTGTGCTTTCCACGGGGGGGCCAACTTCACAGAGCCATTCGCTTTCGCAGGCGCAAGAAAAAATTGAACAAAACAAAACTCATACATGTACTTCCAACGGACTTTCACCAAAGCGGAAGTTCCAAGCGCGAAGATATGCAATAACACTGGAAGTTGTGGCTTCTTCCGCAGACGACATTTAACACAGAAATTCTACACTTACATTTATCGCGATGGCACTTTTTAAAGCAGTAAAATTTAACTTACAAAATACCGATATAACATATGAAAGCGGCCAAGGCCCAAAGTAGGCTGTCTAATCATTGATAATGATGAGTTTGTTTATTAAAACGATCTACTAAACATGCATAAGCAATACTAAAGGAGCAGTAAACAAGTTGCATATAGAGACGTACTGGCATAATTTTGATCTGTGAACCACCAATTTCAATCTTCGAACAAGAAGAGTATTGTGATTGTGGTTTGTATGATATTGCCTTACAGAAAATTTCAAAGTTTAAAAATTTCAAAAAGATGTATCTCGAGTCCCATATAATTTCTACTCAACTCATCTTGAACAATGCCGAGTTAGCATAATTCTTTAACGAAAATTTATTTTAATGCTTTCATAATCCCATTTCTGATATATTTCAGCGTATCTAAGGCTTTAAACGAACTTCCTGAGCACGCATTCAAGAGCTTAAAATTAGATAAAACTATCTTTAAAATACTAAATACACCCTCGGAAGAAACTCAAATATTTCAAAGAAAATATTTTGAAAACAAAATTCCGCTAGGTCTCCATTATTCGAAGAAAACAATGTGTTATATTTCTCCTGAGTGATGTTGACATAGGAGCGAAGAAAAGAGCAAAGGAAAAACTAATTTCAATTTCCCGTTTTTTTAACAATAGAAATCGTTTTGAACTCAATTAACATCTCTCACTTCTCCCTTTCGCTTTGGAAAAGGAACGCAGATTTTTTTTCTCTTTGCTTCTTTGAAGTACTATAATTTAACCGGAAAAAGTTAAGAGAAGGCTTTTTTAACTTCAGATTAATATATTTGTATTTTTGTAGTTAAAAAGCATTGTGTATTTTTTTCATATTCTTAAAGCAATGTAACAGAGTTTGTAATAGCTCTGTGCACTGCTTTTGTAATTCATGTACGTTATTAAAGCAACGATGATATTTGTAATTTTATTTTCTCAGACTATTATAGTTCGTGGGATCCTTAAAAGTCCAAGTAATTTTGTAAGGAAAGTTTCACCAGTGTGGACGTTAAGTTTATCTACACTACCCGGCCAAAAAAAAGTCGTCTAAGTTAATATTTCTTTGGACCACCTTTAGCAAAAATATCTGCATGCATTCGTCGTGGCATTGTGTTTAAGAGTTAATGCAATATTTCAACACTTATTCGTGGCCAGAGTTGCAGTAACGTTTTGCCAAGTTCCTTGGTTGATGAAGGAGGAGTGGAATTACTCCTTAGGTGCTTCTCCAGTATATACCACATACCTTCATTGGGGTTGAGGTCAGGACTTTGTGGTGGCCAATGCAAGTGTGCGAATGAGGCCTCGTGCTCCTCGAACCAATATTTCACAGTTTTAGCGCGATGAATCGTGGAGTTGTCATTCTGGAATATGCCATTGCCCTCGTGAAAGAAAAATGCCATTGATGGAATAAGATAGTCTTTCAGTATGCTCATATATTCAGCTGACTTCATTTTATTGCTGCGTAGTGTTGCTACACCTAGATCAGCCGAACAGAAGTATTCCCAGATCGTAACACTTCCTCCTGAGGCCTGTACAGTGGGTACAATATAGGAAGGTCCAATGCTACATGTGGTTCCTTTCTAATCCCGGTGCGTCTACCATGCTGGAAGAGAGTAAATCTGGACTCACGGGACCACATGATTTTCCTCCATTGCTCAGCAGTTCATTATTTATGTTCCTTGGTTAATTGGAGTATATTTTTCCCAGTAACCAGTTTTTTCCTTTTTGTAACACATATGTTTAATTCCAGTTCTTAGAGTTTTCATTTCATCGTGCAAGTGAAAATGGTATTGTTTCTACTATTGAATATGGTTATGAGTTCTAGGGTTGATGTTTTGGATTCGATTTCATTAAGCGTTTTAATGATCTTCTGTCACGATTATTCAGGACTGTTTTTTGACCACACATTTTCCGTGAAATTGATGGTTCACCCCATCGTTCCAAAATTTAATAATCCGTTGGACAGTTCGTAATCCAGTGCCAGTGATTTCAGAAATGTCTTTGCACGTCTTCTAGTTTTGACACAGGCCAATAATTTGGACATTTGTGAGCTCTGTAACATCTTTTTTCGATCGTGTATAACGTATTCAACCATCGCTGTGAACTAACTGATGAACTGCACACTGATCAAGTTATATTTGAAGGTTATATATATGAAGGTCCGTAGAATTATAAAAATTTTCGAAAAGCATCATCACTTCTTCCCTCCTTCGTACTTGTATGTTTCAACTCATTCCATATCTTTTTTTGGTCAGGAAGTGTACCATAACCGATCGAGTAATAGGGATTACACCGATCCTGGCGAAGAATTTGAAAAAATAGGAAAACGAATTCGAGAACAATATTCGCAACTAGAAACACACAAAACGCGTACATAGAAGACAATAAATATCTGTCATACTTCAACGGTTGTTAGTTGCACTTCGACTAATTGCATATACTTATTGTGTAATGTTCTTTCTCGAATTCCAATGTTTATTGTCGATAATGGAGGACATTTTTAACAGATACCTAGATTTCTGTGAATGCAAGCAGTTTTTATTGTACACTTACTTAATATAATTAGATGTCCCCTATAACCATAGTGCTGTTGAGATCCAGACCGCCCGACCTACCAGAAAGGTGTAAGGTGAAAGTTTGGACGGCCTGGAAGTTATAACCATAGTGTGTCAAAGGAATGTCTTCTGTAACGGTTTTATTGCCATTTCTACTAATTAGACCAGAGTTTTTTAAAGTGTGTTCCTCGGAACCCTTGGGGTTCCATGACAGTTCCGTAACGAGGTGTTCCGTAACGAGATAGTTTTGCATGAATTTTCTTTAAAATTAAAGAACCCGTAAAGTTTGAAGTTATAATTTGGACTACAATTGACTTATTCTAATTTTGGGATTCAACCTTTAAATTGAATAATGAAAAGGTTCCATGATCAAAGCAGTTTTTAAAACATTGAATTAGACAATGCTCTGTAACTTTGTAATTGGATTTTCTCTATTCTATCTCGATTTCTATCTCGATTTGGTGTCGGGTTCGCTAACATACTTTTTAAACTCTTCGCTAAGGGCGATGTAACCACTTTTATTCGATTGGGCATGATCACTGTCCCATATATCGACCTAACGGGTACTATCATGAACATTTCCTGACGAAGTTATTGGAGTACTTAAATACACTCATAGGAGCCCTGTGTAGTAGATAGTCTAGGAGCTAGAAAAGATCTATTGGAATTTTGAGAGCCGAAAGTTTTATATTATCCAGGTGGTCCAGCTCACTCATAGGGTGAAAGCAGGCAAAAGTTTTCTTCTTCGGCCCAGATCGTCTGTCCTAAAAAAGGTGTGAGCTATCTATTTAAACGGTCGTGAAGTGCCACTCAATGTAGACAGTATCCCAGTGGGGGCGGCATCCACAGGGACTGTACCTTCATTTTCCTACCACTAACCTCTCGGAAGGACTGCCGGACAAACATAATTAACGTGTCCGCACCCGTTTAACAAGATGAGATATATAACGTGCCCGCTTAACACGATGACAGTTTGGTCAGAGCCAGGAATCGAACTCGTGTCATCTAAGTGCAATACCCGAGTTATAACTACTGAGTTATCCCACCCCTAGCAAAAAGTGTTTATGTTTTAACGAATTGTACTAGATGTAGTGTTTAATGAAATAAATCACATGTTCTGAATGGTTGATATTTTTGAGAAATGTTCTCCATCTTGAATCAAGCAAGATTTTTTAAATATAAATTATTGATACACGATATAGGATTATGGTATATCTTATGGTATGTCTTTTTGCATGCTTTGAGAAATACTAAGTTAAAACAAGAAAGATCAATCATGCTTAAAGCATTGATTATGAAACACTTTCCAACTTCAATGCAATTTTATTTAAACATGTCTAAAATGCAATACATTCCTCGGTAATATTTTAAAACTTCTCACAATACTACATTGATTTATTATATTTGAAAACTTAAACCTTCATCGAAAAAAATGAACTTCATTCAAATGACGGCATTGAAATATACATTGCCTGGTTTAAACATCTTTAAAATGTGATATATTCCTCGATAATAATTTTAGAATTATCATAATACAAGAATAATTTATTAGATTTTAAAACTTCATCGAAAACAACTGAAATTCATTCAAATGACGTCATAGAAAACATAACACGCCTGGCTCACTCTAAAAAATCAGCATTTCATTCATAAATAATTTCCCATTCATGTCTTTCATCACAATACTATAATAATTTATTTCATTTAAAAATTAAGACCATGGTGCTACAAGTAATTTAATTCTATGCTTTAAACTTCATCGCAAAAAATCGTCCTTCTCCCGGTAAAGTCAATGAATGTTTCTTTCATATCAGCTATGCAGACTCCATGAGCTAAATTCTTTTGCGTTAAAAAAATACAGCAATTCCCATACAACTCATCCTACATATTTTGCTGTTTACATTTTACATAAGTGAAAAATAGGCTTCGTTGTAGAAATAATCAAATTTGCATGAGCATTTAAACTCATATATATTGTAATTGCGTTGTTTTAGTATGTAGATGCACAGAATTTAAACCAAAATAAAGTGGTTTTAGTACGGATACAACACTCAATATGAAATAAAAAGAACTTTAAAAATCACGATTTTGGAGACAAAATGGATGCCATATATCATTTTGAAGTGGATCACGGGATACTTTCATATCATGGTCACGTGATCGTTTCATATAAGAGGTGTTATTATTATTTTAATTTTTATTTAAAAAACTACTGAATATATTTCGCTGAATTTTTTTTATATATTTTATGGAGCAATTTGAATATTACCTAAAAATTTCGAAGCAATTTGTGAATTTTAAATCCGCTTAAAAAATGTTTGAAAAATTAGGTCCCATAGGGCTCAATGTATTTCGTTTTTTCAACCCGGGTTCAATCCAAAACTAATTCGGTGATATTATTCATTTATATTCCCATAGGTCCTACAGACCGTCTGAACAACATACTAAAATTTCATTTTGATTAAGTTATTTTTACGGCAGTTATCGTGCTAACGGACAGACAGACAGACAGACAGACAGAATGAACAAAGTCATAAACACTTTTCAACTTTGTTGTAAAGTGTTAAAACACTAAATCAATAAAAATAACGACTAATTGACGAACATTCAATATCTTGGAAAGAATATAAATATCTACTATACGAAAAACCTATTTTTTTATTGTAAAAATTTTAAATTCATTGCATTAAATAAGGAAAGTCATGTGTTGCCCACATCAGATTTTTTGTATGCTATTAGTTAGTTGTGAGAGAAATAAAGGCATTGCATCATGTAGGGAAAACAATCTGCTGCCCACATCGTTTTCCCTCGCACAACCTGAAAAAACAATTTTTGACGAGACATTTACGTGAGTGTCTGTGCAATGCAGCCTGGCTATCCATTACAGCTGATTGTTTATCCATTACAACTAATTGACCAAATTTCACAAAATTTGCTAGATAAATGACTTGTTGGATATTATGCTGCTGATTGGAGTTTGGTACGATTCGAAAAGAACCTGACTTTGTTTGCAAAATAACCCGCAAAATGTGCAAAATTTAAAATATGAAACTGCGTATGCTCATATGTATCAATTAAATGATTATTATATGCGTATTTTCTGACGCCAAAAATATTAAGATTAACCATAACACTGGATTAACCATAACTTTGGGCCATAACTCTGGATACCTGTTTTTGAGATATTTAACACTTTACAACAAAGTTGAAAAGTGTTGATGACTTTGTTCATTCTGTCTGTCTGTCTGCCTGTCTGTCTGTCTGTCCGTTAGCACGATAACTGCCGTAAAAATGACTTTATCAAAATGAAATTTTAATATGTTGTTCAGACGGTCTGTGGAATCTATGGGAATATAAATAAATAATATCACCCAATTAGTTTTGGATTGAACCCGGATTGAAAAAATGAATTACATTGAACCCTATGGGACCTAATTTTTCAAACATTTTTAAGCGGATAATTCACAAATTACTTCGAAAATTTTAGGAAATATTCAAATTATCCCATAAAATATATAAAAAAATTTCAGCAAAATATATTCAGTAGTTTTTATATAAAAATTAAAATAATAATTACACCTTTTATATGAAGTGATCACGTGACCACTATATGAAAAGATCACGTAACCCACTTCAAAATAAATATGGCATCCATCTTGTGTCAAAATCGTGATTTTTAAAGTTCTTTCTAATTCATATTTCGTGTTGTATCCGTCCTAAAACCGCTTTATTTTTGCTTAAATTCTGTGCATCTACATACTGAAATAACGCAAGTACAATATATTTGAGTTTAAAGGATAATCCAACTTTGATTATTTCTACAACGAAGCCTATTTTTTACTTATGGATAATGTAAATACCAAAAGATGTTGAATGAGTTGTACAAGAATTGCTATTTCTTTAACGCAAAATTTAGTTCTTGGAGTCTGCAATATAGCTGATATGAATGAAATATCAATTGATTTTTACAGAGAGAAGGATGGTTTTTTCGATGAAGTTTTAAGCATAGAGTTTAATTACTTCTATCTCCATGGTCTTGTGTTTTTAAATAAAATAAATTATTATAGTATTGTGATGAATGAAATGAATGGAAAAATGTTTATCAATGAAGTGCTGCTTTTATAGAGAGAGCCAGCCGTGTTATATTTCGATGACGTAATTTGAATAAATTCCATTTATTTTCGATGAAGTTTTCAAATATAATAAATGAATGTAGTATTGTGATAATTTTAAAAATATTATCGAGGAATGCATCGCATTTTAGAGATGTTTAAATAAAATTGCATTGAAGTTGGAAAGTGTTTCATAATCATTGCTTTATGCATGATTGATCTTTCTTGTTTATTTTTATCGTATTTCTGCACGTATATAGTATTTCTGCACGAAAACGCATTTTCGCCAAATGAAAACGAAAATTGAAATGAAAGTGCAAATTCAGTGTCATTTCAAATAATTACTTGTGTTGATTTGTGCTATTAAATTCAATTTAATGAATTATACAAGAAAGATCAATCATGCTTAAAGCATTGATCATGAAACACTTTCCAACTTCAATGCAATTTTATTTTAAAAAGTCGAAAATGCAATATATTCCTCGGTAATATTTTAAAACTTATCAGAATAATACATTGATTTATTATATTTGAAACCTAAAACCTTCATCGAAAAAAATTAACTTCATTCAAATGACGGCATTAAAGTATAAATTGCCTGGTTTAAACATCTCTAAAATGTAATACATTCCTTGGTAATAATTTTAGAATTATCATAATACTACGATAATTTATTATATTTGAAAACTTCATCGAAAACAACTGAAATTCTTTCAAATGACGTCATAAAAAAATAACACGCCTGGCTAGCTCTATAAAAGCAACATTTCATTCATAAATAATTCCCCCATTCATGTCTTTCATCACAATACTATAATAATTTATTTTATTTAAAAATTAAGACCATTGAGCTACAAGTAAGTAAGCTCTATTCGTTAAACTTCATCGAATAATATCGTCCTTCTCTTTCTAAAATCAATGAATATTTCATTCATATCAGCTAAGCAGACTCCATGGACTAAATGATTTTGTGTTAAAGAATTACAGCGATTCTAATACAACTCATTCTACATATTTTGCTGTTTACATTTTACATAGGTGAAAAATAGGCTTAATAGTAGAAATAATCAAATTTGGAAGAGCATTTAAACTGAAATATATTGTCATTGCGTTGTTTCAGTATGTAGATGCACAGAATTTAGGCAGAAATAAAGTAGTTTTAGGATGGATACAACACTCAATATGAATTAAAAAGAACTTTAAAAATCACGATTTTGACACAAGATGGATGCCATATATCATTTTGAAGTGGGTCATGTGATCGTTTCATATCATGGACACGTGATCGCTTCATATAAAAGGTGTTATTATTATTTAAATTTTTATTTAAAAAACTACTGAATATATTTCGCTGAATTTTTTTTATATATTTTATGGAACAATTTGAATACTGCCTAAAATTTTCGAAGCAATTTGTGAATTTTAAATCCGCTTAAAAAATGCTTGAAAAATTAGGTCCCATAGGGTTCAATGTATTCCATTTTTTCAACCCGGGTTCAATCCAAAACTAATTGGGTGATATTATTCATTTATATTCCCATAGGTCCTATAGACCGTCTGAACAACATACTAAAATTTCATTTTGATTAAGCCATTTTTACGGCAGTTATCGTGCTAACGGACAGACAGACAGACAGACAGACAGACAGACAGAATGAACAAAGTCATAAACACTTTTCAACTTTGTTGTAAAGTGTTAAAAATGAAGCTAAAGGAGAGGTAATGGTTTGAAAAGTTTGAATTCCGTCATATATATGACGGGCATACCTCCTAGTATATAAAAAATGCTCTTTTCGTCTTTAGTCTGTAACGATTTGCGACACATTTGGGAAAATTGGCAATTAATCTAAAAAATATCGCAAAAATTCGAAAAATGACATTAAATTAACGAAATTGACGCTAAATTGATGGATTAATTATTTAAATATTTTATTATATGGATTCTATTGCTTATTGAGAATCCTATCAATAATAATATTTGTCAACTTTGAGTTGCGTGAAAGATAAATTATTTAGGTGCTTCTAAATAGTATTACATGTTGGATATTTAAGTAGTATTACATGCGCTAAATGTACAATTCAACGTTTAAACACAGTGCCGTGTATCTTATACATCATTTTTTCACTGTGGAAGAAGTAAATTCATTGCATTCTATACGGAGGACAGAAGAAGTCTGATTAGTTGGAATTGTCTGATTAGTAAGACTAGTCTCAAATATTTGGAAAGCAATAAATACCTGGCAAAAAGTTGTACGATTAGATGTATTAGACAGACCAGCCTTATACAAATCTCAAGTCAATACGATGAACGGAACATTAATATTATCATTTTAATTATAATCATCTAGGCATTATAATCATCTAGGCATCATAATCATCAAATGCATCATATTATCATCATAGGCATCATATTATCATCATAGACATCATAATTATAATCATATATTTTAATTATAATCATAAAGAAAATAATTTTAATTTGTAGTATATGCATCTTTTCCTGTGTGAATATGAGTTGTATGGCTCATGCTCATGCATATAAGGTGAACACTCTGATGCAAAACAAGCATTTCCTGCATTTTCTTATCCGTTTTACTTATTGTCTCGACATTCATATGATAGGCACGTAGTTATGTTATTCGATAGTGTTATCCAAATTTATAACACTTTTCATTCTATGTTTCAGCCATTTCAGTGCTTTGGGATGTTTCTATTTCTGAAGTTTTATTGTGCAAAAATTCAGCACGTACAGAAAATGCACAATCATGACTTGAGAGACCTGTCGTATAAAATTACTCAAATCTTCTTATTTCACAAAAAGAGGAAATATACATGTATATATTATTTCTCCAGCTCAAATATACTTTTGTCTGGTGTGTTTCATGTAGAATACTAGTGGGGAAGTGCTATAGAATAATTTGGGGAGACGTAAAGCCAGGGACGAAAATTAGGGAACAAAAAATTTCATATTGCATATTTTAACAAGATTACGAATAAAATAAAATGTAATAACTGAATTGCATTGAATATAAATTAACGAGTTTGTTCAATTTTGCTATTACAATGAAACCCCGGGGTTGCATTTCCTTGTAGAACCGATTTCAAAACGTTATATGCGGTAAAATACAAAGCGGAATTCTATTTTAGGTAATATATAAAATTAAAGGAAAGCAAGTAGAAAACTGAATATACCGCTCACCAAGCTTTATTTTCTCACTTATTGAATGTTTCATTTATGATTAACATAGTAAACTTCAGTGTTAAAAATGTCAAACCCGTGTAGTTTAGTGATTCTCTAAAATCAAATTTTCTATTGACTATTAAAATTTCTCTCCAAAGTCCACGGACAATAAACACTATGTTTGCGGAAAAAATAGAAAAAAAACCCCTAAATGATTCAGTGATTCAGGCAAATGAAAAACAAGAAAGATCAATCATGCTTAAAGCATTGATTATGAAACACTTTCCAACTTCAATGCAATTTTATTTAAAACAGTCGAAAATGCAATACATTCCTCGGTAATATTTTAAAACTTATCATAATACTACATTAATTTATTATATTTGAAAAATTAAACCTTCATTGAAAAACATGAACTTCATTCAAATGACGGCATTGAAATAAAAATTGCCTGGTTTAAATATATCTGAAAAGCGATACATTCCACGGTAATATTTTTAAAACTATCATAATACTACGATAATTTATTATATTTAAAAACTTCATCGAAAACAACTGAAATTATTTCAAATGACGTCATGGAAAAAATAAATAAAAAGAACGAATATGAGTCTGCAGGGAAAGACATGTGCTGTCCACATCAGAATTTTTAACAATATTACATCAATGATTTATAGAAGTGAACGGGGATTATTTTCAGGCCATTTCGAAAAAAATGTATGATCTATATTTAAAGATCCATCAAATTTTTGTCGAATAAAATGTTCAACAAATTTAAGCTGTGTACCAAATTTTAACTCTCTAGGACGTAGGAAAGTGCATTAAAAATGCCATCAAATAAATTTATCATGAAGAGTTATATAAAATTTAAAAAAATGAAAAATTGTTATCTACCAAATTTATTTTAAAATGTGAAGCCACTCCCATATGCAAAACGTTTTAACAAATGGAGAGATATTTATTATATAATATATCTCTCTTTTCTTTCTGGAAGATATCCCAAAGTCAGAATTTAATTGAATTTGTTTATTTGCCCTATATTAAATAATTTTTAATTAAAAAACTACTTAACATATTTTACTGATTTTTTTTTTATACATTCTATGGGATAATGTGAATATTTTCTAAAAATTTCGAAGCAATTCGTGAATTTTAAATTTACTTAAAAAATGTTTGAAAAATTAGGTCCCATAGGGTTCAATGTATTTCATTTTTTCAACCCGGGTTCAATAAAAAAGTAATTGTGTGATATTATTTATTTATATTCCCATAGGTCCTACAGACCGTCTGAACAACATACTAAAATTTCATTTTGATAAAGTCATTTTTACGGCAGTTACCGTGCTAACGGACAGACAGACAGACAGACAGACAGACAGACAGACAGACAGACAGACAGACAGACAGACAGACAGACTGAACAAAGTCATAAACACTTTTCAACTTTGTTGTAAAGTGTTAAAAAACGAAATCCCATCCTGAAGGAAGAAAGTTATTTTTCACTCCTCTGAAAATCCCTTAGATTAGACAGGTCTACTTAGAGCTATATGGCATTCAAATAATAAAATTGCACGCATATACTCTTTCAGTTCCATTCCCAAAGCAATATTACCTGATAGTGTAGACATATCGAGAGCTGTCTCTCCTGGAAAATACCCCGGAACTTGATGTTCTAGCGCCAATCGGAGCAAAACATGTCTGTAGTCCCTTTGTTTATTTAAAAAGAAAATATTTTATGCATTTATATGGAATAAGATATTTTTAAAATAATAGTTACTTGATTGTAAATTATGTGGGTAGACACTGTCAACCGTGTCTCCCCTGACGTTTCGCCACTGTGGAATACTAGAAAATGTACAAGACGTTGCCCAGGAGTTAAGGCCCTGATTAAAATATAACCGGAATATACAGTTAATTTTCAAAAACCAAATAACTCTTTTACGATATTCTCGCTTAGAACAAAAAATGAATAAATTTCTAAGCAAGCGTAATACTTTTTATAAGTATGGGAAACACGCCTATAGATATTTCAAAATATTTTTAGCAAAGGTTACAAATTTAGTACAATGTTTTTATTTTAAAACACTAGTAATGAAGTACACGAAAATTTACAAGAGTGCCAGAGCACTGTCAGACGTCATAACGTCCATCATTGGCAGTAATGTTAATGAAAATGGCAGACATAAGCTATTATGCACAGCCCGATATCGCGAATACAAAATTTGCATATGAATAGTTTTATAAACCGATAATAAAAGTTTCGTAATTTACAAATAAGGATATGAATAATTCAAGCCAACAATGATTTAAATTTGCAAAATAAGTACACAAATAATCCACGCCAACCAATTGAAAGTTTCATTAGAAGCTAAGAACTAGATTTCCAAAATATTATATAAAGGTTTACCACGCATAGAGTCGAGAATCGAACGACAGGCGAAACTAAGGGTTTGAACAGGATCGAAGTTAGAAATAGATTCGCAATTATTGTCGCAACTTAGCCATTTTCTTCATTACCATTGCCAAAGGCTTGATAACTCTTTATGGAAAACAAAGCCATTTACTGTTATGTAAGAGGGAGAATAATCATGCATAAGGAAATTTTGGTACTTTGTAGAAAAATTTTATATTTCAATCAGTAATGAGCTCCTATGATTGGTCTCTAAATATTGACGCATGTTCACAGTCAGTAGTGCCATATTGTCAACCGTTTGAGGTATGTTCAAGGAAAACGACACACTCTTCCTCTGGAGGAGATTGGATGGGTAACTGTGCGCAACAATATTTTCTTACAATTGGTTTCTTGCAAATGGTTTGTGAAACAATGACCCATGTTCACAGTCGTGTCAAAGTCATTGTTAAACGTTTGACAGATATTTAGGAAAATCACCGTTACTTATTATTATGGAAGGAGTTTTATCCTGCGCATTGAAATTTTCGCACAATACAGTAAAAATTGTAGAATCTAATGAGGGATAAGCTCTTGCAATTGGTCTGTGAAACAATGTCGTGTGTTTACAGTCATGTCATACTCACTGTGCAATGTTTGACAGCTGTTTCAGGAAAACACAATCATTTGTTATGCAGTTTAGAGTGCATACATGCGCAATCAACCTTCAATAAAATTAAAGATTCTGTCTAGTGAAGAGCTCGTACAATTGTTCTGTTGAACAATGACACATGTTCCCAGTCGTGCCATATTCATTATAAAACGTTTGTCAGATATTCAAGGGAAATAACACCACATTGTGCTATACAGGTTAGAGGTTAAGTTTGCGGATGAAACGTTTTCATAAAATTATAGATTCTATTAACGAAGATCTCTTCCTATTGATCGGTGAAATAATAACGCATATTCACAGACGTGTCATATTTATTTTGAAACGCTTAACAGCTGTTTAAAGAAAGTTAGCTTCATCTATTGGTATTATATTCTCTTAGAAAACCAATCCTAAAGGGAATATCTGCCAAACCGTAACTCAGATCAAATAAAAACTACATTATATAAATCAACAACGATTTAGAATTCTAAATTGACAGTCCAAATTGAAAATAATTATTGAGTAAATGCAATAAATTTTTTAGCTTTTCGCTGTCTTTAATATTTTAAATACTGAGATTTCTACATGATTAAAAAAAATAGATATCAACATTGAAAAACTTTAAAACACTCTTCTTCCGAGACTGAACACCAAAAACACGAAAAGCATTAGCTTGTAAAAGATTGGTTCCTTCTGTTAAAGTTTATCAAGAGAGTTATAGTCCATGTCACTCCTACAAAACAAATGTGTGTTATTTAAGAAGTTTTATCTAAGAAAAATTATTCTTTCTGAGATATTTGGTGTACTTACAGTTTATTTTTTCTGCTAAATGATAAAAAAGATGTTTAAATGTCATTTTTCTAGTAATAGAGTATAGGAACTTTAAACATTATTCTTAAAACAATAAATTTGGTACGTGAAATATATGCTAAGTATGGACTGGAGTTTTATCTTCATGTTATGTTTTTCATGTAGTATACAACTTCATATATGCAATTATTTAATTTTTTTTAACAATTCATAAGTTGTACAAGCGCGTGAATTAAGGCTATGCTGTTTAATCCTTGTCAACGCTCCAAATGTAGAGACATTTGCTAATTTTAGCATTGTAGATTTGATCTGGATTATTATGTTAGAAACAAGAGTTAAAACGTTTTTTAATGTGAATAACATGTATGGTTGAGGTACCTATGCATGAAATTAGAGCACTGAGAAAACTGTAGACACTTTAGATGCCTATTTTCCAATCCAGAAGATAAAAATACAAACAATTTTTGCACTTTTTGACGGAACTATGGAATCATTTATGAATACGTAAAAATTATTTTAATGTATCTTTGCTTACGTTCATCCAAAATAACTTCTATAAAAGATAGATATAAATGGTAAACGACAAAATGTAGGAATCCAGTTTCTATATTTGTATATTTCTTTATAAAGCTATTGGTTTTGAGGAATTGTCTTGTAAAGTTGAAAAAGTTTGGAAATTTTCCATTTCTAAATATCTAAATACTTACTGCTCGAAAACTCAAAGAGTTAGCTAAAAACAGGAAAATAGTAATTAGAACCCCTTTGAAAGCCTTACAAGGATACATAGTTGGATTTTAGATATATTAATTTTCGAAACTTAATAGCTATAATTTTAATAATTTGACTTGTTAAAGTTTTTAAATAGGAGAGAAAGCTATAACATTTAAATTATCATGATTGTTGCAGCTCGATATGTTTCCCCATGGTGAAATATTAGTTTCACAAGCACGAAATATTTTGTTTTGTTTTAACGAAATTAGGAAGTGAACTTGGGGATTCAAAAGATGTTTAATGATTGATGGATGAGGTTTGACGAGAATAAATGTATGTATGAAATCTAAGTATGTATTTATGTGCTATAAGAAAGTTTATAGATTCACTTGAATCTTAAATATTGTCATTGATATTGTATAAGTTTAATTTATATTCATTCAAGCAAGTTATGAAAATTATTTGATATTTTGACTTGAAGCTTATGGTCGGTGCATCCGGCTGAAATAGAAGCGAAAATTAAAAGTCTTAGCTGAGAACAGTTTGCAAGTAATTACAAGGATATACAATTGGATTTTCGGTCAGGGTCTTAATATTTGAAGTATAGTGGTTATAGTTTCGATATTTTAATGTTTTGAACTATTTAGAAAAGGTGGTTCTAATTTCCATATGTTTATATTGGGAACTATTTTGAAATAGTTTTTCAAATTTCTATATTCTAATATTTTAAACTATTTAGAAAAGGTAGTTCTATTTTCGATATTTTAATGTTTTGAACTATTTAGAACAGGAGGTTCTAATTTCGACATTTTAATATTGCAAACTATTTTTAAAAGGTGGTTCTAATTTGGATATTTTAATATTTTAAACTATTTTGAAAAGGTGGTTCTAATTCCTATATTTTGATATTGTGAACTATTTTGAAAAGGTGGTTCAAATTTCGATATTTTAATATTTTGAACTATTTTGTTTGTTTGTTTGTTCTACCCAGACCGTGCGACCTACCATTTTGAACTATTTTGAAAATATCTGACGAGAACAAACCATCCACAAAGAAATACGTTGTTCTTGCAAAATCATTTCGTCTCCATATGACTGTATACCCGATATGACCATACCCGATTTTTACACCGTTTTTTCTAGGCTGGTTTCTCTGTTTGTCTATGTAAAATCTTGAAATTAATTTTGACCGATTTCTACCTTGCCGATATTCTTGAAATTTTGCACACATATGTATTTACGATGACAATGCAATATTTTCTCAAATTTGAGTTGATATCCACCTTGGACTAAAATCTCCAAGAATCTAATAAGTGTCCGTTTCCCTTTGTCTAAAGCAATGCAGTGCCAACAATGGGCAAAATACTCTGTCATATGAGACATGAAAAATTTGAAGGACATAGATTGGATAAGTTAAACTCAGTACGTTAAATTCAGAGTTGCAAAAAATCCGGAAATTTTGAGTATTTTCTTCTATAGTTGAAGGGAACTTTACATTCGCATGATGTAAGTAAAATGCAGTTATATAATTAATATCCTTATGCCTCTTCTTTTTTTATTTTTATCCTTAATATTTTGAATGCTTTAGTCAAAAATTGAAAGTACTTTATGAAAAAACAATGACGTATAAAAATGCTGCAAAAATAGGTATTTTTATGCGATATTTTATTTTATTTAAAAGAGAATATCATTATGTATAACACGCTAACATACACCGGGCGCGGTAGGCCAGTGGTTAGTGCGCGGGAATTGCACTAAATAGTCCCTGGTTCGATTTTCGCCACTGCCAAACCTGCTGCCGTGTTCACGCGGAGTACGATCACGTTAAACATGTGGATCCGTAAGTCCTTCCGAGAGGTTGGTGGTAGGGAAAGGAGGGTACGGTCCCTGCGGATGCCTCCCCCACTGGGTTTCAGTCTAAATTGGGTGGCACTTCCCGGCCGTCCAAACAGTTACCTTACACCTTTCTTGTAGGTCGGACGGTCTGGGTCTCAACAACAACGCTAACATACACCAAACTAGAGGTATTTCATGTTTTTGGTCTGAAATGGAAAAATACAGACAATAAAATAATCTCACTATTATCAAATAAGTAAATGCTTTGGAGATGCTTTTAAACTGAAATGATGAAAATTATTCTGAGTCGTTCTCGAGATATAATTTTTTTAAATATTTTCCAAATGAAATGCTGTATCTCTCGAAAACAATGAGCAGATCGAATAAATTATAGTACAATTTTTTTTTCAATTAATAAGTGTCAGAATCCTATCGGATATCAGGGAGCCCAAACCAAGTAACCAACTTTTAGAACAATTGTTTTTACGCAAATGAATAAAAAACATAATTGTGTTGAAGTTAAATGAAAGAAAAATAGTTGTGAGAAAACAGGGGGAAAAGCAATGAAAGAAAAAGTGTTAAATGAAAAAAAAAACATAATTTGCTGTTAAAAAAGTGTTTATACATGGAATAGTTTATTATTTATAAGCGAATGACATAACTTACATAACTTACTTCTTTAGATGCACTGTTTCACATAAAGCTAAGGAAATCTTTGGACCTACATTTTTAATATTATCAAATGACTAAATGCTTTGAAGTAATTTTACCCTAAAATGAATGGAGACCACTTTTTAATAAATATCATAAACCATTCTCGAGATATCAGAAATTTTACTTGTCGAGAGGGAAAGCAATAACTTTTGAAATAATCAAGAGAATTCCAGGAAATTTGCCATGTTTATCATAACCGTTAATGATAACAAGTCTATTGACTTTAGCGGGATCTAATAAAAAGAAATATTTATTTGATTTTATTGTTTTCCTGAAAATAAAAATGCGTTAGTCTGTAGGGAAAGTCCCGTGTTAAACTAATCAGATTTTTTAGAGACTACGTAAAACTTTTAATATTTACGGAAATTTAAGTGCAGAAGTAATTCTAATGTTTTCCTTCCTTAATCCTTATTAACAAAAACATGAAAAAGCTAAATATGTAAATATTTTAGTTTAGCAATGTGGCATCGAAAACAACATACTTAGGCATGCGCATTTATATATTCTACGCATGTCTACATATTATTTTTTCAATTTTCATAGATTCACATTTTATAATACTTTTCTATTAGCTTAGATATATCTTGCTGAAACAACATCCGACCTTTAACATTAAGCGAGCAAAACTGAGCCATTTGATATTCTTTGTCGAATATGGGAAAGAATATGATTTTATTTAAATAAATAATAAATGTAGCAGTTGAAAGCAGTCTTCTGTTATTCATATTAAAATCAGAAGCAATTGTTCGGCGTATGAACAGTGTTTGTATCCCTAAAACGTGTTTAATTCATTATCCTTTGTATCTAACAATTCTTCTCCCTAATATGAAATTTATGCTCTGTTGAGAATATTATTCGAAGCGTTTCTGGGTCTGAGTTCAGAATAATTGTTGTATTCAGAATAGATTTGTATCAGTTAAATTAACAAAGCCGAATAATTCATTTATTTGTTTTCCCAGAGTATTATAATTTAAATTAATAAGTAACCACATTTTTGCTCATTTTAGTAATGAAGATCTTAGATAATTTTTTTTTTATGTTGTAGGTAGCTTAAACAATGCGCATTTCCTTTTTACAGAATCCGTTCATTAGGAGCATACCAACTCTCACTTTGACGATAAAATCTTGGAATTTCATACAAGTAGCTCAATTAAGAGATTGTTTGCTGTCCAGTACAAAGATCCGTTGTTCGAGTTCCGGCTTGAACAGCAAGGTTTTCAACAATAGCGGTCGAACAAATTAACCTTGCAGGCTAGTGTAATGATGTTGAGCTTCTGAAAATGACCCAAGTAGGACCAGCATGGATTCAGTGGACGCTGGAATATTGAGAACGGATGTCGAATAAGAAAGCCAACAATCGCACAGAAATCTAACCTGGATCAAGAGGCTAACTTGGAGTAAAAATAGCAGAAGTCAGGTGGTCAGTTAGATTGTCATGTTGCACGTTATTCTGGCATTACAGGGAGGAAATTGCAGAATCCGTTTCGACGATAAAGGCTTGCAATTCCGCCCCAGTAGCTCAATTAATAGAGCTTCGGTTGACCATTACGCAGATCCGTCGATCGAGTTTAAATGGAACATCAAGGTTAATTACAGCATTCCTCTAAGCTAGTACTGCTCATATACTTACTGCATTCCTATAAGCTAGTACTGCTCATATACTTACTGCATTCCTATAAGCTGGTACTGCTTAGTATAGATAAAAGCATCTGTAATGACGCAAAATGCAAATTAATGTATTATCTTTGAGTATGTGGATTAAACAGCATTCAGTTACTTTGCGAATACTTAAGTCTACTGGTAGCATGTGTAAATAAATCAGAATGAGCATCTAGATGTAAATTCAAAGCAATGAAATGTAAGTTCTCTCATCAATTGGCCAGACTTTTTGACTCCAGGAAAATAGAGTTTAATTTTGCTGAGATTGTTTCAATGTAATTAAAAGCAGCGCCATCCAGTCTGAAAAAAAAGGGATGAGACAATTGTGAGATCACGTGGTACTAGAAGAAGTCTAATTACAGAAATTATCTCGGACGGAAGTTACTATTAAACAATAAGGCTGTGGAAGGTAGATAAATGTCAACTTTATCCTTGGAACGAGAGAGAATGGCCGAGTCCGTAGATGCTGATGCATGATGTGAAGAGAAGTTAATTTCTTTTACTTTCAATTTCGACTTTCGACTAACGGCATCTATGTGCTAAGCTCTTCAACTATTTCGAGCACGATACCTTTGTTGTTCATAGACGACAGTGACGTTGAACCTAGCCTCTATATCTGCTATCGAAGTGTTTTCATGAAATGAACCTTTTTGACATGATTCCTTTATTTTATCGAAGTGTGATGTTTTCGATCCAAAATAGTATAAATAAATAGCAGTGCGTTTTAGCCGAAAGTTACAAAAATTAATCCTGCAAAATTATCGAGATGCCAAGCAGCCGATAAGTCAATAAGTCACATTCATAATTCAATAAGTCACATACTACAATAAGTTACATTCCACTCATATTAAATGTAGTATTTCATTTTAATTTAACCGTTTTGAGGAAATCGTTAAGATGGAGAATATTGTTGAAAAATTTTAAAGATATATGGACCCGTTTCCTGATTTAGATGCTCTCTTAACTTGAAATAGTAGATACTTTTAATAACAGGGAGAAATCCAATTCTGTACCAGTATTTTTATAACTTTTATGGACGCAGTCGACATTGAAATTTTATAAAGATTTAGCTCAAGTTGCACAGGGATGTAATGGGGCAGCTTATACTGACAAAACACGTCCAAAGAGAGCTTTTCCAAAGCTAGGATTGCGATATCTTTAGAGAATGAAAATATGTTCAATTCTCAATATATTTCACGACTTTGATTTAAAAGATAGGAAAACTTATAAAAAATGATTATGCCCGCTGTTATTAAACGATTGAGAGATTTGTCAGTACTTTTATTTAGAAATAAATTGGCATCAGTGTTTAGTAGTTACGATGAGCCGTTCTCAGGATATTAGAAAATTGGAAAATTGGCCTTTTCAAGAAAGAATGAAATATCTTTATAAAATCAAGCGATTTACATAAAATGCGGTATGATTATAATAATCAGTAATCTCGTAATAATTTCCAGCGCTATCTAGGCAAAAAAAATCAAATGTATGTTATTCTCCCCCCCACCCCAATCTTGAAAATTTTTAATTTGTAGGGAAGTCGCATTGGGTATATCAATTGATTTTTTTTATTTATATTAGGAAACGCTCACATATTGAAACAGATTACAGAGATACTAATATTTTTCTCGGTAAGTATTTTGTACTTCATATCTTGTGGACGCTTAATATATTTCCAGTAAAAGTAAGTTTTTTTTGTGAATCCCGTTGCTCAATTGACTAAACACATATCAGTGTAATTTGGTATACATACATTATTATAGATTATTATACATGCATTATTGTGCATATTACATTGTACATTAATTTAGATTGCATTGCTCTCATTTATCATCTGTAAAATAAAGCAAGTAAGATGTATCCTGAGAGCTGCAATGTACCTATTTGGCAGTAGAGCTAAAATACTAACTATGTAAAGATATAGAAATAACTTAATATTGCCTACATTTTCAACTATTTTTGCAGCATATGAAAAGTAAAGATTTTCTGATTAAGTATAATTTGTGATAAAAGTACAGGGTGTCCTACAAAGTACGTAATACTTTGCAGAAATGTATTATATCACGCATTCGTGAGATATTAGGAATGGGGAGGCTTTTATTTACTGCAAGATAGTGCGCCTCCCCACTACCATAGGGATGTGAGGACCTATCTTGATGAAAATTTGTAGAACAGATGTATTAGAAGTCGACATATCATCGAGAATCCTCCGCGCTCTAAACCTCGCACCAATGGACTTTTTTATAGGACTCATGAGAGATGAAGTTTATGGCAGAAAACAGGCAACATTAATGCATTACGAGCAGCTATTGAAAGAGAATATGCAAAAATAGCAAACCAAATGATTTGGGATGTTTGAGATTCCATTATTCTACGTAATCAGCATTGCTTGGCCATCAGTTTGAGCCCGTGTAATAACAAAAACAAAAAAATCTACGTTTGCCTTATTTAATTTGAAGTTTTAGTCCTATATATACCTTAACAAATACTGAATTTATAATCATGTAAATTATGGACATATTTTTGGGATACTTTGTATGTAATGAGTATCATATGTTAAATCCTGTCACATACAAAAAAAATTGAATACATAAAGATAGAGAAAATGATGAAAAGTCGTCTTCAGTCCTGATTGGAGTTTAGGTGACCTATATCTTAATTAATTATAAGAATATTAATTATTTGTTTTCTTTATTTGATGCCATTTTCCTGAAATTTAGTTTTGAAAAAATAATTTACTATGCAATTTTAATAGTTTCAGGGAATTCATTTATATCAACTTTTTAAAAAATGTGAAGTCTGGAAGCATGATAAGGTTATCCACTGAAAAACATGTAATTCCACCAGAATTATCTTTGTGGTACTCTCGCACTTGATATTTTATTGTAGATATTTTCAACTTTGACTAAAATATTGCAAAAAATAACTGAAAAGCATTTCAAAAAGCGAATCAAAAATTTTGAATTACATACATACCAAAAAATAAACAATCATACATACTTTTATATACTACATAAGATGTACACGTTCATATTAGACAATGCAAAAATAATGATATAATAATATTGAATTTGAAAAATATGTCCATTACATATTTCTTAATAATATAAAAATACACAGACAGATGTTCACTTTTGTACATTAAGATATAGACATTTCAATTGGCTATGCTATATGGATGAAATAATACAATGACGAATTTGCAAAACATAAACAATTGTTCCATTTCGTATTTCCTAATCGTTCGAAATTACAATTGAATTTCGTTTCACCGTAAACTGTTCTTTCATCCAAAAAACCTGTCGTAAAGGCTGCTAGAAATTGAATTCTTCGAAAGCCAATATCGACTTTAAATGAAGTTAGCGAATTTTGCTGACAATATAGAAAATCTCGAAGAAAAATCTGAGCGTAGCTGTTTCAGCAACAGAAACAAAACCTCGGTTAAAGATGTCAATGATAGCTTTTCTCTTTAAAAACAGAATTGCGGTTCGACCATTTCTTATTGTTTGGATTTCTTGGAGATTTAATTTCTGTCTGAACCCAAGAGAATATAAGAGATACTTTTCCGATGGGAGAATTGGCTATTTCATTTTTTAGTGCCCAATAATATTTGGATGCAGTAAAATATACTGAAAAATATATATATATATATATATTATATATATATATATATATATATATATATATATATATATATATATATATATATATATATATATACAGTGGCGCTCCAAAAGTGTTCGTACACTTACGAATTTCAATGAAATACTGCTCTATTCATTAATAAAAATTAATATTGCAGAATGGGATATTTCAATAATATCTATAACATGTTCTTAACAAAACCACATAAAAGATTTTAAAAACATAGTAAAATGTTTTCTTGAAAAATTAATAATCACAAGGTAACCAAAATGTTACGCCACAAAAGTCTTCGTACAATTTAAAAAATATCTCTACATACAATAAATATTGTAATATTTCGGCAAATTAGTACTTAGTAGGATATCCTCTAGCATCCACAACAGCATGTCTGTGATTAGAGTTTACTAGTGTTTTCGTAATTTCTGCATCCATCTTTCTCCATTCTTCGATCATTACTGTTTTTAGTTCGCTTTTCATTTTAATGTAGTGTCTTCGTACTCTAATATCCAGTTCCCTTCAAAAGTGTTCCATTGGATCAAGCACACAACTTTGATAGAAGGTCTTAAATACACTTCTTATAAGACGTACAAAATAGAAAAAGGCCAGAGCGCTTTCGATCGTTAATACGCTCTTCATCAGTGGCTACTATTTCGCTCTTCATCAGTAGCCACTGATGAAGAGCGTTTTAACGCTCGAAAGCGTTTTGGCCTTTTTCTATTTTGTACGTCTTATAAGAAGTGTATTAAAGACCTTCTATCAAAGTTGTGTGCTTGATCTTATTTGTTTGAAATCAGACGTGCTACCAACTTATTTATGTGTTCTACTGGGTTTAAATCCCGCGACTGAGGTGGTGTTTTCAGAACTTATGGACAATTATGGAGACACCAGAGGCGAACATTGAGAGCCGTGTGCGTTATCTTGATAAAAAACAAAGCTGTTTCAAATGCCCAAATTTTGGGCTGATAATTTTAAATTGTCTTTTGAAATATTTAAATAAAGAGCATGATTCATTATGCCATCAATAAATTCCAAATTACCTAGTCCTGATGCTGACATGCGGACCCACACAAGGCATTACACCTTTCTGGTATGTCGGACGGTCTGGGTCTCAACAACAATCCCCACACAAGGACACCTCTACCGTCATACTTTACTGTTCCAACTAGGTTCTTGGGATTAAGTTCCTCATTTTTTCTTATCCTTACAATTATACGCCCATCGTAATCAAACATATTAAATTTGCTTTCACCTGCAAATAAAACAGGATTCCAATACGTTTCAGGTTCATTTATCACTGATTTTGCGAAGCAAAGCCTAAGCTTTCTATTTTTCGCACTACAAGAAATTTTCTTATGGCAGAACTCCCATCTAACCCAGTTGATCTGAGCACTCGTCGAAGAGCTTCAGGTGAAATTGAAGTAGAAAATTTTTCAGTAAATTGTGAAGAAATTTTTACATCACTCAAACTTGGATTTTTCACAAATTTTCTAACTACAAATCTCTGATCACGTTGAGTTAACCTTGACGGACGACCGTTTCTTATTTTGTTTTCGATACAATTTTCTTCTTTAAAGTGTTTTTTCACATACTGCACCATAGAAGGGGATATATGTATTAATTTAGCGATATTACGAACTGATTTACCACTACTACGATGAAAGATCATCAATTTTCGAATTCTGTTCGTTATTTTCTTACGACTGCGAGCCATTTTTAAATAACACTATAAATATTACGAAGTAAGCAAGCAAAGATCAAAGCCAAGCGCTTTTTTAAATGTCACCACAATGCAAAAATAAAAACAAGAAAGATCAATCATGCTTAAAGCATTGATTATGAAACACTTTCCAACTTCAATGCAATTTTATTTAAAAAAGTCGAAAATGCAATACATTCCTCGGTAATATTTTAAAACTTATCACAATACTACATTGATTTATTATATTTGAAAACTTAAACCTTCATTGAAAAAAATGAACTTCATTCAAATGACGGCATTGAAATATAAATTGCCTGGTTTAAATATCTCTAAAATGCAATACATTCCACGGTAATATTTTTAAAACTATCATAATACTACGATAATTTATTATATTTGAAAACTTCATCAAAAACAACTGAAATAAATTCAAATGACGTCATAGAAAAAATAACACGCCTGGATCTCTCTATAAAAGCAGGATTTCATTCTTAACTTTCTCCATTTCATTCATCACAATACTATAATAATTTATTTTATTTAAAAATTAGACCATGGAGCTACAATTTATAAACGTTATGCTTAAAACTTCATCGAAAAAAATCGTCCTTCTGTTTATGAAATCAATTAATATTTCATTCATATCAGCCATGCAGACTCCATGGACTGAATTATTTTGTGTTAAAGAAATACAGTAATTCTAATACAACTCATTCTACATATTTTGCTGTTTACATTTTACATAGGTGAAAAATAGGCTTAGTTGTAGAAATAATCAAATTTGAATGAGAATTTAAACTCAAATATATTGTCATTGTGTTGTTTTAGTATGTAGATGCACATAATTGAAGCAAAAATAAAGTAGTTTTAGGACGGATACAACACTCAATATGAATTAAAAAGAACTTTAAAAAATCACGATTTTGAAGATGGATGCCATATATCATTTTGAAGTGGGTCATGTGATCTTTTCATATCATGGTCACGTGATCTCTTCATATAAGAGGTTTAATTATTATGTTAATTTTTATTTAAAAAACTACTGTCTATATTTTGCTGAATTTTTTTTTTATATATTTTATGGAACAATTTGAATATTGTCTAAAATTTTCAAAGCAATTTGTGAATTTTAAATCCGCTTAAAAAATGTTTGAAAAATTAGGTCTCATAGGGCTCAATGTATTTCATTTTTTCAACCCGGGTTCAACCCAAAACTAATTGGGTGATATTATTCATTTATATTCCCATAGGTCCTACAGACCGTCTGAACAACATACTAAAATTTCATTTTGATTAAGTCATTTTTACGGCAGTTATCGTGCTAACGGTCAGACAGACAGACAGACAGACAGACAGACAAAATGAACAAAGTCATAAACACTTTTCAACTTTGTTGTAAAGTGTTAAAAACGACAGAAAATAATTTTATTTATTAATTGGGGGATATTATTATGACTAATTTCACCCAATTAATTTTGATTGGACCCGGGTTGGAAAAATGAAACACATTGAACCATATAGGACCTAATTTTTCACACATTTTTTAAGCGAATTTAAAATTCATGAATTGCTTCGAAAGTTTAAGGAAAATATTCAAATTATCCCATAGAAAATATGAAAAAAAATTCAGCAAAATATATTCGGTGTTTTTGTAAATAAAAATTAAAATAATAATTACACCCATATTATATGAAGATATCAAAATAAAATATGGCATCCATCTTGTGTCAAAATCGTGATTTTTAAAGTTCTTTCTAATTTATATTTGGTGTTATATCCGTCCTAGAACCGCTTTATATTTGCATAATTTCTGTGCATCTATATTCTGAAATAACATAATTACAATATGTGAGTTTAAATGATCATCAAACTTTTATTATTTCTACAAGGAAGCCTAATGTTCATTTATGGAAAATGTGGACCCATCAAGCTGTATGATGAATTGTATAAGAACTGCTGACTTTCTTTAACGCAAAATTATTTAGCTTTGGAGCCTGCAATATAGGTGATAGGAATGAAATATTCATTGATTTTACATAGAGAAGCAGACGATTTTATAGCAGACTTTTTCGATGAAATTTTAAGCATAGAGTTAAAGTAATTTTACCTCCATGGTTTAAAAGTTTTTAAGTAAAATAAATTATTATAATATTGTAATGAGTGAAAGGAATGGAAGAAAAGTGTAGGAATGAAATATTTACTGTTTTTACATAGCGAGTCAGGCGATTTATATTTCGATGACATCATTTGAATAAAATTCATTTTTTGCAGTGAAGTTTTAAGTTTTCAAATATAATAAATTATTGCAGTATTGTGATAATTTTAAAAATATTACCGCTGAATGTATCGCATTTCAGAGACGCTTAAATAAAATTGCATTGCAGTTGGAAAGTGTTTCATAATCAATGCTTTATGCACGATTGATCTTCCTTGTTTATTATAATATCTCGACAACTCATGATTCTAGAAACTCGAAACACGAACTAAATTTTAAGTGGCGCTCTTTTAAGTCTATCCACACAATCTCATGAAGTTGTATGCAGAAGTTCCCCCGTAATGATGAGACAAGCAAGGAAAAAAACCCAATGACAGATTTTCAATTTTATTTATATAGTTATCATTTAAATATTATATCATTCTTGAAGTTCCAAATTATCTGGTTGACTGGGACCCTAAATTCTTGTATTCTGCTGCTCGAAAATGTTTGGACTGAAAACTCTAGGATGTAGCTACCTAAAATATATAGGATCTATTTTGGTTATGAATAGCATCTATGCTTGGAGTGGTGTGTTATGTGAAACGCAGCTTTACAAAAAGTGTAAGCACTTTGGAAGGTTATACGTTTAAACCTAATAAATACAAATATAAATAATTTTTCTTGTTTTGTCTGCAAGTTAGTCTAGTTTATGAATATATAAGAATAATTAAAATATTTAAATATTTTGAAATCTCTGAAAAATTAAAAAAAAGTATCTGTCCGTGTGAGTGTTTTTTTTTTCATTTTTCTTACTATCACTCGAAATATTTCTAAAACTATAAAATTCAGATATAAATATTAAGCGATAACAATACGTATTAAGAAATTTAGTTTCTAAATTCATATACTTTTTTATGGTAAGCTCATATTATTTTCGAGTAATCGTCTTGTCAATTTAAAGAAAACTGAAAATTTTCCTTTTTTTTATCTCAAAATCTGAACTCCGCTTACATCTCAAAAACTGAAAATTGAACTAGGAACGAGAAACAAGAATTTGTATATTTGTAAAAACCATATACTGGTATATAATTGGTCATTTAATTGAGCTCCTATTTTTAGAGAAAAACAAAAAAGGATCTCTCCGACCGAATTTTTTTATTTTTCTCATTTTCACTCGAATTAGCTGTGAAGCTAGAAAACTAGGTACAGATAGTAAGCCGCAAAATATATATGAAGAAATTTAGTTTCAAAAATAATTTTCTTTTCAAATAAAGTTCTTATAGTTAATATATAGGGTGTCCCAATAACATTGATCTCGGCTTTTATTCCTTAAATATTGATCTTAGACATATATAATAAATTACAAAGTTGCTTAAAAAACAGTATAAAATTTTGTGAAATCGATAAAAATTTTCAGTTGATTAAATTTGAAGAAATACAAAATTTAAATTTTTATACGGCCCTCTTACAAAAACATTTCCAATGAGTTAAATGTGCTCCATACATAAATAAGGGGATGTACAAAATTTTAGCATTTTATCATAAAAAGTCCCAGAGATATGTTTAAATAAAGTTGATGAGGGATTAATCACAAATAAAATGTGAATGCTTACAGCAAGAGGCAAATGACGCAACGCAGAAATGCATCATAGGCAAATAATATCTGCCTCTTATCTTTAATGGATCTATGGCATGGATGGAAAACATTTTGAACAAGGTCTGTAATCTTTGTGTAAAGTTATTATTTTTACACAGTGTAGATACTTTTGTCCCAATAAATAGCAAAATTATTATTTATTTATGTAGTCACTGTTTTCTTTCGTAATTTGTGTATGACCCCTGAAACGCGATTTTTGCCCTCTGAGAACCCATGTCGATGCATCGAAAAGTAGTTTAAGTCAACATATTTGCCTTTTAATATCTCTGGGACTTTTTATGATAAAATGCTGAAATTTTGTACATCACCTTATTAGTGTATGGGACACATTTTACTCATTGGAAATGCTTTTGTATGGGGGCCGTATAAAAATTTAAATTTTGTATTTCTTAAAATTTAATTCCCTTGAAAATTTGAATCGATTTCATAAATTTCTGCACCTTTATTTACGCAAATTTGTAATTCATTATATATGTCTAAGATCAATATTTAAAGAATAAAACCCGAGGTCAATGTTTTTGGGACACCCTGCTGTTGTTGTTGAGACCCAGACCGTCCGACCTTTTGGGACTCCCTTTGTATTTCTTATATAGTTCTTATAGCTCTTAGTTCTTAATTAGAAATTGTCTTGTCAAGTTGAAGAAGATTGAAAATTTTCCGTTTGACAAGATTGCAGACTATGAAAAGTAAGCAAGAATTTGTATCTCTCTGAAGGTCCTACAAGTGTAAATAATTGGATTTTGGATCGATCTGTTAGTCTTAGAAGTAGAGCTGTTATAATTTCGATTTTTTGTATTTTAATCTAGATTATCCGATGGGTCGGAAAGTTATAATATTTAAACATTTATTGGTGCACAATCACGAGATGTTTTGTTTTGTTTTAAACAATAGGATAACTTAGATGGACTTGGAGATTCTAAAGGTGTTTAATTGTTTATGAGGTTTGTGTGTGTGTGTGTGTGTGAACTTAATAGATGGAAATGTACGCATTGAAGTACGTACTCAAGTAGGTATTCAGGTACGTATTTATGTGCCCTCAGGCAAGCATATGAATTCACCCGAATTATAAATCTCGTCAGAGATACTGTAAACGTTTAGTTTGTATTCCACCAAGCAAGTTATTCAAGTATTTTGATATTTTGACATGAAATTTATGATCGGAGTATCTAGATGAAATCGGGGTTAAAACTAGAAATGCAGCTATACACGGTCAGAGAGTAACTTTAATGCTTTGAAAGGCTGTAAACGAAACAAACGAAAAAATGGAACAAACTTATTGGACAACTTTTTCTATTTACTTTACTGGAGTTGTATTTTACAAAATATTTATAACGTAAGGCCATTACGGCTCCAACTTACTGGAGCCACCGCCGAATATTTTTCAATGCAAATCAGTTTTAAATTCCTTAACTGTCAACCGTCTCAAGGGCCTGGACCAAAAATTATTTGATGGACTTTTTATATTATAATAGATCTTATATTGCTGATATAAAATTGGTTTTAAAGTGCTGCGTTATCTGAGTAAGGAAGAAACCCCAGTATTGAAGCCAAAAATATGTTTAAAATAATTCTTTTTTCTGAAAATAAAAAAAGTTATACACATATACAAATTCATTTACTTTTGTATTAGAAAAACTATATCCGATATTTTCTGCTAATTTTCAGTCAATATTGGGTAAATATTGTTTGATATTGACGTTTCTTTAGAAAATTAATATAAGAAATGAGATTTTATGTATAATATTTTATGGTGCTCTAACAATATAATATTGAGAATAGCAAGTATAGTAAAAATTTATTATTGTGAGCAATAATATAATGTGCACAGATAAAGCAGTGGAGCTCCAAATTATTAGAATCTAGTGCATTTCAATATCTGTAATCATCAAAAGAACGAAATTTTCCTTTTAAATTATTCATCTAACAAGAAAAAAAATTCTGCTTCCTACAGGGCATCTATATTTATGTTTCCTACAGGACAATTGGTTGTATATTTTACAGCCTACTTAAAGATTTGCACTAGCAATTTTAAAACTGGTTTTTTGTTTCCTGCGGGACATCTTGGTGCATATTTTTGAAGTGTTATCAGGGGTTTGGAATGGTTATTTCTTGACGCTAGCATTAATAATGGGCCAATATTAACATTATTATTATGTTAATCAGTCGGTTCTTTTGCATTACTTCAAATTACATACATGCAAATAAATAAATTGTCATCACGTCTGATTTCAATTAGCAGAAACAACAAGCACACATTTATAATAGAAGGTTTTTATTTCACTTCTTATAAGACGTACAAAATTTAAAAAGGCCAGAGCGCTCTTGCGCGTAAATACGCTCTTCATCAGTGGCTACATGGAAATAGAAATGATTGTTCATATATAGACCAGAAAAAGTGACAAATTTGCATAAATACAATTATCAATAAATATACGTTTATCTAAGGGGAATCCAAAAATACAAAACATTTTGCATCATGCAATTAAGGTCTTTTCATAGTTATCTTTGACGCCATCTTCTCGGAGATTGGGCCTGACTGCCCCTATTTTTAGAAAATTTTTTTAATTTGAAATTTCTATAATAAAATTGTAAAGATTTTTTACTGTACTTTTCGTGATTTATGCTCAATTTTTTAAATCTGTGAAAAATGTGTTGTATTTTTGGATTCCCCTTAGATAAACGTATGTTTATTGATAATTGTATTTATTCAAATTTGTCACCTTTTCTGGTCTATATATGAACGATCATTTATTTCTATTTCCATGTAGCCACTGATGAAGAGTGTATTTACACTCGAAAGCGCTCTGGCCTTTTTAAATTTTGTACGTCTTATAAGAAGTGACATAAAGACATGCATGCATTTGGATTTTTGTTTCCTGTACGATAGCTGGGTTCACTTTTTTACAGAGTGTTTAGGGATTTGTATCAGTTATTTATAAAAAAATAGTGTTTCAATAACTGCCCAATTTTATTGTTTTTATCACATTACACAGTCTGTATTTAGGGTACTATTGCGAATTAAGTTCAGGATAACAGGATTTTTATTTCATACATGACAGCTGAGTACATATTTTTACAGCTGTCATGTATGAAAGAGATAGGTATGAAAGAGATGTATGAAAGAGATAGAGATAGGGATTTACATTAGTTATTTATAAAGATGTGTCTTAATTAAACAGTATTATTATTTTTATTATTGCGTACAGTTTTTTGGAATACTTTGGTACTACTACGGATTACGTAGAGGGCAGCTGAAATTATCTTAACTCTACGACAGCTGGGTGCATATTTTTACAGCATATTTAGGTATTTGTATTGGTTATTTATAAACACGTGTTTTAACAATTAAACAGTATTATTATATTTTATTATTTCATACAGTTTGTTGGGGCGCTTTGGTACTACTACGGATTACGTAGAGGGCAGCTGGATTTATGTTTACTGTACGACAACTGGGTGCATATTTTTACAGCATGTTTAGTGATTTGTATTAGTTATTTATAAACACGTATCTCAATAGTTAAACAATATTATTATTTTATACAGTTTGTTGGAATACTTTGGTACTACTACGTATTATGTAGAGGCCAACTGGATTTCTGTTTACTATATGACTGCTGGATGTATATTTTTGCAACTTGATTGCTTATTATAATTTGTTATTTACAAAAGCATGTATTAACAATTGACCGATATTATTAATAGCATTGTATCAGACAATTTGCACTTTGTTATTACTATGAATCATGATCTATGAATTCATCATTGTTCTATGGAGATAGGGTTTTTTAACTAATGGTGTTTTAAAAGACAAATTGAGGAATGCCAAGCTATCAATGTTAAAAATCATTTTATTACAATAAACTGTTTCATTGTATTTTCCTGTTATAGTCAATTGCAATAAATCGTCAGTTTAACAATTAAACATGCAATGTGCATGCACACTCCCAAAAATTAAATGTCTTTTAACAATCATTTTAAATATAGCCAATCAATAATATAATTTCAAATTTAGCTGCCAATGAAGAAATGATATTCGGTTTCATTGCAAGACACTTTTATGACATAGTTTTCAAATATCTATTGATGTTTTTGCAAAATATAGTCAAAAAGTGGCATTAAAAAGAATCAATAATTTGATATAGATTTTTTCATCGATGTTCTGTCAGCGGTATTACGATAGAGATAAAGAATATCAAAGTTATTAAAAACCAATACTTCACCAGCACTGCTCTTTTCAGTACAGAAATCAATGGAATAAGAATAAAATTCTAATTTTAGATGAAAGATAAATTTTACAATCAAGGGTCATATTTATTTATAATACTGGTAGAATTTAAAAATATCTAGCTCTTGACAATAAAGGTTATCTGCATCGATATAAGGGTAATGAGGTCTTATTTATTATAACGATAAATGGACTCCATAAAGAGAAACTTGTGCGGATTGTATATATGTTAACAGGCAGGAAAACAAGAAATATATCTACACTACTTTGATCATAACTCTTAAATTGACAACCCAACAAGCACGAGTTGTACTAGATATGCCAGATAACTGCATTTCAGTTTTAATGTACATGAAAGAGCTGGATCGATTTTCTGTTTTCGTTTTGCATGATCCATAGAAAAAGAAAACCTACAGAGTGCAAGATCACGGGAAGAAGTTGGGATCTTGTCTAAGTAGCTCAAAGGCGAGATCATTGGCTGGCTAGTTCGAAAGTTCTCGATTTAATTCAAAGAGTGTTATTATCAGTAATTTCAAACACTCTATACTTTTGTAATACAATGAATTACGATCTATGGTTTCATGATTACTTTTTAGAGAAATGGCATTTTAACAAATGATGTTTTATGTTTTAAAAAAATCAGATATGTCAAACTATATAAAAATAGCTTTTTGAGGCAATAAACTGTCTCATATTATTTTTCTGTCATAGTAAATGGAGCGAAAGCTTCAATTTAACAGTTAAACATGTTATGCAATTGCATTCTCCCATATTTCAGAAGTCAATGTGTTCATTTTAAATATAGACAATCAATAATATAATTTCAAATTTAGCTGCCATTAAAGAAATGATATTCGGTGTTATATTTCTCTTTGTATGAAAAATATAAAAATATATTACTTTCCCTATATATATAGGAAAATGCACAGGATGTATAGAAAAATATGTATAGGAAAAGTACTATATATATAGGAAAATATGTATAGGGAAACTACTTGATCGGGATAAAAAATTTAAATCGAGTTTTGGAAGGAAGTTCACTCGAATCGAACGTTTTTGAAGTGATGTTTTTGTGTGTATGTTTTATATAACATTGCTGCCTAAACAGGTAACCGAATGACGGATTGGCCAGCTAATGCTCTACTGGGACAATATTGCAATCTCTTCTCGTCAGATTAATGACAATGTGACTGCTATTCCTGTTACTTTTACCCCCAGTTTACCTCCTGCTTCTATTTTTATAATCCAGGATAGCTTCCAGCTAGGTTGTTTACCTCCCGATTTGAAATCAATATACCAGAGTCCACTAAATCAGTTCTAAGCATAATAGGGTCACTTTGAGAACAGCAATATCATTGCACAAACATTCATACTTGATTTGTTCGTTCACCATTGCAAAGTACGTTGCTGCCCCAACCGGGAATCGCACCACGGATACTGGTCAGTTAATGTTCTAATGTGGCAATATGTTATCGTTGAAGTAAACTCTACATTTTCAACCCTCTAATATCAGATTGATGTGTAAGTGATAATCTGACTGACTACTTCTTGATATTTCTGTCTCTAGTTAGCCTTTTACTGCTGTTTTATCCTCCGGCATAGCTTTCTGTGTGGCTGTTTACCTCCCGATGTGAAATCGGCGCTTTATACAGGGTGTCCCCAAAAGATTGAAACGCGCTTTAATTCATTACCTGTTGGAGATAAGTGGGCAATATAAATTGCAAAAATATTGAAAGTGAGGTAAGAAATAAGACTACGTTAATGAAATAGTCCTCTCATTAATTTTCAAAAAGTTACACTTTTTAAATTATTATACAACCCCTTTAGACAAATTTGGTCAATCAGAAAATTTTTACTTTTAATGCAACAAGATCATTAAAAAAATCAACATATTTGTATCTTTAAAATTGAGCGAGTTATATTTAATTGAAAATTGAACATTGTGAATGAGGACCATATATCAAATTAGAAATGTAAATTTGTGACATATCACAAAAAAGATAAAACTGGATGATAATACATAGGATACCCAACCGCGTAGTGAGTACCACTGCTTTATATGATCTCTGTCTGTGTAACGCTTTATTTAGATGTATTTGTGATAAAAAAATTTGACACACATTAACGCAATTTTCATCGTCAATTTGTTTATGATCCCTAAATTCACTGATGAAACAGCTTTTCACATGGTACGGAAAAGTGGAATGAGTCAGATTTTTTTCTTTATCATAATTCAGTTGATTTTAAAGATACAGATATGCGGGCTTTGTTAAACATCTTGTTGCATTAAAAATAAAAATTTTCTGATTGACTAAATTTGTCTAAGGGGGTCGCATAAAAATTTAAAAAGTGTAACTTTTTGAAAATTAATGGGAGGTCTATATCATTAACGTAGTCTTATTTCCTACTTTAATTTCAACATTTTTGCAATTTACATTATCCACTTATCTCCATCAGGTAAAGAATTAAAGCGCTTTTCAATCTGTTTGGGGCAACCTGTATACTAGAGTCTGCTGTATTCGTGCTAATCGTACTAGAGTCGCTTTAAAAACAGCAACATCATTGTATTAAACTTCATAGTTGATTTGTTAGGGAGTTTTTGTAGAGAAAGAACCTTGCTGCCCTAACCGGCAATCGGCCAGCTGTTGAGTCTAATGTTGAGCTACGGGGACGGAATTGCAAGCTTTTATAGCTGAAGTGAGCTGTATGTTAGTTTGTGTGCGTATAAGTATGTCCGTTAGTGTGCGTGTCCGTGAGTCCATGGATTCGATATCTCATGAAAAAAATAGCGTTTCAAACATAATTTGGTGTGATTATTATAATCAGTGAACACTGGAATCCCATTTATTTATGTGTAGTCGAATGTCATGAAGTTTAGACTCCAAATTATTGAATGCATTTTTGGAAAAAAAAGGTGAAAAAATACCTTTAATAAAGATAATTAAATAATAATTGCAGGCGTAATTTTTCGTTAAAAAACGAATGACATAAGTTTTAGAAGGGTAGCATGAACTATCCTTGAGATATTACACGATTTTTGAATGGATTTTTAAAACATTAAAAATAATCTGGACCTTAAACACTGCGGTAATTTCTTATTAGAAAATGGATAACACGCACATTAGAACCCCGGCCGTACAAGCAGTTACCTTACACCTTTCTGGTAGGTCGGACGGTCTGGGTCTCAACAACAACGCACATTAGAACTCTTCACGAAATATTGTCCGTTTTTCGAATAAATTATTCATAGAAATATATAACAATAAAGAAAAGTACTAAGTATCATCAAATAAGTTCCTTTTCCATGTGTAATATTACTCAACAAATCTGTTAATACCATTCTAGTGGATCTTGTTCGTTCCATTCACTTGAGAATATACTTTTTGGAACAGTTTTGCATTTTGATGTCAAAGAATTTATCAATAGCTATTTATGCGGCTGGATATTTCTTCTTCTTCGACCCAAACAGTCCGACATACCCTTTGTTGTAAGGTATCTGTCTGGACGGCCGGAAAGTGCCGCCCAATTTAGACCGGAACCCAGTGGGGGAGGTAAGACCGTGCCCTACTTCCCCTACCGCTAACCTCTCGGAAGGACTTACGGAGCCACATGTTTAACGTGATCGTACTCCGCGTGAATATGGCGAAAGTTTGGGAAGAGGCGGGAATCGAATTCGGGTCGTCTGAATGCAATCTCTGCGAGCTAACCACCGGGTTGTTGCGTCTACCGAATATTTCTTAAATGTCAATCGCGTTTCGATAAATAATTTGCACGTTTTTTGTAATAAGTCATTCTATGTGGGCTAGTGATTTGCCATATGCGCCAAATGTCGAACATGGTAATAATTCATAACCAAAAACACAGTGTTCTATATTTTGTACACGATTATTTCGTTGTGGTAGCCATTGAATTAGGTAGCGAAATCTATGTATAGCAAATGTGTTGCTTTCAACATATTCTTTATAGTTTGACATCGTGTTAAACAATTATATGTCAATATTTACATGAAACTTAATCTAATACTTTGTTAAATTACTAAATAACTGTAGCGTTGGAAAATTTAAAGTACTGGACTTCCACTTTACTCACTTTTCTGTAGTTGTTCCATAGGATACTTGAAACCATTATAGGATACTTGAAAAGAAGATCGTAGTAATAGTTTGGCTTTAACGTTTCCCTGTGTTCCTACACATAAATTCACTTCAAATATATTTAACTCCAAATCCTTTTCATTCGAGTATTGCTTAGATATAAAGAAAATTACTGCACTACTTTCATCTGTCAAGGGCAAAGAATTTATTCAAGACAGCGAAATGGACGCTATCTAAAAACGAGAGTTTTCTGAAGAATCGAAGGCCTCCGACGAAAGGTCACATAGAGAATGACTATTCCAAGTCTGAAAGCTTCACAATCAATGCAAAAATGTTTTCTATCGCAGCTGAGATTTTATTGCTTTTTCTCTCTGGTCATTCCGAAATTTCGGTATTTTTAAAGAATCAGATCATTTCCCGTTATCCGCTTTATTTGAAATAGGATCATTTTTCATGCAGGGTTGAATGAAACGATGCTCCCGAACTATAATAGAAAGAAAAATGACGCGGTTCCTTTCCCACAAAGGGCTTGGGAATAAAATGGATATGGGAGAAATTTATTACCAAAAATTCACATTCACCCATAAAAAAGCATTTGTTACTCAAACATGATTTTTTTGCACTCAGCGCTCCGTCTTCTCATTTAACATAATTCCTAGGGAGATTCCCATTTCTTCCTTGCACAATGCGGAGATTTATGTGCACATATCGGAAGTGTAGGAGTAGATGTGATTGTGAGAAATCAGAATATTTATATATATATATATATATATATATATATAATTGAAGAATTTTTATTTTACTTGTATTATATAAACCTGAGATTGATCATTATAGAAAATGTTCTGTAGAGCAAAAGTGAAAGGAAGATGAATTGAAATGTAAATGTGACATAAAAAAGACTATACGACAAGCTGTTGAATATTTTAAAAAGAACATGATAAGTAAATATTACAAGTAAAACAGGTACCAAATTGGTATAAAATACCCATTTTTCCCTGCTCCATATATAAGTTAAGGAATGGAATAAGAATTACATGTGGTAAAGAGGAGTGAAAAAATTTTTTGCAACTACACATAAAGATGAAAGTATTTTATATTAATCATATATGTAATGCAGGTACTTAAGGTACTAATCCCTTTGTTCCCTGTTGTTCCCTGCATAAACATACATGGTGTAAATGCAAGAAATGTGTTTAAGATGGAAAGTTGCAAAACAGAAACATTGTTTTGCACGATGAGCTAGGTCTTTTCTAGCTCCGTTATCAAGGGCCATACATGTTTCGTTAATGCGGATTCTACGTTTCTGCGTGGATTACTGCAAATTGTATTACAGAAATAAAGCACATGGTCCGATGTAGAAAAAAATATAAATTGAATCACATATATAAGAAATCAAGTATAAAAATCAAATATAATCAAATATACCAGCGTGTGGCTAAGTATTTATAGGAGAATACAATGTAATGAAGAGTTATAAGAATATAATAATATAAATATATTTACCTCTTGTGCTGCTAAACAGTGTAGATTATGTGATACTGACTAAGCATTTTAACTCAAAACAGGTTACAGTTGGAAGTGAAAGATGGAGATGAAAAATTATTTAAAATTGTTTGAGAATGATCTGTCAATATGCTGCAGTAATTGTAGCAACGTGTTGAATTTAAAATTAAAATGTGTTTTAATAAATGAATAAATAAGGTTTGGCTGGTAGGTATTTTGGATAGTGGTGTTTATGAATTTAGAAAGATGTTCTTTGTAGTAACATGGTGTACTTAATATTTTTATTCTTAATAACTGGTTATTAATAATATTTTTATATACAAATTTTGAAAGATTGGATGAATAATGTTGAAGTTTATTTACTTTGAAGTTATAAATTTCTGTTTTGTCCTATATTTTAAATTTTAATGTGTCTACATTTTGAATTTTTAAACTAACGTCTAGATAATTGGTCCAGTTTGATGTATATACATTTTCAATTAGTTGTAGATTAGATGGATAAAAATTAAAGTTTAATATAGGTGCTTCATTAGTAATTCCAATAATAAGTATATCATCAATAAATCTGTATATGATATGACTGTTGAAAGGGTACTGAATTTCGTAAAAATGTAGATAAAGGTTGGCCAGTATTGTGGATGAGATTTCTCCCTGTGGTATTCCCTTACTTAATTTGTGTATGCAATTTCCTTGAGATAGATACTGTTTTGAACAGAATGAATTTTAATAATGTTTTGAATTTTGGAAAAGATATATTTTTTGATTGAGTAAATTGTTCATGTAAATTTAGTATGACTTAATATAAATCATTAATATCAACGCTATTAAAGAGGTCTTTGAAATAAAAAGTTTCAATATCATGTATGTAAGGTAGTTGTTTCAGATTATTATTCAGTTCTAAACTATTTTTCATTATATGTGTTTATTGTGTAGTAAAATGATCATAAATTTGATTTAGTATAATTAGAAGTTGTTTGTCAGCAGCATTGGTGTATGAATTAAATTTTATAGTAACAGTTCTGAAAGAAATTGGTGATTTATGGAATTTAGGTATGAGTATCAGGCAAGGAAAATTAAGATTGTGTTTTTGTTTAAGAAGTTTGTAGTAAGCAATAATTTGTTTACTTATAATAGTGATATTAGAGTTTATACAAGTTACTGAAATTGAGGTATGGAGTTGCAGTTTGAGTTCGTCCAAATAAAATTTTTTGCAAATAAACGCATAATTACTTGATGCCTTATTAACATAAGTGACTGCAAATTTGTCTTGTAGTAACTTGATCTCTTTAAAGATGTCTTGGTAATTATGCGTATATTTTGGTATAGGAAATTGTTGAATCAATTGTTTTACATGTCAGGTGATTTGTACTTGCCAGCTCTTAAAGGCTTCAAAAGGGTAGTGGTATTTACTTGATATTTATATATATATTTATCTTGATCAATGTCAAAAGCTTATATTATTTTCTCTTTATTATATAGTAGTGGTAGTCTGTATTTGGATCCATAGCTGAGAAATTGTTTGAGATTAGGTTTCTGAATTAAATTGAGATTTCCGGCAATTACATGTCCATGATGTTGGTCAATAAAGGGTAGATAGTATGATTCAGTACATAAACAGGATACAAAATTGTTCAACTGTTTTGATAAAATATTGTAGTTGTATATTTTACGTCCTAATGGTACTGGATATTTATATGCTTTTATTATATTAACATTTTTAATTGGAAAAAAGGATTGGCATTTTTCAAAAATTTGTGTAAAGTTGAAATAATTAAATATCGGATTTGTGCAATTAATAACACAATAAGATTGGTAGTTTTTTTCTTTTTAGTCTGAAAGTGTGAGGTGAATACCTAGCAGTCTTGCTCTTGTTAATAAAAGGTCAAAAACAAGGTATCCGAAGTGTTTTTTGTTATTAAGATCTATGAAAGAAATATAAAGTTTATTTAAATGTTGCTTTTTTATGGAAAATACCCAGATTCTGATTTTTTTCCAATCATAGTTAGATTCAAAAAGTGTACTGAGATTATGTAGTTGAGATTTGAAGTCTAAGTTAAGGGAGTGTTTGTTTTTGTGTATTCCCCTCTGAGTGCGTGTGGTTTTGTGATAATGAGTTTGCATCAAAGTATATATTGGAGTTTTAATTGCAGCATTGAATAAATCATTTTTAACTATATTGTGACTATTAACAATTTGATTCAGTCCAAAAGGAAAAGCAGTATTATGCTTTAAAATGTGTTTGTTTTCATAGTAAATTCTGTCAGATGAATTTGGAATTATATCCATATATATATCTATATATAAACGCAAAAAGATATATTACATCCACAGATATGTTTTGTTATTCTTGTGGGCATGGCATGACAATGCCATTTTTGATGAAACTACGGAATAAGAAATGAAGCTGACAGACTTCGATAGGCAAAAGACAATATTCAGATAAGTTTCAGTCAAAGAAGAGAGAATGAGAAACTTAAAGCCAATTTAAATAATTTTTTCAGAGTACTATCATTAAAAATTGCATAGATGCGTAGACCGTCAATACTCTGAGCAAGTAAAGCTAGTATTAATTATAATTGTGTGAAACCTACTTTGAAATTTGAGACGAAAGCATTATTATATGGAGACGCGTCATTTATATCAGTAATGATGTTTTTGATTCCTAAAAGGATGACTGGATTTATATACATAGAAAGATTGGATAATTATTTGCTTCTAATCTTAGACTGGTATATAATAGCATGAGGGGAATTATCACATCAACATGGTAATTAACTAAAGTATGCTTTAAGGGTGACTGTCGAGTGGATTAAAGGTAATAGCATATGTGTTCTTGAGAGGCGTCCTTATTCTCTTGATCTAAATCCGATTGAATACACATGATGTCGTCATATAATTTATATTTTGAACTATACTGACGTTTCATATGCTAAAATTGATTTTAAATGAGCTTCGAAAGCGAATGAGACAATATTACACAAAACAATTGCCAAAATCTAATTAACTCTTTATCAAATCGCCGTGAAGTTGTTTTGAACGGAAAAACAGATTTCATCAAGTTCTAAAGAAATAGTTTCATTTATATAAGTCAGATATTGGTGTTTTAATTGTGCATCAAATTCCTCCCAATGATTTGCTTATGAATTGGTTGCACTTTAGGAAATAAATATATAATTTTTTTTCTCAAAATCAGTGTCTTGAATTTGTCTGTTACTTTATAGTTAGAGCATTGGCAATAATATAATTTCTTAATGGTGATATTACTGTGCTGAATTACAGTATTTTAATATTTAATTTACACTAGAAGAATTTTGTAGGATACTGTATATTACCTGAATTTGAGCGATGGAAATTTAAAATGCAAGAAACACCATATTCCGCAACTTTAACCATTAAAAGGACATCGGCTTGGAATGTCAAGATTATGTAACTCCTTTCAAGATCTCCGTGGGTGTAATACTAATATCACAAGAGACACCTAATCTTCTTTCAATACGATAGACTTCTACTTTAAGTTCTACTCCAGCACTCGTAATTCCAATAGATCTCGTTTGACTGATTCGAGACTTCATTTTAATGCTTTTCATTTCCCAAGTTTAAGCAAATTTTACACGGGAAAACTGTAAATAACATCACATTTTAAAGATTAAATGTTGCCATGCAACTAATTCCTAAAGGCTTCCTTTCGATTATTTGGATTTAAAATCTTGATTAAAAGCTTACATCTTTCCCTATCTGCCCTTCGTTCAAGAAATCATGTTTAATTTCGGGCAGTTCCTGAAGAACTCTTTAAAGTTTAGACTGGATATGGATTTTGACATTCTGGTTTCTCTGCGTGTGGAAAGCATCTAATCACTCGCTACAGTGGTGCTTAATATCAATGAATTCAAACGTGCTTTTAAGAGATATGGATGTGATTAAATACATTTATAAATATTGATAGAAATGGAAAGTTATTCATTATATATTTGTCACTTTTCACAGCATGTGATTGCCATATTATGCGAAATAATTCTCAAACTAAAGTACAAAAAAGAAGAAAACGGGAAATATTTTTTAATTTAAATACTAACTACAATATCAATCAACATTTGTACTAAACTCGTCCCAGTAAAGGCATTAAGCAGAAAATCTCTACCTGGCTAGTTGATGCTCTATCCATTGAGCTACTGATACAATGGTATTTATTATCAATGGTAAAATTTTAACCCAATAATTGCCTTCTTTATTTTCACTAAAACGAATTACCCCACTATTGCCCGGGTGCTAAATAAACACCTTATACGTAAATAATACAAATACAGATAATGCCATTTAATTTCTAAATGTCCTGTTTTGAACTAAAATCATTCCAGAACTCCTTTTCAACACTTTACAACAAAGTTGAAAAGTGTTTATGACTTTGTTCATTCTGTCTGTCTGTCTGTCTGTCTGTCTGTCTGTCCGTTAGCACGACAACTACCGTAAAAATGACTTAATCAAAATTAAATTTTAGTATGTTGTTCAGACGGTCTGTAGGACCTATGGGAATATAAATGAATAATATCACCCAATTAGTTTTGGATTGAACCCGGGTTGAAAAAATGAAATACAT
Organism: Amaurobius ferox; assembly: GCA_951213105.1. Taxonomy (NCBI): domain Eukaryota; kingdom Metazoa; phylum Arthropoda; class Arachnida; order Araneae; family Amaurobiidae; genus Amaurobius; species Amaurobius ferox. Next base: position 83,338,268 of record OX578142.1, on the reverse strand, counting down.
TGAGCCCTATGGGACCTAATTTTTCAAACATTTTTTAAGCGGATTTAAAATTCACAAATTGCTTCGAAAATTTTAGGTAATATTCAAATTGTTTCATAAAATATGTAAAAAAAAAAATCAGCGAAATATATTCAGTAGTTCTTTAAATAAAAATTAAAATAATAATTACACCTCTTATATGAAACGATCACGTGACCATGATATGAAACGATCACATGACCCACTTCAAAATGATATATGGCATCCATCTTGTTTCAAAATCGTGATTTTTTAAGTTCTTTTTAATTCATATTGAGTGTCGTATCCGTTCTAAAACTACTTTATTTTCGCTTAAATTCTGTGCATCTACATACCGAAACAACGCAAATACAATATATTTCAGCTTAAATGCATATCCAAATTTGATTATTTCTACAACTAAGCCTATTTTTCACTTATGTAAAATGTAAACAGCAAAATATATAGAATGAGTTGTATTAGAGTTGCTGTATTTTTTTAACACAAAATCATTTAGTCCATGGAGTCTGCATGGCTGATATGAATGAAATATTAATTGTTTTTATAAAAAGAAGGACGATTTTTTTCGATGAAGTTTTAAGCATAGAGTTTAATTACTTGTGGCTCCATGGTCTTAATTTTTAAATAAAATAAATTATTATAGTATTGTGATAAATTAAATGAATGGTAAAAAGTTATGAATGAAGTTCTGTTTTTATAGAGAGATCCAGGCGTGTTATTTTTTCTATGACGTCATTTGAATTAATTTCAGTTGTTTCGATGAAGTTTTCAAATATAATAAATTATCGTAGTATTATGATAGTTTTAAAAATATTACCGTGGAATGTATCGCATTTTAGAGATATTGAAACCAGGAAATTTATATTTCAATGCCGTCATTTGAATGAAGTTCATTTTTTTCAATGAAGGTTTAAGTTTTCAATTATAATAAATTAATGTAGTATTGTGATAAGTTTTAAAATATTACCGAGGAATGTATTGCATTTTCGACTTTTTTAAATAAAATTGCATTGAAGTTGGAAAGTGTTTCATAATCAATGCTTTAAGCATGATTGAGCTTTCTTGTTCTATGTGTATCCATGTCAATTGTACAACGAGGGAGTAATACGTCCTAAATAAACGGCTTTTAGGCGTCTTAAATAATCGCGCTGAAAATACTTAAAATCACAAAATAATAATAATAATAATAATAATTTAAAAATTCGGCCAATTAATTTTCCAGCTAAAGTAAATACATTATTTTTTTGCAGGCAGGTTCCCTTTTCCTGGATCGTATCAAAATCTAATCAATTGTAGGTTCCTCAAATCAATCCTCAAATTGTAGGTTTTTGTTCCTTGTAAAACTTGGAACTTGATATTTTTAGACCTTATTGAGATATTACATCTGTCCCGAAAGGTTAAGTTGTTCGATCATCATGCCCCAACAAACTCATGTCCTAACCGGATCATATCCAACCACGGATTTTCAACTATCTGATCGACGTTCTATCATTTGATCTATTGGGGCGTTAAATAAATTAGGCTGTGTCTACAAATTCGCAAATTCGCAATTAGAAGCCAATTAAGAGTTTTAAAGTGTTTATAACCACATTTCAAACATACAATATATTTAAGCATTTAACGCTTTCGGCCGCCATAATCAGAAGGTAAAATAGTGCAAACAGTATAGCAAAATGTTATATAAAGCTTAAGCAGTTACACAAAAAAAATATTTAAATTTGAATAAATCAAAACATTCAGAAAGATATAAACAAGAAAGATCAATCATGCATAAGCATTGATTATGAAACACTTTCCAACTGAAATGTAATTTCATTTAAAAATTTCTAAAATGTGATTCATTCAGTGGTAATATCTTTTACATTATCACAGTACTACAGTAATTTATTATACATAAATATTTAAAACTGTATCGAAATATAAATCATCTGATTCTTTATGCAAAATCAATGAATATTTCATTCATATAACTTGTATTCCAGACTCCAGAGCTAAATAATTTTGTGTGAAAAAAATTCAGCAATTCTTATGTAATTCATCTTACAATCGCTTGAGATATTTGCATTCTGCATATGTTAAAATTAGGCTTCCTTGAAGAAATAATAAAAGTTTAGGGATCATTTAAAATCACAACTATTGTTGCATAGGCACGGAATTTAGATACACAGATAATACACAGATAATATATATGTGTATGTGTATGTACTCAAAGTATTGGAATCGTGCCGAAGATCGGAACTCGAATTTTCAAAGTATCTACACGTTTTGGGACTTCTAGAACACGAAAAAACTACTTTTAGGAAGACGTCTGTGTGTGTAAGGGTGTATCTGTGTATGTTTCTGTGTGTCTGTGTGGATATTACATCCACTCTAATTGAAAAACTAATGGACCGAATTTCATACAATTTGGTAGGTATGTTTTTTGTGGGAAATCCTGATGTTCATTAGATTATAGTACGATTCGTAATAAAAGAATCTGCCTTCTTTGCGAAATGGCCGCAGAAATTGCCTTTATCCACTCTAGCTAAAAACTAATGAACCAAATTTAACAAAATTTGGAGTATAATATTTCAATAACCTACAAGTGATTTATATACCAAATTTAACAAAATTTTGTATATAAATCATTTGTAGGTTATTCTACTACGATTCGGGAAAAAAGGAACGGGCTATTTTTGCGAAATGGCCAGCAAAAATCGTTATATATAAAAATAAAAGACTACGTGTGCTCAATTATATCAATTAAATTCCTATTTAATATGTGATTTTTGACAACAAAAAGAATAAGACTAACCCCATTACTCTAGGACTAGCCGTTCTTGAGATATTCTAGTTTTTTCGCGTTTTCACTACGCCACCTTTGACAATAAGTCCAGCTATCAAATGAGAACCAAATTTAAGTTTAACGTGTAAATTCAATGTCATTTAAAATACTTATGTTGTGCAGATAAACTCAAATTATCATTGAATAAATAAAGAGAACGAATATGAGTCTGCAGAGAAAGACATGTGCTGTCCACATCAGAATTTTTAACAATATTACACCAATGATTTATAGAAGTGAACGGGGATTATTTTCAGGCCATTTCGAAAAAAATGTATAATCTATATTTAAAGATCCATCAAATTTTTGTCGAATAAAATGTTCAACAAATTTAAGCTGTGTACCAAATTTTAACTCTTTAGGACGTAGGAAAGTGCATTTAAAATGCCATCAATTTATCATGAAGAGTTATATAAAATTTAAAAAAAATGAAAAATTGTTATCTACCAAATTTATCTTAAAATATGAAGCCACTCCCATATGCAAAACGTTTAAACAAATGGAGAGATATTTATTATATAATATCTCTCTCTTTTCTTTCTGGAAGATATCCCAAAGTCAGAATTTAATTGAATTTGTTTTTTCCCTATATTAAATAATTTTTTTAATTAAAAAACTACTTAACATATTTTACTGAATTTTTTTATATATATTCTATGGGATAATGTGAATATTTCCTAAAAATTTCGAAGCAATTCGTGAATTTTAAATTTACTTAAAAAATGTTTGAAAAATTAGGTCCCATAGGGTTCAATGTATTTCATTTTTTCAACTCGGGTTCAATAAAAAACTAATTGGGTGATATTATTTATTTATATTCCCATAGGTCCTACAGACCGTCTGAACAACATACTAAAATTTCATTTTGATAAACTCATTTTTACGGCAGTTATCGTGCTAACGGACAGACAGACAGACAGACAGACAGACAGACAGACAGACAGACAGACAGACAGACAGACAGACAGACAGACAGACAGAATGAACAAAGTCATAAACACTTTTCAACTTTGTTGTAAAGTGTTAAAAATATAACAAATAGTATAAACATGTAATTGTAATTATTTAATGCAATTTAAAAGTCTAGATATTGAAAAGGTTTAAATGGCATGTACAAATATAAGAAATGTAAAAAAAAATAAGAAATGTAAATTAAGAAGTGCAAGCTTGTAGATTATTAATTATTACACATGAAAATAAGAACAATTTGGAGTCATTTTCGTTAATTTAACGTTTGCTCTTTAATTTGGCGACATTTTCGAAATTCGCCAGTTTTTCCAAGTTCACCAAAATTTGCGCTAAGTGGTACAGACAGACAGACCCTATTGAAATATACTTCACATATCATTCGTTTATTTAGTAGTTATAATTCCAATTCGTTCATAACATTTATTATCAAGATCCTAATGTTTAGATTTAAAATTTTATCGATTGGGCTTCATTTTCGTTAATTTCGCGTCGATTTCATTAACTTGGCATCATTTTCATTATTTGGCGACTTTTGCATCAATTGGACAACTTTTTCACCAGTTTAGCACTTAAAAACAGCAACACTTAAAAAATCTCTAAATTTGTTACCGAACATGCCCCATTTCGCTAATTAAACCTATCTATAATAAGAGGCTAAGTTAAAGTAACTGAATATTTTCCTAATTCAATGTTTTTATTGGCTATTTCGTAATGTTATACATAACATAGAAATGGAAATTCAATATGTCAACCAGCTATGATTTGAAAAAAGTTATCGCTTTGCTATGTAATGGCTATATTTTTGTCGCTAGGGTCTCCAAATTTGCCGTCAAGTGGTACAGACGAGCAGGTAGACACACTCTATTGAGACATATTTTATATACCAGCCGTTTATTAATTAGTTTGAATTCGAGTCAATTCATGAAATTTAAATTCAAAATGTTTTGATTCTGAACTTTATCAGTTTAGCGTTATTTTCTTTAATTTCGTATCGTTTTCTTAATTTGGAGACATGTTCATCAATCTGGTGAGATTTTAATGAATTTGTCGCCATTTTTAACACTTTACAACAAAGTTGAAAAGTGTTTATGACTTTGTTCATTCTGTCTGTCTGTCTGTCTGTCTGTCTGTCTGTCTGTCTGTCTGTCTGTCTGTCTGTCTGTCTGTCTGTCTGTCTGTCCGTTAGCACGATAACTGCCGTAAAAATGAGTTTATCACAATGAAATTTTAGTATGTTGTTCAGACGGTCTGTAGGACCTATGGGAATATAAATAAATAATATCACCCAATTAGTTTTTTATTGAACCCGGGTTGAAAAAATGAAATACATTGAACCCTATGGGACCTAATTTTTCAAACATTTTTTAAGTAAATTTAAAATTCACGAATTGCTTCGAAATTTTTAGGAAATATTCACATTATCCCATAGAATATATAAAAAAAAATTCAGTAAAATATGTTAAGTAGTTTTTTAATTAAAAAAATTATTTAATATAGGGAAAAAAACAAATTCAATTAAATTCTGACTTTGGGATATCTTCCAGAAAGAAAAGAGAGAGATATTATATAATAAATATCTCTCCATTTGTTTAAACGTTTTGCATATGGGAGTGGCTTCATATTTTAAAATAAATTTGGTAGATAACAATTTTTCATTTTTTTAAATTTTATATAACTCTTCATGATAAATTTAATTGATGGCATTTTAAATGCACTTTCCTACGTCCTAGAGAGTTAAAATTTGGTACACAGCTTAAATTTGTTGAACATTTTATTCGACAAAAATTTGATGGATCTTTAAATATAGATCATACATTTTTTTCGAAATGGCCTGAAAATAATCCCCGTTCACTTCTATAAATCATTGGTGTAATATTGTTAAAAATTCTGATGTGGACAGCACATGTCTTTCCCTGCAGACTCATATTCGTTCTCTTTATTTATTCAATGATAATTTGTGTTTATCTGCACAACATAAGTATTTTAAATGACATTGAATTTACACGTTAAACTTAAATTTGGTTCTCATTTGATAGCTGGACTTATTGTCAAAGGTGGCGTAGCGAAAACGCGAAAAAACTAGAATATCTCAAGAACGGCTAGTCCTAGAGTAATGGGGTTAGTCTTATTCTTTTTGTTGTCAAAAATCACATATAAAATAGGAATTTAATTGATATAATTGAGCACACGTAGTCTTTTATTTTTATATATAACGATTTTTGCTGGCCATTTCGCAAAAATAGCCCGTTCCTTTTTCCCGAATAGTAGTAGAATAACCTACAAATGATTTATATACAAAATTTTGTTAAATTTGGTATATAAATCACTTGTAGGTTATTGAAATATTATACTCTAAATTTTGTTAAATTTGGTTCATTAGTTTTTAGCTAGAGTGGATAAAGGCAATTTCTGCGGCCATTTCGCAAAGAAGGCAGATTCTTTTATTACGAATCGTACTATAATCTAATGAACATCAGGATTTCCCACAAAAAACATACCTACCAAATTGTATGAAATTCGGTCCATTAGTTTTTCAATTAGAGTGGATGTAATATCCACACAGACACACAGAAACATACACAGATACACCCTTACACACACAGACGTCTTCCTAAAAGTAGTTTTTTCGTGTTCTAGAAGTCCCAAAACGTGTAGATCCTTTGAAAATTCGAGTTCCGATCTTCGGCACGATTCCAATACTTTGAGTACATACACATACACATATATATTATCTGTGTATTATCTGTGTATCTATATTCTGTGCCTATGCAATTACAATAGTTGTGATTTTAAATGATCCCTAAACTTTTATTATTTCTTCAAGGAAGCCTAATTTTAACATATGCAGAATGCAAATATCTCAAGCGATTGTAAGATGAATTACATAAGAATTGCTGAATTTTTTCACACAAAATTATTTAGCTCTGGAGTCTGGAATACAAGTTATATGATTGAAATGTTCATTGATTTTGCATAAAGAATCAGATGATTTATATTTCGATACAGTTTTAAGTATTTAAGTATAATAAATTACTGTAGTACTGTGATAATGTAAAAGATATTACCACTGAATGAATCACATTTTAGAAATTTTTAAATGAAATTACATTTCAGTTGGAAAGTGTTTCATAATCAATGCTTATGCATGATTGATCTTTCTTGTTATTAATAAGGCGACAGTTTAGTTAATTTGACTACATTTAAAAAATGTCGTCAACTTATCGCCAAGGTTCTATGATTAAGTTATGCGTATTTAAGAGGCTAAGTTAAAATAACAGAAGATCTTCTTAACTCAAGTGTTTTTATTGTACATTTCGTAACATTATAAATAACCTAAAAATACATATCCAATAAGGCAACGAAATAACCCAAGTTGAAAAAAAACAATTTCCATTGCAATGGCTATATGTATGTGACAAAACTGTATGATATTTTAATATTTTTAGCTTAAAATAAGGAAATAAATCTAAAAATTTAACCTTTTCAAGAAACCTATCTCCTGTTGTGATCATACCTGAAAATTTTGTCAAAATCAGATAAACTTTTCATACAGAAACGTAGTCTGATTTAAGAAGGAGAAGAAGAAAACTGTAAAATGACTGCCTGCACTTTTTCTGAAACTCAAAAAGAAGATACAATCACACGATTTTGGGATAATATTCTAGAATTCCATAGACCTTTACAAAGGTTTATTAAAAAATTATTTTAACCTCTCTACTTTTAGATATACATAGGTATAGAGTATGTAGTTTGAAATCCTTTCTATAATACAGTGTATTGCAGTGTCCTCGCCCCGTGTCACTTAAAATAGATAAGTGCAATCTCTATACGCACATCATAATATGTTTAACTTAGGTATATGTTTTAAGGATACTGGCAGAATAAGCAATGTTTCGTAAAACAATGCAGTATTAGAATTCATAGATACGTATACAGCTATTTTTATAGATATAATAATCTGTTAAACGTAGGTAGATTCGAGGATAATGTCGACAGTTACAACAAAACAATGCAGTAAAACACATGTGTGGAAAACTCTCTATGTAATTCATAACTGCTTAACCTATAAGTAATTTTATCGTGGTAAATTTCATAGGTAGTAGTACAATAATACGTAAAATCGTTAATAATTGAAACCGTTAACACTTGCAATTGCCAGTACATGCAGTACCAAAACATGCAATCGCTAATACTTGAAATCGCTAATACTTGCAATAATCATTTTCACTATACGACGTTGAAATCTTAGAAAGCTTTTATTGAAGTAATGTTAAATGGAATTTTATACGGGAATTTCGGTACACATGCCGCGAAGAAGAAAGGCAACAGTGAGTAGTTTAAATAGTCTCGCCTAAACTAAACATACAGTCACTCCTAAACTGAACATATAGTTACGTCTAAAGTAAATATATAGTCACGCTTTTTCAGAAAGGCAAGACAAACATTCCTAATGATTTCGAATATTATCGGCGTTATTTACGCCAAATTAAAACTGAATTACGTGCTTTTTCTTATGGAGTTTTATTGATATTTCTGCAATGTGCTTTAAATGAGTTAAAATCAAATGGAACTCTTATATTTAAATATATTAAAGTTTCATACGTTGAAATCTGGGGTATTTAGGCATAGTTGACTTCGCTTTTCGAGTTTCTGTAGCTAATTTTAGACACATATTTGCCGATCCGGTGGTCGAGCGGTCAGGGGCATGCGTTTCCGTCTGATCGCTGGATTGCCGGGTTGTGGGTTCAAATCCCGCCAGCGGGCATGGATGTTGTGTAGTCGAGGCAAAGTCAGACTTTTGCCCTTGAGGAGCTTCAATAAAAAGTGAAGCTGCATATCCTCCTCCCCTTCGCCGTGGGACCAGGGGTCTGGTGGACGTGGTGTTAGGCGCTCCTCACCAAGGGGGATAGGTCATAACAACAACATACACATATTTAAGTTTATTAAAACGAAATGCTAAATTTCATCAACATATTTTTTTCTCTTGTAGGTGGTATTTTCATAAAACTCTAATGTGGATAGCATATGAATTTCCCTATATTATGCAATGAATCTACTTATTTCACAATGAAAAAATGATGTATAAGATATACGGCTCAGTGTTTTTAATGTTGAATTTTGCATCTAACGCTTTTTCGAATGATAACATTTAAAACGATTTAGAAGTGCCCGATTAATTTATACTTTAATTACTATAATTACTATAATTCAATTACTATATTTTATTTAATTATTTAGTAATTATAACTATCCAGTATATTGCACACCCAACACAGACACATTACACAAACTCAGACAGAAAAGAATATATACGTACAGACGTCGTGAGAAAAATATTGATTTAAGTTATAGAACGACCTTACCATGTAAACTCCGTACATATATTTTCTCTGTACAATACGGTATTTGTGTTAGGGAAAAGAAAATAAATTATGCAGTATCCAAATATGCATAATTTACGTAAATTCATCTTTATTATTGCGCATCGTCGAATTGAAGATTCCCACTGTTTATAATTTTAATCACTTTATTTTCTGCATTTTCTATGAATTTCTAAGTTGTCCTGTAAAAGCTGAAATTTTAAGTTTGGTTGTTTGTTTCGGATCACCCCGAATGAAGTGCTCCTCTGTTTATAACATCCCATTTAGGGAGCATGTTTATTGCTATTGGTTCTGCGCAAAGGGTGAATACATTCTTTGAAGTCATGACGTCACAGCATGTTTTTTTATTTCTTTTTTAAATTTAAGTGGGCATGTTGTTAAATCGCTCTATGCGTTTCAGGAATTCTCCGTGAGTTTCGGCGTAATGTTAATCAGATATTTACATCTTAAATCAGATATTTACATCTCATCTCTTACCGATAATCGTTCTAGTATGAAATAATGCTATCAAAATATTGAAATTTGAATAAATCAAATTCTAATTAAACGACTTACTAATAATTTGCTCTAGTTCTAACTTATTATACAATATATTAATACATAAATTTTATTTCATTGAAATAAGTGTATTTATTCTCAAGTTATCATATCCCCCATTTCACATATGCACACCCACAGACAGACATATTTTAAGTTCAAAAAAGTGCTCAAAGGTGTTTCACACGGTGTTCAAAGAGGATTTGGGGGCTTTTAAACCTTGTTTATCCTTCAAAATCCAGTATTTAAGAATTGTCTGAAAACAATACCTTCTTTATACAATAACATGAAAAAGTAAAAATAAGTTTCAAAACTCTATGTAAATTAAAATTTTTACGAATAAATTAATATTTTATTAGTTTTATATGCAACATATTTTTCTTCCTTCATAATACAGAAACTTCAATTTTACAACTACAAATTATATTTTCCCATCTCAATAATTGCAGTTAAAATATTTTATTTCTTCATATTTCGCAACTTTTACTCGTTTGAAATTAAATGAAGTATGAACAACCACTTTTGCTGGCTTTTAAAGAGAATTTTAATTACGACATGCATAAAGAGGAATTTAAATATTGCATTTTATCTCGTATTCAGATAATGTGATTTTAATTAAAACATTTTATATTGTCTGGAGTCTCAAACTTTTTCTAATTTATTTCTGACGGCTTTAAAATATTTCGCGATAATTAATAACTTATACCATATCAGAAATGAAATAAAGAGGACTTTAAGTCCAATAAAAGTTTCAGTTTCAATTTCCCCATTTTAGATTATTTAAAGTATTTTGCAATATCTTTTATTACGAGTCATTGTTAATAAGGTTTGAAACGTTGCTTCATTTGTGAAAATAGTTCTTGAGATATATTTTTGATTACTATAAAAAATTCAAATACTTAGAGGTTTTATTAAAATATGGAATATTAATTTCTGCATAAAACTTCCGGTACGGTCAAATGAAAAGAATTAAATGATATCTCTACAATGTGACTCGAAATTCTCTGTAGAAATTTTAAAGAGAGATAGGGAATACAAAAAACCGTTTTCATTAATGAATGCGTGTTTGCAGCCATAACCCTTTGGCGCAAGAGGGTGTTGTTGAAAGGCGCGGCAATTGGCTATTTTTCGCAATTATCATTCATAAGGTGGTAACGTGCATCTATGGGCTGCCAATGGAAACAAAAGAGCTTGCATAAGAGTATCAGTACAATCTTACAACTCTTCCGTTTCTCCGCTCTGGATACTGTTCTTCCATACTCAAGATACATATCAGTAGAAGACCCCTTCTTCCTTCCTTCCATCGACCCAGACCGTCTCCGATCTACCTGAAGATGTAAGATATCTGTTTGGACGGCCTGGAAGTGTCACCCAATTTAGGTCGGAACCCAGTGGGAGAGGCATCCACAGGAACCGAACCCTCCTTCCCCTACCACCAATTTCTCTTAAGGACTTACGGACCCACATGTTTAACGTGATCGTACTCCGTGTGAACACGGCGGCAGTTTAGGCAGAGGCAGGGGGTCGAACTTGGGACGTCCGAATCCAATCCCCGCGCGTTAATCACTGGATTGTCGAGCCCCCAGCTGAAGACCCCAGACCGTCCGACTCACCCGAAGTGTTGATAAAATAAAGAGGGATGAAAATTAAAGTCTTCACTAACAAGTAATCCATAAATAATTTTGTTTATTAAAATGAAAAGAGGTTAATACGTCCAAAATGGGGACATATAACAATTTTAAAAAAAAGCAGCAGTAAAGTTATGAATAACAAGAAAGATCAATCATGCTTAAAGCATTGATTATGAAACACTTTCCAACTTCAATGCAATTTTATTTAAAAAAGTCGAAAATGCAATACATTCCTCGGTAATATTTTAAAACTTATCACAATACTACATTGATTTATTATATTTGAAAACTTGAACCTTCATTGAAAAAAATGAACTTCATTCAAATGACGGCATTGAAATATAAATTGCGTGGTTTAAATATCTCTAAAATGCAATACATTCCACGGTAATATTTTTAAATCTATCATAATACTACGATAATTTATTATATTTGAAAACTTCATCGGAAACAACTGAAATTAATTCAAATGACGTCATAGAAAAAGTAACACGCCTGGATCTCTCTATAGAAGCAGGATTTCATTCATAACTTTCTCCATTTCATTCATCACAATACTATAATAATTTATTTTATTTAAAAACTTCATCGAAAACAACTGAAATTAATTCAAATGACGTCATAGAAAAAATAACACGCCTGGATCTCTCTATAAAAGCAGGATTTCATTCATAACTTTCTCCATTTCATTCATCACAATACTATAATAATTTATTTTATTTAAAAATTAAGACCATGGAGCTACAATTCATAAACTTTATGCTTAAAACTTCAACGAAAAAAATCGTCCTTCTGTTTATAAAATCAATTAGTATTTCATTCATATCAGCCATGCAGACTCCATGGACTGAATTATTTTGTGTTAAAGAAATACAGTAATTCGAATACAACTCATTCTACATATTTTGCTGTTTACATTTTACATAGGTGAAAAATAGGCTTAGTTATAGAAATAATCAAATTTGAATGAGAATTTAAACTCAAATATATTGTCATTGTGTTGTTTTACTATGTAGATGCACAGAATTTAAGCAGAAATAAAGTAGTTTTAGGATGGATACAACACTCAATATGAATTAAAAAGAACTTTAAAAAATCACGAATTTGAAACAAGATGGATGCCATATATCATTTTGAAGTGGGTCATGTGATCGTTTCATATCATGGTCACGTGATCGTTTCATATAAGATGTGTAATTATTATTTTAATTTTTATTTAAAAAACTACTGAATATATTTAGCTGAATTTTTTTTTATATATTTTATGGAACAATTTGACTATTACCTTAAATTTTCGAAGCAATTTGTGAATTTTAAATCCGCTTAAAAAATGTTAGAAAAATTAGGTCCCATAGGGCTCAATGTATTTCATTTTTTCAACCCGGGTTCAATCCAAAACTAATTGTGTGATATTATTCATTTATATTCCCATAGGTCCTACAGACCGTCTGAACAACATACTAAAATTTCATTTTGATTAAGTCATTTTTACGGCAGTTATCGTGCTAACGGACAGACAGACAGACAGACAGACAGACAGACAGAATGAACAAAGTCATAAACACTTTTCAACTTTGTTGTAAAGTGTTAAAAATGGAAAAAGTGAACGTTTGAAATAGGAACTCATAAACTTTTAGTAACATTTTGTATAAAAACATTCAGAAAAACCTAAAAGGGTAAAAGAAAATGGTAATCTAGAAATTATATTTTTGAACGTCTAAAGGGAAACAAAAGGAGTTAATGAAGTTAATAAGAATAAAAAGAGATTAAGGAAAAATTTTAAAGAGCTAAATGAAAATAAATAAAAAATAAATAAATTTGAAAAAAGAAGTCAAAAATAGAGTAGTTAGGGAAGATTTTTTAAAATATATAAGAAAAAAAAAGAATGAAGGGAGTAAATTATTAAGGGCAAATTTTGAAAATATACAAGAAAAGAAAAGAAAAAAAAGAAAATGACAAAGATTAAGCAAAATAACTTGGAACAGCGTATAATTTTATTGATCACGTGATCAAGCAGTAACCACACACAGAACGCAATTAACTTCATATGAAATATCATTAGCAATAAGGAAACAGTTTATAATTTATCTATGGATTTATAATTTTACAAATACTAGAAAACCAGAGAGGTTGATTAGCAATCTAGGGTTTATTGTGGTGACATTTTCTAGTTAGAGGAAAAGAGTTGTCTACATGGCCATAATTACTACATATACAATTGAAGTAAATTTAATTAAAAACAAGAAAGATCAATCATGCATAAGCATTGATTATGAAACACTTTCCAACTGAAATGTAATTTCATTCAAAAATTTCTAAAATGTGATTCATTCAGTGGTAATATCTTTTACATTATCACAGTACTACAGTAATTTATTATACTTAAATATTTAAAACTGTATCGAAATATAAATCATCTGATTCTTTATGCAAAATCAATGAATATTTCATTCATATAACTTGTATTCCAGACTCCAGAGCTAAATAATTTTGTGTGAAAAAAATTCAGCAATGTAATTCATCTTACAATCGCTTGAGATATTTGCATTCTGCATATGTTAAAATTTGGCTTCCTTGAAGAAATAATAAAAGTTTAGGGATCATTTAAAATCACAACTATTGTAATTGCATAGGCACGGAATTTAGATACACAGATAATACACAGATAATATATATGTGTATGTGTATGTACTCAAAGTATTGGAATCGTGCCGAAGATCGGAACTCGAATTTTCAAAGGATCTACACGTTTTGGGACTTCTAGAACACGAAAAAACTACTTTTAGGAAGACGTCTGTGTGTGTAAGGGTGTATCTGTGTATGTTTCTGTGTGTCTGTGTGGATATTACATCCACTCTAATTGAAAAACTAATGGACCGAATTTCATACAATTTGGTAGATATGTTTTTTGTGGGAAATCCTGATGTTCATTAGATTATAGTACGATTCGTAATAAAAGAATCTGCCTTCTTTGCGAAATGGCCGCAGAAATTGCCTTTATCCACTCTAGCTAAAAACTAATGAACCAAATTTAACAAAATTTGGAGTATAATATTTCAATAACCTACAAGTGATTTATATACCAAATTTAACAAAATTTTGTATATAAATCATTTGTAGGTTATTCTACTACGATTCGGGAAAAAGGAACGGGCTATTTTTGCGAAATGGCCAGCAAAAATCGTTATATATAAAAATAAAAGACTACGTGTGCTCAATTATATCAATTAAATTCCTATTTTATATGTGATTTTTGACAACAAAAAGAATAAGACTAACCCCATTACTCTAGGGCTAGCCGTTCTTGAGATATTCTAGTTTTTTCGCGTTTTCGCTACGCCACCTTTGACAATAAGTCCAGTTATCAAATGAGAACCAAATTTAAGTTTAACGTGTAAATTCAATGTCATTTAAAATACTTATGTTGTGCAGATAAACTCAAATTATCATTGAATAAATAAAGAGAACGAATATGAGTCTGCAGAGAAAGACATGTGCTGTCCACATCAGAATTTTTAACAATATTACAACAATGATTTATAAAAGTGAACAGGGATTATTTTCAGGCCATTTCGAAAAAAATGTATGATCTATATTTAAAGATCCATCAAATTTTTGTCGAATAAAATGTTCAACAATTTTAAGCTGTGTACCAAATTTTAACTCTCTAGGACGTAGGAAAGTGCATTTAAAATGCCATCAATTAAATTTATCATGAAGAGTTATATAAAATTTAAAAAAAATGAAAAATTGTTATCTACCAAATTTATTTTAAAATATGAAGCCACTCCCATATGCTAAACGTTTAAACAAATGGAGAGATATTTATTATATAATATCTCTCTCTTTTCTTTCTGGAAGATATCCCAAAGTCAGAATTTAATTGAATTTGTTTTTTTCCCTATATTAAATAATTTTTTTAATTAAAAAACTACTTAACATATTTTACTGAATTTTTTTTATATATTCTATGGGATAATGTGAATATTTCCTAAAAATTTCGAAGCAATTCGTGAATTTTAAATTTACTTAAAAAATGTTTGAAAAATTAGGTCCCATAGGGTTCAATGTATTTCATTTTTTCAACCCGGGTTCAATAAAAAACTAATTGGGTGATATTATTTATTTATATTCCCATAGGTCCTACAGACCGTCTGAACAACATACTAAAATTTCATTTTGATAAACTCATTTTTACGGCAGTTATCGTGCTAACGGACAGACAGACAGACAGACAGACAGACAGACAGACAGACAGACAGACAGACAGACAGACAGAATGAACAAAGTCATAAACACTTTTCAACTTTGTTGTAAAGTGTTAAAAAAGCTGATATGGCAAGCACATAACTTCCCTTATATAATGCAATGAAATTATTTCTTTCACTGTTAAAAATGATGAAAAAATCCTCGGCACAGTGTTTGTAACGTTGAATTGTACATGTGGCGCATTTCCGGATGACAACATGTAAAGCTATTTCATACCCAATTATCTTATATTTTACGCAACCCTATATTAACAATTATCAATACTGATTGCATTCTCAATAAACGATGCAGTCCACATATTAAAATATTTAAATAATAAATTCATCAGGCGTCATTTTCATCAACTTGGCGTCAATTTTTGTAATTTTGACGATATTTTCGTCAATCTGGAGCTAAATATCGCCAAAATGGCAACATTTCGCTAGATTATTCGCCAAGTGCGTCATATGTATTGTTGCGTGTTACAAACAAACGTCGAGAAGCGCATTTCTTATATACTAGAAAGTATGCCCGTCAAATGATGGAATTAAAAATTTGTGACTGGCAACTTGGCACAAAGCATTGGTGTAGGCAACATATAAGTCCGCTGCGTATTTGCAAACAGTTGGAAATATCAACTCAAGAAAGCACTCGCAAGCGTTTGATAGTGCATATTGACTACGGCGTAAACAGACACCTGGCCGATTAAAATATTATTCAGATTTTGAGTTCTTTGAATTCTTTTTATAAATTTATATACTTCACATTATGTCCGTCCAATAATGATTTTTATCTATGTACACAATCACTTTATCTATTTTTATCTATGTACACAATCACTTTATCTTTATTTATCTATGTACACAAACACTCTATCTATTTTCATCTATGTACACAATCAGTTTTTGAGTTCTTTCAGTTCGTTTTATAAACTAGAATTTTTCAAATTATGTCCATCCAGTATAAATATGTAACTATGTACACAATTACCTGAATTGATGATAAGATCTGCGTTTCTCTTCCGTTTTATTAGCCTTCTGCGATTGGAGTGTGTGTGTTGTGTGGTGTTGTATTTATGATATAAACTTCGTTAACTTCCAAGTAATTGATGACTCTTTTATTATTGCCAGTGTTGATGAATTTTCAGAACTCTGTCAGTCCAGAGGGCCATGCTGTTTGTTACTGGTGCTCTAACATGGTATCTGTGCGTCAGTGAGCAAACAGTATGATATGTAGTGAAGTGGGTCGCCGACATCCCCATAGACACAATAATCCTTGGCGCCCTTACCTATCAATATAGGAAGGACGGAAAAGGACCATGTCCTGTGAAAAGCATTGTTGTTTCTCTGTTTGTAGGCTGTCTGTCTGTTCTGATTTGTGGTGTAAATGGGTGTGTTTTACGGCCCTTTTCTGATGCCGTATAGTGTTCTTGCCACTTTTCATATGGTATTGCTTAAGGCTTGAAATCGGGAGCTTTACACCGATATGAATTGTATCTCTAGGATGTTCCGTTGTGTTTTTTGCTGCTGCATCCGCACACTCATTACCCTCTATTCCTGTTAGCTGTATTCAAGTTAGCTGTATTCTACGACTCTGTTAGCTGTATTCTACGAATTAGATTCTGGACATCCCTTACCTGCCCCGATGTCGTTTGGTGCTTCTTCAAGGCTTCAAGACCTGACAGGCTATCTGTGGCAATTACCGCCGGTGGCGGCCGGTGGTTGTATCAACCATGTTAGACACTCTGAAATCGCATACATTTTTGCCTAGAAGACGGGGTTTTTATTTTGAAGTCTCTGTTCCTGCGTATGTGTTAGTGTGTTGTCTATGTAAATCCAGAAGGCCTCTGCCGTAACCAGGCTTGTCTCTGAGCTGTCTGTGTTGATTGTTATTTTGCTCTTTGTTTGATATTTTATTATGTATTTGGTAACACTGTCCGTGGTTGGATGTCTGGTCCAGCTTGGTATCATTTGTACATAATCCTCCGGAGCAAGGTTCAGACCTTTCTCCTTGTGGGCCACCCTGAGTCTGCTGACTTTGGCTGTTAATCCTTTCTTTGCGAGAGAATGATGGATGGGCATGACACCCGCCAGCATCTGGAGGAACTCCGTCGGAGTTGAGCGATATGCCCTTGTCATCAGGAGCAAGAAAGACCTTTGACAGTTTGTCATCATTTTGACAGGCCTTGTCATCAGGAGCAAGAAAGGCCCGGATGACAGTTTCCTTTCATGACATCCTTTCAGATTGGTGCTTCAAACAACCACCGCATAACAGAAAACCCTCTCAACCACTGTCAAGTACCACAACTTGAGCAGCTTCGGTCGAATACCCCACGTCCTAGGAGTTTACCTAACTAGGTGCTTGTGCATCTGTAAAAATTTGGCTTTTAAGACCTCAATGTAAAGCATTCATGACTGGGTCGAGTCTAATGTCACCCCAAGACAATTCAACGTGCTTTTCGTTGGAATTCCTCGGTCGCCAAGCCTTATTGTAGGCGATCTTTCCATGGGTCTTTCTTTTCCTTTCCATATACTATCTGCACAGATTTCTCGGGGGCACTGTGAGTCTTACCTTATCGTACCAGTCTATAAAGTGATCGACTGCAGCCTGGCCAATCCACTCCAGTTCTCTCCTGCTACTACCTGGAATTATCATGATAAAATCATCAGCGTAAGCAAGTAGTTTGGCTTATTTAGCGTCATTTTTATCAATTTGGTGACATTTTAATCAATTTAGTGACATTTTCGTCAATTTGGCAATATTTTAAAAAGTCGCCAAGTTTGAGACATCCCGCCAAATTCTTCGCCAAGCATTACGGACGGGCAGAAAAATGAGTTATATAGTCGCTTATTATGTTCATACTAAGATATTGAATTTTTATCAATTGGTCGTCATTTACAGTTATTTAGTCTCAATTTTATCAATTTGTCGACATTTTCTCCAATTTAGTAGAATTTAAAATGACGCGCCGAGTTGGCGATATACCGTCAAATATCGTCGCCAGAATTTAACTAAGAGTTACAGACAGAGAAATAGTATTCTTATAGTATATTCTAATATTCTTTTAAATATAATGAATTTACATTAATTACTCGTTTTTTCATTGATTTAGTGTCATTTTTATCAATTTGGTGACATTTCTATCAACTTGGCGACATTTCTATCAATTTGGCGACATTTTTATAAATTTGGCAACATTTATAATATCTTGCAACGTTGGCGATATTCTGCCAATTTTAACACCAAAGTTTCGTCAGTGGACGGAGAAATAGATTACTCTTATAGAAGACTAGCAGCATACCCGTTCTTCGTACGGAGTATATAATATGAAGAAACTTAATTCACAATCATGTGCAAATTCCTGTAGTATTCTAAATGATATTTATAATCAAAATATTTTGTTAAAATATTTAATTTAATGCTCCTAAAAAGAAGTTTAAGAATCTCTGCTCTCCCTATACAAAATTATCTTCACGGGCAGATCTGAACAATAAAACATCCTGGCCCCTTTTGTAAGCAAATTTACAAAAAAATATGGAATTGAATCAATATATGTAAAATAAAAGCGTTAAAATTGATGGGACCCGTACTACTTATATACGCGAATATTAGAAGATATAACCTGTATTAGTAGATTACATGTATAAATTGAAAATATCAATAAACCCGTAATCTTTAAACCTGAAGGTAATAATTGATTCCAATATATGCCAAAATGAAAGTACTAAAATTATATGGGGAGATATACCCGTAGTACTTATAATGTCGCAGATTAGAAGATATGTCCAAATGTTAGTAGAAGATTACCCGTATTTCAATATGAGTCTCAAAAATCTTTGTCAAAATAAAGCAGATGACGTAATAAATTGAAAATATCAATAATCCCCGTAATCTTCATACACGAAGGCCGTACTTAATTCCAATATATGCCAATATATGTCCAAATATATACCAATATAGTACCTGTACTACTTATATTCTCGTAGATTAGAAGATATACCCGTACATTTGTAGAAGATTACCCGTACAAAGTACAACATATGAGTTTCAAAAAGTTTTGTCGCAATAAAACACTGGCATAATATATAACTTAAAAATTTCGCTACTCTCTAAATCAATAATCCCCGAAAATATCAATAATAATAATGCTTAAACCTGAAGACCGTAATTGATATTATCCAGTCAAAAATGCAATGGCAATGAAATTTATTTTATATACTAGCAGCATACCCGTTCTTCGTACGGAGTATATAATATAAAGAAACTTATAATTCGCAATCATGCGCAAATTCTGTTAAAATATTAAATGTATTGCTCCTAAAGAGAAGTTTAAGAGTATATGTTCTCACTATGCAAAATTATCTTCACGGGCAGATCTGGAGAATAAAACATCCTGGCCCCTTTTCTAAGCAAATTTACAAAAAAAAAGGAATTGAATCAATATATGCAACCCCGTACTATTTATATTGTAGCAGATTAGAAAATATGCCAGTGTGTTAGTAGAAGATTACCCGTATTACAATATATGTCTCAAAATTATTTGCCAAAATAAAAGAAATGACGCAATAAATTGAAAATATGAATAATCCCCGTACTCTTTATACCAGAAGGTCGTAATTGATTCCAATATATGCCAATATATATCAAAACATATGCCAATATACCTGTACTACTTATATTCTAGTAGATTAAAAGATATACCATTGTATTTGTAGAAGATTACTCGTACAACGTACAATATATGAGTTTAAATAATTTTTTGTCATAATAAAAGAATTGCATAATAACTTGAAAATATCAATAATGCCTGAATCAATAATCCCCGAAAATAACAATAATAATAATGTTGAAACCTGAAAACCGTAATTGATATTATCCAGTCAAAAATGCTATAAGAAAAATCAAATCGTTCTTTACTAAAATATATTTTGATATCCATTTATTTATTATTCAAGTCGAAAAAATAATTATTAAAATTAACAGACAGATTTCATTTAATTGCGTTTCTGAGTAACATGATATAAGATAGCATCTTCCTCATAAACTGCGAAATTAAATAACCATTTTGATTTGTTTATACTTTTCATTGTTCAGTAAAAGCTTGTTTAAAATTAACCATGGAGATAGATTTCCCATTTAAATCATGTTTCAAACAATTCATATTTTGAGAAAGTGACTAATTAGCGCAAAAAAATCTCCCATCAAACTCACAGATTAAATTTTAATTCACTTTCAAGCGATTTTCAAGTTTTTCGTTTGGATAAACCTCGAAGTTAGAGAGTAGAACTCCTAGGAAAAAGTTTCGTTTTTCATTAATATCTCGACAACTCCTGGCCTTAGATACTCAAAACTTGGGTTAAATTTATGGAGGGCTATTTCAAAGCTATCCACAAAATTTCATCAAATTCAGTTTAGCCGTTCTTCCGTGATGATGAAATAAACGAAAATTTTGTTTTTTACTAATATCTCAAGAACCACTGATCGTAAAAACTCCAATTATGATCTAAATTTTAAGTGGGACTATTTCCAGGCTACCCACAAAATTTCATCAAATTCGGTTCAGCTGTTCTCCCGTGATGATGGGACAAACAGACAGACAGACAGATGTTCAATTTTATATATATAGACATATCTTTATTATTCAAATCGGAAAAGAATTAATTAAAATCGTCTGCCGCATACACATATTGGATTTAAATCCGTTGCTAAGCGATATGACATTGTTTCCCTCAAATAAATTGGTGAAAAAATATTGTCTGAATAATGCTACCTCTATGGAAGGTTTGGCGACATTTTCGTCAATTTAGCGACATTTTATAAAATCGCCAAATGTATCGCCAAGTGGGACTGTAGAACTGACAGTCCCACTTGGCGATAAATTGGCGAACCATCATCAAAATACTATCCCCTGAAAAAACCCAATTTCATTTATTCAGCTCAATTTTATCAATTGCAAGATATTTTTATGGATGTACAAACATTTTCATCAATTTAGTGACATTTTAAAAATTCGCTAAATGTGTTTCTAAGTAGAACGGTTGGACTGACAGACAAATAACAAAACATAATTTCAGTACTCTCTTCTAACAAAACAAATTTAATTTCATTGATTTGAGTCGTTTTTAACAATTTGGCGACATTTCCGTCAATTTGGCAACGTTAAAGAAAAATTGCCAAGTTAGCGATACCTTGCCCAATTCGTAGCTCTGAAGATGCAGAACGGCTAAATGAATTTATTGGCTAAATATAATATATGAGTTTATCAACTAAACACAGTATATATGCTTGAAAGTCCACATTTAATATTATTAAAAGAAAGATGAAACCGTTCATTTATAAGATATATTTTTATATCCATTTATTTATTATTCAAATCGAAAAAATAATAATAAACATTAACAAACACATTAAATTTAATTGCGTTGCCCGGCAACATGATATAGGATAAAATCACTTTGATTTCTTAATACTTTTCAATGTTGAGTAAGAGCTTGTGAAAAATAAACCATGCTGATAGATATTCCATTTAAATTCATGTTTTCAAACAATTCATGATTTCAGAAAGTGACTAATTAACGCAAAAATCTGCCACCAAACTGAAAGATAATATTTTAATTAATTTTCACGTTTTGAATAAACGGTTTTCAACCTTTTCGTTTGGAGGAACCAGGGCGTTTGAGAGTACAACTCCTAGGAAAGAGTTTTGTTTTCAATTAATATCTCGACAACGCCTGGTCACAGAAACTCGAAATTTGGACTAAATATAAGAAGGGTTATTTAAAGGCTATCAACAAAATTTAATTAAATTCGGTTTAGCCGTTCTCCCGTGATGATGAAACAAACGAAAATTTTGTTTTCGTTTGTTTCATCATCACGGTTTCATCATTTCGTTTGTTTCATCATCTTGAGAACCACTGGGCGAAGAAACTCGTAGGACAAACTAAATTTAAGAGGGACTATTTGAAGGCTACCCACAAAATTTCATCAAATTCAGTTCAGCCGTTCTCCCGTGATGACGGGAAAAACAGACAGACAGACAGATTTTCAATATCATTTATATAGATAAACTAGCAGCATATCCGTTCTTCGTACGGAGTATATAGTATAAAGAAACTTATAATTCGCAATAATGTGCAAATTCTGTTAAAATATTAAATTTATTGCTCCTAAAGAGAAGTTTAAGAATTAAGTTTAATTCTCACTATGCAAAATTATCTTCACGGGCAGATCTGAAGAATAAAACATGCTGGCCCCTTTTGTAAGCAAAAAAAAGAATTGAATCAATATATGCAACCCCGTACTACTTATATTGTCGCAGATTAGAAAATATGCCAGTGTGTTAGTAGAAGATTACCCGTATTACAATATAAGTCTAAAAAATATTTGCCAAAATAAAAGAGATGACTTAATAAATTGAAAATATCAATAATCCCCGACTCTTTATACCAGAAGGTCGTAATTGATTCCAATATATGCCAATATATAACAAAACATATGCTAATATACCTGTACTACTTATATTCTCGTAGATTAAAAGATATACCCGTGTATTTGTAGAAGATTACTCGTACAACATACAATATATGAGTTTAAACAATTTTTGTCATAATAAAACAATTGCATAACTTGAAAATATCAATAATCCCTGAATCAATAATCCCCTAAAATATCAATAATAATAATGTTTAAACCTGGAGACCGTAATTGATATTAACCAGTCAAAAATGCTATAAGAAAAATCAAATCGTTCTTTTCTAAAATATATTTTGATATCCATTTATTTATTTTTCAAGTCGAAAAAATAATTATTAAAATTAACAGACAGATTTAATTTAATTGCGTTTCTGAGTAACATGATATATAATAGAATCTTCCTCATAAACTGCGAAATTAAATAACCATTTTGATTTTTTTATACTTTTCATTGTTCAGTAAAAGCTTGTTTAAAATAAACCATGGAGATATATTTCCCATTTAAATCATGTTTCAAACAATTCATGTTTTCAGAAAGTGACTAATTAGCACAAAAAATCTCCCATCAAACTCAGAGATTAAATTTGAATTCACTTTCAAATAATTTTCAAGCTTTTCGTTTGGATAAACCACGGAGTTAGAGAGTAGAACTCCTAGGAAAATGTTTCGTTTTTCATTAATATCTCAACAACCCCTGGTCTTAGATACATGAAACTTGGGCAAAATTTATCGGGGGCTATTTCAAGGCTATCTAGAAAGTTTTATCAAATTCGGTTCATCCGTTCTTCCGTGATAATGAGACAAACGAAAATTTCGTTTTTTACTAATATCTCGAGAACCTCTGATTGTAGAAACTCCAAACATGGATTAAATTTTAAGTGGACCTATTTCCAGGCTACCCACAAAATTTCATCAAATTCGGTTCAGCCGTTCTCCCGTGATGACGGGACAAACAGACAGACAGACAGATTTTCAATGTTATGTATATAGGCGACTAATGGCGCCCAGATACAAGGCCCAAAGAATTTTCTCTTATAGTGGATTCGTATATTCATTCCAATATATTGAATTTTCATCAATTAGTTGTCATTTTCATCGATTTGGAGTCAATTTTATCAATTTGCCGACATTTTTTTTTATCTATTTTGCAACATTTTCGTCAATTTGGCAACTTTTACAAAACTCCGCTAAGTTGGCGAAATACCGTCAAATTCGTCGCTAAAATTTCGCGAATCGTTATAGATGGAGAAATGGGTTATTCTTATAGTAGATAAATGACTAATGGCATCCAAATAGAAATCTATTACACAAAGTATTTTCTCTCGTGAAAGGAACCAGCTAGATCTTTGAAAATGATGAAAACAAATTTATCGCATAATATTACATTTGAAAAGTGAACATATTTCACAATAGTTAGTCCTTTTTTATTTTAAATGATTTTTTGATAAATTTATTTGAAAATTGGGCAATAGCTCAAGAACGGTTCATGCTAGCGTGCTAAAGTTGTGTCAATAGCTTTCTAATGAAAAATTACATAAAAATGATTATTTACGTAACTTTAGTGAAAATTTAGATTTTTTGATGATTTTTTTAAAATCCCATTTCAAAATTTGTGAGGGTTCTAAACATTCGATTGCGTTTTAAAAACAACAGGCTTCCAATATTCACTGATTGTATTGTACCAAATTTTCTTCAAATCACTTTATTCGTTCGTAAGATATCGTCTCCACAGATTCACTAATACACACACAACACATACACATATATATTTACAAACACACAGACATTACCTCAAAACCGTCTGATACGTGTTCAGTGCTTCTTGAAACGTGTTCTCTCGTCGAAAACTCGAATTCGAATTTTAGACCTCGTCACAATACTTTCCTTATACGTTATACTCTGTATATAAGGAATGTAGTAAAGATAATCCAGGAATCCGTCATGACCTACCTGTGAGATAGTAAACCAAATGTTTATTGAAAATTTGAAATTTAGTGCTAACATTAGGTAAAAAAGACAAGATTCTGTCTGGATCATTAGTTCAAGGAGAGATATAATCAGCTAAATATTTTTAAGTAATTTTACATAATTTTTTTCAAAAGAACAAGGGAGAGATATATTTATTAATTCACTTGAAGTACTAGCAATTTTAACATGGTGGTTTGCCGTCTGGTTATTCAAATTGTTAATATGAACTTTAACCCATGTTAGATTGATTGCAATTTCTGATGTTAAGGCTGATTTTTTAATATTTTTAAAGAATTATATTTACTTTTTAGTGAATTAAGGGTAGGAAAATAGATGAAAGATTTACAGAAAGAGGATTATTTTTAGATTGTTCTGAAAATCCCATTTAATGGCAAAATCAGCGCTATGAGGTTGAATAAGAAAAATGTGTTCTTATTATCAAGTTTATGACAGTCTTCCAGTATATCATGTTTAAAAATATATGTAGAAAAGACTACATTATTATCTATTTTGGACCCATCTGTGTATACGTTATAAATTTACTAGAAAGTAGGATTTTTTTTGTTAACTATAAAGTCCAAAGTCATTATTTTAACGGGTGGAATTGAAATCAAGAAATGTAATGTATTTAGCATTTATTTTCGTCAAAGGTTGTGGTACATTTTAAATTTAAAACTATATATCACTGATAAACATTAAACCATAATACAGCTGCATGTAATATTATTTTTACACCCATATATAATGAGAGGCAAAAAGAAAATATTTTAAGTAATAGTAAAGTTATGCTGACACTGTTTGCTTAACCAAGTACTTGAAAACGCATTCATAAATTTACCTATAAGTAAAATACACTTTGCGCGAAGGATAGGAAAAAACTAGAGCAAAAAATAAAAACAAAAAAGAAGAATCAACAAAGCATTCGCGTCCATTCCTCTTTCAGACTTCGGGTTTATTGATTCTCTTGAACTGACGAAGGAGATCCAGCCTATACTCGAAACATCTGCAAGCTGTATTATTTTGTGTTATTTGTACTTTTATTTGTTGCTCAAATTTTCTTATCCTTCGCATAAAGAGTACAAAAAAGAAAACTCAAAAAAGAAGAAAGTATTTTTTTTAAATGTCAGTATAATTTATTACCGCAACTAGCACTTATATGAGATTGTTTTAAATATTTCTGTTCGTTTTCTTTACTGCCGTCGAAGTGACGTCTGTAGACTGAAAATATATACATACGATTAAAAAAAATAATAATAATTAAAGTCTTAAAAACATCCATATATCCTTCACGTAAAATTTAAAAGCATCATGAAATTTCAGTAGCCTGAGCCCATAAATAAGGACGTGGCCCTCGAAATAAATCTGAAACCGTCAAAATGATTGCAGTCGTCTTTCTAGTGTTAAGAAATCATTAAAATTTTGTTTTTTAAAGTTAACAATGCGATTAGATGCGATTTCAGAAATGGGACTATTAAAATTGAAAAATTTAGGAGAAGGAAGATCCAACTATGAAACGGAGTGTATTCTTTGTTTCCAAAATACATATTTTTTATGAAGTAAATTTGTAACTAAATAAATTGATGATAAACTAGCAATAGAGAAAAGAGAAATGCTCGATGTAGTTCAGTAACCAATGGATATTTTTGAAAGAAAAACTTCTTGAAGGAATATGATCTTTCTAATTTGTTCCTGTGTAAAGGTTTTACCCTAAATTCCAGAACCATGAGCAATCATTTTTTTAGTAACTAATACCAAATTTTTAAGAATTGCTTATTGACACCGCAATTGTTCTCAGAAAGTTTACCAAAAGTTGAGGATAATTTGAAATATTTTTCTTTTAGATAAAAAATATGAGGGCTTTATTTTAATTTATCATCAGTGATTAAACCAAGAAATTTTAAGTGCTTATTGATTTTAGTAGTTTAATTCTGTGTTCTAAAGATAGGATTTCTTTTAAGTTTAAAGTTATTTTTTCCAGAAACGATAGAATTTCTTTTATCAGTAGAGTTATTGAGTTTCAAAAGGATAAAGAATTTAGATATAGAATCAATTAAAAATTTAATATTTTGTTCTCAACATTTTTCAGTATTGTGAAAAAGTGATATTTAAAGATCATCTGCGAAGGCTTGTAAATAAAATAAGTCATTATCTAAAGTTAAATTTTGTCTATGTCATATTCCATAATATTGAAGATAAATACAGTCTTAGGAAGCTCTTTTAGAAATTAATTTATAGATAGAAATAAAGCCATCAAAAAGTGATATGTCTAGAGTTTTAATAAGAAAATATAAATGCACAGTAAGGAAGAGTAAAATTAAATTTTTGGAAGGTCAATGGTAAATTATTCCAATTTAAATTGTCAGAAGTTCCACAGATATCAATGGTAGTTAAAGAAACATGCTATAAATGTTTAAAGTTTTCAATAGTAGTATGAAGTTTATGAGTGGCATCTTCGCAGCTGTTAAGTTCGTTAAAACCGAATTGAGAAGGATGGAGAGTATTTTCAGTTTTCAACCAGTTATTTAATTTGTAAACAAAAACCCTTTTTAAAAATTTTCATGAAGTGGGAAGTAAAATAATAGGTCTATGACTGTACTCCTTCTGATAAAACCTTCAAACCTTCTTGAACTTGACAGAGACTCTAATATTTACATACGACGGATGCGCAACCCCTCTGCGAAGGCACATAAAAGCAAGCCCAGAACATTTTCAGTTCATTATTATTTCTGATGGCTATGTGAACGCGCGGTATAATATAGCACAGTTTTAGTTATGTTTTTGTAAATAAAGTTGTATTTTATGTATGCACTTCCGATAAATACGATTCCATATCACACCTTCGCAATAGGTCTGCAAGGGGAGCAGAATAAAAGAGCTTTACCTGGTTTAATAAGAAAAATAACTCTTGCATTAATTAAACAAGTAGAAAAATGACAAAAAATAAGGCAAAGGTAAAGAATATTTAGAAAAAGAGAAGGATAAAATATATAAAGATTTTTTTTTAAATACAGTAATATAAATTGTCCAGACCAGGCGTTTTATCGTTTTTACGATAATTAAACATATGGTTATAGTAGACATATGGTTACTGGAGTCCTTTCTCCGTTACCAGACATAGTTTTTGCCATTTAAAAATTTCCACTGTAAAAAACAGTGCAGGATTTACGTCAATTTTTAGCAATGTTAAACTTTTGTCGCAGGTTTTTACCATAAACAGCAAGAACGCAGGCTGTTCTTTACGATTTGATTCCGGAAAGTAAAAAGCGCGACAGTACACAAGTACAGAGGACAGAAGAGACAAAAGTTGCTTTTCAAGCGTGTAAATACTTACTTTTGAATACATCATTGACGTATCAAACATTATTGGCGTATCCCACAACAGATGGCGAATTTTCAATGTCTGTAAAAGCATCACTAGTGGAGATAGAATCGGCATTACAACAAAATCAAGAAGGACAGTTATGTCCATTAACGTGTTTTCACGCAAGCTAAATGCCGCAGAACGCAAGTACAGCGCTTACGACCGTGAGCTTCTCGCAGCATATTCTGCGGTAAAACATTTTCGGCATATGCTGGAAGGACGTAATTTTATTTTATACACCGATCACAAACCTCTTACATTTGCGTTTCAACAAAAAAAACCTAGAAAATGACTTCACGTCAATTAAAATATCTGGAATTCATAAGTCAATTTACACCTAACGTTAAATACATTTCTGGTTTAACTAATGGGGTAGCAGATGCACTTTCTCGCATTGAACAGATTAATACTGCAAATGTGCTCAGAAGCATTCTGTTTCGGTTGGATATCTCGATTTGGACTACCTGAGGTCATCAGTACTGACCAAGGGCGACAATTTGAAAGCGATATATTTCATCACTTGATGAGATATTTAGGAAGTAGGAAGACCAGAACGACAACATATCATTCAACATTTCCACCGTCAACTAAACTCGGCAATACGCTGTCAGAATACGGAGCGTTGGATAGAAGTGCTACCAAGTGTTCCTTTAGGAATTCGATCTGCGATCAAAGAAGATCTAAAAGCTTCTAGTGCAGAATTGATCAATATCACATCATTACAATTGCCATGTGATTGATTTTATTTATTGCATTACGTTTCTGAAATGAAAATTTAAAATAGGATCTAAATTTAAAACTACAAACGGAACAACATTTTTTGCAGTAATCAGATTTTACTTTATTAATCAACGATTTAAATTGAGTCTAATTTATATTTAGTCCTGGCAGCAATGACTTCTTTAATAGATGCATAATTTCTCTCCAATGATTTAATTCTTTTTGATGAAGCGAAAACAAAATTTTAAATTATAGAAAGATCTTTTGACCACCATGAAAAGCCAATAAGTATTTTTATTTTATTATTTTTGAATAAAGGATACTGCACAGTTTTAAACTTTATTAATAAAGATGTCTAAAGTAGTTGACTAAAGAAGTAATATTATTAATATTATAAATAATAGAACTAAATAATTAAGGCGGAATTTGAAGTTAAAAGCAAATTTACATACTCTGTAATAAGTTTTTAGAAAGAATGAATTATTTAAAGGACATTCCACATTAATGGTAATTTTTATAAATGTATGATCACGAAAATAGTCGGGTGAGAGAATGTCTATTCTTGAATGTTGGCATAAAAACCAAAACTAACTAAAGCCAGATCAGGGAATTTCTTATCAGAATGAGATTCAAAGGTTGGACCATACATAATCCGGTTCAGTATATACAATTAAAGCATTAGCTATATAAAAGTCTATAACGTTATAACGCCTTTGGTCAATAAAGTTATAATTCCACATCTGTTCTCTAGTATTAAAGTCACTAAGGATGAAACTGTCAGAAGAGAAAAAATGTATAGAGGAAAATTCAGAAAAATAGATTAAAATGTTATCATGAGCGAGAAATAGGCACTAGAAATTTTTAAATATATATTAGAAGACAATTGACTTTAATAAAAATTGAAGGAAGGGTATTAATTTTAAATAAACTATTAAATGGGGATTATAAAAATGAAAACAGCTTTAAGAGAGATTGAGACAGGTGGGTAAAATCCTAATAGAAGGTCAAGCACTTTTAAATTACAAATGAATGGTTCTTG
Source organism: Amaurobius ferox (assembly GCA_951213105.1). NCBI lineage: Eukaryota > Metazoa > Arthropoda > Arachnida > Araneae > Amaurobiidae > Amaurobius > Amaurobius ferox. The sequence continues at coordinate 83,308,099 of OX578142.1, read as the reverse complement.
TATACATATAAAATCAAAAAAAATTCTATTGCAATTTAGAACACATAATTGTGTGAGATTAGAGAGTTATTTGGGTTAATTTGCATACTATTAAGAACCATTTAAAAAAAAGAGAAAGCAGCAACACCAGAACACTGATGCGAGGGATAATCAATTAAAAATTATTACTGTAGATTGATTCCCTTTATTTCAGCTAGGTTTTACAAGATAATTTATTGTGAGTTTTATAGTTAGTTGGGTAAATAAAATCCTTGGTGCTATCATTCATTGTACAAAACGAAAATTAATACAGGTTGATGATTTATATTTGCAATCTTTGTAGCTGTATTTACTGATAGCGCAATTATTGCAGTTCTCAGTATCAAAGGGACAGAAATTTGCGATGTGTCCAATGTGTTGGCACTTGTAACGCACCTTGAGGGCTGTGTGTGTTTTTAGCGTAAAAAGAGTTGAAGATAATATTTATTCATTTGGAGTAACTGATTTGCATTTCAAAATCAATTGTGAAAATCAAGTTTGTGGTGGTGTGTTTTTTATATAAATATTTTTATAATTTTCATGCCTTCAAGGGTTATAGATGAGTTACTTTTTATGATTATTCGTTTGATATCATTTTGAAAGTTGAGAGGCAAAGACAATTATAGCTTTATCCCTTGATTCCTTTTTAGTAATGTTGAATTCCAAATTTGTAACGTTTAGGGATAAATTTATCAGAATTTTATTCTTTACAAGTGATTTTTATTGTTCCATTCCTGAGTAAAGAGATATTTTTAATTTAAACATCTTTCGGACATGAAAATGAAGAAAGATCATGTATGTCTTAGTTCGGAGTTATTCTTGGTCCTATCTTTACTTTGAAGAAGTATTGTATGATAAGAAATATCAAGATTCTTCAAAGGATGAACTTTCTTATATATATATATGGTATTAGAAATGTTGTCATTTGAGAGAGTGTTTTTAGAGTATTTATCAGATTTTCTTTAACTGATTTATTGATTAATCCAGATAAATTATCAGTGTTAGATTTTGAAAGTAAATGAAGCTCAATTGAAATAACATTCCTTAAAGAGGAGAATTCTTCCGAAAAATATCTTTATCAGAGTTTTGAAATCCAGGGTAGATTTTATTAGTACAGGTGGAATCCAGAATATTTGTTTTACAAATGAATTATACGATTCCTTTAAAAGATCTAATTTTTCTGTTATTATTTCGTATCTGGTTCATTTTAATATTTCTAAATAGGTAATTTTTCACCTTGTTTGTGAATTTCTGAACATTAACGAGGATGTTATTGCAGACAACATCTGTGGGGTTTTCTTCAATAGGATCTGTAATTATTGAGTTGGAGAGCTAGCCATCATATACATTTATAGTAAAATCTGTTGATTTAGGAATGAAGGATTGCTTAGAAATGATAAATGCATATATATGCATATCAGATATACTATAAAGATCGTTTGACCTTTCCAAAGGTGAACGGTATCTAGCTGGATGCTTGAGAGAGGGCCACAGAAATTAGACGGAACCCAATGATGGTGGTAACAATATGGAGCGTATCACCCTCCTCCTAACCCATCATATATATATCTCTGATGGACTTTCGGATATAAAAATTGACATTTTCCAATTGCATGAAAATGAAAGCAAAAATACAGCTGCATAGCAGTTGATAATATTTTACAATATTGTTTTTAAGTTTCAAGACACTGGATCGTAGATGCTCTGAGTTGGTTACAGTTACTATTTAAAATTAGTCCATGACGATGTTGAATTGCTACGTGCGCATAAAAGAACACAAGTCTTCCCGCTATAATTATATCACAATTTATATTCATTAAACACAATTAGTCTATCTAGCGCTCTTATCAACCCATTATATCAATGTTCATCAACATTTCCTTGATTACCATAACAAAGCGTTTTCTTGTCATTGAGCTGAACACTACCATTTGGCGTTCATGTTAACACGTTTCTCTTGGTTTTAACGTTAAAATGATTTACTCGATGTTGAAAAAAAATAAGGTGTAAGTGGCAGAATCTATAATTGAGTGCTCACTTTTAATCAATCGTTAATTTGAACTAATCCTTATGAATTAATCTGCTGAACAAAATAGCTAGCTTATTGACTTTCAGAAGGAGCCAAGGAGGTCCTAAGTTGTCTGATCACTTTGATCCATAGGGGTTTCCAAACTACCTTCAGAAAAACTTAAACGCTTACCTTAATAGTTCCAAAGATATTTCCCTGTTTCATCTTGTTGGTTATCACTATATATAGGAAAAATATTCGTATTTAATTCTTGGTCTATTATTTAATTGTTCGAGGCAAATATTTTATTGGTGGCAAAAATTTTGCTATTCCATTGTTTTGATTTTTTTTTTCCATGAAACGTTTATTTCTCAGGATTTGTTATAAGTGGAGCTCAGATGATGGCTGATTTGGTTTCAACATCGAATTCTAGGGCAGAATGGGGGTTCATTATGGATCACCCCCTGTTTTTTTTCATTTCTGGTTCAATTTTTTTTCATTTTATTTGAAACAGCTATTTTCCAAGATTACCTGCAGATAGATAATAACTGATGTGGATTTGGCATCAAATTCTGAAGATCTTCAAATTCTCGGGATTAGCAACAGATAGATAATGATTGATATCGATTCAGCATAATATATTCGAGGGTATATGGGGTCCACTAAACATTTCCAATGCCGCTTCCAATTCAAAAATTTACATTTTCCTTGAAAGCTCTATTTCTTGAGATACGGTGCATATCTTAGATGACGCCTGATTTGGATTCAACATCAAATTTCGGAGGAGAATGGGGGATAGTCACTAAGAATTTCCTCTGCTGTTCTTTTGCATTACCAGTTCAAGCAATTTACTTAAATCATCTATTTTTCAAGATGGTTATATAGAGTATAGATAATAACTGTTATGAATTCTGTATTAAACTCCATACGAGGTAAGGAGTTGGCTTTAAAGATATACACTTCCGGTTCAAAAAATTTCTAAATTGGCTATATATAGGATTGGCTATATATAGAGCTTAAATTATAAAACAAGTGGATTCTGAATTGAATTCCAGAAGGGGCAGCGGGAAGGGAGTTACTAAGGATTTTCTGTTTTGTTTCTGGAAATGCTACTTCCGGTTTCTCTGAAATTTTGTATGTATGAAATAAGTGTGCAAAACAGAATATAATATAGTTCCCTCAAAAATTAACTGCGCACACCATTTACCACCACATGAAGGCTCTTACACAAATTTTCTGCTTTATATTCAAATATGACGACACCATTTACCACCACATGACCATTTACCACCACATGACCATTTACCACCACATGAAATTTTGTATGTATGAAATGAGTGTGCAAAACAGAATATAATATAGTTCCCTCAAAAATTAACTGCGCACACCATTTACCACCACATGAAGGCTCTTACACAAATTTTCTGCTTTATATTCAAATATGACGACACCATTTACCACCACATGACCATTTACCACCACATGACCATTTACCACCACATGAAATTTTGTATGTATGAAATGAGTGTGCAAAACAGAATATAATATAGTTCCCTCAAAAATTACATGCGCACGCCATTTACCACCACATGAAGGCTCGTACACAAATTTTCTGCTTTATATTCAAATATGACGATATAATAAGTGACCCTATATCAGATGCATATATCCCAGTGAACAAAAATGAAATAATATGTAACGAAAATATATCTTTTTTTAGATAAAAGTAGTAACTTTAATCAGAACTTATTAACCTTTGTTAGGATTCGAAAATCGAATTTGTCTTCAATAACAGAACAAATCCCGACTGAAATCCACGTTTAACCCTCGGGACACGGTTTATAAGCCGCTTTTCTAATGCAATCAAAATGGAAGTTTTCCAAGCACATGTGTTTGAATTTTTAATTAAAACCAGGCAATTCAATTCACGGTTCCCTGAAGTTTGATCTAAAATGCGAAAACACGGCGATATTTTATGTGGTATAGAAATAGGATCAACGAGAATCTTTATTTCAATTTTTAATTTTAAACATTTCAGGTACTGGAAATGTAGAATATTTTATGAAGACACTAGCAGTATGCCCGTTCTTTGTACGGAATATATAATATACTGAAACGTGAAATTCATAATTATGTGCAAATTTCTATAGTATTCTAAATTACATTATTGTTCTCAGCATTCTATTAAAATATTTCACAATATCTGAATATTTAATATCAAAAGAATGCGGTGTTTCATACATCCAGTTTTATCTAGTAATATATATAATAATTTTAATCTATAACTACATCTTTCAGGAATAGAAACTTGTTCTAAACATAATTAGGGAATAAACTTAAATTTGCCATTTATTTATATCCATTAATAGCAATATCCTCAGAGTTCCAATTTTCAAACTTCCACCTGAAAATACAAAAATATCTCAAAAATGGCGCAAACTAGCTACATCAAAAACATTAGATACGATTTCCCACGTAAAACCGCATAATATATTACGCACCAATGTCTTCATTGTGCAAATGGTAATTTATTCGAATTTTCGAAGGTCAAAATACGAAAATTCTAATTTCTGACTTTAATTGAAAGATTTTAGGACTAGAACTCGAAGCGGCGATTTCGAATTTATATTCGGTTTTGAAGCGCGAAGACCGGCTTGCAGGTCAAGCAATCTACAAAATTCGATATTTTTTTTAAAGATCATTAACTGGTATTTAAATCTCTTATACACTGGGAAACTAATACTCTTATCTCCTCTGAAGTGTGGCTCAACTCAATTTTCTCATACTAGAATCCATTTTTAAGTAGATTGTCGGATTTTTTTTTTACAAATTTTACATGTAAAATATTGAAAAATCGGTATCAGTGATTCAAATGATTACAATTACAGCGTGCTACCCTTCACTTTAAATGGCTTGACAAAATGTTTCGATTGATACCATACTTGACACTGTACCCCCAGAGGGATAACTTCCCCCTTTGAGAGGGTCAATGACGTCACGAACACAAAAACTGTATCGCGGCTAATTTCGACAACAGTGATTGAAAGTAATGAGCATCGTGATCGTTGAATCATAAATAATCCTATTGTATGCACGGTTATATCAAACTTTGTCCTATGCTGCCCCGTTAAAAAGTAAGAAATTTTAAATAAATGTCTAAGTTTTCTCTCGAATTAAAAAAAAATTCTACCTAGTTCTATATTTTTTACAACAAAGCCGGGTTTTAAGTTTCGTGAAAATCCAATAGTATTCGTAACCGCTATTGCGCAAACAAGAAATTGACACACAGACTTCAGACAGACAGACAGGTGGATATCACTACAAAAATAAGGAAAACATGCCCAGGAGGTCCTAAAACATGCATTGGCACCGCAATCTCAAAACAGTGTCCTGAAAATGATACTTTCTCAATACTACGCATGAAAAGGTAAAAATAAGTTGCATTTTTGTAATATGCTTTTTTTGTTTAATAATGTTAGTTGCTTAGGTTGGCTGCAGACCGGAGGCGACAAAACTGTCAGCGACGAATTGTCCCGCGAAAAAAATGTCAGAGTCGAAATATTTTGCTTCAGGCCGTCTGCCACGTAACTAGTTTTTTGATGATTTGTCTTATTGAGTCAATATGGCGAGTGATGAAGAAGTGGCTACTATATACACTATTAAATTTTGTATTATTATCTACTATGTTTGGAAAAAAATGTCATTTCACAAGTTTCGAAGTCAACAAAAATTGTGACAAAATTAATTATAGAAATCAAATCACAAAATATCACAGATTAAATAATAACGTGCTAAACTGGACAATGGAACAAACGACTTGAGATTTGGCTGTAAAAGAAAAAGTTACTAATAAAACTTATAATGGCAAATCTTCCGATATTAATGTAGAGAAAATATATTTTATTACTTATTTACTTTTATTCCAACTACTTCTTATCATACTGGGTACTTTTTGAAGTAAAATATTGAAATGTGAAGTAACATATTTGAAAGAAAAGTAAAATATTTTGAAAATTTCAAAGCCGTTAATTTCAAATCCGTTTGGTTTTATTTTTAATAGTTTTTAAAATAGAAAATTTAACTGAAACTATAAAAAAAAAACGTTTGCAAAAGCCATTGCAGTCTCTGGAATAGGTCTGCTACACGGCGAATTTTTGCGAAGACTAAGCCAACTCATACTGCCACGAAAGGGCATGTATACAAATTTTCCACAAAATGTAAAAAATAGTAAAATTTTACTGCACATTTATTTTATTTCCCCTTTTTATTTGTTTTGCAGTTTGAAATCTTACAGAAATTCGGATTTAAAAAACAGATTTTATCAAATTTCATATCGCATTATTTCTTTTAACGGAAGATTAAATCTCGTATATTCTACTCAACTACATGCTACATATTCGGCAAACGCAGCCAAGGAGATTTGAATATATTTACATCTCCTTAAGCGATGGTGCAGTGATCCTGGGGTGCAGTAATGAATGAGTGAAATATTTGTCGCCCATGCGTGAAACGAAATGTTGTCAGCCACCATACTACAAGACGTAATGAAAAATACTTTCACTGTTTCGTCGAAAACAGTCTCTGACCGTTTGAGACGTGCGCTGCGACCTGTGTGTGGCTAACCTGTAAGAAACTACTTTGAACTTCGTCGTCCAGATGGTCTCTGGTGAAATTGATACGCCGCAAAACCGTCTTGTCGCCTACGGTGTGCGACCACCATAAACGGCGAAACTTCTAATTATACTCAAACATTTGCTCCTTTAGGTTCTTCCCCGTTTGCAATACTATAAGTACACAAAGTTTTAGACACCGATGGTGCTTCTGTAGGGTATGGAAGAACTGTTAGACACTTTCTTCATTTTATCCGCCAAATCAAAAAATCCGCCAATCCGAAAAATCAAAAGTCCAGTTTTGTTAGGTTTTGACCTGCGGTCGACACCTCAAATGTGCAAAGATTCATTCTCTGGGGACTTCTGGGAGGAGTTGTAAATTACTTTACCCCTCCCCCCCAATTTTCTTCTTCCCCGAGGGGGAATTCGAAATTTCGAGTACATTAGAATATTTTACGTGACCTTGAAGATTCATCCTTCAAGTTCCTCTGGCATGCTTCTAGAGCGTTAGTACGGACTTCTAAAAAAGCCTCCAATTTTCTCCAGTCTAGTGAGTGGCTGTAATTGAAAATCTTGTTCTATCTCGTTGTTGATACAATGTGCATTGAAAAAATCTGATGCTGGCAGCATATGACATTCCTTATATAATGTAATGAATTTACTTCTTTTACAGTGAAATAGTGAAAAGATCCACAGCACAGTGTTTGCAACGGTGAATTGTACATTATGGTACTTCTCCGGATGATGACAGCATATAAAACTAATTCGTACATAATTCACTTATATTTTACACAAATGCAAATTAACAATTATCAATATTGATAAAAAAGCATCCTCAAAAAGCAATATAGTCCATATATTAAAATAATTTATTAATAAATTCATCAATTAGGCGTCATTTCCATTAACTTGAAGAAAAAATCTATCGTTAACTAGCGGAGAGAAGAACATTTCATATATATACTAGAAAGTATACCAACATATAACAGAATCAAAAATTTGCAACATTGCATCCCATTTAGCGTCATTTTTATGAATTTGGTGCCATTTTTATCAATTTAGCGGCATTTTTGTTAATTTGGCAACATTCCGCTAAATTCGTCTTCAAGTTTTCGCTAAGTGTTACGGTCGGAGGGGGGGGGGTGTTATTCTTATAGTAAATTCTTATATGCTTTCCAAGATATTGAATTTTCATCAATTAGTCGTCATTTTCTTTGATTCAGCATTATTTTTATGAATTTGGTGACATCTGTATCACTTTGGAGACATTTTCGTCAAATTGGCAACATTTAAAACAGTTGCTAAGTTCACCAGAATTATGCCAAGCGTTACGGACGGAGAATAAGGTTATTTTTATAGTAGATTAGTATATCCTTTCCAAGATACTGAATTTTCATCAATTAGGTATCATTTTTTATGAATTTGGCGATATTTTTTATCAATTTGGTGATATTTTCGTCAATTTCACAGCATTAAAATGTCACAAAGTTGGCGATATTCTGCTAAGACTTCGCCAAGCGTTATGGACAGAGAGATAGGTTATTCTTATAATAGATAAATGACTAATGGCTTCCAAATACAAAACTATTACCCATAGTATCTTCTCTTGGGAATGGAATAAGCTAGATCCACTTGAATGATGATAAGAAATTTATCGGATAATATTGCATATGAAAAGTGCACATATTTTTTAATAGTTAATACTTTTTTAATTTTATGTGATTTTTTGATAAATTTATTTGAAAAATGTGCAATATTTCAAGAATAATACATGCTTGCGTTCCAAAGTTTTATCAATAATTTTCTAATGAAATATTAAATAAGAAATGATTATTTATGCAACTTTAATGAAAGTTTTGATTTTTTGACGGTTTTTTCAAAATTTCATTTCAAAATTTGGGGATGTTCTGAACATTTGATTGCGTTTAAAAACAATAAACTTCCAGTATTTACTGATTGTAATTTGTGTACCAAATTTCATTCAAATCGCTCCATTTGTTCGTGAGATATCGTCTTCACAGACTCACACACATACTAACACACCCGCACATACATATACATGTATACATCCCCTCAAAAACTTTCGATTCGTTTTCACGGATGTTTTAAACTTGCTCTCCAGTCGAAACCTCGACTTCGAATTTTCGACCCCGCCACAATACTTTCCTTATACATTATACTGTGCCTATAGGGAAAGTAAAAAACATGTTAGACGGTGGATATGTAGATTTATATCTTCCATTGCTGAAAATTTTATGTGTGGCTCTCCCCACCTTCCAATGATGTCTTCACATGTTCCAGTTTAGGAAATGCAAAATTGGAAGAGTGAGTTTCTTAAATTAAACCTCGTACTTTGATTTGTGTTCGAATTATTAAAACTTTAATTCTTTGCATAATTCACTGAATATTCAAAACGTCATGAATTTCAATAGTACAGAATGACCAAAGTCACTGTTTATAAGTGTGTTTTGGTCTGCTGTATATTACCCGATAAAATCTATTAAAGCAAAACTGTGTGGACAATAATATTTTAGTTTTAGATTCGATCTGGTTTCTTTAATATGTAATGTTACGGGATGTACACTCTTTTGAAAAAAAAAAACGAAGTACCATGAAGAAAGTGACTGTTTTTATTGAAATTAAATATGCGTACAGCTCATACACATGATTATGAAATGATTGAACACATGGTAATATGAACACATGGATGATATGAACACATGGTAATGAAATGATTACAAAATCAAGGCCGTAGGACCCATCAATGGTTAGCAATTGCACATTGAATTTTCAAATCAGTAATTGGTAAAATCCACCTTGGAGGCAATGCATGCTTGTATACGTCTAGGTAAGGAGTGATAAAGTTTCCTAATATCATCCTCCGATATATTCTGCCAGGTATTCCCCAATTGTTGCTCCAGATATGCTACAATTCGTTCGGGGTGCCCAAATCTGACGGCCTAGCATGTCCCATACATGCTCGATTGGCGAAAGGTCTGGTGACCTTGCTGGCCAAGAAACAGTATCAACAGCAAGGAAATAGTCCACATATATGCCCGCCGCATGTGGCGTGGCATTATCTTGTTAGAAAATGGCCCCAGAAAGACGTTCCATGAAGGGTAACGCTAACGACCGCAGGATTTCATTAACATATCGTTGAGCTGTTAAAGTTGTACGCAGGATGACTAGGGGCGACCTGCTGCCGTAAGAGATAGCACCCCACAACATCATACCAGGATAATGGCTGTGTGCCTGTATAAAACAAAGGCTGATTGGGACCGCTGGCCCTGGCGTCTCCACACACGTACCCGATGATCATCTGCTGAAAGACTGAAGGGTGATACATCGCAGATCACTATCCGATGTCAGTCTGATGGCATCCATGATGCTCGGTTACGACACGACTCCAAACGACTCTCTCAATATTGTGGGGTTATGACCAGACGTCTTAAAGGTCGCCGTGAGCGTAACCCCACCACAGTCAAGCGCTGTGATATGGTGGAAGGTACCACGGGTGGTATGGAAGAGGCTGTAGCACGCTGGATGGCGGACAATGATGCCGTTGGGCCAGCCTTCATTCAGCCGATGAGTTCCTTGTAGCAGTCATTGCCGCCATCAGCTTTGCACAGCAGTATCCGTTCAGTGCAGGTGGCGGCCTATTACTCGGTATGACAGCTTCAAGCATTCCGACTATAAGAACACGTTCGAACTCGTCTAATTGCTTGTACGGTCTTCGGCAGCATCGTAGCCCTATTATTTGTTGTGTCTCGACGGAAGTGCAACGTCGATAACGAGCGAAGATGAACCGTCCACATTTTTAACATGGTTTAAAGGATACTAGTTGCGCAGTAGAAATGCGAGCTATCACCGAAGTTAACACTCATTGACCTTGAAAATTTAATCATTTGCATACTTGGTATAAAGGAATTTGCATGCGAAATTTCGAGATGATTGGATTATTTTTAGGGGTGCTTCCCGTTTTTTTTTTTTTTTTTTTTGCAAAGAAGTGTATGTTTAAAAAGCTCAAGTAGATTGAAAGAAAGCTACAGACAATGTCTTGGTTTTAACGACAGTATGCAGATAAAAATATGAAAATCCAGCCATATACATCGAAACATACGCACACCACAGACAAAGGGAGTAAGATTGTACCTACATTTACTGTGTAGGTTTTTGCATTTCTGAATTTCACTTGATTATAAAATTTCATGTTTTGCTGTGTGATTAATATAGTGTCACTATTTTGTGAATACAATTTTATATATTCTCATGCTTTCAAATTGTCAGTTATACTTTCCGGAATACGTATGAAAGGTGCAGAAATAAAATGAAGAAAATCACAAAATTGAAACGCCCCAGGAGAAAGAAAACTTTAATATACTAAAATTCCGAAGCTTTTGTACCCTTTCCCAGTAAAACTATTTTTAAACTTTGGTTTAATGCCTGATGTTTTCACATGCAAGTATATTAATATTGAATTTTAATTTACTTGAGCAATATTTTTTTTAATTATTTCCCCGTTAAGGTACGAATTTTTTGGCTTTTCCTCTGTAGTCGGTTTTTCAAATAGTCATCTATCTCACTTAAAAAGTTACTTCCAAAGACAGTTCCGAGAGAGACAAACCGTAGAAAGTTAGTGATTGTACACAATCTTTAGTGAAATTGAATAATTTATGGGAAAAGATGTGAAAAGTTTATTTACATTTACTAGTAAGGTTGGAGATTGTGTTAAATCACCGGTAATTATGCAAAATCTCGCGATTTCATTCATTCACAGTTAAAGATGCATTATGTGAGAAAGTTGAACTAAATTCGGAGACAACTTAACTTTTATACAGAACCGGTAAAAGTATCAATGGCATAAATCTAACTCTCTGATTTATTTTGAATTCTTCATCCGAGTAACGTTACAGGAAAATGAGAGAGGAGGTACTATATTTGGTGTGATAATCGCTTAAATACGATTTAATGTTTTATTAAATTTTTATATCTGTTATATAATTTTATTAAGAATTCATTACTAACTTCTGGCATAGAGAGTAATTTAAAAATTATGTAACAAATAAGTGTTCAAAAAAGGATGTACAAAATTCACGCTGCATCCGAATGATACCGGAAATTGAAACGCCAGTTAAATCCGACACAATAGTACTTAAAAGCTCAGAATGAGACTTTTGTGAATGCCCACATTTTAATTTGTGGAAAATTTTCATCGCAATAACTTTTTAACCACTTCAAAGTGGATTCCCTTTTTTTATGAATCTGACACTCGTAACTTAATGTATTTGAGACCACTGAATCCGTGAACGGCAATTTAGGAAATGCTATTCAATCCAACAGGCTGAGAAAATATTTAAAGTAATGAGATATTAATAATCGATCCGAAAATCCGCGAAATATGAGAAGGAATATGCTGTGAACAAAAGAAGTGGGAAATTTCGGCGCAACGCTGATTTTTTTTTTCGATGGGGGGGGGGGGGGGGGGCAGTCGCCTCAAGGGTTGCAAAATTAAAAGCAAAAAAGCGCTGAGTACATTTGATACAGTGAAAGTAATATAACACGCATAGTCAGTAAAATAAAAAATGCACTAAAATTAAAACTGTAAAACAATTAGTTTCAATATAAATATTCAGTATTTTAAAATTTTATTAAATTTTTTATTCGTCATTTATTATTTCTTCCATACATTTGTGATGTTTCGAGAAATATATTTTTATGATGGACGAATGCACCTCGTAGTATAAACGAATATAATCAATTTTAGCTGTCCCCGAGTATAGTTAGAATTTCTCGTAAATATTATGAATTCAAATTTTTTAAATTTTCACGTTTAAAAACACCATCTTCTTTGGCATATGGTGCAAACATACAGTAAAACTGACTGAAGTTTGGCTCAGTCCAAGTTTCTCATGTCAGATTTCATTTTTTTCTAAAATTTTACAAGAAATTTTTTTTTGAAAAATCGGTGTCATGGGTCCAGATGATTACAGTTATAGCGTGTTACCCTTCACTTTGAAGGACTTGAAAACATCTTTCGATTGATACCATACTTAAAAATCTGATGTGGACAGCACATGACTTTCCCTACAGACTCAAATTCATATTTTCTTTATTTCTTTAATAATTCATTAGATTGAGTTTAATTGCACCAAATAATTCTAAATTTGCATTTTTAATTCAATTGTTATTTTTATTTGTTAATTGGACATTTTTCCGAAATCGGCGTAACAAAAATGCAAGAAATCTCAAATATCTTGAGAATGGTTAGTCCTAAAGTATAATGGAGTGTGTTATATTATTTTCTTCTTCTAAAATTGCGTATAAAACGAGAATTTAATCGATACATTTGAACATACAGAGCTTAGTTTTTTTTTAGATTTTGGCGGGCCATTTCGTAAAAAATGGCAGGTTGTTCCTTTCCGAATCGTACCAAAATCAAATCAGAAGCCAGAGTATCCAACAAGTAATTTAACTACAAAATTTTGTGAAATTTGGTCAATTAGTATTTTAGCTGGAGCGGATAAATGGAATTTTTACGGGCCATTTCGCAAAAAAGGCGAGTTCTGCTTTTACGAATCATACCAAAAACTAATCAGCATCAGGGTCATATCCAAGTGACTTACCTACCAAATTTTATGAAATTTGGTCCATTAGTTTTTGAGTTAGAGTGGATACATACATTGCACAGACACACAGATACACAGGCAGACAGACAGACAGACACACAGACACACAAGCAGACAGACACACAGACACACAGACACACAGACAGAGACACACACGCAGACGTCACGCTAAAAATAGTTTTTTCGTATTCTAGAGATCTCGAAACGTGTAGATCCGTCGAAAACTCGAGTTGCTATTTTCGACATGATTCCAATGCTTTCCCTATACACACCCTTCCCCCGGAGATTGCCCCCAAGGAGGGCTAATGACGTCACGAATAATATATCTTTATATCGAGTCTATTTTTTACAACAATGTTCGAAATTATTAAGTCTTGTGATCATTGTGCCATAATTAAACTCTTTTATGCATGATTATGTGAAATCTTGTTTTATGCTGCCATGATAAAAATATATGAAATTTCGATGTTTTCGTTCGAATTTAGAAAATTCAAGCTAGTTGAAGATTTTTTTATAACGAAGCCGGATATAAAGTTTCTTGAAATTCCGTTAATATTTGTATCAGCTATCATGTACACAAGAAATCGACCACAGACATACAGACAGCCATTACTCCAAAAACAGTCAAAACGTGTTTAGGATGTCTTAAAACATATATTGGCATCAAAATCTCGAAATCGAAAATTTCCTTGATAACAACACTTTCTTTACTACGTATGGGGAAGTCGAGAAGAAGTAACAGAAGTCATATCGTTTTAATGTCGATTGTGGGATAAGCATAAGAGGGCTATGTTACAAACGTTGTTGTGTAGACTCACTATATGATTAAAGATATATGTTAAATATTTTACTCTTTGTAATTAGTTACAAAGATTCAGACACCATTGCTGCATGAATAAATTTTCAAATGAATCAAATTTCTCGCGGCGCATTGTTCAGTAACTGTCAAAAGAGATCTTTTAAAAGTAGCTAGAATTTGGGAAGTTTGTAAAAGGAGAAGGAATCTAATTCCCGTCCCTGGCTTGCGGCTCTGTGAACAAATTACTTCCAGATCCCTGCTCGCATTTGTGACATTAATAGTTAAATCAGTTATACATAAGAATCTGTAAGTAATGCTTTGAAACTTCATTATTTAAAGGTTGCAAATGCTTCTAACATCGAAGAATAAGCAGTACAATTTTTCTTATAATCTGTTAAGAATTATCTATCACTTTATGCGCATGGTATAATGTATCGGTAAAGTACTGTGTCGGGGCACCAAAATTCGAAGTCGAGTTTTCGACAGAAGGACCTGTTTAAAGCATATATGAAGTCGAACAGAACGTTTCTGAAGTGATGGCTGTGTGTGTGTTGTGTGTGTGCGTTTCGAATGAAATTTGATATGGTTATTACAGTAGATTAATACTGAAACCTTATTCATTTTACGAATGAGTGTTTGAACGATTGAGGACCCACCCAATTTTTGAATGAATGTTTGAAAAATATATTTAAAAATCCTAAGTTTCAATAATAATAAATACAAAATCCCTTTAAACTTATTCAAGTGTTTCTGAAATTTAATACTGAAACCCTATTGATTTTACGAATGAATGTTTGAACGATTGAAGACCCACCCAATTTCTGAATGAATGCTTGAAAAATATATTTAAAAATCCCAAGTTTCAATAATAATAAATACAAAATCCCTTTAAACTTATTCCAGTGTTTCTGAAATTTGAATACGTGAAGACATCATTGGGGTGGGTGGGGGGAGAAGGTACACATAAAATTTTCTGCAGAGGGAGATGTGGATCTACATAACCATCATCTAACGCGTTTTTTACTTCAATGATAAACATAGTATAATATATAAAGAAAGTATTGTGACTAATTTCAGTTTTCGACGCAAGAGAATATTTCAAGCACCTCTGAACACGAATCGAATGCTTTTGAGGTAATGTATGGGTTATTGTTGTTGAGATCAAGACCGTCCGACCTACCAGAAAGGTGTAAGGTAACTGTTTGGACGGCCGGGAAGTGCCACCCAATTTAGACCGGAACCCAGTGGAGGAGGCATCAACAGGTACCGTATCCTCCTTCCCCTACCACCAATCTCTCGGAAGGAGGTAATGTATGTGTGTGTGCGTTTGTGTAAGTATATATATATGTATATATACATATATATATATATATGTATGTGTGTGTGTGTGTGTGTGTGTGAACGAATGAAGCGATCCAACCGAAATTTGGTACAAAAATTATAATTACTGATTATTGTAAGCCTATTGTTTTTAAACGCAATCGGATGCTTAGAACATCCTCAAGTTTGAGATAAAATTTTGAAAAAATCGTCTGAAACAAAAACTTTCAATAAAGTTAGGTAAATAATAATTTCTTATGTCATTTTTCATTACAAAACAATTGACCCCAGTATTAGAACGCTAGCATGAATGGCTCTTGAGATATTGCCCCATTTTCGGATGAATTTAATTTTTTTTTAAAATTGGAATCCTTAATAACGCACTGAAATAAATTGTACCCTTTAATCATAAAAGATTACTCATTTTATCTTCAAAAATAAAGCAAAATAATTATTTTAGAATATTATTTTATTCACACCTTCCCACAGAGTTGAAAAGTGTTTATGATTTTGTCCAATCTCTCTGACTATCTGTCCGTTCGCCCGATAACTGCCTTTAAAATGACTTTATTAAAATGAAATTTCAGTATGTTGATGAGATGGTCTGTGGGACATATGAGAATGTAAATGAATAATATCAGCCAAATAGGTGTGGATTGAACCTGGGTTGAAATAGTGACATACATTGAACCCTATAGAAGTTATTTTTTAAACATTTTAAAGCGGAGATAATATTCACAAATTGCTTTGAAAATTGTAGGAAAAATTCAAATTATCACGTTAAATGTGCAAAAAAACAAACAAAAACAAAACGCATCAAAATATGTTGAGAAGTTTTTTAAAAGAAAATTGAAATAATAATTACACCCATATTATATGAAGTGATTACGTGAGTGATTGCAAAATAAAATATGGCATCCATTTTTAAAACTTTACAACATAGTTGAATAGTTGAAAAGTGTTTATGATTTTGTTCATTCATTCATTCTGTCTGTCTGTCTGTCTGTCCGTTGGCACGATAACTGCCGTAAAATCGATAACTGCCATAAAAATGGCTTTAGTAGGAAATTTTAGTTATGAAATTTTAGTAGGTTGTTCAGACGGTCTGTGAGACCTATGGGAATATAAATAAAGAATATAACCCACTTAGTTTTGGACTGAACCCGGGTTGAAAAGATGAAATACATTGAACCTTATGGCACCTAATTTTTCAAACATTTTTTAAGGAAATTTAAAATTCTCAAATTGCTTCGAAAGTTTTAGAAAATATTCTAATTATCCCATAAAAAATATGAAAAAATTTTCAGAAAAATATATTCGATAGTTTTTTAAACAAAAATTAAAATAATAATTACACCCACATTATATGAAGATATCACGTGACCCTCTTCAAAATAAAATATGGCATCAATCTTGTGACAAAATCGTGATACGCAAATAATATCGTAGGACGCAAAATCGTAGGACGCAAATAATACTGATTAAACCGATCTCAGCAGATAGATCTTAAACACTGTATTTTCTCATGTGAACAAAAATGTGTAGATTTCTTCTAATATTTATTGAAAATAGCGAATTTAATTATTTTAAATCGGTAATATGACATGTCTTTAACAAAGTGAGTCACAATAAAAGCTAAGAGCTAAGTAATTTTAAAGGTCCCATAATTGAAGGTGTAAAGGCTTAGCTTTATGCTTTAAAATTTTCTGAAAATATTTCATAAGCCGGTGTTGCATGAATGTATGATTGGCAAGAATTGGATTTCTCCGGGCGAATTTTTTGATAATAGTCAAAAGTGAATTCGTTCAAGCAGATAATTTTGGGATATAGAATTGAGAGATGAGTTTAATTTGGTGCAGTTGGAGATGCAGTTGCAGTTAGCCGATATAGAATATTGCCCGACATAAGTGTCGTATTCTAGATAGCTTGAAACTTGTAATCGAATGTAATCGAATAATATTCGTATTAATCGAACAATATTCGTACTGTATAGTCGCAAATTTCCATACTCCTTGTTTTGATAATATTTTGAAAATGCCGAAACTTTTGAAAAATTAGTTACACTAATGTATTTAATCAATCATTTAAAGAATTTGCTCGATGCTCAAGACGACAGTCTTGATGTTTAAAGTGGACACTACATTTTCTTCTTCAAAGTTTTAAAAATAACTCCAAATTCACATCTATATGACTAATGTTATTCAGCCCTTCTATGTAGGATATAATCCTATTCATGATAACACTCGTAATATGGAATTGCTGTCATAAATCGCAAATCCATAGAAAAATTGATATATGGCATTTATGAGACCTCAATGGTGTTGCCGAACTTCTACAGTCAAGTTGCTTTGGGCGATATTTTAAAGAAATCAAGCCTCAGACAGGATTTAAACCATGGATCTCAGCTAAACAAATTGACCCTTTAACAATTTTGGCCGAGATTGTCAGCTCACTATAGCCGTCGATATGATAGATGATACTGTTACTTCGGTGTATTTTTAACACTTTAAAACAAAGTTGAATAGTGTTTAATATTAACACTTTACAACAACGTTGAAAAGTGTTTATGACTTTGTTTATTCTGTCTGTCTGTCTGTCTGTTAGCACGATAACTGCCGGAAAAATGACTTTATCAAACTGAAATTTTAGTATGTTGTTCAGACGGTCTGTGGGACCTATGGCAATATAAATGACTAATATCATCCAATTAGTTTTAGATTGAACAAGGTTTAAAAAATGAAATCCATTGAACCCTATGGGACCTAATTTTTCAAACAATTTTTAAGCGGATTTAAAATTCACAAATTGCTTCGACAGTTTTAGAAAATATTCAAATTATCCCATAAAATATATAAAAAAATTTCAGCAAAATATATTCAGTAGTTTTTTAAATAAAAATTAAAATAGTAATTACACCTTTTATATGAAGCGATCACGTGATCATTATACGAAGAGATCACGTGACCCGCTTTAAAATAAATTATGGCATAAATCTTGTGTCAATATCGTGATTTTTAAAGTTCCTTTTAATTCATATTGAGTGTTGTATCCGTCCTAAAACCACTTTATTTTTGCTTAAATTCTGTGCATCTACATACTGAAACACACAATTACGATATATTTGAGTTTAAATGATCATTCAAATTTTGATTATTTCTACAACGAAGCCTAGTTTTTACTTATGGAAATGTATACAGCAAAATATGTAGAATGAGTTGCATAAGAATTGCTGCATTTCTTTAACGCAAAATTATTTAGCTCATGAAGTCTGCAATATAGCTGATATGAATTAAATATTCATTGATTTTACAGAGAGAAGGGCGATTTTTTCGACGAAGTGTTAAGCATAGAATTTAATTACCTGTACCTCCATGGTCTTAAGTTTTTGAATAAAATATTATAGTATTGTGATGAATGAAATAAATGGAAAAATGTTAATGAATGAAATACTGCTTTTATAGAGAGAGCCAGGCGTGATATATTTCGATGACGTCATTTGAATAAATTTCAATTGTTTTCGATGAAGTTTTCAAATATAATAAATTAATGTAGTATTGTGATGATTTTTAAAATATTACTGTTGAATGTAGTATTACTGAATGAATGATGTATTACTGATGAATTTAAAATATTACTGATGAATTTTAGAGATGTTTAAATAAAATTGCATTGAAGTTGGAAAATGTTTCATAATCAATGCTTTATGCATGATTGATCTTTCTTGTTAAATATGTTTTTAGCTTGTGTTACGGAGGATATAAATACAGCTCTTGTGATGACTGGTTTGGATTCAGCATAAAATTTCATAGGCAAATGGGTAAATTACTAAGGATTCAACTTTCGGTTCTTTTTCCATTTCCGATTCAAATTTTCTCTTTTTATTTGAAACATACCTGTAATTCTCAAGATTGACTATAGATAGAGTTTAGATGATAACTGATATTGAGTTAGCATTAAATTCTAAAGGACGTAGGGTGTTTCACCAAGTATTTTCATTTCCATCTTATTTGCACTTGCGGTTAAAAGCTTTCTTTAAAAAGTATATTTTTCACGATTGATCGATAAAGCTTAGATAATGACTGGTATGGATTAAGCATCAAATTCCGGAGGGTGGGAATGGAATCATTAAGGATTTCCACTTCTGATTTTGGAGACATTACTTTCGATTAAAAAAGTTACATGTTACTTGAAACATCTATTTTTCGGGATCTGTTATAGATATAGCTTAGATAATTATTGAACTGAATTCAGTATCAACTTCCGGAGAAGAATGGTAGTTTGTTGGGGAATACTACTTTCGACTCTTTTCCATTTCTGGTTCAAAACATTATTGATATATCTATTTTTCAAGATTTACTATAGATGAGTTATAGAGCTTAGATGGTAACTGACATAAATCAAGGATTAAAATCCGGAAGAGGTAGGTAGTTCAGTGGAAACTTCTATTGTCGTCATTTCACTTCGTTACAAAATTCTTGAATCACCTATACAGTTATAGCTAGAGCTTTGGTGATAACGTATGCTGATTCAGCATTGAGTTCTAGAGGGGGTTAGGGAGGTGGTCACTAAGTATTTACATTTCAGGTTCTTGGGATGTCACTTCTAGATTTTTAGGAAATTCGTATGACTGTACGAAGGAAGTATGTAAAAGAGAATAAAAATTCTTAGCAGTTCTGTCAAAATAAAATGTACTTACCATTGTTCATCATATGAAGAATCCTTCATATATTTCTTGCTATTGCATTTAGCATATTCTTATATGTACGAAAAGAGTAAATGTGAAGTTTAAAGAGCAAGTAATCCAATAATTACAGAACATCTGACAGAATTTACCACGGTATTAACATGTGATAATATGTGACCTTTATGTTGCCACATCTCTGTAGTAAAAAGTCATACAGGTGTGTCTATATGTGTATGTCGCCTGTAGCAGAAACTCAAAGTGTAGGATAGCGATGAAATTTGTACAGGGGTGTTTCTAATCTCGGGAACATATGTCTCGGCGAATTTTTTTTACAAAATTCGATTTAGTTTAAAGCTTGTGAATATTTAAAGCCAAACATTAGTTGAAATTTTGACCCCAAAATCAGTTTTATTCCGAGCAAACTATAAAATGGTAGGTATGTGTCAAGATGGAAAACAGCTGCTTGTCTAACGAAAAAGATCTTATTTGTCAGTTTTCTGTCTTTGCGAATTTGGAACATATAGCTCTGAATTTTAAAATATGGTACTATATTATCATTATGAGTAGTGATAGAAATGGCGAAGTTCTAATGCAGATTTGCTGAGATAACTTTTCTCTTCACAACTATGCCTTTTGAAAAATTAAATGAATGGAATCTGTAATACAGTGGTAGAAAAAGTGTTACAGGTTGTAACAGTAGCAAAACGACAGAATGGCATCAGATATTCGACAAGAAGACGCCAATTTTTATTATGAAGCGGACATTCGTTTATAGTCAAGGAAATTAATGATGACCTCACGGCACGTGGCTTTCTTTGACTTAGTCAAGCGCGCGGGCTTCTAGGAAATTTTCCAATGGAAGCAGGATCGGCCCTCTCAGCCCTGTGAGCAAACTGGCAAACTAATGACGGAGAACCAATGGGAACCAGAAGGGACACACGGAATACCCCGTGCAACAGATTTAAGAGAGATCACTTTTTAAGTTGGCTTGAAAATGTGAAGTCCGTCAGATGACTTTGTTAGTTGAATTGAAAATGTGAAGTAGTGCACTTTAAAATTTGAGAGTCAGTTCAGTGAAATTCAGTTGGATTTGCCAGTAAGTCTGGACGAAGAATCCACGTCAAATGCGATGCACAAAAGTGACAAGATAACGTTTTATATGTATATTATACTTAAGGAAATAATATAAGTCTGACCATAAGTCAGTGAAACATCCCCCACTGTATCACACCCGTCGTACAATAATATTGGTAACTGATGACTTGTAAATATAGAATAATAATGGTGAATTTAATCTTGCGTTTGGTCAAATTAAGTTTAATCGTGCGTTTGGTCAAATTAAGTTTAACAAAAATTTAATTTGACCAAAAAGGTATTTTTTTTTGTCTCCTAAGTTAAATTTTCAATGCATGTCTATTAATCAATTTTATTTTCGGATAACACCAGATAATGCACAAAATAATGGTGACTTATCATTTTTCAAGGTCAATCACTAAACCAAGCTTAAGTATTATAAAAATTAACGCCACGTTTTTGGCGCATGACCACCCTCTAATAGTTATATTTTTAAGCACAAATTCAATTAACACTTTCTTTAAATCCCATGTAACGGCAGGTATATTTTCTAGTAAAAATATAATCATTTTCCCTTCTATATTCATTGCGTACTACACAGTTTCATAGTAATAAAACACTTTCTTCGAGATTCGTCTTCATATTTTTTAAGCAACAGAGTGTACTTAAAAAGTTTAAAAATTGTGCCAGAAGAAAATAGAGAAAGGATATATATTTTTTTTCATGTTTTTCCATGCTTTGTAGTTAACGAGCATTTAAGAAATCCGCTCTTGTTTTAAACTCAATTATCGGAAGTTTAAAAAGTATTGAACCTAGAGGAAAGGAAATCTCAAAATTACATTAAAAGGTAAGGAATCTGACTTGAATAATGTTTCAATTTGTTATTATTTTTTTTTCTTTTACATGTAGTGTCATATAGATTTCATTGAAATACCTAAATGATGTTGTCACAAAGTTCAGAGTGAATATTACACATATATCATATTCTAAAAATATGTGGGTTTAAAAAAAGCATAGTCTAAATCTGATGTGGGAAGTAAATAATTTCCCTACATAATGTAAATACATTACTTCTTTCAACGCTAAATAATGATGATCAAAGTTCACGGCACAATGTTTTAAACACTGAAAAAACACTGACACTAGACACTTTTCTAGATGATGACATGTAAAATTATTTTGATTTACCAAATTCACTTATATTTTGCGCAAATATAACCTGCCAATTAGAGATACTGCTAACACCTGGTAAGCAATATACTGCATTAAATTATATTAAAATATGTTAATTATTATTAATAATACATCAATTTGGCTTCATTTTCATAACTTTAGCGTAATTTTTTGCAATTTGAAGACATTTTATTAAAAGAAGTTCCTAAATTAGCGATATTTCGCCAATTTGTTGCCAAATTTAAAATTTGTAATTTGTGTTAATTTAAAATATTTGTTGCCAATTACAAATATGATGATACTTACTACTGTTTATTTTTATGTAATTTTTTAGATAGAGTTACTTGGAAACGAGTAATATCTTGAGAACGGTTTAAGCTAGTGTTCTGAAGTTTGCGTTATTCATTTTAAAATAAAAATACGTATAAAATAATTATGTATTTAATATTGTGGAATGTTTCGATTTAAAAAAAAATCATTCGCATAGTTGGGTGTCTACATAACGTTCGCTCACCTTTTAAATCATGAAACTTCATAGATTGTATTAATCGTAGTACGAAATTAGGTTCGAAACTCTCTTCATTCATGAGATATCACATCCACAGACTCACATATACACACAAACACACACTCACACACACCTACACAGACATCACCTCAAAGACATTCGATTCTAGTTCGGGGACCCTTGAAACGTGCTCTTGCGTCGAAAACTCGAATTCAAATTTTCGACTACGTCACATTACTTTCCTATACATTATACTATATATCTCACACATTTTATAAATGCTTTTATTTCGATTGTAATATTTTTTTTAAATTCTAGACCATAGGTCCGCAACACGTTAAATATTTGTAGGGAACACTAATAATAAATTACGTACAATATGGTAGACCACGAAAACTGACTAGTGATAATAGTGTCTAATTCGTCAACTTTTGTTATACAATGTACAGCTCAAAAATTTGATATCACTCAAATATTAATACCAGTTTACCATCCGGAAAGAGGTAAATCTAGTTGAACATAAAAGACGAGATCTGAAAACTCAACTTGCATTCCTCGTGGGAGAAGATCATACCTTTTCGGAATACTCGTTTACCCGGCATTAGATTCGCCACGAATACGACTGTCACTCAAACAACTTTGTATGCACCTGCTTGTTCGATATTTGGAACTTCTACACGTACAGGAGGTGATGTCACTCGCGATTTACGACAAGTGACTGATTCAGGGACATTCGATTTCAGATAATACTACATTCACGTAAAATGGCTATTACACTAGAAAAAGCTCAAGTACACACGTGTCGTTAACAAGAGCAACGTACATTATTCGCTAATAAGTACAGACACGAAGGACCCATTTATTAAGAAAACAATACCATTATTAATACCTATTACTATGCAACCCATTTACTCAAAAATCCCATCCTTAACTCAGGTCTTGGGGAGTAACTTTGAAATTTGCTCCTAAAAGAAGAGAACCATACATAATTACTAAAATCATATCACCTGTCTCTTAGAAAATAGATAGTCAGCAGGATCTATGCACATGACTGGGAAAATATCCTGTGTGATATCTTATCCCTTCTTTATGGACCTTCTAATGCCAGAAGATGGGAACCTGTGAGATTGCTACGAAAACATGGATGCCCATGACAGACATAAATCCAGTTTTATCCTGAACCCTGCACCTGACATTCCCAGAGTCCAGACCTGTGATACTATAAGCTGAGCCTTAGCTGTAACACTATAAACCGAGCCTTTAATATTATTATTTTCTGTCGTGTTTAATTAATATCATCTTATCATCTTGTGTTACAGCAGTTTTAACTCGTGGGGAGTTTTGTCAAAAGTTGTGTATAAAATAGCAAATTAAAATGAATAATCATTTCAAGAACGTTATTCATTTTAAGTCAATCCAACCTCTTCTTTTTTGTCTAACCCACCAAATGTTAGTTGTCAAGGTGAAAGCTACAATTTTTAAAATTACAAATCAATTAAAAAATAAAATAATACTATTAACCTATATTATGATGTATGTACTTTATATTCTGCATGAATGTAATTTTTTATTGATATTTGCATTATAAGAAGATTATTTTGCCTTATAATACAGTTCTATAAAATTACCCTTTTACCCGACAAAATGACCACTATATAAAATAACAAGAAGGATCAATCATGAATAAAGCATTGATTATGAAACACTTTCCAACTTCAATGCAATTTTATTTAAACATCTCTAAAATGCGATACATTCCTCGGTAAAATTTTTTAAATTTTCAGAATACTGCATTAATTTATTATATTTGAAAACTTAAAACTTCATCGAAAAAAATGAACTTCATTCAAATGACGGCATTGAAATATAAATTGCCTGGTTTAAACATCTCTAAAATGCGATACATTCATCAGTAATATTTTTACAATTGTCATAATACTACAATAATTTATTATATTTGAAAACTTCATCGAAATCAAATGAACTTTATTCAAATGACGTCATCGAAATATAAATTGGATGGCTCTCTCTATAAAAGAAGCATTTCATTCATAAACATTTTTCCATTCCTTTCATTCATCACAGTACTATAATAATTTATTTTATTTAAAACTTAAAACCATGGAGGTACAAGTAATTTAACTCTATGCTTAAAACTTCATCGAAAAAATCGTCTTCTTTGTGTAAAATCAAAGAATGTTTCATTCATATCAGTTATATTGCAGACTCCATGAGCTAAATAATTTTACTTTAAAGAAATGCAGCAATTTTTGTGCAACTCATTCTACATATTTTGGTGTTTACATTCTCCATAAGTGAAAATTAGGCTTCGTTGTAAAAATAATCAAAGTTTGATGATCATTTAAACTCAAATATATTGTAATTGCGTTTTTTTAGTATGTAGATGCACAGAATTTAAGCAAAAATAAAGCGGTTTTAGGACGAATACAACACTAAATATGAATTAAAAAGAAATTTAAATATCACGATTTTGACACAAGATGGATGCTATATTTTATTTTGACATGGGTCACGTGATCTCTTCATCTAATGGTCGCGTGATCTCTTCATATAAAGAGTGCAATTATTATTTTAAATTTTATTTAAAAAACTACTGAATATATTTTGCTGAAATTGTTTTTGGATATTTTATGGGATAATTTGAATGTTTTCTAAAACTTTCGAAGCAATTTGTGAATTTTAAATTCACTTAAAAAATGTTTGAAGAATTAGGTCCCACAGGGTTCAATATATTTCATTTTTTCAACCGGGGCTCAATCCAAAACTAATTGAGTGATATTATTCATTTATATTCCCATAGGTCCTACAGACCGTCTGAACAACATACTAAAATTTCATTTTGTTAAAGTCATTTTTACGGCAGTTATCGCGCTAACGGACAGACAGACAGACAGAAGTCATAAACACTTTTCAACTATGTTGTAAAGTATTAAAAACACTTATAAGCATAAAAAATATTTTGAAGTTTTTAATATAATATAGCAAATAAGAGGCTTGAGTGCTGTTTATTATAACCATATAAGCAGTATACTTTTTCCATTTTTCGGTTTATCTGATTACGCCTTATCTGAATGCTTTCTGAAATAACGTTTCTTTACTTAGTTATTACACATTTTGCTAATCTGAAAACAGTAGATTATGTAGTAACTAAATAAGAAACGTAAATTTAGTCACTAAAAATAAAATAGCTGTAAACAACCTGGTAGCCGTTTCGTTAACGTAATTCATTATAAGATCCAGCCATATTGCTTGCCCGTTTGTACGTCATTGGAATCCCAGCTCACACTAAATATATAAACATTCTCATTGATCTAAAAATGAATTCCATAACATAAAATAGAAAACTGGCTATCATGAATGATTAAAAGCTAATAAATTTGAATGTAAAATCAATAATAGCATAAAAAATCTCACTTATTTTATATCAGAGCCCTTGAAAAACACATTTTTAAACATAAAATTTTCTTAAACGTCTCTGCGGGATTCGGGGTCAACCAAAATAAACTTTACCTCAGAGATAATTGTTTACCTCATTTCCGACAGATGGCAGCATATTGAAGTTAAAAAAATAACATATGGCCACTTTACAGAACCCTCCCTATATTAAGATTCATATTCACAAAAACCGTTAAAAATATGATCTCAGAGATAGGATAGCGACCCCATTGCAGAAACCGGCATACATGGACCGGTTTCGAACTATTCAACATGAAGTATTTATTACCTGCAATGATAATCGGGAAACATGTTATGTTCCACAATATTGCGAACATATACGGAGATCGACAAATTGATATTTAGTGTCCCTATTGGCTTTTCGATATTCAAAAGTTCTAACAAGTGCGAACCTCTCCGCATGGATCATGGTATATGAAATAAGAGTGTGATGTTAGTAAGTAAGTTGTTGTTGTTAAACCCATTGACTAGATTTCAATTTTTGGTTAAAAAGTAAAACAGCTTTTCCTAGAACGCATATTTCAAATTTAAGAACAAATAAATGAGGGGGAGAGGAAAAAGAGGCTACGGCATGTACAATGGCTTTGTGATATATTTTTATCGTCAATGTGCGGCTACATATCTGAAATGAAGTACATCAGTTTAAGTTTAAGTTTTTTAACCTAATCCCAAACTACTTAATTACATTCACTGAAGTTTTATATTTAAAAGAGTGTTTTACACAGAATCTTATGTAAGTGTAATTGCTGATTCTCATTATTGATTTAACACTCAACTTTATTAGTTTTCAATCAGTAATTATAGAAATATCAGCTTTTATATGTTATGGAAATTCAGTTCTTGAACAACGTTCATGGATTTATTGTTAGTGGATTGTATCCGCAATAGCGTCTAGATGGGCAAAGTGGCCAGTATTATAGATGCCAGGATACTTCTTTTCAGATCCGATGAATAGTATCCATTACGGTCAGCGAAACAGCTACTAGATTGTTCCTATTTTCCTATGTGTAAATTTACGCTTCCTTTGTTTACTCATTACGCAAAGCATTCTGCTATTTTTATATTTAAAAATGGAAATACAGAACTGCTTTTATAGCATTTATTCTAATCAGCATTTATGCCTCTTTAATTTCTATATTATTTTTTAAATTGTGTTTAATATTTTTTTCGCTTTCAACTGTTTTAATTTCTTTATTTTATACAGTGGCCACTCTGCCCTCTTATGTTGGATAACGTGCTATTTGGTAGAACGTTATTCATTTACTTCTTATAACACACACAAATCAATAAAGAACTGAATTCATGCAGAAACATAAATCTTCATAAATCATAATATTTTAGAGTATTATTTTAATTTTTCTGATGGATAAGTATTTTTAAGAATTGATTTTTCTTAGAGTGGTCTGTTTTGCATGCCCTTCCTGAATATCCATGCATATTAGATAATTTTGACAATAAATGAGGAAAATAAACTTATAAGTCATATGGTAAAATTTGAAGCAAAACGAATGAATTATAAAAAAAAAATGCATTTTTATACACTTTTCTTCTCTTTTCCCAATTCCATATCTATCCTACGAATAAAAAGACAAAGAAATATTTTATAAAAAAATCCGCTTCAAGTGAAAAAATAAGACTGAAACAAAAAAGTTCAGGGAGCGAACTCCAGCGACAAATTCCAATTTTTCCCTTGAGTTGGTGGCAAAGTAGATATGACATTCTCCCTCTAATCACATTGCTCGATATTGATCACTGACTCCCTGACTTAGAAGGAGATTGAATTTTTCGGCTCCTCTTCCCAGAGGCTCCCTTTTTATTTCTATATATTGTTGTCTTCCTTCTTTTCTTGCTCATTCCGCCGTTATCTGCTAAAAGATTTAGCTGTCCGAAAATGGAAAAGCAGACTAAGTAAGAAAAGAGACACAAGAAGAAATTATTTTTTTTCTTTCCGTCTATCTATCAGTCTCTGTTTCTTTTATTACTTTAAAAATGCATTTTTCTTTGTTTTTTTACGGCATTAATTCGTTCCATTTCAATGTGATACTTTCAAACTCATTTGGAGACGTAAAATAAATGACGTGAATATCGAATCTGCATTTTTCATAGATCAAGGGGAATGAATGCCTTTATTAAATGTTCGATATACTTCTATGTCCGATGTAAAATCTCCAATAAATTGTCTATTGGTTTATTGAAATTGATATAACAGTAACAAGACACATGCATAATTTTATGTTATTTTTCTTGGATTATCAGAAGACAGCTATGAGATATTTTTTTTAACGGCACTGCTATAAAAGTAAAAGGGTTTTGAATTTAAAAAAAAGATCAGTTGCTTTTTTTTTATTTTACAGTTTTGTCAAATAATATCGCTATAACACATTTTATGCACATCTTATTAAAGAGATTTCCCACAAAGTTACGAAATCTTTATATAAACACAACAGTATATTACATGCTACATAAATTTCGGATTGGAAAGTGACACGGGGTCAAGTTTTGCAGTATAGTAAAAATGTTTATGACATATATATACAGGGTGTTCCAAAAAGATTGAAACGCGCTTTCATTCTTTACCTGTTGGAGATAAGTGGGCAATGTAATTTGCAAAAATGTTGAAAGTAAGGTAGGAAATAGGACTACGTTATTGAAATAGTCATCACATTAATTTTCAAAAAGTTACACTTTTTAAATTTTTATACGATCCCCTTAGACAAATTTGGTCAATCAGAATATTTTTATTTTTAATGCAACAAGGTCATTAACAACAAGAAATATTAATTATGCATAAAGCATTGATTATGAAAGATTTTCAAACTCTAATTTTATTTAAACATCTCTAAAATGCGATACATTCAGCGGTAATATTTTTTAAATTTTCACAATACTGCAATAATTAATAATATTTGAAAATTTAACACTTCATCGAAAAAAACGAACTCGATTCAAATGACGTCATGGAAATATGAATCACCTTGTTGTTGAGACCCAGACCGTCCGACCTACCAGAAAGATGCAAGGTAACTGTTGGGACGGTTGGGAAGTGACACCCAATTTAGACCGGAACCCAGTGGGGGAGGCAACTACAGGGACCGTACCCTCCTACCCCTAACACCAACCACTTGGAAGTACTTATGGAACCACAGGTTTAACGTGATCGTACTCCGCATGAACACGGCGGCAGTTCTGGCAGTGGTGGGAATCGAACCCGGGCCTATCGAGTGCAATACCCACGCACTAACCACTGGGCTACCGAGCCCCATCTGGCTCTCTGTGTAAAAGCAGTAAATATTTCATTCATACATTTTTATTTCATTAATCACAGTAATACAATAATTTATTCTACTTAAAAACGTAAAACAATGGGGGTAAAAGTAATTTAACTCCATGCATAAAATTTCATCAAAGAAGTTTGCCATTAAATCATCGATTTCTCTATGTAAAATCAATGAGTATTTCATTAATATTATCTATATTGCAAACTTCCGAGCAAAATAATTTTGCATTAAAGAAATTCAGCAATTCTTATACAACACATCTTACAGCTTGATGTGTGTTTACATTCCCATAAGTGAGAATTAGGTATCGTTGTAGAAATAATCAAAGTTTGATGACCATTTAAACTCAAATATATTGTAATTGTGTTGTTTCAGAATACAGATGCACAGAAATTAAGCAACAATAAAGCGGTTTTAGGACGGATACAACACTAAATTTAAATTAACAAGAAAGACCAATCATGCTTAAAGCATTGATTATGAAACACTTTCCAACTTCAATGCAATTTTATTTAAACACGTCTAAAATGTGCAATGCATTCCTCGGTAATATTTTAAAACTTATCACAATGCTACATTAATTTGTTATATTTGAAAACGTAAACCTTCATCGAAAAAAATGAATTTCATTCAAATGACGGCATTGAAATATAAATTGCCTGGTTCAAACATCTCTAAAATGCGATACATTCCTCGGTAATATTTTTAAAATTATCGTAATATAACAATAATTAATTATATTTGAAAACTCCATCGAAAACAACTGAAATTCATTCAAATGACGTCATAGAAAAAATAACACGCCTGACTCTCTCTATAAAAGCAGCATTTCATTCAAAAATATATTCCCATTCATTTCATTCATCACAATACTATAATAATTTATTTTATTGAAAAATTAAGACCATGGAGCTACACGTAATTAAACTCTATGCTTAAAACTTCATCGAAAAAATCGTCCTTCTTTTTATAAAATCAATGAATATTTCATCAATATCAGCTATGCAGTAATTCTTATACAACTCAGTCTGCATATTTTGCTGTTTACATTTTACATAAGTGAAAAATATGCTTCGTTGTAGAAATAATCATATTTGAATGCTCATTTAAACTCAAATATATTGTAATTGCGTTGTTTCAGTATGTATATGCACAGAATTTAAGCAAAAATAAAGCGGTTTTAAGACGGATACAACACTCAATATGAATTAAAGAGAACTTTAAAAATCACGATTTTGAGACAAGATGGATACCATATATCATTTTGAAGTGGGTCACGTGATTTTTTCATATCATGGTCACGTGGCCGCTTCATATAAGAGGTGTTATTATTATTTTAATTTTTATTTAAAAAACTACTGAATATATTTTGCTGATTTTTTTTTTCATATATTGTATGGAACAATGTGGATATTACCTAAAATTTTCGAAGCAATTTGTGAATTTTAAATTCGCTTAAAAAATGTTTGAAAAATTAGGTCCCATAGGACTCAATGTATTTCATTCTTTCAACCCGGGTTCAATCCAAAACTAATTGGGTGATATTATTCATTTATATTCCCATAGATCCTACAGACCGTCTGAACAACATACTAAAATTTCATTTTGATTAAGTCATTTTTACGGCAGTTTTCGTGCTAACAGAATGAGCAAAGTCATAAACACTTTTCAACTTTGTTCTAAAGTGTTAAAAAGAACTTTATAAAAATCATATATTTACACAAGGTAGATGGTATTGATCATTTAAACTCAAATATATTGTAATTGCGCTGTTTTAAAATACAGATACACAGAAATTAAGCAAAATTAAAGCAATTTTAGGATGGATACGACACTAAATATAAATTAAACAAGAAAGATCAACATGCTTAAAGCATTGATTATGAAACACTTTCCAACTTCAATGCAATTTTATTTAAACATGTCTAAAATGCAATACATTCCTCGATAATATTTAAAAACTTATCACAATACTACATTAATTTATTATATTTGAAAACTTAAACCTTCATCGAAAAAAATGAACTTCATTCAAATGACGACATTGAAATATAAATTGCCTGGTTTAAGCATCTCTAAAATGTGATACATTCCTCGGTAATAATTTTAGAAATATCATGTTACTACGATTATTTATTATATTTGAAAACTTCATCGAAAACAACTCAAATTCATTCAAATGACTTCATAGAAATATTAACACGCCTGGCTCTCTCTATAAAAGCAGCATTTCATCCGCAAATAATTTCCCATTCACGTCATTCATCACAATACTATAATAATTTATATCCTTTAAAAATTAAGACCACGGAGCTACAAATAATTAAACTTTATGCGTAAAACTTCATCGAAAAAAATCATCCGTCTCTTTGTAAACTCAACGAATATTTCATTCATATCAGCTATGCAGACTCCATGAACTAAATGATTTTGTGTTAAAGAAATACAGCAATTCTAATACAACTCATTTTACATATTTTGCTGTTTACATTTTACATAAGTGAAAAATAGGCTTCGTTATAAAAATAATCAAATTTGGATGAGCATTTAAACTCAAATATATTGTAATTGCGTTGTTTCAGTATGTAGATGCACAGAATTTCAGCAAAAATAAAGTGGTTTTAGGACGGATACATCACTCAATATGAATTAAAAAGAACTTTAAAAATCACGATTTTGAGACAAGATGGATGCCATATATCATTTTGAAGTGGATCACGGGATCTTTTCATACATGGTCCCGTGATCGCTTCATATAAGAGGTGTGATTATTATTTTAATTTTTATTTAAAAAACTACTGAATATATTTCGCTGATTTTTTTTTTATATATTTTATGGAACAATTTGAATATTACCTAAAATTTTCGAAGCAATTTGTGAATTTTAAATCCGCTTAAAAAATGTTTAAAAAATTGTTCTACCCGGGTTCAATTCAAAACTAATTGGGTGATATTATTCATTTATATTTCCATAGGTCCTACTGACCGTCTGAACAACATACTAAAATTTCATTTTGATTAAGTCATTTTTACGGTATGTATCGTGCTAACGGACAGACAGACAGACAGACAGACAAAGTCATAAACACTTTTCAACTTTGTTGTAAAGTGTTAAAAAAGAATTTTAAAAATCACTATTTTGGCACAAGATGGATGCCATATTTTATTTCGAAGTGGGTCACGTGATCTCTCCATATAATGGTCACCTGATCTCTCCATATAATGGTCACGTGATCTCTTCATATAAACGGTTTAATAATTATTTTCATTTTTATTTAAAAAACTCCTGAATATATTTTTCTGAACATTTTTTTATATATTTTATGCGGTAATTTGAATATTCCCTAAAACTTTCGTAGCAATTTGTGAATTTTAAATTCACTTAAAAAATGTTTGAAGAATTAGGTCCCACAGGGTTCAATGTATTTCATTTTTTCAACTGGGGTTCAATCCAAAACTAATTGAGTGATATTATTCATTTATATTCCCATAGGTCCCACAGTCCGTCTGAACAACATACTAAAATTTCATTTTGATAAAGTCAACTTTACGGCAGTTATCGTGCTAACGGACAGACAGAAGGAACAAAGTCATAAACACTTTTTGAACTATGTTGTAAATTGTTAACCAGAAAGATGAATCATGCATAAAGTATTGATTATGAAACACTTTCGAACTGCAATGCAATTTTATTTAAACATCTCTAAAATGCGATTTATTCCTCATTAATATAGTTAAAATTATCACAATACTGCATTAATTTATTATATTTGAAAACTTAAAACTTCATTGAAAAAAATGAACTTTATTCAAATGACGTCACTGAAATATAAATTCCCAGTTTTAAACAATTCTAAAATCCGATACATGCAGCGGTAATATTTTTGAAAGTGTCACAATACTTTAATATTATTATATTTGAAAACTTCATCGAAAACAAATGACCTGTATTCAAATTACGCCATCGAAATATAAATTGTCTGGCTCTCTACATAAGAGCAGCATTTCATTCATAACTTTTTTTCACCCCTTTCATTCATCACAATGCTACAATAATTTATTTTATTTCAAAACTTAAAACCATGGAGGTAGTACAAGTAATTTAACTCTATGCTTAAAACTTCATCGAAAAAATCGCTTGCTTCTCTATGTAAAATCAAAGAATGTCTCATTCATATCAGCTATATTGCAGACTTCTGTGCTAAATAATTTTGCGTTAAAGAAATGCAGTAATTCTTATACAATTCATCCTACATCTTTTGGTGTTTGCATTCTCCATAAGTGAAAATTAGGCTTCGTTGTAGAAATAATCAAAGTTTGATGATCATTTAAACTCATATATATTGTAATTGCGTTGTTTTAGAATATAGATGCACATAATTTAAGCAAAAATAAAGCGGTTTTAGGACGTATCCAACAATAATATGAATTTAACTGAACTTGGCATACTGTGATGATTTTTACAACCTGAAACAAATGACGCTACAATTTAACTGTGATATCTCTTCTCCTTGAT
Organism: Amaurobius ferox; assembly: GCA_951213105.1. Lineage (NCBI taxonomy): Eukaryota > Metazoa > Arthropoda > Arachnida > Araneae > Amaurobiidae > Amaurobius > Amaurobius ferox. Next base: position 83,274,008 of record OX578142.1, on the reverse strand, counting down.
CTGACGCTTTTATGCTGCTCGCTAGGTGTTATGTCACTATGCGTAACGAAACTGTGATCATTTGCATATCTCGCATTGTTGTGTCCATTGCCTGATTTACGTAAAGCTACACCTACAATTTTATGATGTTGCGGTTTCAGTTGTGAGCAGTGTATTTCTCACTTAAGACGCCATGACTCGTTTGTGCCCTGTGTTCCCCATATGTGGTAGTTTAAGCTTTCAAAGAACTTGTAGCAATCTTCTCATTCCAGGTTTTTGTGTAACTGAGTTTATTGTTGTCCTTTGCCGGATAATCCACGGATAAAGTTTTCCTTACTATTTCGTTTTGAATAATGGACGAATTTTTATGACTTGGGAACCAGGTAAAAGTGCCATTCTCAATTTTCCCTTGTTGTGAAAGAACTTATTTTGTTACAAGCAGGCGAAGTACATACATTTAGGTGTTCTTATTTATATTTTCAGTGCTGCATTTAATGATAGATTTGTTTGTAGCATATAGGTATGTTAGTGCAGTTTTATGTTTTTTTTATATATTTTTAAGCATTCTCGAAATTAGTGCAAAAATTAAACGCCCTAACTTCTTATGAATATCATACATGTTTTTACACTATGCACGTAAAATGCATGGTGTCATAAGGTAAATAGTCCTTTCCCAAAATTACTATACCAGGACTTACCTTTGATGCCTTCACTAAGGGTGGAGCATGTAAACTTCTTGTTCTCGAGCCGGAGAGAAAGAAGACACACAAGATATAAAATAAACACTCTTATTTAAATTTATCAATTTATTTCATATTTAATTTCATAGATATCTATATATTTCTTGATTATTAAGATTATTAATAAATCCATTTTTTGTTGACACATCTAGCTCTACCAATATTTAATTAACGCACATATTTATGAAACATAATTGAATTTGTAAATATATTTATAACACAACATTTAATGGGCACTTATATTTAGAACACATTAATTACTATTAGCTACCGAAAATCTGAGTACTAGTTCATTTAGTTTAAGTACACGAGAGCTCGTCATTGGGATAGGTTCGTTCGAGCTTATTGTTAACTCTACAATACGTGTTGGTGGGCCTTCCATGATAACTAGTGACAATTGTAAATACATAAATACCTATTCTCTTGCATTTTGACACTTAATCGCACCATCACTCTGTTGGATGCCTGCGTATATTTGATACGCCAGTATTTCACTATGCATATGATACTATCACACATCTCATTGCTGAGCCACGCTTTCTTTGTGCTCACAGTAGATATTTTTTGAACAAACAAAATTGACATGTTGTTAGGTCGTTGTGGGAAATTCAAAATCCGTCACAATACCAAATTCCCTTTCGAAGGAGATTTTATATCCCGTCACAATACTTCCCCGATACATTATACTACGCATATAATGAAAGCAATGCCTTTGATTTCACCACAACAAACTTTCAGTGAGCCCTTAAATTTCCAGAATGGGTGGTTCAAATTGAATTTTGTTAATAGTCACGTGTACGTTTCTGAACGCATACATTATTCTGTCTCAAATTACTTTCAATTTCCCTCAACCCCTCGGCCCTCCCCAATAGGGGTCTCTCTAAAACCTAATCAATGAAGAGAAGGGAGACTTATTGGGGCTTAGAGGAATTCTAAAATCACCGTAGCGATGAAAATTCGAGAATTTAAATTTCTCCTCCGCTCCATTGTTTCATTGCAGTCAAAAGGAGGCCCTTTGGAAGATGGAAATGTTCCACAATTTGTGAGAGCGTTCTGAAACGTTTCCGAATGCTGTATTTGATAATACAAATTAGGATTGCGTATTTTGAGTGTTTGTTGCTTCAATGGACGCTAATCGGTTGAATTGTAATATTATTATTCTCCAAAACGGGTAAGTTGAACTTGTTGAATGACTGAAATGTTAAAATATATTATAGAATAATTGTAAATTACGTAAGGTTAGATAATATATTTTAGATAATATAATATCCCTAGCAAGGTAATACCAGTCCAAAATGGGGCCAGTATTGTATATTTTGGCATTTAATTGAAAATATTTCTAATGCAACACAATATTGGGTATAGATTTTGTGAGATCAGAAATTGATCTCCCACTTTGGTGAGACAGCTTTATGCCGTTTATTTATTATGTTCAAAACGGCAAACAGTACTGCCAGTCTGAATGGCGCCGAGTTTTGCGACATGTGAACTCAAAGTCACAAAATCATAAATTTAGGGGCGCCATGACAGAAGGGGCCGAGCTAACCCTTACGAGGATGTGAAATTTTTCTATTGGTTAAATAAGTAACCAATGGAAAAAGGGACTTGTTTCGTCACTCTCAATGCTACAATCGAAAGCAAGAGGGAAAATGACACCCCCAAGAAAGAGGGAACCACAACCTGGACCGAAGAAGAACGACGAGGGCAGATAAAAAACGATGACTGAAGAACGAGTTCGACATTATGATGCAGAGACATGACTAAAGAAGATACGTAGATATGACTTAAAATATGCTTGTGAGATATTATGCTTGTGCGATATTATGTGCGACATTAAGAGTGAGAAGTGCAATAGTATGACTTGATCAATACATATGATATATACAGGGTCTTTCAGAAAGGACTCCCTAACTTTGAAATGACATAACTGCGAAACAGTGATAGGAAGAAAGATGAAACAAGTGGTATATTGGATAGACAGGTCTGGAATTTAAACTACACCGGTTTGCAAAATTAGTTACAAGATTGGGTAATAGAGGGCGCTGCAGTCTCAGTGCAAAGCCCTTTAAATAGTGGGTCAGATTGTTTTTCGTAAACAAGGGTCAAATCATATTACAATGGATTCGATATGGCCACTGTGTAGCAGTAATATGACGCAAGCGATGGGCGAAGTTTGAAGCCACCTCCTGCAATGTCTCTACTGAAATGGATGCGCATGCCTCACAAATGAACTGTTCAAGCTGTTCCAACGTTTGAGGATTCTTACTGTAAACAGTGCCCTTCAAATGGTCCCAAAGAAAGAAGTCGCATGGATTGAGATCCGGGGAGTATGGAGACTGAGCGTTCTGTACTTCTGAGCACTATTTAAAGCTCACTGTGCTTGAAGCGTCCTCTGTTAGCCAATCTTGTAACTAATTTTCAAACCGGTGTATTTAAAATTCCAGACCAGTCTATCCAACATATCACTTGTTTCATCTTTCACTGTTTCGCAATTATGTCATTTCAAAGTTAGGGAGTCCTTTTTGAAAGACCCTGTACTTGTGCAACATTATGAGTCAGCAGTACAAGACAGATTTGAAGGTATGTGTTATTCCTCAAATATTTTCACAGGTTATCAAAATACGTTAGGCATATGATTACTTATCTCACATGCTATCTCACATGCTATCTTCCTAATTAATTAGTAAGCAGAGTAAATAATGTAATTAAATGTAATAAGCATTTTATGTTTTTAATAAATGTGTTATTGTTAATGTTAAGTTGGTGTAATCCTTTTGGTAACATATTAATTAAATATTCCTTTACAGGACTCACGCCAAAGCAAATAATTGGAGGGTTATTGCGAGCACAAGTAGTATAATAAATATTTAATTTTAACTTTCAGTTTTCATTATATTTTAAAATGTGTACCACAGATTTGCTGCCAATATTAGCTAAAAATCGGCGTTGCGATATCACGCCAATATTGAACACACATTTTTAAGGCACAAACACACATTTTTAAGGCAAATTTCTCAATCGTATTATCCGGTCTTGTTGCACGGTGATGCATGCAATGCTTTTTAAAGTACGCAGTGATATTCTTTACCGAATTCAAATGTGCGTTGTCGCTAACGGAAGGTACTTTGAATAGGCTGTTCATTAGATTCTTGCGAATGTAAATGTTGTTTAAATTAACATTCTTGAACATGACATAAATTACCCAGTAACCATATTGTGACAAATAACTGCCTTCTCTAACTTCTTGTCGTTTTACTAATTAACTTTGCTAATTACTAATTACGTTAATTTACGCTTTGCTAATTATTCTATAACTTTGTATTGAGCATTTTTCGACTATCTCGCGTCGTTGCCGAGTTCGCTTCCGAATTTTAATAATTCTCCAATAGACGCTCTACGATCACTTTTATTCAATCGGACATGATCCCTTTGCTATAAGATAGACCTAACGTGTATACACATGGCCCGTGCTTTAAAAAGTTATTGGCTTATTTTATGACACTTCTAGGAATCTTGTAGATATAGAATGAAACAGAGTCAAAATATCATGATCCTGCAAAACTAGATGTAGCAATGTAGTCTACTAGATGTACCAATGTAGTCTACTAGATGTAGCAATGTGTTTCTGTGGGATGGAGTGTCGCCGTTCTTGGTGGCGCGTCTTGCCTGGTTGGTCCCTTTGCGGACCGGTCCCTGGTCTGCTGGTGGGGGTTTCGGTCGTCTCCGTCGACGATCTTCTCCGGGACTGGTGGCGCTTGGCCTTACTCGGCGGAGTATGGGTCTGCTGTCCCCATGGCGTCCCGGGTTGTGCTCGCAATGTGTGGGAGTCGGCGGATTTCTCTGCCCGGTTGGGCGGGGTAGCCCGCCGTCCAAGCTTGTGTTGGGGATCTCTCTTTTTATCGACCATGCAGCAAAACCCTTAAAGCCCTTGTTGGCAAGGGGCACGGCTTGGGCCTCGGAATGTAGTGTACTACAAATTTCGGTGGATGCCCCTACAAGTGAGTTTGGAACCATGAACTAAAGAACTATGAACTTAACGATTGCAGCCTCGAGTATACAGAGCTAAAAGTTTAAAGAAATTTGAATCTGGCTATGTGGCAGGATTGAATGTGTCAGTTTTTGATACTGGTTCTCAAAATTGTTTCAGATTGCTTTGCTGCCGAGTAGATTATGAAAGCAAAACCGATCCTAGGGTGCTGCTATCTGCATGGAAGTGTATTCCCAGTTATAGTCATGTTTGCTTAGTAGGAAAGACATGGCATACCTTCCTAGGGATATTCCGCTGTGTAAATATCATGTGCTGTTTAAAATATAGATGGAATTATAAATGTCTTAGAATCTCAATGGATAGATATTTGTTTCTCCGGCTGGAGAAGTGTAGTTTAACTTTCGGATTAACTTTACCGTGTATTCTTCGCGAGGGTACACGAGAATCAAGTTAGATAGAGTGGATGAATGATGCATGACGTTTGGATTTGAATATTTTACCATAACATCCAGATTTATAGTAAAGTTTTAATTTATGAAGAACTACGACGAAAAGTTCCTATTTTCTATGAAAAATCGGATGTGACTTGAAAATCTGTTATGACTTACTCTATAAATTTAAATGAATTTCTTTTTTACTTATTTATATTATTTCATTTAAGTTTTATCATACATAATGACACATAACATGAATATTTGTTTGCAATTTCATGACATTTTCAATTATTTAAAAAAAAATTCCCTTTTTTGTTGCTATGTCTTTAAATATATCGATTCGTATGGCTGTGCAAAAAAAAAAGCGTGGAAAAGAGTATAAGAGAATAAAAATGACTTTCAAGTGTATATACAACTTTTGCTATTATATAAAGTTGCCCTCATAAATTTCTTGTTCTATACGGGGTGATTCGAAACTATCTATACAAAACTTAATGTGAGAGAGGGAACACTAAAACAAACATGTATCATTAATGAATGCCTATCCGTAGGCATAAGACTTTGGTGCTAGAGGGCGCTGTTGAGCGGTGCGGAAATTAACTATTTTTCTCAGTTATCATTCATAACGAGGACTTTGTATGTATAAAATGGATCATTCATGGAATCTGAGATTGCTGACATGGATATGATCCGGGTTTGCTTAGTGGTTATAGCGAGAGTTGCACGCAATAACCCTCTCTTTCCTTCTTTGATATTATCCAAAAATTTTCCCATATCTAGTATGTGGACGATGAGTTTATAGGTTTAAAAGTTCATCCGGTATGTGATGGATTAGGGTGGGGATGGTACAATCCCTATGCTGTCCGCTTCATTGGGTTCCAGTCTAAATTAGGCGGTTCTCTTCTAGCCATCTAACCAGATACCTAACACTTTCGGGTAGGCCGGATGGTCGGGGTACTACGGAGTATCCGTCTATCAATGGAAACAGAAGAGCTGCTGTAACATTTCACTGATAATTTCACAGCAGCCCTCCCGTTTCCATTGGCAGACCCATGCAATAGATGCATGTCGGCTAGCGTAAGTTTCGGAAATGATGCATGTTATACGTACGATGCACGCGTTATGAATGATGATAGCGAAAATAGCCAATAGTGTTTGCGGGCATGCATTCATTAACGAAAACTATTTATTGCAGTTTGTCCTGTACCTTTTATTAGTTTGTACAGAAAATTTATAATCACCCTTTGCACAAGACAAAAATTTTCAAAAGTAAAATCATTAAAAATTATGTAACTTTAAAGTACTAACTTCTGGAAAGTTATGGAAAGCTTTCAAAAATATTACTTCAATATTTTCAACTAGAAAATGTATCTGCCTTTGCCTGGGATATAATATGCAAATCTTTTTGAGATTCAAATTAGAACGGAACTCACAGCGGAATCTTGGAAGCAAAAGAACGCTTTAACACACATCCGCTTATAACGACAACATCTACTAAAACGAAAACGTTGCGATGAGGGTGTTAAGATGAAATCTCAGTGATAATATTTTTGATCATTAAGGAACCGATTTGATCTAGAACAGTTCAAAATTGAGTTAAACCGTTCTAAAGTATAAAATAAAAACTAATTGAAATAAAAAAAATCTGACGAAGGTGCACGGTCCCATGTCCTGAAGTAACTGTGTGCGAAATATTATGGCCGCATGACGTTCAGATTTTTCGCTACAGACGACACAAACAGACATATATATTCCTTTATTATTACAGATGTATTTTAGCAAAACTTGCTTATGTCTTGGCTGAGAACATTGAAATGTATTTTTATGCTATATGTTATATCTTAAACGAAATTGAAAATAAGACTTCAAGCATTTCAAATGTTTCTTGTATCGATAGCAAATATATACGGGATATATATAAATGTAAACCCAGACATTTCATGAGAAAATATTTTAGCCAAGAACGGCAAATATTATTTTTCTAGATATTTATATATTTGGATAACTGTAAGTAATCTAAAAAGAATGCAGAATTTATAAAATGTAGTTCTAAAACTGTTTTCATATGTTATTACTCTATATGCGTGGCTGTATAGGGCGCGTTTGAAAAGTCAACTGACTGAATGCCCATTCCATGGTTCCTAACTATACAGGCTGACGCAACCACCATTTTGACTCCAAATTGTCCAGTCAGTTATCGTCTGCCTGTGCGAATTCAGTGGCTCGTGCATATTACATGGCTAATATTTGACGCGCAATTTAGCTGTAAAACATGTACTTCTGCCTTTAAGAAATTGTACCAATCATTCAAGAAAATACTATAAAATATTTAGATTTTCCCGACATAACTAGAAAGAGAAGTATAATAATTAAAGAATATTTTGTAATAGTTAAATTCAATTTTATTTTAGTCTTTGCAGATATACTTTATTATTACAAATGCATGTTCGTTATTAATTGCAATAATAATTTTTACTATTTTCAAACAATGTGAGACTTAGAGAGCGAGAGAGAGACCATCGTGGTGTTTGGCATTAGCAGGCCGAAATCAATGCTTACTATTCTCGACATATGAGCATGTAGAATTATGCAAATACTTTCGTATTGCCTGGAAACATGCACAAACTCGGCATTGGTAACTTCAGGGAGCACGGGTAGATTTTCATTTTTTGTACGCTCTCATCTTGAGAATTTTACTGGACCTATTTGGTCCTGTATTTTACGCGACTACGTAGTACGGAAATTTTTACTGTTCTTATCTTCTAAAATCTTTTCTCAATTGAATCATTTTTTCTTGTGTTTTTCTTGTCTTTTTTGAAGTCGGTTTTAGGGAGAAACATTGTTCTTCAAGGACCCCAAAACCTGATTGGTTAGGCTTCCCTCCTCATCAGTGCATGTGGTTTCTGGGTCTGTCCTGGTTGGATGTAGAATTCCCCCCCCTCCTCTCGCTGACGTTGCTTTTTCATGTTGGCCCACATAGAAGTTTGAATCCCCCATAAGATTGCGTCAGTGTTCCATTTTTAATAATTTGCTCTTAAACTAAGTTCTGATTTAATGTCACTTTGTGTGTAGTTTCATCTGGCCTATTCCTTACCAATCGTTATTTACTTCAAAGTCCCTTACGCGGTTTTTACTTTTTTACTTCTTTATACAAAGTTTATAAAATTTTGCCTTTGCAGCTTCGTGAAGTCTGAGCTAAATTGTAAACGAATGATATGTTGGCCACGACGAAGGATTGAAATTACCAAGTTTCCATAGAAACTCGAAAAAATTGTGGCTGATACCTTATTTATCATGTTGCCATTGTAGATATCGGCTATTCTATACTGAATAGCCCATAATAAGCGCGAAACCGGTCCATGGATGCTGGTATCTGCAGTGGTAGTATCTTTCATAATATCTTATCTGATAACTTGATGCTAAATCTTCGCTTTAAAGCATTACACCCTGATACTAAAGCTGTATTACATCCTGAAAGCCGTATTACACCCTGACACAAAGGCTGCCATTTTGATATAGTGTTCAGAATCAGGAAACTGAAACCTTAACTGACTTCAATTTTGTCGCGCAACAATGGGTAGTACAATTGTCGATGAAAAGATCAATCATTTTACGCTCTGATTTCTTAATTAAATTTTCAAAAGTGTTTGAAATCATTAATAAAATTTTTATGTGGGAAGCACGTGACTTCCTTTGCAGGTTAATCCATAGTCTCTTAATTTTTTCCAATTCATTAAATTTAGTTTAATTGCACAAATTAATACGAATAATTATTTAAAATTACATTGAATTCTCAGTTTTAATTCAAGTTTCGTTTCTATTTGGGGACTGGACGTATTTTTAAAGGCGAGGTGTCAAAAAGGCAAAAATACTGAAATATCTCGAAAACAGTTAGTCTTATGATTATGCCGTTGCTCTTATTCTTTTCCTCGTCAAAAATTAGGTATATAATACATAAATTTAATTGAGCATATGTATTCTTTTATTAGCACTTTACAACATAGTTGAAAATGCTTATGACTTTGTTCATTCTGTCTGTCTGTCTGTCCGTTTGCACGATAAATGCCGTAAAATGAACTTTAACAAAATGAAATTTTGGTATGTTGTTAAGACGCACTGTGGGACATATGGGAATCTAAATGAATAATATCACCCAATTAGTTTTGGATTGGACCCGGGTTAAAAAAGTGAATACATTGAACAATATAGGACCTAATTTTTTAAATATTTTTACGCGCATTCAAAATTCAAAAATTGCTTCGAAAGTTTTAGGAAATATTCAATTTATCCCATAAAATATATATAAAATATAGTAAAATATGTTCGGTAGTTTCTTACATAAAAATTAAAATAATTGTTGCACCCATATTATACGAAGAGATCACGTGACCAACTTCAAAATAAAATATGGCATCCATCTTTTTTCCAAGTGTCAAAATCGTGATTTTTAAAGTTCTTTTTAATTTATATTTCGTGTTGCATCCGTCCTAAAATCGCTTTATTTTTGCGTAATTTCTGTGCATCTATATACTGCGCCAACGCAATTATAACGTTCATTAATTTAAATGATAATCAAACTTTTGTTATTTTTACAAAGTCTAATTTTAACGTATGCAGAATGTAAAAACAACAAGCTGTAAGATTGTTGTATACGAATTGCCGATTTTTTTTAACTCAAAATTATTTAGCTCTGGAATCTGAAATATAGCTGTTATGAATGAAACATTCAGTGATTTTACATAGAGAAGACGATTTTATAGTATTGTCTTTTTCGATAAGTTTTATGCATGGAGGTAGAAAGTACTTTTATCTCCATGGTTTTAAGTTTTGAAGTAAAATAAATTATTGTATTATTGTGATAATTTAAAAAATATCACAGCAGAATGAAAGAAATAGAATAAAAGTTTATGAATGAAATATTCACTGCTTTTTTATAGAGAGGCGATTTTTATAGAGAGGCGATTTATATTTCAATGACGTCATTTGAATAAAATTCATTTGTTTCGATGAAGTTTTGAGTTTTCAAATATAATAAATTATTGAAGTATTGCGATAATTTAAAAAATATCACCGCTAAATGTATCGCATTTTAGAGCTGTTTAAATAAAATTGCATTGCAATTATAAAGTGTTTCATAATCAAAGCTTTATTCATGATTGGTCTTTCTTGTTTTACATTTAGACGATTTTTACGGGCTATTTTGTGTAAAAAGGCAGGTTCTTTTTCGAATTGTATCAAAATTAAATCAGCACCATGGTTACCCAAAAGTGACTATCTACCAAATTTGGCCAATTACTTTATCTGGTGGAATGAATGCATACATTGCACAGACAGACGTAAAGCTAACAAGAAAGATCAATCATGCTTAAAGCATTGATTATGAAACACTTTCCAACTTCAATGCAATTTTATTTAAACATGTCTAAAATGCAATGCATTCCTCGGTAATATTTTAAAACTTATCACAATACTACATTAATTTATTATATTTGAAACCTTAAACCTTCATAAAAAAAAATTAACTTCATTCAAATGACGGCATTAAAGTATAAATTGCCTGGTTTAAACATATCTGAAATGTAATACATTCCTCGGTAATAATTTTAGAATTGTCATAATACTACGATAATTTATTATATTTGAAAACTTCATCGAAAACAACTGAAATCCATTCAAATGACGTCATAGAAAAAATAACACGCCTGGCTCTCTCTATAAAAGCAACATTTCATTCATAAATAATTCCCCCATTCATGTAATTCATCACAATACTATAATAATTTATTTTATTTAAAAATTAAGACAATGGAGCTACAAGTAATTAAACTATATGCGTAAAACTTCATCGAAAATTATCGTCCTTCTCTTTCTAAAATCAATGAATATTTCATTCATATCAGCTAAGCAGACTCCATGGACTAAATGATTTTGTGTTAAAGAATTACAGCAATTCTAATACAACTCATTCTACATATTTTGCTGTTTACATTTTACATAGGTGAAAAATAGGCTTAGTTGTAGAAATAATCAAATTTGGGATGAGCATTTAAACACAAATATATTGTCATTGCGTTGTTTCAGTATGTAGATGCACAGAATTTGGGCAAAAATAAAGTAGTTTTAGGACGGATACAACTCTCAATATGAATTAAAAAGAACTTTAAAAATCATGATTTTGAGACAAGATGGATGCCATATATCATTTTGAAGTATGTCACATGATCGTTTCATATCATGGTCACGTGATCGCTTCATATAAGAGGTGTTATTATTATTTTAATTTTTATTTAAAAAACTACTGAATATATTTCGTTGAATTTTTTTTTATATATTTTATGGAACAATTTGAATATTGCCTAAAAATTTCGAAGCAATTTGTGAATTTTAAATCCGCTTAAAAAATGCTTGAAAAATTGGGTCCCATAGGGCTCAATGTATTTCATTTTTTCAATCCGGGGATCCAAACATCCAAAACTAATTGCATGATATTATTCATTTATATTCCCATAGGTCCTACAGACCGTCTGAACAACATACTAAAATTTCATTTTGATTAAGTCATTTTTACGGTAGTTATCGTGCTAACGGACAGACAGACAGACAGACAGACAGACAGACAGAATGAACAAAGTCATAAACACTTTTCAACTTTGTTGTAAAGTGTTAAAAATGGTTTTGTCGGGTTCTAGAGCGCTCGAAACGTGTAAATCTGTCGAAAACTCGAGTAGGGATTTTCGAAATGATTCTAGTACTTTCCCTATACATTACCATGTATTGTAGGGAAATTAAGATCTTCGAGTTATCTAGGGTAAGCAAAGGAAAATTTCGACATTATGAGATTACACTATTTGAATAGTACACGTGCAGGGAAATGAAACATTTTCGAAATGTCGAAAAATTCGCGTTTTCGAAGTTCGACATATTAAGGCCCATAGTATTACTATATGATCTCTAAACTAAATACTTTTAAGGCTCTCCTTAGCAAAACGTAATAAATTCACCACGTCTAAGTACCTTTAATCTTGCAAACATTAATAATCTTCTTTAACTCCTTAAATTCTCTGTGCCTATCCCAGTGGTGGATGAAACATGATAAAATAATTTGGAGCCATAAAACATTGAACCAAAATTAGCAAATAAAAATGTCCATGTTATATATTTTAAAATGTTTTTGGTTGCAAAGAGAAAACATGTAATATGGTCAGCACATGGATTTCACTACATAATGCAATAACTTTACTTCTTTGAGGTAAAATAATGATGGGCAAGTACTCAAGACACAATGTTTTTAACGTTGTAAAGTATACAGACATTGGGCGTTTTTCTGGATGACAACGTGTAAAATTAAAGTACTAAATTCACTTATATATAGCGCAAATATAACCTGACAACTGGAAATAGTGTTAATATAAGCTGAACAATATACTCCATTATATTAAAACATGCTAATTATTAATTCATTAATTTGGCGTCATTTTTGGAATGTTATCATCAATTTTGCTAGGTACCATATTAAAAAGTTGCTAACTTGGCGATATGTCGCCAATTCAGTCTCCAAGGTCGCTAAATATATCGCCAAGCGTTACATAGTTGATGATACTCATTTTCATATATTTTTTAGACAGATTTATTTGGAAAACGTGCAAAATTTCGAGAACGGCTCTAGTTAGCGTTCTAAAGTTTCATAATTTGTTTTTGAATTATGAAGTACGTGTGACATGATTATTTATTTAACATCATTGAATGTTCGAATTATTGTATGATTTTTTCAAAAAGCCATTCGAAAATTAAGTTATCGTCCGAATGTTCGATCGCGTTTGAAATCAATAAGGTTCCAGTAATCACGGATCGTAATAATCGTACGGAATTACTTTTAAAACGCTCCATTCATGAGATATCTTTTCCACAGACTCACGGGGACACACACACACACACATATACATATACAGACATTACCTCAAAGAGTTCAATGCGAGTTAAGGGGTGTTTGGAGTGAGCTCTTCTGTAGAAAACTCGAGTTTCAATTTTCGACTTCGTCGCAATACTTCCTCTATACAGGGTGTCCCAGAAAGATTGAAGATTGGAGATAAGTGGGCAATGTAAATTGCAAAAATGTTGAAAGTAAGGTAGAAAATAAGACTAAGTTAATGAAATAGTCCTCCCAGTAATTTTCAAAAAGTTACACTTTTTAAATTTTTATACGACCCCCCATAGACAAACTTGTTCAATCAAAAGCATTTTATTTTTAATGCAACAAAATCATTAAAAAAACCGCATATCTGTATCATTAAAATTGAGCGAGTTATATTTAAGAGAAAATTGAACATTGTGAATGGGGACCATATATCAAATTAGAAATGTATATTTGTGATATATCACAGAAAAGACAAAACTGGATGATAATACATAGGATACCCAACAGCGTAGTGAGTACCACCGCTTTATATAATCTATGTCTGTGCAATGCTTTATTTAGATGTATTTGTGATAAAAATTTTTGACACATATTAACGTATTTTTGATCTAAGCAATTTACATCGTCAATTTGTTTATGATCCCTATTTTTATTCATGAAACAGCCTTTCCCATGGCACGGAAAACTGGCATGGGTCAGATTTTTTCCTTTATCATAATGCTATTGATTTTAAAGATACAGATATTCGGTTTTTTTAATTATCTTGTTGCATTAAAAATAAAAACATTCTGATTGACCAAATATATCTAAGGGGTCGTATAAAAATTTAAAAAGTGTAACTTTTTGAAAATTAATAGAGGGACTATTTTATTAACGTAGTCTTATGTCCTACTTTACTTTCAACATTTTTGCAATTTACATTGCCCACTTATCTCCAAAACGTAAAGAATTAAAGCGCGTTTCAATATTTTTGGGACACCCTGTATATTACTATGTATGTAAAGAAAGTAATGCAATGTAATAACTTAATAACAATGAAGGAAAAGTAATGATATTTTGCAATCTTATTACAGTGAAACCCCGGTTTTGTGTTTCTCTGTGAAATGGAGTAAAAAACTTTAAAGACGGGGAAACACAATATAAAGGAAACTCTATAGGAAACTGTTTTTTAACTATTATATGGAAATCGTGGAACAAAGAACAAAAAAATAATTTAATGTATATCACAAACCAAGCTTTATATTTTTCACTTGTTAAAACGTTAATTTTTGATTCATATAAAAAAATTCCATTAATTAATATAGTCAAAACCTTATAATTTGCTGATTCTCTAAATTAAACTTGCTATTAACTTTTAATTAGAGTGCTCAAACAATAAACACTATATTTTTTGTTTTAGTTCTATTCCCAATTCAACATCTCCTGACGCGGAAATATAAATGGATCATTTTCTCTAAACGGACTTTTTCATCTTTCTTGTTACAATATATTTTTTTCTATTTTTTAACCTGTTTTTTGCATTATATTTTAACATGGGTGGTTTAAACTAAAAAAAAAAACAGTAGCAGTGATCATTTGGGGGAAATTAAATAGAAAATGCAAATTTTTATTTTTACAAGTAAATACAGCATGACAGGGGAATGACACTTAATATATAAATAGAACTTAATATAAAAATTAAAAAAAATGTTTTGCTTTAATTGAAATTTTTTATCTAGAATTAACCTCTTATTTGTTTTATCTTCAGAAAAGAAGACTAGTTTAAATGCAATTCACCTGTTTTAATGTCATTCCCTTGTCTAACAAGAAGACAGGTAAATGACGATAGGGGAATGACAAATCATGTGAATTTACTTTCTGAGTATATGAGTTTTATTTGCATTTAAGCCTAACTTGATATTCAGTTTGCTACACTAACTAGACACACGTATATGTTAAAAAAATTATTTACTTTTTTATTCTGAGAATAATTAAAGACAGGGGAATGAAAAAGAATAAAAATACTTACCCCAAATTGTTCAGTTTTATAATATTTCCCTGTACAGAATGATAGTTAGACCATAGTCAAACTCTTGAAATAGGGAATATGGACTATAGTAAAAAAGAATAATACTTTAACTATATTTTGTTGTCATCCATGCACGAAAGAGGTGTTAAAATTTAAAGACCGGTGACGGACAAGAAGCTAGGGGACAGTTTTAAAAAATTAATTTAAAATTTTGCTCGAATGAATAGTGGATATTTTAGTACTGTTTGTATTTTAAATTGTCTAATTTAATATAAAACATCAAATTAAAAGAAAACTAGAAAATGAAGGCTTGTAAATGAAGTTGTGATTTCATTATTTGGCTGATGGGACACACAGAGGAATGACATTTCATAAAAAAACTATATTTTTAAATAGTAAAAATATAAATTGCTCTTTTTGCTAATGGGTGACAAATATAAACTATAATATAGTAAAACTGATCAGTATCCAAAATCTGTTCCAGGTCATGCAAACTTTTATTAAAACACCTGTGACATATAAAGCTTCCGTTTACAAAAAATGACCCAAATATCATAAATCTCCCCTGAACAACACACCACCTTTCAAACGCCAGTCGGAGCAGAAATATGTTTATATACCCTATTGTTTATTTACACAGAAAACATTCTGTCGATTTATTTCGAATAATATATAATTAAAATAAACATTACTTGGGCTTAAATTTTTTCGATATGCACTGTCTACCCCTTTCCTGACGCTTCGCCACTGATTTGTTCCACGGTCAGTGAAACTATATATTTTGAATCTAGGACATTGAATTAATAATCCCACAGAAAGACATTGATTGTTAATGAAATTATATTTTTTTTCAGAGATATTGAATTATTGTCTTCCAGTTGACGATGTTGTGAAAAACTCATGTTAAAATTTGTCGCCATTGTCGCTAAATAATTCCCTAATTGGTCCCCCAATGTAACAGATAGAATGATATAGGCAGAGAGAGACAGAGTGATTTGATTATAAAGTATTAGCAAAAGAGCAGATTATAATTATACTTACAATTAATAATTGGACATTTACTACTTTTAATGCTTAATAAGTGCCGTACTTTAAAAAATTGTCAATAATCTATAAATTAGTCTGAACTTCTAACAGCAAAACATAAGTAGTGTGTGAATGAGAGAGCTGGACCACAGCCATAAACCCCCCATTAAAACCACACCCACTTTTAGAAATGTAATGGCTCTATTTTATCCACACCATTGTGATTACACAATGGTGTGAAACCCCCCATTAAAACCACACCCACTTTTAGAATGGAATGGCTCTATATCACCCATAAAAAAACCCACCCACTTTTAAAAACAATGGTGTGAAACCTCCCATTAAATCCACACCCACTTTTAGAACGTAATGGTCCTATTTCACACCATTAAAATTTCCACCCACTTTTAAAAACAATGGCTCGTAAAAACCCCATAAAAACCGGACCCACTTTTAGAACGTAATGGCCCAATATCACCCACACAAATTCGACTATACAATGGCTCTCAGACCTCCATTGAATCCCACCCACTTTTAGAAATGTAATGGCTGTATTTTACCATTAAAATTACCACCCACTCTTAAAAATAATGGCTCACAAAACCCCATAAAACCCGAACCCACTTTTAGAATCCAAAGGTTATTTCTTATCCATAAAAATCTACAACCCCTCTTAAAACGATGGTATCGAAACCCCATTAAAACTACACCCCTTCTAGAAAAGTGATGGCTCTATTTCAACCATACAAATTAAACAAATCAATGGTATCAAAATCATCCATTAGCAAGGTTCTAGCGCAAGCACCTCCCGAGAAAGTGATGGCTCTATTTCGACCACACCAATTTTCCGGAGCGAGCAAGCGAAAAGTCGTTGGGAGGGAAGGTACCCCCTTCGGCGAGCACCCCCTTTTAGAATCTGCGGGTCCGTTAAAAAATGATACCCCAACAACATTTTAAGCACTTAAAGAAAAGAATTCTAATGTTGAGAAAGAACAAAAACCATGGAACTGTTGAACAAACTAAACGCAATTAGTACATTGGAAGGAAGTTTCAAGAAGATGCATGAGCTCAATATCGACGTAAAATACCCTGTCATGGAAATTAAACAGATCACCACCAAATATGGTAATAAACTAATAGTGAAGTTAGAAGACGGCTCAAATTTGTATCTGCCGAAACGATGCGACGAAAATGCGTCCGACTATATGAAGCTTAATGAGATTAAACCTCTATTCTTTGTATATTTGGGAGCTAAAGATGTCGGGAAAGCACAACCAGGGCAAATGTTTAAATTTGAACAATAAATTTTCTTTTAATGGTATCATAACCATTAAAAAATATACGCCGATTTTCAGGCGGCAACTTTTACGAGATAAAAGTCAATGGCCCTGTCTACAAACAGCTCGAAAAGGAGTGCGAGGCTGCACGGGACCCACTGGATCTTCAGCCAGCACACTGTCAAGAATGGATGAGTAACCCCACTGTCAATCCTCGAACTGGCCGGACGATAAAGAAGAACGGCCCTGTGTACAAGCAGCTGCAAAAAGAGTGTGAGGATGCCCTTGCGGCCGTGCCGCGGCTCAATTGGCAAGAAGACCATCATATTGTAACGAGTGGCTCAAAGATCCCATGGACCCCGAGCCAGTTGCCCCTGTTGTCTGTGCCCCGGTGTACACAGAGAATCAGTTGAAGAAGATGAAAAAAGATGCCTTGAAGACACTCGCCCTGCAGCTCCAAATCAACCCGGGAAATCAGAACAAACCAGTTATCATACAGCTGATCCTCGATAAACAGAACATCAGACAACCCAGCATCAAACAACCCAGTCCCACTCCCTGTCTTATTAAATCGCGGTCCGGATCACTAACTCCATGTCTTGTTGACCCCTCGCCTAGGCCAAGATCGAGAACTTACTTTAATGACTCCACCATAACTCCTAAAAATTTTTGCAAAATGCCCCCCGGTAGGCTCAGAGTATATTCAATCTCAAATTCGACCCACCAAGGGGCCCTTCTTGATGAGCCGAATTCAAGACCAAATACACTCTGAGCCTACCGCCACTGAGGCTTACAAACAACATATAAGGACAACACTGTAAGACTTTGACGCCTAGCGTCGGGCCCGCCCACCACTTTTTTATCGATGAGTGCTTGCTTTATTGGAACAACGACTAAAGCAAGCCGACATGTCATTTTTGGCTCGGTATAGTTCAATAAACCATCAACCCGGATTGATTAACAACCTGGGAGAGGTCGGGATTTGAACCTGGGACCTAGATGTTAATAGGTCTGCGCGCTAACCGTTTGCCATGGGTACCCATCTAAATATACACATACCTTTAATTTAACCATTACACCACAGGCGAAAATCTTCAAAAATAGCACTTTAAACAAGTTATTTCCCTCTTATAATGTAAGAATTCTTCAAAATATCTATCACTATTGTATATCTGATTAAAAAATATAGAATAAAATGCTTAAAATCAATCGCGAAAAATAAATTCCACTCCTGTCCATATAGTGCTTCCTCTCCATATAGTGCTGCCATCTCTCTTTGATTCTCGTAATCTCCGCTTTTTTCTACCGCTACCTCTGAGAGAACTCTTTAAAGAGGAAGAGATGTTAGACAAGGTCAGCGCTCGCTACAGACGTTATGAAAGCAGGAAGTAGAAAACAAGGTCGAAACTCTCCAAGCGGAAAATAATACTGCTTCGTATTTTATCTGAGTTAAAGAAAACAAAGATATATATAAATGAATGAAATTGAGTCTGAGATATTTTGCTATAGAATTCTTTATCAGTATGTTCAATTAGATGTTTATAGCGATGACATTTCAGAAGTGAAAAAATCCTTAAAAAAGTTGCATGATCAGTTTGAAAAAATTATCAAACTTATAAAAGATGATCGAAGCATCGAAGGAAATGTTGGAAGTAATAAGAATGTTAGGTCTGGACAATAAAGTTTCCTCAGACGGAGACTTGAAAACTCATGAATGTGAACACGAATATGTAATTCAAAATGATGATGGCTGGTACATTTGCCAAGCATGTCACGAAGAGCTGAGGTATAATCCAAATGAACCCCCTATCAATAATCTCGATATGTATTTAAACATGCAGAAACAACAGAGGCGAAAACATCGAATGAAAAATCTGGCTAAATGGTTAGGTTTGCATAACCTACCCTTTGAAGAAGAAGAGCTTTTGAACGACTTTTCTTCTTATATCCATAAATATGAGGAGATGTACCCAGAGCGAAAAAACATAATCAGCAAAGACTATATCTTATACCATATGTTACGGAAAAGAGGTTACGACAGCTATATTTCACGCCTTCTAGTTAAGTTACCTAAACTCAAAAAGACGCTTATTCAGAATGAAGAAATCTGCAGAACCATCTTCGAAGCATTAAATTGGAGTTTTTACCCTATAAATTAAAAAAACGGCTGATACGTCTGAACAACATGTCACGAAGAGCTGAGGTATGACCCCGATAAGTGATTATAATTTTTAATAGCCGAATAAGCTATTAAAAATTAATCAACTAAATCTTTTTTATCAATCCAGCTAGTCTCAGGATAACCTAACCATTTAACTAGATATTTGTCCCCTTTCTTTTTGATGATTTTTTCAATCTTATACACATTGTCTTTCTTATCATATTTTACTAATTCATATTCATAAAAAGTGCCTTTAACCTCATCATTATTTAAATCCTGAACTCTATAAGTGATTGGGTCGGTTTCTAATACTTCAGAAATGACAAATATTTCATCTGTAAAAGTTGCTTGATAACCCCTTCTGAAGGTAGACTTATATATAGATATTCTTACTTTATCGCCTACCTGGTATTTATGTTTACGTATGACCTTTTCTTTAAACAAATTGCGGTAGACTTCACTACTGTTTTCTTCTAGACTGGCTTCAACAGGAGTCATTTTTATACTTCTGTGGTATGAGTTGTTGTAATTCTTCACTAATTGACCCAATACATCTATGTATCTTTCAGTGTTATTTGCACACAAGTAGAGCTTTATTTTATTACCAAGAGTGAGATTAAATCTTTCAACCATAGCAGCTTTTATTTCAACATTTTCTGTTGTGAACCATTGGATATTATTTTCTTTGAATAATTTTTGAGTTGTTTTTCCGACGAACTCTAAACCCTTATCTGTTTGAACCCTTTCAGGTATTCTTTCTTTGAAGATCTTTTTAAATGCTTGAGTTACTTCTTCTGCTGATTTATCCTTTAGAGGAACAGCCCATGCATATTTACTGAAACAGTCAACAGCTGTTAATATGTACTTGATACCATCATTAAACTTACTTCTCGCAAATTTATAGACAAACAGTAAATCAGCTTGCCATTGGTCGTCGATATGTGACACGTAAATTCTCCTTCTTTTGAACTTACGGATAAGTGGTTTATGCTTTGTGTATACATCCTGTCGGTGTAAAAAATCCGAGACTTCTTTTCGACTTAAACCAGTTTTTCTGCTCAGTACATTTATGCCACAAAATCCTGTTTCGGGATCGTAATAAACCTTTTCGGGGCAACCCTTCTCAGTTACCCCTTCAGCGGTAAAAAACGGCACTTCTTAGAACCACAACCCACACAAATACCTTTCAACATTGGTCTAGCGTTTTTAGAGGTGACATGCTGTTCATCTTTAGTGTCGGTGTGTGTTTTACATTTGAGACAATATATTTTTGAGCCCATTCCAAATGTCTTCTTTGCTTTGATAATAGGCTTCACAACAGCTCTATCTAGCCTTTCACGAAAACTTGGATTGGGAATGTCGTCCAATTCTTTAATCATGTTTGAGTCACACACTTTGTTTCTGGTTTCGGTATCTTTGTTTTTAATGTAGCACACGTCATGTTTATAGGCACTATCATCAACCCTATTAATAGGCTTACTCCATTCTTTGTATGTTAAATCGGGGTTCAGTCTAGTTTTTCCTCTGAGCAGTTGAGTTCCTGGTCCTGTAAATTGATGCCCTGGCAGATGCATTTCAAACGGTAAATTATTAATTGCTGCGTTAACAACACCTTTTCCTTTCTTGCAAGTCTTTTTACCACACATTTATTTATATATAAAAAATTATTTACTCACAAATTGATATCCATTCAGCAGGGTTTGTTTCATATATTTTTCTCTGGGTAAGTAGACTAAATTATTGATGAAATCCTCCTCTCGCTTATACACTTCCTCTTCTGATAGGGTATTCGATTTGTATGAATTGAGCAGCTGTTTGTAAAACTTGTAAGACTGTTTGTACTCTTCTTTCCTTTCCGCGATATTCAAAGCTTTATCAATAACTTCAACAATACCGACGCTTAAGCTCAGAGCAGCTAAGGGAACAAGTACAAAAGCTGATAAACCCAATGAACTTAAAACGAACTTGCTAACGGTCATAGTGACACTAATTTTATGGTAGTGGTGGTAGCTCTTTCTATATACGTAAATTTTCTTTTGCAAGTATTCTTCCATCTTTATTTATAGGGGTGAAATATTTCTTCCGATATCTCAGAGCCGGATTAACTAAATCAAGCATAAAGAAATCATACGGCTGTTGCATGCACTTTTTATATAATCTACTGAATTCTTCTTTTGTCAAACTACCATCTATCTCTCTTATGATCTGTTGAATCTCCCTCGGTTGAATATTAAAAAATATCAAGTAATTACAGTTTCTTCTGATAACAATGGGTGTTCTATAATAAGATTGAGAAAGATAAATGATTGAGGCGTTTTTCTTCCGACCTCTGATGAAAAAATCTTCTATGCTCCTCTGGTCCTTGTCAGTCATGCAGTCATCAAAGACAACAACATTTTTACAAGATGGGTCCAGGTCATCCACTTTTATAAATTCTTTTGTATCAGAGGAGAATAAAGTTCCTTTCTTGCCGAATCTTTCATATAACTCTAGGATAATTTTCTTCTTCTTTTTGGGGTACTTTATCGAGTCAATATCCACGCCCTCAAACATTGTGTACTTTTCTTTCAGTTTACCGTACTTGGGTTCGTACATATCTTTTGCACAAACGAACAAATTATCAAATTCGAGATAGTCGTATATAAAATTCAACAATAAGTTCGTTTTACCAGTACCTGAAGCTCCAGCGATTAGAAGTCTGAAAGGGTGTTTAGGTAATAAATAATGTTGATTTGCATCGACAAGTTCTTCTGCTTCTGTATAATTTTTAATTTGAATCATCTTTATTTAATGTTAAAAATTTGCTTCAGTAAAAATTTAATTTGCTTAAGTAAAAATTTTTTTGCATAATAATAAAGATGAATGCTATACAAAAAGAACGAAATAAGAAATTAAGAAAGGAAGTTGAATATGAACTTAAAGTTTATAAGCTTCAGGCTGAAATTAGAAAAAACAACGAACAACAACTTGAGCAAAAATTAGGTATCCAGAAAGCACTATCGGACTTTCACAAGCCTGTAACTGAAAAGCTACAAGAACAAGAAATTAATCGAAAGGAGAATATTCAGGCTATAAAAGATGCTGTTGATCACATTCCTCTAGCTATTGAACCGCCTTTAGAAGTCTATGATTTTGATAAAAAATTGGATGTAGAGTTTTTAGAGAAAAATAACTTTCCAAGACCCTCAAAATTGTACCATGAGACCAAGGAAACTTTGCAAGAAATTATGAGTAAAGTAAATGATACTTACCTAAAAATGTCTCGTCAAAAAGGAAACATTATGAGTCAGATGTCTCGAATGACTAAAAAGGATGAAGAAAGAGAAGATCGCTTATTAGCTAAGGCTGATTATTTGAGAGATCATATGACTACGTTAGGAGATTATCGGGATCGACTCAGAGACTTGCAAAGAAAAGGAATTTATATCGGTAAAGGAGTAGAAGACAAAATGGAAATTTTAGCCCGATTGACTGATAAGATATGTAAAGGGTCCAAAAGTAAAAAGTTACACAATCAAGTCGTCGATTTATTGGATGCATTGTTGAGAGAAGGAACTATGACCAACGAGCAAGTAAAACAATACTACAAAAATTTTTCATTAAATAAATGAGTAATTACATAAAAACTAAAATACATTTAAGCGATCATCAGATTGCTAAGCTAAAATCTGCATACCAGAAAGGAGAAGAAGTATCTCTACAAATAGATAAGACAAAAGCCCCCAACAAAGATATACATTTAACTCGAACACAGATAGCTCAAATTGGGAAGGGGAAGCGTATCACTATCAGTAAGACGCAGCTCCAGAAAACGGGTGGTTTTCTACCTTTTCTATTACCTGCGTTAATTGCTGGGGCCAAGGCTTTAGCACTAGGTGCTGCAAGTGGGGCGGCTGGATATGGAGCAAAGAAAGCTTTGGAAAAAATTTCAGGATCTGGATGTGTAAAAAAAAGACCCATTGGAAAGGGCGTCTATCAAAACTGGGAATATCAGACGAAGTAATTAAACAAAATATGAAACATGAACAGGGGTTTAGGGGCGTCTTTACTTCCGATCTGTTGCCTAAAAAGATGAGTCGGTTTGAAAACGGTATTATTAATCTGGACATTGTCACAGGACCTGGTACGCACTGGGTCTGCTACTATAACGATCCTAAAAATAACTTTGTTGAGTATTTTGATCCTTTTGGAGAACACGTATACAAAATTCATCCTAACATTAAGAAGTATCTACTGACTTCTGGAAAGAAAAATATCGGGTGTAACTCGAGCTTTCTACAGCACCCTGCTTCCGTCAAATGCGGCTACTTTTGTATGAAGTACATTCGTGAAAGAAACAAGGGTAAGCCAGTTGTAGATGTGCTATATTCTTTTACCCAAGAACCCAGCGACTTCAATGAAAAAAATGTTCTCTATAAATAAAATGGTTCTATTGATATTAGATTCTAAAAACGCGGAAAAATCAGAAGATTTTACGATTGAATACACTAGACCTTTCACCTTTAAACAGATTGCCCTTCAGTCCTTTTCGATGTACGTTTCATGGGACAATATCAAAGATGAGGAATTATCATACTTTGATGGTCAGCAGTGGTTAAATTTGACGATACCAGATGGAAATTACACTATCAAGGGGCTGAATCGTTACATGATTAATTTTTTTGGAAGCGATCCGCCGATACAATTCGGTATAGTGGAGGAACGACAGCGAATAGCCATTAAGTTAATAGACGGGTATAAGATCGATTTAACGAAAACCAAAAACCTGCATAAACTTTTAGGTTTCGAGCCTAAAATCCACGAAGAGCTTGAACAAGTAGGAAAGTACATTGCTGACTTATCTGGGGGAAACGATAACATTTATATACATTGCGATGTCGCAGAGGGGGCGTATATCAACGGTTTCAACTCTACAAACGTCATCTATTCATTTACAAACAGTAATCGTCCAGGTAGTCAGATTATAAAATCATTTGACAAACCTCTGTTTTACCCTGTTCGAATGGATAGTGTTTACCGAATCAGAATGCAAGTAACCAATCATAGAGGTGATTTAATTCCGCTCAATAAGCAAGAAGTACAATACAATTTTATCGCCCTATAATAAAGAAATGAATAAACACAGACTTCAAAGAAAGAGTAAGAAGATACAAGGAAGAGGGTTCTTTTCCGACGTCCTGCAGGAGGCCGAATTAGAAGGTAAGTATGTGCAGGATAAAATAAAGGAGATATTATCAAAGCAGAAAAAACATGGAGCTGGACTAAAGTTTATCTAAATTCGATTTAATAGCCATATAGCTATTAAATTGAGGAGAAGAAAAAAAATTTATTTCATAATAAATGAATAAAATATTTGAATTAAACAGCACCAATTATTATTACGATGATGACATCGAAAGTTTCGAATATAGAGAGGTAAGGCATGAAAATAGTGATAATTCTATGGAAAATGCCTCTTACCATTTCTTTATTCAAGACACCAACGCCAACATTTTATACTCTAACGGTTATATACAGCAAAAATTGAAAATTGTTAACAACGATGGTACTGCCATAGTGAATGATAATGTAGCTCTCGTGAATGGAGGTGGTTTGATCAATGCTAACAGGTTTACATTAGGAACCACTGAAATAGAATCCAACATTAATTATACCGCTCTTATGCGACAAGTGTTGGGCTTAATACATTTTACGCCTGACTATTCTTCTGCCGAAGCTACAAATATGCTGTTCTACACTGATACGTCGGACACAGCTGATAGAGAACGCTTGAAATATGATGGCACGTTAGTAGATACCACAAAGATTACTGAGTTTTTCGAAAAATTCGGTATTAATGAGAAGCATAACCAGGGATTTACAGAAAGAAGCGAATTTACTAAAAATAGCAAGGTTGTAACTATATGGATCCCACTAAAGTACGTGTTTGATTTCTTCCGTGAATATAAAAAAGTAATCACGGGGTTCCAAGTCAAATTTGAGTTCCAGAGAAATCACAGTCTAAACATGCTGTACACCAACGAGCAAAATAAGATCTATAAAGTCGTTGTAGAAGATTTATCACTCTGGCTACCTTACGTACGATTTAAAAATGCGGCGGCTTCAATATTTAACGAATTAAAGTTATCGAATAAGGATGTAGAAATAAACTGGAACCAACACAGCATTGTAAAGTCTAATATTTTCTATAAAAACGCTAGCGGCTCTTATACCATAAAAGCTACTTCTGATGAAGTCTTATCTTTGTACGTAATTCCTCAGTACACTGAAAGATACGAAAATTCGAAGCGCAATAACATGCTGTTTGATAACTTAGATATGACGGAATGTTGGTTAATGATCAACAATGTAAAAGTGCCAACTGTCAGTTACATGATGGATTTTGAGAAAAGTGATTATAATCGATTATACACAGCCTTTTTGGAATCTGGACTCAACACCATCACGTCTGAAACAGGTTGTATGGTCAATTATTCGAATTTTGGTAAGTTGTATCCAATCATCTGCTTTAATCTCTCTCATCATCAAAACTATACCGATACGAATAACTTAATGATTGAGTTTAACTGGAGGTTAAGGAACGCTGCCCCCAAAGATTATGTTTTTTACTTCATCTTAAAAGAGCACAAGAAATGCTTCTTAAATATTAACAATCAAAATATTACCATGATCAAGACTTTGAAATTATAAGCCATTTTTATAGTCCATTTTTAATTTTTATAGTCCATGACTATAAAAATTATTTTATATTTAAATAAATGGCTGCCTACTACCCGCTTTTCGATGAAGAATTAGAACAAGGACCTCCTGGTATTCCAGGCATAGGGTTTAAACTCACACACGACGGTAACTACGATATGGAAAATAAGATCTTGAAAAACTGTCAGACACCGATTGAGAGTCGGGATGTAACTACTAAAAGTTATCTGGAAGCTGAGTTAATTCGTAACTCCACTACCGTCACTCACACGCTGAGGGTTGAACTCCGAGAAGAGATAGCAAAAATTATGGAAGGTTTAGATCAGAAGTACCTGAGTTTAGTTGACAGAAGACCCATTGACGCTAAAGGTAAAAGGATAGGCAATGTCGCTGACCCTATTGAAGACATGAATGCGGTTAATAAAAAGTACTTGGAAAAATATGTTGACAATAAAGTATGTTATGCAACCACCACATCAGGATACATAACTATTAGACCTAGTACCAATGCGAATGCCGTTATTTTTACGAAGTTTTCCGGTGATGCTTTGAACTCAGAATGTAAATTCTCTCGAGACGGTTTTTTTAGACTGGGATTGTACCTTGATCCTCAAAAGATAATCGATGAATTAATCGTTGTTAAGTTATACATTAATAGCAAGCAGTACGTTCACAAGATAAAAGTAGCCACTGAATTCGTGTTAATTCTCGGAGAGGTTAAAAAAGATGACCAATTAAAAATTTTCTTACGATGTGATGCTGAGTTCACAGTTCAACCATTTCTAAAAATTGAAGAAATCAAGTGGACACTCCAGCTGCCATAAAAAAAAATTGTACATAGAATAAATGGCGTGGAACGAAATATCTAAAAGCGGTTTGTCGGAAGAACAAATCAGAGTTAGTAAAAATTATGTTAACTGGTCGCTCATAAGTCAATATACAACTTTATCGGAAGAGTTTATCGAAGAATTCGAAGGTTTGGTAAACTGGATGGTCATCTCTCAGTATCAGAAACTTTCGGAGCCTTTTGTAGAAAAACACAAAGGTCTATTAAACTGGTACTATACATCCAAATATCAAGTTTTATCAGAGGATTTCATGGACAGAAATACTGAATATTTAGATTGGGAAGTAGTTTCCAGATATCAGATAATGTCAGAACCCTTCCTGGATAAGCATGCTTCCAAATTAGATTGGAGAATGGTTTCTCAATTCCAAGTACTCTCAGAAGAATTTATTCGTCGGCATATAGACAAAATCGATATGGAACTCATTTGCGTCAAACAAAAGCTCACTGAAGATTTTATGACGGAATTTGCAGATTACCTTGAATGGGGTAGAATTGTTCAATGGCAAACCTTTAACGAAGATTTTATTATGAAAAATCTGGATCGTATAGATCTTTGTCACCTCATGACTTATAAAGCCCATTTGCTCTCAGATACCTTTTACGAACTCCATTTTAAAAAGCTGGTTTGCATCCTTCTGACAAACATATGTAATAGATTTGTGGTACAATATGAACCTATCGACATACCTCCCGAGTTGGGTAAAAATGATCCTATCGACATACAACCTGAGTTGGATAAGAATGAACCTGTCGACATACAACCCGAGTTGGACAAAAATGAACCATAAATTTTTATATTCATAATAACATTTAATGGTTGATCAACCATTAAATGTTTAGATACCCTTTGTTACCTTCCTCAAGTTTGAATATATTTTTCCTTTAAATAAAGAATATGGATCGTATTGTAAAAAAATTAAACGATTTGAGTACTGATAACTTTGAGTCAGTGGATGGCTTATATTTGGTTTCTGACATTACTGAGCACGGGAAATCTATCCTAATACGTTTGTCGAATAACTCAATTATATTTTTAAAAAATGATATACCCAGGGTTGGTATGATTTTGACCAGGGATGAAATAAGATTATTAAGATTATATGTTGGCTTCAGGGTTTTATATTATTGTACACCATTAGAGGGTTTCGTGGTAAAAAAACCACCTTTTCGAAACCTCTACGAAACCTTTTCAATATATCAGGTTGACAGTGATAGCGATAGTGATAGTGATCGACCGACAACGTTGACATGCCCTTCCATAATTTAATAGATGTAGATATGACTATATTTTTAATGATTGAAATACTCATTAAAATTGAATCGTTTAAAGTATACCCCTTCAGTAATAAAAGCATTTAAAGAAAAGAATTGTAGTTATAAAGAAAGACAAAATGGATTTTCAATCTAAAACCGTTCGACAGTTGCAAGGCTACTGTCGTGAAAATAATATTCGAGGTTACTCGAAACTTAAAAAGTTGGAGCTGGTCGACCTTATTCAATATCATAACGGCTTTTCCAGTTTCCACAATGACTTGTTTAGCAAGCCAAAGAAGAACAGAGTGCGTAAGATCAGGTGTTGCGGTAAGTTATTTAAGGGATCAAGCATGAATAAGCACCTACAATCTAAAGGGCACCTAAACTATAAACCAAAGAAGGCTCTCCCAGAGTGTGGAAGGGTGGAGCATCGACTACATCACATGACTCTCCCCCAACTACGGGAATTTTGTCGAACGCATGGCATTAGAGGCTATTCCAGGTTAGGAAGGAGGGCAGACATCATAGCATACATAGAAAGCGTATTGATCAACCGTCACTTCGGGTTTGATTCAGACCTGTTTTTAGATACGCGAGAGAGAAGGCTCTACACCCTCCACAAAGTTAATACAGCCTTTGAATCTCGCTTGAAGACGTACGACATCCAAAATGAACACAACCTGATGCTTCCCAACGACTTTTTGAACGATGTGGCATCACTAGTCCGGGGACTCATCACTAAACACATAAAGAGGCTGCATGGTTTGAAGGTTAATTTCGAATTCCTCTGTGACTATCAAAAGGGTAAAGACGATGCTATTATAGAAATGGAGAAAAACTTCAAAACAGAAAACGCAGTCATCTTAGAATCAACTGATTTGGTAGCTTATTACAGATCGGTTATCCAAAAATTATTGACAGAAATGGAGGAGTTTGTTGCTAAGGGTTCGGGATGGACGCTTGTTAGAATTAAAAGCCTTGAGGTGAGGATCAATAAATACAACCCGCTGAGAGGATCATCCTACATTGATTTACCGAAAAGAATTAAAGATAAAAAGGCAGTCATTAACGTGAAAAATGAAAATGATAACGAGTGCTTTAAGTGGGCGATACTGTCTGCTATTTATCCAGCTGATAATCACGTAGATAGAGTCTCTAAATATAAGCCATATGATAATGAGCTAAATTTCGAAGGTATCGAGTTTCCAGTGAAGATGGAAGATAGAGTATTTAACAGGTTCGAAAAGTTGAATAAGATATCGGTGAACATATATTCATACGAAGGTAATGATATTTACCCATTGAGAATCACTAAAAATAAGGAAGACAAACACATCAATTTGCTGTACATAAAGAATAAGGAAGGACACAGTCATTACTGTTGGATAAAAGACCTCTCCAAATTGATAAGCGGACAAGTGACTAAACACAACGGAAAGATATTCACCTGTGAGAGATGCCTGCTGTTTTATTACTCCGAAGAGGTCCTCCGAGCTCATGAAACGGATTGTAGGAAGAATACACCAGTAAAGATTGTAATGCCCGAGGAGAACGAATCTCTGCGGTTCAAAAACTATCAAAGGTCTTTACGATTACCCTTTGTGATGTATGGAGACTTCGAGTGCTTGACAAACAAGATAAACACCTGCCGCCCTACAAAAGACAGCTCATTCTCACATAAATATCAAAAGCATGAACCTATGAGCTTCACTGTCTACATCAAATATAAACACGCAGACTATAAGGCACCAATCACATACAGAGGACCCAATGCCACCAAGCTGTTCTTTGATACAGTGAAGACTGAGGCGCTAGCGATAAAGAACATTTATGATAAGAAGCAACCCATCAAAATGACCACCGAAGATGAAGA
The DNA here is from genome assembly GCA_951213105.1 of Amaurobius ferox. NCBI lineage: Eukaryota > Metazoa > Arthropoda > Arachnida > Araneae > Amaurobiidae > Amaurobius > Amaurobius ferox. Next base: position 83,243,804 of record OX578142.1, on the reverse strand, counting down.
GCATTTCCAAAGGACCCATGTTTGCCACATCTGTGACGAAGATATCAGGAAGAAACCTTCACCCTATTCGCCCAAGGATGAACCTGACTTCCGAAAAGTTAGAGATCATGACCATCTTCTCAATCCGGCGAAATGTGAATCGAACTACAGAGGACCTGCTCACAACCTTTGCAACCTAAAGTATCAAGAGCCTTCGTTCATTCCAGTGTTTATCCACAACTTATCTGGCTACGACGCCCATCTCTTCATAAAGGAGCTCGGTAGAGACCAAGGTGATATCGACGTCATCCCGAACAACGAGGAGAGGTACATTTCCTTCAGTAAGGAGGTCGGGGCAAAAACTGTAGAAGTAGGCGATGGGAAGAAAGTAAAGGTACCTGGTATAAAGTTGAGGTTTGTCGACTCATTAAAGTTCATGGCCGCTAGCCTCGACAGTCTTGCGAAGAACGTAAAGGAGTTCAGGGAGACAGCCAAGTACTTCCCCAAGGACAAACTGGACCTCGTCACCCGAAAAGGCGTCTATCCATACGATTACATGGACTCGTGGGACAAATGCGAAGAAACCAAGCTGCCCCCAAAAGAAGACTTTTACAACCAATTGAATGAGTCACACATAAAGGATGAGGACTACGAGCACGCTAAAAGGGTATGGAAGGCATTCAACATTAAGACATTGGGTGAATATTCCGATTTGTATGTGAAGACTGATGTACTCATCCTAGCCGACATCATGGAACACTTTAGAGATGTCTGTCTAAAGACCTATAAGTTGGATCCTGCATGGTACTTCACTGCACCCGGACTCTCGTGGGACGCCATGCTCAAAACCACAGAGGTTGAGCTAGAGCTGTTGACAGACTATGACATGATACTCATGCTAGAAAAGGGGACCAGAGGAGGCATCTCTCAGTGCTGTAACCGATATGGGAGGGCGAACAACAAGTACATGAGGGACTATGACGAGAACAAGAAGTCTAACTACCTGATGTACCTTGACGCCAACAACCTTTACGGATGGGCCATGAGTCAATACCTACCGCATGGTGGCTTCAAGTGGAGCACTGTGTCAGATGTGACCCAAGTAGAGGATGACTCAGACAAAGGATACATCGTAGATTGCGACCTACAGTACCCGACCCATCTGCACAACCTCCATTCAGACATACCTCTAGCACCTGAGAGCAGGATGCCCGATGGCTCAAAACAGCCAAAACTACTGACGACCCTCTATGACAAAGAGCATTATGTGGTTCATTACAGGGTTTTGAAGCAGCTGTTGCAGTTGGGGGTGAAGCTCAAAAAGGTGCACAAAGTGTTGGAGTTTCAGCAGTCTCCCTGGTTGAAGAGGTACATAGACCTGAACACTGATATGAGGACCAAGGCAACCAACGACTTTGAGAAAGACTTCTACAAACTTATGAACAACTCGGTCTTTGGCAAGACGATGGAAAATATCAGGAAGCGACTCGATATTAGGCTAGTGTGCGATCCCCAGAAAGCGGAGAAGCTAGTTGCTAAGCCCAACTTCAAGGGAAGGACCATTTTTGACGAAAGATTAGCCGCCGTGCATATGAACAAGACGAAAGTGATTTTTAATAAGCCAATATACGTCGGCATGAGTATATTAGATCTATCGAAGCATCTGATGTATGACTTCCATTATAATCTTATGAAGCCTAAATACGGGGACGATATCAAGCTATTGTACATGGACACTGACAGTTACATCTATGACATACAGACCGAGGACTTTTATGAGGATATGAAAGGAATGATTGACTACTTTGATACATCAGATTATCCAGAAAACAATAGGTATGGTATGCCTCGAGTAAATAAAAAGGTCTTGGGGAAGATGAAGGATGAAAATGCAGGGAAGATCTTAGAAGAGTTCGTTGGCTTAAGATCTAAGATGTATGCCTGTAAAACTGAGGTTGACCTGGTGAAAAAGTCGAAAGGAGTAAAGAAATGTGTCGTGAAAAACAGGATATCCTTCGAGGACTACAAGAACTGCCTATTCAAGCAAGAAGTACAGCATAGAACCATGAATCTCATCAGGAGCACAAAGCATGAGATTCATTCCATACAAGTCAATAAGATTGCCCTATCAGGAAAAGATGACAAACGTCATATATTGGAAGATGGTGTCCATACCTTGGCTCACGGTCACTATGCGATAAAGGAGTAGGCGATCATAATCTTTTAACAGTTTTCGAACTATTAAAAGATAATTAATGGTCCTCAGTTCGAAGGACACATTCTTCTGTTCTGAATGCCTCTTTAATAGTGTCTATATCACATCTAAAGTACTCCATGTAACCGTCCTCTTCTGAGGCCCTATTTCATTTAAAAGGGGGTGCTCGCCGAAGGGGGTACCTTCCCTCCCAACGACTTTTCGCTTGCTCGCTCCGGAAAATTGGTGTGGTCGAAATAGAGCCATCACTTTCTCGGGAGGTGCTTGCGCTAGAACCTTGCTAATGGATGATTTTGATACCATTGATTTGTTTAATTTGTATGGTTGAAATAGAGCCATCACTTTTCTAGAAGGGGTGTAGTTTTAATGGGGTTTCGATACCATCGTTTTAAGAGGGGTTGTAGATTTTTATGGATAAGAAATAACCTTTGGATTCTAAAAGTGGGTTCGGGTTTTATGGGGTTTTGTGAGCCATTATTTTTAAGAGTGGGTGGTAATTTTAATGGTAAAATACAGCCATTACATTTCTAAAAGTGGGTGGGATTCAATGGAGGTCTGAGAGCCATTGTATAGTCGAATTTGTGTGGGTGATATTGGGCCATTACGTTCTAAAAGTGGGTCCGGTTTTTATGGGGTTTTTACGAGCCATTGTTTTTAAAAGTGGGTGGAAATTTTAATGGTGTGAAATAGGACCATTACGTTCTAAAAGTGGGTGTGGATTTAATGGGAGGTTTCACACCATTGTTTTTAAAAGTGGGTGGGTTTTTTTATGGGTGATATAGAGCCATTCCATTCTAAAAGTGGGTGTGGTTTTAATGGGGGGTTTCACACCATTGTGTAATCACAATGGTGTGGATAAAATAGAGCCATTACATTTCTAAAAGTGGGTGTGGTTTTAATGGGGGGTTTATGGCTGTGGTCCAGCTCTCTCATTCACACACTACTAACATATAATAAAAAATATAACCGTTTACAATGATAAAATTGACCTGTGATGTTATAAAAATACCATCTTCAAACACAGAATTTTGAATCTAATATATGCATTAAATAGCACACAAAGATATTTCAGACTGCGGTATATTTGCTTAAGTTTTCTAGTAAAATATCAATATATTTTCTTTATCCTAATCTACTTTAGGTTGAAAAACCTACATTGCTATTCCTTCACCGTCGGGACCAATGGTTTTGGATCCCAATGCAAGGATCTCTACTCTCTTTTATGTCAGCATGGAGAGGCATTTCGAAATCAAATCTATTGTTGATAAAAGTAAAGGAAAGTAGAAATGAATATCGTAGATGGGAAGCAGTCCATTCGTGGGAAACCGCGTGACCAATGATCGTGTGGAAAGTATGAGATTCATTTCCATGTCTTGCGTGATACACGCAGACGACGTAGTATGGTATGTTTTTGATAAATTACTATTCCTTCAGGTCTAAATAAATTCTGTGATATCAGAAAAAATAATGAAATATATATTAGTAAATAGATAAATAAGAAGGAGAATGGTCAACTTATTAAACAATTTATGGTCAGGTTAAAAGCTCATAAAAGATGGACAATGAACACAGTCTGTGGCTAATTTTCAACAGCTGACCATAATTTCAGTGATATTTATTGCAAATAAAGGCACCCAGTTCAGCAATATAAAAATTGATTAAAAATTGTCAATATTGTACAAAATATATGGCCAAATTTGTTACCAATATCGTTAAATTATTCCCAAAGTTGTCTCCGAGCGTCATAGTTAGACAGATAGACAGATATGAAACATTTTCTTATACAGTATTAGCAAGGGAGTAATTTATTATTATACTCACAAATGATAACTGGATAATTTACTCATCGCTTTTATTTTTAATAAGCTAATTAAATGTTTCAAATATCTATAAATAGGTAAAAACTTCTAATAACAAAATATGGTACAGATGTAAATGATGATCCCCTTTTCATTCTTGGCGACTTTAGGTGAGATTCTGCAATCGCTGCTATGATTTGGAGAACATTCCCTTCTGGCAACCTTTTCCGCGTCTTTTGTTGTCTTTTGTGGCCATTTTTGCCCTTTTTTTCACCAAGGAAAACATCGCGACAACCCATTCTGGCAACGTTTACCACGTCTTTTGTCGCCCTTTTGTCGTCTTTTGTAACTCTTTTGTCGTCCTCTGTGTCATTTTTGTCGCCAAGGTAAAATAAAAATTTTTTCTAATTTTCATGTTATGCTTTCTCTATGAGCCACAGAACACCAGTTGCATCAACAGATATTGCTACGTGCGACCTTTGACTGCCAGTGGGGCGGGATTTTGTGATGTTTTTTAGCGGGAGTAGGCGCATGTTTGAATTGCTACTGATTGACTGTTAAAAACGGGGGCAAAATGCCGATTTTTACCTTGGCGACAAAAGGTTGACAAAAGATGACAGAAAACGCGGAAAATGTTGCCAGGATGGAATGTTGCAATTTTTAGCCACAAAAGAGCGACAAAATACGACAAAAGGGAGACAAAATACTACAAATGGGCGATAATATACACGGAAAGCTTTGACAGAATAGAATGTTCTCCAAACCATAGCAGGGATTGCCAGAATCTCACCTAAAGTCGCCAAAAATGAAAAAGGGATTACACTACATCTATTCCTAAAATATATATAAATTTCCTTTTGCAAAGATAAAATTAATTTGTGACGTTATAAAAATATAACTTTCAAACACAGAATTACGAATCAAATATATAGTTGGAGGGGAAGTTATGTCGTATTTTAAATAGGCAGGTGATTTTTCTTGTAAATAAAAAGAACATCTGTAACAAGTCGAGAAATTGCAGAAGAGTTTGGCATTCATCATACAACTGTTGGAGATCACATTAAATCTCTTGGGTTTGTGTTAAAGCAAAGTTTTTGGGTTCCACATGAATTAACGGAAAAGAATTTATCTGATCGTGTAAGAATGTGTTCATCACATCTGATTAGACACAATGTGGAGCCGTTTTTGGACAGGCTGGTTACTGGAGATGAAAAGTGGATTCTTTACGAAAATATTAAGAGAAAAAAATCTTACTGCAAACCAGGAACATCATCAGCAACATTTCCAAAACCAAGTATCCATCAACGAAAAGTACTGCTTTGTTTGTGGTGGGACAGGAAAGGTCCAGTGTACTACGAGTTGCTGAAACAGGGAAAAACCATCAACGCGGATCTGTACTGCAATCAGCTGGATAAATTGAATGCAACTATCAAAGAAAAAAGGCCAGAAAGGAATAGTGTTCCACCACGATAATGCTTGCCCGCATACTGCAATGGTGACACAACAAAAACTGAATGCGTTAGGATGGGAAGTCCTTAGTCACCCACCGTATTCACTTGGCATTGCACCATCTGATTATTACCTGTTCAGATCTCTGCAAAATTATCTAACGGGAAAAAAATTCACGTCTTTTGAAAGTGTTTCTAAGGCAGTTGCTGACTATTTTAACTCCAAGGATGAGAACTTCTACAAAACAGGAATTCACAGGTTACCTGAAAGATGGCAACAGGTTGTAACAAATAACGGAGCATGTATAATTGATTAATATTAAACACATATTTTTATAAATGAATTCAAATATTTTCTTTAAAATACGACAGAACTTTCCCTCAAACCCAATATATACTTAAAATATCACACTAAAATATTTCAAACTGCCGTATATTTACTTAAGTTTTCTAGTAAAATATCAATATATATATATTTTTTTTTCTAATCTGCTTTATGTTGAAAAACCTACATTGCTATTCCCTCACCGTTGGGACCAATGGTTTTGGATCCCAATGCAAGGATTTATACTCTCTTTTATATCAGCATGGAGAGGCATTTCGAAATCGAATATATTCTTGAAAAAAGGAAGATAGAGTAGAAATGAATATCTAAGATGGGAACTATTCAATTCAGGGCAACCACGTGACCAATGATCGTGGGGGAAGTATGAGGTTCATTTCCATATTTTGCGTGATCCCCACATATGAGGCAGCATAGTATACTTTTGATAAATGACTATTCCTTAAGGTATAAATAACTGCTGCGATGGCATAAAAATAATGAAATATATATTTGTGAATACGTATCTAAAAAGAAAGTAGTCAGCTGATTGAATAATTTATGAACAAGATAATTGTTCAGAAAAGAATGACAATGGACGCAGTCGGAAATTTTCGACAGATGCCCATAATTTTTTTAATATAGTAAAGTCTAACTATCCCAGTCGAATATCTTCAAATTGGCCATCCTACATTCTAAACATTGAACTCTGGAACAAAATTTTCACGTCTTCTCGAAGTGGATCCTATCTCGATCTGTTCCACCGGAAATCATACCGGCGTGCAACTGGCAATCTGAATGACCACCTTTGTATTATTCTCTGCCTTTTTATCCAGGAATCTTGAGTAGTCGGGATGATGAAATTCGTGCCATAATTCACAGGATCCGCTAAAAATGAGTACCTGGGTCTATTTTCAATGACCCATCTTCGTTACATCTAACCTGCATAATTAATTCGTTCGGGTGCCATTATAAATACTACTCTTAGTATGGGATTAAACAGCAGATCTTAGACCTGGCCAGATGATGATCTAACCATTGATGTACTGGAATAAGATATTAACGTCTTGTCGATGTGCACCTGATAATATTTATAGAAATTAAGAGTGGAACCCAATTATATTTTTTTGGTAAGTGCATATTAATAACTGGTAATATTACACCATGTATTTACGTCATGCAAGTGGGGAATTTCAGCAATCATTAGAGCTTTGCAAATATGAGTTCTCACTGCCCACAGTTAGGTAATTGAAATGTATGTCTATAAGGAAAACGGCCAACCAAAAATGGGGCCAACCAAAAATGGGGTCAACCAAAAATGAGGTCTTAGAACAGAAATATGAGGAATAGAAAAAATCTCTTCATGGATTGAGATTGCAAGTGTGATCCTGACGTATACGCGAACGAAAACAATAGGTTAATGATTTGAAAGAAATGTCATCTATAAGATATACTTTGATAATAAACAAGTTCTTGCAATAATACCTACAAATACACCAATCAGTAAGTGTGCCGTCATTAACTTTATATTTACAGGCAAAACCCTTTGAAAAATCAATTAAAGCTAAAACGTTCAATATCAAATATTGCTCATGCGACTAGTATATCTCTAGTCAACTATTTACTCAAGGTTAATTTTATGCATTAAACTGTACGCTTCATGCACATTATTGATAGTATCTAAAGAGAAAATATATGACTATGTTTGTATTAAGAAAAATAAATTTAACTTACTCTACATCTCGTCAATACTTTTTAATAATGTTATCATATCACTACATTATGGCGCAAGTGAAAACATGAAATGATGAATTAATGGACAAATTTATACATTAAATTCAATAAATTATTGGCTCTCTTATTGAAAAAGAAAATAAATTATGAGAAAAAACAGTTTTTTAATGACCTTCCCTGCACAACAATGGCGCATGGAAAAGTAGAAAATACATTTTAATCACCTACGAAATTAAACGAAATTCAGGGAGTAGGCAATTTGGATGATGATACGATTTATATCAATTCAAATCAATACTATAAATATTATCATTATCCAAAATTGATGTTATGCAAAATTTTCGAAGGGAAATGAGTTTGCTGTAAGCAGGTGAAACAGTTTTAACAACATCAATTTTATATAATGATAGGATATGTATAAGTGAGATCAGTAGGCACCATTTTTAGATTTTGGTGTTTGCGATCAAGCAAAGGCGCAACCAGATGGTGCCAATTTTGGCAGTCTTGTCCCGGAAAGTTATGACCCCCAATAAATACATGTCACCCAAATTACAAGTGTGAATTGGGGCATAAACAATGCTTAGGGCATAAACAACACTTAGGGCCAAAATTTAAAACAAACTTCACTCGATCCAGAGCAACCAATTAAACCTCGATACAACATCTCACTGAAAAATAGCCAATGGGAATAAGAGGGCGGTACTTATCCGAGGCCAAAATAGGCTGATGCTAAAAGGAAGATATCAACGAGTGAAGTGATTTACTTTTGGAGATCAAAATAATGATGATGGTCAGAGCCGATCAACGATAGAGCAGATGATTCTGAGAACAGATGATTGAAAAAAGAGATCCTGATAATATCAACGAGAGAGAAGTTCTTTTTCGATAGAGATAAATATCAGGAGCAATGGCAGTAGTGCAATGAAACTATGTTGCGCAGACAAGTTATAAAGTGCAATGTGCAACGTGTTTAAAAAGGGATGTTTAAAAATCAGGAGCAATTAAATAATTTAAGTATCATAGGATCTCACACGTCACCTCGCCTACTTGAATAAAAGTTGTAGTAAGCTGTTATGTAATTTTAAAGATGTTCATAATTGGTTTATAATAAATCTTAATTTCAACATTAAAAATGTTTATTTTAATGAGTGGTGTATTTACTTATAGATTGTGGTAAGTGAATTCGTACTAAGAAATAATGGTATGCTAAATGCGGCACAACGACTTGTAATTTATATGTGCCCGTTATTATATGCATACCGTTTTAAATAATCATCTAATCATAGAATTTAAATTCACCACAGTATATAGTATTATTTTGAATTGAATCTAACTACATCCTCAATTTGGATTAATTTCTCATGTGATTAAAATTCATTTTCTACTTTCACATCCATAACTGTTCAGTAAAGCAGGTCATTGAAAAATTTGTTTTTTTCTGATGATTTAGTTTTTTTTATTTCCCAAAACTATTTTAAACAGAATATCAAGAAAAATTTTAGTGTATTGAAAAAGAGTGTCAATTACCAAAATATTTCTCTGTTGATAAAATTGGCTCTCGTGACGTTATACAAATACCCCCACAGAAATTGACTAGAATATATCCTAAAAATATTATACGGTAGTCTTTCACCATGCTGTATATTTATTTTTCTCGCAAAATATTCATATTTTTTCAGTTTCCTTATCTAATTTACTCGTATATTGAAACTCTTTTCGATTCTTGCACTATCGGTACCAAAGGTTTTGAATCTCAGTGCAAGGATACGTTCTTTCTTTAACGTCAGCATAAAGAGGCATTTTGAAATACTATCTACTGTTGATAAAAGGATGAGAAAATAAGAATATATCTTTAAGATGGTCTGCAGTTTATTCAGTGGCAACCGCGGGACTAACAATCGTGTGTAAAATCTTATATTCTTTTTCATGTCTTACGTGATTCTGGAGTATGACGTAGAATATAATACGTATGGAAAGTAGTACTTTCTGATAAATATACTACAATTTAGTATAATACGTTTAACAGTTTGATCTAACATCTTACATAATAAAAGTAGATGTGTGTGTGTGTGTCTTCAGTATAGAAAATTTAAGCTTCGGATAGCCGCGAAATTGGTCACACGGTTAGCTGAACTCCCAGGGCCACAAACCCCACCTAGTGTTTTTTTTTTAAATTTGAATTAATTTTTCAGTTATTTTATGGTGAAACGCAATTTTAAGTAATTTTTACATAAACTGGTTCGTTATCGATCGAAAGTACTATAATAAAATTTATAACTTGACACCACCGGAACGATGAAATAAACGTTCCTTCCAACGAGTTTTAAACTGAATCCGCAACAATTTCTTTATATTTAATTATTTATTTTTCTATTCAAAATATGCATATCGGTAACTTATTTTTATTTCGTTTCATCTAAGAATTGAAGAGTCGCATAATTCTAAACTTTGATATGAATATGGATTGTATGTTTCTCATTTTAATAAAAACACATTTTAGTTACTCTATTTTTGTATGTTCTATGAATTTTTAAACAAAAGCATAAAAGTTGACGTTTTTAATATTCGAACAAAGCGGAATCTTTTCTCTCTCAGCCGTTGCTATGCTTCATGATGTCATTAATCAGAGGGCATTTGTTGCTATGGGGAACTGTAACGTAGTTATAAAGCAGTTAGTGACTTCTCCAAACCAAGCGTTCCCGATGTTATTTGTACACGATTAATACTGCGGTATATAAATTTTTAATTACGTAAACATAGTTTTAGTAGTGTACTTATTTGTTAAATTGAAGTGTGTACTATTCAGTTTTGCTTCCTCGTGTGAGGTTGTAAAGAACCTTGCTGCCTCAACTGGAAATCGAACCGTGGATCTAAGAACTGGCCAGACGAAGCTATACCGTTGAGCTACTAGGACGAAATTGCAAGTTCTTGTAGTCGAAGTGGACTTTGCATTCTCCTACCTCTAATGTGAGATTAGAGGGTAACTGATACTCTGACTGATCACCTCCTGCTCTTTTTTACCTCAGGTTAGCCTTATGCTACTACTATTTTTACCCAGGTTAGTATCCTTCCTGGTCGTTATCCTTTTAATTTGAAATCAGCGCCCAATCTCCCAGTGTCTACTGAATTCGTTCTAGTGGTCACTTTCAGACCTCTCACATATTTGCACTGACCTACAGGGTTAATTTGTTCTAGCGCTATTGTAAAAGAAGCCCAACTGGGCCGCAACCGGGAATCGAACCTTGGATCTTTTAACTGATCAACTGACGCACTACCGTTGAGCTATCGAAACCAAATTGCAAGCTCTTATTGTCAAGGTGCACTCCGCGAGGTATTTTGAAAGAAACTAAGAAAAACGAAATCGAATCCGCCTCTCCAGAGATAAATCATTTTGCGTTATAAAATTCAGCAATTCTTATAAAACCCACCTTACAGCTTGATGTTTTAACATTCTGCATACGTTAAAACTAGTTTTAGTTGTAGAAATAATCAAAGTTTGATGATCATTTAAACTCAAAAATATTGTAATTTCGTTGGCGCAGTATATAGATGCACAGAAATTACGCCAAAATAAAGCGGTTTTAGGACGGATGCAACACTAAATATAAATTAAAAATAACTTTAAAAATCACGATTTTGACACTTGGAAAAAGATGGATACAATATTTTATTTTGAAGTGGGTCACGTTATCGCCTCATATAAAATGGGTGCAATTATTATTTTAATTTTTATTTAAAAAACTACCGAACATATTTTGCTAAATTTTTTTTTACATATTTTATGGAATAATTTGAATATTTTAAAATTTTCGAAGCAATTTGCGAATTTTAAATTCTTTTAAGAAATGTTTGAAAAATTAAGTCTCATAAGGTTCAATGTATTTCATTTTTTCAACCCGTTTTCAATCCAAATCTAATTCGGTGATATTATTCATTTGCATTCGCATATGTTCCACTGATCGTTTTAACAACATATCAAAATTTCATTTTGATAAAGTCATTTTTACCGCATTTATCGTGCGAACGGACAGATAGATAGACAGAATTAACAAAGTCATAAAAACTTTTCAACTATGATCTAAACTGTTAAAAATGGATTCTGGAATAGGAAAGCCGAGTCTAGCCACACTTAAGTTAATTATCCACACTTAAGTTAATTATATTTGAAATAGTCGTGATTTTAAATAAATATTTAAAACGTAACATAGTGTAAAAAAAATCTGTTTAATTTTTATATACAGCAAATTCTCAGAAATTTCAAGACATACAGAAAATTCTCAGAAATTTCAAGACATACAGCAAATTCTCAGAAATTTCAAGACATACAGCAAATTCTCAGAAATTTCAAGACATACAGCAAATTCTCAGAAATTTCAAGACATGCAGCAAATTCTCAGAAATTTCAAGACATACAGCAAATTCTCGAAAATCAAAGAACCGTTTTACGATGCACCAGTTTAGAACAAAAAAATAAATAACTTGTTGAGCGGGAGTAATAAACCCTAAACAATCGTGCGGGCCGTATGCAATCCGGATACACAGAGTTCGATAACTCAAGCTAAAAATAATAGTCTTTAAAACTAAGCTATAGCATAATTAGAAACTGATATATGATCACATTAATGAAATTCCTAAAATTAGAGTCTGGAGTATAGCTGATATGAATGAAACATTCAATAATTCTACATAGAGAAGCAGGCGATTTTATAGTATTGCCTTTTTCGGTGAAGTTTTAAGCATGGAGTTTGAAAGCACTTTTACCTCCACGGTTTTAAGTTTTTAAGTAAAATAAATTATTATACTATTGTGATAATTTTAAAAATATCACCGCTAAATGAAAGGAATGGAATAAAAGTTAATCAATGTAATATTCACTGCTTTTATATAGAGAGTCTGGCGATTTATGTTTCGATGACGTTATTTGAATAAAGTTCATTTGTTTTCGATGAAGTGTTGTAATATAATAAATTATTGTAGTATTGTGATAATTTTAAAGATATCACGTCCGACGCATTTTAGAGATGTTTAAATAAAATTGCATTGCAGTTGGAAAATGTTTCATAATCAATGCTTTATACAAGATTGATCTTTCTTATTAGTAGCCTTTTTCTCCATTTTACAAGAAAAATTTTGAAAAATGTGGTCGGTCCAAATAATTATAATTAGTACATGTTACCTTTCACTTTAAAGGACGTGAAAGAAATATTTCGATTGATACCATACTTGACAATGTACCATCCAGGGGGGTAACCTGTCCTCCGATAGGGCTAATGCCGTCAGGATGTAAAAACAAGAAAGATCAATCATGCATAAAGTATTGATTACGGAACACTTTTCAACTGCAATGCAATTTTATTTAAACATCTCTAAAATGCGATATATTTAGCGGTAATATTTTTAAAATTATCACAATAATATTTAAAATAATCACAATAATGTATTATGTTTGAAAACTTAAAACTTCATCGAAAAAAATGAAAAATGAAGTCATTGAAATATAAATCGCTTGGCTCTCTATGTAAAAGCAGTAAATATTTCATTCATATACTTTGATTCCATTCCTTTCACTCATCATAATACTACAATAATTTATTTTACTTAAAAACTTAAAACCATGGAGGCAAATGTAATTTAGCTCTATGCTTAAAACTTCGTCGGAAAAGTCTGCTATAAAATCGTCTGCTTCTCTATATAAAATCAATAAATGTTGCATTCATATCAGCTATATTGCAGACTCCACGGCTAAATAACTTTGCGTTAAAGAAATTAAGCAATTCTTATACAATTTATCTTACAGCTTGATGTCTTTACATTCTCCATACGTGAAAATTAGGCTTCGTTGTAGAAATGATAAAAGTTTGATGATCACTGAAACCCAAATACATTGTAATTGTGTTGTTTTAGAATATAGATACACGGAAATTAAGCAAAAATAAAGCGGTTTTAATAAGGATACAACACTAAATATAAATTAAAAAGAACTTTAAAAATCACTATTTTGACACAAGATGGATGCCATATTTTATTTTCAAGTAGGTCACGTGGGCTCTTTATATAATATGGTTATAATTATTATTTTTATTTTATTTAAAAAACTACCGAATATATTTTGCTGACATTTTCTTTATATTTTTTATGGGATAATTTGAATATTTCCCAAAATTTTCGAAGCAATTTGTGAATTTTAAATTCGCTTAAAAAAGGCGACGAATTTTGGCGGCATATCACCAACTTGGTGACTTTTTAAATGTTGCCAAATTGACGAAACTGTTGCTAAATTGATAAAAATGTTATCAATTGATAATCATGTCGCCAAATTGATAAAAATGACGCCAAATAGGATGCAATATTTTGCAAATGTTTAAAGCCCTCATATGATAGTCATGCCTTTTATTATATAAGAAATGCTCTTCTAAATATCACCAACTTGGCGATATTTGGGCCCATATTGACGAAAATATCGTCAAAATTATAAAAATGATGCCAAGTTAATGAAAATGACGCCTAATTGATGAATTTATTATTCAAATATTTAAATGTATTGACTATAGAAGCTATCAATATTGATAATTGTTAATTTAGTTGTGTGTAAAATATAAGTTAATTAGGTACGAAATAGTTTTAGATGTTGTCATCCGGATGTACAATTTACATCGCCAAATGTATAATTTAACGTTACGAACACTGTGCCCCGTGGATCTTTTCATCTATTTTTCATTTTTAAAGAAGTACATTCATTGTATTTATAAGGGAAGTCATGTGCTGCCCACACATGAGATTTTTTTTCTCTGTTACTAGAATAAGAATTTCTAATTGAAACCAAAAGCTACATTATAGTTGAACGGATTATGGAATAAGCCACTTTTAAATTATAAAAATTAGTGTGAAATAATATTATGTGTAAAATATCTGATAACAATGATTAGTAAAATATATTCTATAGTACTGCATCTGAAACCAAAATTTACCAATTATTTCAACTTTTTAAGCAAATGCATAAATTGTTAAAGACCATACGGAGTGAAAAAATGACAGTTTAATCAAATACGCCGATTGGCTATCTATTTGTGGCATTATTCCTAGTTCAATCTGTAATTAAAATCGTTACCTTTATTATTAATAATTTTTGTGCTCAGAGGCACGTAGGCATTTAATCTGGATTTCCAAGATTCTCTGTCGCGTGCAACATTCCTTGCTTTGTGCAAGTTCGAATATCCATCCTCTTCGTTTTCAATCTCTATTATTCTCCTCCAAGTAATCCCGGCTACGCTTTCCCTCTGATGTCCATGTTAAAGCAGTACTTGTAATTTTATCTTTGTTCTTTCTCAATTCGTGGTCTGTGAATCTCCATCCTCTGATTTCTATTTCCTCATCTACTGCTGTGATTTTTTATTTTATTTAAAAGTTCTTCATTTGTGATGGTATTTGTACAAATAACTTCTAACAGGATTCTTAGGCACGTATTTTAAAAAGCATTTAACTTATTAATCTGTGCCATTATAAGCGTCGATATTTTAGATCCATACAGAAGAACTACACGAACAAGAGACTTGTATAAGTTTGATTTTTAAAATAATGCTTGAGAGTTAACGAAAAGCTTATTGGAATTTCAAACATAAAATTGGTTCATGACCCTATAAAAATACATCTCTTAACGCAGAAATTTATTTCAAATATATTTTTAAAATATCACACGGATGCATTTCACTATGTTATATATTTGCTTGAACTTTCTAGTAATATATTTATTTGGTACTTTTTCTTATAAACTTTATATAACGAATAACTTTGCTATTTCTTTACTGTCGAATCCAATGGTTTTGGACATTAATGAATGAATCTATAATCACTGCTGGACCAGTATAGAAGAGTATTTAGAAATCAAATTTCATTAAAAGTTAGAAACCCGAATATGTTTGACTATATATGCATATGCATGTAGACCTTATTCCAAAAAGTTTCTACTTGGGCTAGAATCTCGCGTTTTTTTTAAGTAGCTAACAATCCGGGACTGTACACCAAACTTTCTAAATTTAGGAAAGTTCTTTAGTTTTTTAAATATATTTGTAAAACCCTCACTTCTTGTGGACTAAATAAAAATCGCATTAAACTTAAATTCAAATATAAACTTACGATCTCGATTTTTTTAAAGAGCAAGCAAAGAAAGCTTAAAGAATCCCAAGGGCCAAAATTAACTTGTTCAAGTCCATACTTATTTTATACATTTTTTTATTATAAAAAGCTGGGAAAAGTGGAGAAATTGACCCGTTTAAAAAAGTTCCTTTAAATTTTAACTTAAGATTCATATTTTTTACTTTCCCTACCATGCATGGTGATGGATAGGGTAAGTATTGGAATTGTGTCGAAAATCGCAACTGGAGTTTTCGAAGAATTTACACGTTTTGAGCACTCTAGAACGCGAAAATATCATTTTGAGCGTAATGCCTGTGTGTGTATCTATGTATCTGTCTGTGCAATGTATGTATCCACCCTAATTCAGAAATTAATAACCAAAATTCATAAAATTTGGTAGGTAACTCACTTGTGGGTTATCCTGGTGCTGCGTTATTTTACAAAATGGCCCGCAAAAATTGTATGTATCCACTCTAGCTGAAAAACAAATTGACCAAATTTTACAAAATTTTATAGATAAGTCAAATGTTGGTTGACTGTTGTGCTGATTATATCTTGGTATCATTCGCAACAAAGGACCCCATCTTTTATTGGGAAATGGCACGTAAATATCATATATATCCACTGTAGATGAAAAACTAATTGAAAATTAAAAAAAAAATGATAGATAGGGCATCCTATACCAAATGTCGCAAAGTTGGTGATATTTAGAAGAGCATTTCTTATATAATAAAAGTCATGACCATCATATAACGGCATTAAAAATTTGCAAAATATTGCATCCTATTTGGCGTCATTTTTAACAATTTGACGACATGTTTATCATTTGATAACATTTTTATCAATTTGGCAACAGTTTCGTCAATTTGGCAACATTTAAAAATGTCGCCAAGTTGGCGATACGCCTCCAAAATTCGTCGCCTGAATTTTACCAAAGGTTATAAACGGAGTCTTATGGTAGAGTATTATATTCTTTCCTACCATCTAGGCCTGCCACCTAGGAAACAAACAACATAAACCGCATCCTACAACTTTAATATATTTAACAAGAAAGATCAATCATGCATAAAGCATCGATTATGAAACACTTTCCAACTGCAATGCAATTTTATTTAAACATCTCTAAAATGCGATACATTCACCGGTGATATTCTTAAAATTATCACAATACTACAATAATTTATACCTTGGGACTTGTTAGATTTTTGCACGCCTAAAAAATATAATCTGCCTCATTTTGCGAAATGGACCGTAAAAATCGTCAAGGTCTAAAATAAAATACTATAAATATATGAATTAAATGCTTGTTTTATACATAATTTTTTTTCGAGGGTTAACCTGATATTGATTTGATATTGGCATGTTTCGCAAAGATATAACAGTTTTTTTTTTTTACGAAATAGCCAGGAAAAATCATGAAAATCTGAAATAAAGGTCTAAAATTGCTGAAATACATTAATCACATACTTTTATTTCTATTTATTTCCATTTATTTTTTATATTTTTAATGTATTTGCAATGAATGTAAAATGTATTTAATTTTTATATTTTTAATTTTTTCCATTTAATTTTTATTTTCCATACTTTATTTCCATTTATTTTTTGACAACAAAGCGAATAAGACGGACCCCCCATGACTCCGGAATGAACCTTTCTCAAGATGTTTCATTTTTTTTTTAATTTTGAGGAACTGAAGAATTTAATGTGCATTAAGTTGCCAAATGAATAAGAAAATGTATTTGAGTCTGCAGGGAAAGTCATATACTGCCAACATCAAACCTTTTAAACTGAAGTCAAATATATTTCGAGTCCAATTTAAGAGCCCCATTTCTCAAAAATTTAATAAATTTTTCATGCACATTTTTAAAAATGAAAATTGATTATTTCGAAATAGCCAAAAATTCTCAGTATTTTTGGCTTTAAAGTTATCACTATGCCTGAAGTCTTCAAGATACTGTCTGCAAAATGTGTCACCCTCAAAGTACAATTCTAAATTTAAAAAAAAGCAAAAATAATGTTTCTTACTTTATTTGGTCATTTATTTATTATTCCGCATTGCAAACGTGGGTATCGTGTTACTTCTGACTTCGCATTCGAAATTGGGGGATGGCTCCGAGAATGAAAGTGTTTATTTTTAACACTTTACAACATAGTTGAAAAGTGTTTATGACCTTGTTCATTCTGTTTGTCTGTCCGTAGGTTCGCACGATAACTGCCGTAAAAATTACTTTATCAAAATCAAATTTTAGTATGTTGTTGAGACGGTCTGTGGGGCAAATGGGAATGTAAATTAATAATTAGTTAATAATTAAATTGTAAATTAGTTTTGAATTGAACCCTATGGGACCTAATTTTTTAAACATTTTTTAAACGAATTTAAAATTCACAAATTGCTTCAAAAATTTTAGGAAATATTCAAATTATCCCATTACATATATAAAAAAATTCAGGAAATATGTTCGGTAGTTTTTTAAATAAAAATTAAAATCATAATTGCACCCATATTATATGAAGAGATCACGTGATCCACTTCAAAATAAAATATAGCATCCATCTTGTGTCAAAATCATGATTTTTAAAGTTCTTTTTAATTTATATTTAATGTTGCATTCATCCTAAAACCGTTTTATTTTTATATTTTTTTCTGTATATTTTTTGCTGCATCAATATACTGCACCAACGCAATTTCAATATTTTTGAGTTTAAATGATCATCAAACTTTGATTATTTCTACAATGAAGCCTAATTTTGACGTATGGAGAATGTAAACGCATCAATCTGTAAAATGAGTTGTATAAGATTTGCTGAATTTCTTTATCGCAAAATTATTTACTTCTGGAGTCTGCAATATAGCTAATATGTATGAAACAGTCATTGATTTTACATAGAGAAGCAGACGATTCTATAATATTGCCTTTTTCGATGAAGTTTTAAGCATGGAGTTAGAAAGTACTTTCACCTCCATAGGCTTAAGATTTTATGCAAAATAAATTATTGTAGTATTGTGATAATTTTAAGAATATCGCCGCTGAATGAAAGGAATGGAAAAATGTTTATGAATGAAATATTTACTCATTTTATATAGAGAGCCAGGCGATTTATATTTCGATGACGTTATTTGACGTTATTGACAGTTCATTTGTTTTCGATGACGTTTTCAAATATAATAAATTATTGTAGTATTATGATAATTTTAAAATATCAGCACTGAATGTATGGCATTTTAGAGATGTTTAAATAAAATTGCATTGCAGTTGGAAAGTGTTTCATAATCAATACTTTATACATGATTGATCTTTCTTGTTTATTTCTTGGGTGACGTCATGAGCTATGGATTACGGGCGAGTTTTGAAAGGGGCGGATTTTGTTAAATTGTAATATGGGCAAATTTTTTAAAGTGGAGAATTTGCAGAAAGTGGGGACTTTTATGTTAAATTAACATGCTATTTGGGGTGGGAGTTGGTAGTTTCTATTTTTTAGTCCCTCAATTTTTGGGATTCACATTTTTTCTTTTGTATATTTGCTTAAAATTTGATTGCTATAAAGTATGGTTACTATAATTAGTCACCCGTAGCTAGTGACAGTAGCCTTTGATGAAAGGATGAGGAAGTAGAAATGAATAAATACGATGCCGAACAATTTATTTAGGGACAACCACGTGCCCAATTACCGTGTGAGATATATGAGGTTGATTAATATATTTTTATCGATTCAACTGGTTTATGCTATAAAAATATGCGCCCAGGTATTCTGTTGGAAGCAGAAAATTGCCATCCCATATAAAAAAAATTTAGCATGAAAACTTACTTTGGTAGATGCTTTCCACAATCGGATCGAACTGGATTAAATTAGTTCGACGGTCTTCTGCTCGTTTTGCACACATAAGTACTGACAGCACCAACTGGCTTAACTAGCAGAATCAACTGGCTTAACCGGCAACACCAACTTAGATTCCACACTAATACGAAAGCATTTGACTACACAATCCTCAGTGAGAAAGGAGTTAGTTGATCAGTCGAGCATCAGATTCGGCAGTCTTGAAGTCGGGAGTTTTGAAGGTGATCTTGAGGTGAAAAGTACAAGGCGTGCGTATATGACATGGTTTGAGCTTAGAAAGTAATAAAAGGTGAGTTGCTCCGGAAAGGGAGCAGAAGCTGTATATTCTTGAATATGTTTGTTGAGTTTTAATAAAAATTTTAAAAGTGCTCCGTCTTTAATGTCGAAATACAGCATTTGTGAAAAAAAATGTTAACGTGTTTATTTTTGTCTCCATAGCCAAAACTAAAATTATCACCAGAAAAAGTAGATTTTCTGCTTTCACCAAATATTGCAAAACTCAGATATATTTATTTAAATAGAAACTAGATTTAAACTGAAACGCCCTTTAAATTTCCTAAATATATACGATTTAAATCATTTCTTTACTTAGATGCCGTTAAATGACCGTTTCTTCATGCTTTATATAAACGTAAGAATAAATTTGAACGTTAAAAATATATTTTTTTAAGGAGTATAAGCGTGACCAATGTCAGTGAGATTTTCTTGAAATCCGGCATCTTGTATCTAAGAGAGCACGGTAATATAGAGCATAAAATGATTTCTTTAGAGTATACATCTTTTACTCATCATTTGAGGATGTTTTAATGCAGAAATACAATGATATTGCAGTCAGCTGATATGAAAATCAAATTTATTTTTGAAAGTATCGAGATATAAAATTATTTATTGTTTTAATGGATTTCAAATAACACTGCTTTTCGTCATTTTTGTTAATTTGTCAGTATTTACAAAAGTCGCCAAATTTGTCGCCAAGTGGAATGAACAGACTCTATCGAAACATATATACTATACTAATTTTTAACGAATCGTAATTAATTTACGACCTCTATACACCATAACCAAACATAACTGCCCTACCAATAGTAAAATTCGCTATATTTTGAATAAATAATCTTAAATTACTAATTTCCTCCAATTGATAAGAACTATCAAATAGATAAAATTTATTTAATAATGTATATATTCTGATTTATTGAATTTTTAAAATTTGTCAACTTTTTTTGTCAATTTAGAGTTAATTTGTTAATTTTGTAATATTTTTCAAAAATCACCAAGATCATCAAATTTGTCACCACGTGGAACAAATAGAGAAACATACCCTATCGAAACATACGTAATATACCATATGTTTACTTATTCAGTTGAATTCCAATCCATGGCGTCATTTTCGTTAATTTAGCTCAGTTTTCATCAATTTGGCAACATTTAAAAAGGCCGCCATTTTTTCGTCAAATATTTAGCCAGGTTGCGATGATTAAGTTATCCGTAATTAAGGGGCTCACTCAAAGTAAATGAACATCTAACTCAATGTTTTTATTTGATATTTCATAATATTTTATATAACGTAAAAATGCGTATCCAATATGGCTTAATTAAAAAAAAAAACTTTTCTGGTCCAATGGCTATATTTTTGTGCCAAAAATGTATGAGTTTTTTTATCATTTTTAGCGTAAAATAAGGGAAGGTTCTGATCCAGAAATTCAAATTTTACCAGTCTCCTCTTATTATGGAATTTTCGCCAAACTCAGATGAAATTTTGATATATATATGCTGTCATTATATTAAAATGAAAACTATAAGAAGGAGGAGGAAAAGTAGAAACTGTAAATTTGCTACTTTTTTCTTAAATTCAAATGGCTGCAACTTTCTCGTTTTTGAAGATACATTCAAAGACTGGCCTAGGAGGAGAGTTGTAGCGGAATTCCGCCTTGCTACTGGCCATTACTGCCTTGCAAAACACCTGCATCGAATTCATATATTTGATGATACTTTTTGCATAGTCTGTGACCTTCAGGACATAATGGACAAGACTCATTTTCACCACTGCCCTGTTCTATCCACAACATCTGAGAGGGAGCGATAGTGTGAAGCAAGGGACCGTATGAGTGGTCTATAGACGTCTTCTGTGGCTGTAACTTTTTCATATTTCTGTTCATGTTATATTTTTTATTAGCTCCAGTTGTCTTTTATACCCGCCATTGGAAACAAAGATACATTCATGCGACTTAGGAATAATATTCTAAGCTACCATAGACCTTTCCAACGTACCATATCAAATTATTTAACCTCTGTTTTAGAGATATAGATATAGACTATGTATCTTGAAATCATTCCTGCAATGTTGTGTCCTGCAGTGCCCTTGCCCGCGTCATTTCCGTGACACTTAAATGCACTTAGCTGACTCAGTGAAGGGATTATGTATCAAACTTATTCAGCACTTTCACTATAACTAGAGTCTTGGGTTTGGTCTAACTCGATCCGTCTAAACTTGGAGATCAAGAGATGAATATCAAATTTCGAAAATTCGAATAAGGGGTGACGGTGCAGAGGAATAATAAAAAAACTCAAAGCCACTTTGTTTATTACCGAACATGTCCACTCTAGATATAATTTTGGTTTTGGTCTCATGCAACCCGCCTCAGCTTCCACCTTAGCTAAAAGATCGAAAATTCGAATTAGGGGTGATGATACAAAGTGATTTACAAGAATACCATTTTGCCGCACAAAAATATGCGCCATTTCATTTTTATGCCCACATTTAAACGGTTTCTGATATTCATAATTTTAAGTTTGTAGGTGTCACATTTAGTGACTACTAGCCATTGAAACGCGAAAAGCGCGGACTAGTTTTCTAAAAAACCTAAAAAAAATATATTTGACTTATCCTTACATTTTCAAACTCTTCAAGAAGTATTTTATATAAAATTTTAACTATAACTTTTTATATGGATCAATATAATACTATTTAGTAAAGAATAAAATAATATCTAATGAAAGCTCCCACTTAATCTACTTCACACTTTCCTTTCTGGACCATCATAAAATAGAATCTTTTATGGAAAAGAAAATAGAACCAGTGACAAAGTGATTTATTCTTCATATCTAAAATTTTGCTCATTGAATCGAATGTTCTTGTGAAATCACCAAAGGGCTAGATGCTCTTTTTTCTCAAGTGAAGGAGTCAAATTTAGTATTTTATCATATATATTGAAGAAAACCTATTTTGAATCGATATTTAAAATATATGTCGCTGCTTCATTAGATTAATGTACTGTCTTAGTACTGTCTATAGACATTTTTAGCGTTATAAAATGAGCGGGTTTATTTCATTTCTTATCATAAGTTGTAATTTGTTGTTTCATTAAGCGTTTTAATAAATTTAAGTATGATCACCCAGGTTTTGAATTTCTTTGCTCTTCAGAGTGATTTACTGGGATTTTACAGCATTTACTGGGAAAGATTTGTAAAACATTTGATGCCAAAACATTTGATGTTAAAGTATTTAACGTAAAATGTAAAACCATTTGTTGCCAGATTTATTTTGCGATTACTACGCATAGAAATAATTTACAACAATAAAAGCTCAAGATGTAAAGTATATTATTTTGTAAGAAAAAATATATATATATTAGAGTATTCGATATTGGTTGTGATGAGGCGGTCTATTCCTTTAAAATCTAGGAACTCTGCCCCTGCTTGCTACGCACCCAATCCCCATAACTCACTATGCAAGTCAGGGAGGCTTCGCCCCTATTCGCTGGCGTTTGATGAGATGGCTTTGCGAGTTCTTTTGTACAGCCTGTTACACAGGCGTAAAACGCCCGTTGGGGTTCCTTTTTTTATTAGCATTCATTAACCCCGAAGTTTACTTGTCAAGCTTTTTCAACCCGACTGCCGCACATGGCGCTCTCGTGCTACCAACCGACTAGATTAAATCTTTTCCGGTACTGAAGAAAAAATGAACTTTAAAAGTGCATAAAAATACTCATAAACTAAATATTAATTAAAAAACAGATTTGCTTTGCAAAAATTTATCTGTGTAGGTACATGACTGCAAAAATTCATGGTCTTGTTATTGCCATTCTGGCCAGGAAGCGATCTCACAGCTAAAATACGTCTCCCTTGATTTTAACATTAAATATGTTTTAAACTAAAGTGTAAATCGATAAACTGTTTATTTCATCGTGTTACCTTATTATTTCTCTATAAATGTACTAAATTTCATATTTTTGTACGCTATAGCTTTTAAGGTACGAGGTAGAGAAATCGCTAGACGTGCCGATATGAAAAAACAGTTCATTTCAGAAATGAATAAAAAGTAAAATATCTCAAAAACTACTTCGAAATTAAGAAAAGGGGTTTCGACCTGCAAAAATTCATCCATGTAGGTGCCTGCAAAAGTTCGACGCGAAATCCAGGACGTGAGCTCGCTGCGCAAATATTTTGCCTTTGATTTTGACTTTAAATATTGCTTAATCTACATTATATATCAAAAAACGGTGTATTTCAGCGTATTTCCCAAAGCTTTTTCTACATGTGTAAAAAAATTCATAATTTTGTTTGCAATAGTTTTTGCGGTACGAAGCAAAGAATCTCGAGAAATTTATCAAACACTGGCGGCGACAGATACTTTTTATCACTTTACAATATAGTTGAGAAGTGTTTATGATTTTGTTCATTCTGTCTGTCTGTCTGTCTGTCTCTCTGCCCGTTCGCACGATAACTGCCGTAAAAGTGATTTTATCAAGATTAAATTTTAGTATGTTGTTCAGACGGTCTGTGGGACCTATGGGAATATAAATTAATAATATCACCCAATTAGTTTTGAACTGAATCCGGGTTGAAAAAATAAAATACATTGCACCCTATGGGATCTAATTTTTCAAACATTTTTTAACCGAATTCACAATTTAAAATTCACAAATTGTTTCGAAAGTTTTTGAAAATATTCAAATTATTCCATAAGAAATATAAAAAAATTTTCAGCAAAATACATTCGGTAGCTTTTAAATAAAAATTAGAATAATAATTACACCCATATTATAAAGAGATCACGTGACCCACTTCAAATAATATGGTATCCATCTTGTGTTAAAATCGTGATTTCTAGGGTTCTTTTTAATTTATATTTAGTGTTGTATCCGTCCCAAAACCGCTTTATGATTGCTTAATTTCCGTGCATCTATATTTTGAAACAACGCAATTACAATATATTGGAGTTTAAATGATCAATGCCATCCATCTTGTGTCAAAATCGTGATTTTTAAAGTTCTTCTTAATTTATATTTAGTGTCGTATCTGTTCTAAAACAACTTTATTTTTGATTAAATTCTATGCAGCTACATTATGAAACAACGCAATTGCAATATATTTGAGTTTAAATGATCATGTAACTTTGATTATTTCTACAACGAAGCCTAATTTTCACTTATGGAGAATGTAAACACATAAAGATGTAGAATGAGTTGTATAAGAATTGCTGAATTTAAATAAGGCAAAATTATTTAGATCTGGAGTCTACAATATAACTGTAATGAATGAAACATTCATTGATTTTACATAGAGAAGCAGACGATTTTTTCGATGAAGTTTTAAGCATAGAGTTAAATTATTTGTACCTCCATGGTTTTAAGTTTTAAAATAAAATAAATCATTGCAGTATTGTGATGAATGAAAGGAGTGAAATAAAAGTGTATGAATGAAATATTTACAGCTTTTACATAGAGAGCCAGGCGATTTACATTTCAATGGCGTCATTTGAATAAAGTTCATTTTTTCAGATGAAGTTTTAAGTTTTCAAATATAATAAATTATTGTAGTATTGTGATAATTTAAAAAATATTACTGCTGAATGTATTGCATTTTAGAGATGTTTAAACCAGGCAATTTATATTTCAATGACGTCATTTGAATAAAGTTCATTTTTTCGATGAGGTTTTAAGTTTCCAAGTATAATAAATCAATGTAGTATTGTGATAATTTAGAAGTATGATCGCTGAATCTATCGCATTGTAGAGATATTTAAATAAAATTGCATTGCAGGTGGTAAGTGTTTCATAATCAATACTTTATGCATGATTGATCTTTCTTGTTTTTTATATAAAGAGATATAACAAGACAGAGAAATTCGAGGGTCGTAAAATTTGTAAAACAGCGGCGGTGGCTGCGTTAGATACTTTTTTTAATATTGAGAGATTAATCTTTTTTTTTTTTTATACATATACTTACAATTACAAAGTTTCTTAAACTAAGTTGCTGATCTTTAAAATCAGTACAACTCTATGGGTGGTATTTCTAGAAATATTCAAAATCAAATGTTTTGAATATTTGAATATTATTATAAAACTTGAGTCGTACTGTTAATGTAGTTAATGTACAGCTAATGTATAGTCGTACGTCAAATTACCTTTACAAGTTCATTATTAAAAATAAAAAAAAATCATCTATTTACTTGCAAAGCTCACCGATGTATTTTTAATAAAATGGTTATATACCCCCCCCTACTTTTTCCCATAAAAATTATTAAAATCCCTAAGCTTGTTCTAAAATGGATCATAGTCAAATCATTACAGGTATTTTAAAGTGGATTAAGTTAGTAAATTCGCTTTTCCATATTTTCTTGAATATCTGTTTTACTTTTTAATTTTTTAAAGTTCGCAGAATTCCAAACTTTTAATTTTAACTAATTAAATCATAAGGCATAGTTACTAACTAGAACGCTAAATCTACCAACCGCCGAAGGGAATCTAACTAGCAAAAGAAAATTCAACTTGTAAAATGTTTAAAAACTATTTTTATAGAAATACCAATCGCTGATTTAAAACTGTTTTCTTTAATAATAAGATCAAGCACACAAATTTGATAGAAGGTCTTTATTACACTTCTTATAAGACGTACAAAATTGAAAGAGGCCAGTGCGCTTTCGAGCGTTAATACGCTCTTCATCAGTGGCTACATGGAAAGTAAAAAGAATTGTTCATATATAGGCCAATAAAGATGACAAATTTGCATAAATACAATTAGTAAATGAACATTCGATTATCTAAGAAAAATACACAAAAAACATAAAATAATTTGTTAACGGATTCAAAAATGAGCATATCTCAAGGAAAGTACAATTAAAAATACTATTTTATTACAGGAATGCAAATTCAGAAAGGACAGTCAAGCCCAATCCCCATGAGGATGACGTCAAAGATAAATATTAAGAGACTTGAATTGCATAGAGTCGAGAATGAGTCGCCAAGCATAACTTAAAATTTTTAACGGGTCAAAATTACAAATCGACGCACGATAGATATAAATAAAAAGGGATTCAAAAAGGAGAATATTACGGGGTTATTACAACGCATTAAAAGGAAAGTTTTTCAAAAATAGGCAATTATCATTAACAACATAATAAGCAAGGGCCGTATAAAATTTACCACCTTTGATATCCCGAGCGTGTTCTACTAAACGGATGCCAACATTGCATTTGGTACTGCCAATATAAAATTTATAGTCACTATCGGTAGACAACAGGGGAACCACATACACCGCACTCTTTCTGGTAGGTCGGACGGTTTGGGTCTCAACAACATACACCGCAGCATAGCTTATAAAGTCATCCATATCCCTAAGTTTATCTGAACGAATACGGTTAAATAAAGTAGTAATATTAGAGTAAGCAGGCCTGGAACCAAATTCATGACAGAGCTGAGTAAAAGGAACGTTTTTTTCGATTAAGTTTTCAAATATAATAAATTAATATAGTATTGTGATAATTTTAAAATTATTACCGAAGAATGTATCGCATTTTAGAGATGTTTATATAAAATTGCATTGAAGTTGGAAGGTGTTTCATAATCAATGCTTTATGCATGATTGATCTTTCTTGTCTTACTTGACTTCATGACTTTTTCTATTAAATATATAAAATCAATTTTCAATATTTATTTCATTTCTTCCTGTGTTTCTATGATAAAGATATATAGTTCACTGTTATCTACCACGGCCGGTCATTTGACCGGTAGAAAAATTTATTTCCTTATAAGGTTATCGGATCAAAAAATGTGATGTGTATAGAGACTGAAAAATAATGAGATTGTTCTCAAGTTCTGAAGATGAGAGTGAAAACATGAGCAGTGTATTTCGATTGATGAAACTATTTGGGAAGGTATGCAAATATGTGCTACATATGGGAGAGCAGCACATCATAACATTTTCAGGAAAGAATCATCTCCAACGGAATATGCAAACCATAATAATATAAAAGCTAATCTGAAGACTGCATTTCCATTGATAACTGACCAGCGTATTATGAAAAAAATATAATAACATGCTCAATAGAAGAAACAAATCGAGGTTTAGGAACTGAATGGAGTCTATTACTTCAAACTTTGTTTAATATTTCCTTACTAAAATTAATATTACCTGCATTCAATTAGAAAACATACAGTTTTTATCTAAAAACCGGTTATTTGACCAGTTACTGTACTAATAGGTATACAGGGTGTCCCAAAAGATTGAAACGTGCTTTAATTCTTTACCTGTTGGAGGTAAGTGGGCAATGTAAATTGCAAAAATGTTGAAAGTAAGGTAGGAAATAAGACTACGTTAATGTGAATAGTTCTCCCATTAATTTTCAAAAAGTTACACTTTTTAAAATTTTATACGATCCCCTAGACAAATTTGATCAATCAGAATTTTTTTATTTTTAATGCAACAAGATCATAAAAAAACCTGCATATCTGTATCTTTAAAATCAACTAAGATATGATAAAGGTATGATAAATTATGTTATTTCTAATTTTTATATGACCCCCTTAGACTAATTTTGCCAATCAGAAAATGTTTATTTTTAATGCAACAAGATCATTAAAAAGAACCGCATATATGTATCTTTAAAATTGAGCGAGTTATATTTAATTGAAAATTGAACATTGTGAATGGGGACCATATATCAAATAAGAAATATAAATTTGTGACTTATCACATAGAAGACAAAACTGGATGATAATTCATAGGATACACTACCGCGTAGTGAGTACCACTGCTTTATATGGTCTCTGGCTGTGTAATGCTTTATTTAGATGCATTTGTGATAAAAAATTTTGACACATATTAACGTATTTTTGCTCTAAATAATTTCCATCGTCAATTTGCTTATGATCCCTATTTTCACTGATGAAACAGTATTTCACATCGTACGGAAAAGTGGCATAAGTCAGATTTTTTACTGTATCATAATTCAGTTAATTTTAAAGATACAGATATGCGGGTTTTTTAATGATCTTGTAGCATTAAAAAGAAAAATTTCGGATTGACCAAATTTGTCTAAAGGGGTCGTATGAAATTTAAAAAGTGTAACTTTTTGAAAATTAATGAGAGGACTATTTCATTAGCGTAGCTTTATTTCCTATTTTACTTTCAACATTTTTGCAATTTACATTGACCACTTATCTCCAACAGGTGAAGAATTGAAGCGCGTTTCAATCTTTTTGGGACATCGTGTATATTGAGTGTTAGCACGTTTAGTGCTAAGACCACTCCTTTCCCAAACAGTACAGGCTCACACAAAGCAGCGATTACAAAACCGTTAGAAATTTACTACAGAAAGGAAACATTTTGATCAAAAATATAGCAATGTGAGCTGAAAAGGTAAGCAAAACTGAAATATTTGAAATACATTTTCTTCCAGCAAGGAATATTTATCCCACAAGTTTAAATTATATGAACAGAGGCATCACTGACAAAACTCCTTCATTATCTCAATACTCTTTACAACATGAAAGTTTTGTTCGAGTAAAAAAATGTAAAAAATTGATTCAAATAGCTTTCAGGTCTCTTTTTCCGCTCATGTATTTTCTTCATCAAGTATTCGCAGATATTATAAATCAAATTTACCGCAATAAAATTAGTTGTGTGAGAAGAAAAGAAAATGAAAAAAATGTGAGACATTTTTTTTTCCTTCTAAGAAAAATGTATCTATGCAAACTTAAATTCAGTAGGTAGGCGTCACTCACAATAGGACTCTATTGCTGATTATTTTATATTTACCTTGTGAGATTTTGATTAAAGTTGAAATGGAAAGAACACCAGTAAAGTTGTTTTTGTAATATTTGTAACATTAAATATGCATGTTAGCAATTTCGTTTAACAAGGTTTTAACAACAGGTACTCAGTAAAAATGTTTGGGTTTTAAATGTATAATATTATATTTTCTTAAACGTTTTCATATTTACTCTAAAACATTTTCAAAATTTTGCTACTGACTCTGAGACAATACATTATTTCAAAAAGTAGTACAAACACATATGTGTTTATAAGTTCCAACTTATCCCCGTCTATGTACTTATAACATACTCGTATACAATAATTTAAAGTTTCTTTTTATGTGAGAAATATTCATCTATCGAACTCCCATTAATCTGGTATCAATGATGCAAGGCAGTTATTTACGAGTTTTGAACCACCAGGTGAATGTAAAGCATCATGTTTTAAAATGTTTTTAAACTAGCCAATTTCTTTTAAATATACCATTCTCTACATGAAAAAATTTATATGAAGCTAGAAATGTGCACTTTAAGAATTCCAATCCAATTAGAAACCTATTTTTCATCACCGTTTCATTTTATGATATTATAATATTTTAAATTCGGGTGATAAGGTTGCACTGCTCAAGTTATAAATATGATTTGAATATAATTTTACCTTACAGCTTCATATGTTAAAAATTTAAATTTACGAAATATAAATCACCATTTATAGAGGCAAGATCTTCAGACTGTCAAAGACATAGTTAAACAACCATTTTTATTCATATATCCTTAATAATAGACATTTAAATAACTTCATTTCACCGAATAGGAAAGAAAACGCTATGGCAATGCGATTTATTTTGAATATATACAATTTTATTTTGTCTTTTCAAATGTTCTAAGAAAATGCTTGAAAAAGCGGATCTTACTTTTCCTTCAGATAGTGCATTCGTTCGCACATTTCACATAATTTCATAAAAATGTACTCAAAATATATAATTTCTTAACCGTGTGTTACAATATTTTTTATTTAGAAGATTCATATACAGCAGTTACAATATAAAAATAACACATTATTTGGTTCTTAAGTTTCATTGTGAATATGCTTTCTATAATTCGGGTAGTTTCAACCTTTTATATATTTTCTTGTACGGGAGAGAACTAAGAATGGGTATGATTCCTAGAAAGCCAGAATCTAGTGAGATTCAATTTGTATATGGGATCATTTATGTTATTATTCAGGAGAGGACACAATGCTTTTATGTAATTCTTTCACATATGGTGGTTCTCGCTCAGATGTGGAAAAATACATAACTAATAACTATTTAATAATTCAAATCTATTTAATAATATGTTAAATGCTGTCTTGAAAAATGGTCCGAACATACAACATAGGTCTGCATACGGATGTATACAACAGGTAGGGGGATACAAATGCATTGAATTTTAATATTACTTTCCTTATAGTATACATAGTATAATGTATAAGGAAAGCATTGTGACAGGGTCGAAAATTCGAATTCGAGTTTTCGAAAGGAGAGCACGTTTTAAGTATCCCTGATCACGAATCGAACATTTTTGAGGTGATGTATGTACGTGTGTGTTTGTGAGTGTGTGTGTGTGTGTGTGTGTGTGTCAGTGAGTCTGTGGAGACGATATCTCATGAACGAATGGGGCGATTCGAATAGAATTTAAGACAAAAATTACAATCTGTGAATATTGGAAGCTTATGGTTTTTAAACACAATCGAATGTTCAGATCCCCCCCCTCGTAAATTTTCGAGTGAAATTTTAAAAAAATCATCAAAAAATCAAAGCCTTTAATAAATTTACATAAATAGACATTTGTCACGTAATTTCTTCTTAGAAAACGATTGACATAAACTTTAAAACGATAGCAGGAACCGTTTTCGAGATATTGCACATTTTTCACATAAATGTATTAAACAATCTCATAAATAAAAACAAGAAAGATCAATCATGCTTAAAGCATTGATTATGAAACACTTTCCAACTTCAATGCAATATTATTTAAAAAAGTCGAAAATGCAATACATTCCTCGGTAATATTTTAAAACTTATCACAATACTACATTGATTTATTATATTTGAAAATTTAAACCTTCATTGAAAAAAATGAACTTCATTCAAATGACGGCATTGAAATATAAATTGCCTGGTTTAAATATCTCTAAAATGCAATACATTCCACGGTAATATTTTTAAAACTATCATAATACTACGATAATTTATTATATTTGAAAACTTCATCGAAAACAACTAAAATAAATTCAAATGACGTCATAGAAAAAATAACACGCCTGGATCTCTCTATAAAAGCAGGATTTCATTCATTTCATTCATCACAATACTATAATAATTTATTTTATTTAAAAATTAAGACCATGGAGCTACAATTCATAAACTCTATGCTTAAAACTTCATCGAAAAAAATCGTCCTTCTGTTTATAAAATCAATTAATATTTCATTCATATCAGCCATGCAGACTCCATGGACTGAATTATTTTGAGTTAAAGAAATACAGTAATTCTAATACAACTCATTCTACATATTTTGCTGTTTACATTTTACATAGTTGAAAAATAGGCTTCGTTGTAGAAATAATCAAATTCGGATGAGCATTTAAACTCAAATATATTGTAGTTGCGTTGTTTCAATATGTAGATGCACAGAATTTAAACAAAAATAAAGTGGTTTTAGGACGGATACAACACTCCATATGAATTAAAAAGAACTTTTAAACTCACGATTTTGAGACAAGATGGATGCCATATATCATTTTTAAGTACGTCACGTGATCTTTTCATATCATGGTCGCTTCATCAAGAGGTGTTATTATTATTTTAATTTTAATTTAAAAAACTACTGAATATATTTCGCTGAATTTTTTTTTATATATTTTATGGAACAATTTGAATATTACCCAAAATTTTCGAAGCAATTTGTGAATTTTGAATCCGCTTAAAAAATGCTTGAAAAATTAGGTCCCATAGGGCTCAATATATTTCATTTTTTCAACCCGGGTTCAATTCAAAACTAATTGGGTGATATTATTCATTTATATTCCCATAGGTCCCACAGACCGTCTGAACAACATACTAAAATTTCATTTTGATTAAGTCAATTTTACGGCAGTTATCGTGCTAACGGACAGACAGACAGACAGAATGAACAAAGTCATAAACACTTTTCAACTTTGTTGTAAAGTGTTAAATATGAGGTCAAATAGAAAAAGGCAATTATTGAACAGCATCATCTGCGATTTTAAACAACATATATTGTTTACTGAAAAAGGGATAATTATTAGACGGATTATTACATATATTATCACATATATTATCTGTGTATTACACACATGTATTATCACACACATATATTATCACACACATATATTATGTATACATATATTATATGTATCACACATATACATATATCACATATAAATATATGTATACATATACATATATTATATGTATGACACACATATATTATCTGTGTATCTAAATTCTGTGCCTACGCAATTACAATAGTTGTGATTTTAAATGATCCGTAAACTTTTATTATTTCTTCAACGAAGCCTAATTTTAACTTATGCAGAATGCAAATATCTCAAGCGATTGTAAGGTGAGTTATATAAGAATTGCTGAATTTTTTTCACAAATTATTTAGCTCTGGAGTCTGGAATACAAGTTATATGAATGAAATATTCATTGATTTTTCATAGAGAATCAGATGATTTGTATTTTGATACAATTTAAATATTTAAGTATAATAAATTACTGTAGTACTGTGATAATGTAAAAGATATCACCACTGAATGTATCACATTTAAGAAATTTTTAAATGAAATTGCATTTCAGTTGGAAAGTGTTTCATAATCAATGCTTATGCATGATTGATCTTTCATGTTATGTATGTATCTTGTTTACCATCTGTTAGTTTAGTTGCCCGTGTTTAGTGTGGTTCAGCAATACTTATTTCTATCTGTATTTCATTATCGGATTGTGTTATACATCTTTTGTTGTTTTTACTATCAGAAATATTGACAGAAATACATGTTACTTTCCCAGTTTTTTCCCAGATATATTTCCATTTAATTACGCGGCCATCTTGCCAAAGAGGAGGAATATCGCTAGGCTTAGGCTGGATGTTAATTTAGAATATACTCGTTATCAAGACTGAGCGTCCAGGATAAATTAACCACAACAAATGTTTGTTTGTGGATATGGAGAGTTAGTTACTGTACATATGCTCAATCAACAAGCAGGAACAAATGAGCAAAATTGGAAGGCAATTGATAAAACAAAAATTTTACCAGAATCATGAGGGAGTGGTCCAGAGACACACACACCTGCACAGTAGAAGAGATTGAAAGAGAGAGAGAGTTGAGTTGTTTCCAAGAGAAAAGGAGGGGGGGGGGGGGCAGAACAAACTATGGATGAAATATTAAGTGTTGAAGGGACTTCCAATAAAACTCTAACTTTGCAGTAAGTGAAGGTGATAAATAAGATAGGGTAAATAGAAATGAACAGGAATCAAAGAATAAAAACCCTACAATAATAAATTAGAGACACAAGATAATTGAATACAAGAAAGATCAATCATGCTTAAAGCATTGATTATGAAACACTTTCCAACTTCAATGCAATTTTATTTAAAAAAGTCGAAAATGCAATACATTCCTCGGTAATACTTTAAAACTTATCACGATACTACATTGATTTATTATATTTGAAAACTTAAACCTTCATTGAAAAAAATGAACTTCATTCAAAAGACGGCATTGAAATATAAATTGCGTGGTTTAAATATCTCTAAAATGCAATACATTCCACGGTAATATTTTTAAATCTATCATAATACTACGATAATTTATTATATTTGAAAACTTCATCGAAAACAACTGAAATTAATTCAAATGACGTCATAGAAAAAATAACACGCCTGGATCTCTCTATAAAAGCAGGATTTCATTCATAGCTTACTCCATTTCATTCATCACAATACTATAATAATTTATTTTATTTAAAAATTAAGACCATGGAGCTACAATTCATAAACTTTATGCTTAAAACTTCATCGAAAAATATCGTCCTTCTGTTTATAAAATCAATTAGTATTTCATTCATATCAGCCATGCAGACTCCATGGACTGAATTATTTTGTGTTAAAGAAATACAGTAAATCTAATACAACTCATTCTACATATTTTGCTGTTTACATTTTACATAGGTGAAAAATAGGCTTAATTGTAGAAATAATCAAATTTGAATGAGAATTTAAACTCAAATATATTGTCATTGTGTTGTTTTAGTATGTAGATGCACAGAATTTAAACAGAAATAAAGTAGTTTTAGGATGGATACAACACTCAATATGAATTACAAAGAACTTTAAAAAATCACGAATTTGAAACAAGATGGATGCCATATCTCATTTTGAAGTGGGTCATGTGATCGTTTCATATCATGGTCACGTGATCGTTTCATATAAGATGTGTAATTATTATTTTAATTTTTATTTAAAAAACTACTGAATATATTTAGCTGAATTTTTTTTTATATATTTTATGGAACAATTTGACTATTACCTAAAATTTTCGAAGCAATTTGTGAATTTTAAATCCGCTTAAAAAATGTTAGAAAAATTAGGTCCCATAGGGCTCAATGTATTTCATTTTTTCAACCCGGGTTCAATCCAAAACTAATTGGGTGATATTATTCATTTATATTCCCATAGGTCCTACAGACAGTCTGAACAACATACTAAAATTTCATTTTGATTAAGTCATTTTTACGGCAGTTATCGTGCTAACGGACAGACCGACAGACAGACAGACAGACAGACAGACAGACAGACAGACAGAATGAACAAAGTCATAAACACTTTTCAACTTTGTTGTAAAGTGTTAAAAATAAGTATTTACTGTTGAGAAACCTGTTCACTTTTCATATATAATATCATGCGATATATTTGGTGACATCATTCTCGTGAATCTAGCTCGTTCCATTCATGAGAAAAGATACTTTGATGAATACTTTTGTATTTGAATATTAATAGTCATTTATCTGCTATATGAATAACTTGTTTCTCCGTCCATAACGTTTGACGAGATTTCGGCGACGAATTTGGTGGAATGGCGGCAATTTGGCGACTTTTTTAAATGTTGCCAAATTAACGAGAATCTCGCCAAATGGATAAAAGTTACGTCTAATTAACGAAAATGTTCTGAACATTCCAAATGCGGAATCCATAGGAATCTACAAGAAAAGTTGGATAGTGCAGAGCACACGTCTAGATGATTTGCTATCATTGATTGTCCAGAGTCACATAAAGTGCATGATGGTGAATCAATAAGTTCAGAACAATCAGCCAATCAATTCAGTACATCAAATCAGTCTGTAGACAATCATGCCCCGTCAAGAGTCAAAGAGAAACAGCAGCAATGGCCCGCGGGAGGTCTGGTACAACAGAAGGATCCACAAAGAGTACGCTCCAAGACTTTCCAGTACTTGCATGAGAGGCAAAGTCTTTGAAAAATTGAATAAAGCAACTATCTATATTTACTAATTGCCAAGAATCTGTCCGCCTGTCACGTTTTTTAAGGTACTTCCCAAATAGATAGAGACTTGCAATCTGGTACACGAGTCATTGGTTCGATAAAACCCCTTGGAAAAATCGTATAAATATAAACTCAAAAATATTGTAATTGCGTCTCAACAACATAGTAAAATTTAACATAGTACAATTTTTGAAATCCAGTCTATAAAGTTAAGTATTCAATTTGATTAATATATTTTATTCTACCTGTAGTCAAAGCAAATGGGGTTTATATTAATTTACTATGGCCATTTTTCGAAACGGGCAAGTATTTTTGGCTAATTCAGGGTGAATGCCTGATCTGATCAAGAGTTTATATCTAAATTAACCTCCAAGTTCAGTCATGTGGTTTACATTTCGTATTGTTTTAATGCTATAGATTCTTCATTCACATTTACTCATTATTATTCCAGGGTTTAAATTAATATTATAAACACCTAATGTTATTTTTTTTACATTCTCATTACTATACTGGGTGTCCTAAAATATTTGAAACGCGCTTTAATACTTTACCTGTTGGAGATAAGCGGGCCATATAAATTGCAAAAATGTTGAAAGTAAGGTAGAGAAATAAGACTACGTTAGTGATATAGTCCTCCCATTAATTTTCAAAAAGTTACACTTTTTAAATTTTTATACGACCCCCTTAGACAAATTTGGTCAATCAGAAAATTTTTATTTTTAATGCAACAAGATCATTAAAAAAACCCCATATCTGCATCTTTAAGATTGAGCGAGTTATATTTAATTGAAAATTAAACATTGTGAATGCTGACCATATATCAAATTAGAAGTGCAAATTTGTGACATATCACAAAAAAGATAAAATTGGATGATAATACATAGGATACCCAACCGCGTAGTGAGTACCACTGCTTTTTATGATCTCTGTCTGTGTAATGCTTTATTTAGATGCATTTGTGATAAAAAAATTGACACATATTAATGTATTTTTGATCTAAACAATTTACATCGTCAATTTGTTTATGATCCCTATTTCTATTGATGAAACAGCCTTTCCCATGGTACGGAAAAGTGGCATAAGTCAGATATTTTCCTTTATTCAGTTGATTTTAAAGGTTTTTTCACCAGGTTGATCACCAAATGTGTTTAAGGGGGTCGTATAAAAATTTAAAAAGTGTAACTTTTTGAAAATTAATGAGAGGACTATTTCATTAACGTAGTCTTATTTCTTATCTTACTTTCAACATTTTTGCAATTTACATTCCCCACTTATCTCCAACAGGTAAAGGATTAAAGCGCGTTTTAAACTTTTTGGGACACCCTGTATATTACTCTTATTTAAGACTAGCAGCATACCCGTTCTTCGTACGGAGTATATAATATAAAGAAACTTGAAATTCATAATCATGCCCAAATTCTTATAGTATACTAAATGACATGTTTAATCAAAATATTCGGTTAAAATATTTAATATAATGCTCCTAAAAAGAAGTTTAAGAATCTCTGTTCTCGCTATATAAAATTATCTTCATGGACATATCTGAAGGATAAAACATCTTGGACCCCTTATGTAAGCAAATATAAAAAAAATATGGAATTGAATCAATATATGCAAAATAAAAGCGTTAAAATTGTATGGGACCCGTACTAATTATATACGTGAATATTAGAAAATATAACCTGTATTAGTAGATTGCATGTATAAATTGAAAATACCAATAAACCCGTAATCTTTAAATCTGAAGACAGTCATTTATTCCAATATATGTCAAAATTAAAGTGCTAAAATTATATGGGAAGATATACACGTACTACTTATAATGTCCGATTATTAGTAGAAGATTTCCCGTTTTGCAATATGAGTCTCAAATGTTTTTTGGTAAAATACAACAGACGACGTAATAAATTG
Source organism: Amaurobius ferox (assembly GCA_951213105.1). Taxonomy (NCBI): domain Eukaryota; kingdom Metazoa; phylum Arthropoda; class Arachnida; order Araneae; family Amaurobiidae; genus Amaurobius; species Amaurobius ferox. The sequence goes on along the minus strand of OX578142.1, from coordinate 83,205,821 downwards.
AATATATAATTAATCCCCTTAATCTTCATACCAGAAGACTGTACTTGATTCCAATATATATGCCAATATATGTCAAAATATATGCCAATATACCTGTACTACTTATATTCTCGTAGGTTAGAAGATATACCCGTGCATTCCTAGAAGATTACTCGTACAACGTAAAATATGCGTGTGTCAGCAATTTTTGCCGCAATAAAACAATGGCGTAATAACTTAAAAATATCAATAATCCCTGAATCAATAATTCCGAAAAATATCAATAATAATAATATTTAAACCTGAAGAGTATAATTGATATTATCCAGTCCAAAATGAAATGGCAATGAAATTTATTTTATATACATATCTTCATTATTCAAATCGGAAAGGATTTAATAAAAATCGTCTGCCGCATAAACACATTGGATTTAAATCCGTTGCTAAGCGACATGATATCATTTGCTTCAAATAAATTGGTAGAAAAAATATCGTCTAAATAGTTATATTTCTATGGAACATTTGGCGACAGTTTCGTCAAATTAGCGACATTTTAAAAAATCGCCAAATTTATCGCCAAGTGGGACTGTAGAACTGACAGATCCACTTTGCGCCAAATTGACGAAATATCATCACAATACTATCCCCTAATAAAAAACAATTAATATCATTTATGTAGCGCAATTTTATCAATTTCAAGATATTTTTATAGATTTGAAAACATTTTTATCAATTTGGTGACATTTTAAAAATTCGCTAAATGTATTACTATGTAGGATGGTTGGTCTGACAGAGAAATGCTAACCAAACATCATTTCAGTACTCTTTTCTAACAAAACAAAAAAAAATTTCATTGATATGTAGAAGACCCAAGCCACACGACCAACCCGAAGGTTTATGGCAGCTGTTTGTGTGTCGTTTATATCAATTTGGCGACATTTCCGTCAATTTGGCATAGTTTAAGAAAAGTTGTCAAATTAGCGATATCCCTCCAAATTCGTAGCTTTGAATTTGCAGATCTGAATGAAACATTCTTATCCCGTTTCAATATACTAAATGAAAACACTACAATTGTATTAGAAGATATACCCGCTCTACTCTTTTTCTGTTTCAACAATCGGCTATATGAATTTATTGGCTAAACACAATATATGAGTTTAGTAGCTAAATACGATATAAGCTTGAAAACTCTTTGCCAAAATAAATGAAATTGATGTACGCAGTCAGCAACTAATATAATTAAAAGAAAAATCAAACCGTCCATTAATAATATATACTTTTATATCCATTTATCCATTTATTTATTATTTAAATCGAAAAAAAATAATAAAAACATTAACAAACACATTTAATTTAATTGCGATGCCGAGCAACATGATATATCCTCCTAAAATGTTAAAATTTATTAACCACTAACAGCACACCTGTTATTCGTACGGAGTGTATAATTTAAAGAAACTTAAAGTTCGCAATCATGTGCAAATTCTGTTAAAATATTAAATTTATTGCTCCTAAAGAGAAGTTTAAGAAGTTAAGAAGAGTAGAGAAGTTTATGTTCTCACTATGCAAAATTATCTTCACGATCAGATCTGAAGAATAAAATATCCTGCCCCCTTTTGTAAGCAAATTTACAGAAGAAAAAATAGGAATTGAATGAATATATGCAACCCCGTACTAATTATATTGTCGCAGATCAGAAAATATGCCAATGAGTTAGTAGAAGATTACCCGTATTGCAATATGCGTCTCAAAAATATTTGCCAAAATAAAAGAGATGACGTAATAAATTGAAAACATCAATAATATCCGTACTCTTTATACCAGAAGGTCGTAATTGATTCCAATATATGCCAATATATATCAAAACATATGTCAATATACCTGTACTACTTATATTCTCGTAGATTAAAAGATATACACGCGTATTTGTAGAAGATTCGTACAACATACAATATATGAGTTTAAACAATTTTTGTCATAATAAAATAATTGCATAATAACTTGAAAATATTAATAATCCTTGAATCAATAATCCCCAAAAATATAAATAATAATAATTTTTAAACCTGAAGACCGTAATTGATATTATCCAGTCAAAAATGCTATAAGAAAAATCAAATCGTTCTTTTCTAAAATATATTTTTATATCCATTTATTTATTATTCAAATCGAAAAAATAATTATTAAAATTAACAGACAGATTTAATTTAATTGCGTTTCTGAGTAACATGATATAAGATAGAATCTTATAACATGTTAAATATGTCATGTCTTATAACATAAACTGCGAAATTAAATAACGATTTTGATTTCTCTATACTTCTCATTGTTCCGTAAAAGCTTGTTTTAAATAAACCATGAACCATGGAGATAGATTTCCCCTTTAAATCATGTTTCAAACAATTCATGTTTTCAGAAAGTGACTAATTAACGCAAAAAATCTCCCATCAAACTCAGAGATTAAATTTTAATTCACTTTCAAACGATTTTCAAGCTTTTCGTTTGGATAAACCACGGAGTTAGAGAGGAGAACTCCTAAGAAAAAGTTTCGTTTTTCATTAATATCTCGACAACCCCTGGTCTTAGATACTCGAAACTTGGGCTAAATTTATCGAGGGCTATTTAAAGGCTATCCACAAAATTTCATCAAATTCGATTCAGCCGTTCTCCCGTGATGATGAGACAAACGAAAATATCGTTTTTTACTAATATCTCGAGAACCACTGATTGTAGAAACTCCATATATGGACTAAATTTTAAGTGGGACTATTTCCAGGCTACCCACAAAATTTCATCAAATTCGGTTCAGCCGTTCTCCCGTGATGATGGGACAAACAGACAGACAGACAGACAGACAGACAGACAGATTTTCATTTTTATTTATATAGATTTACCTTCGAGTTTCCGAGCTTACCACGTCTATCGTATCCGAAGATAAAATATATATCGATTTTTAATTAATACTCACCCCTTTTTCACCTCTTTCTTCTCATCAATCATTTCTCCTTTTCATGAAATAAGATTGATATATGTATGAATTATATTATTTACTAGCAGCATACCCGTTCTTCGTACGGAGTATATAATATAAAGAAACCTGAAATTCATAATCATGCCCAAATTCTTATAGTATACTAAATGACATGTTTAATCAAAATATTCTGTTAAAATATTTAATATAATGCTCCTAAAAAGAAGTTTAAGAATCTCTGTTCTCGCTATATAAAATTATCTTCATGGACATATCTGAAGAATAAAACATCTTGGACCCCTTATGTAAGCAAATATAAAAAAAAATATGGAATTGAATCAATATATGCAAAATAAAAGCGTTAAAATTGTATGGGACCCGTACTAATTATATACGCGAATATTAGAAAATATAACCTGTATTAGTAGATTACATGTATAAATTGAAAATACCAATAAACCCGTAATCTTTAAATCTGAAGACAGTCATTCATTCCAATATATGTCAAAATTAAAGTGCTAAAATTATATGGGAAGATATACACGTACTACTTATAATGTCCGATTATTAGTAGAAGATTACCCGTTTTGCAATATGAGTCACAAATGTTTTTTGGTAAAATACAACAGACGACGTAATAAATTGAATATATAATTAATCCCCTTAATCTTCATACCAGAAGACTGTACTTGATTCCAACATATATGCCAATATATGTCAAAATATATGCCAATATACCTGTACTACTTATATTCTCGTAGGTTAGAAGATATACCCGTGCATTCCTAGAAGATTACTCGTACAACGTACAATATGCGTGTGTCAGCAATTTTTGCCGCAATAAAACAATGGCGTAATAACTTAAAAATATCAATAATCCCTGAATCAATAATTCCGGAAAATATCAATAATAATAATGTTTAAACCTGAAGAGTATAATTGATATTATCCAGTCCAAAATGAAATGGCAATGAAATTTATTTTATATACATATCTTCATTATTCAAATCGGAAAGGATTTAATAAAAATCGTCTGCCGCATAAACACATTGGATTTAAATCCGTTGCTAAGCGACATGATATCATTTGCTTCAAATAAATTGGTAGAAAAAATATCGTCTAAATAGTTATATTTCTATGGAACATTTGGCGACAGTTTCGTCAAATTAGCGACATTTTAAAAAATCGCCAAATTTATCGCCAAGTGGGACTGTAGAACTGACAGTTCCACTTTGCGACAAATTGACGAAATATCATCACAATACTATCCCCTAACAAAAAACAATTAATATCATTTATGTAGCGCAATTTTATCAATTTCAAGATATTTTTATAGATTTGAAAACATTTTTATCAATTTGGTGACATTTTAAAAATTCGCTAAATGTATTACTAAGTAGGATGGTTGGTCTGACAGATAAATGCTAACTAAACATCATTTCAGTACTCCCTTCTAACAAAACAAAAAAAAATTTCATTGATATGTAGAAGACCCAAGCCACACGACCAACCCGAAGGTTTATGGCAGCTGTTTGTGTGTCGTTTATATCAATTTGGCGACATTTCCGTCAATTTGGCAAAGTTTAAGAAAAGTTGTCAAATTAGCGATATCCCTCCAAATTCGTAGTTTTGAATTTGCAGATCTGAATGAAACTTTCTTATCCCGTTTCAATATACTAAATGAAAACACTACAATTGTATTAGAAGATATACCCGCTCTACTCTTTTTCTGTTTCAACAATGGGCTATATGAATTTATTGGCTAAACACAATATATGAGTTTAGTAGCTAAATACGATATAAGCTTGAAAACTCTTTGCCAAAATAAATGAAATTGATGTACGCAGTCAGCAATTAATATAATTAAATGAAAAATCAAACCGTCCATTCATAAGATATACTTTTATATCCATTTATCCATTTATTTATTATTTAAATCGAAAAAAAAATAATAAAAACATTAACAAACACATTTAATTTAATTGCGATGCCGAGCAACATGATATATCCTCCTAAAATGTTAAAATTTATTAACCACTAACAGCACACCCGTTATTCGTACGGAGTGTATAATTTAAAGAAACTTAAAGTTCGCAATCATGTGCAAATTCTGTTAAAATATTAAATTTATTGCTCCTAAAGAGAAGTTTAAGAATATATGTTCTCACTATGCAAAATTATCTTCACGATCAGATCTGAAGAATAAAACATCCTGCCCCCTTTTGTAAGCAAATTTACAGAAGAAAAAATAGGAATTGAATGAATATATGCAACCCCGTACTAATTATATTGTCGCAGATCAGAAAATATGCCAATGTGTTAGTAGAAGATTACCCGTATTACAATATGCGTCTCAAAAATATTTGCCAAAATAAAAGAGATGACGTAATAAATTGAAAACATCAGTAATATCCGTACTCTTTATACCAGAAGGTCGCAATTGATTCCAATATATGCCAATATATATCAAAACATATGCCAATATACCTGTACTACTTATATTCTCGTAGATTAAAAGATATACACGTGTATTTGTAGAAGATTCGTACAACATACAATATATGAGTTTAAACAATTTTTGTCATAATAAAATAATTGCATAATAACTTGAAAATATCAATAATCCTTGAATCAATAATCCCCGAAAATATAAATAATAATAATTTTTAAACCTGAATACCGTGATTGATATTATCCAGTCAAAAATTCTATAAGAAAAATCAAATCGTTCTTTTCTAAAATATATTTTTATATCCATTTATTTATTATTCAAATCGAAAAAATAATTATTAAAATTAACAGACAGATTTAATTTAATTGCGTTTCTGAGTAACATGATATAAGATAGAATCTTATAACATGTTAAATATGTCATGTCTTATAACATAAACTGCGAAATTAAATAACGATTTTGATTTCTCTATACTTCTCATTGTTCCGTAAAAGCTTGTTTTAAATAAACCATGAACCATGGAGATAGATTTCCTCTTTAAATCATGTTTCAAACAATTCATGTTTTCAGAAAGTGACTAATTAACGCAAAAAATCTCCCATCAAACTCAGAGATTAAATTTTAATTCACTTTCAAACGATTTTCAAGCTTTTCGTTTGGATAAACCACGGAGTTAGGGAGTAGAACTCCTAGGAAAAAGTTCCGTTTCTCATTAATATCTCGACAACCCCAGATCTTAGAATCTCGAAACTTGGACAAAATTTATGGGGGGATATTTCAAGGCTATTCACCAAATTTCATTAAATTCGGTTCAGCCGTTTTTCCGTGATGATGAGACAAACGAAAATTGCGTTTTTTACTAATATCTCGAGAACCACTGGTCGTAGAAACTCAAAACACGGATATAATTTTAAGTGGGGCTATTTCTGGGCTACCAACAAAATTTCATCAAATTCGGTTCAGCCGTTCTCCCGTGATGGTGTGACAAACAGACAGACAGACAGACAGACAGACAGATTTTCATTTTTATTTATATAGATAGAGTTTTTGATGTTTTTTGGATAATTTGTCATTTAGTCTAATGTGCCCATATACATTAGATATTATAAGTAATCGTTTGTCAGTTTCGTCCCTGTGTATATAGATAAGTTAGCTAAAATTATTCAGCCGAATGTTTATGAAACTCTAATCTTCATAAATTTATTCATAACTGTATGAGATGTTCATTTTTTATTACTAAAACATTATTGAAATTCTGTATACTCCATTTTGTGTGTGTTCATTGTAATTATTCACTCGTTTTCGGTTCCGCCAGCGCCAAAATCTCCCCTACTGGCGACGTTTGGTACTATTTTTGGGGGGGAATTCATCTCCCCATGTCTTTCACAGTCGTGTATTTGAAATTTGGTTTCATTTCGTTCATTAGTTGTAGCTGCAGTCGCCTCCAAACATCCAAACAGGGAAGGTTAATTTATGGCCACCCTGCATATATATATATATATATATATATGTGTGTGTGTGTGTGTGCGTGTGTGTGTCTGAGTGTGTAATTGGCAAAGACAATAAAATTTAAATTTTATGAGCAAATTTAAACAATGTAAATTGAAAAAAATATTCGCAGGTATTTCTGAACAAAAATTGTCTAAAATATAGTAAAATATCAGTTATTAATAAAAGTAATATTGAGGAAGTTCGTTTCGTATAGTAAAGTTGCATCAATCACTAATTCACATTGAAGCCACTTCTCTTAGTTGAATATTTACCGAAATATTTTCCGATCTCATCAGGAAGTTGTCTAGAAAATGTGTTGCATCTCAGATTTTATCCTTAATTATTCAGCATTTTTTATTGCAAAAAATTAATTAAAACGTTTTTTTCCATGCACGAACGGAAAGTAACACATTTCCTTGTGTCTTTCCTATGCGAACTAATTTCATACTAACTACTTTCGAAGCAAAATTCTGGGATAATATTCTAATAAGAAAAACTCTTATATTACTATTAAAGATTCTCCTTTTCATTGAAATAAAATTTATCTCCCACCGATTAGATTTCTTGAACAGTATTTTTTTTGTAACTTGAGCCTGCGTTCGTGTGAACCGAAATAATTTTGATTGTTTTAACGAACATAATTTACAAATATATCTTTAGGGAATTTCATGATTTTGCTATTAAAGTGGAAGTAATTGAACATCTTGAAGGACATACATTTATATCAATACTTTTATAATTTTTTGAAATTTTACAAATCTATATAAATAAAAATGAAAATCTGTCTGTCTGTCTGTCTGTCTGTCTGTCTGTCTGTCTGTCTGTCTGTCTGTCTGTTTGTCACACCATCACGAGAGAACGGCTGAACCGAATTTGAAGAAATTTTGTGGGTAGCCCAGAAATAGCCCCACTTAAAATTATATCCGTGTTTTGAGTTTCTACGACCAGTGGTTCTCGAGATATTAGTAAAAAACGAAATTTTCGTTTGTCTCATCATCACGGAAAAACGGCTGAACCGAATTTAATGAAATTTGGTGAATAGCCTTGAAATATCCCCCCATAAATGTTGTCCAAGTTTCGAGTTTCTAAGACCTGGGGTTGTCGAGATATTAATGAAAAACGGAACTTTTTCCTAGGAGTTCTACTCCCTAACTCCGTGGTTTATCCAAACGAAAAGCTTGAAAATCGTTTGAAAGTGAATTAAAATTTAATCTCTGAGTTTGATGGGAGATTTTTTGCGTTAATTAGTCACTTTCTGAAAACATGAATTGTTTGAAACATGATTTAAAGGGGAAATCTATCTCCATGGTTCATGGTTTATTTAAAACAAGCTTTTACGGAACAATGAGAAGTATAGAGAAATCAAAATCGTTATTTAATTTCGCAGTTTATGTTATAAGACATGACATATTTAACATGTTATAAGATTCTATCTTATATCATGTTACTCAGAAACGCAATTAAATTAAATCTGTCTGTTAATTTTAATAATTATTTTTTCGATTTGAATAATAAATAAATGGATATAAAAATATATTTTAGAAAAGAACGATTTGATTTTTCTTATAGCATTTTTGACTGGATAATATCAATTACGGTCTTCAGGTTTAAAAATTATTATTATTTATATTTTCGGGGATTATTGATTCAAGGATTATTGATAATTTCAAGTTATTATGCAATTATTTTATTATGACAAAAATTGTTTAAACTCATATATTGTATGTTGTACGAATCTTCTACAAATACACGTGTATATCTTTTAATCTACAGGAATATAAGTAGTACAGGTATATTGACATATGTTTTGATATATATTGGCATATATTGGAATCAATTACGACCTTCTGGTATAAAGAGTACGGATATTATTGATGTTTTCAATTTATTACGTCATCTCTTTTATTTTGGCAAATATTTTTGAGACGCATATTGTAATACGGGTAATCTTCTACTAACACATTGGCATATTTTCTGATCTGCGACAATATAATTAGTACGGGGTTGCATATATTCATTCAATTCCTATTTTTTCTTCTGTAAATTTGCTTAAAAAAGGGGGCAGGATGTTTTATTCTTCAGATCTGATCGTGAAGATAATTTTGCATAGTGAGAACATATATTCTTAAATTTCTCTTTAGGAGCAATAAATTTAATATTTTAACAGAATTTGCACATGATTGCGAACTTTAAGTTTCTTTAAATTATACACTTCGTACGAATAACGGGTGTGCTGTTAGTGGTTAATAAATTTTAACATTTTAGGAGGATATATCATGTTGCTCGGCATCGCAATTAAATTAAATGTGTTTGTTATTGTTTTTGTTATTTTTTTTCGATTTAAATAATAAATAAATGGATAAATGGATATAAAAGTATATCTTATGAATGGACGGTTTGATTTTTCTTTTAATTATATTAATTGCTGACTGCGTACATCAATTGCATTTATTTTGGCAAAGAGTTTTCAAGCTTATATCGTATTTAGCTACTAAACTCATATATTGTGTTTAACCAATAAATTCATATAGCCGATTGTTGAAACAGAAAAAGAGTAGAGCGGGTATATCTTCTAATACAATTGTAGTGTTTTCATTTAGTATATTGAAACGGGATAAGAATGTTTCATTCAGATCTGCAAATTCAAAGCTACGAATTTGGAGGGATATCGCTAATTTGACAACTTTTCTTAAACTTTGCCAAATTGACGGAAATGTCGCCAAATTGATATAAACGACACACAAACAGCTGCCATAAACCTTCGGGTTGGTCGTGTGGCTTGGGTCTTCTACATATCAATGAACTTTTTTTTTGTTTTGTTAGAAGAGAGTACTGAAATGATGTTTGGTTAGCATTTCTCTGTCAGACCAACCATCCTACTTAGTAATACATTTAGCGAATTTTTAAAATGTCACCAAATTGATAAAAATGTTTTCAAATCTATAAAAATATCTTGAAATTGATAAAATTGCGCTACATAAATGATATTAATTGTTTTTTGTTAGGGGATAGTATTGTGATGATATTTCGTCAATTTGTCGCAAAGTGGAACTGTCAGTTCTACAGTCCCACTTGGCGATAAATTTGGCGATTTTTTAAAATGTCGCTAATTTGACGAAACTGTCGCCAAATGTTCCATAGAAATATAACTATTTAGACGATATTTTTTTTACCAATTTATTTGAAGCAAATGATATCATGTCGCTTAGCAACGGATTTAAATCCAATGTGTTTATGCGGCAGACGATTTTTACTAAATCCTTTCCGATTTGAATAATGAAGATATGTATATAAAATAAATTTCATTGCCATTTCATTTTGGACTGGATAATATCAATTATACTCTTCAGGTTTAAACATTATTATTATTGATATTTTCCGGAATTATTGATTCAGGGATTATTGATATTTTTAAGTTATTACGCCATTGTTTTATTGCGGCAAAAATTGCTGACACACGCATATTGTACGTTGTACGAGTAATCTTCTAGGAATGCACGGGTATATCTTCTAAACTACGAGAATATAAGTAGTACAGGTATATTGGCATATATTTTGACATATATTGGCATATATATTGGAATCAGGTACAGTCTTCTGGTATGAAGATTAAGGGGATTAATTATATATTCAATTTATTACGTCGTCTGTTGTATTTTACCAAAAAACATTTGTGACTCATATTGCAAAACGGGTAATCTTCTACTAATAATCGAACATTATAAGTAGTACGTGTATATCTTCCCATATAATTTTAGCACTTTAATTTTGACATATATTGGAATAAATGACTGTCTTCAGATTTAAAGATTACGGGTTTATTGGTATTTTCAATTTATACATGTAATCTACTAATACAGGTTATATTTTCTAATATTCGCGTATATAATTAGTACGGCTCCCATACAATTTTAACGCTTTTATTTTGCATATATTGATTCAATTCCATATTTTTTTTATATTTGCTTACATAAGGGGTCCAAGATGTTTTATTCTTCAGATATGTGCATGAAGATAATTTTATATAGCGAGAACAGAGATTCTTAAACTTCTTTTTAGGAGCATTATATTAAATATTTTAACAGAATATTTTGATTAAACATGTCATTTAGTATACTATAAGAATTTGGGCATGATTATGAATTTCAAGTTTCTTTATATTATATACTCCGTACGAAGAACGGGTATGCTGCTAGTGTATTATATAATTAAATATGACTTGGTACAAAAATAGACTAATATATTTTATTTGAAATTTTTAAAAGGGTATAGTTATTTTAAATACTAATAAGAATGGACAATAAATCGTAACACTGCATTTAAGGAAATATATCAATATAAAAAAAATAACAAAAATTGATATTTTTACAAATGAAGGAAAATGATAATTATATAACGAACAAGAAAATTATGATGAAGTTTTCTGGTGGCAAATGGCGTGTGTACTTCCCTTTTGACGAACCTATTAATCATTTCTATTCTCTTTTGCATACTTATTTCGTACAGTCATACGGAGTTGGGGAAAAACCGGAACTGGCATCTCCAGAAACGAAAGTGAAAATCCTTAATGAATTCCTATTCCCTGTGTAATTTGATGGTGAATCTACATTAGTCATTATCTAATTTATATCTATAGTCAGTCCTTAGAAAGAAATGTTTTAGGGAAAAATTTTGAACCGAAAGTGAGAAAAAAAGAAACAAAAACGGTAAAAATACAGAGGGTGTTTCACACATTTTTGTAACGATTTTGACATTCTTCATGAATTAAATTTAAATAAAAAAAAACCCGACAGGCATCAAGTCGGGATAGGGTCTGCATCAGTAAAAATACTCTTTGTTTTAAAATGTCTCTATAAAATAAACAATGGATCGAAGGCTATAATTTTGCACTTTCCGAAGAAAAATACTCTTTCTTACTAATTATAATACTCTTATTCGAATATTAAGGAAAGATGTGAAAAGCATGGTTTTAATATTTCTATACTTAAATTAAGTGAAATAATTAATAGAAAGGGAAAGAAATGCCAAAGTTTACATTTGACTGGGAAAAAGGTAAAAAATGCAGACCCAACAAAGGTTGGTTCAGAGAAAACAAGGAAATTTTTGCTAAAGGTTTGATGGTTATTGCTGAATTCTCTTATAACTCAGAACTTAAAATAAGGATAGTAGAAAAATGTCAAAATTAACTCAGATTACTATCAGAAATATGTTTTAACACCTGTTTTCAGAAAAGACATTCCATCACTTTACCCAAACAATCTTCACTGTATTATGTAAGTTCCATCAGGATAAGGCTACCAGCAATACCTCTAAATCTACTGCTATATTTTTTGAAACAAGAAAGATCAATCATGCTTTAAGCATTGATTATGAAACACTTTCCAACTTTAATGCAATTTTATTTAAACATGTCTAAAATGCATTCCTCGGTAATATTTTAAAACTTATCACAATACTAAATTAATTTATTATATTTGAAAACTTAAACCTTCATAGAAAAAAATGAACTTCATTCAATTGACGGCATTGAAATATAAATTGCCTGGTTTAAACATCTCTAAAATGCGATACATTCCTCGGCAATAATTTTAGAATAATCATAATACTACGATAATTTATTATATTTGAAAACTTCATCGAAAACAACTGAAATTCATTCAAATGACTTCATAAAAAAAATAACACGCCTGGCTCTCTGTATAAAAGCAGCATTTCATTCATAAACAATTTCCCATTCATTTCATTCATCACAATACTATAATAATTTATTTTATTTAAAAAGTAAAACCATGGAGCTACACGTAATTAAACTCTATACTTAAAACTTCATCGAAATAAATCGTCCTTCTCTTTGTAAAATCAATGAATATTTCATTCATATCAGCTATGCAGACTCTATGAGCTAAGTAATTTTGTGTTAAAGAAATACAGCAATTCTAATACAGCTCATTCTACATATTTTGCTGTTTACATTTTGCATAAGTGAAAAATAGGCTTCGATGTAGAAATAATCAAATTTGGATGAGCATTTAAACTCCAATGAATTGTAATTGTGTTGTTTCAGGATGTAGATGCACAGAATTTAAGCAAAAATAAAGTGGTTTTAGGACGGATACAACACTAAATATGAATTAAAAAGAACTTAAAAAATCACGATTTTGATACAAGATGGATGCCATATATCATTTTGAAGTGGATCACGGGATCTTTTCATATCATGGTCACGTGATCGCTTCATATAAGAGGTGTAATTATTATTTAAATCTTTATTTAAAAAATTACTGAATATATTTCGCTGAATTTTTTTATATATTTTATGGAACAATTTGAATATTACCTAAAATTTTCGAAGCAATTTGTAAATTTTAAATCCGCTTAACAAATGTTTGAAAAATTAGGTCCTATAGGGCTCAATGTATTTCATTTTTTCAACCCGGGTTCAATCCAAAACTAATTGGGTGATATTATTCATTTATATTCCCATAGGTCCTACAGACAGTCTGAACAACATACTAAAATTTCATTTTGATTAAGTCATTTTTACGGCAGTTATCGTGCTAACGGACATACAGACAGACAGACAGAATGAACAAAGTCATAAACACTTTTCAACTTTGTTGTAAAGTGTTAAAAAGAGTACATAATATCATTTTTGATAGTTAGTTTTTAATATTTTGATAATTAACCGGAATTTATGATATGCATAGGGATCAAACAACAAATTTCTGTGATCAAATGGTTAGTCGTGATAAACAGGTTGTTAAAAAATTATCGGTAGAATTGTCTATTAAATGATTGGAGAATTACTAATGGTGTTTGTATTGAATGTTTGTAACTTCGGTATTTTAAGTGTCCTGTATCAAAACATTCTTTCTTGATACTTAGTGTTCATTCAAGTTTCAAAGATAATTTTTGCATAACTTGTAATTTGAGTAATGATGTCTTTTCATAAACCTGCACAGTTATGTTATCAGTTTTAATAATAAAGTTATTTGTCACGAACATGCTCTTTCTAAGAGAAAACCGATAATATTGCTTCTGTCTAGGTATTAAAATAATAAATTGCTTATACTGCTTAAAATGTTAGGGAAAGATTATGAGCAATTGTAAATACCGTAATAGTCATGCCGTGACTGTAATAGTATCTACATGATATCAACAACCACAAACTCTGATTAAGAGGGCCGAATTTGCGGGATTTCAAGCATTACAAGATAAACAATAGAAATTCTTATCGCACCTTCGCACCTGAAAGATTAGAATTTGCTATGCATGCAGGTTTCAGTACTCTGTAATCTGTGGGTTTTAGTTTCAGTCTATATTTACCACAATTTCTTTCTCTTTTATTAAATTCCGAAATCCTTTTCTTTTCTAATATATTTAACTTTTGGCACGGAATTCTTTTCGGCTACAAAATCCAGAAAAATCGTTCGAAATTCAATAAAGTTTATGTCTTTCAATAGCTCGGTCAGCTCAAATGGCTTTCACCGCTCTTAAAGCACAAACTTCTTGAACTCTACAAATGAGCTCAAACATATCTTAATATATTATATATACTAAAATTTGTGTGTACTTTATTTTTGAAATTGTTGGTTGTGAACATTATACTTTATACCACTAATTAGAAGTTTTATGCTTTTGCAAAACAAATTTAGAAAAATTTCAAACGTAAAAGAAGAAAATTCATATATTTTACGATTTTGATTATGATACATTAAAACGTGTTCATATTTTGCATTGAATGACACAATTTTCTGTTCAAAGATTTCAAATATATTCAAATTATAGAGGACAAATTATAGGAAACTTTGTTAAGTCATTCTTTCCATAACATCCCTAACTTTACGCTTCAGATATTTAAATATTTTTTTAGAGCAAGTTGAAAAGAATCCTGAAAAGAAAAAAGAACATTAAAAGAAAAAGATAGAATTCACAAACTGTAACAAATTTTTAATCACATTATCGGCTTATTTTAAGATACAACAAGAAAGATCAATCATGCTTAAAGCATTGATTATGAAACACTTTCCAACTTCAATGCAATTTTCTTTAAAAAAGTCGAAAATGCAATACATTCCTTGGTAATATTTTAAAACTTATCACAATACTACATTAATTTATTATATTTGAAAACTTAAACCTTCATCGAAAAAAATGAACTTCATTCAAATGACGGCATTGAAATATAAATTGCCTGGTTTAAACATCTCTAAAATTTTATACATTCCTCGGTAATAGTTTTATAATTATCATAATACTACGATAATTTATTACATTTGAAAACTTCATCGAAAACAACTGAAATTAATTCAAATGACATCATAAAAAAAATAACACGCCTGGATCTCTCTATAAAAACAGGATTTCATTCATAACTTTCTCCCATTCATTTCATTCATCACAATACTATAATAATTTATTTTATTTAAACATTTTGTTTAAGACCATGGAGCTACAAAAAATTAAACTCTATGCTTGAAACTTCATCGAAAAAAATCGTCCTTCTCTTTATGAAATCAATTAATATTGCATTCATATCAGCCATGCAGACTCCATGGACTAAATTATTTTGTATTAAAAAAATACAGGAATTCTAATACAACTCATTCTATATATTTTGCTGTTTACATTTTACATAGGTGAAAAATAGGCTTAGTTGTAGAAATAATCAAATTTAAATGAGCATTTAAACTCAAATATATTGTCATTGCGTTGTTTCAGTATGTAGATGCACAGAATTTAAGTAAAAATAAAGTAGTTTCAGGATGGATACAACACTCAATATGAATTAAAAAGAACTTAAAAAAATCACGATGTTGAAACAAGATGGATGCCATATATCATTTTGAAGTGGGTCATGTGATCGTTTCATATCATGGTCACGTGATCGTTTCATATAAGAGGTGTAATTATTATTTTAATTTTTACTTAAAAAACTACTGAATATATTTCGCTGAATTTTTTTTATATATTTTATGGAACAATTTGAATATTACCTAAAATTTTCGAAGCAATTTGTGAATTTTAAATCCGTTTAAAAAATGTTTGAAAAATTAGGTCCCATAGGATCAATGTATTTCATTTTTTCGACCCGGGTTCAATCCAAAACGAATTGGGTAATATTATTCATTTATATTCCCATAGGTTCTACAGACCATCTGAACAACATACTAAAATTTCATTTTGATTAAGTCAATTTTTACGGCAGTTATCGTACTAACGGACAGACAGACAGACAGACAGACAGAATGAACAAAGTCATAAACAATTTTCAACTTTGTTGTAAAGTGTTAAAAACACTCAAAAAGTTTGTAATTAAAAGCTTAACTTTCCATAAAAGTAGGTTCAAAAATGAAATTATTAAGGTAAACTGGAAAAGATGTTTTTATTTATTTTATGAATTCCCAAACTTTAAATATTATTTCTTACTAGCAGTATGCTGTTCTTCGTATGGAATATGTAGTTGTTGAGTAATTGTCTTGTGAAGCTGAAGATGGTTGAAAATTTTTCGTTTTTCAAGTTTATAATGCCTATATTTTAAAAATTAGACTTGAAGTTATGAACAAAATTGTACAAAATCTTTATAATATATTTTATGTTTTTTTATGGCAATCTTTATATATATATATATATATATATATATATATATGTATATCTTTATTTCTTTATTTTTTTCAGTAATCCTTTTGTCAATTTGAAGAAAATTGAAAATTTTCCATTTTTCAAGATTGTAATGCTTCTCAAAAACTAAAAGCTATAAACAATAATCAAGAATGTGTATCTCTTTGTAAGCCCTACTAGTGTATAAAATTCAATACTTGGATGCTCTCTTAGCTTTCAAAGGATAGTGGTTATAACTTCGATATTTTATTATTTTATCATGGGTTTTCAAATAAGTGGTATATTGTAAGGTTTAAAATATCCGGTGTATTGCAGCTCAATGTGCTTTATGTGCAGCTCAATAATAATAATATTGCAGCTCAATGTGCTCAATGCTCCTTGGTAAAACATTGGTGCACAAGTACGAGATATATTGTTGTGTTAAAAAAATTAGGAAGTTAAATTAACTTGAAGATATTAAAGATGTTGAAGGATTGATTAATCCGCACGCCTCATCTGCAAACCTGCAATAACTTCTTCCATTAATCGACAACGTACAGAGACTCCCGTCCCGGGAGTACTTTAGCGAACGGCCATAAGCAGTATTAAGTTCTTTGAACGGAAGATGTCTTTCGTCTAAAGCTGCGATACTGGAATGCCACGCTTTGGCAGTTGAACGAAGTATTCAAAATCCGAAGCACCCACTTCATCGGCCACGTAATTGTGAACACAATGCACAGCAAATTCGTTTCACCACGGCCGCTACTTTCCATCAACTTAACTCACACGCCTCAGCTGCAACAGAACGTATTTCGGTAATCTACAAGTAACTGAGAGTGGAAGTACAGTAGAGAACGTCTCTAAGGTAGCAATAAATGGCTTGAGCTGGAGACGTCTTTAACTCAACGCTATGATACTGACTTGCAGCAATTTGGCTCTGTGATCAAACCCAGGCGCCATTGATTTTACATTCTCGCTATAACATAAAAGATAGTGCACATTGCTTCTTTAACACTTTACAATATTGTTGAAAAGTGTCTATGACTTTGTTCATTCTGTCTGTCCGTTCGCACTATATCTGGCGTATAAAAGACTTTATCAAAATGAAAGTTTAGTATGTTATTCAGACGGTCTGTGGAACATATGGGAATGTGAATGAATAATATCACCCAATTATATTTGGATTACAATCAGGTTGAAAATATGAAATGAATTGAACCCTATGGAACCTAATTTTTCAAATATTTTTTAAGCAAAGCTAAAATTCATAAATTGCTTCGAAGATTTTTTCAAATATTCAAATTTTCCCATAAAATATATAAAAAAAAATTCAGCAAAATATGTTCAGCAGTTTTTTAAATAATAATTAAAATAATAATTAATACTCATATAATATGAAGAGATCACTTAACCCACTTCAAAATAAAATATGACATCCATCTTTTATCCCAGAGTAAAAATCGTGATTTTTAAAGTTCTTTTAAATTTATATTTAGTGTTACATCCGTCTAAAACTGCTTTATTTTTGCCAATTTTCTGCGCAACTGTATTCTGTGCCAAAGCAATTGTTATATTTTGGAGTTTAAATGATCAACAAACTTTGGATATTTCTACGACGAGGACTAATTTTAATGAACACAGAACGTAAACAAACGATTGTAAGATGAGTTGTATAAAAATTGCTGCTTTTTTTTCACGTAAAATTATTTAACTCTGAAGTCTGAAAAAATGTATGAATGAAATATTCTCTGCTTTTACATAAAGAGTCAAACGGTTTATATTTCGATAACATAATTTGAATAAAATTCAATTTTTTCGTAGAAGTTTTAAGTTTAAAAGTAACATAAATTACTGTAGTTCTGCGATAATTAAAAAATGTCACAGCTGAATGTATCGCATATTTGATGTTTAAATAAAATTGCATTCCTGCTGAAAAGTGTTTCATTATCCATGCTTTATGCATTATTGATCTTTCTTGTTTTAAATTTACCTTCTTATGCCTAAGTTCTATAGCTGACTGATAAAGTTTGAAGCTTAATTTTCTGCATGTTCACTGCTACTCTTAAAGAAAAACGCAAAAATTTATCACTTATCAATTTTCAAATAACAGTAACTACTATTCGTAATCTAGCAAATCTCATAATTTATAAGTGCTTTTAGTTTTTTTCCTCTATAAGAAGGCGACTCAAAAATGATATAAAATATCTGTTTATGACACACTTTAAATTTGGTGTATTGAGTGAGTGTAGCACTCGTTGAGTAAGTGTAGCACTCGTTGAGTGAGTGTAGCACTCGTTGAGTGAGTGTAGCACACGTTGAGTGAGTGTAGCACTCGTGAGTGTAGCACTGTAGCACTCGTTAAAGGAATAAAATATATGT
Source organism: Amaurobius ferox (assembly GCA_951213105.1). Classification (NCBI taxonomy): domain Eukaryota; kingdom Metazoa; phylum Arthropoda; class Arachnida; order Araneae; family Amaurobiidae; genus Amaurobius; species Amaurobius ferox. Next base: position 83,186,949 of record OX578142.1, on the reverse strand, counting down.
TTATGATACAAAATATCTATTTATGATACACTTTAAATTTGGTGTGTTGAGTGAGTGTAGCACTCGTTGAGTGAGTGTAGCACTCGTTGAGTGAGTGTAGTACTCGTTGAGTGAATGTAACACTCGTTGAGTGAGTGTAGCACTCTTTGAGTGAGTGTAGCACTGTAGCACTCGTTAATGGAAGAATTATTAAATTTGAAATTTTCAAATTTTGAAGAATCGTAATGACTATATGAGACATTGTAAATTTCGTAGTTATCAGATTTTACCTCTCAAAACAGTCTGACTTGTAATCAAAATTCTACCGAAAATATGTTCAAGATACACGACTTAAATTCGGTATGCTGAATGATCGTTAAAGGAAAAATTACGAAATCCGAACTTTTCGAATTTTTTGACCAGTCATTAGTAAGTAATGACAGATCAATATTTGCATTTTTTCAAGATATGTCAGTATTATCAATATTTCCTACGAAATCCGTTTAAGTTAGATAGTTAAAATTTGATGCGTATGCTTCAAATTTTTTCCATTATAGGAAACATTACAAAATTTGAATTTTATATTTCTAGGTACCTTGATAATAGGTCATAATCTTGCAAATTTTTTTTATTTTTTCAAAGAGGAATACTGAAATGCAAAGTTCTACAGAACACATGTTGACGACAGACCATTGCAATTCGATATGTTGAGTTTTCTTACTTCTCTAAGTGTGCTTCAAAAATCAACAAAAAAGAACTGACATCTCATTAAAACAAACTTGTAAAAAAAGTCCAAGCTCTTCAGCAGGAAAACTGTTGCTATATTTATCAAATTGTAAGAGTGATATTTACAGAGAGAAAAAGTTATCGCATGTATTTTGTAATGAACTTATCATATTTGCTTCTTTGATCTAAATCAGTTTCTTGCTGCAATGCAATTAGATAAATTAATGAGAAAGATCAATCATGCATAAACCATTGATTATGAAATATTTTCCATCTGAAATGAAATTTTTTTAAGCATCTCTAAAATGCGATATATAGAGCGCTGATATATTTTTAATTATCACAGCATTACAATTATTTATTATATTTGGAAACTTAAAACTTCATAAAAAATTGAAATGTATTCAAATGACGCCATAGAAATATTAATCGTCTGGTTCTCTATGTAAAAGCAGTCAATATTTCATTCATACACTTTTATTTCAGATTTCAGATTTAAATAATTTTGTTTGAAAAAAATTCAGCTTTTCTCATACAATCACTTCTTTATACACTGCTCAAAACAATTGGGGGGGCGGGTATTGTGGGTTCGGTATGAAACAGCCGACTAGTTTTTTACCAAAATTGAAAGAAAAAAGATTAACAAGGAAAATTGTCACATTTACAAGCTTCTGTCGGAATATGCATATTTTGTCTGTGATGTTGAAAATTAAGCGCTTTAGATAAGGATTAAAAATCGATCTGCAGCATTCATTATGTAGGAAGAGGTTAGAAACAATTGACATGCGTTGAATGCTTCGTAGCAGTGAATACGATGTTTCAACAACATGACTTAGCCGAATAGGTAGCCTGGAGGGCCATCGGTCGTTTAGAGGCGGGCCAAACACAACCAGTTGTAGCGAAGCCCTTGGAGTGCCACAAAGTGTAATTTCCAGGCTATGGAATCGTTGAATGGAAACTGTAAATGTTAGCCGACGACCAGGATAAGGTCGTAGGTATGCAACAACACAAAATGAGAATAGGTATTTAACACTAACGGCCAAAAACAATCTCAGTATGAACGCCACTCTTTTGCAACAGCACCTTCGGAGGGCTAGTGGCACCAGTGTTACAACTCAAACTGTTCGAAACCGACACCATCGTGTTGGTTTGTATGCTTGCAGACCTATGGTTTGTGTTTTTTTAACAGCGAGCCACTGTGCTACCCGCAGAAGTTGGTCACAAGGGCATCTCAGATAGAGACAAAATGACTGAAGCAGTGTTGTCTTCTCAGACAGTCCCGCTTTAGTGTACAACTTGATAATAAGAGGATTATCATTTGGAGAGAACGTGGCACTCGAAATAATCCTGCATTTGTGAATGAAAGTGACCAATTTGGAGGAGGCAGGGTGATGGCCTGTGCCAGTATCTCTATCTGTGGCCGTATCGAACTGTGCATAATCAGAAATGGATCACTGATGTCTCAGAGAGAGAGATGAGATCCACAGACTTTTGGTGGTTTCTTGCGCTGCAGCAATCGGGGATGAATTCATTCTCATGGATGATAACGCTAGGCCATATCGTGTTTGGCTATTGGCCGACTTCCTTTTCGACGAAGAAATCCTTCAAATGGATTAGCAAGCATGTTTCCCAGACATGAACTCAATAGAACATATTTAGGACATTTTAGGGAGAAGGGTTTCTGGCCACTTATTACCTCTAGAATCAGCTCAGCAGCTGGAAACAGCCCTTCTGCAGTAATGGAAGAGAATACCCCAATCCATCCTTGATAATCTCATTAATTCTATACCTCACAGGTGTGCAATATTGCTTTCGGTCAGGGAAAACCATGCCTCCTATTAAAACCCATTTTAACCGAGAAATCACATTTTTGTTCATTTTTATAACATGTACAAAATGTGTATTTTTGTTTTCTGATGAAAAACAAGAATAAAATTTAATTATTCTTTATTCTGCGCGTAATTTTCTTTTCTAATAGCTTACAACACCTATGGATCATATATCAGCCAACAACATTTTTTTCATCCACAGTATATTTTCAAAATTGTAATATCCCTTAACTGCTCTAACACTAAATATAAATTTAAAAGAACTTTAAAAATCACGATTTTACATTGGGAAAAAATATGGATGCCATATTTTATTTTAAAGTGGGTCACGTGATCTTTTCATATAATATGGGTGTAATTATTATTTTAATTTTTATTTAAAAAACTACCAAACATATTTTACTAAGTTTTTTTTATATATTTTATGGGATAATGTGAATATTTTCTAAAATTTTCGAAGCAATATGCAAATTTTAACTTTGCTTAAAAAATGTTTGAAAAATTAGGTCTCATAGGGTTCAATGTATTTCATATTTTCAACCCGGATGCAATCCAAAACTATTTGGGTAATATTATTCTTTTACATTCCAATATGGCCCACAGACTGTCTCAATAACATATTAACATTTCATTTTGATAAAATCATTTTTACGGCAGTTATCATGCGAACGATCAAACAGACAGAATGAACAAAGTCATAAACACTATTCAACTATGTTGTAAAGTGTTAAAAAGAGTTGGAATGATGAAACTTGGACTACATATAGCATATTGCATCGCGAAATACATCCAATAACTTTTCCTCTCGGTAATTTCTACTCATGAAGTTTGATGAACTTGGTGTTAGTTCTTCATATCGATTATTTGTAAAGCTGAAGACTTTGCTTTTTTTGCACAAGTTTGCTTTTGATGAGATGTTACTTTCTAGATGCAGGTGCGTTTTTTTCCAACCGGCAGAATTAAGAAAATATAGAACTGGAAGATGATAATTTCGCAGTTAAATATTTGAAAGTTCAATCTCTATAACTTACCAATCTTAAAAAAGGCAAGAACTCAATTTCCATTGCCCTCAAAATACGCTGTCTAATCTAACGAGGCATTAATCCTTTTAAATTTTAGCTATTTAAAGAAAAATTATAAATGGGAAAAAAATCATACACACGCATATTTCTGGATAAAAATTGTCCACAGTATAGCGGAATCTCTGTTGTTAATGAAACGCAGTTAATTGTAAATATTTGAAGGTTTAAACTTTATAATTTACCAATCTTAAAGAAGACTTTAGGTAAGAAATTACTTGTCCTTGCTCTCAAAATGCACTTTCTTATCTAACGAGGCAATAATTCTTTTAAATTTTAAAGCTATTTAAAGAAAAATTATAAGTGGAAAAAAATCATACACGCGCATTTTTGCTTTCCTTATATACATAATGTATAGGGAAGGTATTGTGACGTGGTCGAAAATTCGAATTCGAGTTTTCGACGGGAGAGCACGTTTCAAGCATCCCTGATCACGAATCAAACAGTTTTGAGGTGATGTCTGTGTGTGTGTGTGTGTAAAATATGTGTGTGCGTGTGTGTGTGTGCGAAAGTATGTGTGTGTGTGTGTATGTGTCAGTGAGACTGTGGAGACGATACCTCACGAACGAATAAAGAGATTCGAATTAAATTTGGTACAAAAATCACAATCTATGAATACTGAAAGCCTATTGATTTTAAACGCAATCAAATGTTCAGAACCCACTTAATTTTCGAGTGAAATTTGAAAAAATCATCAAAAAATAAAAACCTTTAATAAAGTTACGCAAATAGACACTTTTTTGTAATGTTTCCTTAGAAAACGATTGCCATAAACTTTAGAACGCTAGCATAAACCGTTCTCGAGATATTGCACATTTTTCAAATAAATTTATAAAAAATATACCATAAATTAAAAAAATATATATTAACTGTTGAGAAACATGTTCACTTTTCATATGTAATATTATGCAATAAATTTGGTGACATCATTTTCGTGGATCTAGCTCGTTCCATACATAAGAAAATATAGTTTGAGCAATGCATTTGTATTTGAACGCCAATAGTCATTTATCTGCTATAAGAATAGCTTATTTTTCCGTCCATAATGCTTGGCGAGATTTTGGCGACGAATTTGGCGGAATGTCGCCAACTTGGCGCCTTTTTTAAATGTTGCCAAATTAACGAAAATCTCGCCAAATGGATAAAAATGACGCTAAATCGATGAAAATGACGACTAATTAACGAAAACTCAATATCTTGGAAAGAATATAAGTATCTACTATAAGAATAACCAATTTCTGCTGTAAAAGTAGTAAATTCATTGCATTATATAAGGAAAGTCATGTGCTGCCCACATAAGATTTTTTTGAATAAAAACAGTCCGAAGTACAATGGAATCTCAGTTATTAATGATAAGCAGTTAATTGTAAATATTTAAAAGTTCAACTTTTATAACTTACCAATATTATAGAAGACTAGGTAAGAAATCAATTTTATTTGCCCTCAAAATACACTTTCTTATCTAACGAGGCATTAATCCTTTTAAATTTTAATGCTATTTCAAGAAAAATATAAATGGAAAAAAATCCTACACACGCGTTTTTCTGGATAAAAATTCTCCAAAGTACAGAGGAATCTCAGTTGTTAATGAAACATTTTTGAAGGGGTTCGTTTCGAATCATTAAGGTTGCATCAATCACTAATTCAGTGACACACTAGAAAAGAAATGAAATAAAAAGAAAAATAATATACGTCAAAAGAAGAACGGAAGGTCGTATATTATGTCGGATGAGGGGATGAAAAGGCAATAAATTTGGTTTCAGATTTAACTAAAGAAAATTCTAAACTGTCAAGGAACTTTGAATAAAACGTATTAAACAAGAAACAACATTCAGTGTTTGCAAGAATCCTTTATATTTTTTCCCGAAAACTGCAACTTATTAAGCCAGTGAAAAAAAACTACATTTTGAAAGATTAGCCTTTAATGGCATGGACATAAAAATTTGCTTCAAAAACGTGTTTAAGCTCCAACATTTTTTTTGCTTAATTACCTATTTTCCATTATCGGTTCGGAGATCGTATTTTTTAATCACACAATTTGTAATTGAATCTGAAAGCCATTCATGACCTACAGTGTCAAATGTTAAATCCGATCAAGATCCCTGGAAAAAATTGCGATGAAAGTACTCAATGGAATTTTTAGCTTTAGTGTAGTAGGTAAGCTCAATACAGTTATTCAAAACACGAAAAAAAGACCAGAACTGTGTCTCAGACAATTATGTTGAACATATTTTAAAATATTAAAAGCTATATTAATTCTTGTGGTGTTATTATGATTTTTTTTATTTTTGCATGAAAATATGAAACATTCTTTATTAAGATATGTCTTTAAATAAGACTTATAACATAATTAAACATGAAATAAAAAGATGCGCTACAGTTTACTTTATTATCATATTAGTTATAACCCAGAAATTAAATATTAATCTTTATAACTTTATATGTCGTTTAAGAGTGTTACAATAAAATGTTATTTTATGTAGCTCAGATAATAGTGAAAATATAATTAAAGCGATGAATTTAGGAATGAGCCTTTATATGGTGGAAAAAAGTGTATTTCAATTAAATTTTAACCGAACTTTTGAGGATTTTTATTCTCATTTGCATACTTACCAGTACAGTCGTTCACATTTTCGAAAAAATGAAAATGACATTGCCAGAACCGGAAATAGATATTCGTAATGAACCCCCCTCCCCCTCTGTGCCAACGGCCCTACCGTGCTGAAAGCACCGGTTCTCGTTAGATCCCCGAAGTCAAGCAACATCGGACGCGGTTAGTACTTGGGTGGGTGACCACCTGGGAACACTGCATGCTGTTGGCACATTTCGGGCGCGGTAGTCCGGTGGTTTGTGCGCTGGATTTGAACGCTGCCACAACTGCCGCCGTGTTCATTCAGAGTACGACCACGTTAAACATGTGGGTCCGTAAGTCCTTCCGAGAGGTTGGTGGTAGGGGACGGAGATTACGGTCCCTGTGGATGCCTCCCCCACTGGGTTCCTGTCTAAATTGGGTGGCACTTCCCGGCCGTCCAAACGGTTACCTTACACCTTTCTGGTAGGTCGGACGGTCTGGGTCTCAACAACAACAACCCCGTCTGTAATTTAATGTTGCGTCCATATCAATCATCGTCAGAGTTTCATCTAAGCTAATCCTGAGAAACAAATGTTTCAAGAAAAATTTTTGAATCGGAAGAGAGCTCAAACCAGAAGTGGTAATTTATGGTGAAGTTCTTCAATATCCGGAATTTGATGATAATTCCACATCAGTCATCATCTAAGCTATATCTACAGCAGATACCGAAAAATATATGTTACAATAAAAATGCAAATGTTTCAATCGAAAGTGACATCATCAGAATCAGAAGTTAAAATCTTTAATGAGTCGTCATCCTACTCCCTTCAGAATTTAATGCTGAATGTATCACTCATTAAAAAATTTCGCAAGCATGTTACTGAAAGTTGCAGGAGAATCAGCTGTGAGATTCTTATTGTTATGATAATATATATATATATATATATATATATATATATATATATATATATATATATATATATATATATACGTATGTATGTATGTATGTATGTATGTATATATATAAATTTAAATACAAAAACATTTCGACAGACTATAATTAGCTGAATATTTCAGAAATGAAGCTGGAATTCTCATGAAGGTCTGTAATAGTGATTTTTCCTGTCGTTTTCCGAAATTATTTATTTATTTATTTATTTGTTTAATTTACGTGGCAACTACAGATAAAATCCAGTTACAGTAGCCACTCAAATATAAAAAGAACAAAACATGAAATACAAGAATACTAGGTAGTATACACGTCAAGCACATTCAAACAGGCTTTTTTAAAACAGGCAGGAGTAAAATCAAATATATCAATATCAGTACAATATGTATTATATTGATCAATAAATTTATAGATAGAATAGCATTTAATGTAATTGTGTTTAACAGTAGTATTGTGAAACAAAGTTTTTTTCCTAGTGTTATTAACAGGTATATGAAATTTCAGGCAAGAAAGTGAAGTGGGGCAATCAATAGAATTATTTAAAACGTTATAATAAAGCAAGACACAGGACCATTTTCTTCTTTTTTTAAGATACTTTCAATTATATTTTTGTCTGAGTTCACTCGTATGCATATCGTAAGGATAATAGCCAGTCAATCTGTAATCAATAGTACGTAAAAGTTTATTTTGCACTACTTCTATTCGTTGAGAATGCAGATTGTAAACAGGGTCCCAGATCACTGCACAATATTTCAAAATTGGTTTAACAAGGGTATTATAAATATATATAATAGTATCAGACCTGGGAAAAACACGATATCGTCTTAAGGTGAAACCAAGTCTTTGGTAGGCTCGTTTAATAGTATTATCCATATGTCTCCGAAAGTTAAAAGTATCATAGAAAGTGACATCCAAATCCATAATATGAGTATATCGAGATAGAGGTAAATTATTTAAAATGTAATTATCAATATAGTAGCTGAAAAAATGAGCAAAGGTTGCAGAATGTTTTACAGTGTATCTAAGCTTTATTTATAGTCAGTCCTGGGAAAGATGTTTCAAGGAAACTTTTTGAACCAGAAGTGGAAAGGAAACCGAAAACAGCAACTCTCAGTGAACCACCCTACCTCAGTTATAATTCGATGCTGAATCCATATTAGTTATCATCTAAGACAATCTTGTAAAATATATAAATGTAAATGAAAATTTTTGAACCATAAATAGAAAAATCACCGGAAGTGGAAGTATTTAGTGAATATCCCATTCTCCTACAGGATTTGATGGAATAGATCCAAATCAGCCATCATCTGATATATATCTACAGCAGATTTTGAGACATAAAAGCTTTTAGGAAACATTTTTCATAAAAATAATAGTATGGCAAAATTTTTTTCACCAATGAAGTAAGGACGATGAAGTACTAAGAAAGCCCCAGAGATTATTATTCTGCAACCGAAATGGTATATGTTCGATTCTAGTTCAGGTACGCTTGAAGCGTGTTTTTCCTTAAAAACGCTACTTCGAATTTTCGACCACGTCGCAACACTTTCCTTATACAGTGTACTATGTATATAGGGAAAGTAATATCAGAAATAATTAGCGAAAAAGGGAGAATTTAGTTATGATAGATGCTTCGAACAAAAACTATAATTCCCTTAAAGTGCATAATTTATTTGTTATTATACGACGGCCTCAATAAAAAAATGGCGAGTAATAAAATTTTCGCCAGATCGAATGAGGGCGACAGATATTTACCCGGTCCCTATTGGTAAAAAAGTCTCTGAGGTATCGATAATTGAAATCCTTGAGTTATTCAATTGTACCTGAACTGCAAGTGTAAATAGTTTATTTTCTATGAAATTATATATGGGGGGCATCAACAAATCTATTTAAAACATGAACATCAAATCCTTTTCAACTAAACTTAAAATACCCAATAACAATAATTAAAATATCTTAGCGAATTTTGTCTTAGCAAATTCATTGAAAATGTATCCGGTAAATGTCTTCAGCCATAATTAGGCATGGCGAAAATTTTACTAATCGGCATTTTTTATTGGGGTGAGGGCTATTTAAAAATATGTTGTGAGCAGCTCATAACTTTCTTTATGATGAATGAATTTACTTTTATGAGGCAAAGTATTTATTTTTTCCACAGTGAAAATATGATGTATAAAATCAACAGCATAATGTGTTTAATGTTGAATTGTACATTTACCTCTTTTCCGGATCACAATTTGTAAAACTATTTCGAAGCACCCAATAAACTTATATTTCATGCAAACCTAAATTGACAATTATCAATATTGATAGCATCCGCAATAAACAATATAGCCCATGTGTTAAAATATTTTTATAATTAATTCATCATTTTGACGTCATTTTGGCTAACTTAGCATCAATTTTTGATCCTCCAAACGAAAAGGTTGGAAACCGTTTGTTTAAAACTTGAAAGTGAATTAAAACTTTATCTCTGAGTTTGGTGGGAGATTTTTGCGCTAATTAGTCACTTTATGAAAACATAAATTGTTTAAAAACATGAATGTTTGAAACATGAATATAAATGGAAAATCTATCACCATGTTTTATTTTTCACAAGCTTTTACTCAACAATAAAAGCTATTAAGAAATCAAACTGGTTATTTAATTATTAACATTTTATGTGGAAGATTTTATCTTATATCATGTTGCTCAGAAACGCAATTAAATTAAATGTGTTTGTTAATTTTTTTATTATTTTTTCTATTTGAATAATACATAAATGGATATAAAAATATATTTTATAAATGAACGGTCTGATTTTTCTTTTAATTGTATTAATTGCGGTCTGCGCACATCGAATTTCACTTATATTGGTAATATTTCACTTATTTTGGGAAAGAGATTGCAAGCTTATATATTGTGTTCAGCTAATAATTTCATATATTGTGTTTAGCCAATAAACTCATTTAGCCGATTGTTGAAACAGAGAAAGAGTAGAAAGGGTATATCTTCTAATACAATTTTAGTGCTTTCATTTAATATATACAAACGGGATCAGGATGTTTTATTCTTCAGATCTACAAATTCAGAGCTACAAATTTGGTGGCATATCGCTAACTTTACAACTTTTCTTAAACGTTGCTAAATTGACGGAAATGTCGACAAATTGATAAAAACGACGCAAATCTATGAAATTAAATTTGTTTTGTTAGAAGAGAGTATTGAAATGGTGTTTCGGTAGCATTTGTCTGTCAGTCCATCCGTCCTATTTAATAACTCATTTAGCCAATTTTTTAAATGTCACTAAATTAATAAAAATGTTTATAAATCCATAAAAATATCATGAAATTGATAAAATTGCGCTTAATAAATTAAATTAATTGTGTTTTGTTAGGGGATAGCACTGTGATGATGTTTCATCAATGTGTTGCCAAGCGGGACTGTCAGTTCTACAGTACCACTTGGCGATAAATTTGGCGATTTTTAATATGTCGCTAAATTGACGAAAATGTGTCCAAATCTTCTATGGAGATAGCATTATTCAGACCATATTTTTCCTCCAATTTATTTGAAGCAAATGGTATTTTGTTACTTATCAACGGTGTAATAAGGTAAAATTGTCCTTATCTAAATTACTACACTAGGACTTACCTATGATGCCTTCACTAAGGGTGGAGCATGTAACCTTCTGGTTCTCAAACCGGAGAGACCAACGATTTTTATGAAATATTTTCCGATTTAAATAATAAAGATATGTATATAAAATAAATTTCATTGATATTGCATTTTTGACTGGTTAATATCAATTTAACTGTCTTCAGGTTTAAATATTATTATTATTGATATTTTTGGTGATTATTGATTCAGGGATTATTGATATTTGCAAGTTATTACGCCATTGTTATATTTTGCAAAACTTGTTAAAACTCATATATTGTACGTTGTACGGGTTATCTTCTAATCTAAGAGAATATAAGTAGTACAGGTATATTGGCATATATTTTGATATATATTGGAATCGATTACGGTTTTCTGGTGTAATGATTTCTGAGATTATTGATATTTTTATATTATGTTATCTAATTTATTTTTGAAAATAATTTTTAATTCCATATTGTAATACGAATAATCTTCTACTAACACACGGATATATCTTCTAATCTAAAAAAATATAAGTAGTACGGGTATATTTTCCCATATAATTTTAGAGCTTTCATTTTGGTATATTATACTGTAATCAATTACTGTCTTCAGGTTTAAAGATTAAGGGTTTTTGATATTTTTAATTTAAATGTGTAATCTACTAATACAGTGTATATCATCTAATATTCGCGAATATATGTAGTTCGGGCCCCATACAATTTTACCGCTTTTATGTTGCATAGATTGATTGAATTTCATATTTCGTATAAATTTGTTTACAAACGGGGCAAGGATGTTTTATTCTTCAGATTTGCCCTGTGAAAATAATTTTGTACAAAGAGAACAGAGATTCTTAAACTTCCTTTTAGGAGAATTAAATTAAGTATTTTATCAAAATACTTTGATTAACAATGTTATTTAGTATACTATAGAAACTTACACATCATTGTTAATTTTAAGTTCTTTCGTATTATATACTTCATGCGAAGAACAGGTATGATACTAGTACTTAATAAATCTACCTGCCGTGTCCTACATTGACTTCAGAAACTGAGACCTGGCCGTATGGTCGATTACTTAAATCGACCCTTGAGGAACTGTACTACAAATATTTTATTCTTAACTATTCAGCCAATAATTATTATTATCTAAAACTTAATTAATCTGATTCTCTTCACTGTTTTGGGTGAATTTTATAGGCCCCAGCCATTCGTCCGCTCTTATCCGTCTATCTGTTTTTTCTGTTTCTTCTTCCTCTCTATCAGCACCCACGCCCTGTATACCTATTCCAATTTTGCCAGAGCGATGCCCACTTGAATTCTAAGAGGCAAATTTTAGGCTTTGGGCATACAAACCGATTAATTGTTAGCTTTTGTCCTCAGAATCATAATGGTTTGAGGAGATTATCTGCGAGATCACCGATCTACTGACATATGTACGCGTTGTGTCTGTCTACAGTTCAAAATTGTTCGGAATAATTGAACTTGAAAGCTATTCGTAAAATTTTCCGTTTTTTTCAATGAAAAATCTTACGTTACAAAAATTTTTTTGCAACTTTTTGTCATCATCGTTTCATTAACCTTATATCACACTTCGCAATAATTCTGTCTTTCTAGCTTTTAAAAATTAAAGTTCCGATGTTTTCATATTTATATCACAATATAATAATTTCGGTCAAATTAGGCATGCCCATTTTGGCATTTGTTGAGTTTAAAGTGATTTTTTACCTTCGGAAATGACACAATGTTCAAATATTTTTGGTTTACCACAAGTTTGCAACATAACATATTATTAAATAGTTAAATATTAAAATAGTTAATATTAAAAAATAATTAAGTAGTTAATATTAAACATAACATATTATTAATTGCAACACACATTTTATTGCCGCGCCGTCCTTTTGCTACAGCAGATGTCAATATTATGTAAAAAGAGAAAATTTAATTGAGTTGCCAAAATTATCAAGGGTGAAATTTAATTAACGATCATCATTAAATGTATAGAAAAATATAACGTAATGTGACATATGTTTCAAAATTACAAATGACAAGCTTTAATAACAAGGGTTTTTTTTTTGTTTTGGCGTAGCGGTAAGCATTTGCTATGCATGGCTTTAACGTCAGCATAATTAATTACATAAGTACATTTGCGGGGAAATTTTGTAAACAGAGTCGATGATATCGTCGGACAAAAAATGATTATTTTATATTCGAAATTCAGATGCGTTTTTAACAATCGACTTCTTTTTTTTTTCTTTTAGTTACAACATATTTGTAATAAAATTGATCAGATAATTACATCGGGAAATAATAATGCTCGCTTCTTTTTCTAAAATGTCTCAAGCGTAGTCTGTGTAAAATTAATTTTCTTATTTGGAAGCAGAGCTTCTGGTTTAAGTTCAAATATTTAATCGGTTATATATATAATTCATAAATCAATGGACGTAATGAATATTGTATCTTAACTAAAGCTGCTGGAAACGCATATATGGAGTTTTATAAATATTGGAAATGTGACGTTAATTTTTAACGCCACATTTTGGTGCAGTGACCAGGATTCGAATCTGGGTTATTGCGGACACAGCGAAATGTACTAACCGCTATACGATCACGAGAGTGATTCTATGGTGGTTGGTACAGCCAAAATGTGGTGACTTAAAATTTTTCTTAGGAAGGTGGTTATGAGTTAAAAATGCGGCCACTCTTCAAGCTTAAGTATTTTAATAACAACGCCACATTTGTGGCGCATAACCACCTTCTTAAGTAAATTTTTATGGCACCACAGGAGTTAGTCTAAAAGTACAGTAATCAGCAAGTTCGCAAAATTATGATCCATAGCAATTTTTTTGTACTACTAGTGCAGTTTGCGTAAACCAATGGGGGTTTTTCACTGAGAGATGTATTTTTTTATGCTTGGAAGAGAGTTTTATCAGCGTGGCCTGTGAATACAGTAATTCCCAACTTTATTTGTAGGAACACTTAAAGTATTTCACACAATCTCCTTGGGCCAACGGCCGTACCGTGCTGAAAACACCGGTTCTCGTTAGATCACCGAAGTCAAGCAGCATCGGCCGCGGTTAGTACTTGGTGGGTGACCACCTCGGAACACCGCGTGTTGTTGGCCATCTCGGGTGCGGTATCCCCGTGGTTTGCTCGCTAAGATTTGCACGCTGCCACAAATGCCGCCGTGTTCATGCGGAGTACGATCACATTAAACATGTGGGTCCGTAAGTCCTTCCGAGAGGTTGGTGGTAGGGGAAGGAGGGTACGGTCCCTGTGGATGCCTCCCCCACTGGGTTCCGGTCTAAATTGGGTGGCACTTCCCGGCCGTCCATACAGTTACCTTACACCTTTCTGGTAGGTCGGACGGTCTGGGTCTCAACAACAACAACACAATCTCCTTGCGGGCGCGGTAGCCCATTGGATAGCGTGCTGGAGTTGCACTCGGTAGGCCCGGGTTCGATTCCAGCCACTGCCAAAACTGCCGCCGTGTTCACGCGAAGTACGATCACGTTAAACATGTGGGTCCGTAAGTCCTTCCATGAGGTTGGTGGTAGGGGAAGGAGGATACGGTCCCTGTGGATGCCTCCCCCACTGGGTTCCGGTCTAAATTGGGTGGCACTTCCCGGCCGTCCAAACAGTTACCTTACACCTTTCTGGTAGGTCGGACGGTCTGGGTCTCAACAGCAAAAACACAATCTCCTTGCGTAACCACAATGGCTTTTATCTTCGTTGTTTTGTCGTTCATTTAATGTTAATATTTTTTCCATTTTATGGCATTTTTAGCGTTATTTTTTGTGGTAAATCAAATCGATAAAATCAGTGAATTAAATCGATGTAGTGAATTAAATCGATCGACGGTCCTATCAGTGGGACCTGCGAATCTATAATACAGTAAATTTCAACTTTATTTGTCTGCAGGAACAATTAAAGTATTTAATAAAACCTCCTTGCGGAACCACTGCGACATTTACTTTCGTTAGTTAGGCGTTTTATTTAATGTTAATATTTTTTCTATTTTATGGTAATTTTAGCGTAAATTTTCTGTCGTATATCACGTAATAACGAATACATCCCCTATAAAGTTCTGAGTCTCAAATTCGAAACTTCAAAATATTTGGCTAATTACGTATAATCATATAAATCGATACGGATTCACATCGGACAAAGTTTATGACGTAGGTGCCACTAATATCAGTGGGGATAACGTTGATAACCAGGATCTGGAGCTTCTCATGTGATGTGGTTAATAGATGAAATACATTTCAACTGGTGTGGCATTATCTATTATTGTTTGACCTTGTTTCTTCTTTTTACGCAATTTTTTTAGCAATTTTGTAAGTAGTTGGCTAGAACGTCAGTAATGTTCATTACTGCTTGCTAATTGAATTCCATGTCGCTACGAAAATTCCTCGATTCAACAAAATGTGTCTTCCCAAGTGAAACTTTTGCTGTTTTAGTTATAAATATCACACAAATATCTAATCAAGTTAAACTTTCGAAATGTTTTGTTTAGCGAACGTATTCCTTAGAGATTATATATTATATTAGAGATTATATTCTTTTGAAAACAAAACTATGGTTAATAACATATTTTCTTACATTTTCTCTAATTCTAAAATAAACTTTATTTAGCTTTATCCGGAAGATATTATTTGTATGCAACTTTTACGATTCGAAACGAATTTTGTCAATATTAATTTTATTAACAGCTGAGATGTTACTATATTTTGATAATTTTTGTTAAGAAAATCCTGTGAATAATTTTTTAAATTTACATTGTTTAAGTTTGCGTATAAAATTTAGCTTTATTATCTTTGAAATTACTCACACACACACTAATAACATATAATAATATATATATATATATATATATATAATAATATATATATACGTATATATATGTATATATATATATATATATATATATATATATATATATATATATATATATATATATATATATATATATATATATATATATATATATATATATATATATATATATATATATATATATATATATAAACACAAAACTGTATTTCCATTTAGACTCAATTATTTAATCATCATAACATAGCTAAAAAATCCTTTAATTATCCCTATGACGACCTTAATGTATATAATTTTCTCTATCTAGCTAACAATAAATCAAAAAGAGCTAAAGAAGCAAGTAAATATAATAAAAAATGTCTTCATTTTCTGATCTAAAAATAACATATTATTGCAGCATGTAAATTTCAAAATTGCTTTTGATTGGAATTAATGTAAGAACTAGATTTTTGCAATTAAAAATTGCAATTCAATCTGGTATATAATCTTTATTTTTCTACTGCATTTGATAACATATAGTTTAAACATGTATTTTATGGTTTTCTTATTACCAGGAGTAAAATTCTTAATGTTTATTTATACGTTGCTGACTTAAATTTAATTGACGAATCAAAACAATATACTAAAATAAAGGAATATTGTTCCCTGACTTGACTAATCCGATCAGTAATAATTTGAAGGTTAATGATATTTTAAAATCGGTATACATTTTCTTTCCATTCAACCATGTAAATCTTAAAATTGAATTTAAATATGATAAACCCCTTGGAAGCTATAATTTCAGTTATAGTAATTAGTTATAAATATTTATATTAATTTTCAATTACAGACAATTATCTATAAATATCAAATTCCAGTAGACACCTTCAAACCCTGGAGCGTTTTAATAGAGCAATATTTTAATCACTTTATATATAATAAGAACATTAACAAATCATATAAATTCAGTTCAATTAAAAAGGAAATTAAAAAAATTAAAAAAAAAATTCTTATTACTTATGTGGATAAAGCTAGTAGTAAATGCCCTATCGTTTGTTAAAATTATTGTACCCTTATGTCACACATTCTTAATAATTCTATTTATAATTTACACAATACTAATTTTAAAATCTTATCTAACAGAATTTTAGCCAGATATAAGCAAATTAATCTCAAAATAGTTGTTGTAACATACCATATCCTATTTTTAGTACCCAAGTTTCATAAATCCCCTGAAGATTTTCGAAAAATTATTAGTGGCCGTAATTCTTACCTTACTAATGCTGGTAAATTATTACTTAAAATTTTAAATGGAATTTCTTTGTTAGATGACTTTTCAAATAATAGTCATATTCTGAAAATTAGTTAAGAAAATAAAAACTCTTACTAATAACCATAGTGTATATACCTATGATTTTAAAGACTTTTTTAATAATATTGATATAGATGATTTTTATATAATTATTTTAGAAATTTTTAAAAAATATAATATTTCCCTAAAATATTCATCATTCCTCATCAAAAATTACTGAAATTTCACTCCCTATGAAATATATATATATATATATATATATATATATATATATATATATATATATTAATTCAATTACTTTCGTCTATAAACTGTATGGATTCCTTTCAAAGGTTGTTTGAAATTGAATTTTAGATTTTTCTGATGGTGTTAATATGGAAATTCTGTAATAATATTGTCGTTCGCTAAGGAACCGAGTTGTATGGAAATCGCTCAAAATCGTGCTAAAAAATAAAATAACTAAAATCTAATTATAATTAAAGACAGAAACACTTTAGCCGAGGCGCGTCGTCTCAGGTCATGAAGAACTCGTGTACCAAATTTCATGGCCTCACGAGGCTTAGATTTTTCTCTACAGACGACTCAAACAGAAGTATTTTATTATTTTGGACTAGCTTAAGTACTATTCCTTTAGACCCGAGTTTCTCTGTTCCTATTACTGCATTGTAATGGGCATTTGATTATCTGACTGTGATGAAAGTGTACAGTGCATTATAAACCCTTGCAAATGTTATTCCAAATGCTAACCTTGTTCGTTAATAATGACTAAACAAGAAAAAAATCTCTAGTAAACCAAGTTAAATGCCACAAGAGAATATCGGAATATTTATAAAAGGCATTTACATATTCTTGACAAAGGATTGCAGTACATAAATTGTTTTATATAGCAACAACTTTAGTGTATATTAATATACATTGAATGTAATAACTTTTCGTGTGTAATTATGTATCAAAGCTATGGCGAATAAGTCTCCACATATTTATAAGGATATTTTGCAAAGGTTGAATTTCTCATCGTGCATAATTTTGGTACATCCTCAAAAAAAAAAAAAAAAAAAAAAAACTTAAAAATTATGAAATAACATTTTCTGCTCTTTGAACATGTAATGTGGTTTATAATCATATGAAGATTGCGTATCCTAAAGATGTAACATGGAATCAGATGAGATGTTGTATTGCTTTATGAAGTAATTTTAAGTTTTTCGATCTTACTAGTCAAATCATACTCCTCAACATGAGTTTAAACTATTGATTTTAAAATATGATGCTGAACAAATACAGAATTTAGCGACTGGCAATATTGTAACAAGTTTGCATGTGCCCGGTACCACTGTGATACAAGGTGATAGTGGGATCGAAATCAGACTACCTTGGTATATGAACACGATTAAGGCATATTTTAAACCCGTGCAGAGTGGAAGAGCAGAGAATAAAAAAAGCGTAATTAATGAAGACAGATGCAATAAAGCTGCGAACGATCCATATTTCCCTATATTGAACGATTCAAAGGATCATTTACATTTTATGCGTAACATGAAGCAATATAGATTCAAGAAATGCACGTCTCGGCGCTGCAAATTATGTCCCATTGGAAATAAGGTACAAATCCAGAGTACAAACCCTGGACACAAAACATTTTGTAAAGTGTATCAATGCATATATTGTATTACTTGTTTGACCTGTAACATGAGTTATATTGGACAAACCGGCAATCCCCTTAACATCCGTATAAACTTGCATCGAAGTCAGATCAAGCGAGAATGTGAAAATTCTTCTGGTATTAACAACTTTGAGTTGCAACTTTTTTCAAAACATGATTTTGAAAGAATATCTATTTCCATCCTAGACATTGTTCCTGATATTAAAGAACGCTTATGGTGGGAAAACACACATATAAAGCAATTTAGGACGCTTTTCCCATTTGGATTGAATACCATTAACTTTGATAATATTCATAATATGGAGTTCTATACTAAACTGAATAATGCTCCAATAGAATATACTAATAATAGAAAAACTACACGTTGGCAACGTGGAGGAAGAGGTACAAATAAAAATAATAACCATACAGCAAGAAATTATAAGAAAACTTTGATGAATTTGAACAACTTTATCGAAGAAATTAAAAAGTACAACCAAGTTAGAACGGCATGGATCAAAAACAGAATTTACGGTATAAGGAAAGTTCATATACAACGTCTATGGAGGGAATGGAAAGATCGTCCTATAATCCCGGATCCAAATTGTTATATAGCATGTACCAATATTGCAGTATTTTATAATTTTCTAAAATTACGTGCACTAATATTGAAAGTCAATTTGAACGAAAGACCTATTGTATCAAATAAAAGGGAATTTATGATTACAACCTTTTACAATAAAACCTATAATGTTATACCATTTAAATCTATTTTAAAACATTGTGATGAATTATTGCCTATACGCAATATTAATATCAATATTACTTACAGATATCTTAAAACTAACGGCAGAAAATATTTCAACTATAATAATATTGGCAAAAATTTAAACCATTTCTCTGACTTAAAGTGTAACTGTGTTGAAGAGTTAAACACTTATAAAGAAATTGATGCCACGTACGGACACGTAATAACAGGAAAATTGGAAATGTATAATAATAATGACATCAAATTGCTGTTAAAACAGGGAACTAAATTCCGTGATCAAAAGCATTTAGAAAGTGCCTTTGCTTTTGCAAAAGACGTGGATGATTTCATATACAAAATGGCGGTGAAATACAGCCACCCCATTCAGACTTTCCACAAATGGAGATGCGAAGTTATAAAAGGATTCGAAAGGCATTATCATCCAGATTCCTATAACACCTTTCATAACAACAAAGTACCAGAGATGGAGTCCTTGAGAGATAGATTTGCAATCACTTACATGGATAAAGTGCCATCGAATTACGTATTTGTCTGCAAAAAATATTATGTAGACACTTTACGCAAATGTTACGAAAATGAAAGTATGTATGAGGAGATCAATACCACCGATAAAGCCATGGAAAACCGAATCACAGCACTTTATAAACGTATAGGACATGATTTGAAATCTGTAAGATTTCCTTATCTTGTACTAATCCCAAAAATGCATAAAAATCCGATCAAATTTAGACCTGTGACAGTTGGATGTGGATCCTACCTTACTATAGCTAATATTAAGTTACTTTCTATTCTGACTCCATTACTAAAAGAGATCAAAAAGGAAGGGACCTGTATGGTGTCAAATTCTTTTGAACTTATTGACAAATTAAGCAGAATAAAGGATAAAATGTTTTTCAGATGCTTTGATTTTAAAGACCTTTTTAATCATGTAAATTTAAAAGATTTATCCGAAATTTTATTGGAGCTTCATGAGCATCACAATCTCCACTCTACCATCTCCCTCTACCAATATAAAATGCTGATAAATATTGTTCTGTTTGAAAACATACTGCACAACGGTATAGGTTTTTATCGTCAGGTGCAAGGCATCCCAATGGGGGGGGGGGGTTGCTCTTCGGTACTTGCAGATATTTACCTGAACAAGTATGAGCAAGGCACATATTTAGTCAATGAAATGCCATACTACCGCTTTGTTGACGATGTGATTATTGGATATAAAAATCAACAAGATCATTTTGAGTTTGGGTTTTACCCTAAGTGCCTGGAACTTTTGGAAACTAAATATACAAATCCAGGAACTGTTGATTTTCTGGATATCAGCATTTACTACAATGAGAAAAATAAGATATGTTTTAAAGTTTATGACAAGAGGGATAATTTTGATTTCAGCATTAATTACATTATAGATTGGAAATCTAATTTGAGCAGTGGTATTTTCAGGAATGTTATAATAAATCATCTAAATCGATATAGACGTCTCAACACTGAAAAAGAAGAACAGCAACACAGCGTCAATAAATTACTCAGGGAAGCAGCAAAAAGCAATTACCCACATCGTTATCTAAGGCACTATGTAGACTTGATATTTGACAGAAAGACAAACAATTTCATTTGATGAAAGCAGGTCGGTGAGATAAGGTTGTGCGGCATGGCTTGTGGACTTCAAGTATTCTGTTGAGTAATTAGGTTAGGTTTATTCCAATCTTAAGCCCCCTTTTTTTGCTTCATGGTCTATATACTTCGGGATGTTTCATAGATTTCATCGGACGGAGGAGTGCTTCAGGAAGACAGAGGCACCGGGAGTGTTTCTAGAGTAAAAGTACTTTAACCGGGAACGGGGGGTCACTATCCCCCCCGGCCTTTTTTCTGTCGTTCCTGTAAACACTCTCCTTTCTTTTCCCCCTTTCCTTTGTACCTCCCCCCCTTTTTCAATTTGATGATGTATTTACTTTTATATACCTGCTAAACATGAAAGAGCGGCAATGTGCCTTAATGTTATGAAGTGTTATGATTGTGTTTTTTGTATATCTTATTTTTAGATATTTTTCTAATATATATATATATATATATATATATATATATATATATATATTAATTCAATTACTTTCGTCTATAAACTGTATGGATTCCTTTCAAAGGTTGTTTGAAATTGAATTTTAGATTTTTCTGATGGTGTTAATATGGAAATTCTGTAATAATATTGTCGTTCGCTAAGGAACCGAGTTGTATGGAAATCGCTCAAAATCGTGCTAAAAAATAAAATAACTAAAATCTAATTATAATTAAAGACAGAAACACTTTAGCCGAGGCGCGTCGTCTCAGGTCATGAAGAACTCGTGTACCAAATTTCATGGCCTCACGAGGCTTAGATTTTTCTCTACAGACGACTCAAACAGAAGTATTTTATTATTTTGGACTAGCTTAAGTACTATTCCTTTAGACCCGAGTTTCTCTGTTCCTATTACTGCATTGTAATGGGCATTTGATTATCTGACTGTGATGAAAGTGTACAGTGCATTATAAACCCTTGCAAATGTTATTCCAAATGCTAACCTTGTTCGTTAATAATGACTAAACAAGAAAAAAATCTCTAGTAAACCAAGTTAAATGCCACAAGAGAATATTGGAATATTTATAAAAGGCATTTACATATTCTTGACAAAGGATTGCAGTACATAAATTGTTTTATATAGCAACAACTTTAGTGTATATTAATATACATTGAATGTAATAACTTTTCGTGTGTAATTATGTATCAAAGCTATGGCAATGAATAAGTCTCCACATATTTATAAGGATATTTTGCAAAGGTTGAATTTCTCATCGTGCATAATTTTGAATACTTATTATCTTCATACTTAAGCATTTTGCGAATAATATAATACAATTTAATTGTATTTATATGCTTATAACAGCTGTTAAGTATGGATAAATAATGTATATGTTACTAAACAAAATATTATGTAGTTGCATTAGAATGCCTTTAATTCGATTTGTAACAGATATATTCGTTTATCTTACATAATAAAATATATCTGTGTGTTTGTGTGAAGGTGAGTGTGTGTGTGTGAAGGTGAATGTGTGTGCGTGTGATGATGAATGTGTGTGGGTGATGGTAAGTGTTTGTGTGGATGATGGTGAGTGTGTGTTTATGTGAGGATGTGTATGTGTACAGTCTGTAGTGGGAAATCTCTCCGTCATACGGCCATGAAATTTGGTACACGGGTGCTTCAGGACCAAAAAAAGTGCACTTCGGCATTTTTTTAAAAATTCGAATTAGTTTTTTTGTGTGTATGTGTGATGGTGTGCGTGTGTGTGTGTGTGATGGTGTACGGTGTGTGTGTGTGTGATGGTGAGTGTGTGTGTGTGTGATGGTGTGTGTGATGGTGTGATGGTGAGTGTGTGTATATGTGATGGTGTGTGTGTGTGTGAGGGTGTATATGTGTGCAGTCTATAGTGGGAGATCTCTCCGTCATACGGCCATGAAATTTGGTAGATGGGTGCTTCAGGACACAGGAAGACTTCAGCATTCTTTTTTTAAATTCGAATTAGTTTTTTAGTCATTTTGTATTTTAGGACGATTTAGCAAGATTTTGTGCGATATTCACACAAATCGGTTCTTTAGAGACCGTAAATATTATCACAGAGTTTTCATTTGGAAACATCGGAAAAATAAAATTTCTTTCAAACAAACTTTGAACGAAATCACTACGATTAATAAAGGAATTCCTGTGAATTAAAAAATATATATATATGTATTTTTCGTATGGTTAAAACGTTCCTAATTTTCATATTGCGATATAAAAAATGACTGGCAATCCGATATTTATAATTGAACAGTAACTCCTTTAAATATTACTTACCGCTCCGAAACAAAAAAACAATTCTAAATCCATCCATTTTTCAATTATAGTTTTTATAAGGTATAAATGTGTCACGAATTCTGACATCTGAAATAATCCGGCCATTCTTGCTACACGGATAACCGCTACTGATATCTATTAGCAAATATACATTTAAAACACCTTCTCTTCTGTACATTTATTTTATTTTATTTTTCTTTCTAAGTTTTTGGTGAACGTACGTGGGCGGTGCATTCCCAATCTGATTTCGCATTTTGTGGGGATGTTTGTGAAGTGGTGCTCTTTGAGCCTAAACTAAGGATTGCGTATTTTGTAGTGATTTGTATAGACACTGAAATGGCGATTTGGAAGGTATTAAGTAGCGGCCGCTCATTTATGACGAGCTTGCAGTTCCTTCCCAGTAGCTCAACGATTGAGTGTTGCGAAGATCTGTAGCTCTATTCACGGTTGGGACAGCAAGGTTCCTACGAATTTACCCTGCAGGTTAGTGCAATGATGCTGGGGTCAGAGAATGGCCGTGGTACGAGTTGTACAGATTCAGTGGCCTCTTGCATATTGGGCGCTGATTTCAATTCTGGAGGCCAACGATCACGCAGTATTTCCAGGGTAAACATAGTAGTATAAGGAGGCTAACTTGAGGTAAAAGTAGAAGGAGATGGCCAAGGTGCAAGTTAAGACTATCAAGTTGCATGTCCACCTGATATTAGCGGGAGGAGACACCAGAGTACACTTCCACGATAAGAGCTTGCAATTCCATCAGACAGTAAGCTGCCCCTTACGAGATGTGTTTCGTTTCCAGTTTGGGGCAGCAAGGTTATACACACATAAAATTGAAACGAGAAAGGATATTAGTGATCATATAGCTAACAAAAAAGTAAAAATCTAAAGTGATGGAATTGCGAAGACACACGTCATGCAGGTAATATGTTAAAAACCAATTTCATATTTTTATATTTGTGTAACGCTTTGTCAATAATGATGGGATTATAGCCTATGGAATTATAGCACTTTTTGGCTTTTCTTATTCATATATGAAATTATCAGTAGAAATATAAAAACCAATAATCTCACCATATAAGCAAATGCATGTATCAATTTTCAAAGTAATTTAATAATTATCTATTATTCTAGTTTTTTTTCGTGGTTTTTCGTTTGTTCAAATTTCAGGTCACAAAATTAACAAGAAAGATCAATCATGCACAAGCATTGATTATGAAACACTTTCCAACAGAAATGCAATTTCATTTAGAAATTTCTAAAATGTGATACATTCAGTGGTGATATCTTTTACATAATCACAGTACTACAGTAATTTATTATACTTAAATATTTAAAACTGTATCGAAATATAAATCATCTGATTCTCTATGCAAAATCAATGAATATTTCATTCATATAACTTGTATTCCAGACTCCAGAGCAAAATAATTTTGTGTGAAAAAAATTCAGCAATTCTTATGTAACTCACCTTACAATCACTTGAGATATTTGCATTCTGCATAAGTTAAAATTAGGCTTCGTTGAAGAAATAATAAAAGTTTAGGGATCATTTAAAATCACAACTATTGTAATTGCATAGACAGGGAATTTAGATACACAGATAACACACAGATACACAGAAAAAAATATATATATATGTGTGTGTGTGTGTGTGTGTATGTGTATTCAAAGTATTGGAATCGTGCCGAAGATCGGAACTCGAATTTTCGAAGGATCTACACGTTTTGGGACTTCTAGAACACGAAAAACTATTTTTAGGAAGACGTCTGTGTGTGTAAGGGTGTATCTGTGTAGGTTTCTGTGTGTCTGTGAGGATATTACATCCACTCTAATTGAAAACTAATGGACCGAATTTCATAAAATTTGGTAGGTATGTTTTTTGTGGGAAATCCTGATGTTCATTAGATTATAGTACGATTCATAATAAAAGAATCTGCCTTCTTTGCGAAATGGCCAGCAGAGATTGCCTTTATCCACTCTAGCTAAAAATTAATGGAACAAATTTAACAAAATTTGGTGTATAATATTTCAATAACCTACAAGTGATTTATATACCAAATTTAACAAAATTTGGTATATAAATCATTTGTAGGTTATTCTAGTACGATTCGGGAAAAATGAGCTGGCTATTTTTGCGAAATGGCCCGCAAAAATCGTTAAATATAAAAATAGAAGACTACATGAGCTCAATTATATCAATTAAATTCCTATTTTATACGAGATTTTTGACAACAAAAAGAATAAGACTAACCCCATTACTCTTGGACTAGCCGTTCTTGAGATATTCGAGTTTTTTCGCATTTTCGCTACGCCACCTTTGACAATAAGTCCAGCTATCAAATGAGAACCAAATTTTAGTTTAACGTGCAAATTCAATGTCATTTAAAATACTTATGGCTGTTGTTTTGTGCAGATAAACTCAAATAAAGAGAACGTGAATATGAGTCTGCAGGGAAAGACATGTGCTGCCTACATCAGAATTTTTAACAATATTACAACAATGATTTATAGAAGTGAACGGGGATTATTTGCAGGCCGTTTTGGAAAAAATGTATGATCTATATTTAAAGATCCACCAAATTTTTGTAGAATAAAATGTTCAACAAATTTAAGCTGTGTACCAAATTTTAACTCTCTAGGACGTAGGAAAGTGCATTTAAAATGCCATCAAATAAGTACATCATGAAGAGTTATATAAAATAAAAAAAAAATTGGAAAATTGTTATCTACTAAATTTATTTTAAAATGTGAAGCCTCTCTCATATACAAAATGATTAAACTCTTGGAAAGATATTTATTATATAATATAGCTCTTTTTTCTTTCTGGAGGATATCCTGAAAGTCAGAATTTAATTGAATTTGTTTTTTTCCCTATAGTAAATAATTTTTAATTAAAAAACTACTTAACATATTTTACTGAATTTTTTTTTATATATTTTAAAGAATAATGTAAATATTTTCTAAAAATTTCGAAGCAATTTGTGAATTTTAAATTTGCTTAAAAAATGTTTGAAAAATTAGGTTCCATAGGGTTCAATGTATTTCATTTTTTCAACCCTGGTTCAATAAAAAACTAATTGGGTGATATTATTTATTTATATTCCCATAGGTCCCACAGACCGTCTGAAAAACATACTAAAATTTCATTTTGATAAAGTCATTTTTACGGCAGTTATCGTGCTAACGGACAGACAGACAGACAGACAGACAGAATGAATGAACAAAGTCATAAACACTTTTCAACTATGTTGTAAAGTGTTAAAAAGAAACCAATTGGTCACTTAAGTTATTAAGAAATATATTAAGAGTTACCCAAATTAAGATATTGAACTAACTATGTCGCCAAGTGCGCTATGTTTGTGGCCAAACGTAACAGAGTGAAATATATTTTGGCTTTTTCTGCTTACATATTAAATTATTAGTAGAAATATAAAAGCAAATAATCTCACCAAAAACGTATAACAATTACCTAGGCAATTTAATTATTATCTATTATTCTAGTTTTTTTGTTCAAAACATATGAATGTCAAATATCGCAACAACTGCTGGTTATAAATTACTGAAAAATATTAAATTTCACCGCCTCGATCCACGGCTAATTATTGTGTTATTATTTGATGCCGGTATCGCTGCTAGACAGAGTTTTCAAAAATTAGTTTCCCGTAACGAAAATGCTTTACTTATCAAAGGCTTTTCACAAAAGCTCCCTCAACAATTAATCACATCTATTATTTGCTGTCTCTAATTAAAGAGTTCTGGTGTTTATTCAAATTTCGCAAATATTCTCCCACTATTTAGAAATAGTTTTAAACTTTGCTGCAGTTTATAGTCAAGCGTGGCAGTAGTTTGAGTATTTTTATTAAATTTGTTAGGAAAGCATATTCGTGGTAAAATTTAACTAGAAAATGGCATTCTTGGTCCTGATAAAAGTTCCGTCGGCGATTTAAAACAGAAATTACTTCAAAAATCATTTATTAGTAAGTTTTGATCCCCCACCACTACAAGATGTTCTAAACTTTAAATTCAGAATTTTATATTTTTGCTAAAATTGTATAGTTGTATTATTAAATTCTTTGAACCATATTATTTTAATATTTGTAATTATGTTTAGACGTTTATGAAATAAAATATGTTTATGGGTGCAAAATAAGATTTAAATATTGATATTCATGTTGTTTATATAACCTCCTATTCTGTTTGCTTATTTTTGAGGTATGAAGCCAATCTTCTAATTTTTCGGTTCTGGTTGTACCACTTTAATTTTATTAACACTTTACAAAAAAGTTGAAAAGTGCTTATGACTTTGTTCATTCTGTCTGTCTGTCTGTCTGTCTGTCTGTCCGTTAGCACGATAACTGCTGTAAAAATGACTTAATCAAAATGAAATTTTAACATGTTGTTCAGAAGGTCTGTATTACCTATGGGAATATAAATGAATAAAATCACCCAATTAGTTTTGGGTTGAACCCGGGTTGTAAAATTGAAATACATTGAGCCCTATGGAGCCTAATTTTTCAAACATTTTTTAAGCGGATTTAAAATTCACAAATTGCTTCGAAATTTTTTTGTAATATTCAAATTGTTCCATAAAATATATAAAAAAAAATTCAGCGAAATATATTCAGTAGTTTTTTAAATAAAAATTGAAATAATCATTACACCTCTTATATGAAGCAATCACGTGACCATGAAATGAAAAAATCACATGGCCCACTTCAAAATGATATATGGCATCCATCTTGTTTCAAAATTGTGATATTTTAAGTTCTTTTTAATTCATATTGAGTGTTGTATCCTTCCTTAAACTACTTTATTTTTGCATAAATTCTGTGCATCTACATACTGAAACAACGCAAATACAATATATTTCAGTTTAAATGATTATCCAAATTTGATTATTTCTACAACGAAGTCTATTTTTCACTTATGTAAAATGTAAACAGCAAAATATGTAGAATGAGTTGTATTAGAATTGCTGTATTTCTTTAACACAAAATAATTTAGCCCATGGAGTCTGCATGGCTGATATGAATGAAATATTAATTGATTTTATAAAGAGAAGGACGATTTTTTTCGATGAAGTTTTAAGCATCGAGTTTAATTACTTGTAGCTCCATGGTTTTAATTTTTAAATAAAATAAATTATTATAGTATTGTGATGAAGAAAATGAATGGGAGAAAGTTATGAATGAAATGCTGTTTTTATAGAGAGATCCAGGCGTGTTATTTTTTTTATGACGTCATTTGAATTAATTTCAGTTGTTTTCGATGAAGTTTTCAAATATAATAAATTATCTTAGTATTATGATAGTTATAAAAATATTACCGTGGAATGTATCGCATTTTAGAGATATTTAAACCAGGCATTTTATATTTCAATGCCGTCATTTGAATGAAGTTCATTTTTTTCAATGAAGGTTTAAGTTTTCAAATATAATAAATTAATGTAGTATTGTGATAAGTTTTAAAATATTACCGAGGAATGTATTGCATTTTAGACTTTTTTAAAGAAAATTGCATTGAAGTTGGAAAGTGTTTCATAATCAATGCTTTAAGCATGATTGATCTTTCTTATTTTAGTATTATTCCAGTTATCATCGAGCCTTTCTGCTTATGTATATAATTGTCTAACGTATTTGTGTATGTCCACATTCTGCAGAATTACCGCCGCGTCTTGGAAGGCTGCTCATTTATAGTTCTAACTACGGGAAATAACCGAAAGCCAAATTTTCGCTTTTGAATATGAGGACGGAAATTGAGGGCCTTATAAAGTTTTGTCAGACTATCCAAAAGCCCACCTGCTAGTCTAGAATGCTACATAATTCCACACATATGCAATATATCACTAGATAGAACCTAAGGATGAGTTTCGTCAGACTATCCAGAAACCTACTTGGTAGCCTAGAATGCAGTATATTTCCACACATATACAATACACCACTAGATAGAACCTAAGGATGAGTTTTGTCAGATTATCCCGAAGCCCACCTGGTAATCTAGAAGGCTGCATAGTTCCACACATATACAATACACCACTGGATAGAACCTAAGGATGAGTTTTGTCAGATTATCCCGAAGCCCACCAGGTAGCCTAGAGGGCTGCATATTTCCACACATATACAATACACCACTAGATAGAACCTATGGATGAGTTTTGTCAGATTATCCCGTAGCCCACCTGGTAGCCTAGAAGGCTGCATATTTCCACATATATACAATACACCACTAGATAGAACCTAAGCATGAGTTTTGTCAGATTATCCCGAAGCCCACCTGGTAGCCTAGAAGGCTGCATATTTCCACACATATACAATACACCACTAGATAGAACCTAAGGATGAGTTTTGTCAGATTATCCCGAAGCCCACCTGGTAACCTAGAAGGCTGCATATTTCCACACATATGCAATAGACCACTGGATAGAACCTACGGCTGAGTTTTGTCAGACTATCCAGAAGTCCACCTGGTATTTAAAAGGCTGCATATTTCCACACATATGATATAGACCACTAGATAGAACGTAAGGGTGCCGGATTTACGATTTCCCTTCCAGGAAAAGAAAAAAACGAGTTACTTTAAAAGTGTTTTTTGACCCCCCAGAAGCACTCCTTCGCTGACCCAGACAGCTGAATCTTAACATAATTATAGTATTGTTAACGGGAGAAAATGCAGAGCCGGTTTTTCGATTTTTTCCTTCTAAGAGGAAGAAAAAGGCGGGTTCTGAATGTTTTTTTCAGACCCTCCAGAACGCCTTGGTGACTTAGAAAACTGAATCTCTGAACACTTGTATTTTAAGCCAAGAAGTCGAATCTAACGAAGTCAGCATTTCAATTTATTTTCCAAGTGAGGACAAAATTGCTGCGAGAGGAGAGTTTCGGAAACATTTTTAGAGCTTTCTGGAGCCTCCCGGTGACCTATAAGGCTGAACTTTACACACGTATAGTATCGACAATGGGATAAGTCATAACTCGATCAATTTTTGAATAAGGCGAATTTTTTCGAAGCTAAGTTCCGTACTCTGTTATACAAAATAAAGCATATAAAAGAAAGCATATATAAAAAAATTTTATTTTTAAGAGTGTTAATTTCCTTATTTTTGAGAGACTTAAATACTAGTTGAATATAAATACAAATCAATTTAGTTTAACTTCCGAACTTAATTTTATATAGTCAATATTTTGAATAGTATACATACTATAATAATAATATAATATTATTTTATTATATACTATATATTATATACTATAATAATATTATATATATTATATGCTGTACTATATGTTATATATCATAGTATACTATAGTAACCTACTTTGAGTAGTGTAGTAAGCA
Source organism: Amaurobius ferox (assembly GCA_951213105.1). Lineage (NCBI taxonomy): Eukaryota > Metazoa > Arthropoda > Arachnida > Araneae > Amaurobiidae > Amaurobius > Amaurobius ferox. Next base: position 83,156,465 of record OX578142.1, on the reverse strand, counting down.
TACTACGAAAAATATATTGTACTTTCATGAATTTAACATACAAAGTTTATTATTTTCCTTTATTCCTACCTTTGTTAAACTATTCTTAGCAAAGTACAGAAAAATGAACAGTTGATATTCAGGTTTAAAGAAGACACACTGTTCTTGAAAAGGAACTACTGGGAATACTATTGAGAATAAGTATATTTTCGGTGTGACGTAAATTTTGTTTTCACTTCAAGAAGTTAGTGCCACCGATGGCACTAAAAAGATTTCGAAATACGGTTCAATTGTTTTGAGCCTAAGTAGTTTCCAAAATGATCCCGCCAAGGGTCATGGTTTCGATTTTATATGTAAACGGGTATACTTTGAAATGCTGTATATCGAGAAAACATAAAATATGAATGAAATAGTTCAAACCCAAACTCCGTATTTATGATATGTAATTAAAGTGGAGCAGAATAAACTATTGTATGGCAATAAAATATGCTATATACTATGAAACTTATTTTATATTCCACAAAGTTTATACATTATGTATAAAGTTATTCGCTATTACTTTGTTATAAAGCAAAGAAAATACAATAACTTATATGCGTCTAGATTTTTTAAATTAAAATTAAAAATTGTTTTTATTTTGTTTTAAGATTATATTAGCATTTCTTAATTTTTGATATTTGTGTATCAGGGCGATATGTTTTTTCGCATTTTGTGACACTATGTAAGAAACGACCGGGATCGTATAGTGGTTTGTACATTACGTGGTGTTCGAAATAGCCTAGGTCCGGATCTTGGTCACGGTTTCGAATTTTATGAAACTGTGTAAAATGGTCGTGGTCGTATATTGACTAGCAGTAGCGTAGCGTGATATTCTTGACCGCGGAGGCAAATCGATTGTCATTTTAACTTGGAAAAGGTTTTTGTATGATAAGTGAATTTATATTGGAACTCGCACTTTCAATAAGTTTTATTTCCTAGGTGAGTAAAATATAATAATTTAACATAAAATTGCTAAGAGTGAATGAAATGCACAATATTTTAAAATATATTACCTATGTAAGATAAATACCTACAAAGTATAAAAGTATAACATTTTAAATGTTTACATATTTCTAAATTAGTTGAATTTTCATAACCATTTAATTAAATAGTCACTGTCGCTTATGGGGGAGGACACTCTTCCCCTTGGATATTCAAAATAACAAAGGCGAGCATCAATCTATATAATGTTATACATTTTATTCTTGAGTTTACACCACCCCCCTTCCGGAAAACGTTCTACATGCGTCCATGTATGAAAAAGTGCACTGGAAATTTTTGAGAAATCTGAAACATAAGCTTAGTTAAATATCCCTGTAGTCAACAATGCCCCTAAACAATATTGCATGTTAATTATTTACACATACTGTACTATGAAAACTTCAAAATATTTTATCATTACAATATGCTAAGAATCTGCTAAATAATTGTCAACCACTTTTATTTAACTGAGATTCTCGTCGAGCAAGGGATTTTAAAGGGACATAAAACTTACTCTTTCTAAAACTACCAAATACGTAAACGGATGCTTCGCCATCTTGATGCCTATATAAAGAGCTAAGTCGACTTTGCAAACTACTTTAATTTAATGGTAGTCATCATTAGTATATTTCTTTGTCTTGGGATTGCTTAAAGTTAGATGAATCCTAGGTTATTCTTGAAAAATGACTCAAATTATTTAGCATTACAAATAATGCTTATTTTCTACGAATAGTAATTAATAGAATCATGTTTGACCTAAAATGGAGGACCTATTAGGTTTGCACTACCCACTCTCACCTACCCATCATTGATGAAACGTCACGTCTCACATCCAATCATTGATTGTTTTTAAAGGTGTGGAAAATGGGGAAGCAATATCCACGCCTCTCTATAAACTAGTTTTCAATGTTACTTAATCAGCTAGGGAGGTGTTAAAACAAATGTGTGGTCTTAATGGCATGTTTCTCCTTATAGACGACGAGGACTGGATGGTTTTAGCTTCTAATACTTTAAAATATGCCTTTTAATGGGAAAAATACTTTGAATCGTGTCACTTTAGGCAAGTAAAGTGTAACAATTTTCTAAATAATACATATATCTTTGCAAAATTATTTTAAAAAATTATAATAAATAGAAGTTTGTTCAAATAATTCTTTAAATTAGATTTTAAGCAGGGGAGGCTCAGCGTTTTATTCTCAATGGACGCTACGTCACTTGTGACTAGTACATTGCGTTGTGGTCATAGTAACGTAGGTTTGGATCCTGGTTACGGCACCAAATTGTTGATGTGGCATCATGCCATGAGGTAAGTGACACTTAACTCGTATTCCATCATCTTGATGCTATACATACCATCAAGATTATGGCATCCAAGGTAAGTGTGTTGTTGGTGATTTTACTAATTCCTCTTAGTCTAATCGATGGCAAGATCAAGTCTAATAAAGCACTCGCCTCCAAAACATCCAATACTCTCAAGAAATTCCACAGTTGATCATGAAGATCCAGATCAGCACAAGAAAGCAAGTGATCAGAAAAGGCTTGTGCATGCCTGCACTTAGGACAGACATGAAAACATTTTGAAAAATTTATTAGTTTTAATATGATCACTGCACAGTTGCAAGAATGTAGTTTGTGATATTCTTCCACCCACGAAATGCATGGCAAAACCTGGATAATTTCGTTCATAGCAATCATGAATAATGGTTAACTCTTCATGCTGCATTATTACCAATTTTAGTCCTACTGAAAATCTCCTAGGATGCCAGTTTATTAGGATTCCTCAAGGTGTCAGAAGAGTCCTTCTTGGACAACCTGTTTGCAATGTCATATTTTTCTAAAATCAATATGATGCCGAATCCATTGAAAATGGATATCAAGTGGATATCAATATTTCAGTTTATTAAGAATTTCAATGGTTGTGTTGTTTCTACATTGAGGTAATTGGTGTTTGTATGATCTAGAGTAATTATACCTGAGGACAATTTGCATTAGTTTACTTATTTAACTCTTCTTTTCTTAATCTTAACCTTTCAGCAATATATTTTAATGAATTGCAATTAATTAAATAATACCAAAAATTGTTTTGATAAATCAATCTCATACCCTCGCATCGTATATATTGCATTAATTTATGTGTGTCTTGTATTTTTTTTCATATTGGGAAAAGAACGTAGTCGCTGATTTTCCCTTGATAACATACAAATTTTAATTTGTGAGTTGGCTGTATTTAAGCTTTGTGTACTGTGCAATTATTATATGCCTCTTATGAAGGGCGACTATACGCTGAAAACGCTAAGGTGAAATAAATGTTATAATATATATTATATATGTAAATTATATTATTATGTATATTATATTATGTAAAGCATGTTTATCGTTAAATAATTATATAATTTTGTCAATATTTTTCTAACTATGTTTAAATCACTTCCAGAACTGTAGGTCTTTGATATCTTTCTATGAATAAAACAAGCTTACTATTTTATTTCAATAAAAAGGGCTTTCAACTAAAAAGGGCTACGAGTGATTTCAAGTAGGGTCATGATTATTATGCAGGGTACTCTAGACCTAAAAGTTCAGCTTCAATCCTGCGGGAACTTTTTCCAACCATTTTCAGATTTCATAACATTTTTAGAAAAAGGGTTATGATATTTGTACTTACTGAGGAGTTAGTTTTTGCCATGAAGTGGTATTTTGTGAGTTTTCATTATATTTGCAGAAATTTTTATTCACATGATTACACAACAAGTAATATAATATACTTTATTTCAGATTATTTATGTTTTCCAATTTTTAAAATTATAAGATAAAATGTATCTTCCAGATTAAAAAAAAAGTATATACCTTTCACCAGAATACATAAAATGGACCAGAAGTAATAACAGGTTAAGTAGTGCAGGCTGTAAGTCAGTCAGAACTGAAAAAAATGACTAAATAATCATGCTTTTTATATTTATGTAATTCTAAATCAGATTTATCTTAAAGTTTAATAAAAAATATGTACTCCCACCAGAACACACAACATGAGCCATCAATTATTTAAATTGGTCCAGTAGTTAAAGCTTTCTGTCAACATTGAATAAAAAAATAAAAATAGCGAAAATCTTACAACGTGCCATTTTAAAGTTATTTTTTCTCGGGTGATACCGCTCCAATTTTAATTTTGTTTCATCTTGTGTTTCTTTGCTTTGAGTGGATTACAGAGAAAAATATTCAAATTTTTATTTACCTTGGGGATGAACTATAGACCTCTGAAAACGGGGATTTGTCATATCAAGTACTCGTATAATATGCAGTTGCCAGTTACGGATATGAACAGTTGGATTTGGCAGGACTGAACGCTGTCGTGTTCCAGAAATACATATTTTTAAGTAAATATTTGGTATCTGTATTTCATGATAAACAAGAAAGATCAATCATGCATAAGCATTGATTATGAAACACTTTCCAACTGAAATGTAATTTCATTTAAAAATTTCTAAAATGTGATTCATTCAGTGGTAATATCTTTTACATTATCACAGTACTACAGTAATTTATTATACATAAATATTTAAAACTGTATCGAAATATAAATCATCTGATTCTTTATGCAAAATCAATGAATATTTCATTCATATAACTTGTATTCCAGACTCCAGAGCTAAATAATTTTGTGTGAAAAAAATTCAGCAATTCTTAGGAAATTCATCTTACAATCGCTTGAGATATTTGCATTCTGCATATGTTAAAATTAGGCTTCCTTGAAGAAATAATAAAAGTTTAGGGATCATTTAAAATCACAACTATTGTAATTGCATAGGCACGGAATTTAGATACACAGATAATATATATGTGTATGTGTATGTACTAAGTATTGGAATCGTGCCGAAGATCGGAACTCGAATTTTCAAAGTATCTACACGTTTTGGGACTTCTAGAACACGAAAAAACTACTTTTAGGAAGACGTCTGTGTGTGTAAGGGTGTATCTGTGTATGTTTCTGTGTGTCTGTGTGGATATTACATCCACTCTAATTGAAAAATTAATGGACCGAATTTCATACAATTTGGTAGGTATGTTTTTTGTGGGAAATCCTGATGTTCATTAGATTATAGTACGATTCGTAATAAAAGAATCTGCCTTCTTTGCGAAATGGCCGCAGAAATTGCCTTTATCCACTCTAGCTAAAAACTAATGAACCAAATTTAACAAAATTTGGAGTATAATATTTCAATAACCTACAAGTGATTTATATACCAAATTTAACAAAATTTTGTATATAAATCATTTGTAGGTTATTCTACTACGATTCGGGAAAAAGGAACGGGCTATTTTTGCGAAATGGCCAGCAAAAATCGTTATATATAAAAATAAAAGACTACGTGTGCTCAATTATATCAATTAAATTCCTATTTTATATGTGATTTTTGACAACAAAAAGAATAAGACTAACCCCATTACTCTAGGACTAGCCGTTCTTGAGATATTCTAGTTTTTTCGCGTTTTCGCTACGCCACCTTTGACAATAAGTCCAGCTATCAAATGAGAACCAAATTTAAGTTTAACGTGTAAATTCAATGTCATTTAAAATACTTATGTTGTGCAGATAAACTCAAATTATCATTGAATAAATAAAGAGAACGAATATGAGTCTGCAGAGAAAGACATGTGCTGTCCACATCAGAATTTTTAACAATATTACACCAATGATTTATAGAAGTGAACGGGGATTATTTGCAGGCCATTTCGAAAAAAATGTATAATCTATATTTAAAGATCCATCAAATTTTTGTCGAATAAAATGTTCAACAAATTTAAGCTGTGTACCAAATTTTAACTCTCTAGGACGTAGGAAAGTGCATTTAAAATGCCATCAATTAAATTTATCATGAAGAGTTATATAAAATTTAAAAAAAATGAAAAATTGTTATCTACCAAATTTATCTTAAAATATGAAGCCACTCCCATATGCAAAACATTAAAACAAATGGAGAGATATTTATTATATAATATCTCTCTCTTTTCTTTCTGGAAGATATCCCAAAGTCAGAATTTAATTGAATTTGTTTTTTTCCCTATATTAAATAATTTTTTTTTTTAATTAAAAAACTACTTAACATATTTTACTGAATTTTTTTTTATATATTCTATGGGATAATGTGAATATTTTCTAAAAATTTCGAAGCAATTCGTGAATTTTAAATTTACTTAAAAAATGTTTGAAAAATTAGGTCCCATAGGGTTCAATGTATTTCATTTTTTCAACCCGGGTTCAATAAAAAACTAATTGGGTGATATTATTTATTTATATTCCCATAGGTCCTACAGACCGTCTGAACAACATACTAAAATTTCATTTTGATAAACAAATTTTTACGGCAGTTATCGTGCTAACGGACAGACAGACAGACAGACAGACAGACAGACAGACAGACAGACAGAATGAACAAAGTCATAAACACTTTTCAACTTTGTTGTAAAGTGTTAAAAACGGAAATAAACTATGTTGGAACTTCAAAACATGTTGCAAAATTTTGAAATCTACATCCATTACAATGAGCTCGTCATTTTCCTTTTTACCCCCTCTTCTCTTACCTACTCATAGCTTTGTCTGCGCTGGGCATACTGTTAATGTTGAAACGTAGATCATGCTGCAGAAAATACATCAGGAATGTGTCCCATCAACAGGGATTTCCTCGGATATTATGAAAGGATATTTATAATGTTCTTTATTATAGTCGCTAATTGTAAAACTATCACAAATCCGATTTTCTGAATTTTACAGGAGATAAAATAATGTTTCGGAATCGCATTAATGCTCACACAATGCAAAGCTTGTCGAAATAATTATCATAACATCTTGTTCATAGCATAAGCACTATTATCCGCATTTCTTCCAATAATCCTAAATTTTGGCTAAATTTAAAATTTGCATATTCTATATTTACACTTAATTCATTATTTTTTTATCTTGTTTTTACATTTAAATTTTGAGTGGAAAATTTAACTCATTTGAATGTTTTTTTTTGTACAGTAAAATAAATATTATAATATTTGTTAAATATACAAGCAAGTAAAACTGAGAAAATTTCAAAAGATAAAACAGACTACCCTTCTCTGTCAGCAACTGTGGAAGATAAAAATGTTGTTCAAAAATGTTTCTTCCCGTCTGGAATATAGTTGACAGTTTTTGCAAATCCTCCATTTTTATTCAATCCTCCATTGACAACTTCCCCACATATATTTTATGTGGCTCTTGAAGGGGTACACATGTTTTCCTGAAATTGAATGCTTTAGAGTGAATATCGATCAATATCATTGACGTAAGGTCTGCGCAATATCTTATGAGACTTAAATCTTTTAATGCCAAATTGGCAGAATTTGGAGATTAAAGAGTAAGTCATTTTTATAGGCACATTTGCCCTATATCAGTCTGTACTAAGAACCTACTTTTTATAAAGTTTTAGGTACCAAACTTTAATGTCTCTGCTTTCTTCAGTTTTGATCTTTTCGACTTTGAACCTATCTTTGATTTTTGAGGTTAATTGACCTAATCCATACTGAGCAGGGATGGTGGATGAGTTCCTTGAGAGCAAAATTACTGTTCGTATGCAGATGCCAGCGTATTTTCTGGACCTCAATTTTAAGTAAAACTTTGGAAGTCCCTTACATGAGCAATCTATATGCCAACGACCGTACCGTGCTGAAAACACCGGTTCTCGTTAGATCACCGAAGTCAGGCAGCATCGGGCGCGGTTAGTACTTGGGTGGGTGACCACCTGGGAACACCGCGTGTTGTTGGCTCTTTTCGGGCGCGGCAGCCCAGTGGTTAGCGCGCGATTCTCGCCGCTGCCAGAACTGCCGCCGTGTTCATGCGGAGTACGATCACGTTAAACATGTGGGTCCGTAAGTCCTTCCGAGAGGTTGGTGGTAGGGGAAGGAAGGTACGGTCCCTGTGGATGCCTCCCCCACTGGGTTCCGGTCTAAATTGGGTGGCGCACTTCCCGGCCGTCCAAACAGTTACCTTACACCTTTCTGGTAGGTCGGACGGTCTGGGTCTCAACAACAACAACATGAGCAATCTATGCCCGTCTAACTGCTCCAACTACTCTCCAAAACCTCCTCCTATCTTTGAACAGGAATGGCATTTATTGCCTTCTGCTGCACTGGATTAATTTATTGAAAAGGTAAAACCACCGATGCGACATCCTTTATTACATCCTTTATGTTACATCCTTTATTAAAGCTTGTTTGTTTTGTTTGTATAGTATACAAAACTTTATCTTATGTACTATGTATGAAATAAGCACTTAAAGGGTAAAGTACATATCTAAATATATTTTCTTTAACTTTATTAGTATACTCATGAATATATTTATCAAATGAGCATCTTCTTTTGAAATTTGAGACAATCGAAGCAAAAATTTTTGAGTCAAGTGTAATTTACTTGTGCAGTCTTAACTTTTGGAAGGCGGCTTAGTTTTACTTCATTAAATTGCTCGTTCTCTGCTAAATACTACTTTAAAAATCAAAACAAAGCTTGATCTTATTTTACCTGCCGCAGTTAATCTTAAAAATCTATAACATCTAAATGTAAGAAGGGTATGTGTTAGAGGCATGTTCCCTTTACACATTCAATATAATATTGACCTTCGGATGTCCTTCTTTAGATTTCTTGACATTTGTCTTTTTATCATAAATTAATTTCGTTTTTGACTAAAATACATTATTTACATTATTATGACAAAAAGAAATCAAGTAAAATTACTTGCGCCCTTTTAAAAATTAGAGTTTAAAATTTTTTATTTAGTATAAAATTTTTTAATATTTTCATGAAAAAATGATTCAAAAAAGTAATTACATAATATAATTTTTTTTTTTTTTTGCATTAGAGAAATTTCCATATAAATATTGGATATAATTTGATATAAATATTGATTTATAATTTGATATAAATATTGAATATAATTTGATATAAATATTGGATATAATTTGATATAAATATTGGATATAATTTGATATAAATATTGGACATGTAGGTCTACTAACCATATACTTATTCCTTTGTTTTTTTTCTAACAGTTTTCCATATATCCGCTTAAGCGTGAATGTTTTGGAAGTTTATAGTCCTTTTAAGTACACATGAGTTAGCTTATAACCAAAATAGAAACCTCTTGTGGCCTTTTCGTTAAAAAAGCAATAAAAGTTTGAAAGTAAACACTTGGTTGTAAAACATTGAAGGTTTCTCTCGAGATCCCTGATAACAACGTTGCTGAAGAAAATAAAAATATTACGAAATAGTTATTGCTTTATTTCAAATTTAAACGTTGTTTTTATTACCTTGTTTACGAGGAAAATATATTAAGCTGCATGCTATAAAAATGTAAATATTTAAAATGCCAAAATTGTCGCTATAGTGATTCTTCTGTTGCAGTTCATTCAATGCATATGTAAATATCGCAATGTAGATTCTAAAGGTATTAAGGAGATAAACACGGTTTTATTAATCACTTGTATATAGAAAAAATTAATTTAATATTTTTTAAAAGTGAAAAAAAATTGAAAAAATTTACATTTAACATCCTATTTAGTTGGAGGCATATGATGTGATAATACATGTCTAAAAAGTCAGGTGTTTGGTAGTAAGAAACTGTAAAAATGAACTTAGACATAAGCCCAAACAGACACACACCCATGAAGAGAGAGAGAGAGAGAGAGAGAGAGAGAGAGAGAGAGACAGAGAGAGACGGAGAAGAGAAAAAGAAAGCGGCAAAGAGAGAGATAAAGGCAAAAACGAGTAGATTGTGGGAGATAGTATATATGTATACATATATATATATATATATATATATATATATACACTGGCTTCCAAAAGTTAAGCACGGACGGTAAAATCAACAAAAATGGAAAAGTAAAGCTTTGATTCACAAACACAAAATTGTACTTGAAGGCAGCGAATGTGTTTATGTATTAAAGAAAACAAGAATTATGTACAAAGATGAAAAAAATATTTACTTTTCGTAAGTTATATGATAACGCCACGTTTGGGTCATAATCAAGATGATGTTTAAATGCAAACAAACCAAACAAAACTTACTTTAATATGGTGTGTGACCACCCCCGACCTTCACACAAACTTTACAACGATTTTCCATGCTTTCAATGAGGTGATCAACCATTGCAAATGCGAGCAATAGTGATTCCCCCAATAGGGCAGTATCCAACTCTCTGAGAGCTGGAGGAGGTAAACGTACAGAGACAGCACGGCCGAGGGCATCCCAAAGTTTTCAATGGGATTAAGGTCCATTCCATACGAGAAATGCTCCCACTTCCCAGGTATTCGTCAACGATGTTCGCTCGATGGGGATGGGCATTATCGTCCATAAGGAGGACCAACCATCAGGACCAACTGCTGCAGCGTAGGGTCTTGCAATGGGGTCTCAGACTTCATGCCGATACCGCGCAGCCGTCACAGAACCGCCTTAAAAGATGTGCAGCTCTGTGCTATATCCCGTTGAAATTCTAGCCCACACCATGACGCTGCCACCTCTGAATGCGTGATGTTCGATGATGTTCTTGGCCTGATTGCGTGTGCCTCGTTCTCTCCAGACTCTTACACGCTTATAATCTGATTCCAGGAAAAGTATGGACTCGTCCGTGGAAAGGATGTTGCACCAATCTGAGACAGTCCAATTGACATGTTACACATATCTCACCATGACGCTGCCACTTCTGAATGCGTGATGTTCGATGATGTTCTTGGCCTGATTGCGCGTGCCTCGTTCTCTCCAGACTCTTACACGCTTATAATCTGATTCCAGGAAAAGTCTGGACTCGTCCGTGGAAAGGATGTTGCACCAATCTGAGACAGTCCAATTGACATGTTGCCGACACCAATTTAATCTTGCCTCTCTGGTTTGGACGGTTAGTGGAACACAAAAACTTGGTATTCGGGCGTACAGTCCCTTCACGTGGAGCCTTCTGTGCATAGTACTGTAAGATATTGTCTTAGTAAGTGCCGCTGCAAGCATGGATATAACAGTTGTGGAGATCGTTCGTTCGTTTCGCTTGGTTACTATATCAATATACCTATCATCAGAGGGGATGGTAACCCTTGGATGACCGGACACAGTCTTCGGAAAACTGTTTGACTTATTTGGAATTGTTTCCATAATCGAGAAATTACCGAATGACCAACACCAAAGAAAATAGCGACATCTTTGATTGACTGTCCTGCTTCAATGCATCCGACAGCAGGACAGCGCTCACTATCTGTCATTCGTCTTCTTTCATCTATAAAAACACGAATATCATAAAAAATAATCCTACAAAAGCTATAAACACTTCGTATCAGCATTTAACCAGTATCAGCACTTCGTATCAGCATACCTCCTCAAACCCTTCAGCATGCTGGCGTCTTCAACGACTGCCTAATTAGCATATATCCGAACAGTCAATCGTGATTGTCTGTAACATAAGATATTTGCATACTGCCATCTATTTTTAGCCACTTAAATTCAAATACGCTTTAAATATTGATCTTATACATATATAATAAATTACAAAGTTAGTTAAAATAAGGTACAGAATTTTATGAAATCGATTAAAATTTTCAAGGAAATTAAATTTTAAGAAATACAAAATTTAATTTTTTATACGGCCCCCATACCAAAACATTTCCAATGAGTAAAATGTGCCCCATACACTAATAAAGTGATGTACAAAATCTCAGCATTTTATCATGATTCATTTTCAGCATCTATCGAACATTGTCTTAACGCTTATCTAATGTTAAAATGCTAATCAAAGCATTAACCTTTGCCACTCACAATAATATAAATATCAGTATTATCAAAAATTTGTTACTTTTGGAAAATCAGTACTTTAAAATTAAATACACTTTAATGTAACGAATTTAATTCAAAAAGAATATAATAAAAACTGCGGAAAGATTTTACGCCTATCGCGTTAACCGTTATCAGCAGTCTTGAAAGAATTATAGTTAGTTTATAACTAATATAATATTTTATTAATCTTCTTACTTTGCCAGATCAACACTCTAGGGACATAGAATAGCTTTATACTTAGAAAAGTGTTATCAAGTCTAAAATAATTTTACGTAGAACCTTAAAAATGATTTATAGATAATTGCAAATCTTTATACATGGCGTTGTTTATTACTTTCCCTACGTTTAATGTATAAAGTATTATGACAGGGTCGAAAATTCGAAATCGTGATTTTAGCGGAATAGCACGTGTCGAGTATTCCTGAAAGCGAATCGAAAGTTTTTATGTCTCTGTATATATGTGTGTGCCCGCGGTTGTGTGCGTATGTGTGCGCGCGCGATTATGTGTGCATGGTAGTGTGTATATGTATAATAGTGTGCGAGTCTATCTTAGTGTGTGTAAGTTAGTGTGTGTATATATGACAGCGTTGTGTGAATGGGGTGTATGTGTGTGTGTGTGTGTGTGTGTGTGTGTGTGTGTGTGTGTGTGTGTGTGAATGCGATCTCTCGCAAAGAAAGGAGCTATTCCAAACAGTTTTGTACGATTACTGCAATCAGTGGACATTGGAACCATATGGATGTTAAACGCGATAAAGTGTTTGGAAAACGCCCAGTTTTCGAATGAATTTTTTAAAAAGTAATTAGAAAATCAGGGTTTTACTAATGTTAAATAGTTAATCGCTTTTAGATAATTTATCTTTAAAAAACAAATGTCGCCAAATTCATGCTAGCATAAATCTTTCATAGCATTTTTCAGATTAATTTAATTTTACATAAAATTAAAATAGTAAGTATTATTAAGTAGCAAGCATCATTAAATCTATTTGACATTAAACTACACGGCTTCTAAAACTGTTATCAAATTGACAATAATATCAACAGATTGGCAAAAATGACGTCAAAATTGAAAAAAAAATCCATATTTTCTACTGATTTCTTTTATATGTGAACTATATTTCTTAGCAGATGCTAGTCATATTTACAAAGAACGATGACGATTTTACTACTAGACCTTCTTATACACCTCAGAAAATAAATTTCGCACTTATTTTAGTCTTGTCACTAGTTAAATGTGGCAGTATTTATCAAATTCAGGGCTAAAAATAATTTTTAAGAGCTTTATTAAGAACCTTGATGCTCCAATCGGGAATCTGACCTCGGATCTTTGTACTGACCAGTCGATAATCTACCACTGAACTACAGGGATGAAATCGTACGTTCTTATCGTGGAAGTGGATTCTGCATTCTCCACCCTCTAATGTTAGATTGGCGTGCAACTGACAAACTGACTAACCATCTCCTGCTGTTTTTTTTTATCTCGGGTTAGTCCCCTGTTGCTAATTTTAATTTCCAGGTTAGCTTTTTTATGTTAGCTTTTTACTAGGTTAGCTTTTTTATGTTAGCTTTTTACTAGGTTAGCTAGCCAGGTTAGCTTTTTACAATTTTCACCAAGTATACAGTCTGGTTGTTGTCCTCCTGATTTATAATCGGTGAGCAATACTCCAGCGTTCACTGAATCCGTGCTAGTCGTACTAGGATCACTTTCAGACAGCTGACATCTTTGCACTAACCTACAGGGTTATTTGTTCGGGCACCATTGTAAAGAACCTTGTTGCCCCAACTGGAAATTGGAGCAGGGATCTTTTTACTGGTGAGTCGATGCGTTACCTTTGAATTACTGGGTCGTATTGCAAGGTCTTATCATCGAAGTGGGATCTTCATTTTCCATCCTCTAATTTCAGATTGACGTGCAATTGACAATCTGACTGACCACCTTCTGCTATTTTTACCTCGGGTTAGCCTCCTGCTGTTATTTTTAATCTCCAGGTTAACTTCTTGAGTCGTCATTGTCCTCCCGATTTGCAATCGGAGCTCCACTAAATCCGTGCTAGTGGAACTAGGGTAACTTTCAGACCTCCGACATCTTTACACTAACCTACAGAGTTGTTTATTTCTGACACCATTGCAAAGAACCTTATTACCCTAATTGGAATCGAACCATAGATCTTCGTACTAGTTAACCAAAGCTCTATTGAGCAACTTGGACAAAATTGGATTCGACGTGGACTCTGCAGGTACGCGAAAATGCTATGTCTTGCATAAACTTGATTGAACTTCAAGAAGTAATTAAATTCGAAAGCAATAAAGCTGCTAGCTATCAAAAACATTACAGGATTTTATAATTTATAAAAGAGAATTATAATTGATTTCTTTTCAATTTATTTTCATCAACGATATATTTTATTACGTATTTAATACTTGGAAATTTTTTTTTCTATGGTTATGTTTAGACGTGAAATTTCTAAGGCATTTGTCTTTATTGTGATGACTAAAAGAAAATTCCGTTATTTATTAGAGAGGAAAAGTTTTTCTTTGTAGCTTAAAAAATTAAAGAAGCTAAAGAAGCTTTGTCCTCTGCTTAAACCTCTCAGCATTAATATTGCATTGATATTGAGTTTGAAGTTTTTATTGTCTACGTTACTTAAATTAAGCCGAAATGCTCCCTAATCTTCTTGCGATTAATTATATTATTTTTTTAATTCACTCAATTTTTGCGATATTATTAATAAAATCATCCTTTTCCTTATTAATGGCTTAAAATATTAAAACGTAGTAAAAGTAGCTTCTATCGAAAGCTTTTTGTCAAATTAGATTATTAAATATGAACATTTTTTCCTCTCTCTTTAGCATAAAGAATTAAGTTTGCGACTTAGATGATTAGAAAATTAATGTCATACTTTCTTTAATGAGATTTCACTGAGTAAAAATTGAAACTGCTTTTCTTGAACATAAAATATCATTTTTGTAGATTAGGAAGTAGCTATGATAATTACATAAAACAGCACTGCATAGGCTAAATTGACTTTAAATGAAACTATAAATTTCTTTGTTTTGTAAGCATGAGTGTGTAGAGCTAATTTTAAAACTTGCAGAAGTTTCAAAATTGGTATTACGTCAAATAAAATTCATTCAATTCATGGAATAAATATTATAATAATTTCTGACACAAATATGTTTCTACATATTTAAGCTTAGTAACTGACATTGATGCTCTTTTATTGTGAATTTAGACTATAATTATTATGATAATTATACAATTTAAATGCAAGTATTTACCAGTCTCATTTTATTAAATTACTAGCAGCATACCCGTTCTTCGTACGGAGTATATAATATAAATAAATTTATAATTTGCAATCATCTGCAAATTCTGTTAAAATATTAAATTTATTGCTCATAAAGAGAAGTTCAAGAATATCTGTTCTCACTATGCAAAATTATCTTCACGGGCAGATCTGAAGAATAAAACATCCTGGCCCCTTTTGTAAGCAAATTTAAAAAAAAAAAGGAATTGAATCAATATATGCAACCCCGTACTACTTATATTGTCGCAGATTAGAAAATATGCCAGTGTGTTAGTAGAAGCTTACCCGTATTGCAATATGAGTCTCAAAAATATTTGCCAAAATAAAAGAGATGACGTAAAAAATTGAAAGTATCAAAAATCCCCGTAATCTTAATACCAGAAGGACGTAATTGATTCCAATATATGCCAATATATATCAAAATATATGCCAATATACCTACACTACTTATATTCTCGTAGATTAGAAGATATACCCATGCATTTGTAGAAGATTACTCGTACAACGTACTATATATGAGTTTCAACAATTTTCGTCATAATAAAACAATTCCATAATAATTTGAAAATATCAGTAATCCCTGAATCAACAGTCCCCGAAAATATCAATAATAATG
Source organism: Amaurobius ferox (assembly GCA_951213105.1). NCBI lineage: Eukaryota > Metazoa > Arthropoda > Arachnida > Araneae > Amaurobiidae > Amaurobius > Amaurobius ferox. The sequence continues at coordinate 83,140,716 of OX578142.1, read as the reverse complement.
ATGTTTAAAACTGAAGACCGTATTTGATACTATCCAGTCAAAAATTCAATGTCAGTGAAATTTATTTTATATACATATTTTTATTATTCAAATCGAAAAAGATTTAATAAAAATCGTATGCTGCATAATATATTGGATCCGTTGCTAAGCGACATGATATCATTTGCTTTAAATAAATTGATGGAAATCATATCATCTGAATAATGCAATCTCCATGGAAGGTTTGGCGACATTTTCGTCGATTAAGCGATAACTTAAAAAATCGCCAAATTTATCGCCAAGTGGTACTGTAGAACTGATAGTCCCATTTTGCGACAAATTGACGAAACATCATCACAATACTATCCCCTAACAAAACATAATTAATTTCATTTATTAAGCGCGATTTTATCAATTTCATGATATGTTTATGGATTTACAAATATTTTTATAAATTTGGTGATATTAAAAAAATCCGTTAAATGTGTTACTAAGTAGGATGGATGGATTAACCGACAAATGCTACAGAAACATCATTTCAGTACTTTGTTCTAAAAAAACAAATTTAATTTCATTGATTTGTGTCATTTTTATCAATTTGGAGACATTTACACTAATTTGGTAAAGTTTAAGAAATGTTACCAAGTTATTTAGAGATATTCCTCTAAATTCGTAGCTCTGAATTTGCAGATTTAAAGAATAAAATATTCTGATCCCGTTTGTATATACTAAATGAAAACACTAAAATTGTGTTTGAAGATACATACACCCGTTCTACTCTTTTTCTGCTTCAACAATCGGCTAAATGAGTTTATTGGGTAAACACAATATATGAGTTTATTAGCTAAACACAATATATGAGCTTGAAACCTCTTTACTAAAATAATTGAAAGTGATGTACACAGTCCGAAATATATATAATTAAAAGAACAATCAAACCGTTCATTTATAAAATATATTTTTACATCCATTTATTTATTATACAAATAAAAAAATAATAATCGATATTAACAACACATTTAATTTCATTCCGTTGCCGAGCAACAGGATATAAGATAGAATCTTCCTCCTAAAATTCGAAATTATATAGCCATTTTGATCTCTTTATACTTTACATCGTTAAGCTTGTGAAAGATGCACCATGGAGGTAGATTTTTCCATTTAAATTCATGTTTCAAACAATTCATGTTTTCCTATAGTGACTAATTAATGCAAAAATCCTGCACCGAACTCGGAAATAAAGTTTTATTTCATTTTGGCGTTTTAAACAAACGATTTTCATCCTTTCCGTTTGGATAAACCACGGAGTTGGAGAGTAGATCTCCTAAGAAAAAGTTCCGGTTTTCATTAATATCTCGACAACCCCTGGTCTAAGAAACTCGAAACTTGGACAAAATTTATGGGGGGGCTATTTCAAGGCTATCCACAAAATTTCATTAAATTCGGTTCAGCCGTTTTCCCGTGATGATGAGACAAACGAAAATTTCGTTTTTTACTAATATCTCGAGAACCACTGGTCGTAAAAACTCAAAACATGGACTAAATTTTAAGTGGGGCTATTTCTAGGCTACCCACAAAATTTCTTCAAATTCGTTCTCCCGTGATGGTGGGACAAATAGACAGACAGACAGACAGATTTTCAATTTTTTTTATATAGATAGATATCGCCGTTAATTGTCATAAATTCACTTCTCATTTGGATATTATTAGTGTTATATCGATGCTTTATAAGCACTTTTATTCAATCTCCTATTTACTTTAAGAACCTGATTTTGTAAATCTCTAGTAAACGTTATTAACTTTTTGTTGTGATTTATTTTGTTCTTAAACTAATATTTTTGTATTTGGATGTTTGTTTGTATTTGGATAAATTGAATACTCAACATTAAGAAGTAATGAATATACACGTCCTTGAAATATGCTACTATGAGGATGTACGTGCATAGTTATTTACGTGACTCATAAAAAGAGTACACTGGAATTTTTCTGTTTACTTGTGTCATAAGTACCAGGCGGTCATAAGTATCAGTACGGATTTTAAACAGTCACAATGATTTTAGGACGGAGCCTTCATATAGTGGAAAATGGCTTGAATACTGTATTTTTGACAAACTTAGTATGCATTCTTATTCTCTTTAGAATTCTAATTTCGTACAGGTTATATGAATGTTTAGAAAATCCGGAAATGACATTATATTTATAAATGGAAATTCTTAGTAAACCCCCCTACACCCTCTGTAATTCCATATGCTTGATCATATGCTTGAAACGTGATCTTTCGTTGAAAATTTGAATTCAAATTTTCGATTTACTCACAATACTTTCCCTATCTATATAAATAAAATCTATATAAATAAAAATGAAAATCTGTCTGTCTGTCTGTCCGTCTGTCTGTCCGTCTGTCTGTTTGTCACACCATCACGGGAGAACGGCTGAACCGAATTTGATGAAATTTTGTGGGTAGCCCAGAAATAGCCCCACTTAAAATTATATCTGTGTTTTGAGTTTCTACGACCAGTGGTTCTTGAGATATTAGTAAAAAACGAAATTTTCGTTTGTCTCATCGTCACGGAAAAACGGCTGAACCGAATTTAATGAAATTTGGTGAATAGCATTGAAATATCCCCGCATAAATTTTGTCCCAGTTTTGAGTTTCTAAGACCTGGGGTTGTCGAGATATTAATGAAAAACGGAACTTTTTCCTAGGAGTTCTACTCCCTAACTCCGTGGTTTATCCAAACGAAAAGCTTGCAAATCGTTTGAAAGTGAATTAAAATTTAATCTCTGAGTTTGATGGGAGATTTTTTGCGTTAATTAGTCACTTTCTGAAAACATGAATTGTTTGAAACATGATTTAAAGGGGAAATCTATTTCCATGGTTCATGGTTTATTTAAAACAAGCTTTTACTTAACAATGAGAAGTATAGAGAAATCAAAATCGTTATTTAATTTCGCAGTTTATGTTATAAGACATGACATATTTAACATGTTATAAGATTCTATCTTATATCATGTTACTCAGAAACGCAATTAAATTAAATCTGTCTGTTAATTTTAATAATTATTTTTTCGATTTGAATAATAAATAAATGGATATAAAAATATATTTTAGAAAAGAACGATTTGATTTTTCTTATAGCATTTTTGACTGGATAATATCAATTACGGTCTTCAGGTTTAAAAATTATTATTATTTATATTTTCGGGGATTATTGATTCAAGGATTATTGATATTTTCAAGTTATTATGCAATTATTTTATTATGACAAAAATTGTTTAAACTCATATATTGTATGTTGTACGAATCTTCTACAAATACACGTGTATATCTTTTAATCTACGAGAATATAAGTAGTACAGGTATATTGACATATGTTTTGATATATATTGGCATATATTGGAATCAATTACGACCTTCTGGTATAAAGAGTACGGATATTATTGATGTTTTCAATTTATTACGTCATCTCTTTTATTTTGGCAAATATTTTTGAGACGCATATTGTAATACGGGTAATCTTCTACTAACACATTGGCATATTTTCTGATCTGCGACAATATGCATATATTCATTCAATTCCTATTTTTTCTTCTGTAAATTTGCTTACAAAAGGGGGCAGGATGTTTTATTCTTCAGATCTGATCGTGAAGATAATTTTGCATAGTGAGAACATATATTCTTAAACTTCTCTTTAGGAGCAATAAATTTAATATTTTAACAGAATTTGCACATGATTGCGAACTTTAAGTTTCTTTAAATTATACACTCCGTACGAATAACGGGTGTGCTGTTAGTGGTTAATAAATTTTAACATTTTAGGAGGATATATCATGTGGCTCGGCATCACAATTAAATTAAATGTGTTTGTTAATGTTTTTATTATTTTTTTTCGATTTAAATAATAAATAAATGGATAAATGGATATAAAAGTATATCTTATGAATGGACGGTTTGATTTTTCTTTTAATTATATGAATTGCTGACTGCGTACATCAATTTCATTTATTTTGGCAAAGAGTTATCAAGCTTATATCGTATTTAGCTACTAAACTCATATATTGTGTTTAGCCAATAAATTCATATAGCCGATTGTTGAAACAGAAAAAGAGTAGAGCGGGTATATCTTCTAACACAATTGTAGTGTTTTCATTTAGTATATTGAAACGGGATAAGAATGTTTCATTCAGATCTGCAAATTCAAAGCTACGAATTTGGAGGGATATCGCTAATTTGACAACTTTTCTTAAACTTTGCCAAATTGACGGAAATGTCGCCAAATTGATATAAACGACACACAAACAGCTGCCATAAACCTTCGGGTTGGTCGTGTGGCTTGGGTCTTCTACATATCAATGAATTTTTTTTTTTGTTTTGTTAGAAGAGAGTACTGAAATTATGTTTGGTTGGCATTTATCTGTCAGACCAACCATCCTACTTAGTAATACATTTAGCGAATTTTTAAAATGTCACCAAATTGATAAAAATGTTTTCAAATCTATAAAAATATCTTGAAATTGATAAAATTGCGCTACATAAATGATATTAATTGTTTTTTGTTAGGGGATAGTATTGTGATGATATTTCGTCAATTTGTCGCAAAGTGGAACTGTCAGTTCTACAGTCCCACTTGGCGATAAATTTGGCGATTTTTTAAAATGTCGCTAATTTGACGAAACTGTCGCCAAATGTTCCATAGAAATATAACTATTTAGACGATATTTTTTCTACCAATTTATTTGAAGCAAATGATATCATGTCGCTTAGCAACGGATTTAAATCCAATGTGGTGCGTTTATGCGGCAGTGTGTGTTTATGCGGCAGACGATTTTTATTAAATCCTTTCCAATTTGAATAATGAAGATATGTATATAAAATAAATTTCATTGCCATTTCATTTTGGACTGGATAATATCAATTATACTCTTCAGGTTTAAACATTATTATTATTGATATTTTCCGGAATTATTGATTCAGGGATTATTGATATTTTTAAGTTATTACGCCATTGTTTTATTGCGGCAAAAATTGCTGACACACGCATATTGTACGTTGTACGAGTAATCTTCTAGGAATGCACGGGTATATCTTCTAACCTGCGAGAATATAAGTAGTACAGGTATATTGGCATATATTTTGACATATATTGGCATATATATTGGAATCAAGTACAGTCTTCTGGTATGAAGATTAAGGGGATTATTTATATATTCAATTTATTACGTCGTCTGTTGTATTTTACCAAAAAACATTTGTGACTCATATTGCAAAACGGGTAATCTTCTACTAATAATCGGACATATAAGTAGTACGTGTATATCTTCCCATATAATTTTAGCACTTTCATTTTGACATATATTGGAATAAATGACTGTCTTCAGATTTAAAGATTACGGGTTTATTGGTATTTTCAATTTATACATGTAATCTACTAATACAGGTTATATTTTCTAATATTCGCGTATATAATTAGTACGGGTCCCATACAATTTTAACGCTTTTATTTTGCATATATTGATTCAATTCCATATTTTTTTTTATATTTGCTTACATAAGGAGTCCAAGATGTTTTATTCTTCAGATATGTCCATGAAGATAATTTTATATAGCGAGAACAGAGATTCTTAAACTTCTATTTAGGAGCATTATATTAAATATTTTAACAGAATATTTTGATTAAACATGTCATTTAGTATACTATAAGAATTTGGGCATGATTATGAATTTCAAGTTTCTTTATATTATATACTCCGTACGAAGAACGGGTATGCTGCTAGTTGAAAATATGTCTGTCTGTCTGTCTATCTGTCTGTCTGTCTGTCTGTCTGTCTTTTCTGTCTGTCTGTCTGTTTGTCCCATCATCACAGGAGAATGGCTGAACTGAATTTGATGAAATTTTGTAGGTAGCTTGGAAATAGCCCCACTTAAAATTTAGCCTATGATTTAAGTTTTTACGACTAGTGATTCTCGAGATATTAGTAAAAAACGAAACTTTCGTTTGTCGCACCATCACGAGAACGGCTTAACCAAATTTAATGAAATTTGGTGGGTCGCCTTAAAATAGGCCCCCATAAATTTGGTCCAAGTTTTGCTTTTCCAGATCAAGTGGTTGTTGAGATATTAATGAAAAACGGAACTTTTTCCTAGCAGTTCTACTCTCTAACTCCTTGGTTTGTCCATTCGGAAAGGAAAAAAATATTTTGTTTAAAACGTTCACTTGAATTAAAACTTTATTTCTGAGTTTGATGGAGGATTTTTGGGCAAATTAATCACTATTTGAAAGCATGAATTGTTTGAAACATGAATTTAAATGGAAAATCTATCTCCATGGTTATTTTTCACAAGCATTTACTGAACAATGAAAAGTATAAAGAAATCAAAATGGTTATTTAATTTCGCAGTTTATGAGGAAGATTCTATCTTATATTATGTTGCTCAGAAATGCAATCAAATTAAATCTGTCTGTTAATATTAATTATTATTTTTTGGATTTGAATAATAAATAAATGGTATAAAAATATATTTTTGAAAAGAACGATTTGATTTTTCTTATAGCATTTTTGACTGGATAATATCAGTTACGGTCTTCAGATTTAAATGTTATTATTATTGATATTTTAGGGGATTATTGATTCAGGGATTATTGATATTTTCAAGTTATTATGCAATTGTTTTATTATGACAAAAATTGTTTAAACTCATATATTTTACGTTGTGAGAGTAATCTTCTACAAATACATGGGCATATCTTCTAATCTACGAGAATATAAGTAGTACAGGTATATTTGCATATGTTTTGATATATATTAGCATATATTGGAATCAATTACGACCTTCTGGTATAAAAAGTACGGGGATTATTGATAATTTCAATTTATTACGTCAACTCCTTTATTTTGGCAAATACTTTTGAGACTCTGTAATACGGGTAATCTTCTACTGACACACTGGCATATTTTCTAATCTGCGACAATATAAGTAGTACGGGGTTGCATATAATGATTCAATTCTTTTTTTTTTAATTTGCTTACAAAAAGGGCCAGGATGTTTTACTCTTCAGATCTGCCCGTGAAGATAATTTTACATAGTGAGAACAGATATTCTTAAACTTCTCTTTAGGAGCAGTACATTTAATATTTTAACAGAATGTGTACATGATTACGAATTATAAGTTTCTTTATAATATATACTCCATACGAAGAACGGGTATGCTGCTAGTGTATCATATTATGTGTGTAAGGAAAGCATAGAAGAACAAAGGAGATGGGATGCATCAATGCTAATTGACTATTGTTAGACACTTGTAAAATGTCCTTCCAAAATTATATTACAAGCGACTCGTTTCCTTCGTATGAGAATGACAAATGGGTATGTATCTGCAAATATGTAAAATTCATTTTCAAAATCTAGAGTTAATTTGGTGTTTTAAGGGTAATTTCCATATTTAGAAGACCAAACAACCCAAGTTCATTTGGTTTAATCTCGGAGACCCACAAAAAGTTAAAATTTTTTGTTCAGTAACGAATTGAGATGGAACGTTAATCATTTGAATTGCTCAAAGAGGAAAGCGTCAGCTTACCGAAAAGATTTCTGTGTTTTAATTCCCTCTATGATGTGATTTCTTTACAAAATGTGACCTCTAGAAATCATTTGTAATGTTATTGAGTAGTTTTATCGTACTTTTACAGTAATAAATTAGTAACAGATAAGTTATAGTTGTTCTTAAAATGGACTTCTAGAACTTAAAAACTGTTATAAAATTGCTATGATTAAATGCATAATATTAAGTGACTCTCTTTATATTATAAATTCATATTAATGTTATCTTTTTACTTTCCTAATATACAACGTATAAGGAAAGTATTGTGATGGGGTCGAAAATTCGAATTCGAGTTTTTGACGGGAGAGAGCACGTTTCAAGCATCCCTGAACACGAATCAAACATTTTTGAGGTGATGTCTGTGTGTGTGTGTGTGTCAGTGAGTCTGTGGAGACGATATCTCACGAGCAAATCGAGGGATTCGAACAAAATCTGGTGCAAAGTGAATACTGGAAGCCTATTGTTTTAAAACGCAATCGAATTTTCAGAACTCTCCTTAATTTTAGAGTGAAAATATGAAAAAAATCATAAAAAAATAAAAACCTTTAATAAAATTACGCAAATAGTCAATTCTGATACGATTTTTTATTAAAACACGATTGACACAAGCTTTAGAAAGCTAGCATGAACCTTTATCAAGATATTGCACATTTTTCAAATAAATTTATCAAAAAATCACATAAAATAAAATAAATATTAACTCTTGGGAAATATGTTCTCTTTTCATATATAATAGCATGCGATAAATTTGGTGGCATCATTCTGGTGGATCTATCTCGTTCATTCATGAGGGAGGATACTTTGGGTAAATTTTTGTATTTGGAAGTCGATAGTCATTTACCTGCCATAAGAATAACTTATTTCTCCATACATAACGCTTTGCGAGATTTTTGCGACGAATTTGCTGGAATGTCGCCACCTTGGCGACATTTTTAAATTTTCCCAAATCAACGAAAATATCTCCAATTTGATAAAAATGACTCTAAATCAATTAAAATGATGACTAATTGACGAAAATTCAATATCTTGGAAATAATATAAGAATCTATTATAAGAATAACCCATATCTCCGTCCGCCTGTCCTTGACGTTTGAAAAAATCTTGGTGACGAATTTGTCGGTATATCTCCAATTTGGTGACTTTTTAAATGTTGACAAATTGACGAAAATGTCACTCGAATTGATAAAAAGTCGCCAAATTGATAAAACTGATGATAAATCAATAAAATGACGATTAATTGATGAAAGTAAAATATCTTGAAAAGAACATAAGAATAGACAATAAGAATAACCCATTTCTCCGACCATCTGTCCATAACGCTTGGCTAGAATTTTAGCGGGTCGTCGCCAACTTGGAGACTTTTTTTATATGTTGCCAAATTTACAAAAATGTCTCCAAATTGATAAAAATTAACGCCAAATGGAAAGTAGTGTTTTGTAAATGCTGATTTCCGACTATATGACGGTCCCACCTTCTAGTATATAAGAAAAGCTATTCTTTCAGTTTGTCTGTAAAACTTGGTGATGCATTTGGCGAATAATCTAGCTAAGTATTACCAACTTGGAGATATTTTGACCCAGAGTGACGAAAATATCGTCAAAATTGCAAACATGACTCTAAACTAATGAAAATGACGCCTGATTGATGGATTTATTATTAAAATATTTTATTAATTAATTATTAAATATTTAGTTTATTTAGAGTTGCACGAAATATAAATTAATTGGGCACTTTGAAATAGTTTTATCTGTTGTTATCCAGAAAATCTCTAAATGTACAATTCAACGTTAAAAACAAAGTACCGTTGATGTTATACTTTATTGTTTGACTCTAAAAGGAGTACATTCATTGCGATATATAAGGAAAGTCATGTGCTGCCCACATCATATTTTTTTTATTTCAATTGTTTACATAATCGTTCTTTAATACAAGATTTGCTAATAATTTATTGTTCCATTTAAATGCTTTTGTTCATTTTACAGGGTTTTTCAGGAAGATTGTTTAGTTTATTAAATTTTGAACCGTCACTATTATACACTACTGCTAATTGGAACATTGTTTTAAAGAAGAATTTTATTTAAACACTTTTAAAACAGGGAAACGTATAAAAATACAGAATATAACTATTTATATATCCCCTTTAGTGAAGAAAGTTTGATTACTGAAATGAATTACATAAAATCCGGAGGTGGAAAAATTACACAAAATCCCGGTTTTAAGGGACACATTTTTGGGGCTATCCAAAAGAAAAATTTTGGGGGTCCGTATACTCGTATTAACTGAATAGTGATTTGTGAGCAAAAACAAGTTCGGAATGTACACTAACACTTTATTTTTAAATGCTCACTAAATTATTTCGGAAATTACTTGTTAATATTCCACCAAAGTTTATTAAAATTTTTCGAGTATTTGAAAATTTTGTTCAAAAAAGGCTATATAAAAAGTTACATTTCGGAATTTTATGCAAGTACTTCACCAGTTTTGAAAATATTTTAGACAGACTAGACTTTTGGAAATGCACTGCATATCAAATATAGCAGAATAAAAATCATTTAAATAACTTTGAATATTTTGGAGCTGATAAATTAGAAATATTACTCAATGCATTTATATCATAATATATCCAAATGACTATCATATCTAAATTTTACAATGTTTAAAGTTATATCTTTTATTTGCTTACTGCTAATTTCTTATTACAATTGTTTAAGAACTGATGCTATCCATTTGCTTCTCCCCTTGCAGCTAATCAGCATTCCTAGCAATATTCATTTGTACTTTTCTGATCATGGGGTTCTCTTTTCTTCAGAAGAATAATTGGAATTGTTTAAGAAATGAGCTTTATATTTAGTTGCAGTAATAGTCCCAGCTGTTATAATAATGGAAGTGGTATGCAATTTGCGAACAAAACTAAAACTGAATCATAATTGTCTTTCTAAATGGCATTTTCTATTTCTTGTAAATTGATTTTTTTATCTTTTGACCGATATTTATAAGTTTCAGAGCAAAATGTTTCTGATATATTTATACCTCCTGTTATACTCCATGCACATAATTTATATAATTTTTTCCAATTATTTCACTTTATATCTCCGGCAAGTCATCTTGTAGTTATTTTGTCAAAGAGAGATATTGTGGTTTCTAATTGGTAACTTTAGTAGCATTATTTGTATAATTATATTATTTGTCGAAGTCATACTATAGACAATTGTAAAAACTGTAGAATTAAATAGTTGTAAATTTGTTAGTAGGCAGTAATTGGTCCACCATTACGTAAATCAGTCCATACGTAAATCAGTCTAATTAAATAGAGAGAAATTCAGGGATTCAAATTATTTTGAGAAAATAATCTATTGTCCCATTTTAAAATATTAGAACATTTTTTTTCTGTATATGGAACCTGCTATAAACACAATATAAACAAGAAAGATCAATCATGCTTAAAGCATTGATTATGAAACACTTTCCAACTTCAATGCAATTTTACTTAAACAAGTCTAAAATGCAATACATTCCTCGGTAATATTTTGAAACTTATCACAATACTGCATTAATTTATTATATTTGAAAACTTAAACCTTCATCGAAAAAAATGAACTTAATTCAAATGACGGTATTGAAATATAAATTGCCTGGTTTAAACATCTCTAAAATGTTATACATTCCTCGGTAATAGTTTTAGAATTATCATAATACTACGATAATTTATTATATTTGAAAACTTCATCGAAAACAACTGAAATTAATTCAAATGACGTCATAGAAAAAATAACACGCCTGGATCTCTCTATAAAAATAGGATTTCATTCATAACTTTCTCCAATTCATTTCATTCATCACAATACTATAATAATTTACTTTATTTAAACATTTTGTTTAAGACCATGGAGCTACAAAAAATTAAACTCTATGCTTGAAACTTCATCGACAAAAATCATCCTTCTCTTTATGAAATCAATTAATGTTTCATTCATATCAGCCATGCAGACTCCATGGACTAAATTATTTTGTGTTAAAAAATACAGGAATTCTAATACAACTCATTCTATATATTTTGCTGTTTACATTTTACATAGGTGAAAAATAGGCTTAGTTGTAGAAATAATGAAATTTAGATGAGCATTTAAACTCAAATATATTGTCATTGCGTTGTTTCAGTATGTAGATGCACAGAATTTAAGCAAAAATAAAGTAGTTTTAGGACGGATACAACACTCAATATGAATTAAAAAGAACTTAAAAAAATCACGATTTTGAAACAAGATGGATGCCATATATCATTTTGAAGTGGGTCATGTGATCGTTTCATATCATGGTCATGTGATCGTTTCATATAAGAGGTGTAATTATTATTTTAATTTTTATTTAAAAAACTACTGAATATATTTCGCTGAATTTTTTTTTATTTATTTTATAGAACAATTTGAATATTACCTAAAATTTTCGAAGCAATTTGTGAATTTTAAATCCGCTTAAAAAATGTTTGAAAAATTGGGTCCCATAGGGCTAAATGTATTTCATTTTTTCGACCCGGATTCAATCCAAAACTAATTGGGTGATATTATTCATTTATATTCCCATAGGTTCTACAGACCGTCTGAACAACATACTAAAATTTCATTTTGATTAAGTCATTTTTACGGCAGTTATCGTGCTAACGGACAGACAGACAGACAGACAGACAGACAGACAGAATGAACAAAGTCATAAACACTTTTCAACTTTGTTGTAAAGTGTTAAAAAATTTGATGTGGGCAGCACATGACTTTCCCTGCAGACTTATATCCACGTTCTCTTTATTTTAATTAAATATTTTTCACTTTTAATTCAATTTTCGTTCTCATTCGGTAATCGGACTTATTTTCAAACGTGGCGTAGATAAAATACGAAAAACTAAAATATCTCGAGAATGGCTAGTCCTAATGTAATGGGGTTGATTTTATTCATTTCTTCGCTAAAAATTACGTATTAAACAAGCATTTAATGGATATATTTGAGCATACGTAGTTCTTTAGTTTAGATTTTGACGATTTTTGCAAAAAAAGGCAGGTTGTTTTTTTTCCGAATCATACCAAAATCTAATCAGCACCAGCGTGACCCACAATTGACTTATCTGCCGAATTTTGTGAAATTCGGTCCATTAGTTTTTTAGTTAGAGTGGATACAAGCTTTTGCGGGCCATTTTGCAAAAATAGGCGGGTTCTTTTTTCCCGAATCGTACCCAAAACTAATCAGCACCAGACTCGCCTACAAGTGACTTACCTATCAAATTTTGTGAAACTCGGTCCATTAGTTTTTTAGTTACAGTGGATACAAAATCTGCACAGACAGACAGACAGACACACAGACACACACACAGACGTCACGCTAAAAATGGTTTTTTCGTATTCTAGAGGTCTTGAAACGCGTAGATTCGTCGAAAACTCGAGTTGCGATTTTCGACATGATTCCAATACTTTCCCTATTCATTGCCATGTATTGCAGGGAATGTAAAAAATCTGAAATGGGAGGTACATAATTTTCCCTACATAATGCAGTTCCTTACATAACTCATTTTTTCACAGCGAATTATTGATATACAAGAACTACAGAACACTGCTTGTAACATTGGAATGTGTATAATCTTTTGATGCATCCGTCGAAAACTCGAGTTTGAATCTTCGATCCCGTTACATTACTTTGCATATAGATTATTCTCTGTATGCTGGGAAAGTAGACACTGCTTCATAGCCACGACTAAATCATTTTCAAAATTTTATAAACACAAATATACATCTACATTCATTTATATTAAATATAAACAAGTATTATAAAAATAAGTGATATGTTCAAGAATTTTAAGAGTTTAAAGTGACAGGACTTTTGATTTCTAAAATTGAAGCAGTTGAGCAAGTATAATGCGGAATATATAAATTCTGATGATATACTATAAGAGCATGTTACAGAGCAAATTATGGAGCAAGAAGAAGCATGTCAAAATGTTTTAAAAATCAGTTTTGAGTTTCAAAAGTATTGCATCTTTTTCAGTTTACTGTGAATATTTTAAATTTTGATTTACTGCTTTAATAGATTGGCAATCTCATGCATTTAAAATAATAATGTATGGAAAATGCCTGTATCTCATATATAAATTGGCTGTAAATATCCACATTGTTACACTGGGAGAAATATATATGAACCGCAGTACAAAGGATAAACATTCAGCTAGTAGTATGTATAAAATTTTTAAATAGAAGTTCCATTTGGAGTAATTTTCAGTTCTTATATCAACGGATTAGTTTTTGAAGATGTTGTTGTTGAGACCCAGACCTTCCGACCTCGTTTTTGGAGATGTGAAACACCTCAGCAATTCTTAATCGGGATTTGCTTATGTGGCAACTGATTGAAGGTTATAAAAGTAAATAAAATTCGACGAATAAATTAAGCAAGTATTTAATGGTATATCTTTATTTTATCGATTAACTTAAGAATAACGAAAATAGGAGAGACATGAACCCCCAGCTGAATTTTATGAAACTCTAAACGCAATATCAACAAAGAACTTCTCACCACATTTGTCGGCAAATGGAAAGGCTTCTTTAGAATGCCTCATATCACTATATATAACAGTTTAATGTACTAATGTGTTTTTGTCCTTTCAAACTCTGCAGAATTTCTCGGAAACTAACGAAGTCGGATTTTCGATTTATCCCCTCCCCTGCGGATGGAGAAAATGGGGATGTTTCTAAAAGGAATTCCAGACTTCCCAGAAGCCCTTATGTTGAGCTAGAAGGCTAAATTTTTACACACTTATAATATCAACAGTGACCTGTCTGGTAGGTCGGACGGTCTGGGTCTCAACAACAACAACAACACTTATAATATCAGGACGCAGTAGCTCAGTGGTTAGCTCGCGGGAGTTGCACTCGGTAGGCCTGGGTTCGATTCCAGCCGCTGCCAAAACTGCCGCCGTGTTCACGCGGAGTACGATCACGTTAAACATGTGGGTCCATATGTCCTTCCGAGAGGTTCGTGGTAGGGGAAGGAGGGTACGGGTCCCTGTGGATGCCTCCTCCACTGTGTTCCGGTTTAAATTATGTGGCACTTCCCGGCGTCAAAACGGTTACCGTACACCTTTCTGGTTGGTCGGACGGTCTGGGTCTCAGCAACAACAACAACACTTATAGTATCGGCAACGGCGCAGAAGCTAACTGAAACGGATTTTGGATTTTCTCCATCCGGGATTTCGAAATGGGAGAAGGGGTCTAAAAGTTTCCTCTAACCCCCTAGCAGACTCTCCTTTAACCTAGTAGGCTGAATATTTGCACATTTATAGTATGGAGTGCAATACAGAGATCAACGAAGCAGGAAATCTGATTTACACTCCCCTCTTCCGTGGTGGATAAAATGAGGGGGGGGGTGAAAAGTATTTCAAGAATCTCTAGAAGTCCCTATGTTAAACTAGATGGATGAATCCTTGCGCACTTATAGTATCAACCACCGGAAAGAAATTAACGCTCCTGGATTTTTTATGTTTTTTTTTTTCAAAACTTCATTACAGACCCACCAGAATACCCCTTTGTGATCTAAAGGGCTAAATCTTTGAATATATGGTATATCACCATTGGACTGAACCTATCTTCGTCGGTATATCAATATCCTCCCCTGGGTGGAGATTATGCGTTTATTAATGTCTTTACATACCTTCAAGAAGCCCTCTGGTGGTTTACAAGGCTGAATGTTTACACACTTATAGTATATACCACTAGACCTAAACCAACGGAAACGAATGTTCAATTTTTCCCTCGGAGAGGACAAAATAAGAGAGAGGGGTTAAGTGTCTCAGAACGTTCCCGAAAGACCCTGTTTGTGCAGAAATTCAACCACGGGACAGAACATAAGTAGGTCAGTACTGATGACCTAGCATTCTGGAGGCCTTACAGTAACAGAACATTCTAGTTGGTTTGAAATTAAAACTATCAAGGCGGACAAGCTCGGGGGCCACCCTAGAGCCTCCACTTATAATATCTTTCTCTCACACACTAATCCAATTAATTTTACTTCGGCGCGCGAAGGGCCATCTCTTGTTATAAATTGCAACAGCTCATGCGCCTACAAGTACCATACTTTGTTAAACAAAATAAAACATATTAAAAATTGCAGCTTAATTTTTAAGAGTGTTAGTTTCGAAGTCTTTTATGGGCTTAAATACTAGAAAATCTATAAGGTTGCATCTCATAAATGATCAATCTTGACAGACAATGTTGCAAAATTGCTTATTCAAATGATTATGTTAAAGTTGATATTGTATAACAAAATGCCATATCTTCGAAAGCAATTTATAACGTGTTACAGTGGGTTTGGAACCCCCAAGATTCTCTAATTCTCTTGCACTTTATTTCAAACTTTCTTTTGTCGTTTCAGTTTCAGCGAAATATTCAATGCCAAAATTCACCCTCTCCAACATATAATGTGCATCTGATTGAACAAGTTTTAGGTTGAGCAAGAAAGATCAATCACCCATAAAGCATTGATTACGAAACACTTTCCAACTGAAATGCAATTTTATTTAAACATCTCTAAAATGCAATACATTTAACGGTGATATTTTTTTAATTATCACAGAACTACAATAATTTATTTTACTTGAAAACTTCAAACTTCATCGAAAAGCATGACCTTTATTCAAATGACGTCATCGTACTATAAATTGTCTGGCTCTCTATGTAAAGCAGTGAGTATTTCACTTGCGGGGTTTATGTTTGTTTGTTTGTGTGGGCTGAACCAGACATGCGGTATTAATGCCCAGCACAATCCCCCGACATTTGTTGTTGTTGTTTTGTTCTCTAGACAGAACGTTAACTTGCGTAAAATAACATTTATTTACATTAAATTTTACAAATATATACACAGCATACTAATACTTTGCAGAGAGATTCTGCGGCAAGCGGATAAATCCTGATTGTTGGAACGTTAAGTTTGCGTAGTTCCAAAGTTCGAAAGCAACTCGACCGATCAAGACCCCCAGAAGGAGTGACCGACCATCTTATTGGTCGTCGTCGGTCTGGGGCTCATTAGTGGGGGTGCCCCCCCATGCACGCCACGTGTTTTCGGTGTGCACCATCGTATTGTTTTTCACACATGCCGGTGACGAATATTATGGCTTTCACATGCCAACATACTGTCACCGGCGTTAAAGTTATGTGTAAATCCCCATCGGGAATCTTTGGAAGTCAGGCGTCCGAAAACAGGAAATGGTATGCGGTTTCCTCAGTTATCAGATACATAGAGAAAAGCCGCTTCTAGTTCGTTTTGGTGAAGGTGGCATAAATGGCGATAGTTAACCGCCACACACTCATACACTTTTATTCTAGATTCCAGAGTTAAATAATTTTGCTTGAAAAAAAATCTACACGTTTCGAGGCCTCTAGAATACAAAAAAACTATTTTTAGCGTGACGTCCGTGTCTGTGTCTGTCTGTCTATCTGTGTGTTTGTGCAATGTATGTATCCACTCTAACTCAAAAACTAATGTACTGAATTTCATAAAATTTGGTAGGTAAGTCACTTGTATGTGACCTTGGTGCTGAATAGTTTTGGGTACGATTCGTAAATACAAAACCCGCCTATACTTGCGAAATAGCCTCTAAAAATTTCATTTATCCGCTCTAGCTAAAATTCTAATTGACCAAATTTCACAAAATTAGGTAGATAAGTTACTTGTTAGATACTCTGGTGCTGATTAGATTTTGGTATGATTTGGAAAAGAACAACTTGCATTTTTTGCGGAATGGCCCGAAAAAATTTGATGTATCCACAATAGTTGAAACACTAATTGACAAAATTTCAAAAAATTTGGTAGATAGGTTACTTGTGGGATATTCTGGTGCTGATTAGATTTTGGTACAATTCGGAAAAGAACAACTTGCATTTTTTACGAAAGGCCAGCAAAAATCGCCAAAATCTAAAAAAAAATAGACTACGTATGCTCAAATGCTTCAATTAAATTCTTGTTTTATACGCAATATTTGAAAATGCAAATTTAGTGTTATTTGGTGCAATTAAACTCAATCTAACGAATTGTTAAAGAAATAAAGAAAATATGAATTTGAGTCTGCAGGGGAAGTCATGTGCTGCCCACATCAGATTTTTTAGGAAAGTATTGGAATCATACTGAAAATCGCAACTCGAGTTTTCGACGGATCTACACTTTTCGAGACCTCTAGAATAGGAAAAAATTATTTTTAGGGTGATGTCTGTGTGTGTGTGTCTCTGTGCGTGTGTGTCTGTCTGTGTAATGTATGTATCCACTCTAACTCAAAAACTAATGGACCGAATTTCATAAAATTTGGTAGGTATGTCACTTGGGTGAGACCCTGGTGCTGATTATGTTTTGGTAGGATTCATAAGAAAAACCCGCCTTTTTTTGCGAAATGGCCCTTAAAAATGTCATGTATCCACTCTAGCTAAAATACTAATTGACAAAATTTCACAAAATTTGGTAGATAAGTTAATTGTAGGATACTCTGGTGCGCATTAGATTTTGGTACTATTCGGAAAAAAATAACCTGCTTTTTTTTGCAAAATATCCCGCAAAAATCGCCAAAATCTAAAAATTAAACTTCGTAGGCTCAAATATATCCAATGAATGCTTGTTTCATACGTAATGTTTAACGAATAAAGGAATAAGACCAACCTTGTTACAGTAGGTCTAGCCCCTTTAGAGATAATTTAGTTTTTTCGTATTTTCTCTACACTACATTTGAAAATAAGTCCAGCTACCAAATGAAAACGAAAATTGAATTAAAAGTGAATTAAATTTAATTAAAATAAAGAGTAAGTGGATATAAGTTTGCAGAGAAAGTCATGTGTTGCCCACATCGGATTTTTACTTTCCCTGCAATGAATGTATAGGGAAAGTATTGGAATCATACCGAAAATCACAACTCGAGTTTTTGACGAATCTACACGTTTCGAGTCCTCTAGAATATAAAAACTACTTTTGTAGTGACGTCTGCGTGTGTGTCTGTGTGTGTGTCTGTATGCCTGTCTGTCTGTCTGTGCAATGAATGTATCCACTCTAACTAAAAAACTAATGAACCAAATTTCATAAAATTTGGTAGGTAAGTCACTTGGGTGAGACCCTGGTACTGATTAGTTTTTGGTAGGATTCGTTAAACCAGAACCTCTTTTTTGCGAAAAGGCCCGTAAAAATTTTATTTATCCACTCTAGCTAAAATACTAATTAACCAAATTTCACAACATTTGGTAGGTAAGTTACTTGTAGGATACTCTAGTGCTGATTAGATTTTGGTTAGATTCGGGAAAGAACAACCTGCTTATTTTACTAAATGGCCCGTTAAAATCGCAAAATCTAAAAAAAAAGGCTAAGTAGTGTATGCTCAAATGTATCAATTAAATCCTGGTTTTATACACAATTTTTGAGGATGAAAAGAATATAGCATACTCCATTATGCTTTAGGACTAACCGTTCTCAGGATATTTGAGATTTTTTGCATTTTTGTTTCGCCGATTTCGGAAAAATGTCCAATTACCAAATAAAAACAAAAAATGAATTAGAAATGCAAATTTAGTGTTATTTTGTGCAATTAAACTAAATTTAATGAATTATAAAAAAAATAATGAAGAGATATGAATATGAGTCGGCAGGGAAAGTCATGTGCTGCCCACATCAGATTTTTACTTTCCCTGCAATACATGGTAATGTATAGAGAAATTATTGGAATCATACCGAAAACCACACCTCGAGTTTTCGACGGATCTACACCTTTCGAGACCTCTAGAACACGAAAAAACTATTTTTAGCGTGACGACTGAGTGTGTGTCTGTCTGTCTGTCTATGCAATGCATGTATCCACTCTAACTTAAAAACTAATAGACCGAATTTCATAAAATTTGGTAGACAAATCACATGGGTGTAATCCTGCTGCTGATTAGTTTTTAGTACGATTCCGGACAAAAGAACCCGCTCTTTTTTTGCGAAATAGTTTGCAAAAATTGCCTGTATCCACTGTAGCTGAAAAACTAATAGACCAAATTTCCCAAAATTTGGTAAATGAGTCGCTTGTGGTTTACCCTGGAGTTGGTTAGATTTTGTTATGATTCGGAATAAAATAACCTGCATTTTTTTGCAAAATGGCAAACAAAAATCATCACAATCTAAAAAAAAAAAAATTGTATGCTTAAACATATCCATTAAATGCTTGTTTTATACGTATTTGTTAACGAAGAAAAAATAAGACCAACTCCATTACACTAGGACTTCTCAAGATATTTCAGTTTTTTCGTATTTTCTCTAAGCCACCTTTGAAAATAAGTCCAGTTACCAAATGAGAACGAAAATTTTAATTAAAAGTGAATTAAATTTAATTGAAATAAAGAGAACGTGGATATAAGTCTGCCGGGAAAGTCATGTGCTGCCCGCATCATATTTTTACATTCCCTGCAATATATGGTAATGTATAGGGAAAGTATTGGAATCATGCTGAAAATCGCAACTCAAGTTTTCGATGGATCTACACCTTTCGAGACCTCTACCAGAACACGAAAACACTATTTTTAGCTTGACGTCTGTGTGTTGTTGTTGTTGTTGAGACCCAGACCGTCCGACCTACCAGAAAGGTGTTGAAAACCCAGGCCGTCCGGCTCGTCAACAAGGACTTGAGCATCCATTTGGACGGCCGGTACCAGAAAGGTGTAAGGTAACTGTATGGACGGCCGGGAAGTGCCACCCAATTTAGACCGGAACCCAGTGGGGGAGGCATCCACAGGGACCGTACCCTCCTTCCCCTACCACCAACCTCTCCGAAGGACCTACGGACCCACATGTTTAACGTGATCGTACTCCGCATGAACACGGCGGCATTTGTGGTAGCGTGCAAATATAGCGCGCAAACCACGGGGATACCGCAGAGATACCACGGGGATACCACGGGGATACCGCAGATGGCCAACAGCACGCGGTGTTCCGAGGTGGTCACCCACCAAGTACTAACCGCGCCCGATGCTGCTTGACTTCGGTGATCTAACGAGAACCGGTGTTTTCAGCACGGTACGGCCGTTGGCCCCCGACGTCTGTGTGTGTGTTTGTCTGTTTGTCTGTGTGTCCGTGTGTGTGTCTGTCTGTGCAATGTATGCATCCACTCTAATTCAAAAACTAATGGATCGAATTTCAAAAAATTTGGTAGGTAAGTCACTTGGGTATGACCCTGGTACTGATAGTACCATTCGGGATAAAACAACCCGCCTTTTGTTGCGAAATGGCCAGCAAAAATTGCCTCTATCCACTCTAGCTGAAAAACCAATAGACCAAATTTCACAAAATTCGGCAAATATGTCGCACGTGGGTTACCTTGGTGCTGATTAGATTTTGGTACGATTCGGAAAAGTAACCTGCCTTTTTTGCGAAATGGCTCGCAAAATTCGTCAAAATATAAAATAAAGAAGTACGTATGCTCAAATATATCAATTAACTGTTTATTTTGTACATGATTTTTAACAATGAAATGAATAAGACCAAACCCATTAGACTAGGTCTAGCCATGCTCGAGATATTTTAGTTTATTCGCATTTACGTTGCGCCACCGTTGAAAATAAGTCCAGTTACCAACTGAGAACGAAAATTAAATTAAAAGTGCCAATTCAGTGTCATTTTAAATAATTGTCGGCGTTATTTTGTGCAATTAAACTCAATATAATGAATTATTTAAGAAATAGAGAATGTGAATATTAGTCTTCAGGGAAATTCATGTGCTGCCCAGATTAGATTTTTTACATTCTGCGTCCATTAAAATTGGGCTTCGCTGTAGAAATAATCAGAGGTTGATGATCATTTAAACTAAAAAACATTGTAATTGCGTTGGCGTAGAATATAGATGCACAGAAAATACGCAAAAATAAAGCGGTTTTAGGACGGATGCAACATTAAATATAAGTTTAAATGAACATTAAAAATCACTATTTTTACTCTGGTAAAAAAAGATGGATGCCATATTTTATTTTGAAATGGGTCAAGTGATCTCTTCATATTATATGGGTCTTATTAATATTTTAATTTTTATTTTAAAAACTACCGAACATATTTTGCTGAAATTTTTTTATATATTTTATGGGATAATTTGAATGGTTCCTAAAATTTTTTAAGCAACTTGTGAATTTGAACTACGCTTGAAAAATGTTTGAATAATTAAGTCCCGTAGGGTTCTATGTATTTCATTTTTTAACCCGTGTTCAATCCAAAACTAATTGGGTGATATTATTCATTTACATCACCATAAGTCCCACAAGCAGTCTCAACAACATACTAAAATTTCATTTCTGTAAAGTCATTTTTACGGCAGTTATCGTGTGAACGAACAGACAGACAGACAGAATGAACAAAGTTATAAACACTTTTCAACTACGCTGTAAAGTGTTAAAAATGGGCAAATATATATTTCCTGTACGCTGTTTCGCAGTGTAACACCACTTATACATCCATGTGATTAACAAGAGCACATCATTCATACAACTTGTGAACAATGGTGAACTGCTTGTGAACAATGGTGAAAATGGCAGCCGTATTTTATTTAGAGAACATAAATCAAGCGAAGATGTAGGATGCTGCAGAAAGCATCATTCTGCTTTAAGGTAGTTGAAGAAAAAATTAAACGTTTTCTAACGACTCGTCAAAGGAACAGTTGCGAGAGAGAAAGCTTTGTGTTGAATCTTTGACCTTTGTTAAAACAGAGTTACTACCACATATTCAATTCGTGATAAAGTACCATGCACTTCAAAGTCATTATCAAATTCAGCAATGGATAGTGATGAATGATGCAGGAGATGCAGCTTGCTCGTGAGGATGACGGAATAGAAGTAATACGCATATTAAATAGGTGATATGATTATGACGTAAGTTTTTCTTATGCCATTAATTTAATAAAAGTGTTTAAAGGGATATAATGACATGCTGGAGCTGCATGAAAATGTGTTTGATATGTAATGATTCGGGACAGTGGTACATTCCGAGTTTAAAAGTATTTCCGAGATTAATATTTAAGGGATTCAGAAGATTTTCAGATTCAATTAGAGTACATTGCAGATTGACACTGCAGTTGTAAGTATCTTTTCTTCTTTCTGTAAATATTTATTTTCTATTTATTGTTTTACATTTTAATCCAGCAAATCTTTTGCTTTAATTCATTAGCAACATTCAGTTGTTTCACACAATGATCTATTAGTTAAAATTTGTGATTTTCAGCATGGGCAGTGTGAGTCCCACTTTACTTCTTCGCAATAGTCTTTCTAAAGCCTGTTAAATCAAAAATGAAATTGAATATACTTGCAGATAATAATCAGCTTAAGAAACTACTTAAAAAATTATTTGCCACACTCATATTTGAGGGGGAAAAGGAAAATGTTGTGAACAAACGCGCTTTTCGTTTCTCTTTTGTAAATTTATTTTTCGCAACTTTTACGCGCTCTTTTCTCTTGGTATGCTACCTTTTTTTTTGTATTTTAACCTGAATATTGAAATAAAATAATCAAATAATGGAGAAAAGAAAAATCGCACCCCCTCCCATCCCAAAAGTTCCATATATAGCTTACAAAATAAAAATCTCCAATAATATAAGTATAATTGCAATGGGATTCTTTATAAATCTGCTATAAAGTGCTATAAATATTTTAAATTCCAAGTAATTTTTTGAAATAATATAAATATTTCTCTAAAATAACTATATTCTTCCTTCCTTAAAATATGTATAATCTAAAAGAAAGTAGTATTAAATATTTCTTAAAAACATTTTATTTAAAAGTCCTCAATATTAGGGTGAAAACTCCTTATACGAAGTTAAATTTGTCAAACGTCATAATAAGTTCTCAACTTCTCCTCATACATAAATGAACGGTTGACCTCAAGAGGAATTTTAAGTGAATTGGTTAAATGGATTTCCATCTTCATAAAAATTCTCCTGATCTGATTGAAATCTCCGAATAAAATTCCGGTGCCTTAAGACAAGATAAGATTTCTGTCTTGCAGATGACATTATTAACGGCTAGCAGAAAAAAAAAGTTAACGGCTGGCAGAAAAAATTAACGGGTAGCAGAAAAATTCAAAGGGGGGATTTTTACTGAGAAAAAGTTTCGTGTAGAATATATTTTTTTTTATAAAATGTACAGTTTTTGAATTTTTAATTTTTGGTAAAAGAGATATTTGGTGAGACTGCTGTATAAATTAGATAATATAGAAATATTATTCTAATTCGCGTTATTCACAATGAAATGCAATATGCAGGTATATTGTTACATGATATGACATATTAGATAAATAGTATCACAATTCTTTAATATTATTTAATATTCAAAATAAGGAGAGTACAGGATCCATGAATAACCCATGCCTGAAAGATAACTTTATAGAATGCGATGGGTAAACGCGGCAATTATAGTAGCATCAAATGGCATAAAAACAGTTAGTTACAGATAAAACAAATACAATAAATTGTCACAACATAACATCTAAAATGATAAACATTGAAAAAAAAAAGAGTAATGTTAACAATTAAAGCAGGTAAATAATTAGCTATAAATACAGAAAAAATTCTCAGTTTCAACTGAATTTTAAGTAAATAACCAGTCTTTGATAACCCTTGCAAAGAAACGATAGGTAACAATGCATTTGAAAGATTGAGGCAGAAGATTATAAAATGTAGGAGCTAAAAAGAAATAATATTTTTGAAACTTACTAGAATTGGCTAGAGGAGGCCCGCCTATAATTCAAATTTATATATAATTCAAATTCTAAATTAAAATAATCCTACAATTTTTATATTTGTGAAAAATGATGCAGCATTACTAATATTTAAAACTGTAATGCAGAGGATATGAAATGTAATTATGGTGCATAGCCAAGTGGTCTATATTTGATAAAATCCCCAGTATTTACCTATCATTTCTTGATCAGCATTACATCTCTAATTCAACCTAGGTTAGGAGATATTTTACAATATATTACTGCACTGAAAAGTTATATTAATTAGCTGTAATTAATATTTATTAGTAAGTTATTTATTAATTTGAAATTAAATGCAGAAACATATGAATGATCATTGCGTTGGGTTTATCAATTAGACCCTCCTATTTCTGCTGCTGCGTATAATACAGTAATATGCTACACTACTGTCTATACAAGAATTTAAAAGTCAAAAAATATTCATAATCAAATTTAATACATTTATTATTTGACTCTGATAGTTTTAATATAGTACAGTTATTTATTAATAACGGTACTAAATTAAGTAATCAGATTTGAACTATGTGATGACAAGTTGTTATTTTAAATTTTGTTGATTACACAAATGTACCTTAAGCACTCCATAATAAGGATACTAGTATGTAAACCTACTAAAGAAAGGAAAATTAACTCTGTTAAAAGTAAGCTGCAATTATGTTTAGTAAGTTTTATTTTGCTTAACAATTCATGGGGTGTTTAGCTTCAAAAATAGTTGTCTTAGTTGTAAATTAACATAGTTAAGTTCTGCCCCGTCTCAGCTATTTACGTCCTCGGTGTGTGCTCTTGGAGGATTCTGAATTACTTTAACGCTCTTCTCATTTTGTTCATATTGCCAAAATTGAAGATCCAGCTTCGTCATGTTCGATCCAGCGGCTGACTTTATAAGTATGCAAAAATTCAACTTTCTAAGCCACACGAGGGCTGCTTGAGTGTCGGGAAATAAATTTAAAAAAATAATCTCCCAAGGGGTATCAAAAATCCGATTACATTAAGTTCTCCCTAATGGTAGTTAATATAAAGGTACAAAGATTCAGCATTCTAGGTCACCGGGGAGCTTCTGGAGGGTCTGAAAAGACTTTTCAAAAAGAACACTATCTCTCCTCTCCTGGAGATATAAATCGAAAATCCGGCTACGTAAAGTTCTATCTGATGGTCGATACTATAAGTGAGCAAATTTTCTACCATAGGACACCTGGGAGTTTCTGAGGGGTATGGAAAGTCAAAAACACGTTAAACACGCTAGACAGTTTTATATATCGGATTAAGAATTGGGCGAATTACCCACATAGTTGTAGATACTTTTACTCGTGCAAACTGTGGCGGAATCATTGCAGGTCTCGAATTTAAAGATCGATGTTTTCAGTCTTTTGTCCTTACGGCTTTTGAGCTCATTCAGAAAATTATCGTAGATATCTCGTTTTTGCATATTATCATCAGCTCGTCCACTTTGCATCCTTCTCCTTTCATTCAGTTAGCTCATCTCTCTTATTCTCGTGAATTTCTTAGTTAAGCTTTATTCACTTCGCCGACTATGATGTTGTAGACAACTACTGTGGCCCGTTCGTTAAGCTGTAGTTAGTTCGTGAGTACATTGTACAACATGACGTGAAAGCAGCCAGTGGGGATTTCTTTTGGGGCAACTGTTCCACGTGACTGTAATTAATTTGTAAATATATGTCATTAAGTTGTGAATTTCACCACGTTATACTGTCATTCTTTACAGACATCATTGTAGTTTGGTTGGACGATTACCTTGTTGAATATAATGGCAAATAGTGCATCCATTTCTAAGAAAACCCTCTAATACATTGGCAGAATATCAAAAACTGACCCCAAGTAAGATTCTGGCCTGGGTTCTGACATTTCAAAATATTTAATGCGCAATTTTCCCTTGGGGCTCCACACAACTTTGGACCCTCCTGTATTTGGGGCCGGAGGTCGCAGTATAGTAGGTTCACCCTTACCCCAGTATAATTTCTGCAAAACTAGAAATTTTTTAATTTAAATGTGTCACAACGTGGATCTTTAACATATTTGTGCCCAGGGATGAGTTAAATGGCATTTATATAAATATTTATCTTAGCATATCTATATAAGAAAATAATTTATTTCCCACTGTCTATCTGTCTTTCACGCTCATTGACAAGTTTAACGACATATTCGTAACTTGTCGACTTTTGAGAAATGCCACCAGGTAATTGATACTTCAACATTTCAGTAAATTAAATTTGATTTCTTTGCTAATCTCTGTCGCTGTGCGTGAATTTTTAATATTCTTGATTCTAAATATCGCGAGTGATTTTTCGTGAGACAGGTTTTGTTAGGGAACTCTGGGGGTCAAAAGATAACTGTGTTTTGTTAGGTGTTGTATGTGCTGTTCGGGGTCATATAGTTGTTGTTGTTGAAACCCAGACCGTCCGACCTACCAGAAAGGTGTAAGGTAACTGTTTGGACGGTCGGGAAGTGCCCCCCAATTTAGACCGGAACCCAGTGGGGGAGGCATCCACAGGGACCTGACCCTCCTTCCCCTACCACCAACCTCTCGGAAGGACTTTCGGACCCACATGTTTAACTTGATCGTACTCCGCATGAACACGGCCGGGGTCATATAGTAATTATGTTTAGTTAGGCATCATACGGCAATTGTGTTTGATTAGGGGTTATAATACAGTAAATATATTTAGTTAGAGATCGCGTTATCATTATGTTTAGTTAGGGGTCTTAAAGTACTTATGTTTAGTTAGGGATCGTATAATAATTATGTTTAGTAAGGGGTCGTATAACAACTACCTGTAGGTAGGCATTGTATAGTAATTGTGTTTAGTTACGGATCGCATAGTAATTATAGGGATTGCATAGGATATTAATGCATATTTAGGAATCGCAAAGTAGTCATGTTTAGTTAGGTGTCGTAAAGTAAATGTGTTTTGTTAGGATGTAATATAGTAGTTAAGAGTATTGATCAGGAGAAAAGGGGGTGTCTAGTGTGCCCACAAATTTAACTACAGGCCGGAGGATGGGAGGGAATACTTCCCTATACATAAACATATGCACCTCGTCATATTATCAGTCAGGCAACACAGACAAAAATATATATTTCCATATTTGCGGTTCTATCGGATTGATTTAAACAGGTTTTATACTATTTATATAGCTATCATTAACCTACCGCCGTAGCTCGCGGATATCGGGATATACAAGCATTTATTTTATATTCTGTTGGTCAAATTTCAGCGTTCTTGAGGAGTATAGAAAACAGTAAATCTGCCCGCGCAGCGATCGTGTGTATATTTCGACATTTGGTTCTATTAGACTGATTTCAGAAATCTCAATGTCTGTTGTTGGTAATTACCTGCATGCATAGCGAGTGACAATGTACCGTGACGTAGATGCATGCATGAGCTTATTGAAGACATCTCAGAGTTATTTGAAGTACAAGGTTTTTCAAAAAGCGATCCTGCTGGAGATATATAAATATATTTAAAATCAACTATATTTTGAAAATCCTGCATGCATATATAAACAGAGTGTTCCAAAAAGGCGATTACGCGGTTTATTTCCTTAAATATTAATCTTAGACACATACTTATAATTACAAAGTTTCTTAAAGTAAGTCGAAGAATATTGTGAAAACAGCTACATCTCTGCGGGTGATATTTCTGGAGAAATTCAAATTTTACTTCGTATAAGAACCATGTAGGAAAATATTTCATTAAATAGAATATTTTTTATGACTTTACTGGTTAAAATGAGAAAAAAGTTCCATCTATTCGTTTGCGAAATTACAAAATGTCTACATTATTAAAATACTCACTGAGAAGCCAAGGACGTCCAAATGTCCCTAAAAATCCCTTAATTTGTCCCCAAAAGTCTTGAATTTAAGCTTGTAAGTAGGCATGGAAAAGGGACAAAAGTCAGTAAATCCATTTCTTAACATCTTTATATATTTGAGAATTTCTGTTTTAAAAATTTATAACTGTTTCTATTTGATACGAATGAATTAGTTAGGAATTTTCTATTAACGGGAATTTTTACTCAACGTGGCACTTGGAAAAATTTAGATGCAGCAATTCTTGGTTATATAATGTCAGAAAATGCAAATTAAATATTTTTTATGCTAACTTTTTAAAATTAAAATTAACTAATGAGCATTTTAAACATTTATTTTATGATTTGCTTCTTTCTCGTACATATTTCTTGAATTTCCACATACAACATTCACCTATCCACCTACTAAAATAGCTTACTGTGACATTTCTTTTGAACATCCAATTCTCAATTCTTTTAACTTTAATAATTTTTTTTTGCAAAACATCAGCACTTGTTACCAGTAAGTAATATAAAAATGCAAAAATCTTTCTAATTTAATTTGCCAATTGGTAGAACTATTTACATTTACAATGAAGTTTCCATGTCATTAAACTCTGATCATCTTTCATCATGCATATGCAGTGATAAGAATATAACTCCTTATGTCAACTCTTCTCATGGACGCATTATTACTGGAGATCTCAGTATAGTTCAGGATGATATTCTCAGGGATATTATGAATAAAGCGTCCAAATTTCGCATTCCATTCTGCCATCATCCCAAACTTCTTCTTTAGACTTTATCTTTTGATTTTGATAAATGCATATACCAACAATCCTTTTCTCATTCCGTTCCTATTAAAGCATTCCACCTATGGAAGTGTTCTACCCTACATTTTCTTAAAAATGTTATTATAAACATAATATTTACAAAGCCTAGTTATCCTTTTAAACAACTCTTAGCTGCTATTAAAGAACTACAGCAACATTTTGTCATAATTTATGTAGATATTTGTCATAACTTATGAAGATATTTGTCATAACTTATGCAGTAAGCTTCTAATAATTATGCCATTATTTGTTGAAAATATTATGTTTCTCTGTTACAGAAGTATTTAAAACATAATCATATTTTTAAATTCATTAATAACCAGTCTATCAAAATCAATGATTAAAATGCTGAAATTATATACAAAATTAAATATTAATTGTAAATTTTATAAATTTCCGTATGTTACTTTAGTTCCTAAATTCCATAAATCACCACTCAGTTTTAGAACTGTCACTTGGGGACATAATACTTTTACCACTACTGCTAGTAAATAGTTGCTAAATTGTTAAATATAATTTATGAATCTCTTAAATTTAAGACTTCGGGATATTTCATTTTGAATAATAGTTTTGTTTTAGTCAGTCACCTTAGCAAGCGTCCACATATTCTTGGTTTCCATACCTTTAATTTTAAAGACTAGTTTCATAATATTGATATTAAAGATTTATATAAAGTTATTATCTATTTTTATAATGATTATCTCTCTTCTAAGAATGCCTCATTTAAAGTCAAAAACTTTCCTATGCTACTGCACATTGTGTTATACAACAATTATATTATCCAAGGTGATAACATATATTTATAAACATCTGGTGTACCTCAAGGGGGCTGTAGTAATATTATTCTAGCTAACTTATATATATATTATTATAAACGCGTCATTTTTTCTCTAACTCATATATTATATATCGTTATGTTGATAACTTAATTTGTATTATCATAGAGGATTCCTATCCAATTAATATTGAATTTTACCCCTTTAACCTAGAATTAATCCCAAATGAGCCTAGTGTTAGTCAAACTGTAAATTATTTAGACTTAAATTTAGATACCCTTCATAATCATGCTATTACCAATCTATTTGATAAAATGGATCCTTATAACTTCACTATCATTAAGTTCCTATCATATCGATCTTGTAATTCTATTCAATTGTTTAGAATTATTTTAAACCAGCTATCTCGAATACATCGACTTTCAGATCCTTAGTTTCACTATTTCCATATCAAGAATCTTATGCGCATTTGTAAAAATTACCACTAACCAGAAGTATTTGTTAATAATATTATTAATAATTTCAAATACACCACGTAGCAATTTTTGAATTGAATTATTTATCCATGATTGGATAACTCATTTTTGTGAATTTCACCCATTCTTATCACCTAACTGTCCACTTGTTCTGAATCCTACAAAGATTACTATTTTTGAAAGTTTACAATTAAAACCCATTTCCGTTCACGTTCAATACTTTGATCATTCCGGTCTCCACTCGCTTTAACGATTAGCAGTAGTATGCTCTGCTGTATGTTCGGCTGCAAGCGTTTCGACTCACACGTGGCGAATGTACCTCTAAATTTATATTTATGTTTTTATATTTCTGGTTTTTAATTCTTTTGGAATATATTATTTCTCCTTCCATTAGCCAGTAGGCAGTTCCAATGGGATCTATAATCAAATACTATCGCCATTGGCATAAACTGGTTATTCTTTCGGTTTTAATTCAAATTGTATGGCTGTCCTGGCGAGTGTGTTCAATTTTGAACTAACCGCCATTTTTTATCTGATTGTTCTCCATGTCTTAATCTTTTATCTTGGGCTAATTATTACTGCCTATATGTATATATATATATATATATATATATCATATATATATATATAAATATATATATATATATATATCATATATATATATATAAATATATATATATATATATGTATTTAATTATGATTTTTATATATTAATATTCCCCTCATCCCCATTATACCATTATAGCAATAAGTTACCTGCTATTTTTACTTTCCCTGCAATACATGGTAATGTATAGGGAAAGTATTGGAATCATGTCGAAAATCGCAACTCGAGTTTTCGACGGATCTACACGTTTCAAGACCTCTAGAATACGAAAAAACCATTTTTAGCGTGACGTCTGTGTGTGTGTCTGTGTGTCTGTCTGTATGTGTGTCTGTCTGTGCAGATTTTGTATCCACTCTAACTAAAAAACTACTGGACACCGAATTTCACAAAATTCGGTAGAAGAGTCACTTGTGGGTTACCCTGGTGCTGATTAGATTTTGGTACGATTCGGAAAAAAATAACCTGCCTTTTTTTGCAAAATTACCCGCAAAAATTGTCAAAATCTAAACTAAAGAACTAGGCATACTCAAATATATCCATTAAATGCTCGTTTAATACGTAATTTTTAACGATGAAATTAATAAGACCAACCCCATTACACTAGGACTAGCCGTTCTCGAGATATTTTAGATTTCCGAATTTTCTCTACGCCACCTTTGAAAATAAGTCTGGTTACCGAATGAGAACGAAAATTGAATTAAAAGTGAAATAAATTTAATTAAAATATAGAAAACGTTAATATAAGTCTGCAGGGAAAGTTATGAGCTGCCCACATCAGATTTTTACTTTCCCTGCAATACATGGTCATGTATAGGGAAAGTATTGGAATCATGTCGAAAATCGCAACTCGAGTTTTCGACAGATCTGCACGTTTCAAGACCTCTAGAATACGAAAAAACCATTTTTAGCCTGACGTCTGTGTGTGTGTCTGTCTGTGTGTGTGTCTGTCTGTCTATGTGTTTGTCTGTCTGTCTGTGCAGATTTTGTATCCACTATAACTAAAAAACTAATGGACAGAATTTCACAAAATTTGGTAGGTAAGTCACTTGTGAGCGAGTCTGGTGCTGATTAGTTTTGGGTGCGATTTGAAATAAAAGAACCCGCTTTTTTTGCGAAATGGCCCGCTAAATCTTGTATCCACTCTAGCTGAAAAACTACTAGACCGAATTTCACAAAATTCAGACGAAGAGTCACTTGTGGGTTACCCTGGTGCTGATTAGATTTTGGTACGATTCGTAAAAAAATAACCTGCATTTTTTTTTGCAAAATGGCCCCCAAAAATAGTCAAAATCTAAACTAAAGAACTGTATACTCAAATATATCCATTAAATGCTCGTTTAATACGTAATTTTTAACGACGAAAATAATAAGACTAACCTCATTACACTAGGACTAGCCGTTCTCGAGATATTTTAGTTTTCCGTATTTTCTCTACGCCACCTTTGAAAATAGGTCCGGTTACCGAATGAGAACGAAAATTGAATTAAAAGTGAAATAAATTTAATTAAAATATAGAGAACGGTAATATAAGTCTGCAGGGAATGTCATGTGCTGCCCACATAAGATTTTTACTTCCTCTGCAATACATGGTAATGTATAGGGAAAGTATTGGATTCATGTCGAAAATAGCTACTCGAGTTTTCGACAGATCTACACGTTTCGAGACCTCTAGATTACGAAAAAACCATTTTCAGCGTGACCTCTGTGTGTGTGTCTGTGCAGATATTCTATCCACTCTAACTAAAAAACTATTACACCGATATTCACAAAATTTTGTAGGTAATTCACTTGTGGGAGTCTGGTGCTGATTAGTTTTGAGTAAGATTCGGAATAAAAGAACCCGCCTTCTTTTGCGAAATGGTCCGCAAAAGCTTTTATCCACTCTAACTGAAAAACTAATGATCCGAATTTCACAAAATTCGGTAGATGAGTCACTTGTGGTTTACCCTGGTGCTGATTAGATTTTGGTACGATTCGAAAAAAAATAACCTGCCATGTTTTGCAAAATGTCCTGCAAAAATTGTCAAAATCTAAACTAAAGAACCAGGTATACTCAAATATATCCATTAAATGCTCGTTTAATACGTAATTTTTTAACGACGAAAAGAATAAGATCAACCCCATTACACTAGGACTAGCCGTTCTCGAGATATTTTAGTTTTTCGTACTTTCCCCACACCACCTTTGAAAATAAGCCCGGTTACCGAATGAGAACGAAAATTGGATTAAAAGTTAAATAAATTTAATTAAAATAAAGATAACGTTAATATAAGTCTGCAGGGAAAGTCATGTGCTGCCCACATCAGATTTTTACTTTCCCTGCAATGCATGGTAATGTATAGGGAAAGTATTGGAATCATGTCAAAAATCGCAACTCGAGTTTTCGACGGATCTACACGTTTCAAGACCTCTAGAATACGAAAAAACCAATTTAGCGTGACGTCTGTGTGTGTGTGTTTTTATCCACTTTAACTAAAAAACTAATACACCGAATTTCCCAAAATTTTGTAGATAAGTCACTTGTGGGCGAGTCTGGTGCTGATTAGTTTTGGGTACGATTCGGGATATAAGAACCCGCCTTTTTTTGCTAAATGGCCCGCAAAAGCTTGTATCCATTCTAGCTGAAAAACTAATGAACCGAATTTCACAAAATTCGGTAGATGAGTCAGGTGTAGGTCACCCTGGTGCTGATTAGATTTTGGTACGATTCAGCAAAAAATAACCTGCCTTTTTTTGTTAAATGGCCCTCAAAAATTGTCAAAATCTAAACTAAAAAGCTACGTATCCTCAAATTTATCCATTAAATGCTTTTTAATACGCAATTTTTAACGAAGAAAAGAATAAGACTAACCCCATTACACTAGGACTAGCCGTTCTCGAGATATGTTAGTTTTTTTTTCGTATTTTCTCCACTCCACCTTTGAAAATAGGTCCGGTTACCGAATGAGAACGAAAATTGGATTAAAAGTGAATTAAATTTAATTGAAATAAAGAGAACGTTGATATAAATCTGCAGGGAAATTCATGTGCTGCCCACATCAGATTTTTATCCTTAGTCTTAGTCTATAGTTACTTATTTGTAACAGATATGCTAGCGATGGGTTTTTTGTACTTACCGTAGTTCATGTATAGTTTTCGATTAAAAATATCAATTTATATACAGGGTGTGAAGCCTTTATAGTACCAGCAACTTTGAAAAGGTTGATTATAGCCACATACTTCCAATTAGAAAAAGTATGCATATGACGTCATGACAATGTTTATTGCTAATGACAAATGTTGTTTAATATGGCCATCATTGTGATGTTCAAAAAACTGCATGGGTTGCACGATATTTTCCACCGGTAGTTTAAATAGTTGAATCATGTTTCGTGTGTTTGTTAAGCTCATCGGTCCTCGTCATATCTTCTTCAACCGTCGAAACTCACGAAGGGCAGCATAGAATTGGCATTCTCGTTCCGCTGATAATACAGCTCGATTAACAAAGCAAGGTGACGTAGGGTAAGAGTCGTCGAAAGGTACTAGGTAGTTCGCCTCTGAATGATGAGAATTCTCCTAGCCTTTCCTTTTATTAACATGACCGCTACACGGAACGCGACTATGCAAATTAGAGTATTTTACTCGGTAAACAGCGCCAAAATTTCTTTTGGAACTAACTTTGTTTTAGAAATAGAAACCGCATGTTACACTGTGTACGCCCACCGAATTTTGTTATGTTTCTTCCAATGCATCACTCGCTAGAGGTCTCTGAATACCTCACGTTATTTTATGGCCACCACGTTATGGCCACCCTGTATATATATATATATATATATATATATATATATATATATATATATATATATATATATATATATATATATATATATATATATATATGATGTATATATATACATATATATATACATATAATATACCACCCGACATAAAAAATACAACACCATGAAAAATCGAATAGTGTGTTTTACTGAAGGACACAAAGACAGAGATGGCATATATCAATAAGTGATGTTAATTCCAGAATGATAATGCAATATATTAATGGCTTAGACAGGTTGATCAGGTAGGACAGTGTAACTGGCCGCAGAACCTCATTCACATATTGTCGTGCAGTCATTGTGCCTCTGATACGATCCAGAGGTGACCAACTATTCGAAACAGATGGCACCCTCAAACCATGATGCCGCGTTGTCGAGCTGCATGTGTTCAACAGTCGCAGCAGGAATGGATCTGTTTCCACGTCGTCTCCAGACTCTCACACAGTGAATGTCAATTGGTAAACAGAACCGAGCCTCGTCGCTGAACACTACCCTGTCCCATTCAGTCGACCAAGAGGCTAAAGCCTTACACCATTGCAATCTCTCACGTAGGTGTCTTGTCGTCAATGGCAGTCTTCGTAAAAGACTGTTTGAGTGGAAGCCGCCTAAGACCAATCGTCAAGAAACTGTTCTCGTTGATATTAGAACATCCAATGTACCCTGGCAAAGACTGCACAATGTCGACAGTCGTCGTTTCTGGGAGCGCCACCGCATGGCTTCAAATGCGTCGATCAACGCGTGGCGACATACGTCTGGATGGTCCTGTACCACTGCGACGATTCACATTCCCTTCTTTAATCCATCTTCTCAAAATCCTTTGCACAATGGACGCATCTAAGCGTGTTTCAGCGGCGATAGGCAGGTACGATCACCCAGCCGTACGTAGGCCTAAAATGAATCTTCTCGCACGATCGTCTAAGTGCTGAAACGGACTTCGGCGTCATAGGCCAGGCATCTCTTCAACAACACGTGTCTTCTGAAATGAAAAGAAGCTCGGAAAACTGGTTTCCGTAGGCGACAGGCAGTAACAACTGTTTGCTCTTCAGATGTTTCCAACACTTTTATCTCGTGCTCTAATCACGTGATCTACTTACATTTCAGATAATGTGCATACATCGGCTATCTGCTTTTCTCTAGCAATTGCAATTTGCATAATTACACACAAATACATGTATATATATATATATATATATATATATATACATATAGATATAACTATTAACCTCATCTAAAACAATCTACTGAAAATATACCAAATTATACCCAAATTACTTTTTTATCTTAGCAGCGTAATGCGTAACCATTTTTTCTTTCACTTGTGTCTCATATAACAAAGCTTTTCCTCTTTAAGTATTTTGATATATTAATATGATAAGGAAACTTATTTGGAATTATTGTTCTCCCAATACAAAATTAGCGTCGGTGGAAATGTTTCGGAAGTTTGAAATTAGTTCTCTTCATTGCGGAATTGTATATAACTGTGATTCTAAATGACAGATGCCAAAAGAGGTTTGTAAAATTGCAATTTTAAGTTACTTGATAATTTCTAGGAATGTATATGAAAAATGGCGATTATGAACTACCATCAGGTTATAAATGTTATGTTTTAATTATTTTAAAATATCAAATTCATTTTAGGAAAATCCAGGATTTCTAAAATAGTTTCATATTTTCTCTAAAACTTTGAAAAAATCCATCAAGTTATTAGCGGCCTTTTAAAAATATTACAACGCAATGTACTTGACTAACTTCAATATTCTTTTGTTTGTGCACCACAGTCTCATTATTAAATAACGGAATTTAAGAGCAATTATAAACAGCATTAAATGCACGCATAATTTATTTATCCTTTCATTTTATTTAAAACCAATACAAAGACATCTGTGTTCCTAAAATTGATAAAGAAATCGCAGATTTTGCAAATAGTATTTTGAGCAAGATCCCAGAATTTGGCACTCAGTTGTAAAAAATACTTTTTATCTTATGCAATATGAAGAAACATATTTTATTCTTTCTGCTGTCAAATGTAGAAATTGGCATTTAGGCGTAAAGTTATTTTAAGAGTGTGTGGTCTTTTAAATGATAGACATTCTACTTAACAATGAAGGAAGGCTTGTGTGATACTTCCAAAAAATAATTAACATTTAATATAAAAGTTTGATCATTTGAATATTAATAACTAATACGAAAGAAAATAGAATATACTAGCTGAGTATCTGTTATTCGCACTGGATGAGGTGTCTCTTAGTCATACTAAACTTTAACCTAATTTTTTTTAAATAAAAAATACCTCTATTTATAATAAATCATCGAAGTGAAACGGTAAACATGTATCATTTAAGCCTTTCTCATATTCTTAAAGTTTAATTACGGAAATGTAGATCCTTGGTGTTCATCTTCTTAAAAAATTTAGGTTTCTAGCTGGAGCAGCTGTAGAGATACAATAATCCTGCTGCTCATCTTCTCTCATTTTTACTCTAAGGACCAATTTAGTTATGCACAGGTTACGTAAAGCTAGCTACTTAATGTTTACCTGTGATCCTTGTAAGGAACATTTTTGTAAAATTTCACGTTCCTAATTCTAAGGCTGTAGATAAATGGACATCATGCATCGCGGTTATCTTCCTCACCTAGAAGTGGATTCCCTGAATACTTCGTTCTAGTTTTTATCTATAATCCAAGAGGAACAATACCTGAATATAATTTTAGATTCCTAACTAAGGTTGAAGAAATACGACGATCATGCTTCTGCGATATTGTCTCTATTACTCCCATGGAGTTATAGAAATATTATTTCAAAATATTTTCCCGTTTTCCAAGAGAAACATCTCTGAAAATATTTAAGTTCATCCATGGAGGGGTTAGCTGATACGGAGATCATACCAATGAGTCATCCCAATACGTCTTTTCCTACCTTGTTGTTGATAGATTATGAAGATATTCTTAGCGTTTTATTGTAGCTCAAAATTAACATCTCTGTAAAAGTTGAAGTTCATAATTCAAGAGTGAAAGGTAGCGTGGTAGTTTGTTCATCTCACTCCACCTCATAAGGATATGGCTTTTCTATGAAACTTGAGAAACATCCTTGTAAAAATTAAGGATGCTAGCTTGAGTCTTTGAGAAATACTGTGAGTGAGTAAATTCGTAAATCAGTTAGGGTTGATTTTCCTTTCATACAGGATTCTTCAGCACCTTAACAACTTTGTAAGGAACAATCCATGAGCATACACGTTATGTCTGTCTATAGCAAAGTGAGCATTCTCTATTGAATAACATAGATATATTACAGCGCTCTTAAAATTTAAAAAGTTAGTAAAATGAAATCATTAGTAAAATGAATGACAACAAATCAAGATAGAAGTTACATGTCAATTACAAAGCTGTAACGGATTTCCACATCAGGAACTCCCAGAACGTGTATATGGAAGGCAATAAATAGTAAATACATACCAAAAAGTCGTATCATCAGTGACTGTACCATCTGCAATACTTGTGGATATCTGCAATACTTGTCAAAGTACACCAAATCCTTTTTAATGCTGTTTTCTGATTGGCTTTATCTTAATTCAGGTCTTGGATATATAATCCCCTTTATATTTTCCTTTGCTCTCATTCCTCTTTAGGACTTCGGGTTTATTGGTTCTCTTGCACTGACGAAGGGAATCCATCGCATCCCCGAAACAGCTGTATGTTGCATTATAATTTTATTTGTGCTTATATACGATGCTCAAATTTTCTTCATCAAATGCTTGTTAAAGTTACCTGCAAAGTTACTCTTTCTAGAATTCAAATGTTCTTTACTACTTACGGAGGACATTTTTTAACAGGAAATACTTTTGATTCCTCAGCATTTAAGTGTTGTTTATTTTAACATTCCTGAATAACGCGTTGTGGGTTCGAGTCCCACGTAAGGCATGGATGTTTGTGTTGTGGGCGTAGTGTGTTCCGCCCCCTCTGGTGCGCCTGGGGCAACGTCTTAGGACGGCTAAATGGTTCGCGTTCTGGTCGCTGACAAAAGGCGAATGACGAAAGTCAAGTGCCTGGCCATTAAAAAAAAAATTACTGAATAAAAACAGCCATTCACCAATAACCATATTGTGGAAAATAAACGATTTATGTAACAATTTTATATTGAGGATTTATACTAAATCGGCAATACTGTACAATTTTGTAAGAGGCTTTTTCCGCCTATCAAACTTTGCTGCCGAGATCTTTTTCTAACTTTTTAAATTCTTTATATTGTAAAAGATGTTTTTTTAATGTCTAGCACAAAAGAGTTGAATTACTGTAAGACATTGAGCTGGGAAGACTACTGAACTGGAAAAGAGAGAGTGCCAATGTTTACATTAAATTTTTGGCGCCAATTATTGACTTACCTATAAGAATGTCGACGCTTTTTCGGAGTACTTTCTTGTCATTAGGATATAAGTTCTATCATTCTTTTTAAATCATATTTGAACATTAATTAACTTTTAAAAGCAAATGTACAGAGGCCGTTTGCACGATGGAAACGATTTTGATAATTACATTTTATGTATAAAGGGCGTATTTCTTGCAGAAATTTGCTTCTGTCTGATAGTTTTGATTCTTCACTATAGCTCTAACTCGAATTTTCCATGAAAGTAAACTTTTTCTTAGCTCCGTCGTGTCAATTTTATCCCACTCCTCTTGGGTAGTTTTCCAAAGTTCGTTCAGTGCTCTTGGATGCCGTTTTCCTAAGGCTCGTTTTAACAAACCGAAAGCACAAAAGTCCATAGGAGAAGCGTCAGGTAATTTTACAGGCATTTTATTAAATGGGATGCATTTTATTCCTGTTTCTGATTCTTTCTTTGCTAAATATGCGACAGTTGACTTAGACGCGTGACTAGAGGCTTTGTCCCTATGAAGCTCAACTTTATTGATGTCCTTTCCATATAAGGCTGGGATTTCTTCTTCAAAAATTGGTTCTAAAATATTCTGCTGATAGTAGAGTGAATTAGTTATAGCTTTATTGAGACTTTCTTGGGTTTTAATTTACCGGTGTAACAAAATCCTGCAACTATCATGAATCCCTTTGGGAACTTTTCTGTACATTGATGAAGCCATTTCGTACGGTCATTTTCGTCAGTTGAGTAATAGAAAATTACCCTTTTTTTATTACATTCACTAAAATATACCCATGCCTCATCGAGTGTTACCACAAATTTCCATTTATCAGCAGCTAGGCGTTTTTCATATAATTTTCTGCAATTTGTTTTTCTTTCCGCAATATGCTTTGGGAAAAACAGATGAATTTAGATTTAAACATATATTTTAACTTCACATCTTTTTGAATGATTCTACTTACAGTGACAGAAGACATTCCTAGTTTCGATGCAATGGATCTTTGAGTCGGTGGATTTTCTTTTAGGATTTAAGACTTCACTTTCTTGATATTTACACGCGTTCGAACAGTCTTAGGATGCGATTTTGCGGCCATTTTTTCATTTTTACTTTCAGCTAGATGCTTTTATCCTTTCAAATTTAATATATTAAAAATACTTTTCTTTGAAATACAGTAACCTCGATTTTTACACCTCTTTACAATATGTTGATACGAATATTTTTTCTCGGAAAGCGCATTTAAGTAACCTTCGAGCCTTCCATCAATTTCAGGAGCCATTTTCAAAATACATCTTCTATTCTACATTCCAATCAGAACAAAACAGTAGCAGACGATTATATTGGAAATTCCAAATCTTTATCTCAAAATGCTAACGATAAACATAAATACAAAATTGTTTCTATAAAGTGCGAACGATCTTCTGTATTTCGATTTATTTTTTTTAGCTTTCGTTTACGTAGTTACTATAATATGGTAAGATTTCCATTTGGCAGCAGCAAGATTCAGCATTATTGTGATCCATTTCACTCTAAAAATACAATACAATTTTAGAAACTTGAAGGATATTGGTGTAACACGAATAAATATTTGACATATAATTTGAAGCTATTATACTTCTAATAGTTTTGATAGAGATTTTAACACATAAGATGATATTTCGAATATAAAAAGACGTTTAAATTACAATATTCAACTTATATCGTCCATAAATGTTCCTGCACCGGGTATCTTGTACTTTCGCCGAGTATTTGCAAGCCATTCTTTTCTTTTCTCTTCATTTCTAGGAAAACGGAACAATCTAAAACGCATCTTAGAATATCTAAAGCCGTTTGGTTTTGATTACACTACCTGACCTAACGTGAAAATAAAAAGAGCTAATGGTAATGGCAAACGCTTCCGTCTGGGATGGGCTTTCTTAAGTTTGACAAGTCAGCTCATATATAGGAGCCTTACTTATAACATCGACCACGGAATAAATCTAATCTGACCAATTTTTAACGATGTATTGCTAAACAATATGTAGAATCTACTTCAAAGACAGAAGCTTACAATTCCATCCCAGTAGCTCAACGGTAGAGCATCGGCTGGTCAGTACGAAGATCTAGGGTTCGATTCCCGGTTAGAGCAGCACGGTTATTTGCAATGGTTCCCAAATAAATTAACCCTGTAGGTGAGTGCAAAAATGTCGGAGGTTTTAAAGTAATCATAGTACGACTAGCACGGATTCTGTGGATTCTGCAATATGGAGCGTCGATTTCAAAGGCTAATGACCAAGCTGTATATTAACCTGTGTAAAAATAGTAGTATCAGCAGGCTAACTTGAAATAAAAATAGCAGCAATTCGTCAGTTAGTTGCACGTCAATCTGACATTAGAAGGTGGAGAATATAGAGTCTACTTTAACTATAAGACCTTGCAATTTCGCTCAAACAGCTCAATAATGGAGCTTCGGCTGGCCAGTTCTAAGACACTAGGTTCGATTCCCAGTTGGGGCAGCAAGGTTCATTACAAATGTAAAACGTGTTGAAACAGTGGCGACTTATGTATTTAAGAGTGTTAGTCTCCCTTTCTTTGACAGATTTAAATACTAGTCTAGAGTATAGGACTAATATGGGACTTATGTTTAAGTGTTCGAAAAATAAGATATCCAGCACAACATATTTCTTTTCTAACTAAGCCTTGTAAATTATTGATATATATTTATACGTTACACAGTTCGAGGAAATAGAGGTAAACTATGTTACACAGTTCCAAATTACATCCTCTGTTGACTGAATTACGGCCATTTCTTGCGAACGTGGATGGGAAAGGAAATAGGGTAATAGCGAAAAAATGAACTTTTTTTCTTTTATGTTTCTCTGTGTGTTAAATCTTAAACTTCTAAGGCATGTACACAGAAAATACAATTTAAACAGGCAAATATAGAGACACTCAAAAATTGGAATATAATTTACTTGTGTATATATGCGCTAAATGGCGATTTTTACTTATAGTTAAGGTATAGATATTTGTAGACATTTAAACTGCAACATTTAAAAATTTAAACAACTGATTATATAATTTGATAAAATATTTAAATATATTTTTAATTTCATGTATAATATGACGTATAGGGAAAGTATTGTGATGGGGTCTAAAATTCGAGTTCAAATTTTCGACGGGTGAACACGTTTCAAGCATCCCTGAACTGAAATCGAACATTTTATAGGTGATTTCTGTCCGTATGTGTGTGTATGTGTTTGTCAGGTAAGTGAGTGTGTCCATGAGGTTGTGGATGCGATAAAATGCTCATGAACGAATGGAGCCTTCAGAACGTAATTTAGTAAGATTACTACGATCTATAAGTACTGGAAAATAATTGGTTTTTAACGCGATCGAACGTTTGTTTCAACCTTTCACATTTTCATGGGAATTTTTGAAAAAAATCACAAATAAAATTGAAATATTTAACTAAATAATTATTTTGTAAGTATTTCTTTAATTGATTCTAAAACACATGATACACACTTTAGACCGTTGTCTTGAACGTCTCTCGAGATATTGCCCTTTTGTTAAATAAATGTGTCTAAAATAATACATAAAAATGAACGGTCTTAAGTATCTTCAAATCTGAAGCAATTGGCAAAAACTATGGCGACATTGCAAACTAATTTGGCAAAATACCACCAACTTGATAAATTTTAATGTGTGACTAAATTGTCGCCAAATTGATCAAACTGCCGCCAAATGTCGCTAAATTGCCAGAAAGGAAGCTAAAGTTACGAAAATTACTTTAAGTTGGTGAAATAATAATTAGCATATTTTAATGTAATGGACTGCATTGCTCTGCATATTTTAGCAATGTTTGAAACATTTTCAAGTTATATTTCAGCAAAATATAAGTTAATTTAGTAATTAAAATTAATTTTACATTTTGTGATCTAGAAAAACCCCCAATGTCAGTTTACTTTTCAACTTTAAAAGCAGCGTACTATGGAACTTGTCCATCATTATTTCGCATTGAAAGAAGTAAAGTTATTGAATAATGTAGCGAAAGACAGGTGCTGCACACATCATATTTTTAAATTTTAAAAAGTTGATTATAGAATTCGATAAAATATTCAAATATATTTTTTCTATTCTGATTGATTAAATAATAAATACGAAATCTCGATTATTACATGTATTTCGTCTAAAATGTATGCTCATACTGAAGACGTCCATTACTTTGAAGAATACACCAGTTTTGTAATTCTAGTATCGGTAGTATAAGATCAGTATACATAATCCACGAGTTTAAATGTTTAGTTCATGTTTGTAAGGAAAACAATATATAGGGTTTCTCTCATAAATTCCTTCTTATGCACCTCCTTAAATCTCGA
Organism: Amaurobius ferox; assembly: GCA_951213105.1. Taxonomy (NCBI): domain Eukaryota; kingdom Metazoa; phylum Arthropoda; class Arachnida; order Araneae; family Amaurobiidae; genus Amaurobius; species Amaurobius ferox. Next base: position 83,097,329 of record OX578142.1, on the reverse strand, counting down.
TTGATATGTTCTAGAGCTGCAATAGAAGGGTATACCCATAAAAAGGCGATGCTTTCGATTGAGAAAATGTGCAGCACCTCCAGCGGCGAATTGAAGAAGGTAGAATTTCTGTCTCGAAAACATAGTAAGATTTTTTAATTAAGAAAAAAATATTGTTCCCTATTTAGTATGGACAGATGAAAGGTTTGCACAAAACATATGAACAGGGGATTAAAAATGATACTAAAAAAATGGATGATATTGTACTGCATCATTCGTATGCCATTTTTATAGAGCTTTTACATTTAACTGCATAAAATATAATTCTAAATAAATTAAAATTAGCTTATTATTTTCCCATGCATATTTCTCGTCACTTCCTTTTGAAGTACTTCAGTATAACTTGATATTTGCATAATTATCGATTTTCGTTGATATCACTCTTCATTGTCAGTGTACACATTATGTGCAAACGGCACGTTTTCCCATACTAAATTAATAACGCTGTAAAACATTTTCGCCCATCAAGCTTCGTTTTCGCGACAGGAATTATAACTTCTTCAATTCGTCGCTAGAGGTGATGTAAAATTTCTCAATATATAGCGCATAGTCGTATTCTTATTACCAGACAATGCTTTTGCAGTTTTAATACACTTCCATCGAAAGTTAAACTGATGCGTAACGACCTACGAAAGATCTCCGTATACACACCCGCCATATACTGTTCCCTTTGATTTCAATTTCTAGATGGGCTTGATTTTAATGGTTGCTGTCATAAAGGCTTCGAGGTGCATGACTGGCTCTACCAGATGTAATCCAGCTAGGTATTAAAGGCATCGAATCGGTAGTGTTTACAAAATGCATGTGCACGCTCCTGAATATTACAAGGTATGAGATGTCAGTTTCAAGAATGTGTTATTACTCATAATTTTTTTCAACCCAACCCAGTTTCTAAATCCTCTCAGGATAAAATATACTAAGATAATCGTTCTGCCGGTCTGCCACAACTTTACGCTTAGACAAATTCAAGTAATCGTAATTTTAAATAAATAACCTTGAAAATATTAACTTTCTAATATCAAATTAATAAGATGTTAAACATAATTATACTACCAATAAAACATTATAAATTTATTTCAAGTATCAGTAAAGTCAAAAAGTAGAAATTACTAAAATATCCTTTATGTAAGGTGTTTTGTAAGAGGGGTATTCAGTCCGAAGATAGTTTGTTTAAATTCCATCATTATGGATATGGAAATAAAACTGTACTAATGTTCATTAAATAACCTTCATTGAAAATATTAACTTCCTAATATCAAATTAATAAGATGTTAAACATAATTATACTACCAACAAAACATTATAAATTTATTCCAAGTATCAGTAAAGTCAAAAAGTAGAAATTACTAAAATATTCTTCATGTAAGGTGCTTCGTAAGAGGGGTATTCAGTCCGACGATAGTTTCCTTAAATTCTATCATTATGGATATGGAAATAAAACTGTACTAATGTTCAATAAATAACCTTCATTGAAAATATTCAGTTTCTAATATCAAATTAATAAGATGTTAAACATAATTATACTACCAACAAAACATTATAAATTTATTCCAAGTATCAGTAAAGTCAAAAGTAGAAATTACTAAAATATCCTTTATGTAAGGTGTTCTGTAAGAGGGGTATTCAGTCCGACGATAGTTTGTTTAAATTCCATCATTATGAATATGGAAATAAAACTGCTCAATAAAACTGTTCAATAAATAACGTTCATTGAAAATATTAACTTTCTAATATCAAATTAATAAGATGTTAAACATAATTATACTACCAACAAACTTCCTAAATTTGTTTCAAGTACTGTAAGAGCCCCAAATTAGAAATTACTGAATTATTCTTTATGTAAAGGGATTATTTAAGAAGAGGATAGTTTGTTTAAATTGCATCATTATTGACAAGGAATTATAACTGTAACATATTAACTCTGTGACGGGGTTGCATTAATGGGGGAGATCATCCTTTAAATATAAACGAAAAAAATGTTTTTCTCGATTTTCTATATTTATTGTATAAATGTTAAGAATATTTTTTAAAAAATATGAAAATATTCCAATTATAACGCGCTTTATAAAAAAGTTGGTGAAGCAATACATGGCACAAATCAAACGAGCCCTCCCTGACTCTAGATCGTTTTTCTCAAAACCTTTATTTTCAACCTTGCGTACATTACAGTGTCAAAACTAATCAACAGGTAATCTTAAATCTTTGTATGCTATTGTATTATGTTCATATACACATACACCATCTACATTTATGTAATTATATCACAACAGACTTTTATTAAAAACAATTCAAACAATATTTTTATATTTTTAGTATTTAATCCCAAAACCACATTAAAATTTATTTTATTATTTTGAAAACTTCAATATATATTTAATTGTACGAAAAAATCGTGGTAGAATATGTTACAGTTTATACAGGAACCTACTTGAAGCACTTGTATAGGAAGACACACGTTACTATACTGATATGCTTGCAAGCAGCTAGAAAAATCTATCAATTAATCTATCATAAAAATAAAATGTTCCACCTAAAATTAGACATCATTTGAAAAAATAATGACATGTTTGTAGTAGTTTGAATATTCCTTTACAAACAAGGATTTGTGAACTGATAAGGATGATCTCAGCCCTGAAAAGAGCTATTTACAGAATATAATTTGTGCACTATTCACAGAATAATGCACTATTCTGTTGTGCACTATTCACAGAGTAGTGCACAACAGAAGGAAAATTGTAATAAGAAGAATGATTACGTATCGGTTTCGAACAACACATTAGCGGAAACAAAGATTTTCAGAGTTCAATTAAGAATTTCACTTGTTCAAATGAGAAACGAAGATTTAAGCCATCACAGGGTGAGCCAATCCAGCTCTAAGAAGCACATATCAAAGCAACAGTTTAATATATTGCCCTTGGTTCCACTAATTGCATAATTTCATTATAACTGTAAATCTTGATTTTTACAGATCAGCAGATGGAATTTGGATTATCTACCGAACAATCGGAGCACATACTATTTTAAAACACAATTAGTTTTACTTTCAGGTCATAGGATAAAACCGCACACGTAAGGATTTCAATTTCCATAATTTTAAAACGTTTATATTCTAATAATGGGGTGACCAGCACTGCAGCACAACCACCCTTTTGAGAATCCCTAGAGAGACAGATCAAAAATCCACAGTTAGACATTAAACTTTGTAGCTCAATGCACATTTTGCAATTCTGATTGGCGAAATCATACCCCACTACATCAAAAAGGCATGAGTTTAAAGTTCCTTATTTCTTTTAATAAACCTCAAATAAACCGAAACTGTTGTTACCAGCTTTAGATAAAACCGAAATTAATTTATTAATAATGATCCGATACTCAGATTAATACAACAGATTTCTCAAAAGGAAGCTAAAATTATTTCTTTTCACATGATATAAGTTATTACTACAATGAAACCAATAATATAAAATCTCGCAAAAGAATATAGCATGCTATAAATTTAAGAAGTTAACCAGTTTTTATAGTAAAATCTAACCCTCTTCATCAGAAGAAACAAGCAGAGAAGTCCCACTTCTTCAAGAAAATTCGGCATTTGAGGTAACTAGCATGAATGGCTGAAGGTAGGAGAGAATTTGCCATCGCAAGGAGGTGAAATGACAGTTAAAATCTAAAAGATTAACAGGAGGCAGGATACCACGAAAGAACCGTTAAGTAGGAGAAAATAAAGAATGAGCGAAAAGAAAATAAGGCGGTATGAAAATGGATAGCAGAGCGAATAGGAACAGCCGAATAGCGAATAAAACTAATAAAATAGTAAAGGAAAAACATGTTAAGTTTACACCAGATGTACAAAATATAATAAGCGTTTGAATGAGTGGGGTTATGCCTCTTCTTTGTTCTGAAGAAGAGCGCTGATTTTTGCACTCGAAACTAATTGAATTCTAAAATGCAATGTACGATGTATTTCAAAGAAGTTTTAATATTACAGTTTCTTTTACAGCAGTTTCTGGGAGGCTTTATTTTATTTTATTTTTGAGCATTCTCTGACATCAAATTAAATTGTAAGCATTATTTTAGACAAATTTCAGGCTGAAGACGAATTAAAGGCACAACAGAGAAAAGAATGAAACTTCTATAAATTTAAATAAAATAAAATATATGAATAATTTTAAATCCAAATAAATAAATTAAATTACAGAAACTATTTAAAGCCAAAAGACTTGCCAAATAAAAAAAATTGAAGGATCAAATTACATAAATTTGGAATTCATGAAATATTTAAATTATAAAAAAATTGTTAGTAACCAGACCTCAAATCTGCACATAACATATGTCAGTTTCAACCCATTTAGAATGATAAAAGAATATATGCACTGCGGAATTTAAGCATACGCTTACTTAACATCCAAGTACATCACTCTGAAGACTTATTTCAAATTTGACATAAAAGTTAATAGCTGTCAAAGCATCATTACTGCTACGAAATAGTATTATATTTATATATTGTGTTGCACTTTGTTCACTGGTTTTAATTAAAAGTCTAATGTTTACGAAATGAATGTTACAATATTTAATCAAGCATAATACGTAATGAACTATTTTCGAAAATTTAGTGGAATTTTTGAGAAAGATAATATTTTGAAATGTGATATTTGCTACACACCCATACACACACACACACACACACACACACACATATATATATATATATATAAACATATACATATATTTATATATCTTCTACTATAATAAGGAAATATGTCTGTGTAAGTGTGTATGCAGTTTGTAGCAAAAAATCTAAGCGCCGTACGACAATGATATTTGGTAAACAAGTATTTCAGGATCCAAATAGGTGCAACTCGATGCTATTGTTTTTTAAATTTCGAAATATATATATATATATATATATATATATATATATATATATATATATATATATATAAATTTTCATAAATAATTTACCAATTTAGAATCATATTTGTAGATATTATAATAAAATAATTATTATTTTTAAATGGTTATTTTATAGCAGAAATATTCCCTACTTGTCCTAAAACCTCATTTAAAGAATCCAGGAACTCAAAACTCCATTAAAATTGAAGATACACAAAGCTTTAACTCAATAGGTTGTCCCAAAGTGTTTCAAGATATCGTGTTTATTCTATTGTCTACAATATCGAGAGATAAGAAAGCAAGAGTTAAATTACACTGTTTGAAAATCCAGTGACCCACAAACGCGGAATAGGCGGTACTGGTATATTTCGGAGATAATTCAGATGTATTTTCTAACCAAGTCAAACGTCTCTAATCTTGGATTGAATATATTTGGGTTTAGTTTCAGAAACTTGTGCTGTGCAAATGAAATGCTACATAGAGATAGATAGGAAACTAAATTCAAATGTATTGAATAGAAATGCTAATCTTGATAGGAATCATACGAAATCCTCCTATATAGTATATACTATATATATAAATATATATATGTATATATATATATAAATATATATGTATATATATATATATAAATATATATATATATATATATATATATGTATATATATATATATATATATATATATATATATATATATATATATATATAAATATATATATATAAATATATATATATATATATATAAATATATATATATATATATATATATAAATATATATATATATATATATATATATATATAAATATATATATATATATATATATATATATATATATATAAATATATATATATATTAATAAATATTATATATATATATATAAATATATATATATATATAAATATATATATATATAAATATATATATATATAAATATATATATATATAAATATATATATATATATATATATATATATATATATATATATATATAAATATATATATATAAATATATATATATGTATATATATATATATATATATATATATATATATATATATATATATATATATATATATATATATAAATATATATATATAAATATATATATATGTATATATATATATATATATATATGTATATATATATATATATATATATATATATATAAATATATATATATAAATATATATATATGTATATATATATATTTATATATATATATATATATATATATATGTATATATATATATATTTATATATATATATATATATATATATATATATATATATATATATATATATATATATATATATAAAATAATAGTTTGAAATTCCAATGATAGAATAGAGAGGAGTTGCAACTCAAAAATCCTAACTTTAAGTAAAACCTACATAAAGTATTATATAGCGAATCATTCAGGAACTGGAAAAAAATGAAAATTTAGAGTCATCAAGCTAAAGATAATAAAAAATATCAAAGTTATGGAATCTATAATAGAAAAACAAATGAATTCCAAGCTTTAATGCTACTATACACGTGAACAAGGACTAGGCCTAAATAATTGAATTACTCATTTCGAAAAAACTCTTCGTCGGTTCCAAGTATTTAATCAAAATGAACATAAAATATACGTGTTTCTGAAGAAATAGTTAGACTATATCTATGAACTATTTCTACTTGGACAACGCACATGAAGATAGAACAATTGAAAAAGAAACAAAAATATTTAGATTATAAAACACTGAAAATATGCTAAGCATAGGAGCCGAAAATGAAGAGACCAGTGTGGCCAATCGCAAAATTGAAATGTGGGGATCCATCGTTGCCAGTCGTGTGAAACAAATAACGGTAACGCGAAAAGGCAATAAAAGGTGATATTCTACAGTAAGGGCAACAAAATAATGGGGCGTATAAACGAAAACAGTGAGGCTAATATATAAGGGGATGTAATTAAAATGTAATATTAAAACAAGAGTATGTTGATGTCTAGCCAATATAAGATACAAAGAAGAGAATTCATGAAAATTTATCTAATCCAAACTTTTTAACAATACCATTATCTAAATATTCTGGATATTTGTACAATTTGCTGGTAATTTTAAGATAATTTATATGCATAGCATGAAATTCTTTATCTGATAATCTATAAATTCTAAAAAGTTTATTAAGGATAATATTTCTAAACAATTGAATCGAGTTGCAGGAATTAAATGGTAATATTTTATTAATGTTGAAATTAAAACTGTCATTTTTATCATATAAAATAATAACTGTACCATTATTAGGATCAATAATTGTATTTAAATCCGTACAATTAATATTATTACTAATAGTATCTTCGTTAGGAATTAATTCCAAATTGTCGGGATAGAAATCTATATTTATGACATAACTTTCAGTATATACTAAACATATCAGATCATCAACATATCTACAAATTTTATAATCTATTGAAGTAAAAGACTGTTCATAATAATAAAGGTATAAATTAGCTAACATACTACTAATGCATCCACCTTGTGTAACGCCTGAGACTTGTATGCATAATTTATTTCCTTGAAAAATATCATTATTGAAAATATCAAAGTCAAGAAGTTTAGGAAAATTGATAAATATAGTATGAGTAGAATGATTAGGAATATTAGGAAAATTGATAAATATAGTATGAGTAGAATGATTAGTAATATAAGCATTATATAGAGCTAAAATTACCACATAAAGATCAGATATCTTAATATTATTAAAAAGATCTTTAAAATCAAAAGTTTGAATTCCTATTAGTTTACTTAGTTATGTTAATTTAATTTTTAATTGTTTACTATTATTTAGAGTAAGGTAATTATTACTAGAATAGCGTAAACTATCATTTATTAGTGTGGTGCTCAAACTTAAAAGAAATATGGATTTAACTTTAAAGTTACAATTAACATTATTATTACTACTACGTTGTGTTTGCAATAACCCTCCAATTATTTATCATTAAAATCTCTATCTTTTTCCGTAAATTCGTACATTATGGACTCCTTAATTAAATCGTACATTGCTTTATTGTGTCGCTATAAATCCTCCAATTATATAACCTCTGCGTGAGTCCTGTAAAGGAATTATTAATTAATATTTTGCCAAAAGGATTGCACCAATTTAACTTTAACAAAAACATTTATTAGAAACATAAAATACTTATTACATTCAATTACATTAACTACTCTGCTTATTAAGTATTTATAAAGATAGCATGTGAGAGGAGATAGCATGTGAGACCCTTAACCATATACCTAACGTATTTCTTAACCGTGTGGATCATTGAGGAACACATACGTTCAATTTTGGTCTTGTTAGCAGCAAGAGGTTAATCTCGTCTATAGTTACTCGCATTAACTAGTAGCTTAATGCATCAACTCGTAACTTCATCGACTACTGCTAACTCAAACTCTACATTTATTTCATGCTCTTAAGGCTGTTCTTTCCACAAAACATAATAACATATCTGCACAAGTCAACTCTGAACAACTATTCACCAGTGTCGTTCCAAGTTATCTCCTCGTTCTTTTTAAGTCATATTATGTCTAAGTTATCTGTTCAAGTCATATTGCACAAGTTATCTGTTTCAGTGTACTCTCTCAAGTCGTATTGGTGCATATCTCGTCGTTCTCTTCGATCACAGGTCGTGGTTTCCTCTTTTTCGGGGTTGTCATTTCCCCCTTACTTTCATTTGCCGCATTCAGTGTGACGCCACAAGCTTCTTTTTCCCTTTACTTATTTAACCAATGGAAGCATTCCACATACTCGTAAGGGTCAGCTCGGCCCCTCTGTCATGGCATCCCTAAATTTATGGTTTCTGACCTTTAGGTTCACGGGTTGTAAAACTCGGTGCCATCCAAATTGTTAGTATTGTTTGCCGTTTTGACCATCTATATAATAAAAGGCAATGTTTGTCTGCGTGCGTTTGTGTGTGTGTGTGTCTTATACACTATACATTTAGCGACCGCGCGTCGGAGAGCTACGAAATTTGGCAATCAGAGACTCGGAGGGTGGGAAGGGGATACTTAAAAATCGATTTTTAAAATTTTAATTATTTTTTTAGTTATTTAATGTTTTATGCGATTTCGACCGTTTTTTACCATTTTTGCCCCTTTTTCTCCACGATCCAGGCGTCGTAGAAAAAAACAAAGCACACCACTGGAAAGAACTGACAATTGCGAGTAAAATATATCAATTTCAAATTTCAGGGATAAATTCTAATATTTTTTAAATATTTTAAAACAAAAGTCCTTTTTGGCTTAAAAAAACGATTTTTGGTTCTAAATTCTCACATAGTAAAAGGTACTCATGATTTCGACTAATAATTTACATTTTTAGAAAGCTGAAATATCTGGCATTCTTACAAGTCCTATCTGGTCAAGAAATAATGAAAATTGCCCGCAGGATCACAATTTTAAAGACGTCATGATTTTAAATTTCTCGGCGATCCGCTAAAGGTGTTCTTTCCCCGCAGAAGTTTTTTATCCGTTTCCATGGAGACTGAGCTTCCGGTTTTAAATTAATTAAGAGCTTAGCATATGTATTGTATAGTGGTGATGTATTTAAAATTATTATATTTATGGATTGGTGGAAGGATATGGATTTTTTTAATTTATGGATATTTAAATGATGGAACGATGGATATTTTAATTTTATGGATAAATAATAATGATAAATAATTATAATATGGATAAATAATAATAATAATAATATGGATAAATAATAATAATAATAATATGGATAAATAATAATAATAATAATAATAATATGGATAAATAATAATAATAATAATAATAATATGGATAAATAATAATTTTAAATGATGGAACGATGGAATAAGGATGATGGAATTAAGAGCTTAGCATATGGTCATTATAAAATTTAAATTAGCGCGCGGGAAGTTAGCGCACGGGAATTGCACTCGGTAGGCCCGGGTTCGATTCCCACCACTGCCTAAACTGCCGCCGTGTTCAGGCGGTGTACGATCACATTAAACATGCGGGTCCATAAGTCCTTCCGAGAGGTTGGTGGTAGGGGAAGGAGGGTATGGTCCCTGTGGATGCCTCCCCCACTGGGTCCCGGTTTAAACTGGGTGAATAAAAAGAAAGTTATGGAGATTGTCGCGGGGGACGCAGTAGCCCAGTGGTTAGCGCGCGGGAATTGCACTCGGTAGGCCCGGGTTCGATTCCCGCCACTGCCAAAACTGCTGCCATGTTCACGCGGAGTACGATCACGTTAAACATGTGGGTCCGTAAGTCCTTCTGAGAGGTTGGTGGTAGGGGAAGGAGGGTACGGTCCCTGTGGATGCCTCCCCCACTGGGTTCCGGTCTAAATTGGGTGGCACTTCCTGACTGTCCAAACAGTTACTTTACATCTTTCTGGTAGGTCGCGCCAGCGAGTTTGCTACGGTCACAATTTGCCATGGTCAGAATTTGCCACGGTCAGAATTTTCAAGGGTAGCGGACAGGCTGGTCGCCGAAGGCGGCTAGTAATAAATAAACGGCATAAAGCTGTCTCACCAAAGTGTGAGATCAATTTCTGGTCTCACAATTAGATTTAAGTAATTTAATAGTTATTTACTTGCTGTATTAGAGTAAGTATTATGAAACTAGTACCAGTTCTAATTTTAATAGGATTTTTATGAAATTTAGGAATAAGCACAATATATGAAAATTTAAGAAATTTATAATTGATATTTAAATCACGATACATATTGATAATTTTCTGTTTGATACTATTAATAGAATGTGAATCTAGTTTAAATAGAGTATTGTTCTATAAATAATCTGACAGAAATTGAATATAGAATTTTTTACAGACAACAGCGTAATTATTAAAGGTTTTTATCAACATAAGTAATAACAAAAGGTCTTTAAATCAGTAATGGGGTGTTTTATATTATCAATATTATATATAGATCTAGACAATTCAATACTACTAAGATCATTTTTAATAAATTCTAATAAAGTGATTTTCCACATATTAAATGCCTCTAAAGGCAGAGCATATTTAGAAGCTAATTTATAAATATATTTATCAAGGTCAAGATATATTGACTTTAAAACTTTAAATGAATTATTACAAGATGGTAACCTGAATTTAGTGCCAAATGACATAATAGTTCTCAACGTGTCTTCTTTAACGATGGCTAAATCTCCTGTAACTATATGCCCCAAGTGTGGATTTAGAAATTTAGCATATCTGTTTACTTTACAAATGCATTCATTATCTACATTAGACATAGAATCATTATCTATAAAAGGAGATTGAGAAATTTCATTATAATTAAAAATATATCTACCAATAGCCTTGTTGTACTTAAAAGTCTTTGAAACTCTCAATTCACCAATAGGCAATACATGATTGAACTTGTTAAATAGGTTCCCAAATTTATAGAATTATAAATTGAATGCTAAAAAGAAATTACACAATAAGAATTAGTAGACGTATTATTATGAAATTGATTAAGCTTTAATTTTAAATACTTTGATCTAGTAATGAGTAAATCATAGAAAATATGATTAAAATGTTCATTAGTAAAATTTAATTTTTAAAAAGATAGCATAAACGTTATTTAAATGTTTTTTCTTTATTGCAAATACCCGAGATTTTATTCAATCCCATTGATAAGTCCTATTAAATTGATGATGTAAACATTTTATCTCAGCTTTATAATCATAGTGTTTGGAGCTACCTGTGACACTTTTAAATCTTTTAAGTTTAGCAGAGTTTCTTCTTAAATGGGGTTTCAAGAAAATGTGATTATAAATAGAATATTTATTATCTACAAAATTATTTTTTACAGTATTACCATTTAGATATAATTGATTTGAACCATATGGAAAAATAGTACAATTTGATTTAGTAGTTTTAAAAAATTCTATCTGCTATATTAGTTTTTATATCCACAATAGGAATAGTAATAGTTTCGAAACCGTATTTAGCAAAGTGTTTATATTCAATTTTATTAGAAGTAGGTGGACAATTATTATTGAGAATATATTTTTTGACGTGACCTCTGTGGACATTCATACAGAGATGAATGGCATTACTAGTTTTTTCTATATATGATAGATTGCAAATGTTACACGACAATCGATAGATGCAATTAAAAATTTTACAGAAAGGCAAATGGCTATTTTGGTTCGTGATTTGAGTATTAGAAACGAAAACATGATATAAGATAGAATATTCCTCATAAAATGCGAAATTAAATAGCCATTTTGATTTCTTTATACTTTTCATCGTGGAGTAAAAGCTTGTGAAAGATAACCCATGGAGGTAGATTTTTCCATTCAAATTCATGTTTTAAACAATTCATGTTTCCCGATAGTGACAAATAATGCAAACATTCTGCATCAAACTCGGAAATAAAGTTTTATTTCATTTTGACGTTTTAAACAAACGATTTTCATCCTTTCCGTTTGAATCAACCACGGAGTTGGAGAGTAAAACTCTTCTAGGAAAAAGTTAACTAGGAAAAAGTTCCGTTTGTCATTAATATCTCGACAACCTTTGGTCTCAGAAACTCGAAATTAGGACTAAATTTATGGGGGGCTATTTCAAGGCTATCCACAAAATTTCATTAAATTCGGTTCAGTCGTTTTCCCGCGATGATGAGACAAATGAAAATTTCGTTTTTTACCAATATTTCAAGAACCACTACTCGTAGAAATTCAAAACACAGACTAAATTTTAAGTGGGGTTATTTCTAGGCCACCCACAAAATTTCGTCAAATTCGGTTCAGCCGTTCTCCCGAGATGATGGGACAAACAGACAGACAGACAGACAGACAAATTTTCAATTTTATTTATATAGTTTTATATATATAAGGAAATTTA